>JAMXBC010000011.1:21612835-24233287 GCA_024138005.1 Lumnitzera racemosa
TATTCATAAATATTATTTAGGTCATTCTATTATTTTTAGTATACATATAATCTATCTCTAGTAATTTATTAGTTATTAGATTACACTTTTTGCCTTTTCAGTAATTAGCAATTATTATGCTTAAAATTTGAAAATTTTATAGTCACCTATTTTATTACTTATTTTCTTAAATTCACGTTTACGAAATCATTTTTACTAATATTTCTCTCAATAGTTTATAATTTAGGCTTGATCGGATCTTTCAGCCGATTGAAACCTTGAGTGATTAGTTGTAGGGCTTACAATAGACAAACTACATATGATGGGTTTAAGAACACATATTCATTCATAAAGGATGGACAATAATACAATAAAGTGGTTCATAATGATCATGTTGATATGAGAAGCTAGAGGAAGAAAAGAAGAACTTATGAATTTCGAGGCTTCTTACTTCCAAAAGATACAAGTGTTAAATTCCAAAGCTAATCAAACATTAGTTTGGAGGGTAGATCTTTATCAACCTCGAGGAAATGATGTGGTTCAAAGTCTTAACGAATTTAGATAGAGAAATATGTGTGTTTACTATGAAGCTTAATAAATATTACATAAATACTAATTATATTAAATTAATTACATAAATATAGTAGCAAAATCGTATTAAATGCAATTTGGAATTTTGCGCTAATCTCATATCCATACATTAATTTGTATTAATGTTGTATCTAATAAATGTGATATAAGCCTTGTATAGAATAAAAGCATAAAAACACTTCTCGAGTTTTAAACCCATGTTCTCATGGATATTCGTACATGCCTTAACCACTAAACCAACACATTATCTCTTTCATGTATTTAGTGTAAATAATAAATAAGCTTAATAAAATTGCATCTATTAAATGTGATTTGGTAATAGTACCCGATTCATTGATTCCAATTTACAAATGCGACATATGTATAGATTACGATGTTGTATTTTCAAGATATGATTTACCATTAGTGATTAGGTAATTAATTTTATCTTATTTATATTTATGTAATTTTTTTTTAAAGAAGAATGGGGAACATGTATTAGACTCAGTTCAAATAGAAGTTCATACCATTGGAAGTGCAAATAGTTGACGTAAGTAAAGTCATCTTAAAGGACAACCTAAAACGAATTAGGAATGGGGTCAACTTAACAGTGGATTAAATCTAATGACGATCAACCCAAGCTAATTTAGGGGTAAGCATTAGTTTAACTAAGTTCTTTTATTGTTTTATGTAATTTTCTATTATTTTATTTAATTAATTATGGTTACTTATATCCTTTTATTTTAGAAGTTTCTTTTTTATGTTATCAGTTAGTATCTCTTTCTTACGCCTATATAAATAGGCCAAGTAATATAATAAATAATCAGTTTTTGGTCTTTATTATCAAATAAGTTTACGAGAAACCTTAAGTTTCTAATTAAAATTAAAAGTCTTGATTTTTAATTCTTAAATTTTTATCAACTTCCAACTGGGTTATGGCAAACCAATTATTTAGAATTTCATGTATAACGTAACGCTACCTAATTCACCTAACCATACATAAAGGCACAAACCTAAAACCCTAAGTTCTTATGAACCTAAAACTGGTTTAGTTATTAACCTCATAACCTTAAATGACTCTAGGATATAGAAATTGACTCAAAATACTGACCAATTAGTATAATTAGGGCCTATAAAACTAACTAGACTATAAAACCAATAACTCAATTACAAAATTAGGAAAGAGAGGAACAAAAATTTATTAAACCTAACATTTTATTAATAAGTAAAGTGAAAAATATAGTCTAATTACCCTAATGAATAAACTATAAGAAACAAAAATAATTATAAGTAAAGGGAGTATTTACTATAAGATAACAGTTAGAAAATTAATTATACAACATTTACCTAAGATAAACACGACAAAAAGTAAGCAAAATACTAAATTGCTTCTAAAGGTGAAACTAAGTGACAAAAAGTAAAAAAAATATGGTAAAAAATAAAGTAGTGACAGTGACTCATATTTATCATCATGAAATCGTCGCAAATAAAAGTAAAGAATATTTTTAAAAGTGAATTAAACAATGAAATAATAGGGTAGAGAGCTAAAATATGACAAAAATACCTTATAAAACACTATAAAATGCCCAAAAAATATCAAATCAACTCTACAAGTGTCAAATAACTTGTGACATGTTATAAAAATATCTACCAAATTTTAAGGAAAGTAAACAAAGAATTTTCAAAATTTTGAAGTATTAATACATTAATAACATTTTCAAGAATTCACCAAAAATTCTATAAATGGGAAAAAAATGTTGAAAAATTAGTTGAGCACATGTCTTAAGGTTAGGAACACATGGTAATTTTTCCATAAATTTGCAATCAATATAAAATTATATAATAATGCCAACACATAATAAAAATTCACTAAAAATTAGACACTTATCCCAAAATCATGAAACTTTAATAAAAGATGTGTAATAATATGAGGATCGTGTCTAATTTTCTAGAATTTTTTAGATACACATTATCTATAAAATGATAAAACAAGGTTGGTTAAAAAACTTATATGTACCATCCCCCCATTTCCAAAATTTACATCACTTAACTCATGTCTCCAAAAATTAGGCAAAATTTTAGAGAACTCCTCCATATTTCTCCTAAGAGTTTAGATAAAGATAAAGTTGTGGTGGTGGTAGCATTAGGTCATAGTCTTGGCTGGTTTGGTAGTTTTTGCCTTAAGAATTCTTATCTAATTCATATTATTTTGAGGAGTCCTTCTACCTCTGAGTACCATATATAGCCATCCCTCCCATAGTAATTTTCTTAGAATTAGTTTTGCATGTTTACTTTTTTTTTATATATATTTTGGAATTTTCTAGTAGTTATGTTAGAAAATACTCATTTTGAATAAAATTCATAAAACCCAATCTATTGACCTTATAAATTCCCCAAGCTTTTTCTCATGGTGTATTTGCCATTTGTTGAAGTACTTTCTAATTTTATTAATTATTTGACGTCATTTCTTAATAAAATATTATTTTCCCATTAAATATTATGTTTCCAAAATAAAAGCTAATACCAAATTCCATATATTCAGGCCTCTTAGATATTGATACTATAAGTTTTCTATGATGTAAAGCTTAATTACTAATTGTTTTAACCTATCTTTATATATAAACTCAATTACAGTCAATTATATATCAAACCCTTAATTTTCATAACCTATATAATCATAACTTTACAAAACTTTGAAAGATTATCATCTCTTCACCTTTTTCTATATATAGTGTCTATCTTATGTTACTTCTTTTAAAATTGAACTCCTTTGATTTGAAAATCGATAACTAACAAGAGTATAAAATACAAACTAAAATATTACGAAGTAATGAGATTATCAATTTTACAAGAACTAAATGATACTTTACTTTTAGCATCAAAATAGAAATATGTTTTGAAATCTCTTTTGTTATCTTATCCAACAACGACATTAAGGAAATCATAAGGATTAACTTATTTAAAACATTACTTAGAACTTACTTTATAACCTTTTTTAGAGCTTTTTAAAGAAAGTCTTTTGGGAATAACCCTATTCTCACACAATTAACTTTAAACTTATGTTGTGGTTTGATATATTGCTTAATTGCCCTACAATTAGTATTAAAATTCTATTTGGCCTTAATTAACAAGTCATGCATTACATCCTTTGCATAATTGCATTTTGTCCCATCAAATGCCGACCAATAGGTAAGGTATAAGTATTACCTTCTTTTGACTATATTGAACTAGACTAACAGGAGAGGAGGTTACAATATAGGTAAAAGCTATCCAAGGATAGACTGAAGTAATTTAGAGAGGACAAATGGTCTATTGCATAAGTCTAGATTTAGTAGGATAATTTTGATTATGGAAACTCCTCAAAACCCAAATGAGAGTAGGGTTAATTTCTCTGATCTTATTACGACCTGAATAATGTCAAGCAAATAACATTTAATATGTTGTGTTGCACTACACTCTAACTAAACCATGGTTGTTTTGCTTGATAATTGTATAATGCACTTTAACTAACCTACTTTAAAACTTTATTCAGAGCCTTTTGAAGGAAATCTTTTAGGAATATTCCCATTATCACATAATTAACTTAAAACTTATTATAAGATTAGTCACTATTCAAGGGATAAAAAGCATTCAGTACCTCAGGTAAGTTGACTTGCTTCACCATAGTTATGTTATTTGTAACAAGAAACTATTAGCCATTATACTACTTGTAGTTGTAAATAGAATTAGTTGTGTGCATGTAGTGAATGTGTTTGATATGTTATGCAATGGTAAGCCTACTTGACTAGTGTTATTGGTTTTACTATAACCTTATGTTGTAGTTTGATATAGTACTTGATCGCCCTATAAGTGGTATTGAAATTCTATCTGGTCTTAATCAATTGATCATGCATTACATCGTTTGCACATTTGCATTTTGTCCTACCAAATGCCAACCACCAAGTAAGGTATAAGTACCACCTTCTTTTGACCATACTGAACTAGACTAATTGGAAGGAGGTTGCAATATAGTTAAAATCTATCCATAGATGGTTTAACGTAGTGTAGGGAGGACCAATGATCCATTGCACAAGCCTGAATTTAGTGAGAGAATTTTATTTATGGAAACTCTTTGGAACCCAAATTAGAGTGAGGTTAACTTCTCTTATCTCATGATGGATTGAACAATGTCATGCGAAAAGCATTTAATTTGTTGTGTTACAATACACTTTAAATAAACCATGGTTGTTTGCTTGATAAATGTATAATGCATTTTCCTTGCCAACTTACCAAGTAAGTGGATTTACTCATATCCTTATAATTATCCTTTTGCAAGTAAACTTACAAAATCTTCGGATGGGGAAGTTAAGTAAGGATTGATCAAGAAAGAGTTGACTATAAGAATTCTAGGCCAATTCATTAGGCATATGTAGAAGGATTAAATTTTATTGTAATGGACAATTTTTCATGTTTGATAAAGCATTATTCTTTAAGGTTATCAATTATTATGTTTTGCTTCCACTGGTGTTGTCCACTTTCATAAGATACTTTGTGTATACTATAAGTATGATAGTATCTATAAGTTCTATGCTTTATTATCTATTAATGTACACAATAAGACTATTATAACTAAGAAACCCAAATCATGACATATACTATTGTATTCAATTTAACACCCAGATTGTTTTAATGATTATAAGTCATATCAATCGTTGATTCTATCTAACCTTAGTTTATTCCAAAAATAGTGCATAACATCTATCCTTAATTCATTCATATTTCTTTTATTTGTAATTCAGTTAAAAAATCCTTTTTATTATCAACTCTATAAAAACCTTAATGTCACATTTGGTATGCAGGAATAGTTTAGAATGGATTAAAATACAATGAGGGCCAGAATAACACATCTTTCCTTATATTTGGGAATGTCCATGGAATGTAATATAATTTAATGTGTATATAGTAGTAATTGTCAAAAATATCTTTAGTTATTGAATGTTAAATAAGTAATTTCGATTAATAATAATTAATATGGGATGGGGGAGTATTAAATCACGATTCTTGAATTCCACTTTGAAGCCGACATGGGAAAGGGAATAGAATTTAGAATTGCAATTACATTTCGAGTCCATTTCCTTGTATCAAATATGATACAAATATGATTTACTTAGAATTACTAATTGATCAAAACTTGGCTTGGGATGCAATTCCATTTGCATAACTCATACTTTAAATTTTCCTCATTCCCAATTATAACATGAAAAGTAAGGAAAGGATAGACAAGTCTAACCCAAATTGTTAGCTATATATTCATATATGATAATATGAGTACTTTGTGAGTCTATCAAAACAAAAAGCAACATATCATGAACAATACCCATTAGGAGTAGGTATAGTTCAGTTTGATACAGTTTGCCCTTATTCCTAAAACAAACCTAATATTACGGTTCAATTTTTTTTTTATTAAATTGAACCTAATCATACGATTTGATTCATATATTTTTCGAACCAAAAAATAACAATTTGGTCCCGTTTGGTTCATAGTTTAAACCATTACTGCTGATCAATTATTAATTTTTATGTATATTATAAGCATTATAATATTACAATTTGATTAGGTTGTTGTTGTGCAAAAAATAACAATTCTCCCAAATGAAGCCTCAAAGCTTGAGAATTGTGGTTCCTATCTTCCATCATGGTGAACTCTATAATGCTTCGCAAGAGGTGATTCTCAAAGTCATCACCATTGCTGTTGTTAGGGGATCTTAGGCTAGAACTTTCGTCTTACAAAGAAAGAGAAAACTTTTGGCACCTGGGTCAGTTTAGTGCTGCCACTCCAATGTCTAAGTCGGTAAGTAAATGTAAGAAAAGATTTTGAGTAGAATGAGAGTTATTAGATCCCTCTTATAGTGCAATTTTCCCGTATTTATAGGCGGATGTCGAGTATCCGAGGTAACAGTTGATTGCATGATTATTGGGATACGTAGAAACCTCTTGATCAGGTGTATTCTAGAATTATAGGACTAATGGGCAGTTGTGTAATATAACCGTATCAAATGATAACTGTTTATGCTACTTTCCTTAAATTTAAATCAAATTTAGATCTATGTTACTTGGCATTAGTCGAGAATTGAGTTACTCATCATATCAATAGCCAAGTGGCTAAGTGAATGAAATTTTACTATCAACAATCACCGTGTTGAATCTCTTTGTAACATACCTCACAATGTACTTATCTATAAACATGATCTTAAGCACGTACAACTTATAAGAAATCATTCTTTTAGCGATAAGAAAAAGACTAACACCTTATCATTATAACGTATTAAGATTTTCCTTATAGAATGAGTCTTCATGTTAATATTATTTTTTATTTTCAATCCATGTCACAATTGCAACATCAAGTACAAATCTTTAGGCTAAGACCAATTACATTACATTAACACTAAGCACAGTGGTGTGCAATGAAGCCATCAATTTTTTTTTTTTTTGAATTTATAGTTAACTAGTTCAATTTAGTTTAAATGGACTGGTTTGGTTTAGGTCTCTAAATTGAATTGCAAACCAATTATGCTAGACCAAACTAAATCAATTGCAAAAAAATAGATTTTTTGGTTTGGTTCAATTCTTGATTCGATTTATAGTTTGCAATTTTTTTACCCAGTCCCAATGCCTACCAATCTTAAAGTCTTAGGAGCATGAACCCTAACTAAGGCATATTAGTTAATTTTTATCCACTACAATCATTATTTTCAATCAAAACTTCTACTAACTCCCCTTCTTCAAACACTTTAATCTAAATATTCACTCTTAAGTCAAATCGTCAATAAGAATTTTGCTTTGCAAATGTGATAATGTATTTTCGTCATAATTGTATAAATATCCTTCTCTTTTCTAGCTATTAACTCCAAAGTAAACAAACTTCTTAGGGTAAATGTTTCCTTGGAGAAGAATGAGAAAATGAAGGAAAAAGATTTGCCTTTAGTTACAAGTGCAAGTATTAAGTGTTTAAAAGATGAAAATATATTTACTTTAGAAAAGGATTGAGGATGTGATGCTTATAAATATTAGAAAAAAAAAAAGGAATGATTGTAAGAAGAGTGGTGTTGAGAAATTTCAAAGCTTATCATATATTAAAGTTTTGTTTCTTGGAGTTTAGCCAAATTTACAACTTACATTAAGTTAATCGGTTAAAATGCCCTTGCTTGTTGCTAAATTATTGGCTTTAGTCCTGTTATAAAACAACTTTGGAGAAAATCCTCCAAAAGTTCAATCAATTGATTAGATAATATTTTAAATTCATGTTAATGCTAATTTATTATACCAATCTACATTAATTTTATCAATTTTTCCCAGTAATCTTTATATTGTGTGATCTAAATTAAATTTGTTGGCTTTCAAGAATTGTTGCCAATAATATAGCAAATTTTCTAAAACATCCATTGTAGCAATTTAAAGTATCAGACTCCATAAAAAATATAGCACCCTAAGTGTTTGAGGTCTTACATGGATGGGAGAGAGGTTATATTAGTTTATAAGATTAAGATAGTGACTGTTATGTTAACATTAGTTAGAGACTTTTAGGTTAAGTGGTTGAAATAGACATATTAGTATTTGTTGATATGGCTATTTGATACTTTTAGTTTAAGGTGTTAGAAATGGTATCAGAACCGTTTCTCTACCAATAGGTAGACAATTTAGATCTTGTTTTGACTTAGTTTAAAGAAGAGGTCAAAATAAGTTAGGGACCAAGTGTGACACTTGGTATGCTTTTAGGATGACCCTATAAGTTAGGGGTTACAGTAGTGAATTGAATCGTGCATCAAAAAGGGAGGAAGGATTGAGCCCAATTATATGATCTCACAATAAGGATGTTGTGTGTCTAAGCCGGGAAGATTATGATGCCTCATGTATTTGAAGTTTTACATGGATTATGAGAGATAAGTTGAGATGGTTTATAAGATTAAAATAGTGAATTTTATGTCAACACTAGTTAGAAACTTTTGAATTAAGTAGTTCAAATGAGCTTATTAATGTTTGTTGGCATGGCTATTGACTACTTTTAACTTAGAGCATTATAGAAAATGATGTCATTATGACTCTTTTCAATTTTGGGTATATGGTGAAAGTAAAAGAGTGAATGGTTTTAAAAATACGATCCATAGGGGTCTTGTCTTAAGAATTTAGGAAATTCTATATTAATATTCTTGACATAAAGTTGTGCATTAGGGCAAGGAAGATAGTAGTTTAGAATTTTGATAATGATGAGAAGAATTATTTGGTATAACATGTTGATTTTTCGTTTGAAAGTGCATTAAAGCCTAAATTTGTGTTGTTAGCTCCTTGAGTGACTTCTTTATGTCTTGTCGACATGTCTCAAAAGTCTACATTATATCTTATATGATTTGAAGCTACATCGAATGAGAATACACTTCTAATATACCTTAGACATCCCTCGGTATTGTTAACCACGCTTGAACTTGCTGAAGAATTACTACAAACGCCAATTGTTAACTTTCCAACTAAACATTACACTTAGGCTCCGAAGGCCAATACTAAACTTTATCATCTACATGTGTATTCTTTAGGCTTTTTCTATAAGAAAATGTGTAAACTTGATTTATTTGATGTTTATAATGAAAATGAACATATATTCCCTAAATATAAACTCTTCTCTAGGGATGAGTGTAGACCTTTGCAACGATTGATTTCGAATCATAAATTGACCCCACTCGGTCATGAGTAGGCCTGACTCGTATTTTGAACTGCTAAGCCCAAAGGGCTTAAGCGGTTCAATATGGAGAGCTCGACAGGTCGAATCGGCAATTTAACCCGCCTGTTTGGGGCTAAGCTAATCCTAAAATTAAAAAAAAAGAAGTATATATAATATACTATACATATATACCATATATATAATGTAAACAAGTGTATATTATATATAATATATTATTAATATACTATATATATACTATCTATAATATACTATGCTAGAAAATATTTGTATACTATATAATATTAACATATATTATGTATTGAGAGAAATTCAATTCATGAAAATGATAGTTGATATGTTGACTTAAAGGTTTATATTTAGTTGGAAAAAAAAAGAAATAAATAAATAAGCTACAAAGTATTTATAATAATTTATGGAAATTCAAAAAAATGAAAAAAAAATTATTTATAATAATTGAAAGAAATTCGAAAAGAAAAGAACCATGGTTCAAGGATAGCAAAACTGACCCTTAAATTGCCGGTTTAGTTGAATTGGCCCCAACCTATCCCCTTAAGGTTTGGGCCTGATTTACTCTTCAATCGATCCATGAACAGGTAGGGTATGAGGTTGTATCCATATCATATTAAGTATAGATTCTCAAATTTTGCTATTGTATGCTTATCCTGTGAAACTTTTGAACTACTCTATTTAAAACTACTCTATACCCAGTATCTTGTATAGGATATAAGGTACTTTGTAGTACTTGTAAATCTTTTCTTAATGTATCTAATTTTTACTTATTATCCCTGATATGGAAGAAAAGCCTAAGTTATTCTGATTTTCCTCAGCTTGAAAAACAACAGTTATCCTGCTTATAAGGATTAAAGTTATTCTAAATTTTTCTGCCTTAACATGATTGATTATGTGAATGTGATCTTGCATAATTATATGCGCAGTATAGCTGCCTAAATTAGATGGGCCTTTTGATCACATTGTTCTTCACATAGCAAGTGACGAAGACTATTCAAACCCCGTCTTCCTCCACATTGGTTGGAGACAGGTTGTATGACACATAAATGAATCTTATGGCAACATTTAAACAAATGCATCGGTTTGAGTGTGTGTGTGTCAGTAATTCTCTAGCTACCTTAAAAACTTTGAAGTTTTCATCAATTTCATTCACCTTTCTTAGCATATTACCAATGTATCCCAATGAAATCCTGGAGTACGAGTGACTGTAATCTCAGAAAGAAAGAACATGTCATTCAACCCTAAGATGGTCAGGTGAAAGAAAGAATCTCAACGATTTTAACCATGTTAACCCTAACCATCCTTGGGTTGAATGACATCTTCCCACATTTTTTTTTCCCCCTATTTCATTGGAAGATATTGGTACTATGCTATAAAAGGTGAATGAAATTGAAGACAACTTAAAGCTTTTGAAGGTCGTGAAAGAATTGATGACGCACGCAGACTAACACTCCTGTTGGAATGTCCCATCAGATTTATTTATGTGGCATACAGGCCTACAGAATGACTTCAGCCTGTGTGGGAGGAACACAGGAATTGGCTAGTATTTGTCACATGCCATACGAAGAAGAATTAGTGGTTGAATAGCCCATATAATTTAGGCATGGTGTACTAAGGTCACATTCATATAATCAATCGTGTTAGTGCACACAGCTCAAATATTGCCGACATAAGCAGAATAACTTATGTTTTTCGAGCTAAGAAATTCAAAATAACTTTGATTTTTCTTTATATCAGAGAAAATTTTTTATTGGAAAACCTTGTCTTTGTGCAACTTTAGTGGGTGCTAGCTTATGATCATATAATTGCAAGTCACCCTTATGAGAGAAGAATGGGAAGCAAGTAAAACTCATTCATGACTTACTTAAAAAGTGCATTCATTAACATGGGGGAAAAGAAAAGTTCATTTCCTTAGAAGAGCAAACTATTTGTACCTTTTTCTAACTTCCCGGGTATGGCAGGACCCCAAACATCATTTGAGCATCAAGCAGCAGATACCACCAGAGAAGAAGTGATAGAATTACCAAAATGCCTGATATTATTGAGAATTATCCAGTGAATACCGTTCTAGATACAAGAAGCTCAAGAATGCTAACTTTGAATGCGATGGAGTGCCTTCCTAATACAGATTGCTTCAGTAACTTGAAGACCACTTGCTTACATGATCCTGTTTCAGCCGAATCAGGAAGCAGATGGGTTAATGGGCTCAAGAGAAGTGCTCCAGATTTGTTAGATCAATGTGGAAAGAGTTCTAGATTAGAAGCTAAGGAATCATCTCCACAGGAGAAGGTTGATTACACCTCTGGTGAAACTATAAAACATGATATGATGGCCTTGGAACTCAAGGAAGACTGTACTAAAGCGATTTCATCTGATCAGTCTTCCTCACTAATAAAGGACTTTTGGATACAGAGATGGCTTCATTATCCTGCCAGCTTTCCTTGGAAGAAGGATGAAGCCATACCAATTACTGAGTCAGGAACCACAGAGAAAAAATCCAATGGGTTGGTAAAGAAGCAATGTCTGAGCATCAGTGCTATGGCACTGATGGGGAAGGCTCTGGATGGTTCTTGGTCTGGTGAATTTAAGAGAAGTGGATCTTTGGTTGTTTGGAATACCAGAAAGGTTTGACTCTTAGTTCAGTAAGCTTATGGACAGACGTTCATGGACCAAGATATTACACAGGCTCAAGATGATCATAGGTTAACAAGGAAATTGGAAATGCAGACTTCAGTTTTGTTGACTAGAATTAGAACGACTGAGACGGAATTAATAGATAATACTGGCACACTGTTATTTTATGGAAAAGTGTGTGCAATCTCTTCACCTTCTCTGACTAGAACTTAAAATGCAATGATTTTGTGTTCCCCCCTAGACCAAAAGCATCATCAGAAGTTGGACGAGTAAGTAACTGATAGTTATTTAATCATACCATATCTAAAAGGCATAAATTTTTAGAGCTGTTGTGGAGCTAAATTTATTTCAGTATTAGAACTAGAAATCTTAAATTAAAATCCCTACACTGTCTTTTAATCCCAGATTAATTAAATCATCCATTTGATTGATTTTATGTTTAAATTATCAGCCTATAAGTGGAAGGACTTTTAAGTAGTAAACATGAAAATCCTTTATCTTATCTATAGGGTATAAGCTTTTAGATAAGTTGACTGTGGAGTCGAAAGTTTTTTAAAAAAAAAAAAAAAAAAACCTTTAGGACTGTAATAATCCTGAGGATGCTGCACAGACGTTGCATCTTGAAAGCTTGGTTGATGATTCCAAACGCATAAGTTAGCATTTAGTTGTTACATTTTAGACCAACTACCGAAGTATACCCGATCTATTCTGAAAAAATGAATGTCATTTGATACAAACTTAACTAAAATGCTGCAGCTTTATGTAGAAGAATCTGGGATAAGACCTCCATTATGTAGAATAAATGCAGAAAACAAGTTTAACTGCCTCAGCATCCTAAGGAAATTATGTTTCAGAATCAAAGCAGATAGAGGAAAATCATGTAACTAGTTCTACCAAAGTTAAATGACGAATTCCTTGCTTTTGACTGGTATGACCATATGGAAGATGTACCACTCTCTATCGCAATCTGTCCAATATACTAACCAGAATTGTTTTGAACAGTTAGTGATCAGAAACAAGGTGTCCATATTGGACATGACAGCCCGTCTGCTCTAAGGCGGATTCAAAGAAGCCACCTCCATGGATATTTGAGTCCACACATGGAGGTGCAAACTGGACTATTACATCTCCTGCTGTAAGAGCATCCTCTACTTCTTGTTGCTCATTAATTAGGAAGCTGAAATTGCACTTTGCATCTGCCAAATTTTTCATAGCTTGCTTTAGTGTATCTCTTGACTTGTTGGTAACTGGACAATCCATTCTTGGAATGAAATTATTCCTTAGAAGAAAGATTCCTGCTGAAATAAGAACCCTGAGGTCCCGTTTGATGGTGGGATCAGAGTTCTTATCAATATCCATATGAATGAACTGTTCCACAGAATGATTCCTGTAATTGTCAAAGTTTCCAAGTTCTACATCTAGGTTGTATTCCCCAGATCATTAATCTTAACAGCATTTCATCGGCTTACCTTCACTTTGAGAAAAGGTCTACGCTATCCAGAAGAAGGTAAACATCACTTCTTCTCACACAGCCAATTAATTTCTTGGTTCCTCTGTCCAAAACTGCAACTGCATCTATTCTGCTTCTCCACAAATTCTGGAGAGCCTCAGCAGTCGTCTGATCTCCATAGACATGAGCAACGGTCTCTTCATTTTCAAACCTAAACGAAAGATGGTGAGGCTGTTGACAAAATAGAAAGAGCACATTACGGCATAGATTATGCTTATAAGTTCATGTTGCAGTACCTAAACTCTGAAATGGCACGGTCTGTAATGCTATCGAACCAGTCCAGTCCGCTTGACTGAAGAAGCAATTGGATAACTGCATTCTAAAAGAAAACAATCTTTAATTTCTCGTGTAAAGTTAAAACCATGATGATATAGGAAAATTTGTCAAGTAATATTGCTTGTGCTGTGTACCTAGTTTTATCATATCTAGTGGTGAATGTGAGTATTGAATATGGACAGCTCTTGCAACCTGATCTATTTGACATCCTAGGAAATAGCTTCCTCGGTCAAGAAAACAAAATTAGCATCCCACATTTCATTTCCAGAAAAGGGTAAGATGTCCGACATGTGCAGATAAATCATAACTGATGATACCTCATCTTAATTTCATGCCTTTTGATTTGCAATGACTTTTGAAATATATGGATCCTCAAATGCCTAGTGCGGCAACATTTTTAAAGCAATTTGTAGGCTAGATGTAAATATACCTGTGTAATAAAACCAACAACTTGTGAATTTGACGATCTATCTATAACTGGAGCAACCTGCATGGGATGCTTTGGCAAGGGCAGAAGAACAGTGAAGAGGGTGACATCTAAGCTCACGGGTAAAAATGGATCCCAGATGAACCGTTTTGCTAGCTCGCCGATCTGTTATGTTACAGCGGAGTAGAGTCAGGGCAGTTTCTTGATCCAGGCTAGAATATTATAATTTCCAAGTAGGATGATCTTGGCATCATTCTAAAGCTTTATACACGGTTTGTTCTCCTTCTCCATTCATGGATATTGCACGAGATGTTTATGCATAGTTCTCGCAAAATATTGATTTTTGAGAATGAAACGATGCGTGGGACAAAGTTTTTTTCTTCTTTCATCATTCTTTAAGAAAAGCTTTCACCAAGAGGATAGTTGAAAAGTTATAAAATCATTTTGTTAAGTTGCCTTTTTATATCTCAACGCAACAAAATATTTCATAAGAAGCAATAAGTATCTGATTAGCAGAATTGAGAAGACGTTAACTAGACCTTGGTTTGCCCAATATTAGGAAATTGTTCCAGCGTCTTGAAGAAAGCATGGTTATCGCCGGAAGTGCTTCTGGTGTGTGCACTGGATTTGTCGTATTTCATTCATAAAATTATATATTCTTTACAATTTCCTTGACAATGAACCAAAGCAGAAAAACTTTCTAGCTCAGTTTGTTAGCGTCTTAGCAAATCACAAGGTGCCATTTATAACGAATATGAGCCCTCATGTTTTTCTTTTTCTTTCATATGAAATACGATTGTTTTGGGAATATAAATGAATACTATAATGGAAAGGGAGAATTTTGTCCAACTAGACAATTCCATTTACCTCAAGAGACCACAGGACCAAACTTGCAAGATCTACGGAACCAATATACTTACGTGGAATTCTTGCAAAAGTTGTGGCATGAGTGCCTGAAACATCAGCAAGCAATTGGTGCACCAGACACATTCTTCTCGTAGATCAACTTTATTGCGTCACTCACGCTATGCTCAGCATTTAATTCCAAAAGTAGAAGAGACGTGCGCCGAAGAAAGAGAAAAGGAAAAGACGAGACACCCATCGGCCATGAAAAATGAATTTTCACGGTAATTGTCAATCAGTAAGTTTTACTACGGTAAATGCGTTGTTATTGCGTGATAATTTTCCGTTTCATCAAATCTTAGTATGATATCAAAGCAAGATGGATACTGGGCACAACAATTAAGTTGCTTATTTCTTCATCACGAGTCGTCTTTTTGCAAATATGCAGAGGCAAGGGTCACGTACCTATTGCACGTGTGTGGTCGCGCAATACATAATTAGGGAAATAATTTAAGTAATTAGTAAAAAACGACCAAAAGAGAAATTTAGGGAAGAGAATTAGATAATTTTGGTGAGGTTCTAATACATATGGTGATAAGTAAAGAAGCGTGATGGTATTAAGCTCCACAATCGATTAAGAATAGAATAAAATCTTTTAGATGTTTAAATGTTTAATCTTTGAGAAAAAATTTCGGTAAAACAACGATGTTAATAAAGGTTTGTTTCTTCCTCTCAAATGAGGAGATAAATGGGGTATTTATAAGAAATAGTTATTAATCTCATTTATCATATCATGATAGTAATAAATGGTTAAAATTGAAGTATTTTATTAATGACTTTCAAGTGGGTTATTTTATGGATCTAAGCTCAAATAAAGATTTTATTTATTATTTTAGTATGAGACAAATCAAGAAATGTTGGATCGGACGAATTGATTCATTAGGCCTTATTCCAAACCTACCATGCTAAAACTCCTTTGATCATCCCAAGTATCTAAACTTGACTCTTTAGGTTATGTCACCTTAGCTCAAAGAGCTAAACTCAATTAATTAATTAGCTTAAAGCTCAAACTTAAATTTAGCTCTTTACATTTTATCTCCCGACTAAAGTTCTTCAAACAAATTCAAAGGTATACGCGCTATTGAACAGCTACATCGTTGCCAAATTCATTTAAGAATTGTTTTAGTGCACGAGTTCGCAACACTTCTTAATTATGTATTGTGTTTCAGCTGGATTAGGTTGTATGTTGCCCCTAAGACATTACTTTGAAAAATCTTCTTTAAGCTATCCTTTTTTAAGTTGATTTGTCTCTTCGATTGAACCCGTATAAGTTATTGATTCCGTCGAGTTGAATTTATATGCTAAATTCACATTAGCAATCTTGTCAGGCTAACTCCAGGTATTAATGTTGCTTTAATTTTCTTTTCATCTAAGAGTATTCTTTTTGTAAGGTTTTCTTATATCAACCAAATCTTATTTGTTACACAATAAATAGAGTGGTCTCGCTAGTTGGCTAATAGGCAAAGGTTAAGGAGACAGCGTCTCTTATAAGGTTTTCAAGACAATATCCTAAAAGCTAGACAAATTTTCAAATCTTTATTTAAAAAAACTCTTTTTAGTAGTCGCACATTGGTCATAGCCATTGTGAAAGAAAAATCAAGATGCAATGCCGGCTGAAGAATGTCCTAGAACCGCAACCACGTTCGGGCCATTAACTTTACATGTTAAGGTATCATGCCCAATTTGATGCATGAATAGACGAAAAATAAGGATTAGTATATTTCTTCCTCAAGGCCTTGATTAGTCCGTCATATCTTTTTCATAAAGTTACTTTAATAGAGTTAGCAAATGGCCTATCCCTACCGAACAGAATTTGAAGAGGGAAGCTCCCCATCAAGTTATCTACTGCCAATGGCTGTTATTTTATTAATGTAGATAAGGACAAGCTTGGCCTAAAATAAACCCTTCATTTCTTTGCTTCCATTGAAAGTTGGACAGGTGTCCACTTGTTTTCGTTTGGTCCCAAAATGCAGACAACTACGTCACCTTCGGACTAATTCCAACCGCTGGAGTAAAGGAAAAAGAAGAAATGAGCAACTTCCTCATCAACTGGCCATGGCATGTTATAGTAGCTCTTTAATATTTTTATTATTTATTTTTCTTTCCTTCTTCGAATAATTATGCCCTTGCTTACTGATATCGGTCTCAGTCTCTTCTAGAGCTTCTTCTTTTGCATCATCAGGTTCTATGTCAATTGGATGGGACACGTTTCCTCTTCTGGTGACGTTTCACTAATGATATTTCCCAAAATCTCAACTACCTCACTCATCTTGGGACGGGATTTTGGTTGCTTCATTAGGCATTTATTTGCTAGGGACGTAAGCCTTTGAGCTGATTTAATGCAATAATCTCCTTCCAATCGTAGATCAATGATAAGATGGAATTTTTTTTTAGTCTAAAACACATGGCCTCACCCATTCAAGAAGCCTCTGTTCACTTCGAGGTAGATTTCTCTCCACATCTCGCCTTCTGGTGATGAGTTCATAAAGAACTACCTCAAAACTCTATACACCACTCTTAGCCGTCAACTTGCCTGTATGAACATACTCTGGAGCTACATATCCTACTGTTCCCACAACTGATGTTGTCACAGAACACTGAATAAAAAAACCCAACTCGAACATGAGTTCAACATGAGACATTGACTATTAATCTTTTAATCTTGATACATGTACTTGAACAAATAAGATAAATATGAGTAAACACATGACGTGAGGCTTAATCTTAATATGAGCTTTATTCATGATGTAGGGTTTGATCATAAGTGCACAATAGATAATTATATGACCATACATGAGTTTAACATGTGAGTTGAGCATGGGTCCTTTGATATGAGCATAGGTGAGACAAATCTTCAAATTAAACATGAATCCTTAATAAGGCTTTATTCCTTTTACCACTCGTCATTTTTTTCTTCAACCTCCCACTTGTACAATTGTACGATTTCTATCCCATTTGTACTTCATTTTACTAACTTGCTTACTTTTCTTGTTTTTTACATATAATCACTCTTTCCTTCTCCCCTAAGGGGTAACAATTGTAGTAGACGTTGCTACCATTTTTCAAGAGTTATCAAGAGGAGGCGATATCACATTATATATGAGTAGTCTCATGTAATGAACAACTCCAATAATGACATCCTTTATATTGAGCAAAGGAGATGTTATAAACCAGCATAATGTATCAAATATTTAGAGCACTTACGTGTCGAGTGCTGCATGTACATTAAGCCTTGTGTGTACGTACGCTTCGAGCATCTCGAACATATACGCATAAAGCATTGCAAACACGTACACATGGAACATCGCACATAAGGAGTGCTACATAAAGCAAACATAACGAGTAATGGTCATTACTATGCAATAATAACCTCTTCACACACCGTATTTATTTATAATTTTCCTCTCTTAGTTATTGACATAACTTCGAGACTGCTTAGATTCTTATATCTAAGGGATGTCTTGTATAATAGATATAATTGTAAGATTACTTAGACTTGATGATTTAAGGGGGTCTCCTTTAATATAGGCATAATTACGAGACCGCTTAGACTTAGTGTTCTAAGGGATCTTACATGTCATCTCACATATTGAAACAAGACTTTTTCTTGTTACCGATAATATATAGATGATCCTTCTAAAAAAGTGTTCAATCGTGCATATGTAGCAATAGTGGCACTGATTGCTTAGAATCAATATTTTTTTCTCATTAGTCAAGGAGATATTTCCCACTACTTGACTATGTAACATGGCTTACCAAGATGTTACAAGGGCTTAAATATCAATATGTTAAAGTGTTTATCAATGGGATTGTTTCCACTACTTGAAACATAGAGATTAAATAGTACAAAAGATATACATGATTATCATGATATAATGTACATCTAGAAGCCAATGCTCCTACCAGTCTACAACATACAAGCCAAGCTTATCATCATGTGCTTAGGAGACTAGGCTCTTACTAATTAGCAACAATGTGTAGTTTATATATTATATTCATTATTACTTTTTTTTTGTTCAATTAAGGGGTTCAATTTCCCCCATTTAGATGTAAATTGTTTTGTGAAATTAACTTTGCGAGCTAAAGAGACTAGTCTCTGACTTTGCAACGATAATAGCAATAAAATGAAGATACACAAATACTTATCACATTCTCATTAGAAAATGGTGATAGAGAAATAAACTTCTTTCATTGACATAAAGTAGCTATCGCTGAACTTACACATGAAATGAAAAGACAACTGAAATAGACACGATAAGGGCATATGCTGGTTGTCTAGAGTTCTCACACTTCTTAGCTTATAATGTATCTTCTACCTTCATAATATCATTGGTTTGCTTTTGTTTCTTCGCACCCCTACAGCAATTACGCATCTTTTTCTTCTTGAATGCTCACGTCTAAGTTTCTTCCCTTATGGGCAGATGTGTATAAAGAGGTTCCACTAAGGGTGTCTGCACCTTGTTTATTTACTCGTCAAAGAATGCTGCTTCGATAAAGTGAGATTTGTCACTTGTAAATGGGTTATTTGTTGCAGGAATGAAGATGTCTTACTCATTCCAATGACTTTTTATGCATTGATGCTATATTGAGGGTATCATGTTATGATAATGAAACCATGTCCTTCCTATGAGGAGATGATAAGATACAAGTGAAGCTATAGATAGGTCCAATATTAAAGTCTACTTTGATACACTTCGTTGTCTTCACGGAAGACACGTAAAAGCTTTTTAGTATGATTAGTTATCTCATTAAGTTTCAAATATCTATCTTTGCAGTTTTAAAAGTGGGCATTGACATCAATAATTGTCCTCCTGATAGAATGACCATTTGTTGAGCTTGATTTTTTTGTTTTGTTATTTTTAATTTGATTTTCCATTTTTCGATTAATATTAAATTCTAACTCATTTAATATTAATTGTCGATTAAAGAAATTAGGAAATTCCAATTTTTTTTAATTTTAAAACTTTTGGAGTCACCACTTTATCGAAGTTGGGAAAAAAAAAAGAAATCATAATCGATTGAGTAGATTAACTATGAGTTAACTACTAGTATTTGATTTTAATTTAATAAAAACCAGAGAGTTCTGAATTCGGAGATTAACTTATTAAATCCTAACGGGTATCACTATTTATTTTTCAAAATTAAGTTTATTTTTCATAATTATCTTTTTTTGATATTTTTAAGAAAACAAAAAAAAAATAAAATAAAATAACCTAAGTTTTAACAAATTTTAATATCATCCTGAAGATACTTACGTACCCGCTTGGTCAGATCAGACCACTATAGTTCTTTTAAAAAACTTTAGTATGTTGATTTATTTTCACTTTAAAAACTAATCAAGTTTACGTGTTTAATCGATTTAATTTATACAAAAAAAAAATCTAAAAGGGGCTTAATCCTCAAATATCTTTATTTTATAAAAACTTTCTAAAATGTCCTAGTTAGTTTTTTTTAAGGGTTTTTTATTACTTTTTATTTCTAAAAAAAAAAATGATTTTCTAAGTGAGAAATCCTAAAAAAAAAACACTTAATACTAAAAAAATGCCTAAGCTAATATATACATATACATATCTATATATATCTATTTATAGGCTATGTTATCAACACAAATAAATAAGTAGCTAATAAATAAAATAATAATATTATAATAATAAAAAAATTGAAGAACTGAACTTGCATTGGTTTCCACTGTGCGGTAAAGGACAGTGCAGTAGGGAAGACGTGAAGGCTGTGGACATGGACTATGTGTAGTGCATAGACAGTAGTGTGTAGTTGACACACTACTCGAGAGTGGATGTGTGGCGTACCGGAGTTGGTGTGGATGTATAGCATGCGTATGTGATTAGCGTATGCAATGCTTGGGGAAGATAGGATAGTGAAGTGTCGACTTATGTTAGACGTGCTATTTGGTGGTCGGAGTTGTAGTCAGTAAGCAAACTCTGCAGTCAGTGGTGAAGACAGGACGTGCAGCAGCGTGAGTTCTCTGAGTAGTGTTGGAATATTTTGCTATGGACGTGGTTGTTGGGCGTTGATTCAAATATGCTATTGATCGGTGAAGCAGTGCGTGTCAGTGAATGTGGCGTTGGTTTTGGAGCTTGGTGTAAGGCTGAACATGGAAATCAATGTCGCTGCTGTTCGGAGTTGCAGCTGCTGTTAGTGAAGTTGCGAGGACTTGCGTATGTGTGTGAGTAATGAAGGATCAAGAAGGGACGAGTGTAGTTATGTGTGAAAGAGGGTCAATGTTGGGAAAAGTTGTCGTGCTGGTATTGACTACGGAGTGTAATACTGCTTCGTTGATAGCTGCTGCTTGGTTAGTGGCTTGGAGAAAGTTGCAGAGTTACATGTGCGGGAGACTTAGTTGAATCAGGGGAGATAGAATCTGTGGTTGGTAGTGGCAAGTATGTAATTGTAATTAATTTTACATCATGCATCTAGTATTTATAAAGTTCAGAAATAATTCATATAAAATCGAATCTTTTATATCGATCCAAATTTGATTTGATTAAATATTTTATATTGATTCAAATCTAATTTGATAAAAATTAAATTAAATTTGGATCTCATAAATCTTTATCATATTAGATTTATAAGATTTGTTTAGATTTAAATCCTCTATACTTAACTGATTTTCGCAAAAAATAAATAAATAAATAAAGAAAAATAAAAAGGCACATATGTACCTAGTGAGATTCAAACACCAATGCCAATACTTAAATACTTATCTATTAAGCCGTTGGCTGTGCTTTAACATTTAGTATAATTAAATTCTACTTAAACAATGTGACTCTTTGAAATAAAACTATTTGAACCAAATTAAATCTTTGTCCTTGAAACATTTAACTTTCTAAAAATTTATTTTTCTAAAATATTTTCATAATTTTTCTTTTTTCAAGTTTCTTTTTGTATTTTTATCATTTTATCATTTTTTATTTATTCTTTATTATTTTTTATTTTTTATTTTACTTAGAATTAGGACCGTATTAAAAAAAAAAAAATTGAACTATGGGAGGGTGGAGGCATAAAAATTAAGTGTCTATAGTTACTCCTCTTTATGGTGAAGTTTGAGTAAAACTTTACTACAAAGACAAAAAAGACATAATTTTTACCTTGGATCTAACTTTGTCCTAAGAAATGCTATGATTAGCTAACTTTCCTAAGGTCGGTCCATTAGGGATTTAGTGACAATAGGCTTAAAATGAATAGTGGTGACGGTAGCACCCCTGTGGGTTGGTAAGAACCTTAAAGAAATATTGATAACTTAGTTATGTCTCTTATGGATTGACTAACCAAGATGAGACAAGCGAAACCCTCCTTGAACTAGCTAAAATCCTAAAAAAATATTGATGACTTAGTTTTACCCCTTATAGGCTGACTAACCAAAACGAGCAAAACAGTCCTTGAACTGGCTAAGACCCTAAAGAAATATTGATGACTTGATTATACCTTCTATGGGCTGACTAACCAACGCAGGCAAAACGCTCCTTAAGTTGGCTAAGACCCTAAAGAAATATTGAGAAACTTGGTCCTGGCCCCTATGGGCTGATTAACCAAGGCGGACAAAGTATTCTTTCAGCTAGCTAAAACCCTAAAGAGATATTGAAACACTTAGACGTGCCCCCTATGGACTAACTAACCAAGGTGGGTAAAGTGCTTCTTAAGCTAGCTAAGACCTTAAAGAGATATTAAAATGATGGGAATCGGCCTCTAATTACGTCTGAGCCGAAGCTGACCTGCTCGAAGCCATGGTCGACCCTTTAGAATAAGATGCCGACGTATTCTAACTTAAAGCTGAACAATTCAAGGCTGAGGCTAAACAACTTTCATCGAGGCTAAGCAAATGATAGAAGGCTAAGGGGTAGAAAAGGAGCTACTCGACAACAAGCCCATCGTCAATCGAGAAGATGAGAAACTGCAAGATCGAGGACTCGAGAGCTAAGAATGACTTGGCACGGCGCCAAAAGACTCATATTGATTGAATCTAAAACTCGGTAATTATAGGCCAACCTCTTTGGTATCTTGGCTAAGCTACACGAGAGTTCAAGGACTCCTTCCCGAACCCATACGTCAAATTATCGACCCCATCCGATTTAGATACTACTATTCCCAAGACATGCCAAGTGACTACATGCTGACTCCTATAAAACACACAGTTTTGTATTCTTGTATTTGTTTTCCTTCATTTTATTTATGGGCCCAATTCTTTAAAGTTTAAGGCTTTGTACATTATTTACAATTTTGCTACTAAGGTTTAGGACTTGCAATAAATAGCAACTATTGTAAACATTAAAGATATATAGAAATAGAGATAAGAAAAATACGTATACAACAGAATATACTAAGAGTGAAAACTTTCCTCTTTCGAGCAAAGCTGTGCTTGAGTTCATAGAACTTGAGCTTGTTGGATTATTGAGTGTTGATTGCTCTCTTTAATCTCTTTCGTGCTTTTATCAATCTTATTCTTAGGATTGTAGTGAACCCATTCATTTGAACCAGTTAGTGAGCCACATTTAACCTCTCATTTGAAACCCCGAACAACATTTAGTATTTATGAGTCGTATCAAACTCTATTTTAAGCTCAATCCCCTGATTGTGTTTGTGTCTTGGTGAGTTATATCCATTCACATTCACCATCAAAACCTTCCTATTCTTCATACCCATATTTCTTTTAAATACCCATTCCTATTCGTTTGAGATCCGCTACTATTTCTGGATTTGATTCTCTATCTTTAAAGACTTGGTTGTGCCCCCTATGGGCTAACTAATCAAGGTATGTGAAACACTCTTTAAGTTGGCTAAGACCCTAAAGAAATGTTGAGAACTTGGTCATGCCCCCTATAGGCTGATTAACCAAGGCGGGCAAAGTGCTTCTTGAGTTAGATAAGACCCTAAAAGATATTGAAAACTTGGTCGTGCCCTTTATAGGCTGACTAACTAAAGCAAGCGAAGCATTCCTTGAGTTGGTTAAGGCCCTAAAGATATCAAGAACTTGGTCGTACCTCCTATAGGATAACTAACTAAGGCAGGCGAAGTTCTCCGTGAGCTGGCTAAGACCCCAAAAGATATTGAAAACTTGGTTGTGCCCCTTATGGGTTGACTAACTAAGGCGAGCAAAGTGTTCCTTGAGCTGACTAAAGCCCTAAAGTGACTATTGAAGACTTAGTTGTGCCCCCAATAGGTTGACTAACCAAGGCGAGGAAAACGTTCCATAAGCTAGCTAAGACCTTAGAAGATATTGAGAACTTGGTCATGCCTCCTATGGGCTAACTAACCAAAGTAGGTGAAGCATTCCTTAAGTTGACTAAGGTCCTATAGAGAATATTGAGACCTTGGTCATGTCTCCTATTTGTTGACTAACTAAGGCGGGCAAAGTGCTCCTTAAGCTAGTTAAGGCTCTAAAGATATTAAGAACTTGATCCTACCCTCTATGGGCTGACTAACTAAGGTAGGAGAAGTACTCCATGAGTTGGCTAAGACCTTAAAAGATATTGAAAACTTGGTCGTACCCCTTATGGGCTGACTAACTAAGACAGGCGAAGTGTTCCTTAAGCTGGCTAAAGCCTTGAAGGGAATATTGAAGACTTAGTTATACCCCCTATGGGCTAACTAACCAAGTCAAGTGAAGTGTTCCTTGAGCTGGCTAAAGCCCTAAAGGAAATATTGAAGACTTAGTTGTGTCCCCTATAGGCTAATTAACTAAGGCAAGCAAAGCGTCCCAGGAGCTAGCTAAGATCCTAAAAGATATTGAGAACTTAGTCATACCCCTTATGGGCTAACTAACAAAGGTGAGCGAAATGCTTCTTGAGCTAACTAAGGCCCTCAAGAGCATATTAAGAACTTGGTCGTACCACTTATGGGTTGACTAATCAAGACAGGTGAAGCGCTCTTTGAGCTAATTAAGACTCTAAAAGAGACCATAAATCAGGACAACGCTTTATAGCTAGCTAAAAACTATGGATTGGGACTGCGCTCAAGGAGTTAGCTGGACTAAAAGTAAAAGAATTAAGTGGCTTAAACATTAACCACCCTCCTTAAGGAGAGAATAAATGTAAATGCAAATGCAATGTCTTAGAACCACTTACTTGGCTCTATCGATAGTTCCTAAATAATCAAGTCTTTTCTTGAGCAATCCAATTGGAACCAATGGTTTGACCCTCTCTTCTTCTTCTTCTCTTCTTTCCCTTTTTTTCTTCTTCTTCTTCTACTTTTTTTTTTCCTTTTCTTTTTTTTTAAGGCAATTTAATCTTGAAATGAATACACGTAACGCTTTGCTTAAAGATGCATCCAGGAAGGCAACTTTAACATATGAGGCATCTTCATCTTTTGAGCAAAGATGTCACGTCTTGAATTTTCGGTCCAACTTAATTGGTTTTTCCATGTAAACTTCTACCCTCAGGTGAGTTATTACTTATCTGCTACCTATTACTCTTTATGGACATGCTCCTATCTTGAGAAATAGAAAACCAATATCCCTTTTTTAAAGAGAGTGAAAGTATTAAAAGGATTTTTATCAATTGTCATCATTCCAAATTAAGTGTTCATTTTTCTCTCATGTTTTCTGTATATGGAGTTTATTTGGATAGAGCAAGAAATGGAGACTTTTTAGTGGAATGAGAAAGGAGCTAAGGGTGTTACCTAATGTCGACGACCACTAAGGATACCAACGTTACTTGTAGAAAATAAAAATGAGACAATAGTAATATTACTGTTGTTTGCATTTCATAATCTAAGAAAAAATTCTATTGATCTTTCAAGGAAATAGTACATCTTCAATGCGTCAACGTTTATTAGGTCTCTTAAGTCTGGACCATCCATTTAAGATAAAATCAAGGCTCCCCTAAGTAATACTTTCTTCACAATGTAAGGTCCTTTATGATTCAGAGCAAACTTCCCTCTCAAGTCTTTTATATTAGGTAAAGTCTTCCTTAGTACCATTTTTCCCTCCTTAAAATTTCGAGGCTGTACTTTCTTGTTAAAAGCCTTAGCCATTCGCTGTTGATAGTATGTATTATGGCATAAAGCTGCTAACCTCTTCTCGTCAATCAAATTCAACTGCTTGATGCGTTTCTTTATCCAATCATATTCATCCAATTGGGTTTCTGACAAAACCCTGAGAGATGGGATTTCAACTTGTACTGGTAATATAACCTCCATTCCATATACCAACAAGTAAAGGGTTATACCTGTTAACATTCTGATAAAAGTTCGATAGGCTATGAGTGCAAACAATAACATCTCATGCCGATCTCGATATTTGATTGCCATCTTCTCAATAATTCTTTTAATATTCTTGTTGGTTGCTTCCATAACTTTGTTCATCTAAGGCCGATAAGGAGTGGAATTTCTATGGATGATCTTAAACTGCCGGCGTAGCTTTGCCATCAATTTATTGTTAAGATTCATACCATTATCGGTAATAATTGTCTCTAGTGTGTTATACTATGCTAGTCTATCTCTCTTAATGAATTTGACCGCTACTCCGTTCGTAACACTTGGGTAGGATGGGGGTTCAACCTACTTACTAAAATAATCGATAGCCACCAATATGAACTGGTGCCCATTAGATGCCTTTAGAGTGATTAGGTTAATGATGTCTATTCCTCACATAAAAAATGGCTACAGTACTGATAGTGTATATAATTCTTGAGGTGGAACATTTACGTTATTTACATGGACCTGACATAAATGGTAATGTTTAACATGTTTAATGCAATTAGCTTATATTGTCAGCTAATAATATCTTAACCTCATGATCTTCATAGTAAGTATGTCATGTGGGGGCTGCATACTCCTGCATGCACTTTCTTCATTAGCAACTCTACCTCCTTATTTACACATCATAAAAATGTGCAGTCAAACGATCATCAGCACAAAGTAGACTTGCTTATTAAGTACTGAGCAGCTAATCATCTAATCATCTTCTTATCCTTCTTCTCAGCCTCCTCGGGGTATGTACTATGTTGTAAGAACATTTTGATGTTGTAATACTGAGCCTTTTCATCACATGAACTTTCCATTACCAAATAAAATATAAGCTTTTTTTCAACTTCAATCTTAAGTGACTGAATCTTTACTCCTCTTAATATCTAGATCAGGGATGCCAAAGTAGCTAAAGCATCAATGAATTGGTTCTGAACACTTAGTACGTATGTGAAGGTAATCTTTTCAAACTTGGCCATCAACTTAGCTAAGTGGTGGTGGTAAGGTACCAATTTGGGGTCTTTCATCTTATATTTACCTCGAGCCTAGCCTATGATTAACAAAGAATCTCCATATACCTCTAATTCCTGTATCTCCTTAAACAACATGATTTTAAGTCCCAAAATACATGCTTCATATTTTGCAATATTGTTAGTACATGGGAAAGCCAGTCTTACATCCATCAGGAATTATGTACCTTCAAAGGCCATCAAAATTACCCCAATTCGACATCCAGAAACATTAGCTACTCGATCAAAGAACATTTTGTAGCTTAAAGGTTTCTCAACTGCTTTGCTATCAGAACCATTTTCTGTCACCAGGATACTTTTATCAGGAAACTCGACTAGTGCTTCTTGAAGGGTATCCTTAAGGGAATTCTCTATTAATTGATCTACCAATGCCTGCCCTTTGACTAAACTTTAGCTCTCATACTTAATGTCAAATTTTGACAACAACATCTGCCACTTAGAAACTTTACCAATGAGGGTCAGTTTTTCTGCTAAATACTTTAAAGGGTCATGTTGTGTAATCAACTTAATTTGGTAGTAATACATTGTCTAAGCCAATGCATGACCCAAACCAATGCATAACAGGTTCTTTCGGCTTCTGAGTATTTATGCTCCCCTTCTGTGAACTTCTTACTCAAATAATAAATGACCCATTCCTTCCTTTCTTCATCCTTCTGACCAAGCATAGACCCCATAGATTTAGGAAATATGGTAAAGTATAAGAACAATGGCTTTCTAGGTTTAGGAGCCACCAATACTAGAGGATTCATAATGTATTCTTTAATTTTTGTGAACGCTTCTTTACATTCCTCAAACCAATTGACCCTAGCATTCTTTTTCAATAGCTTAAATGGAGGGCGACCTTTGTATGTTAGTCGAGCTATAAATTGAGCTATATAATTCAAACGTCCCAATAACCCCCTTACTTCCTTAAGCATGCGTGGAGGAGGTATGTTAATTATAGCCTTAGCTTTATCGAGATTGACTCCGATATCTCTTTAGCTAATTATGAAGCCCAGCAATTTTCTTAATGTCACTCCAAAAGTACACTTCTCTAGATTCAACTTCAGTTGGAACTTCCTTAATCTGTTGAACAACTTCCTCAAATTTTCTAAGTGATTGCCCCCTTCCCTAGAATTTTCAATCATATTGTCAACATACACTTCTATCTCTTTATGCATCATGTTACAAAAGATCATGACCATCGCCCTTTAGTACATTGCCCCAACATTCTTGAGCTCGAAGGGCATCACCTTATAGCAAAATGTACCCTAGGTTGTAATGAAAGTCATCTTGGTCTTATCTTCTTCGAACATCCAAATCTGATTGTATCCGGAAAAATCATCTATGAATGAGAATAGGTGGTTTTTGGTTGTGTTATCCACCAAGACATCAATGTGTGGCAATGGAAAGTTGTCTTTAGGTGTTACCTGATTGAGATCTCGAAAGTTTATGTACATTCTAGCCTTCCCATTCCTTTTTATTACTGGAACAATATTAACTACCCATTCTAGGGAATTAGATATCTCAATGAATCCAACTTTAAGCAGTTTCTTAACCTCTTCCTTGATTTTCAATAGGATGTCAAGTCAAAAACTTCTTAACTTTTGTTTTTTAGGCTCGACATCTTCTTGTGTAGGTAAACGATGGACTACAATTGATGGATCTAACCTTGGCATATTTTCATACGACCAAGTGAACATGTCTTGATATTCAGCCAACAATGTAATCATTTTTACTTTTTGTTTCTCTTTTAAACTCCCTCTGATCTTTAGATTCTTAGGATTATCTTTATCCCCAATATTGACTGCTTCAATCGGTTCACTAATAGTGATTCTATTCAGTTCATGGTTTTACCATTCCTCTTATATATCACTGTGGTCATCAAAATTGCTCCTAACGACTAATCCAGTAAGGTTAGAAGTGATATCAATATTCTCATTATCTACTTATGCAAGGTATTCTTGGTTTTTGCTCGATTCATTGGATTTGGCAAAGCGTATAAAAAAAAAGTATATGTAAACAAAAGAGAACTGAAACATAACAAAGGAAGAAACTAACTAATATTTTATTGAATGAATGGAGGTGAATCACAAATGAAACAATGAACTAACTAATATTTTTTGAGCAAAAAGGTTCGATGATACATTTGGGACGATGACTATTGAAAATAAAAATTTAAGAAATACTAATTAAAGGTCACCCTTTACCCTAGGGAAGACTTATTACCTTTTACTGGGATGGAGAGCTAATTATTCAAATGGTGCTAAGACTTCTGCGATGAGCTTGTTGATCTTTCATTGGCAGATTCTAAGGCTTGAGTCTCTACTCGTATGAATGTCTCAATTAGTGGCGGGAAGGTCATTGGGGCATAGTACAATCTGTCTCCTCTCTTGCCCCCTCGCTTGTTTCTTCTAGAATTTTTTTGCTGGAGTGGGGTTGTAGCTAAGGCCATAGGTGCCGATTTGGCCTTCCTTGAATTCTACTCTTTTATCCTCTTCTCTCTTGGGATTGACAATCATGCCTACCTCTTCAAATATCTGTAACCCAAACTCCTCTAACTCTTCACTTTCTATATAGGGTATGGTCGTTTCCTTGTAAATCTCATAATCTTAGTCTCCTAAAATTGTAATTACCTGGCCATTTGAGATAAATTTCACTTTTTGGTGCAAGCTTGAAGGTATGGCCCCTACTGTATGAATTCAAGGTCTTCTTAAGAGTAAGTTGAAAGATCTTAGGATCTCTATGACTTGGAATCGAATAATGAAGTGCTACGGACCAATACTTACGGGCAAGTCTATCTCCCCTATAATCCCTCTTCTATAACCATCAAAGGCCCTAACTGTTGTGGAAGAAGGCCTAATTCTAGTTATGTTGATACTCAACTGTCGAGTCTGATTTTTCGGTTTTTATTTAAAATTGATTTCTCATTTCTTGATTAATACTAAACCCTAACCCATTTAATATTAATCCTCGACTAAAGAAATTGAGAAATTCCGGTTTTTTATTAAAAATAATTTTTGGAGTCGCCACCCGACCGAAGTCGGGAAAAGAAAAAGAAACCGTAACCAATTAGGTGGATTGATCACGATTTGGCTATCGGTCTTTGATTTTATATTCAATGAAGAATTAGAGGGTTCCGAATTCGGGAGCTAACCTATTAAACCTTGACGGGTACCACTATTTATTACCGAATTAGGATTATTTTTCTAATTATAATATTAAAAAAATAAATAAATAAAATAAAATAAAAAATAACTTAAGTTTCTACATATTTTATCGTCGCCCCGAAGGTACCTACGTACCCGCTAGCCGGGATCAGATGATCATAATTCTTTAAAAAAAAAACCTTTAATGTGTTGATTGATTTTAATTTTGAAAACCTTCCAAGTTTATGTTTTTAATTTATTCGGTTTATTTTAAAAGAAATCTAAAGGGGTCCTAACTCTTGAATGTTATGGTTATATAAAAAAAATACTCTAAAAAATCCTACTTTTAAAAGGGTCTTTTATTAATTTTTATTATTTAAAAAAAAACTTCCATGTGATAAAATCTTAAGTAAAGCTAAATCTAAAAAATAACTAATTCTAACAACCACTAAACTAATATATATAACTATCTACCAAAATAAAATAATTTCATGTAATGCGCTTTATATAAGAACTAATATTAGAACTCCTAAAATCATATTATATATTATGTTAACTAAGAAAATATAATAACGTGTATATAAATAAAAAGTAATCTTAACGACCCTTAAAGTAATACATATATACATTTACACTCATATAACTATTATGAAATAACCATTCACTTAAATCATTATCTAACCTATATAATAGAGAAAATTAATGTTAAAGGAAATGTTATACACTAACATATATATATACAATACTAAATATCTAAAGACAGGATAAAATACTAATATAGTATAATATAATAATAATTATAATAACAATAACAATAATAAAAATCTAAACCGAACCTGACGATCGGATTTTCGTTGGTTTCGTCTGGACTTATATGTTTTTGGATTTCACCTGGACTTGGTTTTTATTGGATTTCGTTGGTTCGTCAGGCTTCAAATTATGAAGACTTCATTAATTCGTTAGGCTTGATTGTATCATGAGGACTTCAATGCGAATTGGAATTCGTTTGGCGTTTGCTTTCTAAAACGTTGGATTTCGTCTTGTGGATCGATGGAGCGTGGCATGGATTGATTGTGGACTGCTGCACGGAGTAAAAGAATAATGGAATTGTCGTCACTGCTTCGTATCACGTTGCTCCTTACGATCGTTTGTGGATCGATAGAGTGTGGCGTGGATTGATTGTGGACTGCTGTGCGGAGTAAAAGAATAATGGAATTGTCGTCGCTGCTTCGTGTCACGTTGGCGTCTTGCTTTCCTGACGATGGGTGGAATTCAGATGGCGTCTTGCTTTCCTGACGATTAGTGGGATTGGTTCGCAGCTTTCTAACTTTGATGAAGCTGATTTTCCAATTTTTTTTATGAAGCTCTCGGTCTGTTTCCCATTGTGATTTTTTCTTTTTATAAAGCCCAAATCGAATCTTATTATATCCGATTAAACTAAATTCAAATCTTATTCAAATCTGATTTAGCTAAACCCATATGATTTAATTTGATATGATTATTTTACAAAGATAGAAAAATATAGACATGGGTGCTTGCTGAGACTCGAACCTGTGACCTCCAACTAAATCCACTCAAGTACTCCGCTACTTATCCGATAGGCTGTTGGTTTGTGTCTTGATATTCATTACAATTAAATTATATTTAAACTATCTAAATTCTTAAACTGAAAATTTTTAACTAAGCTAAAATTAACACTAACATTAAACTAATTATTCCTAATATAAATTACTTTCTAAAAATCTACAAAATCTTTATAATTTTCCCTTTTCTTATTTTTTTTGGTATTTTCATTATTTGTCAACTTTTTTTATTTTTATCTCTTTTTTGCATTAGGACCCTTTTTGTAAGAAAATAAATAAATAAATAAAAACTAAGACTAGGGAAGGGCAAAAATTAGGTGTCTACACCAACAAATCTAGGGTAGTGAGTGGACAGTCGTACAATGATGATCTATTGTCAATGAGTACTCTAGTAATGAATATATCATTACTCCTTACCATAATGAAGAGTAGTTTCATGCGCTTATTCCCTTCTTCACCTAACTCTTCTGCCGAAAAAGAAATTTGGTCCATAACGAAGATGGAATTAGTGACTAGTCCCATCTTCTCAATTGGAATTTCACGAGAGACCTTAACCTCCTTTAAAGTACAAAACAAAGCTTCTCTGTATGGTTTGAATGTGATCAATAAGCTCATCAACAATATATGTGCTGGAGTCTTACTGAGTTGTTCTATGATTGTTTACTCACTCAACTTGATCATCTTAGCAAAAGCTGACAGCCTTTCAATGTGTTCAGCAATTATTTTATCATTTGCCTCCTCTAGTAGACTCCTCCTTTCATGCTCTTCTCTTAGGTAGTAAATCCTCCTCGATCAAGTAATTCCCTCTATTAAAGAACCCGACTTCTCCTGATTTACCACCTTATAATTAAATGGGGTGGCCTTGTAATTTTCTGGTGCTATCGGTACGTGAAAAGTGTACCTCTTTGCTTTTAGGGCCTGCTCATTTGTGTAGAACTCAAAAACCTTAGCTTCTTATCTGAACTAATCACGTTGATGGTAAAGTCATCAAAAATCATACCAATAATTGTTAATATTAGGAGTTGGGGCTTCTACAAAGTCTAATTGGACTAACCCTTTGTCTATTAGGTCTTGAATTCTATTTCTCAATCTCCAACATGAATAGGTTAAGTGCCCCACTTGCCCACAATGATATTCACACTTCATCGTAGGGTCAAAGATTCTTGACTTATATCAGTCGCTAGGACGTTCGTAACATATCAAATTATCTTTTTGCAACTTCTCAAAAACTTGACTTAAAGGAATTGGTATCTTAGTAAACTATCTAGGGGCTTTGTTAGCCCAAGGCTGATCTCTGAATTGTTGTTAAGTCAAAGGTAGATTTTTCTTGAAAGCAACTTGAGCATTTGGTTTGACATTTGAACTTTACCACATTGACCATGGATTCTTCAAGCTTGGTAACCGTTGGTCTATAAATAGCATATGAAATAGGTAGCCTTCTATCTGATGGTTCTTGAAGCTTACAGAAGGAGATGATGCTTTTAATCTTGTACCCTACTACCACTACTTCAGTAAAGCTGGACAAGGCTTACCTAATGAGGTGGGAGAAATAGGGCCTCTCCAAAGTGTTAATGAAAGTTGACGTGAGCTCTTTCTCAATTGTAGGAGTAGATATCCTTACAGCTAAGGCCCTTCATCTTTGAGCATACTCCTTGAATGATTTATTATTCTTCTTGTGCAAGGTGACCAAATCCATCATGGTCAAAGCTACTTCCATGTTGAACTTATATTGTTCATAGAATGCCCTAGCAAGCTTCTCCCATGTATTTATCTGGTTTAGGTTAAGCTAGACGTACTAAGTTAAGGATAGTCTTATCAAACTATCTTGGAACGTCTGCACCATAAGCGAATCATATTGACTATATTTACCCATCTTCTTTATGTACAACCTGGTATGAAGCTTAGGGTAGCTCGTCCCATTATACTTTTCAAACTCTGGTAGCTTAAACTTCTCAGGGTAGGTTCCAATGTCATATGTAGAAAACTCAATGATCTTCGCTTATTCAAATCCATCATATCTTACAAGTGCCTTCATCTTTTTAGTTATCTAATAAGTCAGTTTCCTTTCCAATTCCTTTAAACTATCTATGTTAGGCCTTGAGTTAGCCGGTCTTAGGGCCACATATGTGTTAGGTTCAAATGTCAGGTTGACTTTCAGATAAACTTGTTCTGACTCAAATGGGTCTTTTGGATAGTCGTGCTCTGCTTCGAGACCCTCAATATTCTTCTCATAACAAGCCTTGGAACTTTCCTCATTAGCTAGTGTTGTAGCTTGGAGCAAAGCAACGTTGTTTGTTAAGAAGCTCATTTGTTCCACCATCTTTTCCATAGCCCTTTTTATAGAACAGAACCTTAGCTCACAAGGATCATTGATCTCAGGCTCCTTATCATCTCCTTAAGTAGTAGCCATCCTATTCTGGATATGTGTTCTAATCAGACTTCGCTAAAAGACTTGATGTTTAGGAGCTATCCTGAAATCTGTTGTTTGTGAAAGCTCATAAAAAGTTAGTACATATTACATTTTTCTAAAAAAAGTCATTAAATATGCAAATGTAAGATGTATGGCACACGAATGCAATGAAAATTAAGAATCGACAAGAGACCTTTGATGTAGCAAAACTTAACTAATTTTTATTAATCTTTGCAATTGTGAAGTTTGGCATCACTTATTTTATTTGAAAAAGAATTCTAAATAAAGAAAAAAAAATCTAAATTCTAATTTTCTTATGGCTAGTGAGCTCGTCTTGAGTCTTTTTCCTCTTTCTAATTTTGAGAGCCTCCTCTTCCTTGCCCTTAATCTTTTTCAACTGTGCTTCTAATGTATTTATCTTCAGATGATATTCCTCATAGCAAGTCTTTAGCTCTTGCTCTCTTTCACTTGCTTTCTCAGGTTCAGCTTCGACTTGGACTTCTTCCTTCTCCTTTGTCTCTTCCATATCTTTTAGCTTCTTCAGTTGATGATAAAGAAGTCATTTAGTTGTCTAACTTCTGCCTGCTATCCCCTTAGTGGTAGGGGTAGCCTTCCTTGTGCACCAAAGAACTCGGATGCTTAGAAGCTTGGACACTTTATCAACCACCAACATGCTGAGGTTATGAAATTCTAGTAAGATGGCTTGGGAATCATGTCTTCAATGAGTCCATTGGCTATGACATATTCAGTACAGAAGTTGAAGCCAATAAGAGATATTGTCTTGAAATCTTCACATTTTCTTATCATTTCCTTGCTTGCAAACCACCTGGGCATCAATATCAGTTCTTCAGCTTTCATATTCCGAAAGTACTGAACCCAGTAATGGGTGGATATGTCTTCAAGCAGCTTGATTCTCTCTTCAAAAGACTTGATGAGATCATATCGTTGGGTAAAATCGGCCCAATTGGAATCGAGTTGGTAGCTTCTCATGTGCCTGACAGATTAGATTATAAGTAGAACCATATTGGTCTTCAGATCTCCCCATTTCTTCTTTTTGAGATGATTCAATGATCGGATTTGTTCGGCCAAGAGGGTCGAGACGTATGATTTCCCTTTAAGAAACTAGTTTACGATTTTTACAACTCTAAAGTGGACCCAACATCTATCATCAGTGAATAGAATGGTACTGAAGACTACCAAGATATAAGTATTGACTTGGTGCTGGTGTCAGGCTTCTAGGTTTACACGAAAAACATCTTGTTTATCTCTATGTTTCAACTTAATAGAAACCAGTACATGACATCCTTCATCCGAATGGTCTTCCCTTGAATTAAAACTCGAATTATCTCAGTTTTTCTGACTCCCAACAACTTACTGAAGATCTTTGGTGCTGCATCTTCTAAATCCGAGACATAGATATTGTTTGTGATAGTAGGGACTCGCAACAACTGGGAGTACTCTTCTAAGGTTAGGCTTAGTTGAGTGGTCCCAAACAAAAACTAATAGATTTGAGCTCCCATAGATGAACTAAGGCCCGGACTAAAGTAATGTTTACAGGGATCTTCTGTAGGGAGAGGATAGGCCCAATCTTATTCTTGATAAACTCTTGCTTATTTAGGTTGAAAAGTCGGAACCACAACTAGAGTAATCTTTGAGGCCAATGAGGTAAGTAGACATAGATTTCTTTAAAGGGCCCTTGACTCGATCCAATCATACTTATTTAAAGAAAAAAAATCAAAATTACAGTCACAACCTATCCTAAACTTTACATGGCATTATTACAAGCTATTTATAAGGAAATATTACAATGAGACTATACAATGCAATATAACTTCACAACTGCCTTTGTCTGTTTAGGTTTGCTACATCATTGGTTCTTGTAATTTAAAAAAAAAAAAGGTTTTCATGCATACAAAGGGTAGGTTCTAAAGGTTCTAAAGTTCTATGATCACTACGTTTTTCAAGATAACGGTTCTGTGGTCACATTTGAACTTAAGTAGGATAACTTGATCGACCGCAAAAGGTGGTTATCCTAAAATATCTAAAGCTTACACAACAGCCCCCCTCTTAAGGTCCTAAGAAGGCTTGGTTTTAATCATATCTACTATGCATTTATAATGCAAAAACTAAAATGAAATAAAGAATCACCAAAACGACCCCCCTAAATAAACTGTAATAAAAATTGTTGGTACAAAAAGAAATAAAATAAATGAATAGATAAATAAAATAACAAACTTAAGTGTCCTTTTTTTATTTTTATTTTTTTGGAAAACAATCCTAATTTCAATAAATTATAGTAGCTAGCTTGTCGCCAAACTATCGAGCTTGATTTTTTAGTTTTAATATTTTTAATTTGATTTCCCATTTTTCAATTAATAATAAACCCTAACTCATTTAATATTAATTATCGATTAGAAAAATTAGGAAATTCCAATTCTTTTAATTAAAAACTATTGGAGTCACCACCTAATTGGAGTTGAGAAAAAAAAAAAGAAATCATAATCAATTGGGTGAATTGACTACGATTTAGCTATCGATCTTTGATTTCAATTTAGTAAAAACTAGAAAGTTTTGAATTCGAAGGCTAATTTATTAAACTCTAATGGGTACTACTATTTATTTTCCAAAATTAGGTTTATTTTTCACAATTATGCTTTTTTTATATTTTTAAGAAAATAAGATAAAATAAAACCTAAGTTCTTACAGATTTTAACATCATTCCAAAGATGCCTATATACCTACTAGTTGGGATCAAATCACTAAAGTTTTTTCTGAAAACACTAGTATGTTGGTTTATTTTCACTTTAAAAACCAACCAAGTTTCGTGTTTAATCGATTTAATTTATTAAAAAAAAATCTAAAAGGGGCTTAATCCTTGAGTATTTTTATTTTATATAAACTTTCTAAAACGTCTTAGTTTGCTTTTTTTAAAGGGTTTTTCATTACTTTTTATTTCTAAAAAAAATAATTTTCTAAATGAGAAATCCTAAAAAAAAAACTTAATACTAAAAAAATGCCTAAGCTAATATATATATATATATATATATATTTATATGCTATGTTATCAACACAAATAAATAAGTAGCTAATAAATAAAATAATAATATCATAATAATAAAATTGGAGGATCGAACCTGAATTGGTTTCCACTGTGCGGTGAAGGACAGTGCAATAAGGAGGATAATGACGGATGTGGACGTGGACTGTATGTAGTGCGTGGGCAGTGGTGTATCATGGCGAGTTCAGTAGGTCGTGCCGAGTGTGGGCTGTGAGTGGATGTGTGGAGTGTGTAGACAGTGGTGTGTAGTTGACATGCTACTCATAAGTGGATGTATGGCGTACGTGTATGATTAGCGTGTACAGTGCTCGGTGAAGATAGGATGTTGAAGTGTCGACTTGTGTTAGACGTATTGTTTAGTGGTTAAAGTTATAGTCGGTATGCGTATTGTGCAGTTAGCAGTGAAGACAGGACTTGTAGCAGCGTGAGTTCTCTAAGCAATGTTGGAATATACTACTATGGACATGGTTGTTAGGCGTTGATTCAAATATGCTGTTGATCAGTAAAGCAGTGCGTGTCAGTGAATGTGGCATAGGTTTTGGAGCTTAGTGTAGGGCTGAAAATGGAGATCAGTGTCGTTGCTGTTCGGAGTTGTGACCATTGTTAGTGAAGCTATAAGGACTTGCTTGTGTAACGAAGGATTAGGAAGGGACAACTGTGGTTATGTGTGAAAGAGGGTCAATGTTGGGAAAAGTTGTTGTGTTGGAATTGACTGCGAAGTGTGGTACTGCTTCGTTGATTGTTGCTGTTTGGTCAGTAGCTTGGACAAAGTTGTCGAGTTGCGTATACGGGAAGGTTAATTGAATAAGGGGAGATGGAATTTGTGGCTCATAGTAGCAAGTGCGTAATTGTAACTAATTTTATGCTAAGTAATCGATATTTATAAAGTTCGAAAATAAATTATATAAAATCAAATCTTTTATATTAACACAGATTTGATTTGGTAAAAATTAAATTAGATTTAAATATTTTATATCGATTCAAATTTGATTTGATAAAAATTAAATTAAATTTAATCTCACAAATCTTTATTGCATTAGATTCACAAGATTTAATTAGATTTGAATTTCCTACGCTCAACTGATTTTTGTAAAATGAAAGAAAGAAAAATAAAAAAGCACATGTGTACCTGGTAAGATTTGAACCTCTAATCTCAAGCTAATCCAATGCTAATGCTAATGCTAATACTCAAATGTTTATTTATTAGACTGTTGGCCTGTGTCTTGATATTTAATATAATTAAATTATACTTAAATAATGTGACTCTCTAAAATAAAACTATTTGAACCAAATTAAATCCATTATCCCTAAAACATTTTACTTTCTAAAAATCTATTTCCCCAAAAAATCTTCATAATTTTTCTATTTTTTATTTTTTTTTTATTTTTATCATTTTTTAATCTTTTATTTATTTTTATTAGATATCTCTCATGGATTTTGTTGATAACAAAAAGATAAGAACACTAATGAATTAACAAGTGTACAAGTATTCAAAAACTTCTTCAGAAAGTTTAAAATTGTAAATTAAGGTGTATTCAGAAACTTATTTAAAAGGTTTGAATTAACTGAACAAGAGACTATTATGAAATTATTTTAAAAGTTTTTATAAGAAGAATTGGTATAATACTTGAGAAGCTTATTCAGAAAGAAAAGGCTTATACTTTGTAAAAGGTTGTTTAGAAAGTAAGTCTGGAAGTATAACTTTAAATCATATTCAAATTAATCAAGTCCTAACTTCACTAGATTAAGTGTATTAGGAAAATACACTTAATCCCGTTTCATGTAAGATGGTAGCAAGATTCATAGGTTTTTTTTTTTAAGCAAAAATATATTTGTATAAATTAAGATATGCACAAGAATGGATAAGGATAAAGTTGCTTCGGATTTTGTAGAGTTTTAAATTTTTTTAACATAAAACTTATCCGGAAGTTACTAACAAAAGCAGATATTTTTAAATTCAAATCAAAAGATAATTTAGTGGTTACGGATTAAAGTTTATCTAATCTAAACAAGTTAAGGAGAGTTGATTTTGAATTTGAAATGACTGAGATCTTTTCAAAATATCTAAGGATTATCTTCAGCAATCTAACGGTTGGATAAACATGAAAATAAAGATAATCTTCATCAAATTAGCTGTTAGAAGATTTCTATACAAAAAGAGAAATGATTCAAAACATTGTGTGACACAACTCTGGAGAAAAAATTTTCCGTTGCACAAAAAAATTGTGATCGGATTATACCTTCTAAAAAGTCATGGAAATTTTTTTAGATACTTAGAAAATTCCACCGAAGCAAGTTATTCAACATTTATCATTTTTCTCTTGAGCGAAACTAAATGAGATTTATACTTTTATTCTCACTTGTAATTTGTAATTATTATTTGTTGTTTAAGTGTTAAGACAAGTATATTTGTACTCTGTAGATTTGTATTAGCCTAAATTGTAGAGCTTAGATAGGCAGAACAGAGTATCGTAAAGTCCATGTACAATAAGTGCTTATAATTTTTATGATTTGATTTAGTAGATCAAGTGAAATGACACTGATAAAGTAGATCGAGTCCTCAGTAGTAAAGCTAGAAAAGAGAAGTAGGTAGGAAGCCGAAGCTCTATAAAATTTCTGCCCGATATTCTCCTTCTTTACCTTTTTAATTTGCTTTATTATTTATTGCATATTGAATTATTAAATTATTACTATTTACCATTATAAGTTATTAAGAGGGGTAATTTATTTTGCTTATATCAAAAAAATTTTCAAAAGTTTAAAGATATCAATTCACCTCCTCTCTTAATATTTTATATAGGACTAACAATCGCTATCAAAGCCTTACTCTAATATCTTCTAGAGTTTAAGATCATGGGTGAATCAAGCTGTAGTTTAACAATTCAAGCTGACAGGGCACCATTTTTTTATGGAACTAACTTTTCTTATTGGAAATTTAAGATGAAGACTTATGTAAAGGTATTGGATTATCAGGCTTGGCAAATTATTTTTGCAAGAGATCTCAAAGTTCTAACCATCATTACATTAAGAGATGATATCACTAAAGTTGAACTCAATTTAAAGGTTAAGAATCTTTTGTTGAGTACTATTGGACGTTCTGAATTTTATCTAATTACTTCTTATGATACAGCAAAAGATATTTAGGACACTTTAGTATAAACCTATAAAGGGACAGAGATAATTAAGGATACAAGAATCAACTTGCTAGTTCAACAACACGTAACATTTTGAATTCTTTCTGGTGAAGAAATCAAACACTCTTTCAATAGATTTACTGTCATAACTAAAGAACTGTTTTCTCTTGGAAAAATTATTAGTGATGTAGATATAGTACGCATAGAATGCAAAAAAACTATCATAAAAGAAGCTTGTAATCTAAAGATATTAACTTTAAGTCAATTACGTAGCAAGCTCATAGCATATGAAACCAATTTTCTCAAATCAGAATTTACTTTAGAAGATGCAAAAAAGAAGGCTACAGCACTTAAGGCCAAAGAAGTAGAAGTTGATTCGAACATTGATGATTCATCTGATGATGATGATGACGACTACGAAGAGATCACACAGTTGGCAAGACATTTGAACATATTGCTCAAGAAAAGAGGTAAAAAATTATATAGCTCTAATAATTTTAAATCTAATAAGAATCGAAATGATTTAGGAAATGGTATTAAAGAAAAGAAGGAAGTTATTTGTTACGAATGTAAAAAGACTGGGTACATTAAGTACGAATGTCTACTGCTTTTGAAAAAACTTCGTAAATATAAAAAGAAACAAAAAGGCTTGCCAGTGACATGGAGTGATTTAGACGAATCGAAATCTAATGAAGAAGGTTTGGATGATAAAGCTGATGAAGCAAATTTATGTTTGATGGCACGTTCTAAAGTAAGTTCTGAATCTGAATCCGATAAAGATTATATACTTGATGATATTTGTGTTGAAATCAGTAAATTGTTAAAAGCCCTTTCAAAAGCCAATGATAAAATTTTGAAAGTTAAAAGTCAAAATAAAGCTTTGAAGAATGCAAAACAAGCTTTCGTTCAGTTTTAGTTGTTGAAAACGATTTTTTGAAACATGATTTTAAAGGTTTACATGTTGTAAGAGAAGCTTTAATAAATGAAAATCTTATTTTGAAAGAAGAGATCAAAAGTTTGAAAAATCGTGTTGAAGATTTATCAAAGTCTATTAAAAATACTTTTCAAAAGTTTGATGAAAGTGATAAAAAGCTTTACATGCTTGTTTCTAGTCAACGAGTAGATAATTCTAAATTTAGATTAGGTTTTGAAAATGAACAATCATCTAAAACAAAGAGAGCAATAGTGTTTGTCAAATCAAAAAGTGAAAATAAAAAAAAATTAAAGAAAAGGATAAAGGCAAAACGGTTGAATATATCAGAAGGTACAATAGATAATATTCTTAAAACAAAGAGAAGTATTCTTTCAAAAGGTATAACAAAAGGTTACATAGAGGGTATGTTAAAGACTACCAAAACCAAAACCAAGGGCGTATGGTAAGTAATAGGTATGATTATTCTTCTCCATATGTATGTTTCTTCTGTACCAAGTTGGATCATATTGAAAAGTACTGCTTTTATAAAAATTGCAAGCTAAATAAAAACTAAGTAAATGCAAATCATGAGCTTGAATTTTAAAGGACCTAAGCTTGTCTGGATTCCTAAGAATGTCTAATCGTTTTTATAATGGTTGCAGGTTATGAGGCAAAATTTAATTGGAGGTAATTTTTAATCAATAATACCTCGTAGGAAATGAAAGTATGGAATGAATGGTAATGTTGTTCTATTTTTTAATTTGCTCTTCATGTTCTTTTTGGTTATTGATCATAAAAAATAATTGGTATCATTTTGAGGAGGAACTCTTTTTCTAAAATACGTTTTTATAAGGAGAAAAAGAAAGATATTGAAATTTGTTATTTTAAGAAAAACATGGCTTTGGTCTATTTTATTAAAGGGGAGAAGTCTTATTATCTATTTTTCCTTTATAAAAATTGGGTATAAAAATATGTAGTTGTTTTTTTATGATAACAAAAAGGGGGAGAAAGGCCAAAAATAATTAAGTATTGAACATAATCACGCAAACATGACAATACGATAGTTTGAATAATATATCATTATTTTCAAATAATGTTTCTTTCTTGTTGTTTATGTTAGACATTGATATGTTACATGTTTTTGGACATATGTATGTTTTGTTATCATAAAAAAAGGGGATAATGTTAGATATGTCTCATGGATTTTGATGATAATAAAAAGATAAGAACACTAATGAATTAACAAGTGTGCAGGTATTCAGAAAGTTCTTCAGAAAGTTTAAAATTGCAAATTGAGATGTATTCAGAAACTTATTCAGAAGCTTTGAATTAACTAAAAAAGAGACTATTATGAAATTCTTTCAAAAAGTATTTTAGAAGTTTTTATAAAAAGAATTGGTACAATACTTCAAAAGCTTATTCAAAAACAAAAGGCTTATACTCTTTAGAAAGTTATTCAAAAAGTAAGTCTAGAAGTATAGCTTTAAATCAAATTCAAATTAATTAAGCCCTAACTCTATTAGGTTTGGTGTATTAAGGAAATACACTTAATCCTGTTTCACTTAAGATGGTACCAAGATCCATGGGGATTTTTTTTAAGCGAAAATATATTTAGATAAATTAAGATATGCACAAGAATGGATAAAGATAAGGTTGCTTTGGAATTTGTGAAGTTTCAAATTTTTTCAACATAAGGCTTATCTGAAAGTTGTTGACAAAAGCAGATCTTTTTAAATTCAAATTAAAAGATTATTTGGTGGTTACAGATTGAAGTATATCTAATCTAAATAAGATAAGGAGAGTTGGTTTTGAATTTGAAATGATCGAGATCTTCTCAAAATATCCAAGGATTATCTTTAGTAATCTAACGATTGGATAAACATGAAAATAAAAATAATCTTTATCAAATTAGCCTTTGGAAGATTTCTATATAAAAAGAGAAATGATTCAAAACATCATGTGATACAAATCTAGAGAAAAAAACTTTTGTTGCACAAAAAATTCATAATCAGATTATACCTTCTGGAAAGTCACAGAAAGTTCTTTAGATACTTCCATTGAAGCAAGTTATTCAACATTCATAATTTTTCTCTTGAGTGAAACTAAATTAGATTTATCCTTTTGTTCTCACTTGTAATTTGTAATTATTATTTGTTGTTTAAGTGTTAAGACAAGTACAGTTGTACTCTGTAGATTTGTATTAGCCTAAATTATAAAAAGGTTAGATAGGTAGAATAAAGTATTGTAAAGTCCATGTGTAACAAATGCTTGTAATTTTTGTGATTTGATTTAGTAGATCAAGTGGAATGGCACCGGTGAAGTAAATCGAGTCCTCAGTAGTAGAGCTACAAGAAAGCAGTAGGCAAGAAGCCGAAGCTCTATAAAATCTCTGCCTAATATTCTCCTTCCTTAACTTTTTAATTTGCTTTATTATTTGTTCCATACTGAATTATTAAATTATTACTATTCACAATTATAAGTTGTTAAGAGGGGTAATTTTATTTTGCTTATATAAAATTTTTTTTTAAAAGTTTAGAGATATCAATTTACTTCCCCTCTTAATATCTTATATGGGACCAACAATTCTTTATTATTATTTTTTATTTTTTTATTATTTTTTACTTTGAATTAGGATCTCATTAAAAAAAATTAGAATTACAAGAGGGGGCAAAAATTGGGTGGCTACACCTTTGAGTACACTTTCTACATATAGAGGGCGATATACAAATATCAGCATTTGTAAATGTAATTGCCCAATTATTCATTGAAACGATATCCTTTGTGGGACATACTATAAGATATTTTTTGTACTCATTTTGTAAGATCTTCATTAGTGCAGTCATTTCCTCATGTCGAGCATCCTTAGCAAAATCGAGTAAATCAAAGAAATTCCTAACATTAGCAATCTTCAACAAAGTAAGAGCACTACTATCATCTATATTTGTCTTGGTCTCAAATCCTTCATGGTTAATTTCGTAAGCCTCAATTAATTGCACGTCTATACTTTTTGTCTTTGTGGGATCGTGAATGATAATATTCACAACACTATGTTGGATGTTATGAGATAGAAATAGGTTGTTCCCAACATTATTATCTTCAATGATCAGTTCTCCATTTTGAACTTGCTAATTAAATATCTTCTTTAAAATCCAACAATCTTTTGTAGGATAACCTACAATTCTATGAAATCTGCAATACATAAGGTCAATCTTTTCTTCATTTGTTGGTAAACCTCAATCCTTAGGAGTCTAATCTTCCCATCTCGTAGCCATTAGTCAAAGAGTGTGTGAAGTGAACTTTTTCCATTGAGCATGGGTATGCCAAAGATAGTTTAGTGCTCATAAGCTTCTCACTTCTAAATTATTTTGCTCCTCTTAGATCCTCCTCTTGAACTGAGTTCACTAATAGTGTGTGCTTATTAAATCTTACGTTTACACCTCTTTATCGTGCTACCAAATTGTTGGTTCTTCACATATTCTCAACCAACATAGCGAAAGAACCAACAAGAGGTTCTCAAGATGCACTGAATACTTAATAAACATCTCTTAGATGCAAATCTTGATTAACTCTCTTTCATCATAAACGTCTTATATTTCTAAGGAACACTTCCTAAAGTACTCAATGTAATCCATGAGATCTTTCTTAGGCTTTTGTTGGATCCTCTTCATTTTAGTAAGAGTAACTCTTTCTTCAGTAAAGAAAAACTTCTCCTAGAACATCTTACACATGTTTCTCTATGAATTGACTGACCTTAGGAGAAGGTTAACATACTCGATGCATGCCTTCTTAGTGAGTAACTTAGAAAATTTCTTCAGTTTTAAATCGTCATCTAAACCATATACTTCCATGGTCTCGATGAATTTTAACAAGTGTTCTTTAGCACTTCCTTTCTTATCATTGAACAACATAAACTTGGAACTTATATAATCCTTAAGGTATAGCTTTGCAACAATGCGCTAGTGATATGGAAGCTTCAATTCCAGTACCCTAGCCATAAACTTTGCTTGTATTTCCTTTAAATACACATCCAAATTTTCTTTAGTCATAAATGAACCTCTTTATGTGGATATTTCCGCCCTTATTGACATTGTAAGAGTGGAGTGCATCAGCGCGAGATTCATAACTGTAGAGCTTGTAGGCATGAGATTCGTTGGTGTTGGTTATGCAGAGTCAACAATTGTAACATGTGGTATAGCGCATGAGGATGACAAGCCTCCAATCTAAACTCCCTTATTCCTTATTTCAAGTAATGAATCTTGCATAGCTGTAAGTTTCACCATAGAAAGTTGCTCCTCAACTTTATGAGTGACTTACTCATTGATAACAGGAGGGTTAAGTGGGGTGTGTTGTTGCACCACATTAGAAGGATGCAAGGAAGTTACTCCTTGCTGCCATGCAACAAAGGCAGCTAAAGTAGGCTTACATTAAGCAAACATCGCCATAAGTTTGTCTAGGTTCCAATTAGTCTTTCACAACTCATGCGTTAGTTGCACATTATCAAGTACACCTTCTTACATACCATCTCCTTGATTAGTGTCTCTAATTAAAGGTGAATTTTGGTTATTGGTTACAGTAGTAACATTTTGCTCTTGATTAATTCCATTAGTAGAATTAGGTTGTTTTTGCCTTGGAAGTGCGATGATGTGAATATCAAGTTTTCTCTCCTTAGTGGAGTTGCAAAAAAACATGGAGGGGGGTGTGGATACAAATGTAAGGGTCACATGCGTGACGTGTTGTTACATATGATTAAGAAAATAGCTCAAGTGACTTGTATAGGATAACCGGGAGAGAAATGTAGGGAGGAGGAATAGACAATCTTTGTAGAGATCTAACACGTATGGTGACAGGTAGAGAAGTGTGATGACATCAAACTCTACAATTGATGAAGAATGGAGTGAAGTTTTAAGGTGTTTAAATGTTTGATTTTTGAAACAAAATTTCGACAAAGTAATAGCGTTAATAAGAATTTCTCTCTTCCTTTCAAATTAGGAGATGAATGGGATATTTATAGGAAATGGTTATTGATTTCATCCATCGAATCATGATGGTGATAAATGATTAAGATCAAACCATTTTATTAATGAATTTCAAATGAGCTATTTTGTGGATTTAGTCTTAAATAAAAGTTTTATTTATGATTTTAGTATAAATCAAATCAAGAAAGGTTAAATAGGACAGATCAATCCAATAAATTTTATTTTAAGCTTATCATGTTAAAACTCCTTTGATCATACCGATATTTGAATTTGACTCTTTAGGCCTCATCACCTTAGTCCAATGAGCTAAATCTAATTAATTAGTGGGCTTAAAGACTACACTTGAGTTTAACCCTCCACATATGCAATGGTAACTAAAGATGATATTATTGTGGTCTTAGATTGAAAATTAACGATAAAAGAAAACAATGTATCTAAATTACAACATTTTCCCTTCTTTTGCGGCATATGATCTATTCTTTTACTGTCATCCAATTTCTCAATATCCTAAAAATGCTCCAGGAGTGTGTATTAATCACTTAAGGTGGTCCAAAGGCACCTAATGCTCTAACATTATATGCTTCAATAAGTTTCATATTATCACTGTCCAATTTCCATCTTCACGCTAAACAGGTCGAACATACTTGTACATCTGTTTATAATTTAACTGTCAAAATGTCTGGTTACGGAAATATAATTGAGATAACTACAACCATGATAATCCTGATACTCTTATTTTGTCTCGCATAAAACGTTTTTCAAACTATTTTTGACATTTAATATAACAGAAGCTTTAGGATTGTGAATTATTATCGCAGTCATATCAAAGGGATCTTCGGTTGCAGGCAACTTAAGCATCAAATTATATAGTAAATAATAGATGAAAAGATGCAAACCAGTTGAGTTCTTTTTTTTTTTTTTTTTTTTTTTAATGCCAGGTAATGAGCTTATGGGGATGTGATCAAGAAACCTTTGAAGTGCAGTGCCACAATCTATTTTTTTGGAGCTTGTGATCATCCTTGAGATTGGAAATAAGTGTCCGCTTTTCCGTAGTAATGTTGACGCCTCAAATCCATTTGTTGACTCCATTATGAGGTTTCGTACGCATTTCCTGTATAGGTTTTTGAAATGTGTCGAGCGGGGGACAAAGTTTCAACGTGTCAACTCAATCTTCAGAGACTTTCCACGTGGCAACGTTGTACTGAAAGCAAAATTTTCGGATCTGTCTATGATGTTTGAGGTTTCCCAGACCACATAGTGAGCGACTTAATGTATCATGGCTAACATTTTCTACAGTTAACGGATATATAGAACTTGTTAAGAATACATGTATAATCAATACGAAAAGTAGAAAGTCTCCTATTAAGACCTTAGCACATGCGAAGGAAAACCTCGTTAACACGACCCAAATTACAGCATCTACACCAGTATGCCTGCTGAAATATGGGGCTGATTATTTTCCTAATCAGTTGGTTTTCACCAATTGGTCAATTATTATGTATTTCGGTTCATATATATATATAATTTGGTAATCATATAGCGCCTATTAAACTCATGAGAACAACTTAAAAAGATGAAAATTTAAAAAAAAATAATGCTTTATAATAGAATAATTGTATTGAAATTTTCAACCGCCCAAATACCATCTTATAATTTGATGCTACAACGAACTTATCGTATTGTCAGATTAATTTCTATTTAATTGATTTAATAAATTCAATAGGAAATCCTGATTTTGATTTTTAATTATGCATATTGATGAGAAAGTTTGAAAAAAAACGAAATACATCATGTCGACGTTGTCGAGATCTTGCAAAAAAGCAAGTCAAATGCTTCCCATTTGAAATATTGAACGGCTACAGGTATCTGCTGTCTTTGCCTCTAAAAGCAGGATACTCTTGTATTGCACATTCCAACTTCCTGGAAAACATAACTTGGGGAGGGCTAAGGGCTCTCTTCCATGTGGAGTGAAAAGCCACTCGGAGATTGGAGCTCGTGAAGTTTATAAAATGGTTGTGGCATAGGATGCAGAAGATGCTATGCCGTGGTAGGGTGGCAAAAATTGAAGGTAAGTGGGGATGGGGGTAGGGTTGATGGTAGATGTGATAGATAACCGTGGAGGCTATGAACTGCTGATTGCATGGTGGCTAGTGCTAATAAGATTTTAAGGTTTCAACAGCTTTTTGAGCCTATTGAAACAGCTAGATGCATATTTGGGCCCTTGAGAATTTGAGGCTCCAACAGCTTTTTTTATCTAGTTGAAATAACTAGACGCATGTCCTAAGTTGTTTAAACGTGTATAATGAATCGATCCAAATTCAATATTATGAAGAGCCTTTAATTCTCATGAAATCCATCTATCTATATAAGAAGGATGCAACTTCTCAGTTGCCTTTCTTATTATTAGGAAACCTGTGTACAAACTTTGATATAGTGATCATGTTCTACTTTAAGAAAAAGGAGCTTTCATTTACATAGAACATGGGGTACCATGGTGTACCTGCTTCCCCTAGTAGAGAATGCAAGGAATTTGTGCTAGCTTGGTGCAAGTCCTCATTAAGGCCGATGTTTCTTCACATTTTTACAGATCTTTTTAGTACTCGACAGTATGCTGCTGCATCTGTGTGAAACTTCAATTCCAAGCCACAAACAGGAAAGGTCTTATATGACCGTGCCATCTTCAATTGTTGCCTTCTCTAGTATGACTGTTATCCCAGAACGTATGTAAAATCCATCCTTTGGTCTATCTGCTTCTTGAACTCCCTACGAAGTTCAAGACGACATTGGCATTAGCAAGTGGAAGTTTTGCATAAGAATGAAAATAAAAAAAGAGTTTAGTGTAATGAGTAGTAAATGATACTTACATCTTTATTAGTAATGACCACATCTTTTCCTATCTTCACATTCTTGTCAATTATGCAGTTCCTAAAATACGATAACCCAAGTTGTCAGATTCCAATCAAAGTATTTATTTGAACATAAAATATATTTTGCAAGTCTTACCTTATCTTTGTATTCTGTCCAATCCCGATTGGAACTTTCCCTTCCGCAAGTAGAGAAGCGATTTCAGGTTCAGTTTGGTAGTAGTCCGCACCCATCATGATAGTATCCTGTCAATGTTTGTGTACATGAGAGGGGGAGAGGGAAATAGTCACTCAAAAAGAAATATCCCAATTAATGTCACTGTTATGTAGGTTCAATGTATTACCTTCAGATTAGCACCATAATCAATGCGTGACCGCTCACCAACGATGGAATGCTCAACGCTACATTCTTGCAAGAAACAGCCATGTGAAATTATTGCATCCTTGATCTGCAGAAGCCAATATAAACATGAGAAGCAAGCCAGCACAGCTAAATTAAGAAAATATGATTCCTGTAACTAGCATTAATTTTTTCTTAAAAAAAAAAAAAAGAAAAGGAAAAGCACTGAAGCATGAGCAGTGTACCCGGCATTTCTGCATCTTGGTTGGGGGTAGAAATCTTGGAGATGTGAAGAATGGAGTCTTGGGATCATAAAATTCAAATTTTGGAACCTGATGAAGAGGTTAAGCCAATCCACACAATTATCATTAAACCATGAAAAGTAGAAGAATTCTTCAAATAATATTGCCTACATCAGATGCTAAACGAGAGAATCTAACTTGGAATGCATTCATCTGTGATCCACTTACGGAGGATTAACAAAGGGCAACAGTGTAGGACACTTTTACAAATATGATAAGATTTACCTCCTCTGTGAGAGCCAAGTTAGCATCATAGAAAGACTTTATAGTTCCAATATCTTCCCAGTAATCCCGGAAAATATATGCCTAGATAGAAGAGTGACCATAAGTAAGAAAATTCATGGAAAAGTAGAAGTAGGATAACTTTTAATCTATAAAGATCACTTACCTGGACACCGTGCTCCTTCACAGCTGCAGGAATGATTTCTGATCCAAAGTCATTAGCAGTTGGATACCTCCATCTTAGAAGATTTAATAAGGTTTCTGTCTTGAAGAGGTAGACTCCCATGGATGCAATATATGGAGATTTCACTGCTTCTTGTGGAGACAATCCAAGTATAGTGGTATCCACTTGCTGCAAAATTTACTTAAGAAAATTAAAAATTGAAGAACATGAGGTAATAGGAAACCTTTCATTAGATCTAAGAACATTGAAAACGATGCCATATCTAGCAAATAGTATAGGAGATCAAAAGCAAAGAATTAGTCCTGAGTCCTTGTGTCTATGTAAGGGTCAAAGAAGCATAAAAATGTTTCTGAAGATATAGAATTCAAGTGCTGATGCTTCTACTCAATTGTACAGTTCTCATTCAAAAAAGAGGAATTGCTTCTTTATTGTTCAAAGTAAAACATTCTCCAGAAAACATTCGCCTTCTTCAATTTCATAGGGAAGATATTCAGAGATGAGGAAGTATGATCTAGTGTCTTTCAACATCTCTAAGGCAGACGGTGAAAAGCTACTAGTAGGAAAACACTGATTCTAGAAGGCAATTTTAGCACACACTTAGGGATCAGAGAAAGAAAGATTGGTCAAGGTATTAAAATCAATCTTCTACTCACCATAGCTTTCAGATCAGGACCCATTGGCTTCTCAGTGAATTGGACAATTCGGCCTGTGCTATCTATCTTGACCAATCCATAATCAGATGCACGACTGGAAACAATTCAAGTATTTTAAGTAACACAAATTTTGAAGGAAGATACGTAAACTAACACAGAATTTCTCCTTCTCGTTCCTGCCAAAAATTCCTCATTTACAGAAGCAGAGAGATACAACAGTAATATATCAACAAAGATGTAATCTAAACGCACCTTTCACCCACTGGGGCACATGAAACAGAAATCTCAGCATTTCTATCTATATGACTCTGTTAAGAAATCAGAAACCTCTTAGCAATGCATCCATAATGCAGTAAGCAACTCATGTACTATCTTCAAGAAAACAAGAAACCGTTCCTTGTCATAACCATTTATACCTGCACAAAGTCCATATAGTCCATGCGATAAAGATGATCTCCCGCCAAAATCAGAACATTCTCAATATCCCTGTTTCTCATATCCTGAAAAGTTCACATCCAGATTAAGACAAACACTAACCAGGTGCAAGTTGAAGCAAAGATACGGACAAAAACAGATGTACCAACCTCAAAGACCCATATGAATTTCCTTACAGCATCAGCTGTTCCTTGAAACCACCGCTGTCCAGCCTCTCCAGGTGTTTGTGTGGCAGCAAGAACCTGAATAATCAATTTCATAACTGAACGATCAGATTTGCAGTTATAGCTTTAAGGAAAAACAAAAGTTAGATGGGATTTCAGTTTAAATAAACTTAAGGTTCCTTTTACATCCAACAAAGAATGAAAACCGTTAGACAACTAGTACCAATCACTGTATAAATTTTAGAAGGGAAAAAGATCATTGATTTTTAAATTTACTACCTGTATCATTTTGACAAGGATAAAATAGATTTTTACTGTGATTATCATTAAAGTTAAACTAAGACAGAAAAATCAACAGTGTCCATACCTCTACAAATCCATCACCGAAGTTGATACCATTTCCAAAGTAAGTGCGTGCAAGGTGGCGATTTAGAGAAGCAGAGTTAAACTGGGTCAATACGAATATCTTGTTTAGTCCACTATTGATGCAGTTACTCATGGGAATGTCTATAAGCCTATAGCATCCACCAACTGGGACCTGCAACAAAGACATTCACGACTTTGAACAAAACTGACCTATATGGAAACCAATCTCAATTTCGTAGTAAATATATAATCTCGCTTTTATGGACCACCAAGCAACAAAACGAAGTCTTATAGCCAAAAATGATTTGCCTTCATCTGAATATTAATCATACTCAAAAGCATCTTACAAGAGGTCGTTCAAGAAAAGATATCGTAATTAATTCAACAGAACTTAAATTTATACCGCAGGTGTAGCTGCTCTTATGGTAAGAGGAAAGAGCTGAGTCCCTGCACCTCCTCCTAATATGATGGAAGCCACATTCTTCGGGTCTGCGCGCCGTCTGTAAAACACTGGTGCTTTTACAGTTTGCTCCTGGATACAAGATCACAAACACATGATTCAGATTCACGTCCAAACCAATTTAGTAGGACCAACAACAAAATAGAACAGGTTGTAATAATAAACTTACCAAAGTTTCAGTTGCGTTGTTTGATGTAAGAACAGCAGACACAACACCGGGCCTGACCTTCTTGACATTTTTCTCGGATTTCAATCCGTTACACACTTGATTAATCCAAACACTGTTATTCAAACTCCCCCTAATACTCTCTCCCAGGAAACCACGATCTACACCCTTTAGACCATCTTTCTTCACATTCGTCAAATGAGTGCTGGCCTTCAGGGCCACACAGCAAGAGTCCATTGGAATATGCAAACCCTTCAATACGCCAGATGACTGTGAATCAGAAATAACTTCAAACTACACTTGTTTATGTATTCCAAAAAGATGGTTGAAAATACTCATAACGAAGCAATACTTTAATGAACGATCTAAGGAACAAAGTAAAGTACACATTACTTAAAGATACCTTAACCTTAACATTGGAATGACAGTTGTTTCTAAGAATATAATAATCTTTTATCACAGACCATAATATTATATTCCCAGCCAAATCTAAGCAACCCCAAAAGCAAAAGCTTCAATATTAAACCCAGACTAAGGTATGAACAAACAGAACTTAAAGAGAGCTCAAATTCCCAGACCAGTTTAAGCACTAAAAAACGTGTTTAATTAAATATATGGTCTTGACATCACCCCTCAAAAGCATTTGAACTTTCAAACTTTAGACTAATAAATTACTAGGGATCATCATTAAAGACTAAAACTGAAAAGAAAAACAAAAATACCCTGATTGCATTAAGAACCGAAACACAATAATCTTAGCTCAAAATGTGATCTTGATCATCACATTTCAACCATATCTTAGAGTTTCAATAATTAGACCGAATAGCCACTGGGAAATGGAACAATTGATAAAAGTATCTACCTCACAAATTAAAACTTAGCAAAACTCAAATGCCCAGATCACATTAAGGACTAAAACACGTGAAATTGAGTAACATAATATATATGTATATGTATGTATGTATGTATGTATGCATATGATTATCACCTTAAGAAGATGACGCTAAAGTTTCAAACTATAGACCGAAAGTATAACTGGGAAATCACGGAATAGATCAATATAGCATAAAGACTCTGGCAAATTGGAGTTGAACAGCGAGAGTAACGAGGGAAGAGGGTGGCTTCCTTTATTGGCTCGTGAGTTTTCACGAGAAAACCTGGACAATTTTTCAGTTATTTATAGGCAAAAACATAAGTAAGTGTGAAAAAGAAAAGAAATGCTGTAAAAATTTAAAAAGTTGCAATGTGGCACGAATATTATTCACCTACTTGACTAAAACGTAGTGTTACTGAGTCCACTTGCTTGTTTTCAGTTTTCATATTCCAACTTTTTAGGCTCCTCCTTGGAACAGAGAGAGAGAGGAGGGGTGGGGGGTGCACTGTATCTGTATGTGCCAAGTGCCAGCAAAAGAAGCGTCATTTTCATTGCCATGGTTGGATTTTTTGTTTTTAAATAAATGTTTTAATTTTGGGCAGCATAATAAAATCGTAAATTATCAATAAAATTTTATATTTTTTTTCAAAAAACACATGTATAGTAAAATATATATTTAGTTTTTTTTTTTATTCATTAATACATTCCCTATAGTAATAGGAAGTGAAATGGGAAAGTTGACAAGGACTTGGGGGGATATTTTCATAGGATGCAATTTGGTGGTCCCATGATCCTGCGTAGCAACTGGAGGATGATTACATCGAAATTGAATCATGACACCAATTTAATTATTGTGCTTAAAATACTTTTAATGGTTGACTCTATATGTATATACTTCAATCTACTTATTCATTTTACGCACTTGGTGTTTTCCTTTTATTTAAAATCAAGGATGAACTTAGGGAGCTAAAAGGGGCCATGACTCTTCCAATATAATTATAAAAGGGATCCTCGTATTTTAGGTATATTTTATAAAATAAATCTTAATATGATTTTAAATCTGATTCCCACTTCATGGTTTTGCGTAAATCCTAGTTAAAATAATCTTATTTTTATTTTTCTTCCCGTTATATAGGTTTATTAGACCTTGCTTAGCAATCTCGCCCAAGCTTATTAATGTTTTAGCAAGAGTATGCTTTGATATATATATATATATATATAAAAGCTTCGGAATTTCAGCCACCAAAAGATTTGCAGGAATCAAAAATCGAACAACATAAAGTTTTTGTGTTTGCGTGTTGGATGTATATAAGACGAATAATGACGATGTCAAGTTCATGTTAGTTCGAGCAAAATCGGCATCACATGTTAAACTTTAATTTATACGGTTTATCTTTTCTTAATTTCTGTTAATTTCATAAATTAATGATTAATAATATTTGAATTTTTGAAATGTCTTATAATTTTATTATAACATTATAATCTTCTTTATAATTTTAATACATGTGACAACATCTTAAAAGCAAAAAATTAAAGAAAATAAATTAAGAGAATTTATTTCTCTTCAGTAAAAGTGTAAAATGTTTTGTGTAGCGTCTTGTTACATATCAAACTTGTTTATTAAACTCGTCATATTAACCCTGCTTTTATCCTGTTGTATATTGACAGATATCATAACATGCTTATTAATTATGCATCATTTGTAATTACCTAATTACATTTTAACATATTTTAATGAGTACCTCCAGACTATCCATTTAGAAAATAAGATCTACATTTTCTATATATCTTAAGTGTTTGTAGGCTTCTAGAGAAAGGGAGAAAATTAGACAAAAGTTAACAAAATGCGAAAATGGTGCATGAGACCGTAGGATTTTTGGGAATATAAATTATCAAAACTACTCGTAAATTATTCAAATGGACAAATTGAGTTTGAGTTTTATCTCGAGTAATATTAATAGTTTATCAAATTGATCCCGAGATTTATGATATATAATTAGCTCGCAAGTTAAATTATGCTCAAACTCAAACTTATTTTTAAGCACGGTACATATGGATCATGTGGCTCTATGACTTTAAACACATAATTTATTAAATTTAGCTCATTTGCTCAAATTGCTATTTATATCATTCCTACCCTTAAAACTGTTTCTAATTAAATTAATTTACTTATCAAATTTAATCTTTCAATAATTTTTGCCGATACGGATCATATATACTTGCATTTTGAACTCCTTTTGTAATAAAATTAATTATCTTATTTTTTTTTTTATGTTTAAAATAATTCTCAACTTGATCCTAGACAAAACTGAAATCAATTAATTTATCTTGATTAAATCAAGAGTAAATTACTTTAGTGGCACTTGCTTCCTGGCAATATGAATTTGCAAGAATACTTCTACCCTTCAACTAGCTATTATCATGTTTTGTTAGAGGGATATTTTTTTTTTCTTGTTTTTCCTTTTCTTTTTTTGGAATAACCGTTTTTCCTGTGGGAATAAGTTTTCACTTTTTCTTTACAAAATTTTTCTTGCCAAATGCATACATTACATCTTTATCCCTTTTATGAATAATAATAATAATAATAATAATAATAATAATTATAATAATAATAATAATAATAACAACAACATCACTATAATGGAATAAATGATAAAATTAATTATAATTACTGATAAATAATAATTAATTAGATATAATTGAATAAATAATTAACTACTCATAATATAATATAATTATTTCACTTGCCAAAACGATAAGACACAAATCACAACATTTTGCCATGGTCATCAACAAGTCACTTATAGCGAATTGGTTAGGACTAGCATAATGCCTCTTGAATAGGACCATGAAAGGTCTCAAGTTTGAAGTCCACATTCACCCATTCCCAAAATAGGAGGAACCGAGAACATGTATGTACATGTTGTATTCCCTTTCGTGCAAGTCGAGTCCGGTATACTTTATCTCGACCACCTACATATACGACTTCCCATCGAGTGAGATAAGGTTAGTCGCTGAAGGCGTCAGGTATATATTTCTATGTTTCTTCTAGATAATTACAAAGAGCATGGATGGTTTGAAAAATATGATGTCTGGAAATATTTTCATAAATAACGATTTCTCATTGATCCAAAACGCTCTTCAACCTTTAGGCGAACTTTGCCATCAATTACAACACGAATAGAACTACTACATAGTTATATCAATAACTCTACTAAATTAAAATGCATATGTTTATATTTTAAGGAAAATTTGTAAAAGTAGATATTCTATTCCATTTTTTATTATATATGATTATCCCCTTTATAAATACAATCAATTAATAAGGATATGGAGCATACATGTAACATGTCAAACAATATTTAGGGATTATAATACTAAAATACTTTTGATAAATGTGATTGCAATGTTAGATCTAGCATATGGATTGTGATAGTTCCACCATATATTCACCGTAATATGAATGTGCAAAACTCAGAGCACCTACTAAGAACTAAAATTACATAAAAAAAAAACTCAAAGCACCTACAGAGAACTAAAATTACATAAAAAGTTTTCATTACATAATTCCAATGAAAAGAAAAGGGAAAAGTCTTCCATAAACAACCTATACACTATCTCTTATACATAAAAGTAAAGGCGAAATACTAATCATCCATCATCCATCATCTAATATGATCATCATATCGGTTACAATCATATTGTTTTCAACCCACTCCTATTAAGCAAATTATAACTAATCTCACCGTATGAATAAAAGAAATCCACATTACCCCAAACCATGATACCCAATGGAGTAAGTCGGAAAACTTAGTACATAACTATTATAAGAACACATACTTATGCTACAATTGCACAAGCCTACATTTTACTATATACAACAAGCTAATCCATTAAGATATTTATTCTTCTAATGTAGACACGCATCACAATGTTGACAATTTAAGGCCCGGGACTACTTTCGTTCACTTCCAAATGTACTAAAATCACAATTTAACACCTATGACAACTAAAACTTGACTAGGTTCACAGATTTTTCATTTACAAAACAATATGTAGGAGTAGACTATATTACCATAAGTTGAAACATTAGCTCTCTCATACTGATTTTAAAACCTCTTAACATGTTGCTAAGAGCTAAGTCAATTTACAATGTTTTGATCAATGTCTCACTCTACTAGTTAGCATACTGTTATAACTTCCTTCTTGCTTAATAACCCATGTAAAAACATGATCCCTTACATTAACAATCCATTAAGTTATTATAGTAAACTTAGCGCTTAATCTAATCACTTTATTCAAGAGACTCTAACTACTGTCCTCTTGTCCATAATTGCCAACCATAGGTCCATGTAGGCATGTACAAACAAATTATACATTTAATAAGCTAGATAATTATTAGTCAAACTCATTATATTAACACGTGCATATAACACACAACAACACCTATGTACCTAAACTTTTCCCAAATACTAGGTCGAACCAACAATCACACTCAATACAATGTTAAAAGTTAAAACTTAATTAAAAAATATAAATCTTAAGTTATAATTAGGTTTCCCATTTATTATATAAGTAAAAGACTAAAAGAACCATTTAAAGATATTAGCAAGAGTAAAGAAAGGCAAAAGGTTTGTTAGTTTGATTAGGGAAAAGCAAGTTTGTTGACTACATGTTTAAAGGAGGCTACTCAATTGCCAAGCCAATCAACCATCTATACGGGTTAAAGAAGTTCGATCAATTGTGGTCAAGGGTTGGTCGGCCACGAGTTAGCCAAGGGGTCTAGTTTACTACAACTTGGAGTCAGTAAACCATAGTTCCAAGTGGCTTCAGCCGAAGAATTTACCTAAGTTGATCCTAAATGATTTTTAAAGGCCAAAGTATAAGGATTCCAAATAAATCTCTTCTTTGAACATAAGTGGTAAATTCAACAACTAAAGATAAAAACTTATTCTTCTACAATTAAAATCATAGGTTTACCTTAATTCACAATTTAAGAAATCCTATAGACTTAAAGTTAGGTTTAAAGAAAGAAAAGGGCTTGTCCTTCAATAGTTTAAATAACCTTTGAATGAAACCTTTCATCTTGATGTCTTTAATGAAATTCCTTTCACAGATTACAACAAAATTAGCTTTCTATTAATATTAAAAGAAGATTTTTACATATTACAATCAATCCTTGAATGTTTTTATAGCAATTCCTTGAATCTTATTTCTATAATTCTATAATTGTAAACACCTCATTTTTTACCCTTTATAAATTTAAAAAATTTTTACAATAGGAAAAATGGTCCTGATTTAGAAAATTTAAAAAATAGAAAAATTAGAAAAAAAAAGAGAAAATTTAGAAAAATGAAAAAAAAAATAGAAAAACAAAAAAAATAGAAAATTTAGAAAAAAAAAACACAAAAAAGGAAAGTAAATAATTTAAATAAGAATAGGAAATTTAAATAGCTTTTAGGTCTTAAGTAAAAAAGGAAACGTTAGGCTTAAGCTTAGAATTAGATCTAGACTAAGCTGACCAAATCCATATATATAATTCAATTACATATATGGATAAGGCACAAGCTAATGGCCCAATGACACTATAGTAGAGTATACGTAACAAGAGGCCATTATGCCACGTGTCAACAATTGATACGCAGTACGCACCTGTTCGACTACATGGTTCATGTAGTGCCATGTTAGCAACTTCTTTCTCTCCCATTCTTTGCTTTTCTCACACGTGAACAATTCACACCCATCACTTTGGCTTTATTTTTCATGCAATTTCCGTGTGTAAATAAACCAATTAATGGAGAATTCTTATTCTCCAGATAGCCTATTTCAAATTGAGGTCCAAATTGAGCCTAGATTCATGTGTTTAGGGGTCAAAATTGACTTAAAAGAATTTAAAAAAAAAAACTTGATTTCCAATTTTTTTCTTTCACTGTCGATCTTGCTTAATTCATGTTGTTAATTGAGAATCAAAGCTTACACTCAATGTTTTTGGCAAAAATGAACATCTAGGACATGCATTTAACTAGATTTTTACACTCGTTTGCACTCAAATTCCAAAATCAAGCCCGGTCGTCCTCCATCCTTCATTGCGAATTTTGACTTCCTATGCTTAATCCAAGCTTTGATCAATATATATATATCCATCCTCTTCCTGTTTTGAACATTGACAATCAATAGCTACTAACATTTTTTCATTCACAAGCTCTTAAATACATCATCTCTCTAGTCATGACTCTCTTTCTCTCTTTGATAAGCTTCAACTTTGAAGTTTTTCAAATGAAAATAACACAATGGCCATTATCCCTAGCCTAATAGCTATTAAAAGCTACCCCTAACAATGTCCTTTATGCCCCTTATCACGACTACAGTCACCACTTGCCTAAACCTTAACCAATATGACCTCAACCATTAAAACTGTAGACCTTACAAAATTTCAATAACTCAAAAGAAGAATCGAATTAAGAAATCCTTGGATAATTCCTAGAACCACCCCAAACATGATGATAATACCTAAGTAAAAAAATTAAACCCTAAGTGTTCGACTGAAACCCTAATTGAAGTAAGCCCTAAAAACTTAACTAAATGAGCATGAACCCTAATACTTGAAAAACCCTAGAACGATGATGAAACCATAAAATAATCATCTAACCCTAAATAAGTGATCAAATACCTTATTGTCACCAATAAACACTAATAGTAAGATTGAAACGATCAATACAAGTGTTAGTAGTACTAAGCGATTTAAACCTAAACTTTCAAGCTCGTACATGGATCAAATTACCATAAACGAGTATTAAACCCTAAGAGAACCCTAAGTACATGTGTAGGGCATTTATAATAGCTAAATTATAGTGTCAAAGTCTAACCAAACCCTAAACACATCCTAATTGCACCTAATTAGCCTAATCATGCCTAATAATCACCAATTGCCCTAATTAAATACTAATCCTTAACCAACTCCATTACATCTTGATTACCTATAAGCCAAACATGATCAACAACAGAATGACAAACTATTATCCCCTTTTTAAAATATCTTCTATCCTAAGGGGACAAGATCTTGCCTAAATTAGCAAAAAACAAATAAGGTACATGGTCTCCATTTTGTACCTTATCCTTAATTTCTCAAACAATCAAAACTTGTCCCCCTTACCTTCTCTCGCTTCTACGACCTGCCATCCTCACTTTTGTTTTCTCAAACCTTAGAACACACCTAAAAACTCTTTCAAACTTCCTCTCAAAGACCAAGCCCTAAACTCCTTCTTCTTCTTCCTCTTTTCGACTACACTAACCCCTATAACTTCACCACCACCACCACCTCAAATCACTCTAAACCAAGTCTCATGCCACATCTATACCCCAAGCTAACCCATCGACACATACACCCACCCTTACATACGCTAAGGCTCACAGCACACAACCACAAAGAAAGGCCTTCTACACTTTGTTTCGGTAAGAACTCAAGTTAGGTTTTTCCTTAGTTTTCTTGTAACATAAAGCTAGATATTAATATTTTCTTTGTTGAAACTTATTTTAGAGAAACTCCATAGAAGTTCTAAGGGTTTCAAGAAGGTAAACAAAGGTAAGTACTAGAAAAACCATCGTTAGTAGAAGTTATAACACAAATAGGCTAAGTTATGTAGAGTTGTGTAATTGTTAGTAGAAAATCTTCAAGTGAGATGATGAAACCCCTATTCCCCATGCATGTCACCCCTTGTATGTGCCACTTTTATGAAGTGATTAAGGTTTAGATTGGTAGAAACATATGTTACTTAAGTCAAAATACCATAAAAATCAAGTATTGTATGAAAATGGAAAGTTTGACCCTAGAAACAACTCTTTGCTGCCACTTTCATTGAACTACTAGATCTGGAACTTTTTTTTTAGTAGCTTAATAACATGTTTATTTAATATTAAGTATGGTTTAGGACTTAATTAATCAAGTTAAGTAGGTTAAAGTACAGTTAAGGCCCTGAATTAGCTTAGTTAATAGTCATAGGCTTAAAAATAGTGTTAATAACCCTAAGAACCATAATGGACATATTTGTAACCATATTAAAAATGGGCTAAACTTAAGTCCAATGTTAGGCTTAAGTCCAAAAAGATAAGTGGGCTTGAGTCTAAGATCCTAAATAGTGAACTAGATACAAAAAACCCAAAAGAACTAATTTTGGAGCCTATGTAGCTAGGTGACTAGATTTGAACCCTAGGATAATAGGCTTAGGAAGAGTTATTTCAAAGGCCCACTAAACCTAAAAGCCCATCCAAGATACCCCCCATAGGCCCTTTGGTGATTTAAAACCCTAAACTTAGTAAAAAGGTTTATTTGGACCTATAAGAGTATCACCAAGGCCTACCTTAAAATTTTAAAATGTTAGGTAGAAAAAACCCATTTAAAATACATAAAAGAGGCCCAAATTATTAAGTATAAAGCCCAAAGTCAAAAACTAAGTCTAAGACCCAAAACTAGGCCCAAACCTTAAAGTGACCTAACTTACTATTTGGGCCCACAACCTTGTAGGGCTCAAATCAAAAACTTATTAATCTAGAAAATTAAAAAAAAAAAACTTCACCAAATGAAAGAATATTTGAAAATGATGAAAACAACTATAAGATTACAGAAAATAAAGTTAAGACGAAGAGGATACGCCCGAATTGTGAAAACAACTAACTCTGGAATAGTGAGAGATAAGCCTAGTTAATGGGTGCAAATAGAATGCTCATAAAACCTAATTATCTTCTTCAAGGGATGAGGAGTTTGACTTAGACACAGTAAAGGATTACTAGGATTGCTAAGCATCATGGCCGAGTGAGTATACCGCCCCTTACTTTGCATATTTGTGCTTGTAGTTAGGAAAATACTTAATTATATCCAATAATTGAAATTGTTGCATGTTAGGGCAAACAAGAAATTTTATGTGTTTGATATGATTGACCTTATTTGCAAAAATACCTATAGTTTATAGGATCTTAAAGTGTGTATGTGTATGTTTATATATATATAAATTGGTCACCTATGGATCAGACTAATAAATACTTAACTCTTAACTAAATCGGACATGCATTGCATCTTATAACATGATAATATAGGCATCAGCATCACGTAGTAGAATGGGGGATCATACCTAGAGGATCCATATTGTATTTTGTATATTGAAAGTTGTTATCGTACGATGTACTTCGTGCGACATGTTTGGATCCTGACGTATTGAAATACTTCCTAACCCTAGCAACAGTAGTTGTAAAAACCATACTTTATACAGTTACCGATAGACTGTATATACTGTTGCATTGCATATGTTTAACTACACATTCATACACTTGTTTATAAGTTGCTTGGTATTGCTTATTGTAAAGTAAGTAGGTTACTCACTAAGCAGTTGAGCTTACCTCCTATAGTTTATTATTGTTGCAGGACTTGTAGTTGAAGCCGGGCAATGGGATACCCGAAGTCAATAGCACTAGCTTGGGATTGGGATGTGAAGAAGTTGAGAGCTCGAGCAAATCATTTGTTTATATATATATGAACTCTCTTTAATTTCCAATTATTAAGTATCTTTAGGTTGTTGAGTAACGTAAACTACTTATGGAGATTTATCTTGGTATTATATGACTAATTTAGGAGAAACCTAATATTCTCACTTATCTATGTTATGTTAGTGATCATTTGGATAGCTTAACTTTAATTTATATATTCTGTTATTACTTAATGCTAGTTATTGGGAGAAGATCGTAGTTGTGAATGACTTGTGTAATATGCCAAAGGCCCTTAATCAAGGATGTTGCTTGATCTTGGATTTTCACGTATTACATGGCAATATTGCTATAACTCGACCCCCCTCTCGGTTGTGATAGAAACCCCCATCTTCACCCCTTTCTGATCTCAACTAACCACACCACTATCTTCATCACACCCAAAACACTCCAACTTAACCTTCGTTTGAACTCCAGCAACTGCCATGAGTGCTAACCACTAACAACCCATAGTACCCCTTAAACTCTTTAGTGCAATGGCTTGAGGCACATCAAAATTCTAAAGTTAAGCATACTCAGGTTAGGTCAATCCCTAATGAATTACCAACCAACGGTCTCATTATTCGTGTACGGCTTCGAGGACTTCGACCCTTACTCGGCGAATTCTCTGTCAGCAACTTACTGATGATGAGAAAGTTTAAGCTCCTCGAATTATCTTACGTTGATTTGTACACTCAATAGTGATGATGCCGACCATTCCCTTACCAAAGACCCTATGCAGAGTAATCTGACCCACTGCTATCGAGAAGTTCTTACCGAGTGACGAGAGACTCACTTAAATGGCTGAATAGTTTTCCTCTTTGCATGCCACCATCTCTCTAGTCTCGGCCCTCTTTATTACCGCAACATTTTGACCCCTCTTTCCTACTATGCTCAGAGAATATTCGTACATGACCAATGTTGCATTACTACCTGTCCACCTTGTTTGACATTGTACTACTTTTCCATTTTTGGTCCTTTGTCCTTTTTACCCTTTTTTCGTATGTACTAAGGATCCCCTTTTTATATGTACTTTCTTATAATTTCTTTATTTGTAATGCTGCTCAAGGGACTTACTATAAATAATCCTTTTCTCTTGTAAGCCGCAAATAACTTATATTTTTTTTAATACTAAATATTCTATTCTTGTGAGACAACCCTCTCTAAGTCCATTTTTCTTATACTCTTATCTAATCTTGCCGAGTAGCTAAGGATTAGTGGGGAGTGAACCTTGACATAAACTTGTGCGTCATATCAAGTAAGGTATTAAGTCGTATTATATTCGTTGGTGAGTCACATCCTCCGAGCAGCTTTACGTCAGCTACTTTTGTTTTATTGTGGACCATTTCCCTTTAATTTTCTTCGATATCTCGAAAAACCTATTTCAATTCAAATATGCCACGATAAGCCCTAGTGATAACTGAGCTCCTAGGCAATTTAAAATATGAAAAATTTTATTTTTCCCCCTTACAAATGATTTTTCCAAATTTCATTTGTCTATTTAAAAAATTGATAATTGTAATTTTAAGGATATATTAAAAAGTAAATCTAAATTCGGAAAGGTAAAAGTGGTACCCAATTAAGGGTTTAAAAAGTTAGCTTGGACTCAAAATATCTGGCATTCAAAACTATTTTAAAAAATTTGGTTTTTTTTTCAATAGACCAATGGCTAGGTTAAATCAATCTACCCAATTAATTTAACCTAACCCATTTTTTTCCCAACTCTGGTCTTATGGCAACTCCAAGTTTTAAAAATTATAGAAAACTAAGTTTTTTTCTTAACTCTTAATCAAGGGTTAGTATTAAACAAGTTAGGATTTAATACTAATTAGGTTAGAAAATTCAAGCTTAACAGCTTGATGACTCTACAGGAAGATGTTAAGAAGGCTAGTTACTTAACCTTCTGAATTTGGAATTATCTTTCGAAATACCTATACTAAGTGTTATTTAATCATTTATCTATTCATTCTTATATTCTTGTTTATATACAATTGTACTAACTTCTATCCTTACAAGGTTACCTTTGTTTAGTTTTAATTTTCTTTTTTAGGGGGTAAGGTTGGAGGAATTTATTAAATGCATCATGAATGCATGATAGACATGGTCAAATCCGGACTGTAATAAGACCTTAGGATTGGGGGGTCATTGTGTAGGTTTTGGGTATTATGGTATAACTACCACTTAAGGTTAATTAAGCTACCTTCACTTAAGTTGTAATGTAACCAATGAAGGCATTTTGTAAAAACGAGTGAAGTCATAAAGCTTAAGGACCTTTACAACCCATCCTTTTATGCATACATCACATTCAAAACCGATAAATAATCAAGCAAGATAAAGAAAAAAAGGGCTGGGGGCGGGGGAAGAGATGGCAACTCAGAGTTCCTTTAGTTTTCCTTGTAATTTTATTATAAATAAGTTGTAAATATAGGTCTAATGTAAATAGGTTTCTTTTCTTTTTTTTTTTTTGTTTCTTATAACTTTATTGTAAGTAGTCTCTTCCAATCTTGTAACAATGTTTCTTTGTAAATTATTCTACAAATGGTTTCCTCATCTAACTCCATGCATTTTAGAGAAAAGTTCGTTGATAAGCCTACTAACCCTAAGTCAACTCTAGGCCAGTAGTTTTAGCACTTCAATCCAAGGGGACAAGAAATCATCACCAACCAAATGAGGGCCATTCTATCACTTCCTAAGGTGAAAATCGAGATAAACTTAATTAAGGCCTTGACTCATTTTTGGGAACTTGAAGAGTTAGCTTTTCGAGTAGACCTTACCTGATCAATCCAACACTTGAAGAATATACTCAACTACTAAACTTGGAAGTTGACTCAATAAATGCTTTTTCAAGACCTAAAAAGTAGTAATGAGAACTACATTAAGTTAGAAGATTTTAAAACCTAGTTTACAACCAAACTTAATTTTAAGAAGCGAGCCATCCTTTGTGGCAATCCCAAAACCTAGAGACAGAATAGAATTAAGGCTTTTATCCTAACTGCATTTGGGACTATCCTATTCCCAAATGAAAAGTTCCTTATCCACTTTAAGGTTATAGAATTAGTAAGCCAGTTTCTTGAAGATAAGTCGTGCATCGCAACCTTCCTTTTAAAGTAAGTTAGAAGCTTAAACATCTTGAAAAGGAAAAATGATGGTGTACTGAAGATTAGCATGGCATTACTAATGGTCTAGTTTGTAAGTTATATGAAATGCTTTGGCCTTTACTTGATCCGAGGAAAGTTCACCCATAAGATCAACTTAATCAATTCATTTGTTGACAAAATCCATTTGCCAAAAGAGAAATCCACTTATTATTGAGTTGAAGTCCTATGAAATTTCCAAGTTGCTAATATTTTGTAAACAGCCACGTAAAGCAACTTCAAAAGGGTGATATTAGTTTTAGGGGTTATTAAGCAGTGCCCCTAATTAGGATGAAGTTGTGCACAAGCTATTACCCAAACAACATGATCAAGCAATTTGAAGGGATTCAAAACATAGTTTATAGGCCCTCATTAGATATCATTACCCTTGATTATGAAGATATCCATCTACCAGTGCCACAAAAGATATCCCAACTCTAGGTAATCAAGAAACTATGGGAAATAAACACTATCAACCCTAACATTAATGGGAGAAGTGGACAAGCATAGGATCACCAAAGAATATCTATATGATCAACTCCATAAGGTAAGGGAAATTCAATATTGAGTGCTAGAGATTATACAAGCCACACTAGTAGAACCAAAGCTTGAAATTACAACTTACACAGATCAAGGACAAGCTCGTATAGAAGTTATTTACGAAGAGCGTGATATGTGGGAAAACCTCTTCTGAGAATCTAAATAGTGTTATTGTGCCTTGGAAAACCAACTGAAGATGACCTAAAGACAGCTTAAAGAATTTGAAGAAACAATTAAGCCCAACCTAAAAAAGAGATAAGAAATACCAACAGGACTCAGTATTCAGCAAAAGAGAACAACACCTAAGTGTTAGAAAGATGATAGGAGAACTTAGGAATAGGAGTACTTTTGATCAATGTATTTCTCTTTTGAAATAATGTAATGGAAACTCCGAAAGCTATAAAATAATAAATGAAGTTATCATCTTGCTAATTAATTGCCAATTTGATTCTTTTGCATCTATATGCCATATATCTTTACATTTTACTTATCTATTTATTTATTTATTCATTTTTTTTCTTTATCTTAACAAAAAGTATATATATGCTAACTTGTTAAGAAGTGTTCTTAAACCAAGTTGCAAAGATAACTCTTAAATGTCAAACCTTTTAGAGAAGTCCTATTCGAACTTGTACTCAAACCAGAATGGCTAATCAGGGAAATGACAACATCAACACCGAGGATGAAAACAACAATGTCAATATCAAAATCATCAACCTTATTAAGCTGATGTTTTTGCTCTTTAGAGCCAACAATAGGAAAAAATACGAACTAGTTAAGTTTCCTAGCGAATAGCATCACTTTACTTAGATTCACAGCACTATCAAACGAAGAAAACTCTAAGGCTTCCTATGAAAAGAATGTCAAAGCCCTACCCCTTGAAGCAGAAGAGAGCTATCCTAAAGTTAACTTAACCTTTGAAACTTTTGAATTAGAAGGGGTTTATCCAAAGGTCAACCCCACTTTTGAACCTAACACCTACTTATTCCCAATCAATGTGAAGCCAGTTAACTTAAAAGCCAACCGAGACAGATTAAGAGAATTAGAGAGGGGGTTAACCTAACAAATTACTAACCAAATGAAAGTGCTCAAAGGTTATGATGGTTTCAAGTAGGTTGGTATTACAGAATTCTCTTTATATGACTATGGAAGTTTCCCTAAAAAGTTTAAGATATCAGATTTTGAAATGTACAATGGGACTGGTTGCCCTAAACTACATTCTAGTTTGTATGTACGAAAGATTGGTAACTATGTATAATATGACCAGCTTATGATACAAACTTTTTAGCACGGCTTGATAGGTCCTACTTTGACCTAATATGCCCAACTAAATCTGAATCATGGAAACACATGGGAGGAGCTTGCTAAGGAATTCTATGAACACTATAAGTTTAATGTTGAAGTGGCACCAACCATAATGGATTTGGTTGCCTTGCAAAAAAGGAACAATGAGTCATTTAAAGAGTACATGTAAAGATAGAGATCCCTAACTGCAAGGGTATCTACCTCGATGACCGAAAATGAGCTAACCTCAACCTTTAATAATACTTTAGAAAGTTCTTAGTTCTCTCACCTAATTAGGCAAGCCTCTTCTAGCTTTACAGAGGTGGCAACTACAGGGTGCCAAATTGAAAGTGCCATATCTTCCAGCAAACTCTAAGAGCCATTGGATAAAAGACCACCCTTTGCAAAGCCAACTACTAGTAAGCTTAAAGAAGCCATTGTTAATATGGTAAATTCAAACACCAAATCTAATACTAGGGTATCTTTTAGAACAAACCTACTATAAGTTCAATGACAGTTCCGAAGCTAACCTTAGGCTAACAAAACCCTAAGATAGTTCACCAGGATATTAATTCCCTTGAACCAGGTCCTTGAAAAGCTAAAAAGGGATAATTTGATTCATTTTGAGCTTCTTAGCAAAAGATAGAGGCTAAGAGTTTTCTTTTATCCTAATGCAAAGTGTTAATATCACTTAAGGCAAGTGGGTCATTCGATAGATTCATGCTGGAGACTAAAAAGTAAGATTCAAGACTTGATTGATAATGGTTTAGTCTAATTGGACCTCGTAGAAGCTTTACTCCCAAATGTCAACAATAACCCTCCACCCAACCATGGCCCTATCATCAATATGACTTTCGATGATTCAGATTTTTCCATCAGCATAATCTATTTCAATTGAAAACCCAAGGTATATAAGTTTTACAAATCAAAAGAGAAGCAAGCTCTGAAAACCAAGAGGTACACTTTCCATGTACTTGTAGCCCTTAAGAATTATAAAGCTGCCTTATTCAACTACCAAACAATTAACTAAGGGCAATAAAGTTCTCTTACAGGAGGGATTACCTGCTCCGGCAGGGTTAATGCCCCAAAAGAAGACCTTAAAAAGAAAAATATACTAGAGGAGTCAAGCAATAAACCGACTGAATATGAGGAAGGATTATTTGCCTTCACCAAAATAATCAAATCAAGTGAATATAAGATAATGGATCAACTTACTAAGACTCCAGCATAGATATCTCTTATAGGTTTGTTACTGGCATCCAAACCACATCAAGAAGCTCTATTTCAAACTCTAAGGGAGGTTAGAGTTGCTCATGAGATACTAGTTGAAAGAATGGGACTAGTTACTGATAACTCTTATTTTAAATACATTTCATATGGTGATTTTATATTATTTCCCTTACATCTTTGGTTTTCTTTAAAACAATTGATACTTAATTGGGTAAAATTTTAATTTTTTTTAAGGTTTAAACGTATTCTCAGATTGAAAACGAAGAAAAGGAATCAAGTTTCACTCAATTTGGAGTTCAAATGAATGGGTTATGAAGTTACAAAAATAATAAGAGAAAGTGGCAAATTTTGGTGAGAAAGTTACACAGTCTAGAACACTACTGTGACCCTAGGTCGCATCCATCCAGGAAGATTTTTTGTCTAAGGTCAGTAAGTTACACAACTTGAGGACATAACTGTGTTTCAAGCTGTATCTGGTGACGAAAAAAGAAATTTTATAATACATTATAAAAGGACTTACTAGGGTTTTGCACATAATTTTGGACATTCAAAAGAGAAGAGACTTGAAGAGAAGGAGGAAAAAAAGGTGAAAGAAACACCCAACTTCAAGATTGAAGAGATTTTTCATCAGCAAAAGGAGTTTTTCATGTTTTTATTTCTTGATTTTGTTGCAATTTGTTTTTAGTTTCATTATGATAGCTTAAGAGTCTTGTATTTAGGATTGTGGAACTTAGGGTTTCATGTGACTATTAGATTTATTGATAATTTTCAATAAAGTTTCTATCTTTTCTTGATTCAATTATGTTATTTAATTATTAATTGATATTTCTATGGTATCAATCTATGATACTATGCATGATAATTGAGAAATCATATGAATAATGGGATCTTGACATAATTGGAGAGAATTATATGTGTACTTAGAGATAAGATACATGTTTCTTCCGGAAAGTTGTTCTTTTGTGTAGGAATTCATTATACATTAATGCGATTATGAATTATATTACTAAGCGAAGATATTCCAGTAAATAATTTAGGATTAGGGTTAATATGCTTAAGAAATGTGTTAACTTTAATTATGAATCTCTCCGGTAAAAAATAATAGAGATTGAACTGCATACATTTTAAGCGGTCACATGTTAAACACTGAGGAAATAATTCCTAAATAAGTTATTTGCCTTTTTGAAGTCGTTCTTAATTTTATCACTTTCTAAATTACTTAATCAAGTCTCATAATTAGGTTAGTTTGTTAATTTTAGTATTTTTAATTTATTCAACCCATCACAATTTTTCCGGTTAGATAATAGAGCTAAGGTTAATATTAGCACTTGAGGTTTCTGAGGGATCGACTCGGACTTACATCCGCTATATTAAAACTGATAGGTACACTTGCCTTATATCGGTTACCAACTCTATCCTCACCATCGATTAGATCTCTTTTTCCATTGAAGAATTAGGTCAGGAAGGTAATCAACACATTAAGCCACTTTTCATAATGGTGAGAATCAATAATATAATCATAACCAAAGTCCTTATTGACAACTGGTCATCATTGAATGTTTGCCCTCTTGCCACCTTGGACTTATTGGGTATTAATGCAACCGTGATCAAGCCTAACTTTATAATGGCTAGGGCTTTCAACAGATCTAGAAGAGAAAATATAGGGGAGATTGACTTGCTAGTTGACATCAGCCCTTAAACTTTCAATGTTTGATTCCAAGTTCTAGACGTCCCAAGGTCTTTTAACCTCCTCTTGGGAAGACCTTAGATTCATGGAGTAGGGACAGTACCTTTAGGTTTACATTAGAAGATCAAGTTCATCTCTAATGGTTAAGTTATAACAATTTTAGATGATCAAGATTATAAAATATATAAAGAAATAGCCATACCTTATATTGGCATTAAGGAGCAAGAGGACTTTGAACTCCAAGTGTTTGATGAAGTGTATATGACTGCCAATCCCAGAGAAAAGAAACATGAGAGGTTGAAATTGAAGGAATGGCATATTGGTACTTATGGCCTTAGCTACATTCAGACTCTGGCAAAAGAGTTACAAAACAAGCAAGCAAAGGGAAAAAGAGGCGATAAGTTGTATCATGCTCTAATGACCTTTCCTCCATTAACTAAGATATTTATTTGGATTGATGTTTAGACTCTGAAATCTACCAAAAAAGACACCCCCAGTAGAGTTGAATTGGCAGGCCCATCCCGTAAGCTCCATCCCTGTGAACGGCGATAGGTCTTCTTTTGGATAAAGGATGGATTGTAATTTAGTATTTTCTTGAGTTTTGTAATAATTATCTTTGTTCTGAATAATATACTTGCAAGAACTTTTGATTCTAATAAAAAAATCGGTGTCCTTCTCTTCTTCTTTACTTACACTCTTTGCTTTACACACTTTTTACCCAAATCCAATGTTCTAAATGAAAGCCAGAAATACCCCGCGTAGATAGATGATGAAAATATTGATATCACTTCCGGCTCTACTGGGTTAGTTATCAAGAGTAATATCAATTACCATAGTGAAGTATAAGAAAGCTGGAAAAAACATGAGATGGGTAGAATTTCCATTGATGAGCCGAGTGAGACAATTAATGTCGAGGCCGATGATAACTGGAAGAATTTGAAGATTAGAGGGAATCTGAAAGGAGAGAAATGGCAGAAATAACTGCGCTGTTATCTGAGTATTAAAATGTGTTTGCATGGTTTTATGAAGATATGCCCGAGTTAAATCCATTAATTGTAGTCTACCGCTTGCCTACACAAGAAGATATCAAACTTAAGAAGTAGAAACTAAGAAGATTTCGACTAGATATCTTATTCAAGATTAAAGAGGAAGTTAAGAAGTTACTTGAGGTCGGTTTTACCGAACTGTCTGATTATCTTGAGTGGGTGGTGAATATTGTGCCAGTAATGAAGAAGAATGGGAAAGTTAGGATATGCATGAATTTTTGAGACTTTAATTGGGTAACACCTAAAGATAACTTTTCCTTGCCCCATACCCGCATCTTGGTAGATAATATAGCTAAAAACCATCTCTTCTCGTTCATGGATGAATTCTCTAGGTATAATCAGATTCAAATGTTCGAAGAAGATAAGACCAAGACGGTTTTCATTACAACTTAGGGCATATTTTGCTACAAAGTAATGCCTTTTGGACTAAAAAATGCCAAGGCAACTTACTAGAGAGAAATGGTTGCAATCTTTCATAACATGATGTACAAACAAGTCGAAGTATATGTTGATGATATGATTGCAAAATCTAAAGAAGAGGATAACCACATGGATAAACTAAGGAATTTGTTTGATAGGTTGAGAAAGTTTCAATTGAAGTTGAACCTAAAGAAGTATGCCTTCAAAGTAACATTAGGAAAATTGTTGGCTTCTCCACGTACACTTAAAGACGTTAGAGGCTTATTGGGTCGTTTGAATTACATAGCTCGGTTTATATCTCAGCTTATAGATAAATGTCATCCCTTGTTTAGGCTGCTGAAGAAGAACGTTAAGATAAACTAGGACGAAGAATGTGAGGAAGCTTTCACAACAATCAAGGAATACCTCATGAACCCTCCATTTTTAGTAGCTCCTAAACCTGGAAGCCATTATTTCTGTACCTCACTATATTACTAAAGTCCGCGGGGTGTATACTTGGTTAAAAAGATGAGGAAGGAAGAGCGGGTCATATACTACTTAAGTAAGAAGTTTATAAAAGGGGAACATAAATACTTTGAAGTTGAAAGAATGTGTTGCACTTTAGTTTGGGTCATACATCAACTTAGACAATACATGCTATATTGCCAAATTGAATTGCCGACTCAATATGATCCTTTGAAATATTTGGTAGAAAAGCTAGCCTTGATTAGCAGGATCTCTAAGTGGCAAATGTAAGGTTCTATAAAAATTGTTGATAAACTTATGATTGGTTGATTCGAAAACGATTTGTAAAATTGAGGGTAATCGTAGAAATTATTTGATCCAACCTAAATTTTACAATGGAGTTAAAAATATTAGTAAAAGTGATCCCATGAGTTTAGATTTAAGAAAATAAATAATTAATTATTATAACATCGAATTGTATGTATATTACTTGTTATTTATCAAAAACATGTAAAACGAGTTTCAATAACTAACAAATCGATAGAAATAAATTATATGTATGTAAACACCTCATTTTTACCATCCTTTGTTTTAATTTCAATCTCTTTTTATTTTTAGCTAGGTTTATAAAAAAAATTGAAAACAAAATAGAAAAAAAAGTAAATATAAAATATAAATTAAAAATTAAAAATTAAAATTGAATGAAAATAAAAAATATAAAGTGTCGAGTTGAATTGAATCGAGTTAAGTCATTTAGAATTGAATTGGACAATAGTTGAAGATGTATATTCAATTTAGCAAAAAATTCAAGTCTTAAATCGTCAGGCTTCATTTAGAAATATTTTTAGTCTAGTCCAATATAAGGCGAATTTTTATCTCATTTATATTGGGCTAAATAGACTTAAGATTTATTAAATGGGTTAACGTGTATTTTAGGCTAAATTAAATGGAATGAGTCAGGCTCAAGATAGAAAGCCCAAATCAATATAAGGTTTTTAAAAACTGAGTTAAATCTTCAATGAATTTAATAAATCCAAATCGGGTATTATCGTATTTCATGAATATTAGATTTGTTAAGATTGAATCTTCAAGACAAAAGATCCAAAAGATTCAAAATCTATGGTCTATAAATAGTGGTTTCGATTGTAAAATTTTTAGACGTTTTAGAATTCATACATTGCTCACATTCATCCATGAACATGCACCGCCCATTGCCCATTATCTACTGTCCATCACCCATTGTCTACTGTCTACTTCACAACAGCTCACTATCACACATAATATTCACTCATGGCCACTCAACATGTCACTACCACTGACATCTAAACACCCTACACATGCATTCACACCTCATTACCCACTCCACAAGCATTTCATGTCCACTGCACAGTATACTAAGCAGTACTATACTTTACCATACGATCACACGTCACTCAAGTCCAAGACATAGCAAGCACACATCTGTCTACTATCTAGCCCCTACATACATACACGCTGACTCACTATAGGTCACAGCCTTTACACATACATATGCTTGACTCATTGCAGTTTACGTCCCTCACTACACATACACTCACAACCCACGTCACACACTAATACATAAGCACTACACTCATCTGTTCGCTCCAGTGCACACACGATCGGCCACTCCTATATTATCGTAAGAACACAACATACATTAATCATCGCACTGAACTTCACCAATCAGCATACGAACATGCATGACTGTAAGCATCTAGCATAGCCTTCTGTCCCGTACGTCCAGCATACATACTATACAGTAATCTAATGCAATGCATGATCGATCCAATCTGATCACATGCACAGTAATTAGGTAAATTATTTTAGTTAGTTATTTATTTTGTTTTTTTAATTAATCATTTTATTTCACTAATTTGTTTTTTGGTGCAGGTATTTTTTAATAAATTTTAATAGACTACAGGTCAATGACTTTTGCAATTTTTACATAAATTGTAATTTTTTTTAATAAATTTCATGTTTTTTTTAGTTAAATTGTGTTTTTTTTTATCTAAAATTGCATTTTCTTAAGAAAAAAGTTAAGTGTCTTTCCTCTGAGATTCATATCTTCAGAGAATATATGTACTTAAATTGTATCTTAGTATATCTTGTGTTTAAGATTTAGAAAAAAAAATCATTTTTGGCATGGAGTTTTTTTTTTTTAATAAAAATCTTTATTGGAGTTTTCAAAAGATTTAATTAATTAGTTTTTTTTTAAATAGATTCATGAAATTAGATTTTTTTTTAGTTTTTTTAAATAATAGATCAATAACTAACGTCAATTTGGCTCGATTTCTTTTAAAAAGAATTCACTTACTGAATTTTTTCTAAGAACATAACTATGTCGGTTTGATCCCGACTAACGAGTACATAGGTACCTTTAAGGCAACCATATAAAAAAATAATTTTTTAAAAAAATTCATAATAAAAATTATTTAAAAATTCATCTTGATTATACTTTTGCATATCTGTACATATTTTAGCATTTTTAAAAAAATTATACAAAAATAAAAGCCCATTAGTTTTTTTTTTTTTATCTTTACGTAGTTACTTGGCCTTAATAAGCTAGCTCCTAAGCTTAGATTTTTTAGTTTAATTTTATAAAAAATAATTTTTTTTAGAATATTTGCATACTAATGGCTAAATTAGGGTTTTTCCATTAAAAAACCTCAATTTGAAAAACTCTAATTTGACTTTTTATTAGTTTAATTGGTTGACGACTCCAAATTTTAAAATATTTTTGTGGAAATCGACTAAGTAAATAAAATTACTCGACATCGAATTAAGGAAAAAAATATTATTTAAAAAATAAAAATGTTTTTCCTTAATTTGATGTCGAATAATTTTATTTACTTAGTCAATTTTTATAGCAATGCCCCACATATACTATACTGTTAGAAACTAAAAAAATACAAAAATAAAATAAAAATAAATAAAAAATATTTAATCATCATATTCTCATTGTAAATTATTTCCCACCTCAAGATCATTAATCTTATAAATGTCTCAGTTCTCGTTCTTTGAGTTTATCCATTAAGTTGTTACAGTCCCAATAGAGCTTTTTCTATGAGTTGTCACTCTTGTGTCATCTTTTAATAAGTTTCTCATTGTTAAAAAAAAAAAATCCACTTCTATGTATCATCCTTATAATATAATTGTTATCTTGTATCTTCAGTTGTTAGTCCCAAATCTTGTATCCTCAATTGTCAGTCAGAATGTTTTTTTTTTTTAAACCTTTGGTCTATATAATAAGTTTACATTCATCAATATCAAAATTAGGTTGTTTGTAACATAAAACCAATATTAATTTTTTTTTCAATAAAATTTTCCAAAAAAAAAAAGAAAGAAAGGTTTTCAAAATTAAAAACTTGATTTTTTTTTTTTAAAAAAAGAGAGGAGATACAGTATTGCTAATAAGAAGAGATTCTTATAGGATTTGAAAGATTCCCTTTTAAGGTAGTTTGGCCTAACTTGAAGCCAATAATCACTCGTTGTAGAAAACAAAATGTCTAAAGTTCTTGAACAGAGAATAAACATAACAGAAGGAGTTTTGAGCAAGCATGTGAAGCAAGTCGAGACTATGGCCCATACCCAAGCTTAGAGGCCTATTAACATACCATCTAAAGCAGATAAGTCTAAAGAGTTGCCAGTTCATGAGCTCAACAACAACAACAAAGGCCTGGTGAAGAAATTAGAGCAGGACTTGTTGAATATGGAAGAAGAGAAGGAATATTTCAAAAAGTTGAAAAGAAAATGAGAACTCTAAAGGATCACAATGTACAGAGTGATCTAAGCTTGAGTAATGTTTACCCTTTTGAAGACTACAAGTTGCCTAAAAAGTTTCAAGTATCAAATTTCGAAAAGTATGATGGAACAGGTTGCCCTAAGCTCCTCCTTAAGCTTTATGTTTGCAAGATGGCCTAATCTCCAAACATAAGTAGTTGATGATTCAAACTTTCTAAGATAGCCTAACTGGGCCAACGTTGATTTGGTATGTCCAACAAGACTTAGTTGAGCTTGATACTTGGGATAAGCTAGCTCAAGGCTTTTATCAACAGTACAAGTTCAATGAAGAAGTGGCTCTTTCCTTAATGGATCTAAATAACATGACAATGAAGCTGATCGAGTCCTTTAACGAATATACCTAGAGATGGAGATCTACAACCACTCAAGTCACTATACATTTGCTAGAAAATGAACTGATCAATGTATTCATTTGCACATTAGGTGAATCTTATTATAATTACCTCTTAAGCCATACCGCTTCCAAATTTGCAGACATAGTTATAGTCGATAGTCACATTGAAGATGCTATTAGAGTGAGGAGATTGATAAGGAAAAGATTAGTCCCATTGGATTCAAAGGCTACTATGAACATTACAATGCCCCAATTATCAATACATAAATTTAGTGCCCTAAGCACTAGGCCAAAGGTCAAGGAAAATGAGTTAAGCTAGAAAAAAACCTAGAAGGAGGTTCACTCATATCCAAATTCCTATTAGGTCTGTTGTTGCTTAAAAGAAGAAGGTTTGTTATATCTTAAAACTCCAACACAAGGGTATAAACCTTGGAAATAAGATCTCAATGCGCAATGTGAGCATCACATATGTTAGTAAGCGCATGCTACTAACCATTATTAGGAGCTGAAGAATAAAGTCTAAGATTTGATTGATGAAAAATTGGTCCAATTAGACTTTGTTAGGGATCCAAGGCCCAAATTCTACATAGAGTCCACTATCAAAATAATACAAGGTTTTGGAAAAATGCCAGAGGCAAATTTGAATGGTCAAGTTCGGGGGGCATGTCACTACTAAGGATTGAAAAAAAGGTTGCTGCCTTAAAAGAAAAGTTGGCGAGGTTAGAAGAAAGACTCACTAGTATAGAAGTAGCTTAAAAACTTATGTCTTAGTAAGAATAAGACATCAGAACCCAAGCTTGAGGATGATACAAAGAAAGAGAAGTCAGGAATGGGTATGCCAATCAGGAAAGTTCAGGATCATAACAAGCTCGTCCGCAACAAGAGGAGGTAACTTATATAGTTCAAGATTCCAATGGCCCAAGTATTCAAGCAATTAAGAGAGACAGGGTTACTAACATGTGAAATCACAGCAAAGAAGTACATGGTGAAGGATTATGACCCCAATAAATGGTATGAATATCATGTGAGCTAAGTAGGGCATGCCATAGAGAATTGTTAAAAACTAAAGCGTAAGGTATAAGATTTGATTGATGTAGAAAAGCCAAGCTTTCTAGAAGCTAATGGGTCAATTAGCAATAGTATCCCTTCCTTAAATTTTGAATAAGCATCAAATAGACAACTTCTAGCATCAAACATTGAAGGCTTACTACTACCATCTCATAAGGTGGCTTACCATTTAAAGCAATTGTGTATATCTCTAAGAGATCAATTCAACTGAATGGGTCAAGTTCGAAAAAGTAACAAAAATGGGGGCAAGAAGTGAAAAAAAGTTTTAGTTCTTGCAGTTATTTCTTTTCAAAATAATCTTTTACTTTTGAGACAATATCTATTTGAATAAAGTGTTTTTTTTTTTTTATGCTATGAAGATAGCTCGATTTAAATAAGGGCTTTGGAACAAGTAAAAGTGGATAAAGTAAATTTGAACTCGAAACTTAAAATTTTCTATCTAATGGAATGGTAACACATTACTTGAAAGGTATAAGATGAAAAGAGGTAACCTATGTCCTAAACACTAACCCTATACACATGAGAGAAGAGTCATACAATGTGAGTACTTGGGTTCATTCCTTAAAGGAGGTTTTTCTTGAACTCGGTACACGTATCAAAATAATGTTAGGCAATCATTTCATTACCCAAAACATAATTATCCATTGCAAACCCATTTGAGCCTTTTAAGGATTTTTTTTTAAAATCAACCTTGCCAAGAACAACCCTACACTAAAGCAATCAGGAGGATAGGGTCATTAATTTGGAGAAAAAGAGTAAATTAACTTTTGCTTACCTTAGTTGAGCCAATTCATGAGTAAATATTATCACAGATAATTCAATTTCTTTAAAATAAAAAAGAGCTTCAAACCTTACACACCTCATTCAAACCTATGTACTCATTTAAACACCTAAGGCCCATGTATTTTTCCCAAATACTCCAAAGCCATGTATACTTCTCTTAAGCTTATACTCTTTGAAGCCATGGTTTTAGGCTTCAAATCCCATTAAGTGAAAACTCAACAATGGAAGGTGACTACCTTTATAAAAGTAAAATAAAAACAAAAACAAAAGGAGAAGAGAAAAAGAAAAAAAAGTGAAAAAAAAAATATTAGCTAGGTGATCACCTTCAAAGTTGAGCCAAATTGCTAATAAGCATGTGATCAGAACTTGTGAAAGATATGTAAAGGCTAAACAGTTTAAATTCCCAAGCCTAAAAGCAAAGCCGTCATTTTATGATCCCCCACTTTACACCTTAATAAAACTCTTTTGACTAAAGAAATTAACTTATCTTCAACAAAATTTGCTCGTGAAACTATAGTAAGCCTATGTTTAGTTTCTCTTAGGTTCTTAGCTTATAAATCCAAGCAAGATTGTATATAATTTTTTCAAAATTAGCTAAAGCACATTGATATCCTTTTATGCAAACCATTGACCAAAAGCCTTAAAAGTGCAAACCCAAAAAAGACCTAATTGATTAACCAAAGTGTACCATTTACAAGACGGACTATAATTTTCTGAATTGATGCCTCTCAAGCCCTATTTCATTTTCCTTAATTTAGTCTATATTAAGCTTAGTCCACTTTATATAAATTACTCGATATCAAATTAAGAAAACATTTTTCTTAAAAAAAAGTCTAAAAAAATACTCTAAAAAAACTAGAATCGCTAACTAGTTAAACTGGTAAAAAATGAAATTAGGGTTTTCGGGTGAGAAAACCTTAATTTAGCTACTAGTCTGTAAATATTTTAAAAAAAATAACTTTTAGAAAATTAAATAAGGAAATTCAAGCTCATGGCTAACCTATTAAGAATAAGTTATAACGTAAACACTATAAAAAAAACTAATGGACTTTTAATTTTTTTATAATTTTTCTAAAGATGCCAAAATATGTTCAAATATGAAAAAGTGTAATCAAGATGAATTTTAATAATTTTTGTTACGAATTTTCAAAAAATGAAAAAAAAAATATCTTTTTTATGGTTGTTCCGAAGGTGCTTATGTACTCGCCAGTTAGGATTAAATCAACGTAGTTCTATTACTTTTTTTATAGAAAAGATTTAGTAGGTTGATTCTTTTTAATTTGAAAATTGAACTAGATATACTTTTTCTAACCAATTTATTTTTATTAAAAAAATCCTTAAAAAACCTAATTTTTATTCTCAATTTTAAAAAACCAAAAAATTAATTTTTAAAAAGACTCCAATTTAATATTTTTTTTATTTTTGGAAAAAACTACTACGTAACAAAACTTTAAAAAAATCCTAAAGCACCTAATGAGGAAAAAAGTAAATAAATAAATAAAAGGTGTAAGTTTTATGAAAATATGCTAATATGCAATTATTATAGAAAACGTGTCGTTTTATGAAAAAAATGCAATTATTATTAACAATATACCTAATCATGAAAAAAAATTTAAATTATATATAAAAAATGCCTAATTATAAAAAATATGCCTAAGCCATGGGAAAGACGTCTGAACTGCAAATAAAACGTATGAACTACACATATAATGCCTAAATTATGGAAAAGATGTTTCAGTTATAAATAAGATACCTAAATCGTAGAAAAAAAGCCTAAATCATGAAAAATATACCTAAACCATGAGAAGAAACTCGAACTACGGAAAAAAAGAAAAAAAAAACTTGAACTATGGAAAAGATGCCTATTAAAAATTTTTATTTTATGAAAAACTAAATACGTAAAAGAAATGATTTTTTTTCTAGAAAAATCCCTAAATGCCTAAAAATGCAATTTTTATGACAACCTGCTAAAATATACAATTTTCATGTAGATGTAAAGTTTCTAAAAATGAAATATCTATGCATAGATATATTTTTATTATTAAAAAAATAATATCATGACATTAAAAAAATCAACTAATAAGAATTACTTTAAGACCTACATAAAAAAAAAACCATGTTAATACTTATTTGATGTAAATAAATCATCTAAATTATGCAACTTTATAAAAATTAATACTAAATGTTAAAAGCACAAGATATTAATGAAGCCAACAATAACTAAAAATAAATAACTAAAACTAAAACTAAGTACTTGCATTAAAATAGAAAAATAAAATAAAATAAAATAAAGTCAATAAGAACAACTAAATGACCAAAATAATAACAAAAAAAAATAAAAGAGAAAGGAATCCAAACTCATCTAACTAATCATGTTTATAGACTGGTGTTGGACTCGATTGTGTGCTCAAACAATGGTCATGCGTGTTGATACGTAATTAGACGTGGATGTATGCTTGGACAGTAGTCATACGTGTTGATACGTAATCAAACATAGATATATGCTTAGACAGTAGTCGTGTGTGTTAATGCATGCGATCATGTGGTGAAGTGTAGTGTAGACATGAAGTGTTGTGCTGCATGGCATGCTGTGACCATATGTGATTGGATAATACTGATTGGTGAGGTGCTCATGGATGTGAATTGCTGTGCTAATCATGAAGTGCTCGTAGACATGAATTTGCGGCTATGTATGGATGGTGGGTATATGCTATGTATGGATTGTAGCGTGTTAGTATGCGGATTATGGCGTATAGCAGTAGTGATCAGTGTGTGTTTTATGATGCAGTAGAAATCGTTTATGTTGTATAGTGTTAGTAAGAGAGTATGAAGGACGGTAGATGTGTGTATTTATATTTTAAGGTAGGTTGTAAGTGAGAGATGGCAGAAAGTAGTGATGTTGTGTTGTCTGTTAGGGATTACAAAAATATCCTTAAACTTTACTATCGACTCACTATTTATAAGCCACACAATTGAATCTTTTATATCTTTTTAGATATAGATTTAATTTCAACCAATTCAAGATACAAAAGATGCGATAACGAATTTTAGATTGGAAGATACAATTTAGATTTTTTTAAGATTCGACCTAATTTCTAAAAACCTTATCTTGATTTGGGCTTTCTATTTTTCAAAGCCAACTCAATATAACTTAATTTAACCTAATAACCTACTTAATAAATCCTAAGTCTATTTTGTCCCAATATAAGTTAGATAAAAATTCATTTTATATCGGACTGGACTAAAGTATTTTAATGAAGCTCGATCCTCCAACAATTTTAGAATTTATTAAATCAGACACACACCATTATCTTATTTGACTTTAAATGACTCAACTTGACATGACTTTATACAGCTTGACACTTTATTTTTATTTATTTATTTTTTCTTATTTTTTTAAATTAATTTTCACTTTTTTAATTTTTTTTGTATATATTTCTTTCTTTATTTTTTTTAACCTGGCTCAATAAAAATACTAAAATAAAACGGTAAAAGTGAGATATCTACAACTGCCCTTCTTTGTAGGGAAGTTCAATTAGAAATTCGCTATAAAGATAAAAGAGATATTCATTTTTGCCAAATCTTACTTTGAACTGATAGAATGAGGATTACTGACTTAAACGGTCAATTGAGCCATGTTTTGTCTTAAAGAAGCATATCGACTTAAAAGGTCGATGAAAAGAATAAACAATCCATCTTGAAAAGGTAGGGCAAAGGAATAAGAATAAGATGCCCGTCTTGAAAGGACAGGATAAAGAAACTAGGGTGCCTATCTTAAAGAGATGGGGCTACAGATTCAAGGTAACTAGGAGGTCTGTCTTGAAACAATGGGGCAAAAAGGAGTCAGTCTTAAAAAAAAAAAAAAAAAAAAAAAAAAGAGGCAAAAGATAGGGTGCTTATCTCGAAAAAAAATAGGGCTAAGGATTTAGGGTGCCTCTCTTGGAATGATAGGGCTGAAGATTTAAAGTGTCTATCTTAAAAGGATAGGGCAAAAGATTAAAGGAGTTTATCTTGAAAGAATAGAACTAAAGAATTAAAGGGCCTATCTTGAAAAAATAAGGCAAATGACTAAGGTGCCTATCTTGAAAAGATAGGGCAAATGACTAAGGTGCCTATCTTGAAAAGATAGAGCAAAGGACCATGGAGGCTTATTTTGAAAAGATAGGGTAAATGATTAGGGCAAAAGATTAAGAAGGCTTATCTTGAAAGGATAGAGCAAATGATTATGGAGCCTATCTTGAAAAGATAGGGCAAAAGATTGAGAGGCCTATCTTGAAAGGATAGGGTAGATGATTAGAGGGCCTATCTTGAAAGGATAGAGTAAAAGATTTAGGTGTCTATCTTAAAAGGATAGGACTAAAGATTAAGAAGCCTATCTTGAAAGGATGAGGCAAATAATTAGGGTGGCTATCTTGAAAGGATACAGCAAAAAAAAAAAAAAAAGTAGGAAGCCTATCTTGAAAGGATAGGGAAAAAGGATAGTGTAGGTACTATACCGAAAAATTGATATTCTTAAAAGAAAAATTAGCTTCTTGAAAGGATAGATCTTTTGAAGAATAAAACTTAACAAAAGGGTTTAAAGGCATTGCTAATTATTTTTTATACCTATGATAACTAATGTTCCCTCCTGTGGGATGACAAGAGTTCCTACGGTGAAACTTTTTGAACTTTGAACACAAGATAACTAAAGTTTTCAAAATTCTTAAGATAGCCTAAGCTCTTGGCATGATGACAAAGGTTCCTAAATAATCTTTTCATAGGATGGCCAAAGCTCCTAAATATTCTCATACCATAGGATAACAAAGTTCTTGATCTAAGGATGACTAAGGTTCCTGAACAATAAGATGATCAAATCTCCTTAAAGATAACTAAGATTCCTAGATATAAGATAACCAAAGCTCTTAAGATAAGGATAACTAAGGTTCCTGTTAAAATGACCAAAGTACTGAAAGGATAACTAAGACTCTTGAGTTATAAGAGATTACTGAAGTTCCTAAGAAAGGATGACTAAAGGTTCCTGAAATTTCCTCGAGGGATTACTGAAGTTCCTAACTTAAGGGTGACTGAAATTCAAATTGTACATTCTCAAATTTTTCATTTTTAGAAACTTGAAGAAAAAAATATTCCCTTAAAAAAAACTGTTCATCTTTTTCTTATTAACAAGTGACAAAATTATACCGACTCTGAATGTTATAGATAAGCAATATACCCATTCTTTTAGCCCATTGGCCATTCATTCTTCACCCTTGATTACTTGTTCGCTATGCTAAGGGAATAGGGAAAAAACTTCAACTAAACACCTTATTCTTCTTGCTGTAGGGAATTGTTATTCAATTTCGAGGCGAAGTGCTTCCCCAACCCTTAAGGCATACTTAACTTTTGCATTCATATGTTTTATACTGGGAAAAGCATCTTGATTATCTGAATTGTTTAGTCAAAGAAGACTTCCTCATTCTTAAATGGTTTGTTTTCACTCTTGACTACGATTCCAAAAGTTACTGTTAGTCTTGTACATAATACACTTTATTTAATCCGATAGGTCTTTTTCCTTAGGGTTGTAATGCAGGCTTTTGGTTATTGGCTTAAATAAAAGGAGATATGGATGTGTTTGGCCAATTTTGAAAAATTAATATCTCAACCTAGGTCTACAAGTTAAGAACCTTAAAAGGAAATGCTCAAATAAGCTTACCCCTGTTTCATGAGCAATGATTAGTTAATATAAATTCAATTCTTTAGTCAAAAGAGTTTCATTAGGGGTGGTATAGTAGGTATGACCATAGAATTAAAGTTTCATTCCTTTGGGCTTAGAATCACTTGTTTAGGTTTGTCCTTTGAAGGATATTAGGGGAAGACTCGGGAATTTCCCTTTCATCTTAGGATTCATGGGTTCAGCTTTTCTAAGATAGTTGGGCTTTAGGCTCTTAATGGGCTTTAGGCTCTTAAAGAGCTTTTGAGCTATCCTTTGGGATGTGATCACCTTTTTTTTTTTTCTTCTTTTTCCTTTTTCTTTTTCTTTTTTTCTAAAGGTGATTGCCTTCCATGTGTCCAAGTTTTCGCTTGAAGAAATTAATGGCCCTAAAACCATGAGCTCAAAGTGTATAAGACTAGTGAAGTAGGGTATGGCTTTAGGGGGGAGTGCTTGAGAAAGATCAATAGCTTTGTGATGTTTGAATGAGCATATAGATTTGAGTAAAATGTATAGTTTAAAACTCTTCATTCTAAAGAAATCGAATTATCGATGACAATTATTGCTCATAAATTAACATAACTGAAGTAGGCATAAGTTAGCTTATCCCTTTTCTCCAAAATCAATGGCCCTAACTTCTTGATTACCCCAGTGTAGGGTAGTTTTTTATAGGGTTTATTTTCAGAAAATCCCTAAAAGGCTTAAATTTGCTCGCAAGGGATAATAGTGTTTATGGTAATGAAATGAACACCTATCATCCTTTTAATTCGACTATCATATGTAGGATAGACTTCCTTTAAGGAATGAGTCACATCCTCACTTTCATGTCCCTCAACTCTCGTAAGTATTTTAGGGTTAGTGTTTGGAGTTAGGGCTTGTCTCTTATCATTCTAAACGCTTCAGATAATGAGATATTTCTTGTTAAAAAGACTTAAAGCATTTTATTCATTTACCCTATTGCCCTAGTCTTTATTGATGAGACTGGATATTCTGTAATGCCCCAGTAGGTCACATGCCCTAGTGGGTCACATGCCTTTTTACCTTTAAAAGATTGCCCCATTTGTTGCTCGCTTAGGAATAATTCATTGTAGAGACAAACTTCATGCTTTGTTTCAGGGTTAGCGCAAATGGACTAGTTTTATGTAGAGTGAGTGTTTAGAAACTTCTAAGCTTGAAGAGGATCAGTATAGATGAGTAGGTTACATGTTTGGGTCTTTTTTTTTTTTTTTGGCTTGGAGTGGGTTGAAATAGGTGAGGAGGTTCGTTGTTCGTATTTAGGGTTTTAGAAAAGGTTTAGTAATGGGCTTTCCTTAAAGGATTATGTTTGGCTTGGGTTTTTCTTAGGGATGGGCAATGTCTCCATCATTTTCATTTATCAATTTCCAATGTGCTTTCCCTTTTTACCTCTCAGTGCTAGGTTTAACTCATAGGCTATACATCATTTTGGGCTCAAAATGAGTGACTACCAAGATTAGGCTTGGGCTAAACTTATTGTTGTCAGTTGTCTTAGCTTGAAAAAGAATGGCTATGGGTTTCAATAATGGACTAAACCAATCAAAAGTAATAACTCAAAGTCCGTAAAACCCATACTCGTTAGCAAATATTTTTTTCTTTGAAAATTTTATGATTTTTTTTAAAACTTTATTTTAACAAAAAGCATTTGAAAACACTTATATTACAAAATATATATACATATATATATGTTACAAACAAAGTCATCGATATCTCCTAACTAATTGGAATGACTGAAAAAGTTATAGAGTTGATAAGAAGGAGTGGCTATTTTACAAAGTTAACAACTGAAGATAATAACTTATTTATAAGTAAAAATTCTTGAAAACCTTGAAGGATGTTAAAGACAATCTATGCTATCGATGACTAAATTGCTAATATTGTCTAGGAAAACAAAAAACTAAAAGTGACATGATGAGGATGATAAAGCTACAAAAGGGAAATTGATAATTGAAGGGTTATAATTTTACAAGAATGGTATCTAATGTTAGAAAAATATGATTAGGAGACACTTTGGGGATGATATTTACAAAACATTTACAAGTCAAAGGGTTATTTTTTTTTTAATTTACACAAAAGTATGTTATTGTACAAAAAATTTCAATAGAAATAAGTAACACCAAACAATAAAGTAACAAAAATGAACAAATAACTAACATACGGTAAAAGGGCACACATACACATGCTGGGCTAGCAACTAGATAATAGTACAATAATTTATTACTATAGAAATTTTTGGGTTGCAACTTTATTATAATACCATGATTACATTAACTTAAGTACAAATGCACTAGGCCCTTGTTAGGTATAGAATTTTTCTATGAATACAAATGTGGACAAAGCGTAGAGAAACATTTTACAAAAGCAAAATATCTTTTAATAGTTTACAAAGGAAATATTTTTCTTTTTTAAAACGTTGCACTAATATTCATTTGCTAGCCCACAAAAGATTTAATGCAATTTGATGGATACCATCTTGAATTTTGTTACACCACCTTACTTACAAAATAAAATAAGGATTACAACATATAAAATATAGGTTACAAAATAATATGCATAAGTAATTACACGAAATGTAAAAAAAAAATAACATTAAATATGATATACATGCATGTAATGTAATAGGGGTTGATAATTAATAAATTATAAGAATTATTATGAACTTACGGTTGAAGAGTACCCTTATATATAAATAGATCTAAAATAAGATCTAAAGAGAGATGAAGCTTGTGAATTCTTATATATAAAGGTTACTGATTTTTTTAATTTTCCCTTTTTTGTAAAGAACGTTGAATCGACCGTGGATTAATCAGACTTCTCTTATAATTTAAAATGACTACCCCTTTTTCAAAAAAAAAAAAAGATGATGTAGAAGAATAAGGCCTACGAGTCTCAAGCTTTGTAGCTTTAAGGCTTTCTGGAGAAAAATCTAGTAGACTATATCAAAGCCTAAGTGAGCCTACCTATCATTGCCATGCCGGAGTAAAGACCCTAGTGACTTGATGGTTACACAATAGCGGCTTATCTTAAGTTCCTAAGGTTGTCCAAGTCCGACTATCTCTAAATACATAGATGATAAAAAAAAAAAAAAATCCCCTAAAATCCTTAGTAACAGGCCCATTGGGCCAGACTTTTCTTAAAAACCTGCATCATTAAAACCTGGTTAATATAACTATATTATAATATATAGATAAAAAATGAAAGCCCATTAATTAATTTTTATTTTTACATGGCTAACCCAATAGGGTCCCCAGTGAAGTCATTAATTCTGTTAAGCTCTATTTTGTTTTTCTTAATTTAATCTATATTATGCCCAGCTTACTTAATATAAATTGGTTGACATTAAATTAAGGAACCATTTAAAAAAAAGTCTAAAAAATATTTAAAAAAAAAAACTAGAGTTGCCAACTAATTAAATTGATAAAAAAATGAAATTAGGGTTTTTAAATGAGAAAAGCTTAATTTAGCCATTGATCTACAAATATTCTAAAAAAATCATTTTTAGAAAATTAAACCAAAAAATCCAAGCGTAGGGCTAACCTATTAAGACTAAATTACCATGTAAACATTAAAAAAAAAAAAACTAATAGGCTTTTATTTTTTTTATAATTTTTCTACAGATGCTAGAATATGTACAGATACGCAAAAGTATAATCAAGATAAATTTTTAATAATTTTTATTATGAATTTTCAAAATAAATTATTTTTTTTATGGTTGCCCCGAAAGTGTTTACGTATTTGTTAATCGAGATCAAACCAATATAGTTCTGTTTTTTTTTTAGAAAAGATTTAGTAGATTTATTCTTTTTTATTTGAAAATTGAACCAGGTATACTTTTTTTAATCAATTTATTTTTATTAAGAAAAATACTAAAAAACCTAATTTTTATTCCTAATTAAAAAAATATAGACTTAATTTTTAAAAAGACTCCAAGTTAGTTTTTTTTTTCATTTTTGGAAAAAAATGCTACGTAACAAAACTTAAAAAATAATCCTAAAGCACCTAATGAGAAAAAAAAAGAGTAAAAAAATAAATAAAAGATACAAGTTTTATCAAAATATGCTAATATGCAATTATTATGGAAAACATGCCGTTTTATGAAAAAATGCAATTATTATTGATAATATGCCTAATCATAAAAAATATTTCTAAATCACAGAAAAGATATCTAACTATAAAAAAAAATCTACCTAAACCATAGGAAAGATGCATGAACTATAGATAAGACACCTAGATCATGAAAAAAATGCCTAAATAATGGGAAAAGATGTTTAAACTATAGATAAGATGCCTAGACCATAGAAAAGAAATCTTAATTATAGAAAAGATATCGAAACCATGGAGAAGAAGCCTAAACCATGAAGAAGAAACCCAAATTATAGGAAAAAAAATAAAACTCAAACTATGGAAAAGATGTTTATTAAAAAATTTTATTTTATGAAAAACTAAATAAGTGAAAAAAAAAATGATTTTTTTTTTTTGGAAAAATCCTTAAATGCCTAAAAATGCAATTTTTATGACAACTTACTAAAATATGCAATTTTCATGCAAATGTGAAGTTTCTAAAAATGCAATATCTATGCATAGATATATTTTTGTTATTAAAAAAAATAATAGGATGACATGCTAAAAAAAATCAACTAATAAAAATTACTCTAAGAGTTGCATAAAAAGGAAACCATGTTAATACTTATTTGATGTAAATAAACCATCTAAATTATGCAATTTTATAAAAATTAATACTACATGTTAAAAGCATAAAATATTAATGAAGCCAACAATAACTAAAAAAAAAAGAAAAACTAAAACTAAATACTTGCATTAAAAGAGAAAAAAAATAAAATAAAGTCAATAGGAACAACTAAATAACCAAAATAATAATAATAATAATAATAATAATAATAATAATAATAATAATAATAATAATAATAAACCAAAAGATAAAGGAATCCAAACCCATCTAACTAACCGTGTTTATGGACTGCTGCTAGACTCGGTTGTATGCTTGGATAATGGTTGTGCGTATTGATATGTAATCAAACGTAGATGTGTGTTCGGACAATGGTTGTGTGCGTTGATGCATGTGATCGTATGGTGAAGTGTTGTGCTGCGTAGCATGCTGTGACCATACGTAATTGGATAGTATTGATTAATGAAGTGCTTATGGACATGAATTGCTATGCTGATCATGAAGTGCTTGTAAACGTAAATTGTTGATTGTAAACGTGAATTGCTGTATTGATCGTAAAGTGCTCGTAGACGTAAATGTGCAACTGTGTATGGATGGTAGGTATGTGTTGTGCACGAATTGTGGTGTGTTAATGTGCAAATTGTGGCGTGTAAAGCAGCAATGATCAATGTGTATTTTGTGAGGCAATAGAAATCGTATGTGTTGTATAGTGTTAAGGAGAGAGTATGAAGGACGATGGATGTGAGTGTTTGTATTTTGGGTCTGGTTGTGAGTGAGAGATGGTGGAAAGTAGTGGTGTTGTGTTATGTGTTAGGGATTGCAAAAACATTCTTTAACTTAATCGTCGACTCACTATTTATAAGCCACACAATCAAATCTTTTGTATCTTTTTAGATATAGATTTAATCACAACCAATTCTAAATATGAAGGATACGATAAGGAATCCCAGATACAAAAGCTATAATTTAGATTCTTTGAGGATTGACTAAGTTTCTAGAAACTCTATCCTGATTTAGGTTTTCTATTTTTCAAACTCGGCTCAGTCCAACTTGATTCAGCTTAATAATCTACTTAATAAATCCCAACTCGCTATTTATAGTGGACTGGACTAAAGTATTTCAACGAAGCCTGATCCTTCAACAATTTTAGAATTTATTACATGAGACACACATCATTATCTAATTTAACTTTAAACGACTCGAATCGAATTGTCTTAATATGACTTAATATTATTATTATTATTATTATTATTATTATTATTATTATTATTATTATTATTATTATTATTATTATTTATTTAATTAATTTTCATTTTTTTTAATTTTTTTTATATTAGTATTTTTTATTTTTTTAACTTGGCTCAATAAAAATAATAAAATAAAAGAATAAAAATGAGGTGTCTACAATGCTGAGAATGAAAATAAACATGTGAAAATACAAGTAAGTCCTCTTTGACTAAATATTTCAAGTAATGATATATTTTCCCTTAGTAGAAAATTAAAGAAAAGTTGAATGCTTCCCAAAGAACATGAATGGCCTTAACCTGAAACACTCTAGTTAAGTTAAAATGATAATTCATTAATTAAGTAGTAAAAAATTGATTTAAGTCATATTAATAGAAATCGCACTTTAGAAGGAAATCTCAATTTATTAACCTTTAAATAATTCCAAACTTATTTTAAAGTTTAATATATTCAATTGATATCTAATTTAAGGTTCCAGTAATATTTTTTCTATAACTCTTATTTTATGTATATGTTAAATCGATTAACTTTATTTAACATATAAGGTATATATGTATATTTTATTAATATTATACATCTTACAATATTTTTATATATGACTTATTTTTCTAAATACTATTTATTTTCTTTTTAGTTAATTCTTTATGTTTTTATTTTATATATGAAACATCCTATATCTTAAAATATATCCAACATTCTAAAATATTGTAGAATGTTCTAGAGTGAATCTAAACCTCATCCAAAACTCTACACTAATTTCCCCGCCGCAATCTTCCTTTCTTTTTCCCTTAGCTCTTGTCTGAGCTTTTTTTCTCAGTTTCTCTTTCACCGTTGGCCACCGTTGTATTCTTTTCCAATGACTTCTTCGGTGAAAACAACGTTGAATATTTTCTCCAAACTCTGAGCCCCATTACTGTTCACGAGCTGCTTCTTTTTCTCCATCTTTGACAACCATAGCATTCCATTATCTGACAATCAATTTCGGTCCACTCCTCCAGCATTGGTAGCGATTCGTCGAGTGTCAATATATCTTTCACTTCCACGAATTTCTGGTTAACAAGTGTTCGTTAATTCAGCCATTGCATTCCTCGTTCTATGAATCTTATTCACGTACGGATGTTTTCCACTCCGCTTCTTCGCTTCGGTCTTCAATATCTTATTGCATGACAAATTCATTATGTAGACTCGATTGCGTACTTTGGCCCGACCTTCGTTGGTGAGTTCACTGAGTTGACTCTATCCATTTTCACCTTGCTTTGGTTACTTAGCTAAGACTTTGTTTTAATTATCCTTTCATCGTCGTTTTATGCTTCCGGTCAAACTTCGATGGACTTGTCCTACGGTTTCCAATCTCCGTTCCGAACTTCGATCAGGTGAGTCGACTCAGCATTTTCTTTTTCCTTCTCTCTCCTTGGTTTTCAATTCTATTGTTAAACTTTTGCAATGTATTATGTTATCTGTATTTTTACTCTTCAAGGAAATTCGTTATGCGATAATGATGGCAAATTACTGTTTTACTAATATTCTAGCTATTATATTTTTGGTAGTAACCGAATTTGCCTTAATGAATTTTGTATATCTTGTACATTCAATAATCCATTGTTTTTCCTTGCTATTTGTTAGAATTCCAATTTCCACCGGACAGTGAAGAGAATCTACTATTCTCGTAAGTGGAAGAGGAAGATTGATCCCTACCTTCTATTTTCGATTTCCGTAACTTGCTGTCTTATTCGATTTTATTCAATGATTTTAACTTATTTAACAAGAACATTACTTAATTTATTATAGCTTTTATTATATTAAGTCTTAACGATTTAAGATACTACTAATACTATAAAATTTATTTATCTTTGAATAATATTATGATGTTGTCATCGTCAAACGCGCGGTGTTTTGGTGACGAAAACTTATGTGGAAGAAGAAGCAAAAGTTTCCTTTATTTCTTAAGCTTTTAGTTTTGACATTTAAAGTATATACTATTTATACTTATTACGGTAATATGATATTGTAATAGATCAATACCTATTACTTTACTCCTTCACTTTAGTTTTGTCTTCATTTGATAAAATAATATGAATGGTAGCAATTGATGTTCATGATTATATATACATATATATATATATATATTTGACATTGAAGTTTAAAGTTGAATCATTAGGGATCCAATTCCTCACACTACTAAGATTTCGGTCATGATCATATATGAATGTAGTATCATATTAATATGTCAACAATTTACTTTATTACCTTATATATATATTTATTACATATTATTTTCAATTTCTTCCTTTAATTAATGAATTGATTCAATTAATTTTACACAAACATTTAAATTGATTAAGTAGATGTAATAACAAGTAACAGAAAATAGATAAATAGGTTTACAAGTAATTTTTAGGTATAACTCAATTACTAAATAATGAAGGTTAATGTATATGCTTGCTTATATATATATATATATATATATATATAGATTCGCACTGGTTATCGAGTTCGAGTTCCCCTTAATTAGGTGGTTAGAACTAATCAGTACGAGCCTTAAAGTTATGGATTCCAATTAACTGTCAGGTTGTTAAATTTAGGTTCCATGGTTGGTCCGAACTTTGTTTTTTGTTCAAATTCAACTTTCTAGATACGTGGTGCTTGTTTGTATAGTTGTACTTGTTAGGACTTAGAATGTAATTGGATTAATCTATATTCAACCTAATTTATATTCGTTTATTGATTTTGCTTGACTTGCTCGCTTTAAGGGTCATAGTAATAGATTTCTAAAGGAGCAACCATTGATCATATGTGGGGATTCCCTAATGGATTTGTATATGGGATGACGCAACTAGAATTTTGGGTTTTTAATCTCTAGATTTTGGACTCTAGGCGTAAAAGACTTGAAAGAAAATGTATATTCATATTCACTTATATATGTAGACAAAGATCAAGATGTGGCGGCGTCATAAGTATCTCTTTATTAATTACTAGTTTAAATTAAAGATAATTAACTTGATGTTTATTTATATTTATTACAGTTGCATTATATACATATGTGTATTCTGGGCTTAGCATTCGTATGTGTTTGTATACGCATATTGGACTTCGGTTCACTTTTCCATTTTTATAATTGTAGGTCAATTCCATAAATTTTCAATAAGAATGCAAATAGCTATCATCGGGTTAAGAAAGAGAGACGGTTAGTTCTATTTGTTGTAGAAGGTCAAAATTTTTTTTTTTAGTATGTATGGGCTTAAAGTAACTCGCTTGTGAATTACTCGAATTGTTGTATATGGAGAATTATTGTTTTATATTTAATAAAGAGTTGTTAGAAGTGATTATGGAGATTATAGTTGGTTTTAGAGCATTAACGTGTTCTTGAATGGTAAGGACACATAGCAGGTTGTAGCACCCTTTAGTTCTGGGGCGTTACATAACCTTAAGTTTGAAATCAATATTTCTAAAAAGTTCAGGAATCATGAATTATGCTAAAAAAAAACTAGACAAAAAGAATGAGTGATCAATGGGTAAGAGGCAAGCCAACTCATTATTTGTGATCTTTAGAGTCTTCAAGATTTTCTTACTTGTTAGCAACACAATTTTCCATAAAAGAGTGTTCTTTTTTTTTTTCCAAAAAAAAATTAAGAGAGGAATGAAACCTTTTTCAAAAATTATGAAGAGATATCTCTTAAAAAGAAAATTTTCAAATTTTCAAAGAATCATCAAAATCCTCAAACTCAAGTTTTAGATCAATTTGTCACTTATGAAAGTCCTTAAAATTCAAGAATCGCTTACTCAAAGGAGCGCTGTCCTATTCTTTTTTAGGTTGCTTGCTCAGTAAAGTGTCATATATTCCTTTCTACGATCGCTTGCTTAAATAAGCGCTATTCTATCTAGTCATTTGTAGGATCGCTTGCTCAATGGAAAGCCATCCATTCATTTCTAGGATCACTTGTTCAAAGGAGCATTGCCTTACTCCCTATTGGATCATTTGCTTAGTTGAACGCCTTCCAATCCTTTATAAGATCACTTGATCAAAGGAGTGTTGTCCTATTTCTTATTAGATCGCATGCTCAGTAGAGCACCATCCAATCCTTTATAAGATCACTTGACCAAAGAAGCATTGTCCTATTCCTTGTTAGATCGTATGCTCAGTGAAGTGCTATCCTATCTAGTCTTTTGCTAGGATCGCTTGCTTAAAGAAGTGTTGTCCTATTCCTTGCTAAATTGCTTGCTCAGTAAAGCGCCATCCGGTTCTTTTTTAAGATCACTTGCTTAAAGGAGCGCCGTCTTATCTAGTCCGTTCTGTGATCACCTGCTTATAGGAGTGTTATCTTATCCTTTATATTTCTTAAAGTAATCTTGGGTTGCCTGCTCGTTAGAGTACCATTCAATCCTTTTTAAGATTACTTACTTAGTGGAGCAACATCCAATCATTTATGGGATCGCCTGCTTATAAGCATATTGTCTTATTGTCTTTAATAAAATGTCATTTTATCTTACCTTCGAAAGATCTATCCTTTTGAGCAACTCATCCTGAAAGAGATCTATCATCTTAGGAATACCTGACCTTTTAACTCGAGACCTTATTTATTTGATATTCAAAGTCCTTACCCGGCTAATTCAAGCAAAGACCTAACAAAAACGAGTATGTCTTTTTATCTTTGTAGTGAAGTTTCTTTTTATCTTTATAGTGAACAAACTTCGCTGCAAAGAGGGATAGCTATAGATACCTCATTTTTTCCATCCTTTATTTTAATTTTAACCTCTTTTTACTTTTGAGCCAAGTTTATAAAAAAATTGAAAAATTGGATTGAAAAAAATAGAAAAATAAAAAATAAAAAACGAAAATCGAAAGAAAATAAAATATATAAAGTGTCGAGTTGAGTCGTTTAGGGTCGAATCGGATAATGGTTAAAAATATATATTCAATTTAATAAATTTTGAGTCTTAAATAGTTAGGCTTCATTTAGAAATATTTTTAATCCAATCCAATATAAAGCGAATTTTAATATAATTTATATTGGGTTAAATAGACTTAGGGTTTATTAAATAGGTTAGCGTGTATTTTGGGCTAAATTAAATGGATTGAGTCCAGCTTAAGATAAAAAGCCCAAATCAATTTATGGTTTTTAAAAATTGGGTTAAATGTTCAATAAATTTAATAAATCCAAATTGGGTATTAACATATTTCATGAATATTGGATTTGTTAAAATTAGATCTTCATGGCAAAAGATCCAAAAGATTCAAAATCCATAGTCTATAAATAGTGATTTTAGCTGTAAAATTTTTAAACGTTTTTTAATTCACATACTGCTCACATTCATCCACAAACATTCACCACCCATTGCCTATTGTCCACTATCTACTTCACAACCGATCACTGTCACATGCAATATGCACTTACAACTACTCAACATCTCATTGTCACTTACGTCCAAACACCCTATACATACATTCACACCTCACTGCTTACTCCACAAGCACTTCATGTCCATTGCACAATGCATCGAGCAACACTATACTTCACTACACAATCACACGTCACCCAAGTCTAAGATATGACAAGCAGACATACGTCCACCATTCAATCCTCACATATGCCCACTATCCAACCCTTACACACACATACGCCCAACTCATTATAGCTTACATCCCTCACTAGAAACACACTCATAGGTCATGTCACATGCCAATACACACATAGTTCACGGCTAGACACTGAACACATACCAACATATACACAATTCAGAATTAGGAATACACACACCGTCACATACAAGCGCTACACTCTCTGATCCACTTCAGCATACATACAATTGGCCATGCCTGCATTGCCTACAAACACAACACACACTAATCACCACACTAAACTTCACCAATCAGTACATAAGTACGCATGACTCTAGGCATCCAGTATAGTTCACTGTCTCGCATGTCCAGCAAACACACTACATGGTAATCCACTGCAGTATATGTCCAATTGCACATCAATAATGCATGATCCATCCAGTTCGATCACATGCACGATTCAACTTGTAAAGGTAATTAAATAAATTATTTTAGTTAATTATTTTTTTTTCATTAATCACTTTATTTTACTAACTTGTTTTTTAGTGTAGGTTTTTTTCAATAAATTTTAATAGACTATAGGTTAATGAGTTTTGCAATTTTTAGATAAATTATAAATTTTTTTTGATAAATTTCATTTTTTTAGTTAAATTACGTTTTCTATCCAAACTTGCATTTTTTAGAAAAAGGTTACATGTCTTTCCTTCGAGATTCATATTTTTAAAGAAAATATGTATCTAGATCGTATCTTAATATATACTGCTTTTAGGATTTAGAAAATTTTTCATTTTTGGTTAGTTAGGTTTTTTTAAAATAAATTCATGAAATTGGATTTTTTTTTAAATAATAAATCAGTAACTAACTTAAGTTTGACTCAATTTTTTTTATAAAGAATTCACCTACTATATCTTTTTTGAAAACAGAATTATGTCAGTTTAAACCTAACTAATGAATATGTAAGTACCTTCAAGGCAACTATGTAAAAAATAATAATTTTTTTAAAAATTCGTAATAGGTTAGCTCTCAAATTTGAATTTTCTAAAAAAAATTTTTAGAGACTAGTAGTTAAATTATAGTTTTCCTATTCGAAAACCTTAATTTCACTTTTTATCTATTTAACTAATTGACGACTCCAACTTTTAAAATATTTGTCCTTAATTTTATACCTAGTATTAATTTTATACCTAGTAATTTATATTAAGCGAGTGGAGCTTAATATTGGTTGAATTAAGAAAAATCAAAATACAGTTCAATAATGCATACTAAAAATCATAAATTAACTTATATAATATTTTAGAGTATTTATTTATATCGTATATATATTTATGTATAGATAAAAATATGCAAAATTTCTTAAAATACCCTAAATATACAAAAATAATGCTAAATAATTAAATAAAATTATAAAAAAAATCAAAGAAAAATCAAGAAAAATTAGAAAAAGTGAGGAAAAGTCCAGAATAGGGGTGTATCATGTGGTGATCTAAAGAAGGAAAATTAACCAATAATAATAAGCCATTTAAAATGTGAAAAAGAAAGGGTAAAGGGACATTTGTCACCCATAAAATTAAAGAATTCCCTAACCACTTTTATAAATTCAGATCAATTCCTCCATAATTCATTTTGGTAAGTTTGAAGTTTAGAAAAATGAGAGAGAGAGTAAGAATAAGGGAGAGAGTATTTTTACAATAATTTAGCAAAATGATGTTCATTTAAGGCTTATAAAGGGAACCTATACCCAACTGCCACTTATGTAAACCCCACAACCAGTCACTTAGGGTTTCAATCTACTAAAATATCCGATCGAATCTAAATTATAAGTAAAGCTAGAAATATTAGTAAAATGATTTTGTAAGTTCAAATTTAATAAAATAAGCAATAAAATAAAATAATATAAAAATTTTAAATTTTAAGTATATAACTCATTATTTATCAAAAATGCATAAAATACATTTCGATTATTAACGAATCGTTAGAGATAAATCATATGTATACTAAAAATCATAGAATGACCAAAATAATATTTAGGAATATTTATTTGCACTATATATGAATTTACATGTAGGTAGAAATACGCGTAATTACTTAAAATATACGAAATGAGCTAAAATAATACTAAGTAATTAAAGAAAATTCATAATTAATTAAGGAAAAATAAATAAAAATCAGAAAAAATAAGGAATCATCTGTATTTGGGTCGTGGCAGCTGTGGAAAATAAGAAAAAAATTAGCCAATTAAATTAGAACAATATAAAAGGTAAATTGGAAGAAGATAAGGTAATTGTCAAATTAATTTAATGCATAATAATTTTCCTAATGCTCTATAAATAGCAAGAAAATTTCAGAAACTCATTTGGTCAGTTTAGAGAGTGAGAAAAATAGAGAGAGGCGAAATTGAGAGTAAATTAGGGTTTTTAAAAAAATTACAAAAAATCAGTATAGTTGGGGTTTCTAAGGAGAATCCAGACTCGACGAGTAACTGGGAGTAGACGGCCACCACCACCACACAGTGGTAGCAGCACCTAGGTGTGCCGACACACCCATGGCCACTGACAATGGCCGGAGCCACCCAAATCAGTGAGTTCAATTTCCAACCCGATTTTGTGTAATTTTATAAAAATAATAAATATTCTTAGAAAATTATGAATTTTGTTATTCTAGAATATTTTTGTATATAGTTTTAAGAAAAATATTATTTTGATAGAAATATATCCCGTGATATATGGTCCTTAAGAAATCATGCAAAACCCAGTATGTTTCGGTTTAGAAATAAATGACATTAAGAGTGTAGTTTTGAGCTCAAAATTTTTGTGTAGACTACTTAGATGATATAGAATAGTGCTATGAAGCCCATTTTCAAAAATTAATTTTTGAAACTTTTAGATAATTTTTAGGCCTCAAAATGAGGCATAAAATGGGTAATTTAGGGTTAATTAAGTAATAGTAATTAAATAGTTAATTACTGATTTAGTGAATAATTATATGTTTTAGGATGTTGAAATCTGATAAAGTATGATACTTATAGCATTTAGGGTGTTAGGTATAATTATTAGCTTAATTATGTAGTAAATAAGTAATAGGGAAAAATAGTAAATTTTAAGTTAATTTTGTAAATTAGGGTAATTAGGTATAAAATCCGATTTAGGATGAATTTAGATATTTTGAAATGATAATTGATGTTAGGAGATAATGATTTGAGTAATAGAAATATTATATGTGTATTATGTACATGATAAGTGATCATACATAATATGCAATTATTGGAAATATAATAAATAGAAAATACTAGGATAAAAATTGATATTATATAAATAATAGGGATATATAATAAATCTAATAGAAAACTTAAATTTATGTAATTATATGAAAAATATAAAAATTTCTCATATTAGGAGTAAATTCGATATACTAATACAGATTTAAGTATATCGGGTGAAATAAAATACCAACTAGGGGTAATGATGGTATTTAGGATATCTAGAAGTAATGTGATTAATTTCACATTATGAGTTGAAACGAATTTCTAGGGTTCATGTATAAAACAGTACTTAGAAATCAAACTAGAACCTAATTTAGAAATCGATGCGGAAACCGAACCTGAATTTAACCCCAAACCTAGAATAATTGTAAAAGATTTGAGAACCTAGATAACTGGATATATTAAGCCCTAAAAAAAATATAACAATAAGCGTTATGGGATAAAACCAACTTATAATAGTTATATGAAAAACCGAAATCACGTTTGTGTTATAGGGATGATCGGCGATGGCTTAAGCGAGTTGGACCTCGCGTGAGTGAGTGAGGAGCCTAAGTAAGTTAGGATTAATATGTTGCTGTATTTTGGAGGCTTGAGATTATACTTAGTTGTGCTTGTTAGATAGTTGGTCATGTGCATGTGCTTGATTATGAGTGATGCTATGATTCTATTAGTTGTTCTGACTTGTATTGTATAATTTGTATGAAATAATTGATCACCCTAAACTGGACCTAATCAAATATACAACTTGTAATCATAATCGGACCTGCATAGCAACCCATTAGGGGAAACCTAGGATTCTCAAGCCAAATACTGACTCCTTCGAAAGGGATAACGTAGGATTGCATTATGGTCCATTCTTCATCTTTAGTCGAATTAAGTGACAAGGGAGGAGGTCGCGGTAAGGGTAAAGTCAATGGTTCAAAAGTAGTCACGGGAGGAGTGGTGTTTCCATTGTACAAGCTTGGGTTTGGTCGTGAGCTATTGCATTAACGGTAACTCCTCAACCCAGATTAGAGCGAGCGCAATTACTCTAATCTCATGACGGGCTGGATAACGTCATGCGATGGCATTTGCTTAAGCATGCATTGCACCTAATAAGTTAGTTGATAACCTTATTATGTTTATGATATAGTTTTAAGTCCTCCATCCTAATTCACTAAGCTGTTGTTTCTCACATTCCTATAGGCGTCATGCAGGTGTTGGTTAAAAAGCAGCATACAACTACTCTGAAGCTAGCAACTGCTGGATCCTAGGGAGTGAGGAAAAATATTTAAAGAATAAATATATATTTTTAAAGTCTAAGCTTTTATTTTAGAATTTTTCATTTCTAAATAATATAATAACTAGGAATTATATTACGATGAAACGTTGTAAACGTTAATTGTAATAATTGAATTATAGTGTATACATATATTTTCTCACTTTCTTAGGCAAATGATTTATTTAAATTACAAACTATTTACTTTAAGGTCTAGGATAGCGGTTGTAAGGCCAATTTCTATCTTAGAATGGTTTACACGGTGGGGCTATTACGACTCTGCCGCTTCGAGGTGTAACAACTTGGAAACAAACGACCACCACCACCAGACAATGGATCACACACCTAGAGCTTCTGATAAGGGTAGAGCCACCACTGGTGACTGGAAGCCGATTGAATGGTGAGTTTCAATTTCCCTTCCGAATTTATTTAATTTTGTAAAAATATCGACTATACATAGGAAATTATGAAATTTAGTTTCTTTAAGTATTTTTTCATGTAGAATTAGAATATTAAAGCATATATTTAAGATTGTAAGTGCTTATATAGGTTACTTAAGAATAGGCTTGATTTTAAAGAATTTTGTATAAATTTTCAAAAATAATAAATAATGTTATTTCGAGCTAATTTTTGGTGTACATATTCCTCAAATGATATTTTAATTTTAAAAAATTAATTTTTGATAAACTATACGTTTATTATTTATTAAAATTATTTTTATTACTCTGTCTTATTTTTCATATGAAAGAAATAATAGGTTTTTATTCAAATTCCTTAATGAATCTAATTTGTAATGACTTCTAAAGCTTAGTTATGATTTTGGGAATATTCAGTTTAAATCTTAAATTTTATTTGGTCATTTACCCAATTTAAGCTAATTTTTAGCAAAATCGGTCCTAAAATCGATATTTCCAAAAAATAATATATATTAAACTATCTTAATACTTTTCATGATCATAATATAACAACCATAATTTAATGAGTCTAATATATTTTCCTTAGATTTGATGAAGTTTGGATACTAATTTTGATTTAGAGTTAATTAGGTATAAATTCTCTTTTAGAATATAATTAGACATCTTAACATGTTATTGGTAGTGACATATATTATATGTAGTGTTAGAAGCGTTAAATAAGTGATATAAGTATATCATATGTAGTAATACATAATATGTGTATATGGGAATTAAATGAGTGGAAAATATTAGATAAAAAATTATGGTATTATAATAATAGGAATATAATATAAATCTAATTTGAAATGGGAGTTTATGAAATTATATAGAAAATGTAGGTTATTCTCATATGGGGAACTAGTTCAGTAGTTAGATTAGGTTCTAAATATGAGATTTAGGATACCCAAGTATAATATGATTAATTTCATATAATGATTCGAATAAGTTCTTAGGATTTGCATATAAAAACCATAATTAGAAATTGAATTAGAACATAATTTAGAAAATGATTCAAAAACTAAATCAGAACTTAATTTGAATTAAGAATAATTGCAAAAAATTAAAAAAAAAAAACCCTGAATAATTAGGTATAATAAAACCCTAAACTGAAGATAACAATAAGAATTACAAAATGAAACCTATCTATGGTAGTTATGTGGAAACTAAAATAACATTTATATTATAGGGATTTTAACGATGGCCTATATGAGTCACACCTTGAGTGAGCAAGCAAGAAGTTCAGGTAAGTTGAGATTAATATGTTATTGTATTTCAAAGTACTAATTTACAGTACTTGGAGGTTTGAAATTACACTTGGTTGCATTTGTTAGATAGTTGATTGTATGCATACCTATATGTGCTTATTTCTGAGTTTGATGATATGATTCTGGTTTACTGCTTTAGCTTGTATTTGTGTGATTTATTTGAAATGATTAAACACCTTAAACAGAATCTAATTAAATATATGACTTGTAATTCTCAATTGAACCTGCATAATAACCCATTAGGAGAAATGTTTAGGGTTCTTTAGCTAAATACCGACCCTTTCAAAAGGGAAACCGTTAGATAGCATAATGGGTCCCTTTTTCATCCTTAGTCAAACTAAGTGACAAGAAAGAAGGTTGTAGCAAAGGTGAAGTCAATAGTTTGAAGGTAGTCACGGGAGGAACAGTGTCTCCATTGCATAAGCTTAGATTTGATCGTGAGCTATCGATATGTGGGTTAAACTCCTCAATCCAGATTAGACTGAGTGTAATTTCTCTAATCTCACGATAAACCGGATAACATTGTGTAGTGGCGTTTGCTTATACATGCATTGAACCTAATTAATTTGGTTGATAACTCTATATGTGTTTAATATATAGTTTTAAGTATCTATCCTAATTTACTGAGTTGTTGATTGCTCACATCTCTATAGATGTTGTTGCAGGAGCTTGATAGGAAGCGGCTTATAATTATGCTGAAGTTAGCAATTATTGAATCCTGGGGGAGTGAGGATGTAAAACTGAAGATTGGTCATACTCCCGAAGTTTAGGTCTTAACTTCAAGTGTTTTTTTTTTTTTTAATATCAATCTATGTATTACTCAAATGAATTAAGATTAGGTTACCAAATCTTGGAAATGCTACTTGAGATATCTAAGTAATATTATGTATTTTCATAGAAAAATAACAGGTTTAATTTATGAATTATATGCTTCAAAGCGGGTTAATCGTATACGACTTGTGCAAATAAGGTTTAAGATAGTGGTTGTAATATTAGCTTCTATCCTATAATGGTTTATACGACGGGACTATTGCCACTTCAGGGCGTGATAGCAAATGTTACTATCAGAGTTCAACATCACATATGTGAACCAAAATTCAGCCAAGAGGTAAGCCTTAGCGGATCATCTAGCAAAAAACTCTCTTGAAGATACTCCTCGAGAAGTACAAGTCAGATTTCCTGACAAAGACATCTTAGTAAAAAGATGAAGAGCTCTCAAAATGGAAGATGTTCTTTGATAGAGCTACCAATATTTCTAGGTATGGAATTGGGGCAATACTGATATCCCCTTAAGGTACATAGTTCCCAATAGTCATAAGGCTCGTTTTCCCATACACCAACAATATTGATGAATATGAGGTATGCATTATGGGACTTAAAATGGCCTTGGATAAAGATATTTGAGAATTAGAAGTATATGGGGACTTTTCACTCATTATTGATTAAGCTTTGAGAGAACGTAAAATGAAGGATCCTAAACCTATACCTTATCACTAGCACTTGACTGAATTAGTGGAGAGATTTGAAGAAATCATGTTCACTCATGTTCTAAGGAATCAATATCAATTTACTGATGCATTAGCTACTCTAGTGTCGATGATCTAAATATCGAGCGAAGTCCAAATTCAACTGCTCATAATTGAAGTTGAAGAAAAACCTACTTTCTAACCAGGAATCAAAGGTATACATGATGAAAAGTCTTGGTACCATGACATCAAAATGTTCTTATATGGTACGTATCCTGATGAAGTTGAGGAAATGGATAGAAAGACGATCAGGAGGCTGGCCATCCAGTTCTTAATAAGTAAGTCCACCTTATACCAACAATCATTTGACGGTATCCTTTTAAAGAGTATAGATGTTGGAGAAGCCGAGGTATTGATGAAAGAAGTACATGAGGGAGAATGTGGCCCCCACATGAATAGTTATATGTTCACCAAGAAGATTATGAGGCTGGGATACTATTAGTCAACCATAGAAGGCAATTACATCAAGCATGTCAGGCACTGTTAATTATACCAAGTTTATGCGAACAAGATAAATGTTTCGCCTTAAGAATTACATATACTATCTGCACCATGGCCATTTTCAATGTGTAGTATAGACATAATTAGCCCGATTGCTCCAAAGGCATCTAACGGTCATCGTTTCATATTAGTTACCATCAATTATTTTAGTAAGTGAGTTGAAGCCTCATCTTATTCGAGTGTTACTAAAAGGGTAATGGTCAAGTTCATCAAGAGAGATATCTTTACTTAATATGGGACCTTAGAAATGATCATCACTGATAATGGCACAAATCTCAATAACAAACTCATGTCAGAGATGTGTCGATAATACAAGATCGTCCAAAGGAACTCTATCCCTTATCAACCCCAAATGAATGGAGCCGTTGAAGTAACCAACAAAAATCTCAAAAGAATAATTAAAAAAATGGCAGTTAAATATAAGGATTGGCATGAGATGTTGCCATTTGCACTCATGGCCTACCGAGCTTCCATCAGAACATCAATAGGAGCAACGCTTTACTCCTTAGTATGTGGCACTAAAGTAGTATTACCAGTGGAAATTGAGATCCCATCTTCCAGAGTGTTATTTAGAAACTCAGTTAGATGAGGCTAATTGGGTAAAGAATAGCATTGAGTAGTTGAATTTGATTAAAGAAAAAAGATTTACAACCTTATGTCATATCTAAGGTTATCAACAAAAAATAGCTCAAGCTTTTAACAAGTGTTACCTAGAGGGGGCAACCCCATAACTTCAAAGAGGGTGATGTAGCGTTGAGAAAGGCTCTCTCCAATGCATAAGACTCCATAGGAAAATTTACTCTAAATTACAAAGGTCCTTATATCATGAAACAAGTGCTACCTAGAGGGACTTTAATTTTATCACAAATAGATAGTCTAGAGTTGAGAGACTCTGTAAATATTGATGCAGTAAAGTTGTACTACCTATGAAAATCAATGAAAATTCATACTCAGAACCCAAAAATTCCAGTGATATGAAATATTATTGTAGTTTAATTTTCATTCTCTACAAGCAAAGTTGGTATCCCTAACAGTTGTCGGCATTGGAACCACCTCTATTACTTTTCCCACTCCCTCAAAAGGTTGTATTCTCTTACTCCGCTCAAATAAGACCTATACACTGTAAACACAAGAAGAGATGAAAGTGAGTTGTAGAACATCAATAATTAACAAAACTCTCTTAAATGTTTTATTATAGATTGATCCTCCTTGATGGGCAGATTTGTTGTCTATTTTTTAGGGTAAGGAAAAATCTAGACAAGCGAACACCTTATGATAGATATTTATTAGTTAAGGATAAAGGCTTAAATTTGGTTTGAAGAATCTAAAAGGTAGCATTGGTTTTTCCATCTAAGATGGCACTTGATGTTGGGTTGATTTCTGTGATTTTTCAATAATGAGGATGTTAATGAAGCCTTATGTGCTCTATGATAAGATTAGTTGTGTTGATGATAAGAAAATTGATATCTCTAAGAGGTTTGGGTCCATTTCGAAGAACAATTTAGCTAGTTTTGATCAGGCTTTTTAAGAAAAGGTTTGTCGATTTAGGTGCTATCAACAAAACTAAGTAAGTGCTTTTATACAATTTTAGCATATTGGTTTTAAGCAATGCATTTGCATTCAACCTTTATCTCTTAAGATAGTTACCAGCATTTGGGACACCTTCCCCCTTTCTTTTCAATCCCTTTTTGGTGTTCAAACTAATTCATAGGATGTTACTCTAGGGTTTTTAGCTAGCCCATAGTTTTGCGAACCGTGAGTAGGAACAGACAACGCTGGTCGCTGGGGATTCGTACACGCTCCTCTTCAAAATGCTCTTATTCCTCTTCATCATCAAGCTCTCTTAGGTTTATCCTTTGCCTTGCTCATCCGCCAACTCCTCCACCTCGAACTAGTCAAGCTAGGTTCTGACCTCTAACAGGTTGAACAGCTTATGGGGTGTTTTACACAACCTTAATAGATCGGCAAGACAGCGCATGAATAGCACAGGTCAAATCTACTAAGAGGTTAGCTACCTCATCAAGCCTCTCATCAGTGCTTTTAAGAATACCTTAAGACGGTTGTCTATGGTGGACAACTCCACTGTCATCACCAATACCAACATTCATACTTGGGTTTGTCATTTTTCTTCACAGATTCAAAGCTTAACAAATACTTCAAAAAGCGAGCAATTAATAACACAGTAGTCAAATGAATATAGCAACTTACTTTGTTTCACATACGCAAAATAGAGTATAACAGAACTTCAAGAAGAACTATGACAGTTTATACAAAACCTCCACTTTGATACTAAGATGTTGCAAATTATAACTAAGAACAGAGAAAGCCAGTCGCTGAATGGGTTCAAGCTTACAGAAAACTTGAAACGGGTTAATGTGGAAAGGTACAAAAGCGGGAAAAAAAATGACGAATAAAACAGTAAGTAAAAACCCACGAACAACTCCAGAAAATATAACGTACCAATAGAACTTCCGAGGACTTACGGCATAATTCGATATGATGTATAAATTGGTCCAATGAGGTTACTTGCCACCTAACCTTGCTTAAGGGAAAGGATAAAAGTGATGCCGAAAGTAAACAACAGTTTTTACGCAAGAAAGAAAGTATTCAAAAGTGTATTGAAGATAATTTGATATATTACAGCTATAAGTATAAGGGTATTTATATCCGTAAGTTAGAGTAACTTGCCCAAAAGGGAAAAGCCAAAAGGACATTTCCTAAAAAAGCAATATACACGATACAAAAGGGTAAAAATAAATATATAAAAAAAAAAATCATTGGCGCTATAGATTTTAGATATGATATTGTATACATGGCGATGCTACATTGGCAAGATTGTTAGGAGATGCAGATAAAAAGTATAGACAGATGGGCTTATTTGAGTAGGGATGGCATAGTTAGTCCAAACTCTTTCTCTCAACTTCTTGACAAGGAAGATGCTGAGTAATTGGTCAACTCAACGCTAGAGAATAATTATTAACTCAGCATACCACATAAAAATGGGCAGCCATACGGCACGGCATTAAATGTGACTTGACCTCGACAGGGATTAGTTATAACAAAAGGATTCGTCATGTCAACCCCTCTAATCCTCGAGCTTAGCTGCGGGTCAGAGGTCCAGTAGCCTGATTCCCATTAAATAGGGTGCTTCCCCTTTGTCAATCTTTCTCTTAAGGTTCTAGCAAACCCGTAGGGAGCTTCTCTTCAATAATTTCTCTTAGGGTTTTACCGAGCCCATAGGGCACTTCCCTTCATCAATTTCTCTTAAGGTTTTAGCAAGCCTGTAAAGCGCTTTCCATCACTAATCTCTCTTTAGCATTTTAACAAGCTTATAGGGTGCTTCTCTTAAATTGATTCTAATTTTGCATTGCTAGTCTCCTAGAGACGCTCTTACCTAGGTTAGTTAGCTCAAAGGAGCATGATCAGGTTTTCTTAAATTGATTCTCATTTAGGGTTGCTAGTCTCCTAGAGATGCTCCCACCTAGGTTAGTAAGCTCAAAAGAGGATGACCAGGTTTTTCAAATTGATTCTCATATAGGGTTGCTAGTCCCTTAAAGATACTTCCTCCTAGGTTAGTAAGCTGAAAGGGGTACGACTAGGTTTTTCAAAACAACTTCAAGTTAGGGTTGCTAATCCTTTAAAGAGACTCCTGCCTAGATTAGAGAGCTCAAAAGAGCACGAACAGGTTTTTAAAATTGATTCTCATTTAAGGTTACTAGTCCCCTAAAGATGCTCCCTCCTAAGTTAGTAAACTTAAAGGAGCATAACCAAGTTTTTCAAATCAATTCTCATTTAGGGTTGTTAGTCCTCTAAAGATGCTCCTACCTAAGTTAGTAAGCTCAAGGAGTACGACCAGGTTTTTCAAATCGATTATAATTTAGGGTTGCTAGTCCCTTAAAAATGCTCTTGCCTAGGTTAGTGAGCTCAAAGAAACATGACCACGATTTTCAAATTGATTTCAATTGAGGGTTGCTAGCCTCCTAGAGACGCTCTCACCTAGGTTAGTAAGCTCAAAGGAATGCAATCAAGTTTTTCAAATCGATTCTCACTTAGGGTTGCTAATCCTTTAGAGACGCTTTCAAGTAAGTTAGTGAGCTTGAAGGAGCATAACTAAGTTTTTTTTCAAATTGATTCTCATTTAAGGTTGCTAGTCCCTTAGAAATGTTCTTGCCTAGGTTAGTGAGCTCGAAGGAGTATGATCAAGTTTTTTCAAATCAACTCCAATTAAGTTTGCTAGTCTCCTAAAGACACTTTCGCCTAAGTTAATAAGCTCAAAGAAGCACAAATAAGTTTTGGAAAACCTGGTCGTCCTTAAAGGAGCACAAATCAATTCTCATTTAGGGTTGCTATTCCCCTAAAGATACACCAACCAAGGCTAATGAGTTTGAAGGAGTACGATCAAGATTTTTCAAATCTATTCCAATTTAGGGTTGCTAGTCCCCTAAAGATGCTCCCGCCTAGGTAAGTAAGCTCAAAGAAGTACAACTAGGTTTTCTTAAATTGATTCCAATTTAGGGTTACTAGTCCCTTAAAAACGCTTTTGCCTAGGTTAATTAGCTTAAAAGGGTATGACTAGGTTTCATACCAATTTTTCTAGCCAGCTCCGAAGGCGCTAGGCTCTTCTAAAACTCACTTTAATAAGCTCTTATAGCGCTTTCTCTCTCCTTTACTTTCCACATTTCACTAAATTCTTAGTGGATCAAGCTTAGGACAACTAGCTAGTTGTAGTGCTTCTTAGGGCAAATTCATCTTCAAGGCAAAATAATGTTTCTTTTGTTTTTCTGGCAAAGTTTTACTCAAACTTCACCACAAATAGGAGTAGTTGTAGACATTTCATTTTTTGCTCTCTGTAGCTTTTTAGAATTTTTAGATTAGGGAAAAGGGTTATAATTTAGAAAAATCACAAAAAATAGAAAATTTAGAAAAAATGAAAAATGAAAAAATTTAGAAAAACAAAAATTTTGGGAAAAAAAAAAAAAAGAAAGAAAGAAAGTAGATAATCTAAAATAAGAATAGGAAATTTAAATAGCTTTTATGTCTTAGGTGATGATGTAGGCAAGTGTACCTATCAGTTTATAATATAACGAATTAAGTCTAAATGTTAATCTCTTAGAGACTCTAACTACTAATACTCATTAAGGCTCTATTATTTAATTAGCAATTTAAATTTCAAGAAACTTAAAGAAATAAGTCTAATTTATTACTAAAAATAATTTAAAGATTAACTAAGATGCAATTTAAGAATTAACGAGAAAGCAATTTAATTCATCTAAGATTCAACGTTGTACTTAGATCCTCTTTCCCCTAGATCTAATGTGTGATTTTTCTAAAAATAATCTAATTTGTTTTTTTTAATCTTTCTTAACTGAGAAAATTTTCTACTAAAGTTAATTACTTTTTCAAGTCATTTAACCTTAACCTTAGAATCATCTATTAGAATCTCTTCTCAATAGTATGACTTAATATTGCACTAATAAACAATGAATTCTCTACTTTTTAACTCGAAATTCCGAAAGAATCTTACAAATTATCTATAATCTTGCAACAATCCTCATCAAGTATGTCTAAATCTAATCTTATAAGAAATCTCCCAATTCTCTTATAAGATATCAACTCTTAGATTATTACCCATGGAAATAATAACCTAAATCATGAAGCAAACATAGTTGAATCATGAATATAATAAAGAACTAAATTAATCAAATACTAATTATGTCACATGAATAGATGTATTTTCCACAAAACCTAGATATCAAATATCTACTCACTATACATCATAAAATAAAAATTTAAAAATAAAGAGTAGAAAAGGATCGAAAGAAGCATCATGAAATTCAAACAAAATTGAATCTTGAAATTTTCTCTTCTCTTCGCTTTCTCAATTGTTCTTAGCTTCAAAAACTCTGTAAAAGTCATGCAAAAAAGTTCTCTTTATTAAACCCTAACAAGGCCTTATATATGAAGAATTTAAAAAAAATAGGTCAGTTAGAAAAGACACGATTGGGGACACAACCGAGTCTTTTGGTCGTTTCCTTTACTATGCTTCACATTTATCATTTAAAAAAAAAAAAAACCTGGAAACGACACAACCGATGAAATGATCATGTTTTTTGGTTGTATCCTAAGCTGTAACAGTAGAAAATCAACTCTAATTTTGCTTGAAAACGACACAGTTGTGTCGTTCAACTATATCAATTTTTAAAACTTCATAACTTGCTCATTTTAACTCTAATTTGAATAAAATTTGTTTCTATCTTCTCATTTTCTCATATAGATAATTTCAAAATCTAGAAAACAAAATTTTACTTAATTAAGTATTATTATCTAAAAATAAACTTAAATATCAAGGAAAAATAATAAAAAATTACTAAATAAAATATGTGCACTTAAGAACTTATCAGATAACAAAGGGGATGTTGGGCTTGGGCCTAAAATTAAATTTAACTTAGGCTAACCTAGTTTATATGTGAACAAGGTACAAACTAACGGCTTGATGGTACTACACTTAGACTTAGCAATGCATATGGGTTTGAGGTCTTGGGTTCAAGCCTCCCAACTGACACTTTGCATCTTTTTCTTTTCTTTTTTTTATTTCACAGTGGAGTACACGTGACAAGGGACCATTATGCCACATTATGATGATTGACACGTAGCACACACCTATGCAGCCATATAATTGACATGGCGCCACATCAGCTTCCTCTTTCTCTCCCATTCTTTCCCTTTCTTTCCTTTTCTCATATATAGTTCAAAATAATCCTTTTTTTTAAGTACCCTCTTTAAGAAAGAAGAATAGGAATGAAAAAATACAAAGATCTTTCTATTCTTTCATATATTCATAAAAATTATGTATCATGATAGATGAATTGCTTTAGAATTTAAATACACCAATTAATGGAGAACTCTTGTTCTCTACATAGCTTATTTCGAATTGAGGTCCAAATTAAGTCCACATTCATCTGTCTAGAGGATGAAATCTACTGAAAAGAATTTAAAAAAACTTGATTTTCGATTTTTTTTCTTTTAATGCCGATCTTGCTTGATTCATGTTGTTCATTGAGAATCAAAGCTTCCATTGAACGTTTTTGGCAAAAACGAACATTTAGGACACACATTTGAACAAATTGTTACACTTGTTTGCACTCAAATTCCAAAATCAAGCTCGGTCTTCCTCCATCTTTCATTCTAAATTTTGACTTCCCATGCTTAATCCAACCTTTGATCTTTATAAATATACTTTCCTATTCCTATTATGAACATTGACTATCATCAGCTACCAACAATTTTTCATTCACAAGCTCTCAAATACATCATCCCCAAACTCTCTCTCTCTTTAGCTATAACTCTCTCTCTCTCTCTCAAATAAGCTTTGACCTAATGCTTTTCGAACCAAAATAACACCGTAGCCATTATCCCTAGCCTAATAGCTATTGAAAGCCACCCTTAGCAACATCCACTATGCCCCTTATCAACATTACCATTACTACTTGCCTAAACCCTAACCACCACGACCTCCACCTTCGAAACCCCCATCTCTACCCTTTTCTAACCTCAACTGACCCCACCATTGTCCTCGTCACACCTAAATTACTCCAACCCAACCTTCATTTGAGTTCCAATAATCGCTGTGAGTGCTAACCACCAATAGGCTCTGCCACCTAACTCTAACCAATGCTCAAACAACCACCAAACTTGGTGGCGTTTGTCCTAACCCCCTTATTGCCAATCTAATTGGCATGAAAATCAACTTTCTTGCATAAAATCTCCCTTTAAACCACCTCCATTGCATCACTTAACCGCTGCCTTCTTCCACCTTACTATGACTTGGATTTGCCACCCAAACCGGATTTGACCCAACTTAGTGCTCCAATCCATCCTTCTACTCGTATCGCTGTCTAAGTCTGGACTCTTTACTCATTTTGTTATTATGTTGTATTGTCTTGTATTTTTTTCTAATTTATCTATTTTATTGTAATTTGTAACCATAAAAAAAAAAAGAAAAAAGAAGAAAAGATAGGGAAGCTTAGCTTGGTTTATTTAGTTAATACATAAACAAAATAATAATAAAAAAATAAAATAAATAATCAACAGATAAAAAAAATGAATAATATTTTGTCACTTAACAAGACACCATTTTTCAAAAAAATAAAGTGAAATTAACCCTTTTCAAAATTAGGACCTTTTAGAATCTTCAAAAAATAAAAACAAACCAATCTAGGACCCTTTAGAATTTTCCTTAAATAATCCAAACTAAGTTAAAAACGTAAACTCGACCAGCTTTCAAAAGTTAAAAAGAATTAATATACATAAAATTTTTCAAGAAATAAACTATAGAAATTTGATTCTAAATAATGGGTACATAAGCACTCGTAGGAGACTACGAGGCGATTTAAAATATGAAAAATTTTATTCTTCCCCCCTTGTAAATGATTTTTCCAAATTTCATTTGTTTACTTAAAAAATAGAAATTCTAATTTTAAGGGTATATCGAAAGGAAATCTAAATTTGAAAAAGTAAAAGTTGTACTTGAATAAGAGGTAATAGGTTAGCCCCAGACTTAAATATCTAGCTTTCAAAACCATTTTTAAAAAATTGTTTTTTCGGTAGACTAGTAGCAAGGTTAAATCAATCCATCCAATTGATTTAACTTAACCCATTTTTTCCCAACTCCAGTTAGGTAAAGACTTCAAGTTTTCAAAATTATAGAAAACCAAGTTTTTTCTTAACTCTTAGTTGAGGGTTAGGGTAAATGGGTTACTATTTAATACTAATTGGGTTAGGAAAAATTCATGGCTCGTTTACTTAGGAGAAATTGGAATTCTATTCTTTCCTTATTCCTTATTACGATGTTCACTAGATTTTTTGTTTTTAAATCGCAATTCCATAAGAATCCTTATTACTTGAATCAAGTAATAAAGATTCCTTAATTCAATCCAAAAATCACGATTCCTCACAAAATTTTAATAATTTTTCCAAAAACAGTCTCATCCTAATTTAACGACAATCACCACCACTGCTGCCACACTACTAACCTTTGTCGCCCCTACCACCGCCCACAGTCATTACCACCACTACTTACCAATGCCGTTGTCACCATTGTCGTTACTGCTGTTACCACCATTGCTACCATCACCAATATCGACCATCACTATTGCAGCTGTTACTACTAACATCGTTGTCCTTGCCGCCACCAACCGTTGCTACTACTGCCACCAACCATCCCCACTACCTATTACTTTAAGATTAGTTGAGAAAGAAAATAGACTAAGGATAATTTATTCATTAAAATTATATTGCATATTTATTCTTAAATTGATTATAAATCTAACAAAACAAAGTAATATATAGGAATTCCAATTCCATTCCTTAGGAATTCCAATTTGAATGAGCTATTAGGCTTGACAATAAGAATTTAGAAGATTATAAACTTTTCAAAAACTCTATGAAAGATATTACTTTTTGTTGCTAATGGAGGAAAACATTAAGAAAACCTAGAATTTTTGTCAATTGAAGAGAAGAATAATATTTTGCTCTAGGGTGAGGCTAATGGTCTAAGAGAGAAAAGCAAGAGAACCTCTTCTCTCTTTTGTTTATGTTAAGGTCTATAAGAAGTATTAGGTTAAACCTTAGGAATAGATTAGTGGAAAATACATTTTTTGTCCTTACTTTTGAACAATTTATTTTGGGCATGATAATGATAGATTAAATGTTTTGAGGTTTGGAAAAATTCTCATTTGTGACTATTTCTCATTGATCTAAAACACTATCTAATCATCAATAAAACATTGTTATAAATATAACACTTGCATAATAAAGCACATCGCTATATGAACAACTGTATTTCACTAATAATAATTTGCAATCATTTAAGAGCTTTAACACATTGTATATACATTATCAACTACCATATTACGTTTGTTTATGTTTTAAGCCAAAATTTGTGAAATTAAATTCTCTGTTCACCATTTAGCATATGATTATTTGTCACATCTTGAATCCATCAGTAACATGGTAGTCTGCCACACATACCACTTATTTGTTGTTTATAAAGAGACTAAGTTTCTATCTACATTTTGGACTTCTCAAAATCATTATTAAGTTTGAAAGTCCACTTAAAGTAATGAGAAAGCTATTAACATTTGAAGAAAAGGATAATTCATAATACCATGCTACTCATAACAGTATATCAACATAAAAACCAAATTTTGAGTCTTAAATGCTCTCTAAAATAGAACTCAAGCTCATAGGCCTACCAAATACCAACCTAATAGCTAGGGCATAAAAAATGATAATAGTCTAATAAGGTACATAAGTATATGTTTGTATATACATATATGTATATATATACAATCATCTATGATATTGAAAAGCTATAAGTAATGTCTATACCAGCCATCTATGATATTGAAAAGCTATAAGTGATGTCTACACTAGTACGCTGCTAAAGGTACTAGTATAAAAAAACTAAGACAATAGCATGTCATGAATAGAGTTATGCTTGCCTCACATCACAAAGTCGCCAGTAAAATCAAGATCCTCCAATACACCGTAATATAAATCATAATATGGATCATATAAGAACTTAGTATACTCATCCTCACTTGAAAAGAATTAAAAGGATGAACTCTAAAGAACTTAGCATAACAACAACCAAAACCAGATTTTGTATGTTACCCATGCCTATTCTAATATAACAAACAATTCCAATAATTATATTTATGTTTAGGTGAAACATGCAATATGGGAGTACTCATTACTCTAGACAACATGACAAAGAAAAACAAGGTTTCGATTAGGGGTGTAAGTGAACCAAGTTAGCTCGTAAACTACTCAAGTTTAACTCAAGTTTTATTTGAATTTGATTTAGCATAAGTCAAGTAGAGTTCAAGTTTGAGCTACTTGAATAGTAAATTGAGCCAAGCTTAAACTTTAGGATACTAAGCTCACTAGGCTTATGAGCCTAATTGAGCTTAGCATGATCGTTAATTTATTTTTTATTTTTTTAGATATAAGTGAGTCTAAGGTTATTGAAGGAAAATCTATAAAAAAAAAATTAAGCTTAATCTAACTAATCTAGTTAGACTAAATTTACTATATATATCTTTGAGTTAAGCTTGAATTCAAAATTTAGAACTTAGTTAAACTCAAATCGAGATCAAGCTTCAAGTTTTTAAGTTGAGCTTAAATTCGAAGCTAATACTACATCAGTTCGACATGACTTAATTACACCACTAGTTTTGATGCTAATCAAGGCCATTAAGAGTCATAAGAGGCAGCATTAGACTCCATGCAGAAATTGTAAAATGTAAAAATTAGTCTCATAAGAAAGGTCTCACCGTTTAACATTGTCATAGTTCCCTCTTATTGGCTACCCATCGAGCCATTTGCAACGACTTAGGCTTATATATCGTATCATCTTATATTTACACCCATACAAATAACTCAATCTAAAGGTATCATGTCGATAAACCGAATGACCAAGCATAAATAACATGCAATTAGTTAGGCGAATTTATGTCATTAATCCACTAAGGTTCCAGCAAGTGATAGCTATAGTCACTCCACAACTACTAAGTAAGCATTTTACTGCAAAGAGAAAGGTATATCATAGTCTTGCTTGTAGACATCCCATTTTTGCTACCCTTTTATTTTTAGGCCATATTTTTAAAAAATTTAAAAAATTGAAAAAATTGAAGAATAAAAAATAACATAAAGAGTTAAGAGTTTGAGTCAAGTTAATTAATCATTTAAGGTCAAATAAAATAATAGTTGAAAATATGCATGCAATTTAATAAATTTTGAGTCTCTAAATAACTGAGCTTCATTAGAAAAATATTTTTTAAAAATAATCCAGTAAAGTATAAAGTAGATTTTTATCCAATTTGAAAAATATTTTATCTGGACTAATTAAAATAGACTCGGGATTTATTAAATTTAAAAGTGGTATTAAACGGTTAGCATGTGTATTTTGGATTAGATTAAAAAGCTATAGTCAATTTAAAATAAGTTAGGTTGAGTTGGGTTTGAGATAGAAAGCACAAGTAGAATGTAGAGCTTCTTAAACTTGATCTTGAGAGTGGATTGGATTAAATCTTTAGATTTTCTGTAGGGTTTGAATAGAATCATGATTAAATCATTAGAGAAATTAACAAATCTAAAGTAGATATTATTAAATCTTGTAAAAATTAGATTTGTTAAAACCCTAATCAAGATTGAATTCTATGCGAAGACATCCAAAAAGATTTAACAATAACATGATTGTTAATCTATAAAAAGGGGGATTCGTATATCAATTGGGACTGATTCCAAGCCCCATACACAATCAACAATCCCCATGCCCGACCTTTCCTTTTTCAACTCCAAACACCATACCTTAAAGCCCTCTCACCTAATTCCCTTTCCATCCATGTAGCAGCCACTCATCTCTACTCATGACCTAAACTTGTGCTACTCGACCACTAATCGACAATTGTAGCACCCTACAATATCCAGGCCATTGCATCCACAACTATCACTATTAGTCACTCATAAAATCAGATGAATCCATCACGAAATCTTGAGGCATGGTAGTTAAAGCTCCTATCAATAACCAATTACTCATAAGAATCTAGTTTCCCATTCAATTCGTCACTTAAAGACCAATGAGTGAAGGTTATTAGCCATTGTATTCTTCTTCTTCGGCCAACCCATGGATTCTCCTTCAACCCGACCCAACCATAATAAGCTCCTAATCTGACCTACAGGTTTAGTAACAGGTGGGTTTGTGTTCTTTTGGTTTATTTTTCCTTTTTGTTTGGTTTATTTTAGTACTTATTTATTTATTATTTTTCTAGCAAGGGTTAATACTAACTCTAGTTTGTCTTTTGATGCAGGTTCTTTATAGTAGTTTCTTATTATTATTATTATTTTCTTTATGATCTTGTTTCTAGCACATGCATTATTTTTGTTTAAAAATATTTAATTATTTTGTTGATAAGTACTAACTTGAGTTTTTTTTTTATAAGTCTTTATATTTTTTGTGTTAATAGCGTCTACATGTGTTGCATATTCATCATACAAAACATGTTTTAGGTATATTGAATAAAGTTGCATTTTTAGATAAAATTTTAGATTCTTAGAATATTATTATTTTTTAGATAAAAATGGTATTTTCAAAATAAAATTGCATCTCTTTAGTGAAAATTGCATATTTTTTAGAAAATTACATCATTAAGGTTAACGTATAGTTAGACTTCTTTTCTATGGTCTAAGTATTTTTCCTATAATTAGGTATTTTTTTTCTTTGGTTAGATATTTTTTCCATGGTTTAGACATATTTTCCATAATTAACCATATTTCCTATGGTTCAGATTTTTTTTTTCATAGTTTAGGCATCTTAGGTATATTTTCCTCATCAATTGTATTTTTCATGAAAAATGGCATTTAGGCACTTTAGGATCTTTCTAAAAAGTTTTTGTTATGTAGTCAGTTTTTTGTAAAATAGAAATATTAACTTGGAGTGTTTTTTAAAATTAAGTCTTTAGGTTATTTTAATTGGGAATAAAAATTAATTTTTTAATTTTTTTAAAAATAAATTAGTTAAAAGATATAATCTTGTCCTATTTTTCATGGATAAAATTTTTTAACCTACTAAAGTTTTTCTAAAAAATGAGAACTATAGTCAGTTTGATCCCGATTAGTAGGTACATAAGCACCTTCGAAATAACTATAAAATTTATAAAATATTTTATCTTTTTAATTCATAATAAAAAAATCATTTCATGTATTTTTCATATTTTTGCATCTTTAGAAAAATTCCAAAAAATAAAAGGCCCATTAGTTTTTTTTTTTTTAGTTTTTATATAATGACTTAATCTTAATAGATTTGTTCTTGAATTTAGAAATTTTTGTTAAATTTTCTGAGAAATTAAGTTTTTAGAAAATCCATAAACTAGTTGATAAATTAGGGTTTACTTACCCGAAAATCCTAATTTGATTTTTTTTTTACCTGTTTAACTATTTAGCGACTTCAAGTTATTTTTCAACATATTTTTTTAACTTTTATTTCAAGAAAAATATTTTTCCTTAATTTTATATCAAGTAACTTATATTAAGTGAATTAAGCTTAATATATATTAAATTAAAGAAAACCAAAATAAGGTTCGACACTGCTCGAAAACTGAGTAACCAATAATCAAACGTTAAGGTTTCATCCTTATGGATAAATAACTGTATTTTATTGACCCATGTTTATGTTCTTGTTAGGCCTTCATGTTAATTAAGGTTCATCTAGGTTATGGAGCTTAAGGGTCATCATCTATAAATATTTGTAAATATTAAAGACTCAAATAGAAAAAAAAAAAAAAAGTTGAAGACTCAAATAGAAAAGGTAATAAAATTGATAATTAAATCTATACTTTTCCTTAATATTTATTACTCAATCATAACATAAACACATGATAATTTTCCTTAAGTAAATGAATATATCATTTAATATGTTCAATATAAATGGATTGAAATTAATTTATACAATGATACTATTAATTTTCACTTAAAATAAATATAAAAGAAAAGTCAATATAGAATGACAAATCATATCATTGGTGACAACAGACGCCGGTAACCATGGTGGAGGGGGGAAGGTAGGGGCTTCGAGGATAGTCCTCCAAACTTTGAAAGTTTTTTAAACTTTCATATGAAATTTTTTCTTTTTCTTTTTTTTTTTATGAATACCTATGAAATTGTTTTTGTCATTCCTATATTATTGACCCGGTGACTCTCCCTTGGACGAAATCATTGGGTGTACCACCACTGTTAGACAGCCATCCATTAACTTTTTCCTTTAAATTTTTTTCTATATTATTGATCCGGTGACTCTCCCTTAGATGAAATCATTGGCTGTGCCACCACTGTTAAACAGCCATCCATTAACTTTTTCCTTTAAATTTTTACTTTTTCTTTTGAATTTTAATCTATTTTTTAATCATTATATCCATTTACTCATTCTATAATGGTGTAAAACATTAACAATAGATGTTTTTCAACTTTCTAGGGTACGTGGAATAATTTTTGAATTTTAGAGGATAACAATGCAATTTTGCCCTTTTCGATTCCTCATCTATTCGAAACAAATTTTCGATTTCTAGAAAAACATTCTCAAGATACTCATGAATAAAAAGCTCCAATCTACCACTATAACGTATAAGCTTTCTTTTTTTTTTAATAAATAGGTAACCGACAAGCATGGAGAGTTCATGTTCATCCATAGATTCCCTTAAGGAAAGATAGAAGAAAAGGGAAGAAAAAAGATCTTATTTGCATACATTAAAAATTGCAATGATCATGTTGGCATGTACCTCGTAGTAGGTAAAGTTAAACATATGCATCCATAGTTTTCACTTACGGAAGGTGATCTTCATAAAAAGAGGGCAATAGATAAGATATCCCCATGTGCTGATGTTTCAACGGCCCCGAATACCAACGATAATGAACTTGGAACTTGGTCATACCTCACCCACCTTCTCATGGATACAGACTACGATTACAGGTGTATTGTTTCGTGAAAAATATATTTTTTAATAATTTCCAATATTCATCATATTTATCAATTATTATTGTTATAGTACTTAAGAAATGGTGAATACTTATTCTTTTATTTGTAAATGGCAATTGAAGGTACCATTGAAATACTAACGGAAATTTATGAAGTGATTTTTCCTTTGTAGAAATGGAAAATCGCAATCATTTCCCATAATTTCTGTTGATACCATCAGTGGCAATTTGTCGCCACCATAGTCTCCCACCATCACTTATACCGAAAGTTACTAATTATTACAACCTTCTTATACGTGCTCAGCATTTTCTTTTCGAGAAAAATGAGTTTTATATTTTTTGCCTTCATATTTACTAATCCCAACAATACTGTTATTGATTAAGTTATTATGTATTCTTTTAACACCAAATCCCCATGTCGTCTTTGAGTTTTAGTCGGTAAAGATTAGAGACAATTTGGGCTTTGCTCTATTGAATGAGCTTGCAAAACAAGAACCTATGAAAGGTACTGAGTAGTTGTCCGACATAGTCACTCCAATATTTAAATTAGTAGTGTGAACAAGGAGATAGCAAGTATGCTAGAATATATAATAAAGCTCAAATGACCAAAGTGTAAGTGATTTATCGTTGGAAGGTAGCTTAGTATTTATAGAGGAGGGCAGCTGGCAATTGGAGGAGTGTTAATGGGTGAATGACACGTCCATAAGTTGTTGGTAGTGGAGATGTATAGGCCAACATGGTCCCGAGTTGTAAGAAATGGTTATTGACTAGGTTGTTTATCCTTATCCACAATTTCATGGCTATTGGTAACTATTGTGGTTAAACAGGCTATATAACGGGCTTAGGCCAAAGCCAACCATTAGGGAAAGCAGGTCGAGTTTAGAGAAGCATAGTATAGGCCATGAGCCCAATCAGGTTAGCACAGGCTTAAGGGATTCAGGTCTAAAAAGCCCTATCAACACTTCCCCCCTAGTAGTCTCATTATCGTTGTGGAGCCAAGGAGAAGGGAGAGATGGGCTTCTCGATCATGTGGTCAACCTAGACCTAAGGTGCTCATGTTAGCAGGCATGACGGTGGAAATGCTAGCATGAGGCTTAAGCAGAGGAGATGGTCAATGGGGACGCCTGAGCTAATAACGTACAAAGCTTAATAGTAATGGGGTAACCCAAGGAGAACACACTAGGGTAGAGTTGAGGTGCTCAAGTGCTATCTTGGATAAGTGATCCAAGGTAAACACCCTCCAAGCTAAGGTAAGGATCCAATAAGTTGGGCACTTCAAGCAATAAGTATGCAGAGGCATTAGAATTATCTAAGCAACAGTGCCTAGTAGGTGATGGTAGAACCGAACAACGCTATTAGTGTCGAATTAGGGTTAAATAAGGAACATGATCGGTGGAAGTGTTTGAGCTAAATGACTCAAGGGATGAACTAGATCGACCAAGCCGAAAAATTTGTCATTTAGGCCGAGGTCGGGTGGTCAAGCACTAAGGTGGGGAACGGGCGATCTAACTCACTAGGGTAAGGAAGAGTGCTGAGTAGTTGGAGTTTTGCCTAGTTAGAGCAGAGTAGTCCAAGGAGACAACAATAGAGTTGGGCTAAATTGATATGTCTATGTTAAGGTGTAATGTTACTAAAGGGTTATAGTAGATGTGGAAGCTAAAAGTGGCTTTGGTGAATCTTTTTAGGGAAGTTAAACTTTTCAAATTCTTACTTTATTGTATGCTTTCATGGTGCATTTAATGCTATGTGACATGTATCCTATCTTTGTAGACTTGCGTACAGTCGCAAATGTTTTTGTCCTTTAAAACTCAGCTGTCTAATCAAAACCCTTACTAGGTGTCACTGTTGCGCTTTTTTAGGGGTACCTTCGTTCGTACGAATCCCCATAATTGTTAGCGCAATTCCCTAGATTTTACACTTATAAATACCCTTCAGCACCATTGTTTACTCTTTCTGCATCTTTTTCTCGATATATGCTTATCCAAAACGCTTCAAATAAACTCTCTCTCCTTCTTAACTTTTTATTCTTTTGGTTTCCAACTTCCTTTTAAGTTTTTCTCTTCATCATCAAAATGTCGACCATTAGTGGAGCAAATACAAGTGAGACACCTTTTGATGCATCTAAATACAATCTGACGATTGACTTTGAGGCGACAAGGAGTAACCTTGCCTATAGAGGAGAGGATAAAGTCTCATCGTTGGCATAGTTAGTTGAAAGGTTAAGGAAGGCGATAAAGGCCCTAAATAGAGCAAGGCTCTAAATAGAGCAAGGCTCATCAATGCCATTCCTAAGGATGATTATGTAGACAATCCCTTGCTAGAGGCTACATACTTGTTCACTAGGCTTGGAATAGACAAGGGTTCAAGTGGTAAGATTAGTAAGAGTAAATCCTTTGCCATTAATTGGGTCCTAAGCAATTTCATGGTTACACCAACTCCAACCCGAGCAATGTAACTGCCAATAAGAGAGGAAAGGATACCCTTACTTTCAGGGAGGCACTTTACAATGTTTGAGAAATGCTTTGAGTATGGGATACGGTTCCCCCTGACTAAGTTCAAGAAGGAACTCTTTAATTACTACTAGTGGAGTTCAGAGCAAATCCCTCCCAATGGGTAGAGGATGTTGAAGGCGTTTTAGGGGCTATGTGAGTATCTGATGCTACAGGCTACTTTAGAACTATTCAACCACTTCTTCTTGTGGAATATCTAAATGAGTGGACATACCTTCAAAATTATCCAAGGACGAAGCTGTTCAGAGGCTTGGCAGATTTCATAAAGGGCTGGTAGGATGAGTTCCAAGTAGTAGAGTTGCTTGAATAAGCAGACTTTTAGACGTGATGGACCCCATTTGTTTAAACGAGTCATCAAAGGAGCTTGGACCCAATAACATCGAGGTTGTAAGAGAAATGATAGCCTTTATGGCCTTGAGGATTAGCAAGGAGATAAACATCAAGGAGGTAGTAGAGAGGTACTTCAAGTATCTAATCTTCAAGCTTTTCCCTAATATGAAGAAGGCAATTGTGAAGAAATAGACAGAAGGTATAAGTTTGTTTTCTATAAACAACTTCTTCCATCATGTTAAGTGGGCTTGTGTAGAGTTGTGCTTCGTCTAATGTCCTTCTAAAGAGTAAGGGGGATCATCTTTGCTTGTACTGGTCTTGGTAAAGTTAGTAAACAATCATGTTGTGTTTGTCTTTGTATTGACAATGCTTATTTGTTTCTTTGCAAGCAAGAAATTAGTTAAGGAGATACCATATCCATTGGCATTCAAGCTGTTGAGGCAAAGTCTTAATAGAACAAAATTGCCCACCAAGACTACTGCCCCCAAGGGCAAAGCTATAGAGTTGTGGTTAAGGGCAGGAGAGACGAGTAGGCTTACCCCAATGGCTCTTCCATAGGGGAATCCCCTTGGCATTAACCCCACCAAGCCTCTAATCGCCGACCTTATGAGCATGGCTCTCTTTTCCATTACTTCTGTTCCTACATTTTTTGCCCATCGTAGTGGTGGACGAGAGCGTCAACTCTAGTGAACCAAATGTGGAGGTGCTCCCTTCACCATCTTGATGTAAGCATTGGGGGAGGGAAGGGTAGGGTTGAGGCCAGTAACTCGGCCTAGCTGGTTAGGAAGAAGAGGAAGGCTCCCAAAACTGGTAGGGATAAGGCCTTCGATCCTAAGATGAAGAAGGGGAGGGAGCCTCTAAAGTGGTCATACGTCTATGACTAGCCCTCAAGGAATTCGTCCATGTATGCATATAACCTTGGGGAGGCCTTTTACGAGGTCTTGAATAAATTTTGTTGCATGGGAATAACACTAGACTTATTCAAGGATGTGCTCTATAAGTCTAAGGATGAGGAACTAAGCGATCGAGCCAATAAATCTGAAACTCACAAGGCTTAAGGGAAGTTCCTTAGGTTGAAGTGGAATATCCAGGGCAAAAAAATCACATTATCCCATCGGATACTTAGTCTTCAGGCCTTGATGGGGTCCTTCACCCTTAGGGACCAGGCCATTCTTGAAGACCTATCACCTGAGCTTGCTCATCCAATAGGTATATTTTCATTTCGTTTAAGTTGTGTTCTTCTTTATAGATGCAATTCTAAATATTTGTCGAGGTTGACCTTATTATATATGTTTGTTTGTAGTACCATGGCTAGGTGCTGCTTTCGTTAGTGGACTACATCACCTTGCTTAATGACATAACAGTCTTACGCAAGGAGGTGTCAAGTGTAAATAGGGGTTTAAGGGAAGTAAAGTCTTCCTCCGAAAAGTATTATAAGAAATTTAGCAAAGCTAACCGGCATTTGCATCATTCTTATGTGCAGATGTCCATACTGAAGGCTAGGTTGCAAGAGGAGGAGAGCGATCAAATTGATGCCAAGATGCCCTTACGAGAGGTTAACATGCTCAAAGCTTAGCTAGAGGACGACCAAAAGTCCAAGGCTGACCTCTTGAAGATGCTGGAGCAATATAGGAAGGCTAAGGAGGAGCTCAACCACTACAATGTTGAGCTAAGTGCGTTAATTCCACAACTGGAGATCAAGTTGACAATGAAGGCAACCGACTATGAGACTACTAAGAAAACATCGGTCGAGCTGGCAAGTCAAAAGACCAAGTTGGAGTAAAAGGTCCAGATGCTCCAAGATGAAGTTAAGGAGATGAAGGAAAACATCTCCAAGTTGGAGATAGGGGAGGTCCTTAGTAAGGCTACTACCAATAAGGCAGTCAAGGAGTTCTACAAGACGAACCTATGGTTAAAGGATCTAGAGGACATCTCCATCAAGTATGGCTGAGATATTCAAATAGTGGTGCTTACACATTATCTTGAGCTCGACCTTAGCTTCCAAGCCTAACTTAATGCTCCAACTCATAAGGAGAAGAGGGAGGCCCTTTAAGCAAAAATGGCTATTGCCGAGATATTCAAATCGATGGCATTCCAACCTACCTAGGTGATTGGAGTTCCTCAATTGTACAAGGGGTGCTTCCCCTTGCTAATGTTATCCAAAGGGGGTTAAGTCAATGGCGTTTTTACCTGCCTAGGTAATAAGAGTTCCTCAATCGCATAAGGGGTGTATCCTTTATTGAGGTTACCTAAGGGCGGTCAAGTCGATGGTGTTTCAATCTACCTAGGCAATGGGAGTTCCTCAATTGTATAAGGGGTATTCCCCTTGTCGAGGTTACCCAAAGGGGGTCCGGTTAGCTGTGTTTTGACTTACCCAAGTAATAGGTTCATTTACCCTTTGATGGTTGGGACTTAACACGAGAGTAAGAGAAAGAAAAGTAAAAATACATAGTACTCATGAGGAATAAAACTTTCATTGATGTTTATGAGAATATTTATAAGGAATTTGTACATTAATCAAAATACGGCCTAGGTTCATTGGTGTTCCAAGTGCATAGGATGAGTTCGTCATCCAATCTCTCTAATCTATGTGCTCCATTCCTTAAGCTCTATCTTACTCTGACCAGGTCTTCCCAATTGTGGGTTAACTTACCTTGTCCTTCCCATGAGCTTATGGCTTCTAGCTTCCAGCAAACTAAGTCATTGACCTTAAATTTTTTATGTCTAACCTTCTAATCGTAGTATCTGGGCACTCGGTACTAAGAAGTAGGTACTTGAGCTGTGGTGAGGTCTTTGATTTCTTCTACAATGTTGACGTTGGCCTATAGTAGGGACATGTTTAGGATAGTGTTGAAGCTTTGAGTCTAGATGTTGAAAAGCTCTAGCATGATGAGGAGGATTACCTTCGACCCGAATGCTAGGAAAAATGGGGTTTCGCTTTTAGAGGTGCAATGGGTGGTCTCGTATCCCCACAAAATATTAGGTAGCTCTCTTCCTAAGTACCTTAAGCTTGGTCTACCTTCTTCTTCAAGCTCTTGAGAATGATCTGATTAACGACTTCAACTTGACCATTCAATTGAGGGTAGGCGACCAACGTAAAGTGAAGTGTGATGTAGTACTTAACATAAAATTCTTTAAACTTGGGGTTGTTGAACTAATGCCTGTTGTCCACAATGAAGGCATAGTAGACCCAAAATCTGGAGAGGATATTATTCTAAACGAATGACTCGATACTCCTTTTGGTAATCTTAGCCACTGCTTTGACCTCGACCTACTTGGTAAGGTAATCAATGGTTACAATGGTGTACTACTGACCTCCCAAAGCCTTAGGGAAGGCACCAAGAATGTCGATGCCCCACAAAGTGAATGGCCATGACTGGTTAGGAGCTAGAGATTAGTGTTGGGGGCATGACTGATTAGTGCATGCTTTTGGCATTGAGGTACTTTTGAGCTACGGCCTTAGCATCTTACCTCATAATAGGCTAATAATATCTGAGTTGAAGGGCCCGGATGTAAAGGGCCTATGATTAAATGTAATTGTTGCACACTTTAGCATGCAACTCCTCTATGGCATGCAACCTCTCGCTTACTTGGAGGCATCTAAGTAGGGGAAGACTAACTCCCCTACGGTACAAGACGTTGTCAATTAACATGTAGTTGGCGATATAGTACCTTAGCTTCTTTGCTTCTCTCTTGTCCTCCGAGAACATGCCATGCTCTAAGTAATTTTGGATGAGGTCCATCCAGGTTGGCTCGGATGGTGCTGCTGTGAGTTCTATGACCTCAATCGAGCCTAAAGTTATGTTCTTTTCTGGCAATTACTCAATAAAAATTTTCCTGTCCTTAACCTCGGGCTTTTATATATTCATGGAGGCTAGCTTGGATAACTAATCTATTGTTGAGTTTTCAATTTAGGGGATCTTCGTAATGCTCCAAGAGGGAAACTCGGCTAGGAGACTCCTTACTTTCTCCAAGTATCTTGCTATGGGGTCATCCCTGGCCTCATATTTACCTTGGACCTGCTGGATGACAAGCATCAAGTTTGAGAAAACTTATAGGTGCTCAACGTCGATCTCTTTAGCTAACTTGAGATAGGCTATTAGCACCTCATATTCAAATTCATTATCTGTAGTATCAAACCTGGACTGAAAGGCATAATTGATAGTGACCTTGTGCAATCTGGTAAGTACCATACCCATACCTCCACCTCCCAAGGTGGATGATCCATTAACATGGAAAGTCCATACTAGTTTGTTATCCCCTAACGATACTTCCTCCTCTCCTATGTATTTCATTACAAAATTGACCAAGATGTGCTTTATAGACCATCCATGGTCGATATTGGATTCCATACATGCTCATCCCCATCGCATACTTCAATATCTGTCTAAACGCATTAGGCTTCTGCAGCAATGTGCACATTAGTTGATCTATGAGCACAATAATCTAATGTACTTAGAAATAAGACCTAAGCCGACATATCGAGATGACAACAACCAAGGAAAATTTTTCTACCCTGGTGTACCTAACCTCAAGTCCCTATAAAATATGGTTGATATAATATACGGGCCTGTGCTCTCTCCCTTCAACTTTGACTAGCATAAAAGAGAGTGCCCGATCACTAACGGTAGGGTATAAATATAAGTCCTCCATTAGAATAGGCTTGGAGAAGATAGGATGGTGTACGAAGAAGTCCTATAGCTCCTTGAAGGTTATCGTATACTAAGTCTATCTAAAACTCTTAGGGTTCTTCAGGATTTTAATGAACTCAATGCATCTATTCATGCTTTTAGAGACAAATTTGCTCAGTGCAGCCACCATGTTGGTGAGCTTTTGTATGTCTCTAACCGAGGAAGGGGGGTTCATATCCTTGATGGCCTATAACTTCTCGAGATTGGCCTCGATTCCTCTTCAAGTGACTAGGAAGCCCAAGAATTTTCCAAAGATGATCTTAAATACGCACTTCTAAGGATTCAGCTTCATACCATATTTTCTCATCTGGTTAAAGGTTTCTTGCAGGTCCTTAACATGATTGTCAAGCTATTTTCTCTTAATTATCATATCATCAACATATACCTCCATGTTCTACTTAAGCTGGGGCTTAAACAACTTGGTTACCATAAGTTGATATGTTGTCTCGGCATTTTTAAGGCCAAAAGGCATGATGGTATAGTAGTAAGTGCCAAAGTTAATGATGAAGGAGGTATAGACTTCATCTTTTAGATCTATCTTGATCTGCTTGTAGCCTAAAAAGGTATCCATAAAGCTAAGTAGTATCTCCATGTGAAATTAATCAACTGGTTAATCTTAGGGAAAGAGAAGTAGTCTTTTGGGTAGGCTTTGTTGAGGTCGGTGTAATTGGCATACATATGCTACTTTCTAGAGTTTTTTTTTTTTTTTTTTTTTTACTAGCACTACATTAGCCAACCAGGTTAGATACTTCTCCTCTTTGATTAAGCCAGCCTTAAGCAACTTCTGCACCTCTTTCTAGATAGCAATCTACCTTTCAGGTGTGAAATGCCTCTTCTTTTGCTTAATAGGTTACATGCTAGAGTCGATATTAAGGTAGTGGGTTGCCAGGTTAAGGGAGATCCTAGGCATGTCTAACACTAGCCAAGCAAACTTATTTGAATTAGCCCGTAAGAAGATAACTTCCTCCTCGTTCACCTTTGGAGGAGTCTCAATCCTTACCTTAATGGTCTGGAAGGTGGAAGCATCAATTTGCACCTCTTCTATTATTTCACCCTGCTAACCTCTCTTAGCTAGCTTCTCCTGTAGGCCAGTCTCCAAAGTGAAGACACCATCAACTTTTACGGCCCTGACATAAAGCTCTTGGGAAAGTTTTGTAGTCGTACCTACAAATTGCCACCTTAATGGGGGATCAAAAACTTAGCATTCAAATAGAGGGACGAAGTAATGACTTCAAAAGTATTCAAGCTTGGTCATCTTAAAAGAGCATTATAGGGGGATGGGCAATTAACTATGATGAACTCCATTGGTCATAAAGCAACATTATCATCATTGCTAAGCTCTATGTCGAAAGTGATAATACCTTTGGCTTAGGAAGAGTCTCAACCCAACCTTAATGGTCTGGTAGGTAAAGGCATCGATCTACACCTCTTTTGTTGTTTCACCCTACTTGCTTCTCTTAGCTAGCTTCTCCTACAGGCCGATCTCTAAAGTGAAGACACCATCAACTTTCACGACCCTGACATAAAGCTCTCAAGAGAGCTTCTAGTTGCACCTGCAGATTACCACCTTAGTTGGGGGTTAAGAACTTAGCCTTTAGATAGAGGGATAAGGTAATGACTCCAAAAGTATTCAAGCTTGGTCATCCTAAAAGAATGTTGTAAGAGGATAGGCAGTCAACTATGATAAACTCCACTGGTCGTAAAGCAACATTATCATCATTGCCAAGCTCTATATCGAGAGTGATAATACCTTGGCTCGGATAGTTCCCCCATTGAAGCTGATGACATTATGGTAGTAGGGCTTCATCTTAACTGGCAATTTGTTCCTCGTCCTTTCGTACATATGCATGAAGAGGATGTTAGTAAAGTTACTGGTGTCCACCATAATCTTGAGGACCTCAAAGTTTGTAGTTTGTGCCCTAATTACAATAGAGTCTTAATGAGAGGTGTCTACCCCCTTTAGGTCCTTATTAGAGAAGGAGATCCCAATTACACCTCGGACAGGGCATTAATCGATCTACTGGTGCTCAATTAGCTCTTTAGGTGTAACCCTCCAATGATTATGTTGCTGATGTTGTTAAGGGCTTAGTCATTGTGGTAGTCTTCATTCTATTTCACTTGGGCACCCTTGGTTCACTACCTTCGAAGTGCCCTATCTTCATCATCATTAGAACGGTTGTTGTTCCTATGCTAAGCTATATACTCACTAAAGTACCCTATTGAATAGCATATTCAATCATGTTCTTTAGTTGGAAGCATTCTTTCATGGTGTGACCATGGTCATCGTAGAACCATCAATACTTATCTGAATTCTATTAACTAAGGTTCCCCTTCATCTTGGGGGGATTTTACACAGGCCCCTATTCCGTACTTCACCAAAGACTTAAGCGATAGGTCAATCCGAGGGCATATGGTATGTGTAGACCAAAGGGGGAAGTAAGTTTTGCTCGACTCAACACTTCTTTCTACTTTAGCACTCCTCCTCAGCTCTACTCAATGCCCCACCACTATGGCATTCTTTAATGGACAATTTTTCCTTGTCTTTCTTTCCATTCAACCTCTTTCGGATCGACATTGCTCTTGGTGCAAATGTTATCTTCTTTGTCTATATACTTTTAGGCCTTATTCTAGAATTTGACTAAGGTCTTTGGCTTTCTCTTCACAAGCGAACAAAAAAAGCCCTAAGAGGTTTTAATGCCAAGATGTGTTGCATGTATTGCTATGCCCTCATTTTACTGAAGGATCTCGACCACAGCATTATTGAATAAAGCCACATACTCTCATAGAGTCTTTCCTTTGCTTTGCCTTATCAGGTACAAAGACAAAGTGTCCTTAGATAGGGGCTTACTAACCTTGAAGTGGAGACTAAATGTACAAGCTAGCTAATCAAAGTAGCCTATGGAATTCTTGGGTAGGTGGTTGAATCATGTCTGAGCTACCTTCTTAGGGTACATAGGAAAGCTCTGCACATGATAGCATCCCCATGAACATGGAGGTTCATAAGGATATAGGAATGGAGGAGGTGATCATTATGATCACCGGTGCCATCATACTAGTCCAGGGTAGGAAGCTTGCCATTTGGAGGCAAAACTTTATCTTAAACAACCCTAGTGAAGGGGCTTTTGTTGCTAGTGACCAGCATGGTTTCGTCAGCAACTTTGCTCCCTTACTGCTCTAAAAACTTCCTTATAATCACATAGAGCTCGTTGAGGTTAGCATTGTTTACCGGATGAGCTCAATACGCTATAGAGTATGCTGGTATCATAGGAGTTGACCACTTGCTCATTGCTAATAAGGGCACAATCGTAGGCGGGTGGTTGCAAACCACGCCTACTGTTCTTGCACTAAGGGATTTGGTAGCTAATCCATGCCATTTTGTTATTGCTGTTATTGCTTTTCATACCCAATGCCGACATCAAAAGCTTTACGCAGGTAGGTTTGCTTACTATGCCTATCGATGTCCTTAAGGTGAGCGTGAAGCAACCTATTTTATGTAGTGAATTCCTCAAGCAGTCACTTCGTACGGTCCATACGTTGTTTAAGCATCTCCTTAAGTATGGGCTAGTTGTTCATGGGTTGGTTTTTCACTAATTGGCTATTTTCAAGGTTGTCAACGTAAGACATGCTTGCAATCAAAGGTGGTGTTTCGCTAAATATTTAGCATGTATTTGAGTACGGATTAGATTTGTTTCTCACAGATAGTGCCAAATGTCGTCTTTGGATTTTAGAACGTGGAATGTAGAGTTTAGAAACAATTTGGTCTTTGTACTACCAAATGAGCCTACAAAATAAGAACCAATGAGAAGTGTCAGGAGGTTGTTCAGTATAATCATTTTGATGCTTAAGTTAGTAGTGTAAAAAAGGAGGTAGCAGGTATACTAGAAAGTACAATAAAGCTTAATTGCGCAAAGTGTTATTGTTGAGAGGTAAATTGATATTTATAGAGAATAGCAGCCAATAGTTGGAGAATTATTAATGGATGAAGGACATGTCCAAAAGTCATGAATAGTGGAGATGTGTAAACGAACGTGGTCTTGAATTGTGAAAGTCGGTTGTTAACTAAGTTATTTATCCTTATCCACAATTTTATGACCGTTGGTGACTGTTATGTTTGGACAAGCCATATAACGTGCTTAGGGTAGGGCTAGCCATAAGGTTAGGGAGATTGAGTCTAGAGAAGCACTACTTAGACTATGAGCCTAGTTAATACAGGCTTGAGAAATCCAAGTCCAAAAGGCCCCATTGATAACTTGTAAAACAAATAAGAATAAAAATAATTGTATTGTTAATTTACACATTGTTCTTACGTTATTTTATTCATTTATTAATTTATTTTGTTTTGCTGAGGGGAGTGTTTATAACATAGCCAATTTTTTTTTTCTTTTCTTAAAAAAATCTAAACTAGAAATTCTTCTAGAAAAACGAAGCACGAAAGATTCCGATCTCGTTCAGCAACATCGCTAACATTTTGGATGGCATTCGCAAAGTGAAAAAAGCAGATGATATTACTTTGTTATTAGAAAAATAATTTCAGCTAAAAATATCTTACATGGCTTCTTTATTATTTTTTGATGAAATCTCTAATACACCTTCCATTTCATTCTCTAGATATCCATTAACATAGATTACGTCACAAGGTCACTTACCAGAAAAAGTTGTTGAAGTAAAATTGATACTCATTAATTTTTTAATTATACATCTAAATCCCTTATTATGTAACATTATATATCTTAATAACGTCTCCAAAATACACCTTACATCTACACAAACATTGATAGTTTTCACGACTATGAATCCAATATTAAAGTGATGTAAGTATACAATTTTAAACATTAGGAATACCCATATAATCTTGTAAAGTAGAATTTAACCTTATCAATTAGGGTAATAATAGTTGAAATCTTTGTAATATCAATCTTCCAATAAAATGTATTAGGTTCGATTTTTTCCTTTGTAGTTATTGCAGTAGTATTTGGTAAAAAAAAAAAGAAAATGAAAAAAAAAAGAAAATGAAAATGAAAATGAAACTTAGGATAACAAATGGGGAAATAAAGATGTCTCTTATTGTGGGTAATGGGTCCAACCATCCATGCCCAAACAAATAAGTAGAATCTCTACATCAATTAACTAATCACCACTTGATTTTGGACACTAACACAACGTAACATGCAGCTCGTACCCGATTTCATGGACGGTTGTAATTTCATTAAGAGACATATGAATAGGCCCATGCGTCTTCTCAACAACGCTAGTTTGTCTTTTGTGGGTCCATTTATTCTTTCATCGCCTGCTTCTAATTTGATAACTGGGCTTTTATGCTGAACAGCCCATGCTCCATGACCCCACTTTTTGATCAATCATTAATCAAAATTGAATAAATTAGCATAAACCTCATAATAATATGGTACCAGGTACGGCTTATGATATCATTATTAACTGCAGTTTAGATCTAGGGAAAGGTCAAGATCTTGCATGTGAACTAGATCGGAATTCATCTGGATTCGTGAGCTACGGATTTGAACTATAACTTGACTTTGAACTATAACTTGACTTGTGAAGCTTAGTAGGTCGGCACGGTTTAGCATGCTTGATCTATCGAACTAGAGGGTCTAAACTTAGGTCGAAGAATTAGCGATTCAACTTATCGATTCCGATCTGAAAATTAAATAAAGAAATTTAGATAAATTAAATGTAAGTATGCTCTCTAATTAAAATAAAAAATAAAATTAAATATATATTATTACTTATATCTATAAGTTGTATGGAGACCAAACAATATATATGAGTTTATAAAAAAAAATCATTAAAATCATATATTTTAATGTTAGCAAAAATAGATAGTTGCGATATAAAATATATTACTTTAATAACTAAAAAAAAATGGAGAACAAAATATTAAAAGTTTTATATAGTCATGCCTAACTTTTAAGAGAGCAAATACTTTTATAAGTTAATATATTTTAATGATTTATGAAAATACTAATATATTTATAATTTAATGCAATTAAAAATCATAAAGAATATATTTATGCTATATATAAATGACAAGTGTATTATAATATTAGATAGATGATATGCTTTTTACAATACTTAGATCACTCCTATATATATTATATTGTTTTTTAAAGTTTCTATTGAAGTAATAAAAGATCATAATGAATATTGCCTGTCACAAGTTTAGTCGCACATTGATTATATTGGCAAATTTTACTTAAGACATTGCTTATAAAAAAAAAATTCTTCACTCAAATCACCAATTGTGAGCATACAATAATAATCATGCATTGTAAAAGGTGCAAATTATTAATTTTAGTGCTTAACAATTAATAGCATAAAATCATCAAAATTTAAAAATTTTGTCATCTATTAGTGGGTTTTTTTTTTCAAATTAAAAATAAAGATAAAGAATATATAATCTTTCCAAAAAAATAAAAATTTTAAAAAAATTGACCAGTTTACAAACCAAAAACTAGCTTATTGAACTATCGAGTCAAATGAACTAACCTAAGTCAAGCCAATCTTAGTTTAAGGGAAATCAAGCCCTTAACTTTGTGGGTTTAAGCTGATTCCTAAACAGGTTTAACCCTACTCCTAATTTACTCTAATCTAATCTTTAGTCTCGTATTGATTATGACTTGAGAAAGCACTATTTAATTATTTAGCACCTTGCAAATATATTTATTTATCCCATAAATTTCTATATTATATTTACTTTAACTCCTTTAAATTTGCTTGTTCAAATTTTTAAATTTCTAAGATGGTGACTTTTACATATTATTTTATTATTTTTTTTTGGTAGAATAGTAAAATAAATGATAAATAATATAAAATTAGAGACGAAGGTCCAAAAGCTACATTTTTATTGAAAATAGTTGGGAGGTCTATATTAGATAATGTAGATAAGAGAAAAGCAGCAAAAATTAAAATTTCTCCATAAAATCGATTTCAGTGTCCAAGTGTTAAATGTAAAACGAAAAAATAAATAACAAAAGTTTATAAGGGAATACCTTTCCTCATAAAATACATCAAAACTATTTCGGTATTACATAAATTACAACGATTTAAACAAATCACCGAAAAAGATAAGGAGCTCATGAGGTGTATTTGCAATTTACATTGTTTGTGTATATGCTATATTTATCTAAATTGTGGACTTCCGATGAAGTACTATATTTCAAAGAATAAGGAGATAAATTGAGACTGACTTGAACCCATCTCCTGCGTTTGGCCAAATGGATTTTTCTACGGATTATTTATGAGAAAATTGACAAATTTTCACTTAATTATTCTCCTTGTATTAGTCTAATCATGTATGTTTTAATTCATGTAAAGATTTTCTTTTTTCTTTTTTAGCTAACTTCTATAAGAAATATTGAGAAAAGAAAAATCAAACCTGATTAATTATACTGAAAAATTAGTATTCATCTCATTTAACTATAAGAATCTTGGCCTATTTGGCTTGAATAATCTTTATCTTATCATGCATTTTATGTGCACCTAAAATCGGAACATATCATATATAAAATGGAATATTTCACGGTTTGATGAGATGGATTCGACCCTCCATCCTATCTTTAATTTATATCTATTTAGATTTAGAACGTTTAACTAATTGTATCTCTAATAATTTAAATCTCATAGATATTAAATCAAATGTCTAAGGAAAATATGATTGATTCTATCAAAATGAGAATAGGTAGCTTTTTATATAGATCAATAGAATTCATAGTTTTCATTTTCTTTTTCTTTTTCTTTTTTTTTTTTCATATCCTGAGTCCACATTAGTATAAAACTAACTGATATCATCTCCTAATTATAAAGAGAAAATTTGGCATATTTTGCTTATTATAGCACGTTATACTTTAGGCGTGGTAAGTTGATTTTTTTTCTTGCTTTTAGAAGGAGTAATTAGGTGTTTTCTCTTATACATTGTCTATTAGAAAATGGAAAAAGATTTTCCTTTATTTGGGGTAATGAGAAGGATTTTCTTCTTTTTTTTTTTAAATTTTAAATAAGTATATTAAAGCACCGCTTACTAATATTTAGATAAAAACGTTGATAAATTAAGATTTATCTTCTAGCAATCACATCTCTTAAAGATATATCACATAATATAATAGAATAATGTTATATGATACTTTAAATATAAATTTAGTTTCTTATATGTCACGTGTTAATAAAATATATTACTAAAAAAAGATAAAATCTTATCTACTTTGATGATCACTCCAATATTTATAATGTACAATTTGCACAATGTATCCAAGAACATCATCATAATGAGCCGTTCGACTTTGCCAACGATGGAATAGGTGACAACTGACCTAAGTGCATTGATGAATTCGGGCTCATATTGTCCGCACACGTGTCAAAATGGCAGCACCGTTGGGAATTTCCGAAGTGTTGATTAATGATTGCATATTATTATGAGAAAGAATAAATATAAATACGTAAAAGGTTTTCTTATGGTGACTTGATAAATTGCATAAAGCATTAGTTTATTAAATTTGTTTTCTTGTATTAAATTGTTGTACTTGTGGGATATATTGCTCAATCAAGTACCCATCGTTCTTCTTCCAAGATTTTTTCCGGGGAATAAATAATTGAGTGGACCCTTCCTGCATTTGAACCGTGAATTCTTATTAGAAGATTTAGAGTGAAAGAGACGTATTCATGCGGGGGGAAAGTAAATAGCTAAACCAAAGGCTACTAATACCAAAATAATAATAATAATAATAATAATATTAATACGTCAAGGAATCAACGAGTTTATCATTTAATTTAAAAGTTTTTAAATAAAATTAACTTAATATTTAATATGTTTGACCTTATAAATTATTATTGGTTCTTTATCATAATTCATACGAGAAATTTTTTTATTTAGGATTTTGTAGTGTGATTGGATAAGAAATGAATGGAATAACTAGTTAGGAAAAAGAAAACCTTTTGAAAATGAGTTGCTTTGTCAAGTTAATATGTGGTCCTAGATTCAAATTCTAGAAAGAGAGAGAGTTTATTCGGTTAATATAGTTTACAAAACATTATTTTTCACAAAATGGCTAATAATTACATATTTATCTAGGGGTCAAAAATCCTAAAAGACCACCCTAGAGAGAACTTGATGAGATGAAGCTAGGTATTTGCAGTGGGACCAGTCCAACCTCAACCATCACATCTTGTATTTTTATTTTTTATCTTTTATTTTGACTATTTCTAACAAAAAGCTACTAGGTCAAGTAATTTGAAGCAACAACAGTTGTTTTTATATATCTAATCTTGCCATTGCTTTAGCGATTCTTTTAGTTTAATTTCTTTCTTTTTTTCATCTATAAATATGTTGTAAAATGGATAAAAATTTTGTCATTTTTTCTTTTGTTCCTTATTGTTGTCACTAAATATACTATAAAAAGCATTGAAAATATTGATTAAAAAATATATATTACAGGATCTAGAAATACTATGAAGAAAACACATTTTAAAAACCATAGAGATAATTGAAAAAAAAATTAAAGAAAAGTTTCTTGGTTAAAGAATATCTTAGTGGTTCATCATAAAACTAATGATCTTATAATTATAGAAATAAAATGCACTATTTTTTTTATTTTTTTAAGGCAAAAGTAAATTCTTTTTTATGAACAATTTCCCTTATGGAACATATTCCACCAAGTAATATAATTTTGGTTCTGAAACCACAAAATACTTCCTTAGAAAGGACATACTTTTGATGGAAAAGATACTATGGCTCAATTAAAAGTGTGTAAATAAGCTTTGGCCTACAGGTCAATCCATTTAACTAACTATTTAAATAGATTTGGATTAAAACTTGTTAGTCTATCTAAAAAGCGAGCTAAATGAGCTCAGTCCATTTAACCTGCAGGCTAAAGTGGGCTGATTTAAGTTAGCCTATTTACCGTATTTATGCCTTTAACATGCAGACCAATCGGTTTAACTCGTCTTTTTAATGAGTTAGGGCTTGGTTTTTTTTTTTCCTATTTAAAAAAAAAACATATCTAAGATTAGGGGGGAGATCCTCAGTAGTGGAAAAAAAAAAACCGAATGAGCCTAACCCATTTAATTGTGGGACAAAGTGAGCCGAGCCGGGTTAGCCCATTTAACCTACATGTGTACCTTTAGATTCGATGACGTTTCCTTTAGTGTCAAGAAGGGATATCGAAGATCTTCAGAATCATAGGTGTAAAAAACTTATAAAAAAAAAATAGAAAGAGTAAATAAGGAAAAAGTATAGTAAGATCCTCTTGAAAAACATGAAGGCTATCAAAATATAGATATATCCCTTATAAAATGTTGCCACAGAAATATTCTTCTTTTAGTTAAAAGTAAGCATAGTTGATCTACAAAAATGCTCTCACACAAGTTCTCCCTTCCTCATGGAATTCACTCCTTATGAAAACTAACAAATTTCTTCAACTCCTCAAGTTAGGAAAAAAAAAAGAGAGAGAGAGAGAGAGAGATTAAAATCTACATAAATACTTGAAGTGGAAATTTCACAAGAGGAACTCCTAGACCAAGAATCCATAAATGTTGTTAAACAAGAGACAATGTGCAAGATACAACTCCAAACACTACATAAAGAGCATCATATAAGGACTTATAGCATGTTTATGAGGAAATGATTATTCCATTCCTCTTAGATTCCTATTACATACTTCACTTCGTTTTTGAACCTGTAATAGGAATTCCACAAGGAATCCCAATTATTCATTTTACTAAATTAGGATTCATGACTTTAAATAAAGGAATCCTAATTTAGCAAAAAAAAAAATTTCCTTTGCCCATCCTCTTTATGATTTGTTTATTACAACTGCATACTTACACCAAAGACCTATTGCTATTGCACACTCACATACCAAAGGCCCATTACGTACACCACCACACTCCCAGTATTATTACCATATTTGCCACCACCACTAAGGACCATTGCTACTGTACACTCATATACCAAATACCCATTGCATGTACCACCACCAACAACTACATTCTTGCATTACTACCTTAATTATCACCACCACTTCGTGGGCACCACCACTAAAGACTTATCACCGTTGCACATTCACACATACATTACCACAAACACAAATCTACACAAAGTTATACGTGTACCACCACAATTTAACACAAATCTTCATAAAGAGTACACATGCACCACTATAATCAACTTAGATCTATACACGCACCACCATGATTAACATGGATCTATACGAATTTTACATACCCACCACCACAATAAACAAATGTATACAAAGTTCACGCATGCACCACCACCATTAACAAATTTATATAAAGCCTTTAATTGTCTCGGGTGAAAACAGAGATGTTTTTTAACCCTGAAATTGAGAGAGAGAGAGAGAGAGAGAGAGAGAGAGAGGTATGGATGTTTTAGAGCCCTCTGGTTCATTCTTTTCTTTATAATCTGAAGAATTGAAAGAGAGAGGGAGATGAATAAAAACAAGTTAGGGTTTTGGCGTGTACTGTGTGAAAAAAAGTTGAAGATGATGGTAAAATGGTCATTTTATTGTATTAAATTTTTATTACTTATCCATCTTTTTTTTGTTCTAAGTGAACGTCGTAATAAGCTTATTTAATTATTAAGGAATCAAGATTGCATTACACCTTTATTCTATGTGATGAAGTGAATAGGGTGTTAGTCTTGCATAATATCTCAAATGCTTGTGCTTTGTACCTCGGTCTCCATGAGCAAATAAAAGAAGATGAAAATTCATCAGCAATGAACCAGATGCCCTTTAAAACTATACTTGAGCCAATCAAGAGTAAAGAACAAATATATACTAAACTAGGTATGAAGATAATCTCTATTCCATAAGATATTAAAAAAATGTTACATAAACCTTAAATGAAATCATTAATAATTAAATTATATGGTTGATCTCTAGATTAGAAAGTTCTCTTCAATAAGCTTAAGCACTCATGGTGCTTTACACTAAACTTTAGTATAATTACTATTGGGTCAAGCTACTATACAATAACTTTTATAAGCTGAAAAGGACTTAAATCATATTATTTGTAATGGGTATTGGTTTATCAATGGTTCTTTTCTAACTATCAAGATGGGAACCTAATTTCAAAGTATCAATAGCTACATAAAATTATATTGTTATTTAGGTGTAATACTAGAGTTGCCTATAGAAAATTATGATACAAAAATCTTATTCATTATAGGTGAATCAATTGGTCTATTTTTTAGACTTGATACATATACTGTAAATGTAGAAAGAGGAAAAGACGAAAATTTTTTAGATTTTGCATTTAAGTTAATTTAAATGAGCCTTTAGTTCATTCAATAATCATGGATGGCATTCCATATGATATCTAATATGAAGGTATAAAAAAATTATGTTTAAATTATGGATGTACAGGTCATTTGTCCTCTACATGCATCACCACATACAAAAATACTAGCTCAAAGGTAAAAGTAAACAAAGATGAAAACTTGAGCTCAATAAAATACCAAGATTATAATGAAAGCATATAAGAGAACTTACCTGATGAAAGCTATAGCCTTAAACATAATGTACAAGTGGTAATGGAAATCTATGCTAAGGTCTACCATCTTAACCTAGATGTAATTGTTGACCTTAGTAAGGGCAAAGTTGATGGTTACGAAGAGTGGACCATTGTGCAAAGGAGGAAAAATATAAAGAATAAACAACTTAAAATGGATCCCAAAATGCAAGTAAAAGATAAATAAATTCATCAGAGTAATTATAGCATTGAGCCATCAAAATAACTTATTATTTAAGGCAAGGAAAAGTCTCTCTTATTAGCTAAGTGACCCATTTGGATACTTTATTATCCAAGAGATGGATTAAAAAGTTGATTGCAAACAATTCAAATATCTTCTCAACTCAAGCAAAAAGTGAATCTAATAATGAATGTGACTTCCCCATATAGGGAAATGATTCCTCCTATACTTTATAGGATAATACTAGAAGAGATTCAAATAACAATCAACCCATGAACTTCACATTTAAAATTGCAACTAAAGCACCCTTATCTTCCACCACTTCAAAGAAGAGACTCACAAATATCAAAAGCCTAGCTAGGAAAAACACACAAAATAGATACAAAATTCTCTTGACATTTAATATCAAAGTTTTGCATCCCGACTCTAAGATGCCCTAGATGGATAGGAGTTACTAACTAATGCATCTAATTCTTAATCATCAAATGAAAAGAGTGATAATTCAAGTAGAAGAGATCAAGACACTATCAAGGGAAGTTCAACCTTCTCACCAAGGACCAATGGTGAAGGTTGTAATTATAGAGATTGAGGTTACTCTAACTCTAACCAAGATAAGATAGACAATTTGCACAAAGAGGGATTACGCAATATTTATAGTAGTAGCAATTGCACTCGAGGACATGCAGCCATACAAAATAATGAAGATGTAGGAAAAGATTGTGAAATGGAAATTGTTGTGAACAATATTTATAAGACCACTCAACTACAAATCCTGAAGTACATACTCTTTGCAGCTTATCTCCTTAAGAAATGTCAAACAATTCCCCTATTGTTGTCTAATACTGAAGAAATTTTTGTACTAATAGTTACTAAGAAAACACTTAGTAATTTTTTGATGGAAATTAGTGCAATAATGGTTTAAAATAATGAAATTATCTACTATAATTTCACAATTACTCAAAATGGCATTATTCATCATCCATCAATACCCAAACTTATAAAGATTCTTGTTTGGAATATAAGGAGCCTAAACTCATCCACTAAATAAAACGCCATCCTACAAACTTTCACAAAGTTTATGCCTAATATTGCAAATTTCCTTGAGGCGAAAAATGTTTAAATTCATGACTTATATATTTCAGTATCTATCTCAACTTGATGGACACACATGTGTTGAAGCTAAGGAATACAATGGGGGGCATGTTACTACTCTAGAGTAAACAAATCCTAAACATACATATCCTTAAGAAGATCTTTCGAGAAATCTATATTCAAGCTAAGGCTAGCAACCCTACTCATATTTGGTATATTTCTATTATTTATTCTTCTACTAATTTTCAAGAGAAACTATTACTTTGGGATAATCTTAATTTGCATGTTGAAATAGTCTAAAATGCTCCCTAATATGTGTTAGGGGATTTCAATGATATTATTTCAAGAAGTGAATGTAGGGGAGGTGGTCAATTTCCTACAAATAGAGTCTTTTGCTATGCTATTTGTATGAATCTATGTGGATTAATGAACATGGGTTATGCAAGTTCACCTTATATATGGTCAAATGAACAAAATCTTCCTAAACTAATTCAATGGTGATTAGATAAAGCTTAGTGTAATCAAACTTGGAGAAATATCTTCCCAAATTCAAAATTTTTCACCTTTTAAAATGGCCTAGTGATCGTAATCTTCTTTTACTTCTCACTGATCCTTTATCTACCATAATTAGGAAATGAAGGACATTTTGTTTTCAACTCGTTTGGTTAATAGAAAAATCTTGTTTATAGCTAATTAAAGAAGTTTGGGTTGCTTCCCATTATAATGTCTTAACATTCATAGCTATCTTACCATACTTCTTAAAGGAATGGAATTTTAAAGTATTTAGTATTATTCATTATCAAAAGAGGAAACTATTGAAGAGGTTGGAAGGAATTGATAAGATTTTAGCCTAAAACCTTAAGAAAGAAAGCTCTTAGAAAGAGAAGAATGGATTTAGAAAATGAAAACTCACACATATTAGAGAAATAAGTCCAGAAGAAGTACTAAATGCTTTAAACCAAATTAGCTCTTGGAAAGCTCTAAGTGAAGATGTATTTCATGCCTTCTTTTATAAAAGATGCTGGAGCCTCTTAAGACATGAAATTAGCCAATTGATTAAGGAGTGTTTTGATTAAGGTACACTTCCTTATCTATTAAATCAATCTCAATTATGTCTAATGTTAAGGCAATTTGAGAAAAGCAAAATTAAAAATTTTCACCCAATTAGTCTATGCACTACTATATACAAAATACTCACAAAGCTCCTAGAAAATAGACTAAGGCCTTATCTTGATAAGTTTATCCATCTTGCTCTAGCGAGGGGAGAAAAGTAATGGATAATATTATCCTAGTAAATGAAATTTTGCATCGTTTTAGGAAGAAATCTAGGAAGTAGAAATGGATGATGACCAAAATAGACCTTCAAAAGGTTTTTGATAAAATTAAATGGCACTATATATACTAAGCACTTACCAACCTAAATTTTCCAAAGAAGTGGATCAAAATAATTGATAGCTATTTAAGCACAACTTCAATTGAAATTCTATTTAATGGTTACCCCTCAGAACCTTTTATACCTAGTAACGGAATTAGACAAGGAGATCCAATATCCTCTTATCTATCTATTCTTGGTATGGAGATTTTTAGTTGAATGGTGGAAAAGCAAATGCAACAAGGAACTTAACAAGGATTTAAACTAAAAGGGAGTGATTTATGCATTTCTCACATTATGTTTGCTGATGATTTGGTACTAGTTGCAAAAGCTAACTAAGGAAATGCAAAGAAGATAAAAGAAGTTCTATGTGAATTTTTCAACTTATCAAGCTTAAAGGTGAATTACCAAAAATTAGTTGTGATTTTTTCTCGAAATACTTCAATTCTATATCAACTTTCTTGGGTATTAGGAAAAAAACTCCAGTATTTAGGTTTTCCCTTGCACGATGGAAGCAAACTAAGTGTAAGATAACTCAATTTAATAATTGAAAAAGTCCAAAAGAAATTATCAAAGGTAGAAAGCTAAGCAGTTAGGTATAAGTGGTAGGACTATCATGATAAAATCTGTTTTAAAATCCCTACCAACATACTTTATGCAAGCTGTAAAAATTCCATCAAAGGTAATCTTGAAGATAATCCAAATTATCAAGAACTTTTTATGGAATGGTGTAAATGACACAAATAGAGTTCATTGGCTGAATTGGGATAAAATATGTATGCCAAAGGAAGTAGGTGGACTCGGTTACATTAATTTAGCAAAGTATAATGAATCCTGTGCTAGCAAACGTTATTGGGAATTTAAGTCAAGAAATGTCATATGAGCTAAACTTATTAGAGCAAACACAGTTAAAAAACTGTATCAGAGCTACAATTGGTGCTCTTTCCATTATCAAACCAGTCAAAGTTACCTCTAAATAAGATGATGGGTTGGCCTTGATAATCATAAGTAAATATCCATAAACAAGACTAACTCAATGTTGCACTGAAAGAAAAATTTTACAATTTTATTAATATTCTTTAGAGAATATAAGTAGATTATTTTAGAAATTTAGAATATCCCTACAGTCTCGATAATTTCTAGAGGATTGCGCGGTGATATACCCAAAATCATACATTAGATCCACATCAGCCATAATGTTCTCATTTTCAACAATTGACACATTTGTCACTCTCTTGAAAAATTCCTCACACAAGAAAAATGCCCAAAAACATTGAAACCCAATATCCCCAAAAAAGAAAACTATTCGAATCATCACAATGTCAATGCATCTTTATCTCCTTTGAGTCAGCAACATTTTAATTCAATTCAATCACAACCAGTGGTGAGGAGCTAAAGACCAAATTGGTGTTTCAGTAAGATATTATTCCCCACCACTGGATTTGTTACATACCAACAGGAGCTGGTGTAGAAAAACAACAATGCGTTACATGACAAACACTTCACGTGGATGTTCGTGAATCATGAACCAATGCTTCTTTTCAAGGAGCAATATAAGAACCTTATGTATTTGGATATTTTGTCATTTGTTGTTATCTCTTTTTGCGATTGTTGTCTTTGCACAGACCCATATATCGGCAATGCTGAAACAAGGATGTAAAGGATAAAGATTGAAGCACAACTAATGGAACATATCTGATCAAGGATCACTTATATATCTTTCTTAGTTTCTGGGATTTTTTTAATTCTTTTTTCCTTTTTTGGGCAAAGGCTAGAAGAACCATTTAAAAGAATCAAGGAGAAAATGGATACATGGATGAGTTTTTCTTTTTTCTCCCTGCATTAATATGGTTCGATGAAATTTGAATAATGCTAAATAATCTCAAATTTTTGTTTTGGCTTATATATATCTATGGATAAGTGCGAATTGGCACTCTGCAGGCAACCAAGTAGGAGGTTTCGTGGCTGATCCTCCGTGAATGTAAATTCTCACTCATCTCACAAAGACATGCTTGTTGCATGTATCAACATCCCCAAGTTAGTATTATGAAAATAGGGAGGGTTTCAATGGAAATGCAATTTTTCATATAAACTCATGAAAGAATTAGTTTCAAATCAATTTCAAATCGTGAATCGATTTTCAAACCGTGAATCGATCCAATCCATAAAAAGTTAAGCTTAAACAACTCTCAAATCATCTCTTCAAATCGTGAATCGATTTTCAAATCGTGAATCGATTTTCAAACCGTGAATCAATCCGATCCGTGAAAAATTAAACTTAAACAACTCTCAAATCATCGGATCTTAACTCTCAAATCATCGGATCTTAAGGATCCAAACAATTCAAAAAGACAAAACTGCCTAAACTGATACCTCATGAACAGTCAAAAACCGTCAAACAATTCAAGAAAACAAAACTGCCTAAACTGATACCTCATGAACAGTCAAAAACCGTCTAAATTGATAGCTCATGAATCGTTAGACTTACCTACAAGGTCAATCCCGCCTATTCATCCCTTAAAAAGAAAAAAGAAAAATCGGTAGCTCATGGATCGTTAGACTTATCTGCAAGGTCAATCCCTCCTATTCATCTCCTTAAAAAAAAAAAAAACAGAAAGATAAAAGAGAGAGGAGTCTATTAAGTTAAAAAAAAATTAAATCATATCTATTAAATCATGACATATCAGCACTACTATTTTTACAATAGTAAAAAATAATTTTTTAAAAATAATATTATTAAACTAATAATAAATAATTAATTATATTAATAATAAATCAAAAATTCAATTTAAATTAATATAAATTCTTTTTATAAAACTTATCAAATATTAAGAATTTGAATATAAGGAAAAGATAAATTTTAAAAAAAATAATTAAATAACTCAAAATCATATCAAATTGAAAATTAATTAAAAAATAAAAATTATGAATGAATTAATACATTTAAAAAAATAAAAAAAAATATCATATTATTAAAATTTATTAATATATTTTTTAAAAAATTAAATATTAAAAAAAAACAGTTCAAAGTCAAATCCAACCCGAAACTACAGTTCAGTCATGACCAAGCCCATAATCCAACAGAATGGACATTCAGCCTATTCAATCCAATTAAACCTCGCTCGGCAAGAAATAGGTCTGCGCTATCTCATTCACTCGCGTTGACAGCAGCCCTTGAAAACCTAGTTGACGCAACTCCATTTCTCTATGACTCACTCGAGTTTTAAAATGCATATTCAATTCATGATCACTGCTAAAAATAGAGTCGACAAAACGTTAACATATATTGAAAACACAATACCGAGAGATTCGACGAATAGCCTCACAAAACAGAAATACTAAATAACTGAACTATCAAGTAATAAAGGAGCATTTAGGTGTTTGTAGCCCTTGTGTAGATCTGCTGACTTGCATGAGCTGAGACCATCCTGATTAGACCTCTGGCCATCAGCTCCCTGATTGCCTTCCTTGCGAGTGACCCATTGATCTGAAAACTTAAACCAAGTGAAAAGAAGCAAAAACAAAGAGGACGCCTAAACAAGACGGTCACAAGTAAACTAAGAGTTCTCAATTACAAAATTATTCATAAACAAAATGGGGTCACCATCATGGCTTGTAACTGAGGATAGGGCTCCATAACCTAGACCTTTCTTAACTTTAAAATACTAGATCATTAACAACCAATCAAAGAACTTGCAACAAACATGAAGGCAAATGACCTCATTCAATTACATAAGCCTAGGTATCAAGAAAGCATAATGCTGTGATAAATAACCAAAGCCAAATAACTAAAACTATCTTCACCAATTACCCATGAAATGCCACCTAGTATAATTATAAACACACATTACTCAGCCAGATCCAACAAGCATACAAGGTTGAAGAGCAAACCAGTTTAACAAATTATTAAGCTTGCTGCATAATCAAGTGATATCACTTGATGAGAGGGAAAGGCATTTAACCATATATGAAGCTGTTTCTAAAGTCAATAGATCCATAACATCAATCCAGGAACTAAGTGAATAAAACATTTATGGAAAAAAGCCATGATATGTAAGAAAAAAATAATTGGTAATCATGTTCCCACAAAACAAAGTACTTTGTTATCTTAAAGAAGGAAATATGGGTAATAAGGTTGAAAGAGGATATAAGCAGTAGTAAACCTGTCAAATCAGTCGACAGAAATAAAATTTCTCCATTCAAAGCTGAAATGTGAATTTAAAAGATACCACAACAACATGGGAAGATTTTGATTGTAATGGTTTTTGCTTCAAGTTTGAAATTAAAAGTTTAGGTAATGTAAGAAAAACTTCAGATAAATATAATCAAACCAACAATGCATAACCATCTATCATGAACTTTAACGTAATTCCATAATGTTATTTATTTCATTTTTCTTTTCAGGCCAACATATTTCCATAATGTAAAAAAAGTGACTTCAATAAAAGCCATCATCACATATGCAAAAGCATAATTGATTCACACTTCCATAATCCTATAAAATCAAACAAAGAACTGAGGCAAAATGGAACAAAATAACAAAGAGGAAAGAAGGGTACCCTTAGACGATCAGACAGAATGGATGGCGTGATGAGCTTGTACTTTGGTGCCTCAGAAAGCAGCTTATCATAAGTTGCTTGATCAAACAAAACCATGTTGTTCACCTTTTCCTTTTGCTTTCCCTTGCTCCACTTCTGTTCATCATGATCCATGAATCATCACATCAGACATCAGAAAAACAATTATGCTCTACCAGTCAACTAGCATGGTATTTATTATTTTCTTCAACAAAAAATAAAAGTTCACACCTCCATGCATCCAGGACAAATACAATAACTGCAGTAAGACTGCGCTTCCGGCCTGTTGGGATTATATAGCCTACTAATGCAGCAAAACTAAAATTATATGTTCAAAAAATCGTTTTCGGTTAGTTTTCATTTTTTTTTTCTTCTCTTTTTTGGTTATTAAAGCAAGAAAAATTTTCCTTTCTGCTTCATACAGTGTTTCCCTGAAAACAAATCTGCACCAAATATTTAACATAGACCTCTCATATGGTCTAACAGCAGCAATTCACTTTCTGCCCTAAATTTTCCAGTAAAAGTTGAATCAAAACCACCGGTTAGGCTTCCAACTACTGGAGCTCATCTAACTACCAACAAAAGTGCCCCAATTAGACCGTGACAATTACTTCAAAATCCAATCAAACTAATTTATCATCTTCACAGTACTATTTTTAAAAACAAAATAATCGCTTAAACAAATCCAGCAACCTTATTTCTCATGTTACCAATTTATAATATATAAAATAAAACGGAGAGAGGGAAGGATAAAAAGGACCTTCTTTTTTTGCTTGCCACCACCAGATTTGGCTGGCTTGGAGGACGGAGGAGGAGCCTTGTCCTTCTTAGGGGCCTATAAAATTAGAAACAACAGAGAAGAGTCGATTTAATTCCAATTGATTAGAGAAAAAAATAATAACGGAATACATTTTTTTCGGATTCAAGAGAGAAAATCGAAAGATGGAATAGTAGAGAAATGTTACCATAAGATCTCGTCACCGGAAGTAGAAGGAGAAAGAGAGAGTGAAACTGGAGGAGCGGCGGAGGAGAGCTTTCGGTGAATAAGCTCTTGACGAAACTGAAGATTGTGATATGCAAGAAATTTATCATGGCAATGAAGATTAGGGTTTCGGGAGTCTACAAAGTCCCAACGTTTGTGGGATCATTGGGCTTGAGTTATAATGGGCTGAGCGGATTGGGCTTGAGTTATAATGGGCTGAGCGGATTGGGCTTGAGTTATCATAGTAAAAGCTGCATTAGAATCGGCGCGGTTTAGAATTCGGATTCTGAGTATATATTTTTTTTTTGGGGGGGGGGGGGGGGAATTCTGAATACATTTAAATCAAATTAATTTTTTCTTAAATCAAATTAATTTTTTCTTAAATAAAATTTAATTAATGTTTTAAATTTTATTTTTTAATTATTTTTATTTGTATAATAAAAATTTAATTTTTATAATCATTCTTAAAATTGAATTTTCATAATAAAAGTTGTATAATAAAGATTAATGAACATATAGACCTCAAATCTTAAAATTGAATTTCTAAAATTTCCATAAAACCATTTTTATTTAGATAAAAATAAAAAATAAAAAACAATACTAAGTACAACAAATTCACCTTCATTTAGTGTAGTATTAACAAATAATCAAACATTTAATTTAAATTTGTACACACGTAATAGTGTAATGTTTGCTAATATGTATAATGTTAATGGATGAAATAGGTCTAACATTAAGATATAAAACAAGGATAATTTTTTTGTTTCCCTTATCTTTATTTTCGTAGTATATAGTTATTATTAATAATTGTAAAAAGTTACTTTTTTTTTCTTTTACATTGCATACAAGGGTAACCTTAGCTTTTTAATATACATGACAAATATATCATTATTAAATTAATTGGAAGTTGATATAAAAGTTAGTTTTATTGTTATATATTATTAAATAGAGGGTAAATAGGTAATTTCAAATATGAGATAGAAGTGCCAATTATATAAATATTTTGGGGTTTTAATAATATAGATATATGTCATATATACTTTATCATTTTTGTATGTGCAACTAATAATATCCTATCAACCATATTATATGCATAATAAATATCATATTATTCACATTAAAAGAAATAATGTTTTCACGATTATCTCAAAATATTTTGGCTTATAAACATTATCTTCTATCATACAACTAGATCAAGTTTCTTTCTTCATTTTTCTCGTGAATCATTGATTACTTAATCTTACTAAAAATAAAATAATTTTTTTTTCAAAAAAACAAATAAATATCTAGGCACCATTCCATTATCTTAAAATTTATTCTTTTAATATCTTTTGGTGTAATGGATTAGAGATGCTGCAACATAGATGCCACTAGTAAGGTAAAGATGGTTAAGAAAGAAATGATGGTAGCTACCTTGTTAATGTAACAAATTAGCTACCATTATCCAATATAAACTATTTGGTAAAAAAAAAAAAATCACTTTCCAATGCAGCTAATTATGGAGGTGTTATAAATGTAAATATAACGTATTACTACTACAAAATTTAACTATTTCAGTAAATTTTAAGCAACAAATTTCATGTAAGTGGCAATTTTCCTTTTTTTATTAAAAGAGTAGGTTGGCAACAATATTTATCAATCACTTTGTAACACATGTTGCCACTTGAAGACATGTGTTGGTGGCAAGCAACTTACCTATATAAAATTTGGTAATTGACAAATTTTATTACACTTTCTAGAAAAAAAATTGCCACAGTATTTTTAGCCACAAGTTTTATTCGCCAGCCACTAAATATTATGTAATAACTAATACATAACATTGGTAGAAGTCTTGTGCACGCAAAATTTGTAGGGTATGAATTTTTAATTGGCATCTAGTTAGAAAAAAAAATGCCATAATTTTAAATACACTCTAAAAACAAAAAAGAAATTATGCATTAATCAAAACATGAAAAAAGAAAATAACAAGGAAGGTGTTATGCAAAATTTTTTTCTTACAAAAATAATTGAAAATACAAATCTAGCATTATGAAGTACGTATACATAACTTTTTCTTAAACTTTATGCATCTTTATTTCATGTATTGGTGATTGAAATTTCCATACAGTCAAGATGGAATTTCGAATTCTATTTCTCATGATGTGTATCATCGCTTTTTATTATTGCATATTTTTTATAATTTAATATGTAAGCTTGTTTTAAGAAAAAAATGTAAGCTTTTGATTTGTAATTAGATGATTTTATTTCTACAAAGGAAATTAGATTTGAATTAAAACATTTGAATAAGAAAATTGTTAAAGTAATGCATAAAAAACCTAACTTAATATAAAGTAATTTATGTAATAATTAATGTAACTACAATATAATATTTATTTATATAGCATTTCGAAAATATATTATAATAATAGGTATAGATGCAAACTCAACATAATAATTAAATATATATATATAACATAATTAATATATACATGTGTTTACTTATTAAAATTTCTCTATGAAAGGACTCTACCATATAAGCTATAATTATATTACAATTAATAATGAAAATAATTTTCTATTAACTTATACAGTAATATTACTTACCATGCATATACATATAACTATCATCTCAAGTATAAATTTCAATTTCATATTATAATATATGATATCATTACAATTACTTAAAGTTTATGTAACTATACATATAATTACTTATGATCAGAATGATGGATTTATAATATAACTAAAAATTTTTAGAATCTATTTAAGAAAACTAATAAGAATAATTTCATAATTTTGAAAACCAATATTGTCAAATCTAGTCTAGAATATTGACTCATAAATGAGAAGAGGTTAAAAGTCGAGAGGATCAACTGAGGTCAACCGAAATCAATAAAAATATTATAATATGATCTATATTTATGTATAAAGTAAGAAAAAGTACTTATATCCTTAAAGTTGGGAGATTTTTATATTGTTTTTTTTTTTTCATTTTTCTTTGATCTATATTTTTTTTAACAAGCTTGTGTACTTTTTAAAAAATAGAAGAGAAAATAATATATTTTAACCGTAAAAAAACTTACTAGATTTTTATCAAAATTGGGTTGAATCGGTCGGATTAATTGGTTGAACTAAGGTCGCTATTGATGAGAGTCAAATGAGTGACTCGAATAAGTTTTATAGAGGAGTTAGGGAGACTAATACTATTTTAAACCATAAGTTGCACATATAAATAAATAGATAAATTTAAGGAAAAAATCAAGCTTAATTAAAGCTAACAAAATAAATTATGAGTCTAAAACAATATATATATTTATATTTATACCAGTTTAGGTAATTATAAATCTATCTAATGAGAGAACTTTATTTTTCTAGTAGAGATTGAGGTTTGCATTTGCAAAGTTTAGTAAAAGCAAGCGGCGGCGTTTCAAGGATGACTAGCCTTAAGTTATGATAGGCTCAATGAGTTGGATTGGCTTAGAATCATAGTAAAAATTAGGGATGAGTGCGGTTTAATTTGGTACGGTTTACTCATCCTTATTAGATCGAACTAAACCTAATATTACGGTTTGATTTTTTTATAAATCAAACCTAACTATCTAGTTTGATTCATAATTTTTTTCGAACTTAAGAAAAAAATATGATTTAGTTTGGTTCATGATTCACCTTGCTAGGTCACTTAAGTGAAGCTAAGAAGCGAAGTTACGCTTAACCGACATTAAACAAACTACTAATATAGCCCTAAATTGCCAAGACAACGTTGTCTTAGTACCTAAATAAGGGTGTGGATGTCTAGCATGCTCTCTCTAACCCCAACTGTCTATTATAATATGATTTATGCCATTGGCATTTACTTCTTTCAACAAGCATCACGCATAGACATTACCGTTTTATACTCCCAAGATATTTAAACAGGTAGAGCTCACCACCACTAATCAATCGTAGTAGTTGGATTTGTCGAAGCATCTTGCATTCTGATCTTAACATTCTCCTCGATTGAATTGGATGTCACGTGCTGCTTCTCGCAAGTATAGGGAATACGATTCTCACTGTTACGACCATTCAAAAGGAAAAGTCATGTAGGCTATTGGTTTTAGCTTTGCTATGGTAATGTTATTCATAAGTTCATTTTTAATGGGATTTATCCAATCGCTTGGGTTTACAGCTTTGAGATCTTTTCGTTAAGCATTAAGGCTATGTGCGCAAGGAGTGAGTACGGTTGTCATGGTTAATAAGGCTCTAAGTAGACTTATTGAAATGACATTCACTGTATAAAGCACTTATCATTGGTGGGTGCATTCTTTATGTTTGCAAGAATCATGATCATTCTGTAGGTGTTTTTCTATACTATGATGTTGGAGACACAGGCTTGTATCATCAAATAGATCAAAGAACTTTTTGGTCACTAGCATAAGTGGAGGTCTATTGCTCAACGTAAGGAGAGGGATAGAAGTACAAGGGTAACAATGGCGATGGTAACGATGACCGTACCGATAGTTGAAATGACCATGACAATTATGATTGTGTTACTAGTATTATGCAAAGAAATAATTTAGTTCAGTTTTTTATTTCTCATTATTTCAATGTTTGGATTGGTGGTAATATGGTGATTATGATGATGAGTTGTGAATTTTTGCAAAATTGTCATATAAACTTAGCCCTAACTTTTATGGGACGGTCTTGCTATAGTTTACTTCTCTTGAATAAGGAAAATATCTCTTTTTTTCCTTTTTTATTTTATTACCGTCTCTCTTCCTCAATTCAAATACACCTTCAAAACTAGGACTTGTTCTTCACACGAAACACAAATGCAAGATCATCACCATTCGTGTCATAATTTGCAGTTTTTTCGCCATAATTCTTGAAACCTCATCATTGAACATAATAATATAAGAATCTAGTTTGCAAAAGAAAGTTGAACCACTATAACAAAGTTGAACCATCATTCTTGTAACTTAATACTTCTAATATCCTTGGTATATATATATATATATATATATATATAATATCTATACATATATACATACTTTTAGCAGCAATTATATGTATTTATATAGCATTTTGGTTTGATCTAACCAATTTGATTTGTTTAGTCAAACGGAATTGCGAATTGGAATACTAAGCCCAAAGTGAACTATAAATAAACAAATTGCAAAAATAATAATAATAATAAATAAATAATTAATTTTTTGATTTGGTTTACTTTACTTTGCAGATTAGCTCATGGTTTGTCCCTTTTTTGCCCAACCTTAATTAAAGCTGCATTGTTTGAAGGGAATTTGTATTTGGAATACATTGAAATCGAATTAATTTGTTCTCAAATGGCTACAAATAAATTCAAAATTTATGGACCAAGTAAGCTTAAATTAGTTAAGAGACTAGAGTAATGATTATTTTTCACATCCATAATCTTGTTAAGGCATTATTTCTTCATGTTAGTATCATTAAACAATCTATGCACCCAAATTATCATTCATAACAGAATAGTTACTTAACCTCATGAATTATAAAATTTGAACATTGCTCCCAACATATTAAGGAAGTCTTGTTCACTCTTTCAATTGAACAAGAATTATATGCTATAATGTTAGATAACAAATACATAACTTCATTTAGGTAAGTCTTAATGTAGATAAAATGGTTGTTATTTTTAGTCTATTACTTGGTTTGATAAAATAGCTTTAAAATGTTGGATTAAAACTAAAAAAAAAAATTACTATATATTCAATGGTAAAAAAATCTATTTCAAATAAATGATTGATGAATTATGACTGTAATTGAGTAGACCAAACTAGCTTAACGATAACTAGTGAAATTAATGACATATAACGTCTTAAAATTTCTTCTTTTTTAATTATTTTTATTTTTAGAAGAAAAATTAATGATTTAATAAATTAATTCTATTGTTGCATGTGTAATTAGTTTTCTAACCTTTAAAATCTTGCATTTACACCTCAAATCTTGAAATTGAATTTTTAATACTTTCATATAACCATTTTTTTTTATAAAAATGAAAATAGAAATAATAAATAATATTAAGTACAACAAATTCACATCATTTAGTGCAATACTATAGCAAAAAATAATTAAACATTTTAATTAAATTTGTACACTCATAATAGTGTAGTGTCTTGTTAATATATATATATATATATATATATATAATATTAAGGGATTTATTAGGGTCTACCGTTAAGATATAAAATAAAGACAATTTTTTAATTTTATCTATCATTATTTTTTTGTAATGCATAGTTAATATTGGAAAACATAAAAGGTCACTTCTTCTTCTTCTTCTTTATTGGATACATGCCAACTCTCTCTCTCTCTCTATATATATATATATATATTATCTTTTTTATACACATATAACTAACAACATACTATCAGCCATATTATATATATTGCATATCATATTATTCATTTAAAAAAGAATTAGTGTTTTTTCATGATTAGTTGAAAAGATTTTAACTTATAACTGTCCTCTATCATACAACTAAACCAAGCTTTTTCCTTCATTTTTTTAGTGTAGTTATTGATTAATTTATCTTACCAAAAAAGGATTAAAATGTTGGCCTCCATTTCATACTATTGTTAGTGAAAAATTTTATTTGCTACTTAATGAAAAGTGTTGCCACTTATGATACATAGCGTTGGTCAAAATCTTGGGTACTTGAAATTCATGACATAGCAATCCCTAATTTGCTTTTAGGAGAAAAAGAGAAATTAGCACAAGTCTAAAGCTATGCAAAAAATAAAATAAAATAAATAAATTCACATTAACCAAAACATGACAAAAGACTCAATATTGTACTTTTTGAATAGTTTAATATGTAAGCTTCTAGTGTTTGATTGGATGATTTTATATCTACAAAACATAATTGTTGAAGTTTAGAACATTTGGATAAGAAAGTTATTAAGATCATAAGAATGTGTTGAAAATCTAACAATTAATATAAAGTAAACTATGTCATATATATATATTTATATTTATATTTTAAAGCAATATGTCATGGTTAAATGTAACCATAATGTAATACTTATTAATATCACATTTCAAAAACTTGTTATAATAATAAGTGTACATGCAAACTCAAGATAACATATATATATATATACACACACACATACATACACATAATAAAGGTAGAACTACATGAAGTTCATGAGATAAAAATTACACAATATATTCTAAAGATTGTTTTAACTGGAGTCTCTTATTTATTAAAGGATGATGTGATGTTTTTAAAGTATCTTAATTTTATATTTTAAGACTTTTATATCTATTATATTAAGCAAGTAATCCCATTTTGGATTTTTATTATAACGTAATTTGCTTTTCTTACACTCATGATACGACTTTAGGTTATGGATTTTCATTACTCCCATAAAATATCTAATTATAATTTCTATATTATATGTATTTGTTTTTATTACTTTAAAGTACTTTTATGATTTGAATTATCTTACAGTTCATATATGCTCAACTAATTGCTATTTTTCTTGAATTATAAAATGAAAAATGGGATGAGAAATTCAAAATCAAGAAAAATAGATTTTCACTTCAAAAGTTTTAGAATATGAATAGAATAGAACCAATTTATTTATTATTTTAAAATTTTTATCTTCAAACGAGATCTTTTTTATCTAATGTTGAAATAGGTTCTTAATTGCGATTATTATAAATTAATTGTCTTAATGGGTTTCTTTTACAATATTGTATGTAGGAATAGAAAAATTATATTCCATAGTGATTAAAAGAAAAAAAAAACTATGGTAGACTGATTCATTGGCAACTTCACTTAGAAATTCTTTGTTCTAAATAAAGTCTTCATACATATCTTATTCACCAACATACATCGTAAGCTTTAATATATTTGTGATTTGCCTCTAAAGATGCAATTAAAGCACATTTTCTTGTTTTAAAAAACTAAATCAAATTTAGAAAAAAATATTCAAAATTATATAATTTTACTTTTAATTAATCACGAGATAAGGAAGTGTTTTTAGTTTAAAGGGTAATTAAAGGAATACAGGTAGTAAAAAATTATTTCTTAACGTCTAAAGTCCAAAAGGGGAGGTAATTGGGATAAAATAGATATTATAGACTGAAGATTGAAAAAAGAGATAAATATGCTAAGGCTATTGCAGTTTAATGGCATGAACACCGGTCCTCCAATAGTATGTACTAGGTTCCGATCCCCTTCCCTTAGTTATAATATTTAATAGTTGAAAAAAAAAGATATAACAAGTAGATATATGGAAACATAAATTGATATATATATATATATATATACATATATATGATACAACTCAACTAGTATCTTTTTTGTGATAGATCATCGTACAACGTACTTTGTTGAAGATTAACCCCCATCTTCAATCATCACCCTTTCATGCAATGTATTAGGTTACTTCCACTTTTAGCTACTTTAGGTCTTTGGGCAAGTGATACCATAGCAAAATTGATAACATTTTCATTCATTTAAATTTGCAATCATAAATCAAGTCTACGGGACATTACATCCCCAAAATAGTAGCGGAATAGATCAAGTAGTCTAACAAGCTAGGATTGGTCTAAAAACATAAGTCACTAAAGAAAAAAAAACTCTAGTCATATTCCTTAGCAAATTAGAAACTAAGTAAAGTTCAAAATTTATAATAACACATAATTATAGAGAATCATGGAAGCGACTTTTAAGATATATAACATAAGGGCACTATAATGCCCATGGCCATTAAGGTCTCACAAATTGAACATAAGCTAATTAAGTCCTTCATATTATTTCATAACATGATAATATTTGATCCTTGCTCTCGATTTTCCCCATCCTAACCTAAGCTTCAGTGTTATCTCCATCTTGAGGTCCTAAGATAAGAACAAAACTAACCCTTCAGCATCAGGCCAAGTGAGCAAAAGTAGACAATAAATAATGAATATTAATAAGTGAATTCCAATTTACATTTAATATCAATGTCACAATAATTTTAGCAAATAATAGCACCAATCATAATCGAGCTTATTGTAATTTACCAATTAATAGATACTTATGCGTACAATGTTATGCCATGCTAATGTAAGTGACATATACTGACCAATATCCTAACCGAGTAGATAATAAGCGACACTTAGCGGCTCTCAAACAAAATATTTGAGCAGCATTTGGGGGCTCAACGCCAAGTATGTAATTCTATATGTTGAAAATAACTAAGCTTTATAAAACTTGTGACCCGTAGGTCTCTTTATGTAAACCGAGCTTTCAACGTAACCCTTAGGTCATCTTTTCTTAAATTGAATTTTTTAAACATGACCCTTAGATCCTAAAGAAAAAAACTGACCTTTATAAAATATGGCTCTTAGGCCATTTTCATGCCATGCCATAAATGTACGTGATGTAAATTATTTAATAATAACTGAGCAACAATTTTAAGCATGCATAAATCAATTTCAAGCATGTACGAGTCAATAACCATCCATAAGCAATTTTTGCAATTTAATGTATGTGCCAATCGAAACACTAATCATCAATTTATAATAACTTCACTTCCATTCACAATTCATATAATACCCACTTACAACATAATAGCTAATTCCAAGCTCAAGTTATTGTACCTAAACTATATCTATCATGTACTCTTACTAATAAACCACATGACAATCAATCATCACAACAAACATTTATGAATTCATCAAGTCGTGTGATTCACTTTAGTGAAATTTAAACATCTTATTTAAAAAATGAGTGGTTGTTTAAATTTTACGGCTACTTTACAGTATGATGAGTAAGAAAGGGGTGCTCATTGTATACTCCTAACATTTTCCATTATTGTCCTTGAGATAGTCCATCGTATATGCGATGTCACTAGGATATATATATATATATATATATATTAAGTAACGAAGTGGGATTTATAAATAAATTGTTTAACTAAATTCTATTTAAGCTTCCTCATCTTGTTATCAATTCCGTTAGAATCATTATCCCATATTTTTAATCTTATATACATGAATTTTTCATCATCATTACGTTTAATATGAAATTTTTACAAGTAATGAACTTTAGCTAAGAGCTGCTTTCTAAAAATTATTTCCATATATTTTCTAAGAAGTGATTCATAAAATAATAAGTAATCTCAACTATTAAAGCTTACCCAAAATTTATTTCTTATTAATAACAGTCTCATCTTTATACATATATATATATTAATGGAGAAAAATAATATATATATATATATGTACAATGTTTTATATATATACTTATTCACATACCATCATAGTAAAAAGTAGTCTCCAAAATATTAGTTACACACATTTCCCTAAAATATATCTTATTTGAATATGTACACTTAAATATTTTTAGTTGCTTCATTAGCTATAAAAAAAAAAAATTGATTTTGAGTTGTAGCCACATACAAAGAACTAAACTAGCCTAAAGGAACCAAACCAAACCATAATAGCATGCAACACCAAGAATAGATGCATAAGTGATAGGGTGCACACCTGCAAAGTAAGCCTGTTTGGTGCACTTTTCTCAAATAAATTTACATTAGCTTTTAATATCTAAAGGTCTTTTGCTTATTATATTTTCCATGTGGGGGCATGCTATTTATAAATTTTTAGAAGTAAACACCAATTGCTTATGACATGTAAGACAATCAAGTCAATGGTTGCTTGGTCATGCTATGTATAAAGGTCTCTAGTGCACTTACCATTCTCTTATTATTATTATTTTTGTTTTCATAATTACATAAGTCATGTAGTAAAATTACTCATGTAGGACAATTAAGCATTGGCAAAAATCCATGTGGGACATGAAAATAAAATTTGCATATTAGTGTAGAATTTTTATACACTTGAGCGACTTTTGCCATTGGATTAACCATGTTAATCATGATGGTTATTTAATGAAACTCAAAACGATACTAGACCAATAATACTAGTATATAACATGAATTTTTATCAAAATCTTTCACTTAAACATCATCAAATTGATGGTTAAATTTGGGGAATTGTTGAGCCTTATTTTTTTTTTAATTTAACCTAACTAAGCTCAACTCGCTTAATGTAAGTTACTCGACTAAAACTAAGGAAAAATATATATTTTTTAAATTTTTAAAAAATATTTTCAAAAATAACTTAGAGTCGCTAACCAGTTAAGTTGGTAAAAAAAAAAAAATCAAATTAAGGTTTTCAGGTGAAAAAATCATAATTTCTCTACTAGTTTGTGAATTTTTTAAAAAAATAATTAAAAAAAAAATTAAACAAAAAATCTGAATTCAGGAGCTAATATATTAAAATTAAGTCACTATGTAAAAGCTAGAAAAAAAAAACTAATGGCTCTTTATTTTTTATATTTTTTCTAAAATTGCCAAAATATGGAAAAATATACAAAAATGAGATTAAAATGGATTTTTTAATAATTATTATTAAGAATTTTTATAAAGAAAAAAATTGTTTTTTATATGATTGTCTTGAAGGTGTCCATGTACTCATTAGTATGGATTAAACCAACGTACTTTTGCTTTTTTTTTTTTTAGAAAAGATTTAGTGAGTTTATTTTTTTTAATTTGAAAATTGAGCTAGATTTACGTTCTTTAATAATTTATTATTATTATTTTTAATAACCTCGAAAGATCTAACTTTATTCTCCAAATTATAAAAGAAACTTAATTGACTAAATCTTTTGAAAAGACTCTAGTTAGGGTTTTTATTATTAAAAAAAAAAATAACTATGTCCTAAAAATTTATTTTTTCAAAAGTTTTAAATGCGATATTTATGTGAATCTACTAAGATATGTAATTTATATACATATTATTACTAAAGATATGAATCTTAGAAAAATATAAAACTATATCTAAAAACGCAATTTTTATGAAAGAGATGTAATTTTTATAAAAAAGCATGACATATATGATGCAATTTTTATGAAAAGGAAGCAATTTATCTAAAAAAAATTGCAAATTTATCTATCAAAAATATGATTTTAATATATGTAATTTATATAGGAATTACTTTGTTAAAAAAGAAAACCTAAACCAAAAACCTATACTAAAAGACAAAACAAAGTGAGTAAAATAACTCTATTAACTAAAAAATAATATATATAACAACTTACAACTACTTAAGCGAGTTTTATCTAAGGGAACGGGTTGGGTCAAAGTGAGTAAAATAACTCTATTAACTAAAAAAATAATATATATAACAACTTACTCAACTACTTAAGCAAGTTGGATCTAAGGGCATGGGTTGGGTCAAAATCCAATAGAGAAGAACAAGGCAATTTCACTAACTTCCTATAACATAATTAGGGCACCGATTCTTGTAGTAAATCACACTTTTGTGTGATTCATATTAGGGAAAGTATGTTTGAGATCAACACCTTGGAGATCACACACACACACATACACATACACATGCAACCACTTTAATAATATTTCAATATTCACATAAGTAAGAAAAATCAAGAACATGCATAATCCCAATTGCTCCCTATGCAAACTCATTTTTTGTCATCACATAATATATTGTTCGCTAATCTATAAGCATAAGTAGATATAGTACCCATAGGGTACTTACTTAGCTATAATTGCTAGTTGTCGTAATAATCATCGAGTAAGTCCTTGTTTAGATTAAGGTCTCTTAGTAGTTATAAATACAAAGTAACTTGTAAGTGCCACATGAAAGAATTACCCTATTTAAATGCCTTAAATTCTTTACTTTTCTCAAGTTATTCCAAAATCTTGTTTTAGCCATAATTTCCTTGTTTTAAATCTAATTTCTATGTTCTTATAGTTGATTTTATATGGTTTCGGACAAACTTTCACGTGGTAGGGTCTATTTTGGGAGGTAAGACTAGAAATTCTTCATAGTAGGCTGGATAGATAGATTACGGAAATTAAGAGTTTGATTTAATTGTTGCTAGTTTGAGGGCCAATTCATGGGCCAAAGTTAAATTGTTCTTTCTAGGATATTTCCTATGGCCTAATGGGCCTTTATGTAAGTACTAGGCCCAAAATTCTAGCAAGGCCCAATTGGCTTTACTTCTTTATTTTCCTTCTTTTTCCTTTCATTCAATTATGTGGTTTTATTACTCTAAGCAAGGGTTTAAGGCTCCAGTTCGTTTTGGACCCCTTTTTAATTCATTTATGGGCTTGCTTATATTTTTCTATGACTAAAGTTGCTGACTTAAACCGTCTTTAAACCCACCCCCCTCTTCCCTAACACCCCTTTCCCCCACTTCTTCCTTTCTACTATGCATTTAAGTCCTCTCCCTTAACTTTACCCTAAGTTTCACATTCTAAGGTCATAGACCAAGGCCCGAGTTGACTTGTTAGACCTTGTTCTAATTTAATAGTGCTTTTATAGAGTTTTTCTTGATGGGTCAAATCTGCCACCATGCCATTGTAGGCCTTATATTATTATTTATGGGCTTGATTTGCATGTTAAATCCATTTCTCGCTATCGTGGCTTTATATGTGAACTTAGCCTCCTAGTTTAGCCATAAATCTTTGATTATTGTCCTCTAACCATTAGTTTATCTTAAAAATCAATTAGGGTTAGATTTGTTATGATAAAGATAATGGGCTCATAGTTAAGTTTTTGTAAGCTTAAGCCTATGTTTCCCCTCTTTTAGTGATAAGGTGTCTACTTGTTCACTAATCTTACTTATTCTATTTGTAATACATCATTGGACTTAATAGATCACGATTATATAATCATAAATCATTTAGGACCAGATTTGGGCCTTGCATGGTAACGTTGAGTTTGTCAATTCTTTTGGGGGTTTATGCATGTTTCAAGAGTTAATCCTACATTATTGGTTTATACACCTCTTGGTTAGTGATCCTAGCTCTGATTCCCATGTCAAGGTATAAAATACACTATGGTACATGGCACAAGTCACGACTTGTAGAGTTCATGGAAGGATCTTGACTCTTTTCTTTTCTTTTTTTTTTTAAACAAGATAAATACAAGATATATTAGGTGGTTAAGCTTATACTATAATCTACTAATACATTAAGCTCCTACATAATGGTGATTACATGGTATCACTTCTACCTTTAAGCTCCTATAACTAATGTAACATACTTTAAATTTAGCAAATAAAATGAAGTAGTGTTGGGCTTATGACCTAGTTGATAGTAGCACATACTAAAGGTGGTGGAGGGAGTGGAGTTTAGGTCTTGTCTTCCTATTGTCCAACCTTACTTGCTCAATAACCTTAATGAACAGTAGGTGGCATGAGATAGTAAATTTGAATGTAAATAAGCTATTGGTAGTGGCGAGGTGAATGATGGAAGTCAAGATAATGGTGGTTGAAATAGTAGAAGGGACAATGACTGGGTAGGAAATGAAAGGGATAGTTGTAAAGCAGAGGTGCTTGTGTATCATAGGTGGAAGGGAGAAGAAGTGAAATGTTTATATTTAGGTCTTGCTCAAGTTGAAGTCTAGTTGGTGCTCAACGTGGAAGTGAAGAAAAAAATGGAAAGGAGATATGGAGATGCGTGTATGCATGTGTACCTTTGGCGGTAATGAAGGGAGAGAGTGGTGATTGAGTTTGTACTTATATATATATACATATATATATATATTATTTTTTTGGTTTTGGATGTAGTTTCAAGAATAAAGGGTTGAAAAAATTTAATACAAGGATAGGGTATGGGAATAAGGCCAATCGACGGTGGATAAAGGGGAGGGGGTGAGGTCACTTTCTCCCAATCATTTCAACTTATATAATGTGTCATATTTGCCCACTTCCAAGGAATGTTTTGAAGGGGAACTTAAGTTTAAAGTGGAAATCTCACTCTCCCATGCAACATGCAAAAGTCCCTATCACTATTGCATCATGTGTCTTTGTTTATATTAAAGACTTGGGGATTTGCTTCTTAAACCCTACCATTATGCACAATGAGTGAGTATTGTTCCATCCCTTCATTTTTTTTTCTTTTATTTTTAAGTCTCTCCTACTTAAGATAATGCCATCATGCATGGCATGGTCTTGCTACTATCTTCTTAGAATTTACTTATGGTGTATTGGTTTGATTGAGATAGTGACAAAGTATTTATTTGATGATGCCACTAAGGGGGCCGATAGTAAGAGAAGGGAAAAGAAGAAGAAAAAGAAAAGATTTCTCATGTATCTTTCTTAATTTGGGTGAAATGAGGTATACCATGTGATGGTGGTTTATGACATATTAACTTCTAGCTAAATTTGGTAAGGTCATGTGTGGTGTTGGCTTGATTACATGTGGGTTTTTATAATGATTAATTAAGTTGGTAACTATTCCAATTTGATCCAACTTGATATATGGTTAGACCTCATACCTTGGAATCCTCTCTCTCTCTCTCTCTCTCTTCATGGCGTGCATCTTTTACCATATATGTATATACCTAGTGAATTCTAGGGTAGCAAGCCTAACCCTATCTCTTTTAACATAATGATGACACTCAAATAACTTTTCAAAACTGATATGGATTTGCAGATGAACATACTGACCCAATATCATGCATAACCAAAGAGGATGGAACCAAGCCACGAGATAGCTCGAAAAGTAAATTATAGTTAAGGGGTGAGCAGGGGTTCCTGTGCATCGATGATAGATATGATGCACCAATGCCTTACATGAGCTCGGGTCATACTTGATATGGCGCATAAGTATAGCTGGAGGTCACTCGTTATTAGTCTACACTCGAATAGGTTAGATAAGTCTAGCTCAAGAGTAAGTAAAAAGGATACTTAGCTCGAGAGAGAGTAAAGAGTTTAGTATATTCTTTTGTGTATTGATTATGCAACGATTACATTATGCGAGTAATTATAGTACCTAGTTAAGGTAAGTCCTAAGCTATAGAAATTACAAAGAATGGGTCCTTATTTGCTAAACAAAAGGAGAATAATTTACAGGGAAATGAAATCATGCAAAAGAACGTCCTCTATTAGAAAGGATAATACGAGTGTCAGAAAGGATAGTGCAAGCTTTACACAATTTGCGATTTTGATAATATTGTAAGCCGAGCAGGGGTGGTCCTTTAATCAGGTTTATTTGGCATCGACAGTTTAATACCTTGACGGTAGGAGCTGTACAGGGGTTGGATTAAGGGCAACTCACATTCGGGTCACCCTCGGCTGGTCAGCTCTTCATAATTATCAGCTTGGCCTCGGTACTGTAGAGATGGTTGTTTTCATGATTTGGTGCTTGGGCTAGGGTATTGGAGAAGGGTTGGCTCTATGTGTCGGCTAATCACCTCGGTAGCTTCTTGGATGGTGTAGAGAGCAAAGTAGCTTGGTAGATCAGACTGGGGAAAACACATCTCCTCGATGCTTAACTCTTCTCGAACAGCTTGGCGTACCAAATGAAAAAGCCCTCGGGCTCAGGAGCGAGTGATTGATCCTTGACCCCCATCATTCCCTTTAGGTTGTTTGAGATTTGGGATCAAATTTGGTTCGACTTCAGGTTGCTCGTCCTCGGGAGTGTAAGGTTAGAGATCGGTAATGTTGAAGGAGTCTGAGAGTCCATATTCTTCAGGTAGTTCAATCTTGTAAGCATTAGGATTGATTTTTTCAAGCAATTTGAAAGGTCCATCGGCTTTGGGAGATAACTTGCTCTGCCTCAAGTTTGGGAATTGATCCTTGCTGAGATGTATGTAAACCAAATCACCTAGGTGAAATTCTCTCTTCCTCTATCCTCGGCTCCACTTCTTAAGCTTAGTATTAGCTCAGTTTAATTGCTCCACAACCTTCTGGTGCATAGCTTTGATGGCTTTGACTCTCTCCGCGGTTGGCTAGTCATCATCATTAGTCCTTGGCTGGGGTGCTTGGTCCATCGAAAGCTCGGAGTTAAACCCATAGGCAACCTCAAATGGAGACATGTTTGTTACGCTATAGGTGGTCCGATTGTAGGTGAATTTGATGATTAGCAAACACATATCCTAATCGGCCATGTTTTGTTTGACAACAACCCATAGTAAAGTTCTTATAGTTTGGTTGATAACTTCGGTCTGTCCATCGATCTATGGATGGCAAGACGTGCTATACAATAACTTAGTTCCTATTCATCTTCAAAGTGTCCTCCAGAAATGGCTTATGAACTTGGGGTTTCGATCCAAAACAATGGTTCTGGGCACATCGTAAAGCTTAATCACCTCCTGTAAGAAAAGAAAAGAGATAGCTAAAGTGTTATTAGTTTTGAAGTAGGGCACGAAATGTGCCATCTTACTAAACCGAACCACAACTACCATGATGGAGTCCTTCCCTCGAGACGTCTTCAGCAATCCTAACACGAAGTCCATACTTAGCTCGAACCATGATTTGGTTAGGATAGGCAAGGGTAGATAATGTCCTTGCTTAACTTGGCTCTTTACCTTCCTACAGGTCGCATACCTTTCCAACATGGACTGTGTGTCTTTCAACATTCTCAGCCAAAAGAATTTTGCAGACAATACTTCATAGGTTTGGCACTAACTAAAATCTCCTATTAATCCTCCTCCATGCACCCCGCACACTAGCAATTTTCTCATGGAATAAATCAGGATATATAGCCTCCTTTTTCTAAATAGGTATCTGTCTTCCTTATGATAGTTATCCAATTTTCATCCTTCCTCACATCGGGCATAGATAGGTCTAAAGGGGGGGTCCTTAACATAAATTTCTTTATGGTGAAAAAACCAAGTAGCCTTATTTGCACCTTGGTCAGGAGGGTATGTCGTCTCAATATGGTGTTGGCTACTACGTTGTTCCTTTCATTGTATTTTATGACATAAAAAAAACCTTCCATGAACTCGACCCATTTAGCTTGTCTCTAGGATAACTTTAGCTGGCTCTTAAGATATCTCAAGGATTCATGATCAATATAGATCATGAATTCTTTAGGCAGCAAATAGTGTTACCTTACCGTGAGGGCTCGGATTAAGGGGTAGAACTCCTTGTCATATATAGAGTAGTTTAGTGTAGCTTCTCAAAGTTTTTCACTGGAATAGGCAATGGGTCGACCTTCTTGCATCAACACAACACCTATGCCTTGTTCGGGTGCATTACACTTTACTTCAAACACCTTGTCAAAGCTTGGTAGAGCTAAGACGAAGGCTGTAATTAGCCTCTCTTTCACTTCCTCAAAACTTTTCCGTTCTTTCGCTCCCCATTTGAATTCAACATTCTTCTTTGAGAGTTCGATGAGTAGGGCCATAATCATACTAAATTCTTTATGAATCTTTGATAGAATGATGCCAAGTCATGGAAAATTCTCACATCTACAAAGCAGGTTGGCTCAAGCCATTCTACAATCGCTTTTATTTTCTCATCATCGACTCGAATGCTACCTCCGCTCACAACAAACCCTAAGAAGATCACCTCGGATTGGAAAAAGTCACACTTCTTCAGATTGGCGTAGAGTTTCTTAGCTTGTAGTTTCATGAGTGCTCTTTGGAGATGCTTTTTGTAAATCTTCAGGTCAAGGCTATACACTAAAATGTCGTCAAAATAAACTACAACAAATTTCCCTATGAATTCGCGAAGCACATGATTCATCAGGTACATAAATGTACTTGGTGCGTTAGATAACCCAAATGGTGTAACAAGCCATTCATATAAACCATGTCGTGTCTTGAATGCAGTCTTTTACTCATCACCTTTACGCATTTAGATCTAATGGTATCTAAATTTTAGGTTGATCTTAGAGAACACTCTTGCTCCACTTAACTCATCTAGCATGTCATCAAGCCTGAGTATAAGATACCTATACTTAATAGTTATTCGATTGATCACTTAGTTATAGACGCACATTCTCTAAGAACAATCCTTCTTCGGCATTAACAAGGCTAGAACAGCATAGGGGCTAAGGGACTCATGCACATACCCTTTCTTCATAAGGTCATCTACTTGCCTCTACAGCTTGGTAACCTATTCAGGGTTTAGCCTATAGGCAGACTTGTTTAGAAGTGCGTCTCTTGGCTGTAGGTCGATTGCATGCTCAAAGCCTTAGATTGGGGGTAGACCCTTAGGTAACTCCTTCGGAAACAGGTCGAAAAATTCCTCTAGTGAGGTTTTTACCTCGGCAGGCAACTCTTCCTTAGATCTTAACTCCAAAATTCTTCGGACCAGCAGATAAGTCGGTCTTTTGAGCTCCATCTCTCTCTTCAATTCAGCTTAGGTCAATACCGAAGCCAGGCTCGACTCAGTTGGGATTGCATGACCTTTACATGTTCGGCGATCATAGGACTCAATTTCATCCTTCTTCTTTTATGCTCTATAGAGCATGTATTCCTCTTTCCATCATACGCAATTGCTCAATCAAACATCCATGGTGGTCTAAGTAGAATGTGGGGATGCATTCATGGGTAGTACATCACAGAGCACTTCATCTCGATACTTGCTAATACAGATTGGCATAGACACTTGTTTGTTCACTTGTAGGGCTCCCTTGTTACTAAGCTGGTGAAGCTTGTAAGGTTTCAAGTAGGGTATGGTTAGCAATTTTAGCTACTGGGCCATAAATGCAGAGGTTGCATTGGTGTAACTCCTACTGTTAACAATTAGTATGCATAATGAGTCATTCACCTTGCATCTAATATGGAAGAGATTTTCTCTCTATTCGTCCTTGAGTACATGATTGACACTCATTATCCTCCTCAACACTAGAGCGGTTAGTAGAAAGTTGCCTTCTTCACTATAGATAACTTCCTTCTCGAATAGTTTGGTTTGTTCGTCCTCCTTTAACACTTTTACTTCCTCATTAGTACTATCGACCTCAATGATTGGTACCTTACCTCTAATCACCATTATTCGCTTGTTTGGACATTGAACGGCTATGTGTCTAAATCCTTGGCATTTGAAATACTTAATCTTGCTTGTCTTCCTCTTTGAACTTTGGCCTTTCTCAGACTTCCTTGAATGTTCCTTCGCCTCTACTCAGGTAGTTTGAATAGGTAGGGTCTCAGTGGTCTTGCTTGGTTCCGTCCACATAAGTTTGCTCGGAACAGGTCAACTATTGCTAGGACAATTGATGGGTGATTAGAATCTTCCCATTTAGCGCTTTTCAATCCTCTAGGTGGCTTGGATTGCAACATCAAGCATACTAACATTCAGGGTTTCCAGGACATCCTCAATCTTATACTTTGACACTAATAAATCAAGATACAGTTTGGTCTTCTAGCTTTACAACTTCACTTTGAATCATTAGTATTTAGAATTCCTTAACGTAAGCATCCACACTCGATCCTCCTTATCTTAGTTCTTGTAGTCTTTTGAAGGCATCTTGTAGATAATAGCTCAGCACAAACCTTTTCTACATAACTTTCTTCATTTCATCCCAACTTTTAATCTTTCGTTCTCTTTCCCTTTTTCTGGTAGCTTGCAAGTTCTTCTACCATAAGGCAGCATAACCAGTGAACTTCAACACATCAAGTCTAACCTTTGCATTATCAGGTACTTTGTGGCATTCAAACTACTTTTCAATCTAATCTACTCAATCTAGGTAGTCCTTAGCATCACCACTTTTAGAGAAACCCAGAATACGCATCCTCAATCCCTCAACTCTAAGGGCTCGTACATATCTTTCCTTAGGCTCATAGTACTCATCTACTATGTCATCTCCCTCTGCCTCCTCCTTAATCACTTCAAGCACTAGCCTTCGTCTAGCATCCCTACCAACTTCTTCAACTTGGGATGGTCGAGCTGGGGCATTAACTTAGCCAAACTGACCATTGCCTCGTCCTTGCTACTTGCGTTCCCTAATGGGGCTATTTTTAGTTCGCTATCTGTCTTTTTAAATAATAGTCACCAGACTAGCTACTAAGTCAGTAAGCCTATCCAAGCGGTTACCTACTGATTGAGATGAGAAGCTTCCTTTTTGTCCTTAGCCACGTCGAGTGCCACTTTCTTAGTTTCCCAAAGTTCTTTAAATATTAGAACCTGACATTGTTGGTTATACTAAACTTCAAAGCTAACAAAAGAACCGTTATCTCAGGGGAGTAGTAATAGAGTACTCAAAGAACACAGTAATAGAATCCAGCTTCGAACGTAGCTAGGCTTTAATATGAAGATGATATGGATTAGTGGATGAACACATGGACCCAATATCACACATAACCAAAGGGGGTAGATCCAAGCCATGAGATGGCTCGAAAAGTAAATGATATTTGAGGGATGAGCAGGGGTTCCCGTGTACCGACGATGAATATGACGCACCAACGCCTCACACGAGCTCAGGTCACACTTGATATGATGTATAAGAATAACCACAAGTCATTTGTCTACGCTCGAATGGGCTAGATAAGAGTAGCTCAAGAGTAAGTAAAAAGGACACTTAGCTCAAGAGAGAGTAAAGAGTTTAGTGTATTCTTTTGTGTATTGATTATGTAGCTATTACATTATGTGAGTATTTATAGTACCCAGTTAGAGTAAGTCTAAGTTATAGAAATTACAAAGAATGGTCTTTATTTGCTAAACAAAAGGAGAATAATTTACAAGAAAATGAAATCATGCAAAAGAATGTCCTTTGTCAAAAAGGACAGTACGGGTGTTAGAAAGGACAACGTGCGTGTTTTATTCAGTTTATGATTTTGACAATATTGTGAGTAGAGCAAGGGTAGTCCTTTGATCAGGTTTGTTTGGCATTGGTAGTTCGGCACCCCGATGGTTGGGGCTGGACAGGGGTTGGATTAAGGGCAACTCACATTTGGGTTGCCTTCGATTGGTCGGCTCTTTACAATTGTTAGTTCAGCCTCGGTATTATGGAGATGGCTGTTTTCCTGATTTGGTACTTGGATTGGGGTGTTAGGGAGGGGTCAATTCCATGTGTCGGCTAATCACCTTGACAGCTTTTAGGATGGTATGGAGAGCGAAGTAGATTGGTAGATTGGACTGGGAAAAACACCACTCCTAGGCGCTTAACTCTCCTTGGATAGCTTGGCGAACCATGTGAGAAAGCCTTCGGGCTTAGGAGCGAATGATCAGTCCTTGACCCCCATTAAAAACACTCTTCCCATTCCAAGTATTCATCAACATTACTACTTCTTAAGAAGCTAAGCATTTGGATTTTTACGTTATCAATACTCTTGTGAGCTTGAGTAGCATGTCTCTCATATAATAGTCCTCTTTAAATTTGCCATCAACCTCATCAATATCATCTAAATCAATCCTTCGACAACCTTACCCATCAACTCTCCTCTATGACTATCGAACAAGGAAATATGCTTGATTAGATCAACCTTCATACCATCCACTCCTGGGTACATGCTCTATTCTTTCCTTGTCTTCATATGGTTCTTCTTCACTTTCTTCTTCTTGGGCCAGTTCTAACCTATCATTATCCCTCTATTCATCTCGCTCAAATTGTGCATGACGAGCTAGGTTGATTTCTCTTTTGCATAGAGCATTACAAGCTCGACTAATCCTATGATTAGCTCAATTTTCAATTGGAGTGATCTCATTAGCTTAGCCATTGATGTATTGAGCTTTGCTTGTTCAGATGATCATCACGCCTTGCATCAAAATAATCATATTCTCCATTAGTCTAGTAAGATAGTCGATCTACTCATCGATTGTCCTTAGGAGCTTACTTGATACATTAGCTTCTTCCCGAAACATCACTCTCATTTTTACTAACAACAACATTCATGCTTGGGTTCGTCATTCCTTTACCTTCAGTAACTACTGTATAACTTCAACAACTAATAATCACTATTCAACATTACAATACCTAACTTAAATTACAAACTTCAACTCCACCCACTACTTTACGTTACAGATTGAACACAAAACGTAACAGATTCTCTTCAAACACACCTAATCTGTACTCAATCAAAATACTTAGAACTTTAACCATCGATGCTCCAAAACACAAGGTACTACACCTTCTTCAAGAATATTGACTTAGCTAGTCCAATAATACTCCATAGGACAAGACATAATACAATAGAATACAAGAACACTATCCAATATACTCACTACAACCAGTGAATAACACAACCAATATGGACAACCGTACACCACAACTAATATACATACATTGCTTAAACTATAAGCCTTATTAAGAACCTTGAGCTTTGATACTAAGATGATGTGCCTTAAAAGAAGTTTTATTTACTTATGGATGGTTCCTTTGGAGAACAACTACCAAAGAAAGGAAAAGTATGGGTTAGAATGAGCAAATGCAAGAAAGAGAAAAGATTAAGTCTCATAAGCTACTTATAGATGTAACTTACCACTTAAGCACTTACAAACCAACACTTTACTAGATGTGATGCACCGGTTCAAAATGTTGGATTGTTCACCAATACAACCTTGCTTAAGAGTTGCTATGAGCTGGGGAAGGGAAGAACTTCACATGGAAGAACTCAATAGAAAATTTCGTTAATATAAAAAATGTCTAATTGTAGCTATTATCCATAAATAGGTATTTATACCCAATGATTCTTAGGGTTAATGATAAGAATCAGGCTATTGGGCCTTTGACTCATAGCCAAGCCCAAGGATTGGAAAGCCTAGCAAGGCAAATTCTCTTTAATGTGCTTAGGAGCTTAATTATCACTAGGGCTTACGGTAGCAAATACGAACCAATGGGTCTTTTAAGATATTAAAGAAAGATAAGGTGAATTGGTCTGAGAACTGACTAGAATAGCTGACGTGAAGCTGTTTGGAGGATATAATACACTAACGAACATAACATAATATGACTTGACACTTCACTTGATATGATTCATAAGTTGATGTCAAGGTCTACCCGCCACTAATCCTAAGCTACTTGACAAGATTAGATAAGTGTATATAGGAAAATAGACTTGGAGATGGTTGTCTCATAAGAACAGTATATTCAATATATAAGTCTAAGATGAGATGATTCCCGCTTACAAAGAGAATGGACTATTTATAATAAGTCCCTAGGGCAATATCACAAATAAAGAAATTATAAGAATATATATACAAAAAGGAAAATCCTAGTACATATGAAAAGGGTAAAAGGGGTAAAAAATAAAAAGGGAAAAATATTACAATGTTAGATGAAACGGACATGTAGCTATGCGACATTAGTTCCGTACCAGGATTCTTTGAGCATAAAAGGTAAGGGGAGTCAAGATGTAAGGAGACAGAGGTTGAGATGTGAAAGAGATGTCGAGAGAGTTGGTAGGAGGTTGAGAGAGAAATACTCGGCTAGGAGCTAGCAGCATTTACTCAATAGAAACTCTCGGCAGTTGAAAGTCCGGTCATTCGGCACAGAACTTTCGGCCAGAGGAATGTCGACATTGGTAGATAATGAACAAAGCATAGTATAACCACCCGGAGCTCCGAAGGAATTCAATCATCTTCCTTCAGCATATTGTTTCTCATTGTCGGTGGGTTGATAAGAAAGAATCCTTTGGGTAAGGGACTAGAGGCCTTTAAAATGTGTGCGAGTGATTAAGCCAGTAGTTAGTAACCCATCACTCTTACTCTAGCTAACTCTTACCAAGGCCGAGTAACTCTTCATGCCAAGCTAAATTACTACCCATCTCTCTATAGTACACTAAATTGTAGATTACTCACTTGCACCTAAGCCAACTAATGACTCGGCATCTCCCTTACTAAGAAGTCGAGATAGGGAGACTTTGGATTGACTAAGCCACCCCTACTTAGACAAGCAAGTTAACCATACTTTTTGTCTGCATCTTCCAACCGATTATTATTTTCCTTAAATATTCATTTTTACCCTTTTGTATCTTGTACATTACTTCCTTAGGAGATGCCTTTTTTATCTTTTCCCTTTTAGGCATGTTACCCTAAATTCTCGGGTAGAAATACCCCTTGTACTTGTAGCTGTAAACAATAGATTGAATATTAATACACTTGACATTTCTCTTTCATAAACATTACTTTATTTATATTCACCTCACTCTTATCCTAACCCTTAAGTAAGCCTAGGCAACAAGTAACCTCACTAGACCATCTCATGCATCATATCGAGTAATGCCGTGAGTCTTCAGAAGTTCCATTAGTGCGTCATATCCATTGGAGCTATTCATGAGTTTTGCTTACTTTTTCATTCGCATTTGTCCTTTCACGCATTCCCCATCATTTCTATTTCAAGCTTTTGGCAAGCTTAGACCCATTTAGTAACCGGCCTTGTCTGTTCTTAGTCACGATTCACATCACTTGTCGTACCTTGTATTTTCTTATGTCAACCTAAGCACTTTACATCTATTCAAGAAAACAATCTCTTAATGACTCATTTCAGAATCATGGTCACTTAGCAAAGCCTTCCAACTTATAAGCTAGGCCTAGTATATTATAATTTGACACACCGCGTCGAAGGCTAATAAGGGAGACAGTATCGGATGGGTCTAAACTTGTAGAAAACTTGAAAAACAAAGATAGAAAATGCATGAATAGCAACGAAAGTAAACAAGCAAAACCATGAATGAATTCGATGATATGATGCATCAAGGAAACTTTGTGGATTCACAAAGATAACTCGATATGATACACGAGCAATTTAGTGAGGTCATTCGCCTTCTAGCCTTACTTAAGGGTTAGGATAAAAGTAAAGAGAGGAAAGTAAGTACATATAGGTCATGAAAGGGGGGAATATATTCAAATATCAGACGTATGATCCTTGCGGCCACATTTTACAAGGGTATCTATATTTGAAATGTTAAGGCATCTTACCTAAAATAGAAAAGACAAAAAGGGTATTACCCAAATGAAGTAATGTATAAGGAATAATAAAGGATACAAATGAAAAATCAAAGAAATCAATGATTAATGCAGTAGAATTCTTTTATGTGGGATAGGACATGTAGCATTAGTTCACTGGAGATGCTTTTGGAAAAAACAGACAAATGGTATGGTTAAGATGAAGGTCGCTGAGCTGAGGTGCTGAGTAGACCTAAGAACCTTTCGAGAAGGCATAGTTGTGGATGTATGTTGGGTTCTCTACACCTATTGCCAAGTTGAAGGTTGGTACGATTATGGCCGAGTAGACCCGTGAGGGGTTAGACTGTTGGCGAAGCATATTTCAGGTCGACACTCGACTACTGAGAGATGAGAAGCTACTCGGCTCGACATATGGAGTTAGTCAGCAACGAAGATCAGCTTGACTTCAATAGGAGTTGGCTGGAACAGTATAATTCACTTTGCTAGTCTCTTAAGACCTTGTGCTTGAGCTCGAGTTAAGAGTCCAGTAGCTCGATTCCTATCATAGGTCATACCTAAAACTTATTTCCTTTTCCCTAACAAACATCACTCATGACTTTAGATAGAACTCTTGGTTCATATGTCCTTCAATAATAGGAATCTGCTAACTAGATCTCTTATCTAAGTAAGAACCTTAGGTCTATGCAACCTAGTCTCTTGAAACTTGAATTGCCGAGCAATTTCTATAGATCTCGACTTGAAATGTGAAGAAGCCAACTAGTATGACCTCCCTAATTTTCTAGCCATTTGGTGAGTCACCTTAATAAGCCTAGATTTGCCGAGTTATCAAGAGATCCAGTATTTGACCTCCCGACCTTCCCATCAAGTCATCTTTCATCCTAACTCCTTTGCTCTGAGCTACTTAAGGAGCTTACTAATGCTGACCTTATCCAGACATGTCAAAAGCCGTTACTAATAGGCACTCTATCCTCTCCTATAGAGATACATTTCCTATTTTCTTATGCATATACACTTAACAATAGAAGTTTCTCTTTCTAAAAGGATTATTTAATCATCCTTTTTCCTTTGTATTATTGTTACTGTGTAACCCTTACCCTTTTTAGTAAATTAGCATGTTTGTAAGTGATGCGGACTATGACCAAGAACAGACAAAGCCAGTCGCTGAATGGGTCAAAGCTTGCTGAAAGCTTGAAATGGAAACAATGGGGAATGTGTGAAAGGATAAATGTGAATGAAAAAGTAAGCAAAACCCATGAACAGCTCCAATGAATATGATGTATCAATGGAACTTCCAAGGACTCATGGCACAACTCGATATGATATACGAGATGGTTCGATAAGGTTACTCGCTACCTAGCCTTGCTTAAGGGTTAGGATAAGAGTGAGGTGAATGTAAACAAAGTAATGTTTATGAGAGAGAAATGTCAAGTGTATTAATGTTCAATCTGATGTTTACAGCTATAAGTACAAGGGATATTTATACTCGAGAATTTAAGGCAACATGCTTAAAAGGGAAAAAAATAAAAAGGGCACCTTCTAAGAAAGCAATGTATAAGATACAAAAGGGTAAAAATATATATTCAAGGAAAATAATAATTGGTGTAATGGGTTTTACACATAATTCTGTATACATAATGATGTTGTATTGGCGATGCCATTAGAAGATGTAGAAAAAAAGTATGGTCAGCTTACTTGTTCGAGTAAGGGTAGCTTAGTCAGTCTGGAGTCTCCTTATCTCGACTTCTCAACAAAGGAGATGCTGAGTCATTAGTCGGCTTGGGCACAAGTGAGTAATCTATAATTCAGCGTACTATAGAGAGATAAGTAGTTATTCGACTTGATATAAAGAGTGACTCGACAAAAAAGTACTCGGCCTTAGCAGGAGTCGATTGGAGTAGGAAAATTTGCCTTGTTGGGCCTTCTAGTCCTTCGGCTCAGTTGCGAGTCAAAGGCCCAGTAGCCTGATTCTTATCATTCCCTCTAGGTTGATTTGGATTTGAGATCAAATCCAAATGATCTTTGATCAACTCTTTGTTGGAGTGATATGGACTAAGGTTGGCAATGTTGAAGGTGTTAGAAACCCCATAGTCCTCGGGCAACTCCAATCTGTAAGTGTTATCATTAATCTTCTAGAAGGGTCCTTCAACTCTTGTAGATGATTTGTTCCACCTCTTGCTCAGAAACTGATGACTCTTATTTTAAATACATTTTTTATGGTGATTTTATAGTATTTTCCTTACATTTTTTGTTTTCTTTAAAGAAATTGATACTTAATTGAGTAAAATTTTGATTTCAAGGTTTGAATGCCTTCTTGGATCGAAAAGGAATCAAGTTTCACTCAATTCAGAGTTCAAATGAAGGAGTTATGAAGTTTTGAAGTTACACAATCTGGGATACAGCTGTGTCCATCTAGGAAAATATGCTGAGGTCAGAAAGTTACATGACCTGAGGGCACGACAGTATCCCAGGCCATGTCTGGTGACAAAAACGAAAACCTTTAAATACATTATAAAAAGACATACTAGGTTTTTACATACATTATTAGACATTAAAAAGAGAAAAGACTTGAGGAGAAAGAGAGAAAAAAAGCGAAAGCAACATTCAGCTTCAAGATTGAAGAGAGTTATCATCAACAAAAGGGGTTTTCATGTTTGATTTATTAGTTTTGTTGGAACTCGTTTTTAGTTTCATTATAATAGTTTAGAATTTGTATATTTAGGATTATGGAACTTAGGGTTTCATGTGACTCTTGGGTAGATTTATAATTTTCAATAAAGTTTTTATTTTTTCTTGATTCAATTATGTTATTTAATTGTTAATTGATATTTGTAGGATATCAACATATGATATTATGCATGATGATTGAGAAATCACATGTATAATAAGATCTTGACATAATTGGAGAGAATTACATATATACTTAGAGATAAGATATATGTTTCTTCCGGAAAATCATTCTTTGGTGTGGGAATTCATTATACATTAATGCGATTCTAAATTATATTACTAAGTGAAGAGATTCCGGTAAATAATTTAGGATTAGGGTTAATAAGCTTGAGAAAGGTATTAACTTTAATTGTGAATCCCTCCAATCAAGAATAATAGAAATTGAATTGAATATATTTTAAGCAGTCACATGTTAAATACTAGGGGAAATAATTCCTAAATACGTTATTTGCATTCTTGAAGTTGTTCTTAGTTTTATCGCTTTCTAAATTGCTTAATCAAATCTTATAATTAGTTTAGTTTGTTAATTTTAGTATTTTTAATTAATTCAAACCTTCATAATTTTCCGGTTAGATAATAAAGCTAAGGTTAATATTAGTACTCGAAATTTTTGAGGGATCGACTTGGACTTACATCTGCTATATTAAAACTGATAGGTGCACTTTCCTGATATTAGAAACCATTCCTTGCTGAGGTACAACCATACCAAGTCTCCTTACTGGAATTGTTTAGTTGTCTTACCCTTGGCCTCTCTTACATTCTTCTAGCAGCTTGGTCGATGTACTGAGCGACTTTGTCATAGATGTGCTGCAGTAATTGTACCCTAGCTCTCATGTCAAGGTCTTTTTACACTAGTACAAGTACAGGGGTGTGATCGAGGGGCAACTCAGGATTAAAACCATAGACCACTTTGAATGGAGCTTATTTGGTGGTGTCATGCACTGTCCAGTTATAAGCGAATTCGACCATTGGTAAGCAGATGTCCCAAACTGCTAAGTTCTTGCATACCGTAGCTCAAAGTAGTAATCTCAAAGTATAATTAACCACCTCTATTTGGCCGTCATTTTGGGGGTAGCAGGAAGTTTCGAACAATAGTTTGGCCCCTAACTATCACCACAAGGTCCTCTAAAAATGGCTCGAGAACTTCAGCTCCCTATCAGAGATTACACTTCTCGGCATACCGTGTAATCGCATAATCTCTTGCAAAAAAGGAGCAACAATAGTCGAAGTATCGTTAGTTTTAGAACAGGGCACAAGGTGTGCCATCTTGTTGAACCTATCTACAATAACCACTACAGAATCTTTACCTCAAGAAATTTGCAGTAGTTCGAGAACAAAGTTTATGCTTAATTTGGTCTAAGGCTTCGTTGGAACAGGTAGTGGCATTACTTTTCCTCTTTCGGTTCGGTACTTAGCCCTTTTGCATACGGTACAGCTTTCAACAACTCGATACACATCTCGCTTCATTCTTGGACAAAATAATTGACTACTTAGCAACTTATACGTCCTTTTCTCCTTAAAATGTTTAGACAGTCCTCCACTACAGGCTTCCCTGATCAATAGCTTTCGTAGTGAACAAGTCAAAGCGAATAATTTTTCCCCTTGAAACAAGTAACCATCTTCCACATGGTATTTGTCCACTATTCTCCCATCGATACATCGCACAAATACGGGTCCAAAGTGTGGATCCCTAAAGTATTGCTCTTTGATGCTTAATAATCTAGTTTGCAATTCACTTAAGAGTGTATGTCTTTTCGAAAGAGCATTTACAACTACATTGCTCTTTCCTTGTTTATATTTTATTGTAAAATTGAATCCTTTAAGGAATTCAACCCATTTTTCCTGCTGCTTCGATAATTTGAGCTTTTCACTATGGAAGGCAATTGGTTGGCCTTCCTGCATTAGGACAGCGCCTATTCCAATGCCCGATCTGTCATATTTCAACTCTATTTTCTTAAATTCAAATAGAACTAATATTGGGGCGAAGGTCAATCTTTCCTTTATCTCAGCAAAGCTCCTCTCCTCCTTTTCTTCCCATCAGAAGTCAGTGTTTTTCTTTGTTAACTTAGTAAGTGGTGTAGCAATGGTACTGAAATTCTTGATGAATTGTCTATAAAATGAAGCTAATCTATGGAAACTTCTTACGTCGACATAAGTAGTAGGAGTCATCCACTCGACAATTGCTTGGATCTTCTTGTCGTCCACTCATAGGCCTTTTTTACTTACTATATAGCTCAAGAATACCACTTCCTCTTAGTAAAAACAATACTTCTAGAGATTGCTGAATAGTCTCTCGATACAAAAGATATCCAAAATCGCTTGGAGATGTTCATAGTAACTCGACATGTCGTCACTGTAAACTAGGATGTCGTCAAAGTACACGACGACACGTTTCCCTATTAGATGTCTCAATACATGGTTAATTAGTCTCATAAAAGTGCTCGAGGCATTCAAGAAGCCGAAGAGCATGACCATCCATTCGTAAAGTCCATATCGAGTCTTAAACGCAATTTTCTACTCATCTCCTAGGCTCATGTGGATTTGATGGTAGCTAGGTTTCAGGTCAATCTTGTTGAAAATCGTAGCTCCGCTCATTTCATCGAGCATGTCTTCCAATTTAGGAATGGGATACCTGTATTTGATTGTGATCTTGTTTACAGCTCAGTTATCTACATACATCCACTAGGTTCCATCTTTTTTTGGCACTAGAAGCACCGGCACGGTACAAGGGCTGAGACTTTCTCTGACGTAACCTCTTTCTAGTAACTCATTAACTTGACGTTGGAGATTAGGAGCCTACTCGGGGCTCATCCAATACACAGGCTTATTTGGCAACGTGGTGTTGGGTATTAAGTCAATGCAGTGTTCTATGCCTTGAATCAAGGGTAAACCCTCGGGTAATTGTTTTGGGAACAGGTTAGTATATTTGTCCAATAACTCTTTAATTATCTAGGGTAATTCACCTCGCTTTTTCATCTCCAATAGGTTCCTGACCAACATGAGGGTCGATGCATCAACTTTAAGGGTCTCTTGGAGCTTAGCTCTACTCATCACTAGAGCTTTCTTCGATCCGCAAGCAAGTTTGGTCTGTAGTTTATTAACTTCACTCGGCGACATCGGGTTAAATGTGATCTTTTGACCATACTTTTCGAATACATACATGTTCCTATATCCGTCATGAATTACTCTCCTAACAAACAACCATGGTCGGTTGAGTAACATGTACGAGGCATACATGGGTAGCACATCGTAGAGAATCTCGTCGGAATAGTTTCTGGTTGTGATTTGTAGTAGTACTTACCGGGTAACATGTAGTACTCCCTTATCACTCAGCCAATGCAACTTGTACGGCTTAAGGTACACAATGGTCAGCAACTTCAACTGCATGACCATTTCAGCTAATGCTATATTAGTGTAACTTCCACTATCCACAATTAATGCTTGCATCTGGTTGTTCACCTTACAAGTGGTATGAAACAAAATTTTCCTCTACTCCTCTTCCCATGAAGGTTCTAAGTTCATGGCACATTGACAACTAAGACCAACTGATCCAAGTCCTCGACAAACATATCCTCTTCAACGAGTTCTTTCTTAGAATCTTCTTTCTTGACAGGGATCCCTTCCTCCTCGGTTCTTCATCTGTACTCTCTACCTCCAGCTTTGTGAAATCTCCTTTGATTACCATGGTCCTTTGGTTCGGGCATTAAGCGATCATATGTCTGAACCCTTAGCACTTAAAGCACTTGATCTAGCTTGTCTTCCTATCATATCCTTGCCCTTCTCATAAGTTCAACTTGGCACTTCACCATTAGGTTAGCCTTTCAAATGGGTTCAGACATCCATCTTTCTACTCGACTTAGTACTTGACAGAGCTCAATGACTTCCTTATCTGGGTCAACTAGTCGACATTCTGGTTGATACTCAGCTTCTTCTCTACCTCTTTACTCATTGGGCCATTCTAATGACTTCATTCGTTGTAATGAACTGCTGGTGCTCTATAATGTCTCAAATATCACCTCTCAATCCTGTAAGAAACCTAGAGATTGTTCATACTGGGGGCTCTTCCACATCATATCAGATCATAAGCATTTAGAATTCCTTTCGTTAATTGTTCGGCCTCCTTATCTTAGCTCCTAAAGTCGAGTAAAAGTGTCTTATAGATAAGTATCTGGTATGAATTTATTCCTTAATATTCTCTTCATCTTAAGCTAAGTATTAATCTCTCGGTAACCTTATCACCTTCTCATACCTTGGAAATTCTTTCACTACATGGCAGCATATTTAGAGAACTCAATAGTAGCAGTTCTCACTTTCTCGTAATTCTCATACTGATAATATTAAAAAATACGCTCCACTTTCTCTTCCCATTCCAAATACTCATTAGCACTCCCAAATCCAATAAAGCTTGGAATCCGAAGCTTCACATGGTCAGATGCTTTGGGGACTCTAGCTTACTCTTCTTTAAAATACTCTTCCTTGTCTTCTTCATCTAGTTCCCTTAAGTCCATCCTTCATCTTACTCATCTACCTACTCCTCTGCCTCGAACTGATTAAGTTTAGTTTTGACTTCTAACAGGTTAAGTAGCTTATGGGATGTTTTGCGTGGCCTCAGTCGGTTGGCAACCTAATGCATGAACAGCTTGGGTTAGATCTATCGGGACGTTAGCCATCTCATATAGTCTCTAGTTAGTACTTTAGGGGTTCCTTAAGATTGTCATCCATGGGGAATAACTTCACTGTTATCATCTCCAGCACTAATGTTTATACTTAGGTCAATCATATTCACCATTGATTTAAAGCTTAAACTCTTCAAATAGGTGATATAGCAAACACTTCCACAAACTAAGAAAAGTAACGACTAACAAACACAACAATCAAACGACATAGTAACTTGCTCTGTTTCAAAAACACAAAATAGCGTATTAAGAGAACTTCAAACATAAACCACAACCCAAACAAAACCTCTACTCTGATATCAAAATGATGCGGACCATGACCAAGAACAGATAAGGCTAATTGCTAAATTGGTCCAAGCTTGTGGAAAGCTTGGAATGGAAACGATGGGAAATGTGTAAAAGGACAAATGCTAATAAAAAAGTAAGTGAAATCCATGAACAACTCCAATGGATATGACACACCAATGGAACGTTTGAGGACTTACGACATAACTTGATATGATGCACTAGATGATCTGGTGAGGTTACTCACCACCTAGCCTTGCTTAAGGGTTAGGATAAGAGTGAGATGAATGTAAACAAATTAGTGTTTACGAAAGAGAAATGTTAAGTATATTAATGTTCAATCTAATATTTATAACTACAAGTATAAGAGATATTTATACTTAAGAATTTAGGATAACATGTCTAAAAGGGAAAAGACAAAAAGGGCATCTCCTAAGGAAGTAATGTATAAGATACAAAATTGTGAAAATGAATATTTAAGGAAACCAATCATTGGTGTAATGAGTTCTATACATGATTCTGTACACATGGCAATGTTGTATTGGTGATGCTGTTAGAAGATGCGGAAAAATGTACGATCAACTTGCTTGTCCAAGTAGGGGTGGCTTAGTTGGTTTAGAGTGTCTTTATCTCGGCTTCTCGGTAATAGAGATGCCAAGTCATTGGTTGGTTCGAGTGCGAGTGAGTAATCTACAATTCGGCGTATTGTTGAGGGATGGGCAATCTTTCAGCTCGGCATAAAGAGTGACTTGGCAAAGAAATACTCGGCTTTAGTAGGAGTCAGCTGGAGTAGGAGAATTCCCCTTGCTAGGCTTTCCAATCCTCAGGCTCAATTGCGGGTCAAAGGCTCAGTAGGCTGATTCCTATCAAATAGTCTCTTGCTATCCACGCCTATGCCATTTCTGGTTATAGGAGCTATGTATAGGAACCTATCCCATACCCATACTTGAAAGAGAATCATCATACTACCCATCTCACAGGTAGTTTTTGACAAAGAGCCACATAGCTATCTATACAACCATATGAAGCATGCGGACCCCTAGCTGCACTGTTTAGTTCTCTCGAAGTCCTCTAATGGAGGGAGGACATAGCATGCACTAAGTTACCAATTTTGTTGGCAAATATGAACCCTTCGAGAATTTGCAAGATGTAAGCTTTGGTGTAACTTCTAACCTGCTCATCATTCGCCTACTCAAGTAGGGAACCAAAGTGGTCAACTAGCTAGCTCATACGTAGGCACCCTCTTCATGAATCAGCAGACTCCTTTAAAACTACCTCAAGGTATGTAGTACATATCTTTGGCTACGTCTTATAAGTGATCCCTATCGTTGGCAATCCATCCACTCAGAGGCTAAACTAAACTTCGACATCCTAAAGTGTTATCATCAGCTCTCCATAGGCTATGTAGAACGTATGAGTCTCCTTCCTTCACCTCTTAACCAGCATAGTGATCTAGCTGAATGTAAGGAAGATGGCTTAGACTTGTGAAACTTACTTAATCATAGTAAGGTAGCATGCAACTATCCAATAGTATCTCTTGGACTTATTAGTTCTGCCTGAGTATTCGGTCATGTTGCTGTACATGTAAAGCCTCTATGTCCTACCAAGGATACAAGTCCATAGTTTCTAGTTAAGTAGAGTAATTTACGTTAGAAAGACAAGTTAGTGCTCTTACATGTCCTACCTAAACTTGTATGGACTTGTGCCTGTCTTATCTGGTAAGAATGGATCCATCAATAGGTTTGGGCTCCATCTAACCTACAAAAGCATGAAACAATATGGTCAAACAGCAGAATTGCATAATAAGTACGCATAACATGGTTAATAGCTAGTAAATAAACAAAACAAATCATGCATAAGTTAGTATACTCAGTTTTAATTACCTTATTGATTCCTCCGGGGGCACGTTATTTTGTTGTGCCCCTGCCTCCTATATAACGCGTAAGTTGTTCTATTCGGATGATCTTTGACATTCATCTCCATATAGAAATATTTCATCCTAGGCTTACCCTTCATTCATTCCAACCATGGTTTAGGTTGTATTTTCTAGAGGTATGGAATCACTAGCCAACTCGACTCATCTCCAATGGGAAAGAAGTAGGCTCTATACATTTGCACCTGATACGTAGACTTGTGTCAATCCCCGATATTGGTAATCACGTCAAAACACTTGAAACTAGCAGTAACAATAGCATGTAAGCAAGGAATCTTATATATCTACTAGTTGTTGCATGTATACATGTACCTGTTGAAGTTTACCGTTTGCATATGTTTACTTCCCTTCATCTCATTCCTTACAGGTTTGCTTATAATCTCAACCTCATATAGTTTGCTACATCGACTTAAGTGAACCACTCAATGAGAACTTACTTACTTGATTCACTCCTTTAACATGTTCGTCGCATATTAGGTGTATGGTCGGTTTACATCCACCCACTTAAGCACCTCCTTATGTCTCTTATCTTAGTGGAATAAGCAATTATAGAAGATCTTCCTTATAGGTGATGTAACTGGTAGACCATGGGTATGCTTCAATACCAAATTATACGCTTCTACAAGGTTAGGTGTTATATACTTGGATTGATAGCCTTCGTCATATGCAATATCTACTGATGCATCGATAAAGGACGAAGCACTCACACACCTACGGATCGACTAAGAACTTACACACCCACAGCCTGTTGAACACCCAACCACTGACGATTTGACCACGCAATAGCACCCAATTCTCTTTCACATTGTTGTACTTCACTATCTTCTGCACAAGCCACGTCTCACGACAACTCGAGTATGCATTGCCATATGCGCAACGCCGATCACAACCGAACAGGGAATCAAAACAACAGCAAGACTCCACTATTTTCACCGTATAGTGAACAACAAGCAAGGTTCAATTCTTTCTTTTTTTATTTATTTATTTGTTTCTTTATTTATTTAGTTATTATTTTTATTATTATATTATTATTTTGTTAGTTAGTCAGTTAAGTTTATAATATATCATATATATATATATATATATTAGTTTAGTTGTATGTAACATTTGGTTTTTTTAGGATTCTTCACATAGAAAGCTTTTTTTTTTTTAAATAAAAAAATAATAAATAATAAAAAACCCTTTAAAATTTTTTTAGGACTTTTAGAGATTTTTTTAAAAAAAAAATCACTAAAGAGTTAGGATTGCCTTAGACTTTTGAATAAATAATTAAAACGTAAATTTGATTAGTTTTCAAAATTAAAATTATCTAACATACTAAATTTCTTGAAAAGAAGTACGATTGTCTAATCTCGGTTAGCAGGTATGTAAACACCTTCAAGGCGACCATAAAATATGTAGAAATTTATTTTTTTTGTTTTTATTTTTTCTTAAAAAATATTATAATTTGAAAAATAAACCTAATTTTGATAAATAAATAATACTACCCGTTAAGGTTTAATAGGTTAGCCTCCGAATTCGGAACCCTCTGGTTTTTTTATTTAAATTGAAATCAAAGACCGATAGCTAAATCGTAGTCAATTTATCCAATTGATTATGATTCTTTTTCTTTTTTCCAAATTCGGTCGGGTGGTGATTCCAAAAATTTTTTCTAAATAAAAAACCAGAATTTTCAAATTTCTTTAGTTGATGATTAATATTAAATGGGTTTAGGTTTAGTATTAATTGGAAAATAGAAAATCAAATTAAAATAAGAAAACCGAAAATTCAAGCTCGATAAATATACAACATAGATTGACATACAAACACAACATTTAAGCAACCTAAATAAGTCAAATATACCTACGTCTAATCTTAAGGTTCCAAATTGGGGAAATAGAAAAACAACCAAAATTGATGCATGAAATTTGTGAAAATGTAGTAGATTTAGTGTATAAGATGCTTACCTTTGATTGTTGGATGAGATTTTGCTAAAAAAAGAGAAAAAAAAAAAAACCGTTGAAAGAGATGATTTAAGGATGTGTGTGCACTGTGGTTGAAAGAGATGAGAGAAAGGATATGTTTGAAATGAGGAGCGTGATATTCTGTTCATGCTGGGATCGGTTTTATTTGCTGGAAAGGCACTTTTAGTTATAATATCAAACTAAAAGCGCTTTCTTCTTACAAAAAAATACAAAGAATGAGCCTTTTGAAAAGGTGTCTTCGATGCTAAATTCATAAAAACTAAAGATGCCTTCACAGCACTCTATATGTAATATTTTTCTCCATGACCCCTTTTTTTTATTTTTATTTTTGTCAAGGAACACCTTTTAGGTGCATTATTGTATTGCATTGCTTATTTTACTTAGTGAAACAAAAATTTGAGAAAATTCAAGGGAATTTAAGGACTTTCACTAAATTGAAATTGAAGGAAATATGCCTTACACCATTTTTTTTCCCAATTCACTGTATTTTTACCTTCTATGAGTATACGTGAACAAATCTTTATATGGATTAACTAAAATGGGAACAACATCCCATTTGAAAATGACATGAGTATTATATTAATTTGAATAATGGAATCTTTCATATTGTAATTTGAGTGTAATATGCATTAGTTGGTAATTTTTGTACCCTTTTTACTTATGAGTCAAAGTTAAGGATTATTTTGATATGTGATCCATCTTATCAAGACATTTTCAAGTTACCATTCATATCATCCTTTTTTCCATCTCCTCCAATATTCGGTGCTCTCATAGCCATTATATAATTCTTTTTCCTTACAAACGAGAAACAAGAAGGTTCAGTCTCTTTTTTATTATAAAAATATATTTCGCAATCAACACTATAAAGGTCTAAGTAGATCTTAACTTTAAACTATCAGACAAGAAGATAAGATTTTGTATTTTACCATAATATTATTATATAATAAAATATTCCTTTTGTTTTATGTTTCCCTTATTCTTTTCCATGCGAATATGCTCATATGGAAAATAGACCGTCGACATTGATAGATAGGTGATGTAAATCCCAACAAATGGTGGTACTGCTTGTTGAAGAAGTAGCGAGTTTGATTTCGACGAAGCTGTAGCCACAATCCCTCTCTATTGATATATATCTTTTTCTTCCAATGAAAGTTGATATTAAATATTTTTTATTTTTAATTTCATCTATGTTTCTTTTACATAGATATTTTATAGATATATTCAACATTAATATCTGTTATCTCTTCTATATAATATTATTATCTATTATTACTAGAGGAATAGGAGACTGTTCGACTTCAATTTTTTAAAATATAATTGTACATCATTTGTTTTCATGTATAACTGTTTGACATTAATTGTTTTCATATATTATATTATTATATATTCTATATTATATTATATTATTCTATTATCAATTATTATATTAATATTTTCTTAGTATAGAAATAAATTGATTTCTTCCTTTTCTTTTTTACATGGGACATTTCATACCGTTTATGGTTTTTTTTTCCACGTGCATATAGTTAGATTCAATTATTTAATATATTATGAATTCTATTCTATACTTTATTTATTTTTTTATACACATCGCATTGTAAATGTATAATTAGCTAGTTTTAATTATATATATATATTTAAGATCATGAAGTTAAAATAAGTTTAATTAAGTCGAGTTTGAACGTATCAAATATTATGTTTAAAAGAGTATAAACTTAAAATTATAAGTTTATTTTTATTTTAACTTGATCTCGATTTTTAAAATTCTATCAGGAGCCCAAGTTAGACCTGTTTATTTAAGGTCTCAATCAAAAGTCAATGACGAAAAATTACTTTTACAATGTACTCCTTTGGAGAAAATAAAGTAGGTCAAATGCCCATGAGTTAGGTTGCAAATGGAATCCGTGGGCTTATCAATCCATTTCTTTTCCCATCTCGAATATGGATTTCGGTTGTGGCAAGCCGGTTTTTGGGTCATGTCATTTTCCATGGGAATGTTGGGTTTGCGATGCGAATGCCCAGTCCTGTGACTCCTGTCTAAAATGTGCCATGTTTGGTAAACTTAACGAAAATAGAAATCAATCAAAATAAATGGGAAAGAAAAGTAGAGAAATGAAAGGAAAGGAAATGAGTGGAAATATAGTATTCATATTTTATTTCGATTTATAAAATGGAAATGGAAGAAAATGTTTTCTTTTTATGTTAGTAATAGATTTAATTTTACTTTTAGGGCATCCTTACAATTTTATAAGATTTCTATTTATTTTTGGAGAGAGACTAATTCGTGTTAAAAGTAAAAACCTTTTCATTGATTTCTCTTCAATTCTATCTATAACCGTCCTTATTTTTTATAGCCAAATACAATATTTTTGTTGATTTCCTCTCATTTTCACGTATTTCAGCCATGACAAACATAGTATGTAAATATAGAAATCCTCAAAGGACAAATGAAAATCCATTGAGATTGAAGCTGATGGTGTATCTCATAGCCTTGGAAAAATTTTAACTAACCTATCTCTACATAGAGAAATTATATCACCAAATAAAGTATAGCTTTTATCGACCTTCTTAGACTCGTACCAAAAAATTAATACGAATTAAGTTAAATCAAAATCAAATTGGAACCGATAAATATATAAAGATATAATTTATTTTTTTCTAGTTTACTTTTTGTTTTTCTTAGATCTATTCTTTTTTTTTTATCTTTTTTGGTAAATTGTTGCATTCCTTAACAAAAATAAAAAAAAAAAAGAAAAAAGAAAGAAGGGTACATTCCAACTAAAAAAACTAGACCAAGTTCAATAGAAACTAGGATGGATTGGTTAGGTTAATTAGGTTATTTTTTGCTATTAATAAGGGTTAAAAAAATGATTTGGACTAGTTTTATGGTTAATTTAGGTTGATCAAATCATATCTTAATCTGACAAGACTGATTTGTACTTCATTTTCCCATTGACTGCATTCTTAATATCGTGCATTTTGCCCATTCTTGATTAACAACGTCAAATCGAAATATTATTTACATGCTACGTGTACTATTAGGGGTTCAGCTATCATTCTACGACGTTCCACTTACATAAATTATAGAAATATATATATAATCTGTAATCAATCAGACACAAATAATTACACTTTCTTCTGGTTGGTCATTTGCTAATTCGTGTGGGCTAACGGGCACCCGTCACTCTCATGATTCATTATCTAGCTAGCTATCTATTTTGTTTTTATGGCTTAATCAAGTATGCTCAATGATTGATGCTTATCGTCTTGCAACCTTGGTTTGCGTTTTGTGCATGGAATTATACAACTTACGAACTAAAATTGAAGTCAAGGGATCGGATTGACAAAGGAGATAAAAACTTAATTTCTTTAAAGTTGTGCAACGAAATTTTTATGATAATTCAAGGTTTGGAGATCAATATTTTGAAAATTTTAAATAAAAAATTAATATTTTATAAAGTGATTTAAATAAGCGATTCAGTTATTATAAAACTATAATTTAATAGTTATTTTGTGAAATTATTTAAATAATTTTATAAAGTATTGATCCCTTATTCATATTTTTAAAACGTAAATCTTTTATTTAAATTATTTTATGAAATATTAATTTTTTATTTAAAATTTTTAAAATATTCATATTTTATTTAAATTTATCCTCAAATATTAATTCTCTATATTGCAATTCTTTTGAAAAAAATTTCAAGATCAAATGTGTTAAACTTTTAGATATATCGGTTCCATATACAATGTTACTAGATCCGTAGATTTAAAGGTTTAAAACATATAATTTATATAGTGTACAAACTTACTACTGCATGCGTGTATCGTAAAGTTATATAATTTCAGACCAATAAGGAAAATACTCATATGCTACACAATAATATGTGTGTACGAGATAAAAAGAAGATGCTCGAGTCAACACTGTATTACTTGGTATATGCATTAGGTACCGTGTTAGCTAGAATAGCTGCTTGCTAAGCGAAGCTATCATTTGTCTATTTTGGCTGTTGTTGCATGCCTTTCCGTCATAATGACTTACCTCAAAACACTTTTTTTAATTCTTCATCGACACACCGACCACAGATCAACTTATAATAGGTAATCATAGTTATCCAACAATCACAATTATTTTCTTTTCCTAAACGACCATCAACCCAACAATCTCAAATATTCCAACTTAACTCACCGACAACGGACAATCAAAATCATTTTTCTCTTTGTTTTTTTTTTTTAGATAGAAACAGAAACTATAGATTAATTCAGAATTGGATAATATTAGAAAGAACTAATAGGAACTCGATTTTAGTGCAAAAGCTATATGCCAAATGATACGAATCCCGCAAATTGATTCTGACACCTAAGAAAAACGATTAGGAAATCATTTTCAAGAAAGTAAAAATCAAACTAGATCTTTGATTAGTTGTCTTGATCGTGGTTGGACTAACTAAGGTGCACGGATTCAGGTAGAGTCCAACTCGAATGGGCTTGGACTTCACTTCCTACTTCTCGATACCTACAAAAAGCCCCTTGTAAACGTGACCATAAGGGTCCTACAATACTCAAGTTAACAAGGAGGATCAAGTAAAACGAAGATGAGCACTAAGGACCTAATGGATTGGTCTTGCCTAGGATGTGTGTAGTGTGTCAAACTTTTGTTCTGAAGAGAAAGAGAAGGGAAAAGTTTCTAGATAGTGAGAAGGGTCTCCCCTTACTACTTGGCCCCTACACCTTTTTTGTAGGTTGTCTAGACATATGGCGATTAAGGATTCACTTGTATTAGCTGTTGGGAGTCAATGCGCTCTACGGTAGAGACTTAGTTTCACTGTGAGTGGCATGTTGTGGTTGACTAAGTCACCAAATCTGCAACTTAGTGATCTGGTAGGAGCATGGGTGCCAGGTGTGTCGACGGTGCTACAGATGTCAAGTGCTCATTAATGAGTTGTAGTGAAATATAAGCATTAAAGACAAAAATCGGGTTGAGATGTTAAGGAAGGGGTCAGTTGATGCTCGATGTGGATGAGTTAAGCCTCAAGCTTATACTAGATGATCGATGATCGCTAGCTTGACAGTTGGGGGTGACATGCTCAAACAATTGTTATTTGTTTCACCAGGTAGGTTATGATGTGGGGACAGGCTCGTCATCAACTTGCATCTTCATATGCATGAGCTCATGGCCTTATAGGAGGGTCGACGTGTGAAATGTGAGCTCGTTGTTCACTTGGGCACCTCTTAATGTCCTTCATGATGGGCTTTACCCATTAGGTCTTGGTTAGGCGAGAATTGAGTATCAATACTTATCTTCTTACTCTTCTCAGCATTTAAGGCACGAAGATTGACTGAACCAAGGCTAAGCCTCTAAGCAAGGGACCGATTCTATTATTTGGGGTACATAGACGGTTGAGATTTAGCACACGTCCTATCGTGGGTTCGTACTCTAAGAGTGGTGAGACCATTTTCCTTCTCCCCTCGTTTGTCTATATAAAGGGAGGCTTGGATGTTCATTTTTCACTTTGCTCTATTCCTTTTAGAGGAAACAATGCCAAAATTTTGACTTGTGAGCTAATTGCTTTTTATCTTGTGCTTCTAATCTTTGTTGATCACTTGTTTCGATGGCTGATCAAAGCATAACTGGTAATCAGAGTGAGTTCTCCTGTCCTTTTGTTTCGTAGGAAGTAGATGAAGGTTGTGAGAGCTCTTTTTGAGTAAGGTGTGGTAACCCTACTCCCCTCGAAATAGCGACGGTGGCAAGAGAAGAATATTGAGTAATACTATCTTGGGAAGAGAGAGGGAGTGCACGCAGTGACGTCCTTACGATGTGTTCTTACTAAATAGCGATGAGGATAACATTGGGTAATTATTGCAAATGATTGTCATGAATGGGTATGTACGTGCTTGTGTTCCTTACGTAGCAAGCAAGAAGAAGTTAAGGTTAGTTTATCGGGTAATGGAAGTAGTGCCTAGGTAGCGAGTAAGGCTTATCACATAAGGGATGACTGATCATTCGTTATTTACACAAAGCCATTTGAGCTTAGTCTTTGCTTCCTTTTTTTCAGAATTGTTGTTGGAGTTCTTCTAATACTTTAAAGCTGCACTGGGCAACCTTAATGTAAATGCATGAATTCATCTACTTGCTTTTGAGGCGTAATGCATTTGAGAGTTGCAGTGGTTGACTGTGCAACTGTTTAGGTACTTTTTCTTTGTAAGGAAGGTAGCTAATGGATGGGTTTACATCGCTACCTGAGGCATAAGAATGAGTATTATTGATAAGTTGCCAAATAAGGTAGAATGGTAAAAGGAGTTCTTTCACTGTATTCATGCTCCCGAACCCCTTAATTTCCCAATTAAGTGGAGATAGCCCATTCAGGGCAGGAAGTTGAAGGTTTTGGGGGATGAGTACATGATGGCAACATTGAGCTCTTGAATCTGGTAGGCTAGAGAAAGCTCAAACCTTTGTTGATATGTAAGAAGTATAAGAGTAGAGCATTGTTGTTTGCGATTAAGATAGGTATTTGTTGTACTTGGCCAAGGAGGAGCAGTTGGTTGTCTATTGTGTCCCATTGTCTTACTGTTGTAGTAGGGGACATCGAGCTCCTTGCCCTTGGCTTAGTAAGTGCCTTATCTTAACTTTAGTTTGTTTTCCTAAGGAGTTCATTTGTTCTTTTGCAACTTCAGAATTGACTGTAGAGAAGTTGAGGGCAAAATTGTTGGTTGTGTAGAGCAGGTAGCTCGAGAGTGCTTGGAGGCTTGAGAAGAAAAGGTTTCTTGAGTTAGAAGAGGAGGGGGAAAGTTTGCATTACCCCTAAAAAAAGTTGAAGAAGAAGAGTGAAAGGCAGCAAATGCTTCCCAAGGTTGTCTAGTAAGGTAGTGAAAATGTGTTGATAGGGTTGTTGTTGGGGACTTTAGTGGTAGGCCAGCTTGCATTTGGTGGGGGTATGACTCTGGAGGTTTCGATTGGGGTTAAAGTCGTTGATTGGGGCCCTGAGGCAGTAGGTGCTCAAATGGATGTGGAGCGGGTAAGTTCAAAGTGAACACTTGATGCTGCTACTTTAGATGCCATTAAGATTCCCAATGACAAGAATGTTGAACCTTTAGTCTGTCATGGTAGGCAAGTAGCCCCTATGTAGCTTATAGATCATCCTGCTTAGAGGTTTGAGCAATTGCAAGGTTGGTTCAGGCAATTGGTAGTGGGTAGGAACAAAGTGGAGGCCTCAGCAGAGTTGTTAAGGAGGCATAACGAGATAAGCTGATCGCATGTTTCTATCAAAGTGCTCGGTCTTAGTTTGAGTACTAACTATGTATTTTGCTCACAACTGTATGACTTGGTGGATTTCATCCTCGCATACAATCGGTCAGTCCTTTAGTTGGAGGGTAGCTAGGTAAGGGCTGAGGTTGAGAGGTTCCAAAAGGCACTAAAAGAGGAGAAGAAGGTGCATGACAACTTAGCTGTCGCCTTTAGTAACCTGGAGTACTAGCACAGGGAGGTCTTTAAGCAGGTGGGTAAGTTGAAGGATAACCTAAGGCTAGTTGAGGAATCCAGCAAAAGTATTGAGGATAAATTGATAGTTGAGCTGAAGCTGAGATGACAAGAGCTAGATAAGTTCTTAGCTAACTTTGCTAAGAGGGAGTTTGAGTTCTTGAAAGGCGATGGGTTGTTAGACGAGGTCAAACGTAATCTCTTCATAGAGACCTTGTATGACCTATGATTGAGAAGGCCATCACCACGATTGAATACGTAATGGTAGAAGAGGTGTAGAAACGAGTTCTACAAAGGATGCCTGATGCAAAGTTATCCTTCTTGCATTGGCTAGATGAACCTAAGGTTGTTGCTGGAGGTGGGCTGAGTGGTGAGTCTTCTGGTGACTTGTTAGGAACTTCCAATATTGGCTCGAATGCCGGCTTCGGGGAGGGAAGTGGTGATGGTGAGGTTAGGTAGGAGCAGTAGAAGGAATAGCAATAGGTCGAAGATGCTTAGGAATTTTGTTGGAGTTTGTTTTTCTTTTTAGTGCTTGGTATAGGCAATGCGTGCCCATTTTTTGTTTCATCTTCTGTAATCTTATTTTTGTAGAGGTTAGGACACCATCCTCCCTTCTTGTAATGGAGATTTCCTTTAATTGGCTCTAATTTCTTTTATGTTTCCCTTAGTTGCTGCTTCTTGTGTTTTTATTGTGCTTATATACATGAACTTCATTCATTTTTTGTTTAAGCCTTTTGTATCAAAGAAGATGTTTCCCAAACAGACTGTATACCCAATTTCCTTGCGAGATTAGCTAAATTCTTTATCCTTAAGTAGGTAGTCTACGCTAGCTCATTGATATCTCTTTGTATGCTTGCTTGCTTGTCTGTATGCTATCACTTCATACTTGTTCTTGGTTCCTGTCTTAGTGTTTTTATCTTGTGACGATGTTTACTTATAAGTTAATGCACCTTATCTCCTAAGTATATTGTGATTCTTAGGGTTTGTATGGGGCTTAGTGCCATGGAGTGACGAGCCTGCCAGAACGTATTTTGTGATGATGTCACAGGATCTCCTTAATAAGGCAATTTTAGCAAGGTGAATCTTTTACTAACATACACTGTCTTCTCCATAGAGTTTATTTTGGGTAGCATGCGCTTCTAGTAAGTAGAATGCCTCGAGTAGGGTGCCTTCCAGAAAATATTTAATATGCATATGGCACATTATTAATTCCTCAAGCATTGTTTGGGTTCTTAATGTGTTGAGGCTGTGCAATGGTCAACATGTATATGGTTAGGAACATCTCATGGCTTCTATATAAAAGGTGCATAGGTCCTTGCTTTGCCATGCGAATCACCCAAATAACTTTAGTAGGGTATAGGTTAGAGCCGACATAAGTGTGTTCGAAGCAATCATGTTGAGGGATGCTATGCTCGAGCTGTGGAAAGGGGTTGCCTTTGACCTCTTCCTTCGGGTTGTGATCATAAGGCGTGGATAGCTACTTGGTAGTATTGGTTGGATCTCGAGCTATGATTGGGAGGCATACGTAGCCTTTAGATCCTCCTCTCTTTGTGTCCTAATAATACTAGGTAAAAGAGGGAGGCTTAGGTATAGGCATGCTTATTTGCATGAGGTTCTGGGTAGCTTTTACACGTACTGTTCTAGATGACTCTGAGCAAACGATGACGACCACGGTGACTATGACGATATACGAGGTCTTTTCTCTACCCTTACTTGATGACTGAAGTGCTTGTAGGGAATCCTTTGGTCACTCTAGGTGAAGCACTAACCTTCCTTTATTGTTAGTAGGGCCCCAAGAGCTTAGTGCCTCGAGTGGAGTAACTTAATTAGTTGTCCTCATTATCGTTTCTATGGAAGAGAGGCTTTAGAAGGTAGAGTGGGGACCTTCACTTAGAGGCTGATTATCATTGTGACCTCTATAGTTTGGGGCTTGGCCATGCAAAAATCTGAGGATGTAGTCACAACGTGAGAGCGAGATAGGTTGAAGTTGACAGGAGTTCCTCTTGGAGAAGAGTTTCCAGAGCGAGGAGCTAAGTTGAAAATGAGAGAAATATTTCAAGTGAGGCATATAGTAATAGTGTAGGAGGCAATTATATGCCTTTATATTGTTTAGTTTTCTATCTTGATGTAATTAGGCTTGGTATGCTAACCCGTTAAACCTTCTACTTCATTTAATTAGTGAAATAAAACTTTTCTGCTTTGATCATTGCTTTTTATTAGCTAGTTTACTTCCATTTTGCTCTCGTTATTCGATTTGACTTAGAGTTGTATTTAATAACTATTATAACAGCATCTTACTTAGATGAGTGTTTAGGGATGGAAAATTGACTCACATTTGGGGGCATAATTCAAATCAATGCTTGAGTGGAGTGCCTACATCACCAGTATAGGAACTAACTTGGGCAAAAACTTGGGGATGAAAATCAACCCAAGGTTAGAGGCCCATTGTAAATCCATGCCTAAGAGAGGTGCTTGTATTATTAGTATAAGGACTAACTTAGGCAAAATGAAAATCGACCTAAGGTTAAGGTTCGATGGGCCTAATGTAAATTGATGCTGAAGAGGTGCCTGCATTGTTTAGTGTAAGGACTAACTTGGGTAAAACTTGGGAATGAAAATCAACCCAAGGTTAAGGGTTCGATGTAAATCAATGATCGTGCAACTTGAGGCTACGAGGCATGGGAGAAGAAGAGAGGTACATGTAGGAAACTTCATTAATTCATTTCATTTAACCTTGGTTATAAGGGCTTTTGATTCTCATCACTGTACTTAAGGAAAGTAAGGTCTTAGATTTTAGGCATTCCATGCCTTGGGGATGGGTCATCGTTTTAATGTCTTAAGCTTGTAAGCACTTTTCCCACATCACTGATTACTTGTATAGGGTCTTCCTAGTTAGGGGTAAGCTTGCCTTGACCTTCTTCCAAGCCAATAGCTTGTAACTTTCTACACACTAAGTCTTTAAAGTAGAAAACCTTATATCGGACATTATAGTTATAGTATTGGGTAGCTTGCTACTGATAAGCTGCTGTGTGTACTCATACAACATCATGAACTTCATCGATGGTGGCAATGCTTACTTGTAGGGCCATACAATTAGCATTTACATCAAAGTGTTGTATCCTATTGGTAGGTAATTCCAACTTAATAGGGAGGACAACTTCTGTTTTGAACGTAAGACAGAATGGGGTTTCTCTAATCTAATTTCTATGTGTTGTGCGATATCCCCAAAGTATGTTGGGAAGCTCATTAGCCTACCCACCTCCTATTCGCTTCACCCCCTTCTTCGGACTATTGAGGATTATCTTATCAACGGCCTTAACCTAGTTGTTAGTTTGAGGATGGGCTATTGAGGTGTAGTGTAACTTGATATTATGCCTGTTGCATAAATCTCTAAAGCAATCGCTATCAAATTGCCTCCCATTGTCAGTGATCAACCTATATGGTACTCCAAAATGGGACAGTATGTGGGTTAGCATGGATCCTTTAACAGCCTGGACTGTAATAGTAGCTATTGTTAATGCCTCTACCTACTTGGTGAAGTAATCCACTATTACCAGAATGAATTGTTAGCTTGCTAAGGCTTTTAGGAAGGGGCTGAAGATGTCTAATCCCTATTGTGAAAATGGCCATAGGCTTGTCAAAAGGTGCAACTTTGAACTGGGGGTACGAGTGATTGGTGCATGCTTTCGGCAAGAGTGGCATTTCTAAACTATGGTCTTAACATCTTCTTTCATTATAGGCCAATAATACCTTAGCCTAAGTGCTCAAAGGTATAGTGCTTGGGACAAGATGCAATTGCTAAAAATTCCTACATGGAACTGCTAAAGGACACGGGCGCCCTCTTCTGTTCAGAAGCATTTAAAGAGAGGGATGTTATGTCCTGTCGTAGAGTACATCATTGATTAATGTATAGTTGGCTATGGTATAGGCTAGTTTGCTTGCCTTTGCTCGGTCTTCAAGTAACACTTCACTGTTGAGGTATTGTATAAGAAGGCCATCTAAGAGGGCTTTAGGGTTACTTATGTCATTTCTACAACTTGCTACTATCGTACCTCCATGCTTTGCTCAAGGAGGTATTGTATGAAGAACTACATATCACAATTGTGTGATGTAGGAATGGTGGATGAGGCTATCTTAAATAGTTTATGATAAGGATTAGGACCAATTATACATTCCTAAGCTCAATGGCTCTCTTAGATGGTCCATCGAGTTGTCCGAGGTGAGTTAAGCGCTGAGGAGCAATGCTTGCCCCAATCTGATTTGCTGAGCTACTTTGCTCTCCATGCCATCCAAGATGTTGTTAAGGTAATCAACCAGCATACCAAGTCGAATCCTTTACTAAACTGTAGTCCAAGCACTAAATTTGAATGCAACAATCTCTATTGTATCGAGGCCGAGCAAAATTGTTAGGAGCCAACCATCCGAGGTCAACCCCTATGTGAGTCATCCTTGAATCAACCACTATTTAACCCTTTCTGACTTGAATAGGCCTAAATCGAGCTTCACCCCTACCCAAACAACAATATTGTCAGAATCACAGTAAAAACGTGCATGCACTGTACTTTACTAACATCTGTATTATCCTTTCTAACAAAGGACGTCTACATTTCTTCTTTGCATGATGTCATATTTTCTTTATATATTATTCTTTTTGTTTTTAGCAAATAAGGACCATTCTTTTGTAATTTCTATCACCTAGGATTTGCTTTAACGGAATGATATAAATACCTTCATATTGTAAAAGTAAAGATGAATATACAAAGAATATATCGAACTTTTTTTCACTCTTGAGCTAAGCGTTCCCCTTACTTTTGAGCTACTCTTATCTAGCCTATTCGAGTGTAGACTAGTAGACTAGTGGCAAGTGACTTTCGACCATATTTATGTGTCATATCAAGTGTGACCTGAGTTTGTGTGACTTGAGTTTGTGTGAAGTGTTAGTAAGTTATATCCTTTGTTAGTACACGAGAACCCCTTACTTAACCTTCAACTATGATTTACCTTTTAAGTCATCTTGGGGCTTGGACCCACCCTTTTGGTTACGTATGATATCGGGTTTATATATTCATTCACGAATCCGTATCATTTTGGTATCAGAGCTTGGCTACGTTTGAAGCTGGATTCTACTGCTGTGTTCTTTTAATAGTTTGTCATTGCTTTCGTGTGATAGTGATTCTATTGTTAGCTTTGAAGTTCAATGGTGAGAAGCGTTTTGTACTCTGTTTTCACTTGTTTTCGATACACCAAAATAGAGTGTTGTTAACTATGTATTTGTTGAGAAATTATCATTGTGAAGCAAACATCAATATCGGATTCAAGTGTATAAGAGACTTTGGGAAACTAAGAAAGTGGTACTCGACATTGCCAAGGGCAAGAAGGAAGCTTTTCATCTTAATCAGTGGGTAACTGCTTAGTAGCTAACTTGGTGACTGTTATCCAAGAAGATAGACAACGAGCTAGAAATAACACTACCAGAGAACGTGAGCAACAACAACGAGGCAATGGTCAATTTGGCTGGGTTAATACCCCAGCTCACCTACCCCAAGCTGAAGGATTTGGTAGGGATGCTAGACGAAGGTTAGTACTAGAAGAGATTGAGGAGGAAGCATAAGGAGTTGACGAGGTAAAGGAGTACAATGAGCCTAAGGAAAGAAATGTACAAGATCCTAGAGTCAAAGGACTTAGAATGCGTATTCTAAGTTTTTCTGGAAGTAGTAATGCCGAAGACTACCTAGATTAGGTAGATAAGATTGAAAAGCAGTTGAATGCCACGAAGTGCTTGATAATGCAAAGGTTAGATTTGCTGTGTTGGAGTTCACTGGTTATGTTGCCTTATGGTGGACGAACTTACAAGCTACTAGACTAAGGGAAAGAGAATAAGAGATTAGGAGTTGGAATGAAAGGAAGAGAGTTATGCAGAGGAGGTTTGTGCCAAGCTATTATTTGCAAAATGCCTTCAAGAGACTACAAGAACCGAGACAAGGAGCATCGAGTGTAGATGCTTATGTTAAAGAATTCTAGATGTTAATGATCTGATGCGAAGTTGTAGAGCTCAAAGACTAAATTGTCTCTTGATTCATTAGCGGTTGAGACCCGACTTGCTTAGATTACCCGAACAGAGGAGAAGGAACCCCCGAATAAGTTTTAGAAGGGCTAGAGTTTAGGGAGGAAGATGAGTGAGATCAAGTGTTTAAAATGCCAAGAATTTGGACACATGGCTGCTTAGTGTCCGAATAGGCGAACAATGGTGATCAAAGGCAAGGCACTAACCGTAATGGTCGATAGTACGAATGAAGAAGTAGAGGAGCTGAGAGAGGATGGATAAGCCAAGCTGTTTGATAAGGAAGTCATTTACAGCGAGGAAAGCAACTTTATACTAATCGCTCTAGTATTGAGGAGGACGATGAGTGTCAGTCCTGTACCCGAAGATGAATAGAGAGAAAATCTCTTCCATATTAGGTATAAGGTGAATGAATCACTATACGTATTGATTGTAAATAGTAAGAGCGACACCAATGCAGCCTCCGCATTTATGGTCCAGCAATTGAAATTGCCGACCATGCCCCACCCGAAAACCTTATAATCTTCATTGGTTCAATGATAAGAAAGCACTACAAGTGAAGAATTAGGTGTTTGTATCGATTTGCATTGGCAAATATCGAGATAAAGTACTTTGTGATGTACTGCTTATGAATGCGTCCTACGTTCTACTTAGATGACCATAGATGTTTGATCAAGCAGTTATGTATGACAGCAGGAGGAACACATGTTCTATGGAGCATGAAGGAAGAAGGATGAAATTGAGCTCCACGACTGCTGAGCAGGTAAAAATCATGTAGTCCCACTTAACCGAACCCTAAAGAAGGAGACTTTGGTATTGACTCGAGCCAAACTAAAAAGAGAAATAGAGTTAGAGGGACCTACCTATCTACTTGTCAGGAGGTTTCTAGAGATTAGACTTGGTGAGGAAGAGCTACTGATTGAGGTAAAAACCTTACTGGAGGACTTTACTGATTTGTTTCCGGAGGAGCTATCGGAGGATTTACCCCTAATTTGAGACGTTGAGCATGCAATTGAATTGCAACTAAGGGCCACCCTACCTAATAAGCCTGCCTATAGACTAAACCCTAAATAGGCTATCGAGCTACAGAGGCACGTAGATGACCTGATGGAGAAAGGGTACATGCACGAGTCCTTGAGCCCCTGCGCTATACTAGCCTTATTAGTGCTGAAGAAAAATGGGTCTTGGAGGATGTATATGGATAGCTGAACCATTAATCAAATCACTATCAAGTATAGGTATCTTATACTTAGGCTTGATGACATGCTAGATAAGTTAAATGGAGTAAGAGTGTTCTCTAAAATCAATCTCAAATCTAAATACCATCAGATTCGAATGCGTGAAGGTGATAAGTAGAAGACCGCCTTCAAGACATAGCATGGTTTGTATGAATGGCTTGTAATGCCCTTTGGGCTATCTAATGCGTTGAGCACATTCATGCAACTTATGAATCACCTGCTCCAAGAATTACTGGGAAGGTTTGTCGTGGTTTATTTTGATGACATTCTAATATACAGTCCTGACTTGGAGACGTATTGAAAGCATCTTTGATAAGTGCTTACAAAACTTTGAGCTAAACAACTTTACGCCAATTTGAAAAAGTGCAATTTTTGCCTATCTGAGGTGTTCTTGGGATTTGTTGTGAGTAGAGGTGGCATTCGAGTTGATGAGGAGAAGGTAAAAGCAATTATAGAACGGCTTGAGCCGACCTGTTCTTCCAACATGAGATGTTTCCATAGTCTAGCATCATTTTATTGCTAATTCATAAAGAATTTCAGTATGATTGTGGCCTCACTCACCGAACTCTCGAAGAAGAATGTTGAATTCAGATGGGGTGAGAAAGAGAGGAAGAGTTTTGAAGATGTGAAGGAGAAGCTAACTACAGCCCCCTTGTCTTAGCTCTGTTGAACTTTGATAAGGTATTTGAGGTATAGTGTGATGTGTCTGGACTAGGCGTAGGTGTTGTGCTAATGTAGGAAGGCCGACCTATTTCTTATTTCAACAAGAAACTTCGAGAAGCTACACTTAACTACTCCATCTACAATAACGAGTTCTACTCCTTAATCCAAGCCCTAATGGTTTGGCAATACTACCTATTGCCTAAGGAATTTGTGATCTACACCGATTATAATACTTGAGATATCTAAAGAGCTAATTGAAGTTGTCCTAGAGACAAGCCAAGTGGGTTGAGTTCATGGAGGGTTTTTCTTATGTTGTAAAATACAAGAGCAGAAAGAACAATGTAGTGGCCAACGCCTTATCGAGACGACGTACCTGCTCGACTGAACTGCAAACGAGGCTACTTGGGTTTTCAACCATCAAGAATTTGTATGCCGAAGACCTACACTTTGGTATTATCTACGTCCGATGTGAGGAAAGAAAAACGCTAGATGATTATCACAGGGAGGACGGATTCTTATTTAGAAAGAGGAGGCTATGTATCCTGACTTGTTCTATACGAGAACTATTAGTACGTGAAGCACATGAAGGGGGATTAACAAGACACTTTGGCCAGTGCCAACCTTATGAGGTATTATCCTCTAGATTCTTTTGGCAAAAAATGAAGAGAGATGTTTGATCCATGCCGAAAAGATGTGCGACTTGCTGAAAAGCGAAGAGTTAAGCCAAGTAAGGACATTAACAACCCTTACTAATCCCGACTAAACAATGGTCCGAGCTAAGTATGGACTTCATGTTAAGATTACCAAGGATGTCCCAAGTAAAGGACTCCATCATGGTAGTTGTGGATTGATTAACCAAGATGGCACATTTCGCATCCTGTTCCAAGACTGACGATGCTTTGGTTATATTTTTTCTTTTCTTACAGGAGGTGATTAAGCTTTACGGTGTGCCCAAAACCATAGTTTCGAATCGAGACCCCAAGTTCATGAGCCACTTTTAGAGGACACTTTGGAGGTGATTAGGAACCAAGTTATTTAATAGTATGTCTTGCCATCCACAGATCGATGGGTAGACCAAAGTTGTTAACTGAACTATGGAAACTTTGCTACTGGTTGCTGTCGAACGAAACATGGATAATTGGGATATGTGTCTACCAATCATTGAATTCGCCTACAATCAAATTGCCTACAACGTCATAAGTATGTCTCCATTCGAAGTCACCTATGGGTTCAACCCTGAACTGCCATTGGACCAAACACTATAGTCGAAGCTTAATGAAGACAGGCCATCCGTCGAGAGAGTTAAGGCCATCAAGGCCATGCATTAGAAGGTTGTAGAGCAACTGGGTTGAACTGTTATTAAGCTTAAAAATTGAAGCCAAGGATGAAAGAAGAGAGAATTTTGACCAGGCAATTTGGTCTGGATATACTTTAGCAAGGAACGATTCTCAAACTTAAGGAGAGTAAGTTGTGTCCCAAAGTTGACAGACATTTTAGAGTGTTTGAAAAAATCAATCCTAATGCCTATAGGATTGAATTACTTGAAGGATACAAAGTCTCAAACTCTTTCAACATTGCCAACCTCCAACCTTACACTCTCGAAGACGAGTAAACTGGAGCCGACCAAGATTTGATCCCAAATCTCAAACAACCCGGAGAGGATGATAGGGATTAAGGGCTGATTACATACTCTCCAGCCTGAGGGCTCTCTCAGATGGTCTACTGAGTTATCTAAGGTAAGTTAAGCACCGAGGAGCAGTGCTTGCCCTAGTCCAATCTACCGAGCTACTTTGCTCTCCATGCCATCCAAGATGTTGCCAAGGTGATCAACCAACATACCAAGCCAAACCCTCCATTAATCTATAGTCCAAGAGCCAAATCTGAATACAGCAATCTCCACTGTACCGAGGCTAAGCAAAACTCTCATGAGTCGACCATCTAAGGTCAACCCTAATGTGAGTCGTCCCTGAACCAACTATTGTCTAACCTCTTCTAACACCGAATAGTCCTGAATCGAGGTCTACCCCTGCTTGGATAGAAATACTATCAGAATCATAGTAAAAACGTACGTACACTATCATTTACTAACATTCGTACTGTTCTTTGTAACAAAGGACGTTCGCGTTCCTTCTTTTGCACAATTTCATATTTTCCTTATAAATTATTCTTTTTGTTTTTAGCAAATAATAACCATTCTTTTGTAATTTCTATAACCTAAGATTTGTCCTATCAGGATGATATAAATATTGTCATCTTGTAAAAGTAAAGATGAATATATAGAGAATACACTAAACTTCTTTTCACTCTCGAGTTAAGTGTTCCCTTTACTCTTGAGCTACTCTTATCTAGTCTATTTGAGTGTAGACTAGTGGCGAGTGACCTTTGGCTATACTTGTACGTCATATCAAGTGTGACTTCAGCTCATGTGAGGCGTTGGTGCATTATATCCTTCGTCGGTACATGGGAACCCCTTGTTCAACCTTCGACTATCATTTACCTTTAAAGCCATCTTGCAGCTTGGACCTATTCCTTTGGTTACGTATGACATCGGGTTTGTGTTCTCATCTACGAGTTCTTATCAATCTATCTACCTCTACATTTTCTACTCACAGGATCTTTTTGACTTCCTAAGAAGTAAACTCCATGGGAAGTTCCCATACTAAATGTAAGTACTTGGCCATTATTTTTCCTTTAGTCTCTTATTCTCCTTTGACTTGTTGTACAATCAGCATGGAGTCCGAGGGTATGCTAAGCTTTTCTACCTTGATGTCCTTGGCAATTCTCAGGCTGATGATGAGGGCCTTGTATTTAGCTTCATTGTTACTTGCTGGAAAGCCAAACTTTAGGGCATAGAGGATCTTTATACCATGTAGGCCTTGTAATGTAATACCAGCCTTACTCCCCCCTTTAGTGGAGGAGCTATTGACGTAGAGCGTCCAGACGAGTATGGTGAGCTTGAGTGGGCTCCAATGTATTTTGCTCTAAAGTTTACGAAGACCTGTACCTTGATTGCTTGCCTGAGGCGAAAATGGATTCCGTGGGTGTTGAGTTCAGGAGAGTACTTCATCATTTAGTTTAAAGTATTGGGCCTCTACGGTACAGTTTTGAGTGGTACGTTTGTTAGTATGACAATTGGATGTGATTGGAAGTAAGGCCTTAGCTTCTAGGCTGCGGTGACCACCATAAGGGTAAACTTTTCTAAGTGTATCTAAGTTTTAGCTATAGAGGATGTGACTAACATTATAGATTGGTCGGTAATCGTAGCCGTTGACTTGAATGAGTATTGAAGATAATGCCTTGTCACTGACTGTAAGGTGTAAGTATAATTCCTCTTTAGGCATTAGTTTGGAGAGTATGGGTGAGGTCACTAGGAAGCTCTTCAACTCTTGGAAAGTTTGCTGACATTTTGGTGTCCACTTGAACTCAGTGGGGTGTTAAGCAAATAAAAAAATTATGCACATTCATTAATGCTTCGAGATACAAACTGATTGAGTATGACTACCCTTCTTATTAGTTGTTAGACTTCCTTGATTTTGGTCAAAGCTTACATGTCTTAAATTGCTTTGATTTTGTTTGGGTTAGCTTTTATCCCTTGCTTTGTGACCATAATACTAAGAAACTTGCCTAAAGTGACTCTAATGATATACTTCTAAGGGTTAAGCTTCATTTGAAATCGGTAAAGATTTTGGAAGATCTCATAGAGGTTATAGATATGGTATTTTCTAGTTTTTCTCTTGGCAATCATGTCGTTGATGTAAACCTCCATGTTCTTACTTATTTGTAGATTACAGATGTAGGTAATCAGCCTTTGGTATGTGGCTCCAATGTTTTTTAAACTGAAGGGCATTACTTTGTAGTAATAGGTCCTAAAGTCTCTGACTAAGGACATATGGACTTTATCCTCGTAAGCCATTCGGATCTGGTTGTATTTGGAATAGGCATCCATGAAGTTGAGAAGCACTTGACCGGAAGTCAAATCATCGAGCTGGTCGATACACAATAGGGGGGAGCAATCCTTAAGGCATGCCTTATTGAGGTCAGTATAGTTAACACACATGTGCCACTTTCCATTTGCTTTTCTGACAAGTATGATATTAGTAAGCAAGGTTGGATATTTCTCTTTGAATGAAACCTGCTTGGAAGAGCTTCTGCACTTCTTCCTTGATTGGGATCTGACGTTCTAAGGCAACGTATCATTTTTTTTTGCTTAATAGGTCAGATGACTGGATTGACACTAAGGTGATGAGTAGCTTCGAGGATGTTGATGATTCCTGGCATATCTTTTAGGGTTGATGTTGTTAGTGATTATGCCTTGGGCAAATTATTGGATATTATCATTATTATATTTTATGAATTCAGAGGCATTCATTATTACATTGTTTACATGTTTACTCTATAATAATATCCTTAAATAATCATATAGTTATTCTAAATGTCTCTATATGCTCATTATTGGAGGAACAATGGTGAATTAAATCTAGTATGGGGTTTGATTATAATCATGGGATGTTTATTTGTATAGAGATACAAATCAAACTCATAGGTACATGTTAGAGAACTATGTATTAGATAGACCCCCTATGAGGTCATTACATGGATTAATTTCATAAGTGATTCTCATTATAACAATGTCATTGTATCTTTAGACTTGAAATCACCATGAATTCCAACATGAGGAACATTATGATTCAACTCAATTATACATTATCTTTAACTAGATAATTATAGAGGTTGTATTTGTGCATAGTGTGAATCATGTAAAGGGAGATGAGTGAGTAAGATGGGATTTGTCCGTCTCATTATGAGATAGATATCTCTAGGCCACTCGACAAGTGAGATTGAGAAATGCATAGCCATGCTCAAATGAATTGATAGTATGATTAATGTCATTTTCCATATCAATCTACTTGGAGATTGAGAAATGATAAGGTTGAACAATATAAGGGTGACACCATTCATGCCTTATGTTTAATCAAGATATCGTATGGCAAAAGAATCATGACATAAGTTATGGATTAGGAAAAGTCGGATTGCTAATCTTCACTTAATTTCAATAGACATAATATCTTACTAGAGGCTACTTATGTCTTTTAGGCTTGAGAGGAGTTTTTAGGCCTATTGCCAACATTAAGTGAACCTACAGGTTCACATAGAAAGAATGAACAAAATGGGCTATGGGTTTATTTTGGTTAAATTTAGTGGGAAGTATTTATTATTCTTAATGATTTAAGAATGATAAATAATTACTTTTATTATATTTTGTGAAAAACAATAAATAACATATTTAATATTATTAATATCCTTTGATATCTCACTAATCTCATAATATCTTATAGAAGATATTTTTGCTGGTTTATATATAGATATAGGTAACTTTCTATTGGGGTTACGCCGACTTTATATCATCAACATTAGACTTACAAAGAAACTTTGCAAACCAAAATTAGAGAGTGAAGCGTGAGAAATTAGGAGGGTTTCTAGCATTCATTTTGGTGCTAGCATACTACAATCTATTTTTAGTATGTTCGTTCGAGTATGGATACCATAGAGGGTTCTCACAAGATTGTAGCACCTATAGATCCGCATCACCAACACTTGTAAGATTTGAATAAGGTAATAGAATTTCTCTTGTATCAATTTAATTTACCTCATGAATCCACCGATGTTTTAGGGATTCAGTTTTTATTTGAACAAAAAAATTATACTGCAAATAAAGTTTTTCAGATCCTTAAATTCCAATAGATGCAAAAATGTTTGAGTTTTCCTTGAGGAAATCTAGAAGCTTGGCTTTGTCACTATCTAACAGCATGACTCCTATTTTGGTTATCATGCCAGGGGCATCGAATATCTTGATTTCCAAGGTCTCTTTGATGGGCTCTCCTTATGTTGGGGAAGTAGAGGAGTTGGTGGATTCGATGTTCATGACATTGTTTCTGGATTGGGCTTTGAGATAAAGAGTCTTAGATAAAGCCTAGTCGCCTTAGCCTCACCCATACTAGTGGGTGTCATGAACTTTACTTTGAGGCATCCTTGGCTAATGAGTATGTTGAATTTCGTGATGCTTAGTCTACCAAGGATGGCGTTATATGGTGACTATCTATTGACACTAGCAAATTCTATTAACTGCATGATAGTATGTTTATCATTGCCTAATTGAGCCAATAGGGTGATAATTCCCTTAGCAAGGACTGGTCTGCTACCTCTAAACCTTGTTAGGCCATGTTTGTATGATTGAAGTGGTTTGTCAAGTTGTTCTTTTGTTTGCTCAAAGGTGTTGTAAAAGAGCATGTCTACAAACTTACGCTATCGATGAACATTTTAGGGATGTTGAAGTACCTGATTTCAACATTTATGATGAGAGCATCGCTATAGGGTAAGTTAATTCCCTACTTGTTTACGTTAGTAAAAGTGATTGTGATATCAATCTTTAGCTTCTTATTTCTTATGATGTGAACCTCGTGTTTAGCTTTTATGGTTGTGTCACTTAATGGGAGCTTGGGGTCACTAAATATGGTGTTGATCTGGTCTCGTCATTCCTTATGGTTCTATTCGTCTATTGGGGCATTAGAATGTTGATTGTGTTGTTACTGTTGGTTATCCACTCGATGGCGCTTGGTTGGCTACTAGATTTGGTTTTTCTTCTTTGCCATGAGGTGGTTAATGCAGCATTTACAGACTAAGCCTTTGACTACATTCTTGAGATAGTAGCATTAGTCAATGTCGTACTCGTATACTTTATATTATTCATAGTATTTTCTTGAGTTTGTCACATCTAGCATTTCATAAATGCTTAGTGGTCTTGGTAAGTGTGCTTAGACTTCGAACATGATTTCGCTAAGTGGTTGGGTCAGGGAGGGTGTATAAGGTGTAGCCTTGGAATTTATGTCTTTTCTTATCATCCTTTTCTCATACTAGGGTTTGTGGTTTGGGATTGTGGGGTCTTAGGTAATCCTTTGTTGAGATGCGTATGCTATTTTCCACTTCAAAACGAACTCTGATGGCATCTTCTAAGGCTACATACTTCTCGATGACTTTGATGAAGTCATCCAAGGATTTAGGCTTATCTAAGGACACTACGTTAAAAGGGCTTCCTTAGGGTCTATGCTAGTGATGAGCGCTTGAAGAGTAGTTCCGTATCTAACATGGAAACTTACAACTTTGTTTGGTTAAAGCGCTTGAGGTATACTCGTAGGATTTTGTTAGGGCACTACTTGACATTGTACAGGATGGAGGAGTCTCTTTGTAGGACTTAGGAAATGAGGAAGTGTTGTTAAAATTTACTTTCTAAGTCATTGAATGAAGTGATAAATGTCTTAGAGAGGGTGTTAAACTAGAGCAAAGCAACTTTCGCCAGTGTATTGGGGAAGGCTTTGCAAATGATGACATCTGACAACTTGTGAAGGTTCGTTATTGTTTGGAAGTGTATGAGGTGATGATCTAGATTGATAAAGCTATTGTAAGTGTTTCGATGGGGTAGCCTTACGCCAGTAGGGAGGGTCTCCTCAAGGATTGTTTTTTTATCAGTATAGAATGTGACGCTCATGCAGACAATTCAACTTTCTTCTCATTACCCATGTTGGAGGTAGGGTGGATTTTGGTGATGGCCTTGGTGACAGGTTATCCACCGGCTTGCATATCATTGTATGTTCGCCTTTAGCATATGTTTTGCTACAGTTGCGGTTCAACCGGTTGGGTAAGTTTTCGTATAGTTAGTGACCGTGCTAAATCTAATCGTGCGAATGCATAATACTTATGTTGCATAGGTCATCATTCTTACTCGATTATGAGGAGGAGTTGACGGATGCCTCCTTGTTTAGACATGTTTGAGATGCACTTTTGAGTAATGTCACATCTTTGTGCAAAGTTGCAACAGATTCATGGTATTTTCTATTTTCTTCTAGCACTTGTTGGACTAGTGACTTGAGCTGTTAGATTATAGTACTTCCATTTTGAGGTGGGAGTGTTTGATCGCCTTTTCCTTGTTGGGAGGTATTGGTATCCTCTGTATGGGAAGCTTACAGGTTATTGTTCTTGCTCTTAGCCATCATCGTTGTGGTGGGCTAAAACGGTAGGCTTCAAAATGTTGATCATGGTTAGACCAACTAGGGTGTATGAACTAGAGTAGAGTCTAACTCGAATAGGCTTGGGCTTCACCTCTTACTCCTTAATTCCTGCAAAAAGCCCCTTATAGACATGACCATGGGGGCCCTCTAATGCTCAAGTTAGCCAGGAAGATTGGGTAAAGCGGAGAGTAGCATTAGGGACCTAATGGGTTGTGCTCACTTAGGATGTGTGCATAGTGTATCGAACTTCTATTCTGGAGAGAAAGGGAAGGGAAAAGTTTCTAGAGAGTGAGAAGGGTCTCCCATTTCTTCCTGGCACTCGGTACCTTTTATATAGATTACCTGGATGTGTGGTCAATTAGGGATTTGCTTGTACTGGCTGTTAGCAGTCAGTGTACTCCGTGATAAAAAATAAGTTTCACTATAGGTAGCATGTTATGGCCTATTAAGCCATCAAATTGCAGCTTAATGATCTAGCAAGAGTAAGTGTACAGGCCATACTATAGATGTTAGGTGCTCATTAATGAGTTGTAGTGGAGTGTAGGCACTAAAGAAAAAAGTTAGGTTAAGATGTCGAAGAAGGGGTCGGCTAATGCTCGATGGGGGTGAGTTAAGCCCCAAGCTTATGCTACACGATCAATGATCACTAGCTTGATGGTTGGGGTGACCTACTTAGATAGACGTTATTTAGTTTGCTAGGCAAGCTGTAATGTAAGGACAAGCTCGCCATTGACTCGCATCTTCATATGCATGAACTCATGGCCTCTTGGGAGGGTCGCGGTATGACATGAGATCGCTATTCACTCGAACACCTCTTGGTGTCCTTTGTGATGAGCTTTATCCATTAGGCCTTAGTTCAGGCAAGAATTGGGTGTCAACAAGTTGATTACGAAGAACCTAGAACAACGAATATATATAAAAGGAAGTTCTTGATAAGGAGCAAGGAGATTTTGTCAACTCATAATAATCTTATTAATCAACTCACATTATTTTATATTTACTTGAGTTTGATTTATGTGCTATATTTCTTTTTATTTCATTTCTATAAATATAGTTATTTATTTATTATCTTTTTTTAAAAAAAATATCAAAAGAAATAAGAATGATAGATCTAAGACTACAATCGAGGTATCGTTAGTTTTGGTAAGGAATGTCATACGGTTTTGTCACTTGGTATGGTAGCTTCTTAAAAAGACACCCATCCTAAGATTGACCTAGACTAAGCATGCTTAATTTCAAAGTTCCAACGTACTCTAAGTCACTAGACCAAAATGAGCCTTAATGATTAAAGTTTCATTACTTTATATTAAGGGATATTATAATCTATCCCCTTATAAAATTGACGTCTTTGTCAGTTTCATTACATATATTTAAGATTACCACCAGGCAAGGACTTTAATCTTCTAGTTAGTAGATTGCTTTGATACCACATTTAATGATCCGAATAGAACTCCTCTCATTGAGGTATTGTCTGCTCATAGAACGCTATACAATTTTATCCATTTGTGTAACAACATTTTAGGTCACCCATCCTAAGATTGACCTAACCGGAATATGCTTAACTTCAAAATTTCGATATACTTTATGTTACTATACCAAAAGGCTCCTTAATGATTCACCTAATATTTAAGGGGCATTACAAATGATATTAATAGGAATAATGATAACATGTGTGAATGTCTGTGTATAATGTTTTGAAATATTTATGTATATATAAATGAAGTATTGATATATATATATATATATATATATCTTTCACATGGTTAATAAGGATATGATTGAGTGACATATGACTCATTTATTTGATGAAAGACTTTGAATTACAACATTTAGCATCAAAAACAAAAATTTTGAAAGAGATATTGACGTATTGATACAGACACACATTTCTTTTAAGGTTATTGTTTTTTATTTCAAACAAAGGTCTAAAATACTGTTTAAAAATTAATTACTACAAATAGGTGATTTTGTTAGACTTTTCGAGCTTTTTGATAACAAAACTAAGGTGTGTAGGAAAAGCTAAAAAATGTTACTTATTGTGTTTCATTGGATTGAACACATAAGTGAATAATCTTCATACAACTTGAAGATGTTTGACTAATATTTTGAATTATGAATGGTAGTATGTAAGTAGACCTAATATGCTATATGAACTTGTTATACAATGATTGCTTCCCTTAAATGAGTGTAGCTCTCTATATGGTTACTTTGCTATATAGTTAGCTATCACAAACCTAACTAAATAGAAAAAATTTAATTTTAATTAAAACCTTTTAGGCACTACATGACCCTTAATATTGTTGAACCTCATTACTTCTACAAGATAGAGCATATGGGTTCAAGAGTGACCTAACTCCGTTGTACACCAAATAAGTAGCTTAGGAGTTATTTTGTGTCATATGTTGAAGCCATAAACTACATCATTATTCTAGTTGGCTTAATGGATGATTGTAGACCATTGTTGACTATCGTTGCTTGTGGTTAGCTATCATAAATTGTTTGGTGCAAGTAGTCTTGAAACTATTGTATAGATGTAAATTCCCAACCCAAGATTGAGGGGTAGGGGTATTGTTACATCCCAGTTATACTAGCTATAGAAAGACCAGTGTGATGCTTGCATTTTTGTGATTGCTCATGTATTATAGCATATGCTTGACAACTTGTTAAAAATTTATATTTGTGTATAATGTTTAAGAGAGTATACTACTTTACTAAGCTAATGTGTGTTCACCTATTACTAGATTGATTTTGTAGATAAAATCATAACAGCATGGGATAGGTTGGAATCCTATGTGAAAGAGAGCTACCTTTGGCTACGTTGCTAGGGGTAAATCTATTCTTGTACATTGGGCTTAGAAAAAATTCACGGCTTCTAATTCATTTATTGGTAAGAGATTTAGATTCTTTATATCCCTAGAAGGTTGTGAGATATTGGAATTCATAGTTATCATTATATCATGTGATTATATTTGTATGAGTAGACGTAATAATAGATAAATCAATAGAATCTCACAACTTTTGACTTATAAAGCAATTATCATGTTATGGGTTATCATGTTATGGGTGTACATGTGACTTGACAAATAGATAAATTGATATAGGCTCTTTCTATAAGACCACCATAAGGTCATGATGCAGACCATATTGAACCATACCATTACCTAATTTGATTGATTAGGATGGAGCATAAATTGAACAAAATGCTTACATTTATATCGCAACTTTAGGGGGTTTTCTAGGCAAAGCCATCAAATTTTTATAAAAATTATAGCCACTTATCTCTTCAAAACATTTTAGTAATTAAGTGAAAATAACGGGTTTGAGAAATGAAATTCATTTACTAACCGTAGGTCATTTATCTTTTTTTTTAAACTAATTTTTTTGCAAAAAATAAATAAATAAATAATAAATAAGAAATTGAGTGACATGAAACCATTTTAAGATAATGAGAAAACATCAACTAAACAAAGAGATCGTTAGATGGGGGCCTAAAGATACAATCCATAATGGATACATTTCTTTTACTAGTTAGGAGTAGAAACATCCTTTCGTAGAAAAAATTCTTCTATCAGAATGAAAAGCTGCTGCTTTGATGGAAGAAAAATCGTCATAAGGGTGAAAATTAAAATAAAAGAAGGAATGACAAATAATATACACTATTTATGGAAATGGAAGATGTGATAGTGTCATGTGTAGAGACCTCTCAACTTTGAGATAACGAGCATGATGTGTGCTAATGGTGAAGATGGTAAATAGATGGAGGTGGCCATGCTAGAGATGGTAGATAGATGGAGAAAGTAACTATGGAGATAGTAAATAGATGACGTTGGAGGCAATGGAGATGATGGACAATGAGAGACTTTATTGGGTCTATTGATAATGGATATAAGAGTGGAGAAAAGGGGATGGAGTAGCTAGTAATGGATGATCGTCCTTAAGGGACTTTTAATTTAGTAGGTTTTTTGGGTTGTTATATGGAAAAGGAGAAAGGCGGTGAATCTAATAATTTGGAATTCATACCTATTCACGTTAGCAATTTGTTTAATATCTTCTCTAATGGCTTGTTCACTTCATCGAGTAGAATAAGTGGAAAATGGAATGACAATTACTTGAGAATGGAATGAAGGTGTAATGTATAGTAAATAGATAATTGTCACATCTCAGCTTAGCACATAATGCATCATCACATAGGAATACTTATTGAAAACTTAACTCAACCTATTCATTTATCAAAAAACAACTTTGTTTACATGATAAAGGGGTAGCTACATTAGAGTTTAGTTGGATAGTCACAACTTGTGTATACATCATAATATTTACATCAAAACATGAACCGGCATTTTCTTTGTCACCTTTATAATAGTAGGATTCCTAACTTAATACAAGTTTTATACAAAAGTCTTTGACTTTGACTTTGACTTACGTTCTCAATATACATTCCCCCTAGTGTTGGGCCCTTCATAACGGCGTTAACCTAAGGATAAAATATTTTATGTCCTTAGTTACTAAAGCTGAGTGAGAATGGATAACAAACAATATAATATAGACAATATGATGGATAATATTGTAACCGAAACATTTTAACCATAACCCATAGGTTCAACTTTACATATGCATTCGCCCAACTAAGCATTTTTTGCTAGCAATGTAGCATACTATGCTCATGTACGTAATATGCATTGGTACTAATATCCCATGCTTTCCAATTTTCATCCAATTAGTTGACATAGCCGGGTATCTAGATACGACGTCTAGGAAGGTATGGGTAATGAGGAGTTACCTGAGAGTAGGACCCCTATCAAATTGGACTACATAGTGTAGTTTACCAATGTCAAATAAGGCAACAAGGAGCTCCCTAGGAGTAAGACTCCCAACTTTAATTTACAAAATTAGATTACATTCTATAGTTTACTAAATCAAAGAGCTAACAATGCCAAATTAGACCACACATTATAGTTTACCAAATCTGACTATCAAAATAGTCATAATGTTTGGGTAATGCAATCTATATGCTTCCAAAAACTGAGTTCATAAAACCATCTTTTTCCATAATCACTTGGAAGCCTTATTTTGAAAGTTCTACTTTGTAGGTCCCTTTTATGACATGCCATGCCATGATATGCAATAACAACTTAAGTTTATCACTCAACACAACCAATCTTTCAGTTTTATTCAACTTAGTGATTTGATTTTAGTTTTCAAACTCTTCCTAATAGAATTCTATTATCTCACTTAGGTGAACACTTGAAAGATTGAGTTAGCAATCCCTCAACTCTCCAAGTTAGCATAATCATTTATAAACACCACATCAATACCCAACATACCAACATAATAGTTTAACTAAGATACAATTACTGTCATTCAAAATCACCACATCAGCATCCACTATAGTAGTGTATCAGTTCACTTAAGATATACTCATATTCAATCAACATAGCATCAAATAGTATGTAGCATTATGAGTAGTGATATATCTACCCCAAAAGATGGGTTAGATCCACTTACTTAAGCTTAATAATAGTGCAAAATCTTAAACTTGAAGACATGATCATTCCTTACTCATCACACCTAAGAAAATATAAACACAATCCTCAAGTTAAGTATAGGTTGAATTCAAACTCTTATAAGCTTTTGTTATTTAGTTTTTAAACTTCATTTGACCATATCTTATTCATTTTTTATCTAATTTCAGTAAACTTTATATTATCACAATCATTATTTTGAGTACCATTAGTAAATCTTAAGAAACAAGATTGATCAATATTGTCATAAACCCAAAAATATCCTTTCGTATTACCGATTCAATCGTGCATTATCGTAACTCTATAATTAACCCGATTAAGTTTTAATACTAAACTAAAACCCTAAAAATCACATTTTTCTTACTTATCTGGTAACCCTTAATATACCCCAATATGTTCATTTTATGTGATTTGACAAGTATTTTACCGGTATTATTTACTATATTACATATTAAGTCAATATATAAGCTTATATTAGGAAAATATGTAATAAATAGTATATGAGTATGATTAATTTAAAAAAAAATCCAATAGACTAACAAAAATATATAGTTTAATTATTGATCATGAATTACACTAAATTGTCCATTATCTAATTTTATGAAAATAGTGGTCTTAGCTCGAATTAACGGAAAATTAAGGAAAATAAATGAATTCATGTGTGAGATAAAAATTAAGTATCCCAAAAATTGTTATGAACTTCTAAAAGTCAAAACATATAGGGCTCATTCATAATTTCATCAAAAACTAATTATTTTAACAATTTGTTAAAATTGACAGTTTTATTCAAAATAATTATAAAAAATAATAAACATACTTAATTTTGAAAATTATTGTTACCAAAATTAAATATATATATTAAGTGTATTATATACAAAAATTAAGCTGGGAACAACATCATCTAATATTTATAAAAATTACTTTAATTTTTGCCCAAATAGGGCATTTTCTTAAGGACTCTATATTCCCAATCATTATTTAACCAAAATAAAATTACTATATTAACATATGCATAAAATAAATCTAGAAAACCAAATTTCATAATTAACCAACATTATTTAATATTTTTAGAAAATTAAATAAATTATGGGCAGAATTTTGATTCACCAAAACCAACCGTCTTTGACCACCTTCCAGCTGCTCAACCTTGTTGGAACACCTCTCCTAGTGGTCCTTTCTTCAACCCCAAATGGCCACAACTTCAGAATTTCTGCAACCATTTAAACTGGCTTAATCAAAATTTGCCCTTGATTTTCCCCTGTTTTTCTTTCTTTTTTTTTTTCATAATTTTCTTATCTAATTTTTCTAATGTTTCTAAATTTCTAAAATAAGGGAATGAAGTATAGAAAGCCTATTTATAGTAGTAGATATGATAACATGTTAAAAAGTGGGTGCCATGTGTAAGAAATCTAATAATCCTTAGTGTCAACTTTGTTAGATGTCATTTCCTTATCTTTTTTTTAACTTTTGACTCATTATCCTAGGTTGCCACATAGGTATGATGACTCATCTATTTATTTATTTTTATTAATTTTCTATTATTTTACCGTATTTTAATAATTTATTTTTATTATATGTATATATTTAATACATATAATGCATATCACATGTAAATACACGTATATTGCATATAATTCAACTTTATTTATTATTTTTAAAAGTTAATTAACTTATCTCTAATATCTTGCTATATCTAAATACTCAAATTTCACATTTTTTTTATATTTATTAGCTTTATCAATAAATTGACGTTGTTCTTAAATTAATATTTTTATATAGTTTATTTTGAGAATTTGATTTTACTTGAATTACTTCGTCTAACTTTTCTAAACTTACTGTAAAGTTTGAAATAAAACAGACAATATAGCTGAACGTTCTAAATTTAGGAGCTTAGATCTTAAAGTTATTGAATTAGTTGGAAAACTAGGGTATTACAATAATACAGTTTTTAGATGAGTGTAATCAAGTCGATATTACTTTGTTCACTTTCATGAAATCTTATGGGGAATAACACATGTATAAGAATAGAAATACCCAAAATGGCCTCATGAATAAATAGTAGAATAATAAGAACATTGCTTGAAATGAAAAAAAAAAAAAAATCGATAGCTTACTGTGATTTTTGTAATGGGAACCAACTCAAAACCCCAATTTCACAAACCTTAGCCCTAAATTACAAACGAGCATCACAACATGAAGGTCGCTACATGCTGTAAAGTGCGAGGACGTAATGGGTTAGCAAATGAACATCACCAACAACCTTAAAATTGCCAAGAATTAATAGAACGTTTGTCTAAGAACACCACCACAAAGCATGTCAAAGTGTTTAGGTATGAACCAACCTTTTTCCTTTCATGTAAGTTCGGTTGCATCGTAATTTGCATGATGTTCCTTTTACTTGTCCTGTTTACACGTGATTTGAAAATGAAAGAACCTTGATGCATGATGTACGTTTCAAGGGGTGTTGTTCTTGAGATTTCCCTTCTTTTTCACAGTACGATATATGTTTCCTCTGTTAAGGCTTTAATTTTGTTGACAAGAGACAAATTATTCATGCTGGTTTCTAAACTATAAAATATTGGTTATTAGAATATAATGATTTTGTAATATATGTGATTCTTAAGTTGCATTTCATCCATCTGAATTAAAAAAAAATGATTATTACTCAAAAACACTTCCTATTTAATACTGTGATATATTTTTTTTTCCTTTATTTATTTATATTCACGTTTCCTTCTTTATCTTCTAATGATTAATATTTTATTAACATTAGTTTCGAAATTTAACCCAAAAATTGGATGAATTGCTGCATTTCTATAGCAAATGCTGATGTTTTCAAGGTTTATATGTGTTCCTAGTCAAATGCAAATCTTATTATTATATTTGGTTGTCATGCATGTGGTGCCCATTTTCGGTTGTCAATAATTTTTTCTCAATTGTAGAAAGCATTTTTTTTATTACATGTGAACATGTGATGGATGCAAAAGTAAAATAAACTCTTTAAAAGCATTAACAATATATCTTAATGTAGTGGACCATAAATTACATGAAGCACCCATTGCAAATCATAATATCGTTTAACCTATAAGAAAAAAACGAAGGACATCATGTCCTTTTATAAGGCTGATAGATTGAAGACTTAAAAGGAAAAAGAAGAAAAAACATAGTAAATCTTAAGGGCTTGTATCTTGGTCCGAGTGTATGTGTAATGTTCAATTCCTTTCTATTCTCAACAACATTATTATGTGATTTTGTTTTTCTTTGCTGTTAGTGCTTCAACTTTAGTTCTGTCACTAGTCTTTCAAAAGTACAAAAGGATGGATATTAAATTCTCAGTAATGTGGTTCTTTATGTAGACTTTTATTGAATTTGAGCGATTTTATTTTACGTTTATCTTAGTTTTCTACAAGTCAATAGTTTTCTTCTACCAAACTTTGAATATGAATATGCTTTTGGACGATTTTTTGTTTGTTTTACGGAAAATATTTGCATGCATATATCCTAATTTTCATTTTACAGTGGAATGACTATTGTATTGAGATTAGGTGGTGTGAGAATTTGAAATTCACGGAAAGTGATAGTAAGCATTGTAATATCTTAGTGAGATAGGGAATTAACTATACGGTCTTTGTAAATGCGAAAATAGGTAAAATTTTGGTGTAGCCATGGGATAAAAAAAAGCATTAGGATGGCAATATGAACATATCTTTTTCATATTTGAATGATGACTCTTTCTTTGTTTACCCAATAATGAGTCTTTACTTTTAGATAGGAAGAGACTTGACATTTTTAATTATGTTACCAATCTCTTCAAGTATGCCAATATTCACAACATGCTCAATTTTTTGCATCACAATGACATGTACACATATTATTTTATGCTTGGTTCATTTGTTTTTCATTTACAATTGAGCAATGGAATATAAAACCTTAAATTGTGTTGTTTGAAGAATTGAATTCAATCTCTTCCAATTGTTTTTATCTACTTAGAATCAAACACTAGATATGAAACCTTGATTGATGTTAATATTTTTGTCCCAATAAAGATGTTAGTATTTGTTTATGCATGCAAATTATCCTCTTAAATTAATTTATCCAGTGATGAGAATTTCGATTGTTTTACAGTATATCATCATGTCGAGTAACTCGGAGTCAATTACTACTTTCAATTCTAAGGAGAAAAACATATTTTGCACTATGGGGAACAATCTACGTTTTCATCATCGTGGAAGGCAATATCATTTGGAAGAAGATTTTACAAATATCTAAAGTTTTGCCTACGGGCCTATTCATAATCTTCACAGTGGTGCAAACATAAAAAATTATTTGTTTTTTTTTTAATTTATTTATAGTTTTTAGGGAATGATTCTTACTTTGATGTATCATGTAGACGGGAAATGATTCCAATTTCTTCCAATAAATAGATCCTCTAACGTATCAATATGGATTAGAATTTAAAAGGAAGGTTGTAGGTCGATTGGGGAAGCTGGAGACAACTAAGGTGAGGCATGAGCATGAATTACAGTTGGTACTGGAAAGAGAACATACTTTCTACTTAATTATTGAAGGCTTCAAATGCAAGCAAATGGTATATCAAAGAGTAACTTGTTTGTTATTGCTTCTTGTAATAGATATGGTGATATCATACATCTTAGTCGAAAGAAGAGATGACTACAATGAGCATTATCAATGCATAGCATGATGATGTTGATGATAGTGGTGGTGAATGCGGAAAAAAACAAAATAGTGGTTTAACCAAAATGTTGTACGAAGATGAATTTACCAAAATTATTCTATTAAGATGCTTTTTACTACTATTAGCTTCATTTTAGTTGCCATGATGTGATCTCTAACATGGCACTTTATAACTATATATGGTATAAGATGAAGTGGAGCTTTAGTTCTTTGAATATTATCTATCTTTGCGGTGTATTATTTTGTCTATTGGTTAGAAATGAATGTAAAATTCTTACCTTGTAAAAGAGGATCCTTTTATTAGAGCATATGTACTGTTGTATTGTCTTTTAATACAATGAAATATTGAAAAGCAACTGCAATAGGACTCTGAAGTAATCTCTCTCTTATTCCTTACTCTTTAGTAATTTTACATTATGTTGCATCAACTTAATAATCTTACTAAGTAAACAATTCCATTAACTTTCTTTAGATGTTATTCTTATGATGCATGTTCAATCTTGACCAAAACAATACTATGAAAAATATATCTCTTATCCATTAACCTTTTGCTATAATGCAAGCTTCAACTCCTCTAACTATAATGCAAGCTTCAACTCCTCTAACTCAGTCAATGCATTTAACAATTGTATGGTAGGGCTACTGTAGCAGGTTGGTCATGTACAACAAGTATGCCGGTTGACTCAAGAGACAGCTTAAGCTGATGATACGTAGAGAGATGTCGTTAAGAAGAGGCATAGGAGGAAGAAATGGGAAAACTCAGTATTCTAAATGTACGCGTGTAGTAGTAGATCAACCTTAGTGTTCTTAATTACTCTTGAATCGTTCTTGATGAATTATCTATTTGATTTTCTCTAAAGTGATTTTAGCAGACCTTTGGTGTTTGTCTCAAGCTTGCTAATGTTATGAATAAATTAAATGAAAAGAGAAGTTTTCTATTTACAGAATTCTAGAGTCAACCTTATCCGTCGGATTACTTTAAGATGAATGGTTGAGATTGAGGCTTGTTATTGAAAGCTTATTCTTTCCTTTAACCTTTATGGGCTTGGAAATGGTCTTAAGTATGCTTAAGGTTTTTATCAGCTAAAGAAAGCTCATCATCATTATTAAGATTAAAGACTAATTGAGCCTCCTTAAGGCCTAATAAGACTAAATGAAGCCCAAATACAGCCTAAATAGGCCCAAAAGAACTATTTCTAAGTCTATTTTTCGTACGTGGAATAATTTAGCAAAGTTAAGAGTGGAATATTTGGTCGGGCGATTCTTGTTTTGAGTCCACCAAGCTAGATCTTCCTAAAACATCCCTAAACGAGTTGATTTCCAAAGCTTTTTCACTTACTTAAGATATTAGTCCATGGTATTAAATTGGGTTAAAGGTTCAATTATCAAAATGACCCTCTACAACAATTTCTGCAAGAAAATGAAAAACTAAGTGCAACACTCAACTAAAGACTGGTAAATAAATCCATGATAAGGCATTGCACCTTGCCTTTTTTGATAAACTCTTGTTATTTTATGAAGCTATCCTATGGTTTCAATGACATTGTATGGTTTTGAATGCTAAACTAGAGAAGAAAAATGAAAGCAAGAAAAAAAAAATTTAGTAAATATTTTAGGAAGGACATTGGCACTTGTGTATCCTATTTTGAAAATTAACCATCCATAAAATCATTCCAAGAATAATATACATTAGTGATCCAACTAGAAAGACAAGTCAAATCAAGGGAAAAAAATCAAACAAAACAAAACTAAAAATCAAAAGTAGATAGGGGTTACTTATTGTTATTATAAAATTCATTTTGGTGAATTTATCACAACATTTTCACTCTTTTTGCTCCTTGCTATGTTAGCTAGAAAATCTACTATTGTATTAGCTTCCCTATAGATATGAGAGATTCGGGCTTTTAAATTTGACATCTTGCTTTGTATTCTCTTTATTAAATAGAAAACAACCCATCTTAGATTAACGAGATTTTTTAGCCAAAGAACCAACAACAAGGAATTCACTTTAATGTCTAGATATGTCATATTGTAAACAATGATCCAATCCCCATTCAACTAAGTCTAACTCCACTACCTTCAATATATGAATATACTCTTCTCATAAGCAAAAACAATTTCTCTATATTCATTCCTCACAAAGCCATGACTTGTTGCTCTAAATCCGTCCATAGTTCCATCAAATTTCATCTTGATTTAACCAACTTCAAGTTTCAAATAGTTGACAGCTCTTAGAGATCTACAAAATGTAATACAATATAGCTACTAATCTATCAACAGATCATGACAATCCTTCTAATCTATATGTATAGGGAAGAGCTTACAACTACTTTAAATTAGGACTAGACTTTTAGCAATTTAGTTAAGTTTATTGTAGACAATAATGAACTAGGATAATTTGATTTGTGCTTTGACAAAAGAGGGACCTATCCTAATCAATTGCCATCTTACAAGGAGTGCTACTTTGCATAATACTCCTGTTTTCAAAGTAGTTGCTAGAACAACACTATGCTTGATACAAAGTTACACACCTGGAACAGGTGAAGTAACCTACTCATAATGAGATGCTAGCATGCTACAAAGGCTAACACTTGAGTTTAGAAACTTACCTGCCATAGCTACTTTGAAATTATGAAGGATGAAGGTCTAGCAAATTAACTCCAAACCTATTTATCCTTAATAGTATGGATTCCAATAGCTTTCCATTTACATGATAATATATACCAATGAACTTACGTGGTAACAATGCTAATAAACATAATTACATCAACATGTCTTAAAATTAATACACACGAGGTTCATTAGTACATGACTTCAAATTCACATAATAGCAAACCACCACACTAAACCTACTTGTTAATACATCACTTCACAGCTATAATATCATTCCATCATGACCATCATCTATTAAAAGGAAACCTATCATCATAATAAGTTAAGCGATCCCATATTAACATCATGCATGGTAAGGAACCACAAAAAGTTAGTCAAAGTAGCTAAACCCTTACAATAAAAAGCATCTTGTTGCCTTAGAAATGTTGTAGAATTATTCTAATATATGTTAAACATTCCTCATGTTGTAGCTAGTAAAACATGCCTATGTTGTATGGGTTTTCGGGAAGTTTCATCAATGCCTCATATACTTCAATCTTAGATAAGCCTTTGATGCTTCAAAGGAAGCTACACAAGGCCTCCAAGGAAGTTACACAATGCCTCCATATTTGTCATGGCCTTTTTAGTAATCAATTGATGCACCATTTCTTAAATTGTGCCATGCATATTATTTATTCATGCTTTGAAGCATATAAAGGCCATTATCAACTAAGATGTTTGTTTATCACCACACATGGACGTTTCCCACTTCGAGCTAGGATAAGTAACACTATGGTGGATGGATTGCTCATTTACTTCCTTTCGATTTAGCAGCTCATTTTTAGTATGTTGTACAAGGGCTTCCTCCTAAGTGGGAGCTTGCTTTCTTTTAATTTCCTCTATGACATCCTTAATCGTTTGGGCATCTTAGCCTGTGGCTCAATCCTTTGCATAGATGATTGATAACTTTGTAAAGCAGAGAAAGCTCTTAGTCGTCTATTGAGTAGAGCCCTTATGGCTCTATAAATAGGGAGTAGTGAATTATTAAAAGATGTAATTCATCTACTTATAAATAAATAGTTTTTCCATATGAAAGAAAACTAACACAACATTAACAAATCAGCTTGCATGCATTCTTGTCTATTGCATGCTTTATTTTCATTCTTACCAAGTGAAATTATGGGGTTTCCATTATTACTAAGTCAAATTATGATCAATACCTTAATAGTAACGTACATGTTAGTTAGGTTGATAATAGCATAAAATCGTTATTCATAAATCTCCAAGTATCTCAAACTTCCTTCTTAACCGTTACCATATTCTTATTGTTGTCCTAGTTGAATTCACTAGTTGATTTTCTAAGCATCATGTCATAAACAATACTTTAATCTCTCTTCAAGATCCTGATGCATGACTCTATGTGTGGCTTATGTTATAAACCATGCTTAGATAACTTTATAGTTAGCATCTCCACTCGCTCTTTTACGTACCTACCTTAAAATCCACAATTAGCATCATGTGTCTCCCTTTAGTATAACTCAAGCATACATGTAATAAGGATGACCCCCTTCAGTTTAACTCAAGCATAGATGTAATAAGGACATTATTGTCCTAAATAGCCCATTTATGCTTCGCTTATTTGTGATCTTACCATCGAATTATGTTGATTACATCTCTTCCGTAACCTAAAGTTGCAAAGAAAATGACATACATCCATATGAGTGTAATTTGTAAAGAACTAGCACACTAAAACACAAGAAAAATAGTCAAAAGAAATAATGATGGAAATGAACCCATCACTTGTAACACAAAATATAGTTGACATTCATAATGAAGGATCCTATAAACATTGTCTAGCCCATGGGCTACAACCATAACCATACGTCTTAAAAATTGAAAGAACACATAATCCCACAAAACCAAGTTATAATAACAATCTAGCACTTGATATGTAATATAGAAAATTCAATTACTCTTACGTCTTGATGCATTCCACCCATTAAACATTTGTTGAGCCATCTATGTTCTTTAAGTGGACCATGAGTCATTGTTTCCTAGTGTAGTAATTATATCATCACTTGTCTTCACACTTCTCTCCACCATAGCATCTACTTGATCTTCAAGAGAATCAAAGCTCATTTTAGTCCTTATGAAGTTATGCAATAGATAACATGCCAAAATGATTCAATTGTGAATCTTTACTAAATAGAAGAACAAACTTCTCCAAATATCCTACATCATTGTAAGACCTCATTTTGAGAAGTCCAAAGCACCTCTCTATTACATTTTGAGCAAAGGCAAGTCTCAAATTGAACAACTCTTCTAGAGTTATTGGTTAATGACTTTGATGCCATTTATTATCGTTGGCCTCTAAAAGGTGTAAGAAATCCCTTGTTGTTGGGTAACTTCCGTCTATAAGATAATAGTATCCTATAGGAAATGAGTACGATGGGTTATATACAATACAAATGAGTATGCAATTGAAACAAATTTGTTTTAAATGAGAAAGTAAGGAGAAGATATCATGTAGAAGTTTCAGACCATTTCTACTTGTTATTGCATCTCCAAGTACTCTTGTATCGGCTGTAAACCCTTCCTATGCATGCGAGACATAGACAAATTGCATATAAGTGTGTAAGTGCCTAGTATATTAGTCACAATCTCATTCTTTAGTATTCTATACCATGTCTTATCCTTCAAGGGTACCCTAATAGTGATAAGAGTTCTACCAAGAGCACCTAAATAATTCTACATAAAAAGTGAAGAATAAGGAAGTTAGGTTATTTAAGATGTGCATAATATGAGAAAGATAATAAAATTGTAATAATGTTGTAAGTATTGTCACGTTCCGAAAAGGTGAAGTCGTAACAATCCTGCGGTGTAAACCATTCTAAGATAAACCATCTTAAGATAGAAACCATCTTCACAGCTACTATTTTAGACCTAGTTCACACAAAGCGTACTTGACTCTACCCCCTTTGAAGCGTCCAATTCGATACCTGTTTGATATAAATTTGTAGAGTAATCCTGTGAATTAATTTGTAATAATAAATTTATCATTTAACCTTATATAAAAAAAACAGTAGTAAATCCCATAGGTGCCTATCATTTCATATACAGACCAAAATATTAAAAACTACTAAGCCCTTTGAGGAGTCTTATGTAGTTTTCCTTAAAAGATAAAAAGTTAATACTAAGGGCAATAACTGGCCATTTCTTGTTGTGTCTAACTCTTCGTCCCAATTTACTAGGGTTCTGGTGTTAGGTAGGCACTTATAAGCCATTTAGAACTTGCAAAACAAACTATAGGGGAATGAGCAACAACTTGCTTAATAAGTGGGTGTGGAGACAGAAGTATGCATTTCGCACATCACAACCGGGGTTTTCAATTAAGTTGGTTAGATACAATGTATGTACAAGCAAATGCAATCGCATGACATTATCCGGTCCATCGTGAGATCAGAGAAATTTCACCCGCTCTAATCCAAGTTAAGGAGATTGATGTTATACATTCACGGATCAAAACCAAACCGGGGCTTGTGCAATGGAGAACACTCTCCTCCTATGACCACCTTTGAACTATGGCTCCTAACCTTGCTACAACTTGCTCTCCTGTCACTTAGTTTAGCTAAGGGTGAAGAAATGATCATTTCAACTATTTTCATCAAAAGGAATCTGTATTTGACCCAAGAATCCTAGTTGTTACATTAGATATTAAATCAAGTTTGAGTTAGTTCATCTTTTTAGAGTAATCAACTAAGCTTAAATATTTCAATAATAATATTCACAGAACAATCATATAGTGGAGCTTAACTCCCATTATAGCAAATCGAAACCCAACTACAGCATTGCATACGTACAAACTGTTAACTATATTCACAAGCCAATATATGCCAAAGTCCCGAGATATTCTGAAATAATATCCTAAAATGCGGTAAAGCATTGATTCCACTTACTTGTCTTGGCGCTCACTTCGGAAAACTCATGCTGTCAACAGTCTGATCATTGAGAGATCCTATATATATAAAACCTAAATTTAATTTTCGTAATGGTTATGAAATCATTAGGCTCTTATCTAAAGCAGCTATGTATATATATAAAGTATATTATTATTGTTATTATATAATAATATATTGTTTCATTATATTGATCGAGTTAAGTTATTAAGTATTAATAATATACGCAATTATACTATTACGAATAATATATCATTTCGATTGTATCAAAACGTACTTTTAGTGGATTAAATCACGTTTCAATTACGGTGGAGTTATAATAGTACGTAAATTAGTAATATTGTAGAGATATAGGTTATCTTACTTTGGTTTATCCGATTTTAGTAAAAATAATATCGTTGGGCTCGTACAAACTTAACAACACGTATTATAAGTCTTAATTTCTAGAGATGATTTTTAATGGGCAATTCGAGTTTTTAACACAATTATACGTATCTAATCAAATATCATCATACTATATGTAATTTATGTTATTAAACCATATTTTACCTAATTTATCAATATAACCCATAATATAAGTATTATCTACCCTAATACCTCTATAACGTATCTCAGTTATTAAAATATTATTCAATATATTAAAAATATAATTTTTATCCAATCTGACGAGTACAAAAATAGATAGTTTTTATTCACCTATTTATCATATTTTAACATATTATTACTAGAATGGGTATTGGTTCGTTATTTAAGCTATTTTATTATGTAAATTCATAATAAATAGCTCGGGTTACTAAATAATTCTTCAAAAATTTCTATAGACTCCTAAAAATATGTGAAATTCAGCTAGTACTTGGTTTCAAGTTTTCGATCTATCGCTTATATATTCGTATTCACGATTTTATCCTTGAATTATCATAAATTACCTAATTAATATCTTTTTTGGACCAAATTGATTTCAACCTACTCCAAAATTATTATTATTTACTAGAAATTAGTACATGTCCATTTCATCATTTAATTTAATAATTTCCTATTTATTTCACAATTTCAACCTATTTTCGAGCTATTTTTAGGCTGAAAAATACAATAAATATTAAAAATATTTAAATAAAAAAATTGGGCTACATAGAAATTATGTATATATCATAAGTGTCTTACACACAAATTTTGAGCTAGAAATTACATCATTTAGTGTATTTATTTTAAATTTCAAATTTCGGATGAATAGTATATTTGTTTAGAAAGTACATTAAATATTCCTAATTTTGTTAAAATAAATTTATGAAATGAAAGTACATATAAAATAACCTAGAAATTAATTTTTCCATATTTTTCCTAATTAATTTAATATTTTTTCAAAAATAAAGAAAAACAGTGCAAAAACTCGGAACCTGAGTTCATCGGAGCTCCAGCCACTGTTGGCCAAAGAGAGGTTGTCGGCTGGCCTAGTCAGTGGTGGCTCTACTAGGTGACGGTGGGGCTCTACGTCAAGTCATCAAAGGGATGGGGAACTAGCTGGACTCAATCCTTGCTCTGTTTTTTCCTATTTTTGTCAAAATTTTCCAATTTTTTTCCGAATTTTTCTTAGGTTTTCTTGGTTACCAAAATATTAAATCTACGTCTTAGGATCCTATTTATAGTAGTTTAAGTCGGTTGTATTTTTTTCTTAATTACTAAGTAATTTATTTTAATATTTTTCTCGAAGAACGCATAGTAAAAGGTGTCAACTTTTTATAAATTTTCTTTTGATGCAGCTACTTATTCTTTTTAAGTTACTCAACATTCAATCTAATCATATTTTAGTTCTTTTTTATTTTTTTTTATGATTTTTAGATAATATTTTAGGGTATTTTGGTATTTTATATTAGTATTTAATGATCTTTATTAATATACTGGTATATATCCTCTATATATTATATACGTAATGAGTAATTATATACGTGTAATCATGTTTCTAGCATATCTTTTATTTTAACATACTTTTTCCCTATTTAATTTTTGCGAATTTAACACTTATTATGTATAATTATATAGTTTTAGATTAATTTACGAGTATATTTATTATATGTACCGGGTATACTCATAAAAATACGTATATACTCATATAGTATATTATGCTATATTATTTTCTCATATTGCCTAATTAACTTATTTCTAAGTTCTCGTCGCATTCCGAGCTTAGTTTTAGGGGTTTCGATCATTTTTTACACTAATTAAGTAATCATACTTCTAAGGGAAAAATTAGGATTTCGAGTAATTATTTTCAAAATCCAACTTCACCAAATTACTTCAACTAACTTTTCTATCTTAATTGTAAAGTTTGGATTTAATCGAATAATTTTTCCTGAAAATCCTAAATTTAGGTACAGTTACCCTAAACTAGACTTTAGGGTCTCATATAGAGCAAATTCTCCCTATCTTGATTATATTCTTGATATTTTATTATATTTTTGACTTCCACATGTACGAGGATTCCTCCATTAGAGTTATCATGTTTCTTGTAAGTTTTTAGCTTAATCGATTTATTTTTCTAAATGCCCTAGATCAATTATCGATCCTAATTATACAAGGATAGGGTTTTGTCGTAGTACTTAGAATTTCATGTCCGGATTGCTGATTTATGGGTCATTACGAGTATAGCTTGAAATGTTTCCAATGATTGTTCGAACAATTTTCAATAATTGATGACTCAATCATAAAATTCCATTCAACATACTATGAAAGTATTGGCTAACTATTGCTCTAGACCTCCTAAAATTGTGCTTCATAACTATGTTCTTAATATGGTGGGTATAAGATGGTTATTGTCTAATAACGTGTGGGATGGATTACAGATTAAAGACTTCTTGTTTGCTTTTACCATTGTTTTTTAGTACTTCTTGAGGTTTTATAATAGTAGGCCATATTTTAAAACCTCGACACATAATGTGTTTACCTCATGATATAATAATCTTTCATTACATTATGGAGATAGAGAAAAAAAATTTATTTCAACTAAGTAACTGTTATTTATTATAGCATGATCTATTATAAAACTGTAATTTATATCTGTATAATAGGGAGAAGAATTCTTCCATAGTATTAATAGCATAGAAACAATTAATTCGAAGCATATTTGGGTAGAAGTATCTTATAAAGTCTTATATAATAAGAAAATCTGTACATAGACTATACTACATGGATGCTAATTGTGGTGCGGTGATCTAAAATGCAATTATGTAAGGGAATGAGGGAAACATAATGGCTTTGAATGAGATCAAACAATGTAAATAATTTTTACCATAAAAAATTGCTTTGGATGAAGTAAGAAAAAGCTAAAAAATTTAACCACCCCATTCTTACCGTATCATAAAACATCTTGCACATATACAATAAAAAAGTAACTAGAAAAAATAAAAATTATAGGGGACAAATACAAAATATGTAACATTACCTTTTTGTGGAAAATAGGGAAGCAAAGATAACATGATAACAGATGTGGCTTCAATTCGTTGACACCTACAAAAAAAAGTTTGAAATGTTCTTGTCATGCATGAACATGGATTAAAAACCAATTGTAAAATGGAGTAGGAAATGGGCATGCATATAAACATACAGAGAATAAACAACGTTGGTACAACTCATTCTCTTTATTTTTAGATGGTTGCTGAGCAAAACTCTCTTTATGAGACATTGATTTTAACCACCAACATCTTTTCAATTGAAAAAACGAAGAAAAATAACAACAGAAAAATACAACACCCTTACAACTCCGTTGAAAATTTCTATAGCAAAAATTGACTCGTCAACCATAGAGAAGGATCCGGAGTTTGTTATTTTACTCACCAACAATCAATTGTAAAGAACCTTAGCTGTGTGTAGTGTCCCTAAACATCCTCTTCATTCAAGCTCTCAAACCATAATTGAAACTACCGTGATAATAGGATTTGTGGTAGAGTTAGGGTTTTATTGAAAGGGTCGTAGCATGGGATTAGGGAAAGAAAAGTGTCAAAGATCAAGGTATTGACTAATAGATATGGATATGTGGGTTTTGATTTTTTGTTAAAGGGAAAAAAGTTGTCATTAGTGAAATTTGATGAATGCAAAATTGGAAGAAAATATGTAGATTGGATAACGATTTTAGCGAATCATGAATCTAGGTGACATGAATCATGAGAAGAGTGGGGTGCCATTGAGACGGACCTAGTAAACAATGTAATGAGGGAAACATAAGTAATGAGGGGGAAATGGCCATTCCATTCCCCTTAAGTAAACATATTGTGAATGTTCAAACTTGCTATACAACAAGAGAAAAGAGAAGCTAAAATAAAAGGGTGATTTGCTTGTCCTAAGAATGCTAAAATAGAATAAGAGAAAGTTTGCGCTTGAATTAAAACTTTAAAATTGCTTTAGCTTGACTTAAATGTTACTTCATAAGCTTAGGTCTTGCTTAATTAAGTTTGTTCAAACGATTTTAAGAAATATACGTTCATTTTAATTGAAATTATATCTAAATTTAAATTTAACATGAGGTTGATGAAACTTAACATATATTTAAGTTTGACACAAGCTCAAATAAAATCCCTGCCTCGACAAACTATATAAGAAGATGAATTTGAGCTTCACTTGATTTGAAATCAAACTTGATTGGATTATAGTCAAAACGTACGAGAATATCGAATTAAACTCGAATAGTTTCCCTATTTACTACTACATTTATGCCTTTAATGAGGAAGATAAAGATGAAGATGAAGATGAAACAAATAATAAATGGGTGACTGTAATATGAAAGAACCAATTAGAGAGTGATTCAAATTGATATAATTTTTTTTTTGGGCATAATGAATTGATATAATTTTAATAAACTAATGCAATATTCAATTGATTTTATATATTTCTTATCTTTACAAGTATAGAATTCACATGAAATGAGAGACTTGCTTATGATAAGACAACCGAAATTTCCTCTCTTGGTCAAGGCATCTTCTATAATTATCAAAAGAAAAGAACATATAGATTGTTCGATTATCCGGTGGGAAAATGCTGAGACCACTATGACTTACACGATATACATTTAGGTCCTTTTATTATATGCACTCAGTTTACATATATAATATAGATACCATTTCCCAAGTGCATTCTATTGGTGGCGTTAAACAATGACAGTGGGTTGATACTCATCTTTCAAAAATTTAAAAACTTCATCACATGAATGGCGTGAAAAAATCCATGACACGTCATCATTAAATCTAACCATCTCGCATAGGAATCAACGGTCTGCAAAATAAACATGATCCGTCAATATAGTCGCCACTGTACTTACTCAGATAAATATATATATATATATATATATATATATTATTAACGATGTGTTAAAAGCGTTTATTAAGATACCAAATAAAATAATTTTGAACTTTTAACGTTTTATTTTTATAAATTATGTAATTAATATTGTAGAAACATAAAAAGTTACTCTTTAATACTCTAACTTTAACAAATGATTTAAACATTTTTTTTTACTCGAAATTTACATGTAAGCTACGTTTTAAATAATTGTTATATGATCATTTTTGTACATGTACTACCAATAAGACCCCATCAGCCATATTATAATTATATGCGTCTCAAATTATTCATTACAAAAACACTGTCTTCTAAGGTTAGCTAAGAAGATTTTGGCCTATAAGTACAACCATTTCCTGTCAATTGGAGCAAACTCCTTTTAATACCTTTTGGTGTGGCGGACAAACAGCACGATATGGGTGCGGTTGGCGATCACTTCACGGTGGAGGTGAGCAAGAAAGAAGTGGTGGCAGCTGCCTTACCGATACAAGAACACTGGCTGCCATTCTCCAACCTAGACTTGCTACTGCAACCTGTTGAAGTGGGCGTTTTCTTTTGTTATGACACTTCGAATTCAAATATAATATATGGTTCCATGATAAGTGTCCTTAAAGCTGCCTTGGCCAGAGCACTAGTGCCTTATTATGCTTTTGCAGGCGAAGTGATAAAAAACCCAATAGGTGAACCTGAGCTTCTATGCAATAATCGTGGGGTTGATTTTATTGAAGCTTTTGCAAACACTGAGCTTTACGAACTTGACTTGTATAACCCAGACGAATCTGTTGAAGGCAAACTGGTGCCTAAGAAAGGACCAGGCGTCCTTGCTGTACAGGTAACATGTAGTCCATGCACATCAATATTTTGTGTGTGTTTATTCTGTGAATTTTTTTTTTCCTTAAAACATTTTTTTCCCGATATTTACTGGAGAAAAGTTTTACACTTGCTAAATATTATAGTGATGGTCTCTAAAGGTTGTAGATGCCACTAACTTATGGTAATAAATGGCGATAGAAGTCCAAGATAATGACTCACAAGTAGTATGGTAGGTTTTAACAATAGAAAATGCAAATAAAAAAAGAAAAAGAAAAAGATAAAAAACGATTTCCTTTTTCCTGGAAATGGAAATCATATTCCCTTTTCTTTCATTGGCACTCGTCAATCTCGGTCATGATTAATTGTTACTATTGGCTATCAACTACCAACCTCATATTTTAAAAGTAACTAACGTGAAAAATTACTAATAACCATAGCTCCTTAAGAATATTATTAATTTTTGACAATTCCAAAACTTTAATTACAACAAATGTCAAGAAAAATCCCGAAAACATTTTTTGTGAAACAAACATAACTTAGAGTTCATATAAAATGCTGATTATAGGCTATTTTTTTAATAGAATGAAGAGGTTCAATTCTCTCTCCGTCTAATTGTAATACTCAACTGTTAATAAAAAAAATAAATTTACTCATCACGAAATTAGTGTTCCTTTATATTGTGCTTGTCGTTACATATATGTATTCATATTATCTTTCATTTATAAGAATAATTATTTGATAATGTATCTTATATTGCTCATTTTATGTTCTATTTGAAAGCGACCATATTTGTATATGTGCTAATACTCAATTGTTAATAAAAAAAAAAAAATTTACACATCATGAAATCAGTGTTCGTTTATATTGTGCTTGTCGCTTTCATATATGTACTCATATTATCTTTCATTTTTAAGAATAATTATTTGATAATTTATCTTATATTGCATGTTGTATTCTATTTGAAAGAGACGATATTTGTATATGTGCGTTGCTTCTAGCTTAGCATCATTTCAAGTCATATTACAACCTTTTTTAAATGTGTACTTATATTATGCTTGTTGAACAGGCTACTAGACTCAAGTGTGGGGGCGTGGTGGTGGCATGTACATTCGACCATCGGATTGCTGATGCCTACTCTACCAACATGTTTCTTGTAGCATGGGCAGAGATTGCTAACAATTGCAAGGCCTCATTTTCCATGTTACCATCCTATCGTCGTTCATTGCTTAACCCAAGACGTCCGATCGATGCCGATTCATCTTTTGATCAAATATATGTTCCAGTGTCAGCATTAATGCCTGCTAACCAGCAATCGGATCCAACACGATCTATGAATTACTATGTAAGTCGCATATATCGCGTGAAAGCGAGCCAAATTCGTGAACTTCAACGACAAGCTAGTGAAAATGGACATACCAGGACCAAACTTGAGTCCTTCAGTGCCTTCTTATGGAAGATGGTGTGTAAGTATGCTTATAGTGATGAGAATAGTGATCTTGTATCGAAAATTGGCATTGTGGTGGATGGACGGGCTAGGTTAGGTGACAAAAAGTCATTGATGAAAAATTACTTTGGAAATGTATTGTCCCTTCCCTTCGGAGAGAATAAGGTAACTGAAATAGCCCAAATGCCCTTGAGTTGCGTTGCAAATGAAATTCATGGGTTTCTCAAAACTGCTGCCACAGAGGACCATTTTCTAGGGTTGATTGATTGGATTGAGGCCCATCGGCCTACTCCCTGTTGGGCTAAGATATATTGCAATGGTTCTCTAGATGGGCCGGCTCTCGTGGTATCATCGGGGCAACGGTTTCCTGTCTGGGATGTGGATTTCGGTTGGGGCAAGCCGGTTTTTGGGTCGTATCATTTTCCATGGGGTGGCAATGCTGGATATGTAATGCCAATGCCTAGTCCTGTCCAGAATGGTGACTGGATTGTATATATGAACCTTCTCCAAGGACAGTTGAAATTCCTAGAGACCGAGACAGGCGATGTATTCGTGCCCTTTGCTTGGAAAAATTTTAACTAGCCTGTCTTATAAAAGGAAATTATGTATTTTATGTGCTTATATATTTTTATGGTAATGGTAATTAAATGTGAAGTCTATCCATATAAATTATCATCTCTATTTGAATCTCAATTACTCTTACTTCTAATTTCATGGGTCACTTATGCTTGATTTATGATGTCAAATCGAAATTTTATCTATATGTTATTATATACTATTATTGAGTTAAAGTTTTCTTTCCACACATCCTACTTACATAAATTATAGAAAGAATATAATGAAATACTCAATCAGATAAATAAATGAATAACATAACCTTCAGGTTGGTGCTTTTGCTAATCCGTGTGGGCATTGTTAAAATATCTTCCCCCCAACCTTACCTACCGCCCAAAAAAAAAAAAAAAAAAACCCTTCTTTTTAATGAATCATATAACAAGAATTTTCAATATTTATTTCCTTACAAAGAAGGGAAATCTATATTGGATATTTATTCTCTACATCCTACGTAAGTAACATGAAATTATGCAGCTTATAAACTCAAACGCTGAACTAAAAGAAAATTCAAAGTCAAGGGACATAAAGGAGGTTGAAGGCATTATTATTTGCTTCAAGTTGCTCCAGGGCCAATAGAAAAATTTTTGTGGAGATCATGTATCTTGAGCTTTTAGACATGCAGGATGTATATAAAGTGATAGTAGGCACCGCGAATTTAAGGCTTCAAAACATATAGACTATATAGATTGGATATATGTATAAATTAAATAGTCTTAATAAACAATTTGCTAATGTACAAGTCATAAAGCGATTTAGTTTTCAAATAGAGGAAAAATACTTACAAAGTATCTCATAGTGGAAAACAATAAAATAAAACATTGACTTATTAAAATATAGAATAAAAAGAAATGATGAACTTCAAGGAATAAAAGATATAGCCCCAAAAAGGAATAAACTATAGTTTCAAATATTTGAGGTGAGTATCCCTCCATACAATTAGGAAGCACATTAATTGACATAAGACAAATAACAATAGTTTAATTTAAAAAGACTTTAGTAATGTCTTCTCTAAAATTTACCCAAAACTCTCTAAATAGACTTTCACTATCTATTCATAACAACTTTTTTATCTCATGTGATAACTTTTTTAATATTTGGAAGTATTTTTAGAATATAGAATCACTATAGATCTATTCTAATGTTTAATTGGCAAATTAGTCACTTCACGAAATCACTACAGTTGAAAAATGAGGAATTGCAACTCCTTTTCAAGACCAAAGAATAGCTATTCTCTATTCTATTTGTTAAAAATTGTAATTCTATTTCTATCTTATTTAATTCCACAAACTAAATATGTCATTTAATTTTTTGCATGTTGTGCATACTCCATCATATCCAATTTGGTTAAACTAATAAGCTCCCCAATACTAAAGTTAAATATTAGCAAATCTATTTATTTTTTCCCAATTTTGTTTAATACACTTTTAGATCATTACAATTGATAACTATTACCTTTAGCTTATAATTTCCTCTTCCTTGTCTTTTTTTTTTTTTTGACAATAAATGGACATTACATTAGTATTACAAGAAATATCGGTTTGTGATATACTTCGCCAAGTATAGACTAAAGCATCATGCTTCAACTAAAGTCTCGGGAAATGAGCATTCCTAGCTTTCATAGTTGACATGAGTTAAACTTGAAAGTCTAATAATATTTACAAATAATTCATTAAAAACTTTTTCATTTTCTACTTCCCATGCATTTACTTTGCAATGTGATCCACAACCTCATCCATACTTCTTGGAGCATAGCTAAGCCCAAACTCCTTCAGCTGGAAGAATTTTTCCTTACAAGCCACCACAATGTTATAATACTCATGTTTTAAGTTATAATTACAAGTAACTAAAATTATAGTAGTTTTTAAATCTACAAATAGTTCAACTCTCAAGAAATTTCTTTATAAGTGAATAGTTCGACACTAGTAGATTACCCAAAGTGGTGCAAACCATGACCAAGAATAGATAAGGCCGGTCAATAGTAGGTCCTAGCTTGCAGAAAGCTAGAAAAAGGGCTAATAAGGAAAGGTAAGAAAAGAATGACAAAAGCGAATGACAAAGGCGAATGAAGCAGTAAGCAAAAACTTAAGAACAGTTCCAGAGGGTATGATGCACCAAAGGAACTTCTAAGGACTCATGGCACAATTTGATAGGATGCATGAACTGGTCCGATGAGGTTTCTTGCCACCTAACCTTGTTCAAGGGAAAGGATAAAAGTGATGTTGAGAGTAAACAAATAGTATTTACGCAAGGAAAAAAGTACTCAAGTGTATTGAAGGTAATCTAATCATCTTACAATTGCAAGTATAAGGGTAGTTATACCCGCAAACTAAAGCAACTTACCTAAAAGGGAAAAAACAAAAAGGGCATTTCCTAAAGGGGTAATGTACATGCTATAAAGGAGAAAAAATAAATATATAAGGAAAATAATCCTTGGTGTTATAGATTTCACATGTGATATTGTATACGTGATGATGTGGTATTGGCAGGGTCGTTAGAAGATACGGACAAAAAAGTACGAACATATGAGCTTATCTGAGTAGGGATGGCTTAATTAGTCTAGATTGACTCTCTTAACTTCTCATAAGGATGATGCCGAATGATTGGGTAGCTCGGCAATAAAGAGTAATCGTTAACTCGACATGCTACAAAATAAAAGGCAATCATACGGTACGGCATTAGAAGTGACTTGGCAAGTAAATACTCTACCTAGGCAGGGGTTGGTTGGAACATAAGGATTCGTCTTGTCAGCCCCTCTAGTCTTCGAGCTTGATTGCAGGTCAGGAGTCCCATAGCTTGATTCCCATCATTTCCTCTGGGTAGTTTTAGATTTAGGATCAAATACGAATGGTTTCCGCTCAGTCCTCCGTTAAGGTAGTGTGGCCTAAGGTTGGAAATGTTAAAGGCATTAGAAACCCCATAGTCTTTAGGTAGCTCCAACTTGTAGGCATTGTCACTAATTTTCTGAAGGATTTTAAAAGGTCCTTCCGCTCTTGTAGATAACTTGTTCTTCCTTTTGTTTGGGAACCACTCCTTGTTGAGGTGTAGCCATACTAAGTCTCTTGATTGAAATTGTTTGGCCAACTGACCCTTGGTCTTTTCACGCATTCTTCTAGAAACTTGGTCGATGTACCGAATAACCTTGTCATAGATGTGTTGAAGGGATTATGATCTGGTTGAGGCATTGGGGTCCTCTTGTACAGGTTGGGGTACAAGGGCATGGTCAAAGGGTAACTCGAGATTGAATTCATAGACCACTTTGAAAGGGGTTTGCTTGGTCGTATCATGTACAGTTCGGTTATAAGCAAACTCAACCACTAGTAGGCATATGTCCCAATTAGCCAAGTTCTTGCCTACTGCAGTTCGGAGCAGTGAACCTAAAGTACGATTAACCACCTCTGTTTAGCCATCAGTTTGGGGGTGACATGAGGTGTTGAAGAGTAATTTGGTTCTCAGCTAACGCCATAGGGTTCTCCAGAAATGGCTTAAGAACTTCAGGTCTCTATCGGAGACCACTCTTCTTGGTACGCTATGTATCCACACAACCTCCTATAAGAAAAAAGAAGCAATAGTCAAAGCGTCGTTAGTTTTGATGTAGGGTACAAAGTGTGCCATCTTACTAAACCGATCTACGACATTCATTATAGAATCTTTTCCTCGGGCAGTTCTTGGTAGTCCAAGAACAAAGTCCATGCGTAGTTCAGTTTATGGCCTCGTTGGGATAGGTAGGGGCATTGCCTTCCCTTGTTCGGCTCGGCACTTGGCCTTTTTGCATATAGCATAGCTTTCAACCATTCAGTACATATCTCTTTACATTTTTAGTCAAAAGAATCAATTATTCAATAGCTCATAGGTACTCCTTTCTCCAAAGTATCCAGAGAGTCTACCATTATAAGCTTCTCTAATTATTAATTCTCGTAGGGAACAAGTCAGCATGCATAGTTTCTCCTCTCGAAACAGATAGCCATCCTCCATAAAATACTCATCAACTATCCTCCCATCTACACATTGCAAAATTATTGGCCTAAAGTGTGGATCCTCGGAGTACTATTCTTTGATACTCACAAAACTAAATAATCTAGTCTATAGTTATGACAAGAGCGCATGCCTCCTCAAAAGAGTATTTGCAACTATGTTACTCTTTCCTTACTTGTATTTGATCACAAAATTGAATCCCTTAAGGAATTCAACCCATCTCGCCTACCGCTTGGATTGTTGGTCTGACTTTAGAGGTACTGCAGTGACTTATGGTCAATATATATAACAACTTCTCTCGGTAGTAGATAGTATTGCCATACTTATAGTGCTCGGATTAATACTAAGAGCTCTTTATCGTATACGGAGTAATTTAACTGGGGTCTTCGGAGCTTCTCACCGTGGAAGGCAATTGATTAACATTTTTGCATCAGGATAGCACCTATTCTAATGCTTGATGCATCATACTCTAACTCAAAAATTTTGTTGAAGTCGGGGAGCACTAATATTGAGGCAGAGGTCAACTTCTTCTTTATCTCATCGAAACTCCTCTCTTCCCTTTCCCCCTATCGAAAGTTGGTGTTTTTCTTTGTTTATTCAGTAAGGGGTACAGCGAAGGTACTGAAGTTCCTAATGAACCTTTAGTAAAACGAAACCAATCCATGGAAACTTTTTACGTCGGCATAAATAGTAGGGGTCGACCATTCAATAATTACTTGGATCTTCTTATCATCGACTCACAAGCCTCCTTTACTAATTACATAGCTCAAGAATACCACTTCCTCCTAGTAAAAGTAACATTTCTTTAGGTTGCCGAATAACCTCTTGACACGGAGAATATCTAAGATCGCTCTGATGTGTTCATAATGACTTGGCATGTCGACTTTGTAGATCACGATGTCGTCAAAGTACACCACGGTACACTTCCTGATGAGATGTCTTAGTACATGGTTCATAAGCCTCATGAAGGTGCTTGGGGCATTTGACAATCCAAAAGGCATGACCATCTACTTGTAAAGTCCATGTCGAGTCTTAAATACAGTCTTCCACGTCTCCTAACCTCATGCGGATTTGATTGTAGTCAAACTTTAGATTAATCTTGCTGAAAATTTAGGCTTTACTCAATTCGTCAAACATATCTTCTAGCCTCGAGATCGGATACCTGTATTTAATTGTGATTTTGTTTACTGCTCGGCTACCAACATACATCCACCAAGTTCTATCCTTCTTCGATACTAGAAATGTAGGCATAACACAAGGGCTGAGACTCTCTCTCACGTATCCTCTTTCTAGCAACTCATTAACTTGACATTGAAGCTTAGAAAATTGCTTGGGATTTATGTGATAAGTTAGCTTGCTCAATAGTGCAGTACCGGGTACTAAGTCAATATAGTGGTCTATGCCTCAAGTCGGGGGGCAACTCTTCAGGTAACTGTTCTGAGAACAAGTCAGCATATTTATCCAACAGTTCCCTCACTTCCTAGGGTAAATCATCCCACTCCTTTATTTCCAGTAGTCGCTTAACCAATAAGAGGGTCAGCTCATTGGCATTAATGGGCTCTCGGAGCTTGGCTCTACTCATGAATAGATCCTTCTTCAATCCGGGAGCAAGTATCATCTGTAACTTGTGAACTTCTCTCAGCAATAAAGGATTTAACATGATCTTCCGATCATCCTTCTCGAGCATGTAGGTATTCTTGTAACCGTTTTGGATGACTCTCCTATCAAACAATCACAGTCTTCCTAACAATACGTAGGAAGCACACATGGGTAGTACGTCGTAGAGAATATGGTCGGAGTAATTGCTGATAATGATCAACAGTAGTATTTGCCGAGTGATGTGTAATGCTCCCTTTTCACTCAACTAGTGAAACATGTATAGCTTCGAAAGTGCAACAGTCGGTAACCTTACCTTTGAGACTTAGTCGGCTGATACCACATTGGTGTAGCTTCCACTATCCCCGATGAGGGTGCATGTCTATTCCTTCACCTTATAGGTGATATGAAATAAGTTCTCTCTCAACTCCTCTTCTCATGAAGGTTCCACACTCATAGTACGTTGGACAACCATGAGTAGCTAAGCAACTCTTTCCCCGTGTCTTCCTTCTCAGCAAGAACCTCCTCTTCCACGGGTTCCTGATCCGTACTCTCTACATCTAACTTTAGGATATCTCCCTTAATGACTATCGTCCTTTGGTTTGGGTACTAAGCAGCCATATGTCTGAACACCTGGCACTTGAAACATTTGATTTGGTTAGTCTTGCTACCAGACCCTTGCCCCTTCTCATACATTCGGGTCAATACTACATCTTCAGGTTGGCTTTTCTACTCGACTTTGACATTAACCCTTCTACTTGGTTCGGTACTCGGTAGAGTCCTTGCTTGTCTTAATTAGCTAGTTAGCATTATGTTCGTTGCTCAGCTTCCTCTTTGCCTCTTTACATGCTGGGCAATCCTAATAGCTTTATCTATCGTGTCAAATCGTTGGAGTTCCATAATGTCTTGAATATCTCCTCTTAACCCATTAACAAATCTTAAGACTATTCGGGCTGATGGTTCCTCCACTTCGTATTGTATCATAAGCATTTAGAATTCCTAAACATACTCATCAATAGTTTGACTTACTTGTTTCAACTCTTAAAGCCGAGTGAAAGTATCTTAGAGATACATTTTTTACACAAATATGTTTCTGAGCACTCTCTTCATCTCGAGCCAGGTATTAATCTCTTGATACCCCTCTCTCCTTCTCATGGCCGGAAAGTTCTTCCACTACAGGGGGGTATGTTCGGAAAATTCAACAGTAGCAATCCTCACTTTCTCGCAATCCTCATACTAGTAATAATCAAACACATCTCCACTTTCTCTTCCCAATCCAGATACTCGTTAGTATTCCGAGATCCATTAAAACTCAAAAGCCGAAGCTTTACATGGTTGGACAAACTCGTATACGTTCCTCTTCAAAATATTCTTTTCCTTCCACATTAAGCTCTCTCATATCTATCCTTTGCCTTATTTGTCCACCAACTCCTCCACCTCGAAATGGTCAAGCTAGGTTCTAACTTCTAATAGGTTGAGCAACTTGTAGAGTGTTGTGCGCAGCCTTAGTAGGTCGGCAAGATAGTGCATGAACAGGTTGGGTCAGATCTATCAAAAGGTTAGCTACCTCATCGAGCCTCTCATCTGTACTTTTGGGAATTCCTTGAGATTGATGCCTATGGTAGACAACTCCACTATTATCACCAATATTAACATTCATATTTGAGTTTATCATTTTTTTTTCTCACAGATTCAAAATTTAAACAAACACTTCAGAAAGTGAATAGCCAATAACATAACAGACAAATGAACTCAATAACTGACTTTGTTTTACATAGGCAAAACAGAAATTCAAGAAAAACTAATTTTAGTTCACACAAAACCTCTACTCTAATACCAAGATGGTGTGAATCATGACTAAGAATAGACAAGGCCGGTCGCTAGATGGGTTGAAACTTGCAGAAAGCTCAAAAAAGAGCCAATGGGGAAAGGTATGAAAAGAGTGACAAAGGTGAATGAAGTAGTAAGGAAAAACCTAAGAACAGTTTCAGAGCATATCATGCACCAAAGGAACTTCTGAAGACTTACGGCATAATTTGATATGACGCATAGATTGGTTCAGTAAGGTTACTCGCCACCTAACCTTGTTTAAGGGAAAGGATAAAAGTAATGTTGAGAGTAAACAAATAATATTTATGTAAGGAAAAAAGTACTCAAGTATATTGAAGATAATCTAATCATCTTACAACTGTAAGTATAGGGGTATTTATTTCTGCAAACTAAGGTAACTTACCCAAAAGGGAAAAGATAAAAAGGGCATTTCCTAAAGGGGTAATGTATATGTTATAAAGGGAAAAAAATGAATATACAAGGAAAATAATCATTGGTGCTATAGATTCTACATGTGATATTGTATAGATGATGGTGCAGCATGGTGGGGTCATTAGGAGATATGGACAAAAAATTATAGATAAATGGACTTATTTAAGTAAGGATGGCTTAATCAGTCCGGATTGACTCTTTCGGCTTCTTGGTAAGGATGATGCCTAGTGATTAGTCGGCTCAGCAATAGGGAGTAATCGTCGACTGGGCATGCCACATAATAAAGGGTGATCATACAACACGGCATTAGAGGTGACTCAGCAAGTAAGTAATTAGCCTCGGTAAGGGTTGATTGGAATATGAAGATTCGCCATGCCAGTCCCTTTAGTCCTTAGGCTCGACTACAGGTCAGGGGTCCCTTGATTCCCAGCACAAAGTTTTGTATAATGTGTGCTCAATGTCCCTAGCTTTTTCTTATAAATTATGCTCCACTTATTTCTATCATTCCTTACTATTACCCTACAGTTGCTTGCCTTATTGCAAGGACTAAAGTGTCTAAAGTTAGTATTACTCATCCCTTTTGTCTAGAAACATGTGCATTAGCGGCACTCTTCCGACCTTTATACACTTGCTTCTCTTTTTTGTTTCCTTTCTAAATTTCATGTGCAATGAGACAAATTCACTATAAAAGATATCATATGGTTTGCTCTGGTTAAAGAAGCTTATGATTTCTAACATTTCTTACTTTCTAGAGTATGATTCAAAAAATAAAGGTTTTAGGTAGGTAAACATTATTAACATACTTTGTCTTTATTTGACAATTTATCTTCATCTAGTTCTCAAAGTTATTACTATTACTTAAGTAGCTTGGTTCAAAGGTTTCCCAAGGTTTGCAAATGTCTTTGATTGCCTTATTACTATGCTTTGAACATGAAAAGTTATAATAGTTCACCGTATAAACTAATATAAGATAGAAATTAATCTCATAGCTACTATAGTAGATGTAACCTACATAAGGCATACCTAACTCAACTAGGTTATGCTCCTAATAAGAGAAGTCATAATAGTCTCATTATGTAAACTAATCTAAGATAAAAATTAACCTTATAACTGCTATTTAGGTGTAGCTTACATAAGGTATATTTGACTCAATCAGCTTGAAGTATCTAATTTTGCACTTATTATTAATAAAACCTGTAGTATAACTTTTCAAAACAACTGTTTGAGATCACCTTACATAAGTATGTACACAAAAAATTTCAGTTTTTCAAAAGAGTTCACAAAAATCACAATTTATGATGTTTACATACAGACAAAAGTAGGAAACTAATGGGTTGCCTAAGGTATCCTGGTTAGTTTCTGCAAAAGACAAAAGAAAACTAAAATAAAAGTCATGATCTTGCAGGTCTTCAAATTTCTCCACTTTCAAGCCCATCATGCACTAACCTAAGGGCGGTTATAATGCTACATCTTTAGTCCTTAGTTAATACGTGCAAATGAGTCTATAGAGACATAAGCATAACTAGCTTAGTAAGCGGAACAAAGACAAAAGAGTAAACGAATACAAACGGTGTTTTCAATCACTAATGAAATGCAATGTAAACAACTAAATAAAACATCGAATAATGTTATTCGATTCATTGTGAGGTTAAAGAAACTAAGTTCACTCTAACCCTTTGGAGTTTCAACATGACTCAAATTAGATCAAACCTAGGCTTATGCAATGGAGAGTACTCTCTTCCCAAGACTACTTTCAAATCATTGTCCCCAACTTTATTGTAATCGCTTTTCCTGTCACTTAGTTCGATTAAAGGTAGAAAATGGACTATTTTAGCTATCTTCATCGAAGGAGTTAGTATTTGGGCTGACACACCTAATCGTGTATCTAATAGATTGTTATGCATGTCCAACCTTGCCTTTGAGTAGTGCATTCCTTGATTAGAGCATAAAAAGATTAGGTTGTAGATCAATCCTTAGTTAATTCTAATAAGGGGTGATCAACAAATTATTAAGTCAGAGCAAATCATACAAGTTTATGCAAAACAACATTCCAAGTCCACAAGTCAACAAAGCAATCATACACGAGGCAAGCACATACTTAACTACGTTATAATAACAATCAAATGCACTTTCAAGCTTGCAAGTACTCTAATACAGTACTTCAATATGTGGCAATGCACGGATCCTAACTTACATAAACTTTACTAATTCACTAAACCTGTTCATTACTCTTATTATCTTCAATTATCCCTATACATATATAATAGATTAGTTTTAATCCATGTCTAAGCGTTGAATTAATAATAACCAATTCATTTGATATTAATTAAGTTGTTTTGTCATTAGTTTTATATGTTATTTTTACTTACATGTTAGTATTTCTTAATTAGCTTGTTAATTTTTACAAGTTATTTTAGTTTATAAGATCCTATGAGTTAAGTTTTGAGTCATTTTATAGTAAGTTTCTTAAGCTAGAATCCTCTTAGTAACTCTTTGAGCTATGTAGGGACCATTTATCATGTCAATTTTTTTCCTCTGAGTTTACTTCACTTTGAGTCTTTTGACAATATACCTTCTAAGCTACCCATGAGTTCAACTAATTTCATAGTTTTAAGAAATTGTTTGATTTATCTTCTAAGCTTCTTTGTGATTATATTTCATAAATATGTTTCCGTCTAACTTAATTTTTGGGTATATTCCCAAGTATAGTATTCACCCAAAATCTTCTAAGTTATCTTCTCTCTTTAACCTATTTCTTAAGGTTAATTGATTTGTTCACTTCATTACTAAATTTTAATTATAGTGACCAATTTAGCACTTCTTTTAACACTTCTCAACTTCTTTATTTCTCAGATTTCTTATGTAATACATCATCATTCACCAATTTGTTTGGTTTATATACTACAAAATCACACATTTAAGGGGTATATTCTTGATTTAAAACTTCTTCAAATAACACTCAATTCAACAACTTTAGTATACTACAAATATACCACTAATCAATTAAACTTGGAATCCAAGTGAGGTTCTTAGGGAAAATTTACTAACTTTTATTAAAAATACTATTTTAATAATAATTTAAGGCAAAAAAATTCATGAAAATTATAGAAAATAGTTTCATTGGAAAACTTTTCATAACATTTTAATATAAGTATGGAATAGTTTACATAAAAATCTTGGGTTTGAAACTACATCATTAAGAAAAAATAAATCAATATCAAAATCAACTTAATCTTGACGATTCTTAAGGACATAATATATGTCAACTAAATTTATACAAAATAATATTCTTCTTCGATTCTACACATCAAAATACTTATGAATAATTTTTTTTAGAATTATCTAAGTAAAATTTATACTTTTAATAATTTAATGAAATTCAGCTAATTTTAGGCACTTAACGAAAAGTGGTAGCTCCAACGACAAACAGCGGCCACCTCCTTGTTGATAGGGCTAGGTAAAGCTTACTCCTTATAGTAGTGGGGCTGGTTCACTTTTAATTTATGCTCTAGCCTCTGAATATCCTACACCTCACCTATTTCCCTTTAATTTTCATAGAATTTCCTCTTGAATGTTCACAACCTAACCTTATTTTTCCCAAATTCTTAGTTGCATGTAGGATATTATAGAGATGATTTCTAGAATTTTCAGAGCTTATGGAAGAGCAAAATGAATTTTTTTCTCTCTCTTTGTGCAAAATTCCCTTATATATTAAGCCTTAAGTGACACTTTAGATAAGCTTTTTCCCCAACACTTATTCCACTTCCATTCCTAATTCCAACTTAATTCCATTGCCTTACTATTTTTTACTAATTTTTATTATTTATCTTTTTTCTTTTTTAGCTTAGTTTGTATTTAATAGATATTTTAAAAAATTACAGGATATATATTTATGCATAAAAATTACACATGGTAAATATACATATTTTTTTGCATGTCATTTGATAATTTTATTACAATTGTGATTTATCTCTAAAAATTTGCTAGCTATCAAAGCCTATTCCATGCAATTATAACAAGGTATTAAATAATATAATAAAATTCTACTATTTTAGTTATAAATTTATTATTTTATTATATTTTTGAGTTATGAGCTCGCGATTACTAATTATCTAATGTCCTAAGCTTACTTGTAGATTTATAGCTAAATCAGGTTATTTTCATTAACACCCTAAATCAGTTGTTTAGAACTTAGTAGCGTAAGTACGAGACTTCATTTATACCATCTAAAGGCATGCTTAAGATATTTATTTGGGTCACCATAATGAGTACACTTTGTTTGCTAAAAATTATTCCTTTTCCTTAGGTTGATTGCTGTAGGTAAACTATTATGCTTGATTATTTAAGTAAAAGCTTTACTTTAGGAGGGTAGCATAATTTAGGTATCTAACTCTACCCTTCAAATTAGGGATGTAACTAAGTGAGTTGTTATAAGGTACCTAACCCGCTAAAACCCTATAAGGTACTTCCCGATAGGGTTCAGGATATGGCTAGAAACCTATTAGAGTTTTAGGATGGGTTATGAGATTTTAAACAAACTTAATGGAAAACCTATTACTTGATAAAAAATAATAAATTAATAATATAATATTAACTAAAATTTATAATACATAAAATAACAAATAGATGAAAAAAAATTATGATAATAACTTTTATCACATTTGTTATTTTATATTAGTATTTATGAATATATATCTATGTGAGATTTTTCTTTTAATCAAATTAGAGAAGATAGTTGTGTATTTATTATATAGTAGAGAGAAATAGCTAAGTAAATAACAAATTTGATGCAAACATTGACAATGTACTTAAAATAAAAACATATAGAAATATTAAGATGGAGCCTACATAGATTACTAATCTTATTGTACAACAGTACTGTTAGATGCTCTATCAATATAGTGACAAAATACATAGGGTGAAGAGGATACAATAAATAGATTCCTTAATCCCCATCATATTACCCTTGTTCTATAAATAATGCAAATCAATTTCTAATGTAATGATTAATAAAGGAAAAAATAGTCATTTGGAAAAAAAAAAATTATAAACGGTTCTGACAAGTCGAGAACTGGATACCCTATTAAGGTAGGAGGATGAAATCTAGATATAAGGTTAAAAATCTTATAGGGTTTTAGGACAAGTTTGGGAGCGCATTTGGTGTAGCGAGACGAGTTCTAGGATCCTATAACCCATCTCAAACCCATTTGTTTACATTCTTACTTCAAATTTGTTATAGCTTATTGTTGTCAATTGATCATGAATATTAGAAAAAAAAAAGAAGGTTTTAATCAAGCTTGCATGCTGATTCCTCTTATTCATACTATTATTTCTCAGAGAAAACAAGCCTATTGCTCTTATTTAGCATGGAAGTAATCTAAAATCTAATTTTATCTTCATTCCATATCCTTAACTCACGTCAACAAGCCCTTGCTAATAAGAGTAAGTCCTATAAGTTTTGGTGTGATCATTATTGTTAACCCAATCATACTCGTAAGACTTATTGGAAGTTTCATGCTAAACCAAACCATCCTAAGAATAGACGACAAAAGTTTAATCAGAATTGGAAAAATGCCCATATTGTAGAGGTTACTGATCCTTCATCAGCATCCACATTGAAATTTTCACCAGAAACAAGTAACTCTTTTATAGTAGCTCTTTGTTTAGACACAAGTATCGTCAGGTGAAAGTAAGTCATCCTCTGTATCAATCGGCCAAAAAGGTAATGATCTCTCGCTTGTGAGAAAAAGAAAAAGAAAAAGTCTTAGGTGATTGATACAGGTGCATAAGATCATATGTGTGATTCTAAGTGTTTGTTTGACTCTTTTACTCCATGTAATAACCAGAACCAAATTTTAGCTACAAATGAACAACGCTTGGTTGCTAAGGGAAAGGGCACAGTGTGCGTAGATAAATTAAAGTTAAAAGATGTCTTATTTATACCATAGTTATAGTATAATTTGCTATCTATGAGCAAGTTGACTAAAGATATGAATTGTCAAGTGATATTCACTTCATCATCTTTTGTTTTGCAGGTCTGGTCTTTAAGGAAGATGATTGGCAGTGCTAAAGGACATAATGGTCTTTATTACATATTTGGAAATCCTAGGTTTAGAACCTAGTCAGTTTCTAAGACTCTCTATTCTAGTTCTAGTAACTTTGAAATAATGTTGTGGCACAGGCATTTAGGCCATCCTAATTTTACTTATATGAGTTATATGCATCTCAAGTTGTTCACTAATAAAAGAATCGCCGATTTTCATTGTGAGCATTGCATCGTGGCTAAATTTGAAAAAAACCCATATCATACTTAACCCTATAAGCCATCTAAACCATTCAAACTGATACAAAGTGATATTTGGGGGCCATCTTGTACCCTAATCTACTCATGACATAGATGGTTTATAACATTCATTGATAATCATTTCCGTTTGTGTTAGGTGTACCTCCTCAAAGATAAATATTGTATTTTGCAGATATTCTAACAATCCCACAAGGTTGTTAAGAATTTTTTCATTGAAAATATTCAAATACTTCACACAAATAATGGGTATGAATACACTTCCAATGACTTTAGTTAATATCTTCAAGATAATAGAATTATTCACCAAACTTCTTATGCTTACACCCCTCAACAAAACAAAATTGTTGAGTGGAAAAATCAACATTTGCTCAAAACTGCTCAAGCTATGATGCTTGCTCACTCGATCCCACATATGTTTTAGGGAGATGTAGTATTAACTACAACTTATCTCATCAATTGGATTCCCTAAAAAATTCTTAAGTTTCAAACTCCTCTTAGTGTTCTCCTTGAGTTTCACTCTTATGAACATTTACTGAATTCCTTATCACCTCGAGTTTTTGGATCCTTAGCAATTATTCTAAATAATACACAAAATAAACATCAACTAAAATTAAAGGTGCTCAAATGTGTGTTTATTAGATATTCTTCAACCTAAAAGGGATACAATTGCTATCATCCTCAAACTCGACATGTCTTTGTCATATGGGATTTTTTGTTTCTTGAAAACCAATCATATTTTACTCTTTCAAGTCAAGAAAACAAGATTTAGTTGAAAGTTTGGAAAATACCCATTTATTTGTTGATGTTCAGCCTATTAGGAATATACCTATAATCCTAGAAATTGTTCTTAAACCTATCAAAAATGTTTCTTCTTCATTACCAAGTGCTACTAATCCTCTAGTTGATTTAAAAGAGTTTAGTAGTAGCAAAAACTCATCCTTGCAATAGGTATACCCTGTTCTCACTCTTGTTAATAGTTCATCTCTGACTAAGGTAATGTTCTAGAGCCATTAGCTATTAAGGTTTATAATGGGAGACTAAAACCTCCTTCACCTGACCAATCAATGAACTCGAAGAACTAAGTTTGACCAACTGATGATAATGAGGATGTGAAGGAAATTCCATAGGTAAAGGGGCTTGATTTGCTAATTGCGTTAAGAAAGGAAAAATGGGTATGTGCTAAATATCCCATTTCTAGCTATGTGTCCTATTCAAAATTATCTCCTAAGTGTAAAGCATGCTTGACAAGATTTGATACTGAAGAAATACCAAGAAATATTCATGAAGCTATGAAAATACCAAAATGGAAGCAAGTTATGGTTGAAGAAATGAACACCTTGCTACAAAATAATACTTGGGATGTTGTCGACTTGTCTATGGGAAAAAAGGCAGTTGGAAGCAAATGGGTACTTAATATAAAATAAGATTCTAATGGTAGTGTAGATAGACATAAGGTTCGTTTTGTGGCCTAAGGATACAAACAAACCTATGGAAATGATTATGAAGAGACTTTTGCACTTGTTTCAAAGATGAACTTCATTCGGGTTATTTTATCTCTAGCAACTAATTTGGAGTAGCCTTCATATCAATTAGATGTAAAAAATGTCTTCTTGAATGGAGAGTTAGAAGAGGATATCTACATGTAGATTCGACCTAGATCTAATTTAGGGAGCAATTTAAGAAAGGTATGTAAGGTCAACAAATCTTTATATGGGTTGAAGCAATTCTCAAGAGCCTGGTTTAAGATTTAGTGATATAATGATAAAGTTGGGATATAACCAGAGTCAAACAGAGCACACCTTATTTATAAAGCTAAGAGAGAATGGTTTAAGGTCGATGTTGATTGTATATGTAGATGATATTATTATTATAGGGAATGATGCTCCAGAAATTAATCAACTTAAACAAGAAATCAAAAGAGAATTTGAAATAAAAGAGTTTGGTGAATTAAAATTCATCTTGAGGATGGAGGTTGCAAGAAGCAAAAAAGGGATCTTCATTAGCCGAAGGAAGGATGTCATCGATTTGCTCAAGGAAACAGGCAAGCTCGAGTGTAAGCCTATGAACACACCACTACCTCAAAATTAGAAGGGTACTACTCTTGAAAATGATAGGCTTATAAATAAAGGTCAATACCAACAACTTGTGCGAAGGTTGATTTATTTATCATTAACACAGCTTGACATAGCCTAACGACTTGTGGGAAGGTTGGTTTATTTATTGTTAACATAGCTTGGCATAGCCTATCCTATTAGTCTTGTGAGCTAGGCAATGCATGTGCTTACTAAACACCATATGGATGGTGTTAACTACATCTTAAGATACTAGAAAGGAATACCCGAAAAGGGTCACTTTATAAGGAAAGTAGAGAATTGAAATATTAAGGTGTTTGTAGATGCGAATTAAGGAGGTAATGTAAGTGATTGTAAGTCTACCTCAAGATATTGTATCAAACTATGGGGTAATCTATTAGGTTTTATAGATAAAAAAAAAAACGCAGTGGAAATATAAATAAAAAAATATAAAACCTATCTTAAGATCCATGTGTAACATATAATAAAATATATATCTTAATAAAAGATTATAAAATTACCTTTTTCCTAATGAGAAGTATCGTCTCCTCTTGGGGATAGAGTTTAATTGCGATCTGAATCCAATTATTGTTTTTAAAATGTATTCACCATAAAGACTCCAAGCATAGTCCCTCTAGCAATATCTACACATATGTTAATAAGAATAAATTCTAATCCTTTATATTGCTAGATAACTAAAATTATAATTAGAAAAACTATGAAGAAAAATGTTATCTCTCTTTTGCTTTTTCTCTAGGTATTTTTCTAAATAGAAAATCATCATAGAACTCTTTCTTTGCCCTTATCTCTTTTTAAACATTAACTAAAATTAATGAAAAAGAGACTTTTCATTCCATGAATTTTTCAATTGCTACAACCTTTCAATTGCATAGCAATTAAACATGGAATTGATGGCAAACAACTTTTTAGTTGCCATGGACTTTTTAATTGACATTGAATATGGAATTAATAAATTCCATACCCTTTCAGTTGCCATGAACTTTTCAATAGCAATTAAACATAAAATTAATAATTCCATCTACTTTTATACGAAAAGGCAATTAAAATACATAACCTTTAAAAGGTATTTAACTGTAAATATATTCTATACAGTAAAATAAATTGCTTCCAATTTATAATTTTGGATCAATTTATTCCAACTTCAAAATAAATAATGAAAAATATCCACTAAAATTTTTTATCAAAAACTTTATTCTTGTTAATCATGCTATAGTGTATGACCTTTTAGATTTCTATACATGAAGATAATATTTATTTAAATATAAACTAAGGTAACCATCTAGCAACAATTATTGGTCATCCAACGTAACAAAAAAGGTGTGAATGAGAAACCACTATGAATCGATTACTATATAATTAAATCTCTTCATCTTAATTAAACCATTGCATATCATGTCATCAATGTTTAATCGTTTTACTTGGTTTCCAAGATAAAATAGACTTAATAATACTTATCATAGCCATGGGCTTACAAATCACTATTATCTTTACAAAGCAGCCTTCGATATCAACTCCTTAATCTAAGAGAGTGATGAATTTTATCTTGACCTATCACTATCTTCTCTATATTTCATATTGTACCCAATAACCATATTATTTACAATCTAAATAAATACTGTATTTAACGGTATTAAAGCACAACATTATAAATTTAAGATATATGAAGGTCTTAAGTTTAGAGATTATTTATGCTAGTTCATATATGAGATTATTTATGCTAGTTCCAATGTACCCACTTAACTTTGGGCACCCACTTGTATAACTCAAGTATTTTTCCCTTGATCTAGTGAAAATGACTTTAGTTATACAATGTATTAGTCTAAATATCTATATACCTTCTAGATATTTATCCAATAAGGACAACTTTTAGATAATATGTTGTCATGGAATCTTACTGATAATACACCTTTATTATAATTTCATACATGCTCTAATTATCTATGGGACTTTATTATGAAATATATACTAGTAGAAAAATATATAAATACAGTAAATATTTGCCTTTTACAAATAATATTTATAAATACATAAAAAATGTCTTAACACATTGTGCATAAATTGCAACACTCTCACTTGTACTATTGCTAAGTATTATGGACTCTAAGTCCTAAGCTCTTCACATAGGTCTTATGTTTCTATTGAGGTAAGGCCTTTATGAGTAGATTAGCAACATTTTCTTTTGTTGCTACTTTGTAAACCAATACATTATCCCTCTAAACTATCTCTCTGAGGATGTAAAATTTTTGGAGTATATGTTTAGACCTTTGGTGAGACCTTTTAGCTTGAGCTATAACTGCATTGTTATTACAATATAGTGTAACAGGATCTACAATACTTAGAACCACTCTTAAATTAGAGATAAAATTTCTAATTAATACGGCTTCTTTGGCTGCTTCGAAAGCCACTATGTACTCGGACTCTACTGTAAAATCTACCACTATCTCTTGCTTAGAACTCTTCCAACAAATAGCTTTATGGTTTAAGCAAAACACATAACCTTGTTACGATTTCAGATTGTCCTAATCTTTTTGAAAACTAGCGTTAATATATCCTCATACAACTAGTTCCTCATCTCCTTCATAAAGTAAGAACAAATCTTTTGTTCTTCTCAAATACCTGAGAATGGTCTTAACAGTAGCCTAATGACCCTCACCTAGGTCAGCCTGATATTTACTCATCATACTCACAGCATAAGTAATGTCTATCTACGTACATATCATGACATACATTATGGACCCAATTGTTGAGACATATAGTATTCTAGCCATTTTTATCATTCTCCTCTTGTGTTTTTAAACGCATTGCCTTAGAAAGATGCACACCATGTAACATAAGCAAAAATCCTCTCTTGGAATTTTTTATATTGAATCTATTTAATACTTTGTCAATATACGTGCTTTGACTTCAAGCAACCTCCTATACGTATCTTAGTATGTCTTAATTCCTAAGGTATAAGCTATTTCTCTTAAGTCTTTCATGAAGAAGGACTTACCTAACCAAGCCTTGGTAGACTTTAGGGTAAATATATCATTTCCATTCAGAAGGATAATATCAACATATAAAACTAGGAAAATAATCATGCTCTTACTTACCTTCTTATAAATGCAAGGTTCTTCTAGATTCTTAAGATAGCCAAATTCCTTGACTGCCTCGTCGAATCTCAAATTCTAGCTCTATGAAAGCTTGCTTCAATCCATAAATCGACCTCTTTAATTTATAAATTTTATTGGCATTCTTAGGTGCTATAAAACTAGGAGGTTGTACCATGTACACTTCCTCCTTTAACTTTACATTTAGGAATGTTGTTTTATCATCCATTTGCCAAATCCCATAATCCTTAAAAGCTGCTATTACAAGGAAAATTTGAATGGACTTAAGCATTGCTACTCATGAAAAAGTTTTATCATAATCAATTTCATGACGTTGAGTAAAACCTTTTACTACTAGCCCAACTTTATAGGTACATACATTCCTATCTATGTCAATCTTCTTTTCAAAGACCTATTTGTACCCTATAGGTTTTACCCTAACTAGTGCATTTACCAAATCTCATACTTGGTTGGTGTACATGGAGTCCATATTAGATTTCATAGTTTCTAACCATTTCTCAAAGTCTGGTAATGTAATTGCTTCTTCATATGTTAACAGTTTGTCATTTTTGACAAGTATTACATCTTCCTAATGTGCTATGAGTAGATTTAACCTTTCAAGTTCCTGATATACTCTTGTTAACCTACGTGTTTCTTATGTTTCAAGAGAAATTTTTTGTTGTACTTGTGATGTTTGTTTTATACCCAATTGCTCATGTTCTAACCCTTTTATGGAATCTTGAATTTCTTCAAAATCTACTTTACTCCCATTATTTTCTTTAGAGATAAACCCTCTTTCTAAGAATATAGCATATCGAGTAACAAATACCTTATGCTCACTTAGAAGATAAAAGTAGTATCTCTTAGTTTCTTTGGGACATTTCAAAATTAGATCAAACCAATCAAAATCTCATCATCTCTTATAAATGTGCATTTAATAGAATTTACTACAAGGTTATCAAAGAATCCACTTTTTACTTAAGCATCACATCCCCAAATTTTAAGATAAGATAAATTAGGTTTCCTCCCAAACCATAACTCAGTTGGTATTTTTCTATTGCCTTAGTTGGAACAAGGTTTAGTGTATATGTTGCTATTTCCAAGGCATAACTCTAAAAGGTTAAAGGAAGACTTGCATGACTCATCATTGACCTAACCATGTCCATTAAGGTGTGGTTTCTCCACTTTGAAACACCATTCTATTTTAGCATTGTAGGAGGTGTAAATTATGAAATTATCCTACACTCCTTCAAGTAGTCAATCAATACTTAACTAAAATATTCTCTACATCTATCATTACAAAGTGTTTTTATCTCCTTAGCAAGTTAATTTTCTACTTCACTTTTATATTCTTTGAATTTCTCAAAAGTTTTTTACTTATACCTCATCAAGTAGATACATCCATACCTACTCAAATCATCAGTAAAAGTCACAAAGTAAGAAAATTCACCTTTGGCTTAATTTGATAATAGCCCACACACATCATTGTATATGAGTTATAATAACTCTTTGTCCTTTCACCTTTTTTGGTAAAAGGTTTCTTAGTCATTTTACCTTATAAGCATGCTTTGTAAGTATCTATGGATTCAAAATCAAATGAATCCAAATACCCTTCAGAATGAAGTTTAGTTAATTGTTTCTCATTTATGTAGACTAGTCTACAATGCCATAGGTAAGTTAAATTTGAATAATGCATTTTCTGTTTCTTAGTCTCAATGCAATGAACAAATTAACTAGTATTAAGAATATGAAGACCATTAACTACTGTTCCATCACCATAAAACATTCCATTCATATAAAATGAATAACTTTTGTTTTTAAACTAAAAAAAAAACCCCTTGATCTCTAAACATGATACCAAAATTATATTTTTGGCAAAACTAGGAACATAATAACAATTTTCTAATTCTAATATAAGTCTACTAGGCAAAGAAATGATATAGGTTCCTATAGCCAAAGCAACAACTCTTACTCCATTAGCTACTCATAGGTTCATTTCTCCCTTAGGCAACTTCCTACTCTCATTTAGACCCTACAAGTTAACAGAGATGTGAGAACCACATCCTGTATCTATGACCCGTATAGAAGAAATAGAAAGATTTCTTTCAATCATAAAAATAACTAACCTGTTATCCTCACATGACATCTTCTTTTTCAATCGAATATAGTTCCTCTTCCAATGGTCCTTCTTGCCACCAAAGAAACATATTGCTTCCTTCTCATCAAAATTGGGCTTTTCTTGCCCCCTCTTAAGCTTAGATTGCTTTCCTTTTTTTGCTTGCTTTCCCTTAGAATTGTTAGTTCCATTAACTTTCTCTTTTTAGACTTACCAATAAAGAGAATCTCCTAGGCATCTTTGACTTAGACTTCAAGTCCTTTTTAGCCATCCTCAACATGGCAAGCAAATTTGTCAGAGACATCTCCATTCCTTTCATGTTATATTTCATGACAAACTAAGAGAAGAAATCTAGTAAAAAAGCCAATATGAGATCGATGGCCAAGTTTTTAGCTAACTTGAAGCCTAGGTTCTCAAGCCTCTTTATGTATCCTATCATCTTGTATTCATGAGCCTAACTTTCCTCCCCTCAGCCATTTTACAATTAAATAGGGCTCAAGACGTATTGTAATGTTCAAACTTAGCACTTTCTTAGAATAGCTCCAGTAAGTAAGTATATCTCTTTCTTGCAAAGATATTCTCATGCTGCTTCTATAATTCATATGACAATGTATACAGCATGAGGCATTGAACATCAATAGAGTCCTTCAAGTATTTATGATATTGCTCGTATTCTTCTACGATGGCATCCTTGCCCAGTTCTTTAATTTCTTCCTCTTCTAAGACATATAATTTCCTTTCATGCCTAAGGACAATTTTCAATTTCCTTAACCGGTCAAGGAAATTTAGTCCAACAAAAATATTGTCTTTGTTAATAATATATTACAATGAAATGTTATTATTGCTATTTGCCATTTTAGATCTATAAAATAAATGTAGAGTTTAGTGTTTCTGAATTTATTTTATAAAGAAACTTTTATTATCTCTCACTATTTTACTCTAATTTAATAACCCCTTCTATTAGATTCAAAAACCCCATTGAAAGGTTTTCTAGTAGATCTAAAATCTCAAATAAAATTAATATGCACATAGTTGAGCTATACCTATATATTACATTATTTTAGGTAGGCCTTAATTAACTCGCCAATCATAAATCTATAAGGCTTTTGGATTTCTTATTAGGCTACTCTTTTAAAGTATAATTTTAAAACCTAACATTTACCCATTAAATTTTTAACTTTAATAGCTAACAAATCAACAATTCAATTTTCAATCAACCCAGTGATAAATTATAAAGTTTACAATTATTTAATGTGTGCCCACAACTAAACTATACTAACTCACATGAAATTCTGACTATTTTATAATTTATAATTGTAGGGCAACATGACATAATATATTTAGGGAATTTCATCATGTTTCACCATTCACGTATACTATTGCTGATCATCAACAACACTTACGTACATAAACTAAATAAATCAACTATAATAAAATGATAATGCTATAATCATGGGCTAGCTAAAAAAATATAGGTCGAGCCTAGGCCTACACTTGAAGGTCATATGACTAAAATCCATTAATCCGAATGTAGCTTCTCTTTGGCCTTCTAGACTTTTTTTGTGTCTCAAGTAAATATAGACCTTCAATCTTCCATTTATAATACTAAAACTAAATTTCTAAAAGGAAAAATTAGAAAACAAAGTACAATTGGAATATAAATTTAGGTTTAGAGACTCACATACACTCAATTTACATTTTATTTATAGGTATGCAAACCCAAATAAAATAAAATTACATCTGTTTTTCAAAGTTAACCTATTCAAAGGATACATAGGCTCTATATAATAAATCCATAAATATTTACAAAAAATCCATTCATCCTATGACCATGCATAAGCAATAATAACTCCATAAATTATATTAATTAATTGATTCAAAATAATTATTATAATCTAGATATATATACTTGGGATTACTATGACGAAATTCTCATAAAAAAAAAAACTTTATTTTTGGAATTTCTCAATCCATGGATCAAAAAACACTATCGATATCAAACAACAATGTACACTTATAAAAGATATAGATGTTTTTGATCCAAAAGTAAAAGATCCCATGTTTCATATCAAATCCATGATGTAAACATGAATAAATTAATCGTATCAAAATCATAATAATTTTTCTATGAATCAAATCTAAGCTAATACCAACATGTATTTACATGTTTCAGAAGTTGCTCTAATACCACTATTAGGTTCTATAAATTAAAAAGACTACAGTAAAAAAAAAAAAAAAAAAACTATAAAACGTATGACATGCAATAAAATATAAATGTTAATAAAAAATTATAAAATTACCTTTTCCTTAATTAGAAATACTATCTCCTCTTTGGGATGAAGTTCAATTGTGATCTAAATCCAATTTATTGTTTTCAAAATGTGTTCACCATAAGGACTTAAAACATAATCCCTTTAGCGGTATCCAGACATACGTTAACAAAAACAAATTCTAATCTTTTATATTACTAGATAATTGAGATTGGAATTAGAAAAACTATGAATCAAAATATTATATCTCTCCTTTGCCTTTTCTTTAATTGTTTTTCTAAATAGAAAATTATCATAAAACTCTTTCTCTACCCTATCTCTTTTTAAACATTAACTAAAATTAATGGAAGACACTTTTCATTCCATAAACTTTTCAATTACCACAACTTTGCAATTGCATAACAATTAAACATGGAATTGATGGCAAATAAATTTTTAATTCCCATGGACTTTTCAATTGCAATCAAATATGGAATTAATACATTCCATATCCTTTCAATTACCATGAACTTTTCAATAGCAATTAAACATAAAATTAATAAATTCAATCTATTTTTATACAAAAAGGCAATAATAAAATACATTACCTTTAAAAGGTGCGTAACCGCAAATATATTCTACAGGGTAAAATAAATTGCTTCCAATTTTCAAATCAATTTATTCCATCTCTGAAATAAGTATTGACCTTATCAAAAACTTTGTTCCCATTTATCATGTTAGAGTATGCAACTCTCCAGATTTCTATACACAAGGTAATATCTATTTAAACATAAACTAAGGCAACCGTTTAGCAACAGTTATTAGTCTATTCAACGTAATAGAAAAGGTATGAACAAGAATCTTCTATGAATTGATTACTACGTAATTAAATCTCTTCATCAAATGATATCCTAATTAAACCATTACATATCGTGTCATTAATGTTTAACGATTTTACTTAGTTTTCAAGATGAAATAAACTTAATAATAGTTATCGTGGCCACAAGTTTATAAGTTGCTATTATCTTAACCAAACAACCCTAAATATCGACTCCTTTATCTAAGAGAATGATGAATTCTATTTTAACTTATCACTATCCTCTTTATATTTTATATCGTACCCAATAACCGTATTATTTACAATCAAAATAAAGATTGCATTTAACAACATCAAAGTACAACATTCCATATGTAAGATATATGAAGGTTTTACGTCTAAGGATTATTTATGCTCGTTCATATAGAAAAAAAAAAAAACAATGATATTAAATACGTAGTATCCTTTATTAGTGGGTTGTGTCCAATGTACCCACCTAACTTTGGGCACCCACCTGTATAACTTAGATATCTTTCCTTCAATTTAATGAGAATGACTTTAGTTATACAACTTGTTGGTTTAATTATCTATGTTCCCTCTAAATATTTATTTAACCAAAGACAACTTTTAGATTATACAATATTATGGAATCTCTTTAATAATATACATTTATTATTATTCTATACATGCTCTAATTATTTATAAGATTTTATTGTAAAATATATACTAGCAGAAAAGTATATAAATATAATAAATATTTACCTTTTATAAATAATATTTATAAATACATCAAAAGTATCTTAATACATTGTGTACAAATTACATCATAATTTAGTATCTTGGAGAAGCAAGAAGTAAGCAATAGTAGCTAGAAGTAACACTAAAGTTGAATACAAGTCCATTGCTCTTAGAATTTGTGAAGGTATTTGGCTTCAATGACTATTAAATGATACGAACATCAAGGTTAAGGATATATTGGTATTTAGTGATAGCAAATCTGTCTTAAGCATTATGAAGAATCTTGTATAACATGATCAAATGGAACATGTTCATCTTGATTGTCAGTTTATCAAATTAGAAATTGAAGATGAAGAATAAGGTTGCAACATATTTCTTCCCATAATGAAGAGGCTGACATCTTAACTAAAAACTTAGGGCTCGGTAAGGGGTGGGCGGGCGATGGTGGTGTAGGAAATTATGTCAATTAATTATTTTTGCATCCTTATTTATTTAATGTTGTTGTAGTTTTTATATGGTTGACTAATAGATATTTATTTCTACCTACCACCACCAACCTCAAGTTAATATTTTTCTATGAATTCCTTCACTTAGCCATTGTTCACTTATGTAAAGCTCCTAATAGGATTCAATGTCAAGGATCCATTACTTGTTCCTGAGCTCAAGACTTGCTCAATCATACTCACCAAGCCCTCTCTCATTAGACCATTGAAGAGGAAGAACACATCCTTTAAATGTTCGAGTTACATGACTCCCTAAGCTCTCACTTTGCCTTTACTATCCCTTAGGTGGAAGAGGTCAACTAGCTAGTTGGCTGATTTAAACAGATTGACCGTTGTGACTAAGCACTTTACCAATGTCTTTCTAAGCTAGATATCCATTTTCCCAAACCATTTGACCAATCTACATCTATACCAACTCTATAATATTTTGTCTATTTGCATTAGAGAAGCCTTTAGTCACTAGTAGACACGTGTCTTTAACACTGTTTGCACACACCATGTTAGAAGCGCATATTCTCATTATCTTTTTCGCGATTTACCCTCTTTTGAATTTTTCCAATGTAATATTTAATTATTCATTTGGACATTTTCCCTTTTTAGTGATTATAATCTTTCCTTTTCAACCCTTGAGGGATAATATAAATACCCTCTTGTTGTACTCAGTTGAAATCAATCAATGAATATTCTTCTTATCTAACTCATTCTTTTGAGTGTTCTTCTCTCGGGTTCATTTACTCTTATCAATCTCCTAAGCAAGAATTGTAACGAGTACCTTAGATTTCACTTATGCATAGCATCAAGTAGAGTTTAGGTTTGTGAGTGTTCATGTGGTTCATAATATCAATGTGAGCAGATCTTCAATTTGCATCAAACCCATTTACTTCCATTCTATTTTCTAAGTACAACTTAGTCTAGGCCCATCCTTAGTTTGTTTGAGTGACACCTTCGTAAATGTAGTTCTTGAAGCATATTATTCTTGGTACAACGCGAAGGTAATTGCAAATAGAGAATTGTAGCAGTTGTTGGATTTGGTTTGGTTGCTATAGTGTTTGTATTTGTGTTTGAGGTTGTATGGGTTACGGAGTAAGTGTCTCGATTGGAGTTATACTGTATTGCTGGTAAATAATCTACTAATGTTATGAAAAGTCACTGCTAAGTCAAGTTTAATTATCATCCACCCTTATTTTCCCCCTTTCCCCTTACAATTAAGAATTTCACTTAAAAGAATGAATTATTTGTTGCCTTTTGACTAAGGATGAAGCTTGACTGGGTGGTATCTAGGAATGGCCTTAATTGTTTAATTTGAATTTTTGTAACTACTTTATACGAGGTTGAACAAAGGTTTATTGGCCGATATTGTTTTAGATGACTTGCTTTGGAATCAAACATAACTGAACTTGGGGCTAATCATTCTGGGACTTTCTTTCCCTAATAATTTGGAAATGCACTCTTCAATAAAAGGCTCTACTAAAATGCACTCTTCAACAGAAGACTTTATTAAGTTCAGCATATGTGGAAAAAGAAGGTATACAATCCATCATTTCCTGAAACTTTCCATACTTTAAGTCGGATTCCCTACATATCCTTCAAAGCTAAAACTTTATCTTTTTCAATCTTGTAGCATGTGCTAAAGAGTGGTAATACTTGTGTAATCCTCTCTCCGTCCCTGATTCATTCATTACAAGTTAGTAGAAGCACTATTTCTTGGTAAAATTATGCTTGAAAGTATAAATTTAAGATGGTCAAAAATTTATGAACAATATTTTTGCCAAATTGATGCGGCCAAAGTAATTAAACGCTCCGATGCATGGGCTTCGTCTTGACACGATTAATGTGGGCCATACTTCCAAGTTTTTTCAACTATGGCTTGTGAAAACTCTAGACCACATATCTTACCAAAATCTATTTTCATTACTGAAAGTTATAGGAATCGCATTACTCTTTTCTTTTCTTTTTTTTTTTTCCCTCTTTTCCCGACCGAGTTGCACGGCAAAAGTGATAGGAATTGGAAGGTTTTGGTTTAATATTTTAATTTTATCTTTAGATAGCATCCAAAAATCTAAAGGCTAATGTACAAAGCTCTCCTCCATTATTATTTTTTTGGTGGGTCGAAGCCAGTAGTGCTGACCACAGTAATAACTGAATACCCGTTAAAGAAGAAAAGCTCCGAATCATGCGACAGAAGAAAAAGAAAGAGAGAGAAATAAAGTTGGAGGTAAATGATTAAGAAAAGTGGCTATAATACGTGGCTATTTCTTAATTAGTAAGGCATGAGAATAAGGAATCCAGGTGTGACCATTCGCTGATTTTTCAGTCAACGTTTCGTGGACTTTGTTTCCCTTTCACGAGGTGCTTAGGGCCCATCATGAAAAAGGAATTCATCAAAGGTAACACAACGCGGGATTTATAAATGGGTTAAACTATATATAAACCACTTAAATTCGATTTGAGATTTATCTATTTTATAATATTTGATTTAATTAATTTGTTAGTCTAATCGATCTCAAGTTAAATATAAATATTAATAAAACACAAACCAAATTTAGACATCTATATTATTATAATTAAAATATTTTAAATATATCGAATTTAAAAACAAATTTAGTTAAGTCAATCTCGAGTTCATATAATACCACTTAGAATTGAACTTAAATTCAGAAATTATAAGTTTCATATGCTCAATCCTATTTATCTCGATTTAATTCTTTTGCAACTCTAATAAGATTTATCCGGTGATATAAGGGAATATGCTTTAATGCTTGTGGCTCTTCGTAGTAGTTATTTTAATAAGATAGATTTAATTGTACATTTTCATTCGATCTTATACTTCAATCTTAATGATTCTCTCTTTATTTCCTTCTTTTCTTTTTTTCCATTCTAGCATGAATAGGAAAATTCTTCTAAGATTATCTTCAAGTTAGTATTAACAAATAGGAGATAATATTTAATCAAAGAAATGAAGTTTCATGGTTTTTATAGCATTTTGTTGACAAGACTGTTATAATCAATTGATATGAACATTAGTCTTCTAACATGATAGATTAAGTCTAATTTCCTTTCTAAAGTTATAATATAATAGTTGAAAAGATCATTATGTTTTGTTTCATATTCTCAATTATTAATAATGTTAGCAATTTGCATTAATGAGTTTTATTATATGTTTGAAAACTTATGATATGACTAACACTGTATTTGGACGGGCAAAAATTAAGAGAAATAAATTATCTAAAATAAATGATCATTAAGAGTCAAAAGCCAGTCAATCATGTCAAGGATCTCCAAGAAGCTTTCGATCGAATGTGTATGCATGACATGAAATTGAACCCTCAGAATTGCGTTTTTGGAGTCGGCTCTGGTAAGTTCCTCAAATTCCTGCTCATGCAAAGAGGTATTGAGGCCAACCCTGAGAAAATCACAGCCATTAAGGGAATGAAGTCTCTGAACTTAGTCCGAAACATATAGAAGCTCACTACTATGGTGGTTGCCTTGACTAGATTTATCTCTAGGAGTACTGACAGATGCATTGAGTTTTTCAAAATCCTTAAAAATCTAAAGGGTTTTGAATGGACTCCTGAGTGTGGTACCATCTTTCAGCAACTCTAAGACTTCCTCGCTCATCCACTAGTCCTCTCCAAGCCTATCCAAGGGAAAGATCTATTTTTGTACCTTGCTATAAATGATCGGGCACTCTCTCTCGTGCTAGTCAGAGTAGAGGGAAGAGAACACAGGTTAATATATTACATTAGCCATATATTACATGGCCCTAAGGTCAAGTACACCCAGGCAAAGAAATTCGTGCTAGCCGTTATCATCACTACCCAACAACTAAGACCTTACTTTTGGGTGCACCAGGTGATCATACTCATGGACTAGCTACTATGCACCATTCTACAAAAACCTAATATGCTTAGATAGATGATGAAGTACATAGTAGAGTTGAGTGCGTACAGAATAAAGTACCAGCTATGAATGGCTTACAAGGCATAAGTACTAGCCGACTTTGTGGTAGAGTGCACATAAGAAGAGGAAGCACCGCCAAACGACGATAAACTGGTATGGACTCTTCACATTGATGGATCCTCCACCTCGGTAAGGGGAGGCGCGGGCTTAGTCTTAACCAGCCCACACCAAGTCATTATTTGTTACGCCCTCAAGTGCAAATTTGATTCCAGTAACAACAAGTCCTAATACGAGGCGCTTATAGCCAATCTCAAACTTGCCAAGGAGATCGATGCTAAGCAGTTACGGATCTTCTCGGATTCCATGCTAGTTGTCCAATAAGTCTAAGGTGAATATGAAGCAAAGGACAAGACTATGGCGAAATACCTTAATAAAGTGAAAAGTCTCCTAGGAGAATTCCTTTCGTAGGACATCGTAAGGATCATTTGACTAGAAAATTCCGCAGCGAACTAAATATCTAAGCTGGCCTCCATTGGCATACGAAAGCCTGAAATGAAGGATAGTGAGATCTTCATAGAGTACCTATTGAAAAAAAAAAAAAAACATAACTCCAAGCTCAACTAAAATTCTAGAACTGATCGCAGCAGTACCTGAATCGAGCTGGATGGATCCCATCCGAAGCTACTTAGAGGAAGGTACATTGCCGGAGGATAAGAGGGAGTCGAAGGAGCTTCGGTACCATGCTACCAATTACATGTTGATCAACGGCGTCCTATATCACCAGGGAGTCAGCCTTCCCCTACTTTAATACCTTCAAGAAGAGGAAGGGCTGATACCAGAATAGGGGAAGGGCTGCGCATCATGGAAGAGCTGTAAGCCAGAGTGTGCAGCAATCATATTCATACCCAAGCCCTATATCTTTGGGTACTATAGCTCAGATATTACTGGCCTACCATAAAGTAAGATGCAAAGGTCGTAGCCTAGAAGTGCCCACAGTACTAGAAGCGTGCCCCAATCAATCACGCACCTAGCACCGTTCTCCAACCTCTAACAAGCCTATCGCTGTTTGTACAATGGGGGATCGATATCCTTGACACCTTCCCAAAAGCATCAAGAGTATGGTAGTTCATAATTATTACTGTGGACTACTTTATAAAGTGGGTAAAGGCCAAGGCCGTGGCCAGAATCACGGAGAGAAGTATAAAGTCCTTTGTTAAAAACAACATTCTCTCCTGATTTGGAGTTCCCTACGTACTGACCATAGACGACAGCCGACAATTCGATAACTCTAAGTTCAGGGAGTTTTACACCAAGCACCACATCACTCCGCACTTCACCTCGGTTGCCGACCCCCAATCAGATAGACAAGTGGAGACAACTAATCAAGTCATTTTAAGCAGCTCAAAGAAGTGTATCGATCGATCTTTCGGCACCTAAGCCAACGAGCTGCCCAATATCTTATGGAGGTATAAGACCACGCACTATACTTCAATAGGTAAAACCCCCTTTTATCTGGCTTTTGGGTCAGAAGCAGTCCTCCTTATCGAACTTGAGCTCCCCAATATCCGAACTTGAAGTTTTGATATCGCCCTAAATGACTCATTGCTGTAGGCAAGTGTTGACACAATCGAGGAAATTAAAGACCATACTATTGTTCGGGTTATTTCATATTAACATCGAGCCGCCCGGTATTATGATTAGAAGGTCTGATACAAGGAGTTCAAGGTCGGTGATCTTGTGTATCAAAAATTAGAGGCCACTGGTTTACGAAAAGGGTAGGGTAAGCTAGCCCCCAATTAGGAAGACTCAGTCAGAGTCAGGGAGAGACTAAGTAATGGAGCATACAGGCTAGAAAGATTAGATGGCGAGCTTATCCTGCACATGTGGAACGCCGATAATCGACATCTCTATTTTCATTAGAATTTCATCATGTACAATTTTTCTTTCAATTATGTCAAAATAATAGTTCTCAATTGATTATATACTTCCTTCTCTCTCCCTTTGTTTTTATACAGAAATAGTTACTTGGGCAGGACGAAACACCACCGACCTGATCCCTTAAGGTAACCTCGGCAAAAGGAAACACCCCTTATATAGAGGAACTCCTAAGAACCGAGCAGGTTAGAACAACACCTACTTGACCCCCTTAGGATAACCTCGGTAAGGGGAAACACCCCTTGCATAGAGGGACTCCCCATACATCGGGTAGGTCAAACCACCTTTAAACTAACCCACCCCCCCTTTGGGTAATCTCGACAAGGGGAAACACCCCTTGTACAAAGGAACTCCTCACACATCGGGTAGGTCGGACCACTACTAATCTGATACCCCCCCCTCTTAGGACAACTTCGGTAAGGGTAAGCACCCCTTACAAATACATTCAAAGACGAAGAGATTAAGAGAGAACGTTCATAAAACACTCATCTATTCATTCCATGATTGTTTAATTACAAAGTAAAGGTCGGCATCCCAGCCCTGAATATGTTAATTTAAAAAAAAAAATAGAACCTTACTATCGCCTAGGATTAACTAACTCTGGTAACTCTAAAAAATGTAAAGCGTCTATCTATTCCAAGCACTAATCTGCAGGTACTTTAGACAACAAGCCTTAAACTAGAGAGGAGCATGACAAATGAGAACTAAGAGCGACAAAACCCCCCATGAACGGATCTTTCCCCGAGTTAGCTTTTAAGGAAGCCCTCTGTTGGGCTACTAAGGCAGGGGCGAATGGAGAAACGCCTTACCCTACCCCAATAGCGAAGGGCTTGCCTACATCTTTGTCAGCCGCTTAAGCAAACTCTTTCTCTCGTACCAAAGCTTCTTTCTTCTCATTAAATGTAAGGGAGTCCAAAAAGTTAAGGAAGCTTAAGTCCAGGTCCGGATAATGAGAGAGGACTTCCCTCCTAATGAAGCGGGCGGAGTCAGTGGAAAGGTCCTCTAACTCTTTTAACCACTCTTCGGTAGTCTTGTAGTTAGCGATCGCCTTCTTAATGGTAACATTATTGAGGACCTCTCCACTCTCCATCTTGGAGATGAGCTCCTCCATCTCTGGAACTCTATCTTGTAGCTCCCCGACCTACTGCTTTAGAGTGACCTTTAAACCAGCCAGCTCTAGCGATATAACCTTAACGCCTTTGCACTCAAACGTCTACATCACGAGCTCGGTTTCCAGCCTAGCCACAGAAGCCTTTAACACGGCATTCTCATTTTTTACTTGGGCCTTGGTTGTACCCTCCTCAACCAGTCTCTACAAGAGACGAGCCCTCGTTCTTTAGTCGAGCCTTCAGTTTCATGACCTTTTTGGTCGCTCTCTCGACTTTGCCCCTTTCTTGCTCAGCATGCTTAAGCCTTACTTGAAGTCCTGCCACCTACACAATAGAGCAGCTTATGTGCTTGTTAGCTTGAGCAAATTTTCTCAAGTACCTCTTACTAGAATTTCTGCCTTTAGTAGACACTTTTTTTGTTAATGCAACTCTTCTCGTAACCCTATTACCTCTTTTTGAGCAGCATGAGACTTGCTCAACTCAAAGAGCACTTAGCTATGGTACTACAAGATGAAAGTGGAACCCACAAGTTAGTACAAGACACTAAAATACAACACCACAATAGTAAGGAAGACCTACCTACCGCATTAACATACTCGAGTAGCCTGCAATCTGTATGAACCTTACCCTCTAAGTGATCTTCTCCAGGACAACCTAATCACTAGGGTTGTAAGACCCCATTGAAGCTTGATAGCTAAGGGTTTGGTGCCGTAGCATCAGATCGCTAACGCGGACCTCCCATTTCAGCCTTAGGATCTTCCACCAAGCCCTCTTCATCTCCAACTTGGAGGCCCTCCTCTTCAGCGCTTCATCCTGGGAAATGTATGGCGCTTCGTAGAATAAGTCCAACCCCAGCTCAATCTTCCAAAGGTTGTTGAGGACATTTAAAAACCTATCCCCCATGTCATCGACACTCTGGTAATGATGAGTTAGAGGCCACTCATTCTACTTCCCTTTCATTAAAAGATCCCTCACTAAAGGGTTTGCTTCTTCACTGCTAGAGCCAGGTCCTCGGACACTTCAAGAGCCTTACGCTTCTAGCCTGCTGTTATAAGAGGGGCGACCCTCTCCTCTGCCCCTCCCTCTGATTCCTTTAGAAAAGAAAGCACCTACATGTCAAGCCCCTCCATTTTGGTGCCTTTGTCACCTATGGTGATAGGCTTAGACGGATGGACGGCAAGAGCAAGCATAACCATGCTAGAAGGCTCTACGTCTGTCAGCTCTTCCCAGATGATGAAGGGAATCCCCTAAGGCATAGACTTGGGCACTACCTTACTAGTCTCACCCGGCCCTGGCTTTAGTCTTAATGCCTTCCCTATTGGCTAGGCCGCCTTAGATCGCGGTTAGCGCCGGCTCATCAAGTCATTTATAGATGGACGAGGCACCCTTAGTGCCAGATTTTTGTCTACAAGAAGGCTGATCTAAGGTTAGAAAAAGAAAACAATGACAAATAAAAAAAAAATTACCACTACCATTTGCAAAACACCATCATAACCAACACGAATATGGAGGTCCTCCTATCCTACAAGCATTAGATGAAGCACCCCAACACTAGCACAACAAATAGTTGCGTAGGAATAAACCGGTAACTTCAACCCACTTCTTTACCACAACCTTCTTCAAGTTGGGGAAGAGTTCGGAGATTAGGCGACAGAAATACCTCTCTATAATCTCCATAGCATTGATCCCCTGGCCACCCTTCAGCTCCATAAAGGCCAAGATCTCTAGGATGGCCTCGGTGTTGCTCAGACCAAGCCTCTTCTCATCTTCAGTACGAATCATTCCAGTTCATCGGGTCCAGAAGTTGACCTCTTCAAGTAGATCAACCACAACATATTCATCCTACCAGCCTTTAACCGAGTCAACATGGGTGTAGAATAACTTCTTTCTTGAGCACAGCTAAAGGTAAGGCCATCCCCCCAACGCTCTTCCACATGTATAAGTGGTAGAAGAGCTCGAGAATAACTTTTATCATCAGGTACTCATAAAGCACCTGGAATGCCTTTAGCACCCTCTACCTATTAGGGAGGACTTGCAACAGGCTATAGCAATGGTAATTAAAAAACCCCTTCTCAAAATGACTTAAAGGGAGACATTGCCTAAACTCCAAGCAGTTTTCAAAAACTGCAAAGCACCTCCCCGATAGCAGGGCCACCCATTCATCCTTGCTTGGCAACCTAATGTTCCATCTTGGAATTGCCCCTATAAGAAAGTTGCGGATGACCTAATTGGGGGCAGATTCCTTACTTCTGCTTATACGGCCATTAGGCCCCTTGCCCATACTAGGAGCGTCGAACAAGTCCTTCACAGAAGGTAGGGGAATGTCCGCATATACGTTCCTAGGGATAGCATTAATAATTTTAACCCTATCCAACACCTCCATGATTCTCCTCGTAAGTTAGTTGAGTTGTACTAGTAACGAGACCTCACCCTCCTATGCCTATGGAGGATCACTCCTTGTAGAGCCAAAGCTAGAAGTAAGTAGCGGTAAAGAAGAGCTAACCTCACCTCTATTAGTCGACGTGATTAAAAGACTCGAAACTTTTGAAAAAGGTTTGAAGTTTGGAATGCAAACACAAAAATTGCAACAACCTAGGGAAAAGATTGCAGAAAGGCGGTCTCTCTTTGCAATCCTCCTATTTATAGGAAAACCACTTGGGAAGCCATACAAGCGATTATAAGGATACATATAAACATAAATCCTTTAGAACGTTGCCGAACAGATACGTGTAAAGCATTTCCATCGGACGGTCACATTTAAATTGCAGAAAGCATATAGCTACATGCTTATCTATTGTAGCACGACACCTATCAGGACGCATTTAAGGCACGAAATGCAAGCAAGCAAAAGTTACATTTTGAAAAAGTTCCTTCAATAGGAAGCTTCTTCAGGACCCATTCTACCTCCACTTAGTCGGCATTACTCAAACATGATGCATCTACATCTATTCAAACCCTGATAGGCCCTATTCTAATAGGCCAATCTATAACGTAAGAGTACTTAACCACCCCTGTTCACCCAGCCTCGGACGTTCTCAGACTGGCGATCCACCGCATCAGATAACTTCCCACTTCAGACCTTCCCACCTCGAACCTTGCCACCTCGGACCATTCATCATAGCGGATCTATAATCTCATCACATCAACACCCGCGGCATCGAATCAAACTTTTAGGTGTCGATCAGTCACGCCTAAGCAGCCCATGTATTCCTTCTCCTTGCCTCTTCCTCGACAATGAGATTACAGGGTAAGGGGAGGGCGGGGGGCAATTGTTGACAAGGTGTTTTGGGTATGGACCCTTCAGGCTCGACCAAATCCGTCAAGCCTCACCACCCTAGGCTCGCTTCGGTAGGCCTCAAGCCTAAGGCTGAACTGCCCAGGCCCTTGAAGCACTGCAACGACCATGTATACAAGATAAAGATAAAACGGCCATATCCTAAATATTAGGGACACATCTGCCATGACAACTCCACTTCCCACATTTTTTGGAGAAGATCTCTCCTCCTAACTAAACTCTAAATACCGGTTCCACTCCACTATAAATAACAAGCTACTGCTCAACGGTAACTCTCTCTACAAACTCTGCATTCTAAGCATGCATATTACATATTCTACTCTATCAAAAGTCTATTGCTAACTTAGATATCGGGGTGGCCACGTAGGATAACCCTCCAATATCCCCTGAATATGTATTGTTTTGTATACTCAGTACGTGCAGACCTTAATCGACTGCTGGTAAGAACTGAAAAATAACATTTATATGATAAATGTATTGTGTTGGGTCTTTCTTAATACCCTAAAGCCAATGAATCAATCTATAATTTAGCCAAATCCTTTTGATATGTAGCTTAACTCGAGAAACCTCCACATACCAATCGTTGGAGCTATCAAGAGATCATTAGTACTCCCGATTTTCGAGCCTAGCTAAGCACAAGTAACATAATCATTTAATAAACTGAATATTTTAAAGTCCAATTAATACTACTCTAGTCAAGTATATATGGCAAACATAGCATCCGCATACTTAAGATACTTAGGTAACTCTCAATATCCACTAAATCCTTATCAAGAACTTATAGATTACTAAATATCAAAACCTATTCTTAAGTCGAATTAACAATCCAGAACTAACCTAATTCATACCACACTAGAAACCCTTGAGTTTAGTAATTTTACTAAGATTTGATGACATAACTTAGTTAAAATTTTAAGTTAAAATGGATTTAATTTAAGAAAAATAGTAAATTATATTTATTTACATAATAGGAATAAGGTTCTGTTCAATTCCGATTCCACCACTGGATGGTACCGATTTCATCGTCTAGACGGTGACTCAAATTGAAGAAGGGACCATTCTGTTCCCATTTACGCTTGAACCGACCGACCGATGTAATAAGAATTGGCTTGTTGGTTTCCCATGTTTCCTACCGACTAGCCGGTTCTATATGGATCAGTTGGCCAATTTTCATGTCTGCAGTTCTCTATAGATTCTCCTTTCGAGTCCAAGCAAAATAAACTCAAATTCCCAATTCCATTACTTTGAATAACGTTAAGAACTTCAAAACGCTACTATACCATATCTATAATTCATCCCCAACACTTAAATATGTTTAACTTCAAATTCCAAAAACGTGAAACACAGATTAGAGAGACTTACTTAGGAACCTTCAAATTCTTGACTTCTCTTGCAACGACGAGATTCTAGGTTTACACTCTTTTTCTCCTTTAAGAAGTACAACTATATTTTAGAAACATGTCGTACTACCATAATGCGGAATCTATCACTTATCAAATGAAACGTTTGTTTCTCTACTGCTGCTTTTCAACAAAGGCAGTAAATACTGCTATTTCATTATAATTTTCAGTCAGGAGAGTCCATACCTTCCAGAAAAAGAAGGAAACTAATATATAAAATAAATAATTATACTCTAAAAGTATTAAAACCCTAATCAAATACGATTATCAACTAATACGTATGATCACGTAAAATTATTAACGAATGAGTCAAGATAACTCTAAAATATTTATAAACATAATGAATAACAATTTAATTAACAAAATTTATAAAAATTATGAATATTAATTTGTAAGTATTAATAATTCTATAATTTTACGTTTAGAAATATTAACTTGATATTTGCTTAATTTTCCTTTTCCCTTTTCTTTTCTTCTCTTCTTTTCCTTTTTCTTCCTTTCCACCTTACAAGATTGCGTTTTGGGTGCCATGTTGCTTTATTTTTTTTCTTTACATATGATCAAATAGGCAGCATAAGATTAGATGAGATAAGGTGATAGTCAAATCAAATAACTTAACCAACTTGTCTTCTTTTTCTTTTTCTTCTTTTGTCTTTAACTCTTTTGGCTGGTTACACAATTTCCATTTTTTAGGACATGTTTCATTTACTTTCCTTTGCAAATCAATTTCAAAATAACACAAAACACACACACCCACCAAAACTTCAACTTTCCTCTTCCTCTACTTTTCATGGTCCTCTCATTTCTTGAAACTTTTATACATAATCTACTGCTCCTCAATCATATATCTTATTATCTATATCTATTATCTTCATATAAAGTTACAAGAATAAGAAGAAAAGCACTTGGATCAATTATCCTTTAAGACATAAAAGAATTAGTTAAGTGGTATTTTGATGTATTTATTTTTATTACTATACATATACTTTTGTTATGTATATATATTGTGTGGAAATACATGTATTTGGGCAATCTATAATATAATTTATTTTGTAATTTCTCTCCCTTATATTATTTATACATGTAATGAAATTATATGAAAAGTTAGTAATTTCTTATGTATATGTGTTCATATATGTATATAAATACTTAGGTATATACTTATATATACATATATGTTATAATTGATTAGGTAAGCATATGGTATAAAGAGATATGTATATATATATATATATGCATATATAGTATGTATATTTATTTATTTTCATTATTTATAAATATATGTGTGTGTATTAATTCAGTTATGTATGTATGTATGTATGTATGTATGTATGTATGTATGTATAGTACTTGTTATATATCTAGGTTTATATTATTAAAGTACATAAGTATATATGTATAAATAAGTGAGGAAAACTAATTACATAAGTATATGTATACATATAAAAATACGTATATTAATGGTATAGTGTGTATAAGTATACGAATATACTTAAATAGTATATGTATAATATACTATAATACTAAATTAATAAATAAAGTAAGATAGTATATATATAATTATGTATGCCGTAAGTTTAAAAGGAAAAGGAAAATGATTAATTTGAAAATTTTAATAAAATATTATTATATAAATATTAAGTAAAATACAAAATAAGAAATATTTGAAAAATATACAAAGTCATGGAAATGATACGTGGCACCCTCTCATGTTGCTGTGTTAGAATTTAATAAAATTCGCAATAATAATAATCATAATAATAAAATAATTAATTAATTAAAAATTATTAAAATAGTAAAAGTGAATTAAATAAGTATTAAACCTTAAAAATAGAAAAATAAGTAATTGTAATAAAATAAACTTAACAATAAGAAAATTATAAAAAATAAAATATAAATATTTATTAAATCATAAATTTGTAAAGAAAAGCTTAAAATACTAATTTATAATTAATTAAGTCGAAATAATAAAATTCGTAATATTTCTACACTATAATGAAAAATTTGAGTTATAATGTTCAAAACGAACTCTACTACGAGAAAATACATCCGAAAATGATAAAAATTAACTATAAATTTATAAAAATCAAAATTAAAATAAAAAATTTGTATGTTATTGAAAATTTAGGATAAATTGAGAAAAATAGATAAAAAATTTAAATGAAACTATGTTTATACCATGCTTAGGTTATAATGGGAAATTAGACAAATAATAATAGATATTTAGTAATTGAGGAACCTAGTTTTTTCGAATACTTATAAATTTTATTATTTTTTAGATACCTAATTATCAAGTTCTAAAAATTCCAAAGGTTAGAAGAGTAAGTACCCAATTATCAAGTGAGAAAGTTCTAATAATCTACTATCTGCTTATTGTTTATGTACTGCTTATTGGTTGATACTGATTATTTATTGAATGATTGATTGCCTTGCGTGCTATCATCTATGTAGTCACTTTCTTAAATTAGTAAATATAACTATTTGATTAAAATAACTAGTTATATTTGTTGCAGATCTATAACCTTACTAGTATATTGATGAAGAGTGTTAACTTTTAAAAATTTTGAGAAAAGTATTTTTGGTAAACGTTTTTTTTTATTTTAAATATATTTTATATGATTTCTATAAGGGCTCATAGTGCTCATGAATAATGTTTTTATTGTTAAGGTAAAACTAGCATGATATCTTCAATTGATTGCGAGAAGACTTGCATATTTGTTCGTGGGGCCTTAGATATATGTTGATAGCGAAAGAACTCATTTGTGTGCCCGATAGGCCTTTGATATGTTTGGTGAATGGTCTTAGTTGGGCTCCACCTATATTAATTGTTGTTTTTGGGCTAGGATAATAGTAGAGTATCGTCTGGTGGGACGTTACTCTTAAGCAACCTCATACGGTTAAGGTAAGGTGCTCTATACGGGTAAGTACGGACGAAAAATTGACGTATAGATAACGTAAACTATACCTTCCATAATTCCGACTCCTATGAATGTGTTGCTTGAATTCACTACATGTGTTGCTTGAATTCACTACATGTGTATTCATTTTGCTTATAAATAGATTGCATGTGTGATAATAATGCTTGATGACTTGCTTAAATGGTAGTGATGAGGAGCGAACTTACTGAGCCATGGTTTACTCATTCCTCTGTAGTTTCTTTTACAGGTACCTTTAAACAGGGATTGAAATAATCTTGAAAGTAGAGTACAAACCAGAGATAGGTTTGGTAATGTTAGAGCTAATTGAAATTTATATAGTTAGTATAGAAACAATTTATGTAGAAAACATTTATATGGTAGAATTATGTATAATATAATATTTCTTATAAATTATCAAGTTGTTTTACCTTATCTTATTATTTGGTAAGGGATACAGATTCTCTACAGTTCTAATGGACTGTAGATTATTGGATATCCATAGTCGTTTATATTTTTTTTTAGGGGGGGGGGGAGGGGGGTGGGGGGTGGGGGGTGTAAGTTAAATAACTAAAAATAAAAAATTGAAATGACTAATCGTTTAGAGTCTTACAATCTCTAACTTGTAAGACGATCTTCATATCATGGGTGCACACGTGATATAAAAATTTTAGATAATCCTACTAGGCCATTTTTAAGGTTATGACATAGATCTTAACTTAATGTTGTTGGATTAATAAGTAATGAAATTTTGATGCATGAAGCGAAGGGAGGTTGAATTGACGGTGGTTTGCAAAGTTTTTTACGAAAAGGAATGTTATATAGAGGTTTCATGGGCAAGGTTCATACTTATGAACATAGTAACATAGATGCATCAAGAAGTAAGAGCAGGAAAAGAGATAGAGGTTAACGGCCTAGGATTATAACCATAGACCCAAATATGAACCCCTCATCGAGTATTAGTGGAGAAGAATGGGCATAAATCATATCCGTAATCTAAGTTATGATCTTTTTTTTTTCTTTCTAGACAAAGGAAGCTCGGTCATAAATCACAACCACGATTCCCTTAGGACTTCCTACTCTCTTTCTTTTCCTTATGTTCACTTCTTATATACTTCTAAATTGATTTTCATGATAAAAAACTAATCTAATGTCCTTACCTTCAAAATCCAATTCTTAACTTTCCTTGGGAATATGAACTAGGAATGGAGTTAATACTAGAGAGAAAAGAGTAGAGTTACAAATTGTAAGAATGAAATTGAGGCTCAATGTTTGTATTGTGAACAAGTACAAGAGAAGTGGTTAAGTCAATTCCTAGTGAGCTATCATATTCAAGTACAGTATACTATATATTGATTATGCTTGCTAGGTTAGAGATTTAATTAGACTTAACAAATATTCAACTATAATTAAACGTGTATTGCACGCCCGTGGTTAGGTCTAAAGGACTAGAAGGATCAGAAATATTAAGGTAACATCCCAATGATTTAAGTGCAATCTTGTCTCAAGTAAAGTCTCATATAAAAATAATCTAATTAGCTTTAGGTTGTTCCTTGATTCTTAAGGTGTTAGGAAGACCCAACACTAATACTATATAGAATTCTATATATTGCTTGTAACGAAGTAATAAGATACTCTAAGTCTTAAGAAGCCAAGATTGTGCTATTTGTTGGATCAAATAAAGATAATAAATTGGTGGTTATTGCATTATAAATACATGTTCTCTCTATGTGTGTGAATCTATTACTACTTATTTACGCCTCTATGTTTGTATATTCTATACTGAGTATTGCTCACCCTCTCGAGGACTTTTGTTTTTTATTGGATTACCATGGTGAATTTGATGCTTATGAGGTTTATAGTTTTAACTATGGTTATGACTTATGAGGCACGGGAGAGGAGTATGATTACCACTATTATGATTATAGAAGTGGGACTGCTTAAAGGTAGTTGGATGAATCTTTATCTTTGAAGAATGAACTTATATTACTAATTGTTATTTGATTTTATTATTAGGGAGTCATCTAAGACTCCAACTAGTTTAGACTTATTAATGAGTTTATAGTTGTTGGTTTGGTTATATTATTTTGAGGAGTAAGAGAGACTCTATTAGGCATTGTTTATTTAGTTTTCAATGAAGTTCTTATTACATTTAATAGTAGCTAAATAAATTATAAGTTGATGGATTTTATTCTTTATGTACTGGTAGTTATGAGATGTTGTCATTCATGCAAGGATTAACTTAGAAAATTTAATTAAATATTGGCAGTTATAATGAAAGTTATTGAAGATACTAGACAGCTTATAAGTACTAGATGTTTGACATATCAATAGATAATAGGGACACTGACGAATCATGAGACCCTAAGTTTTGAGGTGTTACATTACGATAGCAAAGTTTCTAAGATAGAAGGAGAGTAATCATGAATCAAGTCATATAATGAAAAGAAAAAGGTTTATGCCTATTATGATAAAAGGAGGAAATTACATACTCAGCGGGAAAGATTGTAAGTATCTTACGTCTTCGAAAAGTACAATAAACCTGCAAGTAATTGTAAGTCTCATATGAATTGTAAGATAGATTTTACCCTTCAAGATCATTGAGATGTGACTACTCTTCTATATACTCTTGTTGTAATGGAAACATGCAAAGTTCATAAACCATTAAGAAAAATTTCCAATATTAATTCATCAAATAAGTCTTCAACTTTCAACCAATAAAATTTGTTCACAAATCTAAATCTAAAACATAAAAGAAAATTGATAAACTACCTAAAAATCAATACTCTTTGAAATACAAAATTCAAATATTAACTAAATCATATCTGTAAGATGACTAGAACCATTGATGCTCATAATCTTCAAAATAACTATTATCAATTTTATAGTATAAGTTGTATCCCTTGGATTATGAGGGTCATTATATTAAATATTATCAAAACCTGAAATAGAAAGTCTTAACATAAGTGAGCAATAAAGCGTAATAAAGAAATAATTGTGACAAACACATTCATGTCACACAACATGCATACAACAAGAAATATTACAACAAACAATACTCATTAAGGTTATTATTTTAGGCATAAACACACAACACAACCTTTGCATCTTGAGGTTTGAAGTAATTCAATCTCTAACAGCACACAAGAGATTGTATTAGGATTAACATAATCCTCTAGTATAAAAACTACAGGTTAAAGCCAATCCTTCTACATGTAATGACATGTCGAGCTTATATGGCCTTCCTACTATGATTGCATGTCAAAGCTTAAACTATCCTTTCACCTGCAATATATGTTAGGGCCTACACAATCCTTCCATATGCATCTAAAACTCTAATTGTCTTGTATTGGTTGTATTGCTCGTATTACTCATCAATAGTCTAATACATTATAACCATCCAGAGTAGTGTCATGTACTACTAAAGTGACCCCTTACAACCCATTCAACCGTATTAACAACCTATTTATCCACATATAATGGTTTTACTATAAAATACCCATTCAACTGTATTGACAACCTATTTATCCACATACAGTGGTTTTACTATAAAATACTGGCTACATCATTCCAAGTTTTCACCCTTTGAAAGGAGGTCACAAACTCCTAGTTGATTGCTTGCCTATATGGAATGGCTACTAGCCTTGGCCAAGTAAAGCCATAAATCACTTATTAATTTAAAGACCAAATATTCATTAAGTCCATTTACTAAAGCCCTACATGTACATAATAAACAATAATAGCTCAAAAATCAAGTTAACTCTCATCAATTGCAAGTAACTTAGTTTAACTCCTACAAATATAGAATATATAAGACAATGCTATATTTTTTTTTTCCTAATATATGATAATTTACTTAATTCTAAGAGGTTTATTAAGTTTAATTAGGTTAGTACTTAACTTTTTCTGACATTTAGATTGATATAATATCACCATCGGACATTTTAATAACCTACTTTTGTTGACTATGGAGCAAGCTCATCGGCCGCCCATCTAATTCCAACCCAATCAACCAAAACAGTACTCACCCCAATCAATTGCTACACTTCTTTCTACCTAGTCTAATGCCATGGTTTCTTACCTTTGTCAATCACCTATGATCTCACCCCGTAAACTACAATGCTTATTAAGTTAGTTGTTTCTCATCAAATTTCATTTTTCTTAAGATGAAAGCCTAATCTTTTGATTTAAACTCCTCCAAACAAGTTTTCTTAGTAATTTTTCTCATTCAATCCATCCCTTACTTATGATATTATATCCCTTACTAAAATCTCCAAATCCACTTACTAAACTTCTATTCATTCATAATATATGAAATCATCATTTTTTTTATAGCTTAATTTGTTTACTCATCTAATAAAAAAAAAAACTATTTTATGCGAATATAAACTAGATCATCCTGACAAGAAATTAACTATCTTCAATCATAATTCATGCCTAAAGGTCAGTTTTATGTCATTTTCCTTTTAAGATTATGAGACTAAGGATTTCTGAATTTACCTTTAATAAGATATTATTCTTTACAGTAATAAGTTAACCAGAGGCTATATGTTTCCTTAAATTCCCTATGACTTTTCCTTTGATAATACCAAAATCATGTTAATATCCAATCTACCCTATATGTAGAACGTAATACTTAAATATGAATTCTCTTAACTTTCTTTGCAATTGCACTCCTTATGACTCTACATCATTTGATGTGTTCTATTCTCTCCAAACTATCTTACAACAACTCTAATCCATCTTATACTCTAATGTCTTCCTAGGGTTTGATCCTTCGTCAAATGAACAATATGAAACACTCAGATATGTTCTAATCCAAGCACAAAAATCAAAATAACAACAAGAAGGCTCACATACCTTGATCAAGAACCTTTGAGCACAAAATGTCTAATCACAATGCCTAAGATTATTCATATATAATCAACATAATCTAATCAATACAACAATGAGACTATTCTATTAAGGATCAACGAATCACTTACTAAGTTAATGTTTAGACTTTGTCTTAACTTCTGCCTTATGAATCCCAAGATTGTACACTTCTACAATACTAATATGTCTCCTAACATTAGTGAAATGCACAAACCAAGTCTAAAACAAAAGAATCACCTTTACAATACCTTACCCTAGTCTTATTCTTGTGATTCTCTTGGAGAGTTCTACAAATACAATAAAGTGAAATTGAGTCATAGAGTTTTTCAACCCCTTTTATACTTGAGGATTGAGAAGACCATTTTGCCCCTCTTAAGTCACCTCATTACTTTTCTTACCTCGTTTATTAACTTTTTTGTTTTCTTTTTATAAATCCATGTATTTATCGATTTTCCATGTGTCAAAATTGTTCTTGATTTCCAATGCTTTGCTTCCATTCATCATTGAGTGTAGATTACAAAAGTATTTTACATTGAAATTAGGAATGCAATCGGAGAAGGTTCAGGATAGGTTTTATAAAATATAAATCCACCCTTATGGAGTCTTGTATTTCCTAAAACCCTATAGGATTCTATCCCTTATTCTCGAAACTGACCCCTATTCTCAAATCATACCCTTATAGGATGAAGAAACCTATAGAGGTGAGTTTTTATAGGATTCAAATGACCCTATGGGAATGTATTTTTATAGAGTTCAAATGAGATGAAGAAGATAGTTAAACGAAACGCAGTTAGGTAGAATTAGAATTTACTAACTTACACTATAATGAAAATTAAAATAAATGTATTGTACAATATAAAACTTGTGTGAGGCATGCATGGTGTGCAAGTTAAAAATAAATATTTTTATTAATATATTATATTTTATCGGTCGAGTTACCCATTAGGGTTTTTAGTTTTTATTTTATTTTTTCCAATCCAAACACCTAACTCTAAATTTTATAGGGTTTTAAATTAGATCTCAAAATTCGACTCAAAACCATAGGATAATATATTATAGGGTTTTCATCGGGTTTAGCGAGTTGAGTACCCTATAATAATCCATCCGGGTACATCTCAAATTGAAATAGTCCAACTTACTTAATGTTTTCAAATATAAACCCCTTTATAAAATTCATATTGAGAACAATACATTTTCTTAAAATGAAATGGTTGAAGAGACTACTTTTTTAGGGTACTCCAAGAATAGATCCTGTATAGACGAGGCAAGGCTTGCATACAGGCCTTTCTTTGCATTTTTCCCAAATTTTAAACACAAACATCATTACGATAAAAAGACAAATATAGTAAGAAGCAACATTATCGATAAGAATGTTCGATAACTTAATAAGATTGCATTTGTGCAGTTTGGATGAGAATGGAGTTTTTATGTGATGTTCCTAAATTCCTAAAAAGATTATAAACTAAATGGGTGGAGGATATGCTTTTCAAGCTAGCAGTGAAAAAAATAGAATAACGAAAGTGGAAGAGAAAGTGAAAGTTAATGTGCGGTGCCTACCCCACATCTGGCAAGCTTCCAATGAGCAAAAATAAAAGAATATAAGAAAAAGCAAAAGATGGGGGAAAGAAGCCATATTCCAAATGTCTATATATAGCAAACTCCACAGCTTAAAGACTTCAAGAACAATATACACTTTCATTGTTGTTCACTAGAGCACAACTGTTAACACAGTTCATGAGTCTGTGTAGTGTGTATAGTATGATCATGGTGTTTTGTGTCTTTCCTCTGATCATAGAAATGGTCAGTAGTGAAAGTTTCCTTGTATACCACTCTTCCTGTGAGTGACAATCCGTGCAGTCTAGAACTCAATTGCTTTGCCCGTCAAGACTTAACAGGTTGTGTTCTTAATCCTGACTCGTGATGGATGCTGTTCAGATGAGGAAACTTAAGGTTAACAAAACCAACAAAAGTTGGAATTACTCCCAATTGAGAAAGCTTGTGAACGTGTTTCGGTTGGTTGAAGTTTGTGTTGTGTTGGTTCTAGTTTCCAGGATTTCAATCCACTTGCCCTTATTAATTAAGAACTCTGGCCAGTATTTCCAGGACATAACGGTTGTCCTTACAAGTTCGCACTTTATCTTCGTGCTAGGGAATGTGATAGTCGTCGTTCTCTTTGCGATTTCTGGACAGTTTTCTGCTCAAGGCTCCTGCAGGAAGACTGATTTCTATGATGAGTTTGTAGTAAAGCGTGAATCAAATCGAAGTTTTCAGTCTTATGAATTGGAGTGCCAGGAAAATAAAGTTGTGTATGAGAATAGACTTGCTAAGGATGTGCATACCACAGCGAAAATCAGGCCTTACAAAAGGAGCCAATCGGAAAATTTAAGCCACGATCATGAGCATGTTACAAAGCCAGACCGCACTCTTAGCCGGTCCTTGACGGAAATATGCGGGAAGCAATTGGCTAAGAGTTCATTTCCAGAGGATTCAATGAGCAGTGAAGAGTTTCGGTTAACTGTTGAAGCATTCATTGCTCGGCAGCAGAGGTTTTTAAGGGAAGAGGAGCATGCTATGATGTAAATAAATATCACTAGACTATAATATGTTTAGCAGGTTCTGTAATGTAATACTCGTTTCTGTATCTCTCAATATGGCTTAATCAGATGATCAATGTAGTTAAACCGTTTTGTCATTTCATTAATCTCAACATCTTAAGCACTGAATTAGTTCAAGTACCATTATCCGACAAGGCTGTGCAAAAGGCCAAGACGACGAATATGAACCGATTAATTAAAATCAGAAGCACAAGGGGTCTTATGACGTAATTTGGATTAAATAGAAAGAAAGATGCTCTATAAACGATTCCCTGCTGAAGCTTGCTACTTAAAAGAGAGAGAAGAATCTGTGTTCGTAAAAAGGTTAGAGATGATTTGATGGAAAATCCATTAGAGGTGTCACATAAAAATTCCATAGCAAAAAGTAATGGTTCCAGATATTGATTTCTTCAATGGAATGTTACTTTCTGATGCCACTTTGCTCATAATTGCAAATCAATTTCGTGCACATGCATTAAAAGAGTTTGGGATCTAAGAGAAGCATTTTCTTTGCTGAAATCCAATGCCTGCGTCCAGGTTCAACGATTGATCCATCTAAAAAGTGAGGATTAAACTATTTGAGACCTAATTTCCTATAAGTAATGAAACAATTTAAAGCAGTTTTGTACTTCTTTTTCGAGTGTGTTAGCACAATGAAAAGAAAAGCCATCTTTTTGACGCTGCACTTGCTAATAAATTATCCCTCGGCATCGAATAAACATATGATTTCTTCAGCTTTTTGATTTAATTAGAAATTTCACTTTACATATTCCCCTTTGGGTGCAACTAAAGACCAATTACATATTAATTGTCAGATACTGCTTGAGATTATAAAATGAAACTATAGTTTTTGGCTAAGATTCAATATGCAGCCATTACTTTTCTGAGTGAAGCATATCAGACTTTCCAGAAAAATCTGCAGATCTTGATCGTTATTGTGATATCCACTTCAAAAGGGTTCTTGAAACTTTTATTGGCGTTTGCTTTTCGCCCACTGGATGGCGCCTTTACATGATTTTTAATGCCATCTCTTGGCATACTATGAGGAAAGTGACTCATATGTGATTAGGTTACAAGAATTAATAACAGACTAAACTCATGTCCGAATCACGTGTGACGCAGGCCAAAAGGATGGATGCAAATCAATACTATGCTTAGATCTGAATAAAAGTCAGTTCTAAACCATAAACATAAACCGATTCGAATAAGTCTTAAACCAGCTTGCCTGGTAGTGGCCAAATCGAACCGCCCTAACGAATCGTCGAGCTTTAAAGATCCAAGCAATTTGTTTGGACAAAACCATTTGAATTAACGAGTCGTGAATCACTGAGCCAACTTACCATTGAACTGGTGGGTCAACTCAGGTTGTTTACCTCCTTAAAAAAAAAAGGAAAGAGAAAGATAAAAAAAAAAAAGCCATTAAATTGGAAAAAATAATTAAATAATATCTAATAAATCATTGCATATCAAAATTATTTTATTTGCAATGGTGAAGAATAATTTTTTAAAAAATAATATTATCAAACTAACGATAGATGACTAATCATATGTTAATGATAAATAGAAAATTCAATTTCAGTTAGTATAAATCCTTTTTGTAAAACTTATCAAATGTTAACGACTTGAATATGAGAAAAAAAATAAAATTTAAGAACAAAATAAAAAAGTTTAAATCACATTAATTTGGAAATTAAAAAAATTAGAAATTATTAATGAATTAATACACTTAAAAAAAAGAAATGAGATCACATTATAGAAATTATTAATGTATTTAAAAAAAAAGAAATTAATAAAATTAATAGAAAAAATTAAATATTAAAAAAAAAACAGTTCAAGAGTTTCAAACCGATCGGCTTTTGAACCACCGAATCTAATGAATTGGTTCAGAACTACTAACTCATGAGTCGATCACGATTTACTGTATTACTGACTCATAAACTGACAGTTCAGAGTTGATATGGGACCGATTTGCCCGATGCTCAGCTCTAACTATGCTAACATGCCTCCGTGATGGTAGGCTGTGTTGTGGTCCTCTATGCAAAGGGTTGTGACACTAGTTTTGTTAAAAAAATAAAGGGTCCTTATGCAGGAAAAATTGGTAAAATGGTCTTTGGATTGCGCCCTGGACGCCTTACAGTGTAGAGCCATTGGACTCATGAATCCTTTAGAGATGTGTGAAAAAAGTTCTAGAGGAATGTTTAGTAGAAATTTTGAATTCTAAAGTAGCTACTCGTAAATAACCCTAAACTGGCTATATTGAGTACTTAGAAAATAAAGCAGGAATTCAAGGCGTCAAGTAGTGAGATCAAAAAACCACGCCTTATCAATAAATTTAAACTTTCAGATTAATTGATTGTTGAGCTGATTTTTACACCAGATACAAGCGATTCAGGGGGCTCCTGGAGACAAAAATGTTTTCATAGTTAAATGTAATAACAGAGGAAGTAGTGTGAGGAGATGATCAATCATTTCTATAGTTAGAAATCAAGGCCATGTAACTGACTGAGGATGGCAAAACGCGATTGGCCTAGTTGTTTATGTTCCAATTCAATCAATTCTTATATTTATGGCATCACCAACATGGTAGAAGAGAAACAAGCAGAATCTCCAAATTAATGTCATAATGTATCTCATGGCAGACCTTTCTTGTAACCCTAATGGCCTTATCATCGGAAGTATTAATGGCAAAGACATCTGAGTCAATGCTCTGAGCATAATTTCCAGGCTGCGTAATGACAAATGGATCAATCCAAAGTAAAAACAACTTGGTTTCATAATTTTCTATCCCCACCTCAACCAAACACCAGGAGATAGACGTGGCAACTTTGACTAAATGCCTCAATTATGAACTTGGAAAGTTAAAGCAGAAAAATCCAAATGTCTAGTCACTGTTTTCTATGCATAAATTTGGTTGACATTACTTAAGCAGCTGGCAGAAGACAAAATCCATATCAGCAAAATATAGCGCCAAAAGCAATTTTCCAAGGTGACATTGGAATTACCGAACACTGCTAATTGAAAACACATATAAACCCCTTTGGCAGTGTTGGTACACATGTAAAACTTTGTAGTTTATCACATTCAAAAGCAAGAGTGAATAAATACTACCGGAGTTTTAGATAGTCCACGATATGGCTCCAATGAGAATGATTTTTGATAAATGTTGACATGCCGTCAGCCAAGACTGTGGTCTCCGCAGCAGCTTCTGTAGCTGCATCTGCAATGCTCGTGCGGTCCATAGTCCAGGATCTATTACCATATGAACTGAAGTATTACTTACTTGGAAGCATAAAAGCCTTTTTCAGATCTTATTCCTCCGAGATCACTGTTGTAATCGAAGAATATGATGGATTAGCAGGCAACCAAATATACAGAGCCGCAAAGCTTTATCTGGGTGTCAAAAATGCTCCCACTACAACTTACAGAGTAAGCTTGCCGGTGAAGGAAACCAAGATGTCCATAGCAATTGGCCGAAACCAAGAAATCATAGACGTATTTCAAGGTGTACATCTCAAATGGAGGCAAGTCACCAGGGAGGTTGAATCAAGGCGATCCCGATATGATAATGATTCGGGAGTATCAGAAGTAAGGTACTTTCAGCTCAAATTCCATAGGAGGCATAAGGATATGGTGTTTCAGTCTTATTTCCCTTTCTTGCTAAAGGAAGGTCACAACATCCAAGAGTCTAAGAAGGCTTTGAAACTTTACACTCTAAGTAACAAGACGCACCATGGGTATATGTCTGCGGAGAAAACATGGCATTCCATAAATCTTCATCATCCCGCGACGTTTGATACATTGGCAATGGATTTAGACCTGAAGAAGACGATTAAGGATGACCTTGATAGGTTCCTCGAGAGCAAAGATTACTACAAAAGAGTTGGAAGGGCTTGGAAGAGGGGCTATCTGTTGTATGGTCCACCAGGAACCGGCAAATCAAGCTTGGTAGCAGCTATGGCTAATTACATAAACTTTGATATCTACGACTTGGAACTTACTAGTATTCATCAGAACTCAGAGCTGCAGAGTTTGTTGCTTGCAACTGGGAACTATTCCATTCTTGTGGTGGAGGACATAGACTGCAGCCTGGAGTTGAAAGAACGACAAGAGACCGAGTCACAAACTTCACATCCTAGATCCGCCGCCAGAAAAAGCCAGGTGAGAGACTGTTTAGCTGTCTTCATAGTTTAGAAAACTGTAGCATTATTCAGCTTTTCTCGTGGTACCAGAATAATTGGTCTTCAGTTTGAATCTCTAATTACTCGTTTCACCCCTATATAATTATAAGCTACACTTCATTGATTTTAATCAAAATCTCTGCCCATGAGGGAGGGGGCAATGTTAATCGATTAATATAAAATAAAACGCCATAAAACCTCACATTAGAAGCTGTTGTTATGTTGCATCACAGTTTATCCTTGAATGGTTTTAGCAAGAGATTGCACTAGAAGGAAAATCATGTGGATGTGAATCATCTTGTTACTTATATTTGCCAAAGATATTTAACCATAGTTAAATAGCAAATGTTTGCCTATTTTCGATAATTGTGCCTTTCATCCAATTTAATGCTACTGACTAATTTAATGAGCTAGTGAGAGGACCAAGGAAACTAGGTCCATTTAGGATATATTACGGTGATCTGCTTTGATAGGTTCAAAATGAGATTGCTAAACACTTTTTTCCTACTTTCAACCTTACTCAGTTGTTTCACATGCAAAAAGTAGAAACAAAAGGGGTCTCTCTAAGTCTATTTAGACATAGACCCCAGCCTTAATAGGTCTTGAGAAAGGTAATATAATCCGAGGCTTCTTCTATTATGAAAGCTAATATAGCCCATAGTCCATAAGTATTAGGAAGCGATCCAGTGGCTCCCATCAATGACTCACCTAGTCCATCAATCTGAGTTTCCTTCAATGATTGAGATTAGGAGTCAAAATCTATATATATAAGCCTCTCTTCTTTCTCATTTGCAACATTGCAAGTATTACAAGCTTCACATAAATGCTATTACTCTATTGGAGTCGCTTTATAAAAGATCAAACATCTTCATCAACAACAGATCAAGAATGGATCAAGAATTGTTTCCAATCTACTGTCACATGCATACTCTAAGAATTCAAACTTAGCTGATCTTCCTCCCACACCTCTTTCCAAGATCATCATTCCACATATCATGAAATTAAAGCTTCTCTAAGGTCAGAGGTACATTTGTTGCATGTGATTGACCAATTACAGCAAAACCTATATAAATGATTAAGGAAAGAAAAAATCTTGGCTGAGCACAAAAGAAGACTAAGACTTCCACAAATGGGCTATAAGGCCACTAAGAATTGATGATTCAATGTTGCATTTAAAGTTTCAGGACTATTTTTGGACAGTGTCACCATGACTCTTTAGATTTGAACCTTTAATGTTACTAAATGCTATACTGAATCAATCTTTTCATTGCTAAACACAGTAAAGAAGACCCTCACCTATTTGAACCATTCCTCTTAGAAACCAAGATTTACCCTAAAAGGCTTGGACAGATTTAAAATTATAAACTCAGACATATTGACCAGATCCCTTGGCGGCCTCAGGTTGTAAATCGTAAAATCAACCAAAGTTTAGGTACTACATGTGGCATTAACCTTCTGGGATGCATCGTGGCTTGTACATTCAGTAAAAAGAAAAAGTTCCAGGAAATTATTTAATCACTTGGCATCCTAAAATTATTATGAGCTGGTAGTATCTTTTTCGCACTCAGATTACTTCTTATTTCAGGTAACATTGTCAGGATTTCTTAACTTCATAGATGGATTGTGGTCAAGTTGCGGAGATGCCAGGATTATTGTGTTTACGACTAATCACAAAGAGAAACTAGACCCTGCGTTGTTGCGTCCTGGAAGAATGGACGTGCACATTCACATGTCCTATTGCACTCCATGTGCCTTCCAAACTCTGGCATCTAACTATCTTGGAATAACTAGCCATGTGCTTTTCCCTGAAATTGAAGAGCTGTTGAAGACAACCATGTTAACTCCAGCTGAAGTTGCAGAGCAACTGTTGAAGGCTCGTCATCCTGAGAATGCATTACAAGGGCTTATTGAATTCCTTCACCAGAAGCAGAAGGATGTTTCTGAAACTTCAACTACAAAAGAAGCACAACAGATATGTAATAATAATAATAATTATGAATCTCGTTAAGAGACAGTTCGGGGTAAGGCAATTGTCATAAGTTATATCAAAAAGAAACCTTTTCCCATTTCCATGGCTGTCACTGTAAAAACAAACATATATGAAAAAGTTGCTTTATTTGGTTTGTTAACAAGTGCTCGGAAGCACCATCATTCACATTTTTCCAATGATTATACTGAAAATTGTGAAAAGAACTCTTCAAGATAGTTCGATTTAGAAGCTAGAATTATTTTAATTCTAATTCAAACAGTAACATTTATCATTAGCATATTTGTCAGTGCATGAATTTCGTTGCAGCATTCACACATTAAAGTTCCCTTTTTTTTTTTTTGTACCTCTCTTTACATTATAGTACGAGTTTAATATTGGAACTTTCATTATAAGTTATATATAAGAAATAATCTTATCACGATGATTCCATATAGCTATATCTTTAAATATTAGAGAAAATTTAAGCGTCTTACCAACATTACGGTCGTGGAATTCCCAAGGGAAACTGAACAAAAGTTTGTAATTAAGTTAGAACAAATATTATATCTATATCCATGTACATATATGGCCAAAGAGAAAAAGATTTCATTCAATATTTGAGAAATTACACGAAGAGTCCGAAGGTCTTGAGTCAAAGTCATGAAATTAAAGAGCAGTATAGGAGATGCAATCCCCCTTTTTCACCTGGGATGCAATCTAATCTGCATACACATTAACTTTACGATTAACTAAAAGAAAAGAATAAGAAGAAAACCAAGTTCTCAAAGAAAAAATTTCATCAACAATCCACGTATACTTCCAAGGAATATCTGATTTATTCGTCAAACAATTGAAAACCAGCAAGTTATCCATTTCCACATTAATCTTCACCCAACCACCAGCAGGCTTTGAGTCAATGTGTCGAGCATGATGTCCAAGTTGCATATATGACAAATGGATCAATCCAAAGGAAAATAAAAATAAAAATTGGTTTCATAATATTCCATCTACCACAATCAAACACCAGGGGACATACGAGAGGACTTTGACGAAATGCCTCTATTATGAACTTGGGAATTTAGCTGAAAAAACCAAGTGTCTAGTCACTAGTCATATATGCATAAGTGGTCGACAGTACTTACACAGCTGGTCTTTAAGGAGACAATATCCATATAAGCAAAATATAGCACCACGAGCAATATGTCAAATTGAACTTTGCCGGACAAAAGGGACAACTTAGATTAACCAGACGACAACATCAGAATAAACGAAAACTACCAATTGATAACATATATAATACCCTTTGACATCGTCCGTATACACGTAAACTCCCTAATCTTGTTGTGATAAAAGGAGTGAATAAATACTACCGGAGTTTTAGCTAGTCGACGATATATGGCACCACAGAGAATGATTTTTTCCAATGTTGACATGCCGTCAGCCAAGACTGTGGTGTCCGCAGCAGCTTCTGTAGCTGCATCTGCTATGCTCATGCGGTCCATAGTCCAGGATCTCTTACCATGAACTGAAGTATTACTTACTTGGAAGCATAAAAGCCTTTTTCAGATCTTATTCCTCCGAGATCACTGTTGTAATCGATGAATATGATGGATTAGCAGGCGACCAAATATACAGAGCTGCGGAGCTTTATCTGGGTGCCAAAAATGCTCCCTCTACAAGCTATAGAGTAAGTTTGCCGGAGAAGGAAACCAAGTTGTCGATAGCAAATGGCCGAAACCAAGAAATCGTAGACGTATTTCAAGGTGTACAACTCAATGGAGGCAAGTCACCAGGGAGGTCGAATCAAGGTGTTCCCGACATGATAATGATTCGGGAGAATCGGAAGTAAGGTACTTTCAGCTCAAATTCCATAGGAGGCATAAGGATATGGTGTTTCAGTCTTATTTCCCTTTCTTGCTAAAGGAAGGTCACAACATCCAAGAGTCTAAGAAGGCTTTGAAACTTTATACTCTAAATAATAAGATGCGCCATGGGTATATATCAGCGGAGAGAACTTGGCATTCCATAAATCTTCATCATCCTGCGACATTCGATACATTGGCAATGGATTTAGACTTGAAGAAGGTGATTATGGATGACCTTGATCGGTTCCTTGAGAGGAAAGATTACTATAGAAAACTGGAAGGGCTTGGAAGAGGGGCTATCTGTTGTATGGTCCGCCCGGGACCGGCAAATCAAGCTTGGTTGCCGCTATGGCTAATTATTTGAAATCTACGACTTGGAACTTACTAGAATTCATCAGAACACTGAACTCCGGAGTTTGTTGCTTTCGACGGAGAACTATTCCATTCTTGCGGTGGAGGACATAGACTGCAGCCTGGACCTGGACTTGAAAGAGCGACAAGCGGCCGAGTCACAAACTTCACACTCTGGACCCGCTCCCAGAAGAAGCCAGGTAAGAGAACTGTCTAGCGCTCTTTTTAGTTTAGAGAGCCGCAGCATTGCTCAGCTATTCTCATGATATTAGAGTAAGGGGTCTTGAGATCAAATCTCTAAACTTAATCAAAATCTCGGCCCATTGGTGAGGGAGAATATTAACCAATAAATATAAAATAAAACGCCATAAAACCTCGAAGTAGTAGCTGTTGTTAGATTGCATGACTCTTCATCCTTGAATAGTTCTAGCAGGTGATTGCATTAGAAGGAAAATCATCTGGATGCGCATCATCATTTGTTACTTATATTTCTCAATGATATATGATCATAGTTAAAAAGCAAGCCATCAGGCCTATCGCTTAATATTTCGCCTTTAGAAGGACATGAAAAAACCATCTTGTGATTTAAAATTGGCTGAGCATAAAAGAAGATTGAGATTTCCACAAACGGTTTATACGACCACAAGGAGTTTATATGTTCAATCTTCCATTTAAAGTTCCAGAACTATTTCTGGATAGTCTGAGAATGACTTTTTAAGTGTTTTTGCAATTCCACATCTGAACTTTTCATATTACTGAATGGTATATTGAATCGAACTTTTGTGGATAACCCCAGTGAAGGAAGACCTTAATATATCCAAACCTTCCCTCTTAGAACCCATTCTTTTGAAGTTGAAAGAGAGGATCTCCTTTTTAAATTTCAATTTCTAATTTAGCTAAGCAAGGGTGGTTTATTCAAATTAGCGAAGGAAAGAATGTTCAGCACCTTTTTCTGATGATGAATTGTTGCTAATTAGTATATCAAGTAGATATAAGGAAGAGCTAGGACAGATTTGGAACTTAGAAACTCAGATATGTTCACCAGATCCCTTGACCTACCTCAGGTCGTAAATTGAAAAATGATCAATTAACCTTCCAGGATGCATTGTCGCGCCACAAATTGTTTAAAGAAGAAAAGAAGTTCCACGAAATTATTTGATCGTTTGGCTTTCTAATATTATTATGAGCTGGTAGTATCTACTTCACCCTCACGTTACTTCTTATTTCAGGTGACATTGTCAGGATTTCTCAACTTCATAGATGGATTGTGGTCAAGTTGTGGAGATGCCAGGATTATCGTGTTTACGACGAACCACAAAGAAAGACTAGACCTCGCCTTGTTGCGCCCCGGAAGAATGGACATGCACGTACACATGTCCTATTGTACTCCCTGTGCTTTCCAAACCCTATCTTTCTACCTTGGGATAACTAGACATTCTCTTTTCTCTGAAATTGAAGAGCTTTTGAAGACAATCTCAGTGACTCCAGCAGAAGTTGCAGAGCAACTGGTGAAGGCTGTTGATCCTGAGAATGCATTGCAAGGGGTTATTGAATTTCTTCACAAGAAGAAGAAGGATACTCCTGGAACTTCAACTACAATAGAAGCTCAACGGATTTGTAATAATAATTACGATCTTGTTATCAGATGTTCCAGGTAAAGTGATCGAGAAAAATATATGAAAAAAACTTTTTATTTTTTCAATACTATTGATTCTATCATTATAAAAGTAAATAAAGATATGGAAAGAGAGAGAGCTTAATCTAAAAACTATTAAGTTTAATTCTTCTAATTTAAACAATAACCTAGCATGAGATTTTTTTTTTTTTTTTTTTCCTTAATACATGAATTTCGTTGCAGCATTCATACAACAAAATGGCATATTTTTTTAAATTGCAGTACGACCTTAAGATTGAAAATTTTCTTATACATTATGAGAAACAATCTTATCATAATGATATCATATAGTTACATCTTTAAATATCAGAGAAATTAAAGCGTCTACTAACAATACAATTGTATGATTCCAAGGGAAATTGAACAAAAGTTGGTAATTTTGAACCTTTAGAGATGATCTTCATTTCATTCGTGACAAGGTTTCTGAAGGAGTGATTTTGTCTATGTAAATGTTCAAAGCAAAATACAACTGGCAGATATATTTACTAAAGGGCTTTCTGTAAGCAAGATGGAAGTCCTCAATGTATAATTTTATTTACTACACGTGTTGTTACATTTTCTACATGTGTTCTTTTCTTCTGTATAAATAGTTGTTTTAAACAGATTTTAGTTCAGTTGCCTCAATAACAGAAACCCAACAAATTCAGTTGCACTCTTTTCCCTCTCTGTTCTCTGTTTTCCCGTTTCTTGCACTTTCTACTTCTGTTCTTCACTCAATTTTTCTTTCATTTGTTCTTTTTCTATCAGACCAAACAGTTCTTTAGTTAGTTTTTCAAGATCATTAGGGAAGTGTAGGTAATCACAGCGATATGGTTCGACCGAGAACGAGTTGTTCCGATGTTGGCATGCCCTCAGCCAAGACTGTCGCGTCCTCAGCGGCTTCTGTAACTGCATCCACCATGGTCGTGTGGCCCATAGTCCGGGATCTGTTACCATCTGAACTGAAGCATTATTTTCTTGGAAGCATAAAGAGCTTCTTCAGATCTTATTCTTCCGAGATCACTGTTGTCATTGAAGAACACGAGGGATTAGCGCGCAACCACATCTACAAAGCCGCAGAGCTTTATCTGGTTGCCAAAAATGCTCCCACCACCAGTTATAGAGTAAGCTTGCCGGTGAAGGAAACCAAGATTTCCATAGCCATTGGCCCAAACCAAGAGATCGTGGATGTTTTTCAGGGTGTACCACTCAAATGGAGGCAAGTCACGTGGGAGGTCAACTCGAGGTGTTCCCGAAACGACAAACATTCACGAGCATCAGAACTGGGGTACTTTCTGGTTGAATTCCATCGGAAGCATAAGGATATGGTGTTTCAGTCCCTTTCTTACTCAAGGAAGGTGACAATGTCCAGGCGTCTAAGAAGACATTGAAGCTTTATACTCTAACTAACAAGACGCACCTTGGCAATATGTACCCTGAGAAAATATGGCATTCCATAAATCTTCATCATCCCCCAATGTTTGATACATTGGCGATGGATTTGGACTTGAAGAAGACTATTATGGATGACCTGGATAGGTTTCTTGAGAGGAAAGATTATGATCAAAAAGTTGGTAGGGCTTAGAAGAGGGGATATTTGTTGTATGGGCCGCCCGGGACTGGTAAATCAAGCTTGGTAGCAGCTATGGTGAATTACATAAACTTTGACATCTACGACTTAGAACTCACTAGTATTCATCACAACTCCGAGCTGCAAAGCTTGTTGCTTGCAACGGGGAACTATTCCATTCTTGTGATGGAGGACATAGACTGCAGCAGCCTGCAACTGAAAGAACGACAAGAGGCTGATGCACAAACTTCACATCCGAAATCCCCTGTCAAAAGAAGCTAGGTACGAGAAACTATTTAGCTCTCTTCATAGTTTAGAAAACAGCACTGTTGCGTATGCTTCTTTCTGGGCTGGATACTATAAATTCCTTTTATCCTGCTGACTTCACAAATCGAGCAAACTGAGGGAGAACTGAGCAGGGACTAGAAAGTTGCCAAAAGGAAGACTTGAACAAAGAAAGAAGGTATGGTATCATAGTTCGAATTTCTCACCATTGCAGACTCATTTCATTCCTATTGAATCATAATATACACTCGATAGACCATGATATTTAGCCCACAAATGAGGGGAAGTAATTAAGTTAATCGATGAATATAAAGCTGATTACCAAAAGAATTCAAATTAGAAACGGCTTCTAGGCAGTGTTAATTGTTTATTTACGGAAGTCCAGCAGGTGATTGCATAAGAAGGAAAATCATCTGGGTGCAAATCTTCATTCCTTACTTATATTTCTCAAAGTCAGATGATAATGGTTCAGTATCGAACTTCCATGCTTCCTGCTTACTAACTCACCTTCACAAGATGATGCAAAAAACCATCTAGTGCTTTAAAATTGGCTGAGCATAAAGGAAGACCGAAACTTCAACAAATATGTTACATGACCACTAGAAATTGACATGTTCACTGTTGCCTGTAAAGTTTCAAAACTATCCAAGCATAATGTTATCATTACTGTTTAGGTGTTTCTGCAATTTTAGATCTCAACTTTTCAATTGCTAAGTATCATAATTAATCTTTTCATTGCTATACACAATGAAGTACGCCCATGCCTATTTCGAACCATCCCTCTTCGAAAGGAACCAAGAGTTACCCTAGGAGGTTTGGACAGCTCCAGTGCTCGAAACCCAGACATGTCCACCAAATCCCTTGCCCTTGTTGGTAAATTGCAAAATGAACAAACTTCTGATAAAGAATGTTACGTTAGCTCTAGATATTATGTGGTGAATTGCCACCTTTCAAATTCAAAGAAGTTCCAGGAGTTTCTTGTATCTTTCGGCATTCTAAAATTTTTATGACCTGTTAGCATCTTCTTTACCATCTCGTTACTTCTTATTTCAGGTGACATTGTCAGGATTTCTCAACTTCATAGATGGATTGTGGTCAAGTTGAGGAGATGCCAGGATTATCGTGTTTACGACAACCACAAAGAAAAACTAGACCCTGCCTTGCTGCGCCCTGGAAGAATGGACATGCACGTTCACATGTCCTATTGTACTCCCTGTGCTTTCCAAACCCTGCTGTCTAACTACCTTGGGATAACTAGCCATTCTCTCTTCTCTGAAACTGAAGAGCTGTTGAAGACAATCTTAGTGACTCCAGCAGAAGTTGCAGAGCAACTGGTGAAGGCTGGTGATCCTGAGGATGCATTACAAGGGTTCACTAAATTTCTTCACCAGAAGCAGAAGAATGTTTCTGAAACTTCGACTACAAAAGAAGCTCAACAGATATGTAATAATAATTAGGATCAGTGTTAAGAGACGTACCGGGCAACACATCTGTTATCGGTTAAAGTTTAGAAGGAACCTCTTTTACCCTTTCTATTAGACTTGCTATAGAAAGCGTATGAAAAGTTATATCACTTGATTTGCAAACAAGGTACTAATAATAGTACCTAATTTTCCAAAAATTACTATTTGCGTTTTCACCTAATAGAATTTTATTAATTACAATTCTTTGTAAAAATTATATAGTTTTACCTTTTTCTTATACACTATACAGGAGATAATCGTATCATGTATATAGCTGAACCTTTAAATATTAGAGAAAATTTAAGCTTCTTACCAACAATGCAATCGTGTGGTTCCCAGGAAAATTGAGCAGAAGGTGGTAAATTTGAATGTAAAGATTTCAAAATTTGAAAATATTTTAATTATAGTAGGTAATTTCAAAATTGACTAATGCGCTCCTATTTTTCTTTTTTATTAACAAAAAAAAAAGAACTTTTCATATTCAAATTTATTTGAATCCAATCCAAATTACAACTTATCATATTTATAACTTATTTTAAAAATATCAATGATCGAATTAATTTGTTGGAAATAAAAAAGAACAAAGCTCTTTAAATGGCTATGAATTGCAAAGCTTATATGGATCTTCTAAAATATTTTAAATAAAATTATAAATTTATATTTGAAACCAAGGCAACAAATGAGTTGAGCGGCTCGAATTCAGCTGATTTTAAGCTAAACTTAAATCAAGCTCAAGCTTTAATTTAAGCTCACAAGCTAATTCGTGAGTAGATTTGCAAATTTTATATATATTACAAATATTATATATTATATATTTATATTATTAAATCAAAAGACCTTTAGGTAATGGCCATTTCCAAAAATTACTATTGAGTCTTCAATCTCATAGTATATAATAATAAAACCAACTCTCATATCAACTACCAATTAATTTAATAAGAATATATTTATCAGTTATTTTATCTATATTTTTTCAACCACTTTTTCTTTCTATATTATTTCTTTCTCTTATCGTTAATGGTATTTTACATATCTTTCCTATTTATTTCTTAGCCCCTATTTTCCTACTTATAGCATAACTTTTCTTTCCCATAACTAGAACCATCTCCCCAACATGACAAAAAAATTACTATGATTATTTAAACAAAATGTATTACAATTTTATTCATTGTGCTAATGAATTTATTTTATGTCACACGAAACAGGCATGCACTTCTACTAGTATTATTAAAATCCATAAGGTAATATCTATATAATATATATTTAATATATTATATATTTAAACAAAATGTATTACAATTTTATTTATTACACTAATGAATTTATTTTATGTCATACAAAACACGCATACACACCTACTAGTATTATTAAAATCCAAAGACTAATATCTATATAATATATATAATATATTATAGGATAATACATAATATATAATCTAATCTTTATTCATTATTTGTTAATCTATTTATTTATATATTTCTTAATTTTGTATATTAAGGCTCGTGAGTAGGTTCAAGATTGGTTTGTTTTAAACTCGACTCGACTCGAATTCAAATAAAAAATAGGTTGAGCTTAAACTAAAAAAAAAAAACTTATTTATCTAAACGAATCGAACTTAAATTTTAATTACAAGCTCGATAGAAAGCTTAGATCAAGCTCAAGCTCGAGCTCAAAGATTTTCAAATGGGCAGAGCTTAAACCTTTAGAAGCTCGAGCTTGACTCAGCTCATTTGAAACACTATTTAAAACTGTCTTAATTTTTTAAAAAAAAAAAAACTTAAGACTTTATGATGTCCTTGTATTCTTTAATTTAATTTCAACAATTAATTATATATGATAGAATTTTAAAGGGGCAAATTTAGAAAATATCATAGAAAGTAACTTTAGAGATCCATTTCCATACAATATAACATTCATAAGTTAATATATTGAACCTCATACGTAACAGCATTTTAAAGGGATAAATTTAAAAAAAAAAATCGAAGAAAGTAACTTTAGAAATCTATTTTCATACAATATAACATTCAAAAGCAATAGTCAAAATAAAATATTACAAGAATTTAAAAAAAAAATTGAAATACTATGTTTTGTCACTAATATCATTGCATAAACATAGACATTACCATCGTTAGGCATAAACCTCATACATGACAGCATTTAAAAAAAAATTAAAAATAAAAAAAAAAGTAACTTTAGAGATCTATTTCCATACAATATAACATTCATAAATTAATATTATGAGTTTTTTTTTAAAAAAAAAAACAGTGGAATGCTATGTTTTTCGCTAATATCATCGCAAAAACATAGACATTATCATCGTTACTCGCTTTTGAACTAAAATATTATTTTATATAACATATTATGTCTTCTTTCACTTGTAGCTTTTTTTTTTTTTTTTTGCCACTTATAAGTAAGGGGTATTCGAATTGTAATTTATCCAAATGGAAAACTAATTGTGATACCACTAAGCTATAATAGTCTTAACTATAATTAGTTTATAATTTGTAAAATTAAATATCATTTAACTTATAAATAATATCATATACATATTGATTATATTCTATATTATTTAATTTATATAAAAAATTATATTATTAATTATAGAAAAAGCTATATGTATATAAATATACCACATCCATATATTATATATATGATTTACAGGACATAACATCTAGGTCCTAGATCATAATATTCATTATGCATAATATGTTTATGCATTGTATTGTATATTATATATTATAATTAAGGCTAATAAATAAAATGGATGACCAATTGTCTTTAATTTACATAGAAAGATAAAATTTTGAAAAAATTATATAAATTCTGAATTTATGATAAACAAGAATAAGAAGTTATATATTGATGATTTTTTCTTTTGGATTTAACATTTTAAGGTTGTACATTTTCCTTTACATAATAAAATCATGGATTTAGTATTTCCGTTGATATTGATGATGGCCTCCTGCTTCTGTCCCTATTGAATCCATAAACTATTTGCACATAACATCACAAGATTTATATTTTAACTCCGATGAATCATGCATACAAAATTTGAAAATGTTACAGAAAAGAAAAATTATGATACTGTCATATATTTGTTAAACAATTGTAATTATATATATATATATTTTTTCCATAAGCAACTTTTTCTAGAAGTAGAAGTTGGATAAACTTAAATAAAATAGTAGCATGAACAACTTTTACATGTCCCATGATAGAATACTACTAAAAAAAGACACAACAGAAAAAAGAAAAAAAAAAAAATTCCTAATACTAAAACGAGCTAACAGATAGGAAAGAGTGTTAGTTATTTTGCGTGGGAAGAGAAATCACAGGACTAATTTTCGAATGGAGTGCCTTGCATTTCGCCATTCTTTTATCTCTCTCTGTCTCTGATGTGTTAGATCTTGTCCTAGCTGTGTGTTGGGGCTTTCCTATAGCATATAACAGAATATCTTCTAGATATGTTCGGTTTGATATTTTTGTACTCTCTCTCTCTCTCTAACTCCCTTAATCTTTGTGAAAATATAAGCCCCTACTTTCTCTTCTCCCTTCAAAACTACAGTTCATTGTTCCTTTCAAAGGTAGGCTTTGGTATGATCCTCTTTCACGGTGTTTTTATGATTTCAGCTGCTAGAATTGGCTTAAAAGATGTAAATGCAAAAAGGGTGTCAAAGGATTTCCAGTTTTGCATTTTTTGCATGGAGGGTTGTTGATTTTTTTTTTTTTTAAACTTTTTGGCAGCTTCAACCACGTAGCGAATCAATCATGTGTGATACAATGTCGGCAACTGTTGATCGAAATTTAATGCCAGGTAGTGTTTCTTTTTCTTTCTTTTTTAGTCAATCTTTATCTGAAATGCTTTGGATGTATCAAGAGAAACTTCTTGATAAAATTTTTCCGTCTCCAAATGCTGTCCCCTTTTGTCTCATGTATGAGTACGGATGCAAAAGGCAAATATCATATACACATTACCTTACATGTTACCCTCCATGGTAGCATATGATTGGTGACGATTCTGAATGATGATACCATTTTAGGACAAGAATCGTGTGGCATTGTGTCCAACCAAGAAAAGGATTCTAGGAGTTGAAATTTGAATTTTAGAGGAATGAAGCTAAGGATAATTTGAAATTGCACCGAACCTACCAAGCCTATCCACTGAGTTGTTGTCATAAAACTTGTGGATAATAAAACTATATGGAACTTCAAGGATCCAAATTTTGTTCCCACCATGTTTGATTGCTATTAAGGTGAAATCTTTACAGCTTTAGGGAGAAGGGTTTTCTGTGAACTTGACAAAATGAAGGTTGATTGTTGCTGATTAAGTGCAAATTAAAAATACGGCAATCAGGGTAAAGAAACAGGATGTTGATAATTTGAAATAATGATGATGATAATGCTCCAGGAATGCCTACAAATCAAGCTAAAACAGGACAAAAAAGCAATAGATGGAAAAAGCTATCTATGATCCATGTCTAATATAACGATCATTACTGGCATGATATATCTAAAATTATCGATTTGAGACTTCCAGAAAGTTGTCATAGGATTACCTGAAAAAGAGGAGAATGCATGTTTCGCTCATATTCTGTTGGAGGATGCTGTGCAGCGCGCGATGACATAGCCTGGTTCTCCCGTATTATATAATTTTTTCTAAAACTGCTATCTTTGCTGTCCTGTTTAAACAGTTCTTGAAAAGCCAGACTTCGAGAACTCACATACTACACTTGGCTCTTTGAAGAAAAAAGCAATTACTGCCTCAAACAAGTTCAGAAATTCTTTGACGAAGAAAGGAAAAAGAAACAGCCGGGTTATGTCCATCTCAATTGAAGATGATCTCGATGCAGAGGAGATTCAGGCTGTTGATGCTTTCCGCCAAACGCTGATTTTGGAGGAGTTGCTACCATCGAAACATGATGACGGTCGCAAGATGCTAAGGTTACCTACATTCTGCCATTTGATCATCATGAAAAGATAACCGTAATGTAGCTGCCTGAAATTTGCGGTCAACCAAACAGGACTAATTACTATATATTGTGGTGCAGATTCTTGAAGGCCAGAAAGTTTGACATTGAGAAAGCAAAGCAAATGTGGGCAGATATGCTCCAGTGGAGGAAGGATTTCGGTGCCGATACAATCATGGAGGTATGGAATGGAAATTTGAATTGTCCATGTGTCATTACTTGAACTGGATCATGCTTCAAGTTATTCCTTGACATCTTATCTCAGGATTTTGAGTTCAACGAAGTTGATAAGGTTGTAGAATACTACCCTCAAGGATACCATGGAGTCGACAAGGAAGGAAGACCTGTTTACATCGAAAGATTGGGTAAAGTTGATCCGGCCAAGATGATGCAAGTGACAACAATGGACCGTTATGTGAAATATCATGTAAGGGAGTTTGAGAAAACCTTTGCTGTTAAGTTCCCAGCATGTTCGATTGCAGCCAAGAAGCATATTGATCAGAGCACTACTATCATAGATGTCCAAGGAGTGGTATGTACAAAAGTTCACAGCAAGTCAATTCCTCTTAATGGGGTTTTCGAACTTTTTGCCATTATGTTAAATCAATTGCTATATGAAACCGGCAAGGAATACACTTGATGCATAGTCTCTTGGTAATAGTTAGAAAAGACCCTTGACCTAAGACATACTTGTTGTACACTTCTTTCCAATGGAGTAAATATTTCATCTAAAAGCTGTTTAGTAATAAATCTAAAAGCTATTCCTTCTGTAAGTTTAAGCTTTTAGATCGACCAGTTTAGTGTTTAACCTAACATGGCACTAAAGAGGGAAGTCTTGAGTTCAAATCTAGACATGGTCGTTTCAACCTTATTTAATTAAATCATAAACTAGATATTCTTCAAGAAAAATATCTTAGCCCACAAGTGAGGGAAAGTGTTAAATGATAAATCTGAGAGCTGCACCATGTGTACAAGTTTAAATTTTCAGATTAACTGGTTATGGTGTTAAATCTAACAGCAATGATGAATTTTTCAGGGGCTCAAAAGTTTAAGTAAACAAGCACGAGAACTTCTCATGGTCATTCAAAGTACTGATGCTAATTACTATCCTGAGGTAGCTACTGGTTCTTGAGAAGCTATATTGGGGCAAGCTGATGCTTCTAAAGTAACTTCAGCTTTGATAGACTTTGTTCTAACTGTCATGATTCTTTCTCCACATCTTGCAGACTTTGAATCGCATGTTTATCATTAATGCCGGTTCTGGATTCAGGCTTTTGTGGAACACAGTGAAATCCTTCCTTGACCCTAAGACTGCTTCGAAAATACATGTAAAGGCTTTTTCAGTTTTGAACTTCTTACCACCTATTTCGTGGTTGTAGCTAAACATAAATTGCTTCCACAGGTTCTAGGGAACAAATACCAGAGCAAGTTGCTTGAAATAATTGATGCAGAGTTAGTCCAATACTTCACTTCAACTCTTTATTTTCCTTATTGTTTCCTCATGGGAAATGTAAGATGCATCATGCATTTGTTCCCATAGAAATGTTTCTGAAATTCCTTCAACATTTTTTATAATCGAATTTTGTATTTGTCAAATATTGCAATAATAATTTCTTGTGCGTATAGATATTAGTGACTTTTAGTAGTAGGTGGTAATGGAAGACAGTGTTAGTGGCTGATTCTTTGATAACAGTGATCAACCATAGAAACGTAAAACAATGGCAATGAGAAGAATGGTTTCCTCTTTTTAAAAATAGAAATCATTTTACCCATTTCTTATGTATACTTTCTGTGATGGTTAACTACCATCAACTCCTACTTTTGCTTCCTATCATCGATTGCTGCTAAAACCTGTCATTAATTGCAAACCCTGATATTATTGCAGCAACAATTGACAATCCAAGAAATTTAATTATGAAAATTCTAAATAACTCTTGAAAACATTTGCCACCAAAATGCACACACACTTGCAATTTTCTTCTCAAAAGTGCAAGTTTTCGCAAGTTAGAACTTGAAATGCTACCCAGTAAAGAAACATCAGTAGGTGAAATTCAAGTTAATCTTGTTTTACTGATCACCTCATTCCCCCCTCTTTATATGAAAACTACAGTCAGCTACCAGAGTTCTTGGGTGGTTCATGTACTTGTTCAGATAAAGGCGGATGCATGCGGTCTGATAAGGGGCCTTGGAACGATGTAGAGATGATAAAGGTTATCTCTTACTTCCTTTTATTTTTTTCTTTTTCTAGTTGCAAATTCATTTGGATTTTTCTATCCGGATATGCAGCAATAATAGCTTTGCAATAATTATTAACAGATGATACAAAATGGTGATGCTAAGTGTCAAAGGAAAACTTTGGAAGATATCCAGGAGAAGACGATTTCTGAAGATGATGGATCACACCCCAAGGTAATTAATAGCCAGAAATTTGTGCTATCAGTTTGACTGCTATTGTCCTACAGATTCTAATGGACAGTGCTCCCAATACTATTCTGCAACGTTCTTTAATTCTTTTTCCCTTCTTACAATGGATGCAGACCTCAGGAAAGGTTCAAGATGGATTCGACTGTCCAGAACACATACTCACACCCGTTCATGAAAAAGTAAGTACTACTTTAGATCCTGTTAGTTAATTGAGTAGCTAGCAAGCCACTCTTGATATATATTAGAGAATCTGAGAAGCTTGTTATGATGGACTATTACTAGAATCTCCCAGAAAGCTAGTCTCAGTATTGAGCTGACTTTGTCATAATAATTGGGATCATGTCATTTCGTTCAGTTTCCACTAAGGATTCCTAAAATTGGTATATTATATTTTTTTATTTTTATTATAATTTTATTAATGAAACCAGTATAATTTTTGAAAAATTCTGCAGCCTCTTATCAAGAAGAAAGGGAATGGCAATTGTGGATACCAAACTACCATGGTGGACAAAACTGTAGACACACCATGGACTGAATATTATCCCAGCAACAAAATTTCTCAAAACAAAGGTGTGCACTCTAATACACTTCCTAAACCACTTACTTTTTTTGATAATTGTCTAATTTTCACCAATGCAATAAGAAATACACTAGTTTAGTGGCTGTAAGATACCAAATTTTTATGGCAAATGATGCTAGAGAAATCATTGTCATCTCAATGCTCCTCTTAACATCTAAAATTCTTCTGTGATTCATAATATAATATAGTAAACATCTAAGGGCCAAAATGATAGGAAGAATTAAGATTTAATTTATCAGAATTTGTGAAGCAACAAACGTACTGATATTGCTTTCAAACCTCTCTGAAAGATTGCTACCCGACGCATGTTCCTTGTGAGGCTCCTCAAGGTTTAGGCAACCAGATTTTTGGCCGTGTCCTCTCTATGGTCATGGGTGTTGCCACCATGGTTCGTTTGTCACGGAATATGCCAAAGAAGCTTCATGGTGGTAACGTCCACCGTAGTGCCATGTGCTACGTTGACAATACGGCAAAAGCCCATCAGGCACCATCTATTTCCAATGATGACTACATGGTAATGATGAAGCGCATGGCTGAATTGGAAGAGAAGGTTGCTGCTCTCAGCAAAAGACAACCATCCATGCCTCCTGAAAAGGAGCAAATGCTAAATGCTGCAATTAGCCGCATTGACGCCCTGGAACAAGAGCTATCATCTACGAAAAAGGTATAACCTAATATCCTTGACAAATTAAAACCATATATGTTTGCACAATGCATGTTCATATTCTATGCCTTTCATTTCTGCCTGCTAATGAAGCAAAATGCTTTCTTTTTTCCTTCTTTTGTTTCTTATCTAAGCAGACACTTGAGGACACCCTAGCTAAACAGGAAGACATCCTAGCTTACATTGAGAAGAAGAAGAAACAGAAAAAGAAGGTGAGTCTCAGATCCCGCAACATTGAAGTAATTCTTTTCTTCCCACCCTTTCCTCTATCCACTTACATGCTCTCATTTTAGTTCTTTGGTATGTAAACGCAGAAGTTCTTCCAATGGTAAGGTTAGAAGTTTGAATCCTGTTGAAGTTCTACAACACTGGATGATAGTAGATTTCCTGAAACCGGCTATACGGTGATCAGACACACATGTAGAGCGTGGCTCCAACAAGTCCAAGTTTGCTTGCACGTGATGTTATTAGTAAATATGGTAGGATTCAGCTTCTTAACTGATTCCGGGCAACTTGATGTGGAGTTCTGCCACGGGATGTAGGGTTCATTAACCTTGTGTATATTTATGCGTACTTCACTGCAAGAAGTTACTTTTAGTTGAAGGCATCACTCAAAAATATATATTAAGATATCATAACGAAGCATGAGATCAAATGTTCTGTTTGGTAGCTCTCTCGTACAATGACACGAGCAAGGTCACATAACGAGGGCCAAAATCACTTTCCACGAGGGAAAAAATGAAATTCATAATAAAGGTTGAATGAGATCCGATTAGTTCTTGCACGAGGCTACTCATTTTAATTGGAAGAGATAAAAGGATTTATTTGATCTCATCAAAAAGTTCTTTCTCTCTTCTCTTTTTTTTTTTAATAATTTCTTTTGGAAATCTCAATAGGAGAATGAGGAACGATAAATCAAATTTAGAATTCTTTTTTTGTTTGTGCCAAAGTTCAATTAAACCCTATATTTTTTAATTAAGTCATTTAAATTCTGTCTATTTATGCCAAAACTTTATCAGGTTCTTCATATTTTAAGTGAATCATATAAATTTCTATATCTATATTTTCACACTACGCCCTCCGTGCATATTCATGCATGCGAGCAACTTTGTTGTTGCATTCATAATCTTTTTGTTTGAATTTTCAACCTTTCTAGAACAACTAGAAAAAGTCTCTACATCGTGTTGGCAAATGATTGTGTTGAAGTTTTTCTAATGTTTACTTATTTATTTTTCTAGTCATTTGAAAAGTTGGAAGATTGGACAAGAAGAGCCAAAAAATAAAACATTCAAATAGAAAGCAAAAGGTGAAGACTTCAATAGAAAAATTAAAAGATGAATGACTCAAATCCACTGGTAGTGAAACGGGGAGGATGATTTTCATACCCTTTCCTAAAATCAACATGCAAATAGAGTCTTTCAGCATATGCAAAGATATGCTTTGTTGAACATTTCTCAATTGAACATCATAACAAAAAGAATTGCAATGGACACAAAGCAACAACTGATTATGCAGATTCTTTTCATTTAATCATCAGGACAAAACATTAGCACGCATTAGATCTAAATATAATAGCTCGTGGTCATACATGTTCTTTACAATATCTACGCCGCCATGTGTTGATACACGCTGTTAAAACAGGGAAACATGTGACTTGATCATCACGTGAAACAGATGATCAACTCTTCCCAGAAGCTCGTAAGCTCAACCTCTTGCCTGAAAAACTTCTTCTCTGATTGACATGAAGATTGGATGAATGTTAGTTGCACCTGGCTAATTATTGGACAAAAAAGTAATCCATAAACATGAATATCTATAGCATACCGGCAGTTTTGCTCCTTCTTGTCTATATATGTAAGCCAGCAACTCTTCTTGTTTCATCAAAGCCTCACACAAAGCCTGCTCCATATAACAAACATGACTGTGAGATATTTCAGTACTTTCCCGTTCAAGCTTCTTCGGTTTACATGTTACCCATAATTAGGGATATTTACCAAAAACATAGCTAGGTTTCAGTGCTTTCTCACTTTGCATTAATTGCATAAGATTAGTTTTTGTGCTTTTTCACTTCATATATATTTTCTTTATGTTAGTTGCATATCCTGAGTTTTCTCCCTTTTTGACTTAATTATATTAGTTTTCTTTCAATGTTGCATACCATTCAAAATAGCTGAAAAGAAGACATGACAACACAGTAGGTTTAATGAAACTTTCTTTTGATAAGCCTTTATATAACTGATGAAAAAAGTACAAAATCTTGCCTATGTAACTCTAAGAAAATGAATAACACATGTATGCATGAAAAAGTTCAAAACTCGAACCACATTTTTTTTTGCAAGGACCTCATAAGTGCCAAAAAAAGGGAAAGAGAGAGAAAAATGGATATGCGTTAATATGCTAAAAGGGATAAGAAGACACCTGTTAAGTAAAAAACCTTTAGTTCCTCACCAGAGATTGAATAAATCTCATAAGGGAACCGAGAAGTGTTACCCCCTATTAATACAAATGCATCTAATTATTGGCAAACAATACCTTCTTGGTTGTGATAAGTTCTGCTTCCAAGGCATCCACACGATAAACAGCAGCTTTAAGCAATTCCTCTTTTTCACATGGCATCTCGGATGGCTTTTCCTTGAGCAAACTAAGCTTCTCCTCTATTTCACAGAGTCTTCTCATGACAGAGGATACAAGATCTACCTCATTGAAAACTGGAGCTGGAGAAGGAGGACGACTCTCCTGAATTGCACCATGAGGGGTTTCATCATCATTGTGACAAAGACTAGGTGATCTCTCTGGAAGTTTGTTCGTGCGGAAGAGAGTGAACAGAGTCATGAAAAAGGCCAGGACTCTTGCAAAAATCTTAGCATGGATCACCTCAAAGATTTTCTGATTGCTGGAACCTGAAAAATCCCCTATGAAACTAAGTTTTTGTTTTTTTAAACACTTGCATTCCATATATAATATCGTGGTGAAGCTGTAACAGTAAAAGCATGATTTCTCAGGCAAACAAGCTATGATAAGCACCAGAAGTTATCTATATCAGGTCCATGACATAAGATGAGCTAATGATGGAAGATTATTTTTACAGTAGATAAGATAAGATGAAGATCCCCTCAGAGACCAAAAGCAAATGTACAGGGGATCTGTTTTCTCAATTGTTGTTTGGCCTTGTTTGGTTCACTGGAAATAGGACGCAAATTCCTTAGGAATCAGATTCTAGCACTTGGTAAAGATCTAGCTGTTACCCTTTTATTATACTTCCAATTCCAATATACATCTTATTTTTCTAATAAAATCTAGCTGCTTTACCTCAATGAATCCATCTGTTTATATGGTCTTTTCTCATTCTACTGGCAGACAAGAGCAGTCAATATCTACTTTGACTCTTTAATGCAACAAAGAAAGGACACTATTGTGTAGAATAAAACTAGCAATGCACATGAGAAAGAGGCATTAGTGAAATCTTGCTAACCTTCAGAAGTAAAAGGCTTATGGGGGTGTTTTTTCCTTGTCCATCCATCATCAACAGCTTTGTCAACAATGGGAACATATTCCTCAGATCCTGAGAAAGTGCGCATATAGTTTATCTTTCCTACTACCCTGGACTGCAAATTTAGCAAGGAATCAGCCCCACATCCTAACAACTTAAATCCAAAAGTTTAAGCTTGTAGATATAGGTTGTTTCATATATATACTAAGTATAAACAACTCACTTCTTCATGAATTGGAGTCAGTAGAGGATTCAGATTACTTTTTGTTCCCTTCGGTGACAAAATATCCTCTGCTTCAGATCCTGATTCAGCTGCGGATGTATCACTTCCCTTAGACTGCAAGAGATGGTTAAGAAAAGGAATGTCAATAAGGAGAAAAATATACTAATCTTCTTATTGTACAACTCAACATAGACAGACGAGTGAAATGGACCAGAAAGCTTGACCTTTGTGCCATGAGTAATGATCTTTTCCTCATTGTTTAGAACCTTAAAAACCCGTCTGGTAGGCCATGCTTGACCACTGAGAACCATCTGCAGAAGCCATAAATAGTTTCATAAGTCTTGTTTAAAAACAGCTGGAGCCATTTATTAGCGAGTTTGAGGAAATGAAATTGACACGTGAAATATATATATATATACCTTTAGTATTTCAGGATTCTGCCATGGCCCTTTATCAGATTGAAGACAACCTCCCCGATCAGCACAAGTGCAGCTACCACCCAAAAATTTAGGCAGTTCGCTGCTCAATATACAGATAGTGTGAGCAATATCACTGAAATAAGAGGCGAAAAGGCAAACATACAAATTGAAGAGGAACATTTATAATGACTTAATATTGCTGGAGACCAATCCAATCCTAAGGCATGTACCTTGCATCAATTATCTCAAGCAACTTGTTTTGATACTTGGTCCCTAGAACCTGCATAAATGCAGACATTCGGAAAGGAGAAAAAAATAAAAAAATAAACATCATTTGATAGGCATCCACCAGTTCTATCATAGAAAACCTTTAGAAGTATGGACTGTAAACAGAATTTACATGAATTTTGGAAGCTGTTTTTGGATCTAGAAATGATTTCACGGTATTCCACAACAGCCTAAATCCTGGACCAGCATTGATGATGAACATCTGGTAAAGAGTCTGCATTTTAAAGTGGCATAAACACAATGAGACGATCAAGATCCTTTGATTAGTTCCATTTTCACAGGATTTACTAAAGGTACTTCTTGAATGACTCAGAATTATACCTCTGGGTAATTGTCACCATCAATCTTTTGCAATTGCATCATGAGCTCCCGAGCAGATTTTGTTAAGTTCTTAAGCCCCTGAACAAAAGATTACGATATAAAAAGGAAGAAGCAAGTAAGATAGAGACATGGAAAACTGCTTATAATTCATTAACAGCAAAATATAAACTTTCTATGAATAGCATACCACGCCTTGAACATCTAAAATTGTTGTGCTTGAATCAATGTGCCTCTCGGCAGCAATGGTGCAAGCAGGGAACTTTACAGAAAAGCTCTTCTCAAATCCCTGCACATGATACTTTATATACCGATCCATAGTTGTGACTTGCATCAGCTTGTCAGGATCAACTTTTCCTAGTCTTTCGATGTAAACAGGTCTTCCCTCTTTATCTATCCCATGATAACCATGAGGGTAGTACTTCAAGACTTCATTTAACTCTTTAAATTCAAACTCCTGAAAGACACGCACATAAGATATAGTGTTGGAGATCCTAGAGTTATGTATGATCTGTTAACTTACATCCATGATATAGTCAGCACGAAAATCCTTCCTCCATTGAAGCATGATAGCCCACATTTGCTTTGCTTTATCCACATCAAATTTTCTTGCTTTCAAGAACCTGTAAGTGAACAAAAAAGCTTGAGCAATCATACTTTTTCTGAAAAGAAAGTTTAGACCAAGCAGAAGTTTGTATATCAGCTACTATAACAAATTGCATCCAATGAAATCACTTGCATAAATGTTGCAATCAGCATTGCAGAAATAAACAGCATTGCACTGACATATGAAGCATCAATATTTCAAAAATTGCATGAACAAGAAGATGTTATGGGCAGATGTTTAATTACAGTGCAAACAGTTGCACCTTAACATCATATGATAGTCATCGTGTTTTTCTGGCAAAAGCTCATCCAAAATCAATGCTTGTCTAAAAGCTTCAACAGCATTCAACTCCTCCGAATCCCGAATATCCTCTATGGACATAGAAGTGACTCTACCATCACTTTTTCTTCTACTTTTCTTGAGAGAATGTTTAAATCTTGTGGAAGCATTTACAGCTTTCTTTTTCAGAGTGCCCATTCTTGTCCTCCTCTCATCCTCTGAGTTTTCAATATCAGACTTTGCCTCTTTTCGTTCATCATCCAAACAAAATCCCTGAAAACCTGCCATCCCAATGATACAACAAGAGAGTGAATTGCAAAATTAACCATGTTTCTCTTGACTTCTTCTAAAGAGCACCTGACCAATTATGGATCCCGACATCAAGAATCTCAATAACTTGCTTTCCTATAAAAGGAAAATACCAAATTGTCTTTCTAATGAGATGCCACATTCATCAAGTGCAAGTAGAAAAAGCTTACTTGCCAAATTGAAATCCAGCTTTTTCACCATAAGAAGGAAAAGACACTAGAACAGCAAAGCAAAAAGTTTAACAAATAAAATAATAATAATAATTGGAAAAAAAAAAGTTGCTCGCTTATTTTTTCCATTTTTTTTGTTAAGTTTTCTTAAACTTTCTTGTTGATCTCAACCATCCAAAACGCCAGGATCATGTAATTTTTTAAAAGCCAGAGAGAAAAAAAAAAAAAGAAAAAGAAAAAGTTTCATCACTTCCTTTTGGTCAATTTAGGTCAACTCTACTGCTTAAAACCAAAAGAACATAATTAAATAAATTACTAAGTTTTCGATTCTACATTCATTCTCTTCCAAACAAAACTAAATCATGCAACCCTGAAAATCAGGAAAGTTCAAAAGGAAAAACATTAAAAGTGAAAAAGAAGATTTCACTTACAGGGTCTTGCCAAACGATCCAAAGGGCCAGACATGTCCTAGCCTGCAAAAATAGCCATCAATCAAACATTATTACAAATACAAAAGAAAACAAAACCCACATTGCAAAATCTTGAATTTATACTCAAGTACCGGACTTTATGCGTAAAGGAAGCTTATTGTACTAAAATATCAAATACCCAGGTATGTTTTTCTCTCCTTCTTCTTCTTCTTCAGGGATCACGAGAAAGTATCCAAACAAGTCGTAAATGCACGTATTGAAAAAAAATCAGAAGTTTTGACGTATGTTTGTTTTGTTTCTACAGTGTCTTGTAATATGAACAAACTCTCTAGTTGTATGTCAAAGATTATTATATGTGCTGGAAATTTAAAAAGAAAGAAAAAAGGAAAAGAAAAAGGGCATGCTTTGAATGAAATGGTCCACAAGAGGTTTGGACCCGGTGGAAGATGGTTGACAAGAAAGGCACGTGGCGGTTACAGTGATGGAAGAATCTGACGATGGTGGTTGTTGGCGGCTCTAACACAGCATATTATTGGACAATCATTTCGTCATTAACAGGGTGTTACTCATTAATGTATCATTAATAATTGGGTCCAAAATATTCAATGTATCAATTATTCAATCCAGTGTTCATGGACTTTTTTATAAGCGAGTCTCTTTGAATGTTTACTTATTTTTCCCAACCATCTCCTTAAAAAAATCGGTGGTAAAACCATATTTATTGTTATTGGCTTGTTTAATTACCATGGTTATGGTAAGCAGTAATTACCATGGCTGGTCCTGGAGCGGTGAAATATAGATCAGGAAATTGTGATTGAAAAAAAATATATAATAATCGGATAATAGTGGTACAGAAATTTTGTTGTGCGGTACACCTCATTTTAACATCTTGTACCTTTTTTATATTTTTTTTTTTGCATAATTGGTATTTGGATAGAAATTTATGGCTCGTGTAATCTGTAGAGTGCAAAAAATATAGCAATCGAATAACAATTAATAAGAAATAGAATAAACAAGTAACAATTATTACTTATCTTCTATATTATTGAAGACCAACATATTTAAATATCTATCATTTTAAATCTTTTTTTTTAAATTATTATTTAGGTCTTCAATCTAATATAGAATATATAACAAAAAAGATCAATACTAAAATAACTTTTTTTTTAATTACGAACTGTAATACCCTACAATTTTGGCAATTAGGGTATAATACTTAATTTAGAAAATGTAAACTCCGTAGTTTTGGAGATTAAGTTTTAAGCGATAAATTAAGGGTACTCACAAAATAACCCAATTAGGCTAGAAATTTTCTAGTGGGTTAGTAAAATTAATTGAGAAGATCCCATAGTATAGAACACATAAATATAATAAAATAATAAAAATAAAGTTAAGATAGTGAATTTTACTACATTATTATATATGTAAAAGAAACAAGTGAAATAGGTATTGTTAATTAACGAATCATAGAAATAAATTATATGAGTAGTAATATTATTAAATGATATAAAATAATATATAGAAGATATGTATATATATTAGATATAATTATCATATAAAAATATACATCCATAATTATTAAAAATACTCAAATATATGTAAAATTTACTAAATTAATAAGAAAAAAACAAGGAAAAATCATAAAACAATATAACACACGAAGAGAAAATTTGCATGGGCATGGCAACTTTAAGATTTGGTTAGGACAAGTGAAGAATGAAAAACATCATTATTGTAACACCTCACAATGTAAAATACCAAGTGTTGGAAAGGAATTAAAATCAAAACACACAAGAATATGCTTGTAAAAGCCACCCACCCGCCACCATTGCAGAGTTTAGTTCTTTAGAATTTTAGAAAAAGATTCATGAGAAGAGAATTTAAGGAGAAATGAAGTTTAAGGAAATTTTCTAAAAAATAGTACAAAGTTGAGGAATAAATAGGTCTATGCATGTAGGCAACAACTAAAAGCAAAACCATATCATCACCTAAACAAGTAGCCTACACTCAATCTAGTCAACAAGTACCATATCCTCTATAGATGCTAAAACTAAGTTGGAATGCAGTTTAGTATTAAATATATTGATCATACCAAGAACATATAAGAGGTTAGAAAGTGGGTTGTATATGGACTCTATACTCTTACCGAAAGTCAAATCGTAACTTAGAAACTTTTTAGATAAGAACCTATATTAGGATGTAAGTTAGAACCTTATTTAAAAAATTTGTTAGAATCTACCTCACTTAAGTAGAACCTAATAAATAGCTAAAGAGACTTACTTAACTCAAATTAAAAACACATATGATATTAAGAATGAACTCTTAATCCATATAATGATTAAAAAGTAAAGATGTGTACTAAATTTTAAGGATCATCAACAAAGACACGCATAACATCCAAGGATAATGCGACACTGCACTAACGTTAGTGAGATCAATGCTTTGAGACATTTCAAGGTATTGTTTTACATTATTTGGAGGCTTCGGTATGTTTTGGCTTGTAGTTGTAATTTAGCTGTTTAAGCATGTGCTGTATATGTACTTGATATTGCCTTGCTGCTGTTGTTGAAGCTAAGTTCCATGTTATGGTTATTTTGTATATACTATTTTGTTTAGATTGTTGCAATTGGTTGATTACCCTAAGAATGAAATAACTTAAATTTAGCCTAACTTTTAACCTAACATACAATGCAACCTATTAGAGGAATGATTAGGGTTGTTGGGCCAAACATACCCTTCGATAAGGATAACTAAAATAGTCATTTTCCTATTCTTATTTAAACTAAGTGATAAGAGAAAGGGTTTCAATAAAGTTAGAGACATTGGTTTGAATGTAGTCTTAAGCAAAGGGTATTCTCCATTGTAAAAGCTCTAGTTTGGCTTTGATTTGTAAGTACATGACATCAAACCCCACAACCTTAATTGTGGTCAACATAATTTTTCTAATCTCATGATCAATCGAACAACGTTATATGATGGTATTTATTTATACATGCATTGTATCTAACTAATTTGATTAAAAATCCTATTTGTCTTGTGTTGAATGTATGCTTTTATCTCCATCTCACTTATTGAACAAGTTTTCGTTCATTCTTTTATAATTTGTTTTGTAAGTTTCGAGTAGACTTGCAAACATACCACCTAATTTCAAAAGTCTAGAAAACAGGATCAAAGAGTGAAGAGCAAGAAGAAATGGCTAAATTCTTATTTTGATTGTCAAATTTTTTTAACCTTTTTTTTGGAAAACTAATAGCTTTAGTTTTCTACTACTTGTGTGTATACCAAGTATCACAAACATGTATGTAAGCCTCATAATCAGTCACTTAGGGTTTTGATCGGCTAAAAGATCTGATCAAGCCTAAATTATAAGTAAAGTTAAAAATATTAGTAAAAATATCTCGTAAATTTGAATTTAAGAAAATAAGCAATAAAATAAAAATATATAAAAATTTTAAATTTTAAGTATATAACTTGTTATTTATTGAAAATGCGTAAAATATATTCCGATAATTAACGAATCGCTAGAGATAAATTATATGTATACTAAAAATTATAAAATAACTTAAATAATATTTAGAAATATTTTTTTGTACTATATATGAATTTACATGTATGTAGAAATACTCGTAATAACCTAAAATATGTGAAATGTGCTAAAATAATAATAAATAATTAAATAAAATTCATAATTAATTAAGAAAAAATCAAGAAAAATATAGAAAAATGAGGAAAAGTCCATAAGTGGGGTATGGCAATCTGATATTAAAGAAAAAAATCAACCAATTAAAATGCAACAAATAAAAAGTGGAAAAAAGAAGAGATAAAACAATTGTCTTGTCTTATTAATGCACAATAATTTCCCTAAAACTCTATAAATACTCCAAATTTTTCAAAAGCTCGTTTGGTTAGTTTGGAGAGTGAGAAAAATGGAGAGAGGCAAAATTGAGAGAAAAATTAAGATTAGGAAAAAAAAAAAAAAGAAAGAAAACTGTGCAGTTGAGACTTGTAAGGAGGACCCAGACTCGACAAGTAGCTGAGAGTAAACGGCCACCACCACCACATGGTGGTGGCAGTGCTCAGGTGTCGGTGGTCGGAGCCACCCAAATTGGTGAGTTTGATTTCCAGTCCGATTTTGTGTAATTTTGTTATTCTAGAATATTTTTGTATGTAGTTTTTAGGAAAAATATTATTTTGATGAAAATATATCTTGTGATATATGGTCCTTAAGATATCATGCAAAATCGAGCATATTTCGGTTTAGAAATAAATAACCTTAAGAGTATAGTTTTGAGCCTAAAATTTTTGTGTAGATTAATTAGATGATATATAACAGTGCTATGAAGCCTGTTTTCAAAAATTAATTTTTTTAATTTTTAGGCCTTAAAATGAGGCATAAAATGAGTAATTTAGGGTTAATTAAGTAATTAAATAATTAATTACTGATTTAGTGAATATTTATATGTTTTAGGATATTGAAATATGATACTTGTAACATTTAGGGTGTTAAATGTAATTATTAGGTTAATTATGTAGTAAATAAGTAATAGGGAAAAATTGTAAATTTTAAGTTAATTTTGTAAATTAGGATAATTAGGTGTAAAATATGATTTAGGATGAATTTAGACATTTTGAAATGATAATTGATGTTAAGAGATGGTAATTAGAGTGTTAGAAATATTAGATGCGTATTATATACATAATATGTAATTATTGGAAATATAATAAATAGAAAATATTAAAATAAAAATTGATATTATATAAATAATATGGATATATAATAAATCTAATAGAAATCTTAAATTTATGTAATTATATGAAAAATATAAAATTTCCTCACATTAAGAGTAAATTCGGTACACTATTAAGGATTTAAGTGTACTTGATATATTAAAATACTGATTAAGAGTAATTATGGTATTTAGGATATCTAGAAGTAATGTAATTAATTTCACATTATGAGTTAAAACAAGTTTCTAGAGTTCGGGTATAAAATAGTACTTAGAAATCAAATTAGAACCTAATTTAGAAATCGATACGGAAACTGAATCCGAACTTAACCCCAAACCTAGAATAATTGTAAAAGATTTGAGAACCTAGATAACTGGATATATTAAACCCTAAACAAAACATAACAATAAGCGTTATAGGATAAAACTAACTTATAATAGTTATATAAAAAACTGAAACTATGTTTGTGTTATAGGAATGATTGACGATGGCATAAGCGAGTTAGACCTCGAATGAGCGAGTGAGGAGTTCAAGTAAGTTGGGATTAATACGTTATTGTATTTTGGAGGCTTGAGATTATACTTAGTTGTGTTTGTTAGATAGTTAGTTGTGTGCATATGCTTGATTATGAGTGATGCTATCATTATGTTTGTTGTTTTGACCTGTATTATATGATTTGTATAAAATGATTAATCACCCTAAATTGGACCTAATCAAATATACGACCTGTAATCATAATTGGACCTGTATGGCAACCCATTAGGGGAAACTTAGGATTCTCCGACCAAATACCAATCCCTTCGAAAGGGATAATGCAGGATTGCATAATGGTCCCTTTTTCATCCTTAGTTGAACTAAGTGATAGGAGAGGAGGTCACGGCGAGGGTGAAGTCAATGGTTCGAAGATAGTCGCGGGAAGAGCAGTGTCTCCATTGCACATTGGTTGTGAGCTGTTGCATTAATGGCAATTCCTTAACCCGGATTAGAGCGGACGTAATTTCTCTAATCCCACGACGGACGAGACAATGTCGTATGATGGCATTTGCTTAAACATACATTGCACCTAATAACTTGATTAATAACCTTATTATGTTTATGGTATAGTTTTAAATCCTCCATCCTAACTTACTGAGCTGTGGTTGCTTACATCCCTATAGGCCTCATGCAGGTGCTGATTGAAAAGCGATATACAACTACTCTGAAGCTAGCAACTACTGGATCTTGGGGAGTGAAGAAAAACATTTGAAAAACAAACGTATACTTTTAAGGTCTAAGCTTTTATTTTAAAATTTTTCATTTCTGAATAATGTAATAATTAGGAAATATATTACTATGAAATATTGTAAACGGTCATTATAATAACTGAATTTCAGTGTATATATATATTTTCTCATTTTCTTAGGTAAATAATTTATTTAAATTACAAACTGTTTACTTCAAAACGGGTTAGTTGTGAATGCCTTGTGTAAATCAAGTCTAAGACAGTGGTTGTAAGGCTAACTTTTATCTTAGAATGGTTTACACAACGGGGCTATTACAACTCTGCCGCTTCGGGGCGTGACAATGTAAACATTTACAAGTTCTTTTCTTGGAGATGTCATCTTTTCAAGCAATTATAATTTTGAAAATACTAGTCCATTTTGAAACATTCTACCATATAGTGCATAATAGACTTGATTCTTTTCAAATGATTTAATTATAAATTCATCTTTTAACAGACATTCTAAAGAATTTCACTAGCAGTTTATGATATAGGAATATTAAATTGGATGCTTTAAAGCAATTGAGTTGAGTTCCTCTTGTATGTATTAAGTTTATGGTAGTAATGTAAGGACAATTTTTATCTTATAATAGTTCATACGATAGACTATTGCAACTCCACCACTTTGGGGCTTGACATGAATAACTTATAATATGAGCAAATTTGATAACTTCCTCAATTTTTCTCTCCTTATAGTTCCTTCTTCTCCTTTCCCACTAATTTCCCTCTCCCTGTTGATTTCTCTCTTGACTTCCCATCAGATCTCTCTTTGTGGTACATCCACATGTATGTAGAGGTTATGGAAGTTGATGCTAGGGATCAAATTGAGACTCTTGTATCAACTGAAGTAGGTCTCACTTCTTGGTGCATCGTATGCTCTAAATTGTGTAAAGAGAATGCAATTTTAAATTAACAAGTATCCTTAACTTTATACAAAATCATTTTTTCTTTTCCTTTTTAATAAACACAACATTATATATATATATGTATATATATATATTGTCATACATTTATAATTTATTCTAATAATTATACTTTGTGTTTATTTTTATGCATTTTGAAATTCATTTACAACACCAACTATGCATAAAATAATTTATCATTTATATAGTTCAATTTCATAATTATTTTATATTTTTAATATGATTATGTTGCTATATTTAATTTTCTCACACATATAGTGGGTGCATCTCGACTAGTAATTCTATAAGGTTTCATGATTAAATATGAAAAATATGCTGAAAAAGATGAAAAATAGTTATTCCTTTGATTGTTTAGGCACAAAAAAAAAATTATTTTTATTTAATTGAGTAAAGAAATTGCAATTCCTCATTTAATATTATGGAAGAGTTATTATGCTAACCTAATGTAGGAATAGATACATAGATATATAAGAAAGGAATGTTTATTCTATTTCATTCTTATAAAATCAATTTAAGATGCTAACAAAATTTTGGATCAATTTTTTTCCCTCAATGTTATGATTTATTCACGAGCTCTTTTTTTTTCTTTTTCAATTTCAATTTTTAGAGTTAACTTCACTCAATTTATAAAAAGAAAAAAAAAAGGAAAATCATACTAGATATTAAGGTTAGCAATATGGGATTTAAACATGATAAACCTAAACACAACATGACATGACACGATTTAAACAGGTTAGTATACAGAAAAATTTGAAATGAGACAAAAGTGGTTCAAACCTATTTAGATATGGTGAAATTTGTATTAGGGTTTGGGTGTAAACTCTAAGCCTATTTTATGAACCTATTTAAATAAACAAGTCTCATTAGCAGATACAGGTTTGACCACGAACCTGTTACATTTTACTTTTAATTTATTTTTCATCCAATATGAGTCCAAAAGAAATAATGAAATACTACACTAAAAGAGTAAAAAATAAATAGCAAGTTTTTTCTTTTTTTTTTTCAACTTAAAGAAACCTAGGGTTTTAACTTTTGTTATTCGCACTTCCGGCCGCTCTTCATCACAACTTTTTCTTTTTTTACCTCTTCATCTCAACTTTTTTATTTCAGCTAGCAGAACAAAGAGATCCTCTTTGTCAACCTGAAATGTAAGTCTTTTGACTTTTGATCTAATTTTTTTTTTCTTTTCCTTTAAACTTTGTGTAATCTCTTCTTCCTTTGATATTCTTTTATGGTGAGAATGTAAATTGTCTATTTAGGGATGGGACCTTCAAGGCAAATCACTTTGATAGGCATTACTGTGTGAAGTGTGGGTTAACTTATGTTTATCAAATAACTGGTGGCCATTAGGACTTTTATGATGTGTTGGATTTTATTATGAAGTTTTGTTTTAATTTAAAATACATTCATAACCAGCACATTCAATTAATAAAAAACTAGGCAAAACAAAACCCTCCACTAGAAATGCCACAACATTAAGATTGTTTATATTGTAAGAAGCATTATAGATGCCAAAATAGAAGAAAGTAATATTCCTCAAAATTTTATAAGAAATTACATTTATCTCATCCTAAATTATTAAATTACTAATGTAGGATCCCTATTAATAAACATCTAGAATAAAAAAAGATATAGATAAAATATCAAGATCAAAGTTAAAAAAAAAAAAGAAGAAGAAGAAGAAGAAGAAACAAGCATTTTTACAATTTGAATTTAACCCTATTTAAGTTCAAATTAGATTATGTATTAATTGATCTAGCCATAATAAAATAGGAATGGTGAAAAAAAAAAGTTAGTAAATCATATGAAAGAGGGAAAAACTATAATTGTTTAGAACATATGTAGATAGTGCTTATATCATTATCACCTCACCTATTAATATTGATAGAAAAAAAAAATTTAATTAACTTTTTAGGAGCCTAGTTACTTAATTTTTCGACCATTGTCTGGTTTGTTTCCACCACGATATTATTAGGTTTTGTTATACAATTCATAATGAATTTTTTTATTATAAAAGAAAAAACGACATTAAATATAACAAAACTTTAATACAAAAGGAATGATAAGGAACATATGTTTGCTTTTATGATTGGTTCATATTTCTTTAAACACATTCATTTGTCTTTAGCTTTAGATAATAAATGTAAAAAATACACGAATCCATAATTCAATTTAGATGGTGAATGTAAAAAAAAATGCATATACTCAATAAAAATCTTCTATATATTTTTGGAATTTATACAACTTTTTTCTATCAAAATTATAGAAGTATCCATCTAAGTTTGGTAAAAGGTTGGGATAGAATACTTAAAGATTGACTATTGAAAAGGTAAAGAATAGATTTTTTTCAATTTATTTATAAATTTATAAGTAATATACAAGTTCAACTTGGGCACAAGACATGTTTATTAAAGAGTTGGGTTATTGGTTTAATATTTTTTATTAGATTAATAAACGGGTCATGTTATAGATTAAAGTTTTCTAGATATAAATTCATTTGGACACGGATATAAAACATGATATGATAATACGAATTGCTAACTTTATTAGATATATCCGCTTTGTGTAATGGCTATTTCTAGTAAAATGATAGGATATAATAACTAATGGCTAATGGAAATAGTTAACAAAGGTAGAAAATATGAATATGGAAATCAAATGTCATAAATTAATAATATTTTTATAATTTTTATAGACACTGGTTCGTGTGACTACACGTATAATAAAGCATCATTACCTATCATTATATGGTCATTATCAACTGCAATTTCTCACTATTACTACAATATTATGTAATATTTATTATAAAACGAAAACTTTAAATGCTCCTTAATTAATATATATATAGAGAGAGAGAAAGAAGTGGATGTTGAAAATCCTTCCAACTAATTAATTCCCGGTCAAAATAAAACATCCTTTTCCTTTTCTAGAAAACATAGAGTTGAACAATATACGAGACAATTGGCCTTCAAATCAATGATATGGGGACACTGTATTGACAAATGTCACTGTCTTATCTTCTTGTATAGTTTATCTTATCGATCTAACAAAGTGGAAAACACTATAATCTTCATCTACTTGGAGCCTTTAGTATTAAAATAAAAATAAAAGAAGATTGAAATTTCTACAAGAAATTTTGAGCTTTATATTTTTCTTAACATCTTAGGATTTTGTTTTTGTGTAAAGTTTTATTTCACAAATTGCCACGTTTATTTAATTTTCTTCTTTTTCTTTTCAATTTTTCAGATCCAAAAAGATATGCAATTCCAATTCGCATGACGCTTATACATGTTTTGTATACACAAAATTATCAGATCGCGACAATGCCTATTCACATGGGACACATTTTATAAGCTAAAATGTCGGTCGAGACCCTACGAAATGCCTACTCCAATTATTAATTCAATCAAATTTGTAGATCAGTGATTTAACTAGAAGAGAAAATCTTTAATATGCCTTAGAATTTATATGTTCTTTGTTTTTAAATATAATATACAGGAAATAAGAGAAGGATAGCAAGAATTTAAGTAACAGAGAACTCAAGGTTGTTGTCACTAAGCTTGGATCCGTCTCATCAACTAATATAACAATCAACAATTTTCCATATCTAATAATCGTTGTTAAAATAAGAACCTAAGCTAGGTCCATCTAGCTATCAATATCATCGAGTAAATCATGGTCATTCCTTTGTCATTCTACAAGTCATATCCTAAGCTATCTTAACTATCAACATGTAGACATGAAATCATGAAACCTAAGCATAGGTGAACTATAAAACCTAATAAGAAAACACATAAAATGTGTACATATAATCAGGACTAAAAAAGAGCAAAATCAAGACAATAGAATAATAAACTACAGCTCGATATGAGCTCATTTGAGTTTAGAATTAAGAACTTGAGCTTAGCTTGAAGTGTCACTTAACTAATTCAAACTTCAATTGATTAAATTGGTTTTATATGAAAAAATATTCTTCTTTTAATTAAAATAATATTGATATTTAACTTGATTTTAAATAATCAAGGTGAACTTAAGCCTAGTTGGGAACTCAAGATCAATTGGGATTGCATACACCCTTACACATGACAAATGACATGCATGCACAAATAATTACTAAACCACATACAATTACAACCAACATACATAGACTCTCTAGTTGTCTTATTTTGGTGGGGTATAGCAACATAACTAATCTAGCATTCTAGGCATGATTCTTAAAACATGGATTAATTTAACCTTGTAGCCAAAACTTTATATTAAAATTCATCTACAATGCAACCTCATACTACTATTATGACTTAGAATTTCTTCTTCCAAAATACCCACACTTGTACCATCCTTGACTCTACCATATAGATGAACCATGTATACACAGTAAAAGTAGCATCAATGTTGATTTACAATAGGTAAGGAACGCCTAATCTATAAAATATGGTTACATGACCACAATATAAGCAAACTTATCAAACAACAATTAATTTTTAGTAGTTTTAGTTTGACCAATTTAATCTTATATGCACAACCATATTTGCAACATTATATCACTTAATTGGAACTTATTTATTAACTTTTTGATATGTTTTTAGGGTCAAACATATAGAGGAACACCACAACAAAGAGAGTTGAAAGAAAAAAAAAAAAAAGAAAAAGGTTAGCAAAGTCCAAGTAGCCACCAACTAAATATGATACACCAATCGATCTTACTCGGCCAATAATCTACTAGATATGACTTAACAGTCTGAATTATAGGGTTACTTGCCACTATTCCTTACTAAAGGGAATAGATAAGAGTTAAAAGTAAATGAGAGCACTCAGGTTGCTAAAAAGGGAAAACTTATATATTCTGATAATATGATAGATTATGTCTATGTATAAGCAAATGTGGTTTATATATTAGCCCTACTAAGGATACAAGCATACATGAGAAAGACAAAAGGATAATTTATAATTGGAATACATAAATAATACTAAAAAGGGTAAAAGAGACAAAGAATAATTTGTATAGAAAAAGTAAAGAATTCTTTTGGAATGTTGTGCCAGTAAACAAGTATCGCATGGTGATTGGTATTCTGAAATATAGTACAATTCAAACAATGAAGAAAAGAGGGTCTGTAGTTAAAGCCAAGTTGATTTAGATCGGGTCAAAGCTTAGTAAATCAGTCACTAGAGAGTATTCAGCTTGGACTAAGATTGGGTGTTGGTGGTTAGCTCGAGAGATTAGCTTGGACAATCATTTGAGGCTAGTACGCTAGGATGTTTTCTGTGTTATGGTACAGTTGCTCGACAACTCAGCTTATATGTTTCGTAGTTGGCACATTTGCTTTGTAGGTTTAGGAACTATGTTGGGATGCGTGAGAGCTTAGTATTTAGGTCGGTAGAAGAGTAAAACATGGATGTTGACATAGGAATTATTGTCTTAGATGGGGCTTTGAGCTAATATTCTTTGCATGAGTCCTTAAAGTCCTCTAACTCAATTGTGGATAATCAGTTCGGGAAGTTAATTCCTATCATCTACCTGGTGGTCGGAAATATTTTACCTTAAATATGAAGTAATCTTTAGTTCTTGTTCTTCCTAGGCTCCTGCAGGGTCTTTTTCTTTTGGTTGGTGGGGAATTAGGTTGGACACATTGACATTGAAAGAAACATCATAGTTCTTGGGCAGTTCAACTTAGTAGGCGTTGTGGTTAACCTTCTTCAGGACCATAAATGGGCCGTCAGCTCTTAAAGATAGTTTGCTTTGTCTCAAGTGCGGAAATCATTCTCGATTGAAGTGAATATGTACTAAGTCCCTTGGTTTAAAAGAAATAGCTTGTCGACCTCGACTACTGAGCTCTTATTGTCTTTGGTTGAACTTGGAGATCTTCCTTGTCACAGACTAATGTAGCTCTTGCAATTCTTAAGTTCGATCGACTCTAGATTGACTCTCTTTAGCAACTACAGAGGTATTAATCAAATATAAGGGAATGGTGGGATTGAGGCCATAGACGATCTTGAATGGATTCTTCCTAATAGTGTTGTTGACAGTTTGATTGTATGTAAACTCTACAACTAGTAAACATAGATCCCAATCTTTTAAGTCCTTTTCCCACAAAATGATAGGATTCAGGGTACCGACCCAACCCAAACGCCAAAATCGAGCTTATCTACTCCTCTTTCGGATATCTTATTTGATTACTTATTTTTATTTGCGTTATTTAGACTTCTATTTCTTATATTATTCCTAAATTAGCCTCATGTTATTTTATATTTACGAGAATGCCCTTAGGACATCCTTTTAGTCCTTTTATTTACAAGGTTGCCATTATGTATAAATAGAATGCATGTGCAGGGTTTTAAACAAATTTACAATATTAATGAAATACCCTTTGAGTATTTTCTCTTGAAAGACTCTCTCTTTCCAGCTCTTAACAATCCCTTTAGCAAAGATTGTAGCGGGCAGCTTTATCACTCGGATTGATGCGTCACATCCGATTAGTCTTAGGTTGTGTTGAATCTAGCTGGTGTGTCACATCGGGTTAGGTAGCTTATGAATTCGCTAAAACTCTCACTAAACTCACTTTATTTTCATTCCTTCGGCAAGATCGAACCTACTCTTACAACTGGCCTTGTTGTTCTTGGTTTGGTAAGTAACACAACATCCAAAAAGTCTTCTAAAAATAGCTTAAGAATTTGGTACCATGATTTGAAACAATAGTTTTCGACATTCCATGTAGTTGGACAACGTCCTGTAAAATTAAATCTGTAATATATAAAGCATCGCTAGGTCGATAGCACGAAATGAAGTATGCCATTTTGCTAAAGCGATTCACTGCAATAAGGATCAAATCTTTTCCCTTAGATGTCCCGGAGCAACTTTAGGATTAAGTCCATACTAAAGTTAACCTAAGGTAAGGTTTGTGTTAGCAAAGGCATATACTTTCCATGGGACTTTCTCTTTCTCTCAGCTCTTTTGTACACTTCATAACTACCAACTACTTTATAAACATCCTTAACCAAACTAGGTTAATAAAAATTTTCCTTCAACAGATTGGCTATTTTAGTCTCTCTAAAATGACCAAATAATCCACCACTATGAGTTTCTTTAACCAACAGCTCACGCGTAGAATAACTAAGTATGCACATCCTTCTTTCTTTGAATAGATAACCATCTCGAATATGATATCCTCCAATAGAAATTCCGTCCTTATACTGTTTTACAATAGGAAAACGGAGATCATGAGCATACTACTCAGTATTAAGTGAAAATCCTAGTAATTTTGTCTGCAGGGTAGTTAGTAAGGTTTGCCGATGTGATAAAGCATTGGCAACTACATTGGTGACCACATTGGCGCTTCGCTTCTTATGTTGGATCACATATGAAAAACCTTCCGTAAACTTTCGTTACTTAGCTTGCCTCTTTGAAAGTTTATTCTAACGCCTAAGATGCTTTAATGACTTATGGTCAGTGTAAATGACAAACTCTTGTGAAAGTAAATAATGTTACTAGATAGTAAGAGCTCGAAAAAGAAAATACAATTCTTTCTCGTACATAGAATAGTTCAATGCATTACTGCTAAGCTTTTTATAGTGGTAGGTAATCGGTCATCGCCCTTGCATTAGGATGGCACCAATTTTAATGCTTAATGCATCACATTCCAATTCGAAAGGCTTATCAAAATCTAGTAATGATAGGTAAAAGGCAAAGGTGAGCTTCTCCTTCATCTCTTTAAAGTTCTATTCAGCTCAATCATTCCATCTGAACCCATCACTCTTCTTCGTCAACTCAGTCAAGGAAGCTGTAGTGGTACTGAAATTTTGAATGAATCGCCTATAAAAAGAAGTAAGGCCATGAAAACTTTGAACTTCAGTAACACTCTTCAGTATTGGCCACTTCAAGACAACTTGGATCTTCTCCTCATCAACTCAAATTCCATCCCTTGATACCATATATCGAAGAAAAACTACGTCACCCTAACAAAATGTACACTTCTTTAGGTTCTTAAATAACTTCTTGACTCGTAAAATTTCAAAAATAATTTAGAGATGTTGAACATAGTTGATCAAGTTAGCACTATATACTAATATGTCATCAAAGTATATAGCCACACATCGTGCAATCAAAAGGCGCATCATATGGTTCATAAGCTTCATAAATATGCTCAGCACATTGGTAAGTTCAAATAGCATAGCCAACCATTCATAGAGACCATGCCTCGTCTTGAAAGTAGTCTTCCATTCATCACTTGGTTTCATGCAAATTTGGTGATAGCTACTTCATAAATCAATTTTAAAAAATATCTTGGTACCATGAAGCTCATCTAACATGTCATTGAGCCTTGGTATCAAATATTTGTATTTGACAATGATAAAATTAATTGCTCGATTTTCAATGCATATGACCATAAACCATCCCTTTTTAGGATAAGCAAGACTGGCACAACACAATGACTTATGCTCTCCCTTACATATCCTTTCTCTATGAGCTCATCTACTTGTCTTTTTAGCTTGATAGCCTGCTCAAGGTCCATTTGGTAGGCAGATTAGTTCAGTAAAGTTGCGCTTGGTTACAAATCAATACAATATTCTATACCTTGGATTAGGGGTAGTCCTTTAAGCAACTCTTTGGGAAAAAGACCAGAAAGCTCATCAATTACTCTTCGATTCTCATTAGGTGCTTCTTCAAGATCCTTTAATTCTAATAACCTTCAAATCAACAAGAACACAAGCTCATCAGCCTTCTCCACAAGTTGGAGCTCTCATCAGCTCATCATTAGGGCTTTCTTCTTACTAGCTTGAGTGAGTTGGTTATGAGTCTCATTTACTTAGGTAGACATCATGGGTTGCAACACAATTTTTTTCCCCTCTTTAACAAAGGCATAAGTGTTCTTGTATCTATCATGAGTAACACGTCAATCAAACAACCAAGGTCTTCCAAGTAATAGATGTGAAGTTCCTATAGGGACGATATCGCATACTTTTTTATACTTATACACATTCCCAATAGTGAACGGCATGGTAACTTGTTCCGTCATGTGCAGAGTACCCTTATCATGAAGCTAATATAGTTTGTAAGTTCGATGGTACTTAAAAGTTAGCAATCTTAACCTCTACATAATGGATTGTATGATGATGTTGGTATAACTTTCTCCATCTACTATGATAGTGCACAACTTTCCTTTCATGATGCAATTTGTATGGCATAAATTCTCTCTCTGGTCTTTCTCGAATTTTAGCAAGGAATTCAGTACTTATCTAGCACCAAGGTCATTGCTTCTTCTCCCTAGTTGACATAGACATACATTTCCTTTTCCCCCTTCGGCTTCAACCTTCTTAACATTCTTCTCCTCTTTGAGCTTGCTTTCGTCGATGCTATCTACTACACCTCCTCGGAGCACCATAGCACATTGATTCCGAGACTTAGTAAACTACATGTCCAAAGCTCAAGCATTTAAAGCATTTCATCTTGCCGGTCTTTTGTCTTGAGGTTTGTCCTATCTCATATGTTCTCAGGGTCGACCTAACCTCAATTCAACTTAGCTAGCCTACTTGACCTTACTGTCTTGCTCAGTTATCATCGGGTCAATCATTTCTCTCCTTGGCTCGGCTTGAGTAAGTTGGTACGGAACAAGGTCTGGAGAAAATGTTAGCCCAAATTGACTCGGGGCATTTCTTCTCTATTTTTCAATCCTTTACGCTACCTTAATGGCCTCTTCCATAGTATAAAACCTCCATACTTCTACAATATCATGGATCTCATATTTAAGTCTATAAATAAACCTCAACACTATACGAACATTAAGTTCATCCATGTTGGCTTAGATCATCAGCATTTAGAATTCTTTCACATAGTCTTAAACAAATCAGCTTCCTTGGTGAAGTTCTTACAGTTTAGCAAATGTACCTTGCAAGTAAGTTTCGGGCACAAATCTACCTCTCATAAATCTCTTCATCTCTTCCCAAGTTCTCACTCTTCATCTTCCACCCCTCGCTCTGGCTACGTTTAGATTCTTTCACTACATAGTAGATTTCCAAAGAGCTCAAGTGTAGCAAGTTACACTTTAACAGCATTTGTATATCCATAACAATTGAACACTTTCTTTACCTTCTCTTCCTACTCTAAATATTTATTTGCATCCCCATTTCCATTGAAGGATGGGATTTAGACATTAACATTATCTAGTTCTCGAGGAGCTTAACATCTTCGCTCTTATGTTTAGTAATAATTAGCCTTTTCTTCTTCCTCTCCATACTCGTCTACATCTATTTCTTCGTTATCTTCTTTAATCTCCTAAACTCCAACCTTCATTGAGCAACTCGGTTTGTAACTCCTTCAACTTAATGGGGTCGAATCAAGTGGTTGGCTCAGTTACCTTAGCCATAGTATCTCCTTAGAACATTTTCAGGTGTGTTATAGTGCAATATACCCATAACCACCTTAGGGTTGCTATCTATTAACTTGCATCTCGGTGACTAAACTCTCAACAAGATTAATGAGTATATTAAGTTTATCATCAACTAACTCTAAAGTGTTATTACCATTATAACCATAACCAATATGAGCACTACTACCCTAGTCACCAATAACATCTTGAACACTCGAATCCGATATGGTATAATACTTCTCAAACAGATTAACAAAACAATTCACAACAATACTTTTGCCTTATTACTCAAAACCTCTACTAACACATTCTAACAACTTCAACACCTAATAATTGAACACAACAAAAATGAACTTGCTCTATTTTTGTAATGAACAATAGCGTAACAACAAGAACTACACTTACCAACATATGAACCTTCACTATACAGCTCATAATGTTGAAGCTTACTTCATGCAAACACACTGTAGTAGCTACGGAAGGAATATAATAGGCATTAATAGTAAACACGAACCAAAATTTCATTGTAACTTCATACACTCCCCCTTGAAAATTGTACTTCGATATCAGCAAAGTTGATGCATCTCCATAATTAAACACACGAAGGAGTACCATAACAAAGAGAGCCGAAAGAAAACAAAAGAAGGTTAGCAGAGTTCGAGCAGCTACCAACTGGATATGATATACCAATTGATCCTACTTGGCCTACAATCCGCCATATATGACTCATTGATCCAAATTATAAGGTCATTCGTCACTACTACTTACTAAAGGGAATAGATAAGAGTTAAAGATAAATGAGAACACTAGGGTTGCTTAATAGGGGAAAATTGTATATTATGATAATGTGGTAAATCATGTCTGCATACAAACAAATGGGATTCCCTACTAAGGTTACAAGTATACATAGAAAAAACAAAAGGATAATTTATAATTGGAATACATAAATGAAACTAAAAAGGATAAAAGAGATGAAGAATATTTTGTACAGAAAAAGAAAAAAATGCTTTTAAAAGATTGTGCCAGAAGACATGTATCACATGGTGGCTAGTATTCTGAAATATAGTACAATTCAGATAATGAAGAAAAGAGGGTTTGTAGTTAGAGTTGACTTGATCGAGATCAGGTTGAAGTTAAGTAAATCGGTTACTAGAAAGTATTCGGCTTGGACTGGGATCAGATGCTAGTGGTTAGCTTAGGAGATTGGCTTGGGTAATCGTTTGAGGCTAGTATGCTCGGATGTTGTCTATATCATGGCATGGTTACTTAGTAGGTTAATACATTTGCTCGATAGCTTCAGGAACTATGCTGGTGTGTGTAAGAGCTCAATATTTAGGTCGGTAATAGAGTGAAACATGGAGGTTGGAATAGGAATTATTGTGTTGGATGGGGATTCAAGCTAATATTCTTCGCATGAGTCCTTAGAGTTCTCTAGCTTAATTGCATGTGATTAATTTAGGAAGTTGATTCTTATCACTTCTACAAATTACAATTCCAATGTAAAACTTATAATCATACATAAAGATCGAATGAGGACCTTAAATGTATTTAAAGATCATATTCCTAAGCTTAAAACTAGAAAACAAACCAAAGTAGTTGATTGTAAGGAAAATTGGTGGACTAAGTCCTCCCCAGCCCTAATGAACCTTTGTTAAGTTTGTCCCACTTGTCAGGAATCCAATTTAAGGTAACCCTAGCCAAGTTCCCAACTTTGATACTACCTTGCATGTATATTAAACTTCATTGTTAGCAATAAATCAATCTCTTTTTCAACTTTGGTCATCAAATCTACCTAGATCTTTCGATTTGCAATTTTAAAAGCAAATCGATAAATAATTTGCAATGACAACAACAACAACAATCAACAATTAAAATCTTAAATCATACTATTTAAACTCTTTGATTCACAAATTAGCCTTTAGAGGAATTGAGTATAATTTCTAAAAATCTTTAGTTTAAGGTTTAGGGTACTAACCTTTTCATGAAATGAAAATAGAAATAAGAAACTAATAGAGCTAAATAACCTTTGTACCACAAGCAAACTACATAATAACTAAATACCAACTGAAGATCATTGCCTTCTTTAAGTGAAACCTTATACGATAAATAAGACCATAATAAATTTTGGAGAACTTAATAAGTTAAAGAGTAATTTGTGTACCAAAGGTCAGGAGAGAGATGGTTAATGCTAACGTGTGAGAGAGGGAGAGGGCTCTATTCCTTTTTTTTTTTTTCCTCATAAAGGAAAATGAAATGGTTTACGTCTTTATACAAAAAAATAATAGTAAAATATCTTTTATCCCTTTTTTCTAAGATAATCTTTAAGTACTTGATTATGAAGCCAAAACTGGCCATTCAACTATAGAGACTTTATAATATAGTTGGATAAGAGCTATAACTTAGTGAATTGTTTTATATAATCAACTTTCAAAGATGGTAGCATAGGGCACTAGTCTAATTAAAATTGGTAGGTTATATGGCCCTTAAAATTACGAATTAGGACTTGCTTAAACCCCTAATTTGGTGATTGTTGCAGGACCCAGTGATTCAATCGGTTTCCTAAACCTGTGAATTGCATAATTTCTTTTAATTTTTTTAAAACAATCTAATTCCTACCTCTCCTAATTTTGTGCATTTGTTGCTTTATTAACAGTTATATTAGTAACATATTAATAATAGACAAATAATTAGTTCAAATCATCTTATTTAAGTGCAATACAATTTAATTAGAACATTATTTAAAAAATCTAACACAATTGCATGAGAGTATAACTCCCTTTACAACAAAATACAAACGTGCTGAAAATAAACAAGCTATTAAAACTAATCTTGCATCAATAAAAAAAGAAAAGAAAAGAAAGGAACAAAACAAAGACATTAAAATGTAAATAATTTCATTGTTAATAACATCAATATTTTCTACATATTAAAATTTGGGGAAGATATAAATAATAGCCCTAAATTTTAACTTAAGTACATAACTTTCAAATTTTATAAGTTAACTCATTAAACTTTGATAAATTAACAAATAATATCCATAAATTGCAAATAACCTTGGTGTAGAGATACCACTTGAATTTATTAAAGTATACTTTAAAACTCCCCAATTCTAACCACAATGTAACCTTTTCTGAGTAAAAAAAAGTAATATCTTTTATGTTTTCAATTCATGTATATTAGATTGAAGTTATCATTCTCTCTCTCTCTATTTTTTTTTCCCTTGAAATCATGAGATGAATAAAGAAGAATGTTGAGTTCAAGAATTAGGATAACGATTACTTTAATGTTTTGTTGATTCTATTATCAAAGTTATAAATTACTCCCACTTTCATATATATGCTTGCATATTTTTTAGGATTAAAATATATTGCAATAGATATTACTATCACTATTTATGGCACTACCCATTTCAGTTTAGGTAATCACTTACTCAAACTTTTGCATCAACCGAGATTTTGTTGAGTGATATAGATGTTGAAGCAAGTCATTGAATAGTGGATGTTTTATGTAAGTTAAAGGATACAACAACTCATATATATAATAAGTAGCAACATAGAAAGTAAAAGTAATAATAATTGAAATACATAGAGGAGTTAGCGATATCTAAAAAATATTGACATAGAAACAAAAGAGGAGAACAAGCAAAATATTAATAATCCCTTTCGAGCCTGGGTGTCGACTCAAGTATATGGCACAATTCCAATTTAGTCTATTCCTATATAAAAGATGCCTTATATTTTATAATTTTAAATTCGACACCTGTTGTAATGCCTTATACGAGTTAACTTTTCATGTTATAATGTCTCGCTAAGATATTAAATAATTGAAAACAATCAGCTTTCTTCACCAAAAAAAAAAATAATAATTGAAAACAATAGCATACTATAATGATAAAAATTATATTGTTGCCACGGCTTTCTCCTTCTGCCTCATTCTTTTTCACTAGTCACTGTCCGTGCTTACCGTAGTTTAAAATAAATTTAAGAAGGAAAAAAAAATGTGTTCTCACTTCCTTCTTATTTGTTGCTTGCTTTTCAGAATTTTTTCGCAGTGGTTAGAAACCTAAATAGCAGCATAACAAACAGAAAACTAGAAAAGACAGACAAAGAAGACTATAAACTACTTCCATGTTACCCCATTAATCTCCCGCGAATTTTACACCAGAACAAATTGTTTTTAATCAAAATTAAATCTTTTTGCTTTTCTTTTTTCTTTTTTTTTCTTTTTCCTTATTTTACCTTAGAATGTTTTCTTATACTTGTTTCTGGCAACCCAAACGGCATGTTCCTGCCCTCTGCTACGACTGTGTGAAACGACGACAGCGCATGGAGAGATGCAGAGAATACCACGTGCTTCTCAGTCTGCAATTTTATTCCCCGAAATTCTAATAGTGGCTGAAAAAAGCCAGGTACATATTCCGATGCCCTCGTTGCCACAGTAGGATGTCCATTCCTTTTTTTTTTTCGATTTTTTAAAATTTATTCTTTTAAAATATTATTATATATTATTAATAAATAAAATTATAACAATACTATGATAATATTATATAATATTTAAAAAATCTAAATAATCTTAATGATTAATTTATAAATTGAGAAAAATTAAATAATTAATAAATTGAGATATCTAAATCTAAATTTAAATTTGAAGCACTTGTATAATCAGGTAGATTTCAAAATTGATATATTGATACCATGAAATAGATTTTATGTTTAAATTTTTAAAAGATATTTTTATTTGGTAAGATATAGGTATCTTTTATCTACTTCGAAACTTGTCCAAAATTTGCAGTGTATATAATAAATTCCAAGTTTTAAGATACAGTGTATTTCATTTTTATGTACAAAATAGATTATAAATACTATATAAAATATATTTAGTCAGTATGGTAAATATTAACTACTCTAATTAATGATTACAATTATCAGCTTGCTTTTTGCAAACCACTCATTCAAACAATTAAAAGATAAAACCCAGTAATGATAACGCACTGTTGATGAAAAGTTTTAATTTATTGAAGACACATTTTTCAATGACAGTTTTGTAGCAGTAATTAATTAAAAAAAAAACAAAAGCAAAAAACTCATGTTTTACACGATATTTTATAATAGGCAGGTTTTACATCATACCAGAATTTTTGCTCAAAAATATCGAATGAATTCTGATTTTGAAATTTTAAAAACTTATGTCTACATGATAGGAGAAGTGATGGTACCTCTTACCTTACTTATCTTTGCTTCTACTTCCTAAACAGACGCCTCACTCTAGCTATGAATTCTTTGTTCGTCCTCTCTATAAATCCTCAACCTTATAGTGAGTGTTTTATTCTTTATTGTATGATGCAAAGATATTAGTTGATGGATATGTAAAGACGCTCGTAACCCATACGTTAACAACGAAATGATGGAGAGGGTGCATTGTTTATATGGGTGTTATGATTGAGAAAGATTGTCGACGGATGCATTGTGACTTGCGAGATACTAGAGAAATTTCATGACAATGTTGTTTCGTTGCAATTCTATTCAATTGAAGCATCACAAGGAGGTTGGCTTTAGCTGTCCATAGGATTAGGTAAAATAATTATGAATTATAATACAAATCGTGAATTAAACTAAATCAAATCGTATTAAAAAAAGTTTTTTATTTTTTTCTAATAATGAGATTCGTTGTTTGTTTCGATTTAATTCATTACAATTAGTTTACGGTTTGGCTCATAAGACTGAACCAAGCCAACTAATTTGAAACAAATCAAACTAATTATTTAAAATAAATAAATAAATAAATGTCAAACCACAAAATGCAATGCTTGTAGACTAAAGTCTAAACAATAGTAAACAAATACAATATCATGGCAAGCACAATGACTTCTTTCAGACTTATGGGTTACTTTTAATTTACTAAAGCCTACGACTAAACCAGTAAAAAGAAAAATTAAATCAACATTCAAAAGAAAGAAATCCCTAGCTAGCGTCAGTACACCTTTGGCATCATCACAAGTCAAGCTGTTGTGCGCCTCCGATCTTCCTCCCTCATGTGACGAGCCCCTCCTCTTATCCTCCATCACTATTGGCATCAAGTCTCCTAGCACCGTCACTCTTAGATCTCGACCTCACATCACACTACACTCAGTTACGGTTGATCACATTCCTTCCCGGTGAGAAACCAAACAAATCAAGCTTTGATTCCTTTCTTTTTTGTATACCCTGTGTCTTCTTGCTTTGTATGAGTAATCAATTTGTAAAAAATCTTACAAATAGTTAGAATTGCAAACTAAATCATTATTTTTATATTAAAAAAATTTATGAATCGAACCATATAATTATATTTGATTTAAAAAAAAATTAAATTATTATTTTTAAGTTCGATTTGTAGAGCAAATTACACTAAGCTTTACCGCGCTCACCCCTCCTATCCACAGTCATTCAATAACAACTTTTGATTTGGTTCCACAACTGTTTGTAAAAAGAATAATCGAAAGAGGTTAGGTTATGATTTTTAAATCAAATAGACTTGATCATCTCTCTTGCACCTAATAAGTCTTTACCTAGAAGAATTTCTTACAATTCCATCTTTGTTTTTTTATGTAAACGGTCTCATCGTCACTTTTTACTCCATTTTGGATTTAAATTTATTTAAATCTAAACCATTCAATTAAGTTTGCTTTTTATTAAGCTTAGAATCACTTCTAATCACTTTTATATAATTTTGTTTCCTACTAAGCTTAGGATCACTTCTAAATGTATCTAACTTATTCAATCGTATTATTGCATTGTGTCAAAAATTATTAGACCTACTTACAATAAATTGCCATCCAACCAATCCATCACTGATTGCGGTCAGGTCAATTACACATGCAATAATAAAAAAGCTAATTAGTTGCATTGATGGCATACTGCATCAGAGAGTGCTCCAGAGCCTAACATGCAACGTATATATCTCGTACTTTTCCTTTATGGAGGATGAGTTTTGGACCACAATCACCGTGATTAGTCAATTCATGGGTTGATATATACCCATTGCCTCACGTAATTTTGCTATTTTCGCCTGTTTTACTCTTTCTCTACCGTAGGCATCAGTTGAAATTCCAATGTAAAAGAAAGCAAAAACCTTTCTTATATGGAACAGATATTTCGGATTTTCTACTACCTTCATTCATTTGGATTCATTGTCGCGAGTATCCCCAACGAGCCATGAGTAACGTCCATCCAGAACTGGTCCTAACAGAAAATTGAAAACAAAGATGAAATTACCGGATTTATGGACGGGTTATGTATACGGGTACGAAATACTAGCTTTTTTTCTTTTTTCTTTTTTCCACAAATAAACGTAATTTATTAAAAATCAACCACGGTCATTGGTTCCAAGTGTGGTACTAAAGCTAGAATGATAATTAGACACAAGTAACTTCTAAAGCTGGAAAGGGTCCCACTCCTTGAAAATGAAGCTAACCAGTCTCCCACCCAGTTTGCCTCTTAAAGGTATGGACTCTACACTTTACCAGACAACAAACAGACCAAGCCCAAAAACCTGGAAAAGCCCATACTGCTGGATATTGCCCGTTGTTTTTGGAAATACTTGAAGCAGATGGCCCAAGAATTTTTAATGGGGCCAATAACATAGCCCAAGAATTTAAAGAAGAAGGCAACCGATGGCCGGGGCTTGCATTAACGACATGTGCCCAAAAACGTATCCGTGCCTAACGGGCTGGCAACCCTTTAATTGGGACTTCTTTCAGTCCTCAGCGGTATTTTACGAGAAAAAGTGTATTGTCTATTCATCTCTTTCGTTTCAGGGGGCACGCTTGACAAAAACAGTTAGAAGACGTAATAAAAAACTTTGGACGAGTAAGTCGTTACAATATAATCAAATACTAATAGCGAGAAGAATAAAAAAGAAAAATTGACAGTATAGCAATTTACATGGAAAACCCAAATGAATTTTAGTATGAGAAAAAAAAAAAAAAAATTTTGTGGGAATAGAGTAGCAAATTGGATACATCAAGAAGAGTATGGTTTATAATGTAAGAATAAACTTTCTCTGTGTAAGTGCTACTACAGGTGATGGCTCTGCTTAAAACCTATCCAGGTAATAAAAGAAATATAATAGCATCATCCAAATTACATGGTGAACCACCATCCCACCTCCGTTCGATCAGCCAATCCCTCAGACACCCGCCAAGCCATTGGATGAGCGACACACTCTTTAATCTGCCCGCAACATCAAGTTTTTTCTTGACTTAGGCCTTCAATGTCTACCACTATGCTCTCTTCTACTTATACATTAGCTTTTGGATTTATTAATAGCATTCGGTTATATAATTTTTTTTTATATTAAACTGGATAAAAAAATTTATTATATGTTTTATTTATAAATTTACTTAGTAACTAACTAAAAATTAGATTGATAGACTAAACAAAATACCTAAATTTTATCTCATCTGAACTATGGTATAAAAATGAAATTCATTAGATAAAAGCAAAAAATATTTTATATTCCTAAAAATACCTTTTTATATTATAATATTAAGTTAATGAATATTATTTTTATTAAATATTATAAAAAATTATTATTTTTATAATATAAATAATTAATTTTTTAATATAAATTTTATATTTAATACTGTATAAATTAAACATGATACAATAAACTTATATTGTATACTTTTACTCATACTTATCTTGTCTAGTTTTTACAACTAAATACAATCATAAAATATAAGTCATATTATAAGCAGTAACAAAATTTTTTTCCTTGTTATCTGCTAAATCTTTGGGCAAGAAAAAGAAAAAAGCTGCTAAATCTTTCGAAGTAGGTAATATTCAACATTATCATCTGATGGTGCTAGCTAGCATTAAAAAAAAAAAAATTACAATTTGCTTTTAACATTTCGAAAGACAACAGTGGTTCAGATTAAGGTTATATTTGGATATTACTATTTATAATTGAATTTATCATTTGAAATACTTCAAGAAAAACTTAATAAATATGAAAAGAAGAGTCTGTTTTGGTAATGAATTATTCAATTATACTCAATATAGAATTACTTCCTACATACCCTTGACTATTGAGCATTTGGAAAACTCTCATGATTCCTTTCCTTCTATATGCGAATATGTTTTTCTCGTCCTCATATTAAAAAACCCCATCAAAAGTATTATATGCCATATGTTATCTATAAGTGATGTAAATATATTAATAAAATTTTAACATATAAATGCATGCAAAATATTGGTAAGTAGTTTTAAAAACTATCTATTCTACTATGCTATACATATACTAGGGGATAATACACTCACCTTATATGTGCAAAAAATATAAAAAAAGCTTGGACTCCATAATATAAATGAACGCTAATAATATATATTAGTAAAATTAAAACTGTAATAAATTTTCTTATGAAAAAGTTCTTATCGTAGTAATAAATGTTGATCAAATAAAAAGTGTAGTGAATTTTTTAAACAATGGTAATGTTAGTAAAAAATTATAACTGTATAATTGAAAAAAATTATAAATAATGAACCGTAGTTGAGAAATTTGTTAGATGTGTTTAAATTCTGTTAATAACTAACTTGTTAATATATTTAATGGTTAAAACTATAAGATACTAAATTGTTAGTTATAAATAGTTAAAAAAGGGTTTTTTCCTTTAATATAATATATATACATCTAGTATATGATACCCAATAATTCCTTTTTTGGGTCAAAAGGAAATTTTTTTATTTTTATTATATTTCAACTAAGAAGAACAAGAAATTGTTGGTTTAGAAATGTTGAGGGACATAAGCAATGTACATTAGGGTCCCTAGGGTTAACTTCGAGTTATCCTTACATAGTAGACAACAATAATCTTATAAAAAGCCCCATATGACTAACTTAAAGAAGACCTTCCACCGCCCGAGTTAGCAAGGAGAGAGAAAGAGATAATACTGGCAATAAATAAGTTTTTAGGAGAGGATAAGATGGTAAAAAATGCCTATCTTTTTACTTGAAGAACAAACTCTTATTTATAAGTTTAAAGTGCTTACTATTGTAGACACGTGGTGGATTTTGATTTGCTAGCATGTAATCTAATGAAGTGACACTTCCTGCTCTCTATGGTGTATCCTTCCTTCTGCCAATTGATGGAGACTAAAGGTATTAGTTTGTCCGATTAGTACGGGGTGACCATCCTAATCTAGTGGCTAGTTGGTAGGATACGTGATAGGTGGTCAATTAGTATTAAATGAAGAAAGAGAAAGTGGTTAGCGAGTAAAGGGTTAGCTTGGCTCACAACAAATGCTCCTTTGGTTATGTCCTGCCCAAGGATAGAAACCGGCTTGATGTGAACACTACGGACGATGGTTGGGCACTCCTAAGGTGCTTGAGGATTCTTAGAGCGGGGGGTATAACTTAGTCTTGCTTGGGGTGCTTGCGAGTAGTTCGATGGGCCTATATGGCTTGGGTGGACCCGGATGGTGATTTATGAGACTTAGGCCTAGCGTTTCGATGGGTTTGGAACGTACGGGCTCCTATGGCGGAAGTTGATCATGAACACTTACCTACCACTTGATCTATTGGTTCTTTTTTAGTGTAAAATCCTTTATATTGATGTAATTCGTAACAATCTGAAAAATGTCCATGCGGACTAAAACTATCTATTCCTAAGAATAGAAAATACACATTTATGAAATTGGGTCTCTTGTAAGAATATAGTTAAAAAGAAAAAGACCAGATTCAGTTTTTAGCAATTTCCTATTAGTTTGCTTGAATTCATAAATAAATCAAAATTACAAGCATGAGAATGACCATGAGGAAAGGAGGATCACATCAAGTATCCCTTCTAATTTTTAGACTAGGTACAATGGCTTTGCTAGCTTACTTTTCAAACAAACTCTCAAGGTATTATAGCTTAATTGACTAGAATACTATTCTTTCATCGGTGTGGAACTAGTTTAAATGGCCATCTTCCATCGGTTATATAATGTATAGTTGGCCTAAAAGAAAAATGTAGGATTGATTCAATAGCTTTTCAACTGCCGTCATTGTCTTTTACCTAGTCAAAATTTTGTTGGGCAACTGCAAATACATTTGTTAAACAATTAATTAGGCGTTGGTAGCCTTTTAGATTTACAAACCCTGACTTTACCTTTTGTAATCTTAAAAACATGCACATACACAGGTGACTATTACAAAATTCCAAAACCGCTAGTAGTATGTACAATATCTACAAATTTTAACTAAAAGAATCTAATTATTTGATCACAGATAATCCTTCTATGTTGTAATCTATAGTTAGTCCAAGTAAATTAGTTGTATAAAAATGAAAAATAAGAAGCTCCCTACTTTGAAATTCATGAAACGGTGGCCCAGCACATTTAAGAAAAGGTTGAAATTTTACGCAACTGAAGCACCATATACATGGAAATCCTTAATAAGATCAGGAACATCGATGTGACACCTTAAAAAGGAAGAAATTATTTACCCATAAGGCAACACCTACACCTACTGCTCTTTAGCTTAGAAAAAAAAAGAAGGAAAAGCAATAAAGATTGTAGCCAGCACTAAAGTAAGAAGGAAAACAAGGAAAAGAGAAAATTTAGATGTGAATGCTTGGTTGGATGCAATTTGGTAAAATTATTCTTCATTTTATTGTAGTGTTTTAAAATATTCGTGTATAATTATCAAAATCGTAATTTTACTATTACTTTAAATATATAAAATTGATAGAATCATATATAATTATTAAAACAGTAAAATAGTAAATTTATAAAATCATTCATAAAAATTCATAATTCTATCAAAAAATTACATTTAAATAATTTTAGATTTGTTTTAATTAAAGAAATATCATAAAATAATAAACTTATAGAATTGTTTAATTGACTTGTAATTTTAACAACCATATGGCTTATCATATTATTATTAGTTCTACAACTTACAATTCCAATTAATATATGACAACCAACATATCTCTTTTCTCTTATTTTTGAGAAAGAATTTCCTTTTTTCCTTTTTTTCCCCTTCTCATGCTAGAAATAGGTGGTTCTTCCATTTGCATATTTCCTCAATGCAACTTTTAATGAAAGGAAGGAGGAGAGAAAGCATTTTTGGGAAAAATTCTATTTAACTTTTTTTCTTTTGGAAAAAGTAAAAGGAAGGGCTAGGGGGAAAAGAAAAATTCCCTCCACGGAGATAATTGAGAAGGAGGTCAAATGAAATATATATATATATATTATACCATTTAGACTATTTAAAATATTTATAATTTTTTTTCTCTTTATTTTTTTCTTTTGTAATTCTTTTTATAGATTCTCTATTCGTCTTATGATGCTTATCTCTCTGTAGTAAATCTATTCTTATATTTGATTGATGAAATAATAGTTTTATGAAATTATTACTATTGCAAAATAAAAATTTATAGTTTCTTCATTAACTAGTCTTAAATGTTTTTCCAACTTATTTCTATGTTTACCTAAATGATTATTACTTTTCTATTCTATTCTTTCCGAATTGTAACTTCAACCTTATTTTATTAACTAAATATGCCATGAATTCTTTTCTCTTTCCAAGTTTGATTCATATAGAAAACATCAAATCATAATGGTTACTTTCATTCTCTATGTCAAAAATATTTGCGAAAATTTCATTGGATGGAGATACCAAACACAGAAAAGGGAGCACAAAACTTTTATCCACCACCGTTAACTTCATAGCGAAGACAACCTGCAATTAGTACACCACAAAAACACTTAAAAATAAATTTGACCGTACTCTATCACGGGTAGAGAGAGAGAGAGAGAGAGAGAGAGGAGAGATTTGAGTGTGACGGCATTAGAATAAGAACAGGTTACTTTTATGTACCATGTCCAAGTCATGACATCTTTCCTATGATACTTTAATTAAGTGGTTGCCGATTTTTGTTGAACTCTAGAACCAACCAAAAAGGTCGCTATGCTTTTTTTATTTAGTGGCCTAATTAATTGCACCAAATTATGTCTCTGGACCAACAGGTACACGTTCATGCAAATTTCATATATATACATATATATATTTATAGTTATTCATTTAAAGGTGTATACACCACATAGTAGCAGATTGAGTGGAACGTGAGCCAAGAAAATATTTCGGTGGATATTCATGGAAATGGTATAAAAATGGAGGTGGAAATGCACATGGACGGATAGTGGGAGGGATAAACTATGCTCATGATTCTTAAAAACTTTTCAAATTATATGATGTTTTCAGGTTTTTAATTGTATATCTATACTTTGATGAACTTAAACGATATATTAAGTCCTCTAAATAAGTTTCGCCATCACACTAAACACATTAAGAGAACTTTGATATATAATATAAGTTAGAGGGTTGTAACTCGATAATCATGGACGAAAAAAAAAGGGGATAAGCTATATTGATGATTCTCAAAAACTTTCAAAATTATATGATCTCTTAATTTTTTTAATTGTATATCTATACTCCGATGAGCTTAGATAATATATTAAGTCCCCTAAATAAGGTTTATAATTGCACTAAACTCTGTAAGAGAATTTCTATATATAATATAAGTTAAAAGAGTGTAACTAGATAATTTCAAAACAATCAAGAGTATTTGCATAAGTTTAAAAATTTATAAAGATAAAGGATGAAAATACTTATATATGTTAGTTATTTAGGTCAATAAGTGGATTAACGAAATGTTGATTGTCGTTTTTTCATATTTTTTGCTATTCATTTTTTACCATAATAAAATATTATTACAATATTCTTGAAAGGATATAATATATAATTCTTAATCGATTACTTCACTTGAATTTCAAGATATATATATATATATATCGTGTGAGTTAATTTCAATTTGATCACTTGGCTTGAATATTATATATATATATATACATACATACACACATATATATGCGGGAGTGTAGCATGCATAGTGTCAAGGGTCCCTTTTTATAATTAGTTTTTATAGCAAGGCCCCATCCTTTTGTACATTATTGTAATATTAGGAAGGGACATTTTATGATTGGTAGCTTAATATTTTCTTACTATTTTTGTACTTTCTAGTTGTAAAACTATGGTCATTTCAAGGATTGTAATGGTTTCTCTTATCAGAGCTAAAAATGTCCATACAACTCTTTTAGGAGAAATAAGTACTCTTTTAGATTAAAAATCTTATTTACCACTTTAGTTGATCATAGCTAAGGACACTCGTTACACATATTGCCCTCGTACACACACTACTATAACTTTGTAACATCAATGGATTAATGAAAGTTTGTTGTTATTCATTTATTGCCCGTATCTGTTTTTACTTACTATTACTTTTCATTCTTGTTATGTGTTGCCTTATAGAGAAATGGGCCTTATTGGCCATTGTTGTGTAAGACATGCTTGCTAACTACTATGGAGGCAGCATAATGAGTGTTGCATGGTCTTTTAATATGCTAGTGAAACCCTTGGATCATGATAGTTAGTATTAAAACCTTTGTTATTCTAGTAAGAATGACCATGGTGGGAAAAACATGGCAAGAGGATTTGAATAGATGATTAGAGAATGTTGAGGAACTCTTGAATCATATGAACAAGCGGATGGAAACATTCATTGCCCTTTATGAGAGGGTAGCTGATATTGAGACCAATTACTAAGAAATGAGTAGAAAACTTGGAGACTTGGCTGACGGTTTAGGTGTCACAGGGCATATGGTCAAAATAGTTGTATGTGATAATCGATAATGTAAGATGGCACCTAGATACAGTCTATGATGTGAGAAGGCTGGTAAATACTCATCCTACAACTAAGTTTATTAAAGAATTGAGGGCATAGACAGTATTGACTCGAGCTTTAGAAAATGCTCTTGCCAAGCTTCCATGCATGCTTAACACTTGTAAGTAATCTAAAGTTGTCGGAGCCCAAGGCATTTGTTGGCTTGAGAGACACCAAACCGTTGGAGAATTTCATATTTGATATGAAGTAGTACTTATAGTTGTTGGGACAAATAATGAGAAACTACAATATGCTAGATTAGTGATTCTAAGTTGTTGTGGCATACTAAATATGAATTGAAAATGGCATCGTACATATTGATAGTTGGTAGAATCAAAGGCTGTAAGAAGCTGAGAAAGCTCTGGCAAGGTGATGACATTGGTAAGTATGTACACGAATTCTCAATATTAATGGTTAACATCAGGACCATGGGTAAAGATGACAAGTGATAGGAATCGGGGTACCGACCCCACTAAGCCAAACTCATTTACTACTCTTGTGGATATCTCATTTTATCACTCATTTTTGTTTATGTTATTTATATGTCTTGTTTCTTGTATTTTTCCTAAATTACCCTTAAGTTTATTTTATATTTATAGGAATGTCACTAAGGTATTTTTTTAGTCATTTTATTTACAACTTTGCTATTGTATATAAATAGAGCATATGCATAAGGTTTTAGCTAGACTTGACATTTTTAATGAAAACCCCTTAAGACTTTCTCTCTTAGAAAACTTACCTCTTTCTACTCTTATCAATCCCTTTAGCAATGATTGTAGCGAGCAACTCTATTACTTAGACCAGTGTGTTACATCCGACGAGTCTTAAGTAATGTTAGATCTTGTTGGTATGTTATATCTAGCTCGATAGCTTACGGATTTGCTAAACCCCCTCCCTCCCCCATTTTATTTTCTTGTTTTCTTTTTTCTTTTTTTTTGTTATGGTTCTGTGTGTACGACCTTGGAGACGCATTAGTTTTGCTGATATCAGAGTATGGTTCTGACAAGAGAGCGTATTAGATTTTGTGAAGTTTTTGTTCGTGTACTGTTGGTAGCTACCGTATTCTTCTGATGGCTGCTACAATAAGTGTTCTAAGGTTATAGTTTTATGTTAGAGCGGGTACCGTTCATTGGTTTATATTATGAAATTGAAGGCTTACTAATTGTGTCCATCAAGACTCCAATTTAATATACTTTTCTCTTCATTGGCTACTGGGTTTTTGGGTCTTATGTTGACGGAGACCATAATGACATCTAAAACTGAAGGAAATGTATTGCCACTGTAGGGAGATGAAATAGACTGCAAAATCTAATTTAGAAGGTATTCTTTTCTATGAAGTCCTAGATTATTATATATATATATATAATAAGAAAAGAGAGAAGGTGGTTTTGCTTTTCATGTTACGGCATCTAATGCCTACATATTAGGATCTGAAATTGGGAATCCTTTGCTTTTGAAGGACAATTGGAGTCTGATTGCTTAGGGTTTGAGTTACTTATGTGTGGCCGTGAGCTTGTAGTTAAGTTGTATCTCCGATGGCCATGACTGAGTGTTAGCGTTGTGTAGGTTTGTGAGTTTAGCTTTGGTGGTTGCCGAAGTTGAGTTGTGCATTGGACTTTGTCATTTCAGTAGTATGTAAAGTGGTGGCTACAAGTTGTTGCGCAAACTACTACGTTTGTGCTGATTGTTGAGTGTACTAGAGTTTGTTGTATGTATGTTATTGTTCATCCTTGTGTTACTATATTTTATGCTGTGCTCATGCCGTGCAACTGTGTTTTTTCTTTTCATTGAAAACTACTGAAGTTTATGGTTGATAAGATAAAGTGCAGAACAGTCTTAAACTATGCTTCATTAAAGTTACCATCGTGTGTGCTAAGCCACTTCTTAGTTGACATAGATCGACATCGAACAGTGCAATAGCTGACTAAAAGTACTGTGATTTTATACCATCGTCGAGCCGAATTGAGTTATGAAGCTTTCTTTAAATTTCTAAGTTGATTTTGACAAACAAAATCTGAGTTGTCTTGGTGCCGATCCACTGAGTGTAACGACCGAGCTGTTTTGTGCAAGAACTTCAAATTTATCGAGTTGAAAATTGTCTAATCGAGCTGTTTCTCAACTTGTCATGGTGGAGTTTAGGTGCTACATAGTAAACTATGTGTGCTGAAGGAACCGAATTGTACTATGCATATAGCCGGATTGAACTGCCTTTCATTAAGATTGCCAATTAGCTATGAATGGACAATTGAAGAAGCGGCATGCTGCTTTGATTAATTATTGCCGAGGCTAAGCTCTGCTACATGATTGTCACGCTGGTTTCTTTGAAGTAATGAAGTAAACTTAGTCAATGAATTCCAGTCTGAGCTGCTTTGTAATTCGAGCTAGTTGAAGAACTATCAAATTGAAGAACTATAGGGTTTGAACCGAGTAGACATGTATATGTTGTTGTATCTATCGAGTAGAAAATTTAACAAAGAGAATTTTCCGAGCTAATTAAATTGTTTGTGCTACTTTGAATTAGACGAATAGTATTGATGTCGAGTTTTCATAATCCTTAGTCAAGTTGCTTTGTTCCTAGCCGTTGCCAAGGTCTCAAGTTGTCAACGTCCGAATTGCCGAATTGAAATTGTTGCCATGCTAAGCTCATATGGTGCCAATTTGAGCTACTTGTGTGTATTCAAGTTGAATTAGTTTCAGTTGTCCGAGTTACTATTAATTGAAGACCTAATATCGAATAGTCGTGAAGGATAACTAAGATCCAAGTCGTTGATCTATCGAGTTGTTGCAAGCTCCATCTAGTTCTGAGTCGACCAAGTTTACGCTGTTTTGTATGGAAGCCGAATTAAAGTCGTGAACATTGTCCGAGCTGAAGTCAAGTTTTGAGCTGTTCCAGCAAGTCTCAAGTTGAACCGAGCTAACGAAGTGTATTCGAGCTGTTTCGTGAATTATCGAAGTGAACTCTACATTTAAGCTTAGTACACCTAACCGAACTGAACCGAGTGAGGCTAAACTTACACATCTGAGCTCTCTATTGAAGTGTAGAGGTGAAGAAGAGTGCCAAGTTGATTGAAATTTGTTAAACCGTACTGAGCTGTCTAATGCGCCTTTGCTGTCATGTCTGAATTAAAGATTGAAGAAGTGTAACTCAAAGTGCTGAGCTATTTAGTATACCAACCCTTATAGAACTACGATCAGAGCTACTATAACTAATTAATGAACTGAGCTGTCTTGTTGTTGAAATGTCGAGCTGACCTTTTTTTTTCCTTAACTAATTGTTGAAGTAGGTTGCATTACATTGGTTATCCTTTGTTTATCTGAGCTGTGAACTTCAACTGGGTTTAGATGCAAATTGTTTTCAAGTTGTCGAGTTGATTTAAGTGTCTAAGTTGAACCATCAGTTTTATGACCGAGCTATCACAATTTAGCTGAGTTGAATTTTCTTCAAGTTCCCAAGCTAATCTTAGCTTGTCTGAGCTCTTGGTTAAATTGCATAAGCGAAGTAAGAATCTGTGCTATTAAATAATTTGCTAAGCTGAATTAATTGTAGTCATCTGAGACTGAGTTGCTGCGATCCAACGTCCCGAGTTGCGTGAGAAGGAGTAGGATTGTGCTATGTTGTTGTTTCTTACTTTGATACGAATGTTCCAAGGCCAAGCTATTTGAGTTGTTGCGAATGTACATCACATTGTTGAGACCAAGCTGCTACAAAGAAAGGCCATATAGAGCTACTATTTTCCTTGTTTTACAGAGCTCAATTGCAATCGATATCCAAGCTCTAAGCTATAACGATCTAAAGTGCTAAATCGTCAAGAGTATGTTTTAAAGATTAAATTACCAAGTGAGTTAGTGTGCAGGCCGAACTAAAGATAATTCCTATTCAAGCTCCTCTGCGAGATTTGTCCGAGGTGTTCAATTCAAGAATTGTAGTGTATGAAGTGTGGGATTCACCTATGCCGAGTGGCCTATAGCCGATTTAATACTACAAATCTAAGCCATTTGAATTACTGTCATGGTAAGCTCCCTTAGAAACTTTAGTTTTAAGTCCATGAACTGTATAGAGCTGGCTTGAATGTTTATTTGAGTTGCAAGTGTATCTTCGTGTTCGAGATGATTCAAGTGTCTGAGCTCTGAGCTGTTGTGACTAAGTGCTTGCTGTACTATTTTGATCGTTAACTATTGTTGAGTTGTTTTGTTGTGTCCGAACTGAAGTTTGATGAATGAATGAAGTGATGATTGTACAGTTATAGTATGGACCAAAGTGTTATTGTGTGAAGTCAGTTTCTTTAAGTGTTTATAGCTATCATGTTTTGTTTAAATTGTGCTGCTGAGTTTACCTTTCAAGTTGTCGAGCCAACAAGTGTTGTCCGAGCTGTCGTAAATCAAGTATCATGTTGTTGTGAGGAACACAATTACTGAGCTTCCAGTTGTTGTTTTACTGTCCGAATTGAGCTTGAGGATTTAAGCAACCATACTCTTAAAGAATTTGCTGAATTGGAGAAAAGCTTGATCCCCATAATATGGCAAGAGAGCTAAATTTTTGTGATGTAGCAATGAAGAAGTTTTACATAAAAGGAAGACTTGAACGAGGTATTATATTAATTCAAATTAGTCACTATCCTATGAATTTCATCTCTGAAATTGTTGTTGGAAGATTAGGTTATGAAACTATAGACTACTTAAATCCATATGACTTTGTTCATAACGATGAAGTGATTCAAGTGATGAAGTAAGCAAAAATAGCCTTCTCCATTGGCAAATTTTGAGATGAAGTTTTATTTGATGTTTCCAACATTGGTGATTGTTATATGTGTTTGGGTTCTCCATGGAAGATAAGCTATAACTTGAGCTACACACCCTTGAAGAATACTTACTCCTTCTATGACAAAGAATGGATTGTGCTCCATCTTATCTCCTTAGCTAATCTTAAAGATGACTTAAGGATTGTTAAGACTTTAGTAGAGAGATGGAGAGCTGAAAAGAAAATCTTCGTAGAGGCCATCAAGGAGGAAGAAGAAGTCGATGAAGGGATTATTACACCATTTATGGTAACTAAAGAGGAAACTAGTTGTGAGGAAGCGGATGAGGTAATGATTGCTAAAAATGAGGTTAAGGAGCAAGGTGAGCTTCTACATATTCAGACCCTCCAAGCCCATGCCATGTTTGAACTTAAAGCTATGCTATTCCTTTTGATTGATAGCTACTGGAATTACTTAGAGATAATTGGCAGGGTACATGATGAGTGGAAAGAAGGGTATCTAATGAGGAGCATGGTTGATCATGCTCATGATGAATGGAAAGAGTGTCGGATTATATTTGCCTTGATTATTGAGTTGAGTTGTTGTAGTTTGCTTTTATTTTGCTCTTGTAGATTTGTTTTTGATCCAGGTGGAAGTTGGAGTAATCACTTGTTAAGTTTCGAGGTCGAAACTTTTTCAAGAGGGGGATGATGATAGGATTCGGGGTATTGATCCCACTAAATCCCGAAGCCGAACTTGTCCACTACTCCTGTAGATATCTCATTTAATCATTCATTTTTGTTTATGTTATTTAGATGTCTTATTTCTCATATTTTTCCTAAATTACCTTTATGTTTGTTTTGTATTTATAGGAATGTTACTACGACATCCTTTTAGTCATTTTATTTACTAGTTTGCCATTGTATATAAATAGAGCACATATATAGGGTTTTAGCTAGACTTAACATTTTTAATAAAAAACCCTTGAGACTTTCTCTCTTGGAAAACCCTCTTCTTCTTGCTCTTATCAATTCCTTTAGTAAGGATTATGGCGGGCAACCTTATTACTCGGACCGGTATGTCACATCTGGCGAGTCTTAGGCCGTGTTGGATTTGTTGGTGCGTCATATCCAGCTTAATAGCTTACGGATTTGCTAAAACCCCCCATTTTATTTTCTTATTTTTATTCGTTGTGGTGTCTCTCAGTGTGTATGACCCTAAAGACGCATAACAAGCCATTCTATTTCATGCAAAGATTAAAGCCTTAAGCTAGGAACAAGCTGCACAAGCAACGACCTATGAACTTAGCTACAGTGCAAGCAAGAGCTAAGTGTTTAATAAACTATAGTTATGGTAATAGAAGGAAGAATGTATCTATAGGGTACGAGGTGGAAAGTTTGCTAAGTTGGGCAAACCTAAAAGTAAAGGAGCCTCAATTTTGAGTAGTAGCTACAATAACCAAGGGGATCATGAGAAATCTTAAAGCTCTCACCTCTTCGAAAAGAATGGCTATCTAGTTGAGGTGAAAAGCCTACATTCTCTTGCTTCTTATGTAATAGCCTACAAAAGGTGGTTGAATATACACACCAAGCAGTACTTAATTACATGGCTTATAAGATAAAGAGTGCGTGCTGAGATGAAGAGTCACGTACTGATTGTGATGAGCAACCCAGAATGGGTACCTTATATATGTTGTTGGCTGTTAAAAAGAGTTTTTCAACATGAAACAAGCCTAAGATAAACAATAAGTTGATGTATGTTCAGTTGAACATTAATAGGAGGAACGTTAGTACTATGGTCAACTTAAGAGTCACACATCACTTCATTGAGGAACCTCAAGTAAAGAGATTAGGGTGAGTCTAAGGAGTTGTGATAGATGTGAAGGTAGAGGTTAAAGATTGGAGTGGGAATCTCAACTTCACAATAGTCCCCTTAGATGGCTTTAGCATAGACTTGGGGGTAAATTTCTTGGGACATGCCAAAGTTGCTCTTACACCCATGACTAATTTCTTTTTATTTATGGGTGAGAAGCCATGCTATATATCTATTTAGAGAGAGAAGGCATGGATTAATGCCAAAGAGGAAAAGAACATTGGGGCCGTGATGCTTTACCACTCCAATTGCAGAGAGGGCTCCAACACAATAGACTACTTTCCTTACTATCCTTACAGAGAAGGATGAGGGAGGAAAGACTGAAACTTTAAGGGCAATTCAAAATGTCCTAGAGTACAATGTTGTGATGCTAGATAAGCTCTCGAAGGAGTTACCTCCAAGAAGGTTAGTAGACCATGAGATTGAGTTTATTCTAAGAGCCAAATCATCTGTCAAAACTCTATACAAAATGTTGCCTCCTGAACTTGCAAAGTTGAAGAAGCAACTTGATGAGTTGTTAAAGGCAAGCTTTGTTCAACCTTCTAAAGTATCATATGGGGCTCTTATTCTCTACCAAAATATTTTAAGAATCTTCTAAGGTAAACTACCCTTTGATGAATAATGTATTTTAAGAATATTTTAACAAATTTGTAGTTGTCTATGTGGATGACATAGTAGTAAGACATTGTAAGACCATGTAAAGCACTTATATATGGTTTTTCAGATGTTTCAAGAGAATCATCTATATATGAAGCATGAGAAATATACCTTTTCCTAGAAATTTATCAATTTCTTAGGCCATGTGGTTGAGAAAAGATGGATCTAAATAGATATGGCGAAGGTGGAGGCAATCAAAGAGTGTCTTGTATCAAAGAGTGTGACAAAGTTATGGTCCATCCTTAGATTTGCTAACTATTATCAAAGATTTGTTGAGGGATATTCCCGTAGAGTTGTGCCCCTTACCGATTTGCTAAAGAAGGATTAAGCATGGTCTTGGAGTAAGCAATGTCAAATTGCATGCAAAGAGTTAAAGTGATAGTGATAGAGCTAATCATTTCACTTCTTGACATTTCTGAACCTTTTAAAGTCCACATAGATGCCTTAAACATTACGTTGGGTGAAGTATTGATGTGAGAGGGCCATATGGTAGTATACTAAAGTAGGAAGCCAAATCTAATAGAGTGTAGGTGCTCGGTATAAGAGAAGGAGTTACCTATAATTATACATTGCCTAAGGACTTGGAAACATTATCCCTTAGGTTCTAAGTTTTTGGTTAAGACAAATAACTCTATTATCAACCACATTTTAACTCAACTAAACCTCTCTATCCAGTAAACTAGATTGCAAGAGTTCTTAGCTAAGTTTTACATGGAAATGGAGTATTACAGTGGCAAACTAATCAAATAGCAGATGCTCTAAGTAAGTGATCAGATTTAACTTTGTTAGTATAGATTATACACTAGTTAGTGAGTCAAGTCAATCCAAAATTGAATCAAGCAGCATTTAGGGGTAAGATTGTTCACTAAGAATCTCGATCAATTGATTGAAGAAGGGAAGACTTACAGGTTTTGGGTGGAGGACAACCTCATCTATACAAAGGTTTGTTGATTATATGTCCTAAAGGTAAGAAACTTGAGGAAGGTGCTCATGAGGGAGTACCATGATGCTCTATGGGTTAGATATCCTAGTTAGAAAAGAATGTTAAGCTTGTTGAAGTAAGGCTACTATTGGTTGAATATAAAGGAAGAGGTGATGAGTCATATGAAGACTTTGTTTGATTTGCTAGTAAAATAAGGTTGAGAAGCAGAAGATTCTAGAGTTGTTGAAGCCCTTCTAGTGCCATCTCATCCATGGGAGGGCATCTTTATCACTTCCTTACCAAAATTGGGGAGGTAGTAATCGATTTTTGTTGTTGTTGATAGGTCTTTCAAGTATGCAACCTTAATTCCAACTGTGAAGAGTTCGAATATACAAGAAACAACTTAGCTTTTCTTCAAGCAAATGGTAAAGTTTTGGGGAGTGCCCTTGAACATTGTGAGGGACGGGGACATTAGGTTTATATGGAAGTTTTGGATAGAGTTTCTCCATCTCCTGGGTTCTAAGTTGAACATGACCTCTACCTACCATCCCTAAAATGATGGATAGACAAAGAGATTCAATGGTTTGTCAAGGAATACCTTCAATACTTTGCTAGTGCCAACTAGAAGAATTAAGTCAACCTACTAGATATTACCCGGTTTATCTTCAACATCCAACATGAGCTCTTCCTTTAACAACATCCTTATGGAGATCATTATAGGACAGTAACTGCTGTTTCCTTACATAGTGGCTACACCATATATAGGAAGACAACTAAGAGCTTATCAATTTACTAGAAACTAGAAGTAGAATTTAGAAGTTTCAAAGGCTTATCGTGATAAGGCTTCCAAGTGAATGATGAAATGGGTTGATCACAACTATAACTTAGAGAGTACAATGTTATAGAGTAAGTCCTCATAAAGCTCCTTCCACAACAGGTTAAATCATTATAGAACAAGGACCAAAAGACTGATTCAGAAGCATATTGGTCCATTTCCTATCATCTCAAGGATTAAAAGATTAGCTTACAAAATTCAGACTCTTGCATGATTGAAGGTCCATCTAGTCTTTCATTTTAGAGTCTTGAAGCCATATTATCCCTACAAAGAAGACCCATCTTGCAATGTGTCAAAGTGATTGTACATAAAATCAATTTCAACATAAGTTAAATTGTTGAAGATATACTTATAAGCAGAGTGGTTAAATATCCTGACATTAGAGAATAGCACATGGAGTATTTAGTGAAGTGGAGAAATTGAGAAGAAGAAGACAACAATTGGGATTTATGAGAAGGAATCATGTCTTTATCTAAGAGAAAGTCTACCATGCCAGTTAGAAGACCTCCATAACCAAATCTAGTCTCTAACGTACATTACTAAGGACTCCAATAGTTTGAGTAAAGGAGAATGTTAAGTTCCCTTTTTACAGTACGTTCTTATAGCAAGTGTCCATTCTTTTGCACATTATTATAACATAGGGAAGAGACTTTTGTAAGTTACAACCCAGGCATTTTCATACTATTTTTATACTTTCCATTTTTAGAGTAAGGACATTTCAAGGATTGTAATAGTTCCTCTTATTGAAACAAAAAATGTTTGCAATGCTCTTTATGAGGTGTAGCTACTCTTTTGGGTTTAAGCTCTTACTCATTACTTTGGTTTATCATAAATAAGGGCATATGTTATATATACTATTCCTTTGTGCATATACTATTGTAGCATTGTAAAATCGATGAATTGATAAAAGTGCATTGCTATTCAGTTTATGATTCTTGCCCATGTCCCATTTTACTCTTGTTGTGTGTTGCCTTACAAAGAACTAAGCCTTATTAGCCATCGTTTTGTGAGATAGGCTTGCTTATTACTATAGAAACAGAATGATAAGCACCGTACAGTCCTTCAATGTGATAATGAAAGCCATGGACCATGAGACATAGCTTGATAATACATGATTTGTGAGTTCTGGTCACATGGCAACACTTGCTAATTCCAGAAGCCATAAAACATCCATGAAACCTAAAATAAAGAGCCTTTTAAAGAGCTTGTTTTTCAAAGGCTTTGATTCAATTATAAAGAAATATGAAGGCAATGAAGCTAGAAGATTATGATAAACCTATAATTTTTTATATCATTGTCGTCACCCAAGGTAAAATAAGTGAAAACACTTCATTTAGCTTAGTTGTTATGGTAGCCATACTTTCATTAAGTGACACAAGTTTGGCTTTGGCTTTTCTCTTTTCTTTTCTTTTCTTTTTTTCTTTGTTTGGGCTGACTGTTATATTAAAACTTTAAGGAAGGGGGTCATATAATGAGTATTCATACTACTAAATTTCACTTTGATATGGGGGTAATGTAAATGGATCGAGAATTACAGGTATTGACTCGACTGAAGCCTATAGGGTATTGTTGAATATAGCCATGATAGTTAATGGGCACAAAACTTGATAATAAACAATTTAAAGTAAATAATTAAAGACTTAATTGTATACTTAAAATAAGCTAATGAAATAGTAATGATGGGAATAAAAAGACAAATTTTTTGTTGTTATGAATGAAAATATCTAATCAATTATGCTTTAATTAAATACTTTTTATCTTATTAATTGAATTATGTCATGAAATACCAAGAAATACTAAGGGTATAAAAGTTGTTGCACCCCTATATTTCTCTTTAAATAAGTTAACCACTATTGGTGAAATTAAGAAACCTTAAGCCTTCTCTCTCCCTCTTAGTGCTATTACCATCTCTCTACCCCCTAAGAGACTTCGTCATCACTGCTCCTCCTTTGCTCTTCCATGTGCCAAAATCTAACCCTAATGGATTATGAGGCCTGTTACACTCCAATCTAAAAGTAACATAATATTGAATCTAAGTGATTTCTAGTTGCTTCGATTATATTAATAGGAAGCTGATGTGAGACTATAATATTAGCCTTTTTTTTGTTATTTGCTATAATAAAAGTGATGATTGTAAGGGTTTTCCAAAGAATTTGTGTAAGTCGAATTTAATCAATATCTTCTCTTGAGTATTTGACTATGTTTCACTGAAACCTTAATCATAAGTTATTGATGAACGAATTTCACTCAGCTATCAATCAAATTGGAAGCACTTTATGGAATTGGTCGATTAGCTGGTCTATTATTATTATAGGTAGTAAATGCATTTTCCTTTTCTTATATTAACCTTTTAAATAATCTATATTATGGTTCTAAGTAATTATTGAGTTATGAAATCTTAATAATGATTAAATATAAATTCTTAAATGATATAGAGAATTTAAACTTTAATACGAAGGTTAAAGATATGAGTTAAATAAACCCTCTTTTATATTATGAAACAAGTGGCAAATAATGAATGGTTATTGATAGGAATCAAACCACCGGACTCTTGACCCAAACCCGAGCTTAAGGTCTTGAGAACTTAGTAATGCACATTCTCCTTTACCAACCTACGTAGGAAGAGTCTAAGTTGCTCTAACCCATTGACTCATTGCCATTTCCGAACCAAACTCTTTTATGCTTAACAATCTTTTCGGAATGCTGACCTAAGGAATGCTTAATTGACGACTTGATTCACTTACCTACTAGCTTAGTCAACCTATCTCTGAGCTATCCAGAACATATTCAAGCTGAATTTACCTTGGAATGGCCTATAGCTTAGTTTGGTATCAGTTAACCTGACTGTACTCTTTTGTTTGTTTTTGCTAGAAGCTTACCATTAGCTACTAGCCATGTGTTTAAGCACCCATACGATGAAATTTGTTGTATAAATCAATTTTTTTTTATAATTTCTCATTTATGCCCTTCTATATCACTTGTACTTTACTTATTTTAGACATTACTCTTTTTTTTTTCCATATTTAGTAGGTTGCCTTCGATTTTTGGCTATAAATACCCCTGTAATATGTAGCCACAACAATCATCTTGACAGTTATTGAATATACTAAGTTTTTACTTGTAAGCATCCTCTTGCTTGCTTACATTACTGTTATCCAAACCCATCAGCAAGACTAAGTGGTAAGTACCTTTATTGAATTAGCTTGTATGTCATATCAAGTTGATTCGTAAGCCTTTGGTGGTTCCTTAATACATCATATCTGGGAGCTAATTGTAGGTTTTTCTTGATTACATGCATTACATCCTCATTTTCGAGCATTCGGTGAGTTTAGACCCATTCCCTTAGATAGGCCGACCTTATCTTTCCTTGGCTTAACGTATTAGTTATCTTATGAATAGAAAAAGAGATAATTAATTCATGAACTACCTATCTTAGTGACTCCCTTCCCTGGAAGTGCCCCAAATAAGAGAGTAGTCCTACATATAGGTCCTAATGTAGGACTACTCTCCTATTTGATACAATCTTGATGGTGTGAGCTATCAAGATGGGTAATCATAGGACTATGTACTTTTTAGTCTTAAGACTTAAGGAGATTGGTATGTATATTGGGAGATATGATTAATTGATTACTTTTAAGTTTTGACTTGAGAATCAATAGAACACTTAGAGGAAATTACATAAGATGCATTAATGAAAGTTGGTGGAAAAGATCAAATTTTTAGAGATGATGAATAGGTCAACTAAGTAGCCGAGATAGGAAGTAACTTGGTCGACCAAAATTATGAGCTGGTCGACCAAGATATAAGAATAGCGTATGGTCAATTACCTTGTCAATCTAGTCAATTGTCCTTAATGCTTACTTGACTAAGTTAGCATAAAGTCATCCAAGTCAATTGGGTACCACATTAAGCCAATCGAGTGAGTTTGTTGGGGATCTTATAAGAACTAAATTAGCTTATGAATAACATGCATGTATCACTTGTGCTTATTGAAGCTAATAGACATTTAAGATAGGTGGCTCATAGATTAGGTACTATTGGCCCATAATAGGATCAATCATTTGGAATAAAGTGGCTAGTAATTTAGCTATTGAATCACCACATATGGATAGATAGGTTATATACTAACCAACTATATTGATATGGGTCAGTCTCTAAAGGGAAGTTGTAATCTTCACCATGCTAGTGGCATGAGATGCCCTTGTAGGATTTACATTATATTAATAACTTAATGAGCATTAAATTTAGGACCATTCACAATATTATGTATTATACATATATATATTTATGTTTATTAATTGGAGTTTGAGTTACTCTAAATCATAGGATGCTAAAATTGTGTTGTTTATTACATCCATAATAGTCATAAAACCTATACTCTAAAGCATATAAGGTATACATAGGGCTGTAAATGAGTCGAGTCAAGATGAGACGATATAGGGCTAAGGTTAAACTTGACTCGAGTGCAAAAACTCAAAGCTCAAACTCGATTGAGTTTTAATTCACAAAACTTGAGCTTCGCTTAAAATGAAACTCGATAAGCTTAAGTTCAACTTGGTTAAGTTCGTTTAGGCTCGATAATCTTTAAAGATATTGTAAATTTAATTCAAATAATAATAATATTTAAACTCAGGTCAAATTTGACTAATATTTAAACTCAGCTCAAATTTGACTAATATTTAAACTCGACTCGAGTTCAAATAAGCTTGCAAGCTTATCAAGCCAAGCATCACAAAGCTCGAGCTCAACTTGACTATAGCCCAGTCGAATTTGAGTAAATATTGAGCAAACTCAAGTAGCTCCCGAGTAAGCTCGTCCCACTTATACCCCTAGGTATAGGCACTATGGTACCTTATGTCTTACCCTATAATGATACATGACTAATATTAATAAATAAAAATTGCTACTTATGCATTTTTTTTTCAACCTTAAAGAAAATAACAATAAAAGGCTAACTTATAATAAAACCTTGAGACTATACGCCACTTGTGTATACTATCTAACCCCTCTTTTTTCTTTCTTTGTTTTATTTTTTTTAAAGTAAACCCCTTCTCTTCTTTTACTATCACTTTTTTTTTTTTTTGCTACCTCTTCCTCTTTTACTAACCCTAATCTAGTATAATCTTAAAAATATCTCAATTATTAACTTATATGCATGATTAGAAAAAGTATGTTCTTTAACGTCTTGTACAAATAGATTATAGAATCATTTATTTATAATATAAATCTAATTCCTTTTAAGCCATAGTTGGTTGGTTCAATGGTAGTGAAGTTAGAAGTTTAATATTGATTATGCATTTAACAAAATGTTTTGAAGGAAGATAATATATATATGTTCCAAAGGATATCTAAAACCCTATAGAATCAATAGGGTATATAGTGGTTCTATAGTGCCATAAGATAGGTTCTAGGTACAAAAATTTAAGATATGATACCAACATGGTTGTGCATGGGTAGAGCCTCATACCTTATTCAACTTATACTTACTCATCACTAATACATGTGTGAAAAGTAAGAACAAAAATGTAAAACATATGTGTCTTTTCTTTTATGAGTTTATTAGGATTAACTCTACAGTAGTTAATTTTTTATATGGCCAACTCCAATCTCTAAAACACCTAAAGGATTCTTGCTAAGAAGCTTATGAGAATGGCTTAAGGAGGAGGAGTTTTGAGCATTCCATTTAGGATAAAGTTTCTTATCAATATTAATTAAGCCTTTAGAATTGCATTGATCAGCCCAATGCCATAATAGAAAAGCTATACCTTTGCATTTCCTTTCACCTTCATGTTAACTAACTTATGTATGAAAGGCGTAGTGTACATAGGTTTAAATATATCATTTTATTTGCTAGTTTCCTACTTTGTATTAAGCAAATTCATTTAAGCTTTAGGGAGAGTCATGTAAGGGTTATAATTTATCTGCGTGCTCAAGTGTAGAAAAGTGAGAAAGAATTAACCTACTAGAACCCTGATCAGAGCCTAAGCCTGAAGTCTAGAGTACATGGCTCGATGCATCCTTTTCGTTCATCCTAGTGCTAAGGAGTTCAACCTCTTATCCCTACCCAACCTTCTATGCCTATTGATCTATTCCTAACCTTACATAGTGTCCAAGATTACTGAATGCCAACCAAAAGAGCTTTGGAATGTTCTTTGAACAATATGGAAAACTTACTTAATAGTTTAACCATTCCTACTTAGAGCTATGGAGATCTTGTACCGATCAGTCTAGTAACTATTGACTTATCTACACTACAACTTCCACTTGATGAAGTTGCATCTAGTTCAGCTACAACACATGTCCTCTAACAGCTAGTCTATATGGATAGAGGCTAGATATTCCTTTTTTCTTGTATTTTGCTAGTTTTTCCTCTTTCATGTATACTTTTGGGGTAATATGCTCATTTAAGTAACTTCTCGATTGTAGCAAGTTATCCTAGAAATGTGGTTACAAATACCCTCATCATTGTAAGCTATATCATTTAATCATCATCAATTTACATAATATTATCTTTCCTTTTTGTGAACTTTTTTTCTTAAGTTTATTTTACTCTTATCTAAACCCTTGAGCAAAGCTTGGTGGTTAGTGACCTAACTAGGCTAGTTGTGCGTCGTATTAACTAGTCTAGTTAGTCCATGAGAATTCCTTGGTGCATTTGTACTTCTAGGAGTGGCTAGAGTTTATCAACTACGATGTTGATTATCACTTTCATTATCTCTAACACCAGAATTTATATTCGAATTTGTGATCTTCCTTAATTGCAACCTCAACCAATTTCAATCAAACAAACCTAAAACATAATATTACCTTAAGATAGTAATACGGGTCAAACCAACAGAACTCCATCTATCGTAACTACATACACAAAATGCAGTAATAACAATTACTCTATTTCATTATCTTAAGAACAGGGTAGGATAGGACCTCTCATTAGATATAACAAAACAACAAAACATTCACTACAAGCTGCTTAAAACACCATAAACGGCGACGGTGGCAATGGTAATGGTATGATGGATACGATAGTTGGTGGTGGCAGCGGTGGTGGTAGTGGCGATGGTAGTGGCTACGATGGTCAGTGGTGGCGGCAATGATTTGTGGTAGTAGTGGTAGCAGCGGTTGCGGCGGCGGTAACGGTGGTGGTAATGATGGTAATAGCGGTAGCAGTTGGTAGTGGTGATGGCAGTGGTAGTAACAATGGTAGTAGCAACAGTAACGGTAGTAGCGATGGTGATAGTAGTAGTAATGGTAATAGGGATTCTTACGGAATTGTGATTCTGTGACAAAAAACCAAGTAAACGTTATAATAGAGAATAAATAGGGAATGGAATTCCAATTCCCTCCAAGTGAACGTACCATTAATGAGATGGCTATAATGATTACAGAGTTGACATGAACTATTTGCAACTTAACTGCTTGACCTGTTGAAGTCTTTTACAATTGTTGAGCCTAGTTTTTTACCTCCCGCTTCTTTCATAAATTAGTCTTCTTAAAACCGATCAATATTAAACCCTACCTGTTTAATACTGGCCTTCGACTAGGGTTTAAAGAAAACAGTTTTTTTTTTTTTTTTATATATATATATTTTGAAAACGCTTTGGAGTCACTACCTAACTAGAGTCGAGAAAAAAAGTTAAGTTATAACTAATTGGGTAGATTGATTATAACTTAGCTATTGGTCTAATGATAAAACAAATTTTATAAAACAGTTTTTGAAAACCAAAGATTTAAATTCGAGTGCTAATTTTTAAACCCTAAATGGGTACCACCTATTAAGTTTCCGAATTTAATTTTGCTTTTCAAATACCCTTTAAATAATGATTATTTATAAGCTATAAACCATTTACCAAAAGAAAAAAGCAATTTAAAGAATTATTTACTAAAGGGGAAATTTTTTTTTCTTTATTTTAAGTCATCCCGTACGTACTGGTGCCTATGTACCCGCTATTTGGAATTAGGCTTTCATAGTTTATTATGAAAATATTAGCGAGTTGGTTGATTTTAAATTTAGAAAGTGGTTGAGTTTACGTCTCTTAGTCATTTCATTTTATTTAAGGAAAACACCTAAGAGAAAAAGATCCTAATTTGGCGATTCATTTTTTGGAAACTATAAAGTAGTCCTAATTTGAAAATAGTCTATTTATTTTTATTTATTTAAAAAAACATTTTTCTAAGTGATAAAATAAATTTATTATTTTCATTTATATTATTATATTATTTATTTATTTCCTTTTTATTTTTATTTTTGGGTTTTTTGGTTAAAACATGAAAGTAAAACAAAATACTTCTTCCTTTTTTCTTTTCTTTTCTTTTTTTTCCTTTTTTTTTTTCCTTTTCCATTTTTCTATTACATTTACAATTGGAATAAAATATAAAAAAATTACAAAACCGAAAAACAAAACAAAAGAAAGAAAATGAATAGGGTTAGACAGAGTACTGTTGTCAGGTCGGGTTGGAGTAACTGAGCGCGGGTCGTAGGTTAAGTCATGGATCTAGGGTAGGTCGGATTCGGGTTACGGGTTGAGTCATGGACTCATGTGACTGCATAAGGAAGAAGAAAACTGCCCAATGAGCATTGGAGGGGATGATTTGCATGTTTCGTTAGCTAATTGATGTGGGTAAATCGACTTTCATGTGAAAGTCATTGACATTAAAGGGATTGACAGTAGGGCATCAAAGTGGGGTGGCCATTTGTGGTGGCTCGTGTTAGGACAATGGCGGTGGTGATGTTCAGATTTGGGTTTGGTCAGAGTGGTCGAGGATTTAAGGTGTGCAATGCTATGTTTGAAGAGGATAATGGGTCGTTTGTATGGTCGTAGGGTTATTGTGTGGGTTAATGTTTGAGGGATGAGGGTGGTGCTGATCAGGTTCTGTGTGCTGGGTTGTTTGGTCGGTGGTAGGTTGGAGAGTGAAGTTGGGTTTCGAGAGAGAGGGACAGCAATGCGTATGTGGGACTGGAATTGTGTTGGGTTCGGTGTGTATGCATTTAGGGTGGCTACGGATTGAGCAGTAAGTGGTGGCCGCGGTGTATGGCTTTGGAGGTTGGTTGTGGGGGCTTGGCTTATACTACTGTAAATTACAGCAAGAACAAGAGTGGTTGAGGGAGAAGGAGCTGATGATGGGGATTGTGTGTATGGGTTCATGTGAGGAAGGTGATGGACTATGGTTGTGGGTCGCGTGCGGTGTGTATAGTGTGAAAGAGGCTAGAATGTAGTTGTGGGTCGGATGGTGGATGGAAGATGTGGTGGTGTTTCGTGCGGTGTTATTGTGTATCAGTAGTGAGTGTAGAGTGCTGCAGTATGTGTGGGTTGTTGGTTGCGGTACGGTTGGTGTTAGTTGAAAGTGGATGTGCGAGAGAGAGAGAAAGTCCAGTCAAATGTGTGTTCATTGGTATGCTTCTTATGCATACGAGAGAGAGAGGGTCAATGTATGTGTTTATGTATGGTTCAATGAGAGAGAGTAGAGAGAGAGAGCGTAAGTTGTGGAGAGTAGGGTCTATTGCAATATTTTGATTGTAAGTGAGAAAAAGCTAGTCGGTTGTGTATATCTTTTTTATTTTTTTAATTGAGAAAGGGAGAAGAAAAAAAGGGAAAAGAAAATGTGTTGTCAAGACAAATCACAAGGTGCCACGTATCACACCTAGACTTGTGGCCCAGTGATGCCTTTGACATGTAGCAGTATGTGGAGTATGGAAAAAGAAAAAGATAAAAGACATTTTATACCTCTAGTGACATTCGAACCCCTAATCCCAAACTAAACTCAAATGTAATGTTTAAGTGTTTATCTGTTAAGCAGTTGCCCTATTCCTTATCAATATGTGAGCTTGAGTTAGATTTAAATTTAAGCCCAAGCTTAACGATATTTTTTTATTAAAAAATTATCTTCTACTAAACCATAAAAAAAATTATTATTTTCTAAATTCCGTAAACCTTCAATTTTTTCAACTTTTTGTGATTTTTCTATTTTTTTCCTTTTTTGTATTTTTTTTTCTAAATTGCTTATTTATTGTGTTTTTTCCTATTTTTCTTTTTTCTTTTTGTATTTTTCTAAATTTCTTATTTTTCTTTAGGTTTTCTTTATTTTCTATTTTTTTACATTTTCCCTAAATTAGGATCCTTTATCCTATTCTAAAAAAATTTTAAAAAGAGAGGAAAAAATGGAGTGTTTACAACAATGCTCCCTAATCTATACCTGAGGTTGGGGATGTAGCCTATGATATTCGATCAATTTGAAGCAAATCCTAACCCAACAAGAATAAGATGGAGGAGTAGGAAGATAACCCCATAGAAGAATAAACTTAGCTAATGTTGAAGAAGTGGATGAGGAGGAGTATTTTGAGGTTGAGGAGAGAGCTTGTGCACTACAAGTTGCCAACTATGTGAAACTCCAAATTTCGACCTTCAATCGTATTAGTGATATCGATGAGTATCTTGATTAGGAGAAGAAATGTGAGAGAATATTTTATTACTATTACTATTAGTTTGAGGATTATGATAAAGTGAGGATGGTCACCCTTGAGTTTTCAAGGTATGTTGCTATGTGATGGAAGAACTTCTAAGCCATATAATGAAGAGAAGGGTATTGTGAAGTTAGCACTTAGCCAAAAATGAGGTGGACACTAAGAGTATAATTCTTCTCAGATTCTTATTTAGAAGACACTTTTGCTTAACTTAAAGAATTGAAGCAAGGAAGCCGTTTGGTTGATGAATACATATGATAATTTCAAATGCTCATGATTCGATGTAAAATGAAGGAGCCAGTAGCCCGAACAATATCCAAGTTCCTCACTAGGTTAAGATATGAGATCTAAGACACAGTGGAACTTCAATAGTTTATTACCCTTGATGAGGCTATCAGGATTGCTCAGCGGGTGAAAAGGTAGAAAAGAAATCGATTAAGCCAACCTCCTTTATGTTGACCTGTTTCATCAAGCCAATCTATATTAGTTAGTAACTAAGTTTAATTTAATAGCGAGCTAAGTAGATGAATCAATGTCTTGCTTGATCAAAAGAGTTGACCTATTAAGAAGAAGGTCTTAAGGATACTTAAAAAAAGTCAGATGTCAAGTAGAAAGACTAGCGATATTAAGTGCTTTAAATGCTAGGGATTTGGACATATAGCTGCCTAATGTCTAAATCGATAGACTATGATTATAAAAGGAGAAGCTTCAATTATTGAGATAGATAGCGTGGGTAAAGAACTTAAGGAAAAAGTTGAAGTAAAGGAAAATGTTGAAAAAGATAGTGATGAGCTTGTTGAGGAAGACATATATTCTAAAGACCTAGATAAGCTAACCTTAGTTATCCATGTTGCCATATTTATGAAACCATCTGCTAAGGAGGAGCAATGCAAAAACTTGTTCCACATTGCCTACAAAGTTAAAGACTAAGTCTGTGCATTGATTGTAGATAATATAAGTTGCACGAATGTTGTGTTTGTCGCCTTAGTTTAGAAGCTTAAGCTGCTGACCTTAACACATCTAAGGTTGTACAAATTACATTAGCTGAAGGAGAAAAGGAGAGCCTTTACATAACTTAGCAAGTACTCTTGCCGATCTCCACAAGGAATTACTTAGATGAGATCCTTTATGATGTATTGCTAATGCATACATCATACATGTTATTGGGCTAACCTTGGCTATTTAATTGGAGAGTTACACATGATTAGTATAATGATACTTAACTTTTAAGAAGGATGGTAGAAAGGTTACCTTGAACCTAATGACCTCGAGCTAAGTAAGCAAACTACAGGCTAAGTTAGCCTAAGGATCTAAAAAGGCACTTTTTTCTAAGTTGCTCCGAGCTTAGAGAAGTTATTCAGTTAGATATGTCAACCTTTCTATTGATTTGTAGGTTATTATAATTGAAGGAGCAAGTTTAGTTACCCAAAGAGGTTAGAATACTAATTGAGGAATATGTTGACTTGTTTCCTAAAGAATTGTTTGTAGGGCTACCCCATTTCGAAGGATCGAGCACTTTATTGACCTAGTTTTCGGTACTACCCTACCTAATAAACCAACATATTGAATGAATTCCAAATAGGTTGCTAAACAACAAAAACAAGTCAATGAGCTAATAGTGAAGGGGTACGTACAGGAAAGTCTTAGTCTATGTGTTGTCCATCCCGGAGAATGCATATGGACAACCGAGTTATCAACAAAATCATAATCAAGTATAGGTATCTTGTTTTCAAGTTAGATGAACTGCACAGTGCCCAAATGTCAGTAAGATCAACTTAAAATCCAGTTGCCATTAGATTAGAATGAGGCTAAAGGGATGAGTGGAAAATAACATTTAAGACTCGCTATGGTTAGTATGAGTGGTTAGTTATGGTATTCGACTTGTATAATGCCTTAAGCACTTTCAAGATGTTAAAGAACCATTTATTGATGGACTTGATTAGAAAATTTGTTATGGTTTATTTTGATGACATTTTAGTATACAATCCCAACTTGTGTAGCCATGCTAATCATCTCCGAGCTATACTTGATGTGCTGTGAGCCAAAAAGTTGTTTGGAAACTTAAAGAAATGTTGTTTCTACTAGGAAGAAGTGGTCTTCCTAGGATATGTAGTTAGTGGAGGAGGCTTACGAATAGATAGTGAGAAGTTCTAAGCTGTTGTTGAATGGCTGATTTTGACCTCTTGTACTAAGTTAAGAACCTTTCATGACTTAGCTTCCTTATATCAATGTTTCTTTAAAGGCTTTAGTAAATTGTTGCACCTTTTACTGAGCTGACAAAGAAGAATGTAGAGTTCAAGTAAGCAGGAGAAAGAAGAGAAGAGTTTTGTCGAGGTAGAGGAAACATTGACTTTTGCACCTATCTTGGCTCTACCCGACTTCGAAAAGGCCTTTATGCTAGAATGCGATGCTTCAGTTGTTGGTATTGGTGTTGTGTTAATGCAAGATGACTAACCAATTACATACCATAGAGAAAAGCCTAGAAGAGCACAATTAAACTATTCAGTGTATGACAAAGAACTTCTAGCACATATTTGAGCTATTCATGTTTAACAACATTCTTTTGCTTAAGGAACTTGTTATCTATATTAATCAAAACTCTTAGAGGTACTTGAGAAGTCAACTAAAGTTATCCAAGCAGCAAGTGAGATAGGTAAAATTCTTTGAAGGATTTAACTTTGTAATCAAAGTATAAGTGCATCAAGACAAATGTGGTCATTAACACCCTGTTAAGGAGGTAAACTACCCTTACTGACCTACAAGCCAAATTATTTGGGCTTGCAAGCATTAAGGAGCAATACCACCAAGATCTTCATTTTGGTCTTATATATGCATGCGTATGGAAGGACGAGTAGCAGATTATTACCATATAGAAGATGGACAGTTAATTCTGAGGTGGCAAGCTTTATGTGTCGACCTATTCTATCGAAGAGTTGTTGGTGAGAGAAGCTTACAATAGAGGACTCTCTATACATTTTAGAGGGAAAAGAACTTTTGAATTATTGAGTGCCTAGTTTGTTTGGCCTAAAATTATAAAAGATACCTACAGGGTTATGGAAGAATGCATGACCCGTAAGAGAGTAAATATCCTAGTTGAACAAGGAAGAGCAATGCCTATACCCATCCCAATCAAACCATTGATTGACTTGAGCATGGTTTTTGTTCTTAGCATACCCAAAACAACCCAAGGAAAGGATTCCATCATGGTCATTGTGAACAAATCTAGTAAAATGGTGCACTTCATGCCCTATGCTAAAACTAAAAATGCTTTAGGTATTTCTGTTCTCTTTTTGCAAGAATTTGTTTGATTACATGGAATGTTGAGGATTATAGGATTAGATAGAGGTCCTAAATTTCTAAGCTATCTTTGGAGAACACTTTAGTGTTGAATGGGGACAAAGCTACTCTTTGGTACGTCTTGTCATCTGTAAACCAATGGTTTCAACCTTGAGCTACCCTTAGATTATGTACTAGTGTTCATAGTTGACTAAGAATATCGAGAGGCAAAAGACCGAGCTCGAATGCTCTAGAAGATTTAAAAGTGATTTAGTTGATAAACTAGGCAACTCAAAAGATGGAGTAAAAAGGATAAGAAAAGAGGAGAAAGCAGTTTTAACCTGGCAACTTAGTTTGGTTACACTTGTGCCAAGAAAGGTTCCTAAACAAGAGAAGACACAAACTATCCACTCGAGTTGAAGGACCATTCAAGATACTCCATAAGGTTAGTAACAACGCCTACTAGTTATGATTGCCTAGAGACTATAGAGTTTCCAAGGTGTTTAATGTTGCTGACCTAAGTCATTACTGATCAGGAGAAGATGAGCCACTAGGAGACTACCTAGAATTGATCCCAAATTCTAACAACCCAAAGGAGATGATATGATTCAGCCCATTAGACTCTTGACTAGAGCTCGAGCCTAAGGTAGAGTGCATAGCTGGACACATCCACTTCTTTCATCCTATTGCTAAAGAGTCCAACCTCTTATCCCTAGTTGACCTTCTATGCACATCGAGCTATTCCTAACCTCACATAGTGTTCAAGATCACTAAATGTTGACTTGAAGGAGCTTTTGACTATTCTTCAAACAATTCAATAAACTTACTTAATAGCTTTGCCATTCCCATTCTGAGTTAGGAAGACATTGCGCTGATCGATCCAGTGACTGCTAACCTATCTACATCACTATACATATCATTTGACAACTGTACTGTACAGATAGAGTTCAGATATTTCATTTTCTTATATCTTACCAATTTATCCTCTTTCATGTATATTCTTTCTTGTACTTTTCCTTTTGGGGTAATATGCCCATTTTAATAACTTTTTGTAGTAGGTTGTCCAAGAAATGTGGGTACAAATATTGTTATCATTGTAAGCCGCATCATTCAATTATCATCAATATACAAAATATTATATTTCCTTTTCTATGAACTTGTTTTCTACAAGTTTGTTTCACTCTTATACAAAACCTTGAGTAAAGTTTAGGGGTGAGTGACTTACTTAGGTTAGTTGTGTATCATATTATCTAATCCAATTAGTCCATGAGAATTCCTTAGTGTGTCATATTCTTAGAAACAGTCAGTGGTTTTTCTTACTTTACCTTATTCCTACCTTTGACTTCGACCCTTTTGCAAGTTCAGACCTACCCTAATATAACTACCCTTGTTGGTTTTTGCTTGTAGCATATTAGAAAAGCTTCTCAATTGCTATATAGTTCAGTACTATCCATTATCAATATAGACATTGCTTTAACTTTTTTTTTTCATATTTTGTTTAATTTACTCTTTGATCTTATCTAATTCTTCTATTTTCCTTCATTGGCCAGGAAAATAGCATTGTCAAAGGTTAAGCTCATAAGCTAGCTCATAGAAAGATTGACTAAAGTGCATTTGTACCTATGCATGTAATGATATGATAAGGACAAAATACAAATAGAAGGTTGTCATTCCAATTTTTCAGTTATGGAATAAACTACTTTAGTAAGCATGAGAGTACTAGACATTTAGCTTTGGGAAACCATAAACTAGCTAATCAAATGAGTAGAGAGGAGACTTGCTCTTATTTCTATCACGAGGAAGATTGACACATTAGCTATAAAGTTAGCAAGTTTTCACTCAACAGTGGGTTTGCTCGAAAAGAAGGGGAGAGTCGATCGATTGTTGTCAAGCCTTATTTTTATTTTCTTTAATTTAACCTACATTAAGCTCAGTTTGCTTAACATAGATTACTCAATATTAAATTAAGGAAAAATATTTTTCTTTAAAAAAAATTAAAAAATATTTTTTTGAAAAATAAATTTTGGAGTTGCTAATTAGTAAAAATTGATAAAAAGTAAAGTTTGAGTTTTTGGGTTGAAAAACTCTAATTTAACTACTAGTTTACAAATTTTTCTATAAAAAAATAGTTTTTAAGAAAATTTAACCAGAAAATTAAGCTCGAAGACTAACTTATTAAGTTAAAAGTCACCATCAAGAATTATAAAAAAACTAATTAATGGACCTTAATTTTTATGATTTTTCCAAAAATGAAAAAAAAATTGTAAAAATATGCAAAATGCATGGAAGAATTTTTCTAAAAAAACGACAACACAACAAAAATTTTTAGTTTTAGCGATTGCTTTAGAGTTACTTATATACCTATTAGTCGAGATCAAACTAATGTAATTCTTTTCTTTAAAATACTTTAGTGTATAAGTTGTTTTTATTTTTTAAAAATGACCATATTTACATTTTTCACCATTTATTTTCATTTAAGAAAAAAAAAACCATAGTTTTTATTCCCAATTTTCAAAAAAATAAAAAAACTAAATTAGAAATTTTTATTTTTTAAAAAATTGAAATAATTGACAAATTGATTTTTATTTTCTAGAAAAGCACTAAAAACCTAATTTGTTAAAAAAAATGCAAAATTTTGTGAGAGATATGTAAATATGAAAAATTTAACAAAAGAAATGCAATTTTATAAATGAAAAGACATGAATTTTAAACAATAGATGAGGTTTTTCAAATAAATGCAATTTTTAATGTAAAATATGAAAATTTTGAAAAATATGCCAAAAGATGCAAATACAAGAAACATAGTAGTTAACAAGAAATGACACTATCTTAAGAAAAGAACTAGTAAAACCCATGTTAGTGAATATTATATGTAAATGTCTAATCATGTAAACAATATATAAACATTGATATTACGCAGCAGCAGCAACAACTATTACTACTACTGCTGCTGTTACTGCTGCTGTTACTACTATTGCTATTACTAATAATAATAATAAGCAATTAAAAAAACCCACAACTAATGTTAGACTAAAAACCTACACAAAAAACAAATTAAAGTTAGTAGAGGTAATTTTTATTTTTTACATAAAATTAAATAAAAAATAGTAACACTAAAAAAAAATGATAAAGAAAATTAATAATAAAACAACCTACCTACTCTAAATAACATAGGTCAGACTTGGATCAAAGGGGCGCTCGTAGGATTTAATTTAGGTTGGGTTATAGAGCTTCAAGAATACGCAAGTTAGATCCTAAGTGACTACCACAACATCAGTTCAAACTAGCTCTTGCAAGTAGCTTCTGACTTATTTTTCAAGTAGGTAACTTAACTTTCATGACCTTTTTACTAGTAAAAGGAGGCTTAGACACGGTAGCTTAGCGAATGGTGGTCGTTTTGGTGGTTATCGAAAAGTAGATGGCCTTAATGGTATTCGGAAAATTATGATTGAGGTGTTTTAAAGGGGAAAAAGGATGTGGTCAGAGGTTGTTAATGTACCTAAGTGTAGTGGTAAGTTTGTTTTTTGTAGAGACTGATGCTTGGTGTTGGCATAGTATGGTTACCATAGGGTAACGAGAGAGTGGGTCGATGTTAGTAGTGTTTAGGGGAGTTAGAAGGCACACGAGTTGAAGGTTGGAGTGGTGTAAGGTTATGTTAGGAGTGGGGCATCTATTAGGGGTGTTGGGTTGTATCAATTTTGAGTATGGAGCGAACATGGTTTGGAGAGAGAGTGGCATGGGTAGGAAGTTAGAGGGATAAAGTCTTAGTTGATTTGATTTTAGAGTTTTCTAATTGAATCTCCTCTTATATTCTTGTTCTGTGCTCTTACTTATATATACAAGCACAACTAGATGAGGATTTCATAGCCATGATGGTGTTGAGTTAAGTAAAGATAAATCTAATCCTTTATTTTTTTTATTCGATTCATATTGCATTTAATGTAAATCTTCTAGAAAAATTGTATCCATTGATGATTTTAAGATAGATTCACATTAAGACTTGATAGAAATAAATCAATTTGACTACAATTTGGTTACATTTTCATTTTGTTGTATCCTTTTTCTCTCTCCACATTTGCTTACTGTTTAAAACCAAGGAGAAGAAGGAGGTTACGTGAAGCAAAATGAAAAAATTGCTCACAGTGTGTGCTTGCAGGATCGAACCTATAACCTACCTCTCCTTTGTATGCTCACTTACCAGTTTAACTGAGCTTAATTCTCAATTTTGCAAAAAAACATATATATGTATTTTTATTCTTTTAAATTCTGCATTGAATTTATAATGGGCCTCCAAACCCAAAACTATTGTAATCCAATTTATTTCATAGATTGATTAAAATACTTCAAGGAAATTACATAAATTAAAATGTCCATGCTAAAAGAGATTTTTCAACTCAAATTTATATTAATAAATTCGAAGTCCTATTTTAATTTGTCTAATTATTTTTTTTTAAATTCCAATGAAATCCTAATTTTAAACTTCCATTGATTTAAATTGAACACACTTCATGATTCTAAAAATTTCATTAGACTTCACTCAACAATATTAATTTCAAATAAAATCCAACGAGTATAAATTTATTAAATTGCATATATATCTTTTATTATCAAATTTCCTTTTCTGTCCCTACACAACTTAATGACTCGACTCAAGCACTTTGACACCTTTTTTATTTTATTTTTTATTATTTTTTCAAATTTCTATTTTTGTATATATATATTTTTTATTTTTCCATAATCCTAGCCAAAATAAAGAAAAAGGGTGATAAAAATAGAGTGACTACAATTGCAACTTATTTTTGTCGTGCCTAAATTTTCAGTTTTTCATTTTCTTTAACTTGATTTAAACAAACTCATATACCTATGTAGTTAAAAGACTCGACTATAGTTATAGAAAACTTAGTTTCTTTATTTTTGAAATTATCTTAGGGTTGCCACTCATTGAAAATTGGGTAAGGTGATTAAATTAGAATTAATTAGGTGGATTAGTTCTAATTTAGGTGTTAACCTATGTGTTTGAAAAATTTTTAAGAAAAAGTTTCAAGAAACCAAATTTCTCAAGTTTGAAGGGTATCTATTAAACCCTAATCGGTGAGATCGTAACCCTCCAAAATTAAATTTATTTTTTAAATTACCCAACTATTTAAAAAATGAAGTAATTTACATGCATAAATAAAAGAAAAGATAAATAAATAAATTTACTTACAGTAAAGAGGAAATTTTTTTTTTTTAAAATAACATTTTAAATTGCCCTATGGTTACCTATTAGTACATATATACCCGCTATTCAGGGTCAAATTTTTTGCGGTTCTTTTTTGTCATAAAACTTTTAGCGTGCTAGTTTATTTTAATTTAAGAGAAAAATTGAGTTTATTTTTTTTACTCATTTATTTTATTTTAATAAAATTATAAAATGAAAATTCCTAAACTTAGGGTCACATTTTTTTTTTTGTTTTTGAAAATTCTAAAAGGCCTTAATTTTGAAAAAGAGACTTGTTGCCTTTTCTTTTATTTTAGAAAGAGATTTTTTCTAAGCGAGGAAAAGTGTTTTTTTTTTTTTAAAGGTTCTTTTGTTTTTTTCCCTTGAGTGATTAAATTTTGAAGAAGGAATATAAGGGAAAAAGAAAAAAAAAAGCAAAAGAAAAAGGAAAGAGGGAAAAAAATATTCTAAAAAGTTTTGAAAGTCTTAAGATAATATATATATATATATATATTAGTATTGGAAGTTTTTATTTTTAGAAATTCCTTAGAAAGAAATTTAAGGAAAAAAAGGTAAAAAACATGGGTGACAACTTTAAGGGCATAATAAGTATTTAGTTTCATAATAAAGGAAATAAAAAAAAAGAGAAACAAAAGAAAAAGAAATAATTGCAGAGAACTCGAAAAGAAGTAGGTGTGTGTTGGATTAAGTAAGATGTCGGGTTGGGGATCAAGGTTAGATCTAAATCTTTGGTCGGGTTGCACATGCGCGATATATACGAGAGATACCGAAGGAGCAGTGGTGATAGAAGGCTATTTCTAGTTGCTCTTATGATGGTTGGTTGATGCAAGGGTATTGAGTCAAGGGTTTCTAGGGTCATTTTCACAACCATGATGTTCGTTTCATTCTCGGGCCGGTAGTTGATGGTAGCTCATAGAGGGGTAATAAGGGTAATTTAAGGCTTCTTGATTTGATGCTATAAACGAAAAATCAAGAGGAAAGATTGTTGTTTTCCTATCCTTTGAACACTTAGAAACTTGAATATATGCCTACTTTTCTTCAATTTTTGCTCTTATTGGGTGTATTCTAGAGAAAGAAAGTTCATATTTATAGAGAGAGAAAACTCATCTAGGGTTGTAATGGGAGCTACTGAAGCTGTGATTGATGGTGGAATGAGGAGTACAGGGGTGTTATTTATACTTGTCTAGCTCAAAATAAGCTTGGCAAGTAATTTAGTGGTCGAATCTACCATAATCATTAAAGCTCAGGTGATCTCCAATTTTTTTGGGGGGAAAAAAAAAGGATTTTTAAGGATAATTTGGAGTAATGAATTGATGCTCTTGCTCAATGACCAATGTAGAAGCTTCCATTACTTCTATTTTGCTCAGATTTGTAAGTTTGAAGCTAAATGGATATCTTGGATATTAAGCCTTTCCTTGATTTTTTGATTTGATTATGGCTATGTAAATGAATGAATATGGGTGCAAAAAGAGTAGATTCAAGATTGGGTTGTGCCTTATATACGATTCCATCATGAATTCAGGCGGAATTATGTGGAAATTGCATGGAAAAGTGGCTTAAACATGAGCCACTAAGTTGGAAACACGAGAGGAAAATTTAGGGAAAAGGAGAGAAAATGCAAAAAAAGGCGAGAAAGAGGGAGCTAAGGCACATGTAAGATGAGCTTAGCGCGCGTATGATATATGCATATGTCTAAAAAATAATAAGTGTTGAATACTTGGGCTTAGGCTCATCCTAGGCTCCCTCATCTAATAGCAAATAAAGCATTTTTAGCCTTTGAAAACCTTAGACTAGGTAATGCCTAATTCAAACCAAAAACCTCCCTTTTTTTTTTTCTTATTGTTACTACTCTTTTTCTTTTTTACTAATGCTAATTTCAACCCCAATTGTAATGTAATTTAAGCTTTGTACACACTTGTTAAAAATTGATTTTATTTTCAAATCAAAACTAATTTTAACGGTTGTTTACTTATATGTTATTCAACCTTGAAATAAAAATTACCTGGTCCATATCACCCAATAGCACTAAAGACAGCTTAAGACATTTATTTTCTTAAAAAAAAATATTTTTCCTTTTTTTATATTTTCTTCTTTTTTCAATTTTTATAAATTAGGACATTTTCCTATTATTCTAAAAAGTACTAAAATTCTAAGGGGACCAAAAATTGGGTATCTACAATCGCTCCTTCTTAGGGTGACGTTTGAGTGAAATTTACCATAAAGAAAAAAGGGACATAATTTTTTGCTTGAGGATAGGTATACACTAAAAAGAACTACAAATAACAAGCTATCTTAGGCTTAATCTAGTTAGGATTTTATGAAAGGAGAAAGATATTCTAAAAGAGAAAGGAGGCCCTTTAAGGGCTAACCGAGACATAAGAGTAGGTTTTTGTAAAGAGGTATAGTGCCTTGGGAGATGGCTATAACCTTAGAGGGACTTGAGGGAGGGTAAAGATCTATGAGTAAACTAAAGCCCTAAAGGATTTTGAAAAAGGAGTAGTAGCCTAGGAGCTAGCTAAAGCTCTACAAGATTTCAAAAAAGGGATAGCGCTCTACAAGCTGACTAAAGCCTTAAAGCATTTCAATAAAAGGGTAGCATTCTAGGAGTTAGCTAAAGTCTTAAAGTATTTCAAAAAGGGGGTGGCACTTTAGGAGTTAACTAAAGCCCTAAAGCATTTCAAAAAAGGGGCAAAGTCTAGGAGTTAGCTAAAGTCCTAAACGATTTTCAAGAAGAGGTAAAACTCCTGGAAATAGCTAGAGCCTTAAAGGATTTTAAAAGGGGTAATGCTTCGGGAGCTAGCTAACTTAGGCGGGAATGTATCTAAGGGATTAGTAATCTTAACTAAGAAAATGGATATGAAATCTTGCAATGCTTTTCTAAGTTGACTAACTTAAGCTGAAGTGTTTGTAGGGACTAGCAACCTTAAATGATAAAATGGATATGAAACTTGATAGTGCCTTTCTAAGCTATTTAACCAATGTAGGAAAAAGTGCTTCTTGAGCTTGCTATATCGTAAAAATTGGTGTTGAGCTTAGTTTTTTCACCCTCTCGATTTTTTTTTTTTATAAATAGGTCTTTTTTAAATCGACTAGTATTAAACCCTACCCGTTTAATACTGATCCTTGACTAAGGTTTAAAGAAAACTGTTTCTTTTAATTTTGAAAACAACTTTGGAGTTGTTAGCCTACTGGAGTTGGGAAAAACAGTTAAGTTATAACTAATTGGGTGAAATGGTTATAACTTAACCACTAGTCTAACGATTAAAACCAATTTTGTGAAAATGGTTTGTTGAAAACTAGAGATTTAGGTCCGGGGATTAAAAATTTTAAACCCTTATGGGTACCATTGACTTTCCACAATTAAAATTAAACTTAAAAAATCACCTTTCAATTTTAATAAACAGAACTCGGTTATTAATTACTCTAATTAGATAAACAAAATAATTTAAACTAAAGAAAAAGGGAAGTTAGTTTTTTTTTTTAATCATTGCCTCGTAAATGTTTACATACCTATTATTCGGAATCAAATGTATGAAGTTTATTTTACAAAAACTTTAGTGGATTGAGTTGATTTTTATTTGGAAACATGCCAAATTTACGTTTTTAGTTTATTTAAGAAAAATTCTAACAAAGGTACTAAATTATATATACATATATATATATATATATTTGAAAAATCTAAGAGTAATCCTAATTTGTAAAGGGTTAATTTATTTTTTGTTCATTTTTGAAAACTTGATTTTTCTAAGTGTCAAAAATAATTTTTATTTACTAACTTATTATTATTTTTCATTTTATTTATTTTTATTTTTTATCTATTAGATAAAAAAATAAATAAATAACTACCATATTTTCATTTATTTTTTCTTTTCTTTTTCTTTTTCTTTTTTGTCTTTTTCTTTGTTATTATTACATTGACATTCACAAAAGAAAAAAACAACAACTAATAATAAATAAAAAATAAAAAAGTAAATAAAAGAAATTGGACTTTCGACGTTGTGGGCGTACGGGTCAGACTTAGAGTAGACTTCAGGTTAGTTGCAGATTGGGTTGGGTTAGCTGAGGTAGTTGCCGGGAAGGGGTCACGAGTATGATTGAAGGGTTTCAACTAATCACGGGTATGGCATAGGTGTAGATGATCATTGTCTTCAATTGATCACGGGTGTAATCCAAGGGTGGATGGTTGCTGTCTTCAATTGATCACAACTGTGATCGGGGGTATGGTGGTTAAGGTTCTATGGTGGCTTGTCAGTAGTGTCATTGGGGGGTATAGCAGCAATCGAGGGTAGTTGGGCTTAGAAGTTTGCAAGGAATGGAAGCTAGTGAGAGTAGTTCTATGGCTCTAAGATGGCTAGAGAGAGAGAGAGAGAGAGAGAGTAGGAGCTACGGTTAGAGAGAGAAAGCTATCAAAACGGAGGGAAAGAGCTTGTGAGTGTTCATCGTTGGTTGTGGATGGTTGTATGTGATCTTTGGATGCTTGTAAGCCCCCTATTTATATATGCATTCATCAAATGAACAAGGAAAGCTTGTATTCTGATTTGAATGTAAATTCCAAATTTTCAGCTTTTTTCCACTTTTTGGAGCTTGATTTGAATGCTCATTTGACTAAATCTTGATACATTATTGTATTTGATTCAAAGTAGGCCATGCAGAGGATGAATTTGCACCATTAATTGGTGTATTTTAGCAAGGAAAAAGCATAAAATCAAAGGCCAAAGTGAGGGGGTTAGGCCATTCTTGAAAAGGAAAAAGAAGGAAAATCAGGAGAAAATGGAGGAAAATTGAGGGAAAGAAAGGGAAAGTTGGCTGATGTGGTGCTACGTTAGCCAATTTGACTGATCACGGCGTACCACGTACCATGGTGACGTGTAGCATGCATGTGGATGCCACGTTAGCACGAGTCATCCAACCTGGCACTGCTACGTATCAGGACACGTAGCACAGTAAGATCCTAACATGTAGCAGTCTTTGATGTGAGAAAAAAAAAAAAACCTTACTCAAGCCTTCTCCAAGATTCGAACCCCTGACCTTGTACTTAATACCCAAACCAAGTTTATATGTTTATTTGTTAGGCTGTTAGTTTGTACCTTATCCATATGTGTAATTACATTGCTCATATGGTCTAAGTCAACATGGGCTAGATTCAAATCTAAGCCTAAGTCCAACGGCTTAACTTCAAAACTTATTTCTAAATTAAAAATCTACCCTAATAAAATGTTATTTTCTAAAATCTTTCATTTTTTCAATTTTTTTTGTAATTTTTAAATTTTCTAAACTTTTAACTTTATTTTCTATTTTTTTTAATCTTTTAGGGTTTCTTTCTTATTTTTTTTTGTGCTTTTTCTTAATTTTGAATTTTTTGTATTTTTCTATAATTCTTATTTTTTCTAAATTTCTTAATTTTTTGGGTTTTCTTTAATTTCCTATTTTTTTGAATTTTTTCTAATTTAGAATCCTATAAACTAATGTAAAAAGTAAAAAGGGGGACAAAAATTAAGTATTTACAACTGTTCCTCTTTGTAGTAAATTTTGAGCACAACTTTGCTACAAAGATAAAACATACACTATTTTTTCCCTCAAGAAAAACAATTATAACTATCCTAAAATTGATTTGGATGAAGAAAAGAAAACTAGTCATACTTATCTAGGCTCGCTAACTTAGGTTGGAGTGTCTTTAAGGGATAAGCAATCTTATGTTGGGATTGGTCTAAAACCAGGTCATGCCTCAATAGGCTTACTAACTTAGGTGGGAGTATCTCTTGGGGACTAGCAACCTTAAAATGGGATCGTTCTAAAACTTAGTTGTGCCTCATTAGGCTCACTAACTTATGTAGGGGCATATCCCAGGGACTAATAACCTTAAAATGAGATCGATCTAAAACCTAGTCATGCCTCACAAAGCTCATTAACCTAAATGGGAGCATCTCTTAGGGACTAACAACCTTAAAATGGCATTAATCTAAAACTTATTTGTGCTTTATAAGGCTCATTAACCTAGGTGGGAGCATCTTTTGGGAACTAGCAACCCTAAAATAAGATCGATCTAAAACCTAGTTGTACTTCACAAGGCTCACTAACTGAGGTAGGAGCCTCTCTCGGAGACTAGTAAACCTAAAGTGGGATCATTCTAAAAACCTAGTTATGCCACACAAGGCTCATTAACCTAGGTAGAAGCATCTCTCTGGGATTATCAACCCTAAAATGGGATCAATCTAAAACTTGGTCATGCCTTACTAGCCTCATTAACTTAGGTAAAAGCGTCTCTCAAGGATAAGTAACCCTAAGCTGGGATTGATCTATAACCTAGTCGTGCCTCACTAGACTTACTAACTTAGGCAGGAACGTTTCTTGAGGAATAGTAACCCTAAACTAGGATCAATCTAATACCTGGTCGTACCTCACTAGGTTCGTTAACCTAAGCGGGAGTGTCTTTCGGGGACTAACAACCTTAAACCAATGTTAATGCTGTGCTAAAAGGAAACGATGAGGAGAAGTGCCTTATAGAGCTTAGTGAATAGAGGGGAAATAACCTATGGGTTCGCTTGAGAGAAAATTGGTGAGGAGAAGTGCCCTATAGACCTGTTTGAAAAATTTGGTGAATGAAGGGGCCTAATGGGCTTGCTTAAAATAGAAACAACTCATGTGCTTGCTTAAAGAATTTGGAAGAGAGATCAAAGAGTAGCTAATCACTTGTGTCACGCCCCGAAGCGGCAGAGTCATAATAGCCCCGCCGTGTAAACCATCATAAGATAGAAGTTGGCCTTACAACCACTATCTTAGACCTGATTTGTACAAGGCGTCCACGACTAACCTGTTTTGAAGTAAACAGTTTGTAATTTAAATAAATCATTTACCTACAAAAGTGAGGAATTATATATATATATATGTTATAATTCAGTTATTGCAGTTAAAGTTTACAATATTTCTCTATAGTATATTTCCTAGTTATTACATCATTCGAAAATGAAAAATAATATAAAATAAAAACTTAGACCTTAAAAATATGTGTTTATTCTCCAATGTTTTTCTTCACTCCCCAGGATCCAGTAGCTGCTAGCTTCAGAGTAGTTGTTTGCCGTTTCTTAGCCAGCACCTGCACGACGTCTATAGGGATGTGAGCAACCACAGCTCAGTAAGTTAGGACGGAGGACTTAAAACTATACCATACACACAATAAGGTTTTCAATCACTTATTAGGTGCAATGCATGCGCAAGCAAATGCCATCGCACGACGTTGTCCGACCTGTCGTGAGATTAGAGAAATTGCGTCCGCTCTAATCCGGGTTGAGGAGTTACCGTTAATGCAACAGCTCATGACCAAACCCAGGCTTGTGTAATGGAGACCTTGCTCCTCCCGCGACTACCTTTGAACCTCTGTCTTCACCCTCGCCGCGACCTCCTCTCCTGTCACTTAGTTCGACTGAGGATGAAGAAGGGACCATTTTGTAATCCTGCGCTATCCCTTTCGAAGGGGTCGGTATTTGGTCGGAGAGTCCTAAGTTCCCCTAACGGGTTGCCATGCATGTCCGATTATGATTACTGGTTATATATTTGATTAAGTCCAGTTTAGGGTAATCAATCATTTCATGCAAATCATACAATACATGCTAGAGCAATAAACAGAATTATAACATCACCCATGATCAAGCACATGCACACATCCAACTATCTAACAAGCATAACCAAGCATAATCTTAAGCCTCCCAAAATACAGCATTGTATTAATCCCAACTTACCTCGACTCCTCTCTCACTCATTCGAGGTTCGATTTGCTCAGGCCATCGCCAATCATCCCTATAATATAAACGTGGTTTTAGCTTTTCATATAACTATTATAGGTTCATTTTATCCTATAACGCTTATTGTTAGGTTTTGTTTAGGGTTTAATATGCTTAATTATCTAGGTCTTAAGTCTTTTATAATTATTCTAGGGTTGGGGTTAGATTCGGGTTTGGTTTTCGCATTGATTTCTAAATTAGGTTCTAGTCAATTTCTAAGTAGTGTTTTATATTCCAACCTTAGAAATTCGTTTCAACCCATAATGTGAAATTAATCACATTACTTCTCGATCTCCTAAATACCATCATTACCCTTAGTCGGTATTTATTTTACTCGGTACACTTAAATCCGTATTAGTGTACCGAATTCGCTCCTAACGTGATAAATTTTTACATTTTTCATATAATTCCATAAATTCAAGTTTCCTATCAGATTTATTATACATTTTTACTATTCTCAAAATATCAATTTTTATTATGAGATTCTCTATTTATTATATTTCTAAAAATTACATATTATATATTTTTACCTTTTATGTACATAATGCACTTATAATATTTCTATCACTTTAATTACCATCCCTAAACATCAATTATCATTTCAAAATGTCTAAATTCATCCTAAATCAAATTTTACTCCTAATTTCCCTAATTTACAAAATTAACTTAAAGTTAACTATTTTTCTTTATTAATATTTACTACATAATTAACCTAATAATTACATCTAACACCCTAAATGCTACAAGTATCAAAATTTATAAAATTAATTTTTGAAAACGGGCTTCATAGAACTGTTCTATATCATCTAAGTAATTTACAAAAAAAAAATTTGGCTTGAAACTACACTCCTAAGGTCATTTATTTCTAAACCGAAACATGCTCAATTTTACACGATTTCTTAAGGACCCTATATCACGAGACATATTTTCATCAAAATAATATTTTTTATAAAAAATAAATACAAAAATATTCTAGAATAACAAATTTGGGTGGCTCCGGCCACCGTCGATGTCCATGGGTGTGTCGACCCATCTGGGAGTTGCCACCACCGTGTGGTGGTGGTGGCCATCCACTCCCAGCTGCCCTTCAGGTCTGGGTTCTCTTTTGTGGCCCTAACTGCATAGTTTTCTTTTTCTTTTTTTTTTCCTTAGTTTTTCTCTCAATTTTCGAGTCTCTCTATTTTTCTTAAATCCTTAAATGTCCAAAGGAGTTCGTTGAATTTTTTTTCCTATTTATAGACGTTTATGGAATTTATTGTGCATTAAATTGGACAAGACAATTGCCTTATCTCTTAATTTTTGGCTTTTGTGTTGTCTTAATTTAATTGGCTGATTTTTTTATATTTTTCCCAACTGCCACGACCCAATTCTGGATTATTCCTTATTTTTCCTGATTTTTCTTTATTTTTCCTTAATTAATTATGAATTTTTTTTAATTATTTAGTATTATTTTGGTACATTACGAGTATTTTGAATAATTACGCGTATTTCTACATACATATAAATTCATATATAGTACAAATAAATATTCCTAAATATTATTTAGGATATTTTATGATTTTTAGTATACATATAATTTATCTCTAGCATTTCGTTAATTATCGGAATATATTTTATGCATTTTCGATGAATAACGAGTTATACACTTAAAATTTGGAATTTTTATATTCTTTTATTTTATTGCTTATTTTCTTAAATTCAAACTTACGGGATCATTTTATTAATATTTCTAGCTTTACTTTATAATTTAGGCTCTATCGGGTCCTTCAACAGATCGAAACCTCAAATGGCTAATTTTGGGGCTTATAACTTGGATCTAGAAGGTGAGTGTCTTATGGGCTGGACAATTGAGATGATGAAGAGAAGTGCCATTCGGATTTGCTAAGAGAAACTTCATGAACAAAGGGTCCTAATGGATACCCCTAAAGAAATCAAGCGTCCTACAACCTCGCTATATGATCTTTGCAAAAAGAAGCACCCTATGGGCCTATTAAAATAACTCAGTGAACTAAAGGCCCTTATGATCACACTTAAGAGAGGCTTAGTGAATGCCTTATGGGCTTGTTAAGAAAAACTTCATGAACAGAGAGGCCTAATAAGCTCACCTAAAGAAATCAAGCATCCTATGAGCTCACTATAAGATTTTTGCAAAAAAAAAAAGTGCTTTATGAGCTTGTTAAAAGAACTTGGTGAACTGAAGTGCCCCATGAGCATGCTGAAGGTAATTGTCGAATAGAGGCACCCTATGGGTTTGCTAAAGACCCTGTAGAGATTTGAATGGATGGAAGATAGGATAGCCCATTCGAGAGTTGGATAAGATAAAAACTTGTCCAAAAACACTACTCGATTTTTGAGGAAACTATTTATTTAAAAAAAAAAACCCTCTTGGTGAAAACCATTTATGTTGAAAAAGAAGTTAGGTATAATTTTATTTTAAGAATGAGAAAAACCCAAACTCTTAACCTCTTCCACCCCGCCCCCTACCCTTTTTCTTTTCTTTTTCGTTTTTTAGAATGGATTGAAAACTTAGCCACCTGGGCTGACATGGACTTGAAATAAAGATACTTTCTCTCTCTTTTTCCTTTTCTTCTTATTATTATTATTATTTTTTATTACCTTTTTTCTTTTTAATTTGCTAACAGGTAAAGAACCCTTCTTTAATAATCACATGGGGCCTCTTATGTTCCTCCTAACTTGGATGCTGAGCCGTTTGGTGGGGCCATGTGATTTCAAAAACCCTTAAAAGGTAAATAATTACTAATTTAATCAAAGAGGACTTTCTTACAAAGTCTTGGCCCATATTACATTCTTGACTATAGTCCTAAAACTATAGTCCATTTTGCATGTGATATGCCTTGATCAATCCATTAGGTCTTTTTCAGTTTATCATTATGAATTTAGGCTTTTGGTTCAAAGGTTTCAAAAGGAACTAACAAAGAAGCCTATTTTGAAATAAATATTACGTATATGTCGAGAACCATATGAACAATTAGAAATATACTTGCCTTAGTTTCAAAAACAAATTTTATTAAAAATAAATTACCTTTAAATATTGGAAGAGCTTTTACTTATATAAGGGTGGTATTGTGGTTAGGAAGGCTAAGTGTGAAAGAGGCTTCAAAGTGGATGTAGAGATTTTGGGTTTTTGAGCTTGGACTATGATTTGGGGCTTTGTGTCTTTGGGGCTATTTAGGCTTTGACTTTTGATTTAACTACTCCTATTAAGATATGATATGGCTTTCACTTAGCTCTTGGCTTATACTTTAGCCCAAATTTCTAACCTCTTTTCCTTTTTCTATTTTGTTATTACTTTGCCCTACTGTTCTTTTATTGTTCTTTCTTCTTCTTTTGGCCCCAATCCAAGTTATAGCGATTTAGGGTCCTAAATTCATTGATGTCTATTGTATGGGCTCAGGTAACGTAAGTAAAAGCTCGGGCTATTTAAAAAGGATGTAGCTCTTCCTTATTTCAAAAAACACAACTTATCAGAAATAAAATTTTCTTTTGAATTTAATGTTACTAAAGCAAGTACAAGCCAACTTTAATCCCTCTCTCCTTATTAATGGCTTTAACCTCTGAATTGCCCCATTGTAGGGTTGTTCTCAATAGGGTTTAAATTTGAAAAATTTTTCAAATAGGTCCAACGGGGTAAACAAGAGATGATTGTGTTTAGGATTCGAGAAATGAATGCCTAATTTCATTTTAATCTATGTATCATATTCAAAGTGGACCTCCTTTAAGGAATGAGTCCAAAGTATCCTCATCTCTGTGTCGCTCAACTCTCAAAGTGTTTTAGGTTATTACCTAATTTGAAAAACAAAAAGGGAGGAAAAAATTAGGTATCTATAGTTGGTTGGAAAGGGGAAGCACCTCATGGGTTGATTAAGACCTTAAGAGAGATGGTGAAAGAAGAGTACCCTATACTGGCTAAGACCTTAAAAGAGATTGGTGAAATGGAAGTGTCATATAGGCTGGTTAAGACCCTAAGAAAGGTTAACAAAGGGAAAGTGCTTTATAGTCTAACCAAGTCCTTAAGAGAGATTGATGCGAGAGGTTGACAAAAGGAAAGTGCCTTATGGACTGGCTAAGTCCCTAAGAGAGATTGATGACTAAGGTTAATAGAGGGAAATCGCCTTATGGGTTGGCTAAGTCCCTAATATAGGTAAGTGCACTTGTTAGTTTATAATGTAGCAGATATGAGTCCGAATGTTAATCCTATAGGGACTAGTACAATTACTAATACTTACTAGATCTTTATTATCTAGCATACAAATTTCAGTTTGAAAATTTAAAAGATCTAATCTAGTTGCAGCAATCACTAAATTAATAACTAATCAAGAATTATTCAAAAGCTTAGCAAGAAAGCAATAAAAGAATAAACTAATTTAAGATTCAAAAACTGTATCTAGATCTTTGTTTCCCCTAAACTTAACATGTGAATTCCATTAAAGATAATTTGTTTCTTAATCTTTCTTGATTCAAAGAATTCTTTACTAAAATTAATTACTTTCTCAACCCAATTAATCCAAACCCTAAAATCACCTATTAAAATCTCTTCTTAATAGTATGATCTAAGATTATATTATTGAACAATGAAATCTCTACATTTTAATTTAAAATTCCAGAAGGATTTTGCAAATTATCTCTAATTTTGCAATAACCCTCATCAACTATGCTTAGATATAATTTTATAAGAAGTCTCTCAATTCTCTTATAAGATATCAAACTCTAAATTATTATTCATGAAAATAATAACAAAAATCATGAAGCAAACATAATCAAACCAAGAAAAGACTAAAAAGCTAAATTAATTAAACAATAATAATGTCACCTGAATAGATCTAGGTTCCAGTAAACATAGATATGAAAAATCTACTCACTATAAATTGTAAAATAAAAATCTAAAAACAAAGTGTATAAAATTGTACAAAAGAAAATTATGAGGTCTAAAGAAAAATTGAATCTTGAATTCTTGATGATCCTCTCACTCTAGTGTTCTAATCTTGAAAAGCTCTCTCCAATAAGTTCTTCTCCTTAAATGAACCTTAACAAGGCTTTATATATGAAGATATAAAAAAAATAATAGATTGGCTAGAAAAGACATGATAAGGGATACAATAATATCTTTTGGTCATGTCTTTTGGTTGTATCTTTTGCTGTGATTCAAGTTTGTTTCTTCTTCTTCTTCTTCTTCTTCTTCTTCTTCTTTTAACTGGAAACGACATGACTAAGGACATGGTCATGTACTAGGCTGTAACAGTTGAAAACAAGCTTCAAACTTGCTTGGAAATGATACAGTAATGTCGTTTGGTTATATCAATCTTCAAACTTTCAAAACTTACTCATTTTAGCTCTAATTTAGTGAAATTTGTTTCTCTCTTCTTGTTTTCTTGCATAGATCTTTTAAAACCTATAAAATAAAAATTTACTCAATTAAGTATCATTAGCTAAAAATAAACTCAAATATCAAGGAAAAATCATGAAAAATTACTAATTAAATTATAACCAATTTGGAACTCATTAGTCCCTAAGAGAGGTTGATTGATGGATAGCACCTTACAGGTTGGCTAAGTTCCTAAGAGAGATTGATGAGAGAGGATGATAGAGGGAAATCTCCTTACAGGTTGTCTAAGTCCCTAAGAGAGATTGACAAAGGGAAAACACTCTATGGGTTAGCTAACATCCCAGGAGATAAAAAGCTTAATGCAAATGCAATGCTTAAAAATCAATTTGGTTTCATACTAAAATGTATAGAAGCAATTATTTGGCTTTTTAGATAGCACCTAAACGATCAAGCCTTTTCTTAAGAAGTCAGATCAATAACCAGTTGATTTAGTCTTCTTAATAGATTCAATAAACTTTCTATCATCAACCTAATTAGTCTTGGAATGGAGCACATAGGGCTTTGTTGGTGATCTCATTATCAAAGAATTAACGAAAGCAACCCAACATATGAAATGCCATCTCCTTTGGGTAGAAAAAGCTAATGTTTCAAATTTCTAGCCCTACTTATGAACTCTTTATGGTTTCAACTTAATTGCCTTTTAGCTTCCTATAGCCAGACCTAAGCCTTTATCCTTGACTAAGTAATAACTATTTACTGTGAGGTGTTTTCTCTTCTGGATGTTGCCTTACCTTTGAAAAATAGATAGTAAATCTCCCTGTTAAGGAGGAAAAATTTGTAATAAATTATTTAAAGAGTGTTGTTATTTATCATTGTTATATAGCTCGCTTTCATCTTCTCTCATGTTTACAATGTATGGGATTGGCTTAAGTGGAGTAAGAAAATAGGACCTTTTGATGGAGTTGCAAATGTGTTGGAGACTATTCCATTGTCGACAACCACTAAAGATACCAACTTTGTTTGTAGAAAATGAAAATTAAACCACAGTAATAGTTAAGATTGTTGGCATTTTTGTGTTCAAAGTAAGAAATTCCATTGATTTTTATGGGTAGTACAACTTCACTGATTAACATTTATGGGGTCCCTCAATTTTGGACCCTCCATTTGTGATAAAATTAAAGGCCCTTTAGGTAACACTTATTTGAAAATATAAGGACCTTCACAATTTAGAGCATATTTCCCTCTAGGGTCTTGTACATTGGGAAGAACTTTTCTTAGCACCACATTACCTTCTTTAAAATTCCGGGACCGTACCCTTTTCTTAAAAGCTTGAGCCATTCTTTGCTAATAACATTGATTGTGACACAAGGCTATCGATCTATTTTCATCAATTAAATTCAAGTGCTTAATGTACTTCTTTACCCTATTAGCCTTATCCAATTGAGTTTCTGATAGCACTAAAAGAGATGGGATCTTAACTTCCATTGGTAATACCACTTCAATGCCATATACTAAGAATTAAGGTGTTGCTCCTATTGATGTTATGACAAAAGTTCAATAGGCCATGAGTGCAAATGGTAACATCTCATGCCAATCTTTATATGTAATAGGGATCTTTTCAATTATTATTTTGAGATTTTTATTGACTGCTTCAATTACTCCGTTCATCTAGGCTCGTAGGGAGTCAAGTTCATGTGGATGATCTTGAATTGTTAGCAAAACTTTAACATAAGTTTATTGTTAAGATTTGTGCCATTGTCAGTAATGATAGTTTTAAGAGTTCATACTAAACCAGGATGTCCTTTTTGATGAATTTGACTATGACTTCTTTAGTGACATTTGAGTAAGATGAGGCTTCAACCCATTTAGTGAGATAGTTGATGGCTACCAATATAAAAAAATAACCATTAGATGCCTTTGGAGTGATCAGGCCGATGATGTCTATAGCCCACATTGAAAATAGCCATGGCGCAGACTGTATATGTAAATCTTGTAGTGGTGCATTTATCTTGCCGACATAAACTTGGTATAAGTGATAGTACTTAACATGCTTAAGACGATCGCTCTCTATAGTTGATTAGTAATATCCTAACTTCATAATCTCTTTAGCGAACATGTAGCCATTCATCCAGGGGTTACATGCTCCCTCATATACTTCTTTCATCAAAACTTTGGCTTCTCTTTTATCTATACACCTTAAAAGTGTATTATTAAACAATTGCTGGTACAAGTTGGATTCATTTATTAAGAACTAGGTTTCCAATCTCCTAATTGTCTCTATGTCCTTCTTTTCAGCCTTATCAGGGTACATGCCTTGTTGTAAGAACATTTTGATATAATAATACTGAGGCTTTTCATCATGTTTACCTTTGATTGCTAGACCGAAAGTAGGCTTCTCTTTAACTTCAATTTTGAGCAATTAAATTTTGACCCCGCCAGCTATCTGGATCATGAATGCCAAAGTGGCTATTGCATCAACAAATTGGTTTTGAGTCCTCAGGATGTATGTGAATGTGATTTCTTCAAATTTTTCAAATAATTCTATCAAGTGTTGGTGGTAAGGTACTAGTTTAGGTTCCTTTGTTTTGTATTCACCTTGAGCTTAGCAAAAAAAGAGTGAAGAATCACCATATACTTCTAATTATTCTATCCTTCTTATCTAAGGCCATTTTAAGTCCCATGATGTATGCTTCACATTCGGTAATATCATTGGTGTATGGGAAAATGAACCTCATATCTACTAAATTATATACCTTCAAGGGATACTAATATTATCCTAAATCTGCATCCAAACACATTGAAAGTTCCATCAAAGACTATCTTCCATTTCGGAGGTTTTCCATTTGTTTCTTTATTAGAATCATCTTTAGCTATTAGGATATCTTCATTAGGGAATCTGACTTGCAACTCTTAGGGAATATCTTCAAAAGGGTTCTCTATTAGTTGATCTACCAAGGCTTGTCCTTCTACTGAATTTTGATTAACATAAGTGATATCAAACTGCAACAATAACATTTTCCACTTTGAGATCTTGCCGATCAGGGTTGGCTTCTTCACCAAATATTTGAAGGGATCATGTTGTGTCAATAGCTCAATTTGGTAATAGAGTGTATACTGTTTGATTTGATGCAAATTTAGACTAATGCATAATGTGTTCTTTTGATATAAGAATATTTATGGATCCTTCTGTAAACTTCTTCCTTAAGTAGTACATAACCTGCTCTCTTCCTTCTTCATCTTTCTACTAAGCATACATCCCATAGGCTTTGGTAATATAGTAAGGTATAGAAATAATGCCCTCTTGGGTTTAGGAGCTACCATAACTAAAGGGTTCATAAGTTACTCCTTAATTGTTGCGAAGGCTTCTTCACACCTTTCACCCCACCTTATATTATCATTCTTCTTTAACATCTTAAATAGATAGTGATACTTGTTTATAAGCTAAGATATGAACTGAGCTATGTAGTTTAAACTACCCAATAAGCCTCTGACTTCTTTAAGTACGCATGGAGAGGGCATGTATAGTTTTTCTTTGACTTTATTAGGATCTACTTCAATGCCCTTTTGGCTAATTATGAAGCCTAGTAATTTTCGTGATGTTACCCCGAAAGTACACTTCTCTGGGTTCAACTTCAACTGAAACTTCATAAATCTATCAAACAACTTCCTTAAGTAATCCATGTGATTCTTCCCCTTCTTTGAATTTTGCAATCATATCATTAGCATATACTTTAACCTTTATATGTGTCATGCCATGAAAGATTGTGAACATCGCTCTTTGGTAGGTTATCTTGGTGATGAGTTCCTAATTGCAGATATTTTATATGGTATTTTTTAATGATTTTTCCTTAATATTTGAATTTATTTTTAGATAGTAATACTTAATTAAGTAAAATTTTGTTTTATAGGTTTTGAAGCAATCTACGCGAGAAAAAAGAGAAGATAAAAATAAATTTAACTCCAATTAAAGCTAAAATGAGCAAGTTATAAAGGTTTGAAGATTGACACAGCCGAATGACATGATTGTGTTGTTTATAAGCAAAATTAGAGCTGATTTTGTATTGTTACAGCCTAGGACATGACCAAAACATACAACCATGTCATCATTCATGTCATTTCCAGTCTAAAAAAAAAAAGAAGAAGAAGAAGATAAATGTGAAAAAGATACGATCAAAAGACATAGTTGTGTCCCCAATTTTGTGTTTTCTAACCGACCTTTTTTTTTTTTTTGGCTTTTCATATATAAAGTATTGTTAGGGTTTATTTGAGGGAAAACTTTTTTGCATGACTTTTAGGGAATTTTTAAAGCTAAGAACAATCAAGAAAGTGAGGAGAGTAGAAGATTTTAATATTTAATTTTGTTTGGATTTCTTGATTCTTCTTTCTATTCTTTTCTATATTATGTTTTTAAATTCTTATTTTGCGATGTATAGAAAGTAGAACCTTGGTATCTAGGTTTTGTGGAACCTAAATCTATTCGTATGATATTTTAATTGCTCAATTAATTTAATTCTTTATTATTTTCTTGATTCAACTATGTTTGCTTCATGATTTAGGTTATTATTTCCTCGGGTAGTAATCTAGAGTTTGATATCTTATAAGAGAATTGAGAGATTTCTTGTAAGATTAGATGTAAGCATAATTGATGAGAATTATTGAAAGATTAGAAATAATTTGTAAGATTCTCCTAGATTTCAAATTAAAGCGTAGAGAATTCATTGTTCAATAATACAATCTTAGATCATGCTATTTAGAAGGGATTCTAATAAGTGATTTTAGGATTAGGGTTAATTGGCTTGAGAAAGTGATTAACTTTAGTAGAGAATTCTTCTGGTCAAGAAAGATTGAAGAATAAATTAGATGATCTTTAGAGAAATCACATGTCAGATCTAAGAAAAATAAGATCTAAGTACAATATTGAATCATTAATTGAATTACTTTCTTATTAATTCTTGAATTGTATCTTAGTTAATCTTTAAATTAGTTTTAGCAATAATTTAGATTTACTTCCTTAAGTTTCTTGAAATTTAATTTGCTAATTAGATAATAGAGATCTATTGAATACTAGTAATCGTACTAATTCCTATGGGATCGACATTTAGACTCATATCCGCTATATTATGAACTAATAGGTGAACCTACTTGACATATCACTCAGCATTTTTTGGTTCAAAAGGCATTACCTTGTAGTAGAAAGTACCCCAAGTTACGATGAAAGTTGTCTTAGTCTTATCTTCTTCGGAAATTCTACTTAGATTATATCCAGGAAAACCATCCATGAATTAGAAGAGACGTTTTCCAGCTGTATTATCTACCAAGACATCTATGTGAGGTAAAGGAAAGTTATCCTTAGGTGTTGCTTAATTAAGACCTTGAAAATCTATGTACACTTTAACTTTTTTATCATAAGCACGATATAAGCCACCTATTTAGGATAATTGGAAACTTTGATGAAATTAACCTCGAGTAGCTTCTTAACTTCTTCTTTAATCTTCAATAAAATGTCTAGTCGAAATCTTCTTAGCTTCTACTTCATAGGTTTGACATATACTTGTGTAGGTAGGTGATGGACTATAATTGAAGTATCTAGCTTAGGCATATTTTCATAAGACCACTCTAACACATCTTGGTACTTAGATAACAACATGGTTAGTTCTACCATCTGCTTTTCTTTCAAGTTCCCTCTAATCTTTAAATTACTTAGGTTATCATTGACCCTTACATTGATCGTTTTGGTTGGCTCTTCAATGGAAATTCTACCTAATTCATGATAGAGCATATATCATGCTACTAAGCAAGTGCACTTGCTAAGTAATAGTATAGAGTCCTAAGTTATCAATCTCATAAGGGCTGAACACTTATTCACCCGTTCTAATTACTCTAATCTATGTTGAATTGCAATGTAATTGATAAAATAAATAAAAAAAGAAATAGAAATTAAGTAAAAGATTAACTAACAATATCATAATAGAAATGAACTATGAGACTTTAATTGGTACGACTAAATTTGGTAATTGATTTAGGGTACTTAGGAAGGTGACCCGATTAGGCTAGAAACTTATAATGGGCTTCGTGATATTAGTCAAGAAGTTTTTATAGGCTTGAAATTTGAAAATATAATAAAATATTAAAAATATAATTAAAAATGGTTACAATTTACCATATTATTATATTATTGGTAATATGCGAATTAGGTTTTAGAAATTAGCGAACACTTAAAGATGAATTATATGAGTAATATGATTAATATTGAACAAAAATAATATGTAAAAGACATGTATACACATCAAGTATAATTATTACATAAATATATATACCTGTAATTATTGTAAATACCTAAAAATGCATAAATATCACCAAATAAATAAAGAAAAATATAAGAAAATTATCCAACAATATGTAAGACAATTGAGAAAAGAGTTAAGTTATAACCAATTTGCTAGATTAGTTATAAGTTTGCTATTAGTCTAATGATAAAAAAAAAAAAACTATTTTAGAAACTAGAGAAACGGGTCCAGAGATTAGGATTTTTAAACCCTTATGGATACCATTAACTTTCTAAATGTAATCTTAATCTTAAAATCACCGTTCAGAAAAGACTGTTCAACTAAGCAAAAATCGATTTATTGGTTAAGTGAATCGAATAATTTAAGTAATCTATGAAATGGGAAAATTTGTTTTTTTTTTTTCCATCGCCCCGAAAGTGCCAACATACTCGTTATTTAGGACTAGACGTACATAGTTTTTTTTTTTTGAAAATTTTAGCGAGTTGATTTATTTTAACTTTTAAAAGACAGTCAGGTTTACGTTTTTATTTGTTTTTAAGTTTATTTAAGGAAATTATTCTAAAAGATCTTAATCGGAGTTTCTTTTTCTTTTTTTGAAATTCTAAATAGAATCCTAATTTTGAAAAAAAAAATCCATTTATTTTATTTATTAAAAAAAACTAATTTTTCTAGGTGGTAAAATTTTATCCATTCATTCATTTACTTATTATTTATTTATTTTATTTTATCTATTTCTAAAAAAAATACAAATAAAAATGGGCTATTCTTTTTTCTTCTTTTTTTGTCTTGGTTTTCTCCTCTTTTTAACATTACACTTACGTGGAAAACAAAAAAAATAATAAAAAATTAAATTAATAAGCAAACAAATAAATAAAAAAAATACACAGACTAGGTTGGCTCAAGTCAGCTTGAGTTAGCTCGTAGTTAGCTTATGGTCTGCTCGAATTGAACTAGGGAGTCGGATTGGAGTGTCTAACCTTAGGTTTTTAGGTGTGAGGAATCTAATGGTGGTGATTGTTTTTGCCAAAGATCACTGTGGAGGAGGCTATCTTATAGAGAGAGATAGAGAAGGATCAAGTTAGAGAGAGAAAGTTTTGATTTTGCTTACCTAAAGTGTTTCTAAGCTTTTATTATATCTTGAAAGTAAAGAAGTACAAGGCATAAGCTAAGAAAGTTGGGAAATTTGAATTCATTCACCGAAATCCATTAATGGGTTTTGACTCGAAAATTGAATTTTTTTCCATTTTTGAGCTCAATTTTAATTAAATAAACAATCGAATTTGGATGGGGTTTTGTAGTGGATTCAACAGTAGGTCATGCGTATTACACGATTTCACTATTAATTTGGTGAAATTGTGTAATAAATGATCTCAAATAGAGCACTTGAGAAATAGAAACAAATGAAAAATTGGAGTTGAAATCATGAGAGCTTGAGGAAGATGGGGACGTTGGTTATGTATAGGGCATGTGCTACATACGCAATCTAAAAATTAAGGGTACGTACAGCACGCCCTTTGCTCTTGTTCCCTTAATTAGGGCTAGGCCTTATTTCAAATTTTGTAGACTAATTTATGGTTCGCACTAATATATATACTTTTTTTTATAATAAGTAAACAAAAAATTAAAATTTATATACTTATTGTAAAGTCATAGCTTAAAGCATTGTTACTATTATACACTTTTTTCTTTAAAAAAGGAAAAATACTTCGTGCCCAATGAGATTCGAACTTTGAACTTCTAGCTTAATGCCATGCTATGCTCTAATACTCATTCATTAGGCTATTGGCCCATACTTTATCCATACACACAACTAAATTGTACATATGAACTGGGTCAACCTAACCTAGATTCAAATTTAAACCTAAACCCAATGGTCTTCTCCTTATTTTTATTTAAATTAAAAAATCTATTCTATTAAACTATCTAAAAAAAAATTATTGTTTTCTTAAAACCTTTATTTTTTTCAATTTTTTTATTTTTTATTTTTATTTTTTGTGACTTTTCAATTTCCTATGTATTTTTCTAATTTTTCCAATTTTTGTATTTTTCTAAATTTCTTATTTTTTGTGCTTTTTCCTATCTTTCTATTTTTTGTATTTTTATAAAATTTCTTATTTTTTTTCTAAAATTTTTAATTATTATTTTTTATTTTTCCTAATTTAAGATCTTTTAACGTATATTAAAAAATTTTGAAAAATAAAAAGAAGAGAAAAAATATGGTGCCTACAAAGACATGGAATTTTGTAAGGTACGTGGCAATGAAACTAGGAGTGCACAGGAATGGGAAACTCATTATGTGACACCTAACATTTGCTTTGCACATATGGGATGTTAAAAAAAAAAAAAAAAACTTCATCCCGATATCTATAACAAGTTTAGGCAATTGTGAGTGAAGAAAAATTGAGAAGTGGAAAATATAAAGAGAGAGAGAGAGTAAAGGAAACAAAAGTTCGTCAATATAGAGCGAAAGTGGGGTTTAGTACATTTTTACATAAGGTGATCAACTAGAAATAAAACAAGATGGTGGCTTAAAAGAGTGACTGGCAACTAGACTGATCAACAAACCCCATACCCCCAGCGGCGGTCAAAGCTTCGCATTTCCGGTAAGTGCTTGGTTTCGTCAATTGTAACAAAAATTTGGGAAAATAGCAAATGAACTCCAAAAATTTTGAAATTTAGTTTCCCTAATATTTTTACATGAGGAATTCAAAAATTCAATCAAATTTTCAAAATTTTGAGTATAGATATAAGGTCCTTAAGGAAAATTTCTCTTATAACAATTTTCAATTGAATTTTTGAAAGATCAATTTATGTAGTTTTAACTTGAAATTTTGTAGTTACACTCTTAAGATGTTGAATTTTAATGTTATGTGGTTGAATTGGAAAAATTAGGTTGTTGAATATTAGGAAAATTTATGATCTTCCAAAACACTACACCGGATTGATTGTTCTACAAGGGGGCTTAATCAAGTATTTATAAAAGTCATCCTATAATCTATATTGATCTACATGCAACAACTAAAAGTGGTTTAATATGAATTTGGCATGGATGATTTTTAAGTAAAAGTGGGTTTTAGTGATTTAAGATTAGATTCTTTAAGTATGTAGTGTATTAATGGAAGTATGATAAAGAAAGGAAGTAGATGATTGAAATATTAGTTGATACTTACTATTTTTGCAAGGTTTAGACTTTTGGAAATGCAAGGCAAGTGGAGTATATGTGAAGTAGTTAGATGTATTAGTAGCAGTAGGGTTAGAAAGTAAGTTAGAATGTAATCTAATATAAATATGTTGAGTATACTAGGAAAAATAAATTTGTACTAAAAGTTGGCTTATATTTAGACTCTATCCTATTCCTTCTGACAAACTATAAGTCGAGCTTCCTAAATAAGAATCTAATTTTGGACTAAGGGTTAGAAACTTCGTCATAAACTAGGTTAGAATATTGTTTGGTATTAGATATCCTTAACTACATTACAAGTTCGACAGTAAATCTGCTAGTAACTTGTATAATGAATTCCATATTATTTTTAGAGTCAGAACATGAGTCAAAAGCCACTTGGACAATAGCCCATACTACAAGGTTAGTTCAGAACCTAAGTTAAAACCTTAGTTAGAAAGTATTTTGATGGAAAATACAAAATATAAGAGTAATTAGAAGTTTGAAGATGGTTGGTACTGAATATTGGATCATTGGGAGTCGAAGAACAGATAAGAAATTTGCTTGATTATACTTTCTAAGAATTTATTGAAATAAAAAACTATTGGGCAGTAATCTATACAAGGTTAGAACCTTGTTCATAATGTATTTTACTTAACTAATATATAATAAATATCATATAAAACTCACCTAATACAATTAAGGAAAATATTTAAATGTTGAATTAAACTGATATACAATATATATTATAGAAATTAAAGATGTTACACTAATTTTAGGGATAATAAAGGAAAATGAGAGCAACACATGAAGAGAATAGGAAATAATATCCATGTAAGTGAGATCATTGTTTTACCGTACTTTGAAGTATTATTTAAGAATATTTAGAGATCTTAGTATATATCTTATTTATGGTTCTAAGTTAGTTGCCTGTATGCATGTAAGTTGCCTGTATGCATGTAATGTGTGTGCTTAAATATTGTTGTACTATTTGAGTGTCGAATTGATGTGCTAATTACTTCATAATATTATATGTCTTGAACTGTTTGAATTTGCTTGATCACCCCATAAGCAATCTAAAACAAACTCGACTTAATTATTCATCGGACTTGCATTGCAATACATCAGGGGAAAATGACTACGGAGTATAGGCTGAATTCGAACCCCTTCGTTGTGGATAGCAGAAATAGTCTTCTCCCTAACTTGAGTCAAACTAATTGACAAGAGAGGAGGTTGCGGCTAGGTTGGGTGATGGGAATCAAGCTACCAGACCTCTGACCCGCTGTTGAGCTTCGAAGACTAGAGGGACTGGCATGACGAATCCTTTTGTTCTAACGGACCCTCGCTAAGGCTGACTACTTCCTTGCCGAATCACCCTTCATGCCGAGCCGAATGTCTACCCATCTTTTTATAGTATACCAAACTGAAGATTACTCACTAGCGCTCGAGCCGACTAATTATTCGGCATCTTTCTTGCCAAGAAGTCGAGAAGAGAGACTCCGGACTAACTAAGCCATCCTTATTCGAACAAAGCCATATGTTTGTACTTTTTTATCTGTATCTTCTAACAATCTTACCTATGTAGTATCACAACGTGTACAATATCATGTCTAGAATACGTTACACCAATGATTTTTTTTTTATTCATTTTTACCCTTTTGTATCTAGTACTTTACTTTCTTAGGAAATGCCTTTTTTATCTTTTCCTTTTTTGGGTTACTTGCCCTAACTTATGGTTATAACTACCTTTATACTTGTAACTATAAAGCAATTAGATTAGATCATCCTTAATACACTTGAGTAGTTTTCTTCCTTATGTAAACACTCTGTTTACTCGCGGCATCACTCTTATCCTAACCCTTAAGTAAGGTTAAGTGGTGAGTAACCTCATCGAATCGATTTGCGTGTCATATTAAATTGAGCCGTGAGTCCTTAGAAGTTCCATTTATGCGTTATATCTTCTAGAGTAGTTCGTGGGTTTTGCTTACCCTTTTCATTCGTCATTCATTCCTTTCGCACTTTCTTCCATTAAGTTTTTTCGAGCTTTCTACAAGCTTGGACCTATCTAGCAACTAGCCTTATTTATTCTTGGTCAAAATTCGCACCATCTTAGTATCAAAGAGGAGGTTTCAAGTTAACTATAGTTGGTTCTTCTTGAAGTTCTGTTATACTCTGTTTTGTGTGTGTAAAACAGAGATAGTTATTGTGTTCATTTGATTATTGTATTGTCAACTGTTAATTTCCTGAAGTGTTTATTTGAGCTTTAAATTTGTGAGGAAAAACGATAGACCTAAATATGAATGTTGGTACTAGCATTGATAGTAGAGTTTCCATTATGGAAGACATCTCAATGAACTCCTAGAAACATTGACGAGAGCCTTGATGAGGTAGCTAAACTTTTAATAGATCTGACCCAAGCTATTCATGTATTGTCCTACTGACCTACTAAGGCCATAAAAAATACTCTACAAGCTGCTCAACTTGTCAGAGGTTAGAACCCAGCTCGACCTATTTAAGGTGGAAGAGTTGGTAGACTAGTAAGGTAAATAATAAACCTGAGAGAGTTTGATGAAGAGGCATTTTGAAGGAGAGCGTGTACGAATCCCTAGATCATCTAACCATGTGAAGCTTCGAATTTCGAGTTTCAATGGATTTAGGAATGTTGATTAGTATCTAGAGTGGGAAGAGAAGGTGGAGCATGTATTTGATTACTATTAATATGAGGATTATGAGAAGGTGAGAACTGCTGTTATTAAGTTCTCCAGATATGCCACCATGTGGTGGAAGAATTTTCAGGCCATGAGAAGATAAGAGGGCTATCGAGAGATTAACACTTAGCTCAAGATGAAAAGAGTGTTCAAAAATATGTTCATGCTGAAAACTTATCTCTAAGATACTTTCACTCGGCTTTAGGAGTTGAGATAAGGAGGCCAAACTATTGACAAGTATGTCCAAGAGTTTCAAATGCTTATGATCTGTTATGAAGTAGAGGAACCACAAGCTCGAACAGTCTTAAGATTCGATACCGGGTTGAGAGGAGACATTCAAGACGTTATCGAGCTCCAGTGATTTGATACAATAAATGAAGTTGTTAAGATTGCCTAGCAAGTAGAGAGGTAAAGAAGGAGTTGAGTACCGGTGAGGATGCCAACTAGTTGACCCAGACAAGTAAGCCATCAAATTCTACCGAGTACCGAGCCAAGTAGAAAGGTTGATGTAGGAGTCGAGCAGAAAGGCTAACCTGATGGTAAAGTGCCAACTTGAACTTTTGAGACGGGGCAAAGGTCTGGTAAGAAGATAAGCCATATTAAGTGCTTCAAGTGCCAAGGGTTCGGACACATGATTGCTTAGTGAAAGAATTGACGGACGATGGTCATTAAGAGAGACATCCCGAAGTTAGAAGTAGAAAGTATGGATGAGGACCTTAAGGAGGAGGTTCCTGTCGAGAAAGAGCTTATTAAAGAGGACGTGTTTGCTGAGGACTTGGATAAGTTACTCATGGTTATTCGACCCACTATGAACGTGGAACCCTCATGAAAAGAGGAGTAAAGAGGGAATTTGTTCCATACCACCTGTAAGGTGAACAATTAAGTGTACGCCCTCATTGTAGATAGTGGAAGTTGCACCAATGTAGCATTAGCCGATCTTGTTTCAAAACTGAAGTTGCTAACTGTTACATATCCGAGACCGTACAAGTTGCATTGATTGAGTGACAAATGAGCACTACATGTCATTCGAAAAATACTATAGCCGATCACTATAGGTAATTACTCTAACTAGATTCTTTGCAACGTACTACCCATGTATGCTTCTTATGTGTTGGTAGGTAGGCCGTAGTTGTTTGATAGGAAAGTTATGCATGATGACTACAAGAACACGTATATGTTTGAGAAGGATGACCGAAAGATCATACTAAAACCAATGCTGCTGAGAGAAGTTAATAAGTTGTAGACGAAACTTGCTTACGGATTAAAGAAGGCTCTAGTGATGAGTAAAGCTAAGCTTTGAGAGGCATCAATGCTAATAAGCCGATCCTCTTGTTGGTCAGGCGACTATTAGAAATGAGGAATCAGGGTGAGTTACTTAAAGAAATCGAGGAGTTGCTAGATAAATATGTTGACCTGTTCGTAGAACAGTTACTTGAGAGGTTTCCCCTAACTTGAGGCATAGAGCACTATAATGACTTAGTACTCGGTGCTGACTGCTAAATAAGCCTGCTTATCGGATGAATACCAAGTAGGCTTTTACGTCAAGTCAATGAGTTGCTTGAGAAAGGATATGTAAAGGAAAGTCTTAGCCCTTATGCTGTGCTGACACTTTTAGTGTCAAAGGAGATGGAACCTGATGAATGTATGTAGATAGTCGAGTTGTGAATTAGATCACGATCAAATATAGGTATCCGATCCCGAGGCTAGAAGACATGTTGGATGAACTTAGTGGAGCCAAGGTTTTTAGCAAGATTAATCTTAAATCTAGCTACCATCAATTTTGCATAAGGCTAGGAGACGAGTTGAAAATTGCATTCAAGACTTGATATGAATTTTACAAATGGATGGTCGTGCCCTTCGGCTTATCGAATGCCCTAAGCACTTTCATGAGACTAATGAACCATATGCTGAAACATCTCATAGGAAAGTGTGTCATGGTATACTTTGATGACATCCTAATCTATGGTACCAACATGCCAAGACACTGTGAACAACTTAGAGCATTTCTAGATATCTTCTGTATGGAGAGACTATTCAAAAATCTAAAGAAATGTTGCTTTTGCCAAGAAGAAGTGGTATTCTTGGGCTATGTAGTCAATGGAGGAGGCTTGCGAGTCAATGATGAAAAGATCCGAGCAATTGTCGAGTGGCCAACTCCTACTACATGTGCCAATGTGAGAAGTTTCTACGGACTGGCTTCGTTTTATAGAAGGTTCATCAAGTGTTGTGCCACTTATTGAACTAATGAAGAAAAACACCGACTTCTAATGGGGAGAAAGGGAAGAGAGAAAATCTTTGAGCTAGTATGTGATGCATCAAGTGTTAAAATAAATGCCATCCTGATGTAAGATGGCCAACCAATTACTTTCTATAGTGAGAAGCTTCGAAGACCACAATTGAACAACTCTATGTATGATAAGGAACTTTTAGCACTAATTCGAGCACTGTAAGTATGGTAACATTATTTATTGTTGAGAGAATTTATCATATATATTGACCATAAATTGTTGAGATAACTCTGAAGTTAGACTAAGTTGTCGAAGCGGCAAGTAAGATGGGTTAAATTCCTTAAAGGATTCAATTTTGTAATAAAGTACAAGTAGGGAAAGAGCAACATAGTTGCAGATGCTCTTTCGAGGAGATGTACGCTTTTATCAAAACTGTAAGCCAGACTGTTTAGGTTTACAAGTATTAAAGAATAGTATTTTGAGGATCTACACTTTGGACCCATAATTTCGCAATGCGTTGATGGGAGGACAGTGGATAAGTATCATGTAGATGATGGCTACTTATTTTGAGGCGGAAAATTATGCATGTCGATTTGTTCATTAAGGGAGCTACTAATCAGGGAAGCCCACAGTAGAGGATTCTCTGGACATTTTGGAGTAAAGAGGACCTATGAATTGTTAAATGGTCAATTCTTTTGGCTGAGAATGAGGAAAGATGTGCACTAAGTTGTCAAAAGCTATGTCATGTGCAAGAAGGCCATATGCCAAGCCGAGTAAAGGAAAGCAATGCCGCTACCTGTTTTAACGAGGCCATGGACTTTGTTCTTGGATTGCCGCGAACAACCTAAGGCAAAGATTTTATAATGGTTGTCATAGATAGGTTCAATAAGGTGGCACACTTCGTGCCCTGTACGAAAATTAACGATGCTTGGCTATTGCTTCTCTCTTTTTATAGGAGATTGTGCGAATACACTATGTACCAAGAAGTGTAGTCTCCAATAGAGAGCCAAAGTTCTTGAGCCATTTTTTGAGAACTGTATGGCATCAGCTGGGAACCAAATTACTCTTTAGTACCTCATGTCACCCCTAAACTAACGGCCAAATAGAGGTGGTTAATCATACTTTGGGGTCACTACTTTAAGTTGTAGTAGGCAAGAACCTAGCTGATTGAGATGTCTGCTTGCCAGTGGTCGAGTTTGCTTACAACTGAACAATACATGACACCATTGAATCCCTTCGAGGTGGTCTAGGGGTTTAATCCCAACTTATCCCTTAACTGTGCCCTTGTACCAATACCCGGCAAGAGGACCATGATGCATCGACCAGAGCACAATCCCTTCAGCACATCTATGATAAGGTTACTCAGCACATCGACCTACCTGCTAGAAGAATGCGAGAAAAGACCAAGGGTAGAACAATTAAACAATTTCAACTAGGAGACTTGGTGTAGTTGTACCTCAGCAAGGAACAGTTCTCGAATAAGAAGAGGAACAAATTATCTACAAGAGTGGAAAGACCTTTCAAAATCCTCTAAAAGATCAATGATAATGTCTACAAATTGGAATTGCCTAAGAACTACGGGGTTTTTTACGCCTTCAACATTGCCGACCTCAGTCTATATCACCTTGATGGAGAACTGAGCGAACACCATTCGGATATGATCTCAAATCCAAAATAAACCAAAGGGAATGATGGGAATCGGGCTATCGGACCTCTAACCTACAACCGAGCCCGAGTACTAGAGGGATTGGCACAACAAATCCTTCTATTCCAACCGACCATTGCCGAAGCTAAGTAATTCCTTGCAAAGTCAGCCTTTATGCCGAGCTGTATGATTGCCTATTTTTTTGTAGTATGCCCTTTTTGTAGTATGTCGAATTGAAGAGTACTCATTAACGCCTGAGTGAACCAATTACTCGGCATCTTTCTTGCCGAGAAAGAGAGATTTAGATTGGTTAAGCTATCTTTACTCGGACAAGCCATCTATTTGTACTTTTTTGTCCGTATCTTCTAATAATGTCACCAACGTAGCATCGCTACGTGTACAGTATCACGTGCAGAATCTGTTGTACCAATGATTATTTTTCTTGTATATTTATTTTTGTCCTTTTATATCTTGTAAATTACTTCCTTAAGAAATGCCCTTTTTGTTTTTTCCTTTCTTAGGCAAGTTGCCTTAACTTATGGGTATAAATGCCCTTATACTTATAACTGTAAAGCAATCAGATCAGATCATCCTTAATACACTTGAGTATTTTTCTTCCTTGTGTAAACACTCCATTTACTCTCGGCATCACTTTTATCCTAACCCTTAAGCAAGGCTAGGTGGCAAATAACCTTACCGGACCGATTCATACATCGTATTGAATTGTGTCATGAGTTCTTAGATGTTCCATTGGTGCATCATATCTTCTGGAGTTGTTTATAGATTTTGCTTACCCTTTTCATTTGTCATTTATTCCTTTTGAACTTTCTTCCATTAAGTTCTTTCGAGCTTCCTATAAGCTTAAACCCATCTAGTGACTAGCCTTATCTATTTTTTGTTACGATTCGTATCATTGGGGTTCGTGGTTTGATGGTAATCTCAAGTGGAGTATGTTCTCTATTGCACAAGTCCTAGTTTGGTGACCAAATCGCAAGTGTACGGCATTAAACTCCTTGAGACCTGAATTAGAGTGAGCAAAATTTCTCTAATCTTATGATGACTGGTCAACGTCACGCGATGGTATTTACTTAATTATGTATTGCATCTAATTAAACTTGCTTGAAAAACCTGGTTTCTTTATGTGAAATATGTGCTACTATCTTTGTTTCACTTATTGAGCATGTTGTCACTTATTCTCTTATAGTTGTTTCACAGGTTTCCCCAATAGATTCACTAGTACTATTCTAAGTTTTAGAAGACTAGAGAACAGGGTTGAGGAGTGAGATTCAAAATTACCTGATTGGACTTTTACTTGATTTATTGACTATACTAACTTCTAGGAAAACTAATAAGGTCTTTTTAAGTGACCTCTAGTTTTCAACTAATGGGATTTATTCCATACTCTATAAGTCGATGGTTTTTAATAAAATTTTTGAAGATCTTATATCTTTTCATAACAACATAAGCTCTTGAAATTTTTAGTAAATTCAAGGTTTTAATCTTCATATAATTTATAAAACTTGATTTCCTTATGGATTTAAGCTATAAAAAATATTTTTAGTAACCATTTTGAAAAATTGTACCATAGGTTGATTTTTACCATGTACTGAATGAGATGCTTCTAAGTAGTGGAGTGATGCATGCTTTGTGTAAGTTACATTTACGTTGGTGGCTAAGGTGGCTAGCTTCTAGCATAGGTTGGTAGCTAAGGTAGCTAGCTTCTAGCATAGGTTGGTTTATATGGTGGCGTTATTACGACTCTCTAGTTTAGGGTATGACATGAACTAAATAACATAAATTGGGATATCTAGATACTGATCACTAAGTGTAACATGAAGGATCTTTTGGGATTTAATAAATCTCTTATTTTTATTAACTAGTGGAATTTAAGCATTAAGCTAACAGGATTTGCTTCTCTGTTAGATTATAATCCTAATTATACCCTACTTGAATGGCTTCTAGGATAGGACTCCTTAAAACAATGTTAAAAGCAAGAATCCCACATATAAATAATAAATAAACTAATTCCAAAAGGAACTTATAACTTATCTCTAAGCTTATAACGAATCCCTTCAATTATGGTAAATCTAATTATGTACTAAGACTTCAATACATAATATTAGATGAATTGAGCTAAGACATTAGAAATAATAACTTAATTCAAGTTAAACACATAAATGAATTAATAAAAATAAGAAGATTGCATTGAAATAAATCAATTTATATACACTACATGGTTACCTTAATGGTTTATAGATCTAGATATTGTTGCTTCTAAGTTAGAATCATAGGAAAGATAAAAACTTTCATAGTTACAACAGTGTTGCTATTCGCTATTCTCTCATTCTCTTCTTCTCCCCCTCTCCTAGATACAATTGTCTATCTTCTATTTAAAGTGTCTAGACTAAATAATCTCCAAATGGCAAGTGCATCATGGCAAATTGGACTTATATGGCCATGAATATAGCTATAGTGGTTAGGCATGAACAATACCTTATAATAATTGTTGCAAGAATTATCTTGAAATTAATTATGAAGGGAACATAGTTAGGGAACACAATCGTAGTGAGTGATCGTAGTTGTACCTTTGTCAAAAAATCCTTCAAAATTCAAATTCCAATTGAGGACTAAGGGTCCATAACTAAGGAACACGACCATAGTGCCTAGTTGTAGTCATCTTCTTTACCTCTTTCTTGAACAAATTCTCCTCAACCCTTACTATCTCCAAGTTATCCTTCAAAATAGATAAAGTTTTCTCCAGAAATCACCTAAATTCATATCGCTTCAATTGAGTCTTGAAATAAAAAAAATAACTAAAATCAATAGAAAATTCAATTAATTTGTATCAAAATTGCTCAAAGATTCAGGAAAATAGCATGATAAATGATTTTAATTTTACATATCAAATTTCCCTACACTTAAACATTTTCTTGTCCTTAAGTAAATAAATTGATCCTTAACAAGGATTGATTAGAAAAAGTTAGGACAAGAACTGTTAAGATGAACTACTATTATTCAAGAATCATAAAAGAAAATCGAATTATCCCCACAAATAGATTTGCATCCCTTAAATTTTGTAGTCACTTTGTACATTCTTTCTCCCTGTTCACTTTTTCAATGCACGTTAGACATTAATATTAGAATTTAATGGTTAATTCCTATAAACTGGTGTTTAACCACATCATTTGAGCAAGGGTTCTTTTCCTAAATTTTAGTCTGGTTTTTATTTAGTTGGGCAAAAACCATATATGACTCCTGATAGGATTCCAAGCACTGACCTGGCAACGTATTAGGCTTCGGACTACATGGGAGGCTTGCTCACTAGCTCTACGTGAATGGATGACCTATTTATGTGCTCTACCATTGCTGAATGGCTTGCCTTGCTCTGCTGGGTCTACCTTGTTGTGCTGAGTATGCCTCGCTCTACCCTGATCGAACCCTCCTACAAACTTATCTATGAGCTATGGAAATATTAGAAGACTTGATGTGCTCTGCAAGTTCTATCCTAGCCTACTATTTGTGCCCTACTTTACCAAGTCTTCCTTGTTATACTTGATTCATTCTGCCCTACCATGGACGGCTTTATTCTATTATGTCAGGTCTACTTAGGTGAGCCATTCAGGACTGTCTTACCCTGCTCATCTACCCTACTTTATCAAGGTTGATTTGCTAGACCAAGGTTACTCGACCCAGATCTGCTCAGTCATGATGTCGTTACCTGGCCATTCCATACCAGTGCGACTATACCGGATCATATTTTAAAGATTGACCTTGTCCAGACTGGCCTGACCATGCAAGCTTGGTCACTGTCATAACAGGTTGGCTACTATCATATCAAGTTGGCCTTGGGTCAGTCACTGGTACAATAGGTCAGATTGGCCATTTAGGGTTGGCCTTGGTAACATTAGGTCAACCACAAACATATCAGAGTGGCCTTAGAATTATCAAACCATCTAGAAGCTCAAGTCCAGCCCCTTTTAACACCAAGCAGGCCTGAACAGAAGCTTACCCTTACTCGGACCACAATATTGTTAGAACCACAGTAAAAATATACGCGCACTGTCCTTTCTTGACATCGTACAGTCCTTTCTAACAAAGGACATCCGTGTTCCTTCTTTTGCACAATTTTATATTTTCCTTGTAAATTATTCTCTTTTGTTCTTTAGCAAATAAGGACCATTCTTTTGTAATTTCTATAGGTTAGGATTTTCCTTAACTGGATGATATAAATATTGTCATACTGTTAAAGTTGAAATAATATCATAATACAAAGAATATACTAAACTTTTCACTCTCTTGAGCTAAGTGTCCCTCTTTCTCTTGAGCTACACTTATCTAGCCCTTCTAAGTGCAGATTAATGGCGAGTGACCTCTGGCCATATTTGTGTATCATATCAAGTGTGATTTAAGCTTGTGTAAGGCATTGGTGCATCGTATCCTTCGTCGATGCATAGGAAATCCTTACTCAACCTTCGACTATTATTTACTTTTCAAGCTATCTTGCGGCTTAGACCCATCCTTTTGGTTATGCATAATATCGGGTTCATGTGTTCATCCATGAGTCTGTATCATCTATCAAAGTACGGTTCAAAAAAGGAAGTGTGTGGAGATGCTGAGAAGGTTTGTTTGTGATTGTTGATTAGTGGTTGTTGTGTTCTTTTCGTAGATACTAGAGTTGGTTTGATTAGAGTAAGTTTTGAAAATACTAATCCACAAATCAATTAGTCTAGTTCCTATTGTGCTTTATTGTACTTCGTTCTCCATTGCAAAAATAGAGGAGGTTCATTTTTGTGTACGGTTGTGCGTTTGAGTATATTGGTTACTAGAGTTAAGTTCGAAAGTGGGCTTTTGAGATTGAGCCATATTGATTGTGGTTTAGGTCGTTAAATTTGGATGGAGGGTCATTCAATGGGATTCTTTCATGTTATTACAACAACAATTAGTGGCACATGTTGTGGCTATTTGTGTTGAAATAAGAGTTTTGGACATTAATTTGTAGTGTTTTGTGGTTGTTGGCTATGGAAGCTTTGTTGTTGCCACGAAAACAGGTGGTAGATTTTCTTAGTTGTTGCATTAGACAAATTAATGCTAATGGTGATTACGGTTGCGCTAATAGGTAATGTTGCTAACTTAGGGATTGGTGTTGTCTTTGGAGCTCGAAGTGTATGTCTAAACTGAGCCAAAGAAGTGAGGCCTCTAGGTACTGAGCTATGCGGGCATTCGAGTTACTTTAACCTGATAGTTGAGCTGTTTCTAGTAGTTGAGCTAAGTCAAAGTGTCAAGGTGAAGTTGAAGATCTGAGTTATGCAAGTATTTGAGCTACGGTATCCTTGAAATCACTGTATTGGATAATTCTAGTCATTGTTGATGAAACTTCTTATAAGCCGAGCTAGTATGCTAAATTAATACCTCCATTTAACATAGCTTATAATAATCGACGAAGATACGGTTTTGACTATGACTATGAAGACATAAGGCCAAGGATACCCATGTTTGATGGTTATGGATCTCCAAATGAATACTTAGATTGAGAATTCTAAGTTAGTAAAGTCTTTGAAAAGTATCCGTACTTTGATCGTAACAAGGAATACATTATAAAGGATAAACTTTAAGGCGTTGCTAGGACTTGGTGGAAGAATGTATTAAGGAAAAGGATCCTAAGAGGGGCGAGTACTATATGGAGCTCGATGAGACCTACAATGAGAGAAAAATTTGTACCCCCATTATATCAAGATGAGTTGTATGAAGAGCCAACTACCTTGTCGTAAGGACAAATGAGTGTCTAAGAGTTTGCCTAAGAGTATAAGGTGCTCTTGCAATAGTATGAATTGGATGAATCTCTTTCATATACTATCTCGAGATTCATGAGAGGATTGAGGCCAGAGATTGCTAGACGTGTTTACCCCTCAAGAGTAAGGAGCTTAAATGAAGCTATCCAGCTAGCCTTAAGAGAAGAATCTACCATTGGTACTGACTATTATGATGTGTAGGAACAGCTAGAGGTTATACTTGATTAGCTTAAGCAACTCAGAGAAGAAATAATGCAGTAAAGGAATACTCAAATAAAGCAAACTGACGAGAAGGAAGGTCGAGGAAAGGAAGTAGAAAAGGAAGAGTTGAAGGTTGCTAGAGAGATGAGTAGTAAAGGTGAGAAAGATCGAGTTGAATTGTGGTTAAACCCCATGTTCCTAAATTGATTCCATCACCTACTATAAATGCTACATATGGTAGCTCCAAGAATTACTATGTTTGCTTTCCTCAAATTGGAATCTTGCATCAAGTCATTCGATAGGTTTACATGGCATTGATATGAGCAAATATAGCATTGCACCCATGAGCTATTATCAACCGTAGATTGGAGTTTATCAGAGCTGAGGTGATGGATACATATACTGGGGATACGTCTTGTTAACCCTTGGGACTCTCCTATTGGAAAGAGCTGAGATGTGTAGATGGAAGGAAAACGAAAAGCCGAATTACAAGGAAGCAGGGGGAATGCTGATTACAATTGATGAGGAGATCATGATGCCCGAGATAGCTGAGCTTGAAGAGGTAGAAGCACTTACCATTGAAGAGACATCTTACACCCTGCCAATACATGATCTGTAAACCCCTAATTCTTTGTATGACCCTGAGATCGTGTTGCTTCTTATAATTGATAGTTGCTGGGACAATTAAGGTGTAGTTGATTAGATCCATGATGAGTCAAAGGAAAAATCTGAGATAAAAGGTATGCTTAATAGAGCCCATAACTAATGGAGGGAGCATTAGCTGGTGATGCCCTTGTTACAAGAACTACAGTGTACTATGTTTAAATTTAGATTTTGTCGATTAGTGCTTGACCCTAGAGGGATCTAGAGCAGCCAACTGCTAAAGTTTTGGGTTGAAACTTTTCAAAGAAGGAGGAAATGATAAGATTTTAGGCACTAACCGAATAACGTGCTAGGCTTTGAATTACATGGGAGGCTTGCTCATGAGCTCTATGCAAATGGATGACCTATTTATATGCTCTATCATTGCTGAATGACCTACATTGCTCTGCTAGGTCTACTCTGTTGTGTTAAGTACACCCCGCTCTACCCTGACCAAGCCTTCCTATAAACTTATCTATGAGTTATGGCAATATTAGAAGACCCAATGTCCTCTGTAAGTTCTGTCCAGGCTTACTATTTGTGCCTTGCTTTGATAAGACTCCTTGCTATACTTAATCCATTCGGCCCTATTATGGTCGGCTCTATTCTATTCTGTCGAATCTATTCGGATCAGCCATCAAGACTATCTTGCCCTGCCCATCCGTCCTACTTTACCAAGGTCGATTTGTTAGACCGAGGTTACTTGGCTAAGATTTGCTCAATCATAACGTGGCTGCCCAACCATTCCATACCAGTGTAGCTGTATCAAATCATATTTTAAAGATTGGCTTCGTCCACTTCAGACTGACCCCGCCATGCGAGTTCGGTCACTGCCATAGCAAGTCAGCTACTATCATGTCAGGTTAGCTTTGGGTCGATCACTAGCATAATAGGCTAGATTGGCCATTTAGGGTTGGCCTTGGTAACATTGGGTTGGCCACGGACATATCAAAGCAGCCCTGGAACTATCAAACCATCCAGAAGCTCAAGTTTAGCCCCTTCTAACGTCGAACAAGCCTGAACAGAAGTTCACCTCTGCTCGGACCACAATATTGTCAGAATTATAGTAAAAATGCGCATGCATTATCCTTCACGGACATTGTACAGTCCTTTCTAACAAATGACGTCCGCATTCCTTCTTTTTCATGATTTTATATTTTCCTTGTAAATTATTCTCTTTTGTTTTTTAGCAACTAAGGACCATTTTTTTTGTAATTTCTATAGCTTAGGATTTGCCCTAACGAAATGATATAAATATCGTCATATTGTAAAATTTGAAATAATATCATAATACAGAGAATATACTAAACTTTTCACTCTCTTGAGCTAAATGTCCCTCTTACTCTTGAGCTACTCTTATCTAGTCCTTCTGAGCGTGGATTAATAGCGAGTGACATCTAGCCATACTTGTACATCATATCAAGTGTGACCTGAGCTCATGTGAGGCGTTGGTGCATTATATCTTTCGTCAGTACACGAGAACCCCCTGCTCAACCTTCGACTATCATTACCCCTTTGGTTACGCGTGATATCAGGTTCATATGTTCATCCACGAGAACATATCAACTCCTTTCCATTTAGTTAAGATATATATAAATCTCTCCCAACTTTGTTGAATACTATAATCAAGAGTAAATACATGTTGTATTGACTCATCTCTTGCTCATTCCCTTAACATAAGGTTTTACTGGTAGACTTTTTAACTTATCTAATTATCAAAGCTTCAATGACAACGAGAAAGCACCTTACTCTTCTAAGAGACCAAGGCCGATCTTTCCTTATTTAGCTATTTTTATAATTAATATTGATAGAAGAAAAGTACCTTGCTCTTCTGAGGGACCAAAACCTATTCTTACCAATCACTATTTGTTATACTTTTAATTATGCCTTTAGCAAATTGAATTTTTAAGGGGAAATTACAAGAGACAGGTTTTATTTACTTATTTACTCAAGATTATAGAATTCTAAAAATCAAGAGGAATAAGCGTAAATCTAAATAAATTTTAGAAGTAGCATATGATTAGAGCTCAACTTCAATGATCAATTAATTAGTATCCTAGAAACCTAGGCTATTAACATGTAACTTTCACTCCACAAGAATTCCACCATTCAATCCTAACAATGTGCTCCGTATGCAAGAGTGACTTTGGAAAAATTTAGTACAAACATTATTTCCTTAGCAATGGTAATTGCAAAAATTTTTAGGGGGTCACAATAAATAGTTCAAAGTAAACAATGATTTTTAAATAATAGTAGTATTCCCTTTTTATACACTTAATGGAGTGCATTGTCCTTAATATACCGAATTCTAAATTATAGGCAAAATTACTGCTATAAAATAGTGGAGAAGTAAATAAGAACATAGGAAAAACAATACTCCCTTGAATATTTCGAATTTGATCGAATAGCTTATTAAGAATTTAGGGTGATGTCGTTGGATTTGATTAATTCCAAAGATCTATGTTAATACACTCAAAGGAAAAAGATAAGAGCATATGCGGAAAAAAGAAACTTTTATTGATTTATGGAATTGAATGAGCAAGAACATTAACATAAAACTAAAAACATGAAAATGCAAAGGAAATTCAACAACTAACTAACTAAACTCTTATTCAAATAAAAATTGTAAAAATCGAAAAACATCAAATCAATTAAAAGTTCCTAAAAGAAATCTAAATCTTCCACATTGGTTTCATCTTCCAAATCCACATCAATCGATTCATTTTCTCCATCACCCTTGGAAGATTCTTCTTCTTAGGTCTTAAATGTCACTTCTTCCTCTTCCTCATCACGCTTAAGTTCATCGTTCTTGCCACATCAATCAATTCCTCATCCGTTAGTGGAGGAATTTTTATCTTGACTTGGTCGAAGAGATTACTACAAAATTCCATCATTCAGCTTTGTTTCCTAAACAATCTTTTCAAGGATTGTTCCATAATCTCTTGAGATTCAACTAACTTTTGAAATTGTGTCTTTAGTTTCTTCACCTCCTTAACAAGTTCATTGTTGGTGAAAGTTTCAACTACTTTCCTTTTAGGGGGTAATTTATCAACCTCATCAGGAAGAAGTCCTTTCGAATGGAACGTAGAAAGATTCATCAAGATAGTGTTATAGGTTATGGTAATTTGAGGATTATCCACTAGAAGTTTGAGTTGTTTGGCTAAGATGATGACATAAGGTCCACAACCTAGCCAATTTACCCTAGAATCCATCCCTTGATGCTACATATAGAATGTAAGAGCAATCGCAAGAATGACGGGGTATCCTTCTACAAGGCTATAGAGGTGGAAAACTTCGTACATAGCCACCTTTCTGATACATTTTCCTCTTGTACTAATTGTGTGTATGAGAAGTCAATGGAGGATTCTATGATTTGGATTTATTAGGTAAGATCCTGATGAAATATCGCTTACTAGTCCTCTCACCAACGCATGCCTCCAAAACCTTTCGTCACTCACCAGAAAAATTATCTCTAATCAGCTTGCCAAGGATGAGGCGTAGTTTACAGGAGAATGGTGGAAGAACTCTTTGAGGGCTCATCTTAAACATACCGTTTGTCAGGCTCCAAGTGCCAAACGTTATCCATCGAATATCGAAGCCAAGAAGTCGAGTACCAAGGTTGACTAACCCTGTGCTGAGGCCAAGGAGCTTATCATATGACATTACACCTATCATTTAGACCCCTTTTGTATCGAAGCTAAGGTACCGAATGCTAAAGCCTACTCACCGAATGAGGAGATCCCCTTCATGATGGCCCTTACCCTTCAACTTACTATCTCTATTACATTACACGGTGGCACTTACATTTGCTACTAGTATGGAGCCAATATTTCATTATCACCTGTCCTTTTGCATGATACTATACGATTTTTCCCTTTTTGTTATTTGTCTTATTTACCCATTTTCATATGTACTAGGAATCTCTTTTAGTAAATACTTTTTTGTAGTTTTCTTTATTTATAATGTTTCCCTAGGGACTTACTATAAATAGCCCATTCTCCTTGTAGCTAGGATCATCTTACATTCCACACAAACATTGAATATAGTTATTCTTATGAGATATTCTTCTTAAAGTTTATTTTCATACATTCTTATCTAATCTTATCAAGTAGCTTAAGATTAGTGGTAGGTGGACCTTGGCATTAGCTTGTGTATTACATCAAGTGAAGTGTCAAGTCGTATTGTGTTCGTAGGTGAGTCATCTCCTCTAAGCAACCTCACGTTTAGCTACTATATTCCATTCATCAACCTACCCATACTATTTTCTTTGATATTTCGAAAGATCCATTGGTTCTTATTTCCTATGGTAAGCTATAGTGATAATATATCTCCTAGGCACATCAGATCATCTCTCTAATCTTGGATTGTATATTTTCTCACCATTAAATTTATTTCAGTGACTTGCAAGAGTAACACCAAGAAGAAGTTTACATAGAAGTGTTTAGAACTTCAATGAATGAACAAACTCCTTATCATATATCCCCATCAAAACCCTAAACTCAACAATTGAAAGGCTAAATTCAATGTTTTGAAATCGAAATGAAATTGAGTTTCAAGTTCTAAAAGGAACTTAGTCGTATTCCAACGACAAGATGGTTAGGCATTCGTGAGTCAATTCTTTATAAACTAGTTCTTGAGTCAAGAAAAACTTATCCTAACCCCTTCTTTCAACCATGGTATGAATCTTAGGTTCCATGTTTGCAAGTTTCAAGGCTTCCTAATCAATGAAGCTTGATCGGAAGAAAGTCTCTTTATATAAAGTTTCATAACGAGTTTTGTTTTTAGAATTATTGAATTGCAACATATGTTCAGGGTATGGTGGTAGGGTGGCTAAATAATCCTCTTCCAAGATTTTCAATGAAATTTTAATGAAGCAACTAAATTTTGAGGAAAGTTACAATAATATCTTCACTTTAGGAAATTAGTAAAATAGGAGATATCCTTGAATATTCATTGCATCTTTGTGAATAGGAAAGTGAATTAGGAAGAGAAAAGTAGATTTATGTAAGAGACATTAAAAATAGGAAATTTCACTTCACTTTCTTAAAAATAAGATTCGACACATCTTTGTTTTATTGGCAATTAGAGTACATGGGCATCACCACGATCGTGATTAGTGGCTGTGATCGCTATTATGGTTGACTCATTGGAATTTCTCTAAGTGTAATTTCTCAACGAAAGGAACATTAGGATCACTACGAACGTGGTCACTAGCTATGGTCACCTCATAATAAGTTTTTTATCTCAACTTCTTATTTTCCATATCCTAAAAGTATATGGCTGAGAACCCAAATGCGGTCCTAGGCTATAGTCTTCTCGTAATTCAAAACTTTAATTTTTAAACTTAATTTAATTTACAACAAAAGGAATATGAGCAAGACTACAAGCATGGTCTTAGGCCATGGTCCTTACTAGACGCAAACTTACCTCTTCTTCTTATATTCTATGCTCTAATTTACTATCATGATTCCTTCCAGCCTCTTCCTTAGTCATCGCAACCCCTTTGTTTGTCATGATTTGTCTTGAAACACTCAAGAAAAATCTAGAAACCAGTGCAAAATCAAAAAGATGTAAAACGAGATGTTAACAAAAAAGAAATCAAATATGCTTGGGTTGCCTCCTAAGAAGTACTTTTGGTTAATGTCATTCGCTCGAAGAGTTAAGAATAAAATTACCCGTTTTCTATGATTGAATGGAGATCATAGTCAAGGTTATTTTCCTTTTTGAGCTCTCCTCCTAGGTATATTTTGAGTTGATGTCCATTTATCTTAAAAGTTCCTTTCTCAAGACTTGAGATTTTTAAGCAGAAATGCCGGTGTCATAATGTAAGGTCCTGACCATCTAGATCTAAGTTTACTTGAAAAGAGCTTCATGCAAGACTGGTACAGCAAAACTTTACCTCAAACTTCAAATTGTTTTCCTTACATAATTCGGTTGTCATGAAATTGCTTGGCTTTATTTTTTAATATCCTTGAGTTCTCATAAGCGATATCTTGCCATTCTTCTAGCTCATTTAGCTAAAGTTTCTTGTATTCACCTATGTGTTCAAGATCAAGGTTAGCATGTTTTAGGCCCAATAAGCCTTATGCTTAATTTCTACAAGTAAATGACATGCTTTATTATTGATAAGCTGATTTAGGGTCATTCCAATCGGTGTCTCTTATGAGGTTCTATAGGCCCAAAGAACATCAATGAGCTTCTCAAACTAGTCTCTATGATTATACTCGATGATCTTTTCTAAGATCCGTTTAAGGTCCCTCTTTGCTACTCTCACTTGTCCAATAGTTTATGGATGGTTTGGAGTTGCAATTCGTTGTTTAACTCCTTGTCGTTTAATACTTTCTCTAATTAAACATTGTAGAAATGGGTTCCTTTATCACTTATCAATGCTCCAGGAACACCAAATCGAGTAAGTAAACTCTTTAGGAACAGTCTTACTACCCTAGAGTTATTAGTTGGTAGAGCTTATGCTTCTATCCATTTAGACACACAACTAATGGCTATTAAGATGTAGTTATTTCCATTCAAATTTGGAAATGGTCCCATAAAATATATATCCCCAATATAAAAAATTTCGCAGATCAAAATTGGTTCTTGTTGCATTTCATCTCTTTTAGATATGTTTCTTTCCCTCTAACATCTATCACAAAGTTCCACAAACTTATGTGCATTTCTGAGTAGTGTTGGCCAATAAAAACCATATATAAGGACTTTATGAGCCATCTTATTCGTACACAAATTTCCTCGTGTTAGTCTTAAATGATAATGTTCTAGAATCTACTGACCTTTTAAATGAGAGACCCATTTACGGACTATTTGATCCTCAATAATAATGAATAAATAAGAGTCTTCCAAAAAATAACTTTTAATATCATAGAAAAACTTTTTCTTTTGTCTAAAATCTAAACGTGAAGGGATAATCCTAGCTACTAGATAATTAGCTATGTTATCAAACCAAGGAGTTTCCTAAGGACTTATCAAGTATAGCTTCTTGTCTATGAACTCATCATTAATTTCTTGTTCATTGAGTTTCTCCAATGAAGGGTGTTTGAAGTGTAAGAGATGGTCAGCTACTAAGTTCTCTACTCCCTTTGGTCTCTAATTTCCAGGTCAAATTCTTAGAGTAAAAGAATCCACTTGATCAATCTTGGCTTAGCATTTGTCTTATTCAACAAGTATTGTAAAGCAAAGTAGTCAATGTAAATGATAATTTTAGACAAGATAAGATATGACCTATGTATTTCAAACTTCTTTGTGGTTGTACTATAGGTTTGTAACCTTCTTCAAGTAGGATTTTATGTGTAAAAAATGAGGAAATAATTCCTTTGATGTAAAAAATATTCCATGCAATCGCTCTCTTGTGATCCTTTAGTATAATTGGGAGTTTACTCTTCTGCTGTGTGGTTAATCCTAAGGAAACTATCCCTGGTAGCTTTGAGTTTTCCTTTAAGACTGCATACTCCATATAGTCTAGAAGCTACTTCAACTCCAATCTGCTGGTTCTTCAATAAAAGGCTTCAATTTCGCTTCCTTCAGATGTTTAAATCATTCAACCCTTTGTTCTTAAGTTGGAAGATTGATTTCTAGCTAAGCTTCTACTTTAGTTATATTCAGATCACTAGACTCTTCATCATGAATTCCTCATGTCAACCATGATTCTAAAGGATCTTTAGATAATAATTCTTGCAACGTATCAAACATAAAGTAATCAGTATAATCAAGACTAAAACATATGATTTCTTGTTCAGCACATTTTCTCATTGCTTCTTTATTTTCAATTACCATCTCTTCTTCTCTTGTCCTTAATGTAAGCTTACCACTGCTAATAGCTATAATAGCTTTAGTTGTAGCTAGAAAGGTTTACCTAGAATAAGTAACATCACAATATCCTCATCAATGTCTAATATGACAAAATCAGCATGAAATATAAATTATCTATTTTAACAAGCACATCTTGAATTATACCCCTAGGATATTGTACCGATCTATCAGCTAGTTGTAAACTCATCCTAGTTGGTTTAGGTTCACCTAGGCTTAGTTGTTTAGATAACTTATAAGGCATTAAATTTATGCTAGCATCTCAATCAACTAATACTTTTTTAATAGACAAATTTCCAAGAAGTTAAGGGATGATAAAACTCCTTAGATCCTTTAACTTTATGGGAAGCTTGTTTTGCAAGATGGCTAAGCACTCTTCACTAAGCATAACTGTAACTAATTCTTCTAACTTCTTTTTGTTGGAGAGAAGCTCCTTTAGAAATTTTGCATACTTGGGCATCTACGACAATGCTTCCACTAAGGGTAAATTAAGGTGCAATTGTTTAAATGAGTCTAGAAACTTATTGTATTTCTCATTAGTGCATTCCTTCCTTAACCTTTAAGGGTATGGAATGGGTGGTTTGTATTCCTTGACCTTTAAGGGTTCTAGTTCTTCTTTAAGCAATTCAAAGGTTTCTACAATGTTATCCTTACCTTCTTCTATCATTGGTTTGGGGTTGATTGGTGCCTTTTTGGGTTACTTGGCAATTGACAACTCCTTACCACTTCTTAAGGTCACAACTTCCACTTTAGCTTATGGTAAAGGCTTAGATTGCTTTTTAACTATAATCATAGCAATTTGCTCTTTGTGCTTTTCAATACTTAATAGTTTGGCATCACTATTCTACATGTACTTAATCAACATCTCTTCCAATTTAGAGTTCTCTTCATTTAGAGGGTGAGTTTGGAATCCATAAGGAACATTGTCATTCCTTGGTGGATAAAAAAATTACATGCATAAGAGAAACACACCCTACCCCATTCTTCATTTTCGTTAAAAGGTAAACATTGAAAACCCATTGATTCATACCATAATAAGGTAGGTTTTGGTAATAAGGTTGCATGTATCCTCCTAAGTTAACTATATTAGGCATCGTAGAATGTTGTACTAGCATAGGATAGAAATCTAACCTTTTGTATAGTGCCTCCACCTGTGCTGCTAAGGTCATGGTGGACTTTACATCCTTCAATGTTGATTTCTTCCTATTGATTTTTTTACCTTCCCAATGATAGCTATTCACAGTTAAGCTCTTAAATAAAACATACACTTCACTAGGTGTCTTTGAGTTTAATATACCACCTATAGATGCATCAACAAGTTGTTTATTCCATAATTTAATCCATTGCAAATGGTTGATACTTGCATCCAAAGTGGCAGAGCATGATTTAGGCATTTTCTAAGCAACTCTTTAAAACATTCCCAAGCATCATAAATTGTTTCCCTGTCAGACTAGGTGAATGATGAGATATCACTCCTAAGCTTAACTATCTTAGCTGAATGAAAATATTTTTCTAAAAATTTTTCTATTAGTAAATCCCAAGTATTAATCGTAATTTTTTGTGATAAGGCTAACCATTGCCTTTCTTTTCCCTATAAAGAGAATAGAAACAATCTCAACTTCACCACATCATTTGTTACTCCTATTTTGAAAGTTGCACAAATCTAAAAAAAGCTAGCAAGATGTGCATGTGGGTCCTCCTTTAGAGAGCCTTTAAATCACGATTGCTGTTGAACCATCTGGATAATAATTGGTGACATCATAAACTTGTTTACGGTGATAACCGGTCTTGCAATACTGGAGTTGGCTCTACTAGTTCATGCATTAATGTAGTTGAACATAGTTTATGTGCTTCATCGTTATTGGCCATTGCTCCAATTTTTTCTCCATATGAACAAGAAAATTCAAGTTAAATTTTGGGCTATTTAACAAAAATAAAAAGAAAACCAACAAAAATTAAAATGATCAACAATGCTTGGTAATGGTGCTAAAAACTTAATAGAGTGTATATTGTGCTATTAGGTAAGTATACTTATCAAATAATAGTATAAAGAACTATAAGAGTCCTGCATTATTGATTTTATAAGGATTGAACACTTACTCACCCATTCTAATTACTTTAATCTATGTTGAATTGTAATATAATTGATAAAATAAATAAAAACAGGAAATATAATTTAACTAAAAAATTAACTAACAATGTAATAATAGGAATAAACTAAATAACATAAATTGGGATATCTAGATGATGATAACCATGAGAATAACATGTAGGATCTTTTTGGATTTTAATGAATTTCTTATTTTTATTAACCGAAGGAATTCAAGCATTAATCTCATAGAAATTGCTTCTTTATTAGATTCCAATCCTAATTACATCTTACCTGAACCGCTTCTAGGATAGAACTCCTTAGAACAACATTAAGAACAGGAATCTAGTATAAAAATAATAAATAAAATAATTCTAGAAGAAACCTATAACTTATCTCTAAGTTTATAACAAATCCCTTCAATTATGGTATATCTAATTATGTATTGGCATCATAAATTCAATATATAATATCAGATAAATTAAGTTGAGACTCTAGAAATAACAACTTAATTCAAGTTAGATACATGATTGAATTAATAAAAATAAGAATATTGCATTAGAATAAAACGTTTTATATGCACTATATTATTACCTCAATGGTTCACAGATTTAGATATTGTTGCTTCTAAATTAGAATCATAGAAAAGATAGAAACTTTCATAGTTACAAGAGTGTTGCTATTCCCTGGTCTCTCATTCTCTTCTTCTCTCTCTCTTCTATATACAATTGCCTATCTTCTACTTATAATGTCTGGACTAAATAATCTCCCAATGGCAAGTGTATCATAGCAAATTGGACGTATACAATCATGAACACGGCTATGGTGGTTAGGTGTAAACAACACCTTCCAAGAATTCTTGCGAGTATTGTCATGAAATTAATTACGAAGAGAACATAATTAGGGAACACGGCCTTAGTAGGTACCATAGTCATGCCTTCGTAAAAAATCCTTCAAAATTTAAATTGCAATTGATGACGAGGGCTTTAATGCTGTGGTACATACCCATGGTCATCTTCTTTGCTTGTTTCTTGAACAAATTTTCTCCAATCCTTGCAATGTTCAATTTATCCTTCAAAATAGATGAAATTTTCTCTAAAAATCACCTAAATTCTCATCTTTTCATCATATTGCTTCAACTAAGTCTTGAAATAAAATAATAACTAAAATCAATAGCAAATTTAATTAATTTATATAAAAATTTCTCAAAATATTCAGGAAAATAACATGGCAGATGAGTGTAATTACTCTCTTGTATTTCATTATGGTTATCAACATCACTCTCGATGACTAACTTAGTAAGGTTGGAAGTGATATTAGCATTTTCATTATCTACCTATGCAAGGTATCTTTAGCTTTCATTTAGAGCATTAGATTTGATCAAGGCAAGTATGTAAAGGAAGAAAGTATAAGTAAAGAGAACTAAAGCACAATAAAGAAAAGGAAATTGATCTTTTATTTAGTGGATTCAAAGGTTCTCACAAGTACATAATTTTGAAGAACAATAATAATTATTGCAAAACTCATGAAAATACTAAATTATGGTCTATCCTTTACCCTAGCATAGACATATTACTATTCGTAGAAATAGAGAACCAATTATTCAAATGAAGCTAGAGCTTGTAGGATGAGCCTATTGATCTAACTTTGCTAGGGGCAAATTTCAAGGTTCAAGTGTCAACCCGGATGAATGTCTCGATCAATGGTGGGAAGGTCATTAAGGCATGATATAATTTGTCACCTCTCATACCTCTTGCTTACTTACTCTGGAACTCTTCCATCAACATTAGGATATAGCCAAGACCATAAGTACCAATCTAACCTTCCTTAAACTTCATCTTTTCGGTCTTTCTTTCACTAGGATTGGTAACCACGTAAACTTCATCAAACATTTAGAGATTAAAGTCCTCTTATTCCTCAATGCCTATATAAGGTGTAGCTATTTCCTTGTAAATGTCGTAATCTTGACCACCCAAAATTATCATCACCTAGCTATTTGAGATAGACTTAACCTTCTAATGTAGGCTTAAAGGTATAGCCCCTACTACACCGATCTAAGGTCATGCCAAGGGTAAGTAAAAAGACCTTGGGATGTTGAGAACTGAGAGTTAGTTATTGAAAGTTTAAGGGCCAATGTCAATTAGTAAGTCAATCTCCCTTATGATCTCTCTTCTAGAGCCATTAAAAGCCTTAACTACTATAAAACTTGGTTTGATTGTAGTCAAGTTGACACCTAACAATTTTAAGGTAGCAAGAGGATAAACATTTAAGGATGACCCGTTGTTAATGAGGACTCTAGTTATGATTATGTAACTACTCCTTACCACTATGAAAAGCGATTTAGTGTGTTGATTACCTTCCTTACTCAATTCTTCTACTGAAAAGGAGATCTAATCTATGGTGAGGATAGAATTGGTAATTGGTCCCATTTTTTCAACCAACATTTTAAAGGGACCTTAACCTCCCTCAAGGTTTGGAATAGAGTTTCTGATGCTGGTTGAATGCCATTAACAAACCTATGAGTGATATCTATGCTTGAGTCTTAACGAGTCGCTTAATTATCTTATATTCAATTGATTTTATCATTTTAGTGAACTTAGATAGCCTTTCCTCATATTCAACCGATTTGTTGCTCATCTCCTCTAATACATTCTTCTTTTAGGGTATTCTTTTAGGTCACAGACTCTGCTTAAGCGGTTAATCCCACCAACAAGAGAACTTAATTGCCCCTAGTTAACTACTTAGTAATTGAATGGGCTAGCTTTGTAATTCCCAGGTGTGATAAGTACATAGAAAGTATACCTCTTAGCTCTTGAGGCTTGTCTCTCTTCGATCTTATAAAATTCAATGATGATAGGTTTCCAATCTAAACCAATCATATTGATGGTAAAATTTGAGTCATAAAAAATTATGTTGATAATAGGGTTGTGGTTAGGCAAAAGGTTATTGTTGACATTTGGAAGTTGACCTTCCATGAAGTCTAGCTAAATTGAACCCTTATTAATTAAATCTTGAATTTTGTTTTTCATTCTTAAGTATGTGCCGATTGAGTAAACCACTTGTCCTATATGATATTCATACTTCTTATTAGGATCGAAAGCCTTTGGCCTATATCTTTCATTAGAGAGCTCAAATTGAATCAAATTATCTTTCCTTAGCTTCTCAAAAACTTGGTTAGGAGGAATTGGTATCCTAATGAACTGTCATAGAGCCTTAATGGCTTAAGGTTGGTTTTTGAATTACTACTGGACTTGCAGAGGATTTGTTCTAAAAGAGACCGGGCATTAGGCTTAGTGTTTGAATTTACCATGCCAATAGTAGCTTCTTTGACCTTGCTTGTAGTTGGTTTTGATGATGAAGAAGGTAGTCTCCTATCTAATGATTCTTGAAGTTTGCTAGAGGAGAAAGCACTTTAAATCTTGCACCCCGCTACTACCACTCATGCAAAACTGGATGGGGCTTACCCAATCAAATGGGAGAAATAGGGATTGTCAAGTGTATTGATGAAAGTTGAGGTTAGCTCCTTCTTAGTCATCGAGGTAGATATCCTTGCAGCCAAAGATCTCCATCTTTATGCATATTCTTTAAATGACTCATTATTCTTTTTTTGCAGGGCAACCAAATCCATCATGGTTAGTGCCACTTCAACATTGAACTTATATTGTTCATAAAATACCATAGCAAGTTTCTTTTGTATGTTCACTTGATTTAGGTTGAGCTAGGCATATTACATCAAAGTCGGACCTATCATACTATCTTCAAAAGTTTGTACTATGAGTTGGTCATACTGAACTTACTTGCCCATCTTTCGTACATACAACCTAATGTGCAACTTGGGGTATCCAAACACATTGTACTCTTGAATTCTAGTACTTTGAACTGTCCAAGGCACTGTCTAATATCATATGTAGAGAACTCTGTGATAACTTCTAAGTGCCTTCATCTTTTCAATGATTTGTTAGGTTAACCTTCTTTCTAACTAATTTAGACTATCTTAGTTAGGCCTTGAGTTAATTGTCTCGTGTTGACTTGGAATGAACATGTGTTGGGCTCAAAAATCAGGTTGGCCTTTGAATAGACCCCTTCAGATTCAAAAGACTCAAAAGTTGGTTTAACTTTTGGATAGCTTGCTTCTACTTTAAAGGGTGGAGCCTTAACATTCTTTCCATAGTAAGCCTTAGAGTGCTCTTCATTTGACGACACTATGGCTCTAAGTAAGACGATACTAACAAAGAGTAAATGCATTTGCTCGAAAAGTTTTCCTACAATTCGCTCTAAGTAGCGAATTCTCGGCTCAATAGGATCAAGGCTTTTAAGGTTGACATGATTATTTTTGTCGTCATTGGAATTGATGTTGTCATTTCCCTAATTGGTGATCTTAGTTTAAGAGCAAGTATTGATCAGACGTTTCTAAAAGACTTGATGTTTGAGAGCTATCTTTGCAACCTTAAAAGAACACTTCACAACAGATTCGCACAAATATATTTGTTCTCTTTTTCTTTCTTTTATTCATGTATTTATTTTTTGAATAAAAGAAAGTGAAATAAATAAATTAGTAAAAATGCAATTATGTATGGCACATAGATGCAAATAACGGAATCAACAATTAATTAGCAAGATAGTAACTTCATTTATTATTTCACAACTCTCGGAGTTTCCTTTACATTATTTCAAAAGAAAAAACATTGATCAAAGTACATTTATTCTTGAGTCCTCATATTATTCTTTTGATGATTAACTAGTGCCTTCTTTTGCTGATTATTGGGTCCTATTGTTGCTCCTTTCCTCTTCCTTTAGCTAATCTCAACTGCTTCTTTAAATTCTCTAAGTCTTTTTTGGGCCATCTTTAATTGGTGTTTTAAGGCATAAGAACATTGTTTAGATTCTTAGAAGAGGTTTTCCCACATGTTATGCTCCTCATAAATAATTTCTATATGAGTCTATACTTAATCCATATAGGTTCTAATTTCAGGGTTTGGATCTACTAGTATGGGTTGTAAGACCTCCAGTGCTCAATATTGGATTGTCCTTGCCTTATCGAGTTGATTAAATAGGTATTCTTTGGTAACCCTATGTTTGTCTACTTCTCCCATCCATTTGCCCAAATCAATGTTAGGGTTGATTACCCTTGTTTCCTATAGTTTCTTGATTGCCAAAGTTTAGATATCTTTCGTGGTATAAGGAGATGAAGATTTTCATAATTATGGGTAGTGACATCCAGTGAAGGTCAGTAGACTATTTCTTAAACTCCTCCAAACTACTTGATCATGTTATTTGGGTAATAACTTATATACCACTTCACTCCAATTAGAAGGATTGCATGATAATCTTTACAAACTAATATCACCTTCTTGAAATTGCTCGACCTTGTTGTTTACAAGATATCAACAACTTGGAATTTTCTTAAACCTTCAACCCAATAAAAAGTAGATTTCTCCTCTAACAAATGAACCCTATCAATGACTGAGTCTATTAAGTCAATCCTATGGGCAAACTCTCCTCAAATCAAGCTAAGCCTAAAACACTTCATATAACTTACAAACCAAACCATTAAAAATGTCATGCTGGTCATGAGTTTGCCATCATTTTTTCTTTTCAGGATATTTAGGCTTCTAACTTGTTCCATAAGTAAGTTAGGAAGTAAGACTTCCCTTCAAGAAACCGGCTTACCAATTTTGTGACCTTAAAGTGGATAAGGAAGTTCCCATTCTAGAATAAGATGCTCCTGAATGCAGCCAAGATAAAAGCCTTAATTTCATTTTTCCTTCAAGTTTTGGAATCACCACAAAGGATGGTCCACTTGTTAGAATTAAGTTTAATCATAATGTAAGTTTTCAAGTTTGCTAACTTAATGCAATTCTCATTGCTATCTTTTAGGGTATTGTTTACTTTAACCTTTAGAATTCCTAAAAATCTTGAAAAAGTGTTCATTGGATCAACTTCTAAGTTGGGGGTATTTATGCTTTCAAAGGGAGGATCTTAAAATAGTTAAGTATATTCTTTAAGTGTTGGGCTGATCAAGTGAAGTATTGAAAAGCTACTTCTTTTAGTTCCCTAAAATGAATGAGGGCCCTAATTGGGTTTATCTCAATCTTGACCTTAGGAAGTGATAGAATAGGCCTTATGTCGTTGATGATCATATCTTACTCTCTTAGGTTGAAATGTTGAAGCCACTAGCCCATAACGGGCCTGGGGTTGGTGGGCATAGTAATAAATTTTCTCTTCAAAATGCATGGAGTTGGATGAGCAGGCCATTTATTGAATAATTACAAAGAAAAAAATTGTTACAAGAATGGAAAAGACTATTTATAAAAAAATTATATTGACATGCCAAAACCTATTTACATCGGATCTATATTTACATCATCAATAAGATTATAAGGAAAAATAAGCAAACTCTAGGTTGCCATTTCTTTTATGTCATCTTGCTTGATTACTCTAGTTCTAAATGTCATATCTATACAAAGGGTGAGTTCCAAAGGTCCTTAACCTTTGTGACCTTACATGTTTTCAGAGATATAATTCATTAGTTACATTAAAGCTTAAGTGGAGTGGCTTAATGAACCCTGAAAGATGGTTATACCATAGCACCTGAAGCCCACATAACAGTTCCCTATCCTAAGATCCTAATATGGCCTGGTTTTAACCATGTCTATCATGCATATATTCTACATTTAATAACCCCAACACTAGCCTCTTCCTAACTCTTCGAAACTTAAACCCTAAAAGGTCAACTACAAGAGCAAAAGTCAATATAACTATATACAAATAAAAAAATATAAGAAAAATAACACTTAACATGGGTAGCTGGAAAGATAATCCTAAATTCGGAAGGTTAAGTAGCTAGTTCTCTTGCATCCCAAATGGAGTCGCCAAGCTATCGAGTCTAAATTTTTTGTTTTTTGTTTTCCTTAATTTGATATAAACTAAACTTTAGACCTATTTAGTTTAAACTCTCAACTAAAGTTAAAAAAAAAAAAAACAAAAAAACCAATTTCTTTATTTTTAAAAATATCTTAGGGTCGCCATCCGGTAAAAATTGAGAAATGTGATTAAATTAGAATCAATTAAGTGAATTAATTCTAATTTAGTCACTAGCTTTTATGTTTGAAAGCATTTTTTAAGAAAGACTTTCAAGAAACTAAATTTCTCGAGTTCAAGAACTATCCTATTAAACCCTTACAGCCATCACTTTAACCCTCCAAAATTAATTTTATCTTTCAAACTACCCAATTATTTAAAAGATGAAGTAATTTACATACATAAATAAAAGAAAAGGTAAATAAATCTATTTATTTACAGTATAGGGGAAAAAGAAAAAAAAATCGTATTTTAAGTTACCCTACCTATAAGTGTCTATATACTAACTATTCGAAATCAAGTTTTTCGTAGTACGTCTTTCTATAAAACTTTTAGCGTGTTGGTTTATTTTATTTTAAAAAAATAATTGAGTTTATATATCTTTTTACTCATTTATTTTATTTTAAAAAAATTCCTAATCGTAGAGTTGCAATATTTTTTTTTTAGAAATTCTAAAAGGTGCCAACTTTGGAAAAGGGACTTGCTACCATTTTTTTTATTTTAGTAAAAAGAAATTTTCTAATTGAGGATTTTTTTTTTTTTGGAAAATTTTTTTTCACTAAGTGATTAAGTTTTGATGAAGGAATTTAAGGGAAGAAGAAATGAAAAAAAAAAGGAAAAGGAAAGAGAAGAAAAAATTCTAAAAGGTTTTGAATGTCATAAGATAAGACAAAATTTATTTTTATTTTTATTTTTTCAGTATTGTAAGTTTTTGTTTTTTGAAATTCCCTAAAAAGAAATTTAAGGAAAAGAGTGTAGAAAAAAAGGTTTGACAACTTTAAAGGCATAGTAAGTTTTTAATTTCATTATAAAGGACATAAATAAAAAATATTAAAGAAATAAAGAAAAAAAAAACTTAGAAAGAAGTAAGCACGAGTTGAATCGAGTAGGATGTCAAGTAGGGGATCACGGTCGAATTTGGATCCTTGGTTAGGTCGCACATGTGCAACACATGCAAGAGGTAGAGAAGGAGCAACAGCAGTAGAAGGCTATTTCTAATAGATTTGCCGGTGGTTGGTTGATGCAAAGGTATTAAGTTAGGGCTTCTCAAGGTCACTAATCATGGCTCTAGTGTCTGTTTCATTCCAAGAGTAGTAGTTGATGGTGGCTCGTAAAGGAGCAACACGAGTACTTTAGGGCTTCTTGATTTGATGCTATAGATGACAAATCAAGAGGAAAGATTATTGTTTTCCTATCATTTGAACACTTAGAAACTTGAATATATGCTCACTTTTCTTCAATTTTCGCTCTTACTGGGTGGATTCTAGAGAGAGAAAGCTCTTGTCAGTAGATAGAGAAAGCAAATCTAAGATTGTAATGGGAATGATTGATGGTGGAATGAGGAATACAAGGTGTTATTTATACTTTCCAAGCTTAAAATAAGCTTGGCAAGTCATTTAGTGATCAAGTCCATCAAATGATTTTCAGGGATAATTTTGAGTAATGAGTTGGTGTTCTTGCTTAAAGATCATTATGGAAGCTTCCATTACTTCCATTTTGCTCAGATTTGTAAGATTGGAGTCAAATGGATCTCTCAAATATTAAGCCTTTCCTTAATATTTTGATCTGATTTTGGCTACATAAATGAATAAATATGGATGTGAAATGAGTGGATTCAAGATTAGGTCGTGCCTAGTACACTATTCCACATGAATTTAGGTGGAATTGTGTGGAAATTGCATGGAAAAGTGGCTTAAACACAAGCCATTGAGTTGGGAATATGAGAAGAAAATTTGGGGAAAAGAAAGAAAAAGTAGGAATGGGCAAGAAAGAGGAGGTAGGGTACGTACATCATGTGCGAGATGCACCTAGCGCACAAGTGTATCATATGTGTACGTTTATAAAATGACAAGTGTTGAACGCTTAGGCCTAGTTGTGTCCTAGGCTCCCTCATCCAATAGCAAACGGGGCTTTTTTAGCCCTTAAAAACTTTGGACTAGGTAGTTCTTAGTCTAGATCGAAAACCTCCTTCTTCTTTTTTTTTTTCTTCCTCTTATTGTTATTACTTTTTTCTTTTCACTAATCCTAATTTCAACCCCAATTGGAACCCAATCTAAGCTTTGTACACACCTGTTAGAAATTAATTTTATTTTCAAATAAAGCCCAATTTTAATGGTTGTGCACTTAGATGCTATTCAACCTTGAAATTGAAATTACGTTTTCCATATCACCCAATAGCAACAATACAACTCAACACTTTTATTTTCTTAAAAATCTGTTTTCCCAAATACTTTTTATTTTCTTCATTTTTCAAATTTTTCTTAAGTAGGACCTTTATCCCTTATTCTAAAAAGTACTAAAACTATAAAGGGGACAAAAATAAAGTTTCTACAACTTTCTTTAGCTTAAGAAACTCCTTTATCCTATATTATATCCTAGAAGTTATAGCTATGGCTTTCATGGGTTATAAGGTTTGCTTACAGTCCCATTACTTAGGATTTATTTAGAACCTAGGAAGGATCCTTAGAGAGAATTCGATTCAGTTAAAGGTTATTTTTACCTCTAGGTTTTTTAATAGAAAATTTGAAAAGATACTTGAACTACCACATATACATTCTTGAAGTTAGTATTGGCTTTAACAAACCCTAATAGCGGTAAAAGAAAGAGGAAATAGCTAAAGGTTGTCTCCAATATGTAATAAATTCAACATAGTTCATATTATTTTGTTTGTGAATCATAAAACCCTTCCTTTATTAAGTCAACAAATTCTAAGTTTAATTAGTTGGCATAATTAAGTTGCAAGTGTCATAAGATAATAGGTTGTTTTCTATTATTAGACAATCCTAAGGGGACATAATGTCTTTTCTACAGTGGATATATGAATTCTTCATTTTCATCGGGGACTTCTTTTTAAGAGTTATGTCATATGATTGAGAAAGCGAGATTGTTTGAGGAAGGCGAGCTAAAAGAGGGGACTAGCTACTTACTTAAGTAGGTTAGAGGTGCGATTACCTAGGGTAAACTCTACTTACCACTATAAACACACAAATAAAAAGGAAAAAGTAAATTTTTAATTTCCTATTGAGTCATAATTAGATCAAACAATTTAATCATGATCCTGACATAACCCTATGATAATTTAAAGTTTTTTTTTTCTTAAGATGGTAGGTGTCCACTCACCATATTGACCTACTATTGGTCTTGAGATAAACTTAAGGAAGGATTAGGTTTAACCAGTGAACTAGATTAGAACTAGCCTGATGGTTCATTGAATCGGCTCGAACCCATGAGTTATGGGCTTGAACCATATCTTGACTCGTTGAGCTTGGTAGGTCGGTGCGATTTAATGTGTTAGATCCGATGAATTGGCAAGTCTAAGCTAAGGTTGAAGAAATCGACGGTTCAACCAGTCGGTTTAGACCTAAAAATAAAAAAAAAAAATTTATAAATTAAATTTAAGTATTCTTTCTAATTAAAATATAAAATAAATTAGATATATATTATTACTTATATTTAGAAGTTGATATCGGGACCAACTAATATATATGAGTTTATAAAATTATTAAAACCTGTATATTTTAATATTGGTAAAAGTAGATAGTTATGGTATAAAATATATTACTTTAACCACCAAAAGAGTTTTTTTTTTTTTAAAAAAAAAGAAAAACTACCAAAAGAGTTTAGGACAGAAAATATCACAAGTTTCATACGATCTTGTTTAATTTTTGAAAGAGCAACTACTTTTGTAAATAAATATATTTTAATGATTTATAAAAATATAAGTGTATTTATAATTTAATACCATTAAAAGTCATAAGGAATATATTTACACCATAAAATGACGAGTGTATTATAAATAATATTCTCTTTACAATAGCAGTTTAACTCTCACATAGATTATATTGCTTTCTGAAGTTTCCTCTAAAGTAATAAAAGAGTACGATAAGTATTGTCTGTGATAAATCAAGACCTACATTGATTATATTGGCAAGCTTTCATTGAGATATTGTCTAATAAAAAGAATTTTATTTACTTAATTCACTAACTATGGGTATAAAATAATAACTATGTATTATTCAAAATACAAATTATTAATATCGTATTCAACAAGTAATAGGGTACGAATCATTAATCTTAATACTCAATAATTAATAAAATGAAATAGTCAAAATTTTAAAGTTTTTTCATTTGTTAGTAGTTTTTTTTAAAATAAAAAATAAAGATAAAAAAAACACATTTTTTTCCAATTATAAAAAAAAAATTAGGCAATTCATGGGCTAAAAATCAACCCATTGAACTGTCGAGCCGAGTGAATTGGTCCAAAGTCGACTTAAATCAAGCCGATCTCAGTTCAAGAGAGATTAAACCCTTAACCCGACAAGTTCGAACTAATTCCAAGCCGACTTTAACCCAACCTCAAATCTATCTTAAGGGAACCACCATAGTTGGAGTAGGCAATATAGTTTTCCCAAAAGGTTTTAGTGTTCTCACTACTTTAACTTTAGAAATTTTATTATATTATTTAATCCAACTAATTTAATAATATTACTTACTATGAACTGGCTATTAACATTACCCATTATTCTCCTTTCTACTTTTATTTTTCATTTTCGACAATTTGTTATGAAAAAGCATGCCAACTTCATTGTGGCTTGCGTTTTTTGTGTAATATGAATTTTGTATAAATCTTATATAATCATATGAACACGTAGAATAACCAATTTATTATATTATCATGTCGATTAATATATAGATCAAATTGAATTGTGTGTTACCCGTAGAGGTTTTGTTTCTGCATACTGTTTTTGAGGTCGAGACGTATCATTTAAGTGTGATTTTTTTTTTTCCCTTTCCCATTATTAAAATTTACCATTTGAACATATTTTTACTTTTAAATGTGCCTAGGCTGGATTACAAGGCATCGTGTGGACGTAAATGCTTAAAAAGATATTAATATTAGCATATCGATTTGTGTTATACTTGAATTATACATAAACTAGCCACTCCACATGACCTGCTTCTAATTTCGTGTCCCAAGGTATGTATGTATCTATATCTATATATATATATATATGTGTGTGTGTGTGTGTGGGTAAAAGAGCACCATTTAATTATTATTAGTACACTAACCTGCATTACGAATATTTGAATAAATTACTTATACAATTATTTTAATAAATACAGTTTCTGTGTATGATAATTATCATTTATTATAAAATAGTAGACACATAGTTCTACAGAACAACCTCAAATGATTTTTCTACAGCCCACATTTACTGTTCTGTATACATATTGTTTAACTTTCATATCCACATCATCTCATATAATAATATATATAAAACGAAATGGATGATATAATACAATCCCATTTTAAGCCGCTGTATACGGAAACCCCTGATTGATTAGGTTAAAGACGAGCAAGAAAAAGGACGGTGAATTGATAATGATATCTGACCCCAAGTTGCTATAATTAGTCATATGAAAAATAATAATATACGTTGATGTCACTTCCAAGCCAAGTGGAAAAGAGTATGTCTTGAATTATACAAAGATACTGAAAGTTGGCCCATCCATTTTCGTGCGGTCTTCATCGATCGCTCATCATAATGAGAAAGGCCGAATATTCGCCCTCCTTCCCACCCCACCACCACAATACGTAATATCATCATATTATGCAAATTTATCTATGATCATTTCCCACCGTTGAAAGCCAATTCTTTGTATAAACCCTTTAAACATTTAAAATTTAACTTCACATCCTCGTAATTTTTAAAAATATACATATATTTTAAAATTGTTATTAAAATTCTAACACTAACGGTAAAAAGATCACAAATAAGAATAGATTTGGAATTTTAGCAACATCTTGAAGGGTATATTTATACTTTCAATAGTTGATGAAGGTTAAAGCACACTGCAAGAGTTTATAAGGTGTATTTGCACCTAGCCAATAGTTTAAGAATGTATTTACAAATTTCTATAAATACTAAGCTAGTTAACACCCATTTTATTTAGAGTATCTATAATATAAGTCACAATGACAGATTACTTGAAGTACAACCACAATTAAAACTTTAATAATGTTTTTTCATAAACGTTATAAGTATGGTATATTAATTGTAAGAAATTATGTATAGGTTTATATGACAATGGCCCGTTCCATATTTATATGAAATGGGATTTTGTTAAAAAAGAATTCTACCTCTCAAAATTATGGAAACAAAACATCATGTGTAAAGAGTTGTATCACTTTATATTAAATTGTATAAATATTGCTATTTATCGATAAGAAATCACTTCGTGTGCTCTTTATACATGCATCCATACGGTAACCATTTCAAATTGGCAAGTCATGACTTGGATAGATGCTATTTTGACCCTTAATCCTAGATTTGGACTAATATGTAAGCCAACATATTTATCTCGACTTTCATGCTGTACTCACGCGCGTCATGTGTGCTTCCATGGGAAAAATTAATCAATAATAAGAACGCGCATACAATGGAATTGATGCACAAAATGTTTTATCTGTAATTTTCGCAATTTAAAGGCACTTTCTCTTGAAGACCTCCTAGAAAGCATATGTAAATAGAAGAATTGACCACCATTTTAATGTCAAGGAGTAGGGTTGAGAGGATAGATCAAGGACTTCAGTTACTTAAGTTGGTGCCCCTCATTAAATAAATAGCTCAATTCGAAAGGTCACCTGCAATCCAAGAGAATATAGGCATTACACAAGCCATTCGAACAGTACCCTTGGACTGTTTAGATGAAGCCTTAGACCTTGATAAAGTTTGGCACATCAACCCGTTTGAACAACCTCCATAGCCATTCGAATGGAGTGACATCTATTATAAATAATAAACTTATGAACTGCAGTAGGACTTACCCACTTTTTACGCTCTCCCCTACATTTTTCCATAATTTTCTCTTTGAATGAGGATTTCCATTTGTGACTTCGTAATCTAAGGTAGAATTTGGATTTTGCAGTTGGTTGGACATGAAAATTCATCAATAAAAAATTGAGATACACGAGGATTGAAGACAGATTAATTATCTAATTTTTTTTATTTTCCTTCATCTGATTTTATTAATGGATTTCAAGTGTATTTGTTGTTTTGTTATTAGAACCATGATTTAAGTAGGTTTTAGAGGGAGTGATATTGTTATGGTTTTGTTAGATACTAATAGGAGGATGGGAGGATATAAGGGTCACTTATATCTTACCTTATCAGTACTGAATCTAAAATTTTCAAAACTAGAACTTACCCTATAACACTTTAAAACCATCCTAAAATTTATATCATTTAAAATAGGGTAACCAACAAAACTTGTAAATTTTCCTATCTTCTCATAAATTTCAAATTTACACTCTTTTTTTTTTTTTTTTTTGTAATTTCAAGTTCTTATTACAACTTTTCTTTTTCATTTTGCTATTCAAAACTTGTAAATTTTCCTATCTTATAAATTTCAAATTTACACTTTTTTTTTTATTTGCAAGTTCTTATTACAACTTTTCTTTTTCATTTTGCTATTCAAAATATTTATTTTCAAACATTACATAGAACTCTAAAGTTAAATGGTGTCCATTATTTGTGAATCAATTAAATGACAAATATATAGGGGTTCTTACACAAAAGAATAGAAGATGTAAATTTTTTAAATCTAACAACAACAAATATTGTCTCTTACAACTTAAATTTGCTATATTTAAGTTTTGATTATTAAGAGAATTATATTAAATTTGGTAAAATTGATTCTCTTGAAGTTAGTAAACATGCCTTTTTTTTAGTGGCAAAATGTACGTAAACTAAGGTCGGTAGTATAATGTCATGTTACAAGAACAAGCTTTAGGTTAAAGGTTTGAATAGGGCTTGGATCGTTTTTCTTTTTAACATAAATAGAATACAACTTTTATTCTTCCAGTTTTCTTGATAAAAGAAAAAAAGTTATGTTTCATTCACTAATAAATGCCATATTATTCAATAAATTTTATAGGGTATACCTTAGAGTACATATTATAGGGTGAGTATAGGATATGAAATATTATACCCTTAATGTACCCTATAAAAGCATGTTTTAAGAAATTATTACCAAACCTACCTTATGACTCTCAATACCCACTTAAAACCTATTTCATTGAGCAATATATGAGTAGCTACCTTGTATAATGAGGTTACTCACTTACCTCCATTATTATCTTAGTTATGTAATTCTTTTTAATTAAATTGATGTTTTAAGTATTCTAAATTCACGTTCATATGATTTTTGGTCAAATTAATAAAAATCGTATTCAAGAGATATCAAGCCTAAATTTTCAAATTTTCATTTTCTTTGACTTGATTTAAACTAAACATTGTGTTCATTTAGTTTAAACAGTCAAATAAAGTCAAAGAAAAACCTCATTGCTTTATTTTGAAAAAACTTAGAGTCACCACATGATACTGAGAAAGGTAATTAAATTAGAACCAATTAGATGGTCAGCTCTAATTTAGCTACTAGCCTTTATTTTGAAAACTTTTGAAAAAACTTTCAAGAGACTAGATATCGTAAATTTGGAGACTATCCTATTAAACCTTATGCAGTACCACTATAACCTTTCAAATTTAACTTTATTTTTTTAAATTACTCGTCTAATTTAAGAAAAGTACTTTATATTTGCAAGTAAAAGAAAGAATAAAATTATAATTATTTACAAAGGAAAGAAATTGAAAAATTATTCAAAAGGGAAAAATAATTTTTTTTAATATTTTAAGTAGCCTCGTAATTATCTACAAGTGCCTATATACTGATAATTCGAGATCAAACTTGTATAATTCTTTTTCAAAAATTTAAGTGTATTGATTTCTTTTAATTTTTGGAAAAAATGGCCAAGTTTATGTCTCTTAGTAATTTTTGTTTTGTTTGAGAAAAATTCTAAAAGAAGGATCCTAATTTGATGTTTTAATCTTTATTGGAAAATTCTAAAAGAAAATCTTAATTTGAAAAAGAGTTTATTATATTCTTTTTTGGAAAATAGAATTTTTTCTAAGTGATAAGACCATTTTTATTTTATGAAAACACATCCTTTTATTTTTTTTTTTTAAGAATCCTAATGTTGGTTTTAAAAAGTTTATTCTTTTATTAGAAAATAGATTTATCTAAGTGTAAAGAGATGCTTTTATTTATTAACAAAACCAATTTTAAAAGGAGTTGAGAAAAAGAAAAAAAATACTTGAAAGAAAGAATCTTTTTTATTTATTATTATTTTTCTTTATTCTTAATTTCTTCATAATAAAGTGTTAGAATAATAACAAAATAAAATAAGAAACAAACCTACACATAGGAATTTGCTTAAGGCATGGGTCAAATCATAAGCAGAGGGGTTGGATTTTCGAGTCGAGTCCTGGTTGGATTAAGATCAACCAACCTAATCATGTGCACTATACATGGTTGTGTAAAGGAGAAAGAGCAACCAATTGGGGGGGTTTAGGTCGATTTTCAAGCAAAAAAAACAAGTTGTTTTTATGTGTTTTGGATTGGGACATATGGAACTAATGATGATGCCTTAGTGTTTGGAGGATGTTTAGGTGGTTGAAAACCAACTCATGGTGGTGATAGTGTGCGGCTTCATGTGGTGGTGGCTATAATTCAAAAAGGGGCTAGATGTAAGGCTTTCCAATGCTACAATTCTCGTGGTTGGGTTGGTTATGCATGAGGAAGAGTGAAGCCAAGGCTTTCGAAGAGGTGGTGGTAGTGTTTGAACCCTTTTATGATTCACAATGGAGCTAAGGACTATGACTAGGGCCTTAGGTGGTTAGGTTCAAGAGCCTAAAGTGAGGCGAATACCACTATGGTGATTTTTTTGCCTTGAAAGCAGATGTGGAAATTGCAATATTAGAGAGAGAGAGAGGTCGCGGTAAAGGGTGTATAAAGAGAGGAAGTTGGGATTTGAACTAATGTGGATGATTTTGAGTTATTCTTGATGATCCAATAGCATCCCTAAACCCCTTTTTATACTTTTTAAGCTTCAAGAAATCATGGGAAGCAACCAAACGTATTGAATTCAAAAATCAAAATGAATGGGCATTAATGGGTTTAATCTTTGAATTCGATGGGAAAATCATGATTTTAAAGAAACTATTGATAAAAAAACATCCTTGATTGTGTCTTTTTGCTCAAAATATCTTAGATTTGCATTAAATGGTTTAAATCAAATTAATCTATAGCAAAGGAAAATCTACATGCTTAAAGTTTTCTTCATTTTCAATTTTTAATTTGACCTCTCAAATGGATGTGCTTGGACATGATATGGGTATGAACTAAAAGTACTCCAAGTTTAATTCACCATTTCATGATTAATTTGGTGAAATCATGAGAAAAAGATGATAAAAGATAGCTCAAAAGTGAGTTATACAGGCATAACTCATACGAGAAAATGGAGGAAAAGGTGGGGAAATGAAGGAAAGTACCAAGCACATCCAATCAATGCCTAACATGCGTCTTGACTAGGTAAAGAAAAATAAGAGGCATTCAATGCCTTAACTAAGAATCAAACCCAAATCCCCTTCACAAACAAACCATACACTTTGCCATTAAGCCAATGGCTTTTTCTCAAAAGGTAATGCAAAAAGAATGTAATTAATCTATTTTACATTGGCCTAAATGAAATCTAAACAATAAATATAATTCAAGCCAATTGAACTACAAATCATCCAATTCTCACAAATTACACATATGTCAAAATATTTTCAAAGCAAATCCAACTTATTGATCACACAGTTATTTCAAAAGTTTCTTTTTTCATAAATCAACTAATTTAAATCTAATTGAAGCACCATATCAAGCTAACTTAAATTAATTTCATTTTTACGAACGAAAATATTTGACATTAACCAAGGTTTGAATATGAAAATTTCAAAAAAAATTTAATGTTCTCAAATATAACATAGAACCTTTAACTCGCATATGCATAGTTTGATTCTATTTGACCCAAAAGAAATAAAATGACCCTTTCCAAAATGACTCAATGACCCTAGAAATTACCAAGACTAAAATTTATTTATTAATTTTTTCATTTTTTTTTTGTATTTTTCTAAATTAAGATTCTAAAAATTTCTAAAAATAAGGGGGAGGGGGTGGTGGTGGGGGGTGAAGAGCCTTTATAGGCACAGAAATGGAGTGTCAACAAGAGGGATTTGAAAGTTTGAATAAACTTATTCTAGAATCATCTTAATTGATACAAACAAATGCGATTTTAATTTAATTCTAGAAATCACTTGCTAATGTGGTTGAAATTGAAAAGTTGCAACATAAATACATGCACAAATCTTAAGTCTAATAAGAATAGATAGATTGTTTAGAGAATTAGCTACTCTATTGTCTTTTTTTTTTTTTTGCCAACCATCAATAATAGCTAAAATCTATTCATAAGATCCTTTATGTTGGGCAATAGAAATAGAGTTCAAATAAGGAAAGGTAAAACCAGCAAATAATAAAGACAAAAGGGTGAATGGGGCTTTGAAACCCAATCATATGAATACATACCCTTCCTACAAATAACTACTACCCAATCAGCAACTCTATTCATTGTCCTCCTCACCAAAGATAAAGCAATAAAAGAATGTCTAATGAGCAATTTCTTTATCTAATCAATAATAGGAATCGTCATCTAAGAAATCACAAGACAATTTGTATCCATCTCAACAACCACTTAACTCTAATCTTTTTCCAAAGCAAATTTAATAGCACTTAAAACTACACTTGCTTTCGCCATTTTTAGGTAAAAAACAATACCACTAAATACATGTTCATTAGTCAGTTGGCCTTTATAGTCTCTAGCAACTACAACCATGGACACTATACACTTTGCTTAATTAAAAGACCCATCTACATTAAGCTTAATAATTTCACATTTATTATTATTAAAAGCTACTTAAGATAGATATTTGTATCATAATCAAAACTTCAATGACACAAGAGAGCGGATTCTTGTAAGTTTAGTCAATACCTAATTAACTAATTAACTAATTCCAATTATATAAACGAAGCATAAATTCGATAATTTATAGGATAAGTTAATCACAATGCTATAGCTTTAAAAATTAAGGTTCTAATATGGTAATTCACTCTTGATAGTTAAGGTATTAGTCATTAGTTGTAGTTCATTAGCTTAATTTCTATTTTGATTTCTTAGCTTGGAGTAAAACTGCTGCATTTAGCAATTAGCAATTAGTAAAACTATGGGATACAATATCTATATATTCTTACTCTCAAGATGATCTTAATGTAGAACTTGTTCGATTTCCTTTTTTACAAAATGCATATAAGAGTGATCCAATTCATGGACTCATATACCTCATGACAATAGCTCAAGACACTTGGTTTGCTATTGCATGCTACCTCCAATATTGAAAAACCATTAGCCAAGCATGTGTTTTGTTAATTTAGGCTTCATTTGGTTCATTTTTTCTCATCTTATTAGTGTTATTTTAGTGTCTACTTAAATCTTGTGTTTGGAAAAAATAAGAAACCAGAAAGATAGAAATATAATATCATATATACACTACTTTTAAAATTAATTACTCAATAAATCTCAATAGAGTTGAATTTATTTACTATTTAATTTATTCATATTTATAAAAATACCAATTAATATAATCATCTTTAATGTATAAAATATAATTTTTTAAATATTTTCAATCACCACCTTTATTATAATTATAAAACAAAAACAGATAAGTTATAAATAGAACGCTTTTTTAAATATTATATTTCAAACAAATATGAATACACAAAACTAATAAGATATAGACAAAAAAAAAAGATAATCCAAACAAAACCTTAATTATTAATTTTAGTTGAAATAAATTGTTGCAAGTGGCATTGCTAGATTTCATGGCTCATCTGCCGTGGATTTACTCTAAAAACATTAAAATAATTTAAAGCTTTCGGAAACAAGACTGGGAGAGTATAGGATTTGAGCCTTACCTTTGCTTACTAGAAGATAAGACACAAAAATGATACTCTCTGGGTTGGGGCATAGCAACATAGTTACCAAATCTACTACACTTACAGAGAAACGAAAATAAGTTTACGGAAACAATTATTTAAACATAACAAATTATAATATAACAAAAGTCTTCCATATTGTCTCCCTCCATTCACGCTCATAAATACTGGAGATGTTAGTGTGATATGTTAGAAGACTTCACCGAATGATCAATCGAAGATACTAATTTTTCAAAAGCACAAAATTTTAAATCTCAATGAAAATTCATCTCATTAACTCAATTTGTGGCTTATGTATAGTGAGAAGAAAGTTAGCCATTTGCAAAGAGTATATGATATTATCATCTCCACTTAACAATTATTAATAATAAAAAAAATATTTTTCTTCAAACTCTTATGAATGAAATCAAGGGAAAATAAAGACCAAAAGCGGAAGCTACAGAAGGTTTTGAATGGATGAAAATATCTTCACGTGCACGTTTATTTAAAATGTTAGTCTGTTGAGATGTCTTAGTGTTTTATATGGATTAAAAACTATACTTATTTTATTGGATACATACTTCTCTCGCCTCATTCCTGCTACCAAAAACCAACGGTTGTTCTTTAGAGCGATTTTTCTTCTTAAACTTCTACTGCTGCTCTCCCTTTTTTCTTAGGTTTATTTCTCCAATATTTCAAAATTTTAACTTATCCCACTTTCTACATTTTCTGTGAAAATGTAGAGTGGGTCCTCTCCACCATTTTGCCTCATTTATAATGTTAAGATATAAGTGGTTTTAGTATCTTTTGTTTATTTAATCATCTACCATTTTTATGGCAACGATTATAGAACTACATCTCTTAGTATATGTATATGTGCGAGCAGACATTCGCATGTGTATGTATTTGTGTGTGTACGCGCGCATGTGGCTATGTGTGAGAGATAGAGATGGGGTGAGACATACCAAGATTAAAATGACGACCAAGTAGAGAGTGTGTGTATAGTATAGATTATAGGGTAATAAGAAATGCTGTATATGTCTTAAACGAACTAAATAGTTAAACATTGGACTGACTTAATCGACAACTTTCTTAAGAGAATTATAAACCGGTTGATATGTTGAACTTCCAACTTATATATGATTACAAGTGGGTTCGATGGACTTAATAAGTCATTCAAATCTATAATTTTTTTTTAATAATTATGTAATCATAACAGGATGTGCAAATAGTACACCAAACTTCCAAGTCCCCTTCAAGTGGACTCTCATATATAGATGCATGTTCGGTTTTTGTTAACACCACCAATTAAGTTTAGGATGCTAACTCAACTGCTAAACTTCCTGCAATAGGTTTCAATTAAACTTAACCACATGTTATCGGCTGTTATGACCCAAGAGGCCAAACTAGGTAATTTTTTTAGCACTTAGTTAATATATTGAAAAACGTAATATCATATTAGTCAATCATTAGACGAATCAATTTACTGGGAGCTAGCTAAGTTAATTATCAAGTCATTAGCCCAAGTATATATAGGCTTATAACAATCATTCATGAAAATATAAGAGGCAAATTAGGAGTTTATTTACAATTTTCTTGATGATAAATGAAAGTTTATTCTAAACTTTACCTTACTCAAAAAGGCTATTGTAGTTCATTTATATAAATATTGATCCCAGATTGATCATGTTTTATTCTCTTTTATCATAAAATAGTAGTATAATAGTTGGAAAAAAAACAAAGAAACTTTACTTTACTCATATAAATTTTAACTCAAATGATAAAGGACAAAGTTTTCTTTCTTCATTTTTTTTTTTCTAATTTTGATTTACGATTATATCTGTATTGGAGAAAACAATTATAGTATTTTGTATCTAAAAGTTCCGTTTTACCATCGAGGCATCTACAATACCATATAGAAAAAAGGTAAACAAGTGTATTAGCGACCGTTTCGTACAGTATAAAGTAACTTGAGTTACCTACTCCGAAGTCAGTGCACTCAGTTTATCATGGAGTTATTCCTCTTTTTTTCTTTCTTCCTTTTTTTTTTTTTTTTTTTCGTTTCCTTTCTTTTCTGTGCACTCAGTTTAGTGTGGAGTTATTTCTTTTAATTTTTTTTTTCCCTTTTTCCTGGACTACTTTTAGTCTGGAGTTCACCCTTCATTGTTTCCACCAGGAATCAAGCAGAAGAAAGGCGGCCATTCTCGAAATTCTATGGGAATCTTCATGCGTTTGAATCACTGTAGAAGTTACCAGAGACCTTTTCTCCAAGAGTCGTGATTGATTTTTGTTTCACGAGCTACAACTATACTACTTTTTAGTGTTTTTATTTCGGAAGATTTCGAAAGAGAACATAACAAGTTGAAAATATGTTCTTTAAATTATTAGTTAGGCGTCAATCGCAGTATAAATGATTTATATTGTTCTTGGGGTACTCGAGACCGGTTATTAATGGAGTCCTGCGTAAACTTTATGATTTTAATTCCATTAACTCATGGACCTATTAAGTCCGATCATGATTAAATATAAATATCAATCAAATATGAATTGAGTTTGGATAATGTTATTATAATTAAAATTTATCTTTTTAAATAAATTAAATTTAAATGACCTTAATTTGAGTTAAGCTTAAGTTTTTTGCATGTCACTTCGAGTCCAATCCGAATTTATTATATATTACTTTAAGTTAAGAACGAACTAGAAATTTTAACCTTAATTGAGTTAAAATTTTAAAATTTTAAAATTTCGAAGCTAGATTGATTAGTTCAATATTATATCATTTTAACTTGACTGGTTTATAACCTCAGATGCTGATAAATAAATGGTTTGAAAAGGCATATCTTCTCAATTCGGTATAATTTTGTGTTCCATTAATTTCATACAATCATATATAATAAATATTAAGAAAATTATATCAAAAGTATCAATGTTTAGAAGTAAGTTCAAATAAGGATTTAACGTTTCAATAAATGGTTAAAATAAAAGATTATCGTTATAACATCATTAACTTAGTCTAACATGGTGTTAAGTGGCACATGGTGCTCATATAGCCACTTGTGGTGTACACATGGCACTTATGTATATATTTAAATAATAATAAATAAAAAATTCAAAAATATATAAAAATAAATAAATTTATTAAAAATATTAAAAAATATAAAAAAATCAAAAACTAAAAATTAAAAGATAATAATATAATATATAACATTAAAATTAAACTTTTTATCTAAAATATAACATATATGATACAATATAATATAATATAAATATAATATATGTAATAATAATAAGAATGTAATATGAATATAATATATGCTAGAATAATATAATTAATAATATTATACATAAAATTTAAATATTAAAATATTAAAAGTAAGTCATCAACCTACTAGCGGTAAAGTGGCCAACAACTATTAGAGGAGGGTAAAAAAAATAAATAAATAAATAAATACAAGAGAGAATGGGGAAAACCCAATTAGTAACTACCTCACTAGCTGATGATGGGTCAACGGCCTACTTTTTTAAGAAAGCCATGACTCAACAATAACTTCCAAGCCAAACCGACTATCCTTTACTTTTAATTTTTGAACATTTTCAATTTTTTTAAAAATAATTTCTAACTTTTTTATTATTTTAATTATATTATATTATTATATATTATACTTAATTTATACTTTTTAGTTTTTAAATTTTATGGTTTTGATTTTTTACTTTCCATTTTTCATTTTTTGAAAAAATTATTTATATTTTAGTATTTTTATATATTATTTTAGTTTTTTCTATTTATTTATTATTTAAATATATATAAGTACAATGTTTGCACTGCATACGTATCATATTAGCATCATGTGTTACTTAACAATCACTTCAAATAAAATTAATGCAATTATAACCACTATCACTTATTTTATCCTATCATTAAAATATCAATATCTTATTTGAATTTTTTTAAATATTCTTTTTTAAATTTATTCTCAAATATATATTATAAATTGGGTCTAAGTGGGGGAGTATATGATTGCGATATAATTATCGCAATTAGAGTAACTTTATCAGTTTATTTATGCTCGTAAATTTTGTAAATGAAAATTTAATTAAACTTCACCAAGAAAAACCCACCCAGCAATGAAATATCTGGTCACCTTAAGAAGAAAGTAACAAATTTTAAAACAGCCTAAAAGGCAAATCCAGCCGGTTCTGACAACTCCCACCGACCACCGTGGCCACTGCATGAGCTCAACGCTTCTGAAAACAGGCAGCAACGTGAGCGCAACATACTTGGACAAAGGAATCTCGATTTCCGAACTAGAACTCGAAAAATTAAATAAAAATTTGATATATAATAGTATTACTAAATTCCTATAATAGTAATTCTATCAAATAGACCAAGTGTTATATTTTTTATTTAATTCTACCTACCCCGTCCTAGTCAACTTGGCATATGACTTTCAATAAATTTTCATTGTAGTAGAACTCCAATACTATCCGAATACCATAATAGATAAAATTCTTTACAGACACGATTTTTCCAAATAGAATTCAATTACGACACCAGTTATCATTACGACTGTAAAATGACTAATTATTTTGACGTTGATTTGATTTCACATATTTTTAACATCAAGTCAGTTTGACATGAAACGCAACAATTGGCCAGCTCTATGAATTTAGCAACCTTTATATCATCATTCCTCCATGTAGGGCCAGTCATATGTTTATGCTTAAAGGGTTTGAATTTAACATATGAATAGGATACTGAAAACAGAGATAACATAATTACAATATAAATCCTGGATTTTTTAAGCAAAGGACTTCAATATTCACAATCGGATAAATTTTACTTTCCCAAAATAGTGTTCTGATTATATATTACACTGTATATGAAAGAAAATAAAAATTATATATTACACTGTATATGAAAGAAAATAAAAATTATATATTACACTGTATATGAAAGAAAATAAAAATTAAGTACACACAATATATTCTTCATACAATCTATAGTGGTTCACTTTCTTACCTTTCTAAACAACACTTTAATTATTTGATACATTTGATTGACTTTGTAAGGTGAAATAAAATCTCTATTCTCCATTTACTTGCCTATTTCTATATTTAATTGGCAGAATGACAATTTGACATAATTACTATGACAAAAAATAAAGAATTGCAATCCTTTTATAAGATCAAGAAAATAGCCATTCTTTGATTTTTTTTTTTAAACATATTTTTATTACTATTCATGATATCTCAAAATAACTATTATTTATCTATTTCATTCATAAAAAATTACAATACAATTTTTCTCTTATTCCATTCCGTAAATCAAAGGTGCAAAATCTCAATCTATTAGATGAGCATATCTCTTAAATAATCAATTTGTATTTCAAACAATTGTGAACCATGAATTTTTATGAGAAAAATAATGAAGTCGAGTTCTACTTTTATTGAATAAACGGCTTAAGCTTTGGTCCACAGTCATACGTATATATGGGGCCATCCACTAAAGCGAAGCTGCCTTGAAACGAGGCGAGCTTAGCTTTGTTAATTATCATTTATTTTGACGATCAAATATCCGAGTCTGAAAAAGTTTGACTACCAAAAAAAAAATAAAAAGGTTCTTTTTTCCTTTCATATGATCAAAGTTGTCCAACCAACAATTTTATTTAGAATTATTAAATGGTTTATAAATTGGAAACGTAAAATTGAAACGTAAAAACATAAATTTCTACCGTTTATGTAAAATAGCTTTAAAAAATTATAAATTTACTTATAGGAGTTATTCAAATTTTGAAATGCATAATGAAAATATAAAAAATGAAGAAATTAAGGATTTTTTAAAAAATCCCTAATATATAATCTAATATGTATAGAAAAAGGACATATAGAGCTAAAACTAAACTTTTTCTCTATTTAAAAAAAAAAGCTACAAATTAAATAGAATCAAACATTTTTAACTCATTTTAAGTTATTAACAGTATTAAATAAAGTATATAGTTTTCTTTATAAACTTTATTATTGGAGTTGAAACTTAAATAAAAATTATAAACATAAAATAAGAGATGAGGAGAGAAAGAAAGAGGTAAAAAAATAGAATAAGACAGGACAGATGTTGTAATGCCTTAATAGTTAATGGATCATAAAAGGATAGTTGTATTTTTTTCTTTAATTTTTTAGTTCATTTAATTTTGATATGTAGAATCGGTAAATTCGGTAAAAAAACATAAATTTCTACCAAGTTTATATGTAAACTCGATTAAAAATGTAAGTTTCTATAAAAAAGAAAAAAATTTACATCTGAGTTAACTTGGAAGAGTTACCTAAAATCGCAAACTCATAAAATCTCATGGGTAAAATCACGATTTTAATAATTATACATATGATTGCTTGAATTGTTTAATCTCTTATTTCTTACATCAATATGATATCTATTGGGTTATGAATGTTACTAATGATAGTTCGATAATTGAGATATATACATACGTACATATATATATATACATATATTGCCAAGGATAATTGATATATATGTTTAAAAGCTTTTATATTGTTACAAACTAATGAGTAATCCACCTTTGTTTATATATATACACTATTTTATACCTTGTTGTGTCAAATTATACGTGTAAAATTCATCTTCAAGTTGTGGAATAGTTGATTTATTCTTTTTTCTGTCACCTAAAATCAATGGTGAATTGCATGTACATTTTCCCTAACCAAATTATGATGCCTTCTTTCTACTCTAGTATAACATAAGATGAGGAGGGATAGAACATATGATATCTTTTGTACCATGTTTAATTCACAAACTACTACATGTGATTTTTCTGTAATATCTCTTCCTTATTGTGGTTAAGATGGAGTTTTTAAGGTAGCGGTAACAGCATGGTGATGGTCATGGTTATTGGTAATGCAATATTAATAGTGAGGTGGTGAGGTAGTTAATAAAATTGTGCAAATAAGTTAAACAAGCTATAATCAAATGAGTTGTTTACAAACCAACCCATTTTAGTGCATTTAGTAAGTTAGTTAAGATTCTCAATCCATCTCAACTTATGGTGAGCTAATTGCCTAAATAAGTTGAATAAAGATATTTGTTCATATAATTTCACATAATAGGTAACTAAATATATATTTTCAGAAATTAATCAACCATGAAACCAATTTTTTCTCCATTTTAGGATGATTAGAAGAAGAATGGATTGGTAGACTTAATGATTTAGTATACTAAATGAAGTGAGTCACAATCTAGCCAATTTAGTAGATTTATTCATTTGTTAAACCAACGGCTAACCCACCAAGGATAAGGGTTACAAGTTAAGTAGGGTAACTTAGTCCGTTACCATGATTGGTCGACTTACTCTAATATAAGAGTTAAATGGATTGGCCTAATGAATCCATTTACTAAATAAGTTGAAAAAACTAATACCCCAATCCATTAGTTTTTTCTCCGATAAATGAGTCAATCCATAGCCTCAACCCATTTGCAATTCCCTATAGGTAAAGTTGGAGGTGATGGCATAGCAACATAGTAGCTAACCGAAGGCTACAATAATTGTGGTGATGTAGTAGTGATAGGTATGGGTGAGCAAAAAACCCGATCAAGCCGAATTGAACCAAACCAAATAGAAAATATGTTTTTTCTTATAATTTGGTTTACAAAATTTATAATCCTAACCAAACTGAAAATTTTATAATTAGTTTGGAAGGATAAATCAAACCAAACTATTATATATAAAACATGGTAGTATTTCACTTCAACTAAAGAATGTCTTTTATTATGATATATTACTTTAAAAAAAATTTAATTTACATTTATTGAAATGTGCATGTATTGAAATTTTTAATTACCATAAAATATAAATTATATTTGTAGACTCAAAATTTATACTGTGTTATTTTTATAAATAAAATTAGCCATTAAAAAATATTTGAAAATTTTTGGTCATATGAATATTAATTTCATCAATCTTTATTATAATAATACTTGTTATTTTAAAATCAATTCAATACCTTTTATGTGAAATTACATGTTTTGTAAATACATTTTTCTAAACTAGAAGATATAGTTCAATTCGTAAATCAAACTGGAATTTTATGGTTTGGAAAAATTCCCAATCTAAACTGTACAGTTTAGTTCAAAGTTATAAAAAACCAAACTGCACTTTTATGATTTGTTTTTATTTGGACTGAAAATCAAACCAAACCCATCTGCACCCACTCGTAGTTATAAGGATGGTTTGAATGCTTTGATTAAAAGGCATCTTTTATTTAGTTAATAGGATTTCATAAGTTATAGGTAGTGCCAAATTTTTAAATTTTTTTTTTGTTCATTATTATTTAATGTTGATATTTATTATATAAACTAAGCATAATATAATAAATTGTATCTAATTAATTAAGAGTGTGTGTCGATAGATATATATATATGCTTACATATTATTTGTCTAATTAGATATTTGGAATACCCTTTATATTATGACTTAAAACAAAAGGAAAAAGAATACCTTATATGGTATGTTCAAGTTGTACTTTCAATTGAACATGAAAATTTCCAAGCTCAATTAAGATTAGGAAGCTATGGTGCCATATTAGAGTGTATATGAATTAAATTGAAAGAAGTAGTTTTGAGCTCAATTAGAAAGTTTATATGGTTTGATCTTGGCTCAAGCATAATAAGGCTTAAATTTTTAAGTTCAAGTGTTACCTAATATTTGGACTTTGGGTTAGCTAAACTTTTCTAAGCTGATTACTCAAAAATAGTTTATTTCCTTTAAAAAAATCTAAAGGTTGAACTTCCCTTAAATGGCTAATATATGATTAAAATTCATTTAAGTTCAATTAAGTTTAAAGGCTTATCAAATCAAATATATCATAAGACTGAGCTGAAATAGATAAACTATTTAAGTAATTCAAATTTAAGTTTAGTCTCACACTGAATTTGAGAAATTTTTTAAGTTATTATAGATCTTGTTTGCAACCCTAGCCAACACCCTCCATGGTCCATCCCGATATTTCACCATTTCATTCGAAGCAATGTTGGGTATTGAAACTTTTAACAAAACAAATAAAAGATGTTACAAAGACCAAGAAAAAAAAGTAGCCACACCTACTACTAAGGTTGGGCAAAAAAATAGTGAACCATGGATAGAATTGTGAACCAAATCGAAAAATCAGTTCTTTTAGTGAACCGTTTGGTTTATAGTTTGATTTGATTATGTATAAACAGTTCGCAATTCAGTTCGATGAAATGAATTAAACTATATCATTTTAAATCAAATTTTTTAGTTAAATAAAAAAAATTATGCAATTATTTTGTACTTTTTTATATTTTTTCCATCAATCTTCATAAATTTTATCATATTTTTCATATATTATTATTCTTTATCACAATTTTGTGTTAATTATTAAGATTAAGTTAAATAAATTCCATTTAAAAATTCATATTTATGAAGATAAAAATGTTTAGTAAAAATTTAATACAAATAGTTCAAACCGTAGATCAAATAGAACCGAACTGATTTTAATTAAGTTCGAAAAATTTATAAATCGAACCTTATGGTTAGGCTCAACTTAAAAAAAAAAAAAAATCGAACTATTATATTAAGTTTGGTTCGGTTCGATTCGGTTCGGTAAGGAAGGCAAACTGTACTAAACCGAACCTCACCTACCCTTGCTTATTGCGAAAAAGGCAATAACAATAATGAAAAGTATCATAAGATTTGGTGTTTCTAAGGAGACTCTTGTTAAGAGTATCTCAAAGTACGTATATGAAACTAAATATAGGTCATTTTCCAAAAAATAATATAGAAAATGGTACCTTAAAAATAATATTTGTCATATCGTATGTTATTTTTTTAACATTATATGCACCTTCAGTGTTAAAAATTGTGGAACTTTAGCCCATTAAAGGAGCATGTATTATGTGTGCCTTTAATAGATTCCATATATAGTGAAGGTACAAGCATTGTATACGCCTGCAGTATATTTTAAAGGCGTATTCAGTGAATGTACCGTCTTTTGTTTCCACCCATACATTACAAACAAAATGAAAATTTAATACAAAATACATCGTTTTGTACATATACTAACAGTCGATATAAAACCTCAAACTATGCAACCATGTTATCATTCTCCAACATTAACTCCTAATGCCAATAGGCATAATAAGAAAACTCAGCTTATGGAATGGTCATCCATTCACCATAAGAGTTTATTACAATTAAAAATAATAAAAAAATGTAATGTTGTAACATAAAAAGCCTGCCATAAACTGTGACGTTTGATGAAAGCGAAAAAAAGATTCGAATAATAAGTATATATGCAAAATATGTTCTTTCTTCATGTTAATACAATTGCATATAAAAATTACAAAACCTATCTATTATTACATATGCCTAGTGAAGGTTTTGACTGTACAAGATAGAAGTGAATACCTCTAGTCGTTTGGTGACTGCATAGGCTGAGGTGGTGAATCCTCAAGATCTCTAGGAGAAACTTTGTCGATTGGAGGGGCCAACCGTAGTTGGGTGATGCCTTTACCCATAGATGGCTACATGTTGGTTGAATGCTACTTTTGAGGTGCTAGTAGTGTCATGAGATCCAACTAACATTGGAACTCGACAGTCATGTAAGAGCTAAATTTGATTCTAGAGCTGGATTCAAGCCCTAAAGTGGAAGCAACTCTAGATTCGAGGTATGTACCATATTCAGATTTGATGTAGTTAAGGACTATAGAATGTTACCCATATGATGGCACATCGTTATTGTGGTATCCCCTGTTACATCTAGATTAAGCCTTGCCTCATCGAACTCGGGCTCTAGCTTTAGGTGATACACGAAGAGTCGGCATATCCTTGTCTATAGGTGATCCTTGCTCCCTATCATGGTCCCCATGGTATAGTTGCTATACCCCCTCATACTATGGGTAGATGATGAGGCCATTGTGCTACTCAATGAACTGCAGCGCTACATCTCCAATAATGAGCGTTGTAGGATAGTCAACTACCAATTACACATCTTTAAGCAAGTCTAACTAAAACAAATAGACATTTGGATGTTAGAATAGATAATAACAAGAACGTACGAGTATAGAATCAATTGGACGATTTCACAAGCACTTACCAGTCGAATGATAATAGCTCCTTAATGTGTAATGTAACAGAGGGTGATCTATCGATACCATGACCAGTAGCTTAGGTCGACTCCATGGGACCTTGGATATGTAGTAAGAATCCATATCTTTGTGATGAGTTCTTAATTACACACATTCTATTTAGTGATTTTTGATGATTTTCCTTGATATTTGAGTTTATTTTTAGATAATAATACTTAATTAAGTAAAAATTTATTTTCTAGATTTTGAAATGATCTACGTGAGAAAACGAGAAGATAGAAACAAATTTCACTCAAATTGGAGCTAAAATGAGTAAGTTATAAAGGTTTGAAGATCGATAGAGCCGTTTCCAAGCAAAATTGGAGTTAATTTTCTATTGTTACAACCTAAGATATAACCATGTCTTCAGTCATGTCATTTCGAGTTTAAAAAAAAAAAAAAAGACAAATGTGAAGTATAGTCAAAGATATGACCAAAAGACATGGTTGTGTCTCCGGTTGTGTCTTTTCTAGCTAACATTTTTTTTTTTATCTCTTCATATATACAACCTTGTTAGGGCTTATTTAGAGGAACTTTTTGGCACAACTTTTAAGAAGCTTTTAAAGCTAAGAACAATCAAGAAAGCGAGGAGAAGAGAAGATTTCAAGATTTAATTTTGTTTGGATTTCATAATGTTTCTTTTTATTCTTTTTTTATACTTTGTTTTTGGGTTCTTATTTCACGATGTATAGAGAGTAAAGCCTTGGTATCTAGGTTTTGTTGAACTTAGATCTATTCATGTGACATAATTAGTATTTAATTAATTTAGTTCTTTATTATTTTCTTAATTCAATTATGTTTACTTCATGATTTAGGTCATTATTGCTACGGATAGTAATCTAGAGTTTGATATCTTATAAAAGAATTGAGAGATTTCTTATAAGATTAGATCTAGACATAATTGATGAGGGTTATTACAAGATAAAAGATAGTTTGCAAGATTCTTTTGAAATTTTAAGTTATAGAGTAGAGAATTTGCCGTTCAATAATATAATTTTAGTTCATACTATTGAGAAAAGATCCTAATAGGTGATTCTAAGGTTAGGGTTAATGGGCTTAAGAAAGTGATTAGTTTTAGTAGGGAATTCTCCCGATCAAGAAACATTAAAGAATGAATAGATTATTTTTAGGAAAATCACATGTTAGATCCAAGGGATGTAAGATATAAGTACAATATTGAATATTGAATTAATTGAATTGTTTTCTTGTCAATTCTTGAATTGCATCTTAGTTAATCTTTAATATTAGTTTTAGTAGTAATTTAAATTTACTTCTTTAAGTTTTTTGAAATTTAATTTGCCGGTTAGATAATAAACATCTAGTAAGTGCCAGTAATAGTACTAATCCTTATGGGATCAATATTTAGACTAATATCTATTATATTATAAACTGATAGGTGCACTTGCCTACATCACTCTAACCCTAAGTTTAGATGTATGTAGCATACGTCTTGATCCAGTCAACATCCATCCTACCATGGAGGTCTAGCTGATGAAGCTGCTCAGAGGTGTCTACCTCCCGTGGAGGGTACTGGTATCTATCGAATTACTGGATGATACGGTTGAGAAAACACCACCCAATAATGTGGAAACATATGAGTGGCACTTAAGCAATCCAAATTTGTCGCCCAGTAGTACAAAAATGCGACAGCAACTACGATAAATCCTCCATGTATAGCTCTTAAACAACCTGAGGAGAAAAAAAAAAGAGTCAACAAATGTTGGTAGTGAGGAACGATAACAGAAATAAATAGAAAATGAGTTATCATATCTTACCTATTGTATCGTTTACAAGTTGAACGTTGTACGATATGCATCCATTATATGCATGAAATGCTAAGTGGTATCCCATAATACCTTCCATCTAGTCAATAATGGCTTATCCCGATAGATAGTAAAACTATATCGACTAAGTAGGGCAACATATGGGAATCTATCCTAAGCCTAGACTTGTAGAAGAATGGTGACCCCTCTAACTCATGTGAGTCTAAAGAGAAAATAAAGCATAGTTGTCTATATAACCACGCTAAGCAAGTAACCCTCTAACCGAACTACCTAGCGACAAAGAAGTCCTCCAACAATGGTAGGAACATGAGGTGTATTAGACTGGAGGATTTATCCGCAAAGATAAATCCCCCCTCCCCATTAAGCTGAGTATATACGCATGCGCGTATTGCCACATTATTTCATTGCCTGCCCCAAAAGAAAGTATTTAGAAGTGTTTTCGCAACCATGTAAGAGATATGTGAGCTCCCCTCATCTAAGCAGGCTTGACGCCTAGTAACCTCTCCCCTACATTAGCCCAACTCTGGTCATCACCCTTCTCTCCACATACGGATCATAAAACTCTTCGTGTTCGATAATAGGACCTAATGCTTCATCAAATTGCTCCTTTGTAATATTGACGTGCCCATGGTCAGTGAAATCCGTGTATGATTCATTTGACAAATTTACATTCACTTGCTCCATACTGATTGTCGTAGACTGCACATAGGGTGTCAAAAGGGTCAGAGTGTCTAATTGTTTTATTTCATGCTCGACTTAAGCACTCAATTCCCTACTATGCCTTATGTATACTTCTTAGATACTTCATTTCCTAAAAGACTAGGCTATCTCAATGAAATTTTCAACATCCTCATAATCTCTAATGGCCATCGACTTATAAGCAACTCTAACATCATGAAAAAAAAGACACCTATGTACAATTTCAACTCCATTCAAGTCAACTCTAGCACCTCTGCAAAATCTCCAAAAGAAATTAGAGAAGTTTGAATCCTTCCTAATCTTTAGGTTCTTAACGAGCTCCCTATCATACTTTGGCCCCAAGATACCCATAATAATGTTTTCATTCGTATATACAATAACTTTCACATAATTTGTTATTTCCACTCTAATAAGACTACCATGAACCAAAGATTTAGATAACATAAAATACTTCAATGACATACTGAGCAACAACATTAACAAATTGCATAATGTCATCTCATTAAATTGTATAAGACATTACCTAACTTCTCTCATTAGTTTTACCAAATACGCTATGAGCACCCAAAAAACATAACAATTTCAAAATGTACACTAACATTTTCCATACCTACATTCCTAAAACTTATTTATTTAACAACATAAATACCCTAATCTATACATGCCATAACAAATTTCCATGAAATATAAATAAATTGGAAAACATGATGTAAGGTATGGATTATTACTTGATTACTCAGTATATGTAATATATCATCAATTAAAAAAAATGATGTAAGATATGGATTATTACTTGATTACTTAGTATATGCAATATATCATCAATTAAAAAAAAAAAACATGATGTAAGGTATGGATTATTACCTATTTTAGACTTTTACTAGTGCAAAAAAATGGATGGGTACTTCAACCTTGTGTTTCCTCTTGTCTCATCTATGTTTTTAATGTCTCAAATTGTGAGAATGGTGAAAATGAGACTAGGCCATGTAGATTTGTTTTTTTATATCTAGTTGGTAGAAGCGCATGCATTGCATATGCCTTTAGTGTTAAAAATAACAAAAAGATGGGGCCTTTTTCTATATTATTTTTTGGCAAAAGATCTGTATTTGTATAAAATCCTAACAAAAAAAAAAGCATAATCCGATACAAGTTGCAGTGAAAAATAGGGCACAACCAAATGTTACTTCCCTTTTCCTCCATCTCCTTAATCCATACATGATATTTTTTTAAACTCCATCTCCATGTTTGCCATTGCTAATACCACCTAGACTACCCTATTTTTAATTATGTGATATACAATATTATAAGCCGTAGTTTGGTATACGTCACATAAGCTATTTCAAGTCTCAAATAGTTGAGAAAAGCTTTAATCATGCACCACAAAACGGGCAAGATTTCATTTGATTCTCATTCGATTTTCTTTAAGGATATGTCATTGAACCCATCAAAAGCCCATCAACAACCACTCATTAGTATCTTTTTTTTTTTTAGGAAAAAGATAAATGCAAGGGTTTTGATCAAGTTGTACAACCCGATTGGACTTTCTTCTTATTTCTCTATTTCTTTTTAAATGGTCATGTGTGGCCACTCACAGTTAGGAAAAGGGTCGCGTTAGGTTAAACGACCTACTTTTTAATGTGGTTTACAACTCATCAAAGTTTTCTTAACCAATCAAGCTACCCTAAGGTCAGGAGATGATCGAAACTATTTTTTTAATTTACTACCCTTTTCATGTTTTTAATTTCTAATTTTTTTATTTTTAATCAATTATAGTGTTATATATTATAACTATCTATGTCAATACTTTTATATTTTTTTATTTTTTAATCTTGTAATTTCGTTTTTTATTTTTTAGCAATTTTATATGTTTTTTAATTTTTAATTTATTTATACATGTTAGAGTTATGTGGTAGATAGCTGCCACACAAGATAAAGCTAAGGGTGTTACAGTAAGGATATTTTATTTTAATTATTTACTAAAACGTTAATAATTTATTTAAACTTATTTAGTATCCTTTCGTATGTCTTAGAGCCATGGTCTGGTTCGAAAAGCTATTTCAGTTTGGAATAGTTGAGAAAAGCTTTAACTATGCACCATAAAATGGGCAAGACTTGATTTGATTTTCTTAATTACATGCAGTAAAATTTTGAGGTTTAAGGAATTTTCGCCCCTAAAATCCACCAGTAGATTAAGAGCATGAAATGCTTGTTTCAAGCAATTCATTAATCATTGTTCAAAATACTCAAATCTTTATGATGATCATATAATTCATATAAAGAAGTCCAATTATAAGAGAACTCATGGTTTGTACTCATAGTAGCGTTAAAGTGATTATATACTTAATGATTCAAATTTTAATGTTGATGTATATATAAATTATTACAATTAAGGTAGCAAGTGGATATTAATTGTTCTGCATTAGCTACTTTATATATGTTCTAACTAATCATATTTCTGGGGACTCTCTACAATATGGTATGGTTACTTTTTATTTCAGTAAATCACTCTAATTTAATGCAAATCATGTCCATTTACAGTAAAAATGAAACTATTCACAGTTTCGGTCAACAGTTTTTATCGAAGCTATTAATAGCTTCTTTTTTACTATTGATGGGTATTATTTTGTTATAAATTAGAGTAATTTGTAAAATTCAAAATCATATATTAATTTTTTTAAGTATGTAAATATAATTGGTAAGACGATACATGATATTGTGAATTCATAATAGCATAATAATCCATTTTCAAGCCATTAGAAGATTTCTTTATAGTTAGGTGGGATGAGCCTTTCTTAAAAGACCGAGAATGACTTATGTTCTCTTTTCCTTTTAACTTTTTCTTAATTTCAATTTTCTTTAAAATATTTAGCTATTAAAAAATATAGTGCCAACAATTTGGTATCAATCGCCAATTCAAGTACTTTCTTTTCAATATTTTAGCCAGTAGAGTAATTGACTCATTGAACTTCCAAGAAGACATTGTAGGCTAGTGATGCTCGAAGTCTTATGACAAAGAAACCAAGCAGTCCTAACTAAAGTGACCTATAACACCAAATAAGGGTAAATAGAACAACTGAAGGTTATTTGGTGGGATTACTGCAATACTTAAGTTAATTATATTCATGTGGAAATATGTATCTCCAATTAGAAATATGCTCAAATACAAAGTTAAGCAAGTGTGTATATTGTTACCTTTAGGAGGCAAAAGCATAGGGTATATATAGTTTGGATCCTAAGCTTGAATAAACTCATAACATCCAACCTAAAGTTTTAGGGGATTGAGATTAGTATGATCTTCTAATATTGTCAAGGTATGATTTTTTGGAACCTTATGACTATCTTCTTTCATTTAATGCGTAGCTGTATCATATGTTTGGACCATGTAGGTTTTAATAGGGAAAGACCCCTAAATATCACATCACATTTAATATATCATAGTTACCATATGGACAGGTGTCACAAGATAGGAGGTTTAATCCTCTTGAAGAGCTTATACAATGCTTGATCATCCTTTATCTCATCATTTTTTGTCATATTATGGATGGTAAGCCAGTCTTTCCCTTCCTAATTACCTAACAATATCCCAAGTCCTTCCATCTTTAAGGGTATCATCACCTTCATCACAAGCTCCCATATGTTTAGGAGGCTCAACTAGCTTTGGCTTACCATAACCATCATCAGGAAAGTAGCATTAGCTTTCAACTAGTTTACTCACGAGAGGCTAGACCCACTTTTTGCAAGTACCACTCCTCACAAATAAACCGCCAACTAATACTACTCACTTCACTTTTAACTCAAGTTGAACACCCTTACTTGCCTTCAAATCCACAAACCATGGTATTTACCCCCATCTAAATCCACAATACCCTTATCGTGGGACTAACTCTTCACCATTAGCATCAAATAAAAGATAATCAACCCTACTCTATTTGTTGCCCAACTCCAACCAAAATTACCTCCACCAAAACTTCGAGTTTCTACGGGCTCCCTTCATGCGTTCACCCATTCCTCCATCCTTCGAGATCACGTCTTGCAAAATGGCCCAATGATAGGGTCTGCACACTAAAGCTCATTTCATTTTCTAAAAATTCAAACAGATTCTTATTACAAAGTATCTCACAATACTGCTACTCCTTAAACAATCACTTGATGGCTACTCCTTCGCTTAATAGCAACTCCTCCTTTCAAGTTTAATTCACATGAGCCTAGTTATCAATAAGAACTACCTTTTTCATTCAATACATTAGGTAGTGCTTAGCTGACTCATCAAGCTGGAACTTTTATACTTTCATACCACTTATGATAGGATGAGAGGTTCACCTCTCTTGAAGTGCCTGTGTAGCATTCGATCATCCTTCATTTTATCATATTTGCTCATATTCTAGATGGCGAGTTGGCTTTTCCCTTCCTGATTACCCATGACTATTCTAAGCCCTTACATCTTTAGCAGTGCCATCCAACATTGCCATAAACCTTCATATGTTTAGAAGGCTTAACTATCTCGATTGGTTTTAACCTGCCATAGCCCTCATCATGAGAGTAGTATTAGCTCTCCATTAATTGCTTATGAGAGGCAAAACCTGCCTTTAGAGAATATTTCCTCCCGCAAAGGAACAAACCATCGATTAACATAACTCACTTCCCTTTAAGCCATAGTTGAGAACCTTTACTTGCCTTTAAATCTATCGACCATGAAAGAGGTAAATAGGCTTTCGTTAGGGAACACTCAGGTGCTTTTGAGCCATGCAAAAAGGCATGTGACTTATGATAGTAGAGGCTACAACTACTTTTTGGGGCTATTTCCGAGGAATCCATCAAAGAAGGTTCGATTTAGTGCTAAGTAGCTCGGTTAGAGGCTTAAGGGGCTTAGCCTGCAAACCGAAGAGTTTAACTTAGGTCGTAGGGCCCATGTCTAAAACCAATTGGCGTAAGGCTTGAGAAGGTTAACCTAGCCCATAGGGGGCTATGTCTAAAGCTAACTATCAACAAATACAAATATAATATGATATGATTATAAATGGATATATGTGTTAAAAACTTAACATGATAAGTAAATAGATGAGATTTGTTTTGACCTATTCATAAATGTATCTCGATTTAGGTCTAACATCTAGACCCACCAAAGAATCCATTCAATAAATAGCTCTTATATATATGTTTGTATCTTAACCATAAGCCCATTTATCTCTAATATGTGGAGGTTAAATGTTTAATTCTATACTTTACTATCTTATTATTCTTGTCTCTTCTCTAGTTTTCGTTTATGTACTTCTCTCCTATCTTCTAATACTATTGTTCTCCGTTAATCTTATTGGTTGTCATCATTCTCTTTCTAGTTATTACACCCATCCACTTTGACTACAAATCTATAAAAGTGACATTTTAACTTTTCATTTCCTTATATATTCTCGTTTCTAACATATTTTTCTTTTTCATACCAATTCAAAATTTTCATCTTAATTCATTTCAACTCAAATATTTGTATAAGTTTCAATGCTTCATTCTAAATAGCATAACCATTTCCCCATTCATGCATTAAGTTCACATCCATTCTTAACACCCATTAACATCTTACATGCTTCATAATAGGACGAGAACAATTTCTTTTACCATTTGAAAATAAACTTTGTAGGATTGTATGCCAATTATTAAAGCTTAACAATTTGCTATCCTTTTAATTCATGATTTATCAGTTGTATCACAACCAACAAAAGTGTAAACTTAGAGCACTTTAAGACATACCTTTAGTTTTGCTACTTTAGGAGATCTATCCAACCGGATCTTGACATCACCTTAATAACATTATTTGTATCACCATTCTTTGAATCATTGTCACTATGTGCCAAGTCTTTCAATAACTATTTATTTGCTTCATCATCATATCTTAAATTCCATTATTAATTACATCATGGGAGCCTTTGGAGCTAAATTATTAGGTATACTTAAAACCTCTCCATGTTACATAAATGTTTTATAGGTATGAGTGATGCACCATAGAAATAAATGCATCTTAATTATTACAATGGGATGCCAACATACTTAAATGTATTCTTGGCATAAACAACAAATGAACCCATTGTCTTCTTAAGTGTACTATGGCCTAACTTATAAGAAGTCCTTGATCCCTTCAATGTTTGATGTCCTATTATAGGTCATATGCCACATTCATTCCAATATATTTTTCATATACCCATTATTTCTACTAATTTTCTAACTCTTAACAATTTGCTTGAAGCATTTTATATTGAACTTAGAGCCTACCCTTTGATTTTCATAAGAACAAAAATTTAAATTAATTGAGTCAAATCAAGATTGAGATTAAATGAGTTAATTAAATTACATATGACTTGTAATTTCTTAAGAAGACATTAACTCATCATGTAAAGAAGGATATTGTATGCCTTATTATATTTGTTACTTTTTCTTACTTTAGTTTTAGATGGACATTTGGATTAAGGGGTAGCATCTTGATGCTATGCTTGGAGGTGTCTGGACACTATGCCTCTAATCATTCTTGCTTCTACTTAGTGTCTTGATGCCTTAGAGCTTAGCATCAAGATGCTAAACTACTTTGATGGAATGATCTTTGACATCCTAAAGCTATGTGAGGAGACATCTGGATGCTACACATAAAAGTAGATATTGGATAGCATTTAATGCAACCAACTTAAAGGATATTTGTCTTCAACGTCCATATCTCTTGAAGAACCATAAATATAAGTATTTAAGGAATTGAAGAGCATTAAATAGAGCTAAAATCTACAAACATTCCTTTTATTCGCTTTCTTAATACTTAAATTATCTTGTACTCATTCATTCGCTAAATTTTTTATAAACTTTAGTATTGTGTAAGATGATTGATACTTGTAAATACTTAGAGAGAGTAAGCAATACTTATGATTGAGGGTTATTATGATTAAGAAGCTTATGCATTTAAGATTGGGTGGAGACTTTTGAGCCATTGAATTTGAAATCAAGAAAAGTGGTGGGTAAACTCCTCAATTAAGGCATTGGGTATTTGTAGAGAGTAGGGGGTAATTCAAACTCCACATTAAATCTAAGATTGATTTTCTCTTTCCCTATCTCTTTTAATTTTTGTAATTTATTCATTGTTTCTTTACTATTTTAGTTATTGATTATAATTATTTGAATTAGAAATCACTTAAATTGTGAAAATTTGTAAAGAAACTCAATTCACCCCTCCTCTTGAACTCCTTCTGTAATATTTAATTTTATTGAATATTAAAAAATTAACCTCAATGTTCTTAATGGGATGATAGTTTTCATAATTAAGCGTGTGCTCATTTCATAATTATTGTTAATTTGTTTCTCTTAGCACAAAAATTTTCTTGCCAAAAAAATTTCTCCATAAATCCTTTTTGCATGAGAAGATAGATATTTTTTTTCAACTAAAATACAAATTATAACTTTGAGATTTTAATCTAATACATCCTATTGGAAAAATTAGTATTCTTATCACTAAATTACAACGGTATTTGTACAACATCATAAATTTAAATTCTTTTAAATTCATGATTTTCTCAATTTAACCCAATTTCTCTTTTTAAGTTTCTATAAAGTGTAATAAATAATTGATGATGTAAGAAAGTAGATAACATTATAATAATGTTATAAGATTATTCAAATTTTTTAGCAATCTCAATCGTTAATTTATAAATTAATGAAAATTGAGATGATCTATTTTCCAATAAGATACTTGCTACTTATAGAATAAATTAGGGATAATGGCTTTAGTGTAAATTTGAAATAGCATATTTAATATATTTCATTAGCCTCGCAATTAATATGATGATTAAGGTATACCTTACCAATTGAAAAGAGATTCATCATGAAGGTATACCAACCATATATATATGTTCATGTTTAAGGGAAATTCTATAGTAACGTCATATTACCATAACTTTATGATAAATCACACTAATTTCAATAAATCATGCCATGATATAAGCTATTATAAGTTTATTTTTATTATTGATAGACATAATCTATTGAAATCTGGTAAAAACAAGATTTTCAATAGCTTCCATTTTATTATTCATGGTATGATTTACTAAAATCGAATATAATTTATCATGTTACGTAAATGTGATCTGATTGATATACAGTAACACCTCTATGTTTTAATTAACATGTTGTGTTGAGTTACTTATGCAAATTAAATATATCACTATTCCAAACCACGATAATCTTTTTACTTATAAAACTTATTTACCTCAATACGTCACTTATGATGATATTTTCTCGTATTCCCAATGATTATTTTAGTTATTCACGCTTATTTGCATGAATCAAATCAATTAAATAACATCAATAAAGCTATGCTAGAATTGCGAAAAAAGAGATAAAAGTAAAAGTTTTGTAAGAAAATAAACAATTTCAATTTCAATATAATTTTTCATTTCTACCTGTGCATCCTTCATGGACCTCTTCTTTAGAAAGAAATTGATCGAACTAAAAAATTAGGATGGGCATAACTATACCATCAACTAAATCATTTATAATTAAATTTGAGTTGATCGTTCAACTAATAATGAAAAAAGATTCAATAAGTATTACATGCTATTTGATGTACATATGACAAATGTTGACACAAATATTAATAGTAAGATTAGTTTTTAAATCCATTACCATACATGATTTGCATACGATTATATGTTATTATATTATTGGTATTTATACACCATATATATATAATACGTAACATGTATTACCTATTGAATCCTTTACATATCTTAATCTAATTTGTGCAAAATTGATTTGCTTCCTAAATAGAAAGAATCCTATTCTAATAAGTGTGCACTTATTGCCAATGGAAAATAATAGTGTCAAGCCTGATTTTTCGATTTCTTTTATTTAAAAATTAATTTCTCATTTTCTGATTATTACTAAACTCTAATCCATTTACTATTAATTCTCGACTAAAGAAATTGAGAAATTCCGGTTTTTTATTGAAAATAATTTTTGGAGTCGCCACCCAACCAAAGTTGGGAAAGAAAAAAAAACGTAACCAATTGAGTAGATTGATTACAATTTGGCTATCGGTTTTTGATTTTAATTTGAATGAAGAACCAGAGGGTTCCGAGCTCGGGGGCTAAACTATTAAACCCTTAACGGGTACTACTATCTATTTACCGAAATTAGGATTAGTCTTCTAATTGTAATATTTAAAAAAATAAATAAATGAAATCAAATGAAGAAAAAACCTAAGTTTCTAATATTTTATCATCGCCCCGAAGGTACCTACGTACCCGCTAGCCGAGATCAGACGATTGTAGTTTTTCCAAAAAAATATTTAATGTGTTGATTTATTTTAATTTTTGAAAACTGACCGAATTTACGTTGTTACCAATCTAGTTTATTCAAATAAAATCTAAAAGGGTCTTAACTTAAGTGTTTTTGTTTTAAAAAATGCTCTAACAATCCTACTTTTAGAAAGAGTCTTTTATTAATTTTTATTTAAAGAAAAAACAACTTTCTATATAACAAATCCTTAAATAAAACTAAAGTTTACAAAAAGGACCAATCCTAATATTTCCTAAACTAACATATATAACTATTTACCTAAATAAAAACATATTATATAATATACTTGATATACTAAGAGAAAAAAAAAATCTCTTAATATATACATATCTTATATATTACATTGTATAACCAAGAACTTAATAATAATAATACTATAGTATGATTATGATTATGATAATAATAATGAGATATACAAATAAAACGACAAATAAGTAATGAAATAAAGATTCAAAATTAGAAGAGAACCAAACCTAATGCTATTCGGCTGGGGTAGGGGCTGTTGCTCGTGAGTGCGTCTGCTGTATGTTATTGTTAGTTGCTACAATCAGCTTGGGTCGCGCGCGTGGGTATTGATGTCTGGAGTTTTGGCAAGAGAGTGGGCTAGTTAGAATTAGGGAACCATAGAGCATGTGTGCAGTAAACGTGTCAGGGTAGATTGTGCTGTGGATGGGATGTACATGTTCATAAATAGCTAAGAGTTTGGTCTATGATCAGACAATGTGTACGAGAGAAGGAATGTAGTCGTGTGACTGTGGGGATGGGATTGAACTCTGATTGAGTGAGTATTTAGCTGATGGAGTATGGACGAAGGGAATTGTGGCAATAAGGATGACCGGGCGATGGTAGGGGTTGAGTGGCGTTCTTGTGTTTAGCTTGATGGTGGATGGCGTCTGGAATTGCAGGTCGCTATCCTTGGTACGTACAGGCATGGAGTGGTTGGTGTAAAGTGCAGATCGGTTTGTACAGTGTGTATGTTGGCATGTGTAGGCTGGAATGTGCTTGAGAGGTTTGCGTAATGATGGAGTGTGTGCGTTAGATCAGTGATTGGCAGTTATTTGGAAAAGATGAGGGAGGGTCGATGGAGTTGCGAATCAGTTGGTTAGAATCACGCTTGATTCTTGCTGTTTAGTGTTGCACTGTAGTCGCGTTGAATTGTATTACTATTAGACATAGTTTAGTCGAAGGACAACAGATGAAAAGTGCCTCCTTTCTTTTTACGAGTGTGTCTATCTATATAACCCAAACCAAATCATATCTATTGTATCTAATTAGATAATAATTAAACTAGATCTAAATTAACGCAAAGGCATGGAGTGGTTGGTGTAAAGTGCAGATCGGTGTGTATAGTGTGTATGTTGGCATGTGTAGGCTGGAATGTGCGTGAGAGGTTTGCGTAATGATGGAGTGTATGCGTTAGATCAGTGATTGGCAGTTGTTTAGAAAAGATGAGGGAGGGTCGATGGAGTCGCGAATCAGTTGGTTAGAATCACGCTTGATTCTTGTTGTTTAGTGTTGCACTGTAGTCGCGTTGAATTGTATTACTATTAGACATAGTTTAGTCGAAGGACAACAGATGAAAAAGTGCCTCCTTTCTTTTTACGAGTGTATCTATCTATATAACCCAAACCAAATCATATCTATTGTATCTAATTTGATAATAATTAAACTAGATCAAAATTAACGCAAATCCAATTTAATAAAATCAAACTAGATTCAAATGATTTTAATCAGATATGAATCATGTTTATTTCTTTCGCTTTTATAAAAAAATAGAAAAATAAAAGAGACATAGGTGTCTAGTAAGACTCGAACCAAAGACATCAAATTAAACCTAATCCAATACTTCATCATTTATCCGTTAGGCTATTGGTTTGTACATTAACATTTAGTACAATTAAATTGAACTTAAACTACGCGACTACTTAAAATAATTTTTTGAACTTAAGCTAAACTAAAACAATTGACTTTAAAGTAATTTTCTTCCTAAAAAGTCTTTATATATTTATTTTTTTCATCATTTTTTTCGTTTTCTATTATTATTATTATTATTATTATTATTATTATTATTATTATTATTATTATTATTATTATTATTATTATTATTATTATTATTATTATTATTATTATATCATTTTTTATTTTTTGAATTTTTATTATAATTTTATTTTTTTGAATTAGTACCCTTTTTGTAAAATAAAAATTAGGACTACAGAAGAGCAGAAATTAGGTATCTACAAATAGAAGCTAAATCTTAGAAGAAAAAAAAACAAAGTAAGGAAACAAATAAATATATATTATATATATACATATATAAATCTATTATCATTTAAAATCTCATAAAAAAATGGCAACAAAATCAAGCACTAATTATTAATCCCTATCTCTAATAAGCATTTTGAGAATTAATACTTTTAACTTTATTATTTTTTCTACTAAACTATTATTACATCTATCATAAAAGGATATCAAATGTAATCTATTTCATTGAAAGACAAATATTGATATACTAAGTTAAAAAATCTTAAATAGAACCAACTTTTTAAGATACCACTAAATAGTGTTTCTAGTCTATATATTTTCAAATATTTCAATATCTTCAAGATAATATTGTCTACTTATTTCTTATAGAAGCATCAACCAATGCCTATAAAATACAAAAAGGAGATTAGATGAACATAAGAATGGTAAATGGGCTAAGCACGCGAGCATGAGCATGATTGGGCTTATTTCGTAGGTTGCTTAATTACAAGCATGCGAGAATAGTAGAAGGCACCATTACAAGTAAGTTTGGGCTCAGGCATACAAGTATGGGTACACTAGGTACAATAAGGTTATTAGGCTGCCTAGGCATGAGCATGAAAACATGTAAGCAGCACATTGGGCCTCAATTGATATTTTAAGTATTTTTAATTTAATTGTATATTTGATGTATTAATTTATTTGTTTAATACATTAATTAGTTGATTTTTCTTATTGTAATTATAATAGGTAGTGTATTTTGTATGTAATTTTTAATTTTAAATATTATATTAAATTGACAAAAGTTTATTTGATGTAATAATTTATTTGTTAATTAGTTGCTTTTTTTAATTATATTATACCAATAAGTATAACATGTATGCAATTTTTAATTTTAAATATTATATTAAATAAATAAGAAAACATAATAATTATTGTAATTTCTTTATACAATTTCATTTAACCAATCTACTTATTTTAATTTGAATAAGCAAGTTGACCTTGAGTAAGATATAAATGAATGGTTTAATAGATTAATATACCTAATATGATTAGGTAGATCAATTTTAAATTAATTTAAGCAATATTATGTTCTTGAATCGAAGTAGCTAAATATTATATGAAATTAGATCATTAGATCTAAGCATCATAAATTGTATGACCCTAATTTAAAACAGGTACAGTAAGACTCAGACAAATTCATCAGATGGGCCTAAAGTTAAAACACATCCTTAATATAAGGAGATAGAGACTTAATATGATAAATAGATGGGTATAAATACAAATTTAATTGTTAGAAGATGTAGATCAAATTTAAGGAAGCACAAATGAGCTAATCGATCAAAAAACCAATATGTTAAAACGTTATGCCTATCACTATGCTTCGATGAAGACCCTACTCATTTACCTCAAGGCCCAATATATCTTCATGTTGAATCTAATACAAACAATGTAATTAATCTTTTGATATACTATTGTACTTCAAGACAGGTTTTTAAATTATATTTAAAATATATTAATTTAATACCAAGTAATTGAATCGAAATTTGAAACCTCTAATAATATATATATATATATAACAATCCAGCAAAACTAATATTTACCGTGAAATAGAAAAAAATGTATTCCAATTAATACTAGTTGTCATCATCATCAATCCATCTTATCTCCTCTTCCCTTTCCATTACGTTGAATAATCATGTGGCTTCATCATCTTTCTCATGTCCAAAAAATTGATTCCTTACCCCCCTTGTTTCCTCTTTTGGGCATCCCACTAGTTCTTGAGGCATACGGTAGCTTTAATGGTTTTAGCCTTAAGCCAAAGGTAGTAAGGGTTGAAGACTTAGCTGCCTGAGCTAAAAGCCTATTTAAATGACACCATCAAAGCTGGAGCCCCCCAAACATCCCTTACAACAATTGATAAGATAGGCATCATGTGAGATTTTGTTGCCCACCACTCAAGGACATCTATATTAGCCTCATCTTCCCATACGTATTAGACTTGGTAAACCAATAATTTACTAAAAGTTTCATTGGTTGTATTGCTGGTAGTTCCTGAACTCCAGCGTATGTGAGCAATCTACCTACTCTTCTTTATAGACGTGGCATGAGAACTATTGGTTTAACTGCTATATCAAGATGATTGAGACAAAAGCTATGTTTTACCCTTGTGATAGAGGAATAAGGATTTAAGCACAATCTTAGCTTTTGTATTAAGCCTTGCAGCTACAGTCGTAGCATCTTCTAAGCCAACGTTTTAGTAAAATTCCTCTAGTAAATTATAAGTATCGTGAAATCTGTAACATGGACCTAACATTGTGGCAATATAAAATAAGAGAGGAAAGGGGCAAAAGTACATAAGTAATTTAGCCTTCATTGCTACAATGGTAGGAAAGAGCAACAGCTCATCTATAAAGTTTGCCTCTATATAAACAATATAGATGAGGTTTAGGAGTACAGCATTACTGGTAAGATAATAGTAGCTGGATAGAATCATCGTTAGTTGGACAAAGCACTTAGCAACTTGCACAAGTTGCTTGTTTTCTTCCAATTCACCATACAAATTCGACCAAGCTTGGGCTCGTGGCTTACTTTTCGATGGATGTAAGAGTTGTAAAAAGTAGTCAAGGCCTTCCATACCTATATTACGAATTAATAAAGTGTTTAATATAAAGTGTTACCTTAAAATAAGAATAAATTATGTCTCTAGGTTAGATCCAATGAATGTAATAATAATTTTATGTAATGCAAATTACTAACCTTCAACGATTTGTCTAACATCTCATGTGTAGAATTACATCATGTGATGACATTGCGTGATGGGATGAATAACTTGTGATTTTCATTCCGACAACAATTGATATACTCCAAGTGTTTCCATTTGCTATAATGGATACAACTTATTTCAAAATGGATCTTAAGAAGGTAATCTACTATCTTATAAGCGTTAATGTTGTCTTACACTTAAGATTTAGAATGTAGCATAAGCAATGGACATGGAAAAGCTTCCCTTCACAAATCGAGTAAAGTTGCTATTTTAACAGTTGTATCGCTATTATGTTTGTGGATGCATTATCAAAGGTAATACTGAACAACCTATAAATTTCATAGGTTTAAATGGTGTCTAAGATAATAGACACGATTGCTGAACTCATGTAAGCTTCTGAGAACAGCATGAATGTGATGATCCACTTTTGCACTACCCAATTTTCGTTAATCCAGTGTACTGTGACACACGTACAATTGTCATAAATGTTGATGAGTGGTGACTTCCATATGTACGATGTAAAAAAAATGCTATATAATAATACGCATAGCATTGAGAGTAACAAGAATTTTGTAACAATAGTAATCTAAATAATTTTGAGGGGAAATTTTGGATTCTTATTAACCAGATTCAAAACTATATACCTACGCCTTTAACTATTTGTGTTTACGTAAGAATAACTTGATCGTTTCATTTCGCAGGGTTTGCTGCCCTACATGCTTATATTTTAGTTACAATGAGCCTAATGTTTCATGGCCTACTACATGAAATGATATACTGACCATTATCGTCATCTGTATGAGAGTTTCTCCTGCCTTCTCACGTTAAATACAAACGGGTATGCCACTTTCCTCAATAGATGACGAAGTCCCTATCAATTGAGCATTTAAGACTTTAACCAGTGGTTCATTTTTCTTCTAATGCATATTTAAATGTTGGGTAAGGTGGTCCGTTGTTAGCTTGGACTTTCCAGATAAAGGTTTGTTGCATGTTATACACCTAGCAATATCTTTTTTGGCTATAATGACAAAATAATTCCAAACATCGCTTGTTTGCCTCCTTTGTCTTTCGGATGAACCCTCAGCTGAAGTAGAACTAGTATTACTTAGTGATTCCCCTTGTGGCTAACTCTATGAGTAGTCTTCTATGTAATCCTTCTTGCCATAATGAGACAAATATAATTGCAATATATTCGATTAATTATTTCATAATTGATATTTACATAACTAAATATTCACTAATGGAAGATAATCCAAAGGACACATACCACATCAAAATCCTCATAGTTATTTGCATTAGCATGGGTAATACCAGGAGTAGTGGAAGGCAGATATCCAGGGACCAGTTGTCCGATGATATTCAAAAAATATGTATACCCCTAACCAAGATTCCCTTAACTTAAGATCCACGAATCATTATATTCTTTAATTGCTGACAATTTATCATAAGGATTTCTATTTCCACTTCCTTACATTGTTCAATGTATGTAGACAAAGATAAGAGTTTGAAGAGTGATGACTAGAGGGGCTAAAAATTCTATTAAACTTAGGAAATGAAACAGAGGGAATGTTGGGAGCAACATGGCCAATGTTATGTTTTTGTTCATATTTATAAGCCAAGAGAAGGGATCCTGCCAAAGGCCAATGTAGGGACATTATGGGCCCAATAAGGGGACATTATACCCAAAATCCCACATTAGTCCCCCACCCAAGGGAAAATTTATGGGTTGGAATCCTGATGTTGGCACGTTGACCTGCTCAAAATTTTTTCCTTAAGCGAAAAAGCAATGTAGGTACATTGCATGGAACGTATCAACATTTCTAACTTACAAAAGACTAAAATTTTCACTCGTTTATTTCTATATGAAAATTACTTAGTAAACCACCTCAAGTTTATCATTATCTATCACCTCATTATTTAACGATCTCGTGATAGACATAGCATTCTGTTCTTGCACTATTATTAATTTTCTCCTCTAGATCAGTGTAATTGTAAATGTCATGAAAAGTAACCCATACCTCTATTGGGCTTATTAATGAGATGCATATTTCATGTGAGACATTTTGCAACGTCTTACCCTTGTATTTCAATGAAAATTTTCCAAATATAACTTTTCTTTCGAAGTCTGGACATGGAAATATATAAAAAAATTAATTAGTTAATGATACAAAACTGGACTAGAGCTTAGAACAAGGATAATCCGTATAGTCTTGATTTACATCTGTATGCACACATTAGAACAAAAAAAATGAGAAAGAGCGAGAGCAGTGTTATAGCACCAGTAACAAATGGATATAAAAAAATTGCATTTCTCAATTGGCAATGTGTAGGCATTTAATAGACTAGTTTTGTTATAGATTGGCCTTCAAGTAAACCTTAATGTACCTACATTGAATTCAACGTAGACACAAGTTGTTTCTTGACTTAAACAATAGGCTATTAAGACAACAACGTCCCCAAGTTACCCTTAATGTAGGCACGTCGTAGCCCTAAAGGTCAAATACTTTCCCACGTTAGGGCTATAACATTCATCACAATGTCGGCATGTTATAGGCCAAAATAGTGAAAAAAAAAAATCAACATTAAGGCTACAACATGCCTACTTTGGGGCCAATGTGGTGATGTTGTTGCCCCAATTTCAAAATTTTTTCAATTGGTTAGGGCCATAATGTGCTCATGTTGTCAGCAACATAGGTACGTTGTGGTCTCAACAGTCATTTTTCTGATGTTGGGGCCATACGTTGGTATGTTGTAGTCTAGAGAATGGTATGTAAAATTATTCTCTACTCACAATGTTCCCACGTCCAAAACAAAATATGCTTACGTTCTAAAATCTTCCATTTCACTTCTTGAGGTACTGAATCCTTACCCAACCCAATTACCATGAAATTCTCCTCTCGTATGCAACCTAAGAAAAGCAAGTGCTAAACTAAGTCTAGGAATAAACATACTTGATCTTGTTCTCCAATAGCCCCTTCACTAACCCCGACTAATGCCCACACATTCAATGTTGGACACATTGTAATGACCAAAATACATAACCAATTCAACTGTGATTTCTACTGGTGAAATGTTGTAGTCACGCAGTCGACTGGGATGAGTTGCTTGATGTTGGTAACTTCCAAGTGTTGCTTCAACAGACGGGCCTCCAATGGTTGTTAGACTTGGATAATGATACATATCCCAACTTGGTTTTCATATTTTGTTCGAATGCGACAACTAAATTAGCCTATGAAGGTGATGATGAAAAGATATGGAATGTGATGGATATCTACGCGGGTATATCTCAACTTATATGTTTAGCCATATTTTGACGGTTTGTTCGAAATACGTAAATGAATTATTGCAGCTTCCACCCGGTGGCGAGATTTTCAAGTCTAAAAAATGGGATGTTATAGGAGCTTTCGTCCAGCTACTTGAGCTACTCATATGTCAATGGGAGAATACTACTTAGTATCCTAAGCACCTGAAATTTGGTGATCTCTTCATCATGGTACGACTTCTCCATCATATAATTACTAACTCTATCACCCCACATGTTAACACTTCATTTTTTTTCAGAAGAGGATTTATAGCTTATCGATTCCTTTCTCTGTGGAAGATGAGTCCATGCTGGGACCATCATTTACCATTGCATGATGTGAATACATGCATAGAAGGACAATCAACTAGAATATAGCACTTCCTTTCACACATGTTCACATCCGAAAGAATTAATTTGAACGGCTATGCAAACAATAGAGCTAAGCCATTCATACTAGATATGTAAAAGCAAAAGCTTCACATTGAGAGGAATGAAGAGACAGGTGAGTGGTATAGGGTTGGATAAGGGCAACAACAACAGCGATAAGCACACCATCAACAATAGGAAGATGATGAGCTTCCTCTTAATATATTCCTCGACTAGCAAGATTAGCAGGGTGGGATGAGACATGAAGAAGCATACGATCATCAAGAGGTCCCTAAATCAAATGTTCCCTTTAGCATGCAATAGATGTACCAACATATTAATGAAATGTATGAGAGTGATATTGCTAGATCTGTTAGGGAATGGGAGATGTATGAAATGGTAAGAGGGTATAGGACTGATCTTCAAGAGCTTAGAGAGGAGCAACAACAACAAGGCTAATGTATTAAAGAAATGTGGTAGCACCAACAGGTATACTATTAGTCAGTTGGTTGTCTTTCTACCTCCATAACAACCTCTCCTTGACAGCGACCAAAAATAAGGATAGGTTCAATCATCAACTTCTCCACATATAACATTTAGAGAAATTTAGTGGTTTTATTTTTCTTTTTAGGTTTTCATCAAACATCATATAAGTTACTAATGTAAAGGAAAAAATCAAATTTCTAATAAAATGTCCTTGTTTTAATTATTTTTATACCTTTTCAATTTTGAATTTTGCTTCTTTTGTTTCTTTTTATTTCGTTGATCACATTATTGCATATCAATTATCATGTATAAAATATATATTAAATATACTGCATATATATTGTATTTTAGGAATAAAATTTATATTGCTTAACAAAGATATCATTATAGTAGTACTAACTAATTTAGTTTTTCTAAAAAATAACCTTATATAAATTTAATGACAATTGCTACTATCACCACTGCCCAGCATCACCACTACAACCACTTAGACCACCATTGACTGCCAACACTACCATTGCGGAGCACTGACACCATCGTCAACTATTGCCACTAATTGCAACCATTGCTACTAACTACCGCTGCTACTATAAACCACCAATGCTACCACTAACCATGGCTGCCACCGAGAAACACCACCATCACCACCTTACATAACTACTTAGACTACCACCATGTACAACCACTTGGACTACCACCACCGCCACTGATCACCAACACTGCCGTTACGAAACATTGACAAGGCGATACCATCGTTAACCACCACTACCTCCACCGTTGACCACCACCACTTATAGCAACTAATGCCACTGACTACCACTACCACTGCCACTATAGACGACCATAGACCACTAACACCACCATTGACCATCTTTGCCACCGTACATAACCACTCGAACCACCACCATTGCCATTGATCGCCAATACTGCCATTGCAAAACATCAACACCACCATCAACTACTACTACTGACACTACGAACCACTACCTCCACCACTAGCCACTACCACCAACACCGCCACTGACCACCACCTCTGCTATCAACTATCATCACCACAATGAATAACCGCGAATCACCAACACCACCATGAACCACCGCCATCGCTACCGACCATTACCTTTACTACCAACTACTGCTCGCTACAACAAATAACTATGAACCACCAACACCACCAACTACGTTGGCCATCAATTAACACGATGACCGCTACCATGCATAACCACTAACATTACCACTACGAAATATTAACACCTCCGCTAACCACCACCACCTCCATCGCTTAACACTACCGTTGCCTTCAACCATAAGCACTACCATTAACTACCATCTTCACTACCGACCACCTACGCTATTACGGATAGCTACTAACCACCAATACCAGCACTAACCATTGCCATCATTGTGCATAACCACCACTACTACTGCCTCCACCTATTACCGCTGCCGCCACCAACCACTACCGACCCTTCCGATTACCACTACTGCCATCAACTTCTATCACATACAACTACTAACCATCACCATCCCAAATCGCTACCATCATCACAGATAATCACTAATTACTATTGTCAGCACCTACCACTTGGCTATTATTGTTACCCCCAACCAACATTGCCACAACAAGCACACCACCAAACACTACCCTGGCATCAATAACCGTTGTCCACTACCACCAACAGCCGTTATTACTACCAACCCCTATCCAGCCGTTGACCACTGTTGACTACTATTTACCACTTTGACTACTATTTACCACTTTGACTACTATTTACCACTTCTACTACTACCATCAGCTACTACTAGCATTGGTTACCATTACTGTCTTATTATCACCACCACCAACTACCACCACCACTGCCACTATGTTTACTTATACTGTAGCGTTGCCCTTAACACCATCGTCGATGCCACCTCCGTGACCTCTACCACCACCAATATCGTCATCGCTTTAGCTAATTGTCATTACTATTATCGCCGTTACCGTCATCGACATCATAAATATTAATATATGTGGATAAATGTGTAATTAAATTTAATGTGCTAAAGCATAATAACATTAATAACATTTTTTTTTGTTAATTATTTTTTTCAAAAATGTAATAGTTTCCTAAATTAGGTATTGATAGATAATAATAGTATAATATATAGAATAACTATTAAAAAAAATTCATAACTCAAAATTATATATATATATATATATCAAAAACTATCCAATCCATTTTAAGGTACATAAATAAATAGGTAGCATGAGAATTGAAGACAAATATGCGTAATAAATGAGCTACAAATACGTAGACTCTAGGCATTCGCAAAAAGCACGAATATCCTATATACATAAAAGGGACATGAGCCGTCCATTTAGACCAACATGGTGTCCTTGTCCAAATATAATCTTAACAAAATCAGCTACAATATTCTCGAAAAAAAAAAAAGACATCAAAATCAGCCTCGAGGAATTTCACATTTTTTTACGTAGGGCGGCTGTAAATACTAAATTTACCCACCATTATGATGCTGACGATAATGGGATCTGAAGATTTCTTGTTGGTCACCAGCTGTTTCTGGCCTTTTGTGGACTCTTCTCTACCCTGCCCTTGCCTCACATGTTCCATCAGCTTTTTCAGCAGCTTACATTTAAAATATTATCAATGGTTTCCGATTGACTTATTAAAATATTAAATAAAAAATAATAAATATTTTAATTTTATATATTTTTTATAATTATATATTTAAAATTTTTATTTATCTAATTATATATATAATTAAAAATTTAATTATTACTATCTATAAGCGTAAGAGATCACATCAAATAACTGTAAATCAATTATGAAAATAATCTATCCAACCACCTTAAAAAAATTCCATCACAAGATCAATTGGCTGCGTAACACAATCTTAAAGATATTGTACGATCTTCTGAGAGCTGTGTGAACGGTTACTTCATTCACTTATCATATTAATTGAATTATGAATATAAATATAAATTAAAGTTAATTAAAATATAAATAATAATTAAATTTTTAATTAGATATAATTTAAATAAATAAAAATTTAAATATATAATTATAAAAATAATAAAATTAAAATATAACCATTGGCATTACTCCCTATTTTTATTATTAAGGTACTCAACAAATGTACTGAGCAGTGAGCAGTCCCGTTAATAATGCATATTTCTTATCGGAGATTCCAAAGTGCCTTTTTTCTTTTTAATTTTTCTTTGTCCCACAATTATTTTTCATTTATTTCTCCACTTCCCTTCATTATCTTATTAAATTTTCAACGAACCCAATGGTCCCTTCCAGTCTATAAATTCAAACCCCAAACCTCAGAGTCTCCTCTCCCTTCCTCCTTTTCTTCCCTTTACCTTGCAATCTTTAGCACCTAAATATTTAATTCTTCTTTATTTTCCAGCAAGCTTCCTTCTTTATGTTTTAGTTCTTTGTATTCCTCAAATTTTCTTCCAATTTCGCTTCTGGGTTCGTGAATTAGGGCTTGGCCTTGTAGATCAAGTTCTCCTCTTTGTGGGTGAGAGTTCGAAGTTTTGATAATTTTTGGCCTCCGAAAAATCCATCTTCATGCTTAACCTATTATTCTTGTTGTTCGAGATCCATGTCTCCGATTCTCTGTGAGATACTTCTTTCTGGGTATATGATAAGTTCCTCCTTCATACGCAGGACCCATCTTGTTCAATCCTTCTCAGTTGTTTTCCTTTACTGGCTTTACTACGTCTCATAGTTTCATAGTTTCGATATCACCCAAGTGCTATTCTCCTATAATTTACTAGATCATATTCCTATAATTTCTCCTAAGTGTAGGTACAATCGCTAAACTAGTACGATTAATAATCTAAAATTTTAAAGCCTCTGGGTCCTGCTAAAATTTCCCGTTTTGTCTCTCTTTGAAATTTTGAAGTCTCTGAGACCGAAAAATCATCTAAAGTTGCGAACACTTTGCATGGCTTCCTCTAGTGCTACATCTTCAGGATCATCGTTGATCCAAAACTCAGGGTCTGAGGAAGATCTACAGACTCTGATGGATCAGAGAAAGCGGAAGAGGATGATATCGAACCGAGAGTCGGCACGGCGGTCCCGCATGCGGAAACAGAAGCATTTGGACGATCTCATGGCACAAGTGGCTGAGCTCAACAAAGAGAATCAACAGATCATTGCGAATTCCGATATCATTACTCAACATTATCTTAATGTTGAGGCTGAGAACTCAATCTTGAGAGTTCAATTGAGTGAGCTAACCAACAGATTGGAGTCACTTGATGAGATTATCAGCTACTTGACTGGGGTTGGAAACAGTAGTGGTTTTGGATGCGGGTCTGGTGATGATGAAGATGTAAACATTGACCATGTTGTTGACAGTTTCTTTAACCCATTAGCATCTGGTGTTATGAACCAGCCCATTTTGGCTTCTGCAGACATGTTTCAATGCTAGTTGTCGTGGGCTCTGATTTTGGACCCTTAGATGTTCTAGATAGACACAGAGAGAGAGAGAGAGAGAAAGGGGATCTTAACTTATCTTAATCTTTTATCTTTAGGGTTTGTATTAGAGTAATAGATTGTATGTATGATTAGAAATAAGCTGCTGGGATTATTGGGTATTGGGTTTGATATTGTAAATGGGGATTTTGCTGCTTGTAATGGATTCTAGATCTATCTTTGTTATGGCCCTTTTTTATCAGTACAACATATGCATGTCTGCAATTTACCTTTAGGTCTTCTTTTTTATTTTTTTATTTTATGGATTAGGTACCGAAAAAACTCTCTCTCTTCCTTCTTTTTTTTTTTTTTTTTTTAATATTCATGTACTCTCCGATTATAATGTCAGAAAACTGTTGTTATTCATGATTTAATTTATAATTATTTCTACCCAATAAAATGCTTTACGGGTCGTTTTCTTCATAGATGGGAATTTAATAATTGTCATAATTTTGATATTAGGTGGTGCCTAATTGTTAATAGTGGCAATTGGGTGGATTGGTGAGACGTAAATGGGATAATGGGTCTATTTTATACATTTACACGAATGAGATCAGCTGTGATAATGTGTTGGACCATCCATTTTTCTTATTGTCGCTCTCTCAACTATGAAGTGGTTGATGTCCATAGAAAGTTAGAAGAGAGTAGCAGATGGAGAAAGAGATAAAAAGAAAAAGCTAATGTTATATCTAAAAAGCTATATAAGAACTACTTTTACGTCGTAAGTTTCGAGAGAATCGAAGCAAACGCAGGGGAAATGATCTATGCCCTCATACCTAAATGATTAAGGAAGATTGCAACAAGATATCCATGTTTTAGTGGTTAAAATCTTAATTTGACCCGTCAAAATAGGGAGGATCACTCGAGCGTGGAGTGCGCCGCGTTACCTATAGCATGAGGTAAGGTTTCAACAAAAAATACAAAGGGAGTAAAGTGTAAACAAAATACAAGGGAGTCAACGGCAAATTTTAATGTTTCCTTGAACTTCGGTGTCATCAAGGTGTGTTAGGAATCCGATTCCTAAAGAAGGGCGAATTTTAGGAGGCTAGGCTTGGCGCCTGTGATCCATGACTCTTGTCGGGGCATGTCGCAAGCGTTGTTGCATTTTTAAATATGATAGTGACTTTAATGTTGTACATTTTTGGCTGGACGCTAATGGTATGTCGTACCATGGGTGAAACCAATTAATATTTTCATCTGGCACTACCATGGACGTTAGCACACAAAGTGAAATCGTGAAATTCCATTTAGTCGCTAGCATTTACGAAGTTATATTTGAATTTTTTTTCTTTTTTTTTTTTACCCAAATTCTTGGATAATTAATACCTTCTTATATGTGAATAATCACCATTAAAGTTGTCAATGTGCTTCGTCCAATTAGGAAAAATCGGAAGTCTTGTAATAATTAATTGATGGAACACAAAACCCGAAAAAGGGATAAACATGAATAAAAGAGATTAAATACGCTTGAGATTTTTTATTTTTTCTTTCTTCTTTTTTCAATGTCATCTCACCGAGGCAAGGTTGAACATATTGACTGCAAGTCGTGAAAAAAAAAATGTTGTTATTTTAAATTTTTATATGTTCATTGTAACAAAAATTTTGAAATTATCGAATATCATTATAATGATTTCAAATGGTTTTAGTCAACGGTGGTTCTCACGGTAACTAATAGCTTGCAATTAAGTTTATGGCCAACGATTAATAACATGGTTGATCATTATAAAAAATATTAAGAAAAAAACTATAATAATTTCACTTTTTAAAAAAAAAAATCATGTATCTCATTTTTTATTAAAACTTTCTATTATAATATCTGTCCCTAATATTAGTGATTGGACATTACTGCACCATCTATAGTCACTTAACATTATAAGCCACTAATGTTTATAATCTTTTGAGACTATTATGTTAATATTTGACAATTGTAAATCTTTTGATTTTAAAGAATATTAACAAGTCTGAAAAACATTTTCACGAAATAAATATACCTTGTGTAGAGATATTAAAAAGTGATAAATTTGACCGAATTGATGAACAACTTCTAATATTATTTTCTTTAACATGCCCGTGTAATCATTAAACTCATTTTTATAAACTTTTGCTATTCCACCGAAAACCATTTCCCTTAAAAATGCTCTGTTTCAGAGAATAGAAGGTGCATGATAGGACTGCTACATAGCAATATCAGAAAATGATAAGTGAAGAGAAGAAGTAAGATAGACTGAATTTATACGGAAAATCCCAAAAGAATAGGCATAAAAAACTATAGGCAAGATCGGACAGATCAATTAGTATAACAACTTATACAATAATGGTCTGCTTACAATCATAAAACATTAATTTCTTTTAAGGAGCCCTACGTTATTTACCTCTTTCATATATTGCCAAAAATAGTCAATAGTATATAGTCTTTAGAAGACCCCAAACCTTGATACATGGAATAAGAAAAAATTTACGCACAAAGAAAGTACAAAACAAAAAGCTGCCCGGTCCCATACACTACTTAATTAAGTATCATTTAAACTTCCTAAGTTCCATGCTTTTCTCACAACAAACTTTGCCATTATACAACAATATGTGTTTTCTTGTTATATTCCACAACACGGACATTAGATTCCTCCACCGTATGGTCGCCTTCGATTAAGAAACCGTAGGAGTCATCACCCCTTATAGCGAAACAAGTTACTAGACCTTTGCACTGGCTATCTCTTTGCCTCATGAATGATAATTAGGTCTATTGACCTCCACGTTTCAACAATAACCCTAATGACAGTTTTATTATTATACCTTGAGGTCACCAATAATATCCTATTTACCCCCTTTTTCCTGGTTGATTCCCTACTTTATGTACTTAAGACTGCTCATAGGCCTTCTAGGATGTGCTAAAGATGACAAGTTTAGAGTTTAGGAGGTCTTAATTTTATAGTGCAATGATGAAAGGAATATAACTAGGAAGCATCCTAAATAAAATTTGACCCCTATGATTGTCTATCGTTGGTAGCTTTTTAATTTGCTAATACTAATTTACTATTATGTCATACTCTATTTCATATCCAAAAACACGGAATAATTTGACCATACAATTAGATGTGTGATTGCATGAGTATGAAAACCCTTTTAAGTCTTGAAACCTCTTTGTCTTGGTCACTTTGAGCACCATACCTCCTTTAGTAATTTACTAAATCATGAACTATCACCATCGATAGAAATTAGGCTACCAGACTCCTCACTCGAGCTTGAGCTCGAGGACTAGAGAGCATGGCAAGGTAAGTTCTCTCTTTACACCTAATATTTGAAGAGTTTGAGCTACAACAGTTTGCCAACTTTCTGATCTACTCGAGCCAAACTCTCTTGTACTTGTCAATAGTCTCCAACTATCAACCAAAGATTCATTCGGACAACAGTTTGACCCACTTGACCATTTGCCCAATCGACCAAAATCAAAGTTGCTTCGAGTACGTTCGAGTTGAATCCATCTTAGAAGAATTATTAGCTTAGCTAGACGTCATTGCTCAGCAACAACCAAGCTAATTGTACAGATTGCCTACAGTACGACCATTAGCTATCTACCATGTGTCTAAGCACCCCATGTGATAGAATCTTTCATATAAAATGCCTATTATTGCTGATTTTTCCTATATACCTTTTAAATATTCCTTATACAATACTTATTTTAGACATTACCCTTTTTATCTTTTCCATTTGTAGCAGTTGTGTAATATTTCAAGTATAAATACCATTATAAATATAACCGCAATCATCTATTATTATTATTATTATTATTATTATTATTATTATTATTATTATTATTATTATTATTATTATAGACTATACTTCACCTTTCGTGAGTACTCTTTTGTTTGATTGCTTTTTACTCTTATCCTATTCTTCAAGTAAGGCTAGGTGGCGAGTACCTTCACGAGGTTAGTTTATGCGTTATATTGAGTTTGCTTTGTGAGTCCTTAGTAATTCTTTGGTATATCATATCATTAGAGTTGATTGTGGTTTGCTTGCTTTTGCCACCCTAGTTTTCGAGCTTTCTATAAACGTGGACCTACCCCGATAAGACCACCCTTGTCTACTCTTGCCATTAGTCATATCAACCACCATCTTACTTTGATACAAAATATATACAATAGGAGCAACCACAACCTCGATGATCAACATCTTCATATGTTATCCTAATTTAACATTCATTAAACTCATTTTCGAAACTTAAATATTATTAATCTATACTTTTATCTAAATATGATTTAAACTCAACTTTGAAATGTAAAACATAGTTTCATGATCATTAAACAAAACAAATAATTAAAAACAACTTAGGGAGTTTAAATCATAGTTAGATTCAAGAAAGAGTGAGAAATTAATCTTATTTAAATTGAGCCTAAGTCATATTGACTACTCATTTTCTTGTTGATGTCTAGGTGCTTCAACACATTCGAACAACCCCTAATTAATACAATAAATTGTAAGTGAGTGTGAAACTCAAGCATACTATTCTTCTTGCATTTTGCTAAATTAAACATGTAGATATGAAATTTTGATGAAATTAGAAGATGTATTATCAACATCTTGATGTATTGATGCTAAGTTTTAGATAAGAACATGACATGAGGTCATTCGATTAGTTATATGATGAGTAAATGTATTTACATTAATGTAAAACCCATGCTTTGTTTAGGTTTCATTATCTATTGTAGTTGCTTGCCAAAGGCATTGTTCAGATACCATGGCAAAGGCATCTAAATGATTATCTCTTATTTGTGCATGTTGCCTTAGTGCAAGGTGTTTAGATACCTTGATAATGATATCTAAACAACTCACCTAAGGATTTGACTTTTCAAACTCCACTCAAATGTTGCCTTAATGCCATTTGAATAGTGTCTAATACTTTTTAAAAATATAATTTAGGCCCTAAGCTCCTAAATTTCAACCTTATGACATAATAACTTAAATGAAGACTTGCTTAATCATATAAGATGAATTTCATTATGCTATGAATGGTAATTGCTTCAACATGCTATTGGACCTTTATTTATATCTATTTATTGGTGTAAATGTAAAACTCACAGCAATAATAAGAAATAATAGTTCTAAAGATGGTGGTATTTAAGTAATCATTATCTATTAAGTAGGGGCAAAAGTGGAAGCATAGATGGAGTTCGAAATCGTATCTATAAATAGTGGTTATTATTTTGATTTGGACATTCTTATCATTCCTTTTATTAGGCTCTTTCAACAATTGATAGAGACCTTAGAAGGGATTTTGAAAATAATAAAGGTAAGTGTTACTTTCTTGCATATTAGAGTGTAGTGTTACATCTAATAATAATAGTCTTGACTTAAAGGTTTTGCAAGAAGTGAGGCATAACAGGTGTTAGTTCTTGTCATATATCTAAATCAATCAAATGGTTGATTAAGGTCTCTTCTCTTCCATGTCAAGAATGTTATTGAATTTTCAATTCAATTGATTTAGGAAAATGCACTTGAGCTTTTCTAGTTGTTATAAATTGATAGAATCAAAAGAAAATAGATCTTAGATTGTGTTGTAGGAAAGGGTTGAGTCAGTTTGAGAAATTACAAGTTTTGATATTTGTTTGTTATCAATTACACAATCCTATTTACTAAGGGTAATATAACTGAATATCATTATTGCTATGGACTACAGAATCATAAGAAGGATGAAGGAAGATCCTACAAAGAGTGAGGGTCAGTATTGGATTGAGTGCCTAAGGTAATATTAGAAAAGAGAGAGAGAGAAGAATCAAATGAAAATGAAGATGAGATGAGAATACATGGCATTTCTAGGACTTATATGACGTATATAAGAGGGGTATATGTAACATGTATAACATGTCCAATGTTTATAGGATATATGTTGTTCCAACCTCATCATATTCTTTTCTTCTAATTAATTAAATTCATTTTTCTTTCCTTTTCCTTAAATATTATTAAATTAATAAACTAATAAATCTAAATTATTTTAATACATTAAAAGTTAATTAAAGACTTTTGACACATACTATAGTTTATATCATTAGAATTAAGCTAAAGAAGGATCAATTAAGAATGGGATAATAAAATTACAATGTGAAAATAGGATACTAGAGATAAGTAATTGCAAACCCTAAAGTTAAACCAAGTGACCGTATGATTGAACTTAAAACATAAAGTTTAGGGTAATTGGTTAAAGGATCCAATCAAACCCAAATTATAAATTATGGATAGAAATATTAGTAAAAATGATCCCGTAAACTTAAATTTAAGAAAATAAGTAATAAAATAGGAGACTATAAAATTTTCAAATTTTAAGTATAATAATTGTTAATTATCGAAAAGGCTAAAAATATAATCTAATAACTAATAAATTACTAGAGATAAATTATATAAATACTAAAAATTATAGAATGACCTAAATAATAATTAGAAATGTTCACATGTACCCTACATGTATTTACATGTAGATAAAATATGCGAAATTTCTTAAAGTGGTTAAAAACTTATTAAGTAATTAAAGAAAATTATTAATTAATTAAGGAAAAATCAGAAAAAAATAAGAGAAATCAGGAATAAGGTGGATGTAGTCATGGTAAGTCAAGATGTAAAGCAAAAAATTGCCCAATCAAAATCAAGCAACATAAAAGCTAAAAACTAAGGGATTTAGGCAATGCCTTGTCTAATTTAATGCACATTAATTACCACAAAACTCTATAAATAGGGAAAAAATTTACAGAGCTCCTTTAGATAGTTAAAAACTAGAGAAAAATAGAGAGTATTGAAATTCAAGAGAAAAAATAGAGTAAAAAGAAAAGACAGGAAAATTGTGCAGTTAAGGCTAGTGAGCCAAACCTACACGCCGCCACCACCTAGGACTGAGCCACCACCACCACCCTACTCCAGACCTACCGCCTAGATCGGGCGACACACCTGAATTAGTGTTGGAAGGCCAAAAGCCATCGGACCGGGTGAGTCTCTCATTTGCTCCGATTTTGTATAATTTTGTAAAATTATTTATTTTGCCTAGAAAATTATGAAATTTATTATTTTAAAGTTTTATTGTATGTAGATTTAGGGAAAAATAGTGATTAAGTATAATCACGTCTGAAAATATAGGGTTATTAAGAAATTAAGCAAAACCGAACATGATTAGGATTAGAAATAAATAGGCTTAGGAGTGTAGTTTGGAGCTCAATTTTTTTTTTTTTTGTAGAATGCTTAAGTGATATAGAATAGTGTTATGAAGCCATTTTTTAAAATTTAATTTTTGAAAATTTTTAGTAAATTTTTAGCCCTAAAATGATAGAAAAATTGGGTTATTTTGGGTTAATTAGGTGATTAAGACATTAATTATTGATTTAGATAGTAATTAGAGGGTTAGGGATGTTAATCTCTGATTTGGAAACCTAATCTTAGTCTTTGGAGTGTTAAGTGTAATTAATGAAGGAATTATATGGTAATTGTAGAAAATTAGGAATATGTAGAATTGAAAAATTAATAAATATGAAAAATTAGGTTTAATTAGATAATAAAATAATAAAAATTAGAATATAATAAATTTGAAACAAAATTTAATTTAAGGTAATTATATAAAAAATGTAAGATTTTTTCACATTAGGAATAAATCCAATACCCCAATTAGGATTAACGTATATTGAACAGTTTAAACTCCTAAATTAAGACCCAATAGAATATTAGAATACTCAAATCAAAACTAGAATCTAATTTAGGAACCGAACCCCGAAATAGGGTAGAATGAATCATTAGTAAATAATAGGTATACATGGAAAAAATAAGCTAAATTATAACTTAGAATATGAATTATTAAAGTATAAGTACTAAAAAGACCTATTTGTATTATAGGATATCCAGAGATGAATCGGCTTACAATTGAGTGATTGGGCGACTGATAAATTTCGAGTAAGTTAGGTTATTACTTACTGTATTAAAGTGCTATTTTATGGTACTCAGAGACTTAGGATTGTATATAGTTGTGATTGTAAGTAGTTTACGCATGTGTTTAATGTATTTGAATGCGTACTGAAATTTGTAATATGATTGATTGAATTGGTGTGAAATTGTTTGAATACCCTAAATGAAATTTAATCTTATTCGACTCTAATGACTAAAAATGTCATGCATTATAACTCGTTAGGGGATCATTAGGATTCTCCAACCAAATATCGATTCCTTCGAAAAGGATAGCGCAGGATTGCATAATGGTCCATTCTTCATCCTTAGTCGAACTAAGTGATAGGAAATGAGATCGCGGTGAGGGTGAAGTCAATGGTTCAAAGGTAGTCACGGGAGGAATGGTATCTCCATTGCACAAGCCTAGATTCAGTTGTGAGCTGATACACAACATGGAAACTCCTCAACCCGGACTAAAGTGGGTGAAATTTCTTTGATTTTGTAACGGATCAGACTACGTTGTGTGGTGACACTTGATTGTTGCATTGCATTAAAAATAATTGCTTGATAATCTTATTTGTGTTTGTATACTCTCATGAGTCTCCAATTCAACTTATTGAGCTGTAGTTGCTCATACCCTTATAAATTCTTTTGCAGGTCCTAATTTCTGATTACTTTAAGTATTATGCTGCTAGACAATTATCCAGAGGTTAGTTCTTCTGAAGTCAGGGGTGTGAGGATCAATTTGTTTAGTAGTGAAATGTAGTTAGTGTGTCCTTTGTAGTTTAAGACTGAAAGACTGATAGTTGTTATGTAAAATTAGTGAACCGTTATGTTTAAGTAGAGTTTCCTAGGAAGTTTTGTGGACTTTATATATAATTATGTATGTTTATAAAAATTTGTGATAATTACTATATTTGTAGTTAAAAACTTAAATGAGACTGTTTACTTCAAAGCAAGGAGTCGTCGACGCCTTGTGTAGATCATGTCTATGGTAGGTACTATAAGGCTAGTTACTATCATAGAATGGTTTACACGGTAGGATTGTTGCGACTTTATGACTTTGGGGCGTAACAGTAATCTTTGAGTGATATTTCAAGAATAGAAGTTGATTTAAGGATCGATTATAATGTTCCTAAACCAGGTACGAGGTACTTACTTGTTGTTTGTGTTTGTCAAGTGATTGTTCAACTACACTTAATTAACTATTTCACCTTAAATGTAAATATGTTGCATGTGCTTAGTTGAGCCTAACGGATTCAAAGGATCGACGATTTTAGGGCGATGATCTTGAGGTGACACTACAATAATCCTTGCATGATTCTATCTTGAGTAGAGTCATATGGAAATGATTTTGGTAATTTTAGGTGTTAATTGGTTCCTTAGGTTATGGGGAGGACCCAGCACCAATACTATATGGTATTATATATTAATATATGCTAAGGCTATGAGTACCCTTATATTACTTGTTGGATTAATATAAAAATAATTAAATGGATGGTTGTTGCATTATTGCACTCTATGCTCATTTATGTTTAAAAATTGTATGCATATAAGCATATGTATATAGTGTTCTGTACTATGGTTTAGCTCACCCCATATTATTTTTCAGATCGATGAGTATATACTGAAATTATAAATTTGTTGAATTTGGAGACATTCACGAAGATTACTAGGTTGGAGAGCAATGATTAGTATTACAATTATAAGGATGACCTATGAGTTTAGATAGTTATAATTTTTTACGACTAGTTTTTCTTGTTCAAGAGTTTAAGAAACTTATTTAAATGTTATACTAATTTTACTTAGAAAGTTAAATTTTATGAGATTTTGGAGATCTTAGTTAGATGTATATGTTTAGCATATAATTAGATAATAAGCATACATGGTGGCCTATAGCACTCTAAGTTCTAGGGCATTACATTGACTGATTGTTGTATCTATGCTTATTATACATCGGCCCTAAACTTAAATTGTTAACTACTTGAGATTTAATCAAAACAAGACATATGTTGCATGGAGCCTTGTATGATTAAAGGCCATTATTGTTGTATTGTGGTGTTAAGAGGTTAACATGAGTCTTAACACTATGAATCATGCGTTTCTCAGGGTTAAAGTATTGCTACCATTGAAGGTTTTATGCATATGGACCTAGGGATGTATGGTAGCATTAAGGTACCCTGGAGGTCATGTTAAGGGAAATACTAAAAGGCATCCTACGACATTTAGCTAGATATATCACTTATTGAACAAGCATAACATTGATGTAAGTGTAGAATCCCTAATCAAGGTTAAGAGGGGACGAGTTTCACTTAAGACTTTACCCTAGTTATTGGAAAACCTAGTGCAATGCTTGCATTTATAAGGTTGCTCATGTATAGTACATACTATACAACTTGTAAGACTTGTGTTTTTATGGTATTTAAGAGTATACCAGTCATTAAGTTGTAACGAGTATTGACTCACTTATAGGGCTATTTATATTTTAGATTTATGGTACAACTACATAGTTAGGAAATTACCATTGGTTAGTTTTAACCAAATCTTTCAAGGCTTATAAATAGAGTATCAGACTGTGATTTAGAAGAGGCCCTCTCTTATATGTTACCATAATGTGTTTGTATTTGTGTTATGAATCTACTAGTCTATGATATATAAGAACAAATTTTGTGATAAGGTTTAAGGTAGTACTATCCTTTTTGTAGAAGCAATATGATGTGTTAATGTGTCTTGAATTCAATTGATTATTGTTGTTATTTTGTAAAAAGCTTCATGAATAGTCAATGGGACTTAGAATACTATGGATGGATCTTTCTTTCCCCAAGAATATTATTGGTGGACTGTTATGACTATGGTACCCCACAAGTGTAATGCTAAATGAAAGATTCATAAAATCATTTTTGTGTAACATATAAAAGTAACCTATTCCTCCATAAAGGAGGGAAAAAAGTTGAAGATCAAGTAATTATGCATAAACCATTATTTTACTTTTTAAAGGTTTAATATAATGTTGTGATTTAAAAAATTGAAAAAGAAGAAAATATTTTTAATAATTAGAAGATAAATATTTTAACCCCTTTACATTATTATATTTTTAATATCCTATACCATATGTAGTGTGACTTTTACCAAATAATATATATAGAAAAGTTGTGTCTAATATGTGACCAGTAAGGTTTGGATCCACTAAACTTACCTTCTTAAGGTCTTCCTAAAATTATCCTCTTAGGATGTAGTCACATGTAATTAATAATTGATATTACATGAAAAAAGATGATGTCATGATAATATTATAGGATATTTTATAGAGTCTAGATGTTTGTAACTATTGATTTTTAACTTTACTAAAGTAATTTTAGATGATCCATTTCCAAAAAGTAAGATCTACAAAAATGCATCTTGATAGGGGATTTGATTCATAAACCAAATGTTAGAGGTTTAAAGATGCTACCAATACCCAGTATGTTGCTTCAAAGAAAGGATATGATTTTACTTAAATTACTAATCTCATATGGCATTTGTCTTCTATATGTGGCTTTTTTTTTTTTTTTCTCTAAGGGTGCATGCCCCCTTAAATATTTTTGGTGGACCATCATGGCTATGGTATCCTATCATGTTTGTATATTTATAATATTAAAGTCAAAGACAACCTTTTGGTATCTTTAATGTTTTAATATTTAATTTTATTTTGATTTTACCAAACAATCCCTACATATTTAATAATTATTAATAAATCATCGATATGTTAAGATTATTATGATATCCAATCTACAATTCCTCAACTAAAAATAGTATCTAAACTAAAAATCTTCTATCAAAATGATAGGTTCCAGTTATAGCTTCCAATTATAACTCTAATATCTATAAATCTTAATAATTCTTTAATCAAATTTCCAATTATTGTGATATCTATAAACCCTAATACTTCATGAGTGAAATTTGAATTTTCAATCTTTAGTGCAAGAAAAAATTATGTACTTATTTCATAAATGATTTATTTATTTCTTTAAAACTTTCACAAAAGAAAACTATGTACTTATTTCATAAATATTCACCATAAAAAGTTATTAATAATTAAATTGTTCTGTTATTTTTTTTAATGATATGTTCAATTTTTCTAATTTCATAGATGGTTTATTTGCTTTTAAAATTTTGTAGTATAAAAAAATATTAATATTAAAGTATTATTTATTTATATAATGATATGTTCAATTGTACTTATTTTACAAATAGTTTATTTACTTATTAAAAATTTAGTAGAACATAAAGTTTATTTCACAAGTAGTCACTATAAAAAATGGTTTATAATTAAATTGTTCTTTATTTATTAGTGATATGATTAATTATAGGTGTGAAACTAGAGACCAAATCAGATTGGGCAAAGGTAACTATTAAAAACATCGATATAGAAGGTCAAAGATGTAATTTTATTTCTTTTTTCATATTGAAAATTGGTAAATGAATTTGTGTTATAAAGTTACAGCTTTATAGCTTTAGCTACTTTATTTTTTCTTGAAATCATAATTTAATTTTATTTTCCATCGATGTAACATCTATTTAAAATAAGTATTCTTTTATCTCCTTATAGTTGTATCTATATATTTGTAATTAATTTTCTTATATATCTACATATATTTTCATAAACTTTTCTATTATAAAAAATTTTTTAAAAATGTTTTTTTTTTTCTTATGTCATACTTTAATTTTTTTTATGAATATAACATATAATAAAAGTGATTATACCTCTAACTCTTCATAATAGAAGATAAACTTATCTTACATATCTATGTATATTTAAATGAATTTTTTCAATTTCTTTTGCTTTCTTTCTTAATTTATTTACACAATCACTTAAAATATGTATTCTCAATAATTACATCTTATTATAGATGAAATTTCTTAAAATGACACTAAAAATGATTTATAATATTTTCTAACCAAAGGAAGGTATGTTTGTCTATAGTATTAAAATGTAATGATTATGCAAATAAGTCAAGATAACAATATATGAAAATGCAATAAATATGCAAATTTAATACTGTAGACAATTTCTCTCTTTATCTCTCTCTTTTTCCCCTTATGGCAATGGCATATGAAGGGACTAAAACAACCTTACCTTTCATATGACATTTCATACCTTTACTGAATTCGATCTGTCTCGATTTATTTTAGAGTACCATTCAAATTTCTTAAGGTTTATTATTTATATCTATATCTATATTATTAAAGCCAAAAGGGAGGATCTTTTGGTGTCCTTTCGCATATTGATTGTAGTTGGGTCAATTGGGGTAAGTAGACTTGTGTGTAGCCCGATTAGAGTAGCCTTAGGCTTTGTCTCTTACTCCTCGATACCTAAAAAAAGCTCTTAGTGGGTATGGCTATGGTGGCCTTCCGATACTCAAGTTAGCATGGAGGACCAAGAGAAGATTAGGATGAACACTCAAGACCTGAAGGACTGTGCTCAACCGATATGGGTGCATAATGTATGTGATATGTCGAACTTAAGTTATGAGAGGGAGCTAAAAACAAGGAAAGATTTCTTGGAGAGGGAATGTTCTATCTTACTTTATGGCTTCTGGCGCCTTTTATGTGAGTCACCTAGATATATGGTGATAAGAGGTTTGTTCATACTGATCATCGGCAGGAAATGCACTTCATACTAAAGATTGAGCTTTACTATTGATGGTATGTTGTGATTGACCAGATCACCAAATTTATAGCTCAGGAACTTAATAGTCGTAGGGGTTGTCGGGTGTGTTGGTCGTACTATGGATGTTACACATTCATTAATGAGCTGTGGTAGAAAGTAGGTGCTAAAAATAAAAGTTAGGCTAAGATGTTAAGGAAGGCTCTGATTGATGCCTAATCGGGGGTGAGTTGAGCTCTAAGCTTACACTAGGCAATTGGTGTATGTTAGCTTAACAAACGAGGGGCGATCTACTCAAAAGAGTGTTATTTGGCTCATTAGGGGGGTTGTGGTATAGAGGAGGGGTTCATTAATAGCTTGTGTATCCTTTAGTGTAAGCATATGGCTATGTGAAAAGGTCGCGGGGCATTGGATGAGGTTACTGTCTATTCAAGCACACTTTGAGGTCCTTCGTGATAAGCTTCACTTGTTAGCCTTAGTTTAGAGGAAAATCGGGTATCAATACTTATCCCTCCTACTTTCCTCAACATTCGAACTATGAGGAGAGTAATCTATTGTTAGTGAATTTTGAGATGAGGAAAAGCCCTGCAAAAGAAAGTGAAATATTTAGTACCAGAGTCAATTCGATACAACCACTCCGATGCCTAATTCAGTAAGATAACTTAGTAGAGTAAGTATGTGAAAAAAGAAGTGTTTGCCCCTCTTACAAAGTTTCTTTCTAGTATTTATAGATGGTCATAGTGTTCAAGATAGTTGTCAGGATAACTGTTAAGATACATGGAAGTTTCTTGACTTGATATCTCTCCTCATATGTAAGAGTAGTAAGCGGTTGTGTAATATAACCGTGCTTATTATAACTGTTTGCACCAGAGTTAAATTCAAACCAGGAGCGTTTCTTATACTTAGTATAAATGTCGTACATCATATAGGTAGTACAAATGCTGAAAGAGTTAGTCACTCGGCTTCTCGGAAGATGAAAGGTTAAGTGTCAAATGAACAAAAACTGACCATCAACATAATCCATTTTGGGCGATAGGGCTGAGGCTAGACTATCTTTTCTTTTGAGCTGGGGGCTAGTTTGGTTGTTTAGGATCATGATCAACAGTGCCTTTGGTTGGGTTCATTTTCCCATATACTAAGTTCTTGCATGATTGATGTGACCGATGAGTTACTTGATGTATCATGATGACTATCCTTAGGAAATGTGGCGCATATTGATGGTTTGTAAAGAGTGACTGCATGCATGAGGTGAGCCGTTGTCAGGACACATCATGGATCCATGTGCTGAGATCAATCAAGGCTTTTTATTGAAGGAATTAGGCATGTGGATGGTTGAGGTTTAACATATGTCTTGCCCTAAAAGTAGGAGAGATTGTTTGCCCTGAAAAAGGGGGCGTAGGTCCTCATTTTTCACTTTTCTCTACTTACTTAGAGGAGACTCTACCAAAATTTCTACAAGTAAGCTATTTTTTTTTTCCTTGTATGCTTCCATTCCTTGTTAACCATTCATAATGGTTGATTAGAATATGATCACCAATCCAAGTGAGTCTTGCCATCCTTCTATTTCGAGGGAGGTAGATGAAGGTTGTGAAGGCTTGTCCTAAATAGACAGTGATAGCCCTATTCCCTTCGAAATGGCGGCGGTAGCAAGAGAGGAAGATGGGGGTGATATTGTCCTGGGAAGAGAGGAAAGAGTATATGTAGCAACGAACCTACGATGTCTACCCCTCATATGGCAAGGGGGGCAAAGTTGGGGAATTGTTGTAGACAACAAACATGAATAAGTATATGTGTACCTGTGTTCCTTATGTGGCGAGTAAGGAGAAGTTGAGGTTAGTTAGTTGGGCAGTGAGAGTAGTACTCGGGTGGTAAGTAGAGGGTAGGCAACAAGCTTATGATATAGGGGATGACTGATCGTTCAACATTTATGCTGTCGAGTCTAATTTTCCTGGTTTTATAAAAAAATAATCTTCTTTAAACTGATCAATATTAAACTCTATCCATTTAATATTAACCCTTAACTAAGGTTTAAAGAAAATCGCTTCTTTTATTTTCTTTTTTTTTTTAAAAAAAAATGTTTAGAGTCGCCACCCAATCAGAGTCAAGAAATAGCTTTAGTTAAAACCAAATGGGTAGATTTGGTTTTGATTTAGACATTGGTTCACATGTAGAAAATCGATTTTAGAAAAGGGTTTTAGATAAAACCAAAGAAATGAGTCCAGGGGTTAGGTTTTTTTAAACCCTTACGGGTACCATAAACTTTCTAAATTAAGATTTAATCCCTTAAAATCATCTTTCAAAACTATCCTATAAAGTGAACTTCAATCATTAGTTAATGAATTTAGACTAATTTGAATAATTTAAACTAAAATGAAAAAAAATAGGTCTTTTTGTTTCTTACTACATTGAGCAACTAAGAGTAGAAAAACTAATTTTTTATTTTTTACGTCACTCCAAAGGTGCTTATATACCCGTTATTCGAGATTAAACGTATGTAGTTTTTTTAGAAAATATTAGCAGGTTAGATTCATTTTAATTTAAGAAAACGACTGGGTTTATGTTTCTTACCTAATTTGATATAGTTAATGAAAATTTTCTAAAGGATCCTAAAGTCGGTTTATTTTGAAAATTCTAAAAAATTCCTAAATTTTGAAAAAGGTTAATTTTGTTTTGTCTTTATTGAAAAACTATTTTCTAGGTGATAAAACCCAATTAATTAATTTTATTTTGTATTTTATTTTGTTGTTTTAAGTCTTAATTGGAATAGAAAACAAATTAATTTGTCCCTTTTTTCTCATTATTTTTTGTTTTTGTTTTCTCCTTTCCTTTCTTTCTTTTTTACTATTACATTTAGAATCATGAAAATTAAATAAAAAAAAAATTACAAAGCATGATGTAGAATAAAGAAAAAAAAAGAGTGGGCTAAACCAACAAGATAAGGCATAGTTTGAATGCTAGAACAGACTCGGGTCGTAAGCTAGATCCTGGGTCAAAGTGTTGGATCTAGTTCAGGTTGGTTGGAGTAGGTTGGGTCAACAGAGTAGTCTAGATTGAGTATGGCAGCAGTTGTAGTTGCCCGTTCGAGTTATTGTAGAGATTGTTTTGAGCAGATAAGATGTCAATCCTAAGGTTTTTGAAGGTGGGGAAAGCGTTGTGATGTTATTTTTGCAAAAGGAGGTGGTTTTGGTGGTGTTTTGAGGAGGTCACTAGTGGATAATGAATTTGAGGTGGTGGTGGAGCTCATTTGGTGGTTATTGGAAGCAACTGAGATGTGGTTTCTATGGTTTTTAGGGCTAATGAAGCTAATGGTAGTGATAGTTTGCTTTGAAAAAAAAAATGAAGCTTTCTAGAGGGAGAAAGTACTTCATGCTAGAGTGAGAAACTATGGATTAGAGATTGTATGGTAGTTTTTGAGTGAAAGTTGATGATGAAACGAAGAGTGAAGACCTTTATTTATACTTGGAGAGATTGAAACACACTTGGAAAGACCATTAATGGACAAATAAAAAATTGTGGGTATGGGTTGTACAAGCTTGATTAAGCTTCATTTTGAAGGAAATAATTGATTTTGATTAATGATTTTGGTTAATTAGATACCCATAATCAATAATCAAGTTATGAAAACTCTCATTTTCTTGCCTAAAAAGCTCAGATACACAACTTGTGTGAAACCACATTTATGATTTTTTCCAAGACTTTTTATCTGATTTAATTAGGGAAATGGATGAATTTGTACAAGATGAGTTTTGATGTAAAGGAGGCTATGTCTAGTACATGAATTCACCAATTAAACTTATGGAATTGTGTGGAAATCTCATGGAAAAGGACCCAAAACATAGACCATAGAGCTATTTATTTCTACAAAAAAAAAAAAAAGCTTAGAAATGAATGGAAGAGAAGTAAGAATAGGCACTGGTCACATGCAAAGTACATACTACGTGTGATATTTAAAATGATGTACACCTAGTTTAGTCCTTTGTTTGTTCAGCTTTAAGCCAAGTGAGTGTTTTTTTTTTTTGAAAAAGAAGAAAAATGCACTTTGTGCCCAGTACGATTTGAACCCATAACCTTTAGTTATAATACGATATCAAGTCTAAATGTGTTACTATTAAACCGTTAACTTGTGCCTTATCCATATATACAATTAAATTGCATATATAGACTAGGTCGATCTGCGCTAGATTTAATCTATGCCTAGGCCTAGGCCCAAAATCCTCTTTATTTTATTATTTAAGACCTAAAATGTATTAAAATTATTGAATTTTTTTATTCTACTTCAAAATTATTATATTCATTATTATTTAATTTTTTTTGTACTTTTCAAAATTTTCTATTTCTTTTTATTTTTCTATATTTCCTAATTTAGGACCCTTTACCACATCCTAAAAAGTTTAAAAAATAAAAGGTGATAAAATGGGGCGTCTACATCTACCCCTCCTTGTGGTGAAATTTGAGTAAAATTTTACCATAAAGACAAAAGAAAGACCATTTTTGCCCTAAGGGTGGAATTTTCCCTAAGAAGTGTTATAGTTGGTCAGCTATCTTAGGTTTGGTCTATTGAGGATTTGATGAATGGTGAAAGGTAAAAGAGAAATGAGGCACTATAAGAGCTAGTCGAGTAAGTTTAGAAAGGTCTAACACTCTAGGTGTTGGCTAGAAAGATCAATTTAAAACTTGGTCATACCCTTCTGAGATGAGTAACTTAGGTGGGATGAGTAACCTAGGCGGGACTAGTAACCCTAAATTGGAATTGATTTGGAAAACCTAGTTATGCTATTCTAAGCAAACTAACCTAAGCGGGAGCATTTCTTGGGGATTAACATCCTTAAATTGGAATCAATTTCGAAAACCCTGATCATGCTCTTATGAGCTTACTAACCTAAGTAGGAACGTTTCTAAGGGACTAGCAACCCTAAGTTGGAATCTATTTGGAAAATCTTGGTCATCCATCTGAGATAGAATTAAAGCCCCTCCTAGTAATACTCACTTCATGATATTAGGGCCTCTATAATTAGGAGTGAATTTTCCTCTAAAGTCTTATGCATTAGGTAGAGCCTTTCTTAACACCATATCACCTTTTTTGAAGTTCTAGGATCGTACCCTTTTGTTGAAAGCTTAGCCATTCTTTGTTGGTAACATTGGTTATAACATAGGGTTGTCAACCTTTTCTCATCAATCAAATTTAGTTGCTCGATGTATTTCTTTACCCAGTCAACCTCATCTAATTGAGTTTCAAATAGTCCTTGAGAGACAGGATCTTAACTTCTACTGGTAATATTGCCTTATACTGAGGAGTAGGGCATTACCCCTATTGATGTTCTGATGAAGGTTTGATAGGCAATGAGTGCGAATGATAACAACTCATGCCAATCTTTATATGTAATAGCCATCTTTTCGATTATTCTTCTGAGGTTTTTATTAGCTGCTTCAACAGCTCCATTCATTTGGGGTCGATAAGGGGTGGAGTTCCTATGGATGATCTTGTACTGTCAACACAACTCCATCATATGCTTGTTCTTGAGATTTGTACTTTTGTCGGTGATGATTTTTTTTAGAGCCCCGTATTGAGCTAAGATATCTTTCTTGATAAACTTAACTACTACCCTTTTAGTAACAGTTAAATAAGATGAGGCCTCAGCCTACTTACTAAAGTAGTTAATGGCTACCAATACGAAGCGATGGCCATTGGATGCTTTTGGAGTAATCGGCCAATGATGTTTATGCCCTACATTGAAAATGGCCATGACAGAGAGTGTATGCAACTCTTAAGGTGGGATATTTATCTTATTTGCATAAACTTGGCATAAGTGACAATGCTTAACATTTTTGGTGTAATCACCTTGCATTGTTGATTAGTAATACCCTAGCCTCATAATTTTCTTGATAAGCATGTAACTATTCATGTAGGGGCCACATACTCACTCATGCACTTCTCTCATCAAGACTTCGGCCTCTTTGTCATCCATACGCCTTAAAAGTGTACCATAAGAAGATTGTTGGTACAAGTTGGATTTGCTTACTAAGAATTAGGCAACCAATCTCTTGATTGTCCTTCTATCCTTTTTCTCTACCTCTTTAAGGTATGTGTCTTGTTATAAGAACATTTTAAAATCATGGTCTGTGGCTTTTTGCCATTTGTACCTTTAATTACTAGATGGAAGGCAAGCTTGTCTTCAATTTCAATGGTGAAGGGGCTGAATTTCAACTCCACCAAATATTTGGACTATGGATGCTAGAATGGCTAATGCGTTAGCGAATTGATTATGTATCCTTAGTACCTAAGTGAAAGTAATTTCTTTGAATTTCTCCATTAATTCAGTTAAGTGTCGATGATAAGATACTAGTTTAGGATCCTTTGTCTTATATTATCGTCGAGCTTGGCTGATAACGAGTAAAGAATCCCCATATACTTCTAATTCTTGAATATCTTTATCTAGGGCCATTTTAAGTCCCATGATGCTTCGTATTCAACAATATTATTAGTATATGAGAAAACAAGCCTTATAGCTATAGAGAACTACGTACCTTTAACGGATATTAGTATTGCTCTAATTCTACACCTGGACATGTTAGTAGCTCCGTCAAAGAACATCTTCTACTTCAGTAGTTCATCAACTTTTTCTTCATTAGAACTTCCCTTAGCTACTAAGATATCTTCATTGAGTAATTTAACTTGTACCTCTTGGGGGTATTATTAAAGGGATTTTCTGCTAACTGATCTATTAGAGCTTCACCCTTAACTGAATTCCAATTCACGTATGTAATGTCGAACTCTAATAGTAACATTTGCTACTTTAATATTCTGCCAATTAGGGCCAGTTTATTTGCCAAGCACTTTAGGGGATTGTGCTGAGTCAGCAAATTAAACTGGTAAAGGAATGTGTATTATCTGAGCCGATGCATTTTCCAAACTAAAGTACAGTACGTTTTTTCAATTTCTAAATACTTCTGTTCCCCTTTAGTAAACTTCTTACTCCAGTAGTATATAGCCCTCTCTTTTCCTTCTTCGTCCTTTTGACTGAGCATACACCCCATAGATTTTGGTAATATTATAAGGTATAGAAATAAAGGCTTCCTAAGTTTAGGAGCTACCAAAATTAGAGGGTTCATGAAGTACTCCTTGATCACTGAGAAGGCTTGCTCGCATTTTTCGTCTCAGTTTATCTTGGCATTCTTTTTCAACAACTTAAACAAGGGATGGCATTTTTTTGTAAGTTAAGATATGAACCAGGTTATGTAGTTTAAGTAGCCTAACAAGCCTTTGATTTCTTTAAGTATATATAGAGAGAGCAAGTTGACTATTGTTCTGACATTAGCAGTGGCCACTTCAATTCCCTTTTGGCAAATTATCAAGCTCATTAATTTTCCTGAAGTTACTTCAAAGGTGTACTTCTTTGGGTTGAGTTTCAATTGGAATTTTCTTAACCTATCAAACAATTTCTTCAGGTTATGTAAATGATTTTCTCCCTCTTTGGATTTTGCAATTATATCATCCATATATACCTTAACTTCTTTGTACATCATGTCACAAAAGATTGCGACCATGATTCTTTAGTAAGTTACCTTGGCATTTTTTAGTCCTAAAGGCATTACTTTGTAGCAAAAAGTTTCCCAAGTTGTAATGAATGTTGTTTTGGCTTTATCTTCTTCAAAAATTCTAATATGATTATACCCAAAGAATCCATCCATGAAGGAAAAGGGATGGTTCCCAACTATATTATCCACCAAAACATCAATATGGGGTAAAGAGAAATTATCTTTAGGGGTTGCCTGGTTGAGGTCTCAAAAATCAATGCACACTTTAACTTTTCTGTTCTTCTTCATTACTGGAACAATGCTGGCTACCTACTTAGGATAATTGGATACTTTGATGAAACTGACCTCTAATAACCTTTTGTTTGCTTCTTTAATTTTCAACAAGATATTTGGTCAAAATCTCCTTAGCTTCTACTTCTTAGGTTTGATATCTTCTCATATGAGTAAGTGGTGGGCTACAATTGATGGATCTAACCTAGGCATATCTTCATAAGACTATGCAAACACATCTTGATACTCAAATAATAGTGCGGTCATTTCTACCTTTAGTTCTTCTTTTAAATTCCTTCCAATCTTTAAGACTTTGAGGTTTTCACCAATCTTAACATTAACTATTTTAGTTGGCTCGTTAATAGAAATTCTAGTCATTTCATATCTTTGCCAGCTTTCTTGCATGTTATTATGGTTATCGGCATCAATCTCGATGACTAACCTAGTAGAGCCAAAAGCGATATTAATATTTTCATCACATATCTATGTGAGATATCCTTAACTTTTATTCAAAACAATGGATTTGGGCCAAAAGTATGTAAAGAAAAGAGAGTAAGTAAGAAGGAGTAAAGAGAATGAAGACAGATTTTTATTAGAAATTCTTTCAAGTATAGTATTGTAGAACAAAGGCAATTATTACAAAAATCAACTAAATACTAAACTGTGATTCATCATTTACCCTAAAGAAGGCTTATTGCTATTCATAGGGATGGAGGACCAACTATTCAAGGGTTGGAGCTTACAGGATGGGCCCATCATCTTATTCTTGTTAGAGGTGTCCTCTTTGGTAGGTTTCGAAGTCTAAACATTAGCTCGGATGAAAGTCTTTGTCAATAGTGGAAAAGCCATTGGGGTGTGATACAATTTGTCACCTTTCTAACCCCTTACTTGTATATTTCACAACTCTTCTATCGAAGTTGGGATAAAACTAAGCCCATAGGTGCTGAACTACATTTCCTTAAATTTTGGCTTCTCATTCTTCCCCTGGTTAGTAAGCATATACACTTTTTCATACATTTAGAGCCCAAAGTGCTCTTGCTCCTTAATGCCAATGTAAGGTATGTTCGTTTCTTTATATATTTCATAATCTTGGTTACCTAGAATCGTTATGACCTAGCCATTTGAGATGAACTTAACCTTTTGATGTAAGCTTGAAGGTATAGACCCTGTTGAATGTATCCAGGGTCTTCCCAATAAAAGGTTGAAACTCTTTAAGATGTCTAGGACTTGGAATAGGATGTTGAAGGTCTATGGGCCAATATCAATCGATAAGTTGATTTCTCCAATAATTTCCCTTCTAGATCCGTTAAAAGCCTCAACTGTTGTTGAATTTGGCTTTATTGCAGTTGCATTAATGCCCAACAGATCCAAGGTGGCGATAGGGCAAACATTTAGTGATGACTTATTGTCAATGAGGACTTTGGTTATGATGATGTTGTTTACCCTTAGTATTATGAATAGGGGCTTAGTATGTTGATTACCTTATTCGCCCAATTTCTTGGTAGAGAAAGAAATCTGATCCATGGTGAGGATATAGTTAGTGATAGACCCCATTCTTTTGGCTAGTATCTTGTGATGGACTTTAACCTCCCTCAAAGTTCTAAATAAAGCTTCCTAGTGAAATTACGACGCCATTAACAGACTCATAAGAGATATTTGTGTTAGAGTCTTAGCAACTAGACTTGATTATTTTGGTGAAGGCAGATAATCCTTCCTTATATTTAGTTGGTTCATTGCTTAGCCTTTCCAGCATAGTCTTCTTGATAGATTACTGACCTCTGGCCCACTTACTCATACATACCTAAGAGGCCTTTAGTCCCTTACTTGAAGAATCCCTTCTCTTCAACCTACCAAAGATGAAAAATAGTACGTAGAAGAATGGTAGTTGAACTCCTTGAGAGCTCTAGGTAATTATACCCTGCTCTGCTTTGTCAATTATGTCAACACTAACTACTCTCTTACCAATAACTCTTTGCCAAGTGATGATGACCCAAGTGCTACACACCAAGTCTTGCTTGGACCTTCAATTGCTAAGAGCTTCCTGTCGAGTGCCAAAACATAGTCTCTTGCTGGCTGAGTACTACTCTTTCAGCCTACTACTAATACTTATGGCATTCCTTGTTCATCTTAGCAACTTTGATGCTACCACGTCATGATCCAGCTTAGCTATTGTGCCCAAAGATCCCTTAGTACGAAAACATTAATGAGTTGCCACCTATCCTTTTATTTGACATTGTACTTTTATTATTTTTTGTCTTTTGTTCTTTTTACCATTTTTGTATGCACTAGGAATCTCCTTTTCATGTTTGCCTTTGCGTAATTTTCTCTATTTGTATTATTGCCTTAAAAACTTACTATAAATAGTCCCTTCTCTTTGTAAGCACATGATCTTACATTCCTTACAGACATTGAATATACTTGTTCTTACGAGATATTCCTCTCCAAGTCTAATTTTCCTACACTCTTATCTAGTCTTGCTGAGTCGCTCAAGATTAGTAGCGAGTGGACCTTAACATTAACATGTGCATCACATCATGTGAAGTATCAAAACATGTTGTGTTCGTTAATGAGTCATATCTTCCGAGCAGCTTCACGTTAGCTACTACAATTAGTTTTCTAACTTGCCCATTCTATTTTCTTTGATATTTTGAAGGACCCATTTGGTTCTTTCCACCTATGGTAAGCCCTAGTGATTATTAAGCTCTTAGGCAAATAACTTCTTTTGGGTAATAAATTCTACTAGAGTAGGTAATCTCCCTTAAAGTAAACTCGATTATTCTTGATTTACTACTTGATAGTTGAGAAAGGCAGTTTTAGAACTTTTAAGGGCTAAGGGCATATAGAAGGTATACCTTTTAGTCTTTGCAGTTTGCTTCTCCTCCTATTTGTAGAATTTATAGACCTTGGGCTCTCAATTTAGATCCTATCATGTTGACAATGGGCTCTAAGTTTTCAAATATCATATTGATGATGGGGCCATGGTTTGGCAGGGGGTTGTTGTTGACGTTTGATTCTAGAGCCTCCATGAAGTCCAGTTGGAATATACCTTCGTCGATTAAGTCTTGAATCTTGTTCCTTAATATCCAGCACGACTCAGTTAAATGGCCTATATGTCTAAGGTGATATTGATACTTGGCGTTGGGATAAAAAACTCTTAGCTTGTACCTTTCATTGGGGAGCTCAAAATGGAGTAGATTGTCTTTCTTTAACTTTTTGAAGATTTGGTTGAGAGGAACTAGTATCTTAGTGAATTGCCTTGAGGCCCTATAGACTTACGATTGGCCTCTAAATTATTGCTGAATCGGTAGAGGATTTATTCAAAAAGAGACCTAGGCATTGGGCCTAGTTTTTAAATTAACCATGCTGATAGTAGCTTCTCTAGGCTTGCTAACGGTAGGCATTACAGCAGGTGGTCTTCTTTTTTATGGCTCTTGCAATTTGCTAAAGGAGACGACACTTTCAATCTGGCACCCTACTACTACTACCTCTATAAAACTAGAGGAGGCTTACCTGATCAAGTAGGAGAAGTATGGCCTCTTAAGAGTGTTAATGAAAGTTAAAGTTAGCTCTTTCTCGGTCATGGGAGTGTGATGGGAATCAGCCTCTAACTACACCTAAGCCGAGACCTATCAATGCTTGTCGAGGTCGAACTATAGCCAGAAGGATGAAATGAAGAAAGATGAACACTCGACATCAGGTCTGTCGTCAGTTGAAGTGCCGAGAGATCATACAGCCGAGTAATCAAAACTAAAGAACCACTCAGCACATTAGAGAGGGACTTATGCCGACTAATTCTATGGATCCACAATTATGGGCCGACCTCTCTAGTGTCTTGGCCAAGATACACAAGACGTCAGGGATCCCTTCTCAGACCTGGACATCTAACTGCCGACCTCATCTGGTTCAGATACTACTAACTCCTCCCAAGACATGCCAAGTGACTTCATGTTGAGTGACTGCATGCCGAGTTCTATAAAACACACAGTTTTGTATTCTTCTATATGTTTTTTTCCTTTATTTTATTTATGGGCCCGATTCTTTAGGGTTTAAGACCTTGTACCTTATTTATAGTTTTGCCACTAGGGTTTAGGACTTGCTATAACTAGCAACATTTATACTTAGATAGATAGATAGATACATATAGATAGATATATAGAGATATATGTAAAGAGTGGAACTTTCCTCTTTTCGAGCAAAGCTATACTTGAGTTAGCATTTATCAGATTATCGAGTGTTGATCATACTCTTTAATCATCCTTACATTCTCATCAATCTTGTCCTCAGATTATGGTGAACCCCTTCATTTGAACCGGTTAGTAAGTTGCATCTAACCTTCATTTGAAACCTCGAGTAACATTTAGTGTTCGTGAATCGTATCGAACTCTATTTCGAGCTGAAACCCCTGATCATGGTTGTGTCTTGGTGAGTTATATCCATTCACATTCACCATCAAAACCTTTCCTGATCTTTGTACCCATCTTCCTTTTGAATACCTATTCTTGTTCTTTCGTTCCAGATCTGCTACCGTTTCTTTCTTATCTTGATTACGTATCATATTGGTATTAGAGCTTTAGGGGGAAATGCTTGCTATTGTTCTTCAAAGAAGATTTGTCATTCTAACATTTCTATTAACCATTGTTCTATAGTGTAGTGTGTTGTTCGTAATAGTAAGTAGCTACAGAAGCTGAGTAGTGGTTATTTTTGAGTTGTTGTAATTTTGTTTTGTTGTTTCTTCAATTTTCTGGTAAATTACAGTACGAACAAGAATGTTAGAGGATAATGTCAACAACACTAGAGACAGTCCTCATGGAAGCTTGAGGAGACGTGTTGATAACTTGGAATATTGGATTCAGAATCTAACCAACTCTGTTCACGAGCTTACTGGGTTAGTTAAAGGTCATAGACGTGATGGCCGAGAAGAAAAGAAGGAACGGACACCCATCAGTAGGAGTGGTTCCAATGAATTTTGTAATGATGCTAGACAGTTGAGAAAAGTTGCTGAGCTGAGAAGAAGAGAAACCCCACCAATGCCGAGAAGAGGCAATGATAGGAGTATTGACTTCGAGTTGAACCACGGAGCCTGAAGAAGAGAACTGAGGCTGAGAAGAGATATGGCCGAGCGAAGCTTGAATAGAAGTGGCCTATCCAAGGTAAACTAACCTGCTAGGAATGTAAGGGATGAACCTTGAGCACCTGGCTAAAGACTTGATAATATAAAGCTTGAGTTGCTGATCTTCTATGGAAGTAGCCGACCTGAAGAGTTCCTTTACTGGGTTCCCCGAGTCAAGAAATTGTTAAAGTGCTACGAGTGTGATGAACGAATAAAGGTTAAGTTGGCTTCACTATCCTTTATTGAATATGCAAGTCTTTGGTGGGATAAGCTAGTTTCTAAGTGAGAATTTGAAGGAGAAGAGTCGATTAGAACTTAGAGGCTCATGAAAAGGTTAATGAACCAATGCTTTATGCCGACTTATTTCAAGCAGGATATGCTCCATGCTTTCTAAGACCTGAGACAAGGTCAAAATTTAGTTGAAGAGTATTTACAAGAGTTTGAGACGTTGACGACAAGATGTGAGATTACTGAGCCATAGGACCGCACCATTGCCAGATTCTTGAGTGGACTCTAAGATGACATTACCAATATAGTTGAATTGCAGCCATTCAACTCTCTTGATGAGCTAATTAATTTAGCATTAAGAGTAGAGAGGCAGAGGAAAAGATGGCATCAGAGGTCAAGTAACTGACCTTAAAAAGGCAACCCTAAGCCTGAGAGGTATGCTGAGATAAGGAAAGAAAAGAAGATAGAGAAAGGAAAGCCTAGCTGACCAATTCATGCCAAGAAATGGATTGCTGAGAAAGAAAAGGCACCCGACAACAAGGCCCAAGAAGTGAAGCGCTTCAAATGCTTAGGTTACGGACACATTGTGTCCCAATGGTTGAATAAAATGGTTATGGTCTTAAAGGGAGAAGGGCCCGAGGCTCAAATCGATAGTCAAAATGATAAGAGCTCGAAGGAAGGATTGATTAAAGAAGATGTCTATGCCAAAAATCTAGATGAACTCTTATCCTTAACAAGTCAACGAGTTGACCTGAAGGTAGATCCTAAACAACAGGAAAATTTATTTCACATGTAGTGCCTAGTGAATGGGAAGACCTGTTCTTTGGTTATTGATAAATGTAGCTGCACCAACATCATTTCTACTGAGTTGATAGAAAAGATGAAGTTGCTGACCTACCCGCATCCCCGACCCTATGGATTAAAATGATTTAATGACAAGGGTATGGTCCATGTGCATAAAAGAGCATAGATATCATTCAAGGTCAGACAATATGAGGATGATATTGATTTTGACGTCGTGCTTATGAATGTCGTAAACTTATTTCTTGGCTGACCTTAGGAGTATGACCAGAAAGTGATCCATGACGATGTCCTCAACACTTACACTGTTTAGAAGGATGTGAAGAGCTATTGCTTGATCCCCATAAGCATTGAGGATATCCAGAGACACTTGATACCCATGGTGAAGAGAAAAGGGAAGAGAAGTTTATTTGGCATCCTGGCCGATGCCCAACACTTAACGTCAAAGACGACTTCTTTTCAAACCCATGGTAATGATGGGAATTAGCCTCCAACCATACCCAAGCCGAGGCCTATTAATGCGTTTCGAGGCTGAACTGTAGCCAAAAGGATGAAAGGAAGGAAGATGAACACGCGACATCAAGTCTATCGTCAACTGAAGTGCTGAGAGATCACATAGCCGAGTAATCAAAACCAAAGAACCACTTAGCACATTAGGGAGGGACTTGTACCGACTGATTCTATGACTCGACAATTGTGGGCCGACCTCTCTAATATCTTAGGTAAGACACGCAAGACATCAGGGAACCCTTCTCGGACCCGAACATCCAACTGCCGACCCCATCCAGTTTAGATGCTACTCACTCTTCCCAGGACTTGCTAAGTGACTTCATGTCGAGTGATTGCATGCCAAGTTCTATAAAACATACAATTTTATATTCTTGTATATGTTTTCTCCTTTATTTTATTTATAGGCTCGATTCTTTAGGGTTTAAGACCTTGTACTTTATTTATAGTTTTGCTACTAGGGTTTAGGATTTGCTATAAATATCAACATTTATACTTAGATAGATAGATAGATAAATATAAAAAAATAGATATATAAAGATATATGTAGAGAGTGAAACTTTCCTCTTTTCGAGTAAAGCTATACTTGAGTTAGCATTTGTTGGATTATCGAGTGTTGATCATACTCTTTAATCGTCCCTATGTTCTTATCAATCTTATCCTTAGATTGTGGTGAACCCCTTCATTTAAACTGGTTAGTGAGTTGCATCTAACCTTCATTTAAAACCCCGAGCAACATTTAGTGTTCATAAGTCGTATCAAAATCTATTTCAAGTTGAAACCCTTGATTGTGTTTATATCTTGGTGAGTTATATCCATTCACATTCACCATCAAAACCCTTCTTGTTCTTTGTACCTATCTTCCTTTTGAATACCCATTCCTGTTCTTTCATCTCGATCCCATATTAGAGTAGATACCTTTACAGCTAGTGATCTCTACCTCTAAGCATATTCTTTGAATGATTCATTGTGCTTCTTTCTCAAGGTAGCCAAGTCCATAATGGTTGGTGCCATTTCAACATTGAATTTATATTATTTATAGAATGCCTTAGCTAACTTCTCCCATGTTTTTACTTTGTTCAGGTCTAACTGGGCATTCCAAGTTAAAGTAAAACTCGTTAAGCTATCTTGAAAAGTTTGCACCATGAGTTGATGATATCATATGTACTTGCCCATTTTTCGTATGTACAATCTGGTGTGCATTTTGGGGCTGGCAGTCCTATTGTACTTCTCAAAGTTAATTAACTTGAATTTTTTAAGGAAGCTTTTGTAGTCATAAGCTGAGAAGTTAATAATACTAACCTACTTGAAACCATCATGCCCTTTGAGTATCTTCATCTTCTCAGTAGTCTATTGGGTTAATTGCCTCTTTAGCTCTTTTAATTTGTCTTGATTAGCTTCCGGCTTTGGGTTGACTGGGAACGAGTAAATGTTGGGCTTAAAAGTCAAGTCGACCTTTGGATAGACCCATTTTGACTCAAAAGATTTAAAGGCCAATTTGACTTTAGGATAGGCTTCTTCTACTTCAAGAGGTATGAGGCTTCAACGTTCTTTCCATATCGGGCTTTAGAGCTTTCCTCATTTATTAGTGCTATGGATTTGAGTAAAGAAATGCTATCAACAAGGAAGCTCAATTGGTTTGCAATTTTCCCCATTGTTTTTTTATAAAGAGCGAAACCTCAACTTAGTAAGATTAGTAACTTCAGGTTGACATTGTTATTGTTATTCGGATAGGACTTGTCTAGAAAGTTTGACATTTAGGAGCTATCTTTGTGACCTAGTTTAAGATCACTTCTTAACAAGTTAGCACATACATATTTTAAAGAAACATGATGCATGAAAAGTAAATAAATAAATGTACAAGACTACGAAGATGTATGGTAGATAGATGCAGAGGAATAGGACCAATAATTAGCTAGCAAGATGGTAATTTTCATTATTTTGCAGCTTTCGAAGTTTCCTTTTTCATTATTAAAAAGAAAAATACAAAAAAGTATTCCTATTTCTAAATATTCTTCTAGTGCTTGGCTGGTGTTCTCTTCTTCTACTTTTTGGATCCTATTGGTGCTTCCTTCCTCTTTCTTAGGCTAAGCTCTTCTATTTCTTCAAGTTCTTTAAGTCTTCTCTAAGTGATCCTCAATTGATGTTCTAAGACCTGAAAAAACTACTTGGATTCTTGAAAGAGATCCTTCGACATGTCATGCTCTTCATAGATAACTTCTATACAGGCTTGTACTTGGTCCATGTAGGTCTTCATTTCAAGGTCTGGCTCAACTAGTACGGGTTATATGACCTTTAGTGCTCGATACTAGATCTCCCCTACCTTATGGAGTTGATTGTATAGATATTTTTTAGCAACCCTATGCTTATCCACTTCTCCTAACCCTTCTCTTAAATCAATGTTAGGGTTAATAGTCCTTGTTTCCCATAATTGCTTAATTGCCTGAAGTTTGGTCCAAGGTCATGATATCCAATGAGGGTCTATAAACTATATCTTGAATTCCCCTGAACTGTCTAATCACATTGTTAAGGTAATAGCCTGTATACAATTTCATCCCAACTAAGGGTATCACTTTGTAATTTTATAGACTAAGATTACCCTCTTGAAGTTGCTCTATCTTGCTGTTCATAAGATATCAACGACTTGGAAGTTTTGCAGCGCTTTTACCCAGTAGTAAGTAGACTTCTCTTTTAGGAGATGGACATTGTCGACAAAAGAATCGATCAAATCAATACTATGGGCAAATTCTCCTTTGATCAGATCAAGCCCATAACACTTCATGTAGCTCACAAACCAAATCATTAGTAGTGCCATGCTAGTCTTCATTGTTCCATTTTTTTTCTCCTTTAAAATATTGAGGCTTTTAATTTATTCTGCGAAGAAGGCCTGGACATATGATATGCCTTCAAGAAATTGACCCACTAATTTAGTGACCTTGAAATGGATGAAGAACTTTCCATTACAGAATAGGAGTCCCAAATGCAGCCAAGATAAAAGCCTTCATTGTGTTTTGTCCTTAGTCTTTGGTATTGCCACATAAGATGCCCTACTTGTTGGATCTAGGCTCAATGTTGAACTAGGCTTTCAAGTCTTCTAATTTGATGAAGTTTCCATTACAGCTTTTTAGGACTTTATTTACTTCAGCTTTTCTGATCCCAAGGAATCTTGAAAATGTGTTCAATGGGTCAACTTCCATATTTGGAGTGTATATATCTTCTAAGGAAGAGGCTTAAAGTAACTAGGTATACTCTTCAAGTGTTGGACTAATCGGGTGAGGCCCAACTCAAAAATCTACTTCCTCAAGTTCCTAGAAGTTGGTACGGCCTTGATTAGATTGATCTCAATTTTCACCCTGAGAAGTGATAGAATAAGTCTGATTTTATTGATGACAGCCTTTTGTTCCCTTGGATTGAAGTGTTGAAACTACTGGTCTAAGTTGGGCTTAGGGTCGTTGGGCTTGTTAACATACCTTCCTTTATAGTGGACGGAGTTAGATGAACGGGCCATTTCTCAAGATGAATTACAATGAAAAAAATGTTTGTTACAAGATTGTTATTTATAGTATACACAACCCATTTACAACAATTCTATGTTTACAATATATTAAAATTATGAGGGATGTCAAAGAAACTTCGATCTATTATTTCTTTTCTTTTTCTTGTCATATTGCTTGGTCATTTGTTGGTTCTGGATGTTATGAACGTATGAAGGGTGGTTTCTAAAGGTCTTTAAGCTCATGCGACCTCACATGTTAAAGGACTCTCTCATTGGTTACATTCAGCTTAAGTGAGGGCAGCCTAATCAACCTTGAGCAATGGCTACATCATAGTACCCAAAGCTTACACAATAGCCCTCCTACGGTCCTAGGGTCCTAATACAGTCTGAGTTTGATCATTTCTATCACATAATTATGGTACATAAGGTAAATTCCCCCCTAAAATAATTAAAGCTAAACTTGTAGAAATGTCTGTACAAGTATGTACAAATAATAATAACAAATAAATAAATAAATTGCAATTAGTAAGTTGATTCTTAGAAATTAATTTTAATTTTGGAAAGTTGAAAGGTTAACCCTTTGAGCGTCTCCAATAGAGTCACCAAGCTATTAAGCCTGATTTTTTCCTATTTTTTTAAAATAATTTTCTTTAAATCGATCAATATTAAACTCTACCCGTTTAATACTGACTTTTGACTAAGGTTTAAAAAAAAAACTAGTTCTTTTATTTTATTTTATTTTTTTAAAATGTTTTGGAGATACCACCTAATTAGAGTCGGGAAATAGTTTAGGTCAAAACCAAATGGATAAATTTAGTTTTGATTTAGATATTGGTTCATGTATGGAAAACCGATTTTAGAAAAAGATTTTGGAAAACTAGAGAAATGAATCCAAGGGTTAAGTTTTTTTTAAACCCTTATACGTACCATGAATTTTCTAAATTAAGATTTAATCCATTAAAATCACCTTTCAAAACTATTTTATAAAGTGAAATTCAATAATTAGTTAATGAATTTATACTAATTTGAATAATTTAAACTAAAATGAAAAAATAAGTCTTTCATTTTTTACTAAATTGAGCAACTAAAAGTGCAAAAACTAATTTTTTATTTTTTACGTTGCCTTTGAAGTGTTTACATATCCACTATTCTAGATTAAACGTACGTAGTTTTTTTTCGAAAATATTAGCGGGTTGGATTCATTTTTAATTTAAGAAAATAGCTAAGTCTATGTTTCTTACCCAATTCAATGTAGTTAATGAAAATTTTTTAAAGGGTCCTAAAGTTGATTTATTTTGAAAATTCTTAAAAAGGCCTTAATTTTGAAAAAGGTCAATTTTATTTCGTCTTTATTGAAAAACTATTTTTTAGGTGATAAAATCTAATTTATTTATTGATTAATTTATTTTATTGTCATTTTTTATTTTATTATTCTAAGTCTTAATTAGAATAGAAAATGAATTAATGTCCCTTTTTCTTTCTCATTTTTTTCTTTTTTGGTTTTTCTTTTTATTTTCTTCTTTCCTTTCTTTCTTTTTTACTATTACATTTACAATCATGAAAATTAAACCAAAAATAAAAAATAAAAAATTTACAAAGCATGATGCAAAATAAAAAAAAAAAAAGAGTCAGTTGCATGAATAAGGCAGGGCATAGGTTGCATGTTGGGGCAAACTAAGGTCGTGAGCTGGATGCTTGGTCGAAGCATTGGATCTGTTTCGGTTCGAGTCAACGGAGCGGTCCGAATTTAAGTATGGCAACGGGTGCAGTAGCTCATTTGAGCTGCTATAGAGGCCATTTCAGGTGAATAAGATATCAATCCTAAGGTTTTTGAGTGTGGGGAAAGAGTTAGTGATGTTATTTTTGCAAAAGGAGGTGTTTTTGGTGGTGTTTTAAGGAGGTCTCTAGTGGATGACGAATTTGAGGTGGTGATGGAGCTCGTTTGCTGGTTGCTGGAAGCAAGTGAGATGTGGTTTCTAAGGTTTTTAAGGCTAATGAAACTAATGGTAGTGATCATTTGCTTAAAAAAAATATGAAGCTTTGTAGAGAGAGAAAGTGCTTCGTGCTAGAGTGAGAAACTACGAATTAGAGATTGTGGGCAATTTTTGAGTGAAAGTTGATGAAACGAAGAGTGGAGACCTCTATTTATACTTTCAAAGCTCGAAACACATTAGGAAAGACCTTTAATGGCTAAATAAAAAATCATGAGTACAAGTTGTACAAGCTTGATTAAGCTTCATTTTGAAGGAAATAATTGATTTTGATTGATGATTTTAGTCAATTAGATGCCTATAATCAATAATCAAGTCATGAAAGCTCTCGTTTTTTACTTAAAAAGCTCGGATATGCAAGTTGTATGAAACCGTGTTTATGATTTTTTCCAATTTTTTTTTACTGATTTAATTAGGGAAATGGATGAATTTGTACAAGATTTGAGTCTTAATGCAAATGAAGTTATGTATAGCATATGAATTCACTAATTAAATGTGTAGAATTGTGTAGAAATCACACAAAAAATGACCCAAAACACAGACCATGGAGCTATTTATTTTTGGAAAAAAAAAAGCTTGTAAATGAATGGAGAAGAAGTACGAACAAGTATCAGTCACGTATTAGGCATGCACGTGCGTGATTGAAAACGTGGTCTGGTCCTTTGTCTATTGGGCTTTAAGCCCAATAAATGTTTGACCTGAACTTTTTTTTTAAAAAAAAAGGCACTTTGTGCTTGGCAAGATTCAAACCCATAACCTTTAGTTCCAATGCAATATCAAGTTTCAATGTGTTTCCGTCAAGCCATTGGTTTATGCTTTATTCATATCGACCTAAGCTAGATTTAATATAAGTCTAGGCCTAAAATCTTCTTTATTTTATTATTTAAGACCTAAAATGTATTAAAATTTTCTATTCTACTTCAAAATTATTATATTCATTATTATTCAATTTTTTTTTGTACTTTTCAAAATTTTCTATTTGTTTTATTTTTCCTACTTTAAGACCCTTTACCTTCTCCTAAAAAGTTTGAAAAATAAAAATGAGGAATCTATAAATGTAAAACCGCTCGAGCTTGATCTTCCCCTCCCTTTTTTAGAGTTCGTTTTGGAGTTTTTTAGATACTTCAAAGTTGCTTTAGGGCATCTTAATGCAAACATGTAAATTCAACTACTTACGTTTGAGGCATTGTGCATTTGAGAGTTGCAATGGTTGACTGTGTAGCTATTTAGGCACTTCTTCCATGTAAAGAGGGTAGCCGATAGGTAGGTATACGCTGTTACCCAAGGTAAGGCTCTAGGTATTTTTGATAAGCCATCGAGCAAGGTTAAAGGATGGAAGGAGTTCTTTTATTATGTTCGTACTCGTAAGACACTTAATTTCCCAACTGAGTAAAGATGGCTTATTCGGGGTAGGAAGTTAAAAGATTTAGGAGATGAGGATATAATGACTAGATTCGAGTAGTTAAATGTAATAGGCTAGAAAAAACTTAATCTTCTATCGAAATGCTAGAAGTTTAAGGATGGTTTTATTGTTTAGGATGGAGACATGTATTTGCTGTGTTTGGCTAATGAGGGATGGTTAACTATCTGCTATGCTAAGTCACCTTGTTGTTGGAGTAGGAGACATTGGGTTGCTCGTGCTTGGCTTAGTAAGTGCGCTATCTTTGTTATACTGTATTTTGCTAATGAGTTTGCTGGTTCTTTTATAGCTTTGGAATTGGCTACTGAAAGAGTGAGAGCAAAGCTTCTTACTATGTAAAGTAGGCAGCTCGAGGGTGCTTCAAAGCATGAGATGAGGAAGTGGCTTATGTTGTAAGGGGAGGGAGAAACCTCATGTCACCCTTCTAAAAAGTTAAAGAAGAAGAGTGAGAGGCAACAAGCACTTCCCGAGGTTATAAAGCAAGGTAGTGGTGATGTGCCAATAGGGGTGCCATTAAGGACTTTGAGGCCAAGCTAAAGGGTATCTGGTGGTGGATCAGTTCTAAAGGTTTAGGCTGGGGTCTTAGTTGTTGTATAAGGACCTCCAACATAAGGTGCTCGAGTAGACGTGACGTAAGAGAGCTTAGGTAAATTCCTTAAAGTGCTAGTGTGAGTGCCATCGAGATCTCCGATGACTAAGACATCCAACCTCTAGTCCATCGTTAGAGGCAAGCAGCACCTGCTCAACCTATGGATTGGTCTACCTAGAGGTTTAAGTAACTACAAGCATAGTTCAAGCAACTTGTTATGGGGAGGGATGATGTGGAGGCCTTAGCAAAATTGCTATGGCGACATAATGAGGTAAGTTGCTCATATGTTTTTTTTGAAGTACTTAGCCTTAGTTTGATTGTTAACTGTGTGATGCGCTTGTAGTCGTATAACTTGTTGAATTTCATTCTTGCTTATAATAGATCATATCTTCAATCGGAGGGAAGTTAGGTAAGGGCTGACATTGAGAGGCTTCAAAAGTCGTTGGAAGAGGAGAAGAAAGTGTACAACCACTTAGTCATCGCATTTAGCAATCTAGAATACCAACACAAGGAGCTCCTTAGGTAAGTAGGTAAGTTAAAGGACGACTTGAAGATGGTTGAGGAATCCAGCAAGAGTACTGAGGATAAGTTGATTGCCAAATTGAAGGCAAGGGGAGAAGAGCTGGATAAAGTATGAGCTAAGTTTGCTAAGAGGGAGTGTGTTGGCACTCAAAGTCAAGCAAGATATCTTTTTGCAAACCTTGGATGACCCCTTGATTGAGAAGGCCATCACTACAGCTGGTTATACAATGGCGGAGGAGGGCCAGTTAGCAAGTCATCTGATGACTCAAGAGCTTCCAATAGTAACTTGAATGCGAGCCTCAGGGAGGGAAGTACTAATGGGTAGGGTAGGTAGGAGTGATAGTAGCAACAACAACAACAATAGGTCAAGGATGCTTAGGAGCATCTTTAAAATTTTTCTTTCTTTATTGTAGTGTAGGTGATGCATACCCATTTCTACTTTCTATAGTCTCATTTTGGATGGTAGAGGGAGGGGAGGGGGTGGGGGGGTGGGGTTGTGGTGATCGGGGTGTTGACCTCCCCTTATGTAATTGTTGAAAACCTCAATAAATGAAATTTCTCATAATTGTCTCTTATTTCCTTTCTCTTTTCCCTTGGTCATTACTTCTTGTGTTTTTACTATGGCTGCATGCTCGAGCTCCGTTTATTTTTTTTTTTATCTAAGTTTTTTGTACTGAAGATGATTTTTATCAAACAAATCTATGTACCTTGTTCCATTACAAGATTACCTAAATTCCTTATCTTCAAGTAGGTGTTTTGTACCTACTTACTGGAATTCGTTTGTAGGCCTATTCGCTTGCCTATATGCTATTACTTTGCACTCGTCTTTGATTTTTGTTGATGTTTACTCATAGGTCAACGTATCTTACCCCCTCGAGTAGATTGTGCTTCTTTGGGTTCTTATAGGGACTCAATGTCATGGGACAACAAGCTTACCAAAACATATCTTATGGTGACTTCATAAGATCTTCTTGGTAAGGCAATTTTGATATGGTAGATATTTGCTGACATGGGGCATCTTTTCGGTAAAGTTTACTTTGAGCAATGTGCATTCCAAGTAGATGGAACACCCCGAACAAAGCCCCCCTCCTAAGAAGATGTTTAATGTATATACGATACATAATTAATTCCCTAAACATCACTTGGGTTCCTAATGTATTAGGGTTATGCGATGTTTGACATGTGTATGGTTGGGGACGTCCCATGGCTTCTATATAAAGGGTACGTGGGTTCTCATTTTGCTATGTCAAACACCTAAACAACGTAGTAAGGTATAGATCAGAGTTGGCAAGAGCACGTCCAAGGTGATTATGTTGAGGGATGAAGTGCTCGCTTTGAAGTTGTGATTATGAGGCATGGACAACTACTTTGCAGCGATGGGTAGATCCTGAGTTGTGATTGGGAGGTATACATAGCCTTTAGATCTTCCCCTCTTTCTATCCCACTAATAATAGGTGAAAGAGGTAGGCTCGAGTGTTACCTATTGCTTGTCTACAATGGCCTTACCATAGGGGCATTCGTTTGCATAAGGTTCTAGGCGGCTTCTTTACACACTATACTAAATGACCCCTCCACCCTAACTTGTAAACTGAGACACTCATGGGGAATTATCTACTTCATAAGTCCTTTAGTTCATTTTGGATGAAGCATTGACCTTCTTTTGTCATCAATAGGGCCTCAGTAGCTCAATCCTCTGAGTAGAGTAGTTGGATTAGTTGTCCCCACTATTACTTCTATGGAAGAGAGGCTTTAGAAGGTAGATTAAAGACCTTCACTTAGAGGTAAAGTGTTACTAGGACCCTTGGAGTTCAGAGCTCAACTTTGGGCAAAGCTTAAGAATGAAAATCAACCCCTAGGTTGAAGGGTTGATGTAAATCAATGCTTGAGAGAGGTGCCCATAACGTTAGTATACGAACTAACTTGGGCAAAGTTTGGGGATGAAAATTAGCCTAAGGTTAAGGGCTTGATGCAAATCGATGCCTAGGAAAGGTGCCCGTGGCATTAGTATAAGAACTAACTTAGACAAAGCTTGGAATGAAAATTGATCTAAGGATGAAGGCTTGATGTAAATCGATGCTTGAGAGAGGTACCTAGGCATTAGTGTACGAACTAACTTAGGCAAAGCTTAGGGATGAAATTTGACCCAAGGATGAAGGCTTGATGTAAATTGATGCCTATGCATGCTTCCAGCATGTCAGTATAAAGACTAATGAGGGAAGGTATGTTCAGGGATGGAGATCAACTCGAAGTCGCGACATGGCGCAATAAGTATTACGGGATGCACTAGGAATGGGAGGAGGAGAGACACATATGTAGGAAACTTCATCAATTCATTAAATTTAACCATGATTACAAGTGCTTTTGATTCTCATCACCGTACTTAAGGAAAGTAGGGTCTTAGATTCTAGGTGTTCCATACCCTAGGGATGGGTCATCCTTTTGTGCCTTGATCTTATAAGCACCTTTTCCCACATTACAGACCACTCGTACAGGGTCTTTCCAATTGGGGGAGAGCTTACCTTGCGCTTCCTCTGAACTTATAGCTTCTAACTTCCTGAACACTAAGTCTTCAAGGTGGAAAACCCTATGTTGGACGCTAAGGTCATAGTATCAAGCAACTCGCTATTGATAGGCTGCTATGCATGCTTGTACAGCATCAGGCACATCGTCGATGATGTTAAGACTTGCTTGTAAGGCCATGTAATTGGCATTTATGTTGAAGTGCTAAGTCCTGCTGGTGGGTAATTCCAACTCAATCACAAGGACAACTTCTGCTCTAAACATGAGATAGAATGGGGTTTCTCTAATTAAGGTTTTATATATTATACAATATCCCCAAGGTATGTTTGAAAGCTTGTCAACCTACTTACCCGTTATTCATTCTACCCTCTTCTTTAGATTGTTGAGGATTATCTTATTGATAGCCTTAACTTAGCCATTAGTCTATAGATGGGCTACTAAGGAGCAATGTAATCTGATGTTGTGCTTGCTACAAAATTTTTTGAACCGATCATTCTTGAATTGCCTTCCATTGTTGGTGATCAACTTATATGGTGCTCTAAAATGAGATAGTATGTAGGTGAACACGAATCCTTCAATAGCTTGGGCTATGATGGTAGCTACAACTAACGCTTATACCCACTTGGTAAAGTAATCTACTATCACCATAATGAATTGTTGTCTTGACAAGGCTTTTAGGAAGGGGCCAACAGTATCTAATCCCTACTATGCAAGTGATGTGTGTACTTTTGGCAAGAATGTGTTTTCGGATCATGGTCTTGGTATCTTTCTTCATTGTTGGCCAATAATAACATACCCTAAACACTTGAAGGTACCATGCCTGGGATTGAATGTGATTACTGAAAATCCCTATGTTAAGCTCCTCAAGGACTCGAGCGCCCTCTTCTATTTGAAGGCATTCGAGGAGTGAGGTGCTATGTCCTCATTGGTAGAGTACATCGTTGATCAATTTATAGTTGATTACAGGATAAACTAGCTTCTTTGCCTCCACTCGATCTTCAGGTAATGCCTTCACCTTGAGGTACTACATAAAGGGGTCTATTTAGGAGGGCTTTAGAGTAACCTTTGTTGTTTTGGTGACTTGGTGTTGTTGTACCTCTATACTTCACTCGATGAGATATTGTATGAAGCATAACTTATCACAGTCGTATGATGGAAGGATGGTAGAGGAGGCTATCATGGATAGTTTATCTACCTTTGCATTTTCAGCTTAGGGGATCTTGTTAACTTCTTAGGAAGTGAATTCTGTGAGAAGGCCCTCCACTAAATGTAGATACTTGACCATTGTTTCGCCTTTGGCCTCGTATTCTCCCTTCACCTATTGTACAATAGGCATGAAGTTTGAGTGTATGTTGAGCTTCTCTAACCTGACGTCTTTGGCAATTTTTAAGCTGGCAATGAGCACCTCGTATTCGGCTTCGTTTTTACTCGCTACGAAACCAAATTTTAAGGTATAAAGGATCTTCTTTCCATGTGGGCCTAGTAATGAGATAGCAGCCTCACTCCTCCTCCCCCCCCAGTAGGGGAGCTATCAATGTGGAGTGTCTAGACGGGTATGGTAAGCTTGAATCAAGGCTCATCCCTCCTAATGTGTTTTGCTATGAAGTTCTTAAGGATTGGTCCCTTAATTACTTGTCTTAGGCAAAACTGAACTCCATGGGTGTTGAGTTTAAGAGAGTATTTTATCATGCGATTAGAAGTATCAGGCTTCTATAAACCAATTTTGAAAGGCATGTTCATCAGGATAATAGTTGAATATGACTAGAAGTAAGGCCTAAGCTTTTGAGTTGCAAAGACTACTGGAAGGAAGAACTTTTCTACTTTGGTGCATCAAAGATCTAGCCTTAGGAGGATGTGACAAATGTAGCAGATTGGTTGATGGTCATGGCCGTCAACTCAGACGAGTACTGAAGATAATGCCTTGCACTAATAGCGAGGTATAAGTATAGTTCTTCTCTTGGTATTGATTTGGAGACTATGGGCGGTGCCACCAAGAATTTCTTCAAATCTTGGAAAGCTCGCTGACGTTCTAGTGTCCACTTGAACTCAGCGGGTTGTTTGAGTAGATGAAAAAATTCTACACATTTTTTGGCATTTTAGGATATGAAGTGATTAAGGGCAATTACCCTTCCTGTTAGTCATTGGACCTCTTTGATTTTGGTTAAGGCTTGCATATCCTAGAATGCTTTGATTTTGTCAGGATTGGCTTCTATCCCTCACTCCATGACCAAGAAACCAAGGAATTTCACTAATACAACCCTAAAGACACACTTTTGGGGGTTAAGTTTCATTTAGAATTGACAGAAGGTTTCAAAGATCTCTTGGAGGTCGTCAATGCGGTCTTTTACGATTTTGCTCTCGGTGATCATTTCATCAATGTAAACCTTGATGTTCCTGCCTATTTGTGGTTTGACGATGTAGGTGACCAGCCTTTAATATGTAGCTCTAGTGTGTTTTTATACCCAAGGGCATTACTTTGTAACAATAGATCCTAAAGTCTATAATAAAAGATATGTGGACTTCGTCTTAGGGAGCCATCCGAATCTAGTTATATCCCGAGTAGGCGTTCATGAAACTAAGAAGTGCATGGCTAGACATCAAGTCGACAAGTCGGTCTATACGCGGTAAGGGAAAGCAATTCTTAGGGCATGACTTGTTAAGGTTTATATAGTCAATGTACATGTGCCACTTTCCATTTGCTTTCTTGAAGAGCACTATGTTAGCAATGCAGGTGGGATATTTCTTCGAGCGAATGAATCTTGGCCAAAGTAGCTTCTTCACCTCTTCCTTGATTGTGGCTTGATGTTTGGAGGTGATGTGTCGTTTCTTTTGCTTGATAGGGAAAATGGTAGGATTGACGTTCAGGTGGCGAGTAGCTTTCGGTATGTAAATGATTCTTAGCATGTCTTCTGAGGTAGATAGAAGCTGTCTAAGTTTTAGTTAAGGAAATCTATGAGCTTAGCTTTGTCGTTGTTTAGCAGCTCGTTCCCTATTTTGGTTATTATGCCGAAGGCATTTGATATCTTGATTTCTAGGGTCTTTTTTGCAAGCTCTTGTCACATTGTGGAAGCAAAGGAGTTGGTGGATTCAATGTTCATGACGTTGTTTCTGGAATGGGCTTTGAGGTAGAGAGTCATAGGCAAAGCCTGATAGCTTCTAGCCTCACCTATACCAATGGGGGTCATGAACTTCACTTTGAGACATTTTTGGCTAATAAACATATCAAATTTAGTGATGTATGGTTTGTTGTGGATAGTACTATATGGTAACCATATGTCAACAACAACAAAATCTATTGACTGTGTAGTGACGTGTTCGTCTTCACTTAGTAGAACGACGAGGTGATGATGCCCCTAGCGAATATTAGTTTCCTGCCACTAAACCCAGTGAGATCATGTTTGCACAATTAAAGAGGCTCATCAAACTATTCTTTTATTTGCTTGAAAACGTTGTAGAAGAGTATTTTTGTAGAACTCCTGCTATCAATGAATGTCTTGAGGGCATCAAAATACCTAATTTCAGCATTTATGATAAGTGCATAGCTACGGGACAGGTTGATTCCCTATTTGTCTGCATTGGTAAAAGTTATTGTTGTGTCAGTCTTTAACTTTTTATTTCTTATGATGTGCATCTCATATTCAATTGTTAAGGTTGTATGGCTTGAGAGGAGGTCAAGTCCACCAAATATGGTGTTCACCAGGCTTCGTCATCTCCTTCAAGTCTATTCATCCGTGGGGGCATTAACTTGTTAATTGTGTTGTTACTGTTGGTGATCTACTCTATGGTGTAGGGTTAGCCGTTAGATTTGGTTTTTCTCATCTGCAACGAAGTGGTCGATGTGACCCTTGCAAACAAGGCATTTGACAACATTCTTAAGGTGGCAACACTCATTTGTATTATGTACATAGTCATAATATTTCCTCAATTTCACTACCTCTAGCGTCTTACGAATGTTGAGTGGTCTTAGAAGTTGCTTTCGAACTTTGTACATGATTTCACTAAGTGGTCGGGTCAAGGGTGTATACGAGGTGTAGTCTTGAAATTTGTACCTTTGCTTCTCACGCTTTTCTCGCATAAGGGGTTGCGATCTAGGATCATAAGGTCTTAGGAGGTCATTTACTAAAATACATGTACTATTTTCCACTACAAAACAAGCTCTGATGGTATCTTCTTAAGCCTACGTATTTCTCAATGACCTTTATCAATTCATCCAAGGATTCAGGCTTATCTAATGATACCATGTTGAACAGCCTTTCATTAAGGTCTATGTTAATTAGGAGTGCTTATAGGGCTATTCTTATGTCTAGTTTGGAGACTTGCAACTTTGTTCAATTGAATTGCTTAAGATATGCTCTTAAGGTTTCACTAGGATGCTGTTGAACATTATAGAGAATAAAAGATTCTCTTGGTAGGACTCGGGAACTAAGGGACCTAGGTTGTTTAATGAAGTGACAGATACCTTAGGAAGGGTGTTGAACCAAAGCAAAGCAAATTTTGACAATGTATTGGGGAAAGCTTTACATATGATGGCATCTAAGAAGTTATAGAGGCTCATCATTGTTCGAAAGTGGATGAGGTGATTGTCTAGATCAATGGTCCCATCGTAAGTGTTTAGATGTGATAACCTTACACTTGTAGGGAGTGTTTCTTTAAGGAGCGAAGGGGTGAATGGACTTTTTGTCAGCGTAAAGTGCAATACCTGTACGAACGATTCAACTTTCTTCTCATTGCACATGTTAAAGGCACCACGAATGTGTTCATTAAGCTCATTTATGTTCATGTCTTCGTAGTCTTTTGGTGATTGCCTTGGTGATAGCCTATCAACTAGCTTGCTTGTTGCTGTGCATTCACCTTCCGTGCATGTTTTGTTGCAGTTGCGATTCAACCACTCACATAGGTCTTTGTTCAGTCAGTGATCATGCTAAATTTGCTCACACGAATGCATAAGGTATGTGGTGTACAGGTTGTCATTTTTGCTTAACCATGAGGAGGAGTCAACGATTGTCTCCTTGTTTGGACATTTTTTAGATACATTTTTGAGTAATGTACATCTTTGTGCAAAGCTATAGTAGATTCGTGATGTTTTCAATTTTCTTCAAAGCTCTTGGACTTCGGTACTTTCATTTTGAGGTAATGGAAGTGTTTGATTGCCTTCGTATTATTGGGAGGTATCAGTATCCTCCATGTAGGAAGCTTAAGTGTTATTGTTTTTGCTTTTAGCCATCCTTGTCGTTGTGGCCTAAAACAGTGGGTGCTGAAATATTGATCATGGTTAGACCAACTGGGGTAAGTAAACTTATGTAGAGCTCGTTTTTACTGGGCTTGAGTTTCATCTCCTATTTCTTGATACCTATAAAAAGCACCTAATGGGTATGACCATAGAGGCCCTTTAACGCTCAAGTTAGCAAGGAGGACCAAGAGAAAATGGGAACAAGCACTCAAAACCTAAGGGACTGGGCTTAACTAGTGTAGGTGCATAATTTATGTGATATCTTGAACTCAAGTTATGAGAAGGGGGAGAAAAGGAGGAAAGATTTCTTGAAGAAGGAATGTTCTATCTTACTTCATGGCACCTAACACCTTTTATGTGAGTCACTTGGATACGTAGTAATTAGAGGTTCATTCGTACTAACTACCAACAGATAGTGCATTATGTAGTAGAGATTGAGCTTCACTATGAACATTATACTATAGTTGACTGGATCACCAAATCTACAGCTCAAGGAACTAACAATTAAAAAGGTTGCTAAGTATGTTGGCTGTATTACAAATGTTAGACATTCCTTAATAAGCTGCAATGGTAAGTAGGCACTAAGATAAAAGCTAGGTTAGGATGTTGAGGAAAGCATTTGTTGGTGCCTAAGCGAAGGTAAGTTGAGCTTAAAGCTTATAGCAAGCACTTGGTATATGCTGGCTCAATGAATAAAGGGTAATCTGCTCAAAGGAGCATTATTTAGCTTGTTAAGCGAGTCGCGGTATAGAGGACAGGTTTGCCAATAGCTTGCGTAACCCTTAGTGCAAGCACATGGCTTCGCAAAAAGGTTGTAAGGCATCAAACAAGCTTGCTGTTTGTTCAAGCACACTTTGGTGCTTGTCGTGATAGGACTCACTCGTTAGGCCTTGATTCAGGGGAGATCAAGTGCCAACATTGCAGTTTTCGAAAATACCTCTAAAACATATTAGAAATAATCTTTAAAACATATATTATTCTAATCTAATTTAATAATATGAAGGGTAAATTAAGTAATTCTCGCTCTCTCTCTTCTTTTTTCTTTTTTTCTTTTTGTTTCTGTTTCCTTTGGTTCTTTAAATATCTCATCTTTTTTAGACTAAAACTAAATCTATAAAATATTGATTACCATTATAATTTTTCACTAATTGATATTCTCCTTTTTCTCCCTCGACATAACTGATGTTCATTATTATTATATTAATAGAATCAAAATAGATTGTCTCTCTTTTATATATTCATTTCATCCATTATTCTCTTTCTTAACTAAACTTTTATCTTTTCTCTTTGCTGCTTATGAAATTTCAGTCTTAAATATTTCATAATCTACAACCTTTCCTCTATTACTTTTTTTTTTCTCTTTTTCGATTTCTGTAATTTTTTATGAGGGCTTTAACTTAGTTTTATTCATACATTTGGTTTATTAATTTAGCTAATAAAAAAAAATATCATTTATCCTATAATTTCTTTTCTAAAGCACTCTTATAACTTTATTTTATTTATACAATTATATACTGTCGAGCCCGATTTTTTGATTTCTTTTATTTAAAAATTAATTTCCCATTTCCTGATTAATACTAAACTCTAACTCATTTAATATTGATCTTCGACTAAAGAAATTGAGAAATTCCGGTTTTTTATTGAAAATAATTTTTGGAGTCGCCACCCGACCGAAATCGGAAAAAGAAAAGAAATCGTAACCAATTGGGTGAACTAATTATGATTTGGCTATTGATTTTTTATTTCAATTGGAATGAAAAATCAGAGTGTTCCCAGTTCGGGGCCTAACCTATTAAACTCTAATAGGTACTACTATTTATTTACCGAAATTAGGATTATTCTTCTAATTATAATATTTAAATAAATAAATAAAATCAAAAGAGAGAAAAAAAGGACCTAAGTTTCTACATATTTTATTGTTGCCCCAAAGGTGTCTACGTACTTGCTAACCCGGATCTTACAATCATAGTTCTTTAAAAAAAAACTTTAATTTGCTGGTTCTTTTTATAAAAAAAAAAAAATGATTGGTTGAATTTGCTTTATTATTAACTATTTTATTTTTATTAATAAAAATCCCTAGATGCCTAATTTTTATTCCTAATTATAAAAAAAAAAAAACCTAAAAACCTAATTTTTTAAAGTCCCAAATTAAGATTTTTATTTAAAAACAACTAAGTGATAATTTTTTTTATTTTCAAGAAAAACCCTAAAGATTTTATGAAATATGCAGTGTTCTACATGATGAAACTTTTATATAGAAAAGATGCTTAAAAAATTTTAAAAAAAAAGAAAGAAAAAAGATCCTAATCATAAAAAAGATGCTTTAATCATAGAATAAACACCTAAATCATAGAAAAGACATTTAAACCACAGAAAAAATATCTAAATTATGAAAAAGATGTTTAAACCATAGAAAAAAAAATCTAAACGATAGAAAAGATATGTGAATCATAGAAAAGAGACTTAAACAATAGAAAAGATATATAAACTATAAAAAAGAAGCTTAAATTATAGAAAAGATATCTAACCATACACAAGATATCTAAACTATAGAAAAGATATTCAAATCATAGAAAAGAAACCTAAACTATGGAAGAGAGATTTAAACTATTGAAAACAAGCTTAAACTATAGAAAAGATGTATCACTATAAAAAAGAAGTCAATTAAAGATTTTTTTTTTTATTTTATGAACATCAAAATGATTTTTTTATCTAAAAAACCCTAACATGCCTAATGCAATTTTTCTAAATTAATATAATATGCAAAGAACAAGATTTTGTAAAATATGAGAGTTTATAATAATATCATTTTGAAAATATGAAATCTAAAAAAAATAATAAAAAATAAATAAACTAAAACTTAACTTAACACATGTTCACTAGATACTAATGCTATAACTAATTACTAGCAATAAAAAACGTGATAAAAAAAATAGTACAAGTCTTAAAAATAACTGCATATATACTAAGTGAGATAAAAATAAATAAATAAGACAAGCTATAGACAATAATTAAAAACCACTATTATGTACCTGCAAGGCAAAGCACGCAAAGCTGATGAAAGGGAATAGATTGGTTATCCAAAACTATCGTACACACAACTATAGAATTGGTCTAAGGAGTAGGTTCAAGTGTGTTTTTAACAAATGTGTAATTGTTCCTTCAGGCTCGCACTACCCAACCCTTATTTATAAGACTCGAAAATAAGTCTTTTGAATCTAATCCAATCAAATTAAATCTAAATTAATAAAGATCCGAAATAGATTCGAATCTTATAAATCTTGATTTTATTAGATTTAACATCATTGTATCAGATTTTTTTTTTCAACATCTATTTAGTCAAGATTCCATCAAATTAACTTTTTTGAATATTTTTCATTTTTAGTTTTTTCTTTCCAATAATTTTCTATTTTTTGTCTTTTTTATAATTTTAAAATTTTTTATTATTTTCTAAATTATGACCCCAAAAACAAAAATTATAACTACTATGGGCAAAAATTGAGTATCTACAACTGCCCCTTTTTGTGGTGAAGTTTGAATAAAACTTTACCACAAAGACAAAAGTGACATCGTTTTTGCCTCGGGATGACTCTATCTTCAAGAACGCTAAGACATTTAACAACGAGAAGTTTAGAACGAAAAATAGCAAAGGTAAGGCTAATAAGAATCCCTAAAAGGAATCATAAAAGTAGGGTCATACCCCTTATGGATGGAATAATTAAAGCAGGTGAAGCACTCCTTGAGCTGACTAAGGCTTTAAAAAATGGGGAAACTTGGTTGTACCCTAATAAGCTGACTAACCAAGGCGGTCAAAGCGCCCTTTGAGCTAACTAAGACCTAAAAATGAGAAAACTTGGTCGTGCCCTGATGAGTTGACTAACCAAGATGGTCAAAGTGCCCTTTGAGCTAACTAAGACCTAAAAATGAGAAAACTTGGTCGTGCCCTGATGAGTTGACTAACTAAGATTGTCAGAGCGCCCTTTGAGCTAGCTACGACCTAAAGATAAGGAAAACTTAGTTATACCCTGATGAGCTGACTAACCAAGGTAGTCAAAGTACCCTTTGAGCTAGCTAAGAACTAAAGATAAGGAAAACTTGGTCATGCTCTGACGAGCTGACTAACCAAGGTGGTCAAAGCGCCCTTTGATCTGGCTAAGACCTAAAGATGAGGAAAACTTGGTCGTGCCCTAATGAGTTGGACTAACTAAGGTAGTCAAAGCACCCTTAGAGTTGGCTAAGACCTAAAGATGGGGAAAACTTGGTCATAACCTAATGAGCTAACTAACCAAGGTGGTCAAAGCGCACTTTGAGCTGGCTAAGACCTAAAGAATGAAAAAAACTTGATTGTACTCTAATGAGCTGACTAACCAAGGTGGTCAAAGTGCCCTTTCAACTGGCTAAGACCTAAAAGATGAGGAAACTTGGTCGTGCCCAAATGAGCTGACTAACCAAGGCATTCAAAGTGCCCTTCAAGCAAGCTAAGACCTAACAATGAGAAAACTTGATCATGCCCTAATGAACTGACTAACCAAGGCGGTCAAGTCGCCCTTTGAGCAGGCTAAGACCTAAAGAATGAAGAAAACTTAGTCGTGCCCTAATGAGCTGACTAACCAAGGTGGTCAAAGCGTCCTTTGAGCTGGTTAAGACCTAAAGATGAGGAAACTTGGTCGTGCCCTAATGAGATGACTAACGAAGGTAGTCAAAGTGCTCTTTGAGCTGGCTAAGACCTAACAATGAGAAAACTTAGTCGTGCCCTAATGAACTGACTAACCAAGGTGGTCAAAGTGCCCTTTGAGCTGGCTAAAACCCAAAGAATGAAGAAAACTTGGTCGTACCCTAATGAGATGACTAACCAAGGTGGTCAAAGCGCCCTTTGAGCTGGCTAAAACCTAAAAACAAGGAAAACTTAGTCGTGCCCTGATAAGCTGACTAACCAAGGGTGCCTTTTGAGTTAGCTAAGACTTAAAGATGAGGAAAACTTGGTCGTACCCTAATGAGCTGACTAACCAAGGCGATCAAAGCGTACTTTGAGCTGGCTAAGACCTAAAGATGAGGAAAACTTGGCTATACCCTAATGAGCTGGCTAAGACTTAATGATAAAGAAACTTAGCTGTGCCCTAATAAGTTGACTAACTAAGGTTGTCAAAGCTCCCTTTGAACTGGCTAAGACCTAAAAATGAGGAAACTTGGTTGTGTCCTGATGAGCTAACTAACTAAGGCGGTCAAAGCGCCATTTGAGCTGGCTAAGACCTAAAGATGAGGAAAACTTGGCTATACCCTAATGAGCTGGCTAAGACTTAAAGATAAAGAAACTTAGCTGTGCCCTAATAAGTTGACTAACTAAGGCTGTCAAAGCTCCCTTTGAATTGGCTAAGACCTAAAAATGAGGAAACTTGGTTGTATCCTGATGAGCTAACTAACTAAGGCGGTCAAAGCGCTCTTTGAGCTGGCTAAGACCTAAAGAATGAAGAAAACTTGGTCGTGCCCTAATGAGCTGACTAACCAAAGCAATCAAAGCGCCCTTTGAGCCAGTTAAGACCCAAAGAATGAAGAAAACTTAGTCGTACCTTAATGAGCTGACTAACCAAGGCAGTCAAAGCGCCCTTTGAGCTGGCTAAGACCTAAAAGACGAGAAAACTTGGTCGTGCCTAAATGAGCTAACTAACCAAGGCAGTCAAAGCGCCCTTTGAGCTAGCTAAGACCTAACAATGAGAAAACTTGGTCATGCCTTAATGAGCTCATTAACCAAGGCAGTCAAAGCGCCCTTTGAGTTGGCTAAGACCTAAAGAATGAAAAAAACTTGGTCATGTCTTAATGAGCTGACTAACCAAGGCAGTCAAAGTGCCCTTTGAGCTGGCTAAGACCTAAAAGATGAGGAAACTTGGTCGTGCCTAAATGAGCTGACTAACCAAGGCAGTCAAAGTGCCCTTTGAGCTGGCTAAGACCTAACAATGGGAAAACTTGGTAGTGCCCTAATGAGCTGACTATCCAAGGCAGTCAAAGCATTCTTTGAGCTGGCTAAGACCTAAAGAATGAAGAAAACTTAGTCGTACCCTAATGAGCTGACTAACCAAGGTGGTTAAAGCGCCCTTTGAGCTGGCTAAGACCTAAAAGATGAAGAAACTTGGTTGTACCTAAATGAGCTGACGAACCAAGGCAGTCAAAGTGCCATTTGAGCTAACTAAGACCTAAAGATAAGGAAACCTAGTTGTACCCTAATGAGTTGACTAACTAAGGCGATCAAAGCATCATTTGAGCTAGCTAAGACCTAAAAGATGAAGAAACTTGGTCGTTCCCTAATGAGCTGACTAACCAAGGTGATCAAAGTGCCCTTTGAGCTGGTTAAGACCTAAAAACAAGGAAAACTTGGTCGTACCTTGATGAGCTGACTAACCAAGGCAGTTAAAGTGCCTTTTGAGTTAGCTAAGACCTAAAGATGAGGAAACTTAGTCATGCCCTAATAAGTTGACTAACCAAGGCGATTAAAGTGTCCTTTGAGCTAGCTAAGACCTAAAAGATGAAGAAACTTGGTCGTTCTCTAATGAGCTGACTAACCAAGGCGATCAAAGCGCCCATTGAGCTGGCTAAGACCTAAAAACAAGGAAAACTTGGTCGTACCCTGATGAGCTGACTAACCAAGGCGGTCAAGGTACCCTTTAAGTTAGCTAAGACCTAAAGATGAGGAAAACTTGGTCGTACCCTAATGAGCTGACTAACCAAGGCGGTCAAGGTACCCTTTGAGTTAGCTAAGACCTAAAGATGAGGAAAACTTGGTCGTACCCTAATGAGCTAACTAACCAAGACGGTCAAAGTGCACTTTGAGCTGGCTAAGACCTAAAGATGAGTAAAACTTAGCTGTACCCTAATGAGCTAACTAACCAAGACGGTCAAAGCGCACTTTGAGCTGGCTAAGACCTAAAGATGAGTAAAACTTAGCTGTACCCTAATGAGCTAACTAACCAAGATGGTCAAAGTTCTCTTTGAGCTGGCTAAGATTTAAAGATAAAGAAACTTAGCTGTGCCCTAATAAGTTGACTAACCAAGGCGGTCAAAGCACCCTTTGAGCTGGCTAAGACCTAAAAATGAGGAAATTTGATCGTGCCCTAATAAGCTAACTAACCAGGGTGGTCAAAGCGCCCTTTGAGCTGGCTAAGACCTAAAAGATGAGGAAACTTGGTCGTGCCTAAATGAGCTGACTAACCAAGGCAGTCAAAGTGCCCTTTGAGCTGGCTAAGACCTAACAATGAGAAAACTTGGTAGTGCCCTAATGAGCTGACTAACCAAGGCGTTCAAAGCACCCTTTAAGCTGGTTAAGACCTAAAAGATGAGAAAACTTGGTTGTGCCCAAATGAGTTGACTAACCAAGGTAATCAAAGCGCTCTTTGAGCTAGCTAAGACCTAACAATGAGAAAACTTAGTCGTGCCCTAATGAGTTGATTAACCAAGGCGGTCAAAGTGCCCTTTGAGCTGGCTAAGACCTAAAGAATGAAGAAAACTTGGTCGTACCTTAATGAGTTGACTAACCAAGGTGGTCAAAGCGCCCTTTGAGCTGGCTAAGACCTAAAGAATGAAGAAAACTTGGTCGTGCCCTAATGAGCTGACTAACCAAGGCGATCAAAGCGCCCTTTGAGCTGACTAAGACTTAAAATGATGAAGCTTGGTCGTACTCTAATGATCTGAGTAACCAAGATAGTTAAAGCACCCCTTGAGCTGGTTTAAGACCTAAAGAGGAGGAAACTTGAATTGGGATAGCACTTCCTAAGCTTACTAAATCCCTTGAAGAAATTTTGAGTTGGGTAACATTTTGTAAGTCAGAAGACTGGGAGTATAAGAAACTCTGGATTGAGACTACACTCTACGAGTTAGCTAGCTCCCTAGGAGATTATAAATTGGGACTGTGTTTTGGGAGCCGACCGGAAGCTTAAGATACTTTAGATTAGGACTGCACTCTATGAGCTGGCAAGATCCCTAAATGAGATTATGAATCTGGATAGCACTCCATGAACTGGTTGAAGTGCTAAAGAAGATATGGATAGGAACAGTGCTCTATGAGCTAGCTATATCCTTGATAAAATAGATAAAGAGTAAGCACCCTTTAGACTTGCTTAAACTCTATTGACTAAGAAACGTAGCTGACTTAGAAAAAAGTCTTGACTTGAGAAATTTACAAACGATGGATTTGGTGAAAACTATTTATAACATGAATTGAAAATTTGGCTACTATGGATGAAATGGAAAAACTTGTAACAAGCCTCCACTTTCTCTCTCTCCTTTTCATTTTCTTTTTTCCTTCTTTTTCCTTGAATGTTTGCTAATGGATACAAATTCCTATTTAAAAGGCAAATGTTATAATCATGTAAGGTATCTCATATCCACCTTAGTTTATAACCTAGATGATTACTCGGATTTTAAACATATTTTATAGGATGATTTTATAGTATTTTCCTCTCATTTTTTTAGTTTTCTTTAAAAAAATTGATACTTAATTGAGTAAAATTTTGATTTCTAGGTTTGAACGTGTTTTAGGGTCGAAAACAAAGAAAAGGAATCAAATTTCACTCAAATCGGAGTTCAAATGAAGAAGTTATGAAGTTTTGAAGTTATGCAAAAAATTTTGCCTTAGTGCAAAAAGTTACACGACCTGGGGACACAGCCGTGTTTGGTGATGAAAACAGAATCTTTGTAATACACATATAAAAGGATATCTTAAGGTTTCAAAAGAGAGGAGAGACTTTACAGAAACAGAGAGATACAAGAGAAGAGAAAGAGACTTAAGGAACAACATCAAGAAAGAGGCGGAACAACATCAACTTCAAGATTAGAGAGATTGTTCATCAATCAAAAGGGGTTTCCATGTTTTATTTTATATTATTGATGAAACTCATTTTTAAATTCATTACGATAGCTTGGAATTCAAGTATTTAGGATTATGGAACCTAGGGTTTCATGTAATTCTTAGATTGATTTAGAATTCTCAATAAAGTTTCTATCTTTACTTGATTCAATTATGTCGTTAATTATTGATTGATATTTCTAGAATATCAATATATGATATTATGTATGTTGATTGAGAAATTACATGTATAATTAGATCTTTACATAATTGAAGAGAATTACATGTATACTTAGAGATAAGATATATGTTTCTTCCGGAAAGTTAATTATTTGTATGGGAATTCATTATACATTAATGCAATTCTAAATTTTATTACTAAGTGAAGAGATTCCGGTGAATAATTTAGGATTAGGGTTAATATGCTTGAGAAAGGTATTAACTTTAGTTGTGAATCCTTCCGGTCAAGAATAATAGAAACCGAATTGAATATATTTTAAGCGATCACATGATTAACTCTAGGGGAAATAATTCCTAAATACGTTATTACTTTCTTGAAGTCGTTCTTGATTTTATCGCTTTTTCAATTGCTTAATCAAGTCTTATAAATAAGTTAGTTTGTTAATTTTAGTATTTTTAATTAATTCATCTTTCATAATTTTCCGGTTAGATAATAAAGCTAAGGTTAATATTAGTATTCGAAGTCTCTGAGGGATCGACTCGGACTCATATCCGCTATATTAAAACTGATAGGTGCACTTGCCTCATATCACTAGACAATGAGCTTCTTGGATAGGCCTTAAACATTTATTTCGTAAGAAAAAGGTAACTCATGATTAGTCTAGTTGAAGAGGACTTCCTTACTCAATCTCGATCTGGATTTCACTCTTGATTACTATTCCAAAAATTATAATCTAGTTTGTAAGTGATACGCTCTAATCGATCTATTAGGTTTTTTGGGTTCAGTATTGTAAATTGGGTTTTTAGTCAAATGGTTTCAAAAGAAGTTAATTGAGAGGGCCTATTTTGAAAGAAGGGCTTTCGTCCAACCCGGGGGGTATAAGTTAAGAACCCTTAAGAATGAACTAGATGTGCGCTTGCCCCAGTTTCAAAAATAATTTTTATCTTAGATAAATTATTCTTCAAAATTGGAAGAGCTTTAAGTAAGGAGGTAATATAGGTGAGAAGGTCTTGTGTTTGAGAATCAAGTGAATAGAAAGGGTTTATGTTGGTCATTTGGAGTGTAATTTAGAACTGAATATGGAGTTTTTTGTTTATGGTTGAGAGCATGATTCTGAATGAATATGAGGTTTTGTGTTATTGGTTGGGAATGCGATTCAAGGCCTTGTATTTTTAGTGCAACTTGGGCCTTCTTTGGTTGGAGATTTGCTTAAGCCCGATATTTAGGTATTTCTTCATTTTCCCTTTTCCTACTTTTTTTCTTTTATTTTTTCATTTCATTTCTTTCTTTTCTCTCCCAAAAAATAACTATCTCTTTTGTCAAGTTTTTGTCTCTAGATGAATCAAGGCCCTAAATCTATAGGTTTAGAGTGCATTGGCTTAGGTAAGGTATGTGTAGCCTTTGGGATATTTGGAAAAATGTTAGCTCTTCCCCAAAGGGAACAATTTATTGAAAACAAAAATTATCCTTGAATTGTTATTACTAGGGAAAATACAAATCAATTTTATCCATCTTTCCTAATCGATGACCCTAACCTTCGAATTGTCCCACTATGGAGGTGGTTCTTGACAGGGTTTACATTTAAAAGGACTCCAAATCAGTCCAATGGGGTTATCAAAGGATAATTGTGTTTGAGATTTGAAAATGAATACCCAACTTCATTTCGATTTGCATATCAAATTCAAAATGGACCTCCTTTAAGGAATGAGTCCAAAATATCCTCATCATGATATCTCTCATCTCTCAAAGTGTTTAAGGGTTAGTGTATAGGATATAACTCGCCTCTTTTCATTCAAGACTTCTTTAAAAGTGAGTTACCAATTCCTTACATAAGGATGGATTGACCTTAAGGTGATGACGGACCTTACTCCCCAATTCCTTGGAAAATGCCCCGGTTGTGGAATTTCAAAGACCAAAGACCCCACGCCCCAGACTTATAGGTCTTAATGCCCCTAAGCTTCCATATGTGATTTTGGGTCAGGTTCTTTAAAGTTCAAATGGACCAACATTGACAACTTCTAAAGTCGAAGGGCCTAATAAATTGCCCTTTTTGTTTGTAGCAAGGATCAAGCTTAGGATAATATTTTACAGTTTCGTGTTTTGACTTGATTCATGTTTGGACTCGACAGCTCAAGGGCATTGAGTTGGTTGAATCATCTTGATGGGCTAGGATTCGGGTTTGGTTGGTTATTTTCTTGGGCTAAGTAGATCTATTTAGGTTAGCTGCCTTAACGGGCTAAGTGATTGTGTTTGTTCTAAGTCTCATAAGGATTTGCAACTTTTAGCAAATTTCTTTTCTTTTCTTTTTTTTTTTTATAAAGAGAGAAAGAAAATGTGAAGGCTTTCATGTTACAGAGTCCAAGTGATGAGATTGTAAATGGATGATTATGGAGGATTACTTTCATAGAATTCTATATATAAGCCTATACAATTTATTGTTACTAAGGGTCTATTTACAAGCGAGGAATTCTAAAGAATAAAAGACTGAACAAAGAAAATATCTAAATCTTATTTATTCCAAATGAAGAAGGCTATTTGCAAAATGCTAAAATTTCCTAAAAGAATGAATATTTCTGGTTAGTAGAATACTAAGCACAATGATAACTACCTATTATTTTACAAGTTTGATTCTTTTCGTTTGGCTTCCTTTTTTTTATTTTTGTTTTCTATTTACTCTATGAAGGTTGGGCTCAGCTGATGTGGGCCCAAACAAAAAGCGATAAATTCAGGCTCCCATAGATGTATTAAAGCCCTCACTAAGGTAATATTTATAAGGCTCTTCTATAATAGGGAAGATGAGCACAATCTTGTTCCTAATAAATTCTTACTTATTTGGGCTAAAAAGTTAGAACCATATCTAGAGTATCTTTTAAGGCCAATGAGGTGGGTAGACATGGATCTGTTTGGAAGCCCTTTGACTTGATCTAGCCATAGTTATGTAAAAAATCAAAAATCAAAAATCAAAATTACAATTATCACCTATTCCAAACTTTACATAGAATTATTACAAATTATTTATGGAGAAATATTACAACTGCCCTTGTCCATTTAGGTTTGCCACATCATAAGTTCTTGTGATTTTTTTTTTAATGTTTTCATGTGATGCAACGGATGGGTTCTAAAGGTCGTCAAGTTCTGCAACCACCACTTTTTTTTCAAAGCAACAGTTCTGTGGTCGTATCTGAACTTGAGTGGGGTAACCTCATCGGCCCCAAAAGGTGGTTGCCCCACAACATCTGAAACTTACATAATGGTCCCCTACCTTAGGTCCTAAAACGGCCTGGTTCTGATCGTATCTACCATGCAATTATAATATAGAAAAATAGAATAAAGTAAACCCCCAAAGCTACCCCTAGTAAATAAACTGAAATAAAAAAAGTTAGTAAAAAAAAATAAACAAATACATAAAATAACATACCTAAGTTCTTTTTTATTTAAATTTCATCTTTTTATTTTTTATTTTTTTGAAAAATAATCCTATTTTCAATAACTTCTAGTGGTTAGCCCTCTAACGATCCCCAGTGAAATCGTCAAACTGTCGAGCCTAATTTTTCGATTTTTTTATTTAAAAATCAATTTCCCATTTCCTGATTAATACTAAACCCTAACCATTTAATATTAATCCTCGACTAAAGAAATTGAGAAATTCTGTTTTTTTATTGAAAATAATTTTTGGAGTCGCTATCCGATCGAAGTCGAGAAAAGAAAAAAACTGTAACCAATTGGGTAGATTAATTACGATTTAGCTACCGGTCTTTAATTTCAATTTAAATGAAAAACCAGAGTGTTCCGAGTTCAGGGGCTCATCTATTAAACCCTAACAGGTATCACTATCTCTTTACTTAAATTATGATTATTCTTCTAATTATAATATTTAAATAAATAAATAAATAAAATCAAAAGAGAGAAAAAAAAGGACCTAAGTTTTTATATATTTTATCGTCACCCTGAAGGTGCCTACATACTCGCTAGTTAGGATCAGATAATCATAGTTTTTTTAAAAAAGAAAACTTTAATGTGCTGGTTCTATTTATAAAAAAAAATGATTGGTTGAATTTGTGTTTTTATTAACTATTTTTTTTTTATTAAGAAAAATCCATAGAAGCCTAATTTTTATTCCTAATTATAAAAAAAAACCTAAAAACCTAATTTTTGAAAAATCCCAAATTAAGACTTTTATTTAAAAACAGCTAAGTGATAATTTTTTTAATTTTCAAGAAAAATCCTAAAGATTTTATGAAATATACAATGTTCTACATGATGAAACTTTTATATAAAAAAGATGCTTAAAACATTAAAAAAAGAAAGAAAGAAAGAAAGAAAAAATTCCTAATCATAAAAAAGATGCCTTAATCATAGAAAAAATACCTAAATCATAGAAAAGATATTTAAATCATAAAAAAGATATCTAAATTATAAAAAAGATGTTTAAACCATAAAGAAAAAAATCTAAATGATAAAAGAGATATCTGAATCATAGAAAAGAGACTTAAACAATGGAAAAGATATATAAACTATAGAAAATAAGCTTAAATTATGGAAAAGGTATCTAACCATAGAAAAGATGTTTAAACCATAAAAAAGAAACCTAAACTATGGAAAACATATCTAAACTATAAAAAAAAAAATCTAAATTATGGAAAACAAGCCTAAACTATGGAAAAGATGTATTACTATAAAAAAGAAGTCAATTAATTTTTTTTTTTATTTTATGAACATCAAAATGATTTTTTTATCTAGAAAACCTTAACATGCCTAATACAATTTTTCTAAATTAATATAATATGCAAAGAATAAGATTTTGTAAAATATGAGATTTTATAATAATATCATTTTGAAAATATGAAATCTAAAAAAACAATAAAAAATAAATAAACTAAAACTTAACTTAACACATGTTCACTAGACACTAATGCTATAACTGATTACTAGCAATTAAAGATGTGATAAAAAAAAAATTAGTACAAGTCTTAAAAATAACTATGCATATACTAAGTGAGATAAAAATAAATAAATAAGACAAGTTATAGATAATAATTAAAAACCACTATTATATATCTGCAAGGCAAAGTACGCAAAGCTGATGAAAGAGAACAGATTGGATCCCCAGCCCTATCGCGCGCACAACTATAAAATTGGTTTAAGGAGTGAGTTCGAGTGTGTTTTTAACAAATTTGTAATTGTTCCTTCTGGCTCGCACTACCCAACTCTTATTTATAAAATTCGAAAACAAATATTTTGAATCGAATCAAATCTAAATTAATAAAGATCGAAAATAGATTCGAATCTTATAAATCTTGATTTTATTAGATTTAATACCATCGTATCAGATTTGTTTTTTTTTTTATAACTATTTAGTCAAGATTCTATCAAATTAACTTTTTCGAATATTCTTCTTTTTTAATTTTTTTTCCAACAATTTTCTATTTTTTGTCTTTTTTAAAATTTTTCAATTTTTTTTTATTTTCTAAATTATGACCCCAAAAACAAAAATTATAACTACTATAGGTAAAAATCAAGTGTCTATATATACCAAATTAATATCTCCTTTATTGTTTTTATAGGTATCAATGTCTTTTTGATAAAACAAATTAATATGATTAACATATTATTGGACTATTTTAACAAATATTTTTGCAATCTATTAGTTGTTCATTACTTCTTATTTACTTGTATCTTAAAAATAGCTTCTATATAATTTCTTAACTCTTAATAATTGCGTGTATAGATTGATTTAATAATTCTTTTATATTTAAATTTTATTATAGCATTGTACATAAGTTTTACACACATATTGCGAATGGTCCGTTTGCTAGTATATAGAAAGTTTAATTATTTTCCTCTTATTTCACTTTCATAGTCTAAAACACAGCACAAAGGTTTTCTTTCGCTATATGAAATATACAATTAATAATTCGTATGGGACTTTTAAGATTAAACTTTATAGTTTTAACATTACTTTTTTTTTTAGTAAGTTTATTTTGCAAATTTAAAATGTTATGACTTGTATAATATTGTAAATTCGAACTTTACATTGTGCCTTTGGAGGTTTTGAGTATCCATGTTTCTTTTAGATAAAGGTATAATATGGTTTTTTCCTTTTGAAAGTTTGTTATGGTCGATTTTTTCAAAAAGCAATGCATTATCGAGCACCGATAAGATAATAATAGAAGTCAATTTCTTACCCCCATGAGCTTGATAAGGTAAGAAGGTAATGGGGTCTCTAGCTTTTATTATTTTGGCATTTATTGGCAATGTAGGAATGTGCCTCATTCCATATCACGATGATTTAACATATTTATTACCTATTAGTATTGGGGCTGATCAAATTAAACTTAGTAATCTTAATCATGACAAATACTCTTGATATCCCTTAGAATTGAACCAAGCTTCTACCTTATACTACCGTTAATTGATAGAGATTTCTACACTAGACATGTAGCCTGCCCTCCCCATTCTTAGCAAATCCTAGCCCCTTCATGGTGACACAGGACATATTCGGCTATCAAGGCATCTATAACAAGAGTTTCTTCTCTCGATTCCCTAAATGAAAGATCCCAAAGTGGACTCGAGTCGTTAAAACAGTGAAGTGATGTCCTTGATGAAGCATCAATCCTTATTAGTGGACTAGTGTTTGATTTAATTTATTTTTCTTTCCTTGACATGTTAGAATTTGTGCGGTGTATTGTTTTACAATGACAACTTGTCCTTATTAAGGATGTAAGTGTTCTATTTTAAAAAGGAGAAAGTTAGCATAATTAAACAAAGTTTTTAAGAGAGATCGACTCAATTTAGACAAAGAAAAAAAAAAAGAAAAAGAAAATATGTATCCATCAAAGATGAATTTACTATGTATCTTCACTGATTGTCCCAAAAGTAAATTAATACTGGCGAAAAACCATCGATTAGGTGCACAGGATTATCTCGAATAAAGAATGAGGGCGACGAGATGAAAAAGGTTAATTGATTGGATATAAAGAAATTGATAAGGCTTCGTAATGGAACATAATCAAAGGTGAAAAGCATCATGTTATGAAGAGACGTCAAAGCGGTAATGTTTGTGTTCGTTTAAAAAATTAAAATAATTGCGAGTGCACTTATACCCCCACCCGATAGACCTTTTGGGAGGAAAAAAAAAAAAAAGAAAGAAAAACACACATATATGAATATTACAATATTATATGTATATACCGGAGATATGCTATAATACATGTATTCCAAAATATCTTATAAAATAACAATATATTTGCTTGCTTCTACATGGAAATTACGGTTACGAAAAAGAAAAAAAAATAATAATACCGCATTACCTTGCACGTGTTAAAAATCAATTTCCTTTTTAAATTTTAGTTTTTTACTTTTTTTTTAAAATGGTTATTATCGAGAAGATCTAATTAGTTGAATCATGCTCTTATTAATAAGAAGATGGATGATGGTGTTTTGACTTGATATATAAAAAAGCCCAATTCTCTGTTTCAAATATTTATTATTTTATTACTCTTATAATACTTTGACCTTATTACTCGAGACCTGATATTCCAAATCAAAGTCATTCCACTATTCACTTAAATCATCAACTAATCAAATGAAAGATAACAAAAATTAGTTACTCTATACAAAGAATATTACATAACCTTCTCACTAACACGGACCCTTGCACTCGAAAGATATGACAAAGTGCTGAAGAATTAATATAAACAAACCCTCTAGTGGTAAACTCAAAAACAAAATGAAAAAAAAAAAAAATAGGTATAGCAATATCCTTTGATTTTTCCTTTAATTTGTTTCGTATAAGAGTTTTTCAAAAATTTTAGTGTAGATCTCAATATTAACTTCTTATATTTGATTTTTGAAAGCTTTTGACTTATATAAGCTCCTTCATTATGGCTATTGATGGATTAAGGAAATCATCAATGATGTTTGATTTATGTGAATATGGAAAACATATCCTACTCTTGCTCTACCTAATGTAAGTTGTTATGAATTTGAAATTTAAATAGCTAAACATTCTAGAGCCTTGCCACGACATTTGATCTTATGCCCGCTGATCCTCCTTCCAAGTGTAGCTGGTTTGTCTCTCTAGAAATAATTCTTGCAATCCTTGAAAAGAATAATGAATATTGCCTTCTTCTTATACCTTGTTCTTGTTCTAATAAGATTTAATTTTTGAAATTAAACGCCATTTAACTAGCTAGAGATATTGTGATTTGAATCACCATGTAAAGCTTCTATTCTTTAAAAAAAAAAAAAAAAATGAAGAAGAGAACTTGCCATATTTGTTCTTTTTAAACAAGCATGCATGTGATCTCAATTTTCTTCTTGTTTCATGGCTTGAGATATGTTTGAATAATCTGCAAATGTGCTATTCCAAATGTATTTCAGTATTTTGGGTCTAAATCCCACACGAATGGAAAGATATGAATTGTATATGGGTGGTATGAGTTGTTCTTTGGTAGGATATGCCATATCTTCCAATTATACCTTTCCATAAATATTAAATCCAACTATTTATCCATAAAAGGTCTTTTCTTTCTTTTATAATATGATCTTATCACGTCCTTAATAGTTATCAAGCTTCTTCTTTATTTTTTTGAATCTTTAGAAATAAAGCAACTAAAAAAAAAAAAAACCTTCACACAATCAATTAAATAAATTCCTTAAATAAATCCTAATAGATTTTATTTAACTTTAGTATAATGCATTAGGTACATTACCCAAATACATGCAATAGGTGGAGTTAGGCATTTAATCCATGAAAAATGAAACTTATCACTTGTATTATGAAATTCTATGAAAATCTCGTTATGTGCCAATTCTTCTACATACTTAATATATATATTAGTAACAACTTAATGCATATTTTGTATGAGACCCACTATTTTTTTATTAAGACATTTGGCACTTAAAATTTAGGAGCATTGTCATAGATTACATCCTTACTTTACCTTTTTCTTTTTATCAATTTTACACCTAAACTTTGAACTTAGCCTATTATAAATCCAATTTAATATATATACCCTCAATTATTACTTACTAACCCTATTAGTCCACTCAACCTTATCAACCAATAGACATATGCCATGTGTTTTTATTTCCTTATAAGCTATCTTTTTCAACTCAGCATCCATGTTGAGAAAAAAAAAATTCACATCAGAGTAAAATCTTGAAAAAGAATGAAAAGAAAATATTTAATACCGAAAAAAAAAATGTCAAAAAATTTCACTATCACGATCAATAAAGTAAAATTAAAAAAGATTATACCTTTCTCCCTAAAGTCATATCCATTTTTCCCTCACTACCCAAATCCCTAATCGTTTGTTGGCAATAAGAACAAGACTATCACCATCTCTAACGAGTTCTATATCTTTGATTTCTACTTCCCTTTTTGTTACAACTTTGGAAAAGTTGCATCCAAATTTTTTAGAACCAAGCAAATCTTTGGATGGGGTCTGGTAGAGGCACAAGTTTAACTACAACTTCCTCTTTTCCTAGGCAACTAATTTTCACGTAAGGTAAGGTAGATAATTTCTCCAGCTCCCATCCATAAAGCTTTTAGGAGACATGATGGGATCCCTCAATAGCAATCCACCGAAGCTAGTGAAAAAGAGTATACTTGCCATCATCGTCCCCCGGACATACCATTTTCTTCGTCAAAAAATTACTTGTGGTAAAAAAATTTTAAGGTTTTGTAGAGAGTTTCAACTTTTAGGATTTAGGAACTTAGCTTCAATGGATTACTGATGTGGTTAGAGATTTGGGTATTGAGAGAAGAAAAAAGGTTTCGATTTGGAGAGAAAGGTGTAGTATTTTTTAATTTTGCTTTACTCATCGTGATAATAAAATTTTTATTTTCACTTTTCTTTTTTTTTTTTTATATTATATGATTTTTTTTTACATTCTTTTACAAGTTTTTACTTTGATGTGGATTTTCTTTTTTCCAACATGGATGCTTAATTAATAGACGAATGGCTTATTAGGAAATAAAAATACACATGACATATGTCCGTTGGTTGATAGGGCTAAGTGGATTAATAGGATCAGTGGGAGATAATCAAGGTATATATTATGAGAAATATATATTTAATTGAGTATATAATGGAAGTTTCTGGTGCAAAATTGAAAAAAAAAGGGGGTAACATAAAATTGTAATCCGCGACGATGTCTCCTAGTCCTAGTGATAGTTCTTTGTATAAACTTGAAAATATGCAATGGGCCATAAAAGAAATCAGTTGAAGAGACCCCTAGACATGGATATTGGAAACAAAATAATAAAATACTAGTACAATTAAAGTTAAATATATTGATATTGCTCGTTAAAGATTGGGAGTACAAGAGAAAAAAAATCAAATTTCAACGATTGACAAGCTTTTGGGATAAATTATTTATATAGTATAATTAATAAATAAAATGACATGATATAATGCATACAAAATTTGTGCCTTCGCTTGATGTAATTTTTATGTAAACTACATATGCATAATTCAATATTAATAATAAAGCAGAGAAACTACACAAAAACACTAAAACTATACAAATAATAAATAATTATTGGGCACCGACAAATTCATTGCATTTCACTTGTATGTGGCGTGGCAACCTCTTGGGAAAAATAAAGGAAGAGAAGCTTGTGAAATTACAAGCTATGGGCACATGGTACATATTATGATATGAAAGAACAACAAAATCAAGACACATGGAAACGAAACTGGCATTCTCTTACCGAATTAAGGCTTTATAAATTGCACCATTTCTCTCACTCTTGGACGTTTTAACGAAAAGATGAATTCTACTAACTAACAAATATTTGTAGAACTTTGGGAGAATTACGGAATCAATACGGGAAGGACGGGGTGTGCGTAGATAACCATGGCTTGCCGGACCACCATCGTGGTGGGCATTGGACCAAATTAATCTCGAACCATCGATTTATGAGTCGATGATACGGTGAATCGTAATTGGCTTATACTGTGTTATTGACTTGTGAGTTGGTGATTTTAAGCCGGTTTAATCTTAAACTATTTTTTTTTAATTTTAAATATTTATTTTTTATTAATTTTTAATATATTAATAATTATTAATAATATGATCTCTTTTTTTTTTAAAGTTTACTAATAATTAATAATTTTTAATTTTTTTTATTAATTTATGACTTAATATGATTTCGATTTTTTTTTTATTTTTTCCTCTCAAATTTTATTTTTTTCTTATATTCAAATTCTTAATATTTGATAAGTTTTACAAAAATGACTTATATTAAGTAAAATTAAATTTTTTATCTATTGTTAACGTATAATTAATTTATAATTAGTCATTTATCATTAGTTTGATGATATTATTTTTTAAAAAAAGTATCCTTCACCATTACAAATAAAGTAACTTTGATATATAATAACTTTTTGGATATTATCAAATTATTTTTTTCAAATTAGTGATCTCTCTTTTCTCTTTCTTTTTTCTTTTTTTTTTTTAAAAAGGTAAACAAGTTAGGTTGACCCACCTGGCCGAGCGGTTCTATCCTTTTGAACTGCTTAAGCCCTTAAAACTTGACAGTTCGCCAAAATAATTTGACCTGCCCACTTACAGACTGAGTCGATTTAAGGTTTGCCCAGATCGATTTATAGTTCGGAACTAGCCTTTACTCAGTTCCAACCATAGCTCGAAGAAGCACGGTTGCCCAGCCTTTCCGACAAGACGCTACTACTAGATGGTGGCTGGAATTTTTTGCTCCTGTAAGTGTCCTAAATCTCTCCAAAATTCAATAATTTTTTAACATATTAAATCATGTGGGAAAGCTCTAAGAAAATTTATTCTTGAATTATATTGTACCTAGTTTTGGGGAAAAAAAAATCCTATCTTGTTGAAAATAAGTAATTACATATGTCATCTCTAATAAACAACATAACCGAATGAATTTCGATTTTACTTCTAAACATTTAAATGACGTAATTTTAACTTAAAAAATATTCTTTAAGTTATTTATGATATCTTGAATGATCCTACGTAAAATTTTTTGTAGAGCTTGCACGTTTAATTTAGAATCTCTTAAGAGGGAATTTATTAAATTTTCTTTAAGGAGGTTATTTGGATTCTAATTTAGTTGACTCGAGACGTAATTGATGAGGAACAATGATTTTGATTGAACTTTACAAGTGGAAGTAGGTGATTCCGAGGACATATAGGTTTCCTAGTCGAATTGTTGGATTTTTCTTGGTAAGTAGACTTATAATTCCGATAGATTTTGTCCAAACTTTAGTCTAATGCATTGATAAGCCTTTAATTCATTAAAAATGCAACTTATCCCTCGTATTATGAGATTTTGTACAAATCTCCTTCTATCTTTTATACACTTAATAAATATATTAATAATAGCTTAATACATTTTTATTATCATTAAAACCAAAATTAGAGACTTATAGATTTTTAATATGGGTAAATCTGGTAACCTCTTAATTTTTCTTCCGTATTAATTTATCTCTCCTCTTTTTTTTTTTAAAAAATTACCTATTAAGTCCTAATTTAATATTATTCAACAAAAATACTAATCTAATATTATCTATAAAAGACTTATTAATATCATTTAATGTAGCCTCAGTAGTTGACCTAGATATATGAGATAATCAAAAGGATAGAATTAGATTCAACTATAATTCAATTGCTGTTAGACTAGGCTTAAACTAAATTGGTTTGAAGACTAGGTCAAGTTGAATTGGATTGAATTGTAGGGATTAATATAGGTTTAATAGCATTGGGATTTAAAACATGACATAGGTAAATATTGACTAACTCCTTAATTTTTCTCCTCCATTAAGCTCTCTCTCCTTTTTCCACTTTTTTCTAATCATGTTTAATTTTTCTCTCTCTCCCAATGTTGATCTCTCTTCCCCTTACCCCATTAATCTCTTTATCCTCTCTCCTTTTTTTTTTAAGGCAAGTTTTATATCAAAAAAATAATTACTTTAATAACACAGATTTACTTATCCCTCTTTTTTATTGTTTTTTTTTTATCTCGTACTTTACTAGTGTAATAAATCTCACACCAATATTAAATTTTGTTTTCATTATATAATTTTTTTATCAAAATCTCCAAACTAATCCATAATCTTTATTTTTAGTAAATTTTCTAAAAGCAATTTTTATATTTAAGAATCGGTAATGTAGGTGCATCCGATGGTAAAATTAAAGGCTAAATAATTATTTTCAATTCTTAAAAAGTATGAAGTATAGAAATAATCCAAAAGAACATAAAATCTCTGTTATATTTCAAAATTCATTATATAATGAGCCTTAGATAGAAATCCCAATTTAGAGAATAACCCTCCCCTTAGATGATATCCGCTTAGGAACCATAGAGTTCAAAATGTCCATAGGGTCAAGCTAGTGCATCATAGGGTACTACATAGAAATTTTCAAAGAGATGATTTTGTAGAGCCCGGCTATGAAAACTCACATCATGACTACCGTACTGATGGTACCATTAAGCATATTAAGATTGACCCACCTACGTTTAATGGGAGTCTTGACCCTACAATCTTGATAGACTAGATTATTACTTTAGAACAATACTTTGATTTCTATAGGATGCTTCGGGATCATCGAGTATGTTTTGCTAAGATGTTATTGATTGGTCAAGCCAAATTATATTGGACCAATGTAGAACGGCAACTTTTGTGATTAGGACAACCACCTATAGAGCATTGGGCAGAGATGAAAATCAAACTTAAGTAAAAATACATTCCTTGATCTTATCAGGATAAGCTTGACAAAGAATAAATAAACCTTAGGCAAGGGAACATGATAGTTGAGGAATATATGGTTAGGTTTGATGAACTTTTGATTAGGTGTGATAAACCAGAGTCACGTAAGATGATACTTTGTAGGTTTAGAAATGGCTTGTGACCTGAGATTAAGAGAGAGCTTCGTCTTTGTTATGATGAGACCTTATAACAGACCTTTTAGGAAGCTTTAGAGATTAAGAATTAGTTAAGACCACCTAGGAAATTTACTTTACAAGTTGAGGAGCGAGTGTTTAGGAGTAATAATCTTAATGAGAGATCTAATAAGTCTACTGGGAATACCTCTATAGCACATAAGGCTAGTAATCCTAATGTGACTCAGAATAGGAACACCAAAGGTAAGAACACTATTGTTGAGAGTTATAAGGCTAGTTCTAGTCAAAGGTATTATAAGTGTCATAGTCCTGGTCATCTTGCCTACCAATGCCCAAATAGGAACCTTTATGTAGGAGAGGGAGAACTACTGGAGAATGAAGACTATGAGGAGTTAGATCATATCCCAAAAGAGGGTACTAGTGATAAGGATGATATGGGCTTGAACTATGAGGAAGGTAACTTGAACGTTGTTAGGTTTCTTATTACCCAACTTAGGAAAGAGGATGATTAGTGACGAACTAGCATATTCCATACCTATACAAAATGTCATGTTCACAATTGTAAAGTGACCATTGATGGGGGTAGCAGCATGAATGTTGTTTCACAAGTTGCTATGTTTCGGTTAGGTCTTAAGCCTGAACTACATCCCAACCCCTATAAGGTAGCTTGGGTAGATAAAACCACCTTACTTGTCACTCAAAGATGTTTAGTCCCTTTGTAGTTTGCTACATACATAGGCAAAATTTGGTGTGATGTAATGCCTATGGAGATCACTCATGTTCTTTTAGGGAAGCCTTGGTTATATGACTTAGACGTAGTTCATTATGGTAGGGCTAATACTTATGTCTTTATGCATGATGGTAAGACAATTAAACTTAGTCCTTCACTCCCAAAAGAGCTTAAGGTTAGTACTAACAAAGGGTCGGTCAGTAATTCAAATTCCAAGAAGCCCCTCCATGTTTTGAGTGCAAAAGAATTTGAGCTTGAGTCTAAAGAGAGTACTTTATATGCATTAGTAGTTAAGGAGGTAGATGAGTGCAACCTTAAGTCAGATTCATACTTACATGTAAAAGTGAGACCTTTACTTGAGAAATTTAAGGATCTTACCTTAGAGGAACTTCTAGATAGGTTAACACCTACGTGGGACATAGACCATGCTATAGACTTAATTCCCAAAGTAGCCTTACCTAATTTACTACATTATAGGATGAACCCTAATGAGCATGTAAAGTTAAGGAGGTAAGTAGAAGGATTATTGCAAAGGGTTTTATTAGGGAGAGTCTTAGTCCATGTGCAATAGCTACACTCTTTACTCCTAAGAAAGATGGAAGTTAGAGGGTGTGTATATATTCACAAGCCATCAACAAAATAACCATCAAATATAAGTTCCTAATTCCCCGATTAGATGAAATGTTAGATTTGCTTTCAAGGTCTAAGTGGTTTTCTAAAATTGACCTTAGAAGTGGCTACCATCAAATAAGGATTAGACTGGGGGATGACTAATGCCCCATCTACTTTCATGAGAGTGATGACAAAAGTGTTGAGACCATTTATAGGAAAGTTTCTTGTTGTGTACTTTGATGATATTTTAGTTTATAGCAACACCCAAGAAGAGTATCTATCACACTTAAGGAAATTATTTTTGACACTTAGGAATGAAGAGCTTTATATGAATTTGAAAAAGTGTGCCTTTTTAACAACTCAAGTAATGGTTTTGTTGTGTTTGTAGAAGGGCTAAGAGCAGATCTTAAGAAAATTAAGGCAATTGTTAAGTAGCCTGAATCTAAAAGTATTCATGATGTTAGGAGTTTTCATGGACTTACTACTTTTTATAAGAGAGTCATTAGAGGTTTGAGCACCATTATAGCTCTAATTATAGCTTGTATTAAAAAAAAGGAGAATTTAGTTGGACTAAGAGTGCATCTAAAGCATTCCTAGAAATTAAGAAGAGGATGACTGAAGCACCTGTGCTTAAGTTACCTGATTTTTCAAAAGTATTTGAGGTTACTTGTGATGCATCTAGCATAGGGATAAGTGGAGTACTTAGCTAAGAGGGACACTCAATAGCTTTCTTTAGTGAGAAATTAAATAAGGCTCAACAAAGATACGCAACTTATGATAAAGAATTTTATGCTTTCGTGCAAGCTTTGAGACATTGGAGGCATTATTTACTACTTAATGAATTTGTATTATATAGTGATCACCAAGCTCTTAAGTACCTTAATTCACAAGAGAAACTTGGACCTAGACATGCAAAATGGGTAAAATTTTTGCGAAAGTACACATTTGTTTTGCAACATAAGGCTAGAGTTAAGAATAAACCTACTGATGCCTTAAGTCATGTGCAGTTACTAGTAAATACCTTGACTATAGAGGTTGTTCGCTTTGAAAAATTGAGAGAGCAATATGAAACTTGTCCTGACTTTAGAGAAATTTATTCTTCATTGTCTAAAGGTCAATTAGGGCTTTATGTTGATTATGTCTTTAAGGATGGATACTTATTTAGAAGTGATAGATTATATGTTCCAAAGACTTCCTTAAGAAACTTCTTAATTTGGGAATTACATGCAGGTGGTGCAATTGGTCATTTTGGGAGAGATAAGACCATAGTTATGGTTGAAGATAGATTTTATTGGCCCAGCATTAAGAGAGATGTAGCAGTCACTGTAGTAGTTGTTTGTTTTTCTAAGATGGCACATTTCATACCATGTAGTAAGACTGTAGATGCCACTCATATAGCCAAATTATTCTTTAATGAGATTGTTAAATTACATGGATTACCTAAAACCATAGTGGTAGATAAAGATGTTAAGTCTGTTAGTTACTTTTGGAAGATATTATGGAGAATGCTAGGAACCAAATGACAATTTTCTTCTGCATTTCACCATCAAACCGATGGTCATACTGAAGTAGTCAATAAGAGTTTAGGAGATTTGATAAGGTGTCTAGTTGGTGACCATGTGTTTACATGGGATCGTATCCTTCCTATGGCAAAATTTGCTTACAATAGGTTAGTAAACAGATCCATTGGATTGAGTCCTTTTGAAGTTGTACTAGGTTATCAACCCAGACGTCCCATTGATCTTATACCACTTCCACTATCATCTAGACCTTCAGAGCTTGCTGAATCCTTTGCTACCCATATCCATGACTTACAAGCAGAAATTAGAAAGAAAGCTAACTTAAGCAATGAATCATATAATTCTACTGTAGATGTTCATCGCAAGTATGAAGAGTTCAAGGATGGAGATTTGGTGATTATTCGAATTAGACCAAAAAGGTTTCCATGAGGTTCTTTAAAGAAATTGCATGCTAGAGGCATGTGACCTTTCAAAGTGTTGAAGAAAATTAGTATGAATGCTTATGTGTTGGAGTTGCCACCAAATACAAGTATTAGCAATGCCTTCAATATTAAGGATCTCTTGCCTTACCATAAGACGCCTTAAGATGCTGATTCCCTATGTAAGCCAAAGTCTAGATTTCCTATTATTCTAGTTCCACATGTTCTACCATTAAGAGTAAAGAAAGAAGAGATAGAAGATATTATTGTTGATTAGATCACAAAGGATGGTCGATATTTTCTTGTCAAATGGGTAGATCGTCCACTTTTAGATGCTAGATAGATAATTGAGTTAGAGCTTCAAAAAATTAATTTAGATCTTTATGAATAGTATATTAGTTTTAATTTACTGAAGGTGAATATTTCTAAGTCAAGAAAAAATGATGGGGACCACTAATACAGGTGTAAAAGTTCGTGACAACAATATCGTCCTACTTGGTATAAAGATTTTTATATTTAAGATTTTATTATTTTTGTTATTAGGAAATATATATTTTATATTTTTTAGCAAGTAGGTATATTTTAGATTTAAGAAGATTATATCTTTTAGTATCTCTTATTTTAGGAAATCTATCTTTTAGCTGTTGATATATAAATAGTATTCTTTTTGGGATTTTGAATAATTGTTTTAATGATTAATTATTAAATTGATTAATTTTTTTAAGAGTGAAGTGATTTCTTCTTTCATTGATAATATAAGGCCATCAAAGTATCATAGGTGGTATGAGGCCACTAAATGGTGCTATCTCAATTTACTTAGTTATTTTTATTCATCAATCTCCGCTATAATAGCCTTCCAAGTTTCAACAATTTCCAAGAACGGTAGTAGTTTTTCTTGATTCAACTGAATGGATTCACAGGGAGTTTGTTCATTGGGATAATTAATTAGTATATAAATAAGCTTTATCTTTATATATTCTTCGCAAGCGAGGATTGCCCTTGCGAAATTACGTTCGGTAACAGCTTCAACGTGATATCGAATTCAATCCACCAAGACTTGCCTATGACAGCTAGTTATTAATTTAATAAAGGGGGGATTATACTTCACGGATTCTTTCCAGTATGGGAACAAGCAAAAGAAGGTTAATGCGATTTTGAGTCTTGATAGCTTTCCTTTAGCCAAGTCATTGCGTGAATTGAGCAAGATCAAAGAGGTTCTATTTCTTTGATTATTTTTTATGATTTGTGATGAATTTCTTAGCATGCTTCTTATATATAATTTTTTTCAAATTAATTTTCTAATTTAGTTTCCACACCAGTCCATTATCTCTTTTTTTAAAAAATTAAACCATTTTCCTTGTCCTGCATTAGTTTGTATTTTATCAATATTCGTCATTATCAATCATCCGATACATATTGGGTTTTACTCGATGCATAATAAGAATTAATAATAATTTTGAGAAAAAAACCGGATGAGTCACGTTAGTTTTTCATTGATTTACTATTTTAATTTTGAAGCACCCGCCACCCACCAATATAGGCTGGTGGGTCATACAATGGACTAATTGAATTTAGCTATTTCTCGACACATCAGGTCTAGAGAGCAACCGACCACCAGTTAGAAATAGATGCATATACTTTGAATAACAGTGGCAAATAGAGATCGAACGTGGTTATAAATTGTGTCAAAAACAAAAGTGCTACTAGAAATACAGCTTTATTAAGTGAAATTTGGCCTTTTCCTTTTCTCGGACTTCCATTGAAATGATAGTTAAATATGACTCATGAAAATAGATAGAGCAGTTATAATTGAGACATAAATATAGATATAAATATAAATATGTGTACATATATATATATATGTATATATATATATATAGATATATTAAATGTTTGTATTGGTTGTAGCTAATAGATTGACTTATTGGGTTGCAGTAATAGTGAAATGTAATCGTATGAAGGCTATTGATAGTAGGGAGGTTTGTTAAGAGGGCGTACTGTGTAAAATGAGAAAGAATTTAGTGGGTAATATATATTATGTGTTATGTATATATATGTGTGTAAATAGTAATAAGTCGTTAATCTATATATTGTGTGTAAATTACACATAATAAATTATTAAGAAATTATTTTTTTAATTCATATTCATGTCAAGTCTCGTTTATATTTATACACCATCTATAAGTAAAATATGGTATGTCATACCTATTCAATCTTTTTTCGTATAAAATAGGATAAAAGATTTAAAATTACTTATATGCTATAAAATTAATAGTAGTATAGAAATATTTATAAAATTTTGATATATAAAAATATAATTAATACTTTTTAAAATCTATATTTGTTGATTTTTAAATACTTAAATATTATTATTTCTTATATATTACTCATTTATCTATACATGCAGTAGTAATACTAAATATTTTTTTTATATATTGGAATCTTCTTTCGTAGAATGGAAGAGGTCATGGATAAGAAAAACCCAATCCTTCCGGAGCCCAAATGATAGAGCCATACAAGGTTATGCATATAGTCATTGTCATCTCGTCGGAAACATAAAAAACCAACCTTCTGGTGCCCGGAGGATACGCAATGATAACATTCGGAACTTGTCCCACGGTGAACGGTGGTGCATAGGGACGAATTGATAATCATGAAACTGGAGACCACAACTAGTATCATTAAAATCATTAAGCTCTTGTTTTTTTATATACGTACATAATATATATATATATATATATATATAAACTTCAAATTGAAAACCGAAAGACTCAGTTGGATAGAGTTGAATTCTAATATTTATTTTTTTATTTTTATTTGGTTTCGTTTGTTTCGTACCAAAAGTTTTAGCTCTAGTTTTGGTTTTGGATGTTTCCAAACCAAGGAAACAAACTGAACGCAAATATTACTTAGTTTATACATGTTTGAAGTTCTTTTTTTTTGGGGGAGTGTTGTGGGGTGAAAACATAAAGCTTATGACTCAAACGCAAAGGGAAATAATTCAAACAACAAAAAACTTCGAGGAGAAAGATCAACTTGGCTTAGTTTGCAAACCATAAAAAGAGCAGGAGTCATGATCTAAGAAATCAAACAAAAAACTAGAAACAATGTTTTCAAAACTCACTGTGCTTCTTGTCTTTAAACCTTCTTTGGCTAGTACATTAGTCACTTGGTTTTGGTTACAATTTGTCCTGCAAAAAACAATTTGATCGAAGTGAGAAACCTAAGAGATACACTTTGCTAGCACTAGATGGCAAATATCCAAATTGATGCTTTGTTTTTGTATCCAATCCACCGCTAGAGACGAATCCAATTCGATAATAATGGATTTCAATTTCCTTTGTCGCACCCATTTCATTCCCTCAAGAATCGCCTTTAGTTCCGCTTCCAAAGGAGATGAAAATCTGGTCTACATGTATAACCCTCCAAGAACATGGACTGCCTCATTTCTCGCTATAACTCTTACACCTGTCGCTTTATCCAGCTCAGCTATAGCCCCATTGCAGTTTATTTTTATTATTCCCCTTTCTAGTCTATTCTAAGTTGATGATATATTGCCTATTTCTAGCAATCTTTTTCGACAGTGAAATGTCTGACATTTGTTCATTTCAGCACTAACATTTTGAACCCAGTTTTGCTCAACAACTTGCTCATTATGAAGGACCATGTTGTTTCTTTTCCTCCATATTCCACAAAGCATGAATAGGATATAAGCTTGTCTGGGAGGGTAAATTTCCTTCCACCACTTCCTCTTCCAATGGGTATTCTCCTTTAACCACTGTACCATCGTGTCCTTATCTCTAACATCATTCGTGTTTTGGATATTTAGCTCAACCTATCCTACTTTGCTTACCGGACACTGAAAGAATAAATGCCATACAGTTTCTTCAGTTTGTTTGCATAAAGGGCATTCTAAACTTACCTTTACACATTGATTGCTAAGTTTGTCTCTTGTAAGGATGCTTGCTAACAGGATTCGCCAGAGAAGCATTTGGATTTTTAGGTAGGCTGGATTTTTCTATACCCACTCCCAATTATTTATATTCTTTTCCTTGTCCTCATCTTTGCTCAATTTTGCATAGACAGATTTTGTGGTTAGTTCGCCATCCATTTTATCTAGCCAGTAGCATATATCCTCACTTTTCTCATCATCTACTAAGATTACATCCCTTAGCATTCGGTTAATGGTTTCGCCGCTTGGGTATCCAATAATGTCCTCTTTCCATTTGCCTGGACCATTCCAAACCTGTTGTGCTGTCAGGAGATGGTTGTATTTATTAAGAGGACCATATACCTTCGTAGATATAAAGCCATCTTGTGTCTAAGGGTCTAGCCAAAACTTTGTTGATCTCTCATTCTTTATCTTGATTTTAGCATTTTTTTTTACCTAGTCCTAAGTCTTCTTTAAGGCTTTGTAGAGTCTAGATCTTCGGTGGTGTTCCTCAAATACACAATATTTAGCTAGTATAACCTCAGTCTAGAGCAACTTCTTCCTATTCAAATCCTTAGCCAACTTTGCAAGATCTGCCTGGTTTCGCTTCATGACGTCTAACATGCCTAATCCTCCCATCGCCTAAGGCTTTTTTATCGCCTTCCAATTCACCCAATGTTGTTTCCTCCACTCATTTATAGATCCTCAAAGGAAGTCTCTATGAACTTTCTCTATTCTTTTCACAAAATTTTTAGGGAAAGGCATGATTTGAAAATAGTAATTTGAAATACTTTCCAAAATAGAGGTAGTGAGAAGTTTACGACTTGCCATAATCAGCATTCGTAACTTCCATCTAGATAGTTTTCTATGAGTTTTTGCCAAAATTAAATCCAAGTCAGCCCTTCCAAGCTTTCCCCTAGTCTTTACTGGTAACCCAAGATACTTGCCCATGTTTGCGTTCGACTTGATGTTCAACATATTAGAAATTTTATTTTTCAAGTCACTACTAGTGTTTCAGGAAAAGATAACACATGATTTCTCAAAATTCACTTTTTGTCTAGAAAAGTTTCCTAATACTTCCATAACTCTCAACATACATTTCACATTATTCTCAATCACCTCCCCCATCAGAAGAATATCATCAACGAAGAATAGGTGTGATAAACAAACTAAAGAGCCCTTTATCTTTATCAGCAGCCATTCGTTCACTTATATCAACTAGTGTATCAAGCGACTCAACATTTCCATGACAAGAATGAACAAATAAGGAGAGAAGGGGTTGCCTTGCCGTAGTCCCCTAGATGCATGAAAACTATTCATCATTGATCCATTTAGGATAACCCCATAGGAGATTAAGCTTAAACAAGATGAAATAAGATGAATCCAAAGATTTGGAAAGTTTAAGCTTTTTAAGGTAGCACGAATGAAGTCCCATTCAATCCTGTCATGCACCTTCTTTAAGTCCATCTTCACTATCATCAAATTCTTCTTTCCTTTTCTACTATTCAGCATATGGAGAGTTTCTTAGAAAATGATGATATTATCCTTTGTCGATCTCCCCGATATGAAGCTAGCTTATTCAAGACTAATCAAATAATGTAGAATCCTACATAGTCTATTAACAAGGAGTTTGCTCACAACTTTACACAATTGTGAAGAAAAGACTAATAGGTCTAAAGTCCTTCAATTTATTTGCACCAACTATCTTTGGAACAAGGACAATAAGGGTACGATTAATCTCAATCTCCATTTCTTGGTTTCCTATAATCTTCTAAACCGTGTCACACACCGTGTTACCTACTTCCATCCAACATTTTTTAAAGAATTAAGCACTAAGACTATCTTCTCCTAGGGCTTTATTATTTCCAATGCACTACAAGGCTTTCTTAATTTCTTCATTCGAATAATTTTTCCCCAGCTCTATCTTTTCTTCTTCTGAAAGAATCCTCTGTCCCCCGTCCCAAGAAAACGAGTATCTGCTGGATGAGAGTTTTTCCGTGGTAAACAAATTGGAAAAATGGGAGGTAATCAAACTTTAGACTTCAACTTGCTTAGAAACCTAGTTTCGAACTATGTCAAAAAGTTTATAGATGCACACTTTCGAACATCTGGTGATGGTACACATGTAAAAGAATCTTGTATTACACTCGCCCTCTATGATCCATCTAGACCTTGCTTTAGTTGCCCATAGCTTTTCTTCATGGCTAGCACTTCCTCTAGTTCCTTTTGTAAAAACCTCTCTTGGTTTATTAGCTCCTACAATGGCTTACTCCTCAATTTGCCCCGTATCTCTTCCATACAATTTTAGATGTTCTTTTTTCGAATATGGACAAGTCCAAAAACCTTTTTATTCCACTCCCTCGAATGTTTAATAAAAATAGATAAGTCATTTGGAAACCCAAATTGTATGGGATCCCAATGGGAAACAACAAATTTCTTAAAATCGAGGTGGTCTAACCATATTGGCTTGAATCGAAAGGGTCAATCCTTCTTATTTCCTCCCCTTACTACAGGTAGGGTATCCAAAAATATGGGCAACTAGTCAAATTGGGAGGACGAGAGGTGAATAACCTTAGCTTCAGGGAATAGATTTCTCTAAGATTCATTTACCCAAGCCCAATATATCCGTGTTTAGACAAGCTCACTCAGAGTTCTAGATTAATTTGACCACGTAAACTTATGGCCACCAAAGCTTAAGTCTAACATCCTACATATATCTATGTACCCTTGGTACTTGTCAACACGACTCTAACAAACTGGTCTACCTCCCCATTTTCCTCCTTTGCTCAAAATCTCATTGAAATCCCTAATCACTATTCAGGGCCTGTTCCAATTATTTGCTAAATTTTCCAGTTCCACCCCCTTCCTCCCCCCTCCCCTAATAAAAACAACTTTCCTTAAGTTAACAGAAGCCAAAAGGACTTATGAAGATGTACGTAGATTTCTAAAGAGATATGCTGTAAACCCTAGGAAAAACAATAGTTGACCCTTAACTTGAGTCCGAGTGTTTTAAACTGTACAATAAATCGATAAGGCGAATGATAATAAAAGAAAATGAAGTTTAATAAATCAAATATAACACTGATAACAAAACCTTCGGAATTTATCAAAACCCTAAATCGCTTACTAAAACCCTAAAATTTGTTTATGCATCATTAATCGAAACCAAGCTCAAAATTGCTCGAGACCCTAAAATCATAAACGTAAATCTATAAAATAGTTAAATATTATACAATAGTAATAAAATTATAGTTGAATGTAATTTTCGACTAAATCGACTGTTTGTACAACATTGTAATGAAATTACCATAATAACTTGTAAAAATTGTAATTGTAACAGGTATCAGTTAAATTGATAAAATTTCACAAAATTTTGAAAACTAATCTACGAGGAAATTCGTTCTAATTTATATGATTCGAAAAATTACACATATTTGTTAATAAATTTCATTTTCCTTCTCTACTAATTTCAATTTATCTCATTTCTTACTTTCCTTTCTTTCTTTCTTTTCTTAAGTTCAACGTAAAGAACTCTTCTCACTTTTGTTTCTTTAATTTGGACATCTCTTTATGCAGCCACGTAGTGTTATTTTCTTTTGTCTTATTTACTTTAATACAAAGTGAACATTAGCTTAAAAATTAAGCCACCATCACGTGAGCAAAAGCAACTCTATAAATATGGAAAAGAGAAAGAAAATTCTGCATAAATACACACACACAATTTGCAAACCGTGAGGAAAAAGGAGAGAAAAAGAAAGAAAGAAAAGAGAAAAAGAAGAAGGAAAAGAAGAAGAAAAAATCCAATTTAATTGGTAAGTGATTTATTTTAAGGAATATATATGTATATGATAGTATACATGTATAGAGCTATAGTACTTTTATGGTATTTTTATGGTATTTTATGATTTTTGTTTTATGGTATTTGTCCATCTTATACTAATGGTATATGTTTATATGTATAAATACCTAAATTTACTTATATGTATAAATATAAGATTAAGTATGTCTACATGTATGTACCGAGGTATATAATATATATTATGTATTTTTTTTATATACCTCTAATTAGTAATTTACATAATTATAGTATAAATATATATGTATGTGTACCGTAACTTTATATATATATATATATATGGGTCTACATATATGATTATATATATATGTGTGTAGTTGTATATAGTGGAGTAGTATTTTTTATAAGTATGTATAAATATATAATAGTATACAGTATATTATGTATGACATGTATAGTATATATATTTATAGGTATGTATGCCGAACATATATGTATGTCATTTTAGGTATATATATACATGTAAGACGTATCAATAAATAAATACATATACATATATTATACGTATATATATAAATATATGAATATGAGTATGTTTTAAATAAATACATATACATATATCGTACGTGTAATACATATGTGTAATATATATAGTATATATGCATATATATAATACCATAATTCATGATTTGGAAATAACATAAACCATAAACTATATATTATAAGGATTGGAATATATTTATATATATATGTATAATCGTAAGGTACATAATAAACTACATAAATAAATAAGAAAAGGAGAAAAATAGGAAAATATACCCAAAATAATAAAAATAACAAATAAATGAATTAACTAATTATTAACTTATAAATATGTTAAGAAAAAGCGAAAATCAATAGTTTATAAATTTTAAATTTAAATAATAATTTTTGTGATATTTTTGTATCACAATTTAAATTACGAGTCACAACGTCCAAAACGGACCTCGTTACAGGAAAATTAGCTCGAAAACGATCCAAATAGACTATAAGTTCATAACGATCCAAGCTAAAACGAAAAAGTAACACGTGATTCAATAAAAAGCTCGAATCGACAGTTTCACGTGACTAAGTAAAACAAACCTTACACATTATAACTCTAGTTAGTTTTAAATTCCCTATCTTACACATTTTCCTTATTCTCAGGTGATCTCGATATCGACCCTGAGCTGCCCACCGACCATTATGATCCCTGAACTAGCCATGGCCGAGTGAGTTTTTCCTTATGATTCCATACTTGTTTGTGCTTGTAAGTAGTGAATCTAAATTATGATGTATAAATGAATGTATATAGGGTTGGGTTATGCTTGTGCATGATAATTATTGTGAATTGTGAATCTACTTTAAAGTTCAATAATATAATGTTTGATGCATAGTAGATTCAACAGATTGTTTGTTTGTAACTTGGAATGATCACTGATTAAATATGACATAACTTTTATTCGACTAGAAAAGTTAACTTGAATCATTCATAAATCATGCATTGCATAACTATTTCCGGGTAGTCACATTACACGGAGGTAGCGAGAGGCCATACTTGGGTTGATTATTGAATGTTATTGATTTCGTACGGTGCACACGTGCGATATGACCTTACCCTCGCCCGCGGGATGACTAGGCATTCGAGGCGCCAACCGCCTGGCTATGGGTCGAATCCAGAGGCCTTCGTTTAGGGGTGAGTGAGGGCTGCGTGAACCTACTCACAATCATATGTAGAACTCGTTTTGATAAAGCTGGTAATGGATGTACCATTACATTTTAAAAACGAAATGCAGAGTTTCGTTATGAAATAAGTTCTAATATGATACCCGGATCTGACTGTACCGAAGAATCTCCAACCCCGACTTCGGAGGGTGTTAAATCTGAGTTACATGCAATACCTGGTCACCTGCATGTATTTGTTTGGTACACTGCTTGTTCATGCATTCATTTGGTTGAATTTAACTGTGGTATAACTTGACTGCTGTATGGTTGAGGGAAAATATCTCACTAAGTTAGTAAGCTTATATCCTTATAGACTCCTTTTGCAGGCCAACTTATTCGTGGAGTCAGGCCGTTGTATGCCCAAGGTTAGCTTTCTCTACGGGATCAATATGATAGCTATTTTGAGGACAGAGAGTACTTTTGACTAAAATGTAGAGTTGAATATGTAATTTTTATATTAGTCTGACTTTAGACATGTTTCAAACTCTATATCTGTAAACTTTTATACACGTAAATTATGTGATATGTTTTCTATATTATTATTCGTCATGAAATGCTATTGCTTAAGCTTGCGCACTCTTGGTAGTTAGTAGTAGTTATAGCCTTGTGTATCATATAAAAGGGTCGTCGATTGTAAGGGAACTCAATCTACAATTCTTTGTACGGTATATGGCGACTACCACAACTAGCCCCCTCAGGTCGCGACATATGCTAATTGGACAAGGCTATCTCCCTAATCACTGCATCCTTAGCATTCCATAGTACAATAATACCACCTTTAAACCCATTAGCCTCTTTGTAGATCATATTATTCATATCTGCATGCTCTTGTAAAGCTGTAGCTCCTTCTAACCCCATCCTTGTTTCAATGATAATAAAGATTTAAGGATCATACTGCATCCATAAGTCCTGCATTGCTTTCCTCCTTTATTCAAAGTTTCCTCCTCGAGTATTCTACACTAGAATTCTAAAAGGTTTAGTATAAATTGCTGATGATAAAGTTTCCATAAGTTCAAGATTTAGTAAAGTGCAAAAGATTTTTACCTAGCGTGCCATCCTTAGGTTTTCCTCAAACTTCTCTAACTTTACCTTCTACCTGCATAATCAAAAGGATGTGTCTGTTATCGCCTCCTGCAATTCTACCCACCTTCAATCAAAACTATTTCTCTTGATCCTTTATGAATTTCTCCATGAAAGCACTATCTGTATCTCCATTAGGTTTGTTGGTCCTTTGAGTATCATTTTCGTTATTAGGCAACATGTCCCTTTGAATAACTCTAATAGATCTTCTCCTGTTATGGCCTCCCTCATCATTGACATTTTTATTGATAGTACTCCCTCCACCCTAGTTTTGGCTCGAACTTGTTCGATTACCACACTTCGTACCCCTAGAAAAGTTGGTTAAAAGATCACTTCTGGAACCTAGTGCTTTTGCCAAGTTATGTTGTGAACCAACATGCCATCTATTTTTGCCCCAAGGGTTACTACATTCACTAGAGTACAGACTTGCCACATTTTTGAGTTCGAAATGACTTTCGACATTAGGGATTCACTTCTCAAAAGTTGTAGCGTGATTGACGTTTCCATCAAGAGGACTATTTTTCCTTGCTAATTTTTTAAGGGATGTAGAATTTTTCGTTTGTCTGGTTTTCTCAATATAAAACTATTTGACCTTTTAGAAGAGAAGGAAAACACGTATTGCAAGAAGTTTACAAATTTTACAAACGTTGCCAAATCTTATATATTTTAGCGATATTTATTAAATGTTACCTTTGTATATTATTAACTACGTTTATGATTAAAGGTAAAAAAATTATACTTGTACAATTTAATTTGTAACCTTTTTTCCTAAACTTTGCCAAATTAGTATATAAAACCTACTGATATCGTACAAAATCTCATCTTTAAAATATTTAAATTATAAAAAATTAAGAAATTGAAAATGCTAGTCAAATTTCATCAAACCCGCCATGTTGCCAAAGCCCTTCCCTTACTTTTAAAGAAAATATTTCATTCTGCTCTCTCATCTCTCTCTCTACTGTCATCACTCCAAATCATAGCCTTAGCAATAAGTTCCTTATACTCTTTCTCTCTCTATATATATATTTATATATATAGATATATATAGAAAACCATAACCCCAACACTAATATCTCTTTTTTTGTCCATTCATATTCAAAGAATTGGAATCTCTTTTTCTCTTGCTTAGGTAAATTGGGTTTTCATCTCCTTTTTCATTTTATTTGTCTTTTTTACTTTGTTAATGCATAGCCCCTAATTTAAATTAAGGTTCTAGTGTACTAGTCTTCATCATTTCATGAATGCACAATTTGTTGTACCAGTCTGTTCAATTATTACTACATTCCTAGTACCTCTTTTCTTGGTCAGGTGTTTTGGTCCATGCTCTCTTGTCATTCGAAAATTTATTTCTTAGTTTATTTTTGCACATGAATATGGCTCCGTGCTATTTTATCTCGACATATTGGTTTAGATTGCTCTATAGAATTTTGGATTTACTTCTCGAATTTACTGCAAAGGAGAATAATTATCTCTATAGTTTGTTAAGGAAAAGGTAGATTTTTCAATGTAAAAAACTAAAATTCTTCTCCCATCAAAAGTGGAAAGGGGAATAGCGTGCCAAAGTTTGTTCATTATCATATAATGCCTAGTTTATTTAATGTTTTTAGCAATAAAATTTCCACGCTAGAAGAAAAATAAGATCCATTAAAAAGACAATTTGGAGTTTTTGTGCAATAGGATGGACTCATCCTGAAGGATATATATGAAAGAATGTTACCTTACAACTTTGTTTTGTTATTTTCATTCCGTTTCTTTTAGATTATTGATTGTAGTATAAGTGGAAGGGGATTTGTTGGGATTGATTTTGTTTACATTCACACTAGTTTCGGTTTTTTAATTTTTTTGATCTCTTTAATAATTTTGAATGGGATTGTTATTTAGTCAGGTAGAATTGCGTGGTTATAGATTCAAGGACTGAGGTTATCTAGATTAAATTGTTGTTAATGGCATTTTGGACTGAATTCGTATCCGGTTTCATCTATTTAGGCGTCTGGATTCTATAAATTTTACTAGCATGAATATAGGAAATCTCAAAGGAAATTTTTATGTGGCAATTCTATGGAGGATTACTTGTGCAGTTGTTATGGCAATGGGAAATCATGATTTGAGCACCATCTTGTCCATATCAGGCTTGGCATAAAGTTTCTTTTTCTAAAAAAAAAAAAGATTTTTAATTTCGGGAGGTTATCTTTGGACTGTTTTCCTTAATTAGATCAATAGTTATAGAGTACCAATTCAATAGAAAACCATATCTTAAGCAGGAAAACTACTAATGAATAGAAAAAGTGCATGTGCTCTGGTTTTGATGCCCTTATTTGCAAAATGCCTACCAACTATTATTTTTCTCATACACGCTTCATGTCTTAGATCTTGCGGTATTTAGCTTGCTTTTTTACCTATTTAGTATATGTTACATATGATTTTTTTTTAACATTCTTTTCTTTTTCGGTATGGAGCTTTTATTTTACTTTTTGGGTATTTATTTTTGAGTTGATTTAATATATCTCTACTACTTGCTATTAATGTTAATTTAGTTGATAGGTTCATTTTATTATACCTTTTGGACCACTTATCTCACTAACATTAGATTTTTAGCTTTGTTTTGATTTGACATCATAGTTTCGTTTTATTATTAGTAGTTTTTATTGAAGTTTTGATTTTTAATATGACTTTTCAATTTGGCTAGACCTTCTCGTTTTTCTTTTTCATTTGTAGACTTGGATTTGGTATGACATAAATTTGCAATGATTATTTTAGCTCATGGTAAGAAAAAATATCTGGACAACTTTGCCTTTGAAACATATGAATTAGAAAAATACTGCAGCAAACAATTCTCAAATAAAAACAACATGTGGCTTCACTTTCTACTTTCACTTATGTCCATCCCAGAAGGATAGTGAATCATATGGAAGAGAGTTTCATTTTAGGAAATGAAACAATTTTGCCTTTAATTAGAGAAACAATAGGGAAACCATGTAACCACTTGCAAACCATAATGTCTTGTTTAAGGAAGTTAGAGACAACCTATTGTTTTCTCTTTTCCATTCTGTCTTTATGTGAATAATAACATGGTTGCTAGGACTCTCAAAATGCCCATACTTGATGGTGCCTTCGATAGCAAAAAATGAAGATTAGAAGAAAACTATTCATTTCTTTAGTGTCTATTAAGTGATTGTAATACATGATTGAAGGCTATGGAAATGTTTTTTGAATTGAGTTCCTTGATCTGTTAATAGGTAAAATCACAAATCTATATTATATATTTAGAATACATACATGCTTTTTATAGTTTATGGTATTACTAAAGTAGCTTATTAAATATTTTGGTATATGCAAAATTGCTTTTAAATGGTGTAATTGACTGATTTAAATATAGCATATGACATTCTATATTGGATTATATTGCTATATGCATATTGAAGATAAAGGATATTTATTGAAACACGAATAATATATAGATATTGGACATAGGAGTTATTGAGACTGACAAAGGAAGAGTAGTATTAACTAGCTATTTATGTGAAAGGGGAACTTGGTTAACTAATTATGTTTTGGTCAATAATATTCTTTTGTAAATTCATTTATGTTGCCTTTTTTATTTTATTTGTCCTTTTGATTATATATGACTTGTTGGTGGATTTAAGTAACTTGAGAAAGCTATTAGATTTTTAAGAAGCAGAAATATTTTTTTCACTTTTAAGATTGTTTTTTCTTTAAATCCATTAATGCACTTGTTATCATTTTTTCTTTCTTGTTATTTTTGAACAATTTGATTAACTCTCTATCTATATGTAGAATTAATGAGTGAAGTTATGAGAAAAATTTGTAATGTAGCATAGGCTATTACTTATCGATTGCTTTTACTAATCTATCCTTTTATTTTTTTCCCCCTAATTTTATTATTTGCCATACTAAATGCACAATCAAGTTCATTAGTAAATTCTTAAATCATTTTGTATAAAATCAAATTTCTCTTTTATCTTCGTGCATCTTTTATGCAAAGTGGTGAAAGAGTTCACAATTGGAATTCTTAAACTATAAAAATTAATTTTTTTCTTTTTAACTACTAGTCTAATGTGTAAAATTATCATGAAGAGTATGGCTTAAGTGAATTTTAACTTAAATTGGAGCATTTGCTTCGCAAATTTGTGATATACTGAAAGTGGTTAATTTGTCCCATGTTTTTCATTAACAGTAGTGTTTGCAAGTTGAGAAAGACAACATCTTTTACAATTTCCAATTAAATACAACGCTTGTGAAATCAGTGAGTATAAATTTTTAGGTTAGATCATCTATCTTTAGTTTTCAGTCCATATTTTAGTTAGAAATAACTATAAAAACTTTTTTTTTCTTATTATTTTTTTGGCCATCCATGTAAAGTATCAATTGGGCCTTTTACAGCTTTATCTTTATTGCATCTCTATTAACTATGATTGCTTGTAATTTTAATAGTTGTTTAGCTTTACTATATACTTGATTGGATGGAATAAATATATAGTTTTGTGACTTTATACTAACTTTGTATGTTAATAGAACATCTACTTTTGGCACATATAAGTTACTTCATTAGTATATTTTCATTCTAGTCAAACGTTATGGAGTAGTGAAAATTTTTTATATTAAATGATGCTGCTATTTCCCCATACATTCATTTAGAATAATTTTTACATGTAATGATTTTATTTAATTTGGAATTACGTATAACATATCGATAAGATCATATATTTTTATTTGATTTTTCTTTACATATAAAATAAACAGATAAGATTATTTAATTTTATTTGACTTAGAATTGTGTAGCTTACATAGACAAGAGTTGGATGAACCATGATATTGAAACTAGAGAGTATCGCCGAGGTGTAGAGTTTTTTATTGCATATTTACACTTGAAGTATGGTATGGACACGAGTTATCCTTGTAGGAAATGCTTAAACCACAATTTGTATACTGTTGATGTGATAAGAGCACAGTTACTTGTAGATGGGATAGATGTGACATACATATGTTGGATATATCATGGTAAAAAGCGAGTTATTGAATTGCCTATAAGACCTCGAGGTAGGCTACATCATAGAGAATGGGAAATGAGACCCAATATGGAGGAAGGGTATGATGAGGCAAATGATGATGATTCTGAAGGACTTGATGGGATGCTTGATGATTTAGGGGCATTTATTAACAATCAAGGTGAAAGTTCAACAACTAGAGATGGCTTTAATATTTGATTTGACTTTTTAGATGGGGTAAGAGTTGACTCACACCAAGAGCTTTATCCGGTTGTAAACTTTCAAAATTCTCATTCATAGTGAAGCTCCTCCACTTAAGTAAAGTAATAAATCTTTTGACATGCTTCTTCAACTTTTATGTGATGTTATACTCAATGGAGATTCTCTTCCTAAGTCATACTATCATGCAAATAGGTACTTAAGAGGGTTGGGCATGGGTTGCCATTATATTCATGCTTATAAATACGATTATTGCTTATTTTAAGGTAGTAACAAACATCTTATTCAACATCCCACTTGTGGTATATCAAGGTATAAAGTATCAGGTGGATCTAGAAAGCCTATTCCTCACAAGGTTTTGCGCTACTTTCCTGTGAAACTAAGGTTGTAGCACCTTTTCATGCATTCTAAAATTGCTAATAAGATAAGTTGGCATGTAGAGGAACACAAGACAACATTTTGGGTCATCCAACAGATGGGTTATCTTAGGTTAACTTTGACATTAAATTTCCGAAGTTTTCAAAAGATACATGCAATGTGAGGTTAAGGCTAACTAGTGATGGTTTCAATCCTTTTGGAACAATAAGCCATTCATATAGCATGTAGCCTGTAATACTACTTATATATAATTTACCTCCTTGGATGTGCATAAAGAAAGAATATTTAATGGTGTCCTTATTAATCCCAGGACCTAAAGCACTAGAGAAAGAAATAGACCTCTATTTGCAACCTTTAATTGATGAATTGAAAGATCTTTGGATTAATGGGCTATGGACATATGATGTGTACTCTATCAATTTCTAAAGGGGGTTCGATTACCTGATGGCTATGCGTCACATATAGATAGGTGTGTCAACAAATCAGACTCAAAACTTTCAGGTATGAAGAGCTATGATTGTCATGTTTTGCTTCAAAAGTTGTTACCAGTTGGAATTTGTAGCATATTGCCTAAAAGATCTTACCTTAGCCATAACTAAGCTTAGGACCTTTTTTGAGAAGCTATGTAAATGTATTTTAAATATTGAAGAAGTACAAAAGATGCAAATTGATATTGTTACCACACTATGCAAGTTAGAGTTGATCTTCCCTCTTACCTTTTTTGATATAATGGTGTATCTAGCTATTCACTTGCCTTGAGAGGCATTATTAGCTTGACCTATTGCTTATCACTAGATGTATCCTATTGAGAGGTATAATATAAACATATAACTTATAACTCTTAAGTTGTTATTCAAGCCTCTCCCACTTTATTATATTTTTGGGTGTAGATATTTAGGTTCTTTAAAGAAATTTGTTAAGAATAAAGCCTATTCAAAAGCTCAATTGTAGAAGCTTATATAGTTCAAGAGTGTTTGACCTAGTGTTCACTACATTTACAAGGCATTGAGACAACTTTTAATTGTCCAAATAGGAATTTTGATTCCTTAGAAGAGAGTGGTGTGGATGCCTTCACAAACAAAGTGGGTTTCATTTCTCCTCCTTCGTATATAATATTATCAAATGAGGACGTTGAAGTAGCTAAATGGTACATTATCAACAACTGTCACAAGATTCAACCTTATTTAGGGTAAGTATGAAACAAGTATTATTTAAATGTTATAGTTAATGCTAAAAATTATATTTATAGGTACTAAGAAAAATGTAAAGTATATCATAGGGAGCATAAAGGTATTTTATGCTTACAATATGGTGACAAGATAGACAAGCACCACAAATAGGAATTCAGTCAATGGTTTATGACTAAGGTAGATATAATAAATGACATTCAAACATAGCTATTACATTTTTAGTGAAATAAATTCTTGATAAGTCTTTTTTTTTTATATGCATAAACTTCTTTATTTATCCCCAAAATTCACATTGTATTTTGCTTAGCCATGCCATAGATGAGTGCGTTATACGAAAGTAGTGACCCAGTCATCGGTGCATTATATGCATTATCATTAGAACTGAATTGATGCTTTAAGAGATACACCAAACTAATTTATAATGGTGCTCGGTCTCATACATCAGACTTTGATAATAGGAAGAAAACTCATAATAGTGGTGTTCATAGAAGGAAATCAAGGGGATATAGAATCATCAGTAGAATTTTATGGGGTTTTGACTGATATATATGAGTTTACATATGTTAGAAACAAAAAAGTCTTCCTATTTAAATGTAAATGGTGGGATATCGATGAACGACATCGCAACATAAGGGTTGATGATGGCTTTAAAAGCATCAGGGTTACTCACACTTGGTATGAAAATGATCCTTCTGTGTTAGTATCACAAGCTAAACAAATATATTATGTAGAGGACACGATATTAGGTATTGATTGGTATGTAGTACAATGTTTTGAGCATCGTCACATTTATAATATAAACTCTCTCATTAGTAATGTCAATTTGTTTATTGAAGTGGAAGCTCAATAAACACCTAATATATCACAAGCTCAATTTGTTTATTGATGATGGCTTTAAAAGCATCAGGGTTACTCACACTTGGTATGAAAATGATCCTTCTGTGTTAGTATCACAAGCTAAACAAATATATTATGTAGAGGACACGATATTAGGTGTTGATTGGTATGTAGTACAATGTTTTGAGCATCGTCACATTTATAATATAAACTCTCTCATTGGTAATGTCAATTTGTTTATTGAAGTGGAAGCTCAATTGGCAGATGAAGACTTGGAGGAACTTCTCTTAAGAGATGAGGAAAGAAGAGAAGAGTAGCCTATGGAAGTTGATTGTGACGTTGATGTGCTATTAAGAATGGATATATGTCCTCACACTGTTGCTGGAGAAGTAGTAGAATGGATAGTTCAGGCATCTAATCGATCACAATATGATGATAGTGTCGAATTTAGTGAAGACGAGGATAATGATGAGGAGTTTGATGATACACTTGTTGAGTATGATATTAGTGATGATGCTTGTACATTTTCTTTGTACTTATAGAGCTTTTTTCTTTTATTTTTAAAATAAGCTTTGTTTTTTTTTTTTTTTTTTGCTAAAGATTACATTATATTATGAAGTTATAGTGTTTTAATTTATTTGACGTTCCTGGTACTTTTAGTTACGTATGATGTCACTTTTTTACTTAACTTTAATTTGTATGGTTTTCATACTTGATAGATTGTTTTGCTCATTAATTGTAGGACTATAATGGCTAGAGGGCGAGGAAATGGGCAAAGGAGGAGGGGAGGGAGGACACGTTGGGACACCTAACTCCACATTAATGATGAATTTGATTCTCACAATAGAGAGGAGGAGATGCAACTTATCCAAGGTGGGGGCAATTCATTTACTCATGATGGTGCTACAAGAAATGCCTCCATACATAATGATATTCCTTCAAATAATGTAGAGGATTTGCCTATACAAGGCAACAATGTATCTAATCCTACTCAATCTACCCGATCCTCAAGTAACCTATTTAAAAGTATTTATTTAAATAGTAAAAGTTCTTATCTCATACAATAATAATATTTCTTTTCCCACCATTTGTAATAGTTGAGAGTTCAATACCAACCATTAGTAAGAAAGGTGCATATCGGGAAGAAGCACAAGAAAAAGGAGAATAATAAGAGAAGGTAGCATCTAGAGATCGTCCACTATCTACGGACCAATCATCAAATATGGCATCTGAAATTGGGAAGGCATGCCGAGATTTAGTACCACTTAGTGTGAATGATTGGAGAATATTTTCCATGGATAAAAAACAACGTGCATAGGAGAGGGTCTAATTATATGTCTTCTTTTAGAGCATGTTTTCAAAGATTTCCTTTAATTTTTTCACCTATTTCTTCATTCTCATAATTCCCAAAATATATGCTGGTTTTCACTTTTCCTTTGAAGTACAGTTAATTGTTTTGGTAATCTTATGTTACTTGTTGATGGAGTTGCTTTGTGGAATTGAGGTCATGTTGAGTCGAGATGGACTAGATTAGCTAATATTTATTTTTCTTTACACGTTCAGCAAACGTAACATGTCACTAAACTCATCTTTCATGACTTTCTTGTTTGTCTTGTCCTTGTCCACAACCAAACACAAAAACTGAACTAACTAACACAAACATGGCGTTCTGAATTAGGATTGAATGGCATAGAATCAGCGTTTGATTCATCTTCACATAATTCTTATACCAGATGGTGGTCTCCTAAGTTTATCAAATACAGGATTTTGAGTTCATTGAATCATATGAAAGATGTTGCTTCAAAAGCATGGCACATGGGAAAATCTGATAATAGAAAGGTTGTTTTCTCTACGAAAATGGGTCTTGCTTTGATGCTTGTTTCCTTATTGGTTTTCCTGAAGGAACCTTTTTTTAAAGATTTGAGTAGGTACTCTATCTGGGCTATTGTTACTGTTGTCGTTGTCTTTAAATTCAGTATAGGTGAGTTTTATTTTATTTTTCTGAACATGTAATTCAATTTAATCTATTCAATTTTTTGTTTTATGTTTAGTTACTTTTGTTTTTATTTTGTATATTAATTTTCTAACAATCATGTGACATAACTTATATACGAGTGTTTTTGCTTTTCGGGGAATGTTTTGGGTACTTATGATATTTGTGCTTATCAAAATTTTATCTTTATGTCTATGTGACTGCTTATGACATATCTCGTGAGTGTGCGTTTATGAAGTAGGGCTGGGTAAAATTAGTTAATAATAACAAGTACGTAATTGTAATGCAACCATTATACATTTTGCAAGAAACGATAGCGCACTCGGTTACATAATTTCTCATAAGCCTTTAATTTTTGCTTGGGCCACTTGTCAATAAAACCGGAATTATTTCTACGCATATTCATGCATTATCGTTATTTTGTTTATGTGGTGAGGAGCTTTTCTTTATATATTGCATTAGACAAGTAAAGGATTGAGATTTGCACTTTGGAAGGATTGGTTTAATCAATTGCATGGACTTGGATATTGGTATGTGATGTGAATTCCATCGAAGTTGCAGTGGGACTGATGTGACAAGAGTAATGGTACTAAAATGCAGATAATTCCATACATGATATGTTTGTTAACTATTTTTCATCTTCTAGGACTAGGAATTCAATCTGCAGGAACTATTTAGGACGGTTTCATTTTGGACATTGATAATGCACTTCATGCAATTATTTTTGGCTTAATGCTGTTAGTTAAATACATAAGCGTTTTAGGTGATCTTTTATTTCTCAGGTTCTTTCTTCTTCTTCTTCGTCTTTTTTGTTTGTTTTTTTTTTTTTTCTTTCCTTCATTTTTGTTGGATCTCTATTGGCTTTTGGCTTGTACGAGCACGATGGTCTGGTTAGTCTTAAATTTTGTACGCGTTGGTGGTCCTCTTGTTAATTTTAAATTTAGCCAATTTGCAATTTATAGCTTTAAACATGGTTATTACATGGTTAGATTTTATCTATTAAAGATGCATTGTGGAGTTGAGGTGTTTAATTTAACTATTTCATGATTGCTGGTTTTTCAAAGTATAAAAATGAGAATTAATTCTATTAATATGTGCAATTCTTTTATGATTGACAATACACTATTATCATATGATCACATTTTCTATATGGTGGAAAAATTATTTAAATACTTTATGCTTGTCTATTTGTCAGACAATAGAAAAGAGACTATTAACTTATAAATGTTATCTAATTAAATTTTTTATAACAGAATTTAAAGAGGAAAAATAATTTGTAATTAATCAATTCTTGCTAATTGAACTTCCATTATATTCAAATTGGTGTTGTTGTTATCATTGTTCAATAAGTTCATACTTTATTTATAATTAATATATTCATTTTATTTGTAGAATTGTTTAAATATAGATGACGTCATAAGGAATCCTCAAAAGTTTTGTGTGACTGATTGATGGATGGGAAACATCCATAGAAATCATCAATCTAAAATAAAAACTTTGTGGAAAAAAGTTGGCAATTCAACAAGACCAATGGGTTCAATAGAATAGAGATATCGTTGAAAAGAGGAGCATTTTAGAATCTAAGGAAGAATCTAGGAAGGTAAATTTATAATTAGATTAATTTTCCTTAAGACAAATAAATGATTTCATAAATTTATTCACCTTTTTAATAAGTAGAGGACTAAGGTGATGATTGGAAGAGATGCGCGCAAAAGCGTAAAATATTTACATAAAGATAGCTCGAGACCATTTGAGAGTTGAAAGAATAAATACGTAAGTATCTCAGATAACTTGAGATATAACCTTTTATAGTAGCTTATTTATATTTATGTTACCTTATATAAGCTTACAAGTAGGTTTTGCTACAATCAAAAAGTTAATTTAGTATTTGATAATTCAATATGGACCAACTTCAATTTGCTTTTTTAATGCTATTTTTCCCCTTTTCAAGTGAGCCTTATTTTTCTTAAGTGAAAATATGATTTGTTGACTTTGATTAAAAAGACAAACAAATGACAAAATATATGCTTTCATTCTCACATATTTTCATAAGTGAACTAGGTTTCAATTATTTGTCATCGATATCATAATTCTACTTTCAATTTGCTCCTTACATATTTCAGCATGTGAATACCTTCTATTTTTCTCCTATGATAAAGTGACATTTGAAGATGGTATGACCAAATAAAAAGAAAAGTAAGCTTCATGTATAGCCAATATCCTTTGAGTATCATAAGTTTAAGGTATCAACAATTTAATTTCCTTTATTACTTATATAATTAGATTAAGAGAAATCACCAACCACTTAATGCTAAAAAATTCTTCAAGGGAACTCGATATTGTGAATTGGAGCCCAATGGTTCTAGTGGTTAGGTTTCTCAACAAGCAGAGTATTATGTAAGTCTATGGGTTAATTTATTAATTAAGCCTATCATAAAACATGTAATGTATTATTTGTTATATATTATTTTGTGATGGGTGATTTAGGATACAATGGTGAAGATGTATGAGGAATCTCAATCATCAAAACACCCGAAGACTACAAAAAAGATAGTTGATGAATTTATGCATGCAAATTCAAGAACCGATTATCATCTTGGGAGAGGATATAGTCCACAAGAAATTGGTAGGTCTTCACATAAACGAATTCATATGGAAGAATTGCAATCACCTTTGCAAGAAGTAAATGAAAACAATGCAGAAGAAAGACAAGAGCATAAACAATTGCTGGAATAGCTTGTAGAAGAAAGATATGGACATGAAGAATTGGTTGCAATGGCTAAAGAAGAAAGGCAACAACGCCAAGTCCAAGCTCAATAGGTGAGTCTTCCTTAAAATATAACCTTAGTACATCATAAATAGTGAACATATGCTTGTTTTAACATTTATTTTTGTTTCTTCATTATGTTTGACATTTAGCCTCTTAAGAATTCATATTCTTTCCCATGTTGTGAAAGCTTGGACAAAGATGTTTTATCTCGATTTTTCTTTTCTTTTTAAATTAGCTTCTACCATGCTTCACACCATTTTTTTTTTTTTATGAAACCCAAATGCTTGCACTAACTTTGAAAGTATAGGATTCAGTGATATAACCTTCTACAAATTGGTCTCTTGAATCTCTGACACATGTTTGTAACAAATGGTACTCACTATTTATTTTCTTTGGGTTTTTTCATTTCAGGTTTCTTCTCGAGTTATTACCTTATGCTACTATTAGATTCTTGTTCAGTACCCAAGTTGATGTATACTATCTTCATATGCTCGAAGAAGAAATTGAGACATGTTTTGGCTAAGTTATCTGCTATTAATGTTATTATCTCTTGTAGGACTAAACATGTCTAATAAACTTAGTAATAGTCTTTGGATGTGGGTAACTAGCATAGCTTCATCTTAAATTGTAGTATGTGGCTAAATATTGGTGTTTATTGTTAAAGCTGGACTCAACTAAGAATAAAATTAAAAAGAGTTCTTAAATATCTAACTTAAATTATGATAAATGGAACAATAACTTAAAGAAATAAGGCTTCATGCTTATCATTGTAGTGGAAATTATGACTAGATTTTTCTTCATTTTAATTAGGTTATGCTTTGCCATGAAATGAGATTATATAGGACTAGACTTAATTATTGCCATCAATTATGACTTCATAACCATTAATCTAATTAAATTTTTCTTATTTTCTTTATAAATTACTTATTCTTGTTTAGGTTTTCAAGTCTAATATTGTTTTACTGTTTTATGTCTCAATGATGTCTGTAATGCTATTTTGAATACAATATTCTCATCTAAGATTTAAGATTATGAAATTGTAATATGTTCTTTGTGATTGTGTGACATATGCCAGCCAATATGCATTTGTAATTTTCTTATTTACTCATTCTTACATTTTTAATGGAAGTATGCTTGACTAACTTTATGACTTGGCAAAAATTCATTACAGCTAACCCAACTTTCTTTGCCAGTCCAACAACTTATCTTAGGTTATCCCTGTAATTCAGGTAAATTGTTAAGCATAATTGTCACAATATTGTATTTTTCGCAAACTTTATTCTTTTCTATCTTTTATGAAACATAGTTACATATACGTATTGCTCATATATTTACATGTCGCATGCCAAGTGCTCCAATGGCAGAGGATTTTGCTCGTCAACCCACATCTGAAAATGATGATAATGAAACTGATCATGTAAACAAATAATTATATATTTATATTTAATTAAGTTAATGTAATGCTTAAGATCAACTACAGGGAGTTTGAACTTCTTTGCATTATTTTGGATAACTTTTTTTTTTTTTTTGTATTAAGTATATTAAAATTGTTGTGAAAATTCAAGTACATTACAATAGGATATTGAAGAACAGTGCTACTTATTAAGAATATCTTAGCCATATTTATGGTATTTTATCGTATTAAATTGTGAACCAATGATATAGTAGGAATAAATTGGCAAACCTTAAGAGCCATAAAAGAAATCGTATGCTCCTTCATAATGATTGACTAAGTGCTATTATGATAAACATGTTATAGGCTACAATGACCATTATTTCTTGTTACGTTTAATCATTATAAATTTATATAAAAAAATATGTTTGCATGTCGCTAATATAATTTTTTGATAGCTATTAAACATCGCTAATGTTATCATTGATATGTGAAATTGGAATTCAATGATTTTAAATATAATCTAAATTATATCTTTGGTCACACTTAAGCATCACCAATTTATAAAAACAGTAGCGTCTAAACATGTTTAATATTATTAGATATGAAAATACTTGAAGACTATAAATTATATATAGTAATGTTTAAACATCGTTAATAGCAAATAGTGGTAACATTTAAATGTTGTTAATTTGTCCAATTAGTAACATTTAACCATCACTAATTGTATCATGAAATAAAGGTATGAGGTATGATCATTATAATGTTTAAACATTGCTAATGTACTTTATTTGTCACATTTAAACGTCACTAATTTTAAACTTTTGCAATGTTTATGTAAAAAGGTTAACGTACATAATTTACATTTGGCAACATTTAAACGTAACCTATGAGTCCCATTTAGTCCCATTTAAACGTGGCTAAATATAACTCTTTTAGCTATGTTTCCATGTTTTGGAAATGTTTACTTTATAAACGTTGTATACCTAATAAGCGACGCGGCTTTGGTGACTGATATTAGCCACATTTTTTAAATGTAGCTAAATAGTTTTAGTTACATTTGTTTTAGGTGTAGCAACATTTGTTAAATGTCAATAAAACCCTTTTTTGTTGTAGTGACGATCGGTTTTTCAATATTTTCTTTTCCTTTATACTTCCCATTAGAGACATCTACTTAGATTTTTGAGTAATCACCACTGTTCAGCTTTAGAATGCCAACTAGTGTTTTCGTGTCCTTTTAATTTTGTAATTTTTCCCTTATATTATACCCTTTATCTTTTTTCTCTTCCATCACATATTTGGTTGATATTTTTTTTTTTTTGGAATTTTTTCCTATATTGAACTTTTGTCCAATCACCTATTCGATCTAACACACTATTAACCCTTTCTCTCTCCATCCCCTCATTCTCCTTCAAGTTAAACGAATTCATTATTTTGCCTATAAATCCCTATGCACTTTGATTTATGGTCTCAATATGTTGATCTTTTGTGATTGCATCTTTGTTGGTCTTATCATCCCTATTGTCTATTGTTCCTTTATTGGACATCGCACCATCATCTTCTTCAACTTGCATCTCATTTGCATCCATGGTATTGTCATTATTAACAATTGGGTTACAAGCATTTCCTAAATGATTTATTCTACTGCATTGGTCATATACCTTTGGTAATCCTTTGTAAAGGATTTTGTATGGGATTCCATTTATAAAGATCATGCGTTTTAAGGGATCACTGATGTTAAGTTATATGTAGATCCAAGCAAATATACCGCACTCTAGGCCAACTATATATGAGTCATACTTTAGGATTGGTCCAATCTTTTCCCCTATTTGCTTCATAGCTAGAGAGGAATAGAATTTTGCTAGTAGACCAAAAATTCTTACCTATGCTGCCACTGAGTCAAAGTTAAAATGATTCAACCAGAAACGTGGAATCCTTTTCTTCATCTCTAATTTCCTCTCATTCACAAACTACGGCCCACTTCTTATGACCCATTGAAAATCCATATTATTTTCAAGCGAGATTAGATAATTACCCAATCCTACATGAATTAATTTGATAGGGTTTAACTTTCTCTACATTCTTATTAATTTGTCTAGGAGAGTCTAATATCCTTGGTTCGATCCTAAGACTTTAGTTATGAATGTATTTTTCCATGGAGCGATTAGCATCTCCACCTCTATTTGTGAAAAATTCACATAAGAAACTCCTTGACCTGCGTTTTCATTCAACATGTTCTCCTCCTCTTTCCACTTTTCATCATCATGGTCTATACTCACTAGAAGCGTATCATCTTGAAAGCAGAATCTTTTATACGCTCTCGATATATTGGTGAGAACTATGTCTTTGAAAGATAATTTCTTATGATTAGGGTTTCCCCCATCATATGAAATATAATCCACTCATTTACCCACTTCTGTGCCATTATCCTCTAATGATAATGCTAGTCGTTTTTTACTTCAATGAAGAAGATCACTATCCTTGTTTTTGTTGTGCTGTAAAAGAATCTTAAGGTTTGCTAGTTAAGAGAGAGAGCCTACCATTTATGGAGGAATGATTATCATCTATATATTCCTGCTATGTTTGAAGATTTTAAACATAGTAAATAGACATATAACAAATAATAAACTTTATGTACATATATAATAAATGATATATACTTATGCAATAGATTATGATATTATTTGCACAACTTTATATGTTATATAAAAAATGACACATGATTGATTTGACTTAGAGAATTATACTTTATATCATATATGATAATAAGTATAATTTATAATTGATTTGGATAACTATAATTCCTCTTTGTAACGTAATCTATATTTTTGTTTTGATTAGAGTTGGAGCAAAGAGGATGTTAAACAAAAGAAAGCTAGATGTAAAATTTGTTAGTGAATTTATCGAACTATAATATAACTGTACACATGTTAAGTCTCTTGAATTGGGAAATAAGAAAAATGTCCTAAAAGGGATTCGGGGCATTCTTTCTACATGATTTCTTAGTTTATATATATATATATATATATATGTGTGTGTGTGTGAAAAAGCTTAATAATAATAAATAGAAGGAAAAATTAACTGTATTAGGTCTATATATGATGAAAATTTTTAAGAGTTATATGCTCCAAGTAACTCCAATGATAAATGAAACATCGATAAAATCGTTTTAGTGTAACATACAAAATTGACTTAGTTCCTCCTTGAAAGAAAGTTAAAGATGGAGTAATTATACATAAATCATTATTTAAGTTTTTGAAATTCAATATGTAATTTCATAATTTGAAATTTAAAAAAAAAAACAATGTTTCTCAAATAATGAAAAACTAAGTATTTACCTTTTTGATATGATTATTTTATACTTTTCATATATGCGCATGCATGCCGTCACTTCTAGTGAATTGCATACAGCTAGATTAGAGAAAGGTTTGATCCATGGACGAAATATTTGAGGTACAAACAAAAAAATCTGTCCACTATGTTTCTTGAAAGGTGTGATATGATATTTACTTAAGTAACCCATAGCTGCTGATTCTATTTTTATTTTCATACTTGCCAGTTTCTTTTGGATCGGGGGTCGGACTCCCTCCGAGGCCATCATGTCTGCTTGTAGTTTGTGCACAACAATACACATACATATAACATATATATACATATATATATATATATATGTGTGTTATTATACGAGTAAGTAACCAGTCAGGCTAAACATCAATATGAAGCTTAATTCTTTTCCGCTTTACGTCAATTTGACAATCTCAAACATTGCACAAAGGTCTTCCCTTTGCTACAATATCACTTTGTATTTTAATTCATTATATCTTGCTCTTGTTCTAACACGCAATATTAAATTAATAAACCTTAGCTGCCGTTTTAAGATCAAACTTTATATTTTTATCATTTTGGTTGTCTATTTCGGAATAATTTTATCTCGTAGATTTAAATGTTACCACTTGTATATAAAGTTCCAAACTCAAACTATATGTTATGCATTTGGACAATGAACTTGAATTTCCGTGTGTTTTTGGGATAAATGAAGGTATGGTATTTATTTTCTTTGATTAAGCAATGTTTAGAAGAATTTTTTTCTTTTTGTTTCTAATTTTGGCTGAAAATCTTAGTTAAAGTTAATTCTATCTGATTTCTTATAAGAAACCATGTATAATCAGGGGCAATGATGGAAGCCAATTTCTTATCCGGTGAGCTTTGTAAGGTTATCATGATAAACAAGGAAAAGTAAACTTTTAATTTTTAATATTTATCTACTTTTATATTTAACTTCTCAATCTTTTATTATTTCTCTTACAAAAATAATACTTTCATTAAATTCATTAGATCTTTTGTGCATCTTAGGCATGTATTAACTTCTCATTGGCTTTAGTGTCACGCCCTTAAACTAAAGAGTCATAATAGTCCCGCTATATAAACTAGTCTAAGTTAAAAGCTAACTACTTTAACCGCTAACGTAAGTATAGCTTACATAAGGTATTTACCACTCCACTATTTTGAACCATCCAATTCTAAATCTAATATGTATTAACTTGTGGTGTAATTTTTCAAAATAGCTTCTAAAAAAAAAAGTTATCACTCACGTGTTTGAGAAAAACAAACTTTATAATCTTATGGAGTACAAAATCTAAATTTTCAACCAAAAAGTTTCAAGAATAAAACTAATCTAAGTAAATAAAGCAATTAATAAAGGATTTATAAAAGTTAACATATTTAAAAAGCATACTAACAATATCCATAGTGAAATACTATGAGGTCACCAGTGGAAACCTATTAGTTTCCCTATAATTTAGTGAAACCAACAAATAAATAAGAATTTAGGCTATTAGTCTTGAATTTCACTCCCTAACCCTATTCTCTAACCTTCTAAAACTTAGAGCGGTATTGATATATTTATTGGGAAATATGCAAAACAGCTATAGGAAAATGAGCCACAACTTACTTAATAAGTGGAATAAAGACAATAATACATATCTAGCATAGAGCAACCATGGTTTTCAAAGATGTTTCATTAGATGTTATGCATATACAAGTGCCATCACACAACATTATTTGATTCGTCATAAGATTAGAGAAATTACATCTGCTCTAATTCGGGTTAAGAAATTTGACACCGTACACATTGTAGATTAAAACCAAACCAGACTTATGCAATGGAGAAACACGCTCCACTCAAGATTTCACTTCAAACCATGATCTCCAACCTTACCGCGACCTTCTTTTCTATCACTTAGTTCAACTAAGGATGAGAAGAGGATCATTTCAACTATCCTCATTGAAAGATCTACATTTCGCTTGAGAATCATAAATCGTTTTCCTTAGTGGGCTGCAATATAGGTCCAATTAGTAATTTAGCCGAGTTTATGTTAGATTACTTTTGGGATGGTTAAGTAATTTCAAACAATCTAAAGTAACATCATGAAGTAATCAATACATAAATCTAACACTCAAAATAGCACAACCATATTTAAGCACATGCATTACATATACATAGATAACTAACTTACAATCACAAGGAAGACATATACTGAGGTCTTTAAGTATTCTAAAATAATACTTCAAAGTGTAGTGAAATATTGATCCCACTTACTTAGAACTCAGTAGCTCGCTAACTTAGTTGTTCACTTACCCTTATTGGTGACCCCTTAATATTTATCTTGGTTGAGTACTTTATTCTGTATATAAATTATGTAACATTGATAATTTATTCGTCTATATAAGAATTAAGTTGGTTAGTCATTAGCTTATTAGCCTATGCCCTAAGTATTGGAAGTTTAGAATGGTGCTACAAGTTTATTTTACCTTCGTTACCTTTTAAGCTATTCCTTGAGTTAAGATACCCTTGAAATATTTAATTGGAGAAACTTCTAAGCTATCTTATGAACCACATGGGCATTGAAATTCATAATAATTTAACCTTCGAGTAATTCTTTGAATTGGGTAGATACCCAAGATTTTTCAATGAACACCCTCTACCATAGCTTCTGAGTATTCACATATCTATAGTTAACCTAAATACTCTCCTTAAATTATTTTCTGAATGAGTTATTGAGTCTACTAGAATTTAAATTTCTTAATAGAAGTCCCTCTAAGCTAGCTTCTAAGTTTAGTCAGCTTTATAATTTCAAAGAAGTTACCCTCTAAATTTTCCTCTTAAAGCAACAACTTCAAAGTTCTTTCCAATATTTCCTCTAACCTAGTCTTTGAGATTCCCTTATTTCACTACTCACTCATAATTTTACCTTTGATTGAACTTCTGAGTGAATATCTAATAGAACATTTGCCTTCCGTTTCCCCTAAGTTACCTTCTACCCTTAACCAACTTCCTATAGTTAATTGATTTTCTCCTAAGTTTCAATTATAGGGACTCATTTTACATCTTGTTTAACACTCCTTCACTTCACTCTCCAGAATCCTCATCCAACACATCACCACTCACGAAATCTCAAATTCACATACTACCGTATTATACATATAAGTGGCATATTCTTGATTTCCTTAACTTCTTCCAATAAAACCCCTTCTAACAGCAACCACATACTACAAAATACATCGAAAATTTGTTAAGCTCATAATCGAAGAGAGGTCATTAAGGAAAATTCTATTAATTTCATTAAAAATGCTATTTTAGTTATAATTTAGGGGCTCTAAAATTATGAAAAATATAGAAAATAGGTTTGTTGAAAAACTTTACATAGCAATTTACATTAAGTATAGGGAAGTTTATAGAAAAATTTAGGAATCGAAATTACATTTTATGCAATTTATTTTAATATAAAAAATAGCTCAATTTCATTTATTTCTTATGGACGTATAATATAATTACTAAATTTTTACAAAATGATATTTTCTTCTACATTTTACATATGAAAATAGTCAAAAATAAATTTTTCTAAAATTTTCTAGATAAATTTTATATTTTTAATAATTTAAGGAAATTCAGCCTGAAATTAGACATAATTAGAAATTGGTTGTTCAATTGCCATCACCTTGTCAACATAGTGGGGTGCCACTAGCACTAGCTCTTTGTAGTGGTGGTTTACTCCCAAGTTGCCCTTAGATTCATGCTCCATCATCTTGCTTGGTTTCATACTATTCGTCGTTAATTTTCTCAGAATTTTTCCTTACCTCATCTTTTACTTCCATGATTTTTCTTAGATGTCTAAGACTCAAGAGAACCTTCTAGAAGCAGATTTTGATTTTTTTTTTCTAGGTTTCTTAATGGAAAATGGCAATTTTCTCTCTCCTTAACCTATATATACCTTCTCAAATTTCACTTATTAAGTGTCTTAACCAAGGGATTTACAACAACACCTCTCTACTACAATTTCACACACCTTACAATTTTAAATCCTAGCGTTCTCATTGTTTTTATAATTTTTTTATTGATTTTCTTATCTCATTTTGGCCTAAAATGTAAATAATAGAGTATTTTAGTTATTTATGGGTATATATATATATATATATATATACTTAAAAATCTCACACGACACTTGCACAAATATTCTTCATATTATTTTATATTCCATAATAATTTCATTATATATATAACTTATTTCTAAAAGTTTATGAACTATCGAAACTTATTTTACATAATTACAGTAAATTATACGTAATATCATTAAATTACACTGTTTTAGTTATTTTATTATATTTTTAATATTTGAATCCACAGGGTATCTTTGACTAATGTTTCAAGTCTACTCATTAATTTCTAACTTAATCGTGTTAAGTTTATCGATGCCTTAAGTTATCTGCTTAAAGCATCTAAGTGAAATTTTATGTCTTACACTTGGGATTGTTGGACAATATAGTTAAGGTTGCCATAATTTTTCCAACCTATTTTTAATTATTTTTATATAATTTTTTTATTATTTTTATCATGTTATATAATTGAACTTATTTAAAAGTATTTTTATTATATTGTGCACTTAAATATTATCATTTTTTCCATTAATTATTATAGACCAATTTGAAACTAATAGGTGTTATAAATTGATTGATAATTCTAGAGATATAATTGAAATCTTTTTATTTTTTTTTTTTACGGTTTTGAAAATATTGACAACGTAAATGTCATGACTTAAAAAAAAAAAAAAAAGTAGATAATCATTAAAGACTAAAACCTTACCTTATTCTAATTTTTAACTCGCGATATTTAACATAGTAGGTATAATAAGGTATGCGTCTCGCTCTATACCACGATAATTCCTATGTAAAGAGCTTGAGCGGCATATTTATTGCTTAGCATAAGGACCAATAAAATTAAACTTAGCAAGCTCAAAATCTTGACAAATGCTCTTGATATCCTTTAGCATGGATCCAAGCTTCCAGCTTATGTACCATTAGTTGATAGAGAATTCTAGGCAACAATTGGAACTGTATCGAAAGGCAACAATTGGAACTGTATCGAAAGTGAGATGTAGCCAAAAGATAAGACAAGTGCTGTCAAGTCCTAGTCTTTGGTTGATGGCCATGAATGTACGTAATTAAGGTTTTGTAAGCACTTACGCAACTTGAAGCACTAACTTCATCTAATTTTTCCCTTCGGAGGAAAGCAAAATAGAACCCATGTTAAAGTGACAACATTGCCCTTGTATTGTATGGCTCGTAATTTCAACTTTGTATAGAAAAATAAAAAAGAAAAGAGAGAAAACTTATTTCAAATTTTGTATTGAGATCATTATAATTTAGTAGTATGAATATCGATATTTTAATAATATAAATCAAATTCAAATCCTCCATTAACTAAATTATAATATAATTGGCAAAAAAAAAAAAAAAACAAAAACCTTGTATGTACTAATCTCTTATCAAGATGAATTATGCTCGATTTTCTCCCACGCCCAAAGTTGTATTATGATGTAGTTTGAAGTGGGGTATGTGAGAGTTGTTTTATGTTAGATCCATGAATATTATGATTAGGTGAAACATATCCCTCAAGAGTATGACTTAATAAACCTTGAAAATACTAAATTCTCTACAACGAAATTGAAATTTTTGCGTTATGAGTTCATTTAATGGCGAAGCACTCATGGGGTAAACTTTGAAGACACCTTTATATATTTGATCTAAGTATATTTGACTTCTCGTTTTTATAATTGACCATTTAAATCACATATCTTAAAAAAGCATGCTTCTAGACAATCAACCCCTACTATCTTGCCTGTAGGTAAAATAAAAAAAAAAATAGAATATTAAAATTTAATATATATATATATATATGTGAAATTGAGGATAAACTGGCCATGTAGGGTCAAAGTGCACTTCTTTTAAGAAGTTGGTATATCAACGCTTAATTCTAAAAATAAAAAAGTTAAATTTATTAGACTTGTTCGGTGTGATATTCATGGATCTAAATCATTGAGATACTACGTGGAGCTTTAAAGAATTGCCGAATGATGGATCCGGATTTTTGTTAATAAAACAAATGTATATGGATTGTCCATCTCAATCACAGGGCATATTCTCATGTGACTGGTCTCAAGGTTTGAGTATCAAGAAAAAGGATGTTAGGGACTAATGGAAAAAAGCTAATAAAGAATCGAGAGCTGATTGTGAGACGATGTTTATGGCCCTTGATCATGTAACTCAAAATAATTGAGATGTGCACAAGTCCAGTCTAGCATGCGCTGCAATCCTCGTCAGGGAATATACATATATATATATATATATATATGATATTGATATATGTATATTATGGATCTATATTTTTTCGAGCATGCATATATGCAATATGTAAGAAAGCAGAAAACCTTAGTGACTTATAAGAGAAAACAAATGTGCTAAAATTGTGCTCACGTTGCACAATAGTAGATTGTTTTATTCTTCCCTTGTTCTCTACTTTCTTTTTCTTTTTACTTGGTGTTTCCTTAATATTGTGTTCTCTTGATGACTGCAACCTAAAATCTACATCCAATCTTAAAGGAATATGTGTTGAGGAAAAGAAAATAACAACAATTCTTGACTTATATGGTGGATTTGGTAAGGATTAATCTAGATTTGGTAGAGTGGTCAATTTGAATAGCTTAATGCATTAGACCTACATCTTTAATACGAGTTAAGCTTTAATTATTATTATTATTATTATTATTTTGAGTTAAACTTTAAAGTTGCCATCCTCAATTCATTAAGATAAAAAGGGGAGGATAGAAACTCATATTGTGCATACTCGTCTCACTACTAGTTTGGGCTAGTAGGAATGGAGTAGGAAGAGAGACGTAGAGGATGAGGTGAAGAGGGGACAGCTGGTCTAACCACCAATTAAAGACTTCAAGTGAGTGACCTAGGATTTTGGGAGGGGGTGATTGAAAAACTCTATTGTACCTTGCACCATATAATATCGTACTTCATTGACTGTAATAGCACAGGTTCTGTGAACAATTTTTTGAAACTTATTCCAACATAGCAAGATACAAAATATAACATCTCATTATACTATGTTTACTTTGAAACTTGTGTTCTAATGTATACAATATATAGGATCTATAGTACATTATTATAAAAATTATTGAATAATAATTAATTTATAAAACAACATTATATTTTTTACCTTCTAAATTCTACCAAAAAGGGAACAAAAAAAAAATAAGAAATAAGAATATAGGTTATAGCCTAAACCCACTGTCTATAAGAGACAATAAAGAATTACTTCATTTCCTCTATCTCCCTCTTATCTCATCTCTATATCTTTATTTTCTACATCTCCTATCTCTATTCCTTATTATTAGTCTCACCTTTATTGTTATACTTCCTATTAGATGTTGTAAACATACAGTGATGGATTTGGGACTATAAACATATTTTTATCTAAGATGTTATATGAGGTAAATTTTGTGATGCAATTTTTCTAAACTCATTGAGTGTGTGTTCATGTGGTTTAAATGAATAGAATGTTATGAAAACATTAATAAATTAGGGATGTTGAAAAATTACCTCAAAAATTCAACATTATAGAAATATAATTAAGGTGCTTTTTGGATTGTCTATTTTTTTGTTGATATCTTGTCTATATTGTATCTGTATTTATTTTGTATCTAATCTATATCTGTTTAAAATTTAGTATTTGAAAAACTATCTATTTATATTTTATTTATTTCTGTTTCATAATTATAATAAAAGTGATGGTTGAAGTGTTAGAATTCAAAAATAAATTTCACGTATTTTTAAGAGAAAAGATTTAAAAAGTGTATATTTTGTATATTGGAAATGATTATTTTAATTGGTATTTTTATAAATATGTATAAAGTGAATAATAGATAAATTTAACTTTATTGAGATTTATTGAATAATTAATTTTAGAAAAAGAGTATGTATGTGTGTTGTAGGGTTCTCGTAACTAGCCGATCACATGTAACCGATATGTCGATCAACCTAAGAGATGTCTTAAGCTTATGACACGTAAAGGGATGTCATTAAGAAGAGTTATGAGAGGAAGATCGAGCAAACTTAGTATCCTAAATGCACGCATGTGACAGTGGATCAAACTTTATGTTATTGATCGTTCTTGGATTATTCTTTATAAAATTGCTTATTTCATCCTCTCAAAAGTGATTTCAGCAAAGCTCCTGTGTTTGTCCTAAACTTTCCAATGTTCTGATCGAATAAAATGAGAAGAGAAGCCTTCTATTTGTAGAATTTGGAGTTCAATTTTATCCATTGGATAGCTTGAAGATGACGGGCTACGATTAAGCCTTGTCATTGAAGTTTATCTCCTTCTCTAGCTTGGGCTTATCTAAAAGCTTATAATAATTAAAAGAAGCCCATTTTATCGTTAAATAGGCATAAACACATTTAAACCTATTTGAGGCCCAATAAAGTCAAACGAAGCCTAAATGAGCTCAGAAAAGTCATTTCCAAGTTTACTTTTATGCGCACAACATAACTGAGCAAGACCAAGAGCAAAAAATCCAATCTAACAATCCTTATTATGAGCCTATCAAATCAAATCTCCCTAAGAAATCCTTAATTGGGTTGATTTCACATACTATGTCACTGGGTCAAGATATTGGCCTATGCTATTAAATTGGGTTAAAATCCCAAATCGAAACAACCCTCTATAATATGGAATTGTATTTCCATCTTTTTGATATCTTATTCTTATCAAATACAAAATTCAAGTAGATACGAATAAGATAGTATTAAGGTGGAAAAAAGATGAACCAAACAAAGTCTAAAAAAATTACTAATTCCATCGAGTATTCAATACATTATAGATTCTATTTAGTATAGATTTCAAGGTGGTTTTAGAGAATTACAGGGTTGAAACTGATTCTAAAATTTAAGAATCTATACTTACATTATAAGATATAACAAACACTTTAATCCTAAGCAGTACATACCATGAACTTGTTCATCCTTAGTTACAAGGGTTTTATGTTTTTGGTTATTGTAAAGAATAATGCAAAGTAAGAACATTGTAGTTCTCAAGCTTATATGTCCTCTTTGCAAATAAACTAATTACAAGGAAAGCCAAGATAAATGGTTTTCATGTTTAGAAAGCTACTATTTAAAGTAAAACCTATATAAATTAATAATGTTGAGATCACGAAAGTTTATTAATTTAAAGAGTGTTTTTCCAACTCAGCGAATATAAATTTAATTATATTAAAATCATTGTATATTACTATTATACGTATCATGTTTTGTAAATTAATTTCAAAAGAAAATTCATCGTACATATATGTTTATGAAGATAAGTACATAAATGGTATTCATTGTTTTTAATACTTAAAACAATATTCCTTGTATTAACTTATTATATAAAGTTCAATACAAGTCATTTGCATCTATAAGTTTATTGTACTAGAATTAAATACATTCCATATATGATGATTAAGGAAACTACTATATAAATAATATAGAAAAAATTGCTAAAATTGTACTCAATAATGGCTTCTCATCTAAAAGGTATTTAGAAATCAACTACGAACGATCAAATATGTATAACATTATGTGAGTATAAGAGAGATCACCCCACATGCACTCAAAAAGACTTGTAGCAATAGCTTAATGAAAAATATCATTTGAAAATTAGTCAAGATACAATATCAAATACTCTCAAACAATCATCTAAGTACCTTTAAACTAATTTAGAGAAAGGAGGGGATACCAAGCAACACAAACCAACAAAATTTTTAAACATGGAGAAGGTTATTTATAAGTGGTTTCTCCAATACCAAGATTGTGTAAATATAATTGGAGAGCAAATTTTGGAAAAGGTATGGGAGACAATGAAACTTTTATACCCTCAACAACCTTCTGAAGTACAACATTTCTCAAGGTTGTCTTGAGAGGTTTGAGTTAAGACATGGATAAAAAATTGGAGTCTAGAAGGGAAAAAAATTGCTAGTTCCCTATGAAAGATGTCCTTAATATGGACGAAACAGTTTGTTTTTTAGGTTACAAGCTAATCATTATCTTGCAACTAAGCAACCTGAAGGAAGAAGAGAAGACAAAGAAAGGTTTACAATTATTATTGTTGAGCCTCAATCTTTAGTTTTTTATTTTCTTTAATTTGATTTAAACTAAACCATGTGCCCTTATTTTAAACCATCAACTCAAGTTGAAAAAACAAAAAAAAACCCTGATTTCCTTATTTTTGAAAAACTTGGAGTCACTACCTTATAAAATCAAGAGAAGTGATTAAATTAGAACTAATTAATTAAATTGGTTCTAATTTAATTACTAGCTTACATTTGAAAAATTTTCAAGAAATTAAATATCGTGAGCTCAGGGGTTATCATGTTAAACCTTATGTAGGTACCATCACTTTGCGAAGTTGAATTTCTTTTTCGATATACCCTTCTAATTTGAAAGAAAAAATTTTATTTTCAAATACAGGTGTAACAAATTATATTTATTTACAAAAAGGAGAGAAAAAAAAAACTAATTATTTACAAGAGAGGAAAAATTAATTTTTCCATATTTTAAGTCGCCTATTTGTTTCTTATGGTATCTAGGTATTCATTATTTGATATCAAACTTTCGTAATTTATTTAAAAAAATTTGATGCGTCGATTTATTTTAATCTCAAAGAAACAGTCTAATTCAAGTTTTTAAACTCTTTTTAATATTTACTTTAAGGAAAATTCTAAAAAGAGTCTTAAATTTGGCAAGTTCATTTTTTAAAACTCTTAAAAGAATTCCTAATTTTTGAAAAAGATTTATTTCCCCTCATTATTTTGAAAATATATTTTTCTAGGTGTCAGAAGAATTATTATTATTATTTTGAAAAGGAGAAATAAAATTAAGAAAACAAAGAGAGGGGAAAAAAAAGACAAAATTATAGAAAATAAAATGAAACATTTTCTTTTCTTTCTTTTTTTTTTGTTTGTATATATTTTTTATTATTTATTTATTTTTTTAAATGAAAATTTTTATTTTACATGCACAAAATGGAAAATTAAAACAACAACAAACAACAAATAGAAGAGAGAAGATCGAACCTGGTTTAGGGAGTGGGTCACGTATGTAGGTCCTTAAAGCAGTTCTTAAGCTGGTTTTTGGGTTAGGTTTCGTGTCGCAATTTAAAGATAGCAATGATGGCTAAGATCGTTGTTTTGACGTAATTCAATACTTGGTCAGAAAGGAAAGATTGAAAAAGTAGGTTTAGAGTTGGTATTTCGATATCTCACGGTGGTTTTGATTGTGGTAGTAAAGTGGCGATGGAGGATAGAAAGGTAGAGAGAGGATTGTGCTGCTTAAGCTGGTGCTTGTTGAAGGCTCTAATGGTGTCGGTTAAGGGTCTCGAAGGGTAGGGAACTTAGTAAAGGTGGTGCTTCATACCTAAGTGCAATGGTAGTGTGGTCCTCGAATGTCGAATAAGGGTTTTCAAACCTTTATTGGTTAGGTATCGAGCTGGAGATCATGGCAACGAACGTTAATGGATGGAATTGAAAGTTTAGGTGATGGTATTACTAGGAAAATCATAATGCCTCACCTTTAAGGTACCTCCTTAAATTTTTTTTGTCCTCAACTCTTGGTACTTGAAGACAGTTTGTTATTACTATCCTTAATTTGAAGATAAGGCAAAACTTATATTCCACCTACTCCTCTACTTCTCATTCAACAAAATAAACAACAATAGAAACATTTACATAATGGGTTGTACTTAAAGTATCATAGTCATATACTTCAATACAGTATTATGATTCTTTACAAGCACACACTTTTGACCACTATAACTGCACTGAATCCTTTGTAAAATAACTCCAACATTATTCTTAAAAAGATGCCTTCATGCGTTTAACTCATACCCTAGAGTCAATCACTTCCTCGAAAAGCTCATCCTTTACCAGTATTTTGAAATCTCTTTGTCTCTATGATGGGATACTTTATCTAACTCAACTTTTACCTCAAGATAAGACAACTTATCCCCTCAACTCCTATAAGTCGAGTAAGAGTGGATAAAAACAAAACAAAAAAAAAGCATAATACATCTTTATAGATATCATAATCATGAGATATTTAATTTCATATCATTACAGATATGCAACAAATATGTACCATGCTCATACATGTGACATCCATCAATACTGATATCCTATACTCCTCCAATTTACTCATTCGGTTAACCGACATACCCAAGCATCTGGATATAATGTCCAAAAACCTAAAGGCAATAAGGAGTTACTTGGAAGTAAAACCCTAAAACTCAACAAAACAGTTTAGAAATCTAGCATATCATCGACTTAGCTGAAACCACATGAAGTTGCCAGAATTGATTAAGCAATGCAAATTTATATGCTCAAAACCCAACCTAACAATATCCAAGCTTTTAGAAACTTCACCCATAAGTCCTTTCATGCCATGCAATTAATGTAGTAAGCAAGACAATAAACCAATATTAGGCATAAATCTCAAGTTCCACATCATACACATCTTGACTATCTTAACTTTAACTTTGTGTCTCAGCTTTATAATTCATTCCTTCATATAGGTTTTACTTAGGTGAATACCCTAAATGATAGTTCATTTTCCAAGTTTTCTAAGCAATAACACACATCAATAAATCAATCATACATGAAGAACCGCTTCACTCATTCAACGCACATTTAATAGAATCATGTATCCAATCAATCCAACACATCATTACCGCTTACGACACAACTGACTCTAAGTCAAGGAGACATAAGTCCACTTGCGCAAAAATATAAATATCTACTTAGCCATTTAGCCAATTATTCCCAAAAGCCTCTAATAAGGTTACGGGTCTATCCTATTTGATACAAAATAGCATGAATATTAAAATATAATACTCAAATGAGGCTTACCTATAATATTAGACTTACCTCCTTTGGTTTAGGCCAATATAGTAATAGATATTTATTATGTAATGCAAGACTTACACTGGTGCAATTAAGTTTAGTAGTAGATTTAAGGTGATCAAGAAGGTAACCCGATTAGGCTAGAAACTTATGAGGAACTTTATGATATTAGTCAAGGAGTTTTTGTAGGCTCGAAATTTAAAAATATAATTAAAAATAATAACAATTAACTATATTATTATATTATTGGTAATGTGCAAATTAGATCTCATAAATTATTGAACACTTAGAGATGAATTATATGAGTCATATAATTAATATTATACATAAAATAATATATAAAAGACATATATATATATATTGGGTGTAATTATTATATAAATATATGTACCCGTAATTGTCGAAAATACTTGAAAATGCATAATATTACCAAATAAATAAAGAAAAATATAAGAAAATTTTCTAAAACTCACCATGACACTTGGAATTAAGCAGCAAAGTGAGGGAAAATATAGGAGTAATTTAAGGACACCTCATCATGGGATATAACCAAGAGAATGTAAAGAAAATATAAAAAACAAGAACAAATGGCACATGAAAAATCCTTTATCGACAAAAGGACACATAAAACCAAAAGCTCCATTTTAAAATTTAGTTTAGATATTTTAGAGGTTACGAAAAATATTGGGAGGCTTTGGAAGTATCAATATGGGTTTTTGAAAAATTAAGATGAAATAATGCATATTATAGGTAAAATTCAAGTTTCTAATGTTAGCCATCATATGTAAGTGAACCCAACCACCAAGAGATAGAGGAGGTGGCACCAACTTAGGAAGATAGACCTTGACTCTTAAACGGTAGTTGGAGTTATAAGTAGCAATGAGTTTTGGTTTTGATTTTTTTTATTCTATTTTACTAAAAAGAGTAAATGAGTTCTAAAAATTATAATTTTTGGTTTCCCTTAGTATTTTTTATGTAAAATCTAAAAATTCAACTAGATTTTTCAAATTCCAAGTCAAAAAATGTGTGCCTTAAGAAATTAAGCCAAAAATGAACCTTGATTCTAATTTTTAATAACCTAAATGATGTTATTTTGATTCCAAAATTTATGTATAAACATTTTAACTTATCTATTTTGATTCCATAAAAAGGGTTTTCAAAAATTCAAAAGTCAAATTTTTAAGTTAGCATAAATATGGTTGAAATTACCTAAAATGAGTATTTCGTGTAAGAGGTGTGGATGTTGAAATTATGTCTCTTGAGAATTCAAAATATGTTTAGTGCATATCAAAAAGTAAGTCAAAAGGTATGCTAGAATGTAACCTGATGTGAATATAATGAGTACACTAGAAATTTGATTTGGATTATTAAGAGACTACCCTTGGACTCTACATTATTTCTAGAGAATAAAATATAAGTTGAAAACTTCCTAGATAAGAATTTAATTTAAGACAGTAGGTCAAAAACTTCGTTAGAAATTGGATCAAAATGTACCTTAGTATTTAATATTCCTAACCACACCAATAGTTCAATAATAGATCAATCAATGATTTATGTATAAATTCTATACTTATATTAGATTCAGAACATGAGTTAGAAGCCATCTAGACAACAGCCATATCATAAAGTTGAGTTAGAATCTAAGTCAGAAACTTAGTTAAAAAGTAGTTTGATGAAATATGCAAAATATAAGAGCAATTAGAAGTTTGAACATGATCGGTACTAAATATTGGATAATTAAGAGTTGGATAGTAGATTAGAAAATCGCCTGTTTATCACTTCTAAGAATTTACTAAAGTTAGAATTTTAGCAGAAATTACTGGGTAACAACTTGTATCAGGTCAGAACCTTAGTCAAAATGTACCATATTTAATTAATATCTAATAAATATCTTACAAAACTCACCTAACACAATTGAAAACATACTTAATTTAAGAATAACAAAGAAAGACCTGAGCGATGCACGAAAAGAATAAGCATCAGTATCTAGGTAAATGGGATTAGTATTTCACTGTACTTTGAAGTATTTTTTAAGAATACTTAGAGACCTTAGTATATGTCTTATTTATAATTGTAAGTTAGTCGCCTATGTGCACATAGCATATGTGCTTTAATACTATTGTGCTATTTGAGTGTTAGATTGATGTGCTGATTACTTTATGATATTATATGCTTTAGACTATTTGAATTTACTTAATCATCCCAAAAATAATCTAACACAAGCTTAGCTAAACTACTAATTTGACCTACATTGCAACCCATTAGGGGAAAACAACTAGGAAGTGTGGGTCAAACTTGGACCCTTCATTGAAAATAGTAGAAATGGTCATCTCCTTACCCTAAGTTGAACTAATTGATAAGAAAGGAGGTCGTGGCCAAGTTGGGGTTTGTGGTTCAAAGGCAGTCTCCAGCAAAATGTGTTCTCTATTGCACAAACCCCAATTTGGTGATTGAATTTGTAAGTACGTGGCGTTAAACTCTTCAAAACTTAGATTAAAGCGAGAGTAATTTTTCTAATATCATGACCATCGGTCAACGTCATATGATGGCATCTACTTGATCATATATTGCATCTAATTAAACTTGCTTGAAAACCTTAGTTGTTTTGTGTCAAATATGTACTACTATCTCCATCCCACTTATTGAGTATATTGTCGCTCATTCTCCTATAGCTGTTTTGTAAGTTTCCCTAAAAAATTCACTAATACTATTCTAAGTTCCAAAAGACTAAAGAACAGAGTCGAGAAGTGAGATTCAAAATTACCTAACTGAATTTCTACTCGATTTATTGACTATATTAACTTCTAGGAAAACTAATTAGGTTTCCTTAGGTGACCCCTAGTTTTTAGCTAACAGGATTTATTCCATACTCTACAAACATGTGGCTTTTAGTAAAATTTTTGAAAATCTTATATCTTTTCATCACAATGTAAGCTCTTGAAATTTTTAATAAATTCAAGGTTTTATTCTTCATACAATATATAAAACTTGATTTCCTTCTGGATTTAAACTATAAAAATTATTTTCAGTAGCTATTTTGAAAAATTATATCACAAGTTGATTCCTATAAAGTACTAAATGAGACACTTCCAAGTAATGGAGCAGTAAACTCCTTATTAGCTACATCTACGTTGGTAGCTAAGGTAACTAACTTCTAGTATAGGTTAGTTTACACAGCGGGGTTATTACAACTCTTTAGTTTGGGCCGTAACATGTAATATCATTGTAATTTAATTTTACATTTGAAATTTATATTACATTGATTTCTATTATTATTTAAAAAGTTTCTACCTTTTCAAAAAGCTTTTTCTTTAGAAACTTATACTTCGTACTAAAAATTATATATATATACTCAAATTTTACGAAAATAATAATGTTAGATTTATAAAAATATAAATTTTAATTTTAATAGTTTTAATAAAAAATTATTAGTAGAGATCTACCTATTTTGATAATCGTACTAATAATATATAAGTCTTACAACCATCAATATTCTAAGTTAAAAATTTGAAAATGAAGAAATTTGTGAAATTGTACAGATAAAATATTTCATTTAGAAAATAATGAAATTATTGATATATATTTTTTATAACTATTAAGTATCAATTAAAAAACATTACTTATAATTATAGAAATAAGGTAATGTATTAAACACTAGAAAAATTAAATCTTCTAATCCACTTTTCTTGTTATGCTTCTTCTTTTCTTTTTTTCTTCTTATTTTTTTCTTTTATTCCTTCTCTCTCTCTCTCTCCCTCTCTCTCCGCTCCTCCTCTTCTCTCTCTTTCTCTCCATCTATTTCCAATTATTGTTTTGTTGGTTTATAATCTAATGAATGGCTTAAAGCCATTTTTATAGGTACGATAACTTGTACCTTCATTGCCATAACAATTGGCAGTTATCTTATTTTATTTTAATTTTTTTAGTTATATTACATTTTATTTAATATTTATCCTAACTTTAAGAATATTTCCTTTCTTTTCCACTAACATTACTAATAAAGAATAACTTATAGTCATAATTTTCTTCTTACACATGTTATTTTGAGTAAATTTTAATATAATTATTAGTAAAAATATTAAGAACATATAATATATAGTTAAGTTCCATTAATTATTTAGGACTTATTCATCAATATCTTATATATAATTCAACTCACTAATATTAATTATTAAGATCACATAGTTAATTCCAAAAGATTTATCATAAGCTATAACTATAATTACGAAACTCTACGTTATAGCAATGAGACCCAATAAACGTAATAGTTCTAAGAAATTTATATATAAATGAGTTTAATTTGAGATTTGAAGCTATACGCTTACTTCTTTTGATTTTTATTACCTACCTAGTCATGAAGGTTTAACTTAATTCTAAGAACATTGTTATAGATAATAATTTTTAGCACGTATCTCAAGCATTAAATTTTCAATTAATTTTTTATTAATTTATATAATTATATATTCAAGTCTAGGTATAATTCAAACATTCTCATTCCTATGAATACTTCCAATCGATCCAATATAGATGAGATATTTGGCCAACTAGGCTAATACTAATTCAATTACTTTTATATATTATCTCATGTCATTAGTAATATTATTATACTCATTATTCTATTACAAATATTTATATTCTTGTGGTTATTAGTAAAGTTAGTATAGACCATTTTGTACCTATTAACTTAACTTAACTTATAAGTACATATTTCTCTATGAAAGATATGAACTACTCAAAAGCTGGTAAGTCAAAATTGTAGGGTATTTCACTAGTGCTCAATTTCTTTTGCTAATGCATAAGGATTAAATCATTCTAGAGAGAGAAAGCCAAGCTCAATAGAGAGAAACAGTATCTATACAAGCTTGTGTAAGTGTATTTGTGTGATTCCTTAATTATGATCGATGCTAAAACAGGGATTATAGGATATTATTTATACTTGCCATGCTCAATTTAAGCTTGGCTAGTACTTTAACGGTCGGAGTCACCATGGCCATAAGAGTTCAAGTGATCTTCGCTCAAGGAAAAAAACATGGTTTAGGCGATTTCGATTGTAAGCTCAATGATATTATTACATAAAACGATCTAATAGAAGCTTAGATTACTACCTCCATTATATGGATTTACCAAATCGCATGAAGAGGGAATCTCAAACAAAATGTTTTTCCAATGTTCTAGTTTATTTTCAATTAGTAAAATGGTTAAATCTAGTCACAAACTTAGTACAAATTAGAAGAGGGCCATGTAATATTCATGATTTTACAATTAATTTGGTAAAATCGTACCAAAATCTGATAAAAATGGGCTAAGAACAAAGGGTATCAAGCTAGGGACATGTGAGAAAGGGAAAGAAATAGATGGAAGTTAGAGGAAAAATCTCATGTAAGCTAATCTTGACCCGCCTAGCATAATATAAAAGGTACATTGTGCCTTAAGAGTTTCAAACCCTAGACTTGTGCAATTTAAGCACATGACTTAGTTAACTTAGCTAGCTTTTTTCCTAATATAAAGTGAAAATTAATTACACATATGTTATAAAATAGCTTGGACCACTTTTCCAATAGAAAACCCAGTTCAAGCTAGATTTAAACCTCAATCAACTAAAAAAAATGCAAAGTCTTCCATGATTGAGTCTAGTGCACATACTTTAAAATTAATTCTTACATTGAACCTATTTTAACGGTTTTATGAGCTTTGACTCATTGATTACGTAGCTAATTAAAAAAAAATCCCGTAAATCAACTAATTTAGTTTAGATCAAAGCATCATGTGAAGCAACAATTAACTTAAAGTGATTTAATTTTTACGAACCAACATCTACATGGTCTAAAAATGAAATCTTTAGAAAAACTTAATAATCTCAAATATAGCTCGAAACTACTAAATTGTATTATGCACTCTAATTCTTTTCAACCCAAAAATAAGATAACTCTTTCCAAAATGACCCAATGACCCTAAAAATAATCATGGCCTAAAAAATTCTATTTTCTAAATAAATAAATTCTATTTTCCTTATTTTATTGTATTTTGAAAACTTTTATTTTTATTTTTTTGCAATTTCTTTATATTATTGAATATTTTAAATTTTTTTATTTTTAAATTAGGACCCTTTCCTTTATTGGAAGAAGAAAAACTAAAACTATAAAAAAGACAAAAATTGCGTATTTACAGTTATTTATTATAACAAGGATAACTCAAACAAAATTTCTCCATGGATTGTTGGAAAGTATGTAAAGTCATGTTACTTCGAGAATGTCAACATGAATAACTTGAATTGTCAATATCATGCCAACAATAGAGCATGGATGACTAGCATACTTCTTGACAAATATGTTTGTCGACTACACTCGAAAATGGATTATAGAAGAACTTTATTGGTGGTAGATAATTGTTTAGCATATCAAAGAAATATTGAAGGGCTGTAAAATGTAAAGTTTTTTTCTTTATTATTATTACTTTTTTTTTTTTTTGCCCTCCTAAATGACATAAAAAATAAACCACATGATGCTAGAGTAATAAGAACTTTCAAGATGCACAACCATAGGAGATTTTACCATAAGATATTGGAAGGCTATAAGTTGGGACAATCTAATCTAGAAAAGACTAATGTTTTAGATGTCATCAATCTTGTGTTCTTAGCTTGGACAATAAATGTTTAACAAGAGACAATAGCAAATCGTTTCCGATACTGCAAATTTGCTTAAGGGATGATTAATGATTTGGGTTTTCGCAATAAAATGGATGTCAATCACCTATTGGATTACCCGTGTGAAAATGATGAATGGTCAAAGGTCCAAAACTTAGAAAAAATTATGGCTAGTGTCATTGAAAATCCTGATTGATGTTTGAAGGCATTAAGAAAAATTAGAGTTGAAATTCACTTAGATTTAAATTTTAAGAAAGAACAAATAACAACAGATTCATATTTCATTATATTGTAATAGTTATGTTTGTAATTTTAAAGAATTATTACTTTATGATATTTAGGGGACTATAGATTTATATAAGGGTTTTCTTATAATTATCATCTTATTAATTTATTGAAATTACTAATTTTATAAACTAACCAAGTTGGATAAAAAAATATCATATTAAAAAGGTTATTAATTTATCGAGTATTAATTTATAGAATTTTAATTTTATATAATTATAAGAATTTTCATGTGTCTTTAAAATTTAGTAGGTATCGTTTTTAATGGTCTTTTATCCTTCTTGAACTATATCGATACTTAAAAATTATTAATTGATTTACGGTATAGTTTTATTAGGTTTCAACTACCAAAGTGGCCTTAGAAATTTCAATACAATTACCACGTATAAAAGACTGTAACCAATTTTTAAATGAGAATTATAACAATAAACTGTAAACAATGAAATAACGTGATGCATTTAGCAATTGAAGAACCAATTTCCTATGAGAGTTCCACTTACGACTGCTTCGGGAACTTTCAAAAGCTAAAAAACGAAAACTTATGTACATTTTATGATAAATGAAAACTAGTAAAAAGTGGAAACTTTCCAAGGGTTCGGGATATTTCTTAAAAATGTTTCGGGACATCTCTTTACATGATATCATCCTTTTGACATGGCTCTTTCAAACGGAAATGTGTCTTTATCTTATGTTTTAATTCCAAACTCCCAACTAATTTATCTATTATCATCTAGAAGGATTGGCCATTTTCTATATGATTTAGTGTACCAAAGAAAAAATAATGCGAAAGTTTGTTTTTTCGCAGAACTATTAGACTAGAGGTATTGATTAGTCATATAATAATAATTATTTCTTTTTAAAGTAAGCTCGATGCTTGTGCATTATTATTTAGCATGATATGAAATCTGAAAGAGCATGATGGGAATTCTGTCATGCACAAAGGATCCGTGACAGCAATTGGTAGGTCCACGGGTAAATTTCTTCTATAAATTATGTGTTTTAAAAAATTAAAACCAACAATTTATTGGGAGAATTACGTACAGGAGATCAATGGCCAAAGAGGTTAAGAAATAAAATGAAGTTTTAATTCCCTATTTAAAACACTTATCATAATGTTAATTTTATATTTAAATTATTTAAAAGTTTCATTTTAATTTGAACTAATTATTATATCTTGGTTTCTCTCTATTCAAAATTGATTGTTGATTCTCGATGTATTATCGTGCAATCGTTCCACTCTTACCTTTCTAAGTATCTTATAAAATTTTTGTGAGGTAATTCAAATACATACCGAAATAAAGTCATCATAATATAAGGAAAATACAAATAACAACCATTATTTTCCTGAATTCATTAGTCACTTTTTTCGTTTTTATGTGGCATTTCCTTCGATATATCTAATCAAATATTTGCTTTCTAACCTAATTTGTTGTCACGGCGCCCCCAAGCCAAATTCATGATAAATCCAAAGTCAATATATTTCCACATGTTTTTGGCTTCGGCAAATATTTAAGAGCACCTCCAACACTATATTGTCAAAATCTCACGAATAAAGAATTCAAACACTCCTTTATAATGATTAAAGAAAGGTTTTTTTTTTTTTCTTTTCCTTTTCAAAGTAGATTAAGTTTCAAATATCTTCGACGGAGATTCTTGGTATAAACTCTAAGATTAAGGCATCCAATGATTGGAGTGGTTCCTAGAATAGGGAAAGGACCCATTTTTTACTTACTCTCACATGTACAATAATATAATTCACCCTTATTTTTAAATAAAACAGGTCCACATGAGTATAAAATAACATATAAAAAACTTATTGTCATCTTAAAATCTTGTCAATATTGACTAAAGAAGAATTAGACTTCGGACAAATGGTGAAGTCTAAAAAAAGAATACAGTGAGAGAACACCGGAGTGTTGTTTGACATAACCATTTTAATATTTAAGTCAGTTATAAATATTTAAAGAGTATAAGAGCTCAAAAATAATTAGCAGACTTAAGTGTGCAAGGTATTAAGTAATTTACCGTTAGGCGATGGTCTTACATTTATAGGGGAATAGTGCCGGTAGTTGAGGTTGGTTAGTGGGCAAAGCTATTTCCGCAAGTTTTAGAGAATGAGATCGTGGTCTCCAATGTACTCCGAATATATAGGAGGTGATTACTTAACTTGGTATTCTAGTATTATTTGGAGTCTTCCAACATTTAGAAGCCTCCTTTAGCTAGTCAAGCCATATTTTAAGCTTAGGCCAAGGACAGCCGATCATAGGGTATGTTGATAGTTGAATTTCCATCACTCAGCTACTCAATTACCTACATGGCGAGGGGCTCTATTCCTAGTTGTGCTGAGTAATAGCAACATGACAAGTAACTCAATTCTCAGCTGATGTCGAGTAACATGGACCAATATCTTATTTAAATTGGGTAAAGTAATGTAAACAGTTATCATCTAACACTATTACATTAAATAACTACCCAATCTCCTTATATTTCCGGAATGTGTCTAATCAAGAGGCTTCCACATGTCTCGTTAATCATCCCGATAACTGCTCCTTTAGATAAGATATTCATTTATAAATACAGGAAAGAAACACTGTAAGAGACAACTGATAACTTCTAACCACTTACTAAACTTCCCTTACTCGCATTCACTAACTTAAGTATCGGAGTTATCACACCGAACTGACCCGGGTACCAAGAGCTTTTCTTTTCTTTGCAGAATAATTCTAACTACCAAAATCCACCAACAACTTTTAGCCCCATCTATTTTTCTCAAACACACCCACATGACGAAAACTAGAATAATTAGGAGTATAGGTGCTGGTACTTCCTCCCAACACCTCCAAAAGGGAAGTAGGCAAGTTAACAAGCAACTTTGCCTCCACTTAGCGGAAAAAAAAAAGTAAGAACTAAACAAAAAAATATGAAGAGATCCTTAATCTCCTTCATAATAATGTCTACCCAAATCAAAACAAGGAGCACAGTGATAATGACATCAAGAATAGTGATGATTCAATCTATTCACCCGAATCGCCAAAAAAGTAAGCTAAAGTTATTATGGGACCTTCGGCTCTTACTCTTAAGAAAACTGACAAGGGTAAGCAATCGAAGCAGGTGCATCATGTTTAGCCCTTGCATGTTAGCACCCCTACTACAACGAGTAAGCAATTCTAGATTAAGAAGAGTCCTTTTATTCCTGAGATTTTGGAGGAAGTAATACCACAGCACATCAAGCTACCACAGTCTGAAACTTATGATGGGACCAAAGATCCTGAAGATCATCTAGAGTACTACCATAGATTAGCCAAGTTGCACAGTTTGAGTGATGTAGTAGCCTGTCAAGTTGTCCCTTAACCTTAAGGAATACGACTAGTACATGGTTCAAACATTTGAAACTAAACACCATTTCCTATATTAAAGAACTACCAAAAGTATTTCTTTATCACTTCCTTACAAGTAAGCTTCCTGTTAAAGATTCTTCAATCCTTAACATAATCAAACAAAGATCAGATGAGTCAATTAGAGATTACTTGGCTAGGTTTATGACTGACATGGTCCAAATCTTAGAATTGGACATGAGTGTGGCCTTCAACACTGTAATTGATGGAGTCAAGTCCCATGGAGACTTTTTTAAGTCTCTTACAAAGAATAAGTTGAGAACTTTTGTCGAGTTCAAGGCTAAGGCCACCTCATACATTTAATAAGAAGATAACGTAAAAGCTAGGCGAGAAGCCGATCAAATTAAAGGAGATAGGAAAAATGACAAGAGGAGAAGTGAAAATGATAGACTTAGGCAAGATGACAATCAAAGTTCGACTGCCGAGAGAAATAGACTGGGGATTCCATCATATTCATCCCATACACAGGTTAATAATCCAATTTCCAATAAGTACCGTGATTTCCATCGCGATAAAGGTCATAACATAGACAAATGCATCCAACTTAAGAATGCAATCGAGAATGCAATTCAACGCGAGCACTTTTGTAAGTTTCTAGCGCATGATACTGAGAGTATTGAGAGACCATCTTCGAGAAGACATGAGGAATAAGAGAATGACACTCGGTCAATTGTTGCTGGGAGAGATACAAGGGACAGGAGTTCCAATAGAGCACCCAATGAAGTAATCAACACTATTGTCGGTAGACCTACTATAGGCCAGTTAAGCTCTTCAAGTTTGACTAGCGCTAAAAATTATGTTTGCAATAACCAAGGCAAAAAGGTCAAGATTGACAATATAATCTCTTTTGTAGAGGAAGACTTTGAGGGTATCCAGAGGTCACATGATGTTGAACTTGTTATCAATACGAGAGTTGTCAACTTTGAGGTCAAGAAATTCTTGTTGACAATGGAAGTTTAGTAGACATCATTTTCCAGCGTGCTTTTAGCCAGATGAGACCAAAGATCAAAGCACAGCTAAGATCTTATAAATATGATTTGTATGCCTTCAACAACCAACCTGTTTAAGTAGCCGAAGTGATTTCTTTACCAATCTAGATTGAAGATAATGAGAATGTCGTAGAAGATAAAGTAGACTTCCTCGTTGTCAAATGTTGCTCCCCATACAATATTATCATGAGATAGCTGTGTCAACATTTATTCGACATCGTCCCTTTCATTGCACATCTCAAAGCTAAATTCCCTATTCCTACGGGAGTTGGCATTTACAAAGGGGATCAACAGTTGGTAAGATCTTCATACATTAAGGCCTTAAGACAAGAGAGCTACTTTAAGTAGAAAACTATCCAAAAGGAAAGTCAGTCAGCATAGAAAGTGCCAAGAATGATACGAAGGAAATCTCTTTGGGAAATGACCCTAGCAAAACAATAAAGATAGGGAAATCCTTGTCAACAAACATTCGTCAAAGTTTGATCGACTTCTTGCAAGTCAATGCCGATGTATTTGCATGATTCCCTTCAAACATGTCAAGTATCCTTAGAGAAGTTATGTCACATAAGCTATAGATTGATCCAAGTGCAAAGGTGATCCAACAAAAGAAAAGGCATTTTTTCCCTCGTGAGACAAGCAGCCATAGAAGAAGAAGTCTAAAAGCTATTAAAGGTAGGACTTATTCGGGAAGAGCCTTATTCAGCTTGACTAGCTAACTGTATGCTAGTCAAGAAGTCAACAGCAAGTGGCGAATGTGCATAAACTTTACAGATCTCAATAAGGCTTGTCCCAAGGATTGTTTTCTACTACCAAAAATCGATCAAATGGTAGATTCAACAGCTGGACATGCGTTACTTTCCTTTATGAATGCTTTCTCGAGTTACAACCAAATTAAGATGGATAAGGAGGATGAAGTTCACACGTCATTTGTTACTAATTTTGGAACGTACTGTTATACGGTAATGCCCTTTAAGCTGAAAAACGCCAATGCAACTTATTGGAAACTTGTTACTAAGATGTTTAAACCCTAGATCTACCAAAACGTTGAAGTATTTGTCAACGACATGATCATGACAAGCATGATAGAGGATCACTATCTCGCTGATCTTGAGGAGATGTTTACTATTCTCAAGAGATACAACATAAAGCTTAATCTGCATAAGTGCATCTTTGGTGTAACTTCGAGAAAGTTTTTAAGATACATGGCCACTCGACGTGGCATTGAAGCCAACTCGAGAAAGATCGAAGCGATAATAAACATGAAATCTCCTCGTATGGTCAAGGGAGTACAAGAACTCACTAAATGAATAACTACCCTTAATCAGTTTGTATCAAGGAGTGTAGATAGGTATGTAAAATTCTTTAAAATCTGAAAGAATTCAAATATTCTAATGATTGCGAAAGGGATTTTAATGATCTCAAAGAATTCCTTGCATCATCCCCAATACTCTCGACACCTATCTCTGTATAGAATATATATTTATACTTATCGGTCTACTGTCGAGCTTTTTTTTTTCTATATCGGTCCAAATTAACGGAAAGAAACATCAACCCGTTTATTATGTGAGTCAAGTCTTACAAGAGTCAAAGCATTGGTACATGAAAATTGAGAATTTTATCTTAGCAGTAGTTCTCTTAGAAAGGAAATTTAAATTGTATTTTGAGGCTCACCAAATCGTAGTGTTAATTGATCAACCATTACGGTAGGCATTGTAACGGCCAGACTCCTCTAAGAGGATGATAAAATATGCCCTAGAGATAAGTACCTATGGTGTGCATTGCAAACCTAGAATGGCATTAAAAGCTCAAGTGATGGCAGATTTTTTGGCCGAGTTCATTAATGAGGAAGATAGTATAGAGGTTATCAAGAAACTCATATAGTATCTTTATGTAGATGGTTCTTCTACAATAGGAAGAAGTGGTATGGGCCTTGTTCTTCAAGGCCCCTACAATGTCAATGTTAATTGTGCTTTAAACTGGTAAAAGAAATTGGTGTCAAAAAACTTGAAGTGTTCTCTAACTCAGAACTAGTGGTGAATCAAGTCACAAGAAGTTATGCGGGAAGGGAAGAAGAAATGAGCAAGTACCTGTTGGTGGTATGAATGCTCGTAAAAGAATTTCAATCTTTCTCAATTCATAAGGTTCCGAAAAGTAAGAATATTGCTTCCGATAAGTTGTCCAAGTTGGCTAATATGACATTCCTTGACTTGAGTGACAAACTTTTTATTGAATTTCTCCCACAAAAAAGTTTATCCACTATCTTGCAGAGTTGTGAATTAGCTTCTTGCCCGAGAGAAGAGTTTTGGATGGATCCCCTTATAGATTATTTGAGAGATGATACCCTCCCTAATGATAAGAACGAAGCATGAAGATTGGCTTATAAAGTTAAGAATTATACGCTAATAGATGTTTAGCTGTACAAACATAGCATATCACAATCTTACCTTTGATGCCTTCCTTCAAGAAATGCCCAATAAGTATTATCTAAACTATATAGTAGTGTATGTAATAACCATGTGAAAGCACAGACATTGTATGTCCGCACATTATGACTCGGCTATTGTTGGCGAAACCTGAAAGAAGGTGTAAGGACGGCTATCAAGCATTGTCTTAAGTGCTAGAAGCATGGGGTGTCGAGTTACATGCCTTCAACTAAACTATGTTGCCTATCTAGTCCTTAGCCTTTTCCCCAATAGGGGTTGGATATTCTTAGACTCTTCTCGAAGTCTATAGTCCAACGATAATTTGTCAGTGTTGTTGTAGATTATTTTTAAAAATGGGTAAAGGCCAAGGTAGTGACAAGGATCACCGAATAGAAAGTGGAGGCATTTGTTTTCAACTCCATAATATCGAGATTCGGAGTTCCATTTATGATAATTACTAATAATGGTCTGCAGTTTGATAACAACAAGTTCTAAACATTTTGAGAGAAATACAACATTCGCCTAAACTACACATCTGTAGCATACCCTCAAACGAATTTATAATTTGAAGCCATCAACAAGATCACTTGCATGGCTTAAGGAGGAAAGTGGATCAAGTTAAGGGGAGATGGGCTGATGAAGTGTCAGATGTCTTATGAGGGTACCGAACCACCCACAAAACTACAACAGGGGAAATGCCATTCAAGTTAACATACAGCATGGGAGCAATATTATCGACTGAGCTACATGCACCTAATTTGCGTACGTAGAATTTTGATGTGATGGTTAATCAAGTGGGATTAACAGTAAATTTGGACACCAATGAAGAAACTAGAGATATTACAAGAGCAAAGATTGCAATATACCAGCATAGAGTGGTTAGGTATTACAATAAAAAAGTAAAGCATAAGGTTTTTCAACCTAAGGACTTGGTTTGCCGAAAGTTGGAAGCAACTGGCGCGTGAGAAAGTCAAGGGAAGCTTAAGGAAAATTGGGAGGATCTTGTCAGGGTTTAGGAAGTCATTGGCGAAGGAGCTTATTAATTAGAAAGGTTAGATGGGTCAATCATCCCTCAAGTATGAAATGCCGAGAATTTGAAACTCTATTTCAATTAATTGCCTAAATGATGTTCATTTCCATTTGTCTTATAAGGCAACAACTTACTTGTTTGTAAGATAGTTATATTTGAAGTTTTATTTTGCTTTTGGAACTATTTATGACTAACAAGTTAATAAATACAAACTATACGGCAAACGAACTAACGTAAGTTCAAGCCTATGGCAGTTAACGAACTTCGGAAATCAATCCTGCAATGAAGTAAAATGGCTAGTCCACGTCTCTAATGGCTAAAGGATAATGTCTATAAAAGATGCAAGAAAAGCATGTGAAATAAAACATGTTGAAAGAATTGGCAATGTGAAATGAAATATCCTTATAGAATTAGATGTAAAGCATGCCAAGGAAAACTTAGTGTGTGAAGTAAAATATGCTGAAAAACAATAACATGTGAAATAAAACATGCACATCAACAGGAAAAAGTAAACAAGCTGGGAAAAACGGTGTCTGAGAACAATAAAGTGCATGAAATAAAATGTACTGGAAATACTAAGTGATATGAAATGTGTTTCTCATTCATCATAGTATGATTACAATTACTCAACCACTTGGCCTAAAGTACTGCATACAAATAATTAAAATTACAAGACAACCCTACAGCCTATTTTTAAAGTGAGTAGAAGTAAATTTTTTATCAAAGGCCGGGGCCTTCTCGGAGCATATTTCTTTTTCAGAGCTTGGGGTCCCAAAACAAGTGGATTTTTCTCTTCACTCATAAGGGGTTTCCTTTGAGAGACGTTCTCCATCTTCCCCTAGATCCTCAACATAAGTTTCGTTATCACCCCTCATATCAATTTGGTACTATTGATGCTGAGGGCTTTGTTGCATATGGCCTCCTTCATCCTTTTGTCCAACTCTTTAGACCTCTTAGCAGGGGGTTAGCCGATAATTTCCTTTCCACTACTCTTGTTGGTTCTTAGCACCACCTCCATCATTTGTAACGACCCTTTGGTGGCTGTGGTGGCCTCATTATGGGGTTGGGTCTCTTGACCACCCTTTATCGGCTTCGCAGCAATTGGGATGTTCTTAACAATAGGTGCCTCGGTATGAGCAGCCTCGGCTAACTTGGGCTTTTTACTCCCTTTTTGCTTCTCAGTTGGTTGGGAGATCTTCTTTTGGGCCGCCACTAACTTCATTGCACCCTCCTTTACTGCTTTCTTGACAGCAGCTGGCCAAGTAGTAGTAATAGTGGTAACCATACACTTGACAGCCTTTGATTTCTTAGCCTAGGCTTGGGCTAATAGCCTAGTAATATTCACCTCACCAGCACCCATGTCTGCAATATGAAGTAGACATATTAATATTAAAGCAAGTAAAGCTTAAAGGAAACAATTCTTTCCCCAAGTCACGCGAATAGCTTTCCTCTTGTAGCCATACTCAGCACGGCAGTTACTCATTAGCATACCTTCCTTTTTGAAAAAGATCGGCTCTCCGCATTCATAATGCCTTATTATTCTTTCGGCTTCCTAAAAGAACATTTTGTTCTTCCTTCTTTCCTAAATCTTCTTTGTTGTAGCGACATCATTCGGCATCAACTCTATATCCTTAGTGCAAATTGGCTCAGTCCATTGAGTCTAAAAATATAACTCCTCATCTAACATTATTAACACGAATTTGTCATGCCATTTATGGATATTAGACTCCAACCCATCCATGAACTTCTACCTATGCCTCGCAGTAGTAAAGTACCAATTGTCAGGTTACCTCCTAATTGTAAAGAAGTACCAAAACAGTTGAGACATAGCCCTGACTTCAACCTCGTCACAAATTATTTCGAAAGCCACTAGAAGCCAATATGTATTTAGTGAAACATACTTAGCGTAACTCGGAAATAATTAAAAAACTACTTAATCAATGCTAAGAAAGGTGAGCACAGTCCAAAATCAAGATACTTCAGATAGATGTAGACTTCGCGCTCCTTCGGAAAACATATTGTTTCCTCTTCTCTCAGCCTCCTAAGATTCCATGCCCCTAGAAGGTCTTACCAGTCCTTATTATATTTCAAGACAAAGACCCTATCAACGACACTAACTACTTCATTTGGTGAATCACAGAAGTAGACTATATTATTGTATAGATACTTAGCCATAGATCTTCCCTCCTTATCATCTAGGTAGGTATCTGCTATGAAGGAACTCATTCAATCAAGTTTGTCCCATCGCTCCACTACGCTATCGGTCGGACTACCTAAGGAATATGCTGTCTCACTCCTTTTTTAAGGGGGAGAAGTGGACTCAGTCTCCATTGCTTTGCAATCCAAAAGGATAGGTTGACAAATTATGTTGTAAACCACACCTGATTGATTATAAATTCACAACGTTTGAAGAGTTTGAAGTTGAAGACGAAAATAGTGAAAGTAAGAGAAAGCTTACAAGTACGATTGTAAAGCTTAATTCTACAATTGAAAAACTCTTAAATACTTCATTGGAAATGATATGCTAAATAGAAGATGACGCAAATTACCAACGCATGTTTTGAGATAGAGATCCAATGGTTGCCAAGGCTTTGACAATTATTATGGCCTGCGATATAATTATGGCTAATGTGACATTTGTCATTTGTGCTTTCACTTAAGCTTTTGATAGGCAAGAAAATTGAAAGTTGCAACCTTTTTCATAGGATATGATCCACCTCTTGGAAATCAAAAAACTTTTCTAATTAGTTGGCATTTGGGAAATTATTCCTTACTTGACCCCGCAAAACATCAAGATGTTTACTCCCTTAATCGAGTACTAGACCATGGGAGTTAGGGGGCAAAGTTGATACTTGGTTACCTACATGACGAGAGGTTCTATTCTCAGCTACGTCAAGTAACAACAACATGACAAGTAACTCAATTCTCAACTAATGCTAAGTAACGTAGACCAGCATTTGATTTAAATTGTATAAAGTGGCATAAACAATTATTACCTAATACGGTTATATTACATAACTACCCACTATCCCTATATTTTTTAAATGTATCAGATCAAAAGGCTTCCACATGTCTCGTTAATCATCCCGATAATTGTTACTTTAGATATGACATTCGCCTATTAATATGAGAAAGAAACACTGTAAGAGGCATTTGATAACTCTTGACCACTCACTTAACTTCCCTTACTCTTATTCATTAACTTAGGCATCGAAGTGACCGCACCAAACTAGCCTAAGTACCAAGAGCTTTTCTTTTCTTTGCAGGATAATTCCAATTACCAAAATCCACCAACAATAGATTGTGAGCCACATCAGGTCGAGATGGGCCTAAGAAGCCAAAGACCAAAAGGCCCTATCAACACTTGACAAACCCAACCCCCCCCCCCCCCCCCCCCCCCGATTGTCTCGTTGCCATCGTAAAGGTAAGGAGAGGGGGGAGATGGGCTTCTCAAGCGTGTAGTTGATCTAGTCAAGGTAAAGTCCAAGGTGAAGACATTTGATCTGGCATAGGGCTGAGGTGAAGACTTCTAAGATGGCATGGAGTCGAAGCGAGGAGGTTTGAGCTAACATAAGGCCTAGGTAAAGACATCTAAGTTGATTGACACGAGGGCCAAGTAAGTATGACATATCCAATCAAACTACCTTCCAGGGTAGAGATGAGTGTTACAATTCCGAGGTAGAATATGAGAGGTCTGACATCTTTGGTTTGAGTAGCTGGCCCTCCATCCAATCAAAGCACATGACTGCGAGGCTTAAAGTGCGAATTGAGGTAAAGAATTCACAACTCGAGGTAGGTGCTCCAAGCTAAGGTGAGAATACTATAGGTTACGTCTTGTTAGAGCCATAAGGCAGAAGTGCTGAGTAGACCAAACCGAACTAAGCTTGTCATCGCTTGAGTAAGTGCAATTTAATTAATCTGAGGCAAAGTACCATTGAGGTGTTGAGCAAGTGGAAGTCAAGGGGACTTTGGAGGAACTTCTTATGGAAGCAACGTTTCAAATTATGACTTTATTGCGCCTGTTTTGAATGCATTTAATGTGATGTGATAGGAGTCCTATTACAACAAACTAGCATGCAGCTGCATGCGTTTTGTCTTTTGAACATAGCTGTCCAATCAAAACTAACTCCACGCATCCACATCATAGCGTTCAAAGGGATTGGTGCTTATTCCCATTCCTATAACCACCAATACAGTTTCCAAGACTCTTTGTATGTATAAATACTACAATCACTTTAACAAACTATTCTTTCGCAATTTCTTCACTATAAACTCCACTTTCTTTTCCTCCATCAACCTTCTTCATGAACTTCTCTTCAGATTTCATTCTCATTTCTTCATCAATCATGTTGATGCCGATAAGTGAGAAGCTATCAAATGCATCGAAATATAATCTTAAAAACTCCAAGACCATAAGGAGTGATCCTCCCCCTAAAGGAGAGGACGAAGTCACTTCGTTAGCACAACTAAATGATGCCACTAAAATGGCAGTAGAGGCACCAGATAGGGCGAGGCTTATTAGTGCTATCCTTAGGGATGCTTATGTATATACTCCCTTGTTGCAAACTAGAGACTTGTTTGAGGCACTTAAGATAGGTGCAAGGGACTAAGTAGTTGAGTTTGTGGGAGCAAGGCCTCCCCTCCTAGTTGGGTGTTAAGCAGTTTCATAGTTGAGCTGATTCCTAGCTGGATAATACAAGTACCAACAAGGAAAGAAAGGGTGCCCTTGTTGATAGGGGGGTGCTTCGCCTTCTTAGAAAAATGCTTAGTAATATGGCTCATAGAGTGTACACAGCAAGACTCGAGCCGTGAATGGCTTTTTGAGGTTCTGGAGGAAATGAGGAAAGGGTTGTGAAGGGGGTTTACACAGTGAATGTGTAATAGATATCATGCACTAAAACACAAACATAATCATAGGCTGAGCTCAAAATAAAGTTCGATACGACTCACGAATACTAAATGTCACTCAGGATTCAAATAAGCGTTAGATGCAACTCACTAACTCACTTAAATAAGGGGTTTACCACAATCTTAAGGTTAAGATTGATAAGAACATAAGAAAGACTAAAGAGTTTATCAACACTTAATAATCCGGAAAAGGTAAGCTCTACGAGCTCAGGAGTGTCCTTACTTAGAAAGGAATGTTCAAGTGTAATCACTATTTGAATATTCTTCATTATCTCTAAAGTCTGTTTTGGTCGATTGCAAATGTTGCTATATATAGCAAATCCTAAAAACCTTAATGGAAAAACTATAAATAATGTATAAGGCCTTAAACCCTAAAGAATGGGCCCATAATTAAAATAAAAAAAAATATTCACAAGAATACGAAACTACGCATTTAATAGAAGGAGTTGCATGTAGTCATTTGGTCTATCTTGGAAGGAATAGGATCCGAACTGGACGAAGTCGGCAACTGGTTGTTCGAGTTTAGGTAAGAGCCCTTAAAGTCCTGTAATGCTTGGCCAAGATACCTAAAAGATTGACCATAGTTTCCAAACTCTATGATTAGTTGGCACTAATCTCTCCATGTTGTGCTAAGTGGATCTTTAGTCTTGAGGTCTCGACTGTATGGTCTCTCAGCTTCTTAGCAAACGATAGACACCCAATTCCCACCCCCCCCCCCCCCCCCCCCCTTATTTTTTCAATAAGGTAAATCCTAAATAGGGAAAAATACAAAAATAAATAGAAAAATAAGGAAAAACCCAAAAAATAATAAATTTAGAAAAATACAAAAAAGAATAGAAGATTTAAGAAAAGCAAAATAAATAAATAAGAAGAAGAAGAAATTTAGAAAAAAATAAAAATATATATAATTTAGAAAAATACAAAAAAAAGATTTAGAAAAAAATAAATCTTTTAGATGGCTTAGTAGAATATGATAAAATAAAGAGAGGGTCATTAGGCTTGAGCTTATATTTGAATTTGGCCCAAGTTGACCCAAGATTTGAATCTGGCCCAAGTTGACCTAATTGCACAGATAAATAAGAAAAAACCAACAACCTAACTAGATAAGCACTTGGAGTTAATATTATGTATGACTTGGAGATCTTGGGTTCAATCCATGGAAAGTGCAAAATACATATTTTATTTTCTTTTCTCACTTCATCGCTATGTCAATGCCACATCATGGGCTACATCATTTACCAACTCACTTTTAAGTGTGGTAGGCACACTCCTACATGCGTTTAACACATTCTTATGTACATTTAACACACTATTACATACCCAACTTTGTATTTGGCATTACATGTTATCTAAGTTCGCCCAACCCAAACATAGAAGAAAATCATGTTGTATTTAATGTTTCCATCCTTCACTCGACCATAATACCTATATATAGGGGTCTACTCTTCATTTTCAACACACAAGAAAGTTTCAAAACACTTTAGAAAAATAAAAATTGAAGCTTCCTCTCTTTAGCATAGTTCCCCCCTCTCTCTCTCTCTCTAAGATACTATTCCCCACGGTGTTTTTCGACAAAAACCACCACCACCATTGGACTCCTCATACCTAAGAACCCTAGATTCAACACTCCAAATCTGATTTTCTAAGTCAATCTAAGCTGACCAAAGTCGACTGAAGCTGACTTGGCCCAACTAGAACCGACCAAAGCCAACCAATCTAACCCAAGCCAACTAGAGCTAACCAAAGCCGACCAAGTCGACCGAGCTGAACTGAGTTGACTCGAGCCAACCCGAACCAACCTAAGTCAACTTGAGCTGATCTGAGCCACCTTAAGCAGACCAAGCCTATCCAGCGCGAGCCAATCCAAGTCAACCTAGTCTATTACCTCTTTTTTTTAATTAAATTTTATTTACTTATTTATTTGTAAATGTAATAATAAATGAGAAAAAGAAAAAAGAAAAAGGGGGAAATAAAAAAGAAGGAAAAAGAAAGGAAGAAATAAAAAAAGAAAGTCCATTTTTATTTTTAGAAATAAAATAAGTAATAGATAAATAAATAAATCACTTAGAAAAAAAAATAGTTTTTCCTTAATAAATAAAATAAATGAACCCTTTTTCAAAATTAGGATCATACTTAGAATTTTCAAAAGTAAACATCGACTAAGGCCCTTTAGAATAATTTCCTTAAATAAATTGAATTGGGTAAAAAGGTAAACTCCACCTTTTTTTTGAAAGTTAAAATAAATCAATCCACTAAAGTTTTCAAAGGAATGAACTATGAAAGTTTGATCATGAATAACAGGTACATAGGCACCCGTATGTAAGTATAAGATAACTTAAAATATGGAAAATTTTCCTTTTCCATCTTTTGTAAATAATTGATCACTTTATCTTATTAGAATTAAATCAAGTCACATGTAGATAGGTTTCATTAAGGGTAATTTTGAAAAGTGAAATAAAAATGGGTAAGTTAAAAAAGCGGTACCCATTTAGGGTTTAAAAAATTAGCCCCCGGATCTAGATCTTTGGTTTGCAAAAATCGTTTTAAGAAAATTTGTTTTATTGAAAAGTCAGTAGCTAAGTTATAATCAATACACCTAATTGGTTATAACTTAACTCTTTTTCCCGACTACAGTTGGGTAGGGACTCCAAACAATTTTCAAATTAAAAAACTAGTTTGCTTTAAACCCTAGTCAAATGTCAATATTAAACATGTAGGATTTAATATTAATCAGTTTAAAGAAAACTTATTTATGAAAACCAGGAGGAAAAAACCAAGCTCGACGGCTTAGCAACTCCACTGGGGACATCAAGAAGGTTAACCACTTAAAAACTTTCCGAAATTAAATTTTCCTTTCAAAATACTCACGTTATCCATTTATTTGTTAATTTCATGTAATATACCTGTTTTTAAATTATTGTATTCGTTTTTACATTGAGACATTGGGGGAATGATTGCATCAAGGATGCAAATTAGATACGATCAGACTTAAGCCATCCTAGAACCTTAGGACAAGAAGCCATTATGTAAGTTTTAGGTGTAGTGGGGCAACTACCGCTCATAGGTGATTAGGTTGCCCCACTTAAACTTCGGTGTAACCAAAAAACTATTTTTCAAAAAAACACAAGGTCATAGAGTTTAAGGACTTATAGAACCCACCCTTCTTGTATACATTTTTCAGGTTTGGCGAATAATTAATAAAGCCACCTTGTTGTGAAAGAGAAGAAGAAAGAATGACAAACCCGAAGTTTCTTTCCCTATATCTTTTCCCAGAATTCACTCTTGGGTTCTATTTATCCGTTATTAACTTCATGTGTGTACTATTATCATATTTATTTTTTCATACCACATGCATTGAGATATGGGGGGGGGTCATTTGTTGCATCAAAGATACAAGGTAGATGCAATCAAACCTAATCCGTCTTAGGACCCTAAGAGGGGGGGGGCATTGTATAAGCTTTAGGTGCTAGTGTAACCATTGCTTAGCGTTGATTAAGCCACTCCGCTTAACCTTGATGTGACTAATGAAAGTGTTTTCTAAAATCAAGTGAGGTCACAAAGCTTAAGGACCTTTATAACCAACTTTGATTGCATATATAACTTTTAGACTAGCAAATAAATAGTAATGGAGCATGTCACCTATGAAAAGTCTAAACATTATCAGAATTCTATTATACCAAAGAATAAAAAAAAAGAGTTGTAATATACATTCCTTGTACTACCAAATATAATTTTATCCTTTCATATAGAACTTTTCCATTGTAAAATTGTCGTTTCCTTGTAAATTTAGTATAAATAACATTCTTATGTAACATTTCAATTTCCCTATATTATAATAATGGAATTCTAGTAAGGTCTCAACCCTAAACTCTTTTTTATTGCCACATTACTATTTAGTCGCCAGTTCCCCTCTCTCCATTTGCATGCCCTCATATTGAATTTTTTATTTTCCTATAAATATTCATTAGTTTCTGTTTGAATAACATCATGAGAGTCGTGTAAATCCTTTCTTCTATATCTTCTACTTTAACTCTTTCTTTTATCCTATATATCCTTAGGATCATTTTTTCTTAGTGAATATTTAGGCTTTTAATCCCTTAGAAATGTTTTTCTACTCCTTTCTCATAACTTGTAGGTAAGTCTCATCCTTATATTTAATTTTTCCTTTACTCTCTCTCTTAAAAAGAAGAGTATTCTCTCAAAAAAGAAAATAAAATGAAGAACTTGCTAACAGGCGATGATTCTTATCTGGAGTAATGGCCAATAGCAGAAATAATAACAAACTTGCTGGCACCAACCCTGTAAAACTAAGGTTTCGTTCATCGGAGCAAATTGTAGAAAAAATCACAAATCAATTAAGTTTCTTTGCTAATAGTTTTGCTTTACTTAGAGCCACATCAAATGAAGAGCACTTCAAGGCCCACTGTCGAAAGAATATTGAGGCCCCACCCTTAGAAGCAAAAGAGAACTATACAAAGGCTAATCCAACTTTTAAGTCTTTTGAATTAGAAGGGATCTATCCAAAAGTCAACGCAACTTTTAAGCCTAACACATATTCATTCCCAATCAATAAAAGGCTGATTAACTTTAGGGCCAACTAGTATAGTTTAAAGAATTGGAAAAGAAGTTGACCCAACAAATCACTGAGAAAATGAGGGTATTTGGGGGCTATGATGGATTTAAGCAAGCTAGGATCACTAACCTTTCTGCATTTGATGTTAAGGCTTACCTAGAAAAATTCAAAATACTAAAGTTTGAATAGTATAATGGGACTGAATGCCTAAAGCTACACACCAGATTATACAGTCGCAAGATGGGCAATTACATTCAAAATAATAAACTCATGGTACAAACTTTTCAAGATAGTCTAACTGGGCCTGCATTGACTTAATATTCCTAGCTCGATCTTAGCTAGATCAATACTCGGGAGAAATTACCCCGAGCATTCTATGAGCAATACAAGTTCAACATTGAGATAGCTCCTTTAATTTGGGACTTGTACACAAGAAAAATGAGTCATTTAAGGAATACACCCAAAGATTGAGGGGCATGGCAACCAAAATCATTCCTCTTCTCCCTAAAATAAAATTAATATATATCTTTATTGACTCATTGGAGGAACCATATTATGGACACATATTAGGTAATACGATCACTAGCTTTGCGGACATTATACTTGCCGGGAGCTGAATTAAAGAAGCCATAAGAACAGGGAGACTGACTAGAAAAAGACCAACCCTACTAGATTCAGGAGCATATATAAATATTAAAACAAGCAAAAAAGGACCAAAAATACCCACAAGAAAGTTCACTCGGATCCCTACCTCGTTATCTCAATTCTTCGACCAACTAAGAAACGAAGGCTTATTGCAACAGAAAGCCCTAATGCCAGGATACAAGTTGAGGAAATACAACCTAAATGCACAATGTGAATATCATATGGGTCAGTAAGGGCATTCTACTAACAATTGCTAAGAATTGAAGAACAAAGTTTAAGACCTAATTGATGCAGGGGCAATCTAATTGGACTCAATTCAAGGATAGGGTCAGATTTCACGACGTTTGTGAAAGGCAAGTGATTCAAATAAAGTGTTTTGTTCATATTTCTCCTATTTTAAGATATCTCATTAGTTAAAAGGTTTAGAATGAAAAAAGGCAAGATAAATCCCAAACACCAACCTTATGACACTTTGAGAGTTGAGTAGCATCATTGTAAGGATATTGGACTCATTCCTTAAAGGAAGTCCATCTTGCATTTAATACCCAAATCAACATGAAGTTAAGCAACAATATCCCGAACACAAGATCCTTTGGCAACCTATTCGACCTTTTATTAGGGTATTCTCAAAAATTAAACCCTGTCAAGAATCACTCCCACAATGGGGAAAAAAGGAGGTTAGGAGTATCTATTAGAAGAAAAGAGTTAAAACTAATTTGTACTTACTTTAGTTGCATCAATTCAAAGGTAATTGTTAACATTGATAACTAATTTCCTCTAAGATGAAGAAAGGCATCTATTATAAACACTAAAACCACATACGCTTTAAGCTGCAAGCTAAAAGAAAGAATAATCATTTTGTCTTAAATGAAAAAGAGAAGAAGCAAGAAAAAAGACAAAAAATGAGTAAGTGTGAAATGAAAAATGAAAAGTGTGCTTAACACAGACAAGGTGATTAATTCCAGAGCCCTAAAACCCAAAAGGACAAGGGGTACAAAAACTTATTCCTAAATTAAGACCCACATCTCAAATAAAGGCCCTAAAAACACAGTCAAAGCAATTAAGCTAGAAAGAAGCCGAGGTAAATACCAAAGTTTTCCCCTAAAAAAATTATGATCTCCAAAGAAATTGAAACTAATACATGGCTCATGGACCACCCATAATTTCACCCTTCCTTCTGATTAAAGGAGATAACTTATCCTTAGTAAAAGTTACATTTGAAACTGGAACAAACATAATTTTAGTTTTACCTATAACGTTCTTAACTTGTAAACCCGGGCCAAAGAGCAATTCTTTCATAAAAAGCCATTTCAGTAATATTCATTTTTAAACCCAGGACCAAAAGCCTTATTACATTGCAATCCGAAAATGACCTAACAAATTGATTTAAAGCGTATTACTTACGAGGTAGACCATAATTTTTGGAATCAAAGTCAAAAGAAAGGAGTTTAAGCCAAGAGTGTGAAGAAATCCTTTTAGAATAAACCTAATTTTAACAAGATATCCTCTAATAAGAAGAAATTCGAAGAAGTTATGGAAAGTTATTTGCCCCTAAAGGAAAAAAAATGTTCTCTTAGACCAAAGTGGCCCGAAAGATTAAGTTCTTATGTCGCTGCCTACACACTACTAGGAGAATCTAAACTTGCTAGCATGTCGAAAAATTGGAATAAATTCAATTCCCTCTCGTTTTAGTCCTTTGGACAAGAATCCTCATTTCTTTTGAAAGTTGTCTTCTCTAGAGTCAACCCTAACAGTAAGCTTCTATCATTACCCCAGCAACATTTGTTTTCAAACAAGTTCACTTCCTATGATCCAAAGCTCAGGGATCTACTCCTACATAAAAATCTCTCTTAAGTTGGCCTTAAAGACTAAAATCATCCTCTTTGACATGATCGTCCTCATGGTTAATGTCACCTACCTCTCTTTCTAGGGAATTTATCCCTAGTGTCTACTCCATCTTTCATAATTGCCAATCAATAAATTTGTCTTTTTCAAGATTTTTTATACAAACTCCTTTTGCTTTTGTCCCTGTGGATCATTTGCTCTTTAGAGCACTATCTATGTAGTAAAAACGTCGGATCGCATGCTCTTAGAACGCTATCTTGACCTTAAAACCCTTGGATCTTATGCTCTTAAAGCACCATATCAGATTGTATGCTCTCAAAGTGCTATCCTAAGCTTGAAACTCTCGGATTGCATGCTCTCGGAGCGCTATCCCAAGCTTGAAACCTTCAAAGTGCTATCTTGAGCTTGAAACCCTCAAATCGCATGCTCTTAGGGCGCCATCCCGACCTTGAAACCATTGAATCGTATGCTTTTGGAGCGTTATCCTGACCTAGAAATCATCAGATTGTATGCTCTCAGAGCATTATCCTTGCTTAAGTTAAAACCCTTGGATTGCATACTCTTAGAGCGCTATCTTAAGCCAATCTCTCGGATTGTATGCTTTCAGAGTGCTATCTTAACCTTGAAACCCTTAGCTCTCATGCTCTCGGAACACAATCTTAACCTTGAAACCCTTAGATCCCATACTCTTGAAGCACTGTCTTGACCTCCAAACCCTTGGATCGTATGTTCTCAAACGCTATCCCAAGCTTAAAACCCTTAGATTGCGTGCTCTCGAAGCGCTATCCTGACCTTAAAACCCTTGGATCGCATGCTCTCAAAGCGCCATCTTGACCTTGAAACCATTGGATTGTGTGCTCTCGGAGCACCATCCTGACCTTGAAATTTTCGAAACGTATGCTCTCAAAGCGCTATCCTGACCTAAGTTAAAACCCCTAGTTCACATGCTCTTAAAGCACTGTCTTAAGCTAAACTCTCGAATCTCGTGCTCTCGGATCACATGCTCTTAGAGCGTTATCCTAAAACTCTCGGATCGCATGCTCTTGAAGTGCTATCCTAAAATGCTTGAATCGCATGCTCTTAGAGTGCTATCTTGACCCAAGTTCAAATGCTCAAATCTCATGCTCTCGAAGTGCTGTCCTAACCCTAGTTGAAACTCTCAGATCACATGCTCTACAAGCACTATCTTGACCTTAAAACCATCTGATTGCATGCTTTCGAAGCGCTATCCTGACCTTAAGTTAAACAATTAGATCGCATGCTCTTAGAGTACTACCCCAAGCTTAAAACCCTCAAATTGCATGCTCTTGGAGCACTATCTTGGCCTAAGTCGAAACTCTCGAACCGCTATCCTAACTTAAGCTAAACCCTTAGATTGCATGCTCTTGAGGGATTCCAAGCTTGAAAACCCTTGGATCTCATGCTCTTAGAGTATTATCCTAAGCTTGAAACCCTTAGATCACATGCTCTTGAAATCGTGACCTTGAAGTCGTTGGATCACATGCTCTCCGAGTGCTATCCTAACCTAAGCTAAAACCCCTAGATCACATGCTTTTGGAGCGCTATCCCGATTTCTCATCACTCTTTATAAACCTGCTAAGGTTAGTGAGCCTAGAAGGGCACAACTAAGCTGCATTTCTTCTCTTTAGCCCTTAGAGCACCCCCTCTCTCTTTAACCTTTTCACCAAATCCTCAATAAATCGAATCTAAGATAGCTAGCTATTTGTTGCCCTTCTTAGGTCAAAGTTACCCCCAGGGCAAAAATACTATCTCTTTTGTCTTTGTGGTAAAGTTTTATTTAAACTTTACTACTAAGAAGGATAGCTATAAACACCCAATTTTTGTCTCATTTTATTTTTTCAATAAAGTAAAAAGTCCTAAATTAGGAAAAAATAGGAAAAAAAAACCCAAAAAAATACGAAATTTAGAAAAATACAAAAATAAAAGATTTAAGAAAAGTAAAATAAATAAATAAATAATAATAAGAAATTTAGAAAAAATCACAAAAATATAAAGTTTAGAAAAATAAAAAAAGATTTAAAAAATAAATAAATCTTTTAGATAGTTTAGTAGAATATAATAAAATACAGAAAATGATCATTGGGCTTAGGCTTAAAGTTGAATTTGACCCAAGTTGACTTAATCCATATATCCAATTTACCAATAACCCAACTAGATAAGCACTTAGACTTGATATTGCATATAACTTAGAGATCCCAAGTTTATTCCATGGAAGATGCAAAATGCATCTTTTATTTTCATTATACACTTCATCGCCACATCATTTACCAACTCACTTTTAAGTATGGTAGGCACATTTCTACATGCATTTGACACATTCCTACACACGTTTGACACACTCCTACACGCACTAGACATACTCCTACATGCATAACTTTATATTTGGCATCATATGTTATCCAAGTTCCCCAACCCAAACATGGAAAAAAAATCATATTGCATTTAATATTTTCCATCAACCATGATACCTATAAATAGGGGTCTACTTTTTATTTTCAACACACAACAAAGTTTTGAAATACTTTAGAAAAACAAAAATTGAAGCTTCATCTCTCTAGCACAATTCCTTTCTCTCTCTAGGATACCCTTCTCTACAGTATTTTTCAATGAAATCCGTCGCCATCATCGGATTCCTCATACCCAAGAACTCCATATTAGATGCTCCAAATTTGATTTTCTGAGTCAATCTAAGCCAAACAAAGCCGACCGACCCAACTAGAGTTGACCGAAGCCAACCTAAGTCGAATTGAGCTAACCAAGTTGAGCTAACCCGATCTGCTACCTCTTTTTTTTAATTAAAATTTATTTACTTATTTATTTGTAAATGTAATAATAAATGACAAAAGGAAAAAAGAAAAAGGGGGAAATAAAAAAAAAAAGAAAGTCTATTTTTATTTTTAGAAATAAAATAGGTAAGTAATAGATGAATAAATAAATCACTTAGAAAAAAAAAATATTTTTTCTTTAATAAATAAAATAAATGAACCCTTTTCAAAATTAGGATCATACTTAGAATTTCCAAAAGTAAACATCAACTAAGGCCCTTTAGAATAATTTCCTTAAATAAATTGAATTGGGTAAAAAGGTAAACTCCACCTTTTTTTCGAAAGTTAAAATAAACCAATCCACTAGAATTTTCAAAGGAATGTACTATGAAAGTTTGATCCTGAATAACAAGTACATAGGCACCTGTATATAAGTACAGGGCAGCTTAAAATATGGAAAATTTTCCTTTTCCATCTTTTGTAAATAATTGATCGCTTTATCTTATTAGAATTAAATCAATTCACATGTAGATAGATTTCATTAAGGGTAATTTTGAAAAGTGAAATAAAAATGGGTAAGTTAAAAAAGTGGTACCCGTTTAGGGTTTAAAAAATTAGCCCCCGAATCTAAATCTTTGGTTTGCGAAAATCGTTTTAACAAAATTTGTTTTATTGAAAAGTCAGTAGCTAAGTTATAATCAATACACCCAATTGGTTATAATTTAACTCATTTTCTCGACTATAGTCGGGTGGCAACTCTAAACAATTTTCAAATTAAAAAACCAGTTTTCTTTAAACCCTAGTCGAAGGTCCGTATTAAACGCATAGGATTAAATATTAATCAATTTAAAGAAGACTTATTTATGAAAATCAGGAGGAAAAAACCAAGCTCAATAGTTAACTTAAGACAGGTTGGCCTCAACTTGGAGAAAGTCGTAAGTTGATTCCCATCACTTAGAGTACAAGCAACGCCTCCCTTTAAATGGCTTTAAGAAGGACCTCTTCAATTTCCACTAGTGCAGTCCAATATATGTCCCTCTTAATAAGTGGAAGAATGTAAGCGAGTAGCCGTACCTCTAACCCCATCTAAGAAGGAAAATGTTCTGTGGCCTTTTGGACTCCATCAAGGGCTAGCAAGATGATTATCTAGTGGTTAAGCTTCCAAATGAGGCAAGCTTCTAGAATAGTTGGACCGAATTGGTTCAAACAGGAGCCTAGAAGGAGCTAGGGCCCAGTAATGCTAAAGCCCAAAGGGAGATCCAAGCCTTTATGGCCATTAGATATGGCAACAAAATTAATGTCACGGAGACGGTCGAGAGGTACTTCAAGTATTCAATCTCCAAGCTCTTCCCCAGCATAATGAAGGCTATGGAGAAGAAGTGAGCTGAAGGTACAAGTTCACTGTTTTACAAATAGTTCCATCTAATTATGTAAATTTATGCTTCATCCGATGTCATTAGAAGGAGCTAAGGCCTAATTATGTTGAAGCTAAAAGGGAGATCCAAGTTTTCATGGCCCTTAGACATGGCAATGAAATTAATGTCATGAAGATGATCAAGAGGTTCTTCAAGTATCTGATCTGTAAGCTCTTTCCCAGCATAAAGAAGGCTGTAGTGAGGAATCGGGCTGAAGGTACAAGTTTTTTGTTTTATGAACAACTCCATCTAATTGTGTAAAGTTGTGCTTTGTTCAATAACATGAGAAGGAGCTAGGGCCCAATTATGTTGAAGCTAAAAGGGAGATCCAAGTCTTCATGGCCCCCAAACATGGTAACGAAATTAATGTCACAATGACGATCAAGAGCTACTTCAAGTATCCGATCCGTAAGCTCTTCCCCAACATAAAGAAGGCTGTGGTGAGGAATTAGGCTGAAGGTACAAGTTCATTATTTTACGAACAACTCCATCTAATTATGTAAAGTTGCGCTTCATTCGACATCATTAAGAGGAATAGAAAGGGGCAAATCTTCTTTATTCATGTTGGTTACGATAGAATCGATGAATGGTAGTACTTTGTATTTGGTCTTTGATTTGTTTTCTTTTTTCCTTACTACTTACTTGATTCTTTGTAGATAAGAGATTAATTGAGAGGATTCCCCATCCCTTGGTAGATAAGCTAATGAGAAGTCTGTAAGCTAAGTTAAAGTTGACCACCAAAACATTCGAACCTAAGGACAGGGTCATAGGGTTGAGGTCAGGGGTTAAGGAGACCAGTAAGGTCAAGTAGGTTGCTCTAGCTCAAGGGTCCCCAAGTGGAGCTGTTGGCTGCCGATCCTATAAGTGTGGCTCTTTCTTCCACTATCTTCATCCCTACTTTTATGCCTATTACCATGGAGGACAAACCTGTCGATACTAACGACCTGGATGTGGTGATGCTTCCTTCTCCTAATGGAGGTAAGGAGGAGGGGGTCAAAGCTAGTACCCCATTCAGCATGGCTGGGTAGAAGAGGAAGGCGCCCAAGATTGCAAAGCATGCAGTACCTAGGGCTAAGAAATAAAAGCTCACAAAGAAGGTGCCTTTGAGTCAAGTACACTTATATGAGTGGCCAACGACTCGCCCCTAAAAGTGCATTCATAAGCTTGGTGTTGATAGTCAAATCTCATCCTTTGAATTCACTTAGCCATTCAATTAACAAAAAGCCAAGTAACTATATTCTCAATAGGCATCGACTAAGATAGTTTCATATCTAGTTTGAACTTAAGAAAAGTAGCGCAAATGATTATCGTCTGGTACAATTTCATTACATAATCGCCTACTATTCCTATATTTCAGGCATGTTCTTAATCATGAGGTCTCTACGTGTCTCATGATCAATGATTAACTACTGTTTCAGACACCCAATATTCACCTATAAATATAGAGAAAAAGCACTATAAGAACTCTCTCACAATCTTTAACTACTTACTGATCTTCTCTTAAACACATTTACTGACTTAGGCATCAAAGTTGCTATATCAAACCAGCCCTGATACTGTTTAGTTTTTTGTGTTTTACAAGAGTAAGGTTTCATTCTAAAATCACCTATCAACATTTGGTGCCATCTGTTTCTATTACACACCCAAATGGCAAAGACTAAACTAACTCGGATTGCAAGTGCTAGTACTTCATCTTACCACCACAAAAGGGGAAGTAAGCACACGAATGGATAACGTTTAGCTAAGCCGGAGCAACTTTGCCTCAACTTCACCAAAGAAAACCAAGAATTGAGCAACAAACATGAAGATATCCTTGATCTCCTCCACAACAATTTCCACCCAAGTCAAAACAAAGAACATGGCAATCACAATGCCGAGAATAGTGATAATTCGATCTATTCTCCTGAATTATCGAGAAAGTAAGCCGAAGTTACAATGGGACCTTTGGCATCTATGCTTAAGAAAAATGATAATGGAAAACAATCACGATAGGTGCACCATACAAGACCCTGCATGTTAGCACCCCTGCTACAATGAGTAAATAATTTTAAATTAAGAAGAGCCCTTTCATCCCTAAAATCTTAGACAAGGTTATACTACGGTACATTAAGTTACTGCAATTCAAAACCTATGATGGAACGAAAGATCCTGAAGATCATCTTGAGTACTAAGACACCTTAGCTAAGTTGCGCAACTTCAATGATGCCGTAGCTTGCTAATCTTTTCTCTCAACACTATGGAATGCAGCAAGTACATGGTTCAAGCACCTAAAGCCGAGTAATTCCAACAAATATTGAAATTTTCATTACGATAGGGACCATAATACTTATGAGTGTATTCAACTTAAGAATACGATTAAGGATGCAATTTAGCAAGGGTACTTAAGCAAGTTTCTCGTGCATGATGTTGAGAATATTGAGCAACCATCTCAAAGGAGATGAGAAGAGCAAGAGAGTGTCACTCATCCAACTCAAATTAGGAAAGATGTGAGAGATGGAAGCAATAGTAGAGCACTAAATGGTATAATTAATACAATTGACGATGAACCTTCTGCCATAGGCCAATCAAGCTCTTTGGGCTTGACTAACACCATTCACTATGTTTGTAATGTTTAAGGCAAGAAGGTGAAAATTAACAATACAATTCCCTTCATAGAAGAAGATTTCGAAGGCATTCAAAGGCTCCACAATGATGCACTTATGATTAATGTAAGAATCGCTAACTTCGAGGTTAAGAAAATTCTAGTTCACATTAGAAGCTTATCATACATTATTTTCCAACATGCTTTTGATCAAATGAGACCAAAGATCAAGGCATAGCTAAGATCCTATAGCTATGAATTGTATGCCTTCAACAATCAACCAGTCTGGGTAATTAGAGTAATTTCTCTGCCAATCCAAATTAGAGATGAAGAGCATGTTGTGGAAGACAAAGTAAACTTCCTTGTTGTCAAGTGTTGGTCCCCATATAATATTATCATGAGACGGTCGTGTCAGCACTTATTTAGCATGGTCCCTTCTACTGCCCACCTCAAGGCCAAATTCTCCACTTCTACTAGAGTTGGTATATATAAAAGGGATCAACAGTTGGTAAGATCATTGTATATAAGGGCGTTATGGTATAAAGAAATTTTTCAAGTTGAAACTTGCCCAAAAGGAAAGTCAATCAGCGTAGATAATGCTGAGGACGAGAGAGAAGAAATTTTGCTAAGAAATGATCTTGAGAAGACAATAGGGTTAAGGAAACCTTTGCTAGTAGACATCCGCCAAAGTTTGATTGACTTTTTGCAAGATAACACCAATGTATTCACATGGTTTACCTCAAATATATCGAATATCCCTAGAGATGTCATGGTATACAATCTTCAAATCGATCCAAGCACAAAGGTGATTCAATAAAGGAAAAGACATTTTGCCCCTGAGAGGCAAAAAACCATAGAAGAAGAAGTCTAAAAACTCCTAAAATTAGGATTCATTAGGGAAGAGCCTTATCTGACTTAGCTAGCCAACTATATGTTAGTTAATAAGTCTGATGGTAAGTGGTGTATGTATATGACTTCACAGATCTAAATAAAGCCTGTCCCAAAGATTGCTTTCCCTTACTAAGAATAGATTAGATGGTTAACTCAATTGCCAGGTGTGATTTACTCTCTTTTATGGATGCGTTTTTTGGCTACAATCAAATTAAAATGGATAAAGAAGACGAGGTTCACACGTCATTTGTCACTAACTTTGGAAAGTACTGTTATACGGTAATGCCCTTTAGGCTGAAAAATGCTAGTACAACTTATCAACAGCTTGTCACCAAGATGTTCAAGTCTCAGATTCATCGGAACATCAAAGTGTGTGTTGACAATATGATTGTAAAAAGCATGATAAAAGATTAGCATCTCATCTATCTTAAGGAGACATTCAGCACTCTAAGGAGATACAACAAGAAACTGAATCTACAAGTATGTTTTTGGTGCTACTTCCAGAAAGTTTTTAGGATACATGGTTACTTGGCGAAGTATTAAAGCAAATCTAAGAAAGATTAATGCAATCATAAACACGAAATCTCCTTATACTGTAAAGGAGGTACAAGAGCTAATTCGGTATATCGCCGCCCTTAACAATTGCATGTCAAGAAACGCAAACAGGTGTGCGAAGTTCTCTAAAATTTAAAAAAATCCAAGAGATTTCAAGTGGACAGATGAGTGCGAAGGAGCATTTGGCAAGCTTAAAGAATTTCTCCCATCACCACCAACACTCTCAACACCTATACTAAGAGAAAGTTTATATTTATACCTATCAATCGATAGCCGAGCACATTGCTCTGTGTTGGTCCAAATCAAAGGCAAAGAGAACCAGCTAATTTATTACATGAGTCATGTCATACAAGGACTGGAACATTGATATACCAAAATTGAGAAATATGTTTTAGTAGTGGTTCTCTCGGTAAGGAAGTTAAAACCATACTTTGAGGCTCATCAAATTGTAGTCCATACTAATCAGCCTTTATGACAAGCTTTACAATAGCCAAATTCCTTAAAAAGGATAATGAAGTATGCTTTGGAGCTTAGTGCTTATGGCATACAATACAAACCCAGAACGACATTAAAAGCTCAAGTGTTAGTGAATTTTCTAGTCGAGTTCACAAGTGAAGAAGATAACATAGAAATTACCGAAAAGCCGATGTGGAATCTATATGTCAATGGTTCTTCAACCAAAGAGGGAAGTGATATGGGTCTTATCCTGTAGGGACCCCATAACGTCAAGATTAATTATGCTTTGAAGTTTAGATTTTTAGCTAGTAACAATGAAGCAGAATATGAAGCCTTAATAGTTAGACTCAAATTGGCAAAGGAAGTTAGTGCCAAGAAAGTTGATTTCACGAAGGAAGAAATGAGCAAGTACTTATCGATAGTATGAACGCTTACAAAGGAATTTCAATCAGTTTTTATTCACAAGACACCAAGGACCAGGAACATTGTAGTTGATAAGCTATCAAAGTTCGCCAGTATGGCAATCCTCGATTTGAATGACAAACTCTTCATCGAATTTCTCCCTAATAAGAGTTTACAATTGTTTAGCAAAGCTTTGAATTGGTTCCTTACTTGAAAGAAAGGTCCTGGATGGACCTAATTGTAGATTATCTGAAGGACGATGTACTTCTTGATGACAGGAAAGAGGCTCAAAAGTTGATTTATCAACCTACAAATTACACATTAATAGATGATCAACTGTACAAATACGGTATTTCCCAACCTTATCTTTGATACCTTCCTTTAAAAGATGCATAACGAGTATTATCTAAGCTACACAGTAGTGTATGCAGCAACCACGTAAAGGGACAAACATTTGATATCCTTACCCCACAACCCAACTATTACTAACCAACAATGAAAGATGTTGTGAGAACATTTATTCGGTAGTGTCTACAATGTTAAAAGCATGAAGTGTTGAATCATGTGTCTTTTACTGAACCATGCTGCCTAACTAATACCTAGCCTTTTGTCCAATGGGGGTTATACATACTTGAACCATTTCCAAAGACTATGGCCTAACGATAATTCATCATTATTGTCGTAGATTATTTTATCAAGTGGGCGGAGGCCGAAGCATAGGTGAAAATCATTGAACAAAAGGTAGAAACTTTTGTTTTCAACTTCATCATATCAAGGATTGAGGTCCCATTTATAATAATAATAATAGATAATGGACCATACTTTGATAATGAAAAATTTCAAGCATTTTGTGAGAAACACGGCATCCGTCTAAATTACACATCTTCTGACTAGTGGGCAAGTGGAAGCTGTTAATAATATCATCTTACACCGCTTGAAGATGAACACTGATTAAGCTAAAGGCAAATAGGCTAACGAATTGCCGGATGTTTTATAGGGATACCGGACTACCCATAAGACTGTAAAAGAGGAAATGCCCTTTAGATTGGTGTATGGTACAAAAGTAGTGTTGTTGATTAAATTAGACCTACCCATTCTATGCACACAAAATTTCGACGTAATGACCAACCAAGTTGGTTTGATGGCTAATTTGGGTATTATCAAAGAGATAAGAGATGTCATAAGAACGAAAGTTGCAGCACACCAGCACAAGGCAGCCAGGTATTATAATCAGAAAGTGAAACAAAAGGTTTTTCGGCCTAAAGATTTGATCTGCATGAAATTAGAAGCAACTAGCACATGAGATGGATAAAGAAACTCAGTACAAATTGGGAAGATCCTGTTAAGATCCAGGAAGTCATAGGCGAGAGGGCCTATCAACTAAAGAGGTTAAATGGAACAATCATTCCTTGAGCATAGATTGTTGAGAATTTGAAGCTCTATTTTAATTAATCCCTTTAATGCTTATCTCCACTTGCTTTGTAAGGCACTAGCCTAATTCTTGTTTCAAATGTGAACACTCATTCTAAGTTCCAATGTTGACTTGTTTTTATTCTTGATCATTTGATGATTAGCAGATTATTATCAAGTCCAAGTTGTACAATGAATGAACTAGTATTTAATAAGTTCAGACCTATTGTAGTTAGAGAACTTTATAACGTAGGGGGAAAGTTGAATAACAAATGTTTTAGTTCTTATAAGCAATCTCGTGGCTTAAATAAGACAACTAGTCCACATCCCAAATAATTAACAGACGTAGTCTTTAAAAAGACACCCAACACATCTCGTGTAAAATGAGATACGTCGAGAAAATTAGGCGTATGAAGTAAAACATGCTAAGAAAAATTGGCATGTGAAATAAAACATGCCAAGAAAATGAAGCACATGAAATAAAATGTGCCAAAACTATTAAAGTAGACATAAGAGGAAATGTGCATAATATTAATAATGAATACAATAGTGAATGTTTGACCATTCAGCCAAATCTTGTCCATACAACTCCGTAAAAACAAAATACAATAATAATCTTAAGATTTTAAGTTGTTCTTAGATTGAGCAAAGACATTCTCTTGATCAGAAGCTAAGACCTTACTAGAGCATATCTCTTTCTCAGCGCTAGGGGTTTTGGAGTAAGTAGATGTTTCTTTACACATATAAGGGATCTCTTTGGATAATTGGTCATCGTTATCACCAAGATCTTTGACACAAACTCTATTATGATCACCCTATATTTGGACCTTAGCACCTATATCTTTGCCGACTTCTTCATCACAGCTACTAATGTTATCATCGACGTAGGAAAAATCTAAGCACAAAAGGACGTATTTAGGGTGAAACTTTAAAATCTGTTCCCTCATCGCTTATACCCCCTCCATTAGCTTCTTTCTCAATAATCTTTTATATTGTTAACTTAGAGTCATGATCTCTAATGCTTCTTCAATAAAAGGCCTTTTCTTCGCTGTCTCCTCTAATTCGACAATATAACTTTGCAATTTGGAGCTATTGGTCTCTAGTACTTTTATTTGCACCTTAAGCATGTCTTCCTCATCGCTCATTGACCTAAATGTTCAGCCTAATCCTCAGCACTCTTCACTTTTCTTACGAAGCTCCTCCTTTATGTCTTTGACCTCCTTATATTTCTCCTCGCTCTTGGCCTTAAGGCTTAAGACTTCATCGGCCACTAGTGAATGCGCCAATTTCTCGACAACCACTCCTCTTGATTTTCTTAGCCTCCATCTCGACCTTAATTCTTACATTCTTAACTGCCATAGTTTAAGCCTTCGAAGAGTTGTAGGCATCCTTAATTTTTTGTAATAAGTTGACAATAAAAATAATAAATTCATTGGATCACTCGGTAGAGCAATAAATTATTATTATCTTCTTTATCTCCTTGTTGGCTTCATCCAAAGGTTGCTAATCTACACAAAGATAGGATTGTGTCAATAATAGAACATTTGCCATAAGTAAAAGGATTCAATTGATACTTACATCATACAATTTAGCTGCAATGTATGCCTTATTATAACCGCCTATCCTATAAACATCCTTCTTCACAATCTCCTTATCCCTAGGAAGAATGATGCCTTCTATTAAAGCTAGGGATTTAGTCCTATTGCCAAAGGCCGAGTCAGTATGGAGGATATTGTGGCCCCAGTATGGAATAAAATACTCACTTACCTTGCTATTAGGGACAAACTCAACACTATTGATGTCGAAAGTTTTGTTCCTCATAGCCTCCTTCTTCTTTTCATCTAAAGTCTTGGATCTCTTACACGGAGGTTGGCTAGCAAGTTTCTTCCTATTTCTTTTACTTAAACTCAACACAATATCTGTTAGGAGTGATAGTCCCTCGATAACCTCATGATCGGTGATTTGAGCCCCATTACAAACACCAATATCTCAACTAGAATCTCTAGACACTTCATCTAGAGAAATATTTTCCAAAAGTAGAATCAATGCAACTTGTGTAGCCTCAACAACCCTAGGCTTTTTAGTCCCTTGTACCTTGTCTGTAGGATAAGACGCCTTCTTTTGAGTTACTACTTGCTTTGTCGCTTTCCCTTGTGTGTCCTTCTTCAAAGCAACCAGCCAGGTCATAGTTACCTTAGCGCTTGCTTGTCTGTTGGCTTTGAATTTTTTGGCCTTTACTTGGACCAACAGTTTAGCTGATCTACATTGCCTACACCCATATCTGTAATAAAAAGTAGAAGCATTAACAAGAAAAATAGAGAAATCAAGGATTTACGTATTCCATGCCAAGAAAAGCTTAAAGGCAACTATTCTTCCCCCAAGTCACAAGAACGGCTTTCCTTTTATAGCTCTACTCAATACGGCAATTACTCAATAGCATACCTTCTTGCTTAGAGAAGATTTGCTCCCCATTTTTCATATTACCTTATTATTCTCTTGGCATCCTAGAAAAACATTTTGTTTTTTCTTCTTTCTTAAATCTTTTTTTCCACAGCAGCATCATTCAACATCAACTTAATATCTTTAGTACGAATAAGTTCAATCCATTAGGTCCAAAAATCTAATTCTTCATCTGATATAATAGACACAAACTTGTCATAACACTTGTAGATTTTGGACTCCAATTCGTCTATGAATTTCTACCTATGCCTAGCGACTACAAAATACCAACCATCAGGTTACCTCCTTACTGTAAAGAAGTACTTAAATAATTTAGGCGTAGCCTTAACTTCAACCTCTTCACAAACTATCTTGAAAGCTACAAGAAGCCGATAAGTGTTTAGCAAGAACATGCTTGGCACAACTCAGAAATGGTTAAAGAATTGCTTATGAAAGTAGAAAATAGGAAGCGTAGTCCAAAGTCAAGGTATTTCAAATAAATGTGAAACTCGCACTCCTTGGGAAAGAAAATCCTTTCCTCCTCTCTTGGCCTTCATAGATTCCATATTTCAAGAATATCTTGGTAATATTTATTATATTTGAAACAAGAACTTTATTGGTAGCACTTGCCACTCCGTTTGGAGAATCACTAAAGTAAACTACATTATTATGTAAATACCTACCTACAGATCTTCCTTCTCTATCATCTAGATCGGTATTTGCTATAAGAGAGTTAATACAAGCAAGTTTTTCCCACCACTCCACTGCACTGTCAACTGAGTTACTCGAGGAATACGCTGTCTCACTTCTTTCTTGGGGGGGAGAATTAGCCTTAGTCACAGTTGCCTCAGAATCTGAAAGAACAAGTTGATGAATTATATTTCTAACCATACTTGATTTTGATTATATGATAAAAGTCACAAAACTTTTGAGAATTCGGAAGACAAAGATGAGATGTCGAAAACAAGTAAGAGCTTATGAATACAAATGAAAATAAAATAAGGAAATCTATTTTCAATATTGAAAATCCCTCCTATATGAACAATTTCCCCTCATAACCATAGCATGCTTCTAATAGGAATCATGCATCAATTAGATGGTATAGTACGGATTATTGACATGTGTTTTCGAATAGAGATTTGATGGTTATCATAGCTCTAACAGTTATTAGCCCCTATAGTGTAATTATGGCTAGAGTGACAATTGTCACACGTGCTACCACTTAGTTTTCTGGATAGGCAGGAAAATTGAAGAGTTACAACCTTTTAGCTAGGATATGACCTATCATATTCTAAATAAAAATTAAAACTTTCATCATCATTCAGCATTTGGGGAACTTAGATTTTCACACTCCAACACCACAAACATAACATTGAGCTTTATTTACTCCTTCAGTCGAATTATTAACCATAGGAGTTAGGGGGCCAATATTGATAGTCAAATTTCATCATTTGTATTCATTCGGCCATTCAACTGATAAAAAGCTAAGTAACTCTATTCTCGGCAAATGCCGACTAAAATAGTTTCATATCTGGTTTAAACTTAAGAAAACTGGAACAAACAATTATCGTCTAGCATGGTTTCATTACATAACTACTTACTATTCCTATATTTCAAGCATTGGCTTAATTATGAGGTCTCCATGCATCTTATGATCAATTATTAACCGTTGTTTCAGATACTCGACATTAACCTATAAATACAGAGAAAAATCATTGCGAGAACTCTCTCACAATATTTAACTATTTACTGATCTTCTCTTAAACACATTTACTAACTTAGGCATCGGAGTGGCTATATCGAATTAGCTTCGGTATCGTTTAGTTCTTTGTGTTTTTTAGGAGTAAGATTTCATTCTAAAATTACCTATCAATAGTCAAAGATGAATTTTTTGATATCCTAAACAAGTTAAGGTTCCTAGGGATTGAGCTGGACTCATTCAAAGATGTACCATATGTCTCTTAAAATGAAGAGCCCTGCCTTCATGCTTCCAAGGCTGAGAACAAAAGGGTTAGGGGAAACTTCTGAGGCTAAAGTAGGAGATTTAGGGCAACGGTGTTACATTATTGCATCGGACTCTAAGCTATCAAGCTTCGCTAAGGTCTTATACCCCTAGCAACTACGCCATCCTCGAAGAGCTGTCCAGGGTAAGAAGAGGCAATGTTATGGAGATGGTAGGCCACTTAAGTACGTTCATCTAGCAGGTAAGCCTTTATCTTTTATAATTGATATCTTTCTTCATCACTGTTGTTCTAACCTTAGTCTGCATTTTTTTTTTCTTTTTTTGCAATATCACAACCAGGTGTTACTTCGGCTGAGCAACTACGATGCTATGGAAAAAGAGGTAAATAGCTTTCAAGAGGCATTGCATAAAGCCAAGAAGGACCTACAAGAGGTAGAGTCTTCTACTAATAAATATTTGGATGCTAATTGACACATGCATCACTCTTATGTGCAGGTAGTTGGGCTCAAAGGGAGGTTAAAGGATATGGAGTGGGAGAAGTCCGCTGTTGAAGACACCATTAAGAAGGCTAATGAGCTGAAGGCTCAGCTTGAAGATGAGTAGAAGACCAAGGCCTAACTCTCTTAGAAATTACATAAGGAGAGGGAAGCTAAGGCCAACTTCGAGAGAGAGAGAATGCCAAGCTAAAAGTGTTGGTCTCTTAGTTACAAACCAAGCTGGTGATGAAGGCGTTAAAATGTGATAGCCTTAAAACCACATTGTCGGAGCTAGCCAATCTAAAGGAAGAGTTGGAACAGCAAATCAAGGAACTCTAGGGGACGGCTTTAGAGATGGAGGAGCTCATCTCCAAATTTGAGAGTAAGGAGGTTCATAGCAACACCATTGCTAAGAAAGCCATCACTAATTTTTAATTAACGGAGGAGTAGTTGGACAAGCTAGAGGACTTCTCCACCAAATCCGCTGACTTCATAAGGAAATAGGTTCTTGCTCATTATCTCAATCTCAACTTAGGTTTCCTTAATTTTCTAGATGAACGTACTTAAGTGGGGAAATTTGATAACTCTAATTTTAAACATATTTCATAGAGTGATTTTATAGTATTTTCCACACATTTTTTGTTTTCTTTAAAGAAATTGATACTTAATTAAGTAAAATGTTGATTTCAGGGTTTAAACGCATTCTAGGCTCGAAAACGAAGAAAAGGAATCAAGTTTCACTCAATTCCGAGTTCAAATGAAGAAGTTATGAATTTTTGAAGTTGTGCAGAAAATTTGCCTAAGTGCAGAAAATTACACGACCTGGGGATACGGCCATGTCCCAGGCCGTGTCGGGTGACGAAAACAGAATCTTTGAGATATACTATAAAAAGACATCTTAGGGTTTCAAAAAAAAAGGAGACATTACAGAAACAAAAGACACAAGAGAAGAGAGGAGATTGGAGAAGAACATTGATCAAGAAGCAAGAACGACATCGATTTCAATAATAGAGAGATTGTTCATCAAATCAAGAGGGGTTTTTATGCTTTATTTTACATTTTTTATGAAACTCGTTTTTAGATTCGTTATGATAGCTTAGAATTAGAGTATTTAGGATTATGGAACCTAGGGTTTTATGTAACCCTTCGATTGAATTATAATTTCAATAAAGTTTCTACCTTTTCTTGATTCAATGATGTCGTTAATTATGGATTGATAATTTTAGAGTGTCAATATATGATATTATGCATGTTAATTGAGAAATTGCATGTGTAATTATATCTAGGTATAATTGGAGAGAATTACATGTATACTTAGAGATAAGATACATGTTTCTTTCGGAAAGTTGATTGTTTGCATGGGAATTCATTACACGTTAATGCGATTCTAAATTATATTACTAAGTGAAGAGATTCCGGTAAATAATTTGGGATTAGGGTTAATATGCTTGAGAAAGATATTAGCTTTAATTGTGAATCCCTCCGGTCAAGAATAATAGAAATTGAATTGGATATATTTTAATAAGGTTACATGTTAAACACTAGGGGAAATAATTCCTAAATACATTATTGCATATTTGAAGTCGTTCGTAGTTTATTGCTTTCTAATTTGCTTAGTTAAGTCACATAATTAGTTTAGTTGTTAATTTCAGTATTTTTAATTCATTCAATTTATCACAATTTTTCGATTATATAATAAAGCTAAGGTTAATATTAGTACTCAAAATCTCTGAGGGAACGACTCGGACTCATATCCGCTATATTAAAATTGATAGGTGTGCTTGCCTAATATCACTTGGATTTCTTGAAGATATGAGTAAGGTTTAATTTGTTATAACACCAAAAATCGTTTTAAGAAACAAACCATAAAACCCTTACATGAAGTTGAAATATGAGCATGTAAAGTTGGTGTTTTGTGAAGACATTTGTTTAATGCTTTGAATGGAAGATGTTAAGCTAAGAAAATATTGAAATGAGAACTTTAATGGAGGATAAGCATGCTGGATGTGAGGGTTCCATAGTCATTTGGATGTTGATTTTGTTTCCATTAAGTTAAACATGCTCAAATCTAGACTTAAGTTAAGGAAAAATCCATCACATGAAGTTTTATGAAGAAACCAACTTTGTATAACATGAGCTATGATATGGGAGTTGTATTAAGTATAAGATCTTTTATTTCTTTATGTGGAGCATGAGTTAAAGGATCATTTGATGGAAGGAAACTTAAGTTAAGATTTGTATACAAGTAGTTAAGTGCATAATCTACCACCTAAACTTAAGGAAATGATGAAACAAGTTGAAAAACCAAGTAAGGACCCCTTGGAACCATCATGAACAGATCTGGAACGTGGGAGAATAAAGCCTAAAAATATGATAAAAGTGAAAGAACAAAGTGAAAAGATTAACTAAAGCAAGTATAGTAAGCATATAAAGCCTAAAACTCAAAACCAAGCTTAAAACTCCCAAAACAAGCCTAGAACTCTAAGATGGGCTTTCAATAAAAAATATGACCAGCACCTTAAAGTACCAAGAGAGATTGTTTTGAAGCCCATAAGAAATCCACCTAAGGCCCCATAAGCCCACCAAAGTCATTAACTTTAGTTTGAACCAAAAATAAGCCCATTTGACAACTTAAGCCCACTAAAGGGCCTAAGAAATGGTTGTTAGCCTTAGGGATATAAATCAAAGTTGTAAATCTGACCTCAAGGAGTATTTTAAGCTTAGGATGAAATCTAAAGACCAAGCCTAAAGGATTCCTCAAGTTATCAAAAAGCCCATTTACTAAACAAGGTCCAAAAACACTCCAACACATGAGGAACGCTACTGTTCTGACCTATGGACAGAATTGTATACCTCATTTAGAAAATCTAACCTTACCACATTAAAGTACACTTGAAAATGATGAAGATTGACTATAAGATCATAAAAATAGGATTTAAAACGAAAAAGTTATACGCGATTAAACTTTAGGTAAAAACCGGGAAAAATTACGAAAACTAGTTAAGAATATAACTTAAGGAAAATTTACTTAGTTTCTTAAGTATGTTTCAATTCCTTATAAAAATTATTTCAATGACCAAGGGACACCGTTTACGGAGACAACTTGCCTCCGGATTACTTTGACTAACCCATATGGTAGAGTGAGTAAATTCCCAATGACTCTTTACTTGATTGTGCTTGTAGAATATATGCACCTAAACTATATATATAAATTTGGATGCTTGTGGGATTGGGAGATGCATGTGTTTGAATTTATGGATGAATGCGATGACTTTTTTTAATTATATATAATAATGGGAATTGTTTGTAATGCATATATATATATGTGAATTGTATGGAATGAAATTGTTTGGTCACTCTAAAAATCAAGTTAATCACTTGTACGATTAAGAACTCAAAATGAATCATGATTCCCCATATTGCATACGGATAACACCGATTGCCGCTTCACACAGAAGATGGGAGGGGACTCACAGGAATACGAGTTTCCTACAGGATTGAGCACTAGCTATGCCATCATATATATTGAGTCCTAACCTAAGCTGATAAGCTTACTAGGCACTGGGAGATGCCAACCGTCGGCGAGGGGCCGAGTCTTATGGCTTCTGCTTATGGCGTGTGTTTGTAGAGTGCGGGGGCCACCACACCGCTAGACTTGGGATTTTAAAAGATATGATTTGATTTTAGTAAAGGAAGTATACCTATATATATAAAGAGAGAGAGAGAGAGAGAGAGAGAATTTTGTTTTGGCATGAGCACGATAGTGCAAATGAAATAAAATCCAAGGTCTAGAACCCGGATTTTGGTTTGGGTCGGTTAATTATCTCCAAACCCCGACTTCAGGGGGCGTAATTCTGAGTCGTATGCAGTTCCTAGGCCACTGCATGCGTTGTTTGGCATACTGATTGTTCATGCATTCATATGATTGTGCATTTAATAAATTTCTGTCATGTGATATTGATGAAGGTAATTATCTCACTAAGCGTAAGCTTACACCCCAACAGTTCTTTTCCTTGCAGGTTGATCGATAGTTGGGAATGGGATAGGAATTGAGCGTAGAGTGCTACCATGGAATCAGTATGATGAAAAGCTTGTATAGTTAATTCAGAATGCGACGAAAAATGACTAATGTCTCAATTAAGTTTAGTATCTTTAGTAAGTTTAAAATTTTCTAGAATTTTCTATCTTATTTCACTATTTTGGTAGGAGATATCAATTTTCTGCAGTTCTGAAGAACTGCAGAAAAATGGATATCCATAATTATTTATATTATATAATGAGCCAATGAACTAAGATTGGAAACTCTAGCAAATAACTATTTAGAGTCATGTAATCTCTAACTTACAAGGCGATTTTCTTATCATGGGTGCACACGTAATATGAAAATTTTAGGTAATACTACTAGGCCCCTCCTAAGGTCGCTACATGGTACGTATAATAGAGAAAAAAACATTGAAAACTTGTACATAATGGAACTTTTCATTTAAAATTTGACATGATTTACATAATGATATGCTAATCGAAATAAAGCTAAAGGTTATTAGCATTCCATGTACACAAGATGAGCACGAAGTCCAATATCTCTAATCTGTATGCTCCATTGCCCAAATTTTCTCTAACTTTGACCAAGTCTTCCCAATTGGGGGCTAGCTTGCCCTGTACTTCTCACGAACCCATGGCTTCTAACTTTTGGTAGACCAAGTCATCGACCTTAAACTCTATGTGTCTGACCTTCTAATCGTAGTATCTAGCTACTCGATGTTAGTAAGTGGTTACCTGAACAGTAGCAAGGTCTCTGACGTCTTTGATGGCGTCGATACTAGCTTGTAGTAAGGACTCATTAAGGATGGCATTGAAACTTTGAGTTTAGATATCGGGGAGCTCGAGTTCAATGGGAAAGACTACCTCTAACCCAAGCACTGGGCAAAAGGAGGTTTCTCTTATGGAAGGGCGATGGGTAGTCCTATACCCCCACAAAATGTTAGGTATTTTATCGGTTAAGGCGCCACAAGCTTGGCCCACTCGCTTCTTCAAACCATCAAGGATGACATGATTTGCTGCTTCTACTTGGCTATTCGACTGGATGTAGGCAACCAATGTGAAGTGTGGCAAAATGCAATGCTTAGCACAGAATTCCTTGAATTTGGGGTTATCAAACTGACACCCGTTGTCCATGATGAGGGTGTAAGGGACCTTAAATCGAGAGAGGATGTTATTCCTAACAAAGGACTCAATAATCCTCTTTATGATTTTTGCTATGGCTTCAGCCTCGACCTACTTAGTGATATAGTCGACAATAACTATGATGACCTACCATCCTCCCAAAGCCTTGGGGAAGGCGCTGAGGATGTCAATGCCCCACTAAGTGAACAACCATAAGCTAATCAGGGGCTGGAGACTGGTGCTAAGTGCATGACTGATGGGAGTGTGCTTCTAGCACTAGGGGCACTTCTGAGCTACGACTTTAGCATCTTACCTCATGGTAAGCCAGTAGTATCTGAGCCATAGCACTCGAACATAAAGGGCTTAAGATTGAATGTGGTTGTTGTATACTCTAAAGTGCAACTCTTCCATAACGTATAAGCCCTTACCTTCTCGAAGGCATCTAAGCAAGGGAAGGTTGGCCCCCCTGCAATACATGATGCCATCGACCAACATGTAATTGGTAGCATGATATCGCAGCTTCTTTACCTTTCTCTTATATTCTGGGAGCGTACTTTGCTCCAAATAACTCTGGATGGGATCTATCTAGCTCAACTCTGATGCTGCTGCTATCAATTCCAAGACTTCTCCTATGCCTAGAGTTATGCTCTTTTTCTGTAGGTATTCTATGAAGATCTTCCCATCCTTCACTTCAGGCTTCTATATCCTAGTAGGATTTTGGATAGCCAATTTGTCGCTAACTTTTTAAGTCAAGAGATCTTCATAATGGTCCATGAAGGGAATTCAACAATAGGCCCTTCACCTTCTCCAAGTACCTTGCCATTGTATCGTCCCTAGCCTCATATTTGTCTTAAACTTGCTAAATGACTAACATAAAGTCCGAGAAGACTCGTAAGTGTTCAACATCAATCTCTTTTGCCAATTTGGGACCTACCATCAAGGCCTCATCTTTGAATTCTTTATTGCTAGTGTTAAACCTGAACTTGAGGATGTAGCACACCATGATCTTGTGTAAGTTAATCAAAACAAGACCCATACCTTGACCCTTCAAGGTAAATGATTCATCAATGTAGAGAGTCCACACTAACTTATCGTCGCCTAATAGTGCTTCCTCTTCTCCTATATATTTTACCATGAAGTCGACCAACACTTGTACCTTATAGGCCCTTCGTGGCTGATATTGGATTCCATACTCACTCAATTCCACCGCATACATTACCATCCATCCAGATGCGTCCAGCTTCTATAGCGTAGTGCATAGTAGCTAGTCTGTTAGCACATTGATCTAATGCACCTGGAAATAGGGCCTTAACCAACATGCTAAGATAACAACAGCTAAGGCGAACTTCTCTACCTGAGTGTACCTAACCTCAAGCCTGTGAAGCATGTAGTTGACATAGTATACAAGCCTATGCTCTCTCCCCTCTGCTCTGACCAGTACAAAAGAGAGTGCCTAGTTGCTTACGATTAGGTATAGAAATAGGTCCCCCCATTAGGACAAGCTTTGAGAGGACTAGAGGGTATATAAGGAAGTCATGCAGCTATTGGAAGGTTGTCGTACACTCCGAAGTCCATTCAAAACCCTTAGGATTTTTGAGGATTTTGAAGAACTCAACGCATCTATCTACACTCTTTGAAACAAACCTGCTCAACACAACCACCATACAGGTGAGCTTTTGCACGTCTCAAACCGAGGTAAGGGGCTTCATATCCCTAATGGAACATATCTTTTCAGGGTTGACCTTGATAACCCTTTGGGTCACTAGGAATGATGCGTACTAGAGCCAAGAACAAATAAAGTTAGTTGTAGGGATGGGTCCAAGTTTGCTAAAAGCTTGAAATGAGTAATGAAAATGCACAAGATATTGTTAAAGAAAAGAAATAAGTAAACCCATGAGCAGTTCCAAAGGGTATGATGCACCAGTAGAACTTTCAAAGACTCACGACATAGCTTGATATGATGCACAAGTTGGTCCGGTGATGTTACTCGCCACTTAGCCGTTCTTTAAGGGTTAGGGTAAGAGTAAAATAAGCAAACAAGCTAACGAGAGCAGTTGTTTAGTATATTAATGATGATGATGGGTCATGCAGCTACATGTACAGTAAGTATTTATATCCAAGAAACTAGGGCAACTTGCCTAAAAATAAAAAAGACAAAAAGGGTAGTACCCAAAAGAAGTAATGTACAAGGAATAATAAATGGCACAGTAGAAAATACAACTGAAGTGAATATCTTATACAAAGGATTCTGTCACATGGTTACTCGGATACATGGCTCGCTATGGTTAGGTGACTTTAGCGAAAAAAGACAAATTATGTACGGTCGATTGGAATTTTATTGAGCCAAGGTGCCGAGCAAGGGTGCCGAACAAAAGTTCTAATCAGTAATAGACTTGTCCAAGGAGTGGCTTAGCTGCTCAACACTAATGTTGTCAAGTTAAGGGTTAATTCGAACATGTTGAGCAGGAGTGAATGGAAGGGCCAGGCTGCCAATAAAGCTTTCATCCAATTGATAATTAATCTCTGAGAGACGTGTGGTCACTCAACTTGACGTAAGGAGTTAGTTAACAACAAGGAGCAACTCGGCCTTAATAGGGGGTTGATTGTAGCATAAGGATTCGCTTCATTAATCCTTTTAGTCCTCCAACTTGGCTACAAGTTAAAGACCCAGTAGCCCAATTCCTATGATTCCTTTCAAGTTAGTTTGGATTTAGGGTCAAATTTAGTAGGTCTTCATTCAATTCTCCTTTAGGATAATAAGGATTAAGGTCAGCAATGTTGAAAGTATCTAGGACCCCATAATCTTTGAGAAGCTCTAATCTATAGGCTTTGTCATTGATCTTTTGGAGGATTCTGAAAGGTCCTTCAACCCATGCAGACAGCTTGTTCCTCTTCTTGCTCAGAAACCTTTCCTTACTCAAGTGTAGCCATATTAGGTCTCCAGGCTGAAATTGTTTTGACGTCCTTCCCTTAGCCTTCTCTTACATTTTTCTAGCATCTTTGTCGATTTGCTAAGTGACTTTGTTGTAGATGTATTGCAAGGACTATGCTCAGGCTCTTGTGTTAGGGTCTTCTTGCTCAGATTTAGGTACAGGGGTATGATTAAAGGGTTGCTCGAGATTAAAGCCATGGACAACTACAAAAGGGGTTTGTTTAGTGGTGGCATGCATTGTTTTGTTGCAAGCAAACTCTACCATGGGCAAATAGATTTCCTAGTCAACCAAATTCTTACCCACCGTAGCTCGAAGTAGTGATCCCAAAGTACGATTGACCACATCTATTTAGCCATTAGTTTGGGGGTAATGAGAAGTACTGTATAATAGTTTAGTCCCCATCCGACACCATAGAGTTCTCCAAAAATGGCTCAAAAACTTTAGGTCTTTGTCTAAGACTACACTTCTCGACATACCACGTAACCAAACAATTTCCTACAAAAAGAGAGAAGCAGTAATCGAAGCATTGTTAGTCTTAAAGCAAGGCACAAAATGTGCCATCTTACTGAATCTATCTACAATAACTATTATGGAATCTTTGCCTCGAACAATTCTTGGTAATCTAAGAACAAAGTCCATGCTCAATTTAGTCTAAGGTCTTATCGGGGATAAGCAAAGGAATTTCTTTCCCTTGTTTGGCTCAGTATTTAGCCCTCTTAGATACGATATAGCCCTCAACAATCTAGCACACGTCTTGCCTCATCCTTAGCCAAAAGAATCATCTACTTAGTAGCTCACATGTTATTCTCTTGCAAAAATGTCCAGATAATCCTTTACTATGGGCTTCCCTGATAAGTAATCCCTTATTAAACGGGTCAATACATACAACTTTCCACTCTAGAATAAGTAACCATCTTCCACATGAATAATGATCCATTGTTGTTCCATCTACACATCGCCTGAGTATAGGTCCTGAGAATACTATTCTTTGATACTTGTAAACCTAAATAACCTAGTCTGCAGTTCGATTAAGAGTGCATGTCTTTTTGAAAGAGCATCTACAACTATGTTACTCTTCCTTTATTTATACTTGGTCATAAAATTGAATCCTTCAAGGAATTCAATCTACCTCACTTGCTACTTCGATAACTTAGTCTAACTTGGAGGTCCCTCAGCGGCTCATGATCGGTATAGATGACAAACTCTCTCGACAATAGGTATTGCTACCATGCTTGGAGTGCTTAGATAAGAGCTAAGAGCTCCTTATCGTATATGGAGTAATTCAGTCGAAGTCTTCTGAGCTTCTCACTATGGTAGGTAATTGGTCAACCTTCCTGCATTAGGACAACACCTAAACCAATGCCTAACGTGTAATATTCCAACTCAAATTTCTTCTTAAAGTCTAGTAAAGCTAATATAGGAATGGAAGTCAGTCTTTCCTTCACCTCGGCAAAACTTCTTTCCTCTTTTTCTCCCGATTTAAATTCGATGCTCTTCTTTGTTGGTTTGGTAAGGGGCGCAATGATGGTACTGAAATTTCTAATAAATCTTCTATAGAGGGATGCCAGTGCATGGAAACTTCTCACGTCAGCATAAGCAATCAAAGTTGGCTACTCTACAATGGCTCAGATCTTCTCGTCATCCATTTTTAAGCCTCCTTTACTAACCACATAACCTAAAAACACTACTTCCTCCTGCAAAAAACAACACTCCTTTAGGTTTCCAAATAACCTCTAGGCTTAGAGCACATTTAATACGATACGGAGATATTCATTAAGACTCAACATGTCAGTATTATATACTAGGATTTCGTCAAAGTACACCATAACACACTTCCCTATCGTTCTCAATACATAGTTCATCAGTCGAATGAAAGTGCTCAGGGCATTCAACAGGCCAAATGGCATTACCATTCACTCGTAGAGTCCATGCTAAGTTTTAAATGTAGTTTTTCACTCGTCTCCAAGCCCCATTAGAATTTGATGGTAACCAGACTTGAGATCAATCTACCTAGAGATGAGATACCTATACTTAATCATAATCTTGTTTACGATCTGGCTGTCAACACACATTCACCAAATACCATCCTTTTTCGGCACCAGGAGTATTGGCATAGCACAAGGGTTGAGACTCTCCCTTACATAACCCTTTTCTAGTAGTTCATTAACTTATCTTTGAAGCTCAACAGCTTCTTCAGGATTCATCCAATAAGTTAGTCTGTTCAACAAAGCAATGCCAAATATTAAGTCAATGCAATGCTCAATGCCTCTAAACAGTGGCAAACCTTCCGACAACTATTTAGGAAATAGGTCGGTATATTCATTCAACAGCTCCTTAACCTCTAAGGGTAGTTCACCCCATTCCCTTAACTCTAATAATCACCTGACCAACATGAAGGTCGGCTTGTCAGCTTTAATAGCCTCTCAAAGGTCGATTGTACTCATCATCAAAGTCTTTTTTTATCCTTAAGCAAGTTTAGCTTATAATTTGCTAACTTAACTTAGTAGCATAAGGTTTAGCGTAATCTTCATTCCATCCTTCTTGAGCACATAGGTGTTCCTATATCCATCATGGATAACTCTTCTATCATAAAGCTAAGGTTGGTTTAACAGTACATATAAGGCACACATAAGCAGTACAATGCAAAGAATTTCATCGAAATAATTCCCAACTAAGATCGATAGCAATACTTATCGTATAACATGTAGTGTTCCCTTCTCATTCAACCAGTGCAACTTATATAGCATTAGACATGAGATAGTTGGAAACTTCAACTACTTGATCAGGTTAGTTGGAAACTTCAACTACTTGATCAGGTCGACAAATGTCATATTGGTATAGCTACCACTATCTACAATGAGCACACATAACTAATCATTGACCTTACACATGATGTGAAACAAGTTCTCTCTCTACTCCTCCTTACGTGAGGATTATAGACTCATTGCACGTCGAACGATTAGGATCAATTGATCCAAGCCCTTAGCAAACACATCTCCCTCAATTAGTTCATTCTCTTGAGAAGTTTCTCTCTCGAAAATAGTATCTTCCTCAGGTTCCTCGTCAAACTATATATTTTGAGCTTCAAGACATCTCCCTTAATAACCATAGTTTATCGGTTCGGATACTAAGCAACCATATGTCCAAACCCCTAACATTTGAAACATTTGATCTGGCTTATCTTCCTTCCAGATCCATGCCCCTTCTCATATGTTTGGGTTAATACATTACTATCAAGTCAACCTTTATGTTCAATCCTAACATCTGCTTATCTAGTCACCTTGGTACTCGACTGACCTTGGTAGCTTCCTTGAACAAGTCGACTAGTCAGTGGTCGAGTCACATTCAACTCTTTCTCTGCCTTTCCACTTGCTGGGTTATTCATATGGCTCCATTTATTGTGGTAAATTGCTGAAGTTCCACAATGTCTCAAACTCACTCCTCAAACCAGTAAGGAAGCTAGAGTCTATTTGCATTGATGGCTCCTCTACTTCACAGCAAATCTTAAGCATTTGGAACTCTTAAACATTCTTGTCGATAGTTTAACCTCCTTATCTCAACTCCTAAAAGCCAAGCAAAAGTATCTTATAAATAAGTATCCAACACAAACCTGTTTCTGAGTATTCTCTTCATCTCAAGCTAAGTATTAATCTCTCTATACCCTTCTCATCTTCTCATGACCTAAAAGTTCTTCTACTACATGGCTGTATATCCTAAGAACTCAACAATAGCAATCCTTACTTTCTCATAGTCTTCATATTGGTAATAATCAAAGACACTCTCTACCTTTTCCTCCCAATCCAAATAATCATTCACACTTTTAGACCCATTGAAGTTCGAGATCTAAAGCTTTACATAGTTAGCAGCTTGGGGTACTCTAACTCGCTCTTCTTCTTCAACATCACCCATATCTCCCAATTCAATTCTTCTTCTCACTCATCTGCCTATTCCTCTACCTCAAACATGCCAAGTGAGATTCTGACCCCTAGTAAGTCGGGCAGCATAAGGGGTATTATGCATGGCCTTAGCAAGTTGATAAGCCATCGCATGAATAGCTCTAGTCAACTTAACTAAGAGATTGGCCACCTCATTAAGTCTCTCATCTGTACATCTAGGGGTATACTAGGATTGTTGGCCATAGTAGATAACACCATTATTATCATCCCCAATACCGGTATTAACACTCAGGTCTATCATTTTCCTCATTAATTTCGATTTCAATCTTCAAGATTGAGCTACAACTAATACTGTTTCTCTAAATCTAATAACAAGGCATACTCTTCACACAATCGGTCAACTATCTCGTAACATAATAACAACATTAATGAATAAACCACTAACACAGAACTTGCTCTGTTTTCAGATGTTCGAAACAAACCAAAATAGAGTAAACATTAAAACAACCACTTCCACTTAATCTTTGCACAACTTAGACACATTGCTATATGAAGCACTACTTCATAGTTCTTAAACACAACTTACCTAGAGAAACCTCTGCTCTAATACCAAGATGATGTGTACCAGAGCCAAGAACAAATAAAGCCGATTATAAGGATGGGTCTAAGCTTACCAAAAGCTTGAAATGAATAATGGAAACGTGCAAGAGAACAGGAAAAGAAAAGAAATAAGCAAACCCACAAATAGTTCTAAAGGATATGACGTACTTATAGAACTTTCGAAGACTTATGGTATAGCTTGATATGACACACGAGTTGGTTCAATGAGGTTACTCACCACCTAGCCTTACTTAAGAGTTAGGATAAGAATGAAATAAGGAAACAAGTTAATAAGAGTTGTTGTTTACAAAAGGGAAATATTCAGTATATTGATGATGATGATTGGTCATGGGGCTAAATGTATAGTAGGTATTTATAACCTAGAAACTAAGCCAGCTTGCCCAAAAAATGGAAAAAACAAAAAGGGTAGTACCCAAAAAAAGTAATGTATAAGGAATAATAAAGGGTACAATGGAAAATATAACTGCAGTGAATATCCTGTACTGAGGATTCAGTCACGTAGTTGCTCAGATACGTAGCTCGCTATGGTTAGGTGACTTTGGCAAAAAAAGACAAATTATGTACTGCCAATTGGAATTCTACCAAGCCAAGGTGCTAAGCAAGGGTACCAAGAAAAAGTTCTAGGTAATAGTAGACTCATCCAAGGAGTAGCCTGGCCACTTGACACCAATGTTGCCAAGCTAGGGGTTAGTTCGAACATACCGAATAGGAGTGAATGGAAGGGTCAAGCTACTAATAGAGCCTTTATCCAGTTAGCAATTAATCTCTAAGAGATGTCCGATCACTCAGCTCAACTTAGGGAGTTGGTTGGCATCAAGGAGAAACTCGACCTCTACAAGGGTTGACTAAAGTATAAGGATTTTCCTTGTTAATCCTTCTAGGTCTTAGGCTTAGCTACGGGTTAAAGACACACTAACTTGATTCCTATCAGGAAGCCTAGAAACTTGTCCGACCCAATCTAACCCCAAAGACACACTTTGGGGGGTTTAGCTTCATATCGTATTTTTTCATCTGATCAAAAGCTTCTTAAAGGTCCTTGACATGATCGCCTAGCTTTTTGCTCTTAACAATCATGTCGTTAACATACACCTCCATGTTGCGCCCAATTTGGGGTTTAAACAACTCCATCACCATGTGTTGGTATGTTTCCCCAGCATTTTTTAGGCCGAAGGGCATAATGGTATAGAGATAGGTACCAAAGTCGATAACAAAGGAAGTATGAACTTCATCCTTCAAGTCCATTTTTATCTAGTTGAAACCTAAAAAGGCATCCATGAAGCTCAACAAAGTGTGTCTCAAAGTGGAGTCGACCAGCTGGTTGATCCTGGGGGAGGGAAGCAGTCCTTCAGGCAAGCTTTATTGAGGTTGGTGTAATCGACACACATACTCCACTTCCCAAACTTCTTGTTGACTAACACTATATTTGCTAGCCAAGCTGAATACTTCTCCTCTCTCAAGAAGGCAGCCTTCAACAACTTCTACACTTCTTTCTCAATTGTAGCTTACCTTTCTAGGGTGAAGTGTATCTTTTTATGCTTGACAAGCCACCTAATGGGGTCAATATGAGGCTATGGGTTGCCAAGTCAAGGGAGATCCTAGATATGTCTAACCCCGACGAAGGAAACCTATTTGAGTTGACCTACAAGAGGACAACTATCTTGTCCTTCATCTTAGAAGAAGTCTCAATCCCAACCCTAGTAGTCTAGTTCGTAGATGGGCTAATCTACACTTCCTTGGTTTTTTCACACGAGTTGCCTCTTTCAGCCAGCTACTCTTACAAGCTAATCTCTAAAGTAAAAACTCCATCAGCTCCGGTAACCCTGATATAGCTCGAGAGAGAGCTTCTCTTGTCACATTTGCATATTCCCACCCCTATCGAAGTCGAAAATTTAGCCTTTAAGTAAAGAGAGGATGTGATGACCCCAAATGAGTGCAAACTTAGTCTTCCTAAGAAAACATTATAGAGGGATAGGTAGTCAATCACAACGAACTCCACTGGTCGCCATATAACATTATCGTCATCGCCAATCTCCATATTGAGTGCGATGATTCCCTTGGCTCAAACAATACCCCTATTAAAGCCCATGAGATTATGGTGGTGTAGCTTAATCTTAATAGGCAACTTCTTCGTCATCCTTTCATATGTGTAGAGGAAGAGGATGCTGGTGGAGCTGCTGATGTTCACCATAATTTTGAGGACCTCAAAGTTCGTGATCCTCACTCCTATGACTAGGATGTCTTGATGGGGGATATCTACCCCCTGCAAATCTTCATTGGAGAAAGAGATCAAAGTGTCGAACTTCTGTCTCTTCTCCTTTACTACCAACACCTCAAACGGGGCATTAATCAAGCCACTGGTGCTTAGCTAGCTCTGAAGGTGCAGCCCCTCAACAATTATATTAATAATGACATTGGAGGTGCAATCATTGCTACGCTCATTGTTCTACTCTGCTCGAGCACCCTTGGTCTACAGGCTCTGAGGTTCCTTATCCTCATCATTATCAGAACGGTCATCATTCCTTTACTAGGCTACTTATTCACTAAAAAAGCCCCGCTGAGTAACATATTCATTCGTGTTCTTCAATTGGAAGCATTCGGTAGTAGTATGGCCATAGTTGTCATGGAAATGGTAGTATTTGTTTGAGTTTTGACAGTTGGGGTTCATCTTCATCTTAAGGGGTCTCTACAATAGGTTTATGTGCTTCACCTCAAAGTAAACCTGAACAGTGGGTCTATTTAAAGGAGTATTATTGCGAACCATGACAAAGAACAGATAAGGTTAGTCACTAGATAGGTCTAAGCTTGCAGAAAGCTCGAAAAAGGATTAATGGGAAAAAGTGTGAAAGGGCAAAAACAAAGAATGAAACAGTAAGCAAAACCCATGAACCAAAGGATATGACACACCAATGGAACTTCCGAAGACTCACGGCACAATTCAATATAACGCACAAATTGGTCTAGTGAGGTTGCTCACCACCTAACCTTACTTAAGGGAAAGGATAAGAGTAATGCTGAGAGTAAACAAATAGTGTTTACACAAGGAAGAAAAAGTACTTAAAGAGTATATTAAGAATGATCAGATATTGTCACAGTTACAAGTGCAAGGGTATTTATACCCATAAGTTAGGGCAACCTGCTAAAAAAGGAAAAGACAAAAAAGGTATTTCCTAAGGAAATAATATACAAGATACAAAAGGGTAAAAATGAATATATAAGAAAAACAATCATTAGTACAATGAATTCTGTACATGATATTGTACACGTGGTGATGCTATATTAGTGAGGTCATTAGAAGATGTGGATAAAAAGTACGGACAGATAGACTTGTCTTAGCAGGGATAATTTAGTCAATCCGAACTCTCTCTCTCTTGGATTTTCGGCATCTTGACAAGAAAGATGCCGAGTAATTAGTCGGCTCGGCACAAGAGAGTAATAATCAACTTAGCATACCACAAAAGAATGGGCAAGCATACGACATGACATAAAAAGTGACTCAGCAAGAAAGTACTCATCCTCGGCAAAGGTTAGTTGGAATAGAAGGATTTATTATGCTAGCCCCTCTAATCTTCGAGCTTAGCTATGGGTCAAAGGTCCAATAGTCTAATTCCCATCATTCCCTTCAGATTGTTTTAGATTTGGGATCAAATCCAAATGGTGTTTGCTCAATTCTTTGTTAGGGTGATATGGACTGACGTCAGCAATGTTGAAGGCATTAGAAACCCTATAATCCTTGGGTAGTTCCAACCTGTAGGCATTGTTATTGATTTTCCGGAGGATTCTAAAAGGTCCTTCTAGTCTTGTAGATAATTTATTCCTCCTCTTGTTCGAGAATCGCTCCTTGCTGAGGTGTAACCACACCAATTCTGCCAATTGAAATCGTTTAGTTATTCTACCTTTGGTCCTTTCTTGCATTCTTCTAGTAGCTTAGTCAATGTACCGAATGACCCTATCATAGATGTACTAAAAGGATTGTACTCAGGCTGTTAGGTTAAGGTACTTTTGTGTGAGTATTAGTATAAGGGCATGGTCGAGGGGCAACTCGAGATTAAATCCATAGACCACCTCAAAGGAAGTCTTCTTAATAGTGTCATGTATTGTTCAATTGTAGGTGAACTTAACCACTAGCAGGCAAACGTCCCAATCCCAATCAGCGTTCTTACTTACTGTAGCTAGGAGCAGTAATCCCAAAATGCGATTAACCACCTCTATTTAGCCGTCAATTTAGGGGATGACATGAGGTACTGAAGAGTAATTTGGTTCCCAGCCAATGTTAAGGGTTCTCCAAAAACGGCTTAAGAACTTCGGCTCTCTATCGGAGACTACACTTCTCGACATACCATGTATCTGCACAATCACCTACAAGAAAAGAGAAGTAATAGTCGAAGCGTTGTTAGTCTTTGTACATGACATGAAGTGTGCCATCTTACTGAATTGATCTATGATGATCATTACAGAATCTTTGCCTTAGGCGGTTCATGGCAGTTTGAGAACATGGTCCATGCCCCAATTCAATCCACGACCTCGTCGGGACAAGTAGGGGCATTGCTTTCCCTTGCTCAGCTTGGCACTTGGCCTTTTTGCATATAGCACAAATTTCGACAACTTGGTGTACATCCTTCCTCATTCTCAATCAAAAGAATCGGCCATTTATTAGTTCACAGGTCCTCATTTCACCAAAATGTCTGGAGAGACCTCCATTGTGGGCTTCCCGGACTAATAGCTCCCTCAATGAACAAATTGACACACATAATTTTCCGCCTCAGAATAAGTAGCCATCCTCCACATGATACTCGTCCACTGTCCTCCTGTCGATGCATTGCAAAATTATAGGTCCAAAGTGCGAATCCTTGGAGTACTGTTCTTTGATACTTGCAAACCCAAATAGCCTAGTCTGCAGTTCTAATAAAAGCGCATGTCTCCTTGAAAGAGCATCGGTAACTACGTTGCTCTTTCCCTGCTTATACTTGATTACAAAATTGAATCCTTCAAGGAATTCAACCAATCTCGCCTGCCACTTTGACAACTTGGTCTGACTTCGAAGGTACCCCAGCGATTCATGGTTGGTACCATACTTACATTGCTCGGATCAGTGCCAAAAGTTCCTTGTCATACACAAAATAATTCAATTAAGGTCATCGGAGCTTCTCACTGTGGATGGAAATTAGTCGACCTTCCTACATCAACACATTGCTTATTCTAATGCCCAATGCATCACATTCTAGCTAAAAAATTTCGTTGAAATCGAGTAGTACTAATATCGACGTGGAAGTCAACCTTTCTTTTACCTCGACAAAGCTCCTCTCCTCCCTTTCTCCCCATCGAAAGTCGATGTTTTTCTTCGTTAGTTCAGTAAGTGGCGCAGCGAGGGTGCTGAAATTCTTGATAAATCCTCTATAAAACGAAGCCAATTCGTGGAAACTTCTCATGTCAGTAGAAGTAATAGGCATCGACCATTCGACAATTACTTGGAATATCACTCTCTCTTAGCAAAAGCAACATTTCTTTAGATTATCGAACGGTCTATCGGCATGGAGGATATCCAAGACTGCTCTGGGATGTTCATAGTAACTCGGCATGTCGACATTGTAGACCAGGATGTCATCAAAGTACACCACAACACACTTCCTGATGAGATGTCTCATCACATGATTCATTAATCTCCTGAAAGTGTTTAAGGCATTCAACAAGCCAAAGGGAATGACCATCCACCCGTAAAGTCTATGTTGAGTCTTGAACGCAGTCTTCCGTTCGTCGCCTGGTCTCATGTGGATTTGATGGTAACCAAATTTAAGATCACTCTTGCTGAAAATCTTATCTCCACTCAGTTCATCAAATATGTCTTCTAGCCTCAAGATCGAATACTTATATTTGATCATGATTTTGTTCACGGCCCAACTGTCTATACACATCTACCAGGTTCTATCCTTCTTTGGCACTAATAGTATAGGCACAGCACTAGGGCTAAGACTCTCTCTTACATAGCCTTTCTCCAGCAACTCATTGACTTGACATTGGAGTTCAGAAGCCTGCTTAGGATTCATCCGATAAGCTAACTTATTCAGTAGTACAGTACCGAGCACTAAGTCAATGCAATGTTCTATGCCTCGAATTGGGGGCAACCCCTTAAGTAACTATTTTGGAAACAAGTCAGCATATTCATCTAATAACTCCTTGACCTCCTAGGGTAACTCACCTCGCTCCGTCATTTCCAACAGTCACCTTTTAATAAGAGGGTTAGCTCATTAGCATTGATGGCCTCTCAGAGCTTGGCTCTACTCATCACTAGAGCCTTCTTCAATCTGTGAGCAAGTTTCATATGTAACTTATTAACTTCTCTTAATGGCATCGGATTCAACGTGATCTTCCGGTCATCCTTCTCGAACATATACACGTTCCTATAGCCGTCATGCATAACTCTCTTATCAAATAACCACAATCTACCTAGCAACATGTGGGAAGCGCACATAGGCAATACGTCATAGAGAATCCGGTCAGAGTAATTCCCTATAGTGATCGGCAATTATATTTGCCGAATGACATGTAATGCTCCTTTCTCACTCAACCATGCAACTTGTACAACCTTGGATGTAAAACAGTCGGAAACTTTAGTTTTGAAACAAGATCGGCTAATGCCACATTGGTGCAGCTTCGACTATCTACAATGAGGGCGCACATTTGATCATTCACCTTACAAGTGGTATGGAACAAATTCTCTCTGTACTCCTCCTCTCGTAAGGGTTCTATGTTCATAATGCGTCAAACAACCATGAGTAACTAATCTAATTTCTCAAGAAACACATCCTCTTCAATCAACTCTTTCTCAGCACTTTCTTTCTTGATAGGAACCTCCTCCACCTTAAGTTGCTCATCCGTACTCTCCACTTCTAGCTTCGAGATGTCTCCCTTGATGACCATCATCCGTTGATTCAAGTATTGAGCTGCCATATGTCTGAACCCCTGGCACTTGAAGCACTTGATCTGGCTGGTCTTCCTACCAAACCCTTGCCCCTTCTCATACGTTTAGGTTAGCAGTACGTCATCAGGTCAACTTTTCGGCTTAGCTTAGACATCAACCTTTCTGCTCGGCTTTATACTCGATAGAGTTCAGTGACTTGCTTGTCCTGGTCGACTAGTTGGCATCCTTGCTAGTATCTTTACCTCTTTACTTACTGAGTAATCCTCACAGCTTCATCTATGGTGTCAAAGTGTTGGAGCTCCATAACGTCTCAAATGCCTCCTTTTAACCAAGTAATGAACCTTGGGATTGTTCAAGCTGATAGTTCCTCCACTTTGCAACGTATCATAAGTATTTGAAATTCTTAAACATACTTGTCAATAATTCGACCTTCTTGTCTCGGCTCTTAAAGCCGAATGAAAATATCTTGGACATATGTTTCCGGCAAGAATCTATTTTTTAGTACTCTCTTCATCTCAGGCCAAGTGTTAATCTCTCGATACTCCCCTCATCTTCTCATGGCTTAAAATCTTTTTTACCATATGGCGGTGCATCCAAAGAACTCAACAGTAGCAATTCTCACTTTCTCATAATCCTCATATTAATAGTAATCAAACACTCGCTCCACCTTCTCTTCCCAATCCAAATATTCATCAGCATTCCTAAATCCATTGAAACTCAGAATTCAAAGCTTCACATGGTTAGATGCTTTAGGGATTCTTACATGCTCCTCATCAAAGAACTCCTCTTCCTCTTCATCAAGCTCTCTCAGATCTATTCTTCACTTTACTCATCCGCCAACTCCTTTACCTTGAACAGGTTAAGCTAAGTTCTAACCTCTAACGGGTTGAGCAGCTAGTAGAGTGCTTTGCGCGGCCTCAATGGGTCAGCAAGACTGCGCATAAACAACTCGAGTTAGATCTACTAGGAGATTAGCTATCTCATCAAGCCTCTCGTCAATGGTTCTAGGAGTTCTCTAAGACTGTCGTCTATGGTAGACAACTCCACTGTCATCACCAATACCAACATTCATACTTGAGTCTATCATTTTTTTTCTCATAGATTCAAAGCTCAAACAAACACACAACAGTCAAAAGAAGACAGTAACTTACTTTGTTTTGCACACATAAAATAATGTATAACAAAACTTCAAGAAGAACTACTACAGTTAACACAAAACCTCCGCTCGGATACCAAAATATTGTGAACCATGATCAAGAACAAACAAGGCCGTTCACTGAATGGGTCCAAACTTATAGAAAGCTCAAAAAAGGATTAATGGGAAAAAGTGCGAAAAGGCAAAAACGAAGAATGAAACAATAAGCAAAACCCACAAACAAATCCAGAGGATATGATACACAAATGGAACTTTTGAAGACTCACGGCACAATTCAATATGACATACAAATTAGTCTAATGAGGTTACTCCCCACCTAACCTTACTTAAGGGAAATGATAAGAGTAATACCGAGAGTAAACAAACAGTGTTTATGCAAGGAAGAAAAAGTACTCAAAGAGTATATTAAGAATGATCCGATGTTATCACAGTTATAAATACAAGGGTATTTATACCCATATATTAGGGTAACCTGCCTAAAAAGGAAAAGACAAAAAGAATATTTCCTAAAGAAGTAATGTATAAGATTGTAGACACCTAATTTTTACCCCTTTGTAGTCCTAATTTTTTATTTTTTTTTTACAAAAAGAGTCCTAATTCAAAAATAAAAATAATAAAAAAATTTAATTAATAAAAGATAAAAAAATAATAATAATAATTAACAAATAATGAAAATACCAAAAAAAAGAAAATTTAAAATGATTTTTGTAGATTTTTAAGAAGTAACTTATATTAGGAACAAATAGTTTTAGTTTTAGTTATAGTTAAAAAAATTTATTTTAGGAAATTGGATAATTTAAGTATAGTTTAATTATACTAAATGTTAAGGCATAGGCCAACGGACTAACGGATAAGTATTGAGGTATTTAGGAGTGGATTTAGTTTTAGGTCTTGGGTTCGAGTCGTAACAGACACCTATATTTTTATTTTTCTATCTCTGCAGAAGTGAGATGAAAATTTAATTAAATCGGATTTGAATTCATTTGAATAATTACCGAATCAGATATAATTAAATATGATAAGATGTGATATGATTTAAACTCACACTCCCCTCTTTCCTCCGGATCCTTCACATACACAAGTCCACCTTGACGTCCATAAATCCGAATGATTCCGAAGTCCCTGACGCTCCAATTCAATTAAGTTCAAGTCCACCTTGGCGTCCACGGTCTTTAATCCCTTGGCCAAATTGCTTAACGCCACATGCTGGAATACAACACCTTCTGACCGAATAGTTAACACCGTACGACTAACGAAGACATACGGAGAATCACGCCTGAATAAAGACTAAACACATCCCCAATCCCCTGACGAAACGCCGACCAACAATCCTTCACCTGATCACTCCAAGCCATGCACGCTTCACTCACGACAGACCTAAAGCCAACAAGCCCAACAGCATCGACCAGTCCTCAAGTTCACCATCCACAGCTCCACCGAATCCTCGCAATCTTCGATCAACCGCGCGATAGTCCAGCTTGCAGCAGCGTAGAACGCAAGCGACACCACTCCAGCAACCCACCCACAGCCTAATTCGCGTATGCCGAGCAGCCAACAACACACGTCACTGATGCCCATACGCTACAGCAGTTCACACACGCACATCCGGTGACTGTGACACATGATCAACACAACTCCATCCTCTCCACCGATAGAACACTCCAGCGCGGTTGCTATTCGTAATCAACGACTATCCTGCACACTCCAACGAGAATCTCAAACTGCTACACAACACCAGACGGACAGCAACAACACCAGATGGGCAGCAGCAACACCAAACGAAGAGTAACACAAGGTAAACAGCAGTACATTCTATACAACAGCACCACAGCATACGATTCAGCACTAACCGTCACGTCTCCACGCTCGACGAACCAACACCAACACTTCACCGAATAGCCCAAGTCAGGTTCGGTTTTCATTATCTTATTTATTTGTTTGTTTCTTTATTTATCATTATAATTCCCTTAGTTATTTAGTTAAGTTTATGACATGATAGGTAAATAGATATATGTGTATATATTTATATGCTTAGGTATATTTTTAGCATTATGACTTTAGGATTTTCTCACTTAGGAAAATTTATTTTGTAAATAAATAAGAATAAAAAATAAAAACCCCGTTTTAAAAAAAAATAGAAATAGAACTTTTAGAGAGTTTTTTTATAAAATAAAATAAAAGATTTAGTGAAATAGGGCTCTTTTAGAGTTTTCTTTGAAAAACTAAATTGATAATAACGTAAAACTCGATCGGTTTTTAAAATTAAAATCAATCAACACACTAAAGATTTTATGAGAGAACTACAATCGTCTGATCCTAGCTAGCGGATACGTAGGCACCTTCGGGACAACAATAAAATATGTTAAACTTAGGTTCTTTTTCTTTTAATTTTTTTTTGTTTATTTATCTATTTATTTTAAATATTATAACTACAAAAAATAATCTTAATTTCGGTAAATAAATAGTGATACCCATTAGGGTTTAATAGGTTAGCCCCCAAATTCGGAACCTTCTGATTCTTTATTCAAATTGAAATCAAAGACCAGTAGCCAAATCGTAATCAATTCACCTAATTGATTACAGTTTCTTTTTCTTTTCCCGACTTCAATTGAGTAGCGACTCCAAATATAATTTTCAATAAAAAACCGAAATTTCCTAATTACTTTAGTCGAGGATTAATATTAAATGAGTTAGGGTTTAGTATTAATCGAGAAATGGGGAAATCAATTTTTAAATAAAAGAAATCGAAAAATCAAGCTCAACAAAGATACAAAAGAGTAAAAATGAATATATAAGAAAAACAATCATTAGTACAACGAATTCTGTACATGATATTGTACATGTGGTGATGCTATATTAGCGAGGTCATTAGAAAATGTGGACAAAAAGTACGGACAAATAGACTTGTCCAAGTAAGGATGGCTTAGTCAGTCTAGACTCTCTCTCTCTCTTGGCTTCTCTGCAATGAAGATGCCGAGTAATTGGTCGACTCGGTGCTAAAGAGTAATAATTAACTCAACAAACCGTAGAAGAATGGGCAGTCATACAACACAACATGAAAGGTGGCTCGGCAAGGAAGTACTCAGCCTCGGCAAAGGTTGATTGGAACAAAAGGATTCGTCATACCAACACCTCTAGTCCTTAAGCTCGACTGCAAGTCAAAGGTCCAACAGCCTGATTCCCATCAAGTATGCTACATGTAGATAGGAAGGGGGAGTGAGTCTCGCTCTGCCCAATACTTTTTCTTATTCAAACCCTCGTCCTATGATCTATTTGGTGCCCTACCACGAAGGGGTTCTTTAACAAATAATTTCTCCTTGTCATGTTTTCCACCTAACCTCTTTCAGTCAACATCACACCTGGCACGAATATTATCCTCCTGGTCCATAAATTTCTAGGCCTGATTCCAGAAATAAGCCAAAGTCTTCGACTTGCTCTTCACAAGCGATTGAAAGAAATCTCCAAAGGGTCACATGCTAAGCTAAGCAGTGTATACAGCAACTCCCTCATCCAGCTGAGGGATCTTGACCATGGCATTATTGAACCGAACCACAAATCTACACAAAGTTTCGCCTTCACTCTACTTAATTAGATACAAGGACGATATATCCTTGGATAGAGGCTTGCTAACCCTAAAGTGGAGGCTAAACTTTCACGCTTGCTTATCAAAGGAGCTGATGGAGTTGTTAAGCAAGTGGTTAGACTATGTTCGAGTTACTTTCCTTAGAGTATTAAGGAAAGCTTTGCACATTATGGTGCCTCCATGACCGTGGAGGTTCATGAGAGTACAAAACTAAAGAAGGTGATCATCAAGGTTACCTATGCCATCGTATTTGTTCAGGGTTGGAAGCTTGCTATTAGGAAGCAAGACTTCGACCTAGATACCCTAGTGAAAAGGGGTTTTGTTGCAGGCGACTAGCCCAATGTCGTCAGTTACCTTGCTCCCCTACTACTTAAGGAGCCTCCTTATGATCGCATGAAGCTCATTGAGGTCAACATCATTGGCTAGATGAGCTTGGCATGCTTTAGAGTGCACTGGTACCCCCTGCAAGTCGGCCACTTGCTCATTTCTTATTAGGGCTCAGTTGTGAGTGGCCGCAACTACATTAGGGGATTAGGTTGTTGATCCCTGCCATTCAATTGCTATTGAAGGTAGTTATTCTACTCGGTGTGGGCATAAAAAGCTTAGAGAGGGTAAGTCTATATACTACGCCTCTCGACTTCTTTGAGGTGAGTGCAAAGTAGCCTATTCTAGGTAGCATATTTCTCTACTAAGCACTTCGACAGCATTTCCCTTAGAAGGGGTTGGTTCTTAGTAGGTTGGTTATTCACCAACTGGCGGTTGTCAAGGTTGCTAGTGCAAGACATGGTGGTCATGGGTAGTATTTAGGGGAGAACGTTTAATGTGTTTAGGTGGGAATTAAGATCAGAATTCCCACTGAGAGTGTCAAATGTCATCTAAAAGATCTTATCAGTATTAACTGAAGAGGAATTGGGCTTCATACAAGTAGTGAAGTCTGCAAAAGAGAACACAATGAGGGAATGCCGGGAGGTTGTCTGACATGATTACTCCGATACTTAAGTCAACTACGAATGTTCAGAGAGTATGAGAGCTTGAGAGTAATTAGTAGGCTTAAGTGTACAAGATATCGAGTAGTTTACCATTGGGCGATGGTCTTATATTTATAGGAGAGTAGCATCGGCAGTTGAAAAGTACTTAGTAGGTGGAGCCATTTTCATAAGTTTTGGAGAGTGGGATCATGGTCTTCAACGTACCTTGAATATGTAAGAGGTGATTACTAGACTTAATCTCCTAGTTTTATTCGAAATCTTCTAGCTGTTAGAAACCTCTTTTAGCTGGTCAAGTCATGTTTTAGGGTTAGGCCAAGGACGGCCAGTCATAGGTTGTAAGCCACATCAAGTTAAGACTGGCTTAAGGAGTTTACATTCAAAAGGCCCTACCAACACTTATCACTTATATTTATAGATCCTTAAGAAGGAAATTCATTAAACTCTTGATATAGTATTCGAAGAAACTCCCATAATGACTTGAGTACTGGATCACTAAGGATAATTCACGGAACTATCGTTTTTCAAATGTCTCAACATTTAAACTATATAATCTATTATCATTTACAATAAAATAGGCCCCATATGGACGAAAAATAATGCATAAGTAATCGGTCTAAGAAAAATAATGCATAAGTAATCCTTTACGCAATCCGCGGGAAGAGGATAGGAAATAACCGAAAATAAAAGGTTGAAGGGATCGGAAAGAATCTTAAAACAAAATGATAGTTTGAATAGAAGGAACGGAAAAGGAAGAAAAACGTATATAAATTTACTATTCTGGATTCTCAGTACCGAAAGCATCCCATAAATAAAGGTATTTAAGGAATTTTAATGAAACTATAAATATTGTCAATAATTTTATTGTCTAATGGTTAACGAGAAATCCAAAATTTCCATTTATGTTTTACTCTCCAATTCCTTCCTGTTACTCTCTCTCAATCTAGACACAAGTTAAAGGTGTGAGTTCCTTATGTATAACGCTCTGGTCCATTAAATACCCCACCAATAAAAGATGCTTTAAATCCATTGTTTCAATTTGAACTTAAGATCGATTGGGATTATTTGATTAGTACGTGTAAACTCATGATTAGTTTGATTAATTAAAAAAAAAAAGAAAAAAAGAAAGAAAGAAAACGATATGCATATCATCTTGCGGACTAATACTTTCTGAATTTTTTTCAACACTTATTATAATTAAAATTTTATAATTTCCAAACGGTAACATATTAATTTGAAGAGATTACTTTTTCCTTTTCACCAGTAAAGGTGAATTTAGTTCAATGGAAGAAAAAAACTGTATCAATCAAATTGATCGAAATAAGAGGAATGACTGATAAAATGTTGAGATTTATCTAAACCTATGTGAATTGATATGCACATCTTTCTTAGAGTAAATATGTCTCAAATATATATGTCCACCTAATTGGCAAGCACAATAAATCTCATAAAAGGCACATTATGATTGTGCATAAGGGATTGAGATAAAAAGAAAACTGAAAATAATAAATATAAAAAAAAAACACTTATTTTAAATACTACCAACAAACTAATAATAATCAACACCATAATGTAAAATTTTTATGAAAAATAAGAAATTACAGTTTATGTTTTTAAAAGAAAAACCCATTTTACTCATAAATGATTGGTATTTTCCGTCGTTAATAACTACCATCAATTAGTATAAATGTAGAGGAAGAATAAAAATTGCTTCTAGACACGTGGCTACGACTATGCCTGGAATTCCTTCCAATAACATATAAAGATAAGATTAAAATCAATCAACTTAAAGAAAATTAAGAGGTCGAAAATCAGCACCTCACGGTCAGTTTAATTCTGGATCATCAACTTTCACAAACTTTAAGGTGACTAAGGTATAACCCGTAGACTAAAGCTTATAATTTAATAGGTTAATCAAACTTTATTTAATTATTGGCCTAATGATGCAACAAGACAAAGCAGCACCGGGCTAGAGGACAAACACACCATTATGACTATGACCCTGACTTAGTTCTCCGTGTAAAGTAACATAGTCGGTGAATTTAGGTATGGGTGGTTGCCAGTCTGATGTACAAAAATAGAATATGAATAAATTCTATATTGCATTCTTTTTGTGTACAGCTTGATAGATATTTTTATGATAGTACCATCATGCAAATTGGGGAACAATGGTGATGAAATCTTTTGCCAGTGCCTTCTTTGCTTTTTGGATTTGATTGCATGCTGCGAAACAACTTGGGATTATCAATAAGATGCTTTTTCACAATGATGGGATTGAAAAAAAGAAAAGGGAGTTACGAACTGAAGAGGAATAAATTACCACTATGGTACCCTGTACTATCCATTAAAATTTCTTTTATTTTTATTTTCATCGTTATCTAAATATATTATAACAACTTAAATAATCACAAAATTGTTTCTTCTTATATTCTTCTTTTCTTTTCAATTGCTTCTTTCGTATCAAGTAAAATGTTAATAAAAATCATCTTAAAAATTTAAGTTCATCTTGTATAATAGTTCAACTAAAACTCTTTCAACTGAAATACTATATATTTTGACATCCAGTGCAACAAAATTTCATCCCCAAATACAACTGTTTCCCAAAAAGTCATTTATCGCTTCTTTTAAGCATTCTTAATCTACGAGTCTCAATAAACTATACGCTGCTACATTTAAAAATGCTTTAATTATTAAAATTCAGTCACTTTCTATCTAAAGAATACTACAACCTACTCCTTTATAAAAACTAATGTCATCGTTAATATTATTACATAAGTCTAAAACCATACCAAACTAGTATTCTACCTTTCTGACTCAAGAAATACTTTAATGCCACATATAATGACTCATTTGAAACTTCTTTATAGAATTATTATCCACTTTCACATCAAATGTCATGTGATTTTATCGTTAGGTGCACATGCTTCATAAGATGTTACCCGTTGCTCCATTTTAAGCATGCTTAATCTGGAAGTTTCAATAAATTCTAAGCCCCTATAACAAAAAAACTTATCAATAATTAAAACTTCATCACCTTATATTTAAGAGATATTACAATTTGGTATTTAAATAACTTCTAAAAAATATTTAAGTAAAATTCCCTCTATTATTAATTCTTTCTTATTCAAATAAATATTTTCCTATCATTTTCTTTCCCTCTTATTTCTTTCCGTTCATTATCTTAACTTCCTATTTCTTGCTCATGTTCTAAACATAGTGTTACTGATGAAGAGGCAAACATGAACATACTATTTGACTTTAGGTCAAAATTTTGAAATCTACAAAACCTTTATTGGGAGGAGGAAAAACCTTTATTATTTTGAATATGAGAGGAGGCTAGTTTCTTTTCCTTTTTTCTTTTTTTTTTGTGAAAGAAATTCATTTAAAGATAAAGATAGAGTCTAACAATTTGGTGGCCTTGAACCACAATTAACAAAAAGAAGTTTAGCTAAAAGAGATAGGGGAAATAAATCCTAAGAATGAATGCTCGTGCCATTTCTAGCTTGGATAGTTACCTAGTCAGCATACGTATTCGTGCTATGATAAATAAAATGAAAAGAACAACTAAAGAAATGGTTTTTCAAAGACAAGATATTCTTGGTCAAGCTACTGTATCTCTAATGGCAAGATGTTGGTTGCAACAAGCTTTTATAAATAAGCAAATTGTCTATCTTTACTTGGATTCTTTGCCAACGGTTTCTTTTTGCAACAATTAAGGCTTCACAGATAGTATGCGCCTTAGTTTGTTCAACATTAGTAAAAAAAAAATTGTTAGGTTAAGACTGCTATCAAGTTACCATTTGAGTCACATGCTACAATACTAAGACCAGTTGTTTTTGTGTTTGAATCGAAGGATGCATCACCATTAAGCTTCATAGTTCCCTACTGAGGCTTTTCCCATCATGAAATAGCATTTGTAGCATCATCCTTGGCTACATGTTCATGCTTTTTCCCTAAGCTCATAGTTAGCTTCATGAGATTGTTGCATGTCTTCTAGGTATTTCTTCACCTAATACATCACTTGATCAACTTAGGGTTTTCAAAGATAAGATCACACCTACACTTCTAAATAAACCAAACAATTAAGAAATTTTTTTGAAGAGCAACTTTCCAATCCCCAAAGATCACGTAACAAGCAAGGATAATAGAGATCGGCCAATTAGCAAAATCATGTGCATCAAAACAATCACTTCATAAACCCAACATTACGAACCAAATATTCCTTGCCTATGGGTAAAAACAAAATAGATGCAAGACAAATTCGAAGATCCCATAGAAATGGCATCATGGAGAAGAGTATAAGTTCTTTTAAAAAGATTATCATCACAAGGTAAAGCGTTGTGACAGCATTTCCAAACAAGGAGTTTATTCTTAGGTTCCACATTCATTGCCCAAATGATTTTCCAAATACTAATAGGCTGGTTGGGAACAGTAGTAAGATGTTGTAAACTTGAGATATTTCTCTTTTTCTATTCCTTGAAATATCCTGGCTTGATAGAGTAGTTACCAACAACCTCTCTCCCCCTCCCCCCCTTACCGATCCACCCAAACAACCTCGCTCTCTTTTGATAAGGCTAGATCAATCTAGAACCCAAGCATCTATCTAAACTTGATCTCCTTTACCAATACGCCAGCATCTATTTTCTACAATCACCTCCTTACCTACTTGGAAACTTTGCCAACACCAAGAGGCCTAACTACCTATTTTAGATGAAAGAAAATTAGAATTGGGAAAATAGATGCTCTTAAGAATTTGAACCTAAAGTGTATCGGGAAACTTAATGATTCTCTATGCCATTTTTGCCAACATGGCATTGTTAAACAATTCTAAATCCTTAAAGCCTAAACCCCTCATATTCTTAAGATAAGCCATATTATGCTAAGATTTCCAATGTATCGTTCTTTTAGCATAATCTCCACTCTACTAAAATTTAGTTGAAAAAGTAGAAACTTCTTGACACCGAGTAATAGGAAATTTAAATACACTCATAGCATAAGTTGGGATTACAAAACCAACGGCTTTTATTAAAACTTCCCTACAGCTTAATGAAAGAAATAAGCTACTTCAACTTTGTAATTTAGATTTTACCTCATCCTTAACATACCCAAGAGCCTCTTTCTTAGACCTAGCCCATTCCATAGGAAGGCCCAAGTGTTTACTTAGTTTTTTATTTGCAATAATTCCTAAGATACCACTACATTACAAGATAATGTCTCTTAGAGTGTTTTTACTGAAGGACATGGTAGATTTGGAGAAATTGATTTGTTGGCCCAAAGCTAGGCAATGAGCATCCAAAATGAACTTAAGGTTCTCCAAAAAAGTTCCATTAGCTTTCACAAACAATAAAGAGTCATCTTCAAAAAATAAATAGGGGGAGAAAGGATCTCCCTACCTTAAACCCCTAGATGGTATAACTTTTTAGACCCGTTTTCCATTCATAATAAGGTTATAGGTGATAGAAGTAACACAATTCATAACCCAATTAACCCAACAATGCCTAAAATCGAATTTTTTCTAATAAAGCCCACAATAAACTTCAAGCCACCCTATCATAAGCCTTTACCATATCAAGCTTGATAGCACAGTCAAATGAATTGCTTCTCTTTGTTAATTTCAAATGGTGAAAAACTTCATGAGCAATAATAACATTATCTTGAATGAGCCTATTCTGGATGAATGCACTTTGATTATGAGAAACAATTTTATTCATGAAAGACTATAATCTATTAGTGATGATTTTGGAAATGATTTTATCTGAAAAGTTGTAAGGACTAATAAGATAGAAATAAATGACTAACTCAAGACATTTAAGTTTAAGGACAAGCACAATATTGGTTTCATTGAAATTTAATGGAAGAGTACCTAACTCGAAGAAGTTACTAATGGAATTTGCAATAAAGTCCCCAAGAATGCGCTAGTTTGACTAAGAGAATTCACTGTTGAAGCCATGCAAACTTAGCACCTTTTAGGATCCCAAGTTGAATACTACTTGGTGCACTTCTTTTTTATTAATTGGCCGCATAAGATGACCATTCATCTCTTTTGTAACAATTGGGTCGGTAACTTCTACAACTTCTTCAAAGTCAACTAAATCATCCTTCTAGAAGAGCTTGTCATAAAAATCAGCAAAGGCTACTATTGCATTATGTTCTCCCTCCATCCATTCATCATGTTCAAATTTTATTTTGAAAATTTTATTCTAAGATCTTCTCATAAGAGTCATTTGGTGAAAAAATTTGCGTTTTTATCACCATAGATAAGCCATTTCACACGAGAACATTAGTGTCTATGCATCTCTTCTCTTTGCATAGCCTAGGCTAAATCAAGCTTAAGCTTCCTTTCTTCAAGGACGTCTACTTCAACAACTTTTTTTACTTTGCATTTCTTTCAATTTTCTGTGCAATTCATCAATGATGTGTTGATTATTCCTTACGCAACTTTTCCTCCATTGTAAGAGTGCTAACCTACAAGTTGATAATTTACATACCAGGCCCTTAATGTTTGCAGCTTCAATACATTTGTTCCATACACTCTTTATCACATTTCTGTAGCCATCTAGTGTCAGGCAACTATTTTTGAATTTCAAAAATTTAGCCCCTCTTCTCTCTTTCTTATCTATTTCTATCAAAATTGGTAAGTGGTAAGAAACATTAGCAACCAAGTTAATAACATAGGTATAAGGGAACTGATTAATCCAAAGTCTGTGGCTCAGTCTAGTATTTCCTTCATTAATTCCTCTTGACCATTTGACCATGTAAATATAAGCCCATGGAAACCCAAGTCAATCAGCTAACAATCACACAACATGTCTTGAAATGCATTAATTTGTCTTAAAGGTTTATCTTGCCCACCACTCTTCTCTTCCATATTTAGAATCTCATTAAAGTCACCGACTAGCAACTATGAATCAATAATACCCAATGCCACTTCCCTTAATTTGCCCTAACACAACAACCTGCTATAAACGTCTAAATTCGCATAACATTAGGATACTCTCACAAATACATTAGAATTCACATTTTCCACCCAAGAATCAATCAAATTCCAAGATGACTCTAAGATATGAACACTGAAATAGTCATTCCACCACAGACTAAGACTAGCAAAAAGACCAATAGGGTCAACATAGCAATAATTCTGAAAATGAAATCTTCTCCTTGAACCTCAATGTTTTAACTTTGCTCCTTTTTCTCCATTAAGAAGACAAAATTAAGCCAATACTTTAAGATAAGGCATTTCAATTCATTGATTGTCAAGGGTTGACCTAAGCCCTGACGGTTCCAACTTAGGGCTAACTTGGCAGTTAGGTGGCTTCAGGCCAGCCACTACGGCCAATTATAGAAAAAATAGAAACTTCCTCAACATTGAATTCGACTAAGTTCAAATCAAGGCCAAGCTTACCTCATATTGTTCTTTACTTTCTCATATGAATTTTGGCTTTCTACTTCTTCTTAACGCTTCCCTTGGATTTCCTTTCATCTTCCTCATCCAAGCTTCAATCAAGAAGGTCAACCTTATTCTTCTTTAATAGGAGGAAATCACCTTCTAAACTCAAGTCCTCATCTCTATCTCTCTTAATGTAGAGTTGATTAAGAGCTTTTGTTATAGGCAAAGGAAACTTTGGAACTTTTGTTGGAGTTTTATGAGGTGACTGCAAGAGTTAGGAGTGATGATCAAAGACTACACAATCCGATAAAAGGATGGGACTATCATAACAGGGTTAAACAACAGTTGGTTTTTAAGGACTTTCAGGGTACTCGACCACATATTTTGGAGTGATGTTTTTGGCAATTTAGGGAGAGTGCAAAGGATCTTAATTCGCATGGGGTTAAGATAGTTGGGTAGAGGGGGTCGAAGTCAGGTTTAGGTCGAATTCATGGTGATGTTGTGAGTTATAGGAAGTAATTGAGGCATGGAGAGATGGTTGGTTCTATGTAAGAAAAGGGTAAGTTGTCGAATAAGGGTTTAGGATGTTTGTAACATCTAAGTTTTGTATATCACTGTTATTCTCAAGCAATAAGGATATAATGTAAGAGTTAGGATGTATTAACACGTGAGAAGTGGGTAGGGGATTTAAGTAAGAAAAGGGGTTAGCCGATACATGCAAGGGAAGAGGGTTTAGGCTTTTGGATGAGATAAGCTCGATGAAAAAACCATAAAGTAAGTTGGCCCTAATAGAAATATTCTTTAATAGGAGACGTCTTTTGGCATGAAGTTCCCACCCAACTCCTTTAATATTCCTCCAATATTCACACCCTTATCTAAGATAATTTTTGCATAATTTAAAGTTTCTTATCTTAGAGAGGTGATAGAGCTGTCCTTAATAATAGAAGATAGCATTTCTTCTAATAAATGCAAGTTACCATTTGCTTGGATTGAGCTTTGACTTGCAATAACATCTCCCGAAACATCTACACTTACCTTATTCACATCACTGCCCACTTGAGCTTTATCTGATTGTTTCCAACCACCATTAAGGTTCTCCTGACTATCATAGTTTGCTCGCAACCAATGCCTAATGGTTATCTAGCTAGCTTCATTATTGAGATTATACTTGTTTGTAAGGTAGCCTAATATGCCACATGAAAAGCAAAAATCTAGAAGTTACTTGTATTTAAGCCATTCAAATCCTTCACTAAAAATCCATCCACAAGGGGTTTTAACAAGGGGTTTTGACAAAGGATTGTACTCTAAGATAATCCCTTTTAATAATTGTAAAGGAATCAATTTTTGTCACTTGGCCAATTCTTTTACCAATCTTTTCAGTATTTTTATCCGTAAGTATAGCTAACGACAATCCATGTATCTAGATCCAAATTCAGTAACAGAGAAATCTAGATCCACAAGCTTATTATGTTTATCCCATACTTCAATAATGAAGGAACATCCCATAATCGACCATATACCTGCTTCAAAATTTTTCTTGAAAAAATCCTCCTTTGAAGTCACTATAAGAAATAGTCCTTCCTTCAACATAGAAATCTCAAATTTGCCATATCTATTGAGAATGCTAATAAGTCCCTTCTTGTGATATGATTTCTCTACAACCACTCTACCGATAATATGGATGAAGTTAGAATTCTCCATAGACTCCAATTCTAGAACGTCGTCATCAGTAAATTCATCAGTCCCATGTTTTATTCTTAGAGCCATTATTGCAAAAAACAAGTCTGGCAGAAAAAAGGTCAACAAGAAAAGGTGAGAGAAAATAAAAGGACACAAATAAAATGACCACGAATGACAAGGATGGATAGCAATAAAAGGGACGGATTTAACATAAGCAAAATCAAGGAAATGAAAGATACGCATGAATAACGAAAAGGAGATACCACAAACAGGAGAGAATAAAAGGGAAAATGGAAAGATCAAAATAGATATAAAGACAATATAATAAAAGATATGAAAAGATTACGACGAATATAACACAATCAAAGTGCACCATGACAATGTGAATAAGCCCATGAAGTAGAGAGAGTCTCTCAAAAACCTAGAGAGAGATATATAAGACTAGTTTGGATATGGATTATTTTTCATTTACATATTCTCAGTTTTTGTCCATTTACGTCCTCTAAATATTGCCATGAGTAATTAATACTTGAGATGATTAAAAAGAAAATAACGTCATAATAATATTATAAAATAATTAAAAAATTTAAGTGATTTTAACTATTAATTTATACATCGAGATAAATTCAAAGGATAAAAATGGAAAACCACCATTTCCGAGTAGTCCTACGTCCGCTCATGCTTTTTTTTTTTTCCTTTTTCTTTTTTTTTTAAAATTATTATAGGAATAGAAACTGAATACTAATTTGGTGAGAGTATGTGGCCAACCACGCTATTGAATGGCTCATATCTGTTCAGAGAAAAGCTGTCGTTTAGGGTTTGTTTAATGGTCGATTTCTTTAATGTCGCACATTTAATTTATTTCTCAGAAAGTGCAATCGTGGAGTGAGGGTCAGGTTCTGTTTGACTGCATTATATGAAGATCTAGGTTATGATAGTTAAGGATTATTGAAATGTTAAATTCAAGTGTTAAATATTATATTTGTATTTTCAAATATGTTCATAATCTATTCTCAATATTATACGAAGTGCAGTCAAGTAAAATAATAACTATTATTTTTTTATTTCATTCTTTAATACTTGTAATTCCATTACACTCTTAATCATTTTGCCAACCAAACATAAGTTTTAAATCACTTTTCTACAGTGGTAAGGATGAATTATTTTTTCGTTTTATGCACCAAAATCACTAGATCCTAATATGTACATTTGCTTCTTACATTGGTGATCGGTGCGTTATTGATTTACGAACAAGTATGGATTGTTTATCTCCAACGGCACCATATCTTTTATTTATATATATATATAAGAGAGAGAGATTGACAATTAATTAATTTACCTCAAAAATTAATGGTGTCTTTTATATTGACTGCTTAAAAATAGGCTTGTAATTGATCCAATTGCAGCCACAATACCCCACTGATTAGAAACATGGATTATAGATTTAGTAATATGTTTGGGTATTATGCATTCATGTTCTTCATTTATTTTCTTTTTATATTTCTTAATCCCTTTATCTACCATATCAACAAAAGGTATCCACGCATGCCCTAAATAGCCAATAAATCTATTTTCCCCTCAAATGTGCCTCATGGCTTAGGCTGCTTTAGATTTGACTTTGAGGCCAGTTTTGAAAGGACGACAGAAAAGATTCCTTGGAATTATTCCGAGAACTGGGTGTCGGTTCCTTCGAGCTCGGGACCATTGATTAAGGTCCTATGTTCTTGTAATAAGGTGGTCGGTCCGAGAGGTTGACAGTTGGAACCCTTCAAGTAGAAGATGTTGATCGATTAAGCCGCGCTAAAGCGTGTTGCTTTTCTCCCTTTCCTTTCCCTTTTAATTTCAACCGACAGTTTCATCCATTTATAAAATATGTCACAACTAGGACATAGGGTATGCACATGCGCAATGTATAGTTGAAAAATAAAATAAAATAAATATATAAAAGCATACGTCCGGAGACAAGTGTCAGAAATAAGTGGATCCTGTACCACATCTTTTCCCGGACGGGCTAAAAAGTTTACACTAGCATATCGATTCCACAGTGGGTGAGGTATGCTGCAGCTCTGTGAAGAGAACTGTAAGCTTTCAACAAGGTGATATGTGCGTAGGAGTCATACGATTATTATAACAAACCCTTAAAAGGTAGTTATTGATAAGGTATTTTAGGTTTGAGCTCATGCCGACTTGTCTCAGCTGATGGCTAAGTTGTTTTTCTTTGGATTTGGCCTCCTCCTCTACTTAGCCGACCTTAGTCCAAGTTCTTTATACGGCCTATTCAGTTGCTGCCGCCCACCATGGCTAAAGGACAATAGATAAGGTTGGATGACTAGGTCAACAACCATTTTTTACAATTCAAGATCATGTCAGACTATATAGCTTCGCTACCCATGACTTATAAACGTGTTCTCTATCCACTAATGGTTTTCCAACTACCGACAACACTCTTTTATAAGTATTAAACTGCCTCCCAATTGTAAGGTACTTAATATCTTGCACACTCATGCTGTTCTTGTGAGCTTCCGTTCTCTTACTCTCTTCTTACCATTAGATTGCTTAATAAGAGGCAATCTCAAAGGTTGGAGAAATAAGTGAAAATAGACTTGAGCAAAGATCGGTTCCAAACCGTAAACCGGTATGGAACCAGCCAGGGCGGGCCTTGAATCGGCCTGGCCCAGTAGTAGCTAGGCCGAATTGCCCTGACAAATGATCGGATTTTAAGAACCCAAGAGGTTCATCTTAATGGAATCACCTAAACCGGCGGTTTATGTACCGCCAAGCTGACCTGCTATTAAACCGGCAAATCGGTCCGATCGATTTGCCTCCTCAAAAAAGAAAAGAAAGAGAAAAGAGAAAAGAGAGGTCATTAAGTCGAAAAAAATAATGGGATATATCCAATAAGTTATTGCATATCAAAGTTACTTTATTTGCGATGGTCAATGATACTTTTTTTTAAAAAATAATATCATCAACTAATCATAAGTTAATTATGTGCTAAGGATAAATATAAAATTCAATTTCGGTTAATGTAAATCCTTTTTTTTTCTGTAAAACTTATCAAATATTAAGGATTTGAATATGAGGAAAAAATAAAATTTGAGGGAAAAAATAAAAAGTTAGAATCATGTTAAATTGGAAATTATTAAAAAAATTAAAAATTATTAATGAATTAGCACACTTAAAAAAAAGGTGAAAAAAGATCACATTGTTAGAAATTATTAATATATATATATAAAAGAAATTAAAAAATAAAATAAAATAAAAACTAGTTCAAAGGCTTCAAACCGACCCTTAAAGCTTTAGCTCATGGGCCGGTTATAATTCACCATATCACTAACCCGTAAACCGGCAGTTTAGGGCCAGTTCGACCCGATGCCTAGGTTTAGGTGAAGGTAAGAGGGAGCTTATGCACATAATTATTAAAATTGCAATTCTATTCATGCGATTTTATGAGTTTACGATTTTAGGAAACTTTTCTGAGTTAATTCGTTTAAAAAATCTTTTTCATGTAGAAACTTATATTTTTAACCGAATTTATAAGCAAACTTAATAGAAACTTGCGTTTTTGATCAAGTTTACCGATTCTATATATCTAAGTTGAATAGACTAAAAAATAAAAAATAAAAAATACAACTGAGTTTTTACAAGTCATCAACTATTAAAGTATTACATCATCTTCCATATCCTTTTTTCCTCTCTTTTTCTCTCTCTTAATCTCTTATTTTATATTCATAGCATTCACTCAAGTTTCAACTCCAATAGCAAAATTGATAAGAAAAACTATATAATTCAGTTTATACCATCAGTAATTTAAAATAAGTTGAAATATTTGATTCTTTTTAGTTCGTTTTTTTTTAAATAATGGAAAAATTTTAGTTTCGACTTTATTTGTCCTTCTTTCATACATATTTAATTATATATTATTAAGAATTTTTTTAAAAAAAAAAACTTAATCTCTTCATTTCTATACTTCCATGATGTATTTTAAATTTTAAATAATTATTATAAGTATCTCCATAATTTTTTAAAATTATTTTGCATAATTTGTAAGAACTTATGTTTCTATATTTTGATTTCACATTTTGATTTTACTAACCCTCTAACAATTATATATCTACTCGCAAGTTTCACAACCCTACTTATGTTGTGCAACTTGCTTGTGAGACTTGAAATCCTAACGGAGATAATCTTGGGTGTAAGCGGAATAATAGGAGGAATAAGGTTAATGATCCTTGGATATAGATGGTGAGAATACATTAACCTCATGATATGGACATCACCTGGAAGAATGAAATGAGCCATAAGCTTAGTATTAAGCAAAAGGGCTTAACTTGGGCTTACATAAGGAGTAGCATTAGTAAGGTAGTTTATTTCAAGAGTGGGTATACTTTAAATATGGGTCTAAGCTCTTGTGAGCAAACAAATCAAGAGCTAATGTTGCTCTCTTCGTGAGTCCATGGTAAGACAAAACTAGTGGAATAAGTTGATTCTTTCAAGCATATGTGGGATAGTGACAAAGACTAAATGACTCTCCCAGTAGGAAAGATTGGCTTGGAACAATCCAATAAATTTAAAAGAGACTATTAGCTTGCCATCTAGAATCTAAGTAAAAATAGGAATTTGAATTATGGTCAGGCACCATATACGCACTCAAAATAGGGAAAACCTTCCATCTCGTGACACCTGCTTATGGTTATTGATTTTAAGAAAAAAAATTGCAAAAAGTTAGATTTTAGATCAATTGGTTATGGTATAAAAAACATAACAAAATTATCATAATGAGACATCCCATTTGATTTATCAACTCCTTTAGTTGTAATATCAATATTTAATATGGTATCATCATGGAAAGAATCCATTTTGGTTCATTACCTCATTCCACCAATGGAGTCCCAATTAAAGTTTTAGCACTAACGTCTACAGATGTATTATGAGTTAAAATCAAAAATTGTATCTTTATCACTAAAGTTAAAGTTTTAAGTGAATTGATTGGTATAAAATCAACTCTATTAATTGTAATATCAATATTTAGTATAGTATTATAATAAGAATTCATTTTAATTCGTTACATCATCTCTTAACGGATTCCACCAATGAAGTCCCCATTAATGTTTTAGCTCTAATGTTTAAGGAAGTATTATGATTTAAAATCAAAAGATGTACCTTTATCACTAGAATTGAAGTTTAAACTAAATTAGTCGATATAGAATATAACGATATTTGGTTGGAATTATATATATATATATATATATGAAAGGTATGAAACAAATGAACTAGAGATCTCGCTCGTGAAGTAAATTATCCTCCTACAATCTAACTGATTGGGAGAGAATTAATAGATTCTTTTTTGAAAGCGATGCATCCCTCTTGAACACAACATATAACTCTCTATTGTAATACACTCTCTAAGTATGCTTCTTCCCCCTTTTTCTTTACCATGGTAAGTTTTTATGAAATAACTACGATAAGGGGAAAAAAAAGAAGGCGCTAAGAGACCCTCCTCGCAAATGTGCTAAGGAAAATAACATTTATATTTCATGTTCCATGTATTAATTAGGTTAATATTTGGATCATTTCTATCTATACTTGTGAGTAGATTGCATAATTCTATATAAGTGTAACCGAAGTAGAGTTTGAATCAACACATCATCATTTCAACTTCATTTAATTATTTTTAATTGTGATATCCAACCAATATCTCTTCTTCTTCTTCTTCTTCTTCTTCTTCTTCTTCTTCTTCTTCTTCTTCTTCTTCTTGCCTCTTAAGCCAAGCAACATAGCAATATAACAACATTACAACTTAGGAGAGAGGGAATTTAAACCTGATTCATCCCGTTAAAAGACCAATATTTATGCTACTAAGCTAAAATGGCCTTAACATATCCAATGACTATCTCAACCCTCATGAAAAAGATTCATCAATATTAATATAGTGCATAATTATAGGTGGTGGACATATATCATTTGAAATTTAAGTATGTACTTGTGATTATGAGTAATTTTTTTCTTTTTTTTTTTTTTGAGTTTTCTTATATAATTTTTTTTTATATGGTCTATTACCAAAAAAAACTCTTTAGCACTAACTAAACACTAAGTTAATTCACCAAAGAGTCAATAATTATCTATGTTAAATCACATATCAATACCTTCATATGAAGTCGTAACATAAAATTGTGGTGTATTCATATACATTTCAGTACAACATATAGATTCTTGTATACATTCCCGTCATGAAAATATGTACAAATATGCTAATTATGATACAATGTGTAAATTTTGGTATGGATAACTTTAATTAGAATCTATACATTATACTAGAATCTGTATTTATATACCAGCGGCTCTATATAAAGCGTGAATAGGTGACTTAATACAAGAATTCCTCTAAAGAGTCCATGCATTCAATTAGAAAAAGTTTTTTGTATTGGTGTTCCAATCACTTTTTTATTTTTTTGTGCAAACAATATCTTCATATGTGGACAAGCATCAACCAGCATATGAGAATTGAGAACTAGTGTCAATGTAGGAACATAAATAATAGCTCCGATTATTAATTTTTCTTTAAGAATCATCACTTTCCCCAAAACTTCGTAACTTTGCTTTTCACCAAAACAAAGCTAAAACGGATGTTCTTCTTTGACTATAAGACTCTTGGTGTAATGCTCCCTCTAGAGCCATTTTGTTGTATAACTCTGCCCTTCGGGGTGAAGATTACTAATGTGTACATGATGCTGTAAATATTTTTCAGTTAATGAATATTATCTATGTTACCGAAAAGCTAAAAATGTAAGGACTCAACTAAAACAAATCGCAACTTGCAAGAATTTAAGCGGTTAATTCTTGAGTTACTATTTCATTTCTTCCTAAATATGACAATACACGAACTCATCGCTGGCCCAGCCAAGGGGGCTCAATCTGTCCGGTGTTGTACTCACTTACTTGAGTTTTGGACTTTCAATGAATCCTTTTTGTTTCACAATTTTTGTAATTTTTTTCTCTTCTTTCTATAATTTTAATGTTTTGACAACAAAAGACACGCCACCTGAGATTGTAGAAGGAATATTTACTTCTTTTTTTTTATTTTACGATCCACTGATATTTATCATTTGAGATATTGGAATGTTTTATAAAAATGAAGTAACAAGTTTTGTAAAATTGTTAACCTGTTTTTCTACAACATCCTTTAATAAAATTATTTTAAGAAAACCAGTCTTTAAAAGATATTATATGTACAGATTTGGATTCTCTTAATTTACCTTTTCTCAATTTGTATATCAATGGTTGTGATTATTTAGATTTTTAGAAAATACTTTAATGTTATTATAATATTATCATCTTCTTTATAATCTTAATTATTAATTACACATAATAGTATCATTATAAAAAAATCAAAAGAAGTAAATAAAAAATATCCATTTCCAAATCTATGTAGAGACAACTTGTTTTCCATATTTACATATGGAGATTAGTTAATGATGTGTAAAATCCAAATCCCACAATGCACCAAATTGACAGGACAACCAGGCACTACAAAATTGGCTTAGGAAAAGGAAAAAATATAGGGGACATTGTGGTAATGTCTTCCTGTTTCCGGCTGTTCCCCCCGCCCCTTTCTCCTTCAATTATTATGGTTGTTATGGTGGAGAACGTAGCAAACTTTTGAATAAAATAGGTAATGACAAACAAGTTCAAGCATAACTTTGACTTGGTTAATGTCTTCATATGTTAGATAAGAGATAACCCATCTTATTAGTATCGAATGAAGCAACAACATGTATCTAAAACTTCTTAGGAGGCAGATATTAATCAACGTGGAGATGGTATAATGCCTTAAGTTAAAAGTAACCAAAAACCATACCAATAAATACTAAAATCTTAGGTGGTAGTGTTGATTTTGAAGATAAAGAATATTTTGATCATTTCAAGTTTATTACATACTATTCTTATATATCCATTTTGTTCAATAAACAATATAATAATATTATGGGCTTATTCTATTTCTTATTAATAATAATTTTATTACACATCTATTTTATGCAGTAAAGTGAACAAGTCGGAGGCATGTATAATTATATTTTATATTTATCCTATATTGCATTTTTCCTTACACTTAAAAGGTGATTACAACTAACGGTATACAAGTGAGCTAAATGGGCAACTCAGTCCAACTTAATTTGACTCACTTTTTTAACGAGCCAAAAAATCTCAATTTTAACATATTTAAAAAACGATTTAAATGAGCTAATTTACAGATAAAAATATAACTAAATTAAATAAGCCGATCCAAATTAATCTATTTTAACTTATAAATTAAATTAATTAATCTCATTTGACCTGTTTTTAAATAAATTAGCTCGTTGGTAAAAGTTTACTTATACACCGCTGTATCTCTTTTTTCACTGTGTGGGCAAGGATTGGTATAGGAGGGGGCTGAATCCTAGGCGTGATTTATTAGTGTGAGAAATCAAATAACAGCTTGCAACCTCGTGTCCTAGCCTTGTCCAAGCAATCAATCGTGGTACAAGAACACGTCCTAGGAATTTCTCCTATACATGCATGCCCAGCTTTTGGAGACCAAGGTCGGCCATTGCATGTCAAGCCACCTGTCCAAGAGAATCAGCCCAACATGTCTGTCTGTAACAAATCACGCATGCCACAGCCACAATCAGCCCACACATGTCCTCGTCGAAGCCGAGCTCCAGCCATTAGTTAGAATAGTTTTGTCCAGCCCATCACGCCAATGATCCCACGCGTCCAAGCTCTCAACAGAGCTTGTTCGTGCGCCAGAGCGAAGAATTAGGTTTTGTTTTTAAAAATAAGAACATAAAGTACACCCAAAAAATATATATATAATAATAAGAAAAGGAGAACGCACAATCCACAGAACTCGACCTTGTACGTTAGTTACTATAGTTTTTTTTTTTCTTCTCTTCTAGTTTGTGTTAATAATGTGATGTACACCAGTTGCTAACATAATTTATGCAAATATTAAAGAATTAGGGATGCTAAATTCTCAAAGACCAGGTTTTCCCTTTTCTTATATTATTTTCTTTTTCATGATTTGCGTTCTCGCAATTGAAATTTGTATCTTGAATTAGGCTTAATTGTTTGGGATATTGGATCGATAGATTTATAATATTATTTTATTAATTATTTGGATATTCATCCGTTCTTAGTTTTTGTTTATTAAGTATGTATTTTATGGTTTATTAAATGCATATTAAATTGGGTTAAAATCTAAAAGTAGTAAAATTAACTCAAATGGACAAATACAAATAACATTTAGTGATATGTATTGGAATTAGGCTAAGCTTTAGAATATAAAATGATTAATTAAGTAAATGAACTTGTCTAGAAATGAAAAGACTTTGTTAATTAATAAGAGTAACTTATGTTTTGAGAGGAGGTGCTTGCTATACTTCACTACTTTAATAAATCAAAAGGAAAAATTAAAGAAAATAATCTAAACCAATCTAGAATCCAATAATCAAATATAGAATAATTTAGTATCATGTTCGTCAACATCAATTTCTAATATTCGAATTTACCGATTCATTGATTTAGTCCTTTTGGTGCTACTATTTCCATGATTTAGAATAACTAGGAATAGGCTTAGATTTTATAAATTAACAAGTTCTTATCCACATAGATATTTGTAGGACTAACATTGTTAAGAGCTAGTCATAAACCTCATAGGTTCACCTATCTTATTAGAATTATTATATATATATATATAACCTAATGCACTTGCCAGTAGAAAATATACTTTCGAGATAGTGGTTTAAGCATTTCAACAATTCTAAGAATGCATGAGCCACTTAAGAAGCTAACTCTTACTTTGAGCTACTTTCATCGTAAATGGCTGGAGTCTATAGCTCCTGTATCGGAATGTGCTCTTAGGATGGCTCTATAAACAGAAGTGGAACAACTACTAGAACTTAGGATGAACTCTCATCCTTGAGAACTTCCCTCTCTAATGTAGAGCTCGTGGCATAAAGGGAGTTTAAGGTGCATCTGTACAGGAGGGGTCTTGAAGGAGCTAAATGGAGGGCCCGAAATGATCTCTGCATTAAGATACTCAATGGCTGCCAGGGTATCGGATGGCCCTATAGTGTCAAGATCTAGTTGACGTCATCATTATTGCTATCATCCAAGGCCCCTCATCCTTATGCGTCCACCTTACCTAGGTGGATCTAAAGAGTCATAATTTAGCTCGTTTGAGTCATGTTACTCTTAGACCTATGCTTCAACCAAATGAGGTAAGTACAATGTAATCGAAATGTAGTCCTCCAACAACTAAATACCCTGATCAACATGGACCCGAGCGGTGTCATAATTGGCCTAGTCCATAGATATCCTAATCTACCAGAACTCGTCATCTTGTAAAATCAAGGAACATTAGCACAAGTGGGTATAAGATAGTGAAACACGAACAATAGGTCACACACATATATTTACCAATCCCCCAAGCAAAGCTCCATTACAACTAATGTAATGATGCATAATGTTCCTATACCATTGCTTATAGCATTGTTCGGCACCTTTAGAACCCTTTGTATGGAGTACCCATGCATGCCTATCATTCTATATGTCAATGTAGTTGTGAACCTCGTAATTAACAAATAATAATCAAGCGAAAAAATTTAAGGTATTGGTAAAACTAACCCGATTAACCTAAAAACTTATGAATAGACTCTAGACATTATACATAGAGACTCTTTAGACCCAGATTTTAAAAATATAATAAAATAATAATAGTATAGTTAAAATAGTATAATTTAATTATATTATATAATATCCGTCATAATCACATAAAATAAGTTTCGTTAGTTCATAAACTTTTAAAAATAAGTTATATATGTAATAAAATTTATATGCAACATTAAATAACATATATAATATACACGTATGTATCGTAGGTAATTTTTAAGTATATACATATATCCATATTTAGTTAAAATACCATAATATATGCATTTTAGGCTAAAATACTTAAGAAATTAACAAAAAATCATCAAAAATTATAAAAAAAAAATTATGGCAGCTAGAATGAAGTGGTTTAGGTGTATGTAATTATCTAAGATAGGTTTTTAAGTACTATAGCTAAGGATCATACAAGAAATGAGTGACATTTAAGATAAAATCCAAGAGGAGAGAGCAAGAAAATCATTTTACATTAACTAAACAACTCTAAAAAACTGGAAACCATCTCTACTGGATTATACATGCAAATTAGTATTTGAGGAAGTTTAGTGGGGAATTTGGAGGTTAGAGGAAAAAATTACACAAAATGGGTGCAATATGAGCAACTAAAAGTACATCAGCCTTAGGAGTTGCTAGAGTTTGACCACCACCACCACCGAGAGCCATAACCACTGCCTAACACAGCCAACAAAGAGGGAGCAACCACTGGTGGCTGAAGGCCAATTTTTCAATGGGTGTCTATTCTTATTCGATTTTGTAAAATTTATAAAAAAATATTAAGAATACTTAGAAAATTACAAAAAAAATTTATTCTTATATGTTTTCGTATATAAAATCTAGGAAAAATATCGATTATATAAATTTAGTAGCTAATATATACATCCTTAAGAAATCAAAGAAATTGGATGATTTTTGAAGTTAAAATAAATTGGATAAATCACGTAGTTTATATCTCAAATTTTTTCTACAAGCTATCCTAAGTTAATACTGAATTGCTATGTCAAAGTTTTTTGTGATACTATTTTTCATATTTTAATTTGATTTTTAAGACTAAAATGATGCCTAAAATAGTGTATTTTAGTGAAAATAACGTGTTTATTTTAATAATCCCATTTAGATATTGAGTTTGAATCATATTTGGAGTATGTATAATTGTTCTAGAGTGGTTAGATTGGTTGTTGAAGTTAGAAGAGATGAGAAGTAGGAAGTTGGCTTTAAATAATAAAATTGGTGTTTGACCAATCGAGGAAATTTGATACGATGGATAGATTGTGATGGGATATATGAGAAATTGGGAAGAAATAAAGCTAAGGAAGGTTTGTTCAAGTGTTACTTGTTAGTTAAAAACTGATTTTATAACTATAAATTGGAAGAAATTTAGCAAATAAACTAATTATGGGACATTGATAAAAGGCAAAGGATGATTTAAAGGATTTCGATAATGAATAATGCACTAAATTGATGCTCAAAAAGTAAGTCAAGCAACAACGATAAGTAAAATGTAAAAACAATAGAAGTAAAGTATTAGTTGGAGGATGATTTTATTAGAACTTCTATAGATAACAGAGTCAAAAGATAACTCAAGAGGTTGTCGAATAGGGAGTTTAACTTGGAAAAGTTCAAAAAATGTCTCAAAAGATAAAATCAATATAATAAATAACCTTAGTATAGCTTAGAGAGAAACTTAGAGGATTTTTTTATTAAAGGGAATTACTCTAAAACTATTCAAAACCAAACTAAGAGAATTTAGACTAAAGAAAACAACTATAAATCCACTCAAATGATAGCTTAGAGGTTTTAACCTATTAGGGTAATTTGTAAATATCATTAATTAAAATCTATACATTGTATATGTATTTTGTAGGATTGGTACAGGAGGGGGCAGAAATCAAATAACAGCTTGCAACCCGTGTCCCAGCCTTGTCCAAGAACACGTCCTACGCATGCCACAGCCACAATCAGCCCACACATGTCCTCGTCGAAGCCAAGCTCCACCATTATTTAGAATAGTTTTGTCCAGCCCATCACGCCAATGATCCCACGCGTCCAAGCTCTCAACAGAGCTTGTTCGTGCGCCAGAGCGAAGAATTAGGTTTTGTTTTTAAAAATAAGAACATAAAGTACACCCAAAAAATATATATATATAATAAGAAAAGGAGAACGCACAATCCACAGAACTCGAACTTGTACGTTAGTTACAATAGTTTTTTTTTTTTTTCTTCTTCTTCTAGTTTTTGTTAATAATGTGATGTACACCAGTTGCAAATGATAACATAATTTATGCAAATATTAAAGAATTAGGGATGCTAAATTCACGAAGACCAGGTTTTCTCTTTTCTTATATTATTTTTGTTTTCATGATTTACATTCTTGCAATTGAAATTTTATCTTGAATTAGGCTTAATTGTTTGGGATATTGGATCGATAGATTTATAATATTATTTTATTAATTATTTGGATATTCATGCGTTCTTAGTTTTTGTTTATTAAGTATGTATTTTATGGTTTATTAAATACATATTAAATTGGGTTAAAATCTAAAAGTAGTAAAATTAACTCAAATGGACAAATACAAATAACATTTAGTGATATGTATTGGAATTAGGCTAAGCTTTAGAATATTAAATGATTAATTAAGTAAATGAACTTGTCTAGAAATGAAAAGACTTTGTTAATTAATAAGAGTAACTTATGTTTTGAGAGGAGGTGCTTGCTATACTTCACTACTTTAATAAATCAAAAGGAAAAATTAAAGAAAATAATCTAAACCAATCTAGAATCCAATAATCAAATATAGAATAATTTAGTATCATGTTCGTCAACATCAATTTCTAATATTCGAATTTACCGATTCATTAATTTAGTCCTTTTGGTGCTACTATTTCCATGATTTAGAATAACTAGGAATAGGCTTAGATTTTATAAATTAACAAGTTCTTATCTACATAGATATTTGTAGGACTAACATTGTTAAGAGCTAGTCATAAACCTCATGGGTTCACCTATCTTATTAGAATTATTATATATATATAACCTAATGCACTTGCCAGTAGAAAATATACTTTTGGGATAGTGGTTTAAGCATTTCAACAATTCTAAGAAACAAACAAGATTGACACTGGAGATCGAGATTGTAACGACATACAACTTGGTTATAAATTTGATACATGTAAGATTTAAGTTATAATGGCTCCAAACTACCATCAAGGCATGTTGGATTCAACTCTAGTAAACACGGACAATTCGCAAGCTGAGATAAATAAGTTAAGGGTCAAGAAAACTAAGATTTGTTACAAATGTTTAACGAGTTGAATTAGCAAGCGTAGCAATTGCGATAGTGCTTGCACTATCCATAGCAATTCATGTCACCATACGCTTCAATTGGTCCAAACTTTATCCCTAAAGGTAATTGAGTGTTTTGTCTAACTATGATTTATAGCACTTGAGTTATAACGTGTTAGTATCATTGAAGTTTTTCTCTTCTTCTAAAGCCGCCCTTCCCCCCGATCAAATATGTATGGAATGTCACTTGGTACACCCTCTTTCAGTTCTATCTCATGTCACCTTACTTAATGATGTAGCTTAATTGAGGATGGAGTGTATAAACCATGTGCAAAACATCTAAATAAGTACTTTTTTTAGGAATACGCCTGAAAAGTGCCTTCCTCTTTTTTGTAATTTAAGAGGGAGGCCCGTTCCAAAAAAGCGCTTTCTTCATAATATGAGAGCACTTTCTTCTTTAATATGTTAATGAAGAAAGCAAGCTTTAGGAAAGTGCCTTCTTTATTATCACCTGTTGCAAAACCAGAAAGTGTAGCAAGCATCCTTAAATATATATATATATATATATATATATAATTGACATTTTTCAAGTAAAAACAAAACAAATACAAGCTAAAAAGTAAAACCCTACTTCAAACTCAGATAGCCAGCTCCAAACTCTACTACATTTCACCAAAGTCGACAATTTTCTATCCATTAACAATGCACATATCCAATGGCAAACAAGACAACCAAAAGTTGAAATCAAATGTTTAAGTGCAAGACAACCAAAGCGTACAAGGAAACCATAAGAAGCGTTCTTATATGAAAATGTACATAACTAGCAATGTCAAGTTTAGGAGTTCATACAAAATAAAATAATGTCTATAACTAGTCCTTTTTTTTCTCTTACTTCTAAGAATGCGTGAGCTACTTGAGAAGCTAACCCCTACTTGGATCTACTTTCATCATAAATGGCTAGAGCCTATAACTCCTGTATCGGAATGTGCTCTTAGAATGGCTCTATAAACAGAGGTGGAACAGCTACTAGAACTTGGGATGAACTCTTATCCTTGAGAACTTCCCTCTCTAATGTAGAGCCCGTGGCGTAAAGGGAGGTTCAAGGTGCATCATTATAGGAAGGGTCTTGAAGGAGCTAAAAGGAGGGCCTGAAATGATCTCTGCATTAGGATACTCAATGGCAACCAAGGTATTGGATGGCCTGACAGTGTCACAATCTAATTGATGTCATCGTTATTGCTATCGTCCAAGGCCCTTCATCCTTATGCATCCACCTCACTTAGGTGGATCTAGTGGGTCATAATTTGGCTCATTTGAGTCATGTTACTCTTAGACCCGTGCTTTAACTAGATGAGGTAGGTACAATGTACTCGGAATGTGGTCCTCTAGCAACTACATACCTTGATCAACATGGATTCAAGCTGTGTCGTAATTGGCCTGGTCCATAGATATCCTAATCTATTAGAACTTGTCATCTTGCAAAATCAAGGAACATTAGCACATAAGATAGTGAAACACGAACAATAGGTCTCATACATATATTTACCAATCCCCTAAGCAATGCTCCATCACAACTAATGTTAATGTTCCTATACCATTGCTTGTAGCCGTGCTCAACACCTCTAGAACCCTTTGCATGTAGCACCCAAGCATGCCTATCATTCTATATGTCGATATAGTTGTGAACCCCGCAATCAGCAAATAGGAATTAAGTGGATAAATTTAAGGTATTGGTAAAACTAACCTGATTAACCTAAAAACTTATGAATAGAATCCAAACATTATACAATGAGACTCTTTAGACCCAGATTTTAAAAATATAATAAAATAATAATAATATAGCTAAAATAGTACAATTTAATTATGTTACGTATTCGTCGTAATCACGTAAAATAGGTTTCATTAGTTCATAAACTTTTAGAAATAAGTTATATATGTAATCAAATTTATATGCAACATAAAATAACATATATAATATACACGTATGTATCGTAGGTAATTTTTAAGTATGTACATATACTCATATTTAGTTAAAATACCCTAATATATGCATTTTAGGCTAAAATACTTAAGAAATTAATAAAAAATCATTAAAAATTATAAAAAAAATTTAAGGTAGCTGGAATGAAGTGGTTTAGGTGTGTGTAATTATCCAGGATAGGTTTTTAAGTAATATAGCTAAGGATCATGCAAGAAATGAGTGATATTCAAGAGAAAATCAAAGAGGAGAGAGAAAGAAAATCATTTTACATTAACTAAACAACTTTAAAAATCTGGAAACCATCTTTATTGGATTATATATGCAAATTAGTATTTAAGGAAATTTAGTGGGGAATTTGGAGATTAGACGGAAAATTTGCACAAAACGGGTGCAATCTAAGCAACTAAGGGTACGTTGGCCTTAAGAGTTGCTAGAGTTTGACCACCACCACCACCAGGAGCCACAACCACTGCCTAGCACAACCAACAAGGAGGGAGCAACCACTGGTGGCCGAAGGCCAATTTTCTAGTGAGTGTCCATTTTTATCCGATTTTGTAAAATTTATAAAAAATATTAAGAATACCTAAAAAATTACAAAAAATTTTATGCTTATATATTTTCGTATATAAAATATAGGAAAAATATCAATTGTATAAATTTAGTAGCTAATATATACATTCTTAAGAAATCAAAGAAATTGGATGATTTTCGAAGTTAAAATAAATTGATAAATCATGTAGTTTATATCTCAAATTTTTTCTACAAGCTATCCTAAGTTAATACTGAATTGCTATGTCAAAGTTTTTTGTGATACTATTTTTGATATTTTAATTTAATTTTAAGACTAAAATGATGCCTAAAATAATGTATTTTAGTGAAAATAATGTGTTTATTTTAATAATCCCATTTAGATGCTAAGTTGAATCATATTTGAAGTATGTATAATTGTTCTAAAGTGGTTAGATTAGTTGTTGAAGTGGGAAGAGATGAGAAGTGGGAAGTTGGCTTTAAATAATAAAGTTGGTATTTGACCAAACGAGGAAATTTGATACAATTGATGGATTGTAATGGGATATATGAGAAATTGGGAAGAAATAAAGCTAGGGAAGGTTTGTTTAAGTGTTACTTGTTGGTTAAAAACTGATTTCATAACTATATATTGAAAGAAAGTTAGTAAATAAACTAATTATGGGACATTGATAAAAGGCACAGGATGATTTAAAGGATTTTGATAATGAATAATGCACTAAATTGATACTTAAAAAGTAAGTCAGAAGCAACAATGATAAATAAAATGTAAAAACAAGAGACGTAAAGTATTAGAGGATAATTTTATTAGAACTTCTATAAATAATAGAGTCAAAGGATAACTCAAAGGGTTGTTAAATAAGGAGTTTAACTTGGAGAAGTTCAGAGAATGTCTCAAAAGATAAAATCAATATAATAAATAGCCCTAGTATAGCTTAGAGAGAAACTTAGAGGACTTTTAACTAAAGGGAATTACTATAAAGCTACTCAAAACCAAACTTAGAAGATTTAGACTAAATAAAACAACTATAAATTCACTCAAATGATAGCTTAGAGGATTTGACCGATTAGGGTGATTTATAAATATCATTAATTGGTCAAGAAATCATAATTTTAAAGAGAAAATGACTTATAAAATTTATGACTAAACAACCAAAAACATATAACCTAAACTAATGACTACAGAATTAAGGCTTGAAACTAATCTATTGTATATTTTTAGGTGTAATTGAAGATCAAAGAGGCTACGATCAAGAGTAACTACTAGAAAGTGTAGGTAAGATGGGATCGATGCTTTATGGCATATTGAAGTATCTTATTAAGATACTTGGAGAAGTATGAGTACTTGTTTGTAGTTGTAGTTAGATTATTTGTGTGTATGTTATGTGTGTATCTGTAATACCGATTGAAGATTAGGAGTTGAACTCTGAGTGTTGTTCTCTACTTATATATACATATCATATCTTGAGTGTATAAGTTTCGTTGCTCACTTAATAATCCAGATTAATCTTGAATTGATTAAGACCTATCATGACATTCATGATAACCTAATAAGGGTAAAGATTAGGTTATCAAACTAAATACAGACACTTATATGAAAATAGCAGAATTGGTTCTTTTCCCACCATTAGTCAAACTAAGTGACAAAAGAGGTGGTCGCGGTAAGGTTGGAAACCATAGTTTGAATATTGTTTAGGGAAGATAAATGTCTCCATTACACATGCTCAGATCTAATCTGATAATACCGCATTAAAACTCCTCAAAATTTAAGTTATAGTGAACGAAATTACTCTAACTTCATAATGAACCAGTTAAATATTATGAGATACTATATCATTTGTCTATTGCACTTACATTTAATTAATAGTTAAATGACTATGTTTACTATTGTACTCTTATGACTCCGTCTCTTCTTACTAAGCTAATTGAGCTTACATCCTAATAGATTGTTTTGCAAGTGAAGAATAGTACTAGAAGATGCTTCGTTACGATTGTCTACAAGTTAATTTTGATGAGTTGGGAAGTGAAGTAGTGAAGTCTAATGAATGGATCGAAGCTCATGTCAATGTTGTTTTTCTTTTGTGTTAAGATTATAAGTATCAGGACCATATAAGGGACACAGTAGGATTGCCTAAAATTTTCATATCACATATGCACCCATGATATAAAAATTACCTTACAAGTCGAAGGTTACAAGACTCTAAATAATTTATCATTAGGGTTTCTAATTGTTAATTAATTAATATATTATAAAATGTAAATAGTTATGGATATCTAATATTCTACAGTTCTTTAGAACCATAGAAAATCAGTATTCTTTACCAAAAGATAAGATTAGGTAATAGAGACCTAAAATATAAACTTACTAATTTCATAAAATCTAAGTATAAGAACAGTAATTATACGTAATGTTTCAAGTTAGCTATACAAACTATCTTTAGATTATATCTCCTACGGTATCATAATACATACACTCAATATTCGACTCTTAACCCATGCCCAATTATCTATCAACTTGTAAAAGAAAAACTATTAGAGAGTAAGCTACAAGAAATTAGCGAGTTATTCCTCACACTAAACTAAAAGCAGGTTATTAAACAAATCATTAATAACCATATAAATGCATGTACACATAGTATGCTAAACAATATATGCAATTGACTTGTAAACCCCTAAATTTTTTTATCTAATATTTGAAGTAGACTTAAGTATGTTAGATATCCCTAAGAGTTTATAAGGCTAGTAACAGTGAAAACCCTAAAATAACCAATCAATCGCATATAAAATTTTTATACCCTAAACGTATGTAAATACTAAAAATTTTATCCGAAAGTAATAAAAATCCTAAAACTATAACTTTAAGGATATAAAAGTATTAATTCATCATAACTTACTGTAAAACTCTAATTGATATCATATCCTCAGTATCTTGCTAAATCATTAGTAAAAGATTAAAGATAACTTTCAATCATTCATAAATACATATAATACTAAAGTAATCCTTTAGGAACTAAGATATTGCATTATAGATCACATCTATCTTCCAATTATATAACTAGGTTAGTATTATGTAGAATTAAGAGCTTAGTTGATGATTATACTACATATAGTAAGTATTAGTACCCTAAAAGACATTTTTCATAACAGTTACATTAAGTAGCCTACCAAATGATGTATATGGGTTATAAACACTTAAAGGAAGATCTCATTACCTATTCTTATTAATCATTTCAATAAACACCGTATTTCCTTTCATTTCCTTAATTTTATTCCTAATTTTCCCTAATTACTTCATTATGTATACTTAGATTACATGTAAACTTAAGGAGTTGACGAAGTCAAATGTTGACCAAGTCAAAGGTTGACTAAGTCAACAAATTGAAAAGTCAACAAAATGTCATTATCATCTAAAGAATTTCTTCCTTTTCTTTAACTTTCTACCTTTTTTTTTTTTTTCAATTCTACCCCTTCTTTACCATCCACTTCCTCCCACCATAGACTCCACTTGTCTTCATCTTTTTAAACACAAAACAAAGTCCTTTTCTCCCTCACCAAACCGTGATTCCTCTTGTTCCCTTATTTCCACATTTTCTCACTTCACTTTTACAATTCCTACTATCGTAAGTCAAGAAGAAAAATGTATGTTATTATGTATCTTTCCATCTTATTTAGTAGTTAGATGAATAGGTTAGATTAATGTAGAAAGTTTATGTGATATGAGCATATGTGTTGTTGAGAGTAAAAGCTCCATATTCATGCTTAGAAGTATAGGAAATCCTTAGTAAATGGAAGAAGAACACACACACACACACACATATATATATATATATATATACTTAAGCATATGAACATAAGAATATACTTGATAAATACACTTGATAAATACATGTATGAAGACCCTTATACATAAGTATCCTTTATGTACATAACCTAAAAAGAGGTATATACTAACTATACATACATATACCTTACTAAATAAGCTCTTAAAGTGCAAAAATATGAAATTTGTGAAGCTTTCTCAAGAGGGAACATTAGGCATATGAAAATACATATAAAAATATATATGTAACCGTATGTATATACAGGTATATGTACTAGTATACATATAAGTATATAAGTATACAAGTATACATACTAGTATATTAGAAGTATAGGTATATACATAACATATGTGTAAAGTATATGAAAATATAAGGATAAGTATACATATGTAATGGATGATGTAAGCAAATGATGACATAAGTGATGACATAAGCAATTGATGATATAAGCCTTTAAAATCATAAACCATAATATCATCTGAGTGTAAAAGTTAATGGCTAATGAAATTATTAACTACTAAAATAGAATATAAAACTAGCTAATAAGAATATTTAAGCTTCAATAGATAACATTTCAATAAATTTAATCTATATCATTAAACACGGGTTTTAATACTCAAAACGGACATTACCATGTAAACGTGTGTCCGAAAAAGATGAAAAACGATTATAAATTTTGTAAATATCAGAAATAGAATGAAAAATTACATACGATTAGCAATAAAGTCTAATCGGATAAAAATTGATAGTAATCTAAATAGAATTAGGTAAATAGATATCTAGAACCATTAGTTAAATTGATTGCTTACTATCCTTGTTATATCATAATGCACAAGTGATCCTAACACGGGCAAAAATCTTCCAATTGATTAATACTACTAGAGCGAGTCATCATGGCCAAGTGAATATTTACCCTATGATTCCATGCTTGTATGTGATTATAAATAATGGACTTAAATGATATTGTTAATTGATTGTAATGTGGGGTGAGGAAATACTTGTATATGTATTATGTGCTGAATTGTGAATTTATCTTAAGTACGAATAATAATTTGTTTGTTGCATAGTAGTATAGATAATAATTGTATGTGCTATTGGATGGTCACATTATAATTGGACTTAACTATACTCAACTCAAAAGAAGAAACTGGTTTATGCATCAACATGCATTGCATAGACATAATTCTAGCCATCACATCACACAGAGGTAGAGAAAGGTCATTTAGTGGTTGTTATTATAAATTTGTTGGTTTTGTACGGTCCACTCATACAAAGTAACCTTACCCTGGCTCGCAGGAATACTAGGTATTGGAGGCGCCAACCGCCTAGCTAAGGGTCGAGTCTAAAGGCCTCCATTTAGAAGTGAGTGTAGACTACAAGAGCCCACTTACGATTATACTAGAACTTGTTTTTTATGAAAATAAAGGAATTGTTTGATTTAAATACGAAACGTGGAGTTCTATAGTAAAGTAAGTTTTAGTATAATACTCAGATCTAACTAGTTTCGTATATACTCTAACCCTGACTTTGGAGGACGCTAAATCTGAGTTGCGTATATTGATTAGTTGACTATACGTATTGTTTGGCATTCTATTTAATCATTCATTCATAAGCGTGAATATAATATATTTATAACTTACTTGTGGTGTAGCTGAGGGTTTTGCTGACTAAGCTTAGGCTTATACCCCCTTAGACTTTTGCTGCAGGATGGCTTATTTGTTGAGGCTAACCGAAGGATGCCAAACATTAGCTTGGGGACCTGGGTAAGAACGGGTCATTCAATGTGATGAGAGAACTGATTATACAGAATTTTACTTATGTACTTTTGTTTTGTTAGTAATATAGACCTAGATGTACTAAATTATTGCTTACTATAAACTTTATAGTTTAATTGTTATATAAATATGTTATGTGATGATTCCTTTGAATTTGTGTGTTTTTGGGAAGCTGGTATGTTGTAGAGCCTTATATATTGTGTGAAGAGTTTTTTATTATAAAGATAACCAATCAGGGGTTCTTCATATAGTATACGGCGTCCATCATGACTAGACCGTCCTCAGTTCATGACATAACTAATACTGCATATAACATCAGATTTAACACCCTCCAAAGTAAGGGTTAAAAATACATCGGCATTGATCATAATCGGATTCTAGCACCTAGGTTTGTAACCATATATTGAAATTCCATATTTTAAAAAATATATTTTCCATTTCCAAAATCTGGCAGTACACAAATTTCCAAGTTTAGCGGTGAGGTAACCCCCTACAGTCTATGCTTATACCCTACAACAAAGGTCTCTAGACTCGACTCTCAGTCATACGGTTGGCATCTCTAGCACTTAGTAAACCTATAGGTTAAGGTAAAGTCATGTTGTACAAGTGCACCACATTAAACACTTTAATTCAATATATAAAAACAACCACTGCATGACTTCTCTTTACCTCCACGTGAGGTGATAGCCGAAATAAATAATGCAATGAATGGTTGATGCATGATCTTTTTAATTTAACATAAGCTGAATATAATTAAGTCAAATTATTGAATAATCAATTAATATCAATAAACCATTCAAATCATACAATAGTCAATTATACAAGCAAATCTTCAATTATCATATTTAACAATATTTTGCACAGCAATCAACCAATATCAAGCACATGTATAACCCGAACTCCTATGCATCAAGTTATTAATATTTAATTTAGGTACACTAACTACAAGTATAAAACAAGTATAAAGTCATTGGAAGTACTCATTTGACCAAAGCTGATATGACTCCTAGTAATCAACAAGCAGCTTGCCTTCGTAATTGATATCTCCTAATAAATAGATATAAGAAGAACCTAATGAGTATCTAGTTGCAGGGCTAAACAGCCTAAACACTTACTATTTACTTTATAATTCCCTTTTCGTTTGGGTTTTAGATCTTATATAACTTTTTAGTTTTATCTTAAATCTTTACATTTTTATAGGCGGTTCTTAATGGGTTTGCATTACTTTATCTTATGGGTAATAACATATGATTTATTTAAGATTATATAAATTCTAATTATCCAACTATTTGTAAGTTTTGTATGAATATTTTTCTATAACCTAATTTAATTATAGTATTCGTGTATAGTAAAATATATCTTACTGTAATAATTTATACATATTAGATAAAGTAATAGAGTTAAGTGAAACATCTTGAAATCGTCTAATTAGATAATTAAAAACTTTAGTTCCATCATACTTTAGTATCATTTTAACTTTATATTGTGCTTGTATATATAAATATATGTATTCAATTTATTTCCTGCAAATGTATGATTCTATCTTATTGTTACCATTATTATTATTATTATTATTATTATTATTATTATTATTATTATTATTATTATTATTATTATTATTATTATTATTATTAGGTGTTATTATCATACCATTTTATATTTATATATATCATTATGATATATGAAAGTATTTCTTCTTTAAAGTGCTTTGACTTTTTACATACATGTGTATATGTATAACACTTTGATCTTTTGAAAAACTTTATATCTCATAATCATGTCTTATTTGCACATTATGATATGTTTTTGTCAGTTTTCCTTTTGTAGGAAATTATATATGGATGTTTGTAAATAACTACAATTAGTTATTTCTTTATTTAGTTGGAACTTTATTTTAATTATTTATTTGTAAGATCATATTACTTAAATAATGTAATCAATTGACTTGTATTCCTATGTTTTCTCTAAATTCTAAATCGCATATAGTTCTTTCATCCTAACCTCGACTTTTATACACTTATAATCAATTTTCAGATGTATATTTGCCTAACGAGGTTTATTTTGGACGTTAAAACCCGTATTTTTTTAGATAAGCTTAAATTGCTATAAATTTTAATTATTTTAACACAAATATTTTTATTTATTAATTTTCAAGTTTTCTTTATTATTTTGCGACTTAATTAATTTCTAAATTTTATATTTTTATGATTTCTTATTTTTAGCTTTCATTTATGTAGTCTTCATTATTTTCTTATTTTAAGTTTGATTTACTATTTACTGTAATTTTGTTATTACTATTAATTTACTTAATTAATTTTATCATTATTCCTTAATTATTTTGAAGTTTTCGATTTAATTATTTATTTGGATATATTGTTGACATAGCACGATTCAGTTGGTCTACGTAGTACTTTATTGAGTTTTCTTAACATATTTTATTATTACTAGATATATTTATATATTGTTATATTTAATTAATTAGTAGATTACGGACCTTAATTAGGTATTATGATTTTCGACCCATTATGTAGGTATATATATTTTATTATATTATATTAAATAAATATATTTTGTACATGTACAATTATACTTATATACTTATGTGTTTATGTACATACATATATCCTCAATTATTTTATTATGTTTGATATTTTATTATATGTACTTAAATTTAATATTTTATTATATACACTCATACATAGACATAAGCACATATATATTATTATTATACTTAATATACTATTAGATATACTTACACTTAGTATTTTAGTATATGTACTTATACCTATCTACATGTTTACATATGTATATTTGTACATGTAGGCATACGTATGTACACATATTTATACATTTACTATACTTTTATTATACGTGTTTATGTACATATATATACATGTATACGTGTTTATACCTAAATTTATACGTGTATATTTATACATATTTTTATATTTTCTTAGTATTATTTTAAAAGAATTTCAAGATGATTCCTATATACATATATACATACTTTCAATTTACACACGCATATATATATATACTTAATATTTCTTATGTGTATGCTTATGTATGTATATATTTTTATACTACATAAGAGCATATATGTAAGTATTCATGTGTATTCCTTATCTTGATTCCTTTTTCATTTATGTACATATACTTATTAGGTATTTATATGTATCTAAATATTATTCATATATGTGTGCATACTCTAACAAGCTTATAGTATATTTTTACAATTAAGTATATATATAACCTTATATGTTTAATAGCACATATACACATGATTTTCTAAAAGACTAAGAATATATACACCAAATTCTATTACATGTATATACATATGTATACATATAGTTTTATTTCCAAGATGCTAGAATACATAAAAGCCTATTACCTATGCTAGTATACAAGACATTGTCTAACATTACATATACAACAAAAGAATATAGATATAGAATAATATTACAATACTATATAAATATTAATTCAATTATCTCTTTGTCTAGAAGTTTTGTGAAGTAAAATCTTACTTTAAGCATGGATAAAATAAGTGTAAATAGGATGTGTTATGGTAAAAAGTTTAATAGAATAACTGAGAGAAAACAAGAAAAAGAAGATAGAAAATAAGGGAGGGGATTTGACAATTTGGAAATAGGGTTTTCAAACTCTAATTTGATTTATACATTAAGTTAGAAAGTAGTAGAAAATTGTAGAATCTTGTAGGACACATGGCTCACTGCTAAAGGAAAAAAAAAATAAGAAGAAAAGAAAGGATAAGGAAAATTAAATGCATTTAAAGAGGAAATTTAATGCATTTGACAAAGACGTGTTGACTTGATCAACTCTTTGAATATTTTATGTATTATATATAAATAATTTGGAAATAAAAAGAAAAAAAAAAAGAAAAAGATGAAGTAAGAGGGAAAATAGAATATTAAATACAATAAATCAATAAATATATATTCGAATTTCCTTACACATTTCTAATCTTATAAATAATATTTAGAATAGTAAATAATATAATTTCAAGGTAAATTATAAATAATGTTATTAATATTTACTATACATTACCTAAATAACCAATAATATCTAAAGTAACATAACACTAACTTATCTATGTAAATATAAGGTTAATATTAATTATAAAATGATATTATAAATTTTTATGAATTAACATAGTATTGTTGCTCTTATAAGCATTTAAAAGTTATCTCTAATTATTCGCTAGTGATTTTATACAATTTGGCATGTTGTTTAGTTATTTGACTTAATTAGGATTTTATCACCTTCATAGCAAATTGGTGTATTTATAAGCTTAAAGTTTTGGTTTTAAGGTTTTGATCAAGTTCAGGTACGATTTCTCACATGTATATGCGGATAGAATTTAGAGTTTTCATACGCGATTAAGGTTTTTAATTCGGTTTGAGGTTAATCTCTTATAGATATATATATTTAGGGTTTAAGGTTTTCATATGCAATTAGAGTTTCAATGAATAAGTTAAGGTTTTTCATATTCGTTTTAAGTTTCATATTTAAACTTTTAATCTATTTTAAACTTAGTGACTCTGTTAATTTAGGAAAATCATCTATAGTACACGAGTTTAATTTTATACTCAAAAGACAAGATTTGTAAAGTTTACAATATGGTCTTTGTCTATATATATAATGTAGTCTCCTTATGAAGATGTACGATTTCTTTTGGAAACTTTAGTACTTTTGATATATGATAAGTTATTTAAAAGAACTAAACTATATGTAAATATGAGAATTTGTATTTTGTTAGGTTTACTTTACTAGTCTTATATACTCCAGTTGCCCATCTGATTGCTTCAAAACTGGTTGAGTCATTATTTGCCTTGTGTAAACTATACTTATGTTAGCAGTTAAGGGGATAACTTTTAGCTTAGGTTGGTTTACACAATGGGACTATTACGACTTCTTGAGTTTGGGGCATGTTAATAGCTCGTATGATAGTTGATTCAATTGACATCTATGCAACCTCTCAAGTTGATGCAATGTAATCTCTTTACCTCATTCGTATCACACACTAGGGGAACCTTCTGCAACCCCCTAAATTGGCATCACTCAATAATGTGGAAGCATATCAGGGGTACCTAAGTAATCTAAACATCTCTACTACTGCTACAATACTTAGGTATGATATGAAGAAGGTCATTTATGTAAGGCTGTCAAATATATGTAAGCAATGTCAATTCTTATACAACATATATGGAATACAAAAGTAGAAGTTGTGTTCATTATACATACTTGATCTAGGCTCTGTCAATCAAAGGCATCTCGATACACCCTCACCACATAGGGCAAGTGCTATGTGGTATCTTGCCCTATATTCCATCAAGTTGCCAAAGGCCCCATACTGCTAATTACCATATAATATCTACTAGCGTAGAGAGGGAAGGGGGGAGGGCGGAGGTGGGTGAGGTTGGCAATGTGTGAGAATCAAGCCTATACTTAAAGGAGGATGGCCACCCCTCCCATCTCATAAGTTGTGTCCCTATAAGCTAGATATAGCTATCTATGCAACTAGGTAAGAAATGTCAACCCACAACTATACTGTCCAGCTCGTTTGAAGTCCTCTAAGAAAATAAGATGTACTATGTTCCTTGACTTATCTACAAAGATATATCCTCCTAGGATATGCAAGATATAGGCCCTAGTATGTCTTTTCACCTACTCCTCATCAGCTATATGCAATAGAAACCTGAAATGCTTTTGCAACCATGTCAACTTAACACGTCCTCCCCTACCTTCATTGCCCTCTGTCATGATACTAAGATATCTCATGGATATCTTAGTCCATGTCAAATAAGTGTTACCGGTAGCTGCTATGCCATCAACTCGGAAGCTAAATTGAACTTCAGCATCCTAGAGGGTAATAGTGTATTCCCTATGAGCCATGTAAATTATGTGTGTCTCCTGTCTTTACTACTCAACAAGCGTAATGATCAAGTGACGGTCCAACTAGATATATGAGAAATGACTCAGCCTTATGAATTTGGCTTCCTCTAAGTAAGGCTCCATGCAAGGGTCCAGCTTAATCTCATTGACATCTTAGTCATGATGCAGCTCTCGCTGACGGTGTCGAGCGACACTTGCCTCAATTAGCAACAAAAAAGCACTACCACCAAACATTATAAACTAATGGAAAAGGTACAATAACAAGCTATCATGAGGAAAATGAATAGTTAGCAGACTTACATGCCCTGCTTAAACTTGCTGTAACTTATGCCTATCCTACTTGCTAAGAACTGATCCGTCAAAAGATTCGAGCTCTATCTAACCTACAAAAATGAAACACAAAAGAGTTAGAATTCACTACTGTTATGCTCCTAAGTGGTAAAGTCGTAATAGTCCCGTTATATAAATCATTTTAAGATAGAAGTTGACCTTTTAGTCTTATCTTAGACCTAATTTACACAAAGCATCTACAACTAACCCATTTTGAAGTAAACAATTCATAAATTTAAAATGTCAATTGCTTACGGAAGTATGAAAAATATATATTAGGATTCAAATAGCCAAGTAATGTTTATATAATTTAATAACCTAATCTTACTTAAGTAATACATAATTGGATATTAGAAGATTCAAAAATAAGAACTAAAACCTCAAGAATAGTTTTATATTCTCATTCCCCAAAATCGAGCAGTAACTAGCTTTAGGGTAATTATAATACCCCTTCCTAACTAGCACCTACAATAACATTTTTAGGGATGTGAGCAACCAATCGCTTAATAAGATAGGACAGAGATATAAGACTATACATCAAGCATAGTAAGGACATCAAGCATAGTAAGGCTATCAACCAGTTATTTAAATACAATGCAACGAACAAATACCATCAAACAACGTTATTCAGTCCATCATGAGATTAGAGAAACTACACCTACTTTAATCCAAGTTGAGGAGTTTAACGCACATTTAACAGCTCACAACTAAACCCATACTTTTGCAATGAAGACACCGCTCCTCCCACAACTATCTTTGAACCACTACCTTCACCCCTAGTACAACCTTCTCTCTTGTCATTTCGTTCTATTAAGGATGAAGAAGGGACTATTATGCTCCGGCATTATCCCTTTTGAAGGCATCGGTATTTGATCGCAGAATCCTAAACATTTCCCTTAATCAATTGCGATGCATGTCCATTTAAGATTACAAGTCATATGTATAGTAAAGTCCATCTTAAGGCGATCAATCAATATCAAGAAAATCAACCAGTTGCAAACTAGAACAACAAGCTAGTAATATACAATTAAGTTTAATAATACGCACATATAGGCATGCGTACAAACAAATTACCTACAAACACAACCAAATATAATCTTAAGCCTTCGAGTATTATGAAACTGTACTTCGAAATACAATTACGTATTGATTTTAAACTTACCTAAACTTCCCACTTGCTCACTTAAGGTGCAACTTGCTACAAATCTTCGCAGATAGTCTCTATAATATAAATATTATTTTAGTATTCATATATCTACTATTTATATATAGAATTTATTCTAAAATTACAACTACTATCTTTAGTTTAGGATTTTATCAGACCTATTTATTCAGGTTTTTAAGTCCCTTTCAATTATTCTTATTTTGAGTTAGGTTCTAATTCAGCTTCTGATTTAGTTTTTTATTTAGCCTTCAATTAGCTTTTAATTATAGTTTTATTCTTAAGTTTTAAATCATCTACTAATCTATCCTCTGCTTATCTAACTATATTTCAGGTATAAAAGTCTCTAAATTATATGCTAATCCTATTCCTATCCCTACTCACTCTATTCACCTGGCCTTTGATTGATCTTCTAATCAGCTTCTAATCCTAGGATACTCCATATTTTATCTTAAACACTAATAAGTTTGATTCACAGTCAAATTCAAAGTTCATCATATAACCTATTTTCACTTTTGTTTGAATTAACTCCACTTGACTCCCACATTTGAATATTTCACATATTACACATATATACACCCAATCCATAATATTCAAATCCAATGCTCCTTACACTACGAAACACATCACTTAACATTATAAAATATCAAAATTTACCCTAAATCAGATTATAGATAAATTACTTGAAAATTTACTAAATATATGTTGATAAATAGCTATTTTAATAGGATTTTAGGGCCTAAAATTCAAATAAAAATATATAGAATAGTTTTCATGAAAAAATTTTCATAGCAATATAATATACATACTACATGTTTTATATAAAAAATTCGCAGCCTAAACAGCATCAATAAGGCTTTTGAAAATAAAAGTAAAAATTGGCTCAATTTCTAGTTATTCGTTAAGGGCAATATATTTGTAAACTCAATTTAAAGGGAAAAAAAATATTTTTCCTCAAAACTACATACAAAAAATATGTCAAATAGAAATTTTCATAATTATTGAATAAAATTTACTATTTTCGAAAAAATTCTTCAAAATCGGACATAGTTTGGAGCCTTACCGAAATCCATCCTTCTAGCCATTATAGGGTCGTCGACCATGTTAGGCGCTACCTCTACCTTTAAGTGGTTGTAGCCCCTTACCTCCTAAATCATGCTTTGACGCCTGCTCCTTGAATTAGCTCTTATTACACTATATTTTTGCATAATTTTCTAAAAATATCTATCCCACTCCCCCTGACCTCTTTATATTTTTCCTAGGTTCTCTAAGGTGTCCAAATGAGCTTCTAGAGTGAGGGTTTGAATTTATGAAGAGGTTAGAAGTTGGTTGAGATTTCTTTGCATGCCGCATGTCCATTTTCATCCTTACCTAATGTATTTAGGTGTCCTTAACTTTATGTTTATTTTTGCCAAATCCCATCTATAAGCCCCATAATTAGTTACTCGGAATTCGGTTCGTAGAATTTAGTGTAATCGAGCAAACTATTCAATTCAGTCCAAATTATACGACGAAGCTAGGAATATTAGTAAAAGCGATCATGAAGGTTCAAATTTAAGAAAATAAGTAATAAAATAAAAGAATATAAAATTTTCAAATTTTAAGTATATTACTCGTTATTTATCAAAAATGCATAAAATGAATTTCAATAATTAATGAATCATTAGAGATAAATTATATGCACACTCAAAAACATAAAATAACTTAAATAATATTTATAAGTATTTATTGATACCAAATATTTATTTACTTATAGATAGAAATACATGTAATTACTTAAAATACGCAAAATAAGTTAAAATAAGGTTAATTAATTAAATAAAATTCATAAATAATTAATAAAAAATCAAGAAAATTCAGAAAATTTATGGCAATGTTTAGAATAGGGGCATAGCAAGCAAAAAATTAAAGTAGAAAATCAACCAATTAGATTAAAACAACAAAAAGGCAATTTGGAAAAGGATAAGGCCAATGTCATCTCAATTTAATGCATCAAAATTGCTTTATACCTCTATAAATAGTTAAAAAATTTCAGAAGCTTATTTTGAATGTTTGGAATTGTAGAAAATTAGAGAGAGGCAAAATTGAGAAAAAATTAAGGTTTTTATAAAAAATTACAAAAAAACAATGCAGTTGGGGCTTTTAAGGAGAACCTAGATTTGACTAGTAGTTGGGAGTGGATGGCCACTACCACCACAAGGTAGTGGCAACGCCTAAATGGGCCAATACACTCATGGCCAATACACTCATGGCCACTAATAATGGCCGAAGCCACCATTCTAGTGAGTTCCGATTTTTCTTAAATTGTTAAAAATATCAAAATTAGTTGAAAAATTATGAAAATTGTTATTCTGGAATTTTTTTATTTATTATTTAGGAAAAATATTATTTTAATGAAAATATGTCCCGTGATATATGGTCCCTAAGAAATTATGCAAAATCGAGCATGTTTCGATTTAAAAATAAATTACCTTAGGAGTATAGTTTTATTCCAAAATTTTTGTATAGACTACTTAGGGGTTATATAACAGTGCTATGAAGCCCTTTTTAAAAAATAAATTTTCAAAATTTTTAGATAATTTTAAGGCCTTAAAATGATGCATAAAATAGGTAATTTAGGGTTAATTAAGTAATTAGATGGGTAATTACTGATTTGACACACAATTATATGTTTTAGGATATTAAAATCTGATGAAGTATGATACTTATAGTATTTAGGGTGTTAGATGTAATTATTAGAGTATTATGTAATAAATAAGTAATAGGAAAAATAGTAAAATTTAAGTTAATTTTGTAAATTAGGGTAATTAGATGTAAAATCTGATTTTGGATGAATTTAGATATTTTGAGATGTTAATTGATGTTGGTAGATAATATTTGCAGTGATAGAAATATTATATGTCTATTATGTATATAAGAGGTAATAATGCATAATACAGAAAATTGGAAATATAATAAACATAAAATATTATAATAAAAATTGATATTTTACTAATAATAGGAAAATATATAAAATCTAGTGGGAGACTTAAATTTAGGTAATTATATGAAAAATATAAAATTTTCTCACATCGGAAGTAAATTCGGTAGTTAAGTAAAATAAAGGGTATACCGAATGAATTAACATACTGATTAGGGGTAAATATGAGATTTAGGAGACCCGAAAGATCATGTAATTAATTTCACATTATGGGGTCAAAATGAGTATTAGGGTTTGTGTATAAAACCATATTTAGAAAATGAATTAGAATCTAATTTAAAAATCAATATAGGAAACTGAACTCAAACTTAGCCCAAATCAAGAATAATAATAAAAGACTTAAGAACGTAGATAATTGGGCATATTAAATCCTAAACAAAAAATAACAATAAATGTTATAGGATAAAATCAACCTATAATAGTTATATGGAAAACTGAAACTACATTTATATTATAGGGACGATCGGCGATGACCTAAGCAAGTCGGACCTCGAGTGAGCAAGCGAGGAATCCAAGTAAGTTAAGATTAATACATTGTTGTATTTCGGAGGCTTAAAGTTGCATCTGATTATGCTTGTTAGGTAGTGGCTGTATGCATGTGCTTATTTTTAAGTTTAATGCCATGATTTTGAATTATTGTTCTGGCTTGTATTATATGAATAGATTGATCACTCTAAACTGGATCTAATCAAATATATGATTTGTAATCATAAGCCAGACTTGCATAGCAACCCATTATAGGAAAATTAGGATTCTTTAGCTAAATACTGACACCTTCAAAAGGGATACAGCCGGATGGCATAATTAGTCCTTTCTTCATCCTTAGTCGAACTAAGTAACAGGTAAAGAGGTTGCGACAAGGGTGAAGTTAATGGTTCGAAGGTAGTTATGGGAAGAGCAGTGTCTCCATTGCACAAGCCTAGGTTTGGTTGTGAACTGTTACATTAACGGCAACTTCTTAACCCCCATTAGAACGAGCGCATTTTCTCCAATCTCACGACGAGCCGGACAATGTCGTACGACGGCATTTGCTTAAACGTACATTGCACCTAATAATTTAGTTGATAACTTTGTTTATGTTTGTAGTATAGCTTTAAGTTTCCGTCCCAACTTACTGAGCTATGGTTACTTACATCTCTATAGACATTATTGCAGGTGCTAGCTAAAAAACGGCTTATATCAACCTTGAAACTAGCAACTATGGGATCTTAAGGAGTAAGGATATAAACTAAAAACCAAATACACTTTTTAGTTAGATTTATTTTAAAGCTTCTAGCATTAGTTTACAAATTACTCAATTAAATTATGACTAAATTGCTAAATCTTGTAAGATACTTAGATTATTTTAATGCAAGTATTTACTTTTCTTAAGTTCATAAGTAAATAACTTATTTAAATTATGAGTTGTTTACTTTAAAGTGGGTTAATTGTGGACACTTTGTGTAAATCAGGTTTAAGATAGTGACTGTATAGCTAATTTCTATCTTAGAATGGTTTGTACGGTGGGATTTTTATGACTTTACCGCTTCGGAGCGTGACACCATCCAAGCTTGCCATGCCATCTTCTAGCATTTTCTAGCATATTACCTTATTTTTCTGAATTTTTATTAATGTTCCTATATTTATTTTGTATTATTTGGTATAAATTAGATATTTTAGGTAATTTTGGGTATTTTTACACATACATAAATACTTATATAATACAAATAAATACTCTTACATATTATTTAAGTTATTTTACAGTTTTTAGTATACATATAATTTATCTCTAGTAATTCATTAATTATCAAAACCCTTTGTTCTTGTTTCTGATAAATAATAAGTAAAATATATTCATTTTATAAATATAATATTTAATTATTTTATTTTCTTCAATCCAAACTTATAGAGTCATTTCTACTAATATTCTTAGCTTAGTCATAAAATTTTAGCTTAGTCAAACAACTTACGTGATTTCCCTAAATTGTATGAATTGTTTCCAAATAGACCGATTGTAAGTTGATAACCAACTTTTTGTAGAGTCTCATATTCTACACAAACCACCCAACCCCCCAACCCCCCCACCTCCTTTCCCTACAAATAATTTTGTTCTCAAAACTACTGCATTCCAAATCTCTCTTTAGAGATATATATGTTCTTAAAGTTACAACCTATTTCATATCTTCTGAATTATCTTCTAATTAAGCTTCTAAATTGTCTTCTAATCGAGATTTCAAATTCTCCTCTATTTGAGCCTCTACTTTGACTTCTTCATTTATCTCTCAAATTCTCAATCACATTTTCTTCCTTTGCATTCCATACTTTGATATCAATCATTCCTTATTCCATCACTGCAATCCTTTAGTTGAATTATACTACCCATCTTATAACTTAGCTTTATAACTTTACAAATTCTCTTATTGGTTAACCCTCCACTTTGCTTTTTATTTTACTGATTCCTAGGTTTTATTTATGATTAACAATGGTATTAGACCACCTCATGTCACTAACCTTTTCTCTTATTCATAATCTTTTACTTACAATGACTATGTTGTTGCCATGGTTTTTCATTTGTTTCTTCATATAACTTAGAATAGGATCAAAAGAAGTAAATATGGCAAATCTTGACTTTCCTCCATCTCGAATTCAAATGAGATGCTTAACAATTTGGATCAACTCAACTCAACTTAACTTAACTTGATAAAAACAAAGATGACTCTTAATTGACAAATTCATTAAGAGATGAGGTATTGACAAGAACTTGTTACTTGACAAGAAAATATGATCCCTTCTCATAATTAATTCAAAAATTCCTAAATTCAAAGTTAAAGATACTTATTTCGGATAGTCACTTTATTTATTACTTTGTCTCCATAACACCATATACAATTTCTCTGTCAAATAACATAGGTATCCTTTGTGAAGAATTATTTGCATGTATAAATCCCTTATCCAATAGTTCTTTAAAGCCATTCCTTTAGCTTCTAAGGTCCCATTTGCAATATCCAATAGAAAACTTCAACTAAAGGTTTGGTGCTTGATTAACTTAATCAATAAGTTCAATTTTCAGGATATAGTTACACCAAACAAGTCTTCAGAAATACATTTAGACATTCACATATCCCTTGTAAATCTAGTAGTGTTGATACTTTCCTTGGTTTCTCACTTACATATTATTCTTATAATTATCATCTAAGTCTTTTTTTCATAGAACTTGAATTTTAACTAGTTGAGTTTAACTCACATTTCAATTGTTACTTCAAAATAAGAAATTTGAATACTTGTCTATCATAAGTCCTACTGTGATTTTTATCTTCAACTTCCTAGATCCATGCGTAGTCATCATGATAATATACTTCCATCTTTTCAATATAATTCTCTTCATCAGCCAATATGTCATCCATGACAAGTGTTTGAACAATCAGATACTTATCTATCATAAGTCTTGCTCCAATTTTTATCTTTGACTTCCTAGATCAATGCATAGTGATCGGGACAATATACTTCCATCTTTTCAGTATAATTCTCTTCATCAACCATTATATCATCCATGACAAGTGTTTGAACAATCATAATAGTATTACTAGATTCATTAATATCTCCAATTTCACCTCTATATGCAATAATGCTTTAAAATAACATCTACTCTTCTAATACTAATGACTCTTAACTAATTTTATTGTCAAACATTTATAAATTTTGTGATTCCTATCTCCACAACTAAATATTTCTCTTTTAAGTTAAACATAACATTTGAGAAAAATAACATACTCCTTGTTCCAATACTTGATACTTTCATTATTGTTACAAAATTCAAACTAAATACAAATTAAGTAAATTTATTTACTAGAGATGCTAGCTTCTCATTCTTTTGTTCAAAATTACTATCACCCAGCTAAGATCTAGTGAGTCTCCTTGATTGGAACCACTACTTATCTTTCAACTCCCTTAAGCTTGCATCTTTAAATAATTATTTTCGATCAATTTTTTTTTAATCCATTACCTCATTGATAGAGGTAAGACAACAATCTTCCAACTTACAGCACATAAGAAGCAATTCCTTCTTTTAACTCGAATAGTTCCTATATCATCTTTATCTAAACACCACTATAGAAATATTCCATTCTAATCCTTCTTTTTATTCACCCGCCTCTTAAGTTTTTCCCTGCTCATACTGCTAGCTTCAATATGATCGTACCATAAGTCTGATATTTCGAAATCCCGAGGGTTCAAAACTCTCTCTCTCTCCTTGATTAACAATTAATTAATCTTAAAGGCTTATCCATCTTGTCTTAAGATACCATATTGCTTGGTGATTCCAAACAGCTTACTATCTCCTTAGGATTTATCTATACTCCATTTTACCTCTTGAGACCTTCTATTTCCTATAATTCTTTCTATAACAAGGTGATAGATCATTATTCCTTACTATTATATCATAATAGATATGCTAATGAGTAACTGTCATATAAAGTTCACTTCCTATAAGGGCGAGGCTATATCCTATCTAGATTCATTTTAGGGGTAGTGAAGAAACTTATGATAGAGGGACCTAGTTTTCTCTAAACTTTTCATTGTGATTTTCATTTCTACCATCAATCATGACTCCCTTCGCTACTATTATTTTATAATACCTAGATACATGTCCAATAATAATTTATCAGACAATCCTATCTTACTTCTTATGTGCCATTTAACAATTAAAAATCCCCTTTCATCTGGACATAAGTACCACATAATGATATAATTTCATTTTCCTCAACACAACATAAAGATTTCATTATCCACTTTATACTTGTTTTGTCTCACTTGTATCTACTTGCAGACTCTCAAGAAATAAGCTTCAGACTCGTTATTCATTTGATTAAAGACTTATAAATTCACAATCTTGGTATAGCATCATTTTATAGTATATATTATACATTCAACAACCATCTCTACATATAAAGGACTTATAAGACTAATCACCGAAGCACATTTGATTCTTTTACACCCCTAATTACCAAACTCATAAAATATTTTAGCATATGCATATATCTAAAAGAATGCACATCATCAAGAGGAACAACAATATCCATCAAGGGATTAGTAAGATATTTGCATATATAAACGACTAACATAGGATCAAATTCTAATGTCCCAACAAAATAAAGCCAGCAATCATAATATATCCATCATTCTAATCACCAATAGCAACCATTCATTCAAAAGAATTTTACCAAATTAATCTTCCAGTTAAATCATCATTATTTCCACTTGTTGATTCATTACTCTATACCTCTATAGGAAAATAAGAAATAGCAATTACTTCTTATACCTTATCGTTACTAGACTCCTTAATACCATTATTAACTATTATTTCACATACCACATTCTTTTTTTGTATAGAATCCACATCTAAGTTAAGTTCAGATTGCACATCTAATATAGGTTTTAATTCATTCTCTAAATCAACTTATGACTGTGCCTCTCATTCATCTCTTCTTTTTTAGAATTCTCTTCTATACCATACATTATTTCACTCTCCACTACAACTATCTCGTATTTATACTTAACACCAAGCTAATATAATCTTGGAACTTTATAAGCTACTAATTCACTTGCTGTTCGTCAAGCTACTGGTTTAAGGTGAGATCATTTTAGCTCTAAGGGTATTTCTTTACGTACTTTAATTGTTCTAGTAAAATAGGAGAACCAATCAATAATTCCTTGAAGGTATCATCTAAAGATATATGATAGGCTAGCCGAAATATGAGTCATCCTAATAGGATACGATCTCTCTCTTTTGCCTTTATTAAAAGTATCCCACTAACATTATCTAGACCGTAATTCCTTTCACTTTCTAATTATCTCTATGCAAAGGCAATTGTTGTAATATATCTATCATTTTAAAGACTCGAATTAATTGCCATTAATGTCCATTAAGTCTCATCAACTACAACACATCCTATCCACAATCTTAAATATATCTTAACTTACCATTTTAAATACATCCTATCCATGGTCTCTCTCTTTTGCCCTTACTAAAAGTAACCCACTAGCATTATCTAGACTGTAATTGTAAGCCTCTAAAATTGTGTTTTTAACAATCGAGTCTAGATTTAGAACCTTTAGAGAATGTTAACCAATTGAGTCCAAACTTTACGACTAAGATAGAAAAGTTAGACAAAGTAACATTGTAAAGTTCAATTTTGACAATAATGACCTAAAATTCTAATTTTACCCTTGAAAGTAGGATTATTTGATATAGTACTCAAATACTTGGAACTCCTAAAATTGAGCTCAGAATGCGACAAAAACTTAAAGATAAGTTAATTAAGCTATAAAATGAGATAACATAGTATAATTTACTATATGAATACACATATTTTTATGAATATACCTAGCATAAATAATAATTATACTCGTAAATTAATCTTAAATTATGTAATTATATATGTATTACATTGAATTCATGAAATTAATTAAGGGAACATATCCTAAAAATAAAGAATATGTTAGAAACTTAATTATACAAGTATAGTCATATATTACGTGTGATATATACATGGGATATATATACTCGTATATTAATAAATGACCAAATATTAATAAATTATACTTAAACTATTAAAAGAAATTAGTAAATCTCATCCAATAAGTGTAATTTTGACTGGGAATTGCTAGACACTGCTGTGACTTGTTGTAGAGGATCCATTTAACTGAATCAAAAGTTCATTTCCTAAGTAATTGACACCTCTTACTTAGGCATTAATGAAGGAAAAATCAAGGAAAAAAATTAAAAAAAAAATCTAGGTAGTAGAAAATCCTCTATAAATAGCAAACCCTAGTAGCTTAGTGTTAGTTTAGCAATTTGGAATCAGAAACACTTAGAGGAAATAAAGAAAAAATTGTGGGAAACTAGAAATAAAATAAGAAAAAAAAAATAAGGAAACCACCATGTCCTATTTATACCTGATTCAAATGACCACCTGATGATCAACACAACCAGCTACCCCCAGTTTAGGCCGTGTCGTAGCCATCCAACATACCCTCACCACCCCATGACCGCTAGAGCTACCAAAAACAGTTAAGTCAAAATTCTACTATGTTTTTTAAGAATTTTTAAAAAATGATAATTCTACCCAAAAAATTATGAAAAAAATTGTACTTAGGTTATTTTAAACATGCTTTCGTGTGATATTTTTATTTTTGAAAAATTCATAAATTTTAATATATTTCCTTAAGAAATCTACTATTCATTCGAGGTTTAAATTGTAAAATAAATGTATCAAACGATGTTGTTTCTAGCTAAAACTTTTTGTGTAGGATATTTATGATATATGGATAATTACTATGTAGCCCAAATTTTTATTTGAATGTTTTTTATATTTATTTCATTTTTAAGCCTAAAAATAACTCGAAAATAGGCTGAAATTATGAAATAAATAGTAAATTATTAAATTAAAAGATGAAATGGACATTTACTGATCTTTAGTGAATAATAACAATGTTGGATCATATTAAAATTAATTTGGTGTAAAAAGGATCATAATTGAGTAATTTAAGATAATTCAGAGGTAAAATTGTAAATACGAATATATAAGCAATAGGTCGAAAACTTGAAATCCAATAATAGCTAGGCTCCTAATATTTTTAGAATTCTATAGAAATTTTTAGGGAATTATTTGGTGACTTGGACTATTTATTATGAATTTTTTTAGTAAAATGGCTTAAATTACAAAGCGAGACATATTTTTAGTAATAATAAGTTAAAATGAATTGAATAGTTAAATAAAAAATATATATGAGATTACTAATCAAATTAGATAAAAAGAGTATTTTAATATATTTACTGATATTTTCTTATTGAGATATATTATAAATATATTAAGGTTTGATAATACTCATATTATAGTATTATATAAACAAATCAGGTAAAATACAATTTAATAACATAAATTACGTATAATATGATAATATTTATATAGATACATATAACTGTATTAAAAACTAGAACTACTTATTAAAAGCCATCTCTAGGAACAGAAATTGTAACATGTGTCGTTAGGTCTGTACAAACCTAATAACACTAATTTTATTAAAATCAAACAATCTTAGGCAATATAACCAATAGCTCTATCATATTATAGAATGTATGTATTTCAGTAACCCTACCGGAATTAAAACATGATTTAATAAATTAAAAGTACGTTTTGATACGATCGAAATGATATATAATACATAATAGTATAAATTACGTATATTATCGATAATTAACAACTTAACTCAATACATAATAATACAACTATATATTATGGAAATAATATATATATTTATATATATATGACCATTTTAGATTAAATCCTAATATTTTGTAATTATTATGAAAATTGAATTTAGATTTTCTATATATATAGGATCTTCCAGTAAATAGACTATTGGTGGCTCAAGTCTATCGTAGTGAGCGTCTAAATAAGTAAGTTAGGATTTGTAGTTTCACCGCTGATTGGGATGCTATATTAAAGTATCTGGAGATCCAAGAATACTTTTAGCTATGTTTGTAGTTAGTTAACTATGCATATGTTGTATGTGTATATGATACTCTATTGTGACAAAAGTTGAACTCCTTCGTATGCTGTTCTGCATGTTCACATTATTTTTGTATTATATGAATTTGTTTATCTACCCCTAATTAAAACTAATGTCTATTCGAATAAAACGAAATTGAACATACATAACACCTATTAGGAGAAACAATTAAAAGTGTCAGGTCAAATACCGACTTCCTTCAATGAGGATAGCTAAAATGGTCATTTCCCCATCCTTAGTCGAACTAAATGACAGGCCAGGAGGTTACGACAAAAATGGGGGCTATAGTTCGAAAAAGATCATGGGAGAAGGGTATTCTCCATTGTATAAGCCTAGGTTTAGTCTAATTTGAGTCGCAATAAAACTCCTTAATCTAGGTTGGAGTGAATGCAATTTCTCTAACCTTACAGTAGACCGGATAATATTGTGCGATGTTTCATTTGATTGATCGTATTGCATTTCATCTCATCATAATTAATAACCTTACTTGCGATTGTACGGTACTCTTTTAACTCCGTACCACTTACTAAGCTAGTTGTGCTCACATCCCCATAGACTTTTTTGCAGGTATTGAGTAAGGACTAAGATGTTCCGATACCACCAACCCCTAGTTAGTATACTCTTGACTGGGAAAGTAAGGGATAAAGAATCAACTGAACTTGGGATTTTGACATTTCTTTTGAATTTTGAGGAAATTAATTGGGAATTCCCTAAGACGCCCACTAGTTTCCTAACTTATTGTAAATAGTTTGTAAAACCTGTAGCTTTTTGATAAACTCTAATTATAAATTATAACTCTAGATGTAAGACGTTTATGTCAGTACTATTGTGTTATGAGACAACAGGTTATATAAAATAAGTATTTTGTAAAGTTACACCACAGGTTTGATTACTTACAGGTATCAGAACGGATGCTTCAAGCTGGTTGAGTCGTACACGCTTTGTGTAGACTGTATCTATGATAATAGCTGTGAGATCAGCTTCTATCTTAGGTTAGTTTATAGGCAGGATTATTATGACTCTTCCAATTCGAAACGTGACAGTAATTCCTTTCACTTTCCAATTATCTCTAGAAAAGGCAATTGTTGCTGTATATATATCATTTTAAAGACTCGAATTAATTGCCATTAATGTCCATAAGTCTCATCAACTACAACACATCCTATCTACAGTCTTAAACGTATCCTATCCTACCATTTCTAACATTAATCTTTATGTCCTAACTCTATATTAGATAAAAGACTCTTCTCCATTCCACTTAAATTACTCCAACTAACTATCAATTCTCCATATGACCTCATAGATAGATTTAAGATTAATTAACGTTCATCTTAGTTCAGTGTTATATTCACTTCTTATAATTTATAACATGATCCTTTATAACTCATTTATTACTACCTACTCTCAACATGCTTCTAATGTCTACTTCTTTTAATTATTACACTTAAAAGCAAGTTTACTATAATTACACTCTAATACCAACTTAGAACTATTACTCCCTAAAGCGGTAGAGTCATAACAGTCTTGCCGTATAAACCATTCTATGATAAAAGCTGACCTTTCAGCCACTATCTTAAACTTGATTTACATAAGGCTTTCACAACTAACTCAATTTAAAGTAAACAGTTCACAATTTTAAATGTTAATTGCTTGCAGAAGTATGAAAAATATATAATAGGCTTCAAATATCCAAGTAATGTTTATATAATTTAATAACCTAATCTTATTTAAGTAATACATAATTTGATATTAGAAGGTTCAAAAATAAGAACGAAAACCTCAAGATTATAACAGATCATCAGTTTTATATCCTCACTCTCTAAGATCCAGCAGTAGCTAGCATTAAAATAGTTATATTGTCACTTCGTAGTTAATACCTTAACTCACTAAAAGTGTGAGCGTAAGCCAACAAGTGAATTGGATCGTGGAAGTAGTATAAACGATGAGTCAATGTCATATTCCACGGAGAGCTAGAAGCTAGGTACTAAGTACTAAACCACCCAAGTTTTTCCCTAAGCTAAGTTATTGATAATTAAACTAAAAGAGAGTAAAAACTAATTAACAAGGTAAACACTAAACCAAAATTCCTAACTACACTATGATGGTTTCGAGTCTAAGGAGTAAATAAAGATCAAATTGGGATTCACAAATTTATTCTCATTTGAATCAATGTGATGTCTTAAATTGATATTTGAAATTGATTAAACGAAAATTAACTAAACTAACTAAAATTTACCTATCTCTCGAAGTAGCGAAATTCTAATTATGGTATAAATCCACCTGCCAAGGTAATTTATCTATAATTATTGGGTAAATAGTAATCTGCTAGTACCGGAATTGCTATTCTAGTTATAGAAATATAGTTTGAGTATGTCTCTATGACCCAAACTATATTTCCAACCGCATTAACTATGTAAGTTCATGAATTTAATTAAAACCCGTATATCCTTATGACAAGTTTTTTCAAAAATTTAATTCATGTTCATTACAAGTTAATGGAACCTTCCCTAATATCTTATAATTCTATCTAGCTAAAAAGTAATGGCCAAATACTAAATAATTAGATGATGAATATAACGGCAAAATACCTAATCACTTAAAATCAATATCAAAACAAATTATAAAACATATCAATTAATTAAATCCATCAATACAAAACCCAATATATATTAAGTATAATATTTTATCACAATACCTAAATGAATCAAGATATATAACAAGAAAAAAAAAAACACCTCAATCAGTACAATTAAATTCGACTTTCAATACAAAATCGGTATATCTTGAAATATTTGACACTCAAAAATTTCTCTAATAACCTAAAACAAGGGAATTTAATGTGTTGAAATGAAAGAAAACATCATGCAATTAATAAAATAAAAAGAGAATTTATGTTTGTTCTTCACTATACTTTGCTGCTATATTTCTAAGCTAAGCTATTGTCTTCCATTTTCCTTTCATAAGCTCATCTCTTCCCTCATTTCCCTCTATCTTCTGTTCTCTTGATGCAAAACAAAGGGCTCCATTGTCTACACGTGGGCTTATATCACTAACATGGGCTGACTTCGACCCCTGTTCTTAGATTAAATCCCCCGTGTATTTTTTTTTTCCCAATAATTGAAAATGGTTGCTTTTCCATTTCCCTTTGCTATACGGTGTGCTTGAACTCAGTTCACATTCTTGATTGAAAGTGGAATAATGCAATTCATTTGATTCCTCAACATGTGTAGTCCACGTGTGGGCTTTACTCTTTGGAGTCGAGCTGCTCTTTTTCCAATTATAGCACATTCAAGACAGTATTTCTTCCAAACTTGATGATATTACTCCTAAAAATTGCCCCGCTTTCTCCCTTAATTAATTTTAGGCCCCAGATTAATAGTTGTCTACTATTTTTGTCCACTTCTAGCCCAAGTTTTCTGCTGTTTTTCCAAAGAGTTGCTTTCCATGTCCAGCTTTACGTCTGCAGTTATTTCACAAATGACAGCTCGGTTTTGCTTGTCTTGTTCGCAGCTGCTATGCGTACCTAAAGTGGAGAATTGGAGCTGCTGCTGTTCGGTTTGTTTAGTTGTTGCACTGAGGCCTGGACTTGTTGCTGCTGAAATTGTGTGATCTCGACCTGTTGTGTTGGTTTTGTGCGGGCTGCTGTAGGGTGCATCGGTTGATGCTCTGCTGCTCGTGAAGTGAAATTCAACTCGACTAGTTGCTGTTTGGATTTGGGGAAGTTCTCAGCTTGCTGCTTGTCTTGGAGCTCATGTGCTACTGTCACTTGGAGGTATCGACCAGGTGAAGATCAAGCGTGTTGCTGCTGCTGTTTTAAGTGATCAACTCTGCTACAGATTTTGGGATGCAGCTGCTGTTCTCGGATGGTTCTTGTCTACAGCTGTTGTTGAAGTACTCTGCTCTGCTACTGTCACAAAGAACATGCACGAGCTGCTATGGAGTTGGATGCCTTAGCTTGCTGAATTTTACTTGCGCGAGCTGCTGCGATTGAATTCTTTGTCCGGAAATAAAATTAGTTAAACTTGACTTCTACAAGCTTAACTCAATAGTAAGAATAATAGGATACATGTTTTCGTCCCTAAGTTTAGTCTATTTTATCCCAAAAACTGAGCAGATGTGATCCAACCCTTCTCAATAAATTTAGATTACTCTAGGCATCTTCAAAACTGTGGCCGCTCCTTTCACATTGCCAATATGCTCCAAATCTAAATGAAAAATTGATCTCTTATTCTTCACGTTAGAGGTGTGCTGCACTTTTTCCTCAAAGGAAACTCATGGTTTGCTTTTGACTTTTCAGACTAGTGGCTGTAATTTATCCTTCAAACAAAAGTGCAGCTACTATTGGTGATTGAGTGAAGCCATCCTTGCTGACTTGCTGTTCTAGGCCATGACTTGGAGTTGTTCAATTGATGACAGCTGCTAAAATTTTCTGCAGCAAGTGTCCAAGGAACTGTTGTAGAATTTCCTCAATTGGAGTTTATTCTCAGCTACTACTTGGTTAATTAAATAACAAGGCTGCTATCCTTCTCTTCTCAAAAACCTGTCACAATTTGAGCTCGAAGTAAGCACTCGAGTCAGTGTTTGGAGCTTGGTGTTTGGTCAAATGTTTAGGGTTGCTCGAGTACTTCTTGTAACTCACGTTGCTGACGTCAAGATAAAAGAGCATGAAGATACTGTAATTTGGTCCTGATTGTGATGTTCTTGGAAGTTTTGTCGGCTACAGCAACTTGACATGCCATTCGTTACCTGCAGATAAGAATGAATGAAGTCACTGTCCATTATGGAGGTCTACAGCTTGCTACATGCTTGGTTCGTTTGTGGGGTGCTTTAGTTGCTGTCTGTTGTGCCATTAGTTGAGGGATGCTCGGTCATCAAATGGAGCGCCACTTGGGACTCTTAGTTGCTCGATTAGATTGATGATTGGTGCTCGGCATTTGCTGCCTATAGGTGCGGTTGTGGTTTGGTTTTTGGAGTGTTGCAGCTGCTTAGCAATGATGTATTAGGCTGCTGATCAGTTGCAGCAGCTGTTCTCGAATGCTTTGCGTGTAAATTGCTATAGCTGATCTTGCTGAGTTTGGAGAGCAGCTCCGGTTTTGGATTTGCTTCACTGCTGCTATAATGAAAGAGTGGCCCCGTGCAAACTCAACAAATGAGTTGCTAATGTTATGATCAAATTGAGAAAGAACTCGGGTTCAGCTACTCAGATGTGAGCATCCATAATAAAATAAAACAATTTGATTCAATTGAATTGCAAGATCGAAAAACTAAATTAGGCAATTGGGACGAATAAATGCACAGCTCGGCATGCTTGGTTCCCAGCTACAGCTGCTGTCCGTGTTTGGTGATTGCTTGAAGTTTAGCTTAAACTGAGGAGCTGCTGCTATTTCCAACTCAAAGAGCTGCTGTTAAGCTTGGTTAAGAACTAATTGCTGTCACTTGGTTGTTTTTTTTTTTTTTTTTTTTTATTTCAACTCTGTTGCTTGGTGAGCCTTGATGCATATGGAGCTATGGCTAGTGAAACTCAAATTGCAGCTCATGTCTGTTACATTACTGGCACTCAAACTACCGTCATCAACTGGAGCTTGGATTGCTTGGTTGGTCTTAATAGTTTGGTTCTTGTTGCAACAGTTGAATAGCAACATGAAGAGAACCAATGAACTCATATTAATGAAAATAAAACACAACCAATTGTTATAAGCACGTGTCCTTATGAAACATGCTAGATAGCTAATTGACATGACTTTTTTTTTTTCTTTTATAAGGCATAAAATCATTATATGAATACATAAATTTATACAAAACTATTTGAGTTATATTTTGATCCTTTATTTCACTATTTATGCAATTGACCAAGAAAACTATATTTTTCATAACTTCTAAGCATAATTCACAATAAAAACACTATGAAATGCATAAATGTATAGTGATTAAGTGGAGATATATGTCTAGTTTTTCACATTTATCACACCTATAATAATATTTATAAGGGTGTGAGCAATCAACCACTTAATAAGTTGGGATGAAGACATATGACTATACATCAACCATTAAGTAGAGCTATCAACTAGTTATTTAAATGCAATGTAATAGACAATAACCATTACACAACATTATCCTATTTATCATAAGATTAGAGAAATTATACCCGCTCTAATCAAAGTTAAGGAGTTTAGTGTACATTCAATAACTCACGACCAAACCTAGACTTGTCCAATTAAGACACTACTCCTCCCGCAACTATCTTCACACTACTGCCTTTACCTTTACCGCTACCTCCTCTCTTATCACTTTCTTTGGTTAAAGATGAAGAAAAAACCATCATACTCTAGTATCATCCCTTTCAAAGGCGTTAGTATTTGATCAGAGAATTCTAAACATTTCCTTTAATGGGTTACAATGCATGTACATTTAAGATTACAAGTCATATGTATAGTTAAGTCCATCTTAAGGTGATCAATCAATATCAAGCAATTCAACCAGTTGCAAACTAAAATAGCAAGCTAGTAATAAACAATTAAGTTCAGTAACACACCCTTACAAGTATGTGAACAAACAAACTACCTACAAGCACAACTGGATATAATTTTAAGCCTCTAAATACTATAAAATGATACTCTAAAATACAGTTATGTGTTGATTCTAAACTTACCTGAACTTTTTGCTTACTCACTTAAGGTGCGACTTGCTAGAAATCTTCACCAATATTCACTATAATATAAATATTATTTTAGTATTTATATATCTACTATTTATAATAGACTTTATTCCACAATTACGATTATTATCTTTAGTTTAGGGTTTTATCATACCTGTTTATTCGCGTTTTTAAATCCCTTTCAATTATTCTCGTTTTAAGTTAAGTTCTAATTTAGTTTCTAAGTCAGCCTCTAATCTAGCTTCTCATTATAATTTTATTCTCAAGTCTTATATCATCTACTAATCCATCCTCTACTTATCCAACTATATTTCAAGTATAAAAATCTCTAAACATACGTTAATCCTATTCTTATTCCTACTCTCTTTATTTACCCAACCTCTTATTGATCTTTTCAATTAGCTTCTAATTTGAGGCTACTCCATCTTTTAGCTTAAACACTCATAACTTTGATTAAAAATCAAATTCAAAGTTCATCATATAGCCTATTTTCACTTTATTTCGAATCAACTCCACTTGACTCCCACATTTAAATATTTCACGTATTACACATATATACACCCTAAATCTATAATATTTAAATCCAATGCTCCCAACACCACCAAACACATCATTTGACATTATAAAATATTAGAATTCACCCTAAATCAGATTATAAATCAATTACTTAAAAATTTACTAAATATATATTGATAAATAGCTATTTTAATAGAATTTTAGGGCCTAAAATTCAAATAAAATATATATAATAGTTTTATGAAAAAAAAATCATAGCAATCTAAATATGTTTTACAGAAAATTTTCAAAACCAAAACAATATCAATAGGATTTTTGAAAATAAAAGCAAAATTGACTCAGGTTTTAACAATTTGTTAAGGGCAATATATTTTTAGACTCAATTGAAACAAAACAATATTTTCCCTAAAAACTACATACAAAAATATGCCAAAATATAAATTTTCATAATTTTTTGACAAAATTTACTACTTTTAACAAATTCTTGAAAATCAGACAAGTTTCAAAGTCTTACCAGAATCCAACCACCATAAGGTTGTTAGCTAGGTTGGGTGTTACCTCTACCTTTAAGTGGCGGCAGCCCCTCACTCCCAGATCATGCTTTGACGCCCACTCCTTGAATTAGCCCACATTACACTATATTGTTGCATAATTTTCTAAAAATATCTATTCCACTCTCCCTAACCTCTCCATATTTTTCCTAAGTTCTAAGATGTCCAAATGAGCTTTGGAGGGAGGTTTTAAGTTTATAAAAAGGGTAGAAGTTGGTGGAGATCTTTTTGCATACCACATGTCCATTTTCGTCCTTATTTAATGTGCTTAGGTGTCCTTAACTATATTTTTCTTTTTATCAATTCTCATCCCAGCTTGCCATGCCATCTTCTAGCATTTTCTAGCTTATTATCTCATTTTTCTAAATTTTTATTAATTTTTCTATATTTATTTAGTATAAAATAGATATTTTAGGTAATTTCAAGTACTTTCACTTATACATAAATACTTATATAATATAAATAAATACTCTTACGTATTATTTAAGTTATTTTATAATTTTTAGTATACATATGATTTATCTCTAATGATTAGTTAATTATCGAAACCCCTTGTTCGCGATTCCAACAAATAAAAGGTAAAATACATTTATTCTATAAATATGATATTTTATTATTTTATTTTCTTAAATCCAAACTTGCAGGGTTATTTCTACTAATATATCCATCTTTATCATAAAATTTAGGCTCGGTTAAATAACTTACACGATTACCTTAAATTTTATAACCTAAATTTTACGAACAATTTCCAAATCGACCGATTGTAAGTAGATAACCAACTTTTGTATGGTCTCATAGCTACCATAAGAAACACGTAACATAGTAATAAGAATTGAGCATTAGTATGACACGTATATCAATATTATTCCTATACGATGAATTACCTATTGATTCCTATGTGGACATGTTCTTCTATTGTGCCCCTTTCTTTTGCACAAGGTACATGTTATTTTGTCTAGACATTCTCTCACATTCATCTCCATGTAGAACCGTTTTGTCTAAGGCTTACCTTTCTTATGCTCTAGCCATATATTAGGATAAACTTTCTAGAGACGTAGAATAACCGACCATGCCAACTCATGTCTAATAAAAAAGAAGTGTGCTTTTGTAACATTATACCTAATGGACAGATCTATACCAATCCTCAATCGAAGACATCACATCAAACCATTCAAATCCAATCATAACTATTGCGTGCGAATAAGATATCCCATATATCTATCATTTATTGCAAGTGCATATGCGATTGTTGAAGTTGACCATTTACATGTGGTTACCTCCCTTCATCTCGTTGCCTACATGCTTACTACCTGTCTCAACCTCATGCAGCCTACTATATCTATTGAAACGCACCACATGATGCGAACTCGCTTGCTTCAACTACTCCTCCAACATATTTGTAGCATATTTAGTGTATGGTCAATTCCTAACAAAACCATTCAATGCTTTTATGTATGGACCAAAAGACTAGCAAACCTATAGTAGCTCTATCATCCCCGATTCCCTTGACCAACCCCATATCCACTCAACTTTGGTCCCAGGATTACTCATCTTTATAGCATTAAGGAGCCTTGGAAGATCATCCTACAATCTCTCCCAGTTACCATATATAACTTCAATAGCCTTTATCTTTCCAGCCTACAACCTTTTGTTGGTAACCATATACTCGAATTATTTATTGACAATATTGCCTAATTGAGAAATTTTTGTATCTGGTTCTTTTCTAATGACATTCACAAACTCCGTTGCCATCGTATTAGAAACCAGCTATGACTAGCCTTAAGTTATGATTGGATTTACACATGTATAGGTCTTACTAACCTTTTTGTGACCCATAAGCCCTCTAACATCTTCTTACATGCCCTCAATCTCCATTTGCATCTGCCTTCATGCTTAGTCCTCATGATGCTTGATGTAGCAATGTGCTACAGCTCTCATCAATTCATCCTTCTTATTGAATCTCATACCTATGTATAGGTCTTCACTAGCTTATAGGCTATTAAACTCCTCGTTAACATTCCTCTCAAACTATACATAGCCATCATCTCTACACAGCTAATCCAGTTGTTTGTACCTCTAGAGGATGGCTTGATGCTAGTATAGGCTCCATTAAGCTTGAGCCAAAGGCATAAGGGTATCCAATTAGCATCTCCGAAATATAGAAATGGCTAGCACCAATCTTAAGAATAATAGGACATGCTGGAGGCATCTTGGTTTCAGTATCATCGTCACAATCATTATTGCCATCCTCTTTATCTCCATTCGACTCATAATCATCATCATCCTCTTCTTCATTATCTAAACAACACCCTCCCCCAACCCATTCGTTAAAGCGCCCAATCATGCGAAACTTTCTTTTGAAATACCAATCCAACCACCTCATTAATTGCAATATCATCATCCCATGTAAGGGCAAACATAGATAGTAGGTTGTCTCCATATTCAATTGGCTCATTAAATTGAGTTAGAGGTACATGTGTTGCCTGTACTCGAAGGACCTCCCGCTTCTCTGATCCTCACATATAATTGGTAAATATGGGTTTGCCCAAATTCTTTCACCATCTCAAATAAGTTTTCAACATCATCGTTATCCTTGAAGGTTTAGGGAGTAAGATATTACTCCTGAGTAAGCATTCGGATGTTGGTACAAAATCTCAATCCCATTAGCACTTACATCAATCCCAACACCCTAGTAAACCCCTTACAACAATTCAAAGAAGTTCACATTTGTTCTTACTTTTAACATCTTTACCAAGTCCTGATCGTACTCCAATCCCAAAATTCTCCTCGTAATATTCCCATGGGTATAAACCATAAATTTCACTGTACTTACCATTTCCAACCGATCTACATCAACATGATCATCTTAGTTAATTCATCATGATTCGTGCATTTCACCTTTCATCTTTGTACCATTACTCCCAGCTTAAACTAAATAATTCTCTATTCTCAAATAGACATTTAATCGAACACCTTATGTGCGATATGCTATAAGCTCAAATTTATACTCTACAACAACTAAAATATGTGCTAATGTGTAATTTACAAGAAAATCAACCACTTCAAAAGGAGGAAATCACACATACACTAGCTTTAACTAAATAATTTTCTATTCTTAAAGAAGCATTTTACTAAACATCTTATGTGTGATATGTAACACCCTCAAACTTAAATTCCACAATGACTATAATATGCGCCAATGTATTATTTACAAACAAATCAAGTAACTATACATTTTAACATTGACGATTACACACAAAAACAACTTAAAAAGGAAGAAATCATACATTCACATAAACATGGAACCGTAGCATAGAAATTGTGTAATTTGTATATATATGAATTATTCATGTAGAAGAATGAATTAGACAAAGTACAAAATTGTTTACCTTCAATTCTGGGTAAAGAAAATGCAAAAAAAAAAAAGTGCTGAAGATGTTGGATTGGAGAGGAAGTGCACTGTTCAATTGAGAGTGAGAGGGGGGAATTTTTTTTATTGCTTTAGTTCATAATTGATAAAATATCGTATGAAGGGGTTTATGTATTTAGTGTAGTGAAGGCGTTTTCTTAAAGTGCGCCTTCCTTATTAAAATATTGATGAAGACACCATCTTCTTTACTATATTATGAATAAGGCTCTTTCTAAAAAGTACCTTCCTCTTAAATTGTAAAAAAAAAAAAAAAAGGAATGAACTTTTCCAAAAAGCACATTCGTTGCCCCTGTACATAATATCTTTCCCCCAGCCGCCCCTTTTTATGAATTGTTTTCAAGAAATGCACAATGCGTTTCCTAGCATTCTTTTGGATAGCTTTTACATATGGTTTATATTTTTTGGGACTGTTTGGCATAAACTTATCGTCATGTAATATTATTTATGTTATATTAGAGTTTTGTGTTATCTTATGAGTTTTTTAAATATGAATATATTTAATTGCAATTAATTTTGAAATATTGTTTTTATTCCAAATTAGGCTAAATTAGAAACTTTTAATTATTAAAAAAAACAATTCTAAAATTTAATTATGTAAATTTTGCATTTTCATAATAAAAATATTATTTAGTAAAAATGCATTTATTTAAAATTAGTAATATTTATATATATATATGTATGTTAGAGACTAACAAGGGAGTTTGAAGTACTCTTTTTTCATGTTAAGGTTCTTGTTGCGAGAAGCTATGTGTAACATCCCAAGACACCGGGGGTGCTACAACATACCATATCTTTGTCGGATTTAATGACACATTAGGCATCTTAGAACCTATTATCTTATTAGAATCTTCACACAATAACATCACCATAAAATAAATCTATGTAATTAAAATCATTGAATAACTTCAAAGCTAGATGTGATTATTACCACTCCTATAGTCATTAAAGATCTTACATAGAAGTTCACAACTACCTTGAACATAAAAGAAAATTTAAATAACTTCAATAACTCTTGACTAGAATCTAGTAGCAATATTGTTAACAAAATCCTCAATGACTCAGGCAACTCTCCAACTAAAACAAAATAACAAACATGATAGCTCATAACTCATCACTAGAGAAAATACAAAATCAAGCTGATCTAATGCTATCATAATAAAAATAGTAGTCACAATCTCCAACCTGATCCTCGTACTGATAACCATAAGCATCATGATAGTATTACTCATACTCTCATACATTGCTCCTGAAACTAAAAATAGAAAGGTCTACGAAGGGTGAGCAACGCTTAATGCAAGATACACAAGCACATGCATGTGGAACAAGCAACCACATAAAACATGCATCAAATACAAGTAAATTGTAGCACACAAAGGTTATTATCTTCATTTAAGTATGGCAAACAGCACAATTTCGGCATCCCATAACTTGGAGTAACACATAACTTCGACGAGCAATGTATGTATGTATGTATACTATATAGATATCAATGTTGGGTCTTCCTCAATACCTTAAAAACCAAACATAAATCTACCAAGATCATTTTTATGCGAGACTTCACTCAGGACACCGTGGCACATAGATCATCGAGGTGCTACCCTAAGATCACCGGTCTTACCAATGCCTTAGGCCTAGTCAAGCACTTTACTATTCTCCATTCAAGACTAGTCACACATAACTAAGTTAGAGGATTGCAAGGGACTTACATGAAAAATATTAGCTCAATGCCCCATTCAAGACGAAGATTTCTATTCCGATCTCCATCTTTTACATTACTACTAACCCGAGCACCAAGCTCTTATAAGTGCCATCATAGTCTCCAAGCTACCAAGCAATCATGTTGACCTTCTGAGCAATCGTACCAACCCCTAAAGCACACATGCCAACCTACCAAGAAGCCATGCCTATCGTCGAGCTCTTGCCATAGTCTAGATAACGTCCAAGTAGACCAACCTCAAACATTTGATTAAGTTGAGCTGCCAAAACATCCAACCTAAAGAAAGACTGTCCTAAACTTCGCATCAACAAGAGCAGCTCCTATACATGGCACCAACCATCCTTTGACATGTGTTTTCTGGCACAATATTTTAAAAGGATTCCTTACTCTTTTAATACAAAATATTCTTTATCTTTTTTATCCTTTTTCTAGTATATTTTATGTATTCTATTTGTAAAATGCCCTTTTTTCTTTTCCATGTACGCCTTGTAACCCCAGTAGGGTTAGTATATAAACCCTGTTTACTTGTACACAAACACATCAACATCATTACATTATTGAATATTACCAATTTCCTTCTTCAACAACCTTAGTGTTCTCACTCTATCTTAACTCTTATCTATTCCTTTAGTAAGAAAAAGTGGTGAGTAATCCTCTAGTTCAAACCAATAAGTCACATCCGATGAATTGTAGGCTGAGTAAGATCGATTAGTGCATCATATCCAATTGGTAACTGCCTAGATTTTCTAATCCTCTTTTATTTTCTTTTGATTCGTTCCATTATAGTGCTTCTCCATGTATACGACTACAAAAACACATCACCGGTTGTCCCAATCCCTCAAGCTTAGTCAACCACAAGCATCACTCATTTGTTAATGTCCAAAGAATTATTAGTTAGATTGTGTTGTATCCTATACCTGAATCTTAAGAATAGTGAATAGAGTCTACTTTAAAAATCTTTTCAGTATCAACACCTATAGTACAACGTAAGGATAATGACTTTAGAATTCCTTTTCAAGTTTCTTTATTCTAGCTAAGTCCTCTTATTTGTCTAATTAGGTCACTTAGCATGACCTAAGGTTTTAAAGTCAATTTAAGCTTCTAAACTAGCTTATAATGGATTAGATTACACATTTAAAGGTTAAGAAACGAGAAATAAGAGGAATAAAAGAAGTTACAAGTCCACGTCTGGGGATCACAGTCGTGAACCTTGGTTGTAATTCCCTTCCTAAAACTATGGTAAAACTATGCCCTAGGATCACAGCCGTAGACCTTGGTCATGATCCCCTTGTCTACAATTTCTTCCAAATCCTTCCTTTGGACTTTGACTTACACATCTACAAGGACCACGAGCAATTCATCTCCAAAAGCTCAACACTTTCTACCCAAAACCCTATCACCAATATAATCAATCGTTCTAATCAACCCCATCAACATCTCCAATTCAAAATGCACACAATTCTTCATGCTTAACAATCAATAACCAATCTATTATTAAATTATAATCCATGATATCTTCTCTAATCATCGCAAACTTTAACAAGAATAATGTAAGGTTAGAATCTCACCATAGGGAATGAGATTTAACACCTCATATGAAAACACAATGCTTGTAATCACAAAAACCGATCTTTAATTAGTTTGTCTCCTTACCCTAGGTAGAAAACAAGCTTCTATCAAAAACTATAAAAACTGATTACGAAACACCTAAAATCACTACTTACCATAATCTTTCTTGTCAATCTTGTGAGTTTGTCTTAGCTTCTTAGTTAAACTCGAGTGATAGATCTGTCCAAGATAGCCTCATACACGAAAGCAATGAGAAAAGAAGAAACAGTAGCTCGAACTCCATTTTTTTATAAAGCTAGGTTTACAAGACTTTTCAATATGACTATTATGCCCTTGTCTTTAGTTTATTTTCCTTTATCTTGCTTTTCCCTTTTTATTCCTTATTTATTTATTTATTTGCTTTTACACTATGTTCTTTCAATAAGCTTTTATTTACATTGTCTCTTTACTATAGAGTTTTTTCACTTTTCTTACAAAAACCTTCCAGCAAATTTTAGATATTCACACTTGATCATTTTCGCAACATCTTGAATTTTTTTTGTAGTGAATTGTTAACGCATGCCACATCAATTTATGGTTATGACTAAGCCTAAGGAATGGCCAAGTTCGGCCCATAAACCAGACTGGAATTGACCTGTCGGTTCACCAAATAGGCATAGATCTATAAGTCATAGGCTTAAATCATAGCTGATTCGTTGAGCTTGGTGAGTCGGTTTAGTTCATTGTACTCAACCTACCAAACTAGCAGGTCCAAGCCCGAGTTAAAGAATCGATGATTCAACTTGTCAATTTCAACTCAAAAATTAAAAAAAAAAACAAAAAATAAAAATTTAAATAAATTAAATGTAAATATTCCCTCTAGTTAAAATATAAAATTAAATTAAAGTAAATATATATTATTACTTATATCTATAATTTGATATAGAGATTGAATAATTTATATGAGTTTCTAAGAAAAAAATCATTAAAATCGTATATTTTGATATTGGCGAAAGTAAATAGTTATAGTATAAAATATATTACTTTAATAACTAATAAAGTTTGGAGCATAAAATATTATAAGTTTCATATAATCTTAACTAACTTTTGAGGGAGCAAACACTTCTATAAATTAATATATTTAAATGATTCATGAAAATACTAGTGTATTTATAATTTAATGTAATTAAAAGTCATAAGAAATATATTTATGTTATATATAAAACAACAAATGTACTATAGATACTAGTTAAATAATGTCCTCTTTACAATACTTGGTTCATTCCCATATAGATTATATTGTTTTTTAAAATTTCCTCTAAAATAATAAAAGATAATGATGAGTATTATCTATCACAAGTTTAGTTCCATATTGATTATATTGGTAAATTTTTTTTAAAATGTTATCTATAAAAAGAAGCCTCTTTATTCAATTCCTCGATCACGGACATATAGTAATAATTATACATTATAAAAAGTATAAATTATTAATTTTGGTGCCTAATAATTAATAAGATGAAATAGTTGAAAATTTTAATTATTATCATTTATTATGGTTTTTCTTTTCAAATTAAAAAAAAATAAAAAAAAATTTCCAAAAAAATTAAAAATAAAAAGAAGTGAAATTGTCGAATTAATTGAACCAAGTCGAGCCTGTCCTAATTCAAAGGACCTCGTCTAGTTATGACTCCGATTAGGATTACGTTGAATAGAAACTACACATAATTTTTATGACCAACCAGCTTGAAACGATTGCAAATGGCTCTGGTCGTGGAGAGGTATTGCAAAGTATTGCCCTATCGTGTGCGGCAACCATATTACCATAAATATCTGTTGGATGATTTCTTCGTGACGAGGCAATGATCAAGACGACCAACATGACCATACACATGTATTATCCCCTTAAAAGTGCTCGTCTTTTGCTCTCCACCAATGTCCTTTCATGATATTATTAGGTGTCTTGTCCTTGTACTAAATAGACTTCTTCAAAAAGCTAGCTTATGCCCAATGACCTAAATTTTTCTTTCCAGCGCAAGGGACAAGTTTAATTAATATATATGAGATGGCATCTCTACACAAATTTGACCATATTATTTGTTTCTTCTTTTCCTTCCGTCTTCACAAATTCGTTCTCATATATGCAAACTATACCCTATTCAAAAACTTCTACGTCATAGTTTTTACTTCTCCATGACTTTTAAAATGTACTCATCCCTAAAACCATGGTTAAACCCACCCACCCAAACCCCCTCACCGCCGCTATTTATAATCATTTTAGAAAAGTTTTGGAGTTTTAGCACTAAAATTGGAAAGATGCGTATGTTTTTAGATATTATGGAGAGGTCCTCATAATTTCTAATATATAGTTGCAATTATTTATTTATATAATACAGATACTATAACGCTTGAATTATAAAACAACTCATCAAATACCTCTATTAGGTACTAAATTATAAAAAATAAAAAAAGAGGAAATTTAAGCATTAAATTGTCCAAATTTTAAAGTACAAGCATTTACTTTACCTTTATCTCAGACTCTATTTTACCTAGTTCTAGTTGTTGATAATAAATATGGAATTTTGTGGTTCTTTTTTATGCAATTTAAACAGCTTTTTTTATTTCTAGTTTAGATAAAATACATGTCATTAAATCTCCAATCGGCACATAAAATAAATGAAAAAAAAAAAAGAAGAAAAGAAAATGTAAAACGTTAGTAGAAGAATGGATTTGCTTAATTTATAAGAGGAGTCATTTGATAATTTCAAACGAAGCTCAAACCAAACACTTTGAATTAATTAATGAATCCATTAAAAGAGTCCACTAACCACATAGACTTATTATTAATGCGCTTACAAAAGAAAAGCCTTCTTTTCTCAACTTGTTATATCTTTCAGATTTAATAATCAAAAGCATAAAGAAGTGACCTTTCCAAATGGAATTAACTATAAATTTCCCGTTATACCTCACTGTCAAATCTGTGTATTTTAATATGTTTCTCTAAGACATAGATTGGAAGAAGCATCAATGCTCCTTTTTTACTTTTAATGCTAGAGAACTTGTTGAGGGGCTTTGCTTAACATTACCTACATGATGGGTGCCATGTTCATGAAGAAGATCGTTCTTGTCTTCCTCCTACTCTCAGCTTCACTTTTGTCGCCTTCTCTGGGAGGTATGTCCTTTAAACCCTAATATTGCGAGCCACACTTTCACAAGGCACGAATTAATAGATAATTTGATGCATGGAGGTTTCTGTAACCATTCATGTTAGATTCTCTAACAAGATAGGTCATGTATTGAATTCTTATTGATTTATGTCCATTACTAAGCATTACATATTACAACTTTCACTAATTACAAACTTTTACGAAGCACAACATGTAATGTAAATAAACTGGATCTTAGAATTTGTGTATACTACTTATATATGGTAGAAGAAGGTAATTAACTTTAGAAATTCCTTAATTAATTATTAAATATCACCTCACCATGTTTTTCTCCTTCTCCTTGCAATTGTTGTACATCCAAAATTAATCACGAGTTTCTTATTTACAAATGAACCTCGTTATTTGAAAGGAGGGATCTACTGAAATTAAGTATTTATTACATTTATATGACAGCGTTTGAAATTATTTCTTCTTAAGATACATAAACTAAGGTTAAAATCAAGACAATTAATCCAACTGAATATATGTATATGTATATATATATATATATATATATATATATATATATATATATACCCACACACGCACACACATTCTTCTTAGTGTTCTTATTGTTTCCTTTTTTCAGTTACACGAAGCAACATCTTCCTTAACAGGTTCGCAGATGAGGACACACGAAGACCTTTTAAGGTTTCTTGACATTTCTTTTCTTTTCGATCACTCCTCTCTTGTTAATTGTTTTGAGTGCATTTATAATCATAAGGATATACATCGACGTTCGCTATTATAAGCTATAAACTAAATTGCGCTCGAATCTACAAATCAAAATCAAAATCAAAATATGATTCGGTGATATATCTCTACTGTGTGCTATCGCTGCAATAGTGTCCTAGAATGTGGTTACTGAGGTTAAGAATTTGCATATTTTGATAGGTGGTAAAGGAAGATGGCATCAGCACTGTCTTTCATAAGAGGATTCTTAAGGTAAACACCGATGACTACGGAACCTACGACCCAACTCCAACTCTTGTGAAGCCGCCTTCCAAGCTCATACCCAACTGATCATCATCATCATCGTTATCTTGCCTGGAATGAGCAACGAAAGCAAAGCATACATAGATTATTTATGAATCAACTACACATTAATTACCCGCTGGCTGCTATCTCATAGTTTGCTTATGGAGACGTGTACTGTACTTAGTTGAAATTATTTATGTTATACATACAATTTATACGGATACAAGATACACCGGTGTGTCATGTGTGCATTTTATATATAATTTTGTATCATCTATTTATTAGAGCTTTAGTACACAGTGGAATGATTATATTTGACGTCCTACTCTTTGTGAATGCGATACATATTATTTGTGTTTTTACTTTTATAGTATTGATTTACTTATAATTATGCACCATTTGGATGCCATATATTTTACATCGAGCGTTGAATTTTCATGGAAGGATATAACAACCAGGATAATAATAATAATGCCGGCCAACCTTTAAGCTTTTCTGTCTTAAAACACTAAGCCGAAATATATAGTATTGTCATGTATCTGCCATATATACATTGTAATGTTATTTATTGAAAATTCTAATATGACCTTGTATAATTCGAATATCTTACTCTAATATAACCCCAATAAAATATTTGTTTTATGCGACTAATTCATAAGAGCATCATCATCTGTAAAAATTCCAGTTAAAATTCCTAAATGCCACGTCAATAATTTAAGGATTTCTATTTTAAAAAATGTTTCTATTTTATCCGTAAGATTTTTAAAAAGAAGTTTTTAACATTTATTTATATTATTTACAAACCCCCCAATATAAACTTTTAATAAAAACAAGACTTTAAGAAAAAAAAAAAAAAAAAAAATTTTGAGGTCTTTAATTAAGGACTCCAAAAAGTATAAGAACTCAGCTCCAATGATAAAAGACCTGACATTAGAGTATTTCACCTTTTGGAACCCGTGATAATGAGGATGCTCCAAATCGGTTGGTTTTGTTAGGACAACATTGAAATGTGTGAGATACTTCTTAATCTTCACCCAATAACGTGTGTCCTACCACTTCTTCCTGGTTCTCTTGCTTAAAGGTTATTCTACTTTGAATAGAACTTTTGAAGCATCATTGACTAGTTCATCTATCCCTACAGAGAACCCCGGTCCTCGTTCTTCCTTTTTCCCCTTCTCACTCTTTCTCCTCCTTAATAAAGTTTCTCTTCTCCTCCTCTCCTCTTGGCATATTACAGTGTTAGATCCACTGGAGAAGAGGAGTGTGACTGACCAGTTCGAGAATAAATTTAGCCAGATTGATGAGCTGCTTTTGGTTTGTTCGTGCTTAATGTGGTCATGTGGGTGTTGAATATGCTTAAATCAAAATGAATTTGGTAGGATCTAGGTGTTATTTAAGTAAATTAAGACACAGGAATAATAAATATATTTATAATGTATAGTTAATTTAATTAGTCCGATAGTCTTTTATCTACATGAATTGATGAGTAATATAATGAACAATAAATTGATTCATATACATATATATATATATATTTATCGATCAAAGAAGTAATCTAGTAATATAGTTAGAGATTGTTACCAATGGTACAAACATTTTGAAGGCACTTTAAGTTTTTTAAGTATTAGGGCGTTCAAAATCGTTTTTAAGCCCTTTAAATGTTTTGGGAATGCATTCCATGATTGTATCTCATGTCCGAAATATGAAAAGATTGTAGAGTGTCTAGAGCTAGCCAATTGCAGAGCAAATGTTTGTAGATCCACTTCTTGGGATCATCTCATCATTGCCAAGCACGAATCATCACGGTTTGGACCTCTGGATCGGGACGACGGATATGATGTTACCACTGTGGATGTTGGATAATAGATGAATCTAGTTAGATTTAGGTTAATAAGGATTTTATCAAGTATATGGAGATTATAATAATTTATCGTAAATAAAATGGATTTGGTACATGAGAATAATGAAAGACTTACTGGGATAACATTTGTGCTATTTAATCGGATCTAACCCTAACAATACATGTCTACCAACATTTAAAAAAAAAAAAGTTACACAATTATTAATTATGTAAAAATTATTATCAAAATATTAATAGTATATCGCATTTTAAAAATATTGCGTAAATTTAAATATACCTTTAAAAATGTTTCATTTTAAAAATGTGATATAATATTAATATTTTAGTAATAAGTTTTGTACCATTTGTAATTATATATAAATTTTTTTTATTTTTACGGTAAACGTGCAATATTCTCTCTCATACTGCCTTATATACATATACGCAGTCTTTTAGATACAGAACCTAACAAAATTTATATAAATATTGCTATCATCTTTCACACCATTGCGTATAATACAATGCGGTTAGAGTCCAGATCTCCTCCCACTGTTTGAGCCAAAAATAAAATAAAATAAATAAGAAAAAATTGAATGGAATGACCCCCCACCATCTAAATAGATTCAACTTCAGCGAAATTGGGATTCGATCTTATATCTGCTAAGAGTATTAGCTGGACAAACAGCTTAACCGTGAATAGGGCCGAAACGTGTCTCTGAGCTCTTTCAAGAAATTTTCCAACAAGATAAGTCCATTATTTGTTGTTTTCTCTCAAAAACACCTTCGTTGCAATGATCACTCCAACGTGTTGTAGGTGTAGCAGCGGATTCGCTGACAATAATGTAGTACTAGGACTTAGGATACGATCCATCTTATCTACATCCTCACACCTCACTCTCTCTCTCTCTCTGGGCAACATATGTAGACACAGGCCAACACGTACGCCCCTTTCATTCGACGTGGCAACGCCCATTTTTGTCTCATGCTCGTCTTCCACTACACGTGTAATTGCCGAAACCCACGCCACGAAACCAGCAACTCTTGCTCTTGCGCTATGTAAATACACTACACCGCCATGCATTTGCCTATTAGAATCCACTTCTTATTGTACTGTTACCTCCAAGGTAAAGCTTTTAGCTAGATAACAGCAGACATCTTGGAAGAAGAAGACTGAGAATAATGGCTGATTTAAGAGACGAGTATGGTAATCCAATACAGCTTACTGATTCGTATGGCAATCCGGTTCAGCTGACCGATGAATTTGGTAACCCTATGCACCTCTCTGGCGTGGCCACCACTCATGCTACAACGGGAGTGACGCATCCCACCACTGGCATGACAGCAGTTAGCACTGAAGGTGAGTCTCAGCAGCCCCAGGACCATCGTCAGGAGGGGGAGGTGGTGGTGGAGAAGGAGAAGGAGAAGGAGACTCCTGGGGAGCATCGCCGCTCAAGCAGTTCGAGCTCTAGTTCGGTGTGTTGTTTATATATTTTTCATTTTGTAAGATTCATGCACCGGTTATGTAGTTTTATTCCGTCTGCTAACTATTGTTGGTAAAATTCCTAGTCAACTATACTACTCTACTAAGTTCATAATTATATGTTAAAACGATTGAATCGTTTTATTATAAATTTTTTATAAAATTGTGAAGTTTGATACACACTTCTATAAACTTATGATTCATCGGTTCAAAGTTTCAATAAAATCAGGATTTTGAGAACCATTATGATTACTCTATTGCATATAGAAGAGGGGTTTATATGCTTCCGATGAGGCCATCTTATACCTATAGGTATATGGGTGTACGCAAATCTATGTATTTATAGATGAGTGAAAGGATCTTATATGTTTTCAAAGTATTGACGTTCTTTACATGCAGTCTGAGGATGATGGAGAAGGTGGAAGGAGGAAGAAGAAGACGAGAATAAAGGAGAAGATCAAAGAGAAACTTCCTGGGTCAGGGAAGCACAAGGAGGAGCATACCACAGACATCACCTACGAGGAAGGGCATCACGAGCCACACGAGAAGAAGAGCTTCATGGAGAAAATCAAAGAAAAATTACCTGGCCATCATAGCCATTAAAATTTCGGTTTGAATGATCTCGAAAAGAGAAACTGCTGTTGAATAATATATGCAGGTGTTTCTTCATGTGGGTGTTTTTAAGTGTCCAGTTTGGAAAATTTGTAATATGATGTCGTGCCCTGTGTATATGGTTTGCTCTATATATACATTAGGATTTGAATGTCTCCATGCTTTGAATTTCCTTGGTGTGTTTATGGTAATATGTTAAATGATGTTTGCTGTACTTCTTATGGAACTTTCGAATTCTAAGAGCGGCCCGTTTTCTCCTTCCTCGGTTCCTCCTTGCGAGGTTGATCAGTTCGTACGAATGGCTACTGGGTAGAGCGCTTTCTACTAGGAGATTGATAATGAGATACGCACCCACGTTTCTATGTTAAATGTTTTAGTTTTCGTTGTATTGTCACATCCCAATTAATCTGTAATTTCTCCACATTAACGGTTTGATTTTGGTTCAATTCTTAGTTTGATTTTTGATCGAACTCAATTGATCTTTTTATCATTCCACATATCTGGATCTCATTCCACATGTCTCACATATCCGGATCAACCGATTTAGGTTGAAAAGTTTAAGTTTCATTTTCATTAACTTCTTGAATGGTTGGTTTAGGTTGAGAAGTTTCATTTTCATCAACTTGAATGGTTGGATTACTTATATGGTTTAGAAATTTGATTTTCATTAAGTATCAACCGATTTAGGTGGAGAAGTTTGATTTTCATTGAGTATTAAACGGTTTAGGTGGAGAAGTTTGATTTTCGTTAATTTGATTTTCATTAAGTATCAGCCGGTTTAGGTGGAGAAGTTTGATTTTCATTAACTTGGATGGTCTTATATGGTTGAAATACGTATTGGTACATATCTAGTGTATCTTCTTGGATTTTTGAGACTTATCCTCTAGGCAATTTTACACTATAGTTAATAAATCCTCATCTCCTTTTAAGACAAAAGAAACTAAACCGACGTAAGGTTAGGAGTAGTTTGGTGTTTTGGTTTTTTAAATTGTCCAAATTGCCGCTTCTAATATTACTATATTACTTTATATAATTTATCATCTATTAATTGGAAGCTTTTAATATTATTTCATTAGGGCTACAAATATCTTTTACATTGGTGATCACCATCAATTATCACCATTATTACAATATAGTCAATGGTTTGAATAACTTCATTAGTAAGCACATATTTGTTGGCATATAATCATTAGTCCATGTGGTCAATTAAGACCACCTCCAAATTCAAATACTTTCATAAATTTGATTCATAAATTTGATACCATTATTACAATATAGTCAATGGTTTGAATAACTTCATTAGTAAGCACATATTTGTTGGCATATAATCATTAGTCCATGTGGTCAATTAAGACCACCTCCAAATTCAAATACTTTCATAAATTTGATTCATAAATTTGATACCATTATTACAATATAGTCAATGGTTTGAATAACTTCATTAGTAAGCACATATTTGTTGGCATATAATCATTAGTCCATGTGGTCAATTAAGACCACCTCCAAATTCAAATACTTTCATAAATTTGATTCATAAATTTGATATTCGTAAATTGGAATATGGATATTTTTATAAAAGTAAAGATGTGTGAAAAATAAAGTACATCAAATAAGGGGAAATGGATTTTTTACATGGAATATGGTAGCCACATATGCTATATTGTTCACCAATGAAATGAAAAAAATGGATTTAAAAAAAAGATAAGGAATTCATGGCTTCTTCGGATGACTACCTCCTTTTAAATACAAAGGAATTTCTCAATATTCATTTGTTATTTTAATCTATTCTATTTATTTTATGTATTATACATATATAAATATCTATAGTGTAATATAGTAATTATATATCATGGTTAATTCACTTATCACTGTTAATTATTGTATTTGCTTTTGATAATTACAAAATTTCAGTAATTCATTTTGATCATACCAAAATCTTAGAAATTATAAATAGTAAATGACACATTAGTATAGAATAATTTTTTTAAATGTACATTTTATTATTATTATATTGTCATTATCTGATATAATTTTTTTTTTAATTTTCATTTGTCATTAATTATGTAAATATCATTAATATTGCATTTCAGTTCTTTCCATAAATTTAGGGTTTCATTTGTTATTAATTTTGTAATTACCATCAACAATCCAATTTTATTCCCATTGATACTAACATTATATCCCATCAATCAATTTTACCATTAGTAGAAAATAAAGTTAGAAAGGATTGTTTGGTTTTTTATTTTTATCTATTGTTAAAAAAAATTTTAGTATATTTGTATTTATTATTTACTTAATAAGTTTATTAATTAGGAAGTATATTAAACGTAAGATTTTTGTAATGCTTTATTTTTAATATAACTACAACCATATATTTTGTACTTTTGGTTTTTTTTCTATTAATTTTTATTGTTGCAGAGTTTTTTGTGTTTTTTATTCCGTTAGCACAATGCACAAGAATTTAGGATATATAAATAGTTATATAAAAATTTAAATCTATTTAAAATTTTGAATGTAATTTATATTATATATGATTTGATTGATCCAATCTCCCTACCTCTCTCTTTCAATCCCCATTCCTCTTTCCTTTCTGTCTTAGTAAAATACGTCACTTTAAGAAAAAGGTTTAAAAAACTCTTCTTTACATAGTTTGTAAACTTTAATAGGTTAAGAAAATTATGAGTTGTAATTTGATTCAATGTATTTAATTTTTTTTTCCCTAAATTTAAAGTATGGATGAATTATATTAATGTGTTAAGAATCATGAGCTAAAATTATATAGAGGCTTCTTCCTTAGGTAATTATAAAAATTCAAACGAATTTTTTTCTTATATCTTCCAAAAATCATGTGAGTCTATTTATAAACTATTATTAACAAATTTATATATATTTCTCACGATAAATATTATTTAGTCTATTTTTTAGGATGCATATTGCAAGTTAGTTTTTCATTAATCCCTTTGAAAGTTTGTATTGATTTTCGTTTACCTACGTGAGGATTTGGGTATGAATGTAACGGCCACATATGTATCACATGTAAAGTCACGTTATACATTATTAGAGAAATGACTTAAGTGACTCGTGCGGGATGATCGGAAGAAAAGTGTAGAGAAGAAGAGGAGAAAGATTAGATAATTTTAGTAAAACTTTAACACGTATGATAATAGGTAGAGGAGCGTAATAATATCAAACTCTATAATTGATAAATAATGAGTAGAGTTCTAAGGGTGTTTAATCATTTGATCTTTGAGACAAAATTTCGATAGAATAACGGCATTGATGAGAGTTTCTCTCCTTTTCAAATGAGAATTTGAATGGAGTATTTATAAGAAATAATAATTAATCACATCCATTGAATCATAATGGTTATCGATGGTTAAGATTGAAATCTTTTATTAATAGATCTTAAGTAGACTATTTTATGGGTTTAAGCTTAAATAAGGGTTTATTTATTATTTTAATATAAACGAAATTAAGAAAAGCTAAATTAAACAGACCAATCCAATTAGTCTAACTCCAAGCCTATTATACTGAAACTTTCTTAGTCATTTCAGATATTTAAATTCGACTATTTGAGCCCTCATTATGTTAACCTAAATAGTCAAATCCAATTAATTAATGGGCTTAAAGTCCAAATTTTAATTTAACCCTCTACAACCTATAAATGATATATTAATAATTTAAAAAAAATAAGAAAACATCGACTTTTAATCATGAGTACTTGATTAGCATAAATTATCTAGGCACGACTATGTTTTCTATATAAGTTATGAGTGAAATACGGGTCGATCAAAGTTTCTTGGTGGTGCTGGGATTGGGCTTCTTTACAAAGATTGCGCGGGATTTGATGATGGCTAATAGAAATTCATCGATGTGTTCAATCAGGCTCAAATTTCTGGATTCATGTTTACATAGTTTTGTATATGAACTAAGGTTGAAAAAAAAAAAAGAAAAAAACCTACAAAATTAAACCAATCCATAAATCAAATCAAACAAAATAGAAATTAAAGATTTTTTCGATTTAGTTTAAAAATTTTTCAAACTGAACTAAACCACTAAGTTATGACTGGTTTAAAATGATAAATCAAACTAATTCATTTTATCAAAAATATAATAATATTTTATTTACAACTAAATAAGTTCTTTCTTTAAATATAATACTTAAAAGAATTTTTTTTTACATTTATTTAAATGTATATTTATTGAATTTTTATTGCCATAACTTATAACTTATATATCTAGTATAACTCCAAGATTATACCATATGCTATTTTTATAAACAAAATTTTCTATTAATAAACATTTGAAATTTTTTATTTGTATGAATATTGACTTTAGTAACCTTTAATATGATACAAATACTTATTGTTAAGTTTACATGTTATACAAATATACTATTTTATATTAGGAAATATGGTCTAATCTCTAAAAAAAAAAAAAAGGAACCAAACTAAAATTTTATGGTTTGAAAAATTTCCTAATTTGAACCGTACCATTTAGTTTAAAGATATAAAAAACTTAACTGCATTTTATTGTTTGAATTGATTTAAAGAGAAAATCAAACCAATCTAAATCATGTCTACCCTTAATATGAATCGTACTTGTAAAGAGCAATCTTTTGTATATTTTTAGAGATTAAGGGTTAATAGAGGTGCATTTGAGATGGATTTAGTAAAAACATGACCTACTACAAAAACCATCCCCAATTTTAAGAACTTCTATATGGTTTTAAAATACCATATTAATATATTAACGAACTTTCATTCTTTGGAGTTTTTTCACTTTATCTCTACAAACCTTTCTAAAAAATCGTTCACTTTTTTTTTTAATTTCTTGCAATTTTTCCTATATTCTTTCTAAACAAGACAAGGTTAAGTAAAAAAGAAAAAATGAATATTTAGGGGTCTCCGAATTTCATGCACCCCAAGACAAGGTTAAATTGTTTAAAAAAAAAGAAAGAAAGAAAACCTTGTAACGGTCCTTCAAGAATCCTCAAATTTCAAACACCCAAGTGCAACGGCGAAATACCTCATGATGAGGTTTTTAGCTCTTGGAAATGGTGCCAAGATCCCCCCATTCAGGATGGCAAGTCAATGCAGCTTTCCATAAAAGCGCTCTATAAATTTATAGAGTTATAGAATTTCTATCCCCAATCCGACCAACCTATAAGAACAGATGATTTTCTAATTCCATGTTTCAATTGATATGTGTCTCCAAATCAGCCTCGACGAAAAATGATTCTTTCTTAATCTCTCTATGTCAAATGGTTGTTCCATTATTTTTTTCGAGTTTCCTAACTATTGGATGCTCTATGCCTCTACACGGTAATAATTGGATGTGATAATGCTGATATATTCCTCCAGCCAATTAATGATCTATAACGTTTTAATGTTGTCATGTAGACTAGCTTATCCTCGTAAAACATGCACATGCTATGCAATTGTAATTAGAGGTATGCAAGGGGTTAAATGGACCAATCTGGTCCCAACTTACTTTGACCCGTAGGTTAAATCGATTGAACTCATTTAACCTACTTTTAAATGGATCAAACAATATTGATCCTAACTTACTTAAAAAGTAAGTTAAATAGGTCAACTTATAAGTTAAAGGTATAAATGTATTAAACAAGTTAACTTAAATTGGCCCACTTTGACTCACGAGTTAAATAGGTTAGACTAATTTGACCCGTTTCTAAACGAACCAAAAAGCTTTGGCCCAAACCCGTTTTAAAAGTGAATTAAACAAATTGACCCACGAGCCAAAATCCACTTATACACCTATAACTGTAATTTCTTCGGTCTAGAATAAATATACTAAATATTCATGTTTATGCCACCAATTACTCTTTGTCCTTAATTGTATTTTAATACGAGTCCCCATGCACTCATTACTAAAACATGTAAGCACCAAGAGAACTTAGCTAAGGTGCACAACTTTGTAAATGCTAGGATAGAAGAACTTGGTAGTTGAATGTAATAGTTGAAAATTACATTTGCAAAAATAAATAAAGAATCTGCTTCACCAAAAAATAAATAAATAAATATTTATGCTCTTATAAATTTTTCTATAACCCTATTAGGTTATAAATTTATAAAACCCAATCCAAGACCTTAAAGAGTTTTAAGAATAATCCTAAAATTCGTTTTCAAACCCTAAATGGAACTACCCTATAGAATAGATATCGAGCTGGTCTAGTTAGTTATCATGTGAGATTTGCTCACTTTTATCTTTACCAGGGCTTATTCTTTAGGACATGCTCAAAGCCTTAAAAAAATGAAAAAGAAATTAAAAGCAATCGATTCTCCACCTACGACTTACTTTATATGATTAATGAATAAGCACTTTTAGGTCTTCACCATTGTTCGAGGATGGATAGGATCATAAGGGGATGGTCCACTATAGTGTCTAAAGGTATAATAATTTGATTACAATATGATAATAAGGTGTGGTAAGGTTAAAATGGTTAAAAAAATATGAGAGAAAAAATGGAAAATGGAGAAAATTGAGTGTAACAAAAGGATGTTGTCCAATTCTATGGTTAAAGTGGTCCTTAATCCCGAATGCTTGTATCGAGGCAATTGGACAGTGAGCTTACCATCTGCATGCCTCAAGTTTCTCAATTGGATGTAGAGATATTCAAAAAACCTATTCGAATGAAATTAAGAGTACAATTAGATGACACCATACCATAAAATGAGATTCTTTTATATTTCAGTTTCATTCATGGTTTCATTTGAAAAGGGTTAAAACCGTTTCCAATTAAGTTTTTCTATTAGAAAAAACCAAATGGCTTATATCCAAACTAAACCACTTCTTATTTTCAATTAGTTTTTATATAATTTTTTATATGTTTTATATAATTGCATCATGCGATAATAAGTTAAAATATTTTATCTCTTTATTCTAGTTTACATAAAATGTTTGGATATGTGAAATGAAGTAAAGAGTATTTTTCATCAATTGCCTAAACTTTATCATTATTTTTTAGGAATTTGAATATTATCATATGATTTTTTTTATGGTAGCTAATATTTATGGTTTGCAATATACTTACCTGTACTCTATAATGAGGGTTGGCATCATATTAGGCAATAAGGTATTTTAAAGCTTTATCATTATATTTGAGGGCATTGGATATTATCATATTAGGCAACAAGGTATTTTATTGTCTTTTTTTATTTACTTTCTACTTAACTTTCTCATTATGTAATGTCGATGATCTAGTAGATAATTTATTAAATAAATTTGAACAGCTATTCAAGCTTACCCAAGGAAAATTATTATGCATAGTTTTTTTTTATTTTGATATCCATATATACGCATCTAGAATCAATCGTTAATTTGTTTACTTAAAATCTTACTTCATAATGTATGGTAAATGTGTATTATACATACCAAAATATGATCAGAACAATTAGATGCTTACCAAAGCAGCTTAAGCAAAACCTAACTAAAGCACACACATTTAAAGTGGTATAGCTTAGAATCCTGAAGAATTAAAAGTGATTTTTTAGGGGTTTAAACTAAGACATTTCACATGTGGTTCAGTTTAGTTCAGCCTAGAAATGGAATCACACCAGACCATAAACTCCCATATTTAGATGAGGCCGAAATGCTTTTATTGTAAGTAACATTTTTATTTCGTATACGATTCTACAATTTCTAGATGTATACATCCTTTAATCTTGTTTATCCCTTAAATAAAATAAGCTTATTATCTAAACAATCGGCTAAATTAGATAATTCCTTCTTTAGATCCAATGGTTACAACAATGAATATTGCCATGCCCCAAAGGATAATCTCAACGTAACAACACCACCATGTGCTTCATGGAGTGGTGGATGATTCCATTAAAGTCCGTAAAAGACTCCGATAATGCACATAAATCTTTACATTCACATGAGCTATCCAATGGAGTTTGGTTACTCTAGCATAATCTTGAAGTTATAATCTCAACACCTAAATAAAGACTATTCAATTAACCTTAATATGAACATAGGGCATTAGGTCCAATTACTCCTGTGAAACCTATACAACCTAAATCCATACCCAATTCCTATGTACCATACTTTTAGAACATTCAAAACTTATAAAAACTTCTCTATACATAGCTATAATATGTCTTTAACCTACATTTCTTTATTACCTGTTTCTATGGGAAATTCTACCTAGCTTAACATGATTGAAAAGATATTTGAGGTCTTTATATAATTACAATGCCCTGTTTCCACAATTTAGGATATCCAAGTTCAATAGTTTAGGATTATGTGCACACATACTACTAGTAAGCTCAAAATACATCAATTTAGTACCCAAGCGAAGTCTCGTCAAACAAAAGAGGGAATAACTCCTATCCTTTCCAAGTCTTCATTTTGCTTTAAAAACCAATCACCTACCTCAAGAAATTGTTGAAGAGGGTCATACCATGCTAATGCCTATACACTAAAAGGAAATCTATAAAAGTGTAAGCAAAGTCAATAGCTCAATTAGGTCAACTCTCATATTACACAACATATAACTAGCCAAGCAAATTATCACCCAATATGACATGTAACAATCAACTATATGCAATGTACATACTTATAAAAGCTTCTAGATATCTTACAATGGTTGGATTTACGTTCTCTAAAGCTAAAAGGTTAGGACACCATTCTTACACGTCAACCCTAGATTACGAATTTGTAAATTCGTTTGTGAGTCATTGTGGTCATTCAATATTCACCTAGTACTCCAAAGCTAACTAGATGACATTTCTATGCTCCGATTAGAGAGCAGCACCTCTTGGTGTGGTGGTAGTTCCCAAAGGTCGAAGCAAGGTGACATATGGAGAATCACCTCCATATGACCTCCTTGTTACGTTGTGTAATGATAAAGGCCTTCAAGAAAAGATGTAGAAGATGCAATGCATATCTGATTTAATCTAACTTAGCCGATCCTTATTTAGTCCAATTTATAATGTAACCTATGAGACTCATATTAGTGTGACTAGGTTCGGTAGTTAATTTAGGACATTTTGGAAAGTAACCCAATTAAGTTATAAGTTTACAAAAGACTTTGTGAGATTAGTTAAGTTATAATAGGTTCAAAATTTAAAAATATAATAGAATATTAAAAATATAGCCAACATTGTATAAATTTACTATACTATCATTATTGGTAACGTGTGGTCAACAAACCCCCTTCCCTTAGTGATGGTCAAAGTTTCGCATTCTCAATGAATGCTTAGTTTCCTTGATTTTAACAAAAAATTGGGAAAATAGCAAATAAATTCCAAAAATTTTGAATTTGGTTTCCTTCCATATTTTTGCACAAGGAATTCAAATCTTCAATTGGATTTTCAAAATTTTAAGTGTAGATATAGGGTCCTTAAGAAAAGCATATCCTGCAACAATTTTCAATTAAGTTTTCGAAAGACCAATCCATGTAGTTTTGACTTGAAATTTTGTGATTATTCTCATAAGATATTGAACTTTGATGCTATGTGATTGGATTTTTAAAGTTTCATAGTCGAATTTTGGGAAAATTTTGTTTTTCATAAGATAATGCACTAGAAATGGGTTTTTTCAAAAAGAGGTAAGATGAGTTTTTGTAAAAACATGCTTTAATCTATATTGGCCAACATGCAGTAACTATAAGTGGGGGAATAGAAGCTTTAAGATGTTGATTTTCAATTTTAGGTGTGCATCTGGTGGTTTAGGAGTTTAATTGCGAAAGATCTGATGAGTTGTAATAAGTGAAGGCATAAGAGAAAAGTGTATATATGAGGGTAGTACTAAATTGTTATTTTATGCATTTGCAAGTTTATTAAGACTAAAACTTAGGGTAAGTTGAATTTTATATAAAGCAGTTAGATGTACTAATAGCAACAAGGTCAAAAACTGTGTTAGAAAGTAAGTCATAATGTGATCTGGTATGAATATGTTGAATATACTAAGAAAATGGAATATGTACCAAAAAGCAACTTATATTTAGACTCTATCATATTTCTTGAAATAATCAATAAGTTAGAAACTTCCTAAATAAGAATCTAACTTTAAATTGAGTGAAAAATTTTGTCAGAAACTAGGTCAGAATGTTGTTTGGTATTGGATATCCTTAATCATACCCAGAGTTCGACATTAGATCAGCTAGTAATTTGTATATGAATTTCATTTCTTTATCAAAATTAGAACATGAGTTAAAAGTCACATAGACAATAGCCTATACCACAAGACCAAGTCAGAACCTAAGTCAAAACCTCGATTAGAAAGCAATTAGATGGAAGATACAAAATATAAGAGCAACTGGAAGTTTGAAGATGGTTGGTATAGAATATTGGACCATTGGAAGTCGAAGAACATACCACAAAGTTACCTGATTATACTTTTTGAGAATTTATTGAAGTCAGAACCTGGATCAGAAACTAAGAGACAACAATCTATACCAAGTCAGAACCTTAATCAGAAGGTATCTATTTAACTAATATTTAATAATTAGAAAAACTTATATAACACAATTGAAAATGTACTTAAATGTCCACAATGAACACCTATGATATATATATATTAGGTACAAACTAGAGATTTCACGTTAAATTTTAAGAATAATAATAAAAAAAGACAAGATGAAAACGACACACAAGGAGAATGAGTATCAAAATCTAGGTAAGTGGGGTCAGTGTTTCACCACACTTTGAAGTATTATTTAAGAATAGTTGGAGACCTTAATATATGTCTTATTTGTGATTATAAGTTAATTGCTTATGCGCATGCAGCATATATGCTTGAATACTATGGTGCTATTTGAGTGTTGGATTGATACATTGATTACCTCATGATATTACATGTTTCGAACTATTTAAATTTGCTTAATTATCCCAAAAGTAATCTAAAATAAACTTAGCTTAACCACTAACTGGACTTATATTGCAACCTACTAAAGGTAACAACTAAGAAGTGTGGCTAAATAGGGACATGTTCATTGAGGATAGCAAAAATGGTCCTCTTCCTACCCTGAGTCAAACTAACTGATAAGAGAGGGGGTCATAACCAAGTTAGGGTCAATGGTTCGAAGGTAGTTTTGAAAAAAGTGTATTCTCCATTGCACGGGTCCTAGTTTGGTGACCAAATTTGAGAGTGCATGGCGTTAAACTCCTCGAAACTTGGATTAGAGCGGGCGCAATTTCTCTGATTGGTCAACGTCGTACAATGGCATTTGCTGAATCATACATTGCATCTAATTAAATTGCTTAAAAACCCTAGTTGCTTAGTATCAGATATGTGCTATGTCTCCATTCCACTTACTGAGAAAGTTGTCTCTCATTCCCGTATAGTTGTTTTACAGGTTTCCCTAGTAGACTTACTAAAAGGAAGAGAACCGAGTTAGGGAGTGAGATTTAAGATTACCTAACTAGATTTCTATTTAGTTTTTCAACTACACTAACTTCTAAGAAAACTAATAAGGTCTTCTCAGGTGACCCATAGTTTTCAGTTAATGAAATTTATTCCATTCTTTGTAAGCCTATGGATTTTAGTGAAATTTTAATAAACACAATATCTTTCCTTAACAATGTAGTTTTGGGGATTTTTATTAAATACAAGGTTTTATCTTTCATGCAACCTTTAATTTGATTTTTTACTCGAAATTTAATTTGTAAAAATTATTTTTAGAATATAGTTTTAAAAGTTACCCCACAAGTTGATTCTTACTAGGTACTGAATAGGGCGCTTCCAAGCAGTAAAGTGATGAACACCTTATATAGACTATACCTACATTAGTAGCTAAGGTAGCTAGCTTCCAACGTAGGTTGATTTACACGATTAGACTACTACAACTCTCTAGTTTTCGGCATAATATAACCATTCACATTATAAGTAACAGACACTCATCAAGTTCAATCAAGTATCACAATGAAGCAATTTTCATATAAGCCTATGATCTAATGGAGCAATCAACACATCAACATTTACAAGAATATGATTCCCTTAAACCCCACACACATATCAATTATAAGTCAATAATCAATTAATACCATTGGCTAACTCTAACAATCACAAACAAGTGTAATAGTCGTAGAGTATCACTCACCTAAACATCTTGGCAATTCAGTCAAAGTAATCCTCATGTAAAAAGTTTTCTTTCTCAATGAAATCACCTATAACATGAAGTTTGTAAGTTAGCATGAGGTGTTGTTAAGAATGAAGAGTGTTGTCTAAAAATTGCTCCTAATATTTCTTATAGTTTCAAATTCGTAACTAAGCTCTAGTTGCACAATCAAACTTGTTTTGCTTATAACTTAAGTGTTTCTTAATGGAATTTCATGAGTAAATAGTCGTTGTGAAGCTAATTCAATGAAGTTTTAGGATTTATGGGTCATACAGGTTGTAATTGTTAGAAAAAGTTGCAATTTTATCGAACAATTCATATAGAATAGAGGACACTTCTAACAGAGATGCCTAAGCTGTTTTAATTATAACTTAGTCGTTTCTTAATGAAATTCTACAAATAAATAGTTGTTGCAAAACTTATTTAATGTATTTTTAGGTTATATAGGCCTCACACATTTTTTACCTTAGGAAAAAGTGCAACACAACAGAGCAGAATAGGGTGTTCTTAGCAATAGCAGTTGAAGTGTTTTATTTTAACTTTTCACTTAGTTTATTTTTTTTTTAAATTTCCTTACCGTTCCTTCTTTTCCTAAGCATACAGGGGTTTAATTTATATTTAATCCTCTTCATTTATATTAAGATAGAGATTTGACGAGGATTGTAAATCATTACAGCTATTGCTTATTTAAGATTCCTAAAATCATAACAATGACAGCTTTCCATTTATTTGTTTAGTTTTTGTGGTGTTCCTAGCGTTTAAGAATCCTTAAACTCATCAAGATTTCTACTTGCATATGGAGTTAATTTAATTGGGGGCATATATAGTAGCATATGAGATTCCATTTCTTTGCAATGGAGGAAATCACACATAAAAGTGGAAGAATTTGGACTCCAACTAATATATTATGCATATAGTCACTCAACATTAGTTTATCTTATGTAGATCACTTGGGATTTGATATAAACTTAATATGCAATGTCTACAATAGGAAGTTCTTACCTATAAAAGTGAAATTTTATGCAGTTGAAAAGGAGATAGGAGCTGTAATTCATCAAAACTTACATCTAAAACAAGTTCACTCCCTTAATGTTTAAGAAAATAAAATAGATTAAGAAAGAACTTCCTTACCTAGGCTTGGAGTGACCTAATTTGAGTAAGAATGGGATGCAATAACAAATGCATGAAGGTTACTCCAAAGCTTTGTGATTGAAAAAGATGGTAGAAGAAGCTTGGAGGGAAGGATTGAAGGGGATGAGTAAGAGAAACTGGAGAAGCGATGTTGAGTTGGTTTTTATGATGGGAAAGAGGGAAAAAGGAACCAATTTTCCATTTTCCTTTTATTATTATTGTTATTATCACTATTGATAATAGTAATAGTATTATAAGTTGTCATTTAATAGTTTTGATGCCTTATTCTAAGGTAGAAAGGAGTAACAAACATGAAAATCAGTATTTAGTGATAGAATTCAAAATTTTCCATTAGTTCGTGTTATTGTTATGTTATAGTTCTATAATAAAATATTTATCTTTTTGTTTATATTCATGTCATCTCAAAGAAAACCACATTATTTTATTAGTTTTTGAAATATAGAGATTTGCGCGATATTCTAGCAATTTCCAAATTACCCATTATCATTAATATTACTATTCTTAAGCTTTTGACTTAAATCGTCCATCAAAGATTTACAAATGTCTGAGGCTCACATCCTTTCCCCCTTTTCAAATAAGTTTTGTCCTCAAAACTCAAATATACTTGGGTGTTCAAATAATTCAAGGTACTTTTCCTTCACTACTTCCACTGGTTCCCAAGTTGTTGACTCTTGCTTCTAATTTCTCCAAAGAACCTTTACGTAGTGAACTTCTCGATTTTGTAGTAGGATTTGGAATGTGCTTCCTTAACATGGATACATGAAAGACATCATGTACCGTAACTTGTTTAGTGATAGAGACAATTTATAGGCTACTTTCTCAATTCTTTCTAAGATCACAAACAATCCAATGAATTAAGGACTTAATTTCCTTGTATTCCATATCGTCAGATTCCCCTTAATGGGCTCACTTTCAAATATACATGATCACCAACCTCAAATTCGACTTCTTTTCTTTTTAAGTTAACCTAACTTTTCTATCGATCTTGGGCTTCCTTCATCTTTCTTCGTATAAGAGCTACCTTTTCTACTGCTTCTTGCACCAATTTAAGCCCAATCATGGCCTCATATATGGCATCCCAAAATAAAGGAGATCTACACTTCTTGTCATAAAGGACTTCATAAGGTGCCATCTGTATTGTAGAATGATAACAATTGTTGTATGCAAATTCAACTAACAGTAGGTATACATCCCAACTTCATTTGAATTCGAGTATATAGGCTCTAAGCATGTCTTCAATGGTTTGTATTGTCTTTTCAGATTATCCATCCATTTACGGGTGGTAAGCTATACTAAATTGGAGTTTAGTCCCCATTAAGTACTGTAAGTTCTTCCAAAGTCTTGAAACAAAGCGAGTATCCCTATTTAAGATCATGCTTATTAGCACTCCATGAAGTCTTACAACTTCTCTAACATATAGTTAAGCCAATTTTTCTAGTAAATATGTCACATTTATAGCTAGGAAGTATGCTAATTCCATAAGTCAATCCATAATCACCCCTGTAACATTGTGATTTAGCTAAGTCCTTGACAACGATGTTACAAAATCCATAGTTATATGATCTCATTTCCACTCAAGGATAGCTAAGGGTTTTAGCATGCTTCCTAGCTTTTGGTACTTAACTTTAACTCGTTGGTAGGTTTCACACTTAGAAACAAAATTTGCTACATCATACTTCATGCCACTCTATAATACCTTTTTCTGAGCTGTTGGTACATTTTCATTTCACTTGGATGGATAGTGTAACCTGAAAAGTGTACTTTAGTTAATATTTCCTCCTTCAACTGTTTATTTTCTAGGACACACAATTAACCTCCTATTCTCAAGGACCCATCTTCATGCTCTCAGAAAGCAGTATATCTTCCTTCTCTTACCCTTCACTAATCTCTTATAATATTAGATCCTCTTCTTAAGCCTATTTAATTCTCTTAATTAAGGTAGGCTCCACTACTAGACTTAATAATTCAAACTCATTATCAAACAATAAAAATTCCAACTATAATTTTTTGAATTCCTTGATCAACACTTCTATTTAATCAATAAAGAAACCACTTCTGCATAGGTCTTCCTACTAAGCACATCTACTACAACATTAACTCTCCCTAGATAGTAATTAATCCCCAAATCATCATCTTTTATTAGTTCTAACAATCTCCTTTGACTCATGTTTGACTCCTTCTAGGTTAACAAATACTTAAGGCTTTTATGGTCAGTATAAATTCCATACCTCTATCCATACAAGTAATGTCGTTAGATTTTTAAGGCAAATACCACAATAGCTAATTCTAAATCGTGAGTTAAGTAGTTTCTCTCATGAGGCCTTATTTATCTAACAGCATAAGTAAGAACTTTCCCTCCTTATATAAGTACACAACCCAAACCACTATGAAGCATCATTATACAAAGGGGAATGGCCCGTCACTATTTAGGAGCGTACGAATGGGGTTAGATACTAGCCTCTGCTTATGTTCTTGAAAACTCTATTCTTACTCATCATTCCACTCGAATTTCTCACCCTTTTGTGTCAACTGAGTTAATGGCTTAGCTATTTTCAAGAAATCGTTAACAAATTTGTAGTAATAGCTTGCTAATCCTAGAGAACTCCTTTCTTCAACCACTATTTTTTGCCTCTTCTATTCTACAATGGCCTTAATTTTTTTGAGATCCACATAAATGCCTTCCTCCAAAACTATATGCTACGGAAGGCTATTTAATCTAACTAAAAGTCACACTTAGATAGTTTGGTATACATCTTATTTTCTCAAAGAGTTTGTAATCCGGTATGTAAGTTCTCTTCATGTTGTGTAACATTTAGGGAATAAACCAAAATGTCATCAATAAATACCACAACATACTTATCCAATAAGGGACGAAATATACGATTCATTAAATCCATGAATTTCACAAGGCATTGGTTAGTCCAAATGGCATTATTGAGAACTCGTAATGCCTATATCGAGTTCTAAATGTAGTTTTTGGCACATCTTTGGGCTTAATTCTCAATTGGTGGTACCCTAATCATATGGAAATTTTTGAAGATACACTAGCTCCCTTTAATTAATTAAAGAGATCAATTCCTTGTAGTTAATACAGAGTCCTAATGATTCATCCTTCTTACTTACTAATAACGCGGGTGCTCTCCACAGCAAAAGACTCAGTCTAACGAACCCTTTGTCTAACAATTCTTGAAGTTGTACCTTTGATTCCTTTAGCTCTATAGGAGCCATTCTATAAGGTAGTTTTGAGATTGGTTAAGTTTCGAATATTGGTTCAATAATGAAGCCAATCTCTCTTTCAGGTGGCAAACCTAGCAATTCTTCTAGAAATACATCGAGAAACTCCCCTACCATTAGGATTTCATTCAAATTCTTTGACTTTTTCTCACCTTCCTCTACATATACTAAGTAATAACTCCAGTCATGGCATTCATCCACTCCCCATACTTCTATTGACATCAATTAGAGTTATACCCCCTACTACCCATTATTATGCTTCCATAAAAATGTGATTTTTTTTTTTTTATTTTCATTAAGAGCAACAAAGGTGATTTTCTTCATCCTACAATCCATTATCGCTCAAACTTTGGTCATCCCATCCATTCCCAATGTGACCTCATATCAAAAATTTAATTTAGCAGCCATCATTCAAATCCATAAAAGAATCTTAGATTCAAATATGTAAAATCCATCTTAACATCTCTTGACATGAGCTATATATATATATATATATCTTTATATGTTGAGCTCTGTCAACACCTATAACAACAAATCTCTATAAAATGTCTCCCGCTCCTTCATTTATTTATTTATCACTATTCTTTTTCTTTCAACTTAATTTCTCACATCTTCTCATATAGGTCAATTTTTGAGAATATCAACTAATTTCGTTGTTTAATCAAGAGCGACACAATCCTTTGTGAATTATCTAGCCTTAAGATCTCATGTTTCTTTCATAGGTGCAACTTGTCATCTCATGGTGCAACAACAAAATTTTTTATAGCATTCAAGTCACACCTTCATTAAAAACTACATTGAGCGACTAGATCTAAGTCACCAAGACCTGGTGTTTCTACATTCTTAAATAATAACCCCAACTTGCAGTCTTGGCGTAAACTCAAGAATGGTTAGTTCCTTTCACAATTTTACAGCTATTTTGTCACAACTCAATGTCAACATAATTCCATGTTTTGGTGGCTTGCAAGAAAGTAACTCCCCTTTGTAATATAACTTCAATTTCGTACCTAATGTATATCTTTGTATTTATGTAGGTATATTTGCATGGCTTATCATAATTTCTTTTTCCATGCATTTTATGAATAATATACATCCTCTTCTCCCTTTTGTATTATCTCAAATGTGCTTCAATTATTCAAATTCTATAAGTCATGCCATTACATGATAGGCTACATTGGTCAATCGTTATCACCTGAATAGTTTAGTCAGGGAAATGATAGAATTTTCACACCATCATTATTTGCGGTGATAAGCTATTGATCATAAGAGATAAGCCATATATTACGACTGTCATGCCCTGAAGCAGCAGAGTTGTAACAGCCCCGCCGTGTAAACCATCCTAAGATAGAAGTTGGCTTTATAACCGCTATCTTAGACCTGATCTACACAAGGGATCTACACAAGGTGTCTACGAATAACCCGCTTTAAAGTAAACAATTTGTAATTTAAATAAATCATTTACCTAAGAAAGTGAAGAAATATATATATACACTATAATTCAATTATTACATTAGTCAAAAATGAAAAATTCTAAAATAAACCAAAACCTTAAAAGTATGTGACCTTAAGAATATATATTCATTCTTTAAATATTTTTCCTCGCTCCCCAGGATCCAGCAGTTGCTAGCTTCAAAGTAGTTATTTGTCATTTCTTAGCCAACACCTGCATGACGTCTATAGGGATGTAAACAACTACAGCTCATTAAGTTAGGATGGGAGATTTAAAACTATACCATAAATACAACAAGGTTATCAATCAACTTATTAAGTGCAATGCATGTTCAAGCAAATGCCATCGCACGACGTTGTCCGGCCCTTCATGAGATTAGAGAAATTGTGCCTGCTCTAATCCGAGTTGAGGAGTTGCTATTAATGCAATAGCTCACGACCAAACCCAGGCTTGTACAATAGAGACCTCGCTCCTCCCGCGACTACCTTCGAACCATTGACTTCAACCTCGCTGTGACCTCCTCTCCTGTCACTTAGTTCGATTAAGGATGAAGAAGGGACTATTTTGCAATCCTGTGCTATCCCTTTCGAAGGGGTCGGTATTTGGCCGGAGAGTCCTAAGTTCCCCTAATGGGTTGCCATGTAGGTCCAATTATGATTATAGGTCGTATATTTGATTAGGTCCAGTTTAGGGTGATCAATCATTTCATACAAACCATACAATACAAGCTAGGACAACAGACAGAATCATAGCATCACTCATAATCAAGCACATGCACATATCCAACTATCTAACAAGCACAACCAAGCATAATCTTAAGCCTCCAAAATACAGCATCGTATTAATCCTAACTTACCTCGACTCCTCGCTCACTCACTCGAGGTCCGACTTGCTCAAGCCATCACTGATTATCCCTATAACACAAACGTGGTTTCAGTTTTTCATATAACTATTATAGGTTCATTTTATCCTATAACGCTTATTGTTATGTATTGTTTAGGGTTTAATATGCCTAATTATCTAGGTCTTAAGTCTTTTACAATTATTCTAGGTTTTAAGGTTAGGTTCAGGTTCGCTTTCCGCATCGATTTCTACGTATTGTTTTATACTCAAAGCCTAGAAATTCGTTTCAACTCATAATGTGAAATTAATCACATTACTTCCCGATCTCCTAAATACCATCATTATCTCTAATTAGTATTTTATTCCACCTGGTACACTTAAATCCTTATTAGTATACCGAATTTACTCCTGATATGAGAAATTTTTACATTTTTCATATAATTACATAAATTCAAGTTTTCCATCGATTTTATTATATATCCCTATTATTTATATAATATCAATTTTTTTATCCTAATATTATATTTCCAATAATTACATATTATGCATTATCACCTATTATGTATATAATACACTTCTAATATTTCTATCACTCTAATTACCATCTCTAAACATCAATTATCATTTCAAAATGTCTAAATTCATCCTAAATTAGGTTTTACTTCTAATTATCCTAATTTACAAAATTAACTTACAATTTACTATTTTTCCCTATTACTCATTTACTACATAATTAAACTAATAATTATATCTAACACCCTAAATACTACAAGTATCATACTCCATCAGATTTTAACATCCTAAAACATATACTTATTCACTCAATTAGTAATTAACCATTTAATTACTTTATTAACCCTAAATTACCTATTTTATGCCTCATTTTAGGGCCTAAAAATTATCTAAAATTTTCGAAAATTAATTTTTGAAAACGGGCTTCATAGCACTGTTCTATATCATTTAATTAATCTACACAAAAATTTTGGGTTTAAAACTACACTCCTAAGATCATTCATTTCTAAACCGAAACATGCTCGGTTTTACATGATTTCTTAAGGATCCTATATCAAGAGACATATTTTCATCAAAATAATATTTTTTCTAAAAACTAAATAAAAAAATATTTCATAATAACAAGTTTCATAATTTTCTAATAATATTCACTATTTTTACAAAATTACACAAAAATCGAGCTGGAAATCGAACTCACCGATTTGGGAGGCTCCGACTACCTTCAGTCGCCATGGGTGTGTCAATCCACTTGGGCATTGCCACCACCGTGTGGTGGTGGTGGCCATCCACTCCTAGCTGCTCGTCGGGTCTGGGTTCTCCTTTGTAGCTCTAACTGCACAGTTTTCCTTTTCTTTTTTTCTCTCTAGTTTTTCCCTTGAACTTTCGAGTCTCTCTATTTTTCTCAAATCCCTAACTATCCAAAAGAGTTCTCTAAATTTTTTTCCTATTTATAGACATTTAGGAAAATTATTGTGCATTAATTTGATTAAACAATTGCCTTATCTTCTTCCAATTTGACTTTTATGTTGTTCTAATTTAATCGGCTAATTTTTTTTCTTATTTTTCCCAGATGCCACGACCTATATCTGGATCATTCCTTATTTTTCTTAATTTTTCTTTATTTTTTCTTAATTAATTATGAATTTTCTTTAATTATTTAGTATTATTTTAGCACATTACGCGTATTTTAAGTAATTACGCATATTTCTACATACATGTAAATTCATATATAGTATAAATAAATATTCCTAAATATTATTTAGGTTATTTTATGATTTTTAATATACATATAATTTATCTCTAGCGATTCGTTAATTATGGGAATGCATTTTACGCATTTTTGATAAATAACGAGTTATATACTTAAAATTTGAACTTTTTATATTCTTTTATTTTATTACTTATTTTTTTAAATTCAAACTTACGGGATCATTTTACTAATATTTCTAACTTTACTTTATAATTTAGGCTTGATCGGGTCTTTCAACCGATCGAAATCTCGAATTGCTAGTTTTAGGGCTTACAACGACCAACGACTTTGTTTCCACAAACCATTTTCTTTATATTTGAAGGACCCTTAACATGATTATATATGAACATGGAACTAGTATTACTTAATTCATAAATTTGATTTGGCCCTTCCTTTTTTTCGTTTAGCTAATTGTCTTTATGGAATTGTCTTAGATCACCAACTGAAAGTAAACTTGCCTATCATAAGATTTTTTTCCTTTTTTGGATAGCTTGCATACGTATTTATGCTTAAAATCCAACATGCCTTGCCGAAAACTCCTACCATATCTTGTCAAAATCAAATGGCTTAAAAAACAACAATTGGTAATTGCTATGGGTTAACTAATTACTTGGTGTCACCATGGTTGAAACCTTAATTACCATTCAATGATGTTTTTTTCCTTCTTCTTTTTTTCTTTTTTTTTTTTTTTTGTTTAGATGCACGAAAGCTCAGTGCCTTATGTTGTCATATTAGTTGCAAGAGCCTTTGATAGTCTTCTTATACTACCATAGTAAATAGCATGCCAAGAATCATATAAGGAGGTTTTAGTCTTTATTCCTTTGAAGTGAAGCAAAAGAAAGAAGGCCCACTTGTTATTCCACATCAGGCCTTTGTCTGTTCTCTTCATTCTAAGGCTTTGAAAAATATACAAATGAATAAGTGGAATGAGGTTTCTTTGCCATTGTCAATGCACATCCATACATATTGATGAACTTTTATGAATACAACAACTCTTTGGGTTACACAAAGTCTTCCTATTTCTCATAATGAATTCAACTCATACTAGTAATAATGCTATAACTTTTGCAATTTGTTGAGTACTGGTTTCTTGACTTAAAGAATATATTAATTTTGCACTATAATAGGAAAAAAGGATGAAGACTAATCTAAGTCGAATCATAGAAGTAGTGAAGATGAAGGACTTATTAGTGCATCAAGATAAATGTCCACTACCCATCCCATGTCCTCAAGAAGAGTAGTTGGATGAGACTATCTTTGAAAACATGTTTTGGGACAAAGCCAAGCGATGAGAAGCCAGTATAACACCTTGCACTAATGGTAGTCTCTTATCACGACCCAATAGTATCGTTGTCGTGGTAGGTCAACGTATACCGTATAAAGGTCTATTATCAACCCCCTTGCTGATCATAGGCCTTTCATACGACACACAAGGCTCCTTCCACTCTATGTTACTATTAGGCCCATAGACAAGTAATGTAGAGCATTTTAACTAAAAATACTTCTATGTTATAATTTAGCTAATTGTGTGGGCTCGTGAGACCCATACCAAAAAAATATTAGAAACAAATGCGGTTCATAACGGAACTGCATTAAATCTGTGTTATGAGCAAAAACATAAAAGTATCTAAACGTCTATAAATCTATTACAAAATGTCCTTTTCGCTCTCTGATCGCTCCAACCCATCCCTACATAAAACTTACCACGAGCATGCCTCGGCCCAGATTAGTGAAGAGGTTTTCCTACATCAACAAAAATCTATAGGGGGTAAGCTTAAGCTTAGTAAGATAAATACCCTCGTCAATACCACATGACAGAAATTTATTAGATGCACAATCATATGAATGCATGAACAATCAGTATGCCAAGCAACCTATGCAGTGACCTAGGAACTGCATACGACTCAGAATTACACCCCCTAAAGTCGGGGTTTAGAGATAATTAACCGACCCAAACCAAAATCCAGGTTCTAGATCTTATGTTTTATTTCATTGGCACTGTCATGCTCATGCCAAAACAAAACTCTCTCCCTCTCTCTCTCTCTCTTTCTCTCTCTCTCTCTCTATATATATATATATGTATGTATGTATGTATGTATGTATACTTCCTTTACTGAAATCAAATCATATTTTTAAAATCTCAAGTCTAGCGGTGTAGTAGCCTCTACAATCCATAAATACACGCCCTAAGCAAAAGCCACAAGACTCGGCCCTTCGCTGACGGTTAACGTCTGCCAGCGCCTAGTAAGCCCATCAGCTTAGGATAGGGACTCAATATATATGATGACATAGCTAATGCCCAATCTTGCAGAAAACTCGTATTCCTGTTAGTCCCTTCCCATCTTCTGCATGAAGCGATAGTCGGTGTTATCCGTATGCAATATAGGGAATGCATGATTCATTTTGATTTCTTAATCGTATAAGTAATTAACTCGATTTTTAAGGTCATAAAACAATTTCATTCCATACAATTCACATGTATATATTAATACAAACAATTCCCATTATTATATATATAATTAACAAGTCATCACATTCATCCATAAATCCATACACATGCATCTCCCATATCCCACAAGCATCTAAATTTATATATATAAGTTTAGGTGCATCTGTTCTACAAGTACAATCAAGTAAAGAGTCATTTTTTACTCACTCTACCATGTGGGTCAATCAAAGTAATTCAGAGGCAAATCGTCTCCATACACGGTGTCACCTGGTCATTGAAATAGTATTTATAAGGGATTGAAATAAACTTAGAAAACTAAGTAAATTTTCCTTAAGTTATACTCTTGACTAGTTTTCGAAATTTTTCCCGGTTTTTACCTAAAGTTCAATCGTGTATAACTTTTTCATTTTAAATCCAATTTTTAAGATCTTATAGTCAATCTTCATTTTTTTTTAATGTACATTAACGTGGTGAGGTTAGATTTTTGAAATGAGGCATACAATTCTGTCCATGGGTCAGAACAATAGCGTTCTTCATGTGTTGGAGTGTTTTTAGGCCTTGTATAGTAAATGAGCTTTTTGATAACTTGAGAAATCTTTTGAACTTGGTCTTAAGATTTTATCCTAAGCTTAAAATACTCCTTGAGATCAGATTTACAACTTTGATTTATATTCCTAAGGCTAACAACCACTTCATGAGCTTTTTAGTGGGCTTAAGTTGTCAAATGGGCTTGTTTTTTGTTCAAACTAAAGTTAGTGACTTTAGTGGGCTTATGGGGCCCTAAGTGGATTTCTTATGGGCTTCAAAACACCATATCTTGATGTTTTAAGGTGCTGGTCAGAATTTTATTAAAGGCCCAACTTAGAGTTCTAGGCTAGTTTTGAGAGTTTTAGGCTCGTTTTGAGAGTTTTAGGCTCGGTTTTGAGTTTTAGGCTTTCTATACTTACCATACTTGCTTTGGTTAATCTTTTCACTTTGTTCATTCACTTTTATCATATTTTTAAGCTTCTTTTTCCCATGTTCCAGATCTGTTTGTGATGATTCAAAGGGATTCTTGCTTGGTTTTTCAACTTGTTTCATCATTTCCTTAAGTTTAGGTGTTAGATTATGCACTTAAACTACTTGTATCCAAATATTAACTTAAGTTTTCTTCCATAAGATGACTCTTTAACTCATGCTCCATACAAAGAAATAGAAGATCTTATGCTTAATACAACCTCCATATCATAGCTCATGTCAAACAAAATTGGTTTCTTCATAAAACTTCATGTGATGGATTTTTCCTTAACTTAAGTCTAAATTTGAGTATGTTTAACTTAATGGAAAGAAAATCAACATCCAAATAACTATGGAATCTTTATGTCCAGCATGCTCATCCTCTATTTAAGTTTTTGTTTCAAGACTTTCTTAACTTAAAATCTTCCATTCAAAGTGTTAAACAAGTGTCTTTACAAAATACCAACTTTACATACTCATGCTCCAACTTCATGTAAGGGTTTCATAGTTTGTTTCTTAAAACGGTTTTTGGTGTTATAGCAACTTAAACCTTACTTATATCTTCAAGAAATCAAAGTCTCCTAAAATAAACACTAACCCACAAATCACAAGAAACACTTACTCGTCCTTAAAGCAAAGTATGGTGATTATGCACTAAGGTTCCACTTAAGCTCTTAACTCTGCTTCTTCCTTTTTGCCACCTTTTGGAAACCCGAGTTGTTTGATCTTTTGGAATGGGGTTTGTGGAAGGTTCTAATGGCTCTAAAAGATCTTAGATGGTGAAAGAAAATGGCACAAGAACAAGAGGAGAAGTTGTCGTGAGTGAAGTTTGAAAAATGGAAGAAAAGTTGATTTTGTAGGGTAAGGCTACTTCTCCTTTTTATGTTTGTTTCAAATGAGACAAAGAAGATGTGAAAATGAAATTGAAAGTGAGAGAAATAATGGAGAAAGTGGCCTGTTGGATTTGAGAGGAAATGAGTGGCTAAAATGTCTTAAAAGTATTGTCTCTTGTAGCTTACACAAAAGTCAACAATTGCAATTATTGATGATGTAAGCATTAAAGGGTGAATAGTTATGTGTAAGAGAAAGTGATTGATGGTTGAAAGACAAGTGCATGCCCCTCCCCCCCCCCCCCCCCCCCCCTCTTTCTTCCTTGTTTAGATCTGTCATTTAAAGTCTTTTTGGGCCATAGAGTGGTCTTGTCTCATTTAATGAAGTTAAGCATATAAAATCTTATGAAAAATTGTCCATATGTAGTATAAGTGAAGGAGTGATAAGGAAAATGTCTTATCACTAAATTTTGATAAGTTATCAATTGATAAATGATTTCAACTCTCAATTGATAAGTTATCTAAAGTGATTGGTTGATCTACTTATTGAAGTGTAAGGCTTAGGCATGAAGATAAGGGCATGGTCTTATAGAAAATTGTTTTTAGGTTTTCATCTCGCATTGTTTTGTAATTTATGATTTGATTTTTTTATAAATTTGTGAAATGTTCTAAAATTGAATGAAATTATTCAAATTAAATTATCGATTAATTACTTAGGGTTAAAATTCCTTAATGGTTTTAAGGTTTAGGGTTTTAAATGACTTTAGAGTTTGCAGTTCTTCAAGCTCGGGTTTTGTTGACAATTGGCTTTTGAATTGGAAAATTTTAATTCATTTCTAAATATAAACTTAAGTTTTTGGTTTAGTTGATCTTTGGGAACGTTTGGTAAGTACTCTTAATCAAGTCTTAGTCCCACTAAAAGTAGAGTTTACATCTCCAGTTTATCGAATGCAAGCCTCATATTGATTCTAAAGACACCATTAAAGGAGATTTAGTGTTGCGCTTTAGAAACAAGAAGAGATAGCTACCTCTCTCCAATACCCAATTCTCATTCCTGAAGGAGCCACCCTTTAGATGGGATGAATGGGTAGTGTACATTGCAAAGAAGCCGAAATACATAACTTTACTGAAGAAGGCTAAAGTCCTCTGCTCTATTGCGACTTTTACTCAATTGCGATTCCTATAAATGAGTAGAATGAAAGTATAGCAGGCAATCATCTCGCATTGGAGTTTTTAGACCTACACGTTTATCACTTTGTGGGGGGAGATAACTCCAACATTAGAAGTCGTAACTGTGCTATTGAATCTTCACAGCTTTAGACGAACTTACTTTAATACCACAGCAACCTCTCATAAAGAGCAAAGCTTTCAGACATCCTTAATGGGTACTTTACAAGCTACCTGCACTAAGAAGAAGAAGCCATGTTTTGCTTCTTGGCTCGCATACTTCTTTGTAGAGTGAAGGAAGGATAAGCCTCAAGTTCCAGGCTTAGGTCATGGGAAAGAGTCCGTATCTTCATATCCTCTTTCTCTTTCTTTTTTTTATTTTTATTTTTTTTAATTCAAGTGTTGTAATTGTCTCTTCATCTCATACGTTCTCTATCCCATCTTTGCAAGTATAAACTTTCCGCTTTCATTGTATTCTAGCTTTCCCTATTACAATTTGAGAGAAGGAATATGTTGCTAACTTAAGCTCCGGGGTTTGTTCGAATAATCCTGCTACACCAATGGTAGCTTCAAATAATAATGATGAAGACTTGGTAGATTATGGTAAATCTCCAATCCAATACAGGGATGATGATGATAATGGAACATTACTTTGTCAGTCAATGAAGTAGGTGATGTTATATTTATGCAAATGTGTTGCTATGCTCAAGGACTCATAGAGGTGAAGTTTATGCAGCATCTATTAATGTCTCTCCACCCTCCAAAAGCCATCTCATAGGAGATAATATCCTTTCATGGATTTGACACTCCTTCTCTTCTACTGGAACTACTGGAGAGACTTTATGCTATGAACCAAGATTTTTGGAGTGAGTCTCTCATGTTGGGGACCGAGTTGGATAATACTGTGGCGAAAATGTTGAGAGAAGCTGCATCACTACTTGAGAAGTCTTAAAGGTCTCTATCAGATGATAAGTTACAACAACTAATTAGCTGTGTTGAAGGCGTTCATCTTTTAAAGTTTAAGTTTGGTAGCTTAGAGCCCATTGCTACCAAAGCTAAAAGATTGCTGAGTTATTGTACTGCTATGAGAAGCCGAGGTAAGCTAGTGGCAAGGATTCAAGTCTTACAAGGTGCTATTAAGGAGATATACCATGAAGCAAAAGATTTAGTAGGCAATACAAACCTTAAGTCCATAGTAGGTTTAGATTACGACCCTTAACGGAGTTTGGCTATACTCATTTGTTTTGTTAATGTTCATTCTTCCCCCTTTTTTCGATAATCAAATTATTTTCAACACTTTCAAATGGAACTTACTGATTGATTGAAATTTGATTACTTTTCTCATATCCTTCTATTCTTTATTGATTTCCATCGCTTAGTTGTATCAAATAACAAGGCTTCTTAACCTAGAAGTGGCCTATGCCACTAAAACCTGCAAGGGTCATTGTGCACTTTAGGAGGTAGTGCTTCACATAGCAGCAACATTGTAAAAGAAATGCCATCATAATAGGATTGGCTCCTTATGGCTTATGAAGCCTAAAGCATAACGTTGTGCATTGGAGGGAGGCTCTCACTTGCTAGCAACAATAAGTTTAGCACATAAGATAAAATAGTTAATCATGCTTAACTAGTGATAGTAACATTTACCAAGTGTATTATCAGTGGTCAAGAGGGTATTTCCCTAATACTTAACCTTATATCGCTTTCTTTTTACTTATTCATGTATTAGCCTTATGCGCTAAGGAGATATATCTCTAACTTTGCAGTAATAAGGAGATAAGAATAGAATACATACTTACAACTATGCACTAAGGAGATAAATCTATAACTTTGTAGCAACAACAAGGCAAAAGAAAGTAAAAGAGCACAAAGAAATAGAGTAATGGAAGTTGAATGTTTCATTCATGTGAATTATAAATACATTGTTGGATTTACAAATGAAACTTTTTAACATATTGAAAGTTGGTGAGAGGGGTTATTGCAGAGGTTTTCAGATTAAGGAGCTTACAGTAGCCATTATCATGGACCTCATGAATTATAAAACATCCTTCCCACTTCAATGTAAACTTTGGCACCGGAAAACCTCGCTGTACATTCTCTACTACCCTAAGTACAATGTTACCTTGTTAAAAAGATTTTTTTTTACCAAGTGATCATAGGTAGTACTAACTCATCTCTGGTAATTAGCAAGGTCGTGCTTGGTAGTATCTTGCCTTTCTTCTAAGGCTTGAAGATCCAGCATACGTAGATTGTCTGGTTCTAATTCAACGTTAAGGGCCAAGCATGCAAAAGGAACTAAGATTTCAATAAGCATCACTACCTTAGAACCATTTATTAAAGAGAAAGGTGTCGCTTGAGTAAGACCTCGCTTAGAAGTTTTGTAAGCGCATAATGCCAATGGCAATTTTTTATTCCACTCTTTATGATTTTGGTAAACCATCTGACTATAGACCTTTAGGAAAATCTTATTTGTTGCCTTTGCTTGGCCGTTTCCATTTGGATAGTATGGTGTAGATTTCATATCATCGATATTGTAAGATGCTAACAGCTATCGTACATGTGAGTTGATGAAAGGCGTGCCATTATCTGAAAGGACATGCTTTGGGATCCTAAAATGGCAAATAATATGCTCCTGTATGAAATTTACTATGACACTTGTTGCATTCTTGAGGGGGATCGCCTTAACCCACTTAATGAAACATTTAATCCCAACAAATATCCATATGCAACCTTTGGATGGAGGGTTTATTGGACCAATTAAGTCAAATGTCCAAGTATGAAATGGCCATGGAGTGGTCAAGCTATGCAATGTAACTGTAAGAGTATGGATTACATCAACATGTTATTAGCATATGATATACTTCTTGGCAAAATTGAATGCATCATTTTCCATAATAGGCCAATAGTATCCCATATCAAGCAGGTGTTAGTACAATTTCCTTCGCCCTTGATGTTCTCCACCATCTCTGGAGTGCACTTTGGATAATATAGTTTCTATTTCAAGAGGTGCTATACATCAGAGAGGCTTTCCCATAAATGGTACCCTATACACTTACCCTCATGTATAAAATATTTTCTTGCTTTATGCTTCACTAATGGAGAATCTGTGCTATTTGTATCCAAAACATTATTTTTTAGGTAAACGATGTAAAGGTGCCTCCAATCACCTGTACTTACTACAAAGTTGCGTTATCTTTGGTCGAAGAGTTCAACACACTTTAGGTAACTCATTTATAGTTGTGATACATCTGTAGACATTATTGGTTAGTAATACCCTACGCACTGAATGCGATGATACAAGGGTAGCCCTTCTTCTCCTCACAAGATCTTGTGGTATTTATATAACTTCAAACAAGCATGCTTTGCACAAATACATCGAGATAAGACATCTTCTGATCCATTAAAATACAAGACGCCATTAGTATAGGTGAATTTTTTTAAAGTTGTCATAAAAGCTACATTTAGATGCGTTAACTGCGCCAGTCAACTTATGTTTCTTCATCCTTATCCACTCATTGTAGAGCCATGCATGGGATGGATTTTTTAATAACTTAGATGTTCAAATTATTTTGTGCAGTTTGAATGGGAACTTTGGAAGCTAATGTTGCTAAGGTGTCTGCATAGAGGTTGGTAAATCATTTGGCATGCCCATATCTCACTAATTTGAACTTGTTAACCAAAGACTATATCGTAGCCCTATAAGGCGCTAATGCTGGTTCTTCGAGAGCAAATTCACCATTTGCCTACTTAATGATTAGGTTTGAGTCACTGTGAAAGCACAAGTTAGATGCTCCAGCATTTTGAGTAGAAATAAGACCAAGTAAGACAACTTCATACTCAGACTCATTATTAATACGTGAGAAGTATAGCTTAAAAGCTAAAGGTATCTCTTAGCCTTTTGGTAAATTCCTTGTATTTAGACGACATATTTCATATGCAATTTATATAGACGACATCGTTCAAAGATCCTCCATAGATAAGTCAAATGATCAGGCGCCTATCATGACTTGACAACTATGTCACCAACATAGTCTTCTATGAAGTCATACATCATGTCATGAAATATGTTAGTCATTAACCTCTAGTAAGTAGCTCTTATATTCTTAAGTCCAAATGGCATGACTATAAGTGGAAATTTCCCATTGGTGTTCTGAAAGCAATACATTTAACATCTTCAACAGCCATAGTTATTTAGTTACAGCTACTGAAGCCATCCATGAATGAGAATAGTTCATGTCCAGTTGTGACGTCCACCAATGTGTCAATATTTGACAATAGGAAATCTTCCTTTGGGCAAGCCTTGTTAAGATCACGGAAGTCTACACAAACACATTATGTCCATTCTTCTTTTTAACCGGCACAATATTAGCCAACTAAGTAGAGTGTTCGATTGGCTTAATGAAGCTAACTTAGAGCAACTTTTCAATCTATTCTTTTATTTGTACTTCAACTTCAGGGTAAAAAATTCGCTATCCCTACTTTACTAGCTTAACCCCAAGCACGATGTTTAATCTATGCACCACTAGACTGGGGTCCAATCCTGGCATTTCATCATATGTCTAAGCAAATGCGCCCTTGTACTCCTTCAACAACTCTACTAAGTAGACTTTAATTTCTTGCAATAGATTCTTGATAATAAAGATAGGTCACAGAGACTCCCCTAGTCCTACTAGGTTTAATTCCTCAATCTTTTCTACTTGGGGTTTCATTTGGTTTTGCATTTGAGAAGGGGCAGGATGGGTTTCTTGCACCAATATGGGATTTGAGGAAGATAAAAAAGCTTCCTTGGATCCTGAAGACCATCATAAGCAATACAACCTTCATCTATCTTCCCTAACAAAACTTTCTATGGCTTCATCTTTTATTTACTTCTTCTTGCCCCTACAGGAGCCTCGCATTCTCCTCTTCTTCTTCTATTTATCTTGGGTCTCCTCCCATGTGGGCAATGGTGTGTCAAAGGATTTAGCAATGGTAGTCTCTCCATCTTCAGCATACTCATCAATCATCAAAGAACCCTGCATTAGCTAAAAAAGACTCGTTATGTTCAAATAAATTCTTCATAGCCAGAATCAAGACATCTTTACCCTTCCAATAACCCTTAATGCATCGGTGCCATGTTGAGGGTATAAGGTTATAATCGTGCAACCACTTCCTCTTAACCAAAAAATGGTAAGATACAAGTGCATAGATCCTTTGATGAGTCCAACTTTAAAGTCCACATTAGCATACCCTATTGTGTCCGTAGTTGTTTTAATAAAGCTATTTACTGCAATAGATAACTTTACCAGGCATCGGTTGTCTATCCTTACGGCCTTGAATGTAGACGTTGGCATAATGTTTATAGAAGAGCCATTATATATGAGTGTGATCTTAATGGGATGCCTGTTAAGCGTACTCTCTACATCAAGAAGATGGTTGTGATTAGAGTTCTTCATACACATGTCTGCATCAATGAAGAGTATTACATTCTCATATGCATTGGTCATCCTTCATACTAGCTACGCTGCACCGTACTCCCCATATTATCTCTCAAAAATCTGGGTAAGTGTAGTCGCTGCTGCAAGCCATGCATCTTCATTGAATCCTAGTAAATTGAAGAACCTCCTGAAGTTAGAGGTCTTCATTAGGGCAACAACCACTGATAGGTGTACGCCTTGGTTGGTTTCTATTACTGCTTCCTTGTCTTCATATACCTCAACCTGTAGCACTTCTCCTTCCTCTTGTCTCAAATCATAACTAACAACATTCATAACGCCACGTTGGGTGTTGTGTGACTGGAGTGGATTACTGCATACGTCATTATTCTCTATGACAAGTTCCCCATTATGGACCTTATCTTTAAATAATATCCAGTACTCTTTAGTTGAATGACCCACAGTCCTGTGAAATCCACATTACTTAAGGGCATTCTTCTCATTTGCAATCGAAAAATGCTCAACCCTTGAGAACTTTATTTTCCCATCTCGGAACCATTGGTTAAATACAGCATGTACCTTACCCATTAAGTACAAAAATGATATAGCTGATGTAGAGCCTCATGAACTATCATTTCTTGGCTTCTTGTTGTCTCTAAGACTTTCTCCTTAGGCTAAGCTAACAGATGTTACTCGTTTCCTGAATCTTCCACCTTCTATCCATTGTCGCATAACGAAATTGTTAGTTCTTCTCATAGTCTCAACGAGTATAGAGAAAGAACATAAATTAAGGTTTTCCAGGTAGACAGCGTGCTCAGTAAACATCCCCTGAATGCAAATCTTCACTAATTCCTTATCATTACACACATCTTAGATGTCTAGGGTACACTCTATAAAGCACTCTATGTAATTCATCAAATCTTCCTTCAAGTTTTGTCGTGTTCATCCTGTATCTGTAATCATGACCCATTCCTAAGTAAAGAAAAATTTCTCTAGGAAGAGTTTACACATAGTTCCCTATGAATCAATCAATCCTGATGGAAGGTTGACATACCAGGTGTATGCCTTCTCCATTAGTGATTCAGAGAATGCTCTAGGCTTTAGGTCATCATTAAGCCTATAAGGCTACAGGGTTTCAATGAATTTCAGGAGGTTTTCCTCCACACTTCTCTTTTTGCCATTGAGAAACATAAATGTAGGACTTACATAGTCCTTAAGATATGGCTTTGCTACAATGCGTTGGTGATATGGGAGTTTCAACTCTGATACTGCTATAGACGACCTAGCATGTATTTCTCTCATATAAACATTCAAGTCTTCCTTTGTTATAAAGGAAGTTTTTGGAATATAAGCTGTAGACGCAAGCAATAAAATAGGGGTAAGATTAGGATGAGAAGTAAATTCTCCTAAAATTAAGATGGTAGGATTGAATGAACGAGTAGGCACCCCTGAAGATGAAAAGCCGCCTAAATGGACTCTTACATTCTTCGATGCAAGAGGTAGTTGTCATGTCGATTCTAGGGGGGAGGTTTCATCACCTCTTTCATGATGAAGATCCTTCTCAATGGTTAAAGGATTGCTTAGATGAGCTAAGGTAATAACGCCTGGGCGTATAGCAACCATAGGATTTAGTAAAGCCATATGTAGACACCTAATTTTGCCCATTTATTTTTATTTTTATTTTCTTCTTTTCTTTCTTTTCTCAATAAGACCTAAATTAGGAAAAACACACAAAATAGAAAATTAAAGAAAACCCAAAACAATGAAGAAATGTAGAAAAAATAAGAATTTTAGGAAAATACAAAAAAAATAAGAAAAAACACAAAAAAAAATAAGAAATTTGGAAAAATATCAAAAATAGGAAGACTAAAAAGAAACCTAAAAAATAAGAAGTTTAGAAAATAAAAAATTGAAAAAAATAGAAAATTACAAAAATTGCAAAAATAAAAAAGTTGAAAAAATAGAAGATTTTAAAGAATTTAGGAAATTACACTTTCTTAGGGTAGACTTTTTAATTTTAAAATAAGTTCAGAAGTTAGGGTCATTGGTCTTGGGCTTAGATTTAAATCTAGCCAAGTTAACCTAATCTATATGTACAATTTAATTACACATATGGAAAAGGCATAGACTAACAGTCTAATGGATAGTATTAGGTATAAGCATAAGGTTTTAGGTTCGAATTTTGGAAAGAGCATATAAAGCTGTTTTATTTTTCATCATATCAAAGACTGTTATGTGTCAGGATCTAATTACACCACGTATCCTAACACGTAGAATGTTAAGATTGGACGATGTACTAACGTAGCATCACATGGCATGCCACGTCAACTACTACATGTCATGCGATGAAACGTGGCAAGTCGTGGTTAGTTGGGTGGGCTAATGTCGGCATACCACATCAGCATTTTCTCTCTCTTTCCCTCCTCTTTCTTCCTCTTTCCCTCAATTTTCCCCCTTTTCTTGGCTAAAAAACAACTTACCCCCTTCACTTTAGAGCTGATTTCTGCACAAATTTCTCATACACACATGCAATTTCTTGCTTTAATCTTGTTGAATACTTAGCCTACTCTGAATCAAACCCATTAATACATCTAAATTCGGTCAAAAAGTCATTCCAATTGAGCTTCAAAAGTTGGAAAAAAAAAACTTAAATTTCGGCCATTCGCATTTAAGTTTGATTTAAGCTTTCCATGTTTCTAAGCTAATTATGAGTATAAATTGGGTGTTGGGGGAGTTAATTGAGCACAAATAACCACCCACGAACACTTACGAGCTCTCTCTCTCTCTCTTCTTTGTCTCATTTTCTCTCTTTAACCCTCCATCGAACCGTCTCTCTCTCTCTTCGAATCTCTCCCTTTAACTACTCTCAACCAAGCTCACCACCACAATCGAGCTCCCTTGGGTTTAGGCATCCAAACCTAACTACCCTTGTCCCTAGCGACGCTACCAAACCACTAAGATCCAAACCCTAACCACCGCAACTACCCCCTCTCGAACCACCACCACTATTACTCCCTACTCCAAACTAACCCTATGGCTAAAATCCCAACATCCCTAAACCCCCGAACCAATACCCCTTTCACGTCTAGCAACTTTAGAAACCAATTACCTAAGAACACCTCCAACCACCACACCCAAACCACTATCCTAAGCTGTAATGTCAAGCCTACCCCCTATCCCCAATCCAAAATACATAAATCTATCCTCACCTACAAGAAATTTGATCTAAATTGCCTTGAACCGTACCTAACCACTGCTACTAAAGTAGAGTTAGAGACGACTTGACCTAAAGTCCACCCTAGGTTCGACCCACATACCTACTATACCTAAAGCTTTTTTTTTCTTTTATTTATTTATTTCCTTTATTTAGTTATTATTGTTGTTTGATTTTATTTTTTTTATTTTTTCTTTATTTTCTTTTCTTTACAATTGTAAATGTAAATTAAAAAAAAAGATGAAGGAAAAGTAAAAAGAAAAAAGAAAAAGAGTAAAAAAAAGAAAGAAAGAAAAAAGAAAAAGAAAAAGTTGTTTATTTAGTTATTTATTTATTTTTTAGTTTAGTAAAAATTAAAAATAGATAGAATAAATAAAAATAAATAAGTAAATAGAAAGAATAAATATTATTATTTCTTTTTGTTGTTTAGAAAATCAATTTTTCAAAAATAAAAATAAACGAATTCTTTTTTCAAATGAGGACATTTTAGAATATTTTTTTTAAAAAAAATAAAGATTCCTAATTTAGGATCTTGTTTTTTAGAAATTTTTCTTAAGTAAACCAATTGAACTTAAAAATGAAAAATTGGCATGTTTTCAAAATTAAAATCAACTTAACCCACGAAAACTACATACGTCTTATCTTAAATAGTAGGTACGTAAGCACTTATGAGGTAATGAAAAAAAATTTAAAAAATCTAATTTTCCTTTATTTTTTAGTTTAGATTACTTAAGTGATCCAATCAGAAGTAAATAATAATCAAGTTTTGTCTTCTAAAATTAAAAGGTAATTTTTAAGATTAAAGTTAAATTTGAAAAGTCAATGGTACTTGTAAGAGTTTAAAAATCATACCCTCAAATCCAGATCTCTTGTTTTAACCAATCTACTCAATTGGTTATAACTTAACTCTTTTTCCCTACTCTGGTCAGTTGGCAAATCCAAAACGTTTTCAAAGTATAAAAAACTAGTTTTCTTTAAACCCTAGTCGAGGGTCAGTATTAAACTAGTAGGGTTTAATACTGATCAATTTACAGAAAATTAATTTTATAAAAGAATTGGAAGGGTGAAAGACTAGACTCGACACCATACCTTATTGTGCAGTAGCGGTGGTAGCCATCCTAGTAAGGATGGGTTGAAACATAACTATGAATTAATTTAAAGCCTTCGTAGCTTCTTGCACTGTCCGCATTGTTTGTATGGGATCTAGAGGAGCCTCAAGCACTAAATGGTTTTGGCTAGTATTCTTATGAGGTAGAAGTAGATTTTGCTCATTAAACTAAACATTAGTGTCAAGCTCTTGGGACATGGTATCAGGCATACCAATTGTTCACTTCCTAGAAGATGACATATCTCTGCAATCACTTTTCCTCAATGGAGTCGCCAAAAATGTAGACGTAAAGGTTCAATTAGAGTGGTCACATGTAAGTAGCACGCTACACATGGCATCAAAGAAATGAAGATATCCCAACAATTGTCAGCCCCCTACAATATGCTTATTCCATATCTCTCCTTTGCTTATTACACTAGGAATCCAATGTTCCTAATTAATACTTCAAAAATGAAGGAGTAAGTAGCTCTTATATCAAATAGGGTATAAACTAAGTTTCCAGCAATCATTACAGCCCCTGAATGTATAAATTCTATTAGGCCTTATTATTAATCATATCCTTAATGTTTTATTTCTACTTCTTCTCTCTTTTCTTATATTATACTTAGTTTTTCCATTTTCTCTATTTATGCTATCTCTTAAGTCCATTCTAAATGTACACGGTATAAGAAACTTTAAAGTCAAGCATTATAGATATACCTACAATTAATCCTTTATCCAATGCTTCTTTAACATCTAAGACTGCGAGTTTCAAGTCTTCTACAACCATTACTTCCTCTATAAGTTCCTCTTCCTTTCACTTCATAGTGCAAACATCCTAATTGAGGCTATAGGGAGCTTCCCACTATTAATATTTTCGAGTTCAGACTTATTGACTTGCCTTTTCCCAACCCCTTGGGGTTGACTACAATTTGCCCTTGCCACTGTAGCAAGTTATGAAAAGATGGCCTATTTGCTTACATATAAAATAAGTTGTTGTATTCCTCATATAACATTCATTAGTTTTATGAGTCTCTAAACCACAATAATAATACTTGGCTCTCAATTGAAAACGTTCTTTAGGATAATGCTTTCCTTTACACTTCTAACATGCTACAATCCTTGATGTAAAGGACTAAGTCATAGGCCTATTAGGCACATTCAAGTACATGGGTTTCTTTCCTTTGTTACCGGGCTCTACTCTTTCCAAATGCCTTTTTTTTTTCCAAACAACATCCCTCAACAACAAAGCTGCTCTTTTTCTCATCTCTTTGCTCCCTTAAGGACTTGAGCTTTCTCCATTAAGGCTATATATGAGGGCAACTCAAATTTAGCTAATCAATGCTACATCTTAAATCCATCACTATCCTTATACCCTTCGGTTGCAAATTGTACCAACCTATTAAACTTATGTTCGTATTGATTTATACTCCTTTCCCTTTGCATGAGAGTAATTAGATCCACATTTAACTTCATTCTAAGGCTGCTCATAAAGTAATATTTCATGAACTACTTCTTAAAAGTCCTCTATATAATAAGCTAAAGTAACATTATCTTATAACCTTCCTACTACATCTTAGCCCTTAGCCTTAAAAGATATGTACCATACCCAACCTGCAAATGAGGCAGCACTTTAAATGACCTTTCCACTTGAGCAATCTATTCCTACGCCTCTTCAGGCTTCCCAAAAGCATCATTGAAAAAGTAGTTTGACCTTAGAAATTCTTGTAGTAAACTCCTTTTTCCAGGTTTTCGGGCAAGAGGCATCACAGGTTCTGGCGAGGGTGGTGGTGGTGCTAAGGCAAGTGGAGGTAGTGCTGGTGCTCACGGCAATGCTCAAACTTAAGGTCGAAGTAACGACTGATGTTGCTGAGGAGGGTTGCTTAAGTGGGTACACCTTCTCAATTAATCTTTGTATCATTAAGGCTTGCTGATGTACCATAGCTTACACTATTTCCTACATTTGGTTTAGCCTTTACTCGATGTTGAGTTGGACAACTACTCCTTATTGGGCTACCGCTTCTTGCCCTGCTGGTGGTGGGTTTTCTTGGGCTTATTCTCTATATGGTCATCAATACCTGCCTTGTTTATAACCATCACACATATGGTTACTATGTGTTTCAATATACAAAGCATAAGTAGTTTCATGGACATATCTTTCTAATAAGATACTTTCATTCATTACTTACAATAAAGCTACAAATTGTACATATCATTCATACATGATCATTATATTACAATACAAAAGAGATCTATGATCAAATTTTGCCCAAGCCTTATCACATGGGTTCTAATCGCAACAAAAAGCTTTCTGTAAGACCTGAGATCCATATATAATTTGCAATTAATATCCTCACCCACTTAACATGCACACAAAAAGCAAGTTCATGAATGTATCACATCAACACATACATATACTAATTGAAAGTAACATCATAAGGTCTTTATGAAAGGAAACATAATTCTAGTTAAACAAACATCCATAGGTCATATCATCCTTTCTGCGTACTCCCCTACGGTCGGCGTCGGTGGTGAAGATGATGGTAAGTACCTTGGACTACTCAAAGCCATCATAGTGTTGGAACTAAAGCTAGAATCACCATTATATTTCTCATCTTCATTTTCTTCCTATGATTCAAAACCAATACCCGCATCTAAACCCCAAGGTGGTAAAATTGGCAAGGGTGGGAATGATGCTATCTAAGGTGCATTTAGTAGGGCATAGGTGTTCCAGTATTCATAAATTAACCATAGGTTTCCTATGCGATCTACTACAATAAAGTATATACTATCGAATATCAAAATGATCACTTCATGTCTAACTATAAAAACGGTGCTTCGTCTTTCCCTAAGTTAGTGAAAAGCCAGAGATAAGCACTCCAATATCTGGATAGTTGCAAAAGATGATATTCTACCACTAGCTCTGAACTCTATTTCTTCCAAAATGGCCCTCCTATAATAATTAATCCAAGTCTCTAACATCTTAACACCACATCAATGGTTCGGGTATACCCAGCCTTATCAAATCCTCACACAACAACCTTAAAGGACAACAATATATCTAAAGTGTCTCTTGAGATCACATCTGAAATGTAATCTAACATTCTTTCCCTCTAACTTGATCAAACTACAAAAAGACAACAACCATAAGCCAAGTGAGTAATTAACTTAGTTATGTCGGATAGTAAGGCCTCATGTTAAGTTAGGTCTCAATTGCTTACTAATTACTTGCTGATATAATAAGTAAAATCATTCAAAAAGACAAAAGAAGGTACGAAATAACCCTAATTTATCTTAAGAAAAACAGGACTTAAGAAAATGAAATAAGGTACTATATTGGATGTTGAAAACACCCATTTTGATTAAGTCAAATTGGTCATAAATTCACTAGTCTTCCTATGGTAAAGTTAAGTCCAGTTATTTATTCATTTACATATATATGAATATAGACGTTTTACTAACCTAAGGTTCTAATACTAATCAAAGGTTTTCATGCCCCAAAGGGTAATCTCGACCAGACAACCCTACCATGTACATCATAGAGTAGAGGACAATTCTACCAAAGTCCACAAAAGATTCTGATAACATACATAAGGCTTTGCGTTCACATGAGTTATCTAATGGAGTTTGGTAACTCTAATATAATCCTAAAGTTATAATCTCAACACCTGAATAAAGGCTTTACAATTAACCTTAATATGAACATAGGGTATTAGGTCGAATTAGTTGTAAGAAACCTGTATAACCTAATTCCATACCTACTTCCTATGTACTATACTTTTAGAATATTCAAAACTTATGAAAAATTCTTGTAGGTAGTTATAATCCATTTTGAACCTACATTTCTTTATTACCTATTTTCATGGGAAATTCTACCTAACTAAACATGATTCAAAAGACATTTGGGGTCTTTACATAATTACAATACCCTGATTCCACAATTTAGGGTGTCCAAGTTCAATAGTTTAGGATTATGTACACATATATTACTAGTAAGCCTAAAATACATTAGTTTAGTACCAAAATTAAGTCTCATGAAACAAAACAGAGAATAACTCATATCCTTCCTAAGTCTCCATTTTGCTCAAAAGCCAATCACCCACCTCAGGAAATTGTTGAAGAGGGTCATAACATGCTAATGTTTGTACACTAAAAGGAAATCTATAAGGGTATTAGCAAAGTCAATAGCTCAATGAGGTCAACTATCATATTATACAACACATAACTAGTCAAGTAAGTTATCACTGAACGTAACATGTAACCATAAACTATATGTAATGTGTCAAGGTCCCTTTTTGTAAGATACTTATACTAATAAGGGACTATTCTTTTGTACATATTGTAACATAAGGGGGGGACTTTATTTTTGTATAGTTGGGGTCTTACTATTATTAGAAATTTTCACTTTTAGAAAGTGGTGCCATTTCATTAGTTTTAATGTCTCCTCTTGGCAGGCTCAATAATGTCTGTATACAGGGGTGTAAGTATTCTTTTGGATTGAAGCTCTTACTCACCACGTTGGTTGATCATGACCGGCAACACTTGTTATATACACTGTACCCTCGTGCACATACATTATAGCCTTGCATAACTGTCGGAATTAATAAAAGTATGATATTCCTTTTTTCATTCGTGCTTATATCCCTTATAATTTGTTGGCTTTCTTCCTTAGTTATATTACTTACAGGTTTAGGCCTTGTTGGCTATCGTTGTGTGCGAGTTAGGCTTGCTTACTACTACAGAGGTAGGATAGTAAGCGACGTACGATCTATTTATATACTAAAGAAAGCCTCGGACCATGACACAATGCACATACTTACAAGACCTTCTAGATATCTTGCAAGGGTCAGATTTATGCTCTCCAAAGCTAAAAGGTTAAGAGACCATTCTTACGCATCAACCTTGAATTCCAAATTTGTGAATTCGTTTGTAAGTCATTATGGCCATTCAATATTCGCCTAATACTCCAAAGTTAGCTAAACGGGCCATTTCTATGCTCCAATTAGAAAGTGGCATCCCTCGGTGTGGATAGTTCCCAAAAGTTAAAGCAATATGACATGTAGAGAATCACCTCCATATGACCTCCCCATTGCATTACGTAGTGCCGACGGCCTCCAAGAAAATATGTAGAGGATGCAATGCATGTCTGATTTAATTTAATTTAGTCGATCCTTATTTAGTCCAATTTATAGTGTAACCATTCACATTTTAAGTAACAGACACTCATCAATTTCAATCAAATATCACAATGAAGCCATTTTCATATAAGCCTATGATCTAGTGGAGCAATCAATACATCAATCTTCACAAGCATATGATTCCCTTAAGCCCCCCACACATATCAATTATAAGTTAATACTCAATTAATTCCATTGGCTAACTCAAACAATCACAAACAATTGTAATGATCATAAAGTATCACTCACCTAAACATCTTAGCAATTCAATCGAAGTAATCCTCGAGTAAAAAGTCTTCTTTCTTGATGAAATCACCTATACTTTGAAGTTAGTAAATTAGCATAAGGCGATGTTAAGAATGAAGAGTGTTGTCTAAAGATTGCTCTTAATACTTCCTATAGTTTCAAATTCAGAACTAAGCTTTAGTTATGCATTTAGACTTGTTTTACTCATAACTTAAGTGTTTCTTAATGAAATTTCATGAGTAAATAGTCGTTGCAAAGCTCATTCAATGAAGCTACAAGATTTGTGGGTTATTTAGGTTGCAATTATTAGAAAAAGTTGCAATTTTATTGAACAATTCGTATAGAACCAAGGATACTTCTAACAGCGTTGCCTAGGTTGTTTTAGCTATAACTCGGTTGTTTTCCAATGAAATTCTACAAATAAATAGTTGTTATGAAGCTTATTTAATGTTTTTTTTTTCTAGTTGTATAGGCCTCACACATTTTTTACCTTAAGAAAAGTGTAGCACAATAGAATAAAATAAGGTGTTCTTAGTTGTAGTTGTTGAAGTGTTTTGTTTCAACTTTTCACTCGGTTTCCTTTTTTTTTTTTAATTTCCTTACTATTCCTTCTTTTCCTAAGCACTACAGGGATTTAATTTACTTTTAGTCCTCTTCATTTATATTAAGATGGAGATTTAACATGGATTGTAAATCATTATAGCTGCTGCTTATTCAAGATTCCCAAAATTATAACAATGATGACTTTCCATGTATTTCTTTGGCTTTTGTGGTATTCTTAGCGTCTAAGATCCTTAAACTTATCAAGATTTCTACTTACACGTGAAGTTAATGCTATTGGAGGTGTATACAATAACACATGAGGTTCCATTTGTTTACAGTCAAGGAAATTACACATAAAAGTGAAAGAATTTGGTTCCAACTAACATATCTATGCATATAATCACTCAACACAAGTTTATCTTATGTAGATCGCTTGGGATTCAATATAAACTTAACATGCAATGTCTAGAACAAGAAGTTCTTACCTGTAAAAGTGAGATTTTCTGCAATCAAGATGGAACTAGGAGCTACAATTCATCAAAACTTACATCTGAGACAAGCTCACCCTCTTGATGTTTAAGAGAATGAAATAGATTGAGAAAGAACTTCCTAACCTAAGCTTGGAGTGACCTGATTTGAGTGAGAATAGGATTCAATGACAAATGTATGAAGGTTTCTCCTAAGTTTTGTGTGTGAAAAAGATGGTAGAAGAAGCTTGGAGGGAAGGATTAAAGGGGATAAGTAAGAGAAACTTAAGAAGCAACGTGGAGTTGGTTTTTACGATGGGAAAGAGGGAAAAGGGACTAATTTTCTATTTTCCTTTTATTATTGTTGTTATTATTACTATTATTAATAATAATAGTATTATAAGCTGTTATTTAATAATTCTAAAGTCTTATTCTAAGGTAGAAATGAGTAGTCGAAAAAACCCGTGCCCAAATCGGTATTTAGTGATAGAATTTGAAATTTTTTGTTAGTTTGCATTGTTGTTACATTATAGTTCTATAATAAAATATTTATCCTTTTGCTTATATTCTTGTCATCTCAAAGTAAATCCTGTTATTTTATTAGTTTTCAAAATATAGAGTTTCACATGACATTCTAGCAATTTTTTAATTACCCGTTATCATTAATATTACTACTCCTAAGATTTCAACTCAAATCATTTATCAGAAATTCAAAAATGTCCGGGGCTCATAAACACTAACCCCACTACTAAGCTCAAACATTTCAAGCTCAAATATCCTAAAGCCTTAGTATATACACATATCTATATAAAAACCAAATAAATTTAAATCAAACTTATCTAAAAGGTTACATATAATTTAAAATGCCTCCAACTCATATTACCCAAAAGATACGGAATTCCTAGCAACCTTAGAGTCTTGGAGATTCTCCTTCAAATTTGATGCATCCTCATTTTCTAAAATGTATTACAAATGATCCAAAAGGTGAATATCGTGAAAACTCCATAATCTTTTAGTAGCTCCATCCCATATACATTGTTATTTACTCATTCTAGAAATTTGAAGGAATTATCAATTCTTTGTGTTAACCTAAATCCTTGTTGTCTTTGATATCACTCATTTCTTAAATGTATACAAAGTTGATCTCCTAGCTAAAAAATCATCTATTTTCCTCACCTTGTTACCTTATTCCTTATTCTTTTCCACTTAATCAATTGCTCTTCTACTTCTTGATGTAGCTTTTGGCTCTACTCATGCTCTCTTAATAGTAGTTAAGTTGTAACCATAAACTACTTTAAAGGGTATTTTACTTATGGTACCTTATACTAAAAAGTTGTAGGCAAATTCAACTATTGGAAAGCACAAGTCCCTATCCTTAAGATTCTTACCAACTGTAGTTCTAGGCAATAACCTTAATACCTTGTTCATCACCTTTACCTGACCATCTACATGTAAGTACTACACTATTAAGGAGAAATTTAGTACCAAGTCATTTCCATAAAGTCTTCTATAAGAAAATCAAGAACTTTACATCTCCATCAAATACTATATTATGGGGAACTTCACGAACCTACACAATCACTTATAAGAAAAGGTTTACTATTGAAAACAACATCTTTGTGGCATATTGTGAAGTTGGTCGTTTTAGAAAACCTATCAATTATAACCATTATGAAGTCTTTCTTTGATTGTGTCTTGAGAAATCACAAGACAAGATCCATTCTCCAATCAATCTAGGGCTATAAAGTTACAGGTAAGGGTAAATAAAGTCCATAAAGATTCCTCCAACCCTTAGCCCTTCTACAAACCCCAAATCTCTTGAACAATCTAACCACATCTCATCTCATCCAAAGGAATAAAGTGCTCTTTCAAGATCTCTTCTATCGTTTGAAATCTCAAATGTGCTACCCTCAAGAGGAGCCTTCTTCACTAGTAACTCTCCTATGGAACCTATAGGTATACATAACATTTCCAATATGAACAAATGATGCTCAAACACATAATAACCATCAATAGCTACTCCTCGCTCACATGTAAATTTAATAGGTACAATGTACTCATCCACTATATAATGATTAATCACAATACAAAAACTAAAACATTCTGCCTACATGGTCTTCACAAGAACATACTTACAACACAATATGTCAACCACTATATCTGCATTTCCTTACTTATATTTGATGATATAAGTGAAGGATTCCAAAAATTCCACCTACTATTCATATTGGTTCGACAAGTTATTTTTCCCTCTCTAATACGTCAAGGATTCCACAAACTCATTAGGCAACTAATGTTGTTGAATGCGTATCGACCTCGTTAGTTCAATTAAAATTGGCCTTAAGAATGGCTAAATCCTTAAAGAAATCCATTTTTTAGTCAGGTAAGATAGACCCACTTATTTATCCCTAAAAAAATTGATTTATCCTAAAAAAAAAAAAACAAGATAAACCCACTTAAACTATTGGTTCAATGTAGGTTGACCCAGTCCAAACGCATAATCAAATCATCAAAATTATTACTAGGATGGACCACTCAAATCAAAGCCCAACTAAATTTATTAAGGCATTACAATTACACTCTTCTTTGATCTTGTCATGCCCCGAACAAGAGAAATTGTAGTAGTCCCGCTATATAAACTAACCTAAGATAGAAGTTGACCTCACAGCTTCTATCGTAAGTATAGTCCACATAAGGTATACATAACCCGACTAATTTGAAGCATCCAATTTGATACCTATTGATAATCAAACCTGTGATATAACTTTTCAAAACATATGTTCAAGACAACCTATTTTTGATAATATAACAGTACTTATATAAGCATTTCCATACATAAAGTTATAATTTACATTAAAAGTTTACAAAAGCCACAGGTCTTGAAGTCTATTTATAATAAGATAGAAAACTGTTGCCCAGTTAATTTCCTCAAAACCAAAAGGAAAAGTCAAAAGCACTAATTCAGTATATTCTCCTTTTCTTACTTTCTCAGCCAACTATGCACTAACCTCGGGGTGGTGATATAAGTATATCTTAAGCTTTCAATCGTCACCTGCAAAAGAGCTATAGGAATGTGAGTATAACTAGCTCAATAAGAGGGACAAAGTCAGAAGAGTACTATACAATCACAAATAAAATTATTAATTATAATAAAATACAATGTAATCAATCACTTGAAATATCGCATAATGTTATCCAATCTATTGTGAGGTCAAAGAAATTACATTCACTCTAACCTGAATTGACGAGTTTACCATGACTTAAAATCAAACCAAACTCAAGCTTGTGCAGTAAAGAACACTTTCATCCCGTAACTACCTTTGAATTACGGCCCTTATCCTTCCTATGACGTCCTCACTTATCACTTAGCTCAATTAAGAATGGAAAAAGAACCATTTCAACAATCTTCATCAAACGGAGTTGGTATTTGATCTAACACTCCTAATCGTTCCCTTAACGGTTGTTATCAATGTCCAGTTACACCAATGGTTAGATCACTATTAGTTTCATTTAAGGTTGGCCAAACAAATTCATACGATACAAAACTATAAAATCGTATAGAACAATATGCCAAGGAGTTCAACCCCTATCATAAATAGAATACTAATCACACACATAGCATACGCATAAACAGCTAATTTATAAGCACAAGCAAAAGTAATCATAAGCCTCAGAATACTTTGATATAATATCTCAACAAGCGGTAAAGCCATCATCCCAACTTACCGATATTGACGCTACTGCAAAAGGTCTATATTGTCAATACTCTACTCACTACGAGACCCTATATGTATACAAACCTAGATTTAGTTTTCGTAAGAATTACGAAAACTTTAGGGTTCCATCTACTTTTTGTATCATCATGAAGTTATATATATATATATATATTTAAAGTATATCATTATTCTTATATGATGGAATATAGTTTTATTTAAAATGTATATCTATTATAGTTTTATTATATAAGTTATATTATGTTAGTAATTATCAATAATCTATGTAGTTATATTATTATTTATAATAAATCGTTTTTAGTGTATTGAAATGTATTTTTAATTAGTTAAGTTACATTTCAATTACGATAGGATATCGTAGTACGTAAATTTTCATAATATTATAGAATTACATGTTATATTACCTAAGATTATCTAATTTCAGTAAAAGTGGTATCATCAGGTTTATACGAACTTAACAATATGTACTATAGGTTATATCTTAATAGATAACTTCTAAAAGATATTTTTAGTTTTTAATATACCGATATGCTCTTCTAACAAGCCTTATCATCTTATGTTCGTATTATGTAAATAGACTATATTTTAGATAATTTACTAGTATAGCTTAATAATACATGAAATTTTTAACTCTAACACGTATATACCCTAACCTAAATGATATAATAGTATAAAATATAATAAAAACCTACTAATCAAACGTGTTTAGCATGTATACGTATAAGATTTATTTCAATACTTATCATATTTTAGTCTAATATTGCAAAAAAAAAAAAAAACACATCCTAGACAGTAAAATAAGCTATTTTACTACTAAAATTCACAAACTCCTAAAAATATAAGGTATTCAATTAGTAAGTGATTTTATATTATTGGGTTTATCACTTATATATGCATAATTACGTTTTTATCCCTAATTTATGATTAATTAAACAAATATTATCATTTTTATACAAAATTATTTCTAATATGTCCTAACGTTGTTATAAGTCTCCAGAAGTTAGTAGACTTCAATTTCATTGATTAATTTTACAAAAGTCAATTTATCTCATAATTTACCCTATTTTAGCCATTTTTAAGATAAAAAAATACAATGAATATTAAACATGCATGAATTAAAAATCAAGCTACATAGAAGTTAACTAGGTATAACATTTTGTTCTACATAAAAAAAAAATTAACTCAAAACAACATCATTTGATATATTTATTTTGGATTTGAAATTTCAGATGAATAGTAACTTTGTTAAGTAAGTATATAAAATATTTATAATTTAAAAAAAATTACAGCATGAAAGTATATTTAAAATAACTAAAAATAATTTTTTTCTTAATTTTTAGAACAAATTTAATATTTTTTAAAATTAGAAGAAAAATATGGCAAAATTTGAACTCACCAGTTCTTTTGAACTCCAACTATTGTTGGACAGTAGGGGGTTGTCAGACGAATGATATGTAAGGTAGACTAGTGATGGTTGGTAGGGTTCAATAATGAATCATTGGTTGGTCTAGGAACTGAGGTAAGGTGTATATTGCTCTATTTTTCTATATATATATATATATATATTTAATTTTCTACTACTTTTTCTTTAGGTGATCTCATATCCAAAATTTGTTTAGGTTACTCAGGAGGCCTATTTATACTAAGTTGGGTAGTTGGGATTTTTTTTTCCTCTTTTTTTTCATTTAATTTACTTTCATTTCTTTCTAAATCTCCAAGCATAAGGTGCCTTATTATGCTTAAATCCACTTTTAATTCAACAAATTTAGCTACTTGGAGGCTGCTATGATGAAATCTGATGAGATCCATTGCATTTAGATAGGAATTGATTGATTTTTAAGTTTATTTTCAACCTTTTATCTATATTTTCTTAATATATGCTTATTTATCCCATATAATTGGTACATGTAATGTGTAATTATACTTATATAATTATGTTGGTATCATATCTTTTATTTTTACGATATATTTTCTAATTGATTTTGTGATTTTATCACTTATTTAATATAATTTTAAGTTTTCGGGCCAATTTATGGGTATAATTATTATATATATCAGATATATTCTTAAATATATATATATTCTCATATAGTATATTATGCTATATTATTTATTTTCATAGCTTAATTAATTTATCTTTAGGTTCTTATCGCATTACAATCTCGATTTTAAGAGTTTTGATAAGTTTTTCACTATATTATATAACTATACTTCTAAGGTCAAAATTGGGATTTTAAGTTATTATTTTCACAATTTAACTTTACCGGGTCACTTTAACTAATTTTTCTAACCTTATTATAAAGTTTAGACTTAATCAGATAAGTTTTTTCCAAATTCCCTAAATTCAAATATGATTGCTCTAAATACGATTTTAGAGGCTCACACATAACTTAGTAGCCCTAACATTACCCCTAAATGACCAATGTTGGATTACTACAATACTTGTTTTCTTAAGTTTTTACAATTCCATTTATAACTCATGAAGTGATCTATCAGGCTCTTGTGCATTGTTAAATATATCTTATCGTATTAATTAGGAAGAGGTTTCAACTAAGGCCTGGCATATGGATTGATGGATCGACGCGGACATGAACATGAACATTTATGTTTATAAGCCTATAAAGTTTGTTGACCTTTAATTTTAGGGAGAATTGAGAAGAGAGGGAAAAAAAATAAGAAACATAATATACTATTTGACATTGGAGCTTTTTTTAAGCCAAACTGAAAATTGCAAGTTATAGTTCATAAATCTTTGAAGGTAAACACATCTAACTAGAGAGAGAGAGAGAGAGAGAGAGAAGGTCACTTTTATTATGAGAAAGCTTAGGTTTTACTTTATCCCCTATAATATGATCTATAAATCTTATTTATCATTTTTTTTTCTCTAGAGAACTATACATTAAAATTGAAATGTGGAAAGAAATCAAATAAAATTTCAAGCTTGGTAAATTATTTTCATAATTTTGCTCTCGAATCATATGGGTAGATTGACTTTCATTTTTCAAAGAAAATTGCAAATTTTTAATTAAAGCTAAACCTAAGCGTTCTCACAATTGAAGTGACCTTTTTTAAAAAACTTAGGAGGCATAACTTACTATTTTCTTTAGTTCAATTTTGTAGGCCAATGTGGAAGAAAACCAACTTTCATTTTTCAAATAAAATTCCTATCTCAAAACTTTTGAATAGATTTACTTTCCTTTAAAGGGTTATTATAGCCCAACATTTATGTAGCATATGTTTGATATATGTAAATATGCTAATCTATTATATAAGATGTGAATCAACATGAAGTTGCTTTAATATAATTTTATGCCTCTTTATCTTTAATAAGTATAATAGTAAATTATTTTTAATTTTTTTTTTACCCTGGTTCAACTCGAGATCGACAGTTTGACCCTTAATCCTTGACCCTTTTACATGTCCAAGTTAACTCCAGTATCAAAACAACTCCAATCTCCACTTCTAAAGCATCATACTCAAATACTTTCTAAAAATCAGCAAGTGCTAGTAGAAGTATCATAATAAGTTTCCCCTTTATCAATTCAAAACTCTTGTAAGCTACTTTGCTCCACCTACTCTTCGCTTTCTTTCTAGTTAACTCCATCAAAGTTGTAACAATAGTGTGAAATCCCTTCATAAATTGCTTATAAAACAAAGCTAACCAATAAAAAACTTTTAACATCTATAATGGAATTGGGACTAGGATACTCTACAATGGCTTTTATCTTCTCTTCCTTGACATGCAGTCGATGACCCAATATAATAAACCTAAAAATACTACTTTCTTCTAATAGAGCATACATTTTCCAAAATTCTCATGTAGTGGCTCGTACCTCATTACCTCAAATACCTCCATTAGGATATTAGTAAAACTAACCTGACTGAGCTAAAAATTTACAAGTGGATTTAAGACATTAGTCGATAAGACTCTATAGACTGCAATGTAAAAAAAAAAAAATTTAAATAATAGTAATACAGCTAAAATAGTATAATTTACAAGATTACTTGACATTTAACATAATTGTGTAAGATAAGTTTCGATAATTACTGAATTCATAGAGATAAATTATATAGGTAATAAAATTATTATATGACATCAAATAATATATAAAATATATGCATATAAACCACATGTAATTTTTATGTATAACTATGTACCCGTAATTACCTAAAATATCCATTTAATTGCGATTTAAGCTAAAATGAGTTAAGGAAAGTAATAAAGAATTAATAAAAAAATTATTAAACAACATAGGATAGTTAGGAATTGCTTAGTTAGGCATGGGAAGCATATTAAGATAGGTGTTAGGAAATTAAACAATACTAGCATGTAAATTAGACTTAGTATATAACAGGATTTGCTAGGAAGAGAGAGAAAACAAAAATCATATCATGTTCTCTAAGCCTTGAAAAATCTAGAATCTCTCTCTAAAAGTTCATACATGCAATATGGGATTTAGGAAAAATAGAGTTGGGATTAAAAGATTAAAGAGTTGAATTTAGGAAAAATTACTAAATCGGAGTGTGATATTAGAAGCTTAGTGATTCAGCAACATAAGGAGGACCTAGAAGTCAACTAACTACACTACCATAAGGAGTGGCTAGCGACTAAAGTTGAGGGAGTGGCCACCATTGGTGGCCAGAGCTTAGTTTTTCGATGAGAGTCCCACTTTGGTTCGATTTTTGATAAATTGCTAAAAATACTAAAACTATCTAAAAAATTTTACAAAAATTTATTCCTACATATTTTTGTATGTAAAATACAATAAAAATATTATTTTTCATAAATTTTGTATGTATATTATACTTCCTTAAGAAATTGGCAAAACTAAGCTATTTTCGATACTGAAATTAATTGCTTAAATAGTATAGTTTCTACCCCTAAATTTTTCTATAAACTTCCTTATACTTTTGTTAAATTGCTATGAAAATTTTTTTCACAAAACTATTTTTTATATTTTTATTGAATTTTTTAACTTTAAATTGTGCATAAAATAGTGTTTTTTTAAGCTAAAATTAGTATATTTTCCTAAAAGATCTCATTTGGATTTTGATCTCAATTATTTAGTAGAGTATTTATATCATGTTGGAGCTATTGAATAGGGTTGTACAGTAAGAAGTTATAGAAAATCATGATTTTATCTTTATATATATAGTTTAGTAGGATTTTTACTTGTTAAATTTGATGAAATGATGAATCAAGAGATATTATATGAGAAGTTAGGAAGTAATGAAGTTGAAAATAATGAATGAGGTATTACTTTGGGTTGTACCAAGCTACAGCTAAAGGGAAAATGAGCAAATCTTTTAGTTATTAGGAGTCAGTTAAATACAAAGGATAAATAAAAAGGAATTGATAACTACTATGCTAAAGACTCTACTCAGAAGCAAAATCAAAGGCAACTTTAAAAGTGAAATATGAATATAAGAGAATTCAAAAGCTAAATTAGAGGATAATTTCCTAAAGACTTTAAGGTTAGCAAAATCAAAGGGAAATTCAAAGGATTCCATAACTTAAAATAACTCATAAAAACTAGTGAACTACTTAATAAATCTTAACTTGTAAGTGAATAAAACTTATGTTAAAACTACTAAAATCATATAAAAATGAATTAACTACTAATGGTTTAATACTCGAAAGAGGATCGAAACTAATCTATTTTGTATGTATAGGGATAATTGAAGACTAATAGGGCGACGATCAGGAATAGTAAACTAGTGAAGCACAGGTAAGTTGGGATCCATGCATCGCAACATATTAGAGTACTATATTAGAGTACTTAAAGACCTAAGAGGGTATTTGTTTGTAATTGTAACTTAGTTGAATATGAGCATACCTCGTGTATGATTGTTACTTGAAATGTAGACTTGGAATACTGCTTTGTATGATTATGTTTGGTTGGCTCTGTCTTATTAATTTGTTGATCACTCCTAATCGGAACTAACTCAAGATTAAGGAGAATGATTAAGTATGTCAGATTTAATACCGACCCCTTTGATGAGAATAGTTAAAATAGCTCTTTTCTCCACTCTTAATCAAACGAAGTAATAGGAGAGGAGATTATAGTAAGATTAGGGGCTATGGTTCAAAGTTGGTCCTGAGAGGAGGCTGTTTTCCATTACATAAGCCTGAGTTTCGTCTAATTTGAGTTACATTAAACCTCTTTAATCTAAGTTAGAGCATATGTAATTTCTCTAATCTAATCATGGATCAATTAACATTATACGATGTCTCATTTGATATCTTGCATTACATTTAATTAAAAGATAATGTTTAAAAACCATGTTTATGTTTGTTGTACTATTTTGTCTCTATCCTGCTTATCGAACTAGTTATTTTCACATCCTTATATACTCTTTGCAAGTATAGATTAAGAATTAAGGATTAAGGATACAGTGCCATAATTACCCTTAGAGTAATGTATGTTGAGCTAAGGAGTGAGGAGACTTGAAGACTTACAAGAACTTAATATTTTGTTTTACCTTTCTTAGATTTTTGTGGAAATTAACTAAGGTTTCTTAAGACACTTGCTTTATTGTATAGACTCCAAAACCTATGGCTTTTGTAAACCTTTTATGAAAGCTGAGACTTTTGATATGTAAATAATATTATATTATGGGAAACTGTACTATAGGTTGTTTTTAACAAGTGTTTTTGAGAAGCTATTCCATAGGTTTTATTATTAATAGATATCAAATTAAATGCTTTAAAATAGTTGAGTTAATTATGCCTGGTGTGAACTAGGTCTACGGTAGCAGCTGTAAGGCCAATTTCTATGTTAGAATAGTTCATATGATGAGACTGTTATGATTTTACCACTTTGGAGCATGATAACTACTTGTATCTCTACTATAAATAAAAGTATCGTTATAATAGACACTTACTTAGGAGCAATTGCAACATACAATTCATAAGTCACATAAAAGTTATTTGGGGCATTATATAAGTCGAAGGGCATGAATAACGACTCCTATAAGCCATGTTTTGTATTGAAAACAATTTTCTATTAGCCCCATGCCTTTATCCAAATTTGGTGATAATTATTCTTTAAATTAACATTTGAAAACACATGGGAACCATTCAATTCATCTAATGTGGTCATCAAGTCTTGATAGGATTTTGATATTTTATAGTAATAAGATTGACAACTTGACTATCAATACACATTTTTTAAGTCTCATCCTTCTTCAATACTACTAACGTAGGTGTCAAATAAGGACTTATGCACTCCCATACGTATCTTCTTTCAATCAACTCTTCAACAAACTTCTTTATCTCATCAAAGATAATTCAATAAGCAAGGCAGTTTAGTTATAAAGCATCGAAAAACAAGATACTCTTTAATGGTGGTAATTTCTTCAACAAGCTTTCTAGAAAAAACATCATCAAACTCCTCTACCAACAACTCTAATTCCTTCAGCTCCTAATCTCCATCAACTGCACTTATGGCATTTCTCACTAGTGGTATTAACTTTGTCTCCCCATTTTCAACAACTTTTTTCCAATATCCTATAGAGAATGAATTCTTTGGTTGTTTTACTAAAGTAATCTAGTCCATTTTCACCTTCTTGAGTTCATTTCCCATGTACTATTAATATCATTTAAGTACAAGCAAATAAAGTAATAACTATTATTTTATGCTTTTTAAGAAGTACAAATCTATTTTATTTCATACCACTCTACTAACCAAACATACCATTGGTTCTTAATGCAATGTAGCATATAATCACACTTGTTAATGAATAATTATTATTATTATTATTATTATTATTTTCTAAAGTTAATGGATTATTATTAATCAGCAACTTTTATATTAGTTTGTTCATCAACTCTTCATTTTTCTTTGCTCTTTTCTCCACAATAGAAGTATAGCCTGTTTTATAATATTAGGTAAAAAATCATAAAAGTTATCCACCAAGAAATAATTAAATTTACATAGGGCCAAAATACAAGGCGCACCTAATTTACTATTATCAAAACCATTTAATGTGTATGGTGAAGAAAGGAAAGGAGAAATTAGGAGCCACAATACTTAAAATAAAAGAGATAAAATATAACATGTACTAAAAATAGAAACTAGCATAAAATAAAACAGTAGACATATATCTTAGTTTTCACATTTTTAATGTGCTTTAATTTGATCACCTTACCTAAAGTGGAAAACATAATCTATAGAAATTTAAAAATGGTCAAAGTGAAGAAATTTACTTGTTTATTAAAATTAACATCCAACTATTTGAGAGATAGGGAATATATCTTTATTTTAAAGGACGATCAAAGATTAAAATTGTTATAATTTTATGGTATTGTTATTGATTTTTTTTTGTGATAAATCAAGATTCGAACTTTTTTTTATATAATTGAAAAAAAAAAGGACAATTGAAGGGATTAATCGGTAAAATGTTAAATTTTTGAAAGTTGTAATATCCAAATCAATCTCCAACGCTTATTTTTTTGATGTGTGACTAAGTTTTGCATTCACAGCATGCTGTTTTAATTCATTTGCTTATTATATGATGAGTTGTCAAACAAGAGAAATGAAAACATTTAAGTGAAGTTGGTATTGGTTTATAATTTCATAATTTTAAGTTTAAGTATATACAACTAAAACAAGATATTGATAATCAAGGTAACATCATTTTAAAAAATAATCTTTTGTTTTTCAATAAAAATTAAATAGCCGAAAACTTTAACCAAAAATTTGAATCTCATTTTTCTCTACTGTCCCCTGGGGCTGTCTTCGTCAACAAGGCAAAGTTGTTCCAATTACTCCCAACCTTTTCTACACCACCAAACTGAACCCTCACTCCATCTCTCTTTCTCTCCCTCTCCGATCAATTACATTGCCAGAGTATAGCCGGAGAAGATGGCCAGCGAGAATGAAGAGGCCGTACGACGCCGCACGGCCATCGCTGACTACCGTAAGCGACTCCTCCAGCACAAAGAGCTCGATTCCAGAGTTCGCTCAGGTTCTCTCCATTCTAAATCTCTAGGGTTTCCTTATTGTGCAAATAGGTTTTCTATATAAAAATAAAAACGTACAAACTTGAATCGATTGTCTCTGTTGTCTTGTTTTAATTCTTCCGGTTTAAGTTTAGTATATGTAGTGACGATTGGATTCAATTGCTTTTTGGCGAGAGAAAAGCGATGGAATTGTTTCAAGAGTGGAGTTTGATGTGGTTCTAAGCTAGGGTTTGTAACTATGGGATGGAGAAGTAATGGTTGGATTCTGGAGAAGATTTTAATGTGTAGAGAACTAGAAATTATGGGGTGTTTTTCTGACCAGGGAAAAGATCGTACTGAATTGCGATATCGCTGAGGGCATTTTCATTGTGTTTTAACCTGGCACCAAGCACTGACGTTTAGATAGATTGGTGTATCCCGTCAAGAGTAGTTGGTTGAAGCGTGCACACACACAGAGCATTTGGTGTCAAATCTATGGTTTTTGGTTATTGAGGGTTTATTAAATGTCGAGTGGTCCTGTGTTTCTGTGAAGTTGGTATTGCCGATTGGATGGATTCAATATCTTCCACGATAACTTCTTACAAAACGGAAGGGGAGAAGAAAAAGAGCTAGGACTTCTGGATTGTTTGTAGGATGACACTGGAAGAAACGCTTATTGTAGCATGCTGATCTTAAGCTTACTATTGGCATGTGATTATGGTTTTCCGATTGTTATAATAGCAGGTGTTTAATTTCAAACACTAATAAATTTCCGTTGAAATAAAGCGATGGGAACCAGGGAGCTCAGAGAGATTGGTACCCAATAGCTTTTCTGACTTGTTTGGAATTTCTCCCTCCTATTTTTCAAGAAAATGAAACATCAACGTAGGGGATGACTAGCGAACAAGTGAAGAGATAATCAATGAGCAAGATGGAAGATATGCAGAGAACTTACTTGTGCTTCATTGAACATGAAAAAGCATAAACCTATTCAGATTTGTCTAAATGGAGTAATGACTGGGGTTTCTCCATTCTTGATTTGAGCTGATTATTCATTGTTATAAAACTATCAGTGAGCTGCAAGCATTAATATTCAAACCCTTCTATTGATGAAATTTGATTTTCAAACCATCTATGGGTTGGTTTTATGGTTATGGTTTAGGATCAACATGACAAATAGCATCAAACTTTGGTTTGGATCTTACTAAGACCATTTTTTGGACACCTACACACAGCTCAAGCTTAACATACTCAGTTCTTGGTCTTGTGAGGTAGTTCATGCTTCCATATGCAGCATTTCAAACTATGCCCATGCCTCTTCCTTAATCTTTAGCTCTCACAACAAAGGAGGGGTTTATGTAAGAATGCTTTTTGAAGCTATGTATTGAAAGAGCTTTCTAAGAGAAAGCTATGCTTCAGTAGTGTCATGATCTGTCAAGCCTTGAAAGGACACTTTAGTTGATGCTAAGATGGTTATTTTAAAGTGGTGTATATTGTAATTGATTTGCTTGATACCTCTATTTTTTGTATGCTGACAAACAATGTATTTATACAGTGCGAGAGAATTTACGGGCCTCAAAGAAGGAATTTGCTAAAACTGAAGATGATTTGAAGTCCCTTCAAAGTGTTGGACAGATCATTGGTGAAGTTCTCAGACCACTTGACAGTGAACGCTGTAATTGAACTTCCTAGACCTTTTTCTTCTCCCCATTGAGCACTTTTTTGGTTTGTTTTACTTGCATGTTAACAGCCCTTAGTTGCTTTCACCTGTCTATTTTATGTGATTATTTACCCCAGCTTTTTGTTGCTGTACAGAGTGTGGCTTTTCATGTTATTGAATTGACTCTTTGATAACCATTCCAGTGATAGTCAAAGCAAGCAGTGGGCCAAGATATGTAGTTGGATGCCGCAGCAAAGTTGACAGGGAAAAATTAACTGCAGGGACTCGAGTGGTTCTTGATATGACCACTTTGACAATAATGAGGGCTCTCCCTCGCGAAGTAAATCCATTAAAAACTGACTCTTTACTCATTTCCGATTTTTATATGTAGTGGAGCTATGTTTTCTTGCAATATGTGATCCCTGATTTAAAATTGTTTGATAGGTTGATCCAGTAGTATATAATATGCTTCATGAAGATCCTGGTAATGTTAGTTACTCTGCAGTTGGTGGCTTGTCAGATCAAATTAGGGAACTGAGGGAGTCCATAGAACTGCCTCTAATGAACCCTGAACTTTTCCTCAGGGTGGGAATTAAGCCACCTAAGGTACATATAAACCTTTTTTTTTTTTCATTTTAAATTTTTTTGTGAATTTTCTATTTTAAAACTAAAGCATTAGTTATCCTCGTGATTTCTTTAATTAATATGCTAATATGATTAACAATGTTCCTGTGTTGTCTAAACTCCAATTGTGCATAAACTTTAATTTTTCAGGGTGTGCTTCTCTATGGACCACCTGGAACGGGCAAGACTCTCTTGGCTAGAGCTATTGCAAGTAATATTGACGCCAACTTTTTGAAGGTTAGAACGATGCACCTGTAACTTCAAATTTTTTATTTTTGTTGGTACATGTTCATTGTAATGGATGTGCTTTTCATTTCTAAAGCATGTGTCTGGGTTGAATTGTAGTCTTTCCTTTTCTATGGGTCTAGGTGGTCTCCAGTGCTATCATCGACAAATACATTGGTGAAAGTGCAAGATTGATTCGAGAAATGTTTGGATATGCTCGTGATCATCAAGTAAGGTTTATTGGTTTTCCAGTTATTTCAACTGAAAATGCTCTCATCTTTTGCCATTGTTATCAGCCTTGCATTATATTTATGGATGAAATCGATGCCATTGGTGGACGTCGTTTCAGTGAGGGAACAAGTGCTGACCGTGAAATTCAGAGAACACTGATGGAACTGCTCAATCAATTAGATGGTTTTGACCAACTTGGTAAGGTATGTTGCTGTTGGCTATGTTATCTGAAGGATGGTATTTTTATACTCTGTTGTTTTCAGACAAAATCCATAATCTACAATGCAGTTCTGTTTGAAGTTCTATGTTAATACATGGAAAAAGTATGCACAGATATTTACCTAAGAGTTTTAGTTCTGCTGCACTCCAATTAATTTTGATTTGAACATTGCAGGTTAAAATGATTATGGCAACCAACAGACCTGATGTCCTAGATCCGGCACTCCTGCGACCTGGACGCCTTGACAGGAAGATAGAAATCCCTCTTCCAAATGAGCAATCAAGAATGGAAATCCTCAAGATTCATGCTGCTGGAATTGCAAAACATGGTGAAATTGACTATGAAGCAGTAGTGAAGCTTGCAGAGGTACTTTTTGGCTTTTGTCCATTTAAAGACAAAAATGGAGTTGGTGATTTCTTTGCAATCTTATTATTTTGTCTTTGGCAAAAGTTTACTTAAAAAAAAATAATAAATATATGCTTTTGCCTACTACAGGGTTTTAATGGGGCTGACCTCCGAAACATATGCACTGAGGCTGGGATGTTTGCAATCCGTGCTGAGCGTGATTATGTTATCCAAGAAGACTTCATGAAGGTTAGTTGTCCTCTCAGAGACCCTTATTGAACATATAGTAACAGTTTGAGTATACTCTAAGGTAGTGTTTGGTTGTATGATTTTTGTAATATTAAACTGGACAAAAATTTTCTCATATTTGGTTTATAAATTTACTTGATGATTGGACAAAAATTAAATTAATGAATTGGACAAAATGTCTAAATTTTTTCCAAGTTTTATCACATTTGAACCATAGTACAAAAATGAAATTCACTAAGTAAAAAAAAAAAAAATTGCATTCCCAAAAAGTATTTCTTCATGTTATAATATTAAACTAATAAATATTATTTTATAATATAAATAATTAATTTTTTAATATAAATTTTGTACCCAATATTGTACAAATCAAACATGATACAGTATGCTTGTATTATTTAGTTCTCTCTATATTTTTCTTATCCAGTTCAGCCTTTACAATCAAACACTACATAAATTGAAATAGTGCCGTGAAAGTGGATTACATCTTTTTTTTCCTTGTAAAATGTGTGAGTCACCCAGATCCCTTGTTGAGATGAAGTCCAGCATTTACATTTTTTGGATCTTACTTTCCAGTAATGTTGAAAAAAGAATGGCATAAGCTATTGCTTCTCCAATTTGGTCCCAATTTCATGATGTAGCTTTCTCATTTGGAAGCTACTCTCCATCATACATAAGTGCATAGTGTAAGCCAGTACATAGCTTATTCTGGTACAATGCATTATGGTATATGAGCATTTCAACAAGCTGAATACTTTTTGTGAAGCTTATCCTAGGTGGAAAGTTATACCATGCAGGCCAGAAACGATCTGTGAACAATGTTAAAGCTTCTAATCTGCCTTTTTTTCTCTATTGTCCTCTCCACACAATTTTCTTTTCATCTAATAATCTGCTGAAAAAAGTTGGTGGAAAGGATTCTTTTCATGAAATTTTCTTCTTTATTTACTGTCTCAATTGCAGTGGTAAAAGAGTATTTCAGGAGGAGAGAACTAACATATATAGCAGTAATGTCTAAGTTGTTGATTGTTATCATAATTTCTTTTCATAAATGTGTTCAGTTAGGTTTGTCCATGAGTCTGCGCAATTACTTTTACTTATCAGAAAGAAAACTGTTAGTAGATTCATTTAGCAGTTTTCCCTCTACTCCTGTCAAATGTTTGGAAAGAATGAATTCATTTTATGAAGTTGAATGTGTATCGGTGGTTCATGATATGAATTCTCAAGCTTATCTTCATCATGTCTTCCCCTTATGCAGGCTGTGAGGAAGCTGAATGATGCAAAGAAACTTGAATCAAGTGCTCATTATAGTGCCGACTTTGGAAAGGACTAAGGTATTGGTTGTGACAACTCATTGGAGCTCACATCCACAAATGATGTGGCACCAAAAGCCAGCTCATGTAGCCAAACATACATGAAGTGATATTATCTGCGGCTCTTTCTCACTGTTGCTTTAGTCTGGGATGCGTCATGACACTTGGATCTTTAAGTCCTGTATTGGCATAACAGTTTGTTCAGACACATTTAATCTTGATACATCCATGTAAAAGAGACAAACATTGTTGCCTTGGAGGAAGAAATTAGCTAGATTTGTGCCCTGTGATCTGTTGCCCTTCCTAATCATTTTCTGCTTATGCAATTTAATAATTTAAAAAGATTCAATTATAATTATTTAGAACGATACGGACATTTCTTTCCTGAATGTTCAGTTATCAGCATCTTCAAGTTCCATCAGCATGCAGGCAGTTTCAGCTGTCTAACGAGTCTAGGGCATTATCAGATTCATTCTGCTTTTTGTCCTAGGCATTCTCATTTTTTAGTTGTGTGCAAGGCCTTTTTGGGTTTTAGATGCAGATAAATCACCTTGTTCAATTGCCGGCTTAGAGATGGGCTTGTTTGAAGCATGAATAATTTGAAAAACTTCAAGGTCTCTAAGACGGTTTTTCAGACATCGATGATGCGGACGACACAAAAAGGGACCCATTTTCTTAGGTCTCCTTCTGAGAACTCAAAAAATTCTTTCGAAGCGTGGGCATGAGAGGGAGATGGATCTGAGCTTTGTCGAGCTGAAGCCCGTAGGTGAAATAAATCGGCTTTGGCTCAGTTCGGGGCTTACACAAAGCATGAATTGAAATTTCACCTCGGACCAGAGACTGATGCTCTTTCTCCTTTATATGGGGGTATTTGTTTATTTATTTATCTTTTTCTGTTTTGGTTATTGCTTCTAAGCTTTAACTTAATTTGCTCGATGAACAGCCATCCCGAGTTGCAACGCTTGAAGAAGAAGGAAGTGAAAACGAATCCAGACTTGGGTATCGGAATGCCATTTGAGATCATCTCTAGTGAATGCAGACTAAAGCTTTTTCAGGTGTCACTTAAACTTCCTTCCCAGCCCGAAAAAGAGAAACAAGACATTAAACTGCATTCACAAAGTCCTAAGAATCTCTCCAATTCGATTAACAGCAAAATAATGCCATCTTTATTTTTAACAGAAAAATTTTCTGCTATTTATTGGCATCCTGTCGCCAAGTACAATTTCAAATTCACATATTTAAACATATAATATGCTAACTTTTTGCATATGGCCTAACTTTTCAACCAGCATTTTTTGGATTATACAACTAACTATTTCATGTTTCCACATAACAAAATCCTACAATTTTACCTTTCCCAAATAAATGTTTCTAAAGAGCAAGCAGTGTGAAATTAGAGGAAAAGAAGTGCCATGTATCGTGCTTGAAACAGACAGGGCAACTCTCTTGGCCATCACTGTCCATTCCTTCCATGCTTTACAGTGATGGCGCATGCTTCAAGCCACAAAATCATGCATTAAATGGCCTGAGCTGAACCTGTGTTGCTGGTTTCCAATGTCCACTCCAAATTCTGTTGTTTCTGTCCCAACAGAAGACGGTTCGATATCATACATATCATCTCCTCTCATGGCGAAAAAACTGTGATGGGTACCACCAGACATGGGCAGATTACGACCCTCCGAGTGTTGCAATCCAAGAGTAAGGGAGACCCCGCTTCCCCCCCCAAATCTTGCCATGTCGGACATGTGGTATGCAGCAGCTGCTGCAACCATAAACCTGTCATTTCCACCCTCAGACTGAACAATAGAGTCTGGGAAAAGACCGGAATCATCCATACTAGGCCTCTGCATCCCACCTAGCTTCATCACGCCATGTTCAGTTTCAAAATCTCCACTAGTCATGTTTTGGTGAGCAGCACCAACACTACCACTTGTTCCGACCATTTCCAAGTCAGGGACATTATCAGATTTGGATTCCAGGAATTGTCCTGAACTGGACCTATCCATATGTGCAGAACTTTGTTGTAAGTCTTCTGCTCTATCCTCTAAAGATTTAGCATCACCCTTTTTTGCCTTCACTGCAGTGTCAGATGAAGAAATGGAATCCAAATCTGCATCACCGATCTCTTCTTTGTACATTTCTTCAACCATAGGCTTCCAAAGACGCACCCTTGCATTTATGAACCAATTGGAGACCTGTACAATAAAATAGTGGAGAAAGAAAATAAATTGAAATGATATACATCATCAATCGTTTGTTGCAGATGAAAGTACATCATAATTCATTAAATCAAGGGAAACTCTAACAAAATATCTTCATAATTGCATCTATAACCTATTACGAAATATCTGAACAAGTGCTGCATGTTATTTTTCTTTCTTTTGATAGATAGGCTAGATATTCCATCCATGAAAAAAATTTTATGTGAAATAAAACTAGAAGCATCCATGGCTCCATATTGATCTCTTTGTAAACTATTCCTGCTTTTTACCAATTGAAGGATCTCAAGAAGAGGAAGAGGAAGAGGAAGAAGAAGAAAGAGGGGTGGGGTGGGGGTGGGGGTGGGGTTGGGGTTGGGGTTGGGGTTGGGGTGGGTTGTGTGTGGAGCACCCACCAAAAGACAACTAATGGATACAATTTAAAAAGCTTGAGTAAAACTTTCAAATACCTACAGCTCAAAACTTTCTTCAGTACATCTAACAGCAGCTAGATGTATGCTATCACCATTGGGAAATACAATTCAAACAATGATGATTAGTACTCATGCTATTCTCAATCCTGGAAAATCAAGGTGGTAAAGGCACCAAGGATTATGTACTTAAGACAATTTATCCATAGAATATGCAACGATCATCTTTTACCTGGCTCCTCGTCAACCCAGTCTGCCTTGCTAACATGATTTTGTCCGAGTCTTTAGGGTACCTGATGCAATCAAGATTACAATTGAATCAGATCTAATCTAGTGATAAGTTATCTGTATGAAAGAAACATGTGATATCAGGGCCTCACGGGTGAAGGAAATGTTCAAACAGCCATGCCCGAAGAATGGAAACAGAGCTTTCTGGCAGGCCTCTTTGTGGTCTCCATGCATGTTGCTGCATCATACCAAGCTGCTGAAGTGCCCTTTGCTGCCTAAGCTGCTGGTCCACATAACGAAGGCGAGCAATTCCAATTCCCTTACCAATCCCAGATGCATCTTGCTCCCCTAGACTTCTACGGGTAGCTTGAATTTGGCCACTGATTGCATCACGCAAGCACCGGAAATGACGGGATATTGTCTGAAGTGCAAGTGCTGTATATGGCCTTGCAGCACCATGTCCTGCTATTGCATCGAAAGATGAGACTACAATCTGCATCTGGTGGTAATACTGTTTGTACCTTCTGTCAACCTGCAACAATAAATTATCGCTTTATGCCTGAAACTGAATTCAATCAAAATGTAGAAGCAAACATAAAACCACAACATATCACTTTATTCCTGAAACTGAATTCAATCAAAACATAGAAGCAAACACAAAACCATGGGAAACAACAGAGAGCTTTATTGAATAAAAGATATAACAGCCACATCATATCTACAAGCTTATATTTTTGGACAAGATGTGCTAGTCTTATTATGGTATTAGAGCAGAGGTTTTGAGTTCAAATGCCTACCCAGTTATTCATTTCATTTAATTAAGTCGTCCACTTGATGGGCACCAATCAAAGTCCTAACTCACAAATAAAAGAAAGTGTGAAGCAATAAATATAATAGTCCACACCATACCTATAAGATTAAGTTTTTAGATAAGATGGTTCATGTGCTAATCTTATCAAGCTTAAAATCTAAACTGTTACCATCTTTAATGCATATTGACATTTTCAACGAAATTATGGACTCACTATGAGAATGAAGTATACACAGAATTGTAAACCTTGACGAAAGCAGAAAATAGTGGACCACTCAATGAGCTGATCACTTAGCAAGAGTCTTGCTACTTCTCACATTGAAACGTGGTCATGCAGAACATAGCATCTTCTGTATCAGCACATAACATAGCTACCTATTTCGATTTAACTACACTTTGTAAAATACCACGTAGAGTTCTTATCATATCTGTTGGTCATTTACACTGGCTAGCTTTCTCTTATACATGCAGTTAGAAAAGAAGGATGCATTTGTTTCATGGAAAACATTCTCCAAAATTCCTCAATGTTTCTATATTCTATTGTTTACATAGTCAAATATTGACCAATAATCTAAGTGGTAGATAACGGCTGATGGTGATCACAATGGCTAACTAAATTGAAATGTTTCGTTTAATTTAGTCAGTATAATAGTAGATATAAGATACTTTTTGCTAAACAAGCACACTCATAAATATTCCTACACTCGATACTGCTCTCACTTTCCATGCTATCTGCACAGCAATTTTAATCTGCAGATGCTAAAAGAATCAAACTTGATTGAATAAAAGGTCTACTTGCTCATCCAAGTACTTCTGTCATCACAGAGTTTCATAATTGGACTTGAAAGGAGAATAACTCCATGTTTCAGCATGAGGGAAGCTGGACTAAGTTATCATCACAGTGAAAGTGGGAACTAAGTTTCAAAGATCCTATAAAGCCTGAAAAAGTATTTCCATGTCGTTAGAGAGAGGGAAGAGGAAGATGGAAGTTATGTGGTTGCCTAATAGTAAAAGAAATGCCAACATATGCCTCTGGGCTCTCATGCCAATTTAACCTAGAAGTTCAAAAACTGAAATATCCCAAGTTTTTCCCACCCATGTAATTACTTTCTGGTTAAAAGTTTTACTGAGTGAAGTTGTTTACATTCAAGTGTACTCCTAGTTGAAATTTATTCTAAAGGGACAATCCAACTAGAAGAATTCCTAATGAAAGTTTCTCTTGGTCCAAAATCTAGAATTCATATCCATACGTTGAACAGTGACTTACAAAATTTGCTCGGAAAAGCCTATTCATTGAACGTATACCGAGGGAAGAACTCATAGTAAATGGCATAGCAAAATCAGCTTATCTTCTTGATGTGTTTGTGGGGTTGTTTCACCTTTATTTTGATGATAAACACAATTTTGGATAAAAATGCAAATACACCTCAAATTGAGTGTTTAGAATCCCAAAGTATAAAAAATGTCCTTTCAAACCCCTATATAACTATTTTGCGATTGTGAAAAGTGAAACAATAACATTATTTAGAACAATATCTTTAAAAACTGAAAATAAAAAATGGGATTTTTCTCCTTTTCATCCAATTTTAAGTGATTTAGTAAATTTAAGTAAATTCTTCTTGTAATTTTTATCAAGGGTCTAGTGATCATATATGGATCTAACAACACAAGTTTTGAGAGATTTTCCAAATGCTCAATTTCAAAGATAAAAAAGGGCTAAACGCAAATAAAGCAGAGTACATTTGCAATTTATCCATAATTTTTTTACATAAGATTCAACAAAGATTAACTAACCATGAAATGGAGGGCAATGGATTTTGATTAAAAAGCCTTATCCATGAACATTTTGTCAAGTTAATTAAACTATTTCTAGATCAAGTCCCAAGTGACCTGTAGAATCAAGTGATTTAATAACCTCTACTGAACAAAAATTGCACTCATCTCAAGTATGAGTATGATCAAGTCAAAATGTTGGATAAAGTTGATGATAGAACATTTGTAGGTAACTTCTGCTAGAGCTAGTTTAAGGTTTCTTTTTGGTATTTACCCTAAATAATCAAGCGATCACCATGTTTTTCCTGCCTCCTTGGTAAGACTGGCCTGGCATTTTCATCTGCCAGACATTTTTATTGTGGCTGCAACTTGGAAGACGTTGAAAGGAAGATATGTAACTTATTAGAATATGATGGACCAATCAATTGTAACTTTATAGAAACTGTTCCGGATCAAGCTCAAAAGGTTATATTAGGTACCTAGACAATCAATCTTCCTAGTTCATAGAACTTCACTGCCTACACTTGCATCTGTAGTATTGGTGAAAAAGCACTGTCAGATTATCTAGAAACCCCCCACCACCACCACCCCAACCCCAACACCCACCACCACCACCCCAACCCCAACACCCACCACCGCCCCCCCCCAAAAACCCAAAACACACACACACTAAGAATTAATGATATACAGAAATGGGTGCAACAAGCTGAACCATAATTTGGTCAGCATCAGACCATACGACAGATTTCAATCTATCATTTTGAAGAGCAGCAATGCAGGTTTTTTGGACACAAGCAACAACTACGTTTAGTAGAAACAAGTGAAAGTTTTTTAAGTGATTTTGAAGATCTTTTTTGATAATCCTATGTTTGAACTGTATGAGATAGAATCCTCAGATATAATTGGGAGGGGGTATTTCTGGTTTAGGGATTCTGGTCTTCCAACAATATTCCTAGTTAATAGTAAATTCTTTAACTCTTTCTATTTCCAAGAATTTTTAGGAAAAGTATTTTATTTCCATCAAGCTAAAACAAAAATTGCCAATAATTGCATTTTGCAGTTTTTACTTAGACAGTTTCTCAATGTGACGAGTGTCAAAGGGGGCCAAGAAAACCTTATCCATTAACAATATAAGCACATGCAAAACCAATAAGAAATAAAAAAAAAAAAGTACTATCAGGTCCATACCTCATCCAACATCGATAGAAGTTTTGTCAACTTATTCTGCAGATCCTGTTTCTCAGCATGTGATAGCTCAGGTTGGGAGTTACCCTCTGATTCCTTACCATTTGATGATGCATCATTCTTCAAGCCCTCATTTCCTTCATCAGATCTCTTGATCTGATTCTCAAGCACATCTTTGTTTTTCTCATTGTCAGGTTGTTTTAAAGCTTTCCGAACATTAACAACTTCATCAAGAAGCTGTTGAGCTGCCTTTAGATATCTAGAATTCGGTATGGTTCTTGCAACACTCGACATTCCATACGAAGTCAAATTCCCCCTATTTGCGTCTTGATTACCGTTTGGAAAGCTCTGGAAGGCATACTCAGCATTTCTCGACTGTTCATCCCTGGCAGAGTTTCTGCCACCGCTCTCACCAGATATTGATGGATTAGGACTCAAGAATGAGGCTAAACCTAAGTTTGGATTCCGATATGAGTGAGAAGGCAGTTGGATTGCTGAAGGGATTTGTGTTCCGAGGCTGAGGGAAAGTCCCTGGCCCTGCGAATTCTGTCCATTTTGAAGTAAACTAGCATGGCCATCTAATGGCTGCAGAACTAGCATGTCATCTCTGCTGCCTCTCCACCCAGTAAAATCATGCTCCCCGATTTGCCCTCCACCAAGATTGGATAAGATGTCATGCTGATGCGTGTTGGAATTCAAACCTCCAGGGCATGGAAGAGTAATACAGTTGCTTTGCTGCTGAGAATTAGAGACCATTGTCTCCGAGAAGGACCCGGGATTCATATACATTACGTTTCCTGGAAGAACCGACGTTTCGACTTGCGTACTTGGTAAAGGTTCCCTTAGATACAGCACAGGAGTAGCATCTCTTTGATTATTCAAATTCGTATAATACGTCGCCATGCTAGCTTTTGCGAGGTCAATTTAATCTCAGTGATACAATTTTTCTACAAACTGAAATTCAAAGGCAAAAACATTCAAATTAAAGATCCTTGAATTTATCTTCATGCAAATAATCATTATTCTACGTTCTAAATCCGGATTAGTCCCCATTCACATTTCGATTGCACGGCATGCAACAATAATCAGACAGTTGACGTGAGTAATTCAATTAGAATTGGCCACAAACATAAATTACAAAACGATGATGACTGCAAGCAGTCCATTTTAATAACATGAAAATTTACAATGCTCCAAACATCAAATCTTTTGTTTTTCCTCCGAAACTAAAAGAAGCTGGAGTTACTCATTCACATTGAGTTATTACACGTAAAACGGAATTTATTAACAAATTGAATTCTCGAAAAACATCAAACACATTATTAAATCTTAAGGAAGAAAACTAGTTCATTCTTGAGAGTAATATTCTAGTTTTTTAGAAAAGCTGGCTATTGAAGCAGCCGGTCCAGTTAGGGAATGGAATTACCGCTAACAACGTGATCATATCAAGAAATAAGAGAAAAAACACGGAAAATGAAAATTCATAACAGAAATTCAAAAGCCAAAAAGGTTTTTCTTTTTTTTTAAAAATAAATAAATAAATAAAGAATTTACCTTGAAACATCCAAAGCTGTGATTGATCATGTTATAGGGAAAGCTTGAATGCTCCAAACTATCATCTGATGTGAAAATTCTCTTCAACACCCATAATCAGTTTTTATCCAAAAACACAACACAAACCCCAGAAACCCAAAAAGAAAAAAATAGAAAAAAAAAATATATATATATACACACACAAAAATAAAGGAATTGCCTATTACACTGAAGAAACAAAACTACTGCAATGAAGTTTTTTTCTTTTTTCCACTTTTGGGCTATCTTCTTTATTCGTCAATGATGAAATTCTCTTCTCACGACATCATTTCACCAAGACCCACATAACATAAAAAGGTGTTCCTTTCTAACTCTTTTATCAAGAACACAGAGTTCCCCTGTTCTTTTTTGGGCTGCTTATGTCTTAAAGCTCAAAACCCCAAATGAAAGAACAGTACTAGCAACAGATGATCCTTAATCTTTGATATATTGTGGCAAGCTTGCTGTTGTTGATGTTGTTCTGTTTGTTGCAGTTGCTTACTTCTAGTTGTTGCTGTTGTTGTTGTTGTTCATGTATGTGTGATTTTGAGTTGTGTTTGTTGTTTGGTTAAGAAGCTCAATCTCTAACTACCAGTTGGTAGACCTAAAACTAAACCCTCTCTTAAACCTTAAACGCTTCAATCTCTCTCTCTCGCTCTCTCTCTCTTTTCCATGGCTTGTTTCTTTCCTTTCTCTCTCTTTTTTTTTTTTTTTTTCTGAGCTTGTGGCTGTCTTTCTCGTACATGAGCATGGAAGGTCAGGTTCCTGCTATTGCTATCTCCTATGCCATGCTTCAATATCCACCATATAAAATATTTTTATATTCTGTTCCCATTTATCTATTTCTTTTATTTTATTTTCTTTTCATTTTGTCTTTCCTCCTCTCTTTTCTATTTAATTTTTTTCTTCCATTTTGGTTTCTTTTATTATTATTATATTTCTTTCCCCAAACGTGAGAGGCGTGCAAGTGGTTGTTCATGTTTGGAATTTCTTGTAAATAAATTTATATTTTAAAATTAAAAATTAACTACTCAACTTAAACACAAGCTCAAAATAGATTTATCCCGTGTTCAAACACCAACCCATCATGTCAAGTTCTCAATATGGACCCGACCCGTGAAAGAAAACCTATCACGAGTTTTGCGAGAAAAATAAAAGAAATAATAAAATACATAAAATGATGCAGAAGATTCAAAATAAGCTTTAAACCAACGAGCCATACTAAACTTATGGGGCCTAACGTGTATATGAATCATTATTGTACTTAAAAGAGCACGAGCTCCTCTCAGTTTACTTTTTCTACGATCGAAGATTCCTTGAGTCTTGGTTTCTAAGGTCTAAAAGTAATGGAAAAATATGAAGCCATTTTATAAATATTATTTACAAGTTGAAGCGATAACGAGAAAATTAAATAATATTTTCTATTATAATACTTGGGGTGAAACTTTATTTAAGCACACGTGTAGGAGTGCGCATCCCTCTATGGATCAAAAAGAATAACCCTTCTTGCACATCATAAATAACGGAAATCGAGTCCGTTTCAATATAACGATAATAAAAATTCGAATGGTGGCAAATATGTAATATATCTAATCTATATACAATCCAATTATGATTTGAATTAATGATATTGTTATTAAAATAAAGACTTTAATACATCCCAATGCAAATCCCGAATGACATGACAGCCGTCCTGGAAGATGCAAAACTGTTGTCCCAAAAGTGCACCGACTGCATTCGAGGATTTTTTTTTTTCCCTTTTTATTTTCAGTACTCCAACTTTATTAATTTTCGAATAGTTTTATTTATGAAAGCAATATTAATATGAAATATAATCGCAAATCATAATTACGTACTAAACTAATAAAAAATATATATAATGAAGATGGTACCGAATTTATTCAAAGATGCAAATAATCGTTCTTATGTTGATTTTGTATTTATTTTATATATTTTAAACAGTTGTGTTTCCTTTTTCAAATACAAGAGAAGTAATATAAACATTTACACAAAATTTATTACTTAGAAATAAGTAAGACTAAATATTAAATAGTGGTTTACATAGAATTCTTAAAAATAAATCATTTCGAAATTTATCGAGACAAGGCAAATTGCGATTATATGAAATTATTAATCGTGTAAGAATTGTATTTTCTACGTTTGAAAAATATATAATTTTACCTCTCTAAAATTTTTAAGTCGATGGATTATTTTATCTTGAAAATTTTAGATAACAGAAAGCATGTTCTGGGAGTTTGAGTATTTATTCGAAACATTGTCCATATGAGGAATGTGTTAACGAAAGAAACCTCAAATCTTTTAATAGTTCCTAATATGAACAAAATATAAAATAATTTCTTAAATTTTTTTTAACACAGAGTATATATACCATTCAAAATTTTAATAATCTTTTTTCTTTTCTTTTTCTTCTTAACCGAGCACTACACCCATAAGCTCTTATAAATTAATAAAATAATTTAGAATTTACAATTTATTCCCTAAACTCTTATCATTGTGCAAAATGCAGATACCCCTTTAGTCTTATTAAAATGTATTCTAACATCTTTAAGCTTTAATATCAATAAGTTTTTTAAAACAAAAAATGCAAATGTCCTCTAATATTATCAAGTTATAAGATTTGTGAGTTTTTAAATACATTTTATAATTTTGAAAACTTATCCATATCAAAGTCAAGTTTTAGAGAATTATATTCAATTTTCCAAACATTATATATATATATATATATATTCCTTCATTACATGGTGTACCAGTTGCTGCTTCTTTTTATTAAATATATATATTTGTTTAGTTGTCAATATCAAGGAGCAACCCGTACCAGATGTGTTTAAGAAGAAGAGCCAAGGAAGCTTCTTTCTTGGTATCGCAAGGACGCTTGCTTGCTCCCAGTTGCTTCACACCTGAGAGAAAGTAAATATATATTAAATTGAAACAATTTAACAAAGTTGAAAGCTAATGCCGTAATGTAAAGCCCTAACTATTTAATTCATTAATAAGAAAGAAAGATGCATGCAATCAGCAGTACTTGTACCCATTACAAATGTACCTTTTCAAATATGGATTCTGATACGGACACATCAGTACTCGCTTTCTTGCCCATTTAGAAAATGGGTTCGGAAAATTCAAATTTATAAATTCCATATATATATATTGCATCTTCCCTAGATTTCGAGTCCTTGTAAAGATCCATCCATCATTTCATGCTATGTTTCTTATAAGGAAAACGTTGATGGATGTGTCATGGAAACACTTATTAAAAAAATAAATTAAAAAAAAAATAAAACTTTTCACCTTTATATATTTTTGCTTTTTTAAATATAAATCAATATTTCAAAGCAAAAAGAAAAAAAAAAAGTTTTCTCTATAGTTGAGTACAGGACATCTGTTAACATAATCCTTTCATATTATAGTTTAATATTCAGCACAAAATAACGAGTCATGAGCAAATGTATTATTTTAACCAACTTTCTCGTATAATAGGCAACATATATTGAATAAATTGAAGTTCTTTTATTTTGGACAAAGATATCAAGCGAGCATACTCTTACAGTATAATGAAAATTTTAATGGGTACTTTTAAAACATCTATTTAAGATGTAAATAAATTAAAAAATTCTGCATTTTTAGGGGTTTGCTTTTCTTTTTTTATGCTACAATCAATATTGAAAAATGTGATTTATTTTATTTTTTCCTATTAAGCACTTCAAAGACCTACTAATAACAGTAAATAATTTTGAAAAACTTCTTTGTAAGTTCCAATAATCGAAATGGGCTCATCATAACGCTCTTATGAAAACTCCGTACGATCTAAACATACTATAGATTTAATTAAATTTATAAACATTTCGAATCAACAAACAAATTATAAATATTTAAAGCCGCATAAGTTTGGAGTAGAAGGGGGCAACGCAATCCCAAGGTCTGTCGCGTCACGATATCCACAACACGTTAGAAGTGGTTGGTTGGTGTAGATACGTTTCAGGAGACTCACAACTTATTGGATTCATAACAAATGTTTAATGGACTGCAAAAAAATCTAAGGATTATGACGGAGTTTTTTTTCTTTTCTTTTCTTTTTTTTTTCATCAGCTCGCTCACAAGGGCTGCTTGATGTAAAATCACAGAATTCTAGATATTTTTAAAGAGCTGTAAATCTTATAAACGAGTGATTTTAAAATCTTTTGTTTAATAGATGCATCTTTTGGGATAAATAATTTTAACTTTGGAGTAACTGCAATTTTTGCATTAATGCTAACCAACACTTCACATTCCTGATGTTCAATCATATAAAGATTATATCATCATTTCATGAAATACATTGTGTTATTGCAGGAAACTATAATATATAATTAAATTATAGTATTTATATATTGCTAACATGTTTGTTATGATAATTATTTAGTTAAATTTCCTATTTGCATTACTAATAAATATATTTTAAATCAATAAACATTTATAATTCGGAATTTTACCTAGGAAAGTGGACATAAATGAGTATGGTATCAATTTCCATAGAGATTAAACTCCATATTAGAGATGGAAAATAATATTACTGTTTCACTTTCTAAATAAAAACCAAAAATAATTAATGTTTCGTCTTCAACACTTTTCTTTATGCTGTTTAAGTTGCTGAAATAGGAAGGGTTCTCTCTTTTTGGTGGGGACTAGATATCCCAAATTGTGCTCTCCCCTTTTTGAAATTTTAATGCAATTTGATATTGATAGAAACCATCAAGTGGCATCTACAATATAAAAAAGAGAAGAAGACACGCGACCTATGGGGCACTTGAATTGATTTCTTAAGGACGAAACTGGATTTTTCTTCCAAAAACCTTCTCAATTTTCCGGTTGGGATAAAAAATAGTCCCACTTTCATTTTATTGCCCATCAATAACCAAGTTGATGAGAGATTTGCAAGCAAACTACATCTTATGGAATGCCAATGCTACGACGTCTCCTTTTCTTTTCTTTTCTTTTTTTTTTTTCAAATAGAAAAAAGATAATACAAATAAGCCCCTAAAATCTAATCTAAATGCAAATTTATCCTTTAAAATTTAAAACATTATAAATTACCCTCTAAATCATTTTAAATTGACAAATAACTTTTAAAATTTACAAATAACTCTCCTAAATATTAACTTTAACAAAACTTACCAAGATGTATTTTAAAACTCCCTAAACTATGATCACATTGTGTTCTTTTAACTAAAAAAGAACGTATCGTTTATGTTACAAATTATGAAAGCTTAGGAAGTAATATGCAACATTTGAAAGTTTGTAAAGTAAATCTGTTTTGTTTGAATATTCTCTTAGACTCATTCATCTAGCTTTGGACTTGGGCCCAAGCCTAACAAAGAGAAAACAAAAGTTAAGAGGGTCCTCAATATGACTCCACCGGAATGAGCAAGTGATCATTAGAAGACACCAAAAACACGACATTAAGGATTATAGACAACAAACTACTAAACAATGAATTTTGTCTTATTAATTCTTCTTCTTCTTTTTTGTGTACACTATCTAGTTGTAGAGCTGCGATTACACCATGATGTACTAGGAAGGAGTGTTTAAGTCATAACACAGGTACAAAAGAAGATGAGGCTAAGGAAGAAGAAAATGCATTTTTATAAATCACTTATTGGACCCTAACATGCTTGCTACCTGTTGGCAATTATGTTTTCATACATAAAATGTAGACATATAGATTCGAGACTACCAGCAGTAGTCCTCTTAGTTTCTGATCAATAGATGGCTCTTCAATCATAGAATGTCAAACCCTTTCGGGGTAGTTTAGTGCTCAGTTGGTAGATATGTTATCAACCAGTTGGTAACACCTGGAGGAACCAAATTATTTTATGATTTTATTCTTTTAAGTGCCATTATTTTCTTTTTAATTACAGGTTTACCCCTATCATACTAATATAAGAGCTTATTACAAACTATCATTATCAGAAAAATAATGTCTTTTTGAGTTCTTAACTCAAAAACATATTCTTATCAATCTCATCATTGTAGCAAACAAATCACTTAAATTAAATTGTGCATAATATCAACTTAATCTAATTGTAGTATGGATTGAACTCAGTGAGTCATATCCAAACTAAAGGTCATATAAATCCTCAAATCCTAAATCTAAATATCCTAAAACCTTAATCCCCACAAATTGGGGCTTTTATTCCATCTATTACTATTAGTTGCAATTGACGTCCTAATGGTTGTCTCTCTAGGCACATCACTAGCATGTATACTCCAATACTTAAGTCAATTATGTGGCCTGAAGGGTGTAGAACCTTCAATATCAACCTTCAATAGAGTTTAGAATATAAAGAGAGTGCACCTAAGACCAATTTGGGGATACAAATCTTAGAGGTGCAATATGGGTATCAAGCGCATCATATGTGGGAATCTTTGTCCACGAAGGCGTCTAAGAGGTCTAATAGGTTAAAGATGGCCCCTAAGATCTAGTCACATGGACAACGATTTTCCTTAGCCAGTACTTCTTCCATCGAAATAAAGACAGAAGGGGAGTAGATCTCCTTTGGCCTGACGTAGATCCATTTTATCAGACGCAAATTTCTTAAGCAGTATGGAGATCATCCAAATAAAGACAAGTAGCTGAGATCTAGCTCCCGGACGCCATTCTAGTTGTAGCAAGGCAATTAGGAGGTACTGTCTATCAACTTGCATTCCCCAAGACTCCTCTTCCTTAAGAAATAGCTAGGCCGGAAAATAAAGTAGGTTAGGACCCTGTTGGTCGTATAAACAGTTAGGGTTTATGGGCAAAATCTACGTATAACTAAATCTATATCTAGGTAAGAGTTCATAGGGGCTATTTGCTATTTTTTCTATAAAATACAACATCGAAATATCCTAAATAAAAATTTATCTTAACCTTCCCAAATTTGAGGCACAAATTCCCTCCAAATTAAATCACATATATTTCCTTATGGTACTTGAAATCTCATCTTATATGGGTTGAGTTACAAATGAACAAGTTGAATTAGAAAATAGTAAGTACAAAGTGCTATTTAGTTTAACTAAATTTTAAATTTGGATTGTTTGAAAGATAAGTTTGCCCAAACTAAGTTAAAGTAAGTTTATTGAGCCAAATAAGTTAAAGCTTCAATTTGACTCAACATACCATTCGAGTTGCTGGAGATTGATTGAATTATCATTTGGGGGAGTTAGAAAATATGCTAACCTAAATTTAAGTGACTTGTTAGCTAATTCCCTATATATTGAAGACAAGCGACATATGATGTGAAATTGTGACGTTGGGGAAGGACAAGGTGGATGTAAGGAATTTTAATCTTGTAAATCATATCAAAATTGTTCATCGACCATTAGTGGAGCTAATTGCCATAAAAGACAAGGTGCCACATTATGAGAGTTCCCTCCTAAACCTACTTGTGACTTAGTGCTATGACATGATGGTCACCTCTTGAATTTAGGTTGGCCACTCCTAGGATCGTCATTCACTAAACATGTAAAATGATACTTATGAAGACATTGGTTTAAGGCATTCATCATCATTGGTGCAGCTTGAAATTCATTGGAATTCAAAGATCTAATATGCACAATTTAGATAATTCCAATTAAGTAACCCCCTTAAAAGTAACTATATCAATTGGCAAAATTGCAAGGCATGTTAATCAAAACAAATAATTAATAACTTTATATAGGTTATTATATTTCTTTTAGAAAATGGTCCAAATTTTAAACTCCAATCCCGAAGCCCCAACCTAGGCAAAGGAAGAAAAAAAAAATAATTGAAGAGCTTAAAATATCTTAAATTACCTACTTGAAAGCATTCAACCTTTGAAAAGCAGCTAAATGTAAAGATAAACAATGATGAAAAAAAAATCAATGAATATTACATATCATATAAGCATATATGTCATTAATGATATACAATAAAATTTTGACACGTTAAATAATAAAATGGATAATTTTTGAAAAAACTAGAGAAGGGAATTAAAAAATAATAAAAAGAAAAAAAGAAAGAAAGAAAGAAATGCAGTGAGTGAACAAATTAGAAATTGCAACTTCTTTCTTGGCCAAAGCTACGTGTAAGACGTGCTTTAATTAATCGGAAATCGGAACTATCTTTCTATGTTTTTCTTTTTTCCTACCTCCCTTTCATCGTGATCACCAATACAAATGCTAAAAATGTGGGAGTGGGACATTATTGCTCTTCATTAAACTATGATATCAAAAGTCATTTTCCGTTGATGGAGTAAAAAGTTTCAAAATAGATTGATGCTTCTGATCAAATGGGACCCCCCAATCCGAAGCAGTTTGGACGATGATGACTAGTCTTTAAGATTTATAGTACTACTTTGACACTTTACATAATCATATATCCTCTCTGACATCTACATGCAAACCTGTGATTACATAAATATTGCATGTTGTGTGGAAAATTAATATTTTTACTGTCAGACCATATGAAAATTACATTATATTGTATATATTATATTATTGAGAAATTTGGACACAAATCGAGGCATAAAAATATCATAAATATTTTTAAAAATTTTGTTAATGAGTATTATAGGATGAATTATGATATAAAACCAGTGAATATAATTATGTGTAATTAATATATTTTATGATAAATTAATTTATTACGCCATAAAAGTGGGGGAGCAAGAGAAATTATAAAGAAACGAGTTTGAAGATATATTGCTCCTATCAAATGGTTATTGGATGGATGGTGATGAAAGGTGAGGGATCCATTTCAAAATTTATTATACATTATGAGGTGCCTTTCCTTTTACACTAATAGATTTATGTAAAATGAGGTCGACAATGACTTGGGACAATTTTCGCTTGCTTATTTGCAACATGATTTTTTAATGTAGTTTTCAAGTTGTTAATACGATATGTTTGCTTGGAAGTGCTACCAAACCAAAGAAGAACATGTAGTGAACTTTCCGCTTTAAGTGATTATTAAATAATTAATTTAGTTCCAATCAATTTTCAGTTTTATCACGAGTATTTCAAGATGTTTGCTTGAGTTATAAATCTTTTCAAAACTTCTCATTAATTTTAACATTTTTTTTTTTTAAGAATCGATATATATCACAAGTGTAATGGAAATATTTTTTTTCCTTCCAAATTTTGTACTCTTTCCCCCCTTTTTTTTTTCTCCCAGAAAAGTTGATAGAACACGAGAATAAGTATATGCAATACCAGGAAAAAAATATATAATAAAAAGATGGGACCATAAATTCAAACCAAAATGTTCTAATAATATAAATGTCAACAACATTTGAAATAGAAAAGCTATATTAAGAGAGCAAAAATCAGTCCTCAACCAGATAAAACTTTTACACTAAGGGTAGAAACTACACTAAGAAAAGGGGAAAAGACAAAAAAAAAAAAAAAGAAAAAAAAAAAAAGCGTAAACTAAAGAGCGTAGAGATGGAATTGGTTGTTCAATGCTGATGAAGAAGACGATGGTCAGTGTGCGTAAATAGTAGCTTCTTTTTGTATTGTATTTAGATGAGTTTTAACTTTTTGAGAATGAAAATTAACATAACCTATCCACTTTGGATGGTAAGGTTAGGAAAGTAATGTCACATTTGTATGTACAAATATTTTGGAATGTAATGGATTAAAATTATATAAAACAAAATGAAGTCAGGATTTGAATGATAAAGCTATCAGAATTTAGACAGCTACCAAATGGATATGACGCACCACTTGATTTTATTCGACCGACAATCCATCGGATATAACATATCAGTTTAAATTAAAAAATCACTTACCATAACTCCTTATTAAAAGAAATAAATAGGAGTTGAATGATAACGAGAATACTAAAATTGCTCAAAGTGAATAATTTCTACATTAAAGAGATATGTTCTTGCATACAAGAAAGTGAAGGGTTTATATACTATTCCATTAGAGTTACTTTATATATATGAAAAGACAAAAAAAGATAATTTACAATTAGGTTACATAAAATATACTAAAAAAGGTAGAAAAGATAAAAAATATTTAGTATAAAAAAGAAAGAATCATTCTGAAATACTGTGTCAGAAGATATATATTACACATCAGGAATATGATACAACGTAGGCGAAAGTAGGAATACATTACAATTAGGAGCAGACCTGACCTGAATTAGATTGGGAGCTAATCAACCTAGTAAAAAGATCGGCTAACTTGAAGTCAAACCTAGTGATCGGTTAGGGGTGTGGCTCAACTAGTTCTAAACTGTCTTCTGGATTAGGATTTCGCTATTCGACATTAGCATGTCTGCCACACGTAAGAATATGATAAATAAGCCGATAAGAGGCTAGTTCAGGATAGGAATTTCCTTCTCAACTATGCTTAAAGCTAGCATTCTTCGTACGAGTTATTGAAGTCCTCTAGCTCGGTTTCTTGTGATCAGTTCAAGGGGTTATTCCTATCAAAATCCTTCTCAATATTTGAAAATTTCCATGAATTAAATGTAATTGAATGCATATATAATGTTATTTTGTTAAAAACAACCTGATTAGTGGATATTATAATTGGGTTAAATATTAAATAAGTAATTTTAAGTAGTAATAATTAATTGATGCAAAGTGGAATCTCCATTCAAACCAATAAATGTAGAATCAAATCCCCTTTAAAACTAGAATAACCATTTTTAAGGAATCGTAATTCTATTATTTAAGAATATTTCTAAATATGAGAAAGAAAATAAAATGCAAATTCTCAATTTCTTTAAGAGTTTATCCTACATATCAAATGTAACATAAAATCATGAAAAAACCAATGCCTTACCCAAGAAGTAAAAGTAATTTCTAAAGATAAATTTAAATAAAGATATATTCTTTCAATTCCTCCTTTTAATCCATTTTTCTTAAAATAAGCATCAACTTTTCTCTGATTATTAGACATCTTCTTTCAAAACTTTTTTGTTAAATATTTATGTTCAAATCTTAAATTATAATCGAAATAAATTATTTATTTCCTTTTTAGTTGGCTAAAAATTCCTCACATGGAATTATTCGTAATTAGTTTGAGAAAATTAAAAAGAAAAATCAAACTTGATTTGACAACTATGGATAAAATATACTCAATCAAATGGTATCCTATCTTATTAAACATCTTTATTTTATGTTTTCCATCCGGTGCAATAATTTTGTCTTTTTGTGTAAAATATATTTTGGGCACTAATTCCTTGAAATAATTTGTCAGAAAATTAAATTTAAAAAAAAAAGTTACTGTTAGGCAATACATTAGGAGAAACGGTTTCAGAAAAGAGTTTGGCCATTAAGAATAATGTACTAATTTTTACTGCCATTTTCGGTATGTAGCCAATAACAGGTCCATTATTGGTATTGGCACTCCTATGCGGATTGAGCTGCTTAAAAGACAAATTAAGTGCAATAATGATAACTCGCATTGGTTCATTTGTGCTGACGACCTCATTACCCTTGTTATTAAACAACAGTCTTTATTGGCTGCGTGAGGATCCGTATTGAAACTGTATATTTTAGGAGTCTGGAAGGTTTATGTTTTCTTCCATTTGAATTTTTAGTTTTGTTGGTTTCCTTATCTTGTTTGAATCTTTCCATTAACTCCATTAAAATGCTATCGAGAGTTAAAACTCGTCAATTTTTTATAAGCCCAAAGTAAGCGATTTAACTAAACAATATTATTAAACAAATTAAATTAAATAATATATTTAAAAATATATAAAAACTACAAAAGGAATCCTTTGGTGGTATGGTTAGCCAATCGCCCCCTTTGGGGATGTTGTGAATTTCCTCGTATGAGTCTGGTTTGTCATGCAACCAATCATTATGGTGTGTGATCCATTTGAGGTGGTGGAAGCCAATTTTGCAATGCAGTGATTGAAAATAAATAAATAAATTAGAAAAGTTGGTATGTATCTTATTTTTCGTTTTTCTGATAACTTTTTTTTTTTTTTTTGTTAGTAACACAAACAGAGTTTTCATGCATTTTTATATGATGTAATTAAATACAGATACACAAGTGAGATGTGCAAAAATCATTTCAGTCTTTTTGCAAGGGTTACAATGGAAAGTACTTTGGTGACAGTCGAAGCGCCTAAACATGAAATTTTTTATACTTTTCAATATTGCTTATATATATATAAAAAAAAATGGAGTAAACAAAAGTTGAAAGTTTTCATTTTTTTTTTAATTCCCTCATTTTTCAGGTAGCAAGTAAATTAAAATCAGGAGATTTTACAATTTTTTTTTCTATTATGATGAGATCGATCTCACTCTTTGTCTCAATATTTATTTCTATTTTTTAAAATTCGAACGGTTGAATTTATAATTTATTTGATGATCAGATTTAAATAAATATAAATTAAAGATAAGATAAATAATAAAATTGATCTAGTAAAAAATAAGAATTGGCTAATAGAAAAATTCATCAAAAGCACGTGTAACACCGTAAAATCCATTCAACCAAAGTAGGAGGAAAAAAAAATAGATAGACCTCTCATTAGTCACTTATAGTAATATTCTTTATTAAAAGTACAGTAATAAGATAAATAAAATCATACACTTTTTAATGCAAAAATATACGGTTTATTTACTTTATATATAACATTATTAATTTTATATATTATATTATTAGTAGAAAATATTATCCTGATAGTTAACAATTAACATTATGGTGTACCTCTTTATTGCTCCTAAGTGTTAGGATACTTTTGCAAATCCCATAGCGAGGAGGGAAAAAAGGGGAAACAGAGCAAGAGAGAGAGAGAAGAAAGAAGACTGAGGGGCCAGGATGAAAGTGGCAGAGGAAAAGCTGCCCACGATCAGAGGAACAGAACAGAGGTAAGGTAAGTAAGCCTAAATACGTTTGCAGGAAAGAGAACCCCTGCTTATAAATACGTGTTTGCAAAGACAAAAACAAATGAGATTGGGATTCGTGAAAGAGACCATCTCTGCCGGGATATCTATTGATCAATATTTTTCTTATAAAAAAATTAATATTTTAGAAATGCGATTTTATTGGATAAGTAGACAGGCATGGAAATCAAATGTTCTTGATTGAACCGAGGTGGTTTAACTTTTCTGACACATGCTGATCGGTTTTCTGCAGCCACCAAATCGCTTGTTGCTTTAATTTCGCGTTTAATGTTTTTCTTGGATCAACAATATGAAATATATGATTTATTAGCATTTATAACAACTCGAAAATAAATAATATGGAAGTAAAACGGTACCTTTCACCGTAAAGATGAATTTTTCTTAAATAAGGGTTTGGGTTAATTGTAAAAAAAGTACCCTTTAATGGATATTCTCAGGAATCTCACAAGGATCGTAAAAGAAAAAAAAAAATTATACTTTTCAATATTAATTATACCACGTAAAAGATTCTTTAATAAGTCATCATTTTAGAGTATTTCAAAGCAGTCATTAGTATTTTAGTTGCAAAACATACTAGACTATTTGTATTTTCTAACTTTAAAATCTTGTATTATCAATAAAATAAGAACTTTAAATACTTGCGTTACTATTCTTTTTAGTATATGAATGTTGATAGAAGTCTTTAGACATAGGTTTCATAGGTCTGTCCAGACCTGACACGCCTCATCATATAGGACCTATCATCTTAAGCTCAAGCCTTAGGTCAAACTTAATTAGGCCCAAAAGACTCTTCAATGACTCAAAGACATTAGATAAGGATAAGAGATCAAGTCAACGATTGCCTCCAACATATGTGAGACATGTTGAACACCATAAGCCCACTCTCTCATACTTGCGGAAGAGGATTCCGCCCACTAACTGTCCTCCAATTGCTGGCGTCACTCCACTATAAATACCAAACCACTGCCTAACGGTAAACTACTTGACACTTTGCGCATCTAAACTTATCTATTACTTTCAAGCATTCCTTACTCTTCAAAATACACCTTGCTAACTTAAGTATAGAAATGGTCACGCTAAATAACACCCCTAGTATCCCCTCATAGTGTTCTATTTTGTAGGCTTACTCAACGTACAAAGCCTAATTTTTACCGACAAATACCTTAAGACAACATTTGCCATCGCGTGTAGGAAACTGAATTCCTACATAAGAAACCCCAAACATACTTAACATATTCCCTAAACGCAATTCTTAAATATCATGTCTCACCACGACAAACAAGAGAACCACTAGTTCGTGGATAACCAACCCTCGAGGAACCGGCCCTTCCCAAGGGGAACATTGGAGGAGCGCCTAGATCGTACGAAACGCCTAATTGAGAAGTTAGCTGCTCAAAATAAACTATTTTGCGCTTGCTTCGAAAAAGTTAAGAGGTACAACACACATACCCACCCCTCACCCCCACTCCGAAGCTTTGGATTCCCACACTAAGAAAAATAACCACTAGTAACAGTAACAGAATGGTAAAGATCAACAACCAGATCTCCCAATGCAACACCAACTAAGCTTGTGACCAGTTGTAGACGAGCCTTAGCTGGAAATGAACAAGCAGCCGACTCCCAAGGAGTACCGGCGAACTCTACAATACTTTAAGCTCATTTGGTAAATGACATCTACCTTAATGAGCTTCACATAATAGTGAGGAGGCTCTCCTAGCAGTAGGGGAACAAGGCCAATGGCAACGCTGAGCTGGTCGCTAATAACAAGACCCTTTTTACTAGGGGTGTCGAGGATGAAGTGTTGCCCTCTAATAGCAAACTTTCATCCCTAGACCAATATAATGGCATAGGTAACCCTGATGATCACTTCCTCCACTTCCGCATCCTTATAAACTTCCATAGTCATAGGGACATGATAATGTGCAAAGCTTCTTGGGCACTCTAAGGGAAGTAGCTTGAATGTGGTTCAACCACCTCCTCGACAATTGTATCAGCTTCTTTGAAGAGCTAATGCGGAAGTTCAACCTTCACTTCAGGGCTAGCAAGCCCCCGTCAAGGACACATCATCCTTGTACCTAACAAAGCAAAGCGAAGGTGAATCTATACGTGATTATGTAGCCCGGTTCAACAATACTGCGGTCGAGATCCCTCAGTTAGACAAAGGCGTTGCTATCCATACCGCTCAACTCAATATCTGACCTTCAAGAGACTTCTTCCGATCGCTTACGAAGAGCAAGTTGAAGACCTTAACCGACTTCTGGAATAAGGCCCATAAGTACATTGACCTGGAGGACAACATTCGCATTAGGCGCAAAACCAACCATGAGAGATTGAGTGGAAAACAGGATAAGGAAAAATTATTCGTGAAGGATCGCCTCGGTGGAAGAATGCTAGGCATATCAAAGGAGAAGGGCTTGGGAAAGAAGAAGTGTCCATCTTAGCAAGACCATCTCCCTCTCCCTATCTATACACAATATACCCCTCTAAATAGACCTATTTCCTAAATGTATTTCGAGGTGAAGTACAGGAACATGCTGTAAAAACCCCTGAAAATGAAGTGGAACCCTAGCCATCAAAACTTGGATAAGTACTGCCAGTTCCACGGTAACTACAACCATCCCACTAACGAATGTTTACAGCTGAAAAATGCAATCGAATATGCCATTCAATAAGGCTTCTTAAATAAATATGTAGCTCAACCAAAGAATAATGACCATTCCAATGAAGATGAGGACCAAACACCCTGGAGGTGGTAGACTAAGGGTGCAAGAGTAGAGCAGAACACTGATCACTACGACGACCATGCCTCTAATGACGTCATCAACATAATAGTTGGGGGGTCATACCCTAAGAGCCATCCAAGCACCAGTAACTCAGTTAATGCCCCGTCCAAGGTACTGGTAGTAAGGGAAAAGGGACAAAAGCTGGATACTTCTATCTCCTTCTTCGATAAAGATATGGAAGGAGTAGATACCCCCCAATCAGGACGCCCTGGTAATAAGGGTGAGGATCGTAAATTTCATGGTCCTAAAAATAATAGTAGACACTGGTAGCTCCACTAATTTTCTCTTCCTCTACACATATGAGAGGATGAAGAAGAAGCTACTAATCAAGATGAAGCTATACCACTACAACATGATCGGCTTTAATGGAAGTACTATATGAGCTAAAGGGATCATCACTCTAGACATGGAGCTTCGCGATGACGACTACATAGCACGATGACTAGTGGAGTTCATCATGATAGACTGCCCTTCCCCCTACAACACTCTCCTGGGAAGATCAAGTCTAAATGTGTAAGAATATGTAGGTGTAATAAAAAAAAAATTGGGGTAGGAATATGTAGGTGTAATAAAAAACTCTAATGAGAGCTATACATTCGGGTTGCCGAAGGCGATGAAGTCTTTGCTCTAGAAATCAACCTATAGGAGAAGCTGGAGGGGAGCGCTTAGCCAGGTGAAAAAATTGAAGACGTCCAGATCAATTCCTCTCCCGACCAAACCACGAAGGTTGGGATCGAGAGTCCTCCCTAGGTGAGGGACAAAATTATTACCCTCCTACGAGCTAACTCAAATAAGTTCACTTAGTCGACATCAGACATGCCTAGGATCTCACCCAACCTAGCTACCCATAGCCTCAATATTAACTCCACCATGCGACCTGTCAAGCAAAAGAAGAAGCACTTCGCTCTAAAGAGACAGGCCGCGATTGAGGAAAAAGGCATAGAAGTTGCTCAAGGTCTACTTCATGAGGGAAGAGAAGTACCCAACCTGGCTCGTAAATGTAGTGTTAATCAAGAAGAATACTAGGAAGTGGCGTATGTGTGCTAATTATACTGACCTCAACAAAGCTTGCCTAGAAGATTGCTTCCCTTTCCCAAGAATCGATCAACTCATCAACTCCACCTTGGGATATATCCTATTAAGTTTCGTGGATGCCTTCTCAGAGTATAACCGAATTAAAATAGACCCTAATAATAAAGTTCGCACCTCTTTTATCATCGACTACGGCACATGCTGCTATACAGTGACGCCGTTCAATCTAAAAAAGGCTAGGGTCACGTACCAATGGATAGTGATAAAATTATTCAAGCCCTAAATCCGGTACAATATGGAGGTTTACGTCGATGATATGATTGTCAAAAGCACGAAGCCAAGCAATCATGTCAAGGCCCTCTAAGAAGCCTTTAACTAAATGCGCACACAAGACATGAAGCTGAACCTCCAAAAATACGTTTTCAAGGTCAATTCTGGCAAATTCCTAGGCTTCCTGATCACCCAAAGAAGTATTGAGGCTAATCCCAAAAAGATAAGCACCATTAAGGGGATGAAGACCCCTACCTCAATCTGAGACGTGCAGAAGCTCAGTGGCATGATGGTCCCATTGAGCAAGTTCATCTTAAAAAGCATGGACAATTCTTCAAAATCTTGAAAAATCCAAAGGGTTTTAAACGAACCCTAAAGTACACTGCTACCTTCCAACATTTCCTTACATACCCATTGATCCTCGCTAAGCCTATCCAGGGGGAGCATTTATTCCTGTACCTGGCCATGAGCGATCGAATGCTCTTTTCTATGCTGGTCAAAGCACATAGAAGAGAGCATAAGCCCGTATGCTATGTTAGCCATATGCTCCTGGGGCCTGAGGTCAGCTACACCCAGTTAGAAAAATTTGCCCTGGTTGTCATCATCTTAACACGTTAGCTAAGGCCTTACTTCCAAGCACATTAGATTATCATGCTCACAAATCAACCGTTGTGCATTATGCTACAGAAGCCTGATGCTTCTGGACAGATGATGATGTATGAAATGGAGATAAGTGCATACAAAATCTAATACCACCTATGAGCGGCCTACAAGGCACAGGTGCTGGCCAATTTCGTAGTAAAATACACAAGAAAGACAGAAGCACCCTTAAGTAAAGATAAACCGGTGTGGACTCTCCATATCGACGAATCATCTACCTTGGGGGGTAAAGGTACTGGTCTCATTTTGATGGACCCATATAAGGTCATGGTCTGCTACGCCCTCAAATTTGGGTTCAATGCTAACAACAACGAATCCAAGTATGAGGCTCTCATTGCTGGTCTCAAGTTGCCCAAAGAGATCGGCGCCAAACACTTACAGGTCTTCTTGGACTCTATGTTAGTCGTCCAATAAGTTCAAAGCAAGTATGAGGCTAGGGACGATACAATGGCAAGGTACTTAGAAAAGGCGAAGAGCCTTTTGGCTGAATTTCTTTCGTGGAGCATCATAAAGATCCCTTGACTCAAGAATTCAACAGTTGGTTAGCTATCCAAACTTACCTCCATTAGGATATAAAAACTGGAGGTAAAGGATAGGAAGATCTTCATAGAATACCTACCGAAGAAGAACATAACTCCAGTCTCAACTGAAGTCTTGAAACTGACAATAGTAGCATTAGAGTCGAGCTAGATGGATCCCATCTAGAGTTATTTGGGGTAAGGTATGCTCCCAAAAGACAAGAAAGAGGCAAAAAAGCTCATATATTACGCCACCAACTACACCCAAGTAGATGGCACCCTATATAGCAGAGGCATCAACCTCCCTTCGCTAAAATTTCCTTGAGAAGGTGAAGGCCTACGCGTCACGGAATAGCTGCACGCCGAAGTGTGTAACAATCATATTCAGTCCTAAGCCCTCTACTTCTGGGCATTATAGCTCAGGTATTATTAACCTACCATGAGGTAAGATGCCAAAGTTGTAGTCTAGAAGTACTCGCAATGCTAGAAGCATGCCCTTATCAGTCATGCACCCCTTACCAGTCTCCAACCTCTAACCAGCCCATAGTCGTTTGCACAATGGGGTATCAACATCCTTGGGGCTTTCCTAAAGGCTTCAAGAGGTCGAGAGTTCATCCTAGTCGCCGTCAACTACTTCACCAAGTGGGTCAAAGCTAAAACAATAGCCAAAATCATGAAGAGAAGTGTTGAGTCTTTCATTAGAAACAACATCCTCTCACGGTTTAGGTTTCCTTATACTATTTTCATAGACAATGGGCGATAGTTTGACAACCACAAATTCAAGGAAGTTTATGCCAAACACTACATCATGCTACACTTCACATTGATTGCCCATCCCCAATCAAAAGGGCAGGTAGAGGTAGCCAACCAAATCATCCTAAATAGCTTGAAGAAACGAGTGGACCAAGCTCGTAACATTTAGTTAAACAAATTACCAAATATTATGTGGGGATATAGGACCACCCACCAAACTTCCGTAGGTGAAACGCCCTTTCGCCTGGAGTTTAAGTCTAAGGTAATTCTCCTGATTGAACTTAAACTCCTTAACATTTGAACTTAAAGCTTCAATGCCACCCTTAATGAGTCCCTACTGCAAGCCAGTGTCAATACTATTGAAAAGATTCAAGACCTCGCTACGGCTCAAGTAACTGCATACTAGCACTAAGTCGCCTGATACTATGATGAAAAGGTCAGGATAAGGAATTCAAGATTGGCAACCTAGTTTACAGGAAGTTAGAGGCCACTAGCTTATAAGAAAGACAAGGCAAGCTAGCCCCCTATTGGGAAGACTCGATTAGAGTTAAGGAAAACTTAGGTAATGGAGTATATAAACTAGAAAGATTAGATAAGGAGGTCATCCTACATGCATGGAATGCCAATAACCTTTGACTTTACTTTAATTAACATATTACTATATAAATCATTTCATAATAATGAATGGAGATTACATTTTATAATTGTTGTCTACCGTTCTCTCTCTCTCTCTCTCTCTCTCATCGTCCCAGCCCACAAAAGGTGAACGGACCCACTTATTGGGTAGTTTGGAACGCTACCTACTTGACCTCTTTTCACGCCCAGAAGCGGCAGAGTTGTAACAGCCCCGCCATGTAAACCATTCTAAGATAGAAGTTGACCTTACAACCGCTATCTCATACCTGATCTACATAAGGCATCCACGACTAACCCGCTTTGAAGTAAACGATTTGTAATTTAAATAAATCATTTACCTAAGAAAGTGAGAAAATATATATATACATTATAATTTAGTTATTATAATTAACGTTTACAATGTTTCACTGTAATATATTTCCTAGTTATTAAATTATTCAGGAATGAAAAATTCTAAAATAAAAACTTAGACCTTAAAAATATATGTTTGTTCTTCAAATGTTTTTCCTCACTCCCCAAGATCCAGTATTTGCTAGCTTTAAAGTAGTTGCTAGCTTTAAAGTAGTTATAAGTTGCTTCTTAGCCAACACCTGCACAACGTCTATAAGGATGTGAGCAACCACAACTCAATAAGTTAGGATGGAGGACTTAAAACTATACCATAAACATAACAAGGTTACCGACGAACTTATTGGGCATAATGCATGTTCAAGCAAATGCCATCGTACGATGTTGTCCAGCTCGTCGTGAGATTAGAGAAATTGCGGCCACTCTAATCCGGGTTAAGGAGTTATCGTTAATGTAACAGCTCATGACTAAACCCAAGCTTATGCAATGAAGACACCGCTTCCCCCGCGACTACCTTCAAACCATTGACTTCACCCTTGCTGCGATCTCCTCTCCTATTACTTAATTCGACTAAGGATGAACATGTTCAAGCAAATGCCATCGTACGACGTTGTCCAGCTCGTCGTGAGATTAGAGAAATTGCACCCGCTCTAATCCGGGTTGAGGAGTTGCCGTTAATGCAATAGCTCATGACTAAACCCAGGCTTATGCAATGAAGACACCGCTTCTCCCGCGACTACCTTCAAACCATTGACTTCACCCTTGCTGCGACCTCTTCTCCTATTACTTAGTTCAACTAAAGATGAAGAAGGAACCATTATGTAATCCTGCGCTATCCCTTTCGAAGGGGTTGGTATTTAACCGGAGAATCCTAAATTTCCCCTAATAAGTTGCCATGCAGGTCCGATTATGATTACAGGTCATATATTTGATTAAGTCCAGTTTAGAGTGATCAATCATTTCATACAAATCATACAATACAAGCTAGAACAACAAACAGAATCATAGCATCACTCATAATCAAGCACATGCACACAACCAACTATCTAACAAGTACAACCAGGTATAAACTCAACCCTCCCAAAAACAGTAACATATTAATCCCAACTTACCTGGACTCCTCACTCAGTCACTCGTGGTCCAACTTGCTTAGGCCGTCACCAATCATCCCGATAACACAAACATGGTTTCAATTTTTCATATAACTATTATAGGTTGGTTTTATCCTATAACGCTTATTGTTATGTTTTGTTTAGGGTTTTAGGGTTTAATATATCCAGTTATCTAGGTTCTCAAATCTTTTACAATTATTCTGAGTTTGGGGCCAAGTTCGAGTTCAATTTCCACATCGATTTCTAAATTTGGTTCTACTTCAATTTCTAAGTATTGTTTTATACCCAAACTCTAGAAACTCGTTTCAACTCATAATGCGAAATTAATCACATTACTTCTAGTTATCCTAAATACTATAATTACCCCTAGTCAGTATTTTATTATACCCGGTATACTTAAATCCTTAATAGTGTACTGAATTTACTCTTGATGTGAGAAATTTTTACGTTTTTCAAATAATTACATAAATTCAAAGTTTCTATCAGATTTATTAGACATCCCTATTATTTATATAATATCAATTTTTGTCCTAATATTTTCTATTTATTAAATTTCCAATAATTGCATATTATGTACTATCACTTATCATATACATAATATACATCTAATATTTCTATCACTCTAATTACCATGTCCCAACATCAATTATCATTTCAAAATGTTTAAATTTATCCTAAATTAGATTTTACACCTAATTACCCTAATTTACAAAATTAACTTAAAATTTACTATTTTTCCCTATTACTTATTTACTACATAATTAACTTAATAATTACATTTAACACCCTAAATGCTATAAGTATCATACTTCATCAAATTTCAACATCCTAAAACATATAATTATTCACTAAATCAGTAATTAACTATTTAATTACTTAATTAACCCTAAATTACCCATTTTATGCTTCATTTTAAGGCCTAAAAATTATCTAAAAAATTTTGAAAATTAATTTTTGAAAACGGGCTTCATAGCACTGTTCTATGTCATTTAAGTAGTCTATACAAAAATTTTGGGCTCAAAACTACACTCCTAAGATCATTTATTTCTAAACCATAACATGCTCGGTTTTGCATGATTTCTTAAAGACCATATATTACACGACATATTTTCATAAAAATAATATTTTTCCTAAAAACTAGATACAAAAATATTTCAGAATAACAAAATTCATAATTTTTTAAGAATATTTACTATTTTTACAAAATTACAAAAAATCGGGTTGGAAATCGAACTCACCAATTTGGGTGGCTCCGGCCACCATCAGTGGCCATAGGTGTGTCGGCCCACCTGGGCATTGCCACCACTGTATGGTGGTGGTGGCCGTTCACTCCCAGCTGCTCGTCGGGTTTGGGTTCTCCTTAGAAATCTTAATTGCACAGATTTTTTGTGATTTTTTTCTATATCCCTAATTTACTATCAATTTCACCTCTCTCTATTTTTCTCACTCTCCAAACTGACCAAATGAGCTTCTGAAATTTTCTTACTATTTATAGAGTGTTAGGAAAATTATTGTGCATTAATTAGACAAGACAATTACCTTATCCTTTCTTTTTTCCACTTTCTATTTGTTACATTTTAATTGGTTGATTTTGTTTTTTCAATTCCAGATTGCCACACCTCATTTCTAGATTTTTCCTCATTTTCGTGATTTCTCCTTAATTAATTATGAATTTTCTTTAATTATTTATTATCGTTTTAGCACATTTCGCGTATTTTAAGCAATTACGCTATTTCTACCTCCATGTAAATTCATATATAGTACAAATAAATATTACTAAATATTATTTAGATCATTTTATGATTTTTAATATATTTATAATTTATCTATAGTGATTCGTCAATTATCGGAATGCATTTTATACATTTTCAATAAATAACAAGTTATATACTTAAAATTTGGATATTTTATATTTTTTTATTTTATTGCTTATTTTCTTAAATTTGAACTTACGGGATCATTTTACTAATATTTCTAGCTTTACTTATAATTTAAGCTCGATCGGATCTTTTAGCCAATCGAAACCCTAAGTGATTGGTTGTAGGACTTATACCTCCTAGGGTAACTTCGGCAAGGGAAAACACTCCTTATGTAAAGGAACTCTCACTTTCCAGGCAAGTTAGAAAGCCACCAACCTAATCCCCCTCGGGGTAATCTTAGTAAGGGGAAATACCCCTTATACAGAAGAACTCTCATTTTTTGGGCAAGTTAGAAAGCCACTAACTTGACCCCCTCGGGTAACCTCAGCAAGGGGAAATGAGTAGGAAAAGAAGTACAAGGAAAATAAAACTATTGCTTAGGATTAGCTAACTTCGACAACTCAGAAAAGTTTAAGGCTTCAATCTACTCAAAGTGTTAATCCATCCCTAGCCTTTGAGGAAGCTGGCTTTGGGCTGAAGTAGAGCCTAAAGGTTGTATACGAAGGTCAGTAGGAGGATCATCCTAATCTTGATCACCTTGAGAAGCACCCTTAGAGGTAACCTCTTACTGAGCTGTGGGGGCAGAAGTGGATGTAAAAGCACCTTACCCAGCCCCAGCAATAGAAGGGGTGCCTTGGACTTAGCAAGCCACTTGAGTAGCCTTCCTCTCATGCTCTATGGCCTCCCTTTTCTCCCTAAAGGTGGAGGAATCCAAAAAACTCAGGAAACTCAGGTCACAGTCCGAATAATGGAAGAGTACCCCTCTCCTTATGAAGCGGACAGAATCAGTAGATAAGTCTTCCAGCTTGTCCAACTACTCTTCCGTCTTCCGATAACCGGTGATGGCTTTCTTTGCGACAGCATCACTAAAGACCTCCTCACTCTCCATTTTAGAGATGATCTCCTCCATCTCTAAAACTCTCCCCTATAGCTCTTGGACTTGTTGTTCTAACCTCACCCTCAAACAGGCTAACTCCAAGGAAGTGGCTTTGATATTGTCGCACTTAGACGCCTTCATCGCCAACTCAGTATGTAACTTAGCAACCAATACCTTCGGCTCAGTATTTTCCCTCTCAAGTTAGGCCTTAGTCTCCCTCTCCTTGTCTAATCTTTGAGAGAGGTAAGCTTTGGTCCTCTATTCATCCTCAAGCTAAGCCTTTTGGTCATCGGCTTTCTTGGTAACCTTTTCGACAGCGTCTCTCTCCCGTTCTACATCCTTCAGCCACCCTTAATGCCCAGCCACTTGCACGTAAGAGGGACATAAGCGTTGGTTAACTTTGGTGAATTTATCCAAATATATACTAGTAAAGGACTCTACCTTTCGTAGGTCATTCGATGCCTTATGCAATGCCACCCAAAAACCCTTTACCTCTTTCCAAGCAACATTGTACTTGCTTAGTTGAAGCAACACTTGGCCATGGTACTGTAAGGAAGCACAAAGCCTAAGTTAGTTCGATGATAAGGGTAAAGTACATGAAAGTAAAATAAGTGAAGGCTTACTTTCCGTATCAGCATACTTAAATGGCCCGCCATCTCCACAAGGTCGCCCCTTCTTACCTTGGACAACTCTTTGAGGACAGCTCAATCACTAAGGGTATAAGACCCCAATGAGGCTTAGTATCTGAGAGTCAAATGCCGCGACATAAAGTCATTAGCCCAAACCTCCCACTTTGGCCTCAAGAGCTTTCTCCTGACCCTCTTCATCTCAACCTCAAGAGCTTAGCTTAGGAGCTTTTTGTTTTAGGAGACGTACGGAACTTTCTTGAATAAGTTTGGCTCAATCCCTAGGAATCTGAACTTATTGAAGATGTCAAAAAACTCATCTCCAAGTTCATCTATACATTTACAGGGATGAGCTTCCGGCTACTTAAACCAGGTCATTTGGCTCAAGGGCACCCTCACTAGAGGCCTTTGCTTCTTAGCCCCAAGTGTCACCTCCCCAAGTGTCTTAGGAACCTTCCTCTTCTATCTTGCCACTTCAAGCAAGCCTCGGCCATCTCTTCTTCCCTCCCCCCAGGAGCGACAATCATTTCGATATCCAACTCCTCAGTATCTGATACAAATTAGGCTAAGGATAGACAAGACTGGTCGTCGAGGTAAGTCTGATCCTATCAAAGGAGTGAAAGATAAAGTGGATTTAGTGAAGGTTTTAACGAATCCGTGAGCTACTTAACTGGATATGATGCACCAGCTAGATTCTACACGGACCTAAGACTCGCCAAATGTGACACACTGGTCCAAGTGATAAGATTGCTTATCACATTCCTTACTAAAAAGATTGATAAGAGCTAGTAAGGGAGAGAGAGAGAGAGAGCTTTCCAAGAGAAAAGACTCAAAATGGGTTTTTCATTAATCTTTTGTCTATCTATGCATTGTTACAAAAGCTGCTATTTATAATACGTTATAAACCCTAGTGGCAAGACTATAAATAATATACAATACCTTAAACCCTAAAGAATTGGGCCCATAAATAAAATAAAGATAAACATGTACAAAAATAAAAAACAGTGCATTTTATAAGGAGAAGTCGGCATGTGGTCATTTGGTATGCCTTGGAGATAGTCTTGTAGTGCTTGGCCGAAACACTAGAGAGGTCAGCCCATAATTGCAAAGTTATGAAGTTAGTCGGTAATAGTTTCTCCGGGCTATGCCAAGTGGATCTAACCCTCGGTAACGTGATCTCTTGGCCACTAAGTCGACAACAGACTTTAGTTAAGTGAATCCAACTCTTAGAAACATGATATCTCGACCTGTCAGTAAGAATGATGCCAAATAAGTAATTGGTCAAGCATGGGCGAAGATCAATTGTTGTCTCAACCTTCTGTTTCTCAACACCCTATCTATGAGAAATAGGTCATTTGGCTCAATAGGCAGAATGAGTTGGCAAGTAAATGAACTCGACCTTGGTAGTCAGGTTAGGTCAATACCTCGAAGCCCATCAGTGTCGGTAGGCTCGTCCTCCATAATAATAGGCTTGGTAATGGAGATGAAAGCACGAAAATTAAGTACCATGCCTACAGGCTTCACAGCCAATGGCTTTGCCCAAGGAACGATAGGAATCCCTTGAGGAACAACCACTGGTCAGACCCTGCTAGTCTCCCCAACCCTTGACTTTACCTGCATTACCTTACCCTTTGGATTAGACGCCTTAATCCTTACTTGCTAGTGACTCATCAGCGGGTCTACGGAAGGATCGGGAACCCTAGTGGCCAAATTTTCGCCTACAAAAACATATCGAAACAATAAGGAAAAAGGAAAATGAAGCAAAAACAAAAGAAACAACTACTACCACTCACCGACTCTGCTATAATCAATACAGACAAGGAAGATCCTTCGTTTTATAAAAAGACTTCGAACAAAGCATCTCTACACTAGCACAACAAACAAAAGCGTTCACAAAAAGAATAAACCTATACCTTCTGCCCATTTCTTTACCACAGCTTTCTTCATGTTAAGGAAAAGCTCAAAGATCGGATGCCAGAAGTATCTCTCTACAGTCTCTGCAGCATTTATCACTTAGTTATGTTTGAAGGCCATAAAAGCCTGAATCTCCTGTATAGCCTCTGCATCACTGAGACCAAGCCCCTTTTGAGTGTTGGTTTGGACTAGCTCAACCCATCATGTCCAAAAATATGTTCCTCAAGCAGATTAACCACCACGTAGTCATCCTGCCAACCCTTTACTGAATCAGTAAGGCCATAGAACAGTTTTTTTCTAAGACGAAGTTGGAGGTATGGCTACTCCTCAATGCTTTTCCACATGTAAAAGTGGTTAAACAGCTCGAGAGTGACCTTTATCACCAAATATTTGTAAAGTACCTGGAAAGCCTTCAATAGCCTCCACTTATTGGGAAGGACCTATGTCAGACTATATTGGTAAAAGTTGAAGAGCTCTTTCTCAAAGCTACTAGGAGGGAGGTGTTACCCAAACTCCAAACACTGCAAAGCACCTCCCTAAAAGCAAGGCCACCGGCTCATCCCTACTTAGCAACCAAATCTGCCACCTAGGGATCACCTCAACAATGAAGTTGCTCAAGATCCAACTGAGGGTAGATGGCTTACTCTTACTTACCTAGCCGCTAGGGCCCTTACCGATCCTAAGCACATCGAATAAATCCTTAGGAGGGAGGAAAATGCATATACATCTCTTGGGATGGCATTAATGAGCCTAGCCCTGTCCAGTGCCTCTACTGCCATCCTAGTGGAGTCGTCAAGTTGTGCCAACGACGACACTTTGTCTTCTCTTGTAAGGGAAGTGATCACTCCTTGTAGACTCGGAGTCAGACAACTGTGACAGGTTCGAACTCTTCTCACCTGTATTAGCCGACATGGTTATGAGAGGTGATGAAGAAGATCAAAATTTGCAGAGTTCTCGAAGAAGTTTGATGCAGAAGAGTGAATTTTGTAGTAATAAAATAGAGAGATTGCGGAAAAGTAATCTTTCATTGTAATTGTGCTATTTATAAGCCAAGCATTTAGGAAACTGCATAAGTAGTTATAGGGATTTTCATAAGCATAGATCCCTTGAAATGCTGCAGGATAAACACGTAGAGTCAGTTTTGATCAGACAGTCACCTTTAAAAGGCAAAACACATATTGCTGTACGCTGGCCTGCAAAGTAGGACACCTATCACATCACATTAAATGCTTTGACAATAAGTATGGTAGGGTCAGAATTTGAAAAGTTTCTTCTACAAGAAGTTTCCCCAAGGTCCCTCTAACTGCCATTTGGTTAACACCCTAGAAGTGTGGCATCCTAGATCAAGTAATTATGCCTATTCGGTCCATGATGAGCTCAGTTCAGTTAAGCTTACTTAGCGCCTCAGATCGCCTACCTAATGCCCTAAATTCTGTACCTCAAGATCAACCACCCAGTTGGATTCGAAGGCATCTAACTCTGACACTCCAACTAAAGCACCATGCTGTTAGAGTCTTCAACACTTCACTTCGGACTGGTTACTGACACCTCGGCTGTTCCCACCTTAGCCAATTCCGCCTCAGCCAGCAACCATCTTGAGCATCATCTCTCGACCTTTTACTTACCCAAACCTTCATCCTCACCACTTCAACATTGCAACGCTAACTCGTGCTCTCCCAAGTCAAATCAACTATACACGTAAGTAGCCCATATATCCCTCCTCCTTGCTTTCACATTGACAACAAAACTGTGGAGAAGAGGGAAGGCAAGTGTTGAGAGGACTCTTTAGACATGAGTCCCTCAGGCATGTCTAGATCTAACACACCTCACCATGTAGGGCTTACTACCCTGGGCTCAAGCCTTACGCCGAACTTAACCAAGTCCAAGAGGCTCTTCAATGACTCAAAGACACTGGATAAGGATAAGAGACCAAGTCAACAATCGCCTCCAGCATATGTAGGACATGTTAGACACCACGAGCACACTTTCCCATACTTATGGGAGAGGATTCCACCCACTAACTGTATTCCAACTGCCAGCGCCACTCTACTATAAATACCAAACTACCACCTAACGGTAAATTACTTGACACTTTGCGAACTTAAGCTTACCTATTGCTCTCAAGTATTCCCTACTCTTTAAAACATCTTGTTGACTCAAGCATCGGAATGGCCTCACTTAATAACACCCTGGCATCCCCTCACAGTGTTCTATTTTACAAGCTTACTCACCGTGCAAAGCCCAATCTTTACCAATAAATACCTTAAGATGACAATGAGTTTTCACAAGCTTTTAATTTGGAACTTGTTTGTTAGTCCTGTCTACACGATTTTGGATTTTTAAAAGAATAAAGTTTGAAGAAAATATCAAAATATGATTGGTTAAGTAAAACTTTTGAGTTAATTAGCCTTTACATGACTATGGCTCACAAAATAATAATACAAGAAAAATAACACGATAGCTCATATTATATAATTGGGTGAAAAGTAACATAGATATAAAGTTAGTAAAAATCCATAACAACTCGGAAGATTCTACAGTCCTATCCATTAATTTGACAAAATCGGTCATGCCTATCATCTCACTATTCATTTCCATATTTTTAAATATGAATCATTAAATTTACAGTTTGTTTAATAGTTCAAATTTAAAAATAATCAAATAAAGAATGAGACAAATGACAATACCGGTCCCATAATAAAAAGTTAGTAAAAATCCGTAAGAACTTAGAAGATTCTATAGTCCTATCCATTAATTTGATAGAATCAATCATGTCTATAATCTTACTATTCATTTCCATATTTTTAAATATGAATTATTAAATTTACAGTTTATTTAATAGTTCAAATTTAAAAATAATCAAATCAAGAATGAGACAGATAACAACACCGGTCCCATAAATAAAAAGTATGAGACCATAGAAAAATCTTAAGAACTCAAGCTATGTAAGACTATAATAATAAAAGGATAAGGTGCATAAACTTGTGTATGTTTTTTCGAAATATACCCCCATAATGTATTATGCTTGAATAGTGGATAGCATTAGATTTTACTTTTTCCAGTTTTTTCCTTTTATTTTTCTTTTTCTTTTTTAAATATACATTAATTGCAAACAATATATAGAAAATATTTACTCTCACATTTTTAATTATCGTTTCATACTTTTTCGATAAATAACAAATAATATATTTATAAACAATGTTTTAGCTATATCATTATTCTATTATTTTATTTTCCAAAATTCAAGCTTGCAGGGCCAGTACTACTAATTTCTCTTTCTTTCTAGTCTCATTACAAAATATGAACTTAAATGGACAACTTCCACAATTGCTTTAAATTTTGCTAAATCTGAATTGTCATATCATAAAGCTTACATGTTGCTTAAACCGATACTCTCATGGTTGCACTAAATTTAGGTGCTAAATCCCAAGAGCTGATTTTGCATGATCTCACATATATTGTTTGAAAACCATTAATGTAAGATAAGGATAATAGGTTTGTTAAACAACTCTCAAAAAAGAGGTTCATTTATGAAAATGAAAATCGTGAAGTTTAAAGAAATAATAAAGGGACAATGTCATAAATATTATGGAAACTTTGGTCAAAAGTTCGATTTACTATATGAACATTTAACTTACAAATTTAATACTTATATGGAATTTTTTTGTGTCATAATAGTTTTGTCTAATCACCAGTAAAAGTGAAACACATATCACATGTATGTATAGTAGATGGTAACGATGATACCAAAAGTTTCAATTGGGTACTAAATCAAACAAGTTGAAAACTCAAATGCTAAATTAAACTTTTGACCATAGTTCAATTAGCATTAGAAAAAGATAGTAGCTATGATGCTCTTGTGACACGATTACATAAAAATATTAAATATTATATAATAAAATGTTAAATAGTTTCTATTATCTAAAATTTATAGCTTTTACATTATTTAATTGCATGACAAATTTGATAATCCGGATTATGATTTATATTGGTGCTAAGTAGGTACAAAGCGAGTAGTGTATGACATACTATCAGAACCCTACCTTTTAGGTACATATTCCTAAATTTAGACCTATAACCTATCTATGACTTCCTATAACCACTCAAAGAATTTATGCCCCATAAAACCTAAATGGTACATTATAAACTACAAAACCTATAAAATACAAAAAAATATGTACTAAAAATACGTATATGAAGCTTAAAGTTTCGATTTAAGGAAGATAAATTGAAATGTTGAAATAAAGTTACAATGTTTATGAAAGTTAATTTGCATAACTTCCTTACACTAGCCAAAAAGTTACTAATAAGAAGAAATGAGACAATAAAGGCTAAAAACAGTAGCAGAGATATAGTTAGTAATGCAAAGAAATTGCATAAGAGAGGTATATAATAATAACAACGTACAATTGAGATAACAGAGAGACAAAAAAATAAAATGTTTTAGGTTTAGGCTTTGTTATGGATAATGGGATTAGGTTATAATCTATATGTTTGTTCATTCATTTATTTCTTTATGTATGTATGTATTTATTATTATTATTAGTAGTAGTAGTAGTAGTAATAGTAGTAGTATTAGTAGTAGTAGTACTGCTGCTACATAGAATATCTAAGATAGAAATATAATGCTGCTATACATCCATTATTATTTAATAGTTTTTTCTAGTTGGTTACACATGCCTTAGAAATTATACTACATATAGCTTAAAATATAAGTTTTAGGATGGGTGTAAAGGTATAAAGATGTCATATTTATACCCACTCTATGAGAGTCGGTTCAAAAAAATTATACCCTAAATCTATTTTATGATCTTAAATGCTTATTTGAAACCTACTCAGTTGAATAAGACATCACATTATAGAGTACTATCGAGTTACCATTCACCTACTCATCCATAATTTATACATATAAGTAAGAATTTCTTGGATCTATCTCAGTTTCAATATTTTACCTCTATCCGATCTAAACCTATATAAGTTATAAACTAATATCTTTCATTTTCAAAACAAATATATGGATAAATTATTTTTTCAATGTCTTATTTAAATGACTATGAATAAATCGATAATGGAATGGGATTCAGAAAATGAAAAGAAGAATGTTAATAAGTGACATATGGTCACTTTTTAAGAGGTTAAAAAAAAAAAGGAATTTCTATACCTTAGTTTTTATAATGCGTATAATCAATAATATAAAAGTAAAAGTTTCATTTTTAAACCTCTTACTTAATGTCTTTTGGATATATCCATAGAATTCTAAAAAAATTCACGTATTTTCAATATAATATGGAAAAAATAAACTTTAGTTTAGATATTGTGATAAGAAAAAAAAAAAAAAACGAAAAGAAAGGATGTGGAGGTTTAATAGGTATATTTTTATGAAGAGTTGCTAGATATTTTATTTTCTGATAAGAATATATGTATTTTTATTTATAATGAATTTATCCTTTCTTATCTTATATCTTCCAATCGGAATCGATGCGTGAAAGATACCCAACACTTGGCGACCTTTTAGGTTCATAAATCATAGTCAACGAGAAGTACAATTGCTAATTAAATGCATTAAAAAGTTGCCAATTTGTTGTACTTTAGATGAAACTCTCCAAATCTTCTCGAGGATCAACTGTTGTATAATGTATATATTATTATATGTCTACGCAGCATTTTACTTTATTCCTATGATGGCACATTACGACACTCAAGTCAGAAAACAAGTGGTTGAATAATTATAATTTACTCCAAACCATTGACTACCTTAAGGTGATGGGACCCGTTTGGCATGCGCAAGGCTGGCAAAAAAAGAGTTGAAATAACAAAACGTTAAATCTTTTATCCATTTGTCGGTATACCGTTCTCAAATAGTATAAAGGCACTTTCCCTTTCAATTTTTTTTTCCCTTTTGGGAATCAATATAATGAAAAGATATGTTTAAATCATCTTAATGGACAATCAACATATATTATATACTATTAGATTATAAAAGTTTTAACTTTCATTTTATTTATAAAATATATATTTAATGAAAAATCCATAATCAATTAATTGTCTATAAAAATTTATATTTTTGAAATAGATGTAGATCCATCTTTGTCATATACTTTCTTACTAATTTCCCCCTTTGTCTTAAGATATATTTTTGTCGAGGAATGCTTGTCATAATTTGAAATAAAAAGCTACACAATCCTTCTTGTGTTTTTACCCCCATTGATAAAGATATGCAAGGGCATAGGTGTAATAGCAACTTTATTTACATCAAGGAAACTTACTAATTTCCGCATTAGTTGTTTACACGCTAATCAAAACTAGTCATGCATCATATGGTTCATAAATTCAAATGTACTTATCATCATGTTAGCAATCTACCATTTCCTAGTTTAGATGTGTAGATTCGATCGATCATGGTAATCTTAAAGGAGTGGCATAAAGATGATGCATTAAGGGATCATTTGGAAAGAAAGTCGGGGAAGAGGACCAAACGGTTTTAATCATTTGAATAGAGTGACAAGCAAAGGAGCTTAAAGCATCAACCACACTATTCTTGAGCAAAAGTGACTTACTCTTCATCTAAATGTTGTTTGATATTTAAGAGTAGAAACCTAATAGCATAGCACTATTTTTTACACTAGCTATTGGACTTTGTCTAATAGCCTAGAATCAAAGGCCATAACAGCCTAAAACCACTCTCATCATTAGTAAGATACATGCTAACCCTGAATGACGTGCCTAGATCACTAATTATCAGCCAATCATTCTACATCCATGCATAAAGTGGCCAAGGTTTACGTCCCCAATCTAGGTAGTCGATATGCAAACCAAATGAGGCTTCGTTCAACTTAGTCCATACATTTGCCATCATGGATCAAAGGAGCTGACGTGTCTTTACAATCCATAGGGAGCGATTTCCCAACTAGCTATTCTAATCAACTATACAACAATCATGTCGTACTAATATGATGTAACACTTAATCACCTACCCTAGTATGGCATTACTCTACAGTACCTTAGATAGGACAATTGCAAGTCCCAAGGATAATCATTCCTCCTATTAATATCTAGTAGTCTAGGCAAGGCACTTAAAACCTAAAATTACGCGTTCGAATTAGGTAAAAGTATAAGGAAGCATTCTACAAATACTTCCCCCCAAAATCATCTACAAGTAACACTAAATACTAGAACCTCTCTAAGGATTTGGAAGCTAATCCTCTCACTATTTTATACCCTACACACGCACTCTTAATAATCCTTTCTCTCCAAGGCTCTAACTTAGGTATCGAAGTGGTTATACAGAACAACTTGCCCCCTATGTATTTTACAAGAAGTTCCCCGACCATTTAGACCTCTTGAAGGCCCAGTCTACCCTACGAGGCCCAAAGACTTTGCCATACCCCAAATATATAAAGTTATAACAGTCTCGTTGTATAAATCATCTGAAGATAAAAGCTAACCTCACAATTGATATCGTAGACCCAGTCCATACAAGGCGTACTCAACTCAATCGCTTTAAAGCATTCAGTTTGAAATTTGTTTGATATAAAACTTATGGTGTAGTCTTTCATTATAACTTTTATAACAAACCTGTGGTATTTTTCCATGGTAAAAATATATGTACAAGTTTACATTTGAGATAAAAATATAAAACCCATAGGTATTTTTCCGTACATTTAATCTAATAGTAAAAAATTACTAGATTACCCAATGAGGCCCAATTAGTTTTTCAAAAGGAAAAAATGAGTAAAGAGATAAATCCGACCATGTCTTCATTAATCTTACTCCCCAGCCTTGTTTGTTGCAAATCTAAAATTAGGTAAACTGCTACATTTGACATTAAACCTGCAAAAATAACTATAAGGGAATGAGTGACAATTTACTTAGCAAGTGGAATGGAGATAAAAATATATATCCAACACAAAATAATCAAGGTTTTTAATCAATTTAGTTAGATGCAATATATCTCAAGTAAGTGCAATCGCACCACATTATTAGGTTCATTATGAGATTAGAGAAATTGTGCTCGCTTTCATCTGGGTTGAAGAGTTTAATGTTGCATACTTACAAATAGAAGCTAAACCGTCCCTTTTGCAATGGAGAACATCCTCCACCCAAGACTACCTTCGAACTATTATCCCTAACCTTGTTGTAACCTTTTGTCTTCTCACTTATTTCAACTAAGGATAGAGAAAGAACTATTTCAACTATCTTCATCAAAAGGTTCATGTTTGGCTGGATAACCCTAGCCATTTCTCCTTGTAGGTTATGATACATGTCAAGTTAACAGTTAAGCCAAGATCGAGTTAGTTCATTTTTAGGATGACTAACCCATCTTAAACAATCCAAGTAAAACAATATATACAAAACAAACATAAAATGGAGCTCAGCTCCCACCATAACAATTCAAATTTTACATATGTGTTGCACACACACATGCACACGCAACTAACTATAATTACAACTAGAAATATAACAAAGTTTCCAAGTATTCTAAAATAACAATCTAAAATGCTACAAATTATTGATCCCACTTACTTGGAATTTGGTTGCTCACCTAACTTAGTTGCTAAACTTGTCCCCTGTTGAAAATGTAAGCCTCCTTCTTCTATGCTTCAATTTCAAGAAGTCGATTTAGGGCATCCATGAAGGTAGCTCGATTAAGTTGATATCTTACAAGTAGGTCATAAGGATTAGACAAGGACACCCCATAGGTCCAAAATATGAAAATATAATAAAATAATACTATTATAGATAAATGGTTAATTTTATTATATTACACTGCATGTACCGAAATCGTACGAAATAGGTATTAAAAAGTACCAAAAACTTACATATAAATTATATAGAATATAAAATTTTTAAATGATATAAAATAATATGTAAAAGTAATATAGGTACTTCGTGTACAATTATGTATAAACATATATCCATAATTACCTAAAATACCAGATAATGCAAAATTAACTAAAAATTATTAAGAAAAATAGGAAAAAATTATTAAAAATTACCAAACTCAATAGTATGGAGTGGGAAATGGCATCGATTAAGTGAAGATAGTTTCGAGTAAAAATATGTATAAACATATATCCGTAATTACCTAAAATACCAAATAATGCAGCATTAACTAAAAATTATTAAGAAAAATAGGAAAAAATTTATTAAAAGTTACAAAACTCAATAGGATGGAGTAGGAAATGGCATTGATTAAGTGAAGATAGTTATTGATCAAGGACATTTGCTTAGTGACACTTTAAGCAAACTAAATTAAGAGCATACATAAAAGTAAAGGAAAGAGAAAATGTCATATTCACATGCAAGCTAGGAAGCTACAAATTTTCTCTCTATAAGCTACATTAGGATCTTAGGAATTTAGAAAAGCTATGCGAAGCTTGAAGCAGTTGGTGGAAAATTAAGGAAAATTTTGAGAAGAATTGGTACAAATTAAGGCATTTTGGAGTACGAGTATTTAGAGAGTTTCTAGAAGAAAAATGAGATCATCACTTTAAGGAGCGGCCTGGCTCTAGTCGACGTACCTTAGTCCTACGATGGTGGTGGGTAGCCAAAGTTTTGATGAATGTCTTATTTTCCAAATTTTTATCAAAATTAAACTTAAAATAGTAAATAACTTCAAAAAATTATCAAATTTGTTTTCCCAAGTAATTTTTCATGTTGAATTCAAATATCAAACCAAAATTTCTAAATTCTAAGAGCATGTATGGTTCCTTAAGAAAAAAGTCTCATTAACTGATTTTTAATTACGTTTTCAAAAACTCTAACTATGTGGTTTTACTTTAATTTTTGTGTGTGAGTTCTTCAAAGATTATACTTTCTTGCTATGTAATTGGTTTATTAAATTTGTAAAGTTAGGTTTTTCATAAATTATGATTCTTGGCGAAATAGTGGCTAGAAAGTGTTTTTCTTGAGAATTTCTTTAATGAATTTAGAGTATTTTTATCATAAGCTAAGGACATAGTGATTTTTTATGATACTTAGAATGAAATGAATTTAGATTTGATGAAAACTTGCTAATAAGTCAAATATGAGAAATAAAGGGCCAAACGACATGCTTTTTCACTACAACTATATGTTTTTTATTTCAAATCATATGTTTGACTATTTAAATGATTTTTATTAGTATCAAGAAGGGGTTTTAAGTGATGCTATGCTCTGGTTGAATAATTTGATGGTGGATTTAGTATTGTAGTGAGGCGACTTTGTGGGTTATAAAGGCAAAGAAGGAAGCCAAAAGATAGGTCAGAAGGCTGGTCATCTTGAAATATATAACCTGAAGTTCGTTAGAAGGAATGTTAGAGATTATGAGTTTGTGCAAGAAGTGACATTTTAGCATCTTTCTGAGTATAAAGTGTGATTGGCAGTACAATAGGCCTGGGATAAGTAGTTTTGCACTTGAACTACTTAAAATGAAGTATACAAGAGTAAAGGAGTTAAGGAGTTGATGTGTTAATTAGATGGATGAAAGTTGAATTAGGATGTAAGATTGAGTTTTGAATTGGAAATGAAGTGAATAAGCGAAAGACTTAGTATAAATATATAAGTTTAGACCTTATTAGAGAGTTCATTAGAGAGTAAAACTTGAAAAAAAGATGCTTAACCATTGAGCTAGAGACTTGCTTAGAAGGTTGGCTAGTGAAAGAAGCCTAACTATTACAACATCAAAGGCTTAGTCAGAGGGATACTGATTTAGGAATTCTTATGTCAGGTACTTTATCAAAGGGCTCTTCGATAAAAACTTTATATTAAAATGCCTTTAGAATTAGAGACTTCAAAATTGATACTTAATAAATAGCCTACTAAACTTGCTTAAACCAAATCACAACTACACTTAAATCATTAAAATGAACTAATATACTTTATGTATAGTAAAAACTAACGCAGTTGCATTGAATGTTTAGGGATGACTTGAACTAGATGAGATCAACATGCAAGACCGACGAGCATTAAGCATCTATGTAAGTAGCGTTAAAGTGTCAATGTAAGTGGGATTAACGCTTTACTGCCTTTCAAAGTATTATTCTTGAAACTTGGGGGCATTAGTGTGCATTTACTTATGGTTTAAGTTTAGTTGACTGTGTGTATGCAATGCATGTCCTTGAATATTTATCAGCTATTATGAGAGTTGAGCTCTATGTAGTGTTTATTTTGTGATTACTACTTTGATTAGCTATTTGAAATTGGTTAACCACCTTGAAAACAATATAAGTTAAACTCAGCATAATTTCTAACCTGATATTCATTGTTACCCACAAAGGGAAAAAGCTAAGAATTTTAGGCCAAACACAGGTGTTTCTATAAAGATAGCTAAAACAGTTCTTTCTTCACCTTTAGTTAAATTAAGTGATCGATGAGGATGTCACCAATTTGAAGGTAATCTTGGGCAAAAGGTGCTCTCTATTGTACAAGCCTAGGTTTGATTTTGATTCGTTAGTACATAACATCAAACTCTTCAACTTAAATTAGAATAGGTGCAATTTCTCTAATCTCATGATAAATTAGATAATATAGTGTGATAGCACTTGCTTGTATATACATTGCATCTAACTAACTTAATTGAAATCCTTATTTGTTTTGTGCTAAATGCATATTTTTGTCTCTGTTCTACTTGTTGAGGAATTGTAGCTCATTCCCTTATAATCTATTTTTCATGTTCAAAGTAGATTACAAGAATTTCACCAAATCCTAAAATATTAGTTAATAGGGTCAAGGACTAAGAATCAAGAAGAAATGGCTGGACTCTTATTTTTCTTATTGACTTTACTAAATTTATATAGGAAAACTACTTAGGTCTCCTTAGATGGTCCAATAGTTTTTTACTTCTAAGTTGTATACTAAGTAGCACAAACTTGTAGATTTTACAAATTTTCTTATGGAAATGTTGACTTTTCATGCAAATACAATCTTGAAGATACTTATAGGATTTAAAGGATCATACCATATGTCACATATGAAAATTGATTCTTTTGAAAAGATTAAACCATGGGTTTTATATCGAATAAGTACTAAATTGAATGCTTCAAAGTAGCTAAATCTTGTATGTATTGTGTAAACTAGATCTATGATAATAGCTATGAGGTCAGCTTCTATGCTATAATGGTTTATATAGTAGGGCTATTATGATTCCTCTAATTTGGGGTGTGACGATTCTAAATTAGTATCAGCATTGTTCTTAAGTACCAGCTTAAAGCATGGTTCTTAAGGACTCTCTTTAAGGAATCGTAACTAAAATGAAGTAGACACTTTAGGAACATTGAGAGTTAAGGAACTAAGTAAGCCATAAAAGATTTAGACTTTCTAAAGTAAATTAGTATGATATTATACATCTCAATCCAACTCTTATTCTAATTAAGTGCTATAACTCTTGGTTAAACTATAATGGATGGTGAAGAGTTGCTGGCACATTATAAGGTTTTGATTATAATGGTTGTTTCTTTGTAGGACTAACTGGAGAATGTTCTATACCCTTAATGAGATCGTGGATACATATCGCAAGGATTATCTTATAGTTGGAAGGTGATTGGAAGATAATGGAGAGTGAGTTGGGATCTTATCCTATGATTTCAGCTTTTGAGAAAAAATACTTGCAGAGTAAAGGGGTTTTGCCTGTAAGAGGACCTCATATCCCTAAAGATTGCCTCTCCATATAATTGACTAGTTTCTTAGATTTCTACCTATGGAGAGTGTAGACATAGAAGTTCTGCTTCAAACTAATAAGCTTGAAACTCCAGTTGAATCATAAGAGAACTTCATCCCTGTAACATAAGAAAATTTAGATGCAAATGATAAGAACCTAGTTGAAGACCCAAAAGAAGGCCCTAGTTATAATTTAAATGCTACAATAACTCAAGATGTGGATGAGGTTGAAGAAATGGATATATCGATTGAGGAGCATGAAATAGAAGAAGAAGTGAAACCCCAAGCAAAACTTGAGGTTGAAGTTACTTCCTAGGCTCAAGTAGAAGGTCATTCAGAGATTAGTGAGGTAAAGCATGAGATTGGACTCAATGCTGGGGATATTGATGATGATGATAAAGTGTATGAAGTTATAAATACTCCTAAAACCTCGGAATGTGTGGTATTAAGTTCTGATTCCAAATTAAGAAAGATTATATAGATGTAAATGAGCATGGGAATTGATTTCCATTAGAAGATGTAGTGGTCTGTAAAGGGTCAAGTAGCCTGTAAAGTCAAAAGTTAGTAAGATGTAGTAACTTTTAATGGTTTGACTCTTTTGATTGTTGCCATGGACTGAAAACTTAATTGCTTTTGATATGTTTAGACCATGATTTTTATAACATATTCTTAGTGTTTTGATATACTTGGTACTCTTTTGATGTATTTTAGTTTTTGGTGATATAAAGATGATTTTGTACATAGCTAAATGAAGCAGTAATTAGAAACAATATATCTAGGAAGCAAACATGTAATCTTTCAATATGTACGAAGGTTTATATGCAATTCCGTGTCATGTAAAAGTTTGTCTCTTATGTAAATTCTTATGATGAAAAAGTTGAAAATAGTAAATTATGATGGCATTAAGTATATGGTCATTAATGACATTAGTGTACTCTTGATTCTAGTGATATATATGCTAGATTTAGCTCAAGTGAATCGCTTATAAGGAATAGCGAGGCATGGATATTATGATAAGATAGGTAGAATTTGATTATGATTATCTATATAGGCGAATCCTATGATATTATATTCTATTGGACAAGTAATGCTACGTTACAATTATATACTCAACAGATATTATGCTTTAATGTTGAATACAAGAATATAATCTTCATAGGTGATATCTCATTATTATTACTTTTATAGTGGGATATACTCATTACAGGTGTTATATAGATATTAAAATGTTGATTGGAAGTTTTATTATGGAACTTTTATGATGTTGGCAGAGTAGGAGATTCTTATTCAAAGGGGTTAATTAAACTAAATTTCATACTAACTCATAAGTTATGCATGATTGTAAATATAAGGTTAACGGTTAATTGTGAAATTTAGATATATGGCTGATAATATGAATAGATACTTAGAAGAACGATCAGGAAATGTAAACCTGCTTCTAAGTTCCCTTATATAGTAGGATTCACCAAGAGATGACCTACCACCACTCTTACCTCTCTTAAACATGATAAACCAAACATAATTTAGAGATGATAAGTAAAATGACTACTATGATCTAGTAACAAGGGGCATCACCACAACATCTTTTGGCTGACGAGAATGATGTAGGTCAAGGACAATAAAAAGTTGCACTAAGAGAGACCTAATTCTAAGAAGTTAATAAACTTTATGAATTTCTTAAGATGAATTGATACTTCAAAAGTGATATAAGAAAGCTTTCTTTATCTAATGATCGATTAGCTTAGATCAAGCTAAATTAGAGGCATTTAAAATCCTTGAGTGTTGGAAGGGGGCTTATGAAACATTTAAGTAAAGGATAGGCACTAGATACTTGCAGGACTTGAAGGCAAGGAATCTCCGTGAGCCAATTACCTAGCAAACGTTTTGAGAAGAGTCTAAAAAGAGTAATTTTTCTACCAATGTGTAAACCTAAATAACCAAAAATTTGTATCCTTAAAAGAAGGGAATGATAAATGAAATCTAGCATGAAACAAAGTCTAACTAGCTAATACAATATGCATCTTAATCATACAGGGACAATTAAGAGCTGAAGAAAGATATTTGTTTTTAGTAGGTTGATCCAAGTATGTTGTATAAGTTGATGGTTATAAGCTTACTTACTAGTAGTAAAATTGTAAATAAGTCATGGTACTTGGACAATAATCAGCAAACGATGCAGGTATGTTGGAGTAAGAGTTGAGAGGTGAAAATTAGTCAAGAACAACTTTCAAAAGATCATCAGCTAGCATTAGCAATAGCTCAAGGCAAAAAGGAAAGAGGCTAGTGGTTATGACCTGTGGTTTCGCAAAATTAGGAATCAAGTTTAGTTTCTATGATAAAGAAGGAAACATAAAGTGCTAGAAGTACAAAAGACAACAGTTTCCCAATATACACCATCTAAAGAAAAAAAAAGTTATTTGTGTAGAAGTCCCACATCACATATTGAGAGAATGTCCAAAGATGAGGGTAGAAAAATGTTTCTATTGTGTAAGAATAGACATTTGTCAAGATACCATCCTTGTATTGGATAAGGAACAAAATATTCTAGGGGAAGAGATGCAACTACGATACCAACATGTGTAGTTGCAATAGGAACCAAGGAAGAAGATACCAAAGAATTTGATGAATAGACGGAAGAGTATTTCTAAGATAATTCGAAGAATGATGATTAAGCTAATGGTGGTAAACAAGGATTAATAACAGCTATGTAAGTCAATACACCTTCTTATTTGAAGTTAAGGTGTAAGCTTACATTAGTAAGTAGATAATAAGTATTATAAATTATGGAAGTTGATGGTCCCTTACCATAGGGCTTTCATATATCATAGCATATTACAAGATAAGGATTGGAAGTGCGATGGTTCATGAACTTAAGGTATTTGTGTGGCTTTAATGGTTAGAAGTAAGAGTAAAGATGAGGTTTAAGACGTGGCTAAGAACATGGATCAATTTTTTCTAAGAAGAACAAATAAGACACAATAAAGAGCAACGTAAGTGAAAGTAAATTTTATTAGAAAAAAAAAAAAAGGTTTTAAAGAAGTGCTTAAGAACTTAATGAACTTGGGCAAGTATTGAAAGGGAAATCCTAAGGAAATTACACAAATTGTATATTGAAGGCAATGAATAAATATTACTTGGGATAAAATTAAATTGTTGGGGAATGGTATTCTTCATATACATTTTTTAGTACACATGAGTAAGCCAAAACAGGGTGGAAAATATGTGATTCTCATGTCTCTCTTGTCAAATTCCCTATCCACTATAATTCCTATGTCTTCTATGTTAAGTCTTCTATCTTTATATTGATTCAATCATTTCATGTCAATTATAAGACCAGTAACTAGTTTGTGTCCTTATGTCTTGTTAGTAACGTAGTTGTGTTAGTTCTCATCAAATCAAATCTATTTTATCGAGTCATTCTTTATCCTATTAAAGTATAACTTAATGAAAAGATCATGATTTTCCAAACTCAACTTTGCTGATGTATGAGCTAGCTACATGGAGTACCTAAACTCTTGACAATGAATGTAATGAATATTTGGGAACGACTTAAATAAAGTAGTAATGTTAAAGTCAATAGATCTTCATTAAGATTATGTGGTAAAAGAAGCAACCTATCAAAGTATTGGATAATCTAATTCAAAAATTAAGGAATTGTGAGGTAGAGTATTTGAAAGTACAATGGGGAAAGTACCCTTCAAGTGAAGTTGACTTAAGAATCGAAGGAAATGATGCAGAAACAATATCCTTGGCTATTTTAGAGATCAAGTTAATTAATACTCTCACTTTGATTGATAGAGGTTGATAATATTGGAATATAAAAAGTACTATATCAAATAAAGTTGATAATAAAAGTTTCGAGAACAAAACTTTTATGAAGGAGAGTGTAAATGTAAGTCTCGTCCTTATACGATTTAGTTTCGAAAGGTCGATTTAAGGTACTCGCTAAGGTAACCCAATTAAGTTGATATCTTACGAGTAAGTCATAAAAGGACACCTCGATGGCTTGGAGTATGAAAATATAATAAAATAATAATATTATAACTAAAATGGTTAATTTTATTATATTAAGCTATACATACCAGAATTGCGTGAAATAGGTATTGAAAAGTAGCTAAACCTTAGAGATAAACTATATGGACTATGAAATTTTAGAACAACATAAAATAATATGTAAAAATAATATAGGTATTTCGAGCATAACTTTTACATATAGCCTTCATTACCTAAAATTACATAAAATTAGCTAAAAATTATTAAGAAAAATAGGAAAAATTATTTAAAAAATACCAAAGTTGGTAAGATGGAGTTGGAAATTACCTAAAATTACATAAAATTAGCTAAAAATTATTAAGAAAAATAGGAAAAATTATTTAAAAAATACCAAAGTTGGTAAGATGGAGTTGGAAATGGTGTGGATTAAATGAGGATAGTTGATGAACGACCTCAACTTAATGACACTTTAAGCAGACCAAATTAAAAGTGTATATAAACTTAGAGGAGAAAGAAAATGTCATATGTCACATGTAAGCTTAGGAAACTCTAAATTTGCTCTCTACCAGCTATACTAAGATCTTAGGAATTTAGAAAAAATCTAGGAAGCTTAAAGAAGTAGGTAGACAATTTAGGAAAAATTTGAGAAGAATTAGTGCAAATTAAGGCATTTTGGAGTATGAGTACTTAGAGGGTTTTCAAAAGCAAGACAAGATCACAACTTAAGGAAGTGGCCTACGATGGTTTCAGCTGACATACCCTCATCCCATGGTGGCAGCGAGTGGGTAAAGTTCCAATGAGTGTCATATTTTCCTCATTTTTATCAAAATTAAAGTAAAAATTGTCATAAATTCCAAAAATTATGAAACTTGATTTTTAAAATTAATTTTTGGTGTAGAATTTAAATATCAACCTAGATTTTCTAAATTCTAATTGTATACATAGGTTCCTTAAGAAAGGTATCCCATTGACCGATTTTAAATCGTATTTTCAAAAACTTCAAATATATAGTTTTAGCCTGAATTTTTGTATGTGAGTTCTTTAAAGATTGTACTTTCATGCTATGTAATTAGTCTATCAAATTTTTAAAGTTAGATCTTTGATAAATTATGATTCTTGGCAAAACAGTAGCTAGAAACTATTTTTATTTAGGATTTCTTTAATAAACTTAGAGTACTTTTGTCATAAGCTGAAGAAATGATGATTTTTTTTTATACTCAAAATAAAATGACTTTAGATTTTGATTAAAAACCCACTAACGATGTCAAATATAGGAAATAAAGGGACAAACTATATGCTTTTCCACTACAACTATATGTTTTTCTATTCATGCTTGACTACTTAAATGACTTATAAGAGAATCAAGAAGGGGTTTCGAGTGATGCTATGCTTTGATTGAATAAATCTATGGTGGATTCATTGTTGTAGTGAAGCAACTTTATGGGTTATAAAGGCAAACAAGGGAGTCAAATGTAGCTTCGAAGGTTAGCTATATTGAAATATATAACTTGGAGTTGGTCATAAGGCAGGTTAATGACTACGAGTCTGTGTAAGAAATGACTTTCTATCATCTTTATGAGTAAATGAGTAATTAGCAGTATAATAGATGTTGGATAAGTAGTTTTGGACTCAAAGTATTTAAAATGACGTATACAAAAGTGAAGGAGTTAAGGAGTTGATGTGTTAATTGGATGGATGAAGTGTTGAATTGGGATGTTATATTGAGTTTTAAACTAGAAATGAAGTGAATAATTAAAAGACTTAGTAAAAATATATAAGGTTAGACCTTGTTAGAGAGTTCATTAGAAAATAAGCTTGAAAAAAAAAGGGGCTTACCCATTGAGTTAGAGACTTATTCAGAAGGTTGGCTGGTGAAAAAAACCTAACCATAATAACATCGGAGACTTGGTTAGAAGGTTACTAGTTTTGGAAGTCTTATGTTAGGTACTTTATCAAAGAGTTCATAGACAAAAAATTTATATAAAACATGCCTACAAAACCTTGTTCAGAAACTTCAGTATTAAGTTGATACTTGATAAATAGCCTACCAAACTTGCTTAAATCGAATCATAACCACACTTAGATCATTAAAATGAACTCATATACTTTATATTTAATAAAAAAATAAAGCAATTGTATTAAATGTTTAGGGATGAATTGAAGTAGAATAAATCAACATACAAGACTAACGAGCGTCAAGTGTCGATGTAAGTAGAATCAATACTTTACTACATTTCAAAGTATTATTTTAGATTACTTTATGGGAGCTAAGCTCTATGTAGTGTTTGTTTAATAATTGTTGCTTTGATTGGACTATTTGAAATTGGTTGACCACCTTAAAAACATTCTAACCTAAACTTAGCCAAATTTCTAACCTAATATTCATTGTAACCTACTAGGGGAAACGAATAAAATTCTCAAGTCAAACACTAACCCTTCAATGAGGATAGCTCAAATGATAATTTCTCTACCCTTAGTTAAACTAAGTGATAGGAAGGGAAGTTGTAGCAAGGTTAGGGACGATGGTCAAAAAGTAGTCTTAAGTAGAAGGTGCTCTCCATTGTACAAGCATTGGTTTAGCTTTGATTCGTGAGTGTATAATGTCAAACTCCTTAACCCATATTAGAGCATGCACAATTTCTCTACCTTGATGATGAACTAAAAAACATAGTGCAATGGCACTTACTTTTACACGAACTACATCTGACTAATTGATTGAAAACTTTAGTTATTTTACGCTAAATGCATACTTCTATATCCATCATACTTACTAAGGAAGTTATCACTTATTCCCCTATAGTCTCTTTTATAAGTTCAAAGTGGATTATAAGCATTTCACCCAATTCCAGAATATTAGCAAACGAGGTAGGTAGTGAGGATCAAGAAAAAATGGCTGGACTCTTATTTTTGCCATCGACTTTACTAAATTTATTTAGGAAAACTACTTAGGTCTTCTTAGATGGCCCAATCATTTTTGAGTCCTAGTTTATATGTTAAGTAACACGAACCTGTAGATTTTACAAATTTTCTTTTGGAAATGTTGACCTTTTATGCAAATAAAATCTCATAGATATTTATAGGATTTAAAGGATTATACCATATGTCACTTATGAAAATTGATTCTTTTGAAAAGATTAAATCATGGGCTCTATATCAAATAAGTATTGAACTAAATGCTTCAAATTTGTTAAGTCATATATGCCTTGTGTAAACTAGGTATGCTATAACAATTGTGAGGCCAACTTGTATCCTAGAACAGTTTACACAATAGGCGTGTTGCAACTTCTCCAATTTGGGGTGTAACAAAAATCTCGATATGTTTATCTAATTAATTATTTTAGTTTTTATATAAGTCGTGAAATACCATTAATTTATTCATCTTCATAAGAATTAGGTTAATTAAGAATTTATCTCATAGGTTATTTATACTAAGTGTAGGAAGTTTAAAGTTATTTCACAAGTGAAGACCCTCTGAGTTAAGTTCTAAGTTAAGTCATCCTTGAAGTTTTTGGACTATGAAGCTTCTAAATCACACTTTGAGCCATATTGGGATTAAAGTTCATAATAGGACCAACATCTGAATCGACCTCTCAATGTGATAACTACTAAAGATTTCTCACTAAATAGCCTTTAAGGTAGCTTCTAAGTCCTCACCCTCATCTATTATCTTTCTAAATACCCTTTACATTACCTTCTGAGTAGTTGTTGAGCCTACTCAATTTTAGATCTCCTAACAGAATATCCTCTAAACTACCCATTTGAGTTCAACCAACTTCAAAGTACTCAAAATTTACCCTTTGATTTAGTCTTTAGGGCTCCTCAAATTGTAGTTCTTAAAGAAACGTTCCTTGACTTAGCTTATGAGTGCAACCAAGTATGAAATGTTTACTCTTAAAAAAACCTCTATGTTTCCTCCTAAGCTTGTTCCTTTACTCAAGAATTCACTATTTTGCTCTATATCAATCTGAATTCCCTAAATTTTACAGCAAACTTAAATAGAACAATTCCTCAGAAGCTCTATTTGTTTCAATAACAAGTCGCAATTACTATTTTAACTACTCCTACTTACAAGTGCATAAAACTACAAGTTTTTACCACATATATGCCATTTTACACATACTTACAGTAAAATTAGCAGCTAAATCCATTTTCAAATATCAATTCGCTTCATCTTCATAGGTTATCTTACCTATCAACTCTAAATTCCCTTAACTAACTATATAAATATGCTCAAAATAATGTAGTTATGGCTTTAGAATTGAACTTTTATACAAAATCATCAACTTTTGACTCAAAATTTCTTGTTTTGTTTACTGTATGACTTTGAAAAACATAGCATAGCATGTTCACATAAAAATCAAGTTAGGTCTTTTAAGAAAAATTGCACCAGCCTACTATTTTGAGAAAAATCAAAATTCACTCAAAATCTCGCCTCACAAATTTTGGAAAAATATTTATATAACACAAAATAAAAGTCTTTAAGGAGTTTATAAAAAAAAAATTCAGGTCAAAACTAAATCATTCAAGTTTTTGAAAATATGATAGAAAATCAGTTAACGAAAAGTTTTTCTTAAGAAACATATACATGCACTTAAAATTTTGAAAATCCGATTTGATATTTGAAACTAATCCGTAAAAACATGGGAAAACTGAGTTTCATAATTTTTGAAAATCGTTTGCTACTTTTAGTAAAATTTAGTTAAAATTGAGAAAATCAGACACTCACTAGAATATTGGGCTCCGGCTGCCATTGAGGGATGGAGGTTTGTCAACCCACTTTAGCATAGGATTTTCTTTTAAGTGGTGGTGGTGATTCACCTCCAGTAGCTACTTATAACTTCAAATTCACAAAACCCCATAATTCTACTATTTTCTAATAACTTTTCCTAAACTCTCTCCATCCATACTAGGCTTTCTAATTTTTCCCATAGTGTAACTTGATCAAAACGAGGATGAGTGGTGCCATTGTGATCTTTTAGCCAAGTTTATAGATTTTTCTTTGCCAAACATGTGGAGGTTTGGTATTTTACCTCATGATTAGGAGTCCTTCCTTAAGATAATCACCTATTCTAACCTTTTCTATCCTTTGCTATGCCTTCTACCAATTTTCTTACTAACCCATTATTTTCTATGTTTATTTTTTTTTCCTATTTAGTTTAGCCTTTTAACGTATATTTGGGTATTTTAAATAATTATGGGTACATATTTATATATGATAATCGTACTTGATTTACTTATATGTTTCTTACATAATATTTCATGGCATTCTATAATTTTATTTATCTAGATAATTTATCTCTGAAGGTTAATTAACTAGCAAAGCTTATTCCACTTGGTTCTAATAATTATAAAATAGTACATTAAAATTGACTATTGTTAACTATAATTTGATTATTTAATTATATTTTTGAAATCCAAACCTATTAGGTCTCTTCAACAAATTCCCCTAACCTACTTGTAAAAAAGCTAAATGGGGTTACTTTCACAAATGCCTTAAATTAATTATTTAGTACCTAATTGCTAAAGTACAAAGCTTATATTTCCCTAAATTAGGTGTCTGATCCTAGTTGCTAAAATTATAGGGTCTTATAGACTTTAGCGGATAAAGACCTAAGGCAATTGATCTCTAAATTATGTTAAATGAGGAGAAGATCTTGAGAATTTATAGAGTCTAAGTTAATAATATTTATCAAATTGCATCAAAAGTCAACTACCGAAATAAGTCCTCATCTTAATAGGGTCCACCTTGGATTCTTCTTAAATCCAAACCTATCGAAATCTTCTCTAAGGGCATGATATTCCCTAACAAAGATTGAAAGCAGATAGACTAGTCCAACAACCTTTATTCCAAGCTACCCTATCAAATCTCCCAATACAAACCTATCTTCATAGACCTAACTCTCTAGGTCACGCTACTATAGGCAAGCCAATATTTTTGCTAAGCTTAGATCCAAAGGTCTTATAAACCATTCTAACCATCTATACCTATTTTAAAACCAATCTTATCCTTAATTTATAACATCTTAAGGCATTCTATTCGAACAAACTTGTTGATGAAAACTACAGAGGAAAATCTTGTTACTCTTTTTACACATTAGAGTATGGGATAAGCTCAACTCTAAGATTATGTAATGATAAGCAAAAACAAATAGTCCTTACTAGCTTAAATATAATAGATAGATAACACATGACTGCATATATATATATATATATATTTTCTAGACTTGTTGTTAATTGAAGTCTCAAAACTAAGTTAGAGTATGATATGACTTTATGGTATACATTGAATCTTAATTTATCAATTATGAGATAATTAACTTTTAGCCTGGTAAACTTTAGGCCATGACCAAAATATTGAGAAATTTGACTCATTTTGGAAAATTTAATTCCATGTAGGAGTGTTTTATAACCTTTGGAATCTTATTGTAAAATTAGTGAATAGTCAATGAAGACTTTCGTCAATTTAAATTCTAGGTTAAAAGCTATACATAGGATTTTCACAAGATGTTAAATGACTTAGCTTTTGAAATTAAAATTTAGAAATCACTTGAACTAATTTTTAATACCTCATTATAAGATTTACATTAATTTGAAGTAGATTCTAATTATTGATTCTATTTAATGAAATTGAACTTGAAATGTTAACCCCTATTTAATGAAATTAGACTTTTATATGTTAACCCAATGCTTTTAATTTTTAAGAAAGTATTAGCTATTCCAAGTTAACATGTGAGAAATGTGGAGCATTACAATAATCTTGGAAAGTTTTCAAATACATGTTATCACAATTCTTAGAAATGTTATGGAATGAAATGTGCAAAGCCATTGATCAACCACCATAAATTAGTGAAAGCAAACTACTAACTCTGATTTAGCATTATTCAATTTCAGGATATAGCAATGGCAATATTATAAATTCAACCAAGAGATAAGAATCATTATGCAAACATTTAACTGAAGTATGTTAAGATTTCTTCAATAACTTGTTTAGCCTTTTCCTCTTAAATATAACACCACCCATCAAGCACAACTACTTCAACAATAGATATTAGCTTCTTATACTCTCCAGTATGTATATAAACTTTTGTATCATATGATAGATCGAACATTTTTGTCGCCTTTTATGAATAATTTTTACACCTTTCTATGGTCCTAAATTCCCTAAATTCTTGAAATATGACTAATAATATTAAAGTAAGTTCGCCATATTCAACAAAGAAAAGAAAAGGGATAATAATAGTATATTTGCTTTTAAATACATGTATATTTTAAGTGGTGTAAACTAAAAATAAACGTTACAACGGTTGGTATAAATAAAGGGTGTCTTTAATTCCTTGTTATAGCGGCATTAACATATAATGCATACATAAGCAATATGCTTATCCAATGTATAAAAAGAAGATAGATGTTATAAAGTATTATGCATATAAAGGATATATGTTTTTCTCTAAGTGTAAGTGAATGGGGAGTCAATGTCATCCTCTTTCTTCATGTTTAGGGATAAACTCAACATTGTTTCTATTGTAGCTTTTCACAAGTAAAAAAGTTAAGAGTAGAAATATGCATTTAAATAGCCTAAATTTGGATACAAAAATTCTAAGCTTAAATTACAAGTTCTAATTGAAACGCATATGCCTACTACTTATAAATTAATGTTGCAATAATAGTTCAATCCTCCAGTGAAACCAGATTTCTCAAATCATTTGGCTTTGTATTTAAGATCTTCCTTAGTGTTCTACGACAGTAATGAGTCTAAGGTGTCATGAATGTTCATGAATTCAACACCAAGAGAAGTAATTAGAAAATGAGGATAATTAACATGCAAACACTTCTTTATCACAATAAAATGGTCATATTTCACAAATGAACTTTTGGCTCTTTTAGGTTCCTATATCACAACAACCATATAAATTAAGGGTAAAATAAACACAAATGATACATTCTACTACATTTTCTTTCCACCTAACATTTTTATGCTTGAAATTGATTCATATAAAATTCTTCATCAATTTTTTTCATGAGATATAGTGGCTCAGTATTAGATCTTGATTGGAATGGGACCGAAAGATTAACTAAGGCTCTTATTCTATTCGGCCTAAAGAGGCAAGGGTTCCGGTAATTCTACACCCCAGTCATGCCTAACAACAAATGCTTATAATATTGATCATCACAATTTCAATAAATAGCATAGCAAAAATAAAGAATTAATATTAATCATCGCCACCTAAAATTGCAATATGTTCCAAGGGTTGGGCTATAGTCTCAAGATCCAATTACAATTCCAATTTTTTTTTTTTTAAAATGAAGTATTGCTAAGGATGTAGCATTGTATCTTGTCTTTACCAGGTTGATCAAAAAGACTAATTAGGTCTCCAACCACACAAAAGCCAGTGTATGAGGTCATCTCAGATAGGCAATTGGTGTCATCATATCCTCTCAAGTCAGGTTCTACCACATGGTACCCATTTTCAGCTAAGTGATAAATTTGATATTTTTTACAAGACCATAATTCAACAAACCCATAGATGAGCAAAAATAGAGGTCCTCTTCCTTTGTCAACTATATGCATCCATATTCCATTTGTTTAACTCTTCTACATGTTACTTCATCTTCTATGGTAAGTACTCTCTCTCTCTCTCTCTCTCTCTCTCTCTCTCTCTCTCTCTCTCTCTCTCTCTCTCTCTCTCTCTCACACACACACACACATATACACATAAGTCCTATAATTAGAGTGATATAGATAAATGACTTACTAAAAAAAATAGTGCATATAAGTGAAAGAATATCCATTAATTTCACTAAAAGTAATAAATATATAAATAGGACAAGTACAACATACATATATATGATTAAAACAAAGAAGAGTATAAATACAAACAATTCTAATTATCAGCTAATGTAGATAAATGGAAGAGTATTCTATGATATCTAACATTGTGTTTGGCAATTTTTACTTGAGGGGAATGGGTGGAAATAAATAGTTAAGAAAAGAAACGATTGGAATTGGAACAAAAAATATTTTTTATTTTATGTTTCGTAACTTAGGAAGGAAATCATTTGGTTTCCTTGTTTTGATTTGTCTAAGAAAAGGGATTGAAAGGAAATTGAGTTAGTATTGGATAAATATACTATTATTTTTATTTTAATAAATATTATTATAAAGGGTAATTTTGTAATTCTCTTTGGTTTCCACCTAATTCTATCTAATTTTAAAGAGAAAAGAAGTGGACTCCAAAGTGGAATATGTTTCACCAAGGCTTTAGTAGCTAAGTGACATGAACACTAGATTAATCAAGTTTAATTCTCCCTTCCCCCGTACTTGTGCATTAGTAATTGGCGAAACAAAAAAAAAAAAAGTGAAATATGTTTCTAGTCATTTTCGCTCTCTAATTTTTCTTTTTAGCATTTTTTCTCTTTACTTTAATTGATAAACGTAGTATCTTCTCACATTTCCTTCTATTTTTGCCATTTTCTACCTATCCAAGTACAATGTAAAATAATAAAAAAGTATATTATAAGAGTTATTATACTAAGAAAATAATTAAAGACGAACCAAGTCCCATCCAAGTGAAAATAAGTGTCGAAATATGTTTCTACTCATTTTCGCTATTTACTTTAATTGACAAACGTAGCATCTTCTCCCATGTCCTTCTATTTTTGCCATTTTCTACCAATCCAAGCGTGGTGTAAAATAATGAAAAACTATATAACAACAGTTATTATACTAAGAAAATAATTAAAGACCAACCAAATCCCATCCTAAGTGAAAATAAGTGTCAAACGTCACTTCTAGTGGACAACCTGTGTCACTACAGGTGACAATTCATGTTAGTGGGTCGTATTTGTATCTTTACTTTCTATTGAATTTATATTAGTGACATAAATATATGAAATTGAATGGAAATCATTTGTAATTAGTTTGCAATATTGTCATGCTTATTCGCATCATAATCATGTCATTTTTTGTTGTTGTAGTGTATGTGACACTTTCATGTTTTCTTTCTATAATCCTGCTCTTAACTGTATCTTGTTCGTTTTCATATAATCATATAGTGTCAAAACTTTTCAACTCTATATGTCACTATATGCAAAACCACATTACTACAATTTACAATAAGGAAAACAAAGGTTCCTTTTTCGTTTTTTATGCTATATTCAATTTTCATATAGATTTCCATGTTCTATTCATCATGCCATAATTAATAATGGAGTACAATACATGTCTACTGACCTTTTTTTACAAAAATTATGAAAATACCGTTTCTATGTTACATTTTCAATATGTGACATATGTACAAATAAATGTTGCATTTTAAAGATACAATATAGATACAAATGCACTTTTAGGAATGTCATATCTTCAAGATATAACATATGTACAAATACTAATATTACATATTTAAGATGCGATATAATTATGATATTTTAGTAAATTTTTTTGTACAATTGAAATTATATAATATTTATTAATTTTTATAGTAAATAAGCAAATTTCTCTCAATAATATATATGATACTATCTCTAACTCTATGTTTACTTTTCCGTTAAAAAAAATTGTATGATTTGAAAAATAGTTTATCAATATGGTTAGTTTATATTTTAGAAAAAAAAAAAAACTAAATTGGAAAGTTATACAAGCTCATACTAAAGAAAAATGTGTTTCACGAGTTCTATTGTAGGCAAAATAGTGATAGGCTCATGAAGCAATTGGTTCTAGGAGTGATGGTTTTGATTCCAATTGTTCCCATTCCTACTGATGGCTCCATATCTAAACTTTTTTTTTTATTAACTTTATGAAGTAAGAGTTCAATCTTAAAAAAAACTTAGCTAAAGCCATACAAATAGGATTTTGTGAGAGTTAATTTTTTGGTGGATTAGGATGGTTGATTTATGAGTTAACCTGCTTTTACTTATTTAGTAGGTTAATTGGGTTGACAATTGACACGCAAGCCAACCTGCTCTAACTTATTTAAAAGGTAAGGTATTAATAAGTTAAGCAAACTAACCGGCATACAGTGAGATTGCCAACTTTAACCTGCAAATTGTAAATCTATCTTATTAAACAAGGTTAAATAAGTTACTATTTTTTCATCTTTTTATAAGCTAAAAATGTCAGTCTTCTAGATTAACTTAATTCTTATACTGTATGTAAAACCATGACTTGCCAATATGGGCTTGTCTTAGCCTTCCAAGCTCACTATTTGAAAGTGTCCCAAAGTTACTTTTACAAAAATGATTAATAATAAGAAAAAGTACTTATTGAGCCCTTAATCTTCACTACTTTTTCTAATTAGATCTTTAACATTTATTTTTTCTCTATTTCTATTCTCAACATTTGTAAACATTTACAAATAAGTCCATCGTTAGGAATGACACGTAATTCCATCTTATTATTCTATATACTTTTATTAAATAATATAATATAATAATTATTTGAAAAATAAAGTAATAAAGAATAACAAAAATTTGAAAAATGAAAAATTGAAAAAACTACAAAAGTAATTAATGATAATAATAATAGTATATTATTATTAAAGTATATTAATAACCAAAAAAATTAAGAATAATCAAATTTTGTTTTTAAGAAATTGGAAATTAAAAACATCTTTACAACCACCTAATGTTGCGGGGTCAATCAAAAAAGCCACCATGTAACAAGTGGGTCATCACCTACTTACAAAAGTAGGTTATGTGACCCAACATTGGTGGTGGATAGCCACTTACCACCCTAAGGAGTTTCTCAACCCTATTAGGGTGGTGAGAGGCCACTCGTAACCAAAAATTAAGAAAAGAAAAAAGCTATAACCAACCTGATCAGGGTTCATGCTTTTTTTCTTTTTAATTTTTTGGTTGTAGATGGCCAATGGTGGTACAAATAACCCATTTTTTTAAGTGGGTCACAACTTATTGTCATAAGATTTAAATCCTCTAAAATTATTTCTTATGTAGCATTTGGTTGTAAAAACTGAACTGAACAAAGAGAAATTGACATCACAAATACAAGGAATATAAGACAATACAACTCGACCAAACTATGAAGAAACTCTTCGTGCAACAATAGTAGATCAAAGAATGGAAGAGTTAAGTGAGTTTGATGGTTTAGAGGATTGATCTTGTGGTAAGTGTGTTGAACAACAACTTCTAAAGTTGTAAGTGTAAAACCAAGTCTAAATGATGGATTGTTAAAGGATTTGTAGAAGGAACGAATATTTGATGGGGAATCGAACAAGGAGACCTAAGGAGAACAAGTAAGTATCGATACTTTTATGTTGGATAATGATTTCATGTTAAAGTTATTGAATTGGAGAATTAAAAGTTGAAAACGTTGTTATCCGAATGAGAAATGTTGCATTAAGGATTTTAGAGTTTGTATTTTGCACACAAACATCAAGTCCTGAATATAGAATAAAGTAATTTCCCTTTTAAGAGCACCTAGCTATATCTTCTCTTTCCTTAACTCTTATTTATACCTTTTAATAAAGAGCAATGGTGAGCAACCCTAATCCTCACTTATGTGTCATATCAAGCGGTGATTAAATCGAGTAAGATTAGTTGATGTGTCATATCCAACTGGTAGCTACTCTAGTTTTGCTAAACCCCCTTTTGTTTTCTCTGTTTTGGTTTGTTATGGTACGGTCTCCATATGTACAAACCTAGAGCTACATTAACTTTGTTGATATCAGAGCACAGTTCTAAGATGTGGAGTTGTAGTGAAGTCCTGCTCATGTTGTTATTAGTGCCTACTATGTTCTTTTGTAGCTATTGCAGTACTGTTCTTGAATGTGTTGGAGCTGTAGTCGAGTTATAGAAGTAGGTTTTGCAATTGTAAGCTATGGAATAGTGGTTTGTAAGAGGGAAGTGTAGCAACTTGTATTACTTTGTTCTATTATGTTTTCTTACTACAAAAACAGAGCAAATTTGATTTCTGTACTACATTGTATTATGTTGAGTGTTGCGGTGGTTAAAGTATGTTAGTGTGATTTTGGGTAGTAAGTAGTAATTGGTTGGCTAATGGCAATTCTAAAGCATTGTTGAGTAGTAATGGATAGTAGGGTTTGTTGAATTTATGCTATTGAAGTTTTTCTTGTTGAAGGAAGTAGTAACAAGTAATGTTGTGCGATGTCAGATTCAAGTGTACAAGGTACTATTGATGATCAAAATAATGGTGCTCATGTTGACTGTAGCCAACATGTTAGCAACACACCAGGATTAGTAGATGATAAACTTAATAGAATCTCCAACCTTGTTGAGAGTTTAGTCATCGCTACACAAGAAAATAGGAAACAACCCCAAGGAATGCTTAATCATGGCCAAGCAAAAGAAATGCAAGAGAAAAGATATGGCCATGTTAACCAAGGTCATCACTTAGTCCAACCCTATAAAGCTAAAGGAGTGGTAAACCAACCGATTTCAACGCTGACTTGAGATAGAAGAGATTGAAGAAGAATATGAAGAACTTGATGGAGAAGAAGAAGATGATGGAGGATATGATGTAGAAGAGTGAAGACGTAGACCTACTTGAGGACTTGAAAATATTAAACTCTAAATTTCGACCTTCACTAGGAGTAGTAATACAGGTGAATACCTAGAGTAGGAGGAGAAGGTTGAGAGAGTGTTTAAATGTTGTGGGTGTGTCAAGGCCAATAAAGTCCAAATTATTGCCCCTAAGTTCTCTAGTTACGCCACTATGTGGTGAAAGAACTTAAATGCAGCAAGAGTAAGGGATAAAGATGAAGTGTACGTACATGAGATGACATGAAGAGGCCATTGAGAGGAAGATTTATGCCCAAAACCTATCTATAAGATAGTTGTGCAAAGTTACAAGAGCTCCACCAGGGAAACTGAGCTATTGATGACTATGTTAAGAAATTTCAAATGTTGATGATCCAAGCTGACATGGATGAGCCTGAAACCTACACTGTATCAAGGTTTATTTCTAGGCTCCAATATGAGATCTAGAATATTATTGAAGTGCAAAGTTTCATACACTAGAGGAAGCCATTAAAATAGCACAAAAGGTTGAGAAGTAGAAGAGAAATACCCAAATCCCACCTGGTCCGAGCTTTTTCGCAAACTCTTGTTGCGCGCTAACCTACCTACAATGAACCAAAGAAACCATTTCGAGCACAAGAGAAAAATGATCAACCTAATGATAGCCGAATTGGCCTAAAGATCCGAGCTGATTATGAGTAGGCTTTATGTGGTTCAGTACAATTCGCCTCCGTTACCAAACCAAACCTAAAAATTAACAATTCAGTTTTTTTCAAAACCAAAATGAACTATGCGGTTCGATTTGTAAATATTCAAAACCTAAAAAATGGTTTGGAATAGTTCGATCTGCGGTTCAAACATTTTTTTTAATAAATTCAAAATCCATATTGACTTTCCCACGATTGCTAGCACAACAAAATCCAACAAATCATAACGGCAATTAATTAGACTTTCAAACTTCAAATACCACTATTAGACCATATTAATAAATCTAAAGAAGCAGAAGTTTCAATTAATCTTCGAACAAGACATAAGGCTAGGCCATAACTTCAATTGATCTTTATTATTAACTAATCAATAATAATATCATATGTTTTGTTTTTTCTTCTAAATCCCATTAAAATGGCTACAATCTGGAACATCAAAAAGTTGGGGGCTAAGAAAATCTACTAAACCTGATTAAATTTAACATGTTGATTTAAATTTCAAAACCTTAATTAAAAAAAAAATACCTCTTGCACATGCCGCATGCATGACCAAAAGACACTCTAAGATAAAGCCAAAGGGGGGTTGCTCATGTTTGGGACTTGACGCCCGATGGTTAATACATAGAGGATGAGAGACAACAGGAGTTATGAGAGAGAGACCTGAGCTTGGTGAGTGATAAATGTATATATCGAGCATGGTTTTTCATTCTCTCAGTTCTTTTTATAAAATTAGGCATTCTTTGAACTGATCAATACTAAACCCTACTTGTTTAATACTGATCCTCGACTAGGGTTTAAAGAAAACCGTTTCTTTTTGTTTTGAAAACAACTTTGGAGTCGCCACCCAACCAGAGTCGGGAAAAATAATTAAATTATAACTAATTTGGTGGATTGATTATAATTTAGTCACTAGTGTAACAAGAAAAACCGATTTTGTAAAACAGTTTTTGAAAACTAGGGATTTAGGTTTGGAGGTTAAGAATTTTAAACCCTTACAGGTACCATTGACTTTGCAACATTAAAATTAAACCTAAAAATCACCTTTTTAATTTTGAAAGACAAAACTTGGTTATTGGTTATTATCATTGGATAAAATAATCTAAATTAAAGAAAAAGGGAAATTAAGTTTTTTTATTTTATTTTTACCGTCACCTCATAAGTGCCTACGTATCGGTTATTCGGAATCAAACGTACGTAGTTCTTTTATGAAAACTTTAGCGGGTGATTAATTTTAATTTTTGAAAAAAAAAGCTAGGTTTACGTTTTTACCCATTTTGATTTATTTGATGAAACTTTCTAAGGGTCCTAAATTGAATTTTATTCTTGGAAATTCTAAATGACCTAATTTGAAAAATGGTTGATTTATTTTTATTTTATTTTTCGAAAATCAACTAGGTGATAAAAAAATTTTATTATTTATTCCTCTACTTTTATTTTTTTATTATTTTTTTGTTATTATTATTTTTTGGTTGAAATTTGAAAACAAAAATAAAACACTCCTTTTTTTCTTTTCCTTCTTTTTCCATTTTTCTTATTTTTTTTCTTTCTTTTTCTTTTTCTTTTTTTTTATTACATTTACATTATAAAAAAGTAAATAAAAAAATTCAATCCAAAAAAGAATCGGACCAGGAAGGGATCTTGGATACATGTGTCAAGTTGAATGTAGGTCGATTCGACTATTGGATCGAGTCGCAGGTCGAATCTCTAAGTCGGGTTAGATCTTTGGGTTCCTCTTCAACAGCCACAGCAAGGCACGCTTCTGGCCGATCCGTACACTGAATTAAGTAGGGAAAGGTGCTTTCATAAACTTTTTATTAGGTTTAGAGGTGTTTGTTTGATGTCATGGTGAATGGAGGTGACTTGGAGGGTAATGCAAGGTAGTGGTTGCAGCGGTGTTCAGGTGGCACCATCGAAGGTTAAGGAACGTGGGGAGCTTCGCTGTAGAGTTAGTTTAAAGCGGGAAGTAGCGGCGGTGGTGGTTCAAGAGAGGGGAGGGCGGTAGTTAAGTTTTTCAGTGGTAATTGTTCATAGCCAATGCTACGAGCCACAGCGGAGGTCGAAAGAGATTAAGTTGGGGAGCTTGAGCTATAGGAAACTCGACTATAAGGGTGGTTTGGCTCGGGATCAGCTAGAGAGAAGGATTCGAAGAAAGAAAGAGAAAGAGGGTTAGAGAGAGAAAGTGGTTGCAAGAGAGAGAGAGAGCTTAGGAGTTGATTCTAAAGCTCATGTGTGTTTGTCTGAACTCTTCAAAACTCCTTTTATATACGAGATTACCTTAGTAAGTAAGGAAAGTCAAAATTGAAATGAATGAAAATTTCTAAATTTTACGTTTTTTTTTTTTAATTTTCAAGACCCATTTAATCCACACAAAGGCCAAATCTAGATGTATTTTTTATCTCAATTCTTAGTAGGCCATGCGTAGTTTACAATTTCGCCATTAATTTGGCGAAATTGCAGCTCGAAGGGGGTCGAAAATGATGAAAAAGTGGGTTGACCAGCTAAGCTCCACATAAGAAAGTCTAGGGGGAAAGGAAGGAAACTATAGGAAAGAGAAGGGAAATCAGGGAAAACAAAGGGGAAAGGAAAAAAAGGGAGGGAAAAATGGGTTGACGTGGCGCCAAGTCAACCGTGCCAACCAACCTGACATTCTAAGTGTCATTACATGCCACGTAGTACAATTAAATCCTGATACGTGACAATCTTTGATGCGATAAAAAAAATAAAAAACTTTGCATGCCCCCTCTAAGACTCAAACCTAAGATCTCAATCTCAATACCCATTATTATTTCCATATGCTTAACTGTTGGGCTATTATACTGTACCTTGTCCATATGTTGAACTCAGTTAGCCTGGGCTAGATTTAAATCTAAGCCCAGGTTAAATGGCCTAACTTCTAAATCAAAATTAAAAATCTATCTGAATAACATGTTATTTTCTATATTTTTTTATTTTTTTTCAACTGTTCTAGTTTTTTTTGTAATTTTTCAATTTTCTAAACTTTTTATTTTTAAAGGTTTTTTTCTACACTTCCTATTTTTTGTACTTTTCTTTAAAATTTATTGTTTTTTGTGTTTTTTCTTATTTTTGAATTTTTTTATATTTTTTCTAAATTTCTTAATTTTTTAGGTTTTCTTTAATTTCTTATTTTTTTCTAATTTAGAACTCTATAACCTAATTTGAAAAATAAAAAGGGGGGCAAAATTAAGTGTTTACAATATAAAATTGCACATTTATCTTCACTTAATTACTGCACATTTATGCATTTCGTAGTACTTTTATTGTAAGTTATGCTTAAAAATCATGAAAAATACAATTTTCTTGATTAGTTGCGTAAATAGTGAAAAAAGGATCAAAATATAACTCAAATAACTGTATATAAACTCATGTATTCATATCATGATTGTATGTATTTTTATATAAGAGTTTATGCAGTTTATAAAAGGAAGAGTTATTCAATTAGGTATCTAGTCATGTTCAAAAGGATATACACTTAAATTAGTTGCTTGTGCTTGGTTTTCATTAAAATAAGCTTATTGGTTCTCTCCATGTTGCTATTTTTGTAGCAAGATTTCCAAGCAAATCAAACCTAACCAGCTCTTATCCAAGAATAACAACAGGCTAAGAACTCCAAATGATAGCAACAACCAATTGAAGTAAGATACACATTTAAACAGCAACTTGTCACTTGCAGTAGTGGAGTAAAATTGATTAGCACCTATCACAACAATGCAATCAGCTCAAAACTTTAAGGGAGGAAGCTCAAGACTATAATGTTCAGTGAGAATTTATTCTTTCTTCATTTGCTTCCTCCAATCATCTTCAAAGTTAGATTTCAACTTTTCTGTTCAAGAAAATTGGTCCTCCATCAAGATGAAATGACACTCTTTACCCGAGTTTTACATACCATGGGCAACTACTTGAGCTTGGGAATTCCATGACTTGATCAAGTACTAGCCATCTTGAAATTTCAACAACTAGTATAGCAGAGTATCCACATAAATAGCAGCTCTAGGACTTGAAAGCTTTAAAGCCAAACACAGCACCAAGCTACATCAAACACAGCATATCACCGAGCTTCTATCAATTGCACATACCACAAACTTGAACTTCAAAAGACCAAGCAAAGCCTTTATGTGACAGCTGCAATTGAGCAACCAGCAAACTAAATTCACTCCATGACCAATCTAACCGTTGCACTACAAATTATAACCGAGTTGCAACATGATACAGCAGCTAAACTGAGTTGCCAAGCATAAATAAGAGCAGCCGTTAACTCCTAATTGCAGCTGTCCATGTTCTTTCTACAATGATCCACAAAAACAATTGATAGCAGCAGCTCCTTGCAACAAGAACAATTTCATGCACCTAAGTTCTAAGCTATCAGCACCAGCGCTTCAACACATCAGCAGCAACTCCTCACATCTACACTTGTCAACCGAGAAGCTCCATTAAGTTGCAACAGTGACTTCAGATCAAACCGATCAGCAGCTAAAACATGTTACCATTTAACTAATTCAACTGTAGGCTGAATGATTAAAAGTTCTTCAATTGATTCAGCAACAAGGATTAGGGTCCATTTACTTCACAAGCTAAATCAGTCCATGATGTGTAGCAAAACCGAGTTGTTATCCTCAATGTGATAGGAAATTCATTTCATTTTCTTTTTTTTTTTGTTTATTGTAGGTCATGGGTTTCCATACTAATCAGCAACTCCAACTAAGAACTCCAAGCGCATCATTCATAGCATCCATTTCACGAGCATACGGAGCACCAACAACTTCTCTAAGATTGCAGCTGCAATATACCAATTTGAAACAGAGCAACTCACTTGGTACTCTCCAAATTACATGCAACAGCAGAACAAAGAACAGCAACAGAGTTTGCTGCGCTTGAAAAGAAGGTCGTAGCTGCTGAATTGAGCAAATTCCAAGTGGAGAACTCCACCAAACAGCTGCAACTTGTGAGCTCTATCATAAAACAACCACCAATTACTTAGTCCCCGAGCAGCTCACTTTTGGAAATTTCAACAGTTTAAAAGGCCACGGCACTTTAAGCACACGAATTGATAACTGAAACTAAAAATTTTGTTAATAATAGCTCAATCTACTGGGTTTATAGAACATTTTTATTGTTATTATTTTCTTAATCTTTGCAGGTCGGTAATGTCACTAACCAGCAGCAGTAGCCGTAAGTTCCAAGTGCAGTAGCTGGGTATGTTCCTTGTCCAAACGCGCGACCAGCAGCTGATCAACGAACAGAGCACGGCATGAAGTCCACTACACAAGCACTCCACGGCATTTCAACATCAGCAGCAATTCGCAACAACCACACAACCAGCAGCAGGCCGAAATAGGGTAAATTCTACAGTATAGAGCCCAGCTTCACTCGTCAACAACAGTGGCAATCTCCACGCAATAAGACATAGATAAGAGTCCTTTACCGAACAGCAGCCGAAGCTTCCTATCGAGCTCCACAGGACATCCGAGCTGCTGTCCATGTAGCTACTGCAGCAAACAAAAACAGCGTGGACTTCAATTCTTGGTAACAATCAATGTGAAGAGCTGATTCGAGAGAACCAAAGAGCGAAGAAGCACAACTTAACCAAGATTCTCAATCCAAACTCCACACCAAGATCAGCAGCAGCTCATGACAGCAAAAAACTACGCAACACCAAATACAAGCAGCCGTAGCACTTCAATTTAGTGCTCCAACACTCTATATCAGTCAAGACAACAATAGCAGCACTTGGTAGCTCCAAGTTAACCAAGCAACAACAGCCACAACACATTAAAATTGAAGTAGCTGACATCAAAGAATGGGCAAATACTTGGGAGTTTCTCCGTTTTTGTCCAAGGAGGCCACTATACATGTGTCATATTTTGAGGACAGGGCTTGGACTTCAATGCTATTTTTAGTCACATATTCATCATGTATTTGAGGTAATTGAAGTAAAAGAAGAGAACAGCCCATTTGCTAAATTCAAAAGCTCACATGTGGAAGCTCCATGCATTTATATGACGGTTTCTAATTTAGGGGCCTTTCTCTATTTGTATTACTGCCACTTAAGGGAGCTTATGACGAAGGATCCAAATCCAGCAGCTGACGTGAGGGTTTATATAAAAAAGAAAACAGTAGCCGAGGAGAGTTTTTGACGGGTGGGATGAGATAGAATAAAGCAACCGAGAGCGGGGAAAAATACAGCAGCCGAATATAGAGAGCTTAGACAGTAACTTAGGGATAGTTTTAATATTGAAGAATAGAATTTTTATTTTTATCTTTATTTCATTTCATTAATTTCATTATGTTTTGTTTAATTTCAGGACTCTCAATCATTGAAAGACTACTCCAGGTTCCAAATGAATCAAGATTTGTCAATTTTATATCGGATTTTGAAATTGAATATACTAACTAAGATATTTTCTTTTCCTTATTATTTCAATTTATATATATCATTATTTATTTGGATTTTATGATGCAATACTGTACTTAATTTATTTGGGTTTTGTATCGTTGGATTCGATGAATTAATGTGTTTTGTGTATCATTCCAATATTGATATTGAATATTTGGGTATTTTTCTATTGTGTTCATCATTTAGCTATTTAATACTTGACCATTACTTTTTAGCTGGATAGAGTTATAGGATATTCAAAAGAATTTCAATAACTCGTGTTGAACTTAACTTGAATTTTTTAAAAAAACTTGTCATAGGAATATGTGGGTTTTAATTAAATTCATAAACTCACGCACTTAATGTGATTAGAAATATGGTTCAGGTCATAGAGATATACTTAAACCAAATTTCTAACTAGAATAATAATTTTGGTGTGTACGAATTATTATTTACTTGATAATTATAGATAAATTATCTTAACAAATAAATTTATATTATAAGAAAAATCCACAACTTTAGGAGGTGTGCTAGTTGTAATGAGTTTAGTTACATATCTTTTAGCTAATTTTGAATATCGATTTAAGGCATCATATCGATTTAAATGAAAATATATTTATGAATCCTAGTTTGATATTTTTTATCTCCTAAACTCAGGACCCTCATAGTGCAACCAGAACATTTGGTTTAGTGTTCATCTTGTTATTTGGTCTTCACTAACTTTTAGTTCAATTATCGATAGCTTAGCTTAAGGAGAAACTCAAATAATTTAGTACTTAGCACCTAACTCCTTGTGGAATACGACCTTGACTTACTGTTTATACTACTTCCATAACTCGATACACTTGTCGGTTCATACACTTACGTTTTCAACAAGTTAGTGAGATAAAACTAAGAGAGGCAAAGATTGCAGCCAAAAAACGAAAGAGATAAGAGTTTATTCTAATTTAAGTGTAAAAGTTAGGGTTGTCATACGTCTTTTAGCATTTTTTTTAATAAACTCGTAATACAATATAGTTTGATGGACTGAACCAAACCATGAATTAAACCTATTAAAAAAAAAAACTATTTTTCAATTCGATTTATGGTTCACGATTTTTTAGCCCACCCCTAAATCTAATGATAGAGCAACTCATAAGACATATGAAAGAGGAAAAACTTCAAGTCACAAAATGAGTAAGATCAAATGCTTTAAGTGCTTAGGTTATGGACATGTGGCTACTAAGTGCCCTAACCAAAGTACTATGGTCCTAAGAGGTAATGATGTGAACAATACAGATGATAGTAAGCCTAAAAAGGAAGATAAGAATTTTAAAGAAGCTGAAGTGGAGAATGAGAAGGAGACTTTTGTCTATGTGACTAAGGAGAAGTAATGACTTTAGTGTTGCAACGAGTGTTGAACTCAATGCCAAGTTGCGAGGAAGACTAAAGAGAAATTTTGTTCTACACCAAGTATACTATCATGGGACAAATGTGCACAATCATAGTAGATGGAGGCAATTATACTAATGTTGTTGTCCAATCCCTTGTGCAGAAGTTAGGTTTACCAATCTCTAAGCACCCTCTACCTTATAAGTTACATTGGTTGCACGAAAAATGTGCCCTACATGTGATTGAACAGGTAACCCTACCATTATGAGTAGGAAATGTCTACAAAGATGAAGTAGTATGTAATGTTGTCCCCATGGGAGGTTTACACCTGTTGTTAGGATGATCTTGGTTATTCAACCGTCATGTCATACATGATGATTCAAGAACACCTACGCCTTCATAAAGGATGGAAAGAAAATTGTGTTGCAACCCATGACATTAAGCCAAGTGAATGAGACTCACAATAAACTCACCTAAGCTAGTAAAAAGAAGACCCTAGTGCTTAGCCAAATAGAGCTCTGAGTTACTTAGAAAGCCAAAAAACCCATGTTTCTATTGATTAGAAGGTTATTAGAGTAAAGGGACTTGGAAGATATACCAAAAGAGGTTTTGAAACTATTAGATGAGTTTTGAAACCTATTTTGAGAAGAGTTACCTAAAGGATTATCCCCAGTCCATCTCATTGAGCACTGCATTGATTTACTGCCAAGTATAACTCTATCAAACAAACTTGCTTATAAAATGAACTCTGAACAGGCTGCTAATCTCATTAAGCAAGGTTATGTAAGAAAGGGCATAAGCCCTTATACTATGCTTACTCTACTGGTCCTAAAAAAGGATGGTTCATGGTACATGTATGTCAATAGCCAAACTATTAACCAAATTACTATTAAGTACAAATAACTCATACCGAGGCTCGATAACATGTTGGACGAGCTTCATGGCATTAAGATATTTTCAATGATTAACTTGTAAAGTAGCTATCACCATATTCACATGAGACCGAGAGATTAGTGGAAAATCGCATTTATGACATGGCATAGTCTCTACAAATGGTTAGTTATGCCATTTGAGCTTATTAACACGCTAAGCGCTTTCATGAGGCTCATGAATCATGTAATGTGCCCTTTGATCAGCAGATTTGTAGTCATGTACTTTGATAATATCCTAATGTACAATGGCAACCTAACCAATCACCTAAAACATCTCCAAGCTGTTTTTGACATAATTTGTGCCTAGAAACTATAAGAAAATTTGAAGAAATGTACATTCTATCAACATGAAGTTGTCTTTCTTAAATATGTAGTGGCTAAAGAAGGAATTTGAGTTAATGAGAAAAAGGTTCAAGTTATCTTAAAGTGGCCTATACCCAAGAATGTTACTGAAGTTAGAAGTTTCCATAGGAGATTCATCAAGAACTTCAATACCATTGTGGTCCCTTTGATTGAATTAACAAAGAAGAGTGATAGATTCTATTGGACTGATCAAGTTGGGAAGAGTTTTAAGGAGATCAAGGAAAAACTTACCACCGCACTTGTCTTAGCTTTGCTTGACTTTGACAAGCCATTTGAGTTAGAATACGATTCATCAGGTATCAACATCGAAGCAGTCTTGATACAAGAACACCGACCTATAACTTACCATAGTGAGAAGCTTAGTAGTGTCACCCTGAATTATTCTATGTATGAAAAAGAGTTATATTCTCTTTTCCAAGCCCTTATAGTATGGCAACATTATCTATCAATAGTTATGAAGTGTGTAAGAAGGCAAAAGGGAGAAAAAAGCTACATGGAGAATACATGCCCTTACCCATACAGACCTCACCTTGGGTTGATCGGACATCCAAAAGGAAATAACCACTTGTATGGAATTCCAAAGTCCATTGTTTCAAATTGAGATATTAAATTTTTTAACTACTTTTGGAAGACCTTATAGAAGAGACTTAGCACCAAGCTTGTATTTAGTTCGAGCAATCAACTAGAGACAAATGGTGGCTAAACCGAATTGGTGAATAGGATGCTAGGCACTTTGCTCCAAGTTGTAGTAGGGAAGAACTTGAATGGCTAGGATTTGTGCTTACCTATTGTAGAGTTCGCTTACAATCAAACTACCTACAACACTAATGGGAAAACCCCCCTCAAGGTCGTCTATGGCCTAAACCCAGCTACCCTACGTAACATGATTGGCACCCCTATAGCTCCTAAAGAAAGTTAGTCCGATGTTGACTAAGCCCAAGGGATACATGAATTACATCAACACATAGCCAAGAAGATTTCCAAGTTCAATGAACAACAGCAAGAGATAGGTAATCGTGGCCGTCGAGCTATTTCTTTCAACCCAAGCAACTTAGTTTAGATCCACCTCAGCGAAAGAGATTTCACCACCTCAAAAAGAGCAAACTATCACCTAGAGCTAATGGTCTGTTCAAGGTCCTGAAGAAAGTTAACCACAACACTTATCAGATCAAGCTACCTAAGGACTATGGTGTGATGCACCTCCGAGATCTTACACACGGAGAAGTACCACAACGAATGAACTAAAAAAGAAACAGAAAAGAAGCCAATAAAGTCTAAGCAGCTACCAAATGGATATGACTCATTACCTAATCCTACTAGGCCTATAACCCGTCGGATATGACATACCAGTCCGAATTAAAGGGTCACTCACCACTACTCTTTGCTAAAGAGAATAGATAAGAGTTGAATAACAACAAGAATGCTAAGGTTGCTCCAGTGAGTAAATATGTATTGAAAGTTGAATGTATGCATATAAGGAAAGTAGGAGTTTATATACTTGCCCCCCTAAAGTTATTTTACATACATGAAAAGACAAAAAGGTATTTTACAATTACGTTACATTAATCATACTAAAAAGTAGTAAAAAGGACAAAGAATATCGAGTATAGAAAAGAAAGAATCATTGTGAAACATTGTGTTAGAAAATACATGTCACTTGATGGCTATACGTTAGGAGTATGATACACAAGAAAAAATAGGAAGTGCTGAGAGTCAGGGGCCAACCTGATCTAAATCAGGTCAAGAGTCAATCAACTTGACAAAAAGGTCAGCTGTCTTGAAGTCAAACGCTAATGGGTCAGGTAGGTAACTCGACTCAACTAGTTTTAGACTGTCTTATAGATTAAGACTTCGCTGTTAAGTAGGAACATGTTAGACACACGTGAGGATCTAAGAGACAGCTCGGCAGGAGGTTGGATCAAGATAAGAGTCCTCATCTCGGCTGTGGCTTAAAGCTAGTATTTTCCATGTAAGCCCTTGAAGTCCTTTAGCTCAGTTTCTTGTAATCGGTCTAAGAGGTTAATTTTTATCATTTGCCTAGGGTTCGAAGAGATTTGTAGTCAAATCTAAAGCGATTTCTGTTCATTCTTCTGGGGCACTCATAGGGTCTTCTATTAGTCAATAGGGAATCAAATCAAACACATTGAAGGTAAAAGAGACACCATAGTCATCAAGCAACTCGATCTGGTAGGTATTATGGTTGATCTTCTTCAGGAGCTTGAATGGGCCGTTAACTCGAGGAGATAATTTGCTTTATCTTAAGTGTGGAAATCGCTCTTGGCTGAGGTGAATCCATACTAAGTCTCCTGACTAGAAAGAAATAGTTTGGTGGCCTTAGTTACCAATCTCTTATTGTCTCTAATTGAACTTAGCAATTTTCCTCATGACAAAATGGTGCAGTTTATGCAATTTTTGGGATCGATCCACTCCGAAGTGACTTTTTTCAATAGTTGCCGGGGTGTCAATCATATCCAAGGGAATGGTAGGGTTCAGGCCATATATGACCTCGAATGGGGTCTTCCTAGTAGTGCTATGAATAATTAGATTGTATACGAACTCCACATCTAGTAAGCACGGATCCTAGTCCCTCAGGTTCTTCCTTACAACAGCTCTGATTAGATTGCCTAGCATCATATTTACCACTTTAGTCTAACCATCAGTCTGAGGGTGGCTACTAGAGTTGAACATGAGTTGGGTCCCAAGTCTCCTCCAAAGGGTTTTCCAAAAATAGCTCAAGAATTTTATGTCCCGATCTAAGACAATCGTCTTTAGTATTCTGTGTAGTCAAACAATCTCCTATAAAAACACATCAACAATATATAGATCATCATTAGTCCGATGGCACGAAACGAAGTATGCCATCTTGTTGAAACAGTCCACCACAACAAAAATAGAATCTTTCCCTCTGGATATCCGGGGCAATCCTAGGACAAAGTTCATGCTGAGGTTGGCTCAAGGTAAAGTTGGTGTTAGTAGAGGCATGTACCTTCCATAGGGTTCTCTCTTCTCCATAGCACACTTACACACTCCACAACTACGAACTACATTATGGACATCCTTAGCCAAACCTGGCTTGTAGAAGTTTTTCTTCAATAGATTGGCGGTCTTGACCTCCCCAAAATGGCCTGAAAGTCCACCACTGTGAGTTTCCCGGACCAACAATTCTCATGTAGAGTCGTTTGGAATACATAGCCTGTAATCCTTAAACAAATAGCCGTCCTAAAGATAATATTCTCCCATAACTACCCCCGTTCGGTACTGTTCAACAATAGGACCAAAGTGAGGGTCAGTAGCATACCGCTTCATGATGAATGAGGGTCCCAATAATTTTTTCTAGAAAGTAGTCAAAAAAGTTTGCCGTCATGATAGAGTGTCAGCAAGCACATTTGCACTCCCCTTCTTATGCCGAATGACGTCTAAGAACCCTTCCATGAATTCCAACCATTTAGCTTGCCTCTTAAAGAGTTTGTTCTGACTCCCAAGATGCTTTAATGATTCATGGTCAGTGAAAATAACAAACTTTCGTAGTAGTAGGTAGTGTTACTAAACGGTGAGGGCTCGGCAAAAGGAGTACAACTCCTTCTCATACACAGAATAGTTCAAGGCTAAGCCACTCAATTTCTTGCCGTGGTAAGTGACAAGCCGTCATTCTTGCATCAGGAAAATACCAATTTCAACTCTCGATGCATCACACTCCAATTCGAAGGGCCAATCAAAATCTGGTAATGAAAGGATAGGTGCTGAGGTGAGCTTCTCCTTGATCTCCCTAAAGCTTCGCTCAGCTAGATCATTCCACCCGAACCCTTCATTCTTCTTTGTCAACTCGGTCAATAAGGTGACTATTGTTCCAAGGTCCTTAATGAATCGCCTATAGAAAAAAACTAGGCTATGAAAACTTCGAACTCCAATGACATTCTTTGGCGTCGGCCATTCTAAAATAGCTTGGATCTTCTCCTCATCTGCTCGAATTCCTTCTCCTGATACTACAAACCCTAGGAAAATCACCTCTTTCTAATAGAACATGCATTTCTTTACATTCTCATACAACTTCTCCACTTGTAGAATGTTAAATACTTCACAAAGATGTTGAACGTAATTGTTTAAGTTGACACTATGTACCAACATGTTATCGAAGTACACGGCCATGCATCTTCCAAGATGAGGGCGCATTGCATGGTTTATTAACCTCATAAATGTGCTTGGTGCACTAGTTAGTTTGAATGGCATAACCAACCATTCGTAAAGTCCATGCCTGGTCTTAAAGGCAATCTTCTATTCATCTCCGGCCTCATGCGAATCTAATGGTAACCACTCTACAGATCAATCTTCAAAAATATCTTTACACCATAAAACTCATCCAACATATCATCTAACCTCGATATCGGGTATCTATACTTGACAATAATTTGGTTGACCGCTCGGCTGTCAATACACATGCGCCGTAAACCATCCTTTTTTAGAAAGAGTAAAGCTGGGACAGCATAGGGGCTCATGCTCTCCTTCACATATCCTCGCTCAATGAGTTTGTCCACCTGTCTTTTCAGCTCAGCAGCTTACTTAGGGTTCATCCTGTACATAGGTAGGTTCAACAGGGCGATACCTAACTGAAGATCAATACAATGCTTTATGCCTTAAACTAGTGGCAATTCTTCCAAAAAGAGGTCAGAGAATTCATTTAGCAATCTTTGGATTTCTTCTGGGACATATAGCAATTCCCTCATCTTCATCAATCTTCTAACCAACAGGAACATGGATTCATTAGCCTTCTGAGCAAATCAGAGCTCTCTTCGACTCATAACTAAGGCTTTCTTCTTACTGGCCCGAGTGAGCTGATTGTGGATTTCATTTACTTGAAATGGGGTTAAAGGTTACAACACAATCTTCTTTCCATCCTTAATAAAGGCATAGGTGTTTTTATACCTGTCGTGAGTGATATGTTGGTCAAACAACCAAGGTCGTCCAAGCAGCAGATGTGAAGATCCCATAAGAATGACATTGCATACTACTTCATCCTTGTACACGTTCCCAACACTGAACGGTACAGTCATTTGTTCAATTACATGTAAAGCTCCCTTATCATGAAGCCAGTGTAGCTTGTAGGGTCAAGGATGCTTTGAGGTCGGCAGACCCAACCTCTACACAAAGGAATATGCAACAACATTAGTACAACTTCCTCCATCCACAATGATTGTGCATAGTTAGCCTCTGATGGTATACTTGGTGTGAAACAAATTCTCTCTTTGTTCCTCCTCAGAGTTTGATAGGGAACTCAGGACTCGCCTCAAGACTAGTATCATTACTTCTCCCTAATTGGCATAAACATAAGTCTCCTTTTCCTCTTCCTCTTCCTCTTCCTCTTCCACTTTGGGTTCTCCAACATTCTTTTCTTCCTTAAGGTCACTCTCGTCGATACCATCCACCATGTCTCCTCGAAGTACCATGACTTGCCAGTTCGGACAGTTAGCAACCATGTGTTCGAAGCTTAAGTATTTAAAACACTTCACCCTGCTGGTCTTCCGTCCGGATGGCTGGCCTTTCTCATAGGTTCTTAGGGTCGGCCTAGCCTTAAGTCGACTCGACTATCCTGCTTGGCCAGACTGGTTTGTTCGGTACTCATCAGGTCGGTCATTCCTTTCCTCGGCTCAGCTTGAACAAGTTTGCGTGATATGGAAGCTCAGGAAGATGTTTACCCAAGTCAACTCAGAACATTCCCCCTCTTTCTTTAAACCCTTTGCGCAATTTTGATGGCCTCGTTTAAGGTATAAAATCTTTGTACTCATACAATATTATGAATCTTATACTTAAGCCTAGAAATGAACCTTGATATTATACGGGTCTCTAGTTCTTCCACGTTGACTCTGATCATAAGCATTTAGAATTCTTTGATATAGTCATCGACAGGTCGGCTTCCTTGGTGAAGCTCCTACAACTTGGCAAATGTATCTTGTAGGTACATTTTGAGCACAAATCTACCCTTCAACAACCTTTTCATCTCGTCCCAAGCCCTAACACCTTGTCTCCCATCTCTAACTCTAGCAACATTCAAATTCTTACACCACATGGTAGTGTATCCAGTAAATTCCAACGCAGTAAGTTGGGCCTTGAGTGCATCCTCATACCCATAATACTCAAATACTTTCTCAACCTTCTCTTCCCACTCTAAATATTCGTCTGCATCTCCACTTCCACCGAAGGGCGGGATTTGTACCTTAACATCGTCTAGCCCTCAAGAAACTCGGCGTCCCCATCCCTATGTTTGGTAATAATTAACTTCTTCTTCACCAAACTCTTCGACATCCACCTCTTCGTCATCTTTCCCAATCTCCTCTAACTCCAGTCTTCGTCTAGCGGCTCCTATAGCTCGAGGGGGTCAAACTGGGTAATTGGTTCAATTGCCTTGAACATAGTGTCTCTTAGGGGTGCCATCTTGTGGGTTTTATCGTATACACCTTGAGGTTGTTGTCGATCAATTTGCATTGCAGTGACTAGACTCTCAACAAGGTTTATGAATTTGTCAAGCTTGTCATCAACAGACCCTAGGGTATTACTACCATTATTACTACGACCAAGTTGAGCACCACTACCTTGGTCACCAATAACTCCCTGAACACTTGAATCTGACATAGTATAATACCTTTTCGAACAGATTAACAAACTTGCTCTGTTGTTGCAATAGAAAACATAGTACAATAGAATATCAATGAAACCACACTTACAAACACACACAACATATAGTAGTAGCTGTGAAAGGAACATAGCAGTTGCAAAAAGTAAGGCGAATAAAACTCCACTACAAATTCACACACTCCTTCGTAGAACTGTGCTCTGATACTAATAAAGCTGATGTGTCTCCGAGGTCATACACACGAAGAAACACCACAACGAATGAACCGAAAAGGAAATAAAAAAGAAATTAGCAAAATTCGAGCAGCTACCGAATGGATATGACTCACCACCCAATCCTACTTGGCCTACAACCCGTCAAATATGACACATCGATCCAAATTGAAGGGTTACTCCCCACTACTCCTTGCTAAAGGGAATAGATAAGAGTTGAATGATAACGAAAACATTAAGGTTACTCCAGTGAGTAAATCTGTATTGAAAGTTGAATGTGTGCATACAAGGAAAGTGAGGGTTTATATACTTGCCTTTTAGGGTTATTTTACAAGTATGAAAAGACAAAAGGGTGTTTTACAATTACGTTATATTAATTATACTAAAAAGGGGTAAAAAAGACAAAGAATATCGAGTACGGAAAAGAAAGAATCATTCTAGAACGTTATGTTAGAAGTCATAAGTCACTTGCTAGCTATACATCAAGAGTATGATACACAGGCAGAAACAGGACGTACTGGGAGTTAAGGGCCAACCTGATTTAGATTAGGTTAGGAGTCAATCAGCCTGGTAAAAAAGTCAGCTATCTTAAAGTCAAATACCAATAGGTCAGGTGGGTAACTCAGCTCGGCTAGTTCTAGGCTATCTTCTGGATTAAGACTTTGCTATTGGCCAGTAGCATATTGGACACACGTGAGGATCTAAGAAACAGTTCGGCAGGAGGTCGGATCAGGATAGGAGTCCCCGTCTTGGCTATGGCTTAGAGCTAGTATTTTCCGTGTGAGCCCTTGAAGTCCTCTAGCTCGGCTTCTTATGATTATTCCAGGAGGTTAATTCCTATCATGGTGTCTCCCCAACATCCAACGTATCCAACCTAATTTTACACCATCCAAATGATGCTAAAGCAAGCTCAACTAGAGAAGACCCCACAGATTTGAGGCTAAATCTCTCTAAACCATAGGAAGATAATAAAAATCAACCCCGTAGACACATTGATTGAAGCCAAGCTAAAGGACTACAAGGACTCATCCAACGTAGACTAGCTCAAGAACCCTGCAAGTGCAAGGATTCCATCACAAACTTAAGAATACTTCATCCTACCCAACCTATACCAAGCTTTAGCCATGATCAAGACAAGACCAAAATGACAAACACCAGGTTTTCATCTAAGTCAAGCTGTCCAGTCATCTGACCTAAGGAAGCTCTAATTAATACCTTACATTCAAGCTCCAACTTAACCCAAATCAGGTCGACCAAGTCTTCTGCTATTCCTATTGACCCCTTCCAAACTGATTCTGACAAGTGCTAAGCTATCAAAGATATTACATCTATAGGAGCAACCGAACGTTAGATCACCAAAGCTAAATTGGTGCATGTCTTTTGACACAATATTCCAAAATGTTTCTTTCTTCCTACATTCTATAGCATTTGTCCTTTTTACCTTTTTTAGTATGTATTAGGTATTACATTTGTAACTTACCCCTTTATCTTTTCCTTATATGCATGTAACCCTAGTGTAGTTAGTATATAAACCACATTTACTTTGTACGCATACATCATACCCTGAATATTGAATATAATAATTTCCCTTTTGAGAGCACTTAGCCATGTTTTCTCCTTTCTTGACTTTTATCTATTCCCTTTAGTAAAAAATAGCGATAAGTAACCCTAATCGTCACTTATGTATCATATCAAGTGATGATTAAGCCAAATATGATTAATTGGTGGATCATATCCAACCGGTAGCTACTCGGGTTTTGCTAAACCCCCTTTTGTTTTCTCTTTGTTTCAGTTCATTGTAGTGCACCTCCATATATACAACCCCGGAGATGCATCAAAAAAAAAATTCCATTGTTTTTAAAAAGGCTCAACCCTTAAACAATTTATACATAAAATGGGTAAAGGCTAGAACTCTAGGACATGAACTTTAGACACATTGTATGTATATTCAAAAATAGCTAAAGTCAGATATTTATCATAACCTATTATAACAAGCACCTAAAGAAAAATGGGTCAAGCTTAATACCTATGCATCCTATCTCCTAAATGCAAATAGTGCTATGGCAAGGGGTCATAAGAGAACAAAGGGGTTGCTAGATTGCTAACTTTGCCATAAAGCTTGAGAATATTGACTATAGGGTTATATTTTTTACTTCAACCTTGTTAAAGACTAAAACTCCCATATGTGGAAATCTAATTAGGCTCTAAAATTGCTGTTCAATTACTATGTTCAAATAAACATGACTTGATGTTTCTTTCAAATGTTATACTTTCCTACAAGGAAAAGTTTAAAGAACTATAGTAAATCTAGCTGATTTTTGCTCGACGAGATGAATATGGTCACACACTTCTTGGCTAAGGCAGCAAGAAATGTGGAAGAAGCTGAAGTAGTTATGTTTGCTCCACTTACTAAAGCTTGTAACATGTTGTTTATTTATGTAAGGCCCTATGCAATCAAGTTAACGAAAGTAAAAACCCTAGTTGTAATTACCTTTTGAGTAATGTAACACAACACAACTTGGTTGTAGAAACTACCTTCTTGCTTTTGCCATATAATTAAATAAAATTTGCTTAACCGATAAAAAAAATTATGAGCTATTGTCATCCACATCCCTACTTTAAAAATCAAGTAAATATTCCAACCATTAGTCCATCATGCTAATTTCACAAGATAGTAAGTTAAAAAATCATTAAACACTCATGAAAACAAAAGTAATGTCCATAGAGTAGTGGTATGTATAAAATAATAGATTTTGGTTTGACCATTCTAAACGTTTAGCAATTTCCCAGAATGTTGTATTGTATTAGCATTTTGCAATTACTCCATTTGACAATAATCTCTGCTCATTCATTATATTCAAATATGAGCATATCGTATTAAAACTCAGGAACCCATCTAACTTCTCAAAAGATCTACTAAACAAAAATGGTGATATTCTTCCTCTATTGATTAATAATTTCAATTAGCCTTAAACACTAGTTAACCCCTTGGTTTTTATAATAAGCTAAACTTAGGCAAGGTTACTATCGAAAACTTTTAAGAGAACTCCATATATCCATGCATGCCCAAACATAGTCAAATTTTGCAATTGCCAAATAAATCTAGAAGGTTAGCTAATTTTCAAATGTTTCCCAATTAAGGTCTCCTTAGAAAGTATGAAAAAGAATCCAAACTTGTATTATAAGAAGTAATACAAATACAAAAAGCTTCCATAAAGTGATTGATACTTGAAATGCCAAGCTTAGAACCCCCATCCAATTACTTAACGCTTAACTGCACATGAAAATTTGCTGAAAATATTGCCAACTTAATACATCACCATTAAAACTCCATAATCCAATATACCCATGATTTAGGACTTAAATTATCAAAACCATATAGACATGCAAACAAATGGAGATACTAGACAACTCTTTATGTTATTCTTAATTGCTAAATACCAGCTATATCTTGAGCATAAAAGTTTAATGTGGCAAAAATAGAACCCTCCAAAATCCCAATCTTGAATTTTTATGTCACCATGATTAATTGCAACCATGCTACTTACAAATAAATAGCAATGAAATTACATCTTGAGCATAATTCGTAACTAAAGTAACTAAATAAATATAGCTCTAGAACAAGAAAGGTAGAGGATAGTCTCAATCATAATTAGTAGACTCTTAACTAAAGTGGGCACACATTAAAATAGTATTTGACTGGTTCTTTTCTCAACTAATCTTCCATAGAATTCTAAAATTAGATTTTTAACATACCCCAATTCCCCAAAATCACAATTCTTAATTAATCATTTACACAATTTGTCATACCACTCAAGGAAGGAGAAAACTACTATAAAATCAATTATCAAATCGATGAATATATAAAGTGCTATACGTATTTCAAAAGAATTACATATAAAAAAATATATACATTCCATGACTTGAAGAATCAAATAAAAACTAAATATAAATGGACCTTGCAAAATAGAAGGAGAGTAAGTGAAATATGAACCTAGTTTATCAAGTCACAATCACATAAGGATGCTCTTGAGTGCTATGAATGTTTATAGTTTCTGATGTAATCTGAAACAATAGTAAAGAATGGAAAGTCAAAGGCTTCATACAACAATAGCATAACCATGACATATAATAGAATTATCCACTTATATTGAATTATAATCATTTTAAATTTTTGAAATATGTTTGTAGGGTATAGTAAGAGAACTAAGTTCTTTAAAACCCAAAAACATTAGCCAAACTAATAGGAATGTAGTTAAGGATCAGGCTAGAGATAGTGACCTATCAAAATCAACATTTTATAACAATCAAAAAAACTACCAACAAGGGAACAACTTCTTGCCAAAAGGCCACCTTATCTAAAGACGAGTTTGAGTTAAAGAAGAGAAACAATGGTATAAGGTAGCATAACAAAAAACTTCACCTTAAAATTGCAACTTTCACCACTCTACAACATTCTACATAATACATATAAAATTATAATCAATAGTTACATTTTATGTGTTGGGGGCTTTGTGTGATAAATTCATGTGAAATTAACTTTCAAAAAAAAAAGAATTAATTTTCTTTTTCATACTGCATACCTAAATCATAAAATAAAAAATACACAATAAAGCATTGTTTGATTTAAATTTCAAGTTTCATGAAATGGAAAATAGAAAACAAATAAACCTAAAAAAACAAAATATCCAAAAGAGAGCTTTCAACTAAAAAAATTGATGTGGGTATTCATATGAAGCATGGGAAATATGCAATTATAAGAACGTTAAATTGATGAAATGGGTAAAACACGTAGATTGAAATTGATATTGACAAAATGGGCTAAAATTGTGAATGTGAAAGAGATCAATTAAACATATATTGTGTTTTAGCTAACTGAAATTTGATGTTAAGCTAGAGTAGTAGACTAGCACCGGTTGTGTACTCACTCCATTACATACATACACAGACACACATACACAAAGAGAGAGAGAGGACTAACACACGTTTCAATTAGAGCTAATTAGGGTTTCCTTCAATTAGAGCTAGTGATTAAGGTTTGAGAGTGAGATTATAAGGGCTATGGAGGAGAGAAGCCAAAAAGGACTAATTGTGAAGGGTATATTTGAGATTGAAAAATTCTTAGTTTTTGTCTTGTGAACTCAATTTTTGTGCTATGTTGTAGACAAGATAAAATTTGAGCATTTTGTCAAGTTTTTTAACCTATTTTTTTGTCCAATTACCAAACTAAAATTCTAAATAAAACACAGCACAAATAATTTTGTTAATTCTAGTGTCACAAAATTTGTGCAACCAAACAATGCTCTAAAATTATCCTTTTAAGATGTAGACATATGTAATCAATTATTAATATTTAAAAAAAAATGGATGAAATCATGATAACTTCACATAGTATTTCGAAAATCAAGACAATTTCAATAATTGAATTTGTAATTTTAACTAAAACTATTTTCAAGGATTCATTTCCATTGTCATATGGTGGCCATTCCGACCATTCCCTAGCCTTAAGGTAGCCGAAAAGGCCTTTTCTTTTAATATCCTTATTTTTCTTTATTTCTAATATTTTTTAATTTTTTTTAATTTTTATTTATTAATCTACTTTAACAATATATTATTATCATCATATTATTTTTAGTTAATTTTCCATATTCTTGTACATTTTTCTTATTTATTATTTTTTTATTACTTTATTTATTTTGTAATGTTTTATTATATTATATTATTTATTTAATAAAAATATGCAATCTAATAAGATGGTGCTAAGTTTTATTCATAATGAAGGAAAAATAATGTCAAATTAACATAAATTTGTTTACAAACGTTGAGGATTAAAATACAAAAAGAACCTGAATAATAATTAGAAAAGGTGGTAAAAATTTGACTAAATTTATATTTTTCTTTTGATAATACAAATCACTAACACAAACGTGTACATAGACCTTTTCTTGGACTTCACGCCCATGCATCGGTGATTGGATGAGTTTTTGAAAAATATTGTTTATGATGCGTATCATCTCTCTTACTTTCTATGCCAAAAACTTTATAGAAGCAAGTGCATCAAATTTTATTTTATTTTTTTCAGTGTTAATTTGATGTGTGCATGATAGGAAATGAAAGGATTCCACCGTGCACCGTGTATCAGTGCGAGGGCTATAAATATATGATCCATCATGCAAAATCCTATTTGTTGTCTCTGTTGATTTTATCCGTCATAGAATACAATTGTCTTTTAACGTGTGATTTAGATCATTTATATTGGAGAGATAATTGATTGTATACTAAAAAAAGGAATTGAAAATCATGCCATCAGGAAAAAAAAAACCTTTGGCAACCAGAATAGGTTGTCTAATTCGTTGGCACGTCATACATAGGTGAAGTGAATGTGGAAAAGGAAGATGATGTTCGTTTGCATGTCCATATTATAATGGTAGCTAAGGGCATTTGGTAAAAACTAGATATCTCAAGCCACTTTGCTCTAAGCTCTATGTTCAAGTCATTCCTCCATGTACAATGGCATTATCATTGATTCTAGGGTTTCGAGGGATTCTATACACTCTACAGCGGGAGTAGCAGCTAGAAGATCAGGATAATCAACAAGTGAAAATTGGGGTACCCTCCAAAAATAATATGTTCGCACCACGTTCGTATAACAAATGCATATTTGAAATCAACCATCTAAATTCCTTTTTTGCTATTGCACTTTTCATTCTAGTTCCTACTACTTTTTTACTTATAATATATGTAAAAACAGTTAGTCAAAGTGATTGATTGGAATCAAACTTGATTTATTTTCTTAGTCAATGATTGACGAAATAGAAAAAATCAAAAGGATTTGAGTCTCATGTCTTAACTTAAATTAAATGACGAAATGAGCAGCCTAGAATCAGTGCTATAGTATTCTATGAGATCCGATAGTATGGTAGAAAGATTTATATATTTCTTTCTACCATAGTCACTATTTTTGTTATTGTAATCTAACAAGTTATACTGTATGGTAGAAAGATTCAAATCTTTGTACTGTTGGAAATGGGATTACTTCATTAGTTTGTACAAGGATTTTTGTTTCACTAATTACTACTATTCTAGATACATCTTGGTACGCGATTATTTAGATGACAAAATCAAACCAGATTCTAGAGCAAGATTTGATAGGTAATAGCCAACAAATTAGAATTCATTTATCAATTGATTTTTTTCTTCTATTTGAACTCATTTTGCTAATTCTTTTAGTTACTTTAATAGGTGCAATTGTTGTTGCTCGTCAATGATAAATCTTTATCACTATTGACATAACAGCAATCCACATTCAACTTTGTTCTGTGTTATCAAATCCATTTCTCTTCAATTCTATTTCGATTTGAAGACTCTTCATAGATAAATCCTTTGTTTTGGACTTGTTATGTTATAGGCAATCGAATCTGTTGAATTCTTGTTCATATTAAAAAATAAATCTAAATTAATAAGGAGTTGGTCAATGATACTCAAACATGTACTTGTTTTGAGTGCTTATTTATTTTCTATGGGTATCTATGGATTGATCATGAGTTGAAATATGGTTAGGGCACTTATGTGTCTTGAACTTATACTGAATGCGGTTAATATAAATTTCGTAACATTTTCAGACTTTTTTTATAGTCAGCAGTTAAAAGGGGATATTTTCTCAATTTTTGTTATAGCTATTGCAACCATTGAAGCAGCTATTGGGTTAGCTATTGTTTCATCAATTTATCGTAACAAAAAATCAACTTATATCAATCAATCGAATTTGTTGAATAAATAAGTAGTATTAATTATAGAAATTAAAATATTCATCAATTTAAATTAGCATGTATGATATGTAAATTTGATAAAAAGGTAAGAAATCAAAGTATCTTGACCCAATCTCATGAATCTATTCTAAATTCAATTGACTAGAAAAATTTTAGTAAAATCATTGATTCATCTGGTGTTCAAATATATGATTCATCTACAAGTTTACTAGATTGAAGATTTGTGGCATTTTCAAATTGATAGATCCAATGTCACATTCAGTAAAGATTTATGATACATGTATAGGATGTACTCAATGTGTTCGAGCCTGCCCAACAAATGTATTAGAAATGATACCTTGGGATGGATGTAAAGCTAAGCAAATTGCTTCTGCTCCAAGAACTGAGGATTGTATCGGTTGTAAGAGATGTGAATCTACCTGTCCAACCAATTTTTTGAGCATTCGAGTTTATTTATGGCATGAAACAACTCGAAGCATGGGTCTAGCCTATTTAATTCTGCTAATGAAGGTTATAGATTCGGTCAAGAGGAAGAAACTTATAATATCGTAGCTACTCATGGCTATTTTGGTCGATTGATCTTCCAATATGCTAGTTTCAACAATTCTCGTTCTTTACTACTATGGAACCCCTTATTAGACGCCGCTATTAAAAACCGTTATGGATATGACCTTTTCTCTTATAAATTTCTTAATTATAAAGATCAGAAAGATTTATATATTTATTTATCACCATTATGTGTAAATAAAAAAGAAGGAATTATTTATCCATGGTGCTTTTTTTTAGTATACCTATCTAATTCTGGCTAGATAATTTTTGGAGTCAAAATTATGACATGAAAGCTGTTAAAGACTCCAACCTAACCCAATCTTAATCTACTTAATCAAATCTAATAGTAAGTCACATAAAATTAGCAGAATCTTACTTTATTTTTTATTTGTAAACAAGCTAAAGTTTAAGTTTCAAAAAGGAAAACCTTTGCTGAGTTAAATTATAAAGATTATCAAATAGGCCTTTTTCAAGTTCTAGGGGTACTTTACTTAGCTTAGCAAAGCAAAAAAAAAAAAAACAAGTATTTCCATATTCAATCAATAAAGTTCCTATATCTGTTCTCGTGGATCTTAATAAAAAAAGAAAAAGAATATAACAAGACTCATAATACTCTAAATTCCTCTTTAAGTTTGAGGATTCTAGTCATAAACAGAAACAAAATCTAAAATAATAGAGATTCTATTATATTAAATCGAATATAGAATATTAAAGCTAATATATAGAATAGAATAAATAGAAATAAATATGGATAATCAAAATAAATGGATTTCCATTTTGAATATTTCAAATTAAAAATAAATAAAATAAATTCTTTGAATTCCTTTTCTTTAGAAAAAAGGAAAGTGAAAGGGAGAAAATTTTATTTGTTTTCTATATCTATAAGAACAGTATATATTTATAACAACTCTATTTCTATCGAAAAAAATAGAAATTTAGTAAGTTCAAAAATAGAAGTAAGTTGAATACAAATAGGATTATAATTGACGAATTTTGAAACGAGATATGTACCATAGCCAACAAACAAAACTAGATGGCTCGATGAAAATGTTACTTTGACTAATAAGTTCTAGTTATAGATGCCGTAACAATTAATTCCAATTGGATCGACTTTGAATCGACTAATCGGGTATATTTTTTTTTTTAACATTGATAGGAGTTTGTCTATGTTTCTGCTTTATGAATATGATACTTTCTAGGCATTTCTAATAATATCAAGTGTTATTCCTATTTTGGCATTTCTAATTTCCGGAGTTTTAGCCCCGATTAGCAAAGGACCAAAGAAACTTTCAAGTTATGGTACATATTTCGTTTCAAGATTCATCAATTGTAATCCTATTTCTATTCAACTTACTTCTATTTTTGAACTTACTTAGCTTCTATTTTTTTCAATAGAAATAGAGTCGTTATAAATATATACTGCTCTTATAAATATAGAAAACAAATAAAACTTTCTCCCTTTCACTTTCCTTTTTCTAAAAAAAAGGAATTCAAAGAATTTATTTTTAATTTGAAATATTCGAAATGAAAATCCATTTATTTTGATTATTCATATTTATTTCTATTTATTCTATTGTATATATTAGCTTTAATATTCTATATTCGATTTAATCTAATAGAATTTCTATTATTTTAGATTTTGTTTCTGTTTATGACCAAATCTATTCTCCTCGGTCAGAATAGGTGAGTTAATTCCTTCCCTTAGTACCATACTTGAGAGTTTCCTATCTCATACGGATCAGCATCCAATTCTTGTGGTGTCCTATTTTTTAATCTACCATATCTAAGTGAATGAGATTTATCATATATGTATCTCCCCTTTTTTCTCGAGTTAACCAAAAGAAATCAATTCCATGAGTTTCAAACTTAAATTTTGATTACTAATCCCTTTTTTCTTTTAGTTTTATCTTTTCTCCCACCTTCTAAAAAAGCATATGTATTTCCACTGTCATTAGAATTTTCTAAAAGGTATCTATCTCGCTTTCATAGAGAAATTTATATAAAATCTTTGAAAAAGACTTTTCTTCATAATAAGGAAAAGACTTACTATCTTTGGGATCTGATGCTACACCGCTGCTCAATACCTTAAGGGATCAATTTTATTACATAAGTGAATTCCTAACTTTTCTCTTATATCTATATCATAAAAAATAAGCAGTTCTTATTAGATTAGTGTAAAACCTCACTAATGGATCTTTACGGTGCTTTCTCTATCGATTGAATTTTTTATCCATAGAATAAAGTATCTAGGAACATCTATTTCTTCATGTTTCAACTTCTATGATATGAAGTTCCTTTTTTTTTTTTTTTGCTACAGCTGATAAAAATCTTTTTTTGGACAATGTATATGTTTAAATCCCTTTTTTTCTAAGAATTTTTTTTTTAATATTTACTAACGGATTCGTTCTTTTCTTTTTGCTTTTTCTTTCTATAGTGGAGATAGTCGCACGTAATGACAGATCACAACCATATTATTAAAAGCTTGGGATAAGAATGGGTAGAAAGGATACGTAAATAGAGTATCGAATATCTATTTTCTGCTATTAAAACTAACTTTCAAATGAATAAAGAGTATTGAATATCTATTTTTTGCTATTAAAACTAACTTTCGAATGAATAAATAGAGAGACTGGAATATTTTATCAGTAATGACTGCTGATGAAATTTTGAATATCGCAATAATTAATATGTTACTTGGAATGGAATACACCACATCTAGGAACTTCTAATTAAGATATTAATAAACAGACTAGAAATACATGCACAAAAAAACAATGGTTTTTGAAAGCGCCAAAAAGATTTTATAAGATTAAAAAAAAAAAAGGTCCGTTGGGTGTCTATGGCTATGTCATAATAGATCCGAACACTTGCCCCGGATCAACTTCCAGATCATAATTGCTCTAGTGAATATCTAAATAAAATAGATAGGAGATAGAAGAAAAAGAAACTAATTCGAAATATCTCTCATAGGTTCACTAATTATTTGACTGTTAGCGAGTTTCTTTGTATGTGTTGTCCGGAAAGAGGAGGATTTCAAGGATATTTCGAACTAGATTGATCTCGACAACACGATTTACTATACCCACTTATTTTTCGGGAGTATATTTATGCACTTGCTTATGATGGTGGTTTAAATAGATCTATTTTGTTTGAAAATGCCAGTTATGACAACAAATCTAGTTCAATAATTGTGAAACGATTAATTAATCGAATGTATCAATAGAATTTTTTTATTATTTCGGCTAATGATTCTAACCAAAATCCACTTTTTTGGCTCAATAAGAATTTTATTCGAAAATTCTATCAGAGGTATTTGCAGTTATTGTGGAAGTTCCATTTTCCCTACGATTAGTATCTTACTTAGACTTAGAAAAGAAAGAAATAGCAAAGTCCCAAAATTTACGATCACTTCATTCACTATTTCCTTTTTTAGAGGACAAATTTTCCCATTTAGATTTTGTCAAATGTCCTAATACCTTATCCCACCCATCTAGAAATCTTGGTTCAAAGCCTTCACTACTGGGTGCAAGATGGTCTTCTTTGCATTTATTACGTTTCTTTCTCTATGACTATTGGAATAGTGTTATTATTCCAAATAAACCTATTTCCATTTTATCAAAAGGTAATCCAAGGTTATTCTTGTTCCTATATAATTATCATATATGTGAATACGAATCCATCTTCCTTTTTCTCCGTCATTACTCTTCTCATTTTCGGTCAACATCTTATGGGGTCTTTTTTGAACGAATCTATTTCTATGTAAAAATTGAGCATCTTGTTAAAGTTAAAGCCTTTTTTTATAATGATTTTCAGCACATCCTATGGGTTTTTAAGGATCCTTTCATGCAGTATCTTAGATATCAAGGAAAATCCATTTTGGCTTCAAAAAATATGCCTCTTATGAGCAATAAATGGAAATATTATTTTGTCAATTTATGGCAATATCATTTTTCCGTGTGGTCTCAACCAGGAAAGACTCATATAAACCAATTATGTAAGTATTCTCTTGATTTTTTGGGCTATCTTTCAAAGGTACGAATAAATTCTTCAATAGTATGGAGTCAAATATTAGAAAATTCATTTCTAATAGATAATGCTATGAAGAAGTTTGAGACAATAGTTCCAATTATGCCTTTTATTGGATCATTGTTTAAAGCGAAATTTTGCAACTCATTTGGGCATCCCATTAGTAAGCCGACTCGGGCTGATTCGTCAGATTCTAATATTATTGATTGATTTGTCCGTATATGTAGAAATCTTTCTCATTATCACAGTAGATCCTAAAAGAAAAATAGTTTATATCAAATAAAATATATACTTTGACTTTCTTGTGTTAAAATTTTAGCGCGCAAACACGAGAGTACTGTATGCGTTTTTTTTAAAAGATTAGGTTCGGAATTATTAGAAGAATTCCTTACAGAAGAAGAAGTTGTTCTTTCTTTGATCTTCCAAAGATCTTATTCTACTTCGCAAGAGTTATATAGAGGGAAGATTTGGTATTTTGATATTACTTGTGGTGTCCTATTTTTTAATCTACCATATCTAATTGAATGAGATTTATCATATATGTATCCCCCTTTTTTCTCAGGTTAACCAAAAGAAATCAATTCCATGAGTTTCAAACTCAAATTTTGATTACTAATCCGTTTTTTTTTTTTTTTTAGTTTTATCTTTTCTCCCACCTTCCGAAAAAGCATATGTATTTCTACTTTCGTTAGAATTTTCTGAAAAGTAACTATCTCGATTTCATAGAGAAATTTATATAGAATCTTTGAAAAAGACTTTTCTTCATAATAAGGAAAAGACTTACTATCTTTGGGATCTGATGCTATACCGCTGCTCAATACCTTAGGGGATCGACTTTATTACATAAGTGAATTCCTAACTTTTCTCTTATATCGATATTATAAAAAAATAAGCAGTCCTTATTAGATCGGCATAAAATCTCACTAATGGATCTTTACGGTGCTTTCTCTATCAATTGAATTCTTTATCTATAGAATAAAGTATCTAGGCATATCTATTTCTTCATGTTTCAACTTCTATGATCTCTTTCGAGTCTCTCAGTGAATAATGATCAAATCAAATACAAATTATTTAGTTCTCATTTTTCGAGTAAAAAACAAGAAGATAAGACTCCTAATTATTCAGAACTTAATCGAATCATATATACTGGGCAGTGGAATCTCATATATCCTGCTATTCTACACGAGAATTACTCCCTTAGATCAAATATTTTGGCACTTCCTCATGGGAGTAGGAATCAAGATAATTTTGAATCATAGGTCTAGATTTTTAATCATCCTTCGCCGTAATAATGTCCCGTGGTTTGCAGCGATAACTTGATATATTTACCATACTACCATTAAGTAAGAATGCTAATTCTTACTGTTCATATGTTATGATATGAATATACCACATCAATTCGTTATGTATGGATGATGAGATTGCATTGATACAGAGCCAATTCCAAGAGACTTGTTAGAGGGTCCCATTGGTGTGCATCCAGTAGGAATTGAACCTACAAATTCGCCAATTATGAGTTGAGCGCTTTAACCATTCAGCGATGGATGCTTAGCGGGGATATATACTTTCATCTTATCACTTCAGATCTTTCTAGAGGTATGTTTGATAATGCTTCCTTGATCACAGCAACAATAATATCACCAATATGAGCATATCGGCGATTACTAGCTCCTATGATTCGAATACACATTAATTCTCGAGGCCCGCTGTTATCTGCTGTATTCAAATGGGTTTGAGGTTGAATCATATCATTTTTTAATCTTTTCTTTTAATGCTTTAATGAAAAGGGAGAAGTAAAAAATAGGAAAAAAAGAAATATTTTTTGGATTAAAAAAAAAAGAAACCTAAAATTGTTTTTTATCCCCAAAACTTCTTGTCCTTTATTACACGTTCCTATCCGGAAATTATGAATTGAGTTCGTATAGGCATTTTAGACGCCACAATTAAGATGACTCTTTTGGCTATATTTTTTGCTACTACTCTCATTTCATAAAGTATTCTACCGGGTTTAACAACGGCTACCCAATATTCGGGAGATCCCTCACCCGAGCCCATACGTGTTTCCAAAGAAAGGTATTTTTAGTTTGCATGGTTTAATCATTGATTCCAAAATTTTTACAATAAAATTAAGTAAGTCGCTTGTATCGTTCTCTATCCACAATTCTGCTATTTACTGAAAAATATGTATTTAGATCCTATATTACTAATAATTACATGGCCCCAGTCCATTGGAGTCCTAGAGACTATAGTCGTCGGTATCACTCGATGCAAGAAACAACTGACAATGAGATTAAGAGGGTCGGAATTAACATATAGAACTACACATAAAAATTGTAATTAAATGGCATGTTATAAATACAAAATTTCTAGAACTCGTGGACTTAATTTTTCAGGGAGTGGGTAGTCAACTTGAAAAGATAAATTTTATTCTTCAAAAGGTTGTGTACATGCTTGTGCCTCTATATATCCCATAGTAAGGGAGATGGATGCATCAGAGGGTCACGACAGTTTTATGTCGGCATTAATTGACTTATGATACATGTTGATCATATAACGCAAAAATTTTAAGGTACACGGAGACTGGACCGCCTATAGGCTATATGCGGAACAACCATATTTTATTGAAGACTAAAGAGGGGAAAATCTTCGAATCTTATCACCTGTAGTGATCGTAGTTAACTAAGTTAACGATGAAAAGTTCTTAATTTTAAAGAAATAAATCCAAAGAAACCCTGCATCATATTTATAAATTTAGTTTTTTATCTGAAGATAAACATAGTATAGTACCAGAGTAGAAAATCTTAAATTCAAACATTTACATAATCTCCGGGCTTCTATTTAGTTATGGCATCCACTTTGATTTTAATAATAAGTGAGCTGTGAATATATAAAAAAGCCCATATCATAATTGGAAGTTGAAACTTTTAAATTAGACGGTCCTGAAACTAAATTTAACAATTTTCAAAGAGCTGCTATAAATTACAAAATTGGAGCCTTCGAAGTTCAAAGACCGAATTTTGCGATTTTTGAACCTGGAGATTTATGGTTTGGTTATTCATTTCTCTCTTAGTCCATGTTAGTCTTAATTCAATGTAATTAAAGGTAAATTATACATACAATCTAATAAAATCTTAAAATTACGTTGATTTATAATTTTTTCAAAAGGGAACACCTAAACCCTTTGAAAGCTAACATGGTGGCTGACATGTAAATTTTAGCTGATTTGGCACTAACATAAAACTTAATCTAAGATATTCGATCAAGTGAAGCATTAAAAAAAAATTTTAAATTCGGTCAATTGAATAAAAGGAAAATGGCACGAAAATTGAATGAAAATGAAACAAATGAAGTGAAAAAAAAAAGAAAAAGAAAGAAAAAAAAAAAAAGGAAATGAGGTTAGCAACAACTACAAATACATAGTATGGTGCAAGCAACTTACAAAAATGGATCATACTATCTATCCATAGTTGTGACTAATCTCCAACTTTAAAAGTTTAAGGGTCTATCTGTGCAGAATTAATAACTGTCGCAAGATTTGAAAAAAAAAAAAAAAAAAAGTGTTTGGGCTTCTGGTAAGAATGAGAAGAGATCGTTAAACTCCCCTTCCAAACATTTTGAAATTCTCAAGAGATTCCAGCTCGATCGATTTCATTTTCTGAGCCCATTGTATTTATTTTATTTGCTCTGAAAGTTGAGAAGCATCGGCCTTTGAATGGCAGGGGCTGAGCTCAGCATGCATGGATGGGCCATTGCATTGTAAGAGAGAAGCCCTTGGGCCTTAAGGAGAATTTAATGGAGACAGTCTTTCAGAAACTATGGAGATGTGACGTACATCGTCAAGTGGAGGAGTATGAAAAATAAAAAATGTACACGTCGTGGCTTGGGTATAGACTAGGACGCAGTCGGACCGGAAACCAGAACGGCATCGGACCTGTCGAGCCAATTTCGGAACCGCCATGTGACCAACCGGTTCCACGGGTCTGGGGCGGTAATATGAAATAAATAGACCTTTAAAGTACTTGGCAGAGGTAACAAAAAGCATTATTTTTATTTTATCCGCAATAGATTAGCTCATTACAAAAAATGGCTCACACTATATATCTATAGTAGACCTACTCATGGTGGTAGTCCGCCGTGAAGAGGAGCCATGCTCTACGATTTTGCTATCCTTTTACTGACATCTTTATATTAATTTCAATATATTTATTTTAATAATATTATATATTTTGATGATAATTAAATACCATAAGGTGTATTAGAATTGAACTTATTAGCAAGTTTTCAAAATACTATAAAAACGGAGATGGTTTGAGACTTGCAATTTACCTTTTTTTGGGTTTATTTATTAATTGTTTATACTTCATTTTTACATTATACGTTTTCATGTATAATATTATATGCTTTATATATTTCATTTTGCTACGAGGGGAAGAACTCTTCTTGTTTTTTTTTTTTTTTTCGCATTTGGTAAACGCCGCTATGTTAACGCTAAACTTACTTGCCCCTGGTACTTGATCTCAAAATCCAAGGGATTGCATGAATCATGAACTATAACGATGTAATTATACTTGTGATATGATGAAATCATCATTGCGACTTAAAAAACGCAATTCAAAACTGCTGTACAGCTGGAGAAAGAAAAGGTTAAAAACAAAATAACCGCGCGGAAGAGAATTACAGGGAATGAGAACGAACCAGGTGGTTAATTTTTTAAACCCGGACCCAGTTTCAGGTATGTTCATTCTGGGGGAAGTATGTTTCTGACTTTTCTTTCTCAATATTTATCATTAATCAAAACCTTAAAACAATCAAACATTATCTTGATATATTTTAAAAGGATTATGATGGTTATTGGAGGTTTTAGTGGTAAGTGAGGGCAAAAAAGGGAAAGTATAGCTAATGATAAGCAATTATGGTGGTTAATCATGATGATTTTAATTTTTCTTTTAAGTTCATTAAAACTTGTCTTAGTTCCTAGCTAGTGGCCTTCTACAAGTACTTCGCATTAAAAATAAAGTCACTAGCATTTATAACCTCTAAATAAGATAGCTATAATAATATCAAATGAGAAGTTTTAATTATCATTATAAATATAAAACATGCTTACACAAAAACATTTAAAAAATAAATAAAACACTCTAAGATAACTAAGTTCTCCGATTTTAGTTGCAACCCTATTATTTTATGGACAATTTCTATTTCTTTTTTTGGTTTTTCCCCTCCATATAAACTATTCATGATAAATATTAATTTATGCGTTTAGAACACTAGTTAAGAAACTAGACATAAAAACTTTTTTAATTATATATCTGCTTTTTCTCAAAGTGTATAAATGGTATTAAAAATTATGAAAAGCCTCTTGCATGGACATTGAACAAGTGTTAGGGAGCTAGGGTAATAATAACAGTAGCATGAAGGAAAATCTTGTAATTTTTTATGAGCACGACATAGATTTATGGTTCCTCAAGTAAAGTAACTTAGGGACTTCCATTCACGGGATCCAAAATTTATCTATTACCCAAAAGTAACATGGACGAGAGAGGAAAAATTATCCAAGCATCTGACATAATAATGCTTGAGAAAAGCAACAGATTCATGCAACTCTCGGAGCCACGAGAGATGTCACAGATATTTGGATCAAACCTTGAACAATCTCCCGTTGTGAAAACAAATAATAATGTCCTGAATAAGCAGTGGGACCCACGAGGCCAAGCAGCATATGAAAGAGAAGCAATGTAGTTGTGGTTGCACGTGAGCCACTTGCATGACACAAAAGTGGGAGATTGACAGCTATTTAGCTTCCTCTTACGGTCAAAATACACAGACATATCCTTTGCCAATAATTATTAATATTCACTGGCCATAAAAAAACCACCCCCATAGCCCAACCCATGAATTTCTTTATATCTAGCTTGCATGTGCACGTCACGCCCCCCGCACCCCCACTCTTAAAATAAAAGTTATGTGTATAGTCAATGATATGTATTATCAGTACACCTATTCTATTCTTTGCTTGCACTCTATCACATAGGCCATGGAAGAAAAAGCAAAGAATAAATGGCATATGATGCAATCAATGCAGATTTGTTTTAAGGGGCATCCTGGTTACCCTCCTAATTTCATTATATACAGAGATCAGTCATAGTCCTCAATTAAAATTAAATAGAAGTATCAACGATGTTATATGAATGGATTAATTCCTATGATTTCTAGGTACCTATATAGCCTCATGCTAACTTGGCAAAAATAATTATCCGTAGCTTATGTTTTCTTGACCAAATTATTATTATTATTATTATTATTATTATTATTATTATTATTATTATTATTATTATTATGCTTGTGCACATGGAGCATATATTGAGATCTATTAAACCACCTGAATGGTTTTCAGAGGGTATATTAAATGTTTACATTCAAGTATTTGGAACCTATTTCTATAGAGATAAAAGGGGATATTTTGCCACCACTAACTTGTTTGACAACTTATCACTAATATAGTATAGGAAATGATGTTTGGGGAATACATCATATTTTACATATAGGATTATGAATATTGTAAAATATTCCCAGTAAATATATAAATAATTTAAATCCAACGCATTTCAGACTATTCCTTATTAATGGCAACCAAAAAAGAAAAAATGAAGGAAAAAACTCGCTCAGTACCAATAATAACAAATAATTTGTCAATTTGAAGCTGTAATAATTACATACAATATTAGATGTATTTTTTTAAGATTATTAATTTCCGATGTAAAACTTATAATATGCAAGCAATTTTTTCGTTTTCAAAAGATCGTAGGCTATGGAATGATATTGTCATATTACAACAAAGTTAACAAATAATTTTTAAATTTCACATAATATCATGTAGCTTGTAGGTTCAAATGAGCATAGATTTTAGGATCATTCTGTAAGATAAATTGTAACAACTTATTTCTATACCAAGGACTATAGTCAATATAAAGCCACGTGTCTTACTAGCATTAGACAATTAATAAAAATCCTACTCAAAAATACCCTTCTATGTGTTAAAAGATAAAATTACATTTCTTTTTTTTTTTTTTTGCCTTTTCTTTCTGGATTATGACGTCTTTGTCCCTCTTAATATGTTATTAGATTTTCTCCAAGTGGCTGGGATAGGTGGTAAAACTGAACTATCTAATTGAAGGTCATATGTTATGTGTTTCTTTAGGACCACATGACCTCTCACCTCTTTAACCTTGCTTATCAAGGGTTCTTCACTTCCATCATTGTGTGGCGGCATTAGAAATTAACACTACCGGTCCACTTGAGAAGACAAATTTAAATATATAGATCATAATTCATAAAACATCCATCCCAATGCAAAAGCCCGTGTTTTTCTTGTTTTTTTTTTTAATTACAAATACATATATAATAATGGATGTGTCTTTTTAAAACTCAGTTCTCAAGCTGCCAACATGATTTATATATATATTCACTTTTTTCTTTCAACAAAGGTTATATCACAAAAGACTAATGATAGATAGTGAGTAATTTTACTAAGAAACTTTGTTGAGAATTTAAAATAAACTAATAATATTTTATAGATTTTATTATCCCAACAGTATAAGGATAAATGGTCCAAACTTTATCATATACATAATTCTCAACCAAAATTTCTTAATAAAATTTCTTACCATTTATCATTTTTGTATCACAAAGTACTAAAGTTTTAGGATAATTGCAAATGCACACCTCAATCGTTGGAAAAAGATTTCTTAAACTTCCAAAATGTGATTGCCTTTTATTATAACTTTCAACAAGTAACCTCCAAACATTTACTTAGTAACTGTTCATGCCTATATGCATATATATTTTTAAAAGTTACAAAAAGATGAAATTACATTTTAAAAGTCTATAAAGGATTATTTACATTTGACCTATATTTTAGGGATCGTGCTTACAATCTACCCAAGTCTTTAATATAAGGATGTTGTGAGTTGTGACAAGTTCAATTAGATCCTTATAAATCATCAATGTGATTTAATGAAAGCTAGCAAACGCTACATAGTCTCTCTTGAGTGTGATACAATAGTACATAATTATGTAAAAGTCATCAAACAATAGAAAGCTCATTTGTCTATATGTCCACGCCAAAATAATTTCCCACCATCTAATTCGCTGCACATCCTTTCTTTATTTGCCAATTCATTTCAATAATGTGTTTTAAGATCGCATAGGACATCAAATTAATTGTCCTTCACTCATGCAGTAAATTACACGTCTTAATCTTTATTTAAAGAAAATTACGCCAGAATGCACTGTTTGGTCTATTATATATTTTAGGACCATGAAAGTCCAGATGGGTCATTATCTTATCTTGAATTAATATTTCGTAATCACGTGCAGAAAAGAACTAAATAAACTCAAAGCAGCGTGCCCCAATTTTTGAAAGGGAAAGAACACGTTGAGATTCTGTGGAAACACCAGGAAATTATAAATCATAAATTTCTTGGTTCTTTCCGGACACAAAATCATTTTGATTTAAATATAGTTTATTGGATAAATTGCAAATTCATCCTTTTTATATTTAGTTTATGCGTGCTTAATCCATTTGTCTTTAAATCGAGCATTTATGCTTCCAAACCCCTAAAAAAAATGTACCTAACTCTTATATGATCATCTTTTCATTGATTTTATATTTTTTTAATTATAATAATCTTTATTATTTTATGTAAGGCAAAATGGTGAAAGAAAAACAGGATTTGCAAGAATGTTATTCAAATTTTAGAATCTGAATGCTTATTTAAAAAAAAAAGGATTAATTATACGTAAAGTAAATATAGATGTGTATATTTCTTATTTGTCCGACTAATCAATTAAAGTAAATATAGATGTGTATTTATTATTTGTCCAATTAATTAAGTAGGAGCGTTCAAATGATGATGCAGAATTCAAATCTAGGATGACTTACGATAGCATTACACTATTAGTTCAATTTAAGCTAACGGATATAATAATTGTCCTACATGTATGTCTTGACATGGATCATCTTAAAGAATTATCTTTTTAGATAGAAACGTGATCTTTATTTCGTCTCCTATACACCACGTGAGAAATCTAGTCTTATCTTAACTTTAGCTTGCAAAGTCCGAATATACCAATTATATGAGCACATCACATAAATTTTTGAGAAATGATGCAAAAAATTTAACATGGTTTGTGAATAAGATTATAAATGAGTCAAACTATTCTAAAGTTATTTTTATTTTTATTCTATATTTATTTAAATTTGATTTAAAAGGAATCAAATTGAACTCAAGTTTGATCCACTTGAATAGTTAATCAACAAGCTCATTCTTTATAATACTTAACTCCGTTATCTCAAATATAAATATTAATTGAGTTCAAGTCAAATACATATACTAATCAAGTTCGAGTCGAGGATTTTAATTTACTATAATTAATAGAAAAAATATTTTTTAGATAAATTGAGCTTAAATAAACTTTTGTGTAATACTTAAACTTGTTGAGTATCATTTCAAGTTAAGATTAAACTCAAAATTTTAAACAAAATTTTAGTTAGAACATGTTATTCAGCATCTTAACCCAACTCGCTTATAGTCATACTCATTAATATATGCATAAATAATATGGCAAGAGCATAATAGAGCCTCTAAATATGGCAATGCATGCTTAGCACATCGCAAAGTTATTTTCCATGAACAGCCAAGGAACTTTGTTGAATTACTGAATTTGGCTTACTCCTATTGAAAAACTCACTAAAGGGCTTTACTAATGAAGCCTTGCCTCCTTAGCTCTTGGAGGCGAGTTTTTTCATTGCTCAAGTATGTAATCAAGTTTATTCACCACAATAGCTCCCTATATTGTGATGAAATTTTTTGTCACAAGCTTGTGTTCTAATAATAGTATATTGGTACATCGTTTTTGAAATAAAAATTTTCATTTACCTTGTTAATGATGACTAACGGTTAGCAGTCGGTTGAGCTACGTCAAGTTATAAGCGTTTTGATGAGAGCGAATGCTGTTATAACATACCAAAACCTGAAACATTACAGTCTGTCACGTATCTCTAACCTCTATTGACACGTCGAGCACTTAGGAACTTGCAACCTATTTAAATTCCGTAATTAAATACAAATTTACCAACTCATATTAAATAATCTCATCAATTTACAACTACGAGTTGCATAATAAACCACTCAATTCACTAAGTATAATAGATACCTAACATAACTTGTACAACTAAAATAAACAACTTATAGCTCAACATAACCTAAACTTAGCATTTACGCATATCTTAACCCACCACAAAAGTAGCAATAGTTCTCATCCTCAATTAATAGTTATATTCTACGTTATCATATGCTCGACATCATTAATAATACCTAAAACACAACTGAAAAATAGCAATCCACATAGAGTGAGCCAATGCCCAATATAAAATACCACATAAATGCGCGTGAAACATAAGTAACCAGTTAAATACATACATGAGTATCATCATAAATACAACAAATAACCGGTTTTAAATCTTGTCATTTAAGTCCACAAACGGTATAGTCTCAATATCCTAAAACTTGGGGTTAATCATAACCTCTACACACACAATATATAAATACTATATAGGTATTAATGTTAAGTACTCCTCAACACTCGAGTACCAAAACCATCATAAATTTACCTAAGATCTTTCAAGACAATGTTATATAAAGATTGCTAAGTGCCTCACCAACACCACTTAACCTATCTAGTAGGTAGTCGAAGCCATGCACAAACAATATAATCAATTAAGTTCGGTTTACATACTAACCTAGCACATACAACCACCAAACAAATATCTCGTACCTTAAGCTCTTATTCCAATATGATCCAATTCTTCATAACTCTTAGCACCTATGCAAATGTATAAAATGTCAAGTTTAGCATTTTATTTAATACTTCCCCACTCTATTCAACACCCTTCCCCATTAATTTAATCCTTTATCTCATCCTCTAAGCTTCCAAACCATTCTCTAAGTATATTTTCATATCCTTTTATATGCTTTTCGACATCCCATAATATATATACATCAATATTTATGCATACACACAGACCACACGTATTATATATATATATATATATATATGTGTGTAACTTACCCATGTATTATTATGTTATATTATATATTATAATACATATTATACTAAATTTCTACATATATTATTTTATATTATAAATTTAATATATGCATAACATTCATAATATATACATATTAAATATTATAATTCTATCATCTGCAGCTCATCCCTTTCTTTATCTCTCCTTCTCATCTCTCTCTCTCTCTCTCTCTCTCACTCTCTTCCCCTTGTCCCTTCCTCTCTTGTCTCTTCCTCTCTCTCATTCCCCCATCCCATACATCACACACAAACGCTCTCTCTCTCTCTCTCTCTCTCCTCCAATACATACATACCATTCCACATTGTACAACATGCCTATATGGCATTCTCTAATACAATCATTCACCTATTTCACTAAACATACACAGACATCTTAGTTCAATAATACACGGTTTAACACTACCACAATACACTGACTTTTCGTAGCTAACACCTAACGTGTCATACACATACATATGCAATATCACTAACACAAAAGCTTAACAATCCAACCAACAATTATTATCCACCTCCACCACACCGATAAAAAAAAAAAACACCTTTTCGTAAAACTAAAAAAAAAAAACTAAAAGAAAATATAAACTTACAAAGAATATGATAAATAAATGAAACTTACTTAAGAAACACAAAAAGAACAATTCTTTATTAAATCTCATGTTCAAATATTGCGAACCTTGACTAGGTTTTAGTATTTAGTTGAGGGTTAGAAGTTGTCTATTCCTAAAGAAAAAGTAACTTGATGTTTTGGTAAGAGAAAAATATGGGATTAAATAATATTTCTATTTGCAATAAGGGATAATAAGAAATCTGAATCTTTTCCTGAACAATATTACCCCTGTTACCCTAGTCAATTACAAGATATAACATACCTCTAAACCTTTATTATATTATTATATTCCTTCCCTTATTTTATGTTTCTAACATTATTATTATTATTATTATTATTATTATTATTATTATTATTATTATTATTATTATTATTATTATTATTATTATTATTATTATTATTATTATTATTATTATTATTATTATTATTATTTAACCTCTCTTTTTTTTAAACTAGGTTTTACAGTTATGTGTTGTGTTTTCAAATCATAATGGTTATGGGTTTCATAAACAAATAGAGCTACTTATTGATGGTTAGATTTTGACTGTGAGATTGAAAACAACCTGCACACATAATAAATATAAGCATCAAAGGTGGAACTTTCTCACATATACCATACATTTTTTCCCTTTAAATATTTTTACCAACTTAAATATCGAAATAACTACACTAAAGTAACCTCTAGCACCCATTTTTAGCTTACATTTGTTATGTATGCAGGTTGTTTTTTATCCCAACCTCCCTGTCGAAATTTCACCATCGACATACCTTTTAGACGAAAATCATATTACTAAATTTAGAATGGAAAATAAAAACTTAAAATGATAATATTGAATAATTTATTATGAATCTTTTTTAAGAAAAAAAAAAGAACATAATCTATAAATCTCAAACCCATTATAACTACAACAAATAGTCTTATTACTAAAACAAGAACAAGACCATCAATATAATTATCTAAATAGCTTACAAGTTATCAAACTCACAATTCTACCTAAAATCACTAGAAGATCTTTAAAATCATAATCTAAAATCAAAATATAGAAACGTAAGTTTTTATAGCCTATATAAAATAAATGTAAAAAAGACCATTAATATGCTTATAGTAGTTATAGAAAACTTGAAATATATGATGGAAATAAAAGAAATTATGAAATTTAGTTCTTTTTCTATAAAGATTCTTAATCTAAAATTTAATATTTACAAAAGAAAGATAAGTAGAGTCAAATCTAACTTTTTTTCTTTCATTATTTTGTTCAAAAAAAGCAATGAATTGAAGAGAACCAGATATTTCAACTCATTTTGAGTTATTAATAATATAAACTTAAATATTTTTTTCCTCATACATTAGAGTAAGAACCTAAATGAAGATTATGAAAATAGAACTAGAGACTAGAGAGAGAAATAGAAAAGAAATTGAAATTTGATAGAAAAGATTATTTAATAACCTAATAGTAAATGGGTGAGTAAAAACCTAATTGGGTTTTTTTTTTCTGTTTTTGGCCTATTCAACTTATATATATGTAAAATTGATAAACTTAGCAAAAAAAATAAGTTTCAATGAAGATTGACATGTAAAATAGGTTAGAAACATAAGTTTTTATATGTAAACGATTTTATATCGAAATTAATTCTGAAAAGTCTTTTACAATCGTAAACTCATAGAATGATATAGGTAAAATCATAATTTTGACAATTATTACCTAAAGAATTTATCGTAGTCCAACTGAAGTCTCCTAATCTTCAAAGTTAAGTATATCAACATTGTGGTCATGAATTTGAGATCAGGAGCAGCCATATAAAGCTAAGTGGTAGTATGGAATGAATAGGGATAAAAGGGACAAGGTAGTGGCTACTAGTACATGAATAAAGGTAAACAGTTGGAATGTTCATCAAGCAAAGGAGTAGAAGGAAGCCATAGATACTATCAGTTGGAAGGGGGCTGATGTGATTGGACACCTAAAGATGAAGTGGAAAGCAACTAAGAATGGGGAATGGAGGCAAGGCATAAAAGGTAGCGCACTATGTGGAGTCTACAAATATAGCAGCTAAATGGGGTCTCTCTACTTAGCTTACATACAAACATGTTTGGAAGAAAGTAAGCTGGTGAAGAATGAAGGCCGCATTGATAATGGTATAGATCCATCGCACCCCATTGCATGTGTATATCCTTATTTGAAGCCTAAAACTAAGTATATGATCTCTATGTCATACCTTCAATTATGCTTCATCTCTTTAATGTGGATCTAATCTTCAATCCACTTCTATCTATTGATATTTGCATGGTAATGATAAGTATCTTATTACTCTAACAAAAAAAAGGGTAAATCACATGAACCACCTCTATAAATTGTGAAAATTATATAAACCCCCACCCTGTTCAAAAGTCAACACTTATTTTAATATGCCATAGCGAGCAAATTCACCTAGTAATATCAAAAGGGATGGGTTGAAACCAAAACTACGACTAGAATGTAAATGGAAGTCGAAGTAAGTAAATCCTCACACTAGTCTTAGATACGATGCACCAAGACCATATGTGGACCACCTCACTAAGTTGATATGACATACAATCAAGTAAATGGGTCACTTTTCATTAATCCTTTCTTAAGCGAATGGATAAGAGTTAAGTGTGAATTGAACCTATAAAGAAAATAACAATTTACAAAGGGAAAATACGGCATATATAAAGATGAGGAAGCTAATGTTTATTGTATATGCAAATAGGTATTTATATATGGTCTTCTAGGACAATATCACATAAAAATGCAAATGACTAAAACAAGTAACCCTCTTAAAATGACTAGTATGGAAGGGTAAAAATGGAAAAAGACAAAAGGAATATCTTATAAATATGGTACAAATAGTATATAACTCCCTAAGCTCGAGGCATCACAGACCGTTATATGTCCCTAATAATCTATTTACACATCAAGCTAAACAAGTAACTAAATTCTCTAAATTTTCATAAATAACTTCATAACTCCCATTCAATAAATCTTAAAGTACCTAAAAGTCATGATAAATCTCTTCAAATATTGTAATTGAAATGAACTTAAATAAACTAAACTCTCTCGTTGCAAATGAAATGACAAAGCTCTCCAACAACAAGTTTCTGTAATCTATCTCGCTAATTGATCACATCTCATCATCACAGCAGTAGTAAAATTCTCCAGTATCTTTATCATGGTGACAGTAATACGCTTCCCTATTCTCACGTAATCTACCCGTTCATCTAAAGTCCCTACAATTAAAAAAAAGAAAAAAAGTGGAACAAGCTATCCCTTAGTACAGAAACCCATAAACACAAGCACATATCATACAACAATCAATACAATGCAAGCAATAATGCAGTAAGAATAAATTAAACAACTAGTTATTATATATTTAATTGAGCCAACAGTCAATACAGCTCAGGATCACTCACGATTAACCCCAAGCCCAAAGTAACTCAGACTTCATACATAGTTCTTAGTTGGGATACTGGCACTGTAGCCCCCAAACACCACATAACTTACTTAGTTCCAGGACACTAGTTCTACGACTCTTGGACACGAACCTAAACTACTCTAGATCATATCAAGGACAAACTGTACATGGGACAATGTCACCCAAAAATCAACAAGATGCTACCTCAAGGACACCGGTATTACAACCTCTTAAACCCAACTAAACACAAGCAACGATCATATTTTATTCTAATTAATTATTAATCCAGTTTACTTTAACTACCCTAGACAATCACAAGCAACAAATAATGTTCCACATACTTAGGTCTAATACAATTAATAGAATCTACTTCAAATAACTCTTCAAGATCAATACCAGAATAGATAAACAATAATAACTCTTTTCAGGCTCTATTCTTAAGTTATACAATTCTAACTAAGTGTTTTTATTATCTCCCTAAGTTACTAAGTCCATATTTGGTCAAATTTAGGTTTAAAGATCTATTTAGACTATTATAGAAGTTTAGAAGAGGATGAGATAAGATCGGATGTAAGTTAGATTCGAGAAAAGGCCATAAAAAGAGGACTACGAGAACACACCTAAGGATTACAGTCGTTTTCTTAGATAGTGGTCCTTCTTTAGACAAAAACTCCATATCAAGCTTGTATTCCATATTGTATCTAAAATTCTTTTCATGCTTCAACAAATTTTCTCGATGAGGGGTTTACGAGTAAGATCGTGGCTACAGTCCCTGTAGAGGTTCTTCCTGTTTGTCGAATTCCATCTCTTTTTTTACTCTAAACTCATCCAAATCAATCAACAGCAACTCTAACACATCTAACACTCTGTTTTCTACCTAGAGTTTGTTTTTCTCCATCAACTAACAATATGGAACACTTAGGTGCGTTCCAAAACCCTAAATCAAATAAATAAAACAACATAGACAAGAAAAGCACATACCTTGATCCAAAAACGCTGGAAGCAAAACACAACCCACACCACACAAAACTAGATTACAACACCTAAATTAAATACACACATGCAAGACAACAATTCCAATTAGATAATAACATCAAACTCAATCTTTATAATACCAAAGATTGGGATAACTCTTATTAGGTTAGGGTTTAAACCTTTCCTTAACTTTTGCTTCACGATATTCTTAAACTGTATGTTTCTACAATTCTAAAACAACTCCTAATGTTAATAAATCATAAAAACTTAAAACCAAAATGAGTGAAATCACTTCACAACAGTTTACCTTAGCTTTGTTCCTGTTGTGCTCTTGGAGAGAGTTTTGCAAAATAATAGGGCGAGAAAATAAGCCCTACAGTTTTACAAAAGGCTTTTATTCTTAAGGGTATAAAAGACCATCTTGTCCTTCTTAAAATTATATTATTACTTTTACTACCTCATCCTTTAATTTATTTATTTTTTTAGGGTGTCACATAGTACAAGTATCGAAGAGTAGCTGAACATGTATCATAAGGTGCTTAGGTAAGAACTTAGTAGATTTGGTTTGTTCTATGAATTCTAAAAGACAGCTTAGGTTGGTAGTAAACAAGTCAACTTCATGTATAGATAGCTCGAAAACAAGTTAGCCTAGCTATTGGTTAGATTGGCAGAACTTACATCAGGTCAAGTTAGTATGGAGCCTTAAGCTATAACAAGGAGAAAGGTGCGCACGAGCTCAAGAAACAGAGCAGCTCAAGTTAGCTCAGTAAGGTCAAGTCCTATGGACTTATTTTGAGGGAAATGATTTATTGTGCCATACATTCGATTCCCCTTACTTAGGCACGAGTGATGGGACCTTAAGTTTGATTCCTATCATTCTCCCTTAAAGAAACATGGGTTCCACTTTTTGTTTGAGTTAGCTACCAATGTGTAAATTGCAACTGATGTAGACAATAAAATGGGACAAGTACAAGATACGTCAAATTTTCATAATGACATTGTAATTGCATCCATTTCTTTAAATATATTTAATCAATTAACATAACAAAAATTTAAAAAAATGCCTCATCAAATGATTTTTAAAAGATATGGTGAATGTAAATATTAGTACGTAATCAATGTCTTTAATTCCTTATTATGGCTAAAGTTGAGTTCAAACTTATTATATATACTCACTCTCAAATTTTATTATAGTACTTATACATAACATTTTATTTATTTTATCAATCTTATTATAAGTACTTGCTTGTAGCATAATTTTAATTTTTTTTCTTTTATTAAATTAAAGTTAGTTGACTATTAGTTCATTCCTTCATCTTTTGTAAACTTAAAACTAAGTATACAATATATGATCCAATAAACTTTGTAATTAATCAAACTTGATTCAACCATATTCTCTTATGCCCTAAATACATAAACAACATATCTCAACATTTAGGAAACAATCCTTACTTTCAAGTTTAAAAAACATAAGAATGTAGAAGTCAAATAGCCACAAGTCCTAGATATTAAGAAACTAAAGACACAAAGAAATAAGAGATGGAAAACAGAAAAAAGGATTATGAAAAACCAAGAAAAGACACAAAATTGAAAAATGAAATTTTAAATATAAAAAGTTTCAAATCTAAGAAAAAGGAAGCAGACGGGGGGTGGGGTGTGGCTAGGGAAGAAAACCTAAGGATTGCTGCCTACATTAATTAGAATTTGGAAATATAGAGCACATAATCTTAAAAATTCTAAATCTAAATTAAGATTTCTTAACATATATAAGGAGGGAAAAAAAAAAATATGAACTGTCGTCTTTATCTTATGCTATCGCCTTCATCTTAAAGTTGTTTTCCTTTTAAAAAATATGAACTGTCGTCTTTATCTTATGCTATCGCCTTCATCTTAAAGTTGTTTTCCTTTTTTGTTTGTTTCATCTTGACTCTCTTCTTTATTTATCTTATGCTATTGCCTTCATCTTAAAGTTGTTTTCCTTTTTTGTTTGTTTCATCTTGGCTCTCTTCTTTATTTATCTTATGCTATTGCCTTCATCTTAAAGTTGTTTTCCTTTTTTGTTTGTTTCATCTTGACTCTCTTCTTTATTGGATATCTTTCATTTCCTTTTATTTTTAGTTTTTTTTTTCCTTCTACATCTTTTTTTATTTTTTATATTAATTAATCAAATACATTCGAAGGATACAACAAATTGCCACATCAATATAAAAAAATGATATGGCTTTTAGTTTTCCTCTACATCAACAGCAATTTACATACATATAATCAAGATAGACAAAGTGGGTCCCATGCTTATTTTAAAGGTAAGTGCTGATCTTGTTAGGGGTTTATGTAGTTTCCAAAGTTTTCAAGGATGGTCCATACAAGTTAAAAGTAATAATAATAACGACACTTTAAGGAAACTTCTCTTTTAGTTAATCTTTATACGTATTTCTGCCACCCCTGGGTTGATTTACTTTGAGGAACTTAGACCTCTTATACTCTATCATGTAAACTTAATGTCTTCGTATCATCATTCATCAACTGGACTTGACAACCTAAGTCTCCAGGCTTAAGCCATGAAGAGTAGGTGAAAGAGATGGGAGCTTCAATTAGGCTTTTCATGAGGTCAGACTTGAAGTTGGAGAATTAGTGTGGACTTTGATGAGATCAGTCTAGGCTCTAAAGGCCTCGACCTACGCTCTTAAGAAATCGACGTATACTTAGAGGCTTACATCCAACATAACCTATCAACAATGTCCAACATGTATTAATAGTTAGCAGATTCCCATAAGTTTTGTTGGGTTTGTTGTGTTATTTATCATAATATCTACAATTGAGTGGGAGCAAGTGGCAACTCCTCTTGGATTTGGTTGTATTATACTAAATAGTGACCCATAAAAAGGGGAAAGGATTTCCTTTATGGTTAGCCAAAGCATAGACTATTAATTCAATTTTTAAACCTTGCTAGTAATAAACACCGGTTAACCATTATGCATGGCCTTATAATTTTAGCAATTAAGATCAAACATCTAATTTAGGGACATGTAAGCCATAGTTTAACATTAGGTTTTAAGAGGTCAATTTAAGGTATACGTGAAGGTAGCTTGATTCAACTAAAATTTTATGAATAAGTTAGGAATATCAATCGAAATGACCCCATAAACATGAATTTTGAAAATATAATAAAATAATGAAAATATAGCTAACAATAGTCAATTTTAATATACCATTCTATAATAATTGACAACATGCAAATTAGACCTTGATAGTTAATGAACCTTTAAAGATAAATTATATAGGTAATAAAAATTTTGAAATGACATGAAAAAATATTAAGAAAATAACTACATACCTCAAGTATAATTACTATATATATACATACATAATTAAATAAAAACCCTCAAAATATATATTATTTCAAACTAAAATGAAGAAAATAATTAAAAATTAGAAAATTATAAGGTGACAACATGGAAATTATAATTATGGGTGTGGTAAACATAGGAAATGGTTTGAAGGAGTAAGTACTTAGAACTTGGACATATAAACATTTGAATATCACCTAAATTACGTTACACAAAAGAGATTGCAAATGCTTTCAACTCGATATACAAAAACAAAACAATCCAACAATAGTTCATTTTGATCAATCTATGTTCTAGGAAAGTGTAATAGAAGCTTTGAGGTGGCTTGGGAGGGAGTTAAGAAAAATTATAGAAGAAATTGCGCAATTATAGGGTTTTATGAGTTTAAGGATACAAGTTGAAATTAGAGGAGAATCACTACCACCACCTGAAGGGAAACACCATGCCTAAGTGGATAGACATACTTGGGGAGATTGATGGTGGCTAGAGTAGCGGTTTCTAGTGAGTGATCGATTTTTCCAGTTTTTATAAAAAAAGTTAATGAAAAATAGTAAACAATTTCCAAAATTTTTTAAACTTAATTTTCCTAGATATCTTTACATGTAGATTTCAAATATCAAACCATATTTTTTCAAATTTTAAGTGCATATATATGTTCTTTAAGAAAAACATCTTATCCATCAAATTTCCATAGCATTTTCAAAAACCCAAATGATATTTTTTTGGCCTGAATTTTTGTAGATAGAAATTCAAAGGATGTATCTCAATGTTATGTAATTGGATGGAAATTCTAGTAGACATCTCTTTTATAGATTGTTTAAGTTGAAGTTTGAGGCTATAACAACAAATTTTCCCCCTGAACTCACATATTAGGTGTTGAGTTAGATTAAGTTAGTGTAAAAAAATAGAAACTTTGAATTAAGCTAAAACAAAGATCGCATGTAGGTGAGAAGCTACTGATCAGCATGTTTTGTATGGATGCTTAAGGTCTTTTGTGAGTATAAGATAGATGGATATAGTCAGAAGTTAAGTTAGAGGGTAGTTTGATGAATGTAACTTAATTATAATAATAGTCAGAAGTTGAGTCAAAGGTGACCTAGCGTAGGAAATTTAACTATGATAGAGTTAGAGGCCTAGTTAGAGGATTACCCTATCTTAACTCCAAAACTATCTTAAGTGAAAAGTTAAGTTAGAAGGTACTTGAGTTAGAACGTATTCTGCTAAAATATCCTAAACTTAACCTATCCCAAACTTTGACTCAAGGAATATTTCAACTTAAAACTATAAGAAGATACTCGTTCAGGACCTAAGTTAGAAGGTATAGAAAATATGCGATGAAATGATGCCAAACCTAGAATAACATATTAATTTGACAATAATAGACATTGTAAAGAATTAAATTACTATACTTTCATAACTTGTATCATCATCGAGACTTTAATTCTAATATAGGGACCGTTGAAGTGGAAAAGTTTTTTAGCTACAAGTAATTAAAGTACTAGACACTATAGGCAAGTGAGATTAATGCCTTACAATATTTCGGAGTATTATTTCTAAATATTTAGAGACTGTAGTATGTTTTTGTTTACGATTGTAATTTAGTTGTTTATACATATGTTGTGTATGTGCTTGGATATTGACTTGTTGTTATGGGAGCTGAGCTTCATGATGTGTTTGTATTGTGTATACTATCTTGTTTAGATTGTTTGAAATTAGTTGATCATCCTAAAAATCGAACTAACTTAAACTCAACCTAACTTCTAATCTAATATGCATAGTAACTCATTAGGAGAAATAACTAGGGTTATTAAGCCAAATACGAACATTTCGATGAGGATAATTAAAATAGTTATTTTCTCATTCTTAGTTGAATTAAGTAACGTAAGAAGAGTTCACAGTAAGGTTAGAGACAATGGTTATAAGGTAGCCTCAGATGGAGGGTATTTTCTATTACACGATACTTGGTTTGGTTTTGATTCATGAGTACATGGTATTAAACTCCTCAACCTAAATTGTAATGGATGTAATTTCTCTAATCTTATGATAGATCAGATAACATCGGGCGATAGCATTTACTTGTATATGTGTTACACGGTTGTTTTGTGCTAGATACATTCTTATGTCTCCATCATATTTATTGAGTAAGTTATCGCTTATTTCCCTATAAATTGTTTTGTAAGTTTAGAGTAGCAAACCAAGTCTCACCTACTTCTTCACTTTACAATTGACGAGGTCAAGGAGTAAAGATGAAGAAGATATTATTGTACTTTTATTTTTCTCTTGTCATCTTTTATAATTTGTTTAGGAAACTAATTAGGTCTCTTTAGGTAACCTAGTAGTTTTAAACTCTTAGTTTGTAATGTAAATAACTTAAACTTATAATTTAGAAGTCTCTTTTTAAGAAAGTAACTTTTTTATGTGAATGAAATCTTGTAACTTCAATTATAAGCTTAAGTTTTATACTATAAGTTTTTCTGTCAAAGGTTATCATGAAAGAATCATATCATAGGTTTTATAACAAACAGGTGTTGAACTGGGTGCTTTAAAGCAATTCAATCAAATATGTCTTCTATAGATTAGGTCTATCATAAGAATCGTGGGATTAATTTCTATTATAAGATGATTCATATAATGAGATTATTACAATTCACCTATTTAGAACGTGATACATTATATTGTCGAATATGATTGGCTAGGCCCCATAAGGGCCTTATCAAGAATTATGATTTTATGTATAGGCAAAAAGAGATAGGGAATTAAGCCTTTAGTTATATAATTTACATATCACAATGCATGGTTAAACTTTCTTGTTTATTTTTAATGAAACAATGATTAGAAGGGTATGCTTGCTTACCTTGTTTCTAAACCATAAGGTAAATGTGTGTGGTAAGGAGCTGGTTATTAACATGCATGCCCGTAATTCTTGCCTAAGTTTAAGTCCATGCACACTAAAATCATGTTCAAATGAAATGGACATTACGTACAAAAATTCTTAACCAACCCATACCGTTGGACCTTCTTACAGTTGATCAACATAATCCAACATCTCATTCATATGTCCATCCACATTAGCATGACACGGGCTCCTATGGTAACACTTGTAGTAGAAATGCCCAAAGACCGTACTTGGAGCTGAGTGTGTACCATCTCATCGCCCATGGGGCTTATTGACTTTGGATTATTATTATTACACGTGTTGAAAGTGCATTCGACAAAACAACATGCCGTCGAGTGTAGTGTAGGCTTATGTTATAAAATCCTCCATCGTGGCTTTATCTTTAATGACATTTAACTATCTCTAAATATCTTTCTACCAAACACATCCATCTCTACTGTAAATCTGTAATGGATCGCATAAACGTTTTTTTCTCGGTAAAATGAAGACAATACTCTTATCCATGGTTTTGCTATTATCTTTTCCTTATACCATACTATCTTAATCTCCTTATTCTATATCTTCTGGAGAACAATCGCTACCTTTTGTATTTCTAAAGTATTTATTAACGATTCTCTGTTGTATAGATTTTAAACTTCAGTAAGGCAACCAACGCTGGCAACCTCAAAATGTAAATTAGAACGGCATGTTATCGATGGCAAAATCCTCTATCTATAGGTAATAATAGTGATATAATTAATTGAGTCAAATCAAATCACTACATTTTTGAACTCAAGCTCAACTCAAAAACTTGAAGCTTGAACTCAGCTTAAATTCGATTAAGCTATAAATTTTGAGCTCGAGCGGTACTAAAAAATATATATGAGAAGCTCGAATTCAGTTTGATTAACTCGGTTAAATTCAAATTTTTATAAATATTCTTTAAATAACTTCAAATTCACTTATATAATAAAAAATTAAAAATTATATTGAGCTCAATTAGGATCATAAACTTGATAAATTTAATACTCTTAAGCTTGAGCTTAGCTTGATTTACGACTCGAGTAGTTCGAGTTTAATTCGATTCGATTGTTATCGAATTAAATTTAAATAATATTTTAACTAAACTTGAGCGGTTTGCAAATTGAATGGGTTCATTTACACTTTAGGTGATGATAGTAACACGTGGGAGAAAAAGGGAAAGTTGCCTTCGTTATCTTCATGTTCAATAAAACCCCATTGATGACATTCACATAGCCATTAAATTGATTTTATTTGGAAATAGCATCATTTATTTCCAGCTTAGTTGACGGGTTTGCACATCCGTCTCCATGTTTTACTTTTTTTATTTTTTATTTTTTTTCCTTTTAAAATTTTATGGTTGTCACTTCTCTCCTCGTGCATTGAAAGTTATAATGATTTCCCTAATAAACTTCCAAAATGGAACGTTTATGCATCTACGTAATTGATTATGCATTAATTGTTACATTGGCAAAGTTATAGGAGCATAGAGTATAAAAATACTAAACAGATGTAGTTGATGCCATGTGGAGGATTCCGGATTTTCTTGGTTCGTTTTGTCCTGGATTTCACCATTTTCTTTATACGTATAAATTTATATTATTAAGTCAAAATTCAAGCCAATAATTTTAATGTTAAGAAATTCTATGCAAATGGACATAAAAAAGACAAATGCTTTTTTATTTTTTTTTTATTTTTTTATTTTTTTCTTTCTACACTTTAATGACTCATGTTAGAGTGTCTTTGTTCCGAAGCTATTCTCACTATCACCTCACGTCCAATATATCATGTCTCCATTATTTGTTAAGCAAAAGAGGTTTAGAAAGTTACAAACAAAAATTCATCTCTTGTTTTCTTTTATTTTGTTTTATAAAAAAAAAAAAAAAACCACTAGCAAATGACACACTCATAATACAGACAACTAAAAATATAATAATTTCTTAAGAAAATGCAAATAATTCTCTTAACTTTAAATTTGATAGAGATTATTCTCCTAAATTTTCAAAATATAATTTTTGTCTTCAAACTTTCATAAATTGGCAAATAATCTCTATAACCCCTTTCAACTTTTATTTTTATGTGTAAATACGCTATAAATTTTGATTTTGGTGTAGGTGTTTAAAGGAGTGTTTACAAACTAAAATCAAAGTTTAAAGGATTATTTTCAACTTATAGAATTGTTTGCAAATTTATGAAATTTTAGGGAGTAAAAACCATATTTTGGAAGTTTATAGGGATAATATGCACTAAAATCAAAATTTAGGAGAACCTTGTGTAATTTTCCCATAATTTTTTTAATATATTGAAATAGAAAAAAATTTATTAATCTAGTAATTAGTTTTATGCAAAGTGAAAGCACCATTTAATGTATGTAATAATTACAAGTTATTAAAAAAAGTCAAGGATATTTTAGTAATCTAACTAATATTTTATTTTCCAAATACATATAGGACACTAAAGAATGACTATCGAATTTAATAATATAGATATAATTATATCAGTTTTACGTTTTGAATTTACATTTATTAACAAATTTATTGTGGGAACATGTTGATGGTTAATTTTCATTGGTAGTTGTTGAGGTTGGAAGCAACTTCCAAAAATAACAAATATAAGTTATGAAGGACCATCATAGGTGATTTTAGTACATCAACTCTAATGCTTAAGTTAGATATGGCTCGAAAAATTGCTTAAAGGAATATAATGTAAGCAAGGGTATGAGAATGAGGATCCTTTATCTGTGAAGTAGCTTGGTACTTATAAGAGTGATTTAGTAAACTATATGTGGAAAGTAAATCACATCTCTAAGATATATTACTAATATCTCTCAGATTTTGTAGAGAAGATCTTAGGGCAGGTATATGCTAGTTGTGGACAATCCTTATTAAATCGAGCTATTCCCATCTTATCTTCTTCAATCTTATGGATTGGGCCTAAATGTTGTGGGCCTAGTCTCTAACGGTCTAAAGGCAACAAGAGATTAACAAACGTCTTCTAACTAGGTTGGTTAAGCTGGTAGAAGCTAGGTCCATACTTTAGGAAGGTTATCCTCGATTCTAAAAGCTGAAGCTTGGTTATGATGAGGTTAGTCGAGCTCTCCATAGCTAGGTTAAGATTCTAAATAGGTTGGTCATTGCTTTTTGGACTCGATTTATGCTTTAATGAGGTTAGTTTAAGCTTTACTACCCATGTTTGGAATAGGCTATATTAAGACGAATATATTTTATAAACTATACTATCACTAGCTAAAGTTGAAAAAGGATATGTGTAAAAAGCAAATTCACGTTAATGCTAGCACTTAAAAGGTTGTGGCATAAACTAAATTGGATAGCATAGATTGTTAATCCTACTTGATTGAATCGGTCAAGATCCTATAAGCCAGCCCTATCTAAATTTAATAGCATTGAGTATAAAAGGGAATTTTTTTTATGCAATGAACATGATTGGTATGTCGATATATTGTCAATAGAATGTTTAACCTTTTTTTTTTTTAGGTTTCTTCGATAAGTTTTGGAGCTATTAGCTTTCTAGGAAAGAATTAGGTCCATCTATTGTAACTGGAAAAGGTTTGGTCAGTTAATTCAACGAGCTTTCCTTTACAGCACGTTTACTTCATGGAAATGGAATTGGAATTTCATTCCCTCTTTATTTCTTATTACGACATTTATTTAGTTTTTTATTACGAAATTATAATTCCGTAGGAATCCCTATTACTTGATTAAGTAATAGGGATTCCTTAATTTAACCATGTAATCATGATTCCTCAACACTATCACTGCCATTGCCATTACCACTGCCATCACCATTGCTATTATTGCCACTGCCGCTACTACTGTCATTGCTGTTATTACTACTACTGCCGTTACTGCCGCTGCCACCACCACCGTCACCGCCGCCATTACCGCCATCGTCGCCACAACCACCGACCACTATAACCATTGCTACCATTACCATCGTAGCTGCTAAGACCACCATCGCCATGGCCATCGCCACGACTATTATCATTGCTACCATTACCAATCGCCATAGCTATCCCCATCGCCATCGCCACCGCTACCCTCATTATTACTACCGCTACCCTCATTATTACTATCACTACCACCACCAGTGGTTGCCGTCGCTGCCCCTGCCGCCACCAATAACTATTGTAGTCATCGCCACCATTACCACTATCAGTCACCACCGCCACTGTCACTACCATCGTCGACAACTACCAACTAACTATTACTTTAGGATTAGTTGAGAAAGAAAATGGATCGATGATAATTTAGTTATTAAAGTTATATTACATATTTATTCTTAAATTACTTATAAATCCAACTAAATCAAATAATATATATTACATCCTTATTCCATTTCTTATGGAATTCTAATTTTATTCCATCTCATTCTATTCCATAAAGTAAACGAGTTGTTAATGTTTGTACACGTTTTAGCTAATAAAGACATAAAGAAAGGGAGGTTGGAAAAGGATAATAACCGGACGAATCAAATTTTCATGTTTAATATGGGATGATTTAGCATTTGTGCAATTGTTCCTATTTAATCAAAAAGGGTTTTCTGCATTTTATATTTCCTCCAATAGTGAAACAAAATTTTAGTCATTGCAAATTTATATTTTTTTTCTTTTTATTTTTTCTATAAATTACAAATAAGTATATGCATATTTAATCGTCATTATTTTTTTTCAATATCTTATTTTGTTACTAAAAAAATCTTGAAAATCCATTCAAAATACTAGTTCTTTTAAACCAAAAAAAAAAAAAAAAAGCTAAGGAGCTCTATCGAGAAACCTTAGAAATGAAGTGAAGAGATTTTTAAGTTAAGAATTTTTTAAAATACTAATATCACACTCATGAAGGTCTTTAATGGCCTATGTTGTAACATGGAACTTTTTATTTCTTCTTCATAAAGAACAAAATGTTCAAGTAAAGAGACAATCATATCCTTGATCAATAAAATAAATAAATAACTTTTGGTTATTTTTTCAAATTACTAAATAGGGTCATGTTGGTATTTTAGTTATATTATTGACTTAGTACTATAAATAATGAGTGAAGTAAATACATGACTTAATATTATTTGCAATAAAATGTTACATAAGATAGATGTTTAAATATATTTTTTTAGCTTATTACTAATAATAATTATTTTCAAAACATAACATTTATATTTTTTGAAAATTCAGTTTAAGAAAGTAAACGGATCATAATTGACAAAAATAAAAATTTTAAATTAGATAATTTAAATAATATACTAAAATCATTCTAATCTAATAATATTATCATTAATATTTCATTATAATAAATTATGATTTAAATCTCCTTCGCTATAGTTAAAAATAATAATAATAATAATAATAATAATAATAATAATAATAATAATAATAATAATAATACGAGGAGCTTTCCTTATAATTTCGTTTAAATAATGTCGAACTCAAACCGTGTTTTTCCCGCATCTCTGACGGCACGTACACCAAATATCCAATCCAATCATGAAAGGTGAACGGCCCTTGAATCCCGTAATACAGACGACATAGTACCTTTCTCCTCAACGACATGCCTCCCGCTGTCCTCGCATCCAATCCAAACAATTACTTCTATTCCCGTTTCTACCTTTCCATTTATTTGCCTTTTCCACGGGCACACCGCACACATCACACAACTGTCCCCCGTTTTCTCTCACCTAACCCCCAACTAACCTCACTCAAATACCCAAACTCTTGCCTACATACTCATGTATTTTAATACTTTGACTGCCGGTTTCACATGGAATAAGAAAGGACACATTAGATCATATATATATATATACAGATGCGATAAGAATGCATATGTGATAGGTAAATATTAATTATATTTTGATTTATAGCAGTGTTTGTAAAATATGATTAATAATTTTTTCTTGAATTATCAATTACCTTGTCACAAACCATATATATGAATATGGTTGAAAATTTACCATTACATATACATATAAAGAGCGCATTGTTTGATGAATCTATTTTATAAAGGAATAGGTAAGGTTTTAATCCTCATTCTTTAATATCACATTTTATATTCAAAATGATTTAGAATGAAATGGAGCAAATGAATTGGAATGGAATTACACAGAATAATCATTGAAATAATAAATCATTCTCTATGTTTGAAAATGTCAATAGGATATAATGAAATTAAATGCATATAATAGTTTTTGTCAAAAACATTTTGAATGTTATGATTATATTGAAAATTAAATAAGTAATTTTGATTAATAATGATCGATAAGAAGGAAATAGACTTGTAATTCTATCTTCTTAAGGGCTGAACAATTTCTTCTTGAATCTAAAATCGTCAATTCCGTGAAATTACAATTTTGCCTTCTAAATGTACTTCCAAACACGAGAAAAAGGAATGAAACCAAACTCATAATTCCATTTAAGTCTATTTTCACATATCAAGCGTGACATAATAATTATAATATATTGAAAAAAAAAACCACTTTATCTCCATCTAGATTAACTTCTTCTTTTCTTCTATTTTCCCTATTTGATCAAATATATCTCACTTAATCTTTCACATTAAATGACTTCGCTGCTTGTTAAAAAGGAGATTTATTATATCTTTCTCTATTCAATTTTGCTTTAAAAAATAATTACATACGATGAAAACAACTAAATTGAATTATATCATTTTTACGTCAAGATCATTGAAGATATCAAAATACAAGGTTGTTGATAGTCTATTTTGGATATGAACTTTTAAATTTAGACCTAATCAACACCTTAAATGTAGGCCTTTGGGCTCAGATTGGTCACCCTAAGCTTAGCTTGTTAAGTCTAATCTTAGGTCATTTAACCCTGATTCAAGTCAGCCAAGTTAAGCTTATAATTCAACTGAAGTCAAGCAAGAAAGTTTAGCAAATGAGGTAGGTTGAAGGCTTCTAATCTATGATTCTCTTAGTAAAATTTGGAGATACAAAGGAGATCTCGAAGCATTAACTACCCCTTATCAAGTCCAATTGTCCCTCCATAAGTACTATGTTAAGTCTATTTGGTAAATAATCAACATTCTCTCTCGATATATGCTTTTTCTCGCTCTCATTTTGATACTTGACCCTATTCAACTGAAGCATTATAATACCTATACTAGAACCAACTCCTATACATCCATAGCTTGTTTCGTACCTTTTACAAGCCTCTTATGACCAAATGAGGATCATCTATCAATTTGGGTAATTCTTGTTCCAACTAGATTAATTATAGGTTATGGGAAACTTAAAAATGAAAAATCACATATGTTCCATTCTAGCGAGCTAATATTAGTAATACAATATAGGCAACAAGTTTATGTTAAATATAGCGTATGTATCAAGTGATCTAACATTTAGATAATGAGTGATGATAGGGAGGCCGATGGTTTAGGCTGAAATTCAAATGCCGACCGATGTAGACTAATTCTAGAGGATGCTTTTGACTTGTCTTCTCCAATATTTTCAACATCATTTGTCAGGTTAGTAAACACGTATTTTGGATTCATATTCGGTGGCATCTCCTCAGCTTACAGAACATTTTCCTTAGATAATATATTTTGCGATGCGTGTGAAAAATAAATTAATTAATTAAACCCATTTAAGATTTTCATTTTTATGCCATCGAATTATAAATACTTTCAATTACATTAATCAATCTCAGAAGTTTTTGAAACCTCTCAACTAGATAAAACTTTTCAATTTTATTAGTTAAATCTTAAAACTTTTCAAAACCATATATTCGAATGATGAAAATTTTTAATAGTTTAATCAATAATATACATTTATTGTTTCCTTAATCTTATAAAAATGTACCCCATAATGCATGTACAGAACCTATAATAGTGCAATAAAATTTAGAATACAATAAAATTACTGAATCAACTAATGGTTACAATCAATGGTTTAAGGAAAATTTTTTAATGTATAAATAGTTTGAAAATTTTATATAAATAAAGAAACAAAATATAAAGTAATTTTGCTTTATTGAAAAGCTTGCAATTTTCACATGTGAGATATTGATTCCTCGGTTTCGACGAAAATCATATAGTTTTCTTTTTGGTTTACTCTTCGCCACGAGTGTAATGTTTTTCGTGATATCATTTAATTCAAAAGTTATTTATTTATTTTTTTGGATAAATATATATGAACATGAACTAACATATGCATACTCACATATATGAATAATAGCTCGTTCACTTCATTAAATGGAATGGGGGAGAAATATAATTGGAATTCTTAAGGAATGTAATAAGGGTGTAATACCTATTAATTTGTTTAATTAGATTAATAAATAACTTAAGAATAGATATGTAATAAAACTTTATTTACTAAATTATCCTTAATTCATTTTTTTTTTCTCAAGTAATTCTAAAGTAATAAGTAATGGTGGTAAAAATAAATTGCGGGACAGAGGCAGTGATAATGATCGATGGCGGTAGCGGTGGTTGATGGCTAGGGTAGCGACTTGGAGGGTAGGTAAGTGTAGTTGCAGCGGTGATGACGATAGCAGTGGTGGTGATGATAATAGTGAATGTGACGACAGCGGCGGCGGCGACAACGATGATGGTGGTGGTGGCTATGATAGCAGTAGTGGTAATGGTAGTGGCAGCAGTGTGATGGTAATGGTATTGGTGGTAGTCAGTAGTAATAGTGGTGGTGATCAGTGGTGACAGTGATAGTGGTCAGTGATTAGTAGTAGCGACAATAGTAGTAGTGGCGGTAGTGATGGTGACGACGGCGGCGGCAGCGGCAGCAATGGTAATGGTGGTCGGTGGTGGTGGCAGTAGTAGTCGGTAGTGATGATAGCAATAATGGTGATGATCATTATTAAATTGATATGAAGTTATTTTTGGAAAAAATGTGAAATTTTGTAAGGAATCGTAATTCTTTAGTTGAATTAAGGAATCTCTATTACTTAATTTCACATAATAGAGATTCTTAAGGAATTGCAATTCTAAAACAAAAAATCAAATGAACACGGTAATAAAGAATAAGGGGAGAATTAAATTCCAATTCCTCTCAAGTGAACGATGTAAGATGTCATGTATTGATTCTTACTTAAATCTCCGTTAATAGCCAAAATTCATACTTGACATAATTGGTAAAGCAAAATGGTATAGAAACTTTCATATTTCAATGTATTAAAAATGCATCTGCTAAAATGCACAATTAGAAAAATCAAGAATTTAGCATGACAAATGGCTTTTTATTTGATGCAATTCAAACAATAAATCTAAAATTATTATAAGAAAATAAAAAAAAATTATATGAACAATTTAAAGTTAATAGTTAAAAAATTACAAATATAGAAGTTGTGAGAAAGACAATCAAATATAAAAATAAAATTAAAAGCAAGTATATGAAAAAACCTTCTTCTTTTTTTTTTTCCCACAAAAAGAAGGCTGCTATCATATATGCAGAATATTTGCTACATTATACAAATCCTCCTACGATGAAACATGATAAGATAAAACATAATCATTACATAGAATTTGAAAAGGAATGAAGATGATGGGATTGATAATCCAATCAAAAGTACAAATCCTCTTATGAGTATGAGTTACAATCTAATTTATTGCTTAATTTGAAGATGTTTCAACCAAGTAGTAGAGCTATGTAAGCAGAACAAGTAGGCTAACCCATCTTACTCCATATTGGCCCGCGAATTAAGTAGGTTGGCACACTTTGGCTTAATTGTAAATGTGAGTTGGAATTTCTAAACCAAACTGCTCTACTATGGATTAGCGAATTAAGTAAGCCAACTCACAAATTATAGGCTTATACTTATCGTTCATTTCTCATGAACGCATTATTTGTAGATTTATAAATGACACTTTGCAATCTCATTGGTTATAATGTACAATTTTAGTTTTTATTTACTACAAAATTTATTTTTTATTTCATTTAAAAAAATTCCAATTTTTCCACAAAAATATATACATAACATACATACATTTGCATTGACATGGAAAGAGAAAAAAAAAATTATTACTAGTAGTATGAATGTGTTTAAGCATATTTATTATAAAATCAAACTATGAGATTTTCATAATCATTCATGTAGGATTTACAAATAGAAAGTATAGTTAGTGAAGGGAAATCAGGAAAAGGGAAATGGGTTTACAATTTAAGTTTTTTTTTTTTTTGTTATTGGTTTAATTTTATTATTTGAGAATTGAAATTGTCACATGACCATTATAATTGAGATGACATTATCAAATGATCAGATAAATTGGGTTTCTTTTCTCTTTCTCTATTTTTTTTTTTTTTTAAAGGTTAGCTTGCTTTGACTCATAGATTAAGCGAGGCATGCTAAAAAAGCTTACATTTATGCAAGTCAAAACTTTGGAGTCCAACCCACATTTTTAGTGAATTATGCGAGCTGGCCAACGTAACCGGTTTCACTTACGTAACTATGCTGACGAGAAATCCATTAACTTTAAAGCAGTAATTAGCACTTGAATTTTAACTAAATATGTATTAACAAACCAACAAAAGAAATGTTACTACTCAAACTAAAATCGATTAATAGTTGTAACTCACATTAACTAAGGAAAACATATGGAAAAATGGAAAAAGGCAAAAGTAATCTACGGGGATTTTCAAGATCAAAGAGATAACTAAGTGTTGTCAAAGAAGAAAAAAATAAGAAAAAGAAACCAAAGTTGACAGCAACGTTGAAGTGTTTATATAGAAAAACCAATCTCATCCCAAAATTCAAACAAAGTCACAAACAAAAACCTTAAAAGTACATAAAATTCATTATTCCCATTAGTAATTACTTGCTACAAAATTTCTCATTATGAAGCTAAAGCACAAATCCTTGAACTCCTCCTGTACTATAAAATCGGCATTATGGAATCAAAATGTGAAAATGAAATTGAGTAAAATTTAATCCTAAGAGATAGAAATCAAGGTTTTTATTTTAGGTTTTTTTACAGGTGAGAAGAGTTAAATTTAATCCTTATTAACAGTATGCATGTTTCTATGATTATGTCTAAAAGAGTGAAGAAAGAAGAAAATCTAGATGGGTACCTCGAAAGTTTACTACTTTGACCTCCCTAATGCTATTAAACCAAATAATTACTAATTGATTTTGATGAAAATAAAACAAATGTCGATAACTAAAGTAATTCTTATTTAATTATATCGAGTTAATTGAATAAGATCGATTAATTTGCTTAATAATTAAATAAATCAATTAACTTTACAAAACATTTAGTTTTTGAATAATAATCAAATGATCCTGAAGTTGGATTGTAATGTATGGTTGTTATTTGTATGTTAAAGTTGATTTCAGGAGAATTTTGACCTATCGCCTTAACGATGTAAAGCCCTAGATAACAAAAAGAAAAGCTTTCTAATCCCATTGAGTTGGCATGTCAGTACATTTGCCAGCAATAGTATTGCTTATCATAATGACTGCAAGAGGATGATATCATCATGCTAATAAACTTGTTTAAAGTAGTTGTTGAAGTATTTAATGCACAATAACGAGAAGAATTGAAATAGGATATAAATGCACAACACTCCTACCAAAGAGAGTTAAAAAAACGACATTCCACTACAATAAAAAAACACTCTTTTACATTTTTAGCCATATTACTTACTATTTGTCTTTTATACTCTTTATTTACAATCAAATAAGTGAGATTTAATGTGTAATGCTTGAGACTTATATATGCAATCTTAAGAGAGAAAAGCACTTCACTTAAGATTATTATGTATGATAGTGATTGTGTAAACTTATGTAACTCTTTAAGCATTATATAAAAAATTAATAAAGTGGTGTGAAGTCCTTAATTAGAGGCGTTCGTAGATCCGTGGAAGCTAGAGGGTGGTTCGAACTTCACGTTATATCCAAGCTTGATCTTCTTCATTCTTATCTCTTTTAATTTTCGCATTTATTATCAGTTTATTATTGTCTTAGTTATTCTTGTTATTATATTTAATACGTAATTTTGAAACGAATTGCAATTTGTCATAAGAATTATTATTCAATTAGTATCAGAGCTAGTCTCTAATAATTTGCTTAATCGCATGATAGAGTAAAGATCATGTCATCTAATGCATTAGGCTTTCTAGAATAACAAGTAATTAATAGGCCTTCTCTTCTAACCGGTAGCAAACTATCCATATTGGAAATGTAGGATATCTATATTTTTAAGAGCACAAAATAGATAACTGTGGTATGTAGTTAACTAAAGACCATTTAAAATAAAAGAAAAAAAAAGCAAAAGATTATTCAGATGATGATTGGAAGTTACTTGATCTAAATTGAGTTACTATGAACATCTTACATTGTACTATAAATGAAAATGACTTCAATAATATATATACATGTAAAAATGCTAAAGGAATATGTGATTAACTACAAAGTACATATGAAGGAACTAGTAGAGTAGAAAATACAAAAATAAGCTTATTATGTGAACAATTCAAAAATTTTAAGATGGATCAAAATGAAACGATTGATGAGATGTACAATAGACTTATTAATATCATCAATTCCTTTAGTATTCTTAGAAAGGGATTTACTAATCTTAGGATAAATTATAAAATTCTTAGGTCTTTGCTAAGAGATTGGGAAGCCAAGAGAACTACAATCGAGGAAGCCTATGGTCTCAATGAAAAGTTGAAAGAATAACTCCTTAGAACACTTAAAACAAATGAGATGGCGAAAAGATAAGAGAGGACTCTAGAAAGAAGATAATTGCTGTAAAAGTCACAGAGAAGAACATAAGTAAAGAAGATGATGAAGTAGCAATGTTAGTAAAGAAGTTTAGAAAGTTCATAAAATTCAACAAAAGGATTGAGAAGGATAAGGATAGATATGAATTATCTTCTAAGTTCAAGAAAAAAAATAGTCATCAAATACTATAATTGTCAAAAGCCGGGACATATTAAACAATACTGTACCTTACTTAAGAAGGCCAATAAAGAGTCAACAAAGAAATATGTGATTATTACTCAAAGTGATGGGGATTCTAACGACTCTGATAATCAAACTTGTTTCATGGCCTTCAATGACGAGTTATGCTCTCCCTCACATGACTCTTCATTTAATGAACTTAGAAGTATGTATGATGAATTATTGAAACAATCCATAAAAGTGTAAAAGAAGAATAAAGTCTTGAAGCAAATGATAAGTGTCGAGCTTGGTTTTTCACTCTCCCAATTCTTTTTATAAAATCAGCTCTTCTTTAAACAGGCCAGTATTAAACCTTTACCCGTTTAATACTAGCCCTCGACTAAGGTTTAAAGAAAATAATTTTTTCAACTTTAAAAAATTTGAAGTCGCCACTCGACTGGAATCGAGAAAAAGGATTAAGTTATAACCAATTAGGTAGATTGGTTATAACTTAGTTATCAGTTTATTGATTTTTTTTTTTTAAAAAAAAAAAGTTATAAAACTGCTTTTTGAAAACCAGAGATCTGGATCCGAGGGTTAGGACTTTTAAACCCTTACAGATACCATTGACTTTCAAAAATTAACTTTGATCTTAAAAAATCACCTTTTTATTTTATAAGATGGAACTCAATTTAATTATTCTAATTGGACAAATGAAATTATCTAAACTACAAAAAAAAAAGGAAAATTAGGTTTTTTCATTTTTATCGTCGCCCCATAGGTCCCTACGTACCCACTATTCGGGATCAAACGTACATAGTTCTTTTTTCTAAAAAATTTAAGTGGGTTGAGTTGATTTTAGTTTTTTAAAATAGTCCGATTTACATTTTTACCCATTTAAATTTATTTAAGAAAATATTCTAAAGGGCCCTAAGTTAGTTTTTGTGAAAATTCTAAATGATCATAATTTGAAAAATGGCTGACTTGTTTTATTTTATTTTTGAAAAATCAATTTTCTAAGTGGAAAAAAGAAATAATAATCTTTATTCTTTCTATTTACTTATTTATTTTATTTTACTTATTCTATCTATTTTATTAAAATAAAAATAAATAAATAGACTACTTCCTTCCTTCTTCTTCTTCTTCTTTTTTTTTTTGTTTTTCTTCTCTTTCTTTTTTCTTTTGTTCTTTTTTTTTTTGTATTACATTTGATTACATATTACAAGCATATAAAAAAATAAAAATAAATAATTAAAAAAAAAGCAAAATTGAACTATAAAGGAAAATAAAATAAAAATGAAAAAAGGGTGGGCCGAACCAGATGCTAGATAGGACACGGGTTAAGGGTGCAGGTTGGATCGTAGGTTGTCAGGTCGAGTTGTACAGATCTAAGTCGATTCATCGGGTCGCCAATAACAGCAGCAATAAGGCTCAATTTGGCTTGATCTAGCCACTGAATCGAAGGGGAAAAGGGGTTTTTGTGTATTTTTTTATTGGGATTAGGGGGAGTAGAGAGGTTACCTTAGTGTTTAGGGGTGGTTTGGGTACCGTTGGTGAGTAGCGGTCAGCGATGGTGCTATCAGGGTTTGCTCGAGTTGGAACGGAAGTGTGGTGTAGGGTTTAAGGACGCGGAGAGAGTGGCTGTAAGGTCAATTGGGATCAAAAGGAATTGGATGTAGTGGTTTCGAAAGTGGGTTTTGCAGTGGCTAGGGTTTTAGGGCGTAGTGCTTCGACGAGGCAGTAAAGGCCACGGCTAAGGGCAAGAGTGGTCGAGTTGGAGAGCCTAAGCTATGGGGGGCTCGGTCACGATGGTAGCTTGGCTCGAGAGTGGTTGGAGAAAGGGTTTCGAAGAGAGAGGGAGTGAATTAGAGCGAGAAAGTTTGCAAGAATGAGAGAGAGGGTATTTCCAGCAATCGTCCTAGGTTATGTATCCTTGTATGAGCTCCTTCGACACAATTTTATAACCGAATCGATCCCATAAACAAAGGAAAGTTAGAATAGGATGTAATGAAAAATGCCTAAAAACCTAGTTTTTTCCGATTTTTCAAAGCCAATTTGAATATGCTTTTGACTGTATCTAGACTTATTCTTAACATCAACTCGAAGCATGCCATGTCTAGTGCAAGATTGATGCAAGAAACTATGTGCCTATGTGTGGAATTTGTATAGAAATTGAAACTAAAGTGGAGGGAATGGGTTGTTCTTAAGAAGGAAAAGGGAGGAAAATCGGGAGAAAATGGGGGAAAACTAAGGGAAAGGACACGACAGCCAACTCGAACCTTGACCTGCCGCGTGTCATCACATAACACGTAGTAAGGTCGTCCAATCTAATGATGTCATGTATCACAACACATGGGCAACCAAATCATGATATGTGGCATTGTGCTAGCCAAAAAATAAGAAAAAGGCCTCTCTACCTTTGTCAAGATTCGAACCCAAAACCTCATGCTCAATGCTAATTTTATGTCCATATGCTTATTCATTATGTCCATATTCATATGTGTAATCAAATTACACATATGAACTCGGTTAGCCTGAGCTAAATTTAAATCAAATCTCAAGTTCAATGGCCTAATTTTCAAACCAAAATTAAAATCTATCCTAATAACATGTTATTTTCTAAAATTTTTTATTTGAATTTAATTTTTCTACTATTTTGTAATTTTTCAAATTTCTAAATTTTTAAACTTCATTTTCTTTTTCTTTTTTTTTTTATCTTTTTAGGGTTTCTTTCTGAAATTTCTCTCTTTTTTATGCTTTTTCTTGTTATTGAAATTTTTTGTATTTTTCCATGATCCTTATTTTTTCTAAATTTCTTGATTTTTTTGGGTTTTTTTTTTAATTCTCTATTTTTTGAATTTTTTTCCCTAATTTAGAGCCTATTGAGAAAAGAAAGAAAAATAATAAAAATGAAATAAATAAAAAACAAATAAAGTGAGGCAAAAATTAGGTGTCTACAATAAGCAAAGTAGGTGATGAATTTGATATTATCAAGAATAAATACAATAAAGTATTTTTGATGTAAAAGAAGGGTTATATGAAGATATGAATATTTAAAAATCAAGGTTAGGAAATTGACAAAGGAAAATGAAGAGCTAAGTACTAGAAATAATGAATTGATAGATGAAAATAGCAAATTGAAAAAAAGCTAATGAAAATTTTGAAAAGAAAGTGAAATGACTTAAACTTGAGATAGAAGATGTTGAATGTATGGTTGACAAGCTAGGTTGACTTAAAATTGAAAATTGAAAATTTAATTCTAAAATCTAGCTTAAATGATTCAAGAAAGACAATAGCGAAATTTGTAGATGTAAAAAAAAATTAGACAAGATCTTTAACTTACAAAGGCATGGGCTAGGCAAAACTAGAATAGGATATATTAAAAAAAAGTGTATAGGTATACAAAAGTTAATTTGTTAAGGCCTCAAATAAAACTTGCAATTATTATGGAATATATGGTCATATTGTACGTATTTATGCAATACGTGGCAATCTCTCCTTAAATAACAAAGGCAAAATGGTTTGGGTCCTCAAGAGACAAGCTTATATTACAACAACTAACTCCAAATGACCCAAACTAAAATAGGTGCCAAAGAAATAACCATTTGTTTTATAGGGTCCTTCAAGACAAAACAATAAATGGATCTTAGATAGCAGTTGCTCAAAACATATGACAAGAGATGCATTCAAGTTCGCATCTCGCATCTATAGACTTAAATAATGGAAGTGTGACCTTTGGAGATAACCAGAAGGCCCGTGTTATTGGAGAAGGTAATATTTACATTAACAATGATCTTATTATTAAGCATGTGTTCTTTGTTGATAATTTGAAGCATAATTTATTTAGCATTAGCCAATTGTATGATATAAGATACAAAGTAATCTTTCATATATTATAATGTTCTGTTGAAGATATTAACAATGACCAAATCCATTTTGAGACGTATAGATGAGGAAACATTTACAAATTGAATTCAATATGTTTTCATGTTCACTTGAAACTTGTCTATTTGCTCAAAACAATAATAGTTGGTTGTAGCATAGGAAGTTATGACATATTAGTATATACATTTTATCAAAACTAGCCAAAAGGAATCTTGTTAAATGATTACCTAAGATTAGTTTTGATAAAAATAAAACATGTTAAGCATGTCAATATGGCAAATAAACAAAGTTATTATTCAAATAAAAAGATGTCTTATCAACTTCTAGGTTACTCTAACTGTTACATATAGATTTATTTGGTCTAATCCAAACGTTAAGTTTGGAAAAGAAAAAATATACTTTGGTCATAGTTGACGATTTCACTAGATATATTTGGACCTTCTTTCTTGCAAATAAGGACGAAACTTATTGTGTATTCTTAAATTATAGCAAGAAGGTCTAAAATAAAAATGGTCTTTCTATTGTCTTTATAGGAAGTGATCATGACGGAGAATTTGAAAATCATGATATGAAAGATTTTTGTAATAAAAATTGAATAGAACACGTATTTTCGACATCTAAAACTCCATAACAAAATGGAGTCATTGAAAGGAAAAATATGATTCTTAAAGAAATGGCCAAGACTGCTATGCGACAATAATCTACTTAAGTATTTTTGGGTCGAAGCTGTTAATCCTGTTTGTTATATATCAAATGAAGTTTTCATAAGGCTTATTCTTAAGAGAACCCCCTACGAGCTTTAAAGAGGCAAAAGACCTAACATATCACATTTTCATCATTTTGGTACAAAGTGTTACACTCTTAACAATGGAAAGGAACAACTTGAAAAATTTGATTCAAAATCGGATGAAAGTATCTTTCTTATTTATCCTCTTGTTATTAAGGCTTATAAAGTGTATAACAAAATAACTCTCGTTGTAGAAGAGTTAATTCACGTTGCATTTGATGATACATATACATATAGAGAGTTTAACAATAAAATAGAAAACATTGGTGCTCAATTGGCTAGTCTTGGTCTTAAGAAAGATTAATCCATTTCAAATAAAATAGAATCCTCTAAGCAAGATAAAATTATTGACGATTCTAACAAAGACTTACCTAAAGAATGGAAGTCTATAAAACATCATCCTAAGGATCTAATATTAGCAGAATCATCTAATAGGGTACAAACTAGAGCCTTTCTTAATAACCTAAGTAATGTAGTATTCTTATCTCAATTTGAACAAAAAAAACGTAGATGAAGCTCTAAAGGACGAATTTTGGATTCAAGTTATGCAAAAAGGGTTAAATCAATTTACTAGAAATAAGGTATAGGACTTAGTACCAAAATCAAACAATAGATTGCAAATTGGAATCAAATGAGTATTTTGAAACAAGTTAGATGAAACCGAAATAGTCATGAGAAATAAGGCACTCTTAGTTGCTAAAGGTTACAACAAAGAAGAGGGAATTGATTTTAATGAGACTTTTGCTCCAGTTGCTAGATTAAAGGCCATTAGGATGCTTTTACAATTTGCCTCATATAAAGACTTTAAAATATACCAAATCGATGGTAAAAGTGCCTTCTTAAATGGTTATATCAAGGAGGAAGTATATGTAAAGCAACCATCGAGGTTTGAAGATAGTGTATTCTCAGAACACGTATATAAGCTCAATAAGACGTTGTATGGACTTAAGTAAGCTCCTAAGGCTTGGTATGAAAAATTGAGTAACTTCTTGATAAATTATGGCTTTACTAGAGGGAAACTTGACATAACATTATTCATTAACACAATGCTTGTATGTTAATTGTCTAAATATACATAGATAACATTATGTTTGGTGCTACTAACATGAATCTAATTAATGAGTATGTCAAATGTACGAAAAAAGAGTTTGAAATAAGTGTGATGGGAGAACTCAACTATTTCCTAAGTTTTTAAGTTAAACAAACCGAAAATGAAACCTTTATTAACCAAGCCAAATATATTAAGGAGCTCTTAAAAAGGTTCAAAATGGAAAATTGTAAGACTAAACCTACTCTAATGAGTACCATTCTAAAGCTTGATAAAGACAAAAGTGGGAAGAACATTTGTGAAAATGTATATAGGGGCATGATAGAAAGTCTTCTATATTTAATTGCATCTAGGCCTAACATTACGTTTGTTGTGTATTTATGTGCATGATTTCAATTTTTCCTTAAAGAATCACACTTGAATGCTGTTGAATACATCTTTAAGTATATTGCAGGTATCATTAAAATCAACTTGTGGTATCCCAAGTTTCACCTCGTTTGATCTTGTTAGATATTCAATACCGATTTTACCTATTGCAAAGTTAATTGGAAAAGTATAAGCGGAACATGTCATTTCCTTGGTAACTTATTAATATCGTGGCATTTAAAGAAACAAAACTCAGTAGCACTCTTTATTGGCGAGGCTGAATACGTGGCCGCTGGTAGTTGTTATGCTCAAGCTTTATGGATGAAACAAACCTTACATGATTATAGCCTAAAATTTGCCAACATCCCAATAAGATGTGACAATACAAGTGCAATAAATCTAACAATAAATTCAATTCAACACTCAAGGACCAAGCATATAGAAATTAGGCATCACTTCATCTGTGATCATGTGCAAACAATGATATAAGCTTAGAATTTGTTGACACTAGCAATATCTTCATAAGACCCTAGAGTAAGGAAAGATTTTGCACTTTAAGGAAAGAATTAGGAATGATCATGCAAAATGAATGTTAGACATATAAGGACCAAGATAGTGTCTTCAAGTAAAAATGACATATTGAGTGGCTTGATTGGGAAAAACCACACCATGAGATCTAAGAAATATGATCGTATAGATTTCATGCATTAAATATGACATTTAAGATGTTTTAAGCACATTTGAAGTCATTCATAAGTATCTAAGTTCATATATGCACATATTCATAATGTATCGATTTCTATGCCCAAAATCGGCCTTCTCATGTTCAATTTCATCATTAAAACATAGTTGAGTGGTTATTTTTTGTCAAATATTGATTTTGTGCAAATTTAACCTATCAAGACCCCCTTTAAGCTCTCTACGCTATAAGATAGGTTATTTGCGCATTGTATAAATTCGAATACTACTTGAGTTGATTGTGCCTCTACCATGTCTATATGAACTATTAATAGTAGATTGATATGGAAACTTGAGTTATTTTTTATTTGATGCACTTATTTGATTTCTAGTTCTTCTTACCTTCTATACTTAAACTCTTGGAACTTAAGTAGTGTTTTTACAATTTGTAGAGCCTTCAAGCTATAATTTGTTCCTACCATGCTCAGACATGTATTTAAAGTTTGCTTGAAGTGTTTATGTGCAAAAATTCAATGGCAATGCACATGGTGTAAGCCCCAAAACTAGTAATCCGAGGTTTCGACCGGTTGAAAGACCCGATCGAGCCTAAATTATAAAGTAAAGCTCGAAATATTAGTAAACTGATCCCGTAAGTTTGAATTTAAGAAAATAAGTAATAAAATAGGAGACTACAAAATTTTCAAATTTTAAGTGTATACCTCGTTATTTATCGAAAATGCGTAAAATACATTCCGATATTTAACAAATCGCTAGAGATAAATTATATGTATACTAAAAATTATAAAATAACCTAAATAATATTTAGGAATATTTATTTGTACTATATATGAATTTACATGTAAGTATAAATACGCGTAATTACTTAAAATACGCGAAATGTGTTAAAATAATACTAAATACTTAAAGAAAATTCATAATTAATTAAAAAATAAATAAAAAAAATCAAGAATGATCCAAATCAGGTCGTGGCATGTCAGAATCCACAAAATAAAAATTAACCAATTAAAATTAGACAACATAAAAGCCAAAAATCAAGAAAATTAGGCAAAGTCATGTCTAATTAATGCACAATAATTACACTAAAGCTCTATAAATAGCAAGAAAAATTCAGAAGCTCATTTGGACAGTTAGAAATCAAAGAAAATTAGGGAGAGGCGAAAATTGAGAGAAGAACCAAAGAAAAAGAAAAGAAAAGGAAAACCGTGCAGTTAGGGCCACAAAGGAGAAATCAGACCCTATGGGAAGCTGGGAGTGGACGACCACCACCACCATATGATGGTGGCAGTGCCCAGGCCAGCCGACAATACCACGGCGGCCGGCGGTGGCCAGACCCACCCAGAGTGGTGAATTCGATTTTCAGCCCGATTCTTATGTAATTTTGTAAAAATAGTAAATAGTTTTAGAAAATTATGAAACTTGTTATTCTGAAGTTTTATTATATTTCAATTTATGGAAAAATAGTGATTTAGTTTAATCACATCTGAAAATATAGGATCCTTAAGAAATCATGCAAAATCGAGCATGATTAGAACGGAAAATAAATAGGCTTAAGAGTATAGTTTGGAGCTCAGTTTTTTTCTATAGGATGCTCATATGATATAGAACAGTGTTATGAAGCCATTTTTTAAAATTAATTTTCAAAATTTTTAAGTTAATTTTTAGCCCTAAAATGATAGAAAAATTGGGTAATTTAGGGTTAATTAGGTGATTAAGATAGTAATTAGATGTTTAGGGAGTAATTAGATGTTTAGGGATGTTAATCTCTGATGTAGAACCCTAATCCTAACCTTTGGAGTATTAAGTATGGTTAATTTAGGAAATTATGTAATTAATATAAGAAATTAGTAATATATGAAATTGTAAATTAATAAATCTAAAAAATTAGGGCTATTTAGATAATATTAGAGTAAAAATCAGAATAATATTAAATCTGAATTAAGATTGAATTTTAGGTAATTATATAAAAAAGTAAGATTTTCTCACATCGGGGATAAATCCGATACCTTAATTAAGACTAGCGTATACCGAATAGCTTAGAATACTAAATTAAGACCCAATAGGATATTTGAATACTCGAGCTTAATGTGATTAATTTCACATCAGGATTCGAGAATGTTTAGGACTTAGAAATCAAACTAAAACCTAATTTAGAAATTGATGCGGAAACCGAACCCGAACCTAACCCCAAATCTAGAATAATTGTAAAAGACTTAAGACCTAGATAATTAGGTATATTAAATCCTAAACAACACATAACAATATGCGTTATAGGATAAAACGAACCTATAATAGTTATATGAAAAACTGAAACCACGTTTGTGTTATAGGGATGATCGGCAATAGCCTGAGCAAGTTGGACCTTGAGTGAGTAAGCGAGGAGTCGAGGTAAGTTGGGATTTATACAATGCTGTATTTTGGGAGGCTTGAGATTAGGCTTGGTTGTACTTGTTAGATAGTTGGATGTGTGCATGTGCTTGATTATGGGTGATACTATGATTCTGTTTGTTGCTCTAGCATGTATTGTATGAAATGATTGATCACCCTAAACTGGACTTAATCAAATATATGACCAGTAATCATAATCGGATATGCATGGCAACTCGTTAGGGAAACTTGGGACTCTCCGGCCAAATACCGACCCCTTCGAAAGGGATAGCGCAGGATTGTAAAATGGTCCCTTCTTCATCCTTAGTCGAACTAAGTGACAGGAGAGGAAGTCGCGGCGAGGGTGAAGACAATGGTTCGAAGGTAGTCGCAGGAGGAGTGAGGTCTCCATTACACAAGCTTGGGTTTGGTCAGGAACTGTTGCATTAATGGCAACTCCTCAACTTGGATTAGAACGGGTGCAATTTCTCTAATCTCATGACGGGCCGGATAACGTCGTGCGATGGCATCTACTTGCACATGCATTGCACTTAATAAATTGATTGAAAACTTTGTTATGTTTATGGTATAGTTTTAAGTCCTCCATCCTAACTTACTGAGCTGTGGTTGCTCACATCCCTATAAATGTCGTACAGGTGCTGGCTAAAAAGCGATAACAACTACTCTGAAGCTAACAACTGTTAGATCATGGGGAGTGAGGAAAAACATTGAAGAATCAACACATATTTTATTACTTTTCATTTCTGAATAATGTATAACTAGGAAATATGTTTCGGAGAATTATTATAAACTTGAATTTCAATAATTGAATGATATTGTATATATATATTTCCTCACTTTCTTAGGTACATGATTTATTTAAATTACAAATTGTTTACTTCAAAGCGGGTTAGTCGTGGACGCCTTGTATAGATCAGGTCTAAGATATGTAAGGCCAACTTCTATCTTAGGATGGTTTACACGGCGAGGCTGTTACAACTCTGCCGCTTTGGGGCGTGATACATGGTTTGCTCATATATGCACACTTTTATTTAGTCATGAACTCCATGGCTTTTAGGATTTTATTTGGCTAAATCTTATGAATCTTGTTCACACTTAAGTTTTTTAAGCCTAAACGAATCCAAATAAACTTGTTTGAAGTGTTGGAACACTCATTAAATGAACCAAATAATTTTTAGTTGGTAACTTGGACAAACGAAGTAGACTTAAAATAGGTTCTGTAGAATTGTAAAATACTGGCATGACGGTACCCATCACAATCAGCATGCCGGTATACTCCTTTAGATAAAAAGTTTAAAATGGTTTTGTTAGATGAACTAGTATGATGGTACCCCTTATTACCGTCATGCTAGTATACTAATTTAAATAGCAACTTAGATTCGATTCTATTTCTATTACCGGCATGCCAACATCCCCCATTACCGTCATGTTAGTACACCAAATTCCAAGTGTCTTCAAGGGACGCCTTGCGACCTTCTCTCTCCTCATTCCCTTTCAAAAAACCCCTCTTTCCCTTCCTTACAAACCTTAACCTCTCTTTCTCTCTTCAATCTACCTTCTTCCAACCATCAAAATCCTATTTTTTCTTCCTAAATCATCTCTCTACTCCCTCAATCACTTATCTTTTACCTCCTTCTCCCTCATCATGAAACTTTCTCTTTCTACAAACACTCATACACCAATTTGTCTCCACCACCATTCTCACGCTTCTACCATCGACCCAGCTTTTGATGAGAATAAAGCTACGAGACCTTTAACCTACAACCAAGCTCGAGGATTAGAAGTGCTGATACAACGAGTCCTTATGTTCCAACCAATCCCTATCGAAGCTGAGTACTTCCTTGTTGAGTTACCTTTAATTCTGTATTGTATGACCACCCATTATTATGTGTTATGCCGAGTTGATAATTACTTTAATACCAAGCCAACCAATCACTCAGCATCATCTTTGCTGAGAAGCTGAGAGACAGAGAATCCAAACTGACTAGACTATCCCTACTTCGACAAGCCCACCTGTCCGTACTTTTTGTTCGTATCTCTTAACAACCTTGTTAATGCAGCATTGCCACGTATACAGTATCGTATGGAGAATCTGTATCACCAATTATTGTTTTCCTTATATATTTATTTTTACCTTTTTGTATCACGTACATTGCTTCTTAAGGAAAGGTCCTTATTGTCTTTTCCCTTATGGATAAGTTGTCCCTAACTATGGATATATACTCTTACACTTGTAGCTATAACTTTACTTTCAATACACTTAAGTATTTTCTTTCTTACGTAAACACTGCTTATTTACTCTCGACATCACTCTTATCCTTTCCCTTAAGCATGGTTAGATGGCGAGTAAACTCACTGAACTAATTTATATATCATATCGAATTGTGCAGTGAGTCTTCAAAAGTTCTATTAGTGCGTCATATCCTCTAGAGTTGTTAGTGGGTTTTGCTTACTATTTCATTCATCATTTTTACCCTTTCGTACCTTTCCCCATTAACCTTTTTCAAGCTTTTTGCAAGCTTAGACCCATTCAGCTACTAGCATTGTCTATTTTTTGTCACGGTTCACAGCATCTTAGTATCAGAGCAGAGGTTTTGTGTAAACTATAGTTAGTTTTTCTCGAAGTTTTGTTGTGCTTTGTTTTACATGTGTGGAATAGATTTAGTTGCTTAATGTTAGTGAGGACAGTAGAGTTATTCACCATGGATGGCAATCTCAGGAAACTCTTAGAAGCACTAACGAGAGACTTGATGAGGTAACTAACCTCTTGGTAGATTTGACCCAAGCTATTCATGCACTGTCTTATCGACCTATTGAGGCCGCGCAAAACATTCTATAAGTTGTTCAACCTGTTAAAGGTAAAACTCAGCTCGACCAATTCAAGGTGGAGGAGATAGCGGACGGGTAAGGCGAATGATAGACTTGGGAAAGCTTAATGAGGAGGAAGAAGAGTATTTTGAAGAGGAGCGTGTACGAGTCCCCAAAGCATCTGCTTATGTGAAGCATCGAATTTTGAGTTTCAATGGATCTAGGAATGTTGACAAGTATCTGGATTGGGAAGAGAAGATGGAGTGTGTATTTGATTACTATCAATATAAGGATTATGAGAAAGCATGGACTTCTACTATTGAATTCTCCAGATATGCTACCATGTGGTGGAAGAATTTTTAGGCCATGAGAAGAAGAGAGGGGTACCGAGAGATTAACACCTGGCCCGAGATGAAGATAGCGCTTAGAAATAGATTCATGTTAGAAACATACCTCTAAGATACTTTCATTGGCTTTAGGAGTTGAGATAAGGAGGTTGAATTATTGATGAGTATATTCAAGAATTCCAAATACTTTTGATAAAATGCGAAGTGGAGGAACCACTGGCCCAAACAGTCTCAAGGTTTATTATTGGATTGAGAGGAGACATCCGAGACATTGTAGAGCTCTAACGATTTGACATAATGGATGAAGTTGTTAGGATTACCCAACGAGTGGAGAGGCAAAGAAGGAGCCGAGTAATGAATAGAATGCCGACTAGTCGACCAGGTCAAATAACTCACCGAGTTCAGTCTAGTATCAAGTCAAGCAGAAGAGTTGATGTTAGAGTCAAGCTGAAAGGTCGAATCAACGTATAAGAAAGGGTAAAGGTCTGGCAAGAAGACTAGCTAGATCAAGTGCTTCAAGTGTCAAGGGTTTGGACATATGGTTACTTAGTACCTGAACCGAAGGACAATGGTTATTAAAGGACACATCCCGAAGTTAGAAGTAGAGAGTACGGATGAGGAACTTGAGGAAGAGGTTCTTACCGAGAAAGAACTAATTAAGGAGGACGTGTTTCCCGAAGACTTAGACCAGTTACTCATGGTTATCCAGTGTGCTATGAGCGTGGAACCCTCACGAGAGGAGGAGTAGAGAGAGAACTTGTTTCATATCACTTGCAAGGTAAATGATCGGATGTGTGCTCTCATTGTGGATAATGGAAGTTGCAACAATGTGGCATCGGCCGATCTTGTTTCAAAACTGAAGCTGCCAATTGTTGCACATCCTAGGTCGTACAAGTTGTACAAGTTGAGAGAGAAAGGAGCATTACATGTCACTCGGCAAATATTGTTATTGATCATTATAGGGAATTACTCTTACCAGATCCTCTATGATGTGCTGCCTATGTGCGCTTCCTACGTGTTGCTGTGGTTCTTTGACAGGAGAGTTATACGTGATGGCTACAGGAACACGTATATGCTGGAAAAGGACGACTGGAAGATCATGCTAAATCTAATGCTGCCGAGAGAAGTTCACAAGCAATAGACAAAACTCGCTCGCGGATCGAAGAAAGCTTTGGTGATGAGTGGATCCGAGCTCTGAAAAGCCATCGATGTTGACAAGCTGACCCTATTGTTGGTCAAGCAACTATTGGAAATAAAGGAGCAAGGTGAGCTTCCCTTGGAAATAAAGGGTTGCTAAATGACTATGTTAACCTGTTCCCAAAGTAGTTACCTGAGGGGTTGCCCCCAACTCAAGGCATAAAGTACTATATTGACTTAGTACTCGGCGTTGCATTGTTGAATAAGCTAGCTTATTGGATGAATCCTGGGTAGGCTTCTGAACTCCAACGTTAAGTCAATGAGTTGTTGGAGAGAGGTTATGTAAGAGAGAGTCTCAGCCCTTACGCCTTACCTGCACTTCTAGTGCCGAAGAAGGATGGAACCTGATGGATGTATGTTGACAGTCAAGTCGTGAACAAAATCATGATCAAATACAAGTATCCTATCCTGAGGCTAGAAGACATGTTGGATGAATTAAGTAAAGCCAAAGATTTTCAGCAAGATTGATCTTAAGTCTAGCTACCATCAAATCCACATGAGTTCTGGAGATGAATGGAAGACTGCATCCAAGACTTGACATGGACTTTACGAGTAGATGGTCATGCCTTTCGGCTTGTCCAATGCCCCAAGCACTTTCATGAGACTTATGAACCATGTGCTGGGATATCTCATCGGGAAGTATATTGTAGTGTATTTTGACGACATCCTGGTTTACAGTACCGACATGCCGAGTCACTATGAACATCTCAGAGTAATCTTAGATATCCTTTGTGCCGAGAGACTATTTGGCAACTTAAATAAATGTTGCTTCTACTAGGAGGAAGTGGTATTCTTAGGGTATGTAGTTAGTAAAGGAGGCTTGTGAGTTGATTACGAGAAGATCAAATTAATTGTCAAGTGGCTGACTACTATTACTTGTGTTGACGTAAGAAGTTTCCACGGACTGGCTTCATTTTGCAGAAGGTTTATCAGGAATGTTAGCATCATCACTGTGCCACTTACTGAGCTAACAAAAAAGAACATCGACTTTCGATGAGGAGAATGAGGGAAGAGGAACTTTGCCAAAATAAAAGAAAGATCGACCTCCACCTCGGTGTTAGTATTACCTCACTTAGATAAAATTTTTAAGCTAAAATGCAACGCATTGGGTGTTGGAATAGACGCTGTCCTGATATAAGAAGGCCGACTAATTACCTTTCACAATGAGAAGCTCCGAGGACCACAGTTGAATTACTCCATGTATGATAAGGAACTTTTGGCATTGATCCGAGCAATGTAAGTGTGGCAACATTACTTACTATCGACAGAATTTATCATATATACTGACCATGAACCGCTGAGGTACTTTCGAAGTCAGACCAAGTTGTCAAAGCGGAAGGTGAGGTGAGTTGAATTCCTTAAAGGGTTCAATTTTGTGATAAATTATAAGTAAGGAAAGGGCAATGTAGTTGCAGATGCTCTTTCAAGGAGACATGTACTTTTATCAGAGCTATAGACCAAGCTGTTTGGTTTTGCGAGTATCAAAGAACAGGTATTCGAGGATCAACACTTTGGATCAATAATTTTGTAATGAGTCGATGGGAAGATAGTGGACAAGTATTATGTGGAGGATAGCTATCTGTTCTGAAGAGGGAGATTGTGTGTGCCGACTTGTTCCCTAAGGGAATTATTAATTAGGGAAGTCCACAGCGAAGGGCTCTCCGGACACTTTAGAGAGAGGAGGACTTATGAATTATTAAATGGTTGATTCTTTCAGCCGAGAATGCAAAGAGATGTGTACTAAGTTGTGGAAAGCTGTGCAATGTGCAAAAAGACCAAGTGTAGAGCCGAATAAGGGAAAGCAATGCCCCTACCTATTCCGATGAGGCCATAGATTGAACTAAGTATAGACTTTGTTCTCAGACTGCCACAAACTACCCGAAGCAAAGATTTTATAATGGTCATCGTAGATTGGTTTAGTAAGATGGCACACTCCGTGCCCTAAACTAAAACTAAAGATGCTTCAACTATTGCTTTTCTTTTCTTATAAGAGATTGCATGAATACACTGCGTGTTGAAGAGTGTAGTATTCGATAAGGACTAGAAGTTCTTGAGCCATTTTTGGAGAATCCTGTAGCGTCGGTTGGGAACCAAATTACTCTTCAGTACCTCATGTCACCCGCAAATTGACGGCCAAACAAAGGTGGTTAATCGTACTTTGGGTTCACTGCTCTGAGTTGCAGTAAGCAAGAACTTGGCTGATTGGAACGTCTGCTTGCTAATGGTCAAATTCGCTTATAACTGAACTGTATATGATACCACTAAGCAGACTCCCTTCGAGGTGGTCTATGGATTCAATCTCAAGTTACCCTTCGATTACTCCCCTATACCAACACCCGCATAAGAGGACCTTGACGTCTTGGCTAGAGCACAATCTCTTCGGCACATTTATGATAAGGTCACTTGACATATTGACCAAGTTGCAAGAAGAATGCGAGAAAAGACTAAGAGTAGGTAGGCCAAACAATTTCAGCTAAGAGACTTGGTATGGCTACACCTCAGCAAAGAACAGTTCCTGAATAAGAGGAAGAACAAATTATCTGCAAGAGCGGAAGGGCCTTTCAGAATCCTCTATAAAATTAGCAACAATGCCAAAGGTTGGAACTGCCTAAGGACTATGGGGTTTTTAACGCCTTCAATATTGCCAACCTTAGTCTATATCACCTTAATCGAGAATTAAGCGAACACCATTGGGATTTAATGCCAAATCTAAAACAACCCGAAAGGAGTGATGGGAATCAAGCTACAGGACCTCTAACACGCACTTGAGCCAGATGACTAAAGGGGCTGGCACGATGAATCCTTATGTCCTAACCAACCCTTGTCGAGCCCAAGTACTTCTTTACCGAGTCACCTTTAATTCCGTGCTGTATAACTGTCCATTATTCTGTGTTATGCCGAGTTGATGAAATTATAATGCCGAACCGACCAATCACTTAGCATCATTCTTGCCAAGAAGCTGGGAGACAGAGAATCCAGATTGACTAGGCTATCTCTACTCGGACAAGCCCACATGTCCGTACTTTTTGTCTGCATCCCCTAACAACTTCGCCAATACAGTATCGTCACGTATACAGTATCATATGGAGAATCTGTAACACCAATTATTGTTTTCCTTGTATATTTATTCTTACCTTTTTGTATCATGTATATTGTTTCTTTAGGAAATGTCCTTATTGTCTTTTCCCTTTTGGGCAAGTTATCCCTAACTTATGGGTATATATATCCTTATACTTGTAGCTGTAACTTATTAGATTACCTTCAATACACTTCAATACTTTCTTCCTTGTGTAGACACTGCTTATTTACTCCCAGCATCACTCTTATCCTTTCGTTTAAGCAATGTTAGGTGGCAAGTATCTTCACTGGATAAATTTGTGCATCATATCGAATTGTGCCGTAAGTCCTCAGAAGTTCCATCGGTGCGTCATATCCTCTGGAGTTGATCGTGGGTTTTGCTTACTATTTCATTCGTCATTTTTACCCTTTCGTACCTTTTCCCATTAACCCTTTCCGAGCTTTCTGCAAGCTTAGACCTATATAGTAACCGGTCTTGTTGGTTCTTAGTCATAGTTCGCAACGGCTTCCATCACCCACGCTCTTCTCTTACTTACCCATTGTCTCCCATTTCATCTCCCTCATCTTCACCTACTTTCAACTACCATGTAGACTAAACCGTTTGTAGTCTAGTAACCCTAACATATGACCACCACCTCTTTCCCTTGCGACAACATGCTCAATGTTTTGAAAAGTTTACAAACTTAGAAGTAGACACTGGCATATTATATCTTCAGGAAGTGCTCAACAAATTTTGCATTCCGGCCATTCCTAAAGTCATCTCCAACCATGTCTTCGACATCCTTTGGCTTCTAAATGACGTACATGATGATGCTCTTAAATATTTTTATTATAATATGTTGAATTCTTTAAATGATCAGGGTTGGCTTAAGTTAAAAATGAATCCTAGTGATGAATTGCATCGTACTATCTTGTACACTTATCTCTATGGAACTCTAGTAACCATCACTCCTGAGGATATTTGTAATCTCATTGGGGCTTTTTGTTGGGGGAACTGATGTTAATGTAAATTTTTATAGTGTTAAGTTCTATGAATGGGTCTTTATATATAAGGTTATTAGAGGAAACTGGGGAAAGGCTAAGAATTTAGTTGCTATTCGACTAAACCTTAGGACCAAGATCCTCTACCATATTGTGATCCATAACTATTACCCTTGTTGAGCCTAATGGTCAAATATTACCTATCAAGAATTATGGATCCTCTATTATCTACTCACGAATAAACAAATTAACTTCTTCAGATTGTGGTTCAATGTTTTAAGCATGTTACAAATAACCCCTCTCAAGCTTTCCTAAGGTTTGGAAGGATGGTTACTCAATTATTGATCTACAAGGGCATTTAGTTCCCTATACCTCCACGAGTAGCTCGAGTCAAGCACCTTGAATTAGTTAACATTTGTCAAGGGGTTTGGAAGAAAACTGGTAACAATTGGGTTAGAAAAAAAAAAAACCTTCCTCCACTTGATCTTAGCTCTTAGAGCGACCTACCGGATCCGATTGAATCTTTTGATGAACTAGGAAGTCATAGTGGTCATACTCCCTCTGGTGTACCTCCTAGTTATGTTGATACTCCTCCTCTTAAAGGCTTTTCTCACTAACCTCCATTTGACTTTGGATTTCCTACTTTTTATCCAGCTACTCCCTTGGCATCTCAGCGCCCTTTCTAATAATACTTAGAGATGGGGCTCAATTAGCTCAAGGAGGACCTTCATGATCACATCTACAATAGATTTCAAGGGCTATAAAGTAATTTGTAGATGAATTATCACTACCCATTTTGCCTCTTTCTTCCTTCAGCTTAAAATGACAATCTACTTGCTATTTAGATTGTCGACTCCAATTTATTTCTTATATTGTTTTATGTTTTGTTTATGGACTTGGCCTTTGGTCACTTTATGTTTCTAATGGACTTGGTCTTTGTTAGCTTGTATTGATCGTGCTTAGCTCTTTGTACTAGGCATGGATGACTCTTACTTATTTTATTAACTTTTATTGCTCTTGGATGTTATTACTGGCTATTTTGTTGGATTACTCCTTTTGAACCTTGTAACTTCTTTATTCTTCTTCTTGCAGGGGGCATATTCTATGGCTTAAGCTGGGATTATGCTAAAATTTTTACTTAAATCCTATTCCCTTTTTATCACTTGGATCCTCCTCTTTTTTTTTTTTTTTTTTTTATGAGGCTAAAGGGTTAGAAGACATTCAAGTCATTAGATAGTCAAAAAGTATATTTTGTTTATTTAGTTGATATGATAATAATTGACTTATCTTGGCATATTGGACTTATCTTATAACTTGGCATATCTTAAGTCCTTATAAAATTGGTATATCTAATATGAGAAGTTATTATGAAGAGAAGTTTTGATGCTTTAACACGTTAATACTTTCTTCTTGCAAGCAGTTGCTTAATACTATTCAAATGTTAAATATCTTAAAATCGAGGGGGAGTTCTTAAGTATATAAGAGTTTTGTTCTTATCAAAAAGGAGGAGATTGTTGAACTAAATAATCACTAATTTATTTCGATGAGAACAAAACATAAGTAGATAATTAAACTAATTATTATTTGATTATATTGAGTTAATTGAATAAGATCGATTAATTTGGTTAATAATTAAATACATCAATTAACTTTACAAAACATTTAGTTTTTGAATGATGATTAAACAATCTTGAAGTTTGGATTGTAACGTATGGTTATTCTTTGTGTGTTAAAGTTGATTTCAGGAGAGAGGAAGGACTGGCTTGACGATGTAAAGCCTTGTATAACAAAAAGAAAAGCTTTCTAATCCCATAGAGCTAGCATGTTGGTACACTTACCAATGTTCTTGCTGGTAGTAATGTTGCTTACCATCATAATGATGAGAGGATGATATCGTCATGTTCGTAAACTTATTTAAAGTAGTCGTTGGAGCATTTAATGCATGATAATGGAAAGAATTGAATGGGTTGATATAAATGCTTAGTAGCTCGACTAAAGAGGATTGAGAATTGATATTCCATTGTAATCAAAATACATTCTCTTACATTCTTTGACCTTATTATTTATTATTTGTCTCTTGTACTCTTTATTTGTAATCAAACAAGTGAGACTTAGAGTGTAGTGCTTGAGATTTCTTATATTTGCAATATTAAGAGAGAAAAGCACAACACTTGAGATTATTGCATGTAATATTGATTATGTAAATTTGTGTAGCTCTTTGAGCATTGTATCGAGAGATCAATAAAGTAGTATGAAGTCCTCGATTAGAGGAATTTGTGAGTCCGTAAAGACTAAGGAATTGTCCGAACTTTACGTTATATTCAGGCTTGATTTTATTTATCCTTATCTCTTTTAATTTCCACATTTATTATTAGTTTATCATTATCTTTATTGTTATTGTTAGTGTATTTAATACATAATTTTGAAAAGAATTGCAATTTGTGTTAAGAATTCAATTCACCTCTCCTCTTGAATTTAGCTTAGTGTTCTTCAAATGCATATGGACATAAACCTAATTCACGATTAAGATTCTATTTAAGTAAATGTGCTATAAAACCTAAGGTTAAATTTAGGAATATGGCATGTGTTGATAAGATATTTTAGACTTGGGTCCCTTAAGCCTATGCCTACCTGCCTAAGCTCACGACCTAACCCAATTTGCTAATACATGGCCTTGTTGCCTTTTCGAGTTGACCTCAACCCATGCTTACCAAACGGCCTGTTTAGTTAAAGTAGCCTACAATGGCTAATGGATAAAATGATAAGACTTGGAGATTCAGTTAGCTGCCATTACCTAACAAATTTGGAGCATACCAAACTATACACTCTAACTACCCATGTTATGCGGACATGCCAAACATTGCTTTAGTTCTCTTAACTTCGAGTTACCCTCTTCTATAAATACCAACTAGCATCCTAATAGTAACTTATTTGCACTCTTTATGTACTCAAGTTATATTTGAGTATCCTTATCCTCTCTTTACGCAAAACATACTGATTTAAGCATCATAGTGACCATGTCGAACAATATCCTTACACCCCTTGCTATGTGTTCTTTTATGAGCTTGTAATTGAGTGCAAAGCTCAATCTCTTATACTTTACCAACATAATCCTATAGATGAAATAATGAATATTGTTTCATTTCATTTCGTCTTAATTTGCTCAATAAAGATGGATTTTAAGGAAAGAAGATTGTATGGGTATGACACATATGTGATTCAGGTGGAGAGGTAAGAGAATGGATGAGAAAAATATGAATTATGGAATGAAATACGAAAACTGCCTGACAAAATGATGTTTATTTGCTTGAATTAATGTTAGATCATGTGTAATAACTTACTGAAATGACAATAATATGCTTGAGTATTTTTTTTATTTTAGGATGTAGCTATTATAATAATTGAAACGTTAATTGGCTAAATACAAATGGTTGATTATTAATTGCAATATGGTAGTTACACAAAGGTTTTCTGGTTTAAATAATATGGATAGATATATGTATGTATGTATATATACATACAGATAATCATTCAATATTATTCATTATCATGATATGATATATTTTTGAACTTTTTATGGGGATGAAATGACGAATATATCATTGTACAAAAAAAAAAGATGAATATACTAGTCATTTTTTAATTTATTATCCAGTTTAACATGTCAAGCTCCCTAAAAATGATTTTGTTTACCAATTAAAATATTTTTAACTTTTTATTTTTATTTATATATTTTTCCCATTTTGAACTACATTTCTCCAAGGACTATGGAAAAAAAAATTTTAAGTAAAATATTTATTCATAGAAAAACCTAAGACTTAGCAGTCATTGGGATAGAAGTACTCGTTACACCGATCCAGAATAACAGCAAAATTACCCTCTACAGGCGAAGGGTTTATAAAAGCCAAACTATTAGGATAACCAGCTCCTTAAGCTAAACCATGAGCAACAAAATTGTTATCCCTACTGATGACTTGTATTTGCAGCTGGTCAAACTTCTTCTAGTTGTCCCTACAAGCAATGATCATTTCAGAGAGAGAAATACCTTGTAAATTTGAATCCTATAACAAATAAGTAGCTTCAATGCAGTTAGTGAGAATAAATAGGTTTGAAATCCCAACTATTGAAGCATGATTCATTCCTATTGTCATACTTATCAATCTCTGCTTTTTTAGGAGAAATAAAAGCAATAGGCTTTGTATGGTAGTTGAGGATTTGGCCCTACGAGTGTATAAAAAGGCCTCCAATGCTAGCTATATTAGAAGAAGAATTTACCAATGCATCTGTGAAGAGAATTGGCCAGCCTTTTTCTGCAAAGAATCGGAAGCATTCAAAGGGAGAAGGAGGGCGAAGTGACCCGTTTGTCTTGGAGAAGGAATAGGCCTAAAAATCTGCAGTAGAGATTTTAGCATATTCAAACCATGGCATTTGGTAGTCTTGGCCTAGAGGATCAAGGAAATTTGTTCTATTTTGATGTATCCACATGGACTACAGAAAGAAAGAAAAAAGAGTAGCCCAAGGAGGGGAGGATCGTGCTCTCTCTCTTTTGTTTTGTTGATAATTCTCAACCAACCATTTGTCAAAGGGTAAGTTGAAAGAGGTCTGGCATTCAATAGTGTTGCTAACCATCAACAATTTGCTTCGTGTCTCCCTCCAATCCTTTAGGATGTGTTAAACAGATTCTGGTTCCTCATCGCATAGCAGACATACCTCTAAGCTTACTACCTTTCCTGGCTAGATTTTGTTTTGTTGGTAGAGCTTCTTTTAGAGCTCTCTAGATGAAAAACTTGATTCTAGGTAGAGATCTTAATTTCCAAATCCGCGAAAACTTTCTACTTGCCTGTTGTTGGTCGACGTTCTCTCTTAATTTACAATATGTTGATTTCATTGAGAAAGAACTTGAACTTAATAACTTCCATGGGACAGAATTACCAGGGGAAGGATTTCGAGATGAGATCACATTTCTGAGTTTATCTTTTAAGTCCTAATAAGTAGGAAACCCAATTAAATCCTCCTTCCAGATATTCAATCTCAACTGATATCAGGCAATTGCACCTATTAGTTTTAATATAGCGGATGTGAGTCCGAGTCGATCCATCAGAGACTTCGAGTACTAATATTAACCTTAGCTTTATTATCTAACCGGAAAATTATGAAAGTTTGAATTAATTAAAAATACTAAAATTAATAAATTTCTTTAATTAAAAGACTTAATTAAGCAATTGAAAAAGCAATAAAACTAAGAACGACTTCAAGAAAGTAATAACGTATTTAGGAATTATTTCCCCTAGAGTTAATCATGTGATCACTTAAAATATATTCAATTCATTTTCTATTATTCTTGACCGAAGGGATTCACAACTAAAGTTAATACTTTTCTCAAACATATTAACCCTAATCCTAAATTATTTACCGGAATCTCTTCACTTAGTAATATAATTTAGAATTTCATTAATGTATAATGAATTCCTACACAATTAATTAACTTTCCGGAAGAAACATGTATCTTATTTCTAAGTATACATGTAATCCTCTTCAATTATGTAAAGATCTAATTACACATGCAATTTCTAAATCAACATGCATAATATCATATATTAATACTCTAGAATTATCAATCAACAATTAAACAACATAATTGAATCAAGAAAAGATAGAAACTTTATTGAAATTTATAATTCAATCCAAGAATCACATGAAACCCTAAGTTCCATAATCCTAAATACTCGAATTCTAAGCTATCATAATGAATCTAAAAACGAGTTTCATAAAAAACATTGAATAAAATATGGAAAACCCCTCTTGATTGATGAACAATCTCTCTAATCTTGAAGTCGATGTTGTTTCCGCCTCTTTCTTGATGTTCTTCTTAAGTCTCTTTCTCTTCTTTTGTGTCTCTTCGTTTCTGTAATGTCTCTCCTTTTTTTTTAAACCCTAAGATATCCTTTTATATGTATATTACAAGGATTCTGTTTTCGTCACCAGACACGGCCTGGGACATGGCCGTATCCCCAGGTCGTGTAACTTTCTGTACTAAGGCAAAATTTTCTGCACAACTTCAAAACTTCTTCATTTGAATTCCAATTTGAGTGAAACTTGATTCCTTTTCTTCGTTTTCGATCCTAGAACGCGTTCAAACCTAAAAAGCAAAATTTTACTCAATTGAGTATCAATTTCTTTAAGGAAAAAGCAAAAATGCAAGGAAAATACTATAAAATCACCCTATAAAATATGTTTAAAATCAGAGTTATCACCAACCAAGCGCTCGCTACTGTTAACTTGCTGTGGTTTCTTTTCAAAGGTCCAATGGAGAAATTTCTTGGTATACCCTTCATTGCCTAGTTGTGTTACCTGAATGGGACGTCTCTTCCATCTCTTATATATATATATTTCTTTTCGAATTTTCCTCATCCTACGGCATCAAGGATACTATTTTCTTAGCTAGGTTTGTGCTACACATAATTTTACCATTACTCAGTTTATTCTTAGATTTTTCCTACATAAATCTAGCCCAATGCTCACCTTGATGAAATCCTTGCCAAGCTAATTTGGAAATAGACACTTCATTTATAGTCCTAATATCCTGTAGGTCAAGTTCCCCATTTTTCTTTGAGCTCTTTATAGTTTTCCAATTTATCTAGTGATTTTTTTTTTATGATTGGAGTGAAATTCCATAAGAAATTTCGATTTTTTTTTTTCAGTTCACTTGCTATTTTTGGGATCAGGAGTTTGAGTGTTAGGTAAGAATGATATAAAATAATTAACATCTCAAATAGGAAATTTGAAAATATCCAATATGTAATTTCCATTTTGCTAGGGATAATAAGAAAGTATATATTTACATACCACTTGAAAGTAACATGTTAGGATTCCATAAAATCAAGTATCATATAAAGTAGCTAACTTAGAAAATTGGTGTTTAAGATCTAGTCGAAATTTAGGGAAAAATATGAAAATTATAATCCTTTTTAGTCACTATTTTATTTGAATAGTCCACTTATTTTTTATTTTCGTTCACCCATCCATCTTTTTTAAATGGCTTGAAAATTTTAATCAATTGTGCGGGTAACAATTTCTTTAAACTTTTTTTTATATGAATTTTCTTAATAAAATAAATATTTGTTAAGTGAAATTGGTTGATACTATCATTGCTCAAAATGCATGATGATCGTAAAGATGTAGAGGATTTAAACAAAATGGCATGGAAAAAATTTGCTGGCAAAAAAAGAGTGTAAGATTTAAATTAAAAGCAATATATGATGGATGACTAAAAAAAAAGTTGAAAAATAAATGTTTTATATAAAAAAGTAGGAATAAGCACAATAACATCTTTATAGCTTTCCCTAAAATTTATAAAAATAGAGAACCCACTTTTCAATGGATATGCATCTGTTTCTATTTAGTATTTATGTAGGCAACCTTAATTCTTAATTCTAAATTTTCTCAAGAGGTGAAAAAAACCTTTTAGAAGTAAAAATACCATCCAAAAAACGAAAGGTGCAATTTATCTTTAACCGAAAAAAATAAAAACTGTAAACGCAATTCCTCCTGAAAACTGCCCAATCCGCTGCCACCCGGCGGCGCTTGATACGCCATGTCCATTTCCCGCCGTTGGTGTCCGCCCCCATCATTTTACCATTTTTAAAATCCTCCGACGAGCCGCCGTCCACTGGAATTCCCGCTCCCAATTTCCCATTTTAAAAACACCCTCTCCCTTTATCTCCTTCCCATCGGATGCGCGCGCTGCAGGAGTTAGTGGCATTTAAACCCGAACGCCCAACACGCCACGTCATCCCCACAGTAATTAATATCAGCCCTTTTTTTTAATCCCCCAACCCGCAACCAAAAAATAAAGGAAAACAAAAAAATCCCCCGAACTTTTCAAATTCAAATTATAAACGAATTATATACTAGGACAAACAAAAAAGTTAAAACAAAAATACAAAAATCTAATATCCTCTCTCTTCTTCCTGCATCGCTCTCTCACCAGAAATCACAGGCATTTCTTTTTCTTTCTTTCTTTATTTTCTTCAGGCATTTTTCTCTCACTTTCTATCTCCCTTTCTTCTTCTGTCAATATTTTCTCTTTCTTTCTTTGACTTAAAGAAGAAGAAACACTTGAGATATTACCATTTGCAGTGTCGCGTTTCACTCGATAGCTTAAAGTATTCACTACAAGTTAAAAATTTAAAAAAGTCTAAATTTTGAACCAAAAAGAAAATAAAAAAAATAATCGAGCAAAACGAACTATGTTCTCTGCTTTTGTCTCTTAAGCCATGTGAGCTCACTGACACATTCCTCTTTCTTACTCTTTCTCTCACTTACTTCTTCTTGTTGTTGTTCTTCTTCGTTTTCTTCTTACTCCTATTCTTGTTTGTATTGTATTGTAGTGTTGTGCCGTGTTCATAGCTTCCTCTTTCAGTTCGAGTCGAGTCATTGACTCGCTGAGTCGACTCATTACTCGATGGCATCTTCGTCGCGAGCAAGGAGCAGTTCACCGTTTTCTTACCGCAAATCCAGCAGTCCATTCTCTTCGACTTCTTCGTCTTCATCATTCACTAACCAAAAACTCATGCCTCGCTCGTGTTCCTCCTCGGCGACGTCGTTTTATGGCTCGAACAATGGATACGGTGTCCGATCCATGACGCCAAGTCGGTCTCGCTCGGATTCCACTTTCTATGGCGCGCATGGTTATGGTAATCATACTCCGGTGGGATTTGGCTCCGACGAGCTCATAGCGGAGCCTACAGATGCTCCCAAGTCCGCGGATAGTATCTCCGTGACGATTAGGTTTCGGCCGTTGAGGTAATGCTTAGATCTGAACGTGTTTTGATCGGATCTATTAGGTTTTCGAGTAACATGGTTGAATTTTCGTTTTTTTGGATAATGAGATTGAATTGGAATGTTAACGCAGTGAGAGAGAGTATCAGAGGGGAGATGAGATCGCGTGGTTCGCGGATGGCGATAAGATTGTGAGGAATGAGTATAATCCAGCTACTGCTTATGCATTTGGTAATATTTCGTTATGGTACTGTGTTTATCAGAGTACAAGTAGAGTCAATTGAGTAATGCCGGTGTTCGGTTGATGCGTTAGTTTGGATACTGATTCCTGTCGTGGTAGATTTCTTACTTTTTTTTATCTTGTTGATTTGTAAATGATCTATTAATGCTGCTGTTGTCTGCTGATGCATTTGGCATTGTTTATACTTTCCTTTGCTGTTAGTTGAATGTCTGAAGGCCAGTAATTGTTAGATGATTAAATTAAATGCAAGTGAAAGCATGTATTTTGTTGCACTTAAGTCTTAATTTACTGAATGTGTTGTTGTGTTTAGGGGAAATATTGTGGTGAAATTCCATGTGATTTCCATAACGCTATCTCTTAATGCATGCGGCAGTCTTTATTGTCTCTGTAATCAGAAGTTTCAATTTGAATTTCATGCTAGAATGGTTCTAGACATATGAAATTGAAGTTGATATGTCTCTGAGTTGTAATGTTGCTACTGCTAATCTATTTGGAAATATTTGGTGCTTGGCAGATAAGGTTTTTGGTCCTCTTACAACCTCACAGGAGGTATATGAAGTGGCAGCAAAACCAGTTGTGAAAGCAGCGATGGAGGGTGTAAATGGTATATTTCTTTGATGTCCTTATGTCATTTACAAGTTTTGGCGGTCTTAAAAAAGGACATAGGTGGATGTATAATTACAACTGCTGATTTGGGTAATTTATAAAGGAAATTATGCTTAGCGCTCTTACTGAAAAATTTCTTTTGACACAGGAACTGTCTTTGCCTATGGTGTTACAAGTAGTGGGAAAACCCACACCATGCATGTATGTCTGTGCTCTCTCTACTTCTTTCATTGACAGAGATATAAATTTGAATACGGTTTTGCTATTCTAGTTTTATCTGTAGTCTGGCCAACTTGAATGGCTGGGTACCAGTCCAACAGACTTGCTAAACTGTCTTGCTTGTTGCTCATTCACGAATATTAGCTGAGCAATAAAATGGAGAGTTCTTCCTTTCTTTTTGGCCTCTTGGCAATATTATAAGATCAGTGCACGTGTGTACTCACATCATTCACATGATTTCATTGAATTATTGTAAAAGTAAAGAGGTAGTTTGTTTGAATGCATTATATTCCTGCAGTGAAATTTTAGAACTAGGCTGGGAAATTAAACTCCTTATTTACCTGTAAAAGAATTAAATCTCTTAATTTCTTTGTTTCTATTTTTCTGCTACAATGGCATGCATTTTTAAGTTTATTAATAGTGTGAGATTGCGGTTTATAGTCTTTGTTTGGCAAATATCAGAAGTTGCACATAAACTTGGGTCATGGCTGACTGATCTGGAATGGGTTTTCCTTAAGATTGGCTATGAGCATTTGTGTCTATCAAGCAGTTTGCAGCATTTTGGCCAGAGCATGGTAAATTGGGTGTTCAATGTTGGAAAACCACTTGACCCATTTGAATGGTACTTATAGACGAAACTTATGTCCATTGTGTTTCTCTGCTTAGCAGCTCCTCTTGTTCTTCATTTTTATTACAGGAATCTATTTCATGCACTTAATGTCATGTTTAGTGTTCTGGATGTCATCTTTCTGTCCTGTAATTAATTACTTGAAAATTAATCTTCTACTAGCTTCATTGTCTCAATGTTAATGAATTAAAGTAGTGTTTTTATTTATTTGTTCTTTGATGATGTCTGATATTATTCTGGTGCTGCTGCATGAGTGAGAAAAGAGAAAATAAGGGTTTTATTATGCTAAGGTGTTGGAAGTCCTCTAGACCAGTCCAGTTTAGTTTATAGGTATAAATTAGCTACTGCTACCTGCTTGTCACTATTCTTGTTGTGAACACATGGTTGTATTTCATCTGAATTTATTTCTAATTGTATTTTCAGGGAGATCAAAACTCTCCTGGTGTGATACCATTGGCCATAAAGGATGTTTTCAGCATAATCCAAGACGTAAGTAAACATTCGATTATAAGAATTATGAATGCCTCATTTGGTTCATGAATCCATCTTGCTCCCCTTTCTAAACTTTTGATATAATTCTTTTCCTATCCTAGATTTGGGTTTTAATAATTTACATTTTTGGTAATGGATGCTAAATCTTTTGTGCTAGATGGTTTGATTATCTTTTCCTTGCAATGATCAATGGGTTATTTTTATTGGCCCCCAAAACAAAAGAAGAGTTATTCCTCTTTTCCCCATTGAAAGCAATTATTTATGGTTTAGTGCCTTGCTGCAATTTGCTGCAATCTCTGCCATAGTTGACTTCTTTTCTCTTTTTCCTGCTTGATTTAAGTGTATCATGTTATACGATTAATCTTGCTTGTAAACTTATGGTATAATCTTGTACAATGTTTAGGAGCTTTATGAATCTATTTTTCCATTTGTATTTCTGTTAATACTGAAATTTTCTTACTGTGTTATGCGTTTTGTTCTTTGTTCATTGTATAACTCACATATGATTCATGGAAGCCAGACTCCTGGACGAGAGTTTTTGCTCCGTGTCTCCTATCTTGAAATTTACAATGAGGTTAGTTTGCTGCATTCTTCTAAGATAATTTTCATGCAGTTACCCCTGATAATATACGAACCAATTTGAAGTCTCCTGATTTAATGTGCCTCATTTACTTTTCAATTTCAGGTTATAAATGATTTACTTGATCCTACTGGTCAAAATTTGCGAGTTAGAGAAGATGCTCAGGTTGGCATTGCTCACTCTATAAATTTTTCCTGTCAGAATGTTACAACATTAATCACAAAGTTGGCTCATTTACATTGAATGTGGAACTTATGTCCTTTTTCTTTTCCTCCCTGGAAGTGTCTCTCATTTTGTCACATCAATTTGTTCATTTGATACTTCATTGTTCCAGCTAGTTTCACATATATGTATTTCTGAAACTCTGTAAATTTTAAGTATTTGCATGTCATATAATTTGATAAAGTGCTTTCTTCTAGAGCTCTGGATATCATACTGATGTTTAATCTGTGTGCAAATTTCTTGTAGGGGACCTATGTTGAGGGAATAAAGGAAGAAGTTGTACTCTCGCCTGGGCATGCACTGTCATTTATTGCTGCTGGGGAAGGTACTTTGATTTTGCTTTTTGAAGAGAGTTCTGCAGCGATTTCATTGGAAATCTAATTTTTTTATTTCAAAATTATGATTGGTCAGTTCATGAAAAATGGAAACATTTACTTATTTGCTGTGTCGGCAGAGCATCGCCATGTTGGATCAAATAACTTCAATCTTTTTAGTAGCCGAAGTCACACCATATTTACTCTGGTAAGGATCTGTAATAAAAAAAATAAGAGGAGTGTTAGACACAACTCTTACCAGGAACTTTTTTGCTTGTTTGATTACCTTTTAATGTATTTTGTTTTGTTATTTAGACATTCTTCATATAATACTAAAATATTAATTCATCTAACTTGATATAGAAGTTAGAACACACTTCTGTTTAACAAGTGTTCCGTCATTGAAATATTCATCAAGTAAATGCTATGTGCATAATCATTGCTAGGGAAATATTCATCAGGTAAATGCTATCTGCATAATCATTGCTAGGGAAATATTCATTAAGTAAATGCTATCTGCATAATCATTGCTAGGGATCAGTTTATCCTTAAATACTCTCGTCAGGTTTAAAAAATTTGCATTCTAGAGAAATCAAAAGATCTCCTTTTTTCTTGTCATTTTACTCGTTTCTTCCAAATATTTAATTAACTTAGCATATTGTTTGACATGTCTTCAGTATGCCAGATCTTCTGTGTGTTAATTATCTCCATTTTTTTGCCTTTATGTAATGTGCTAGTATTGCTGCAGATGATTGAAAGTAGTGACCATGGAGATGAATATGATGGAGTCATCTTCTCACAGTTGGTAAAAAAAAAAAACAAAATATTAATACTTTTTGATCTTTCTGTTATTCAAATTTCATCTTCATACTCCCCTATTTATATTTGGAATTTTTCTGTAGAATCTGATTGATCTTGCGGGGTCTGAAAGCTCCAAGACTGAAACTACTGGTCTAAGGAGAAAGGAAGGATCTTACATAAACAAAAGTCTTTTGACTCTTGGAACAGTAGGTTTTTCTTCCTTCCCTTTTACCTTCTTCAGAGTGTGAGGAGAACTTCTGTCATCTACGCTTCTAGTGAATAGGTTGCTTGATATGACTATTACTAATGACTTGTTGATCACATTATTAACACTCTAGGTCACAATTAATACACTGCCAACACTTATCTTAGGGCATTTTTGTTATCACTTGCACTATTTTCTTTCTGATGGGAGTTATGGCAGTCTGGTTAACTTAGTAACAAATTTTATCTTTGAATGTTGGGTGTCCTTGTTCGTTGCCATATTATGTAACAATGTGCAGGTAATTGGAAAGTTGAGCGAGGGGAAAGCATCTCATGTGCCATATCGAGATTCAAAGCTTACGAGGCTTTTGCAGTCTTCACTAAGTGGGCATGGCCATGTTTCGGTGAGTTTGTGTTGCATAGTTCTGATAAAAAGTTAGAGTAGAAATATTTTCCTTTTCTTTTGAAAGTTTTAGTTCTGTTGTTTGATGAGTTCAGTTCATTTGCTTGTTAAGCATCAGTGAATTTCGTTCTGCACTTTCATTTGATTTCCTGAGTTGCTGAATTAATATCATAATGGAAGCTCTTGTTCTATTTACTTGTTGGCAGCTCATATGTACTGTAACTCCTGCATCTAGTAACATGGAGGAAACACACAACACTTTGAAGTTTGCAAGTAGGGCAAAGCGAGTAGAGATATATGCCTCACGAAACAAGGTGCGTTGTAATAAGATAGTGTGAAACGACTGATGATTGTAGGAATATTAGATATTTTATTTTTATTCATTTTTTCTTGTGCAAAATTTTATATTTTGGTTGTTTATTTTTTCCTTTATTATCCTAGTTATTTTTGGATGAGATAATTGGGATAGAGTGACTGTTTTCTAATTGTTGACTGTTTTAAATGTTTTTTCCCTGGTTATTTTTGGAGAGGGTATTAACATAGAGTTGACTGCTGTGCTTGTAATCATTTTCCTTGTGTCCTTTTATCTATATTCTTCTCTCATCAGTTGATAATATAGGAGAGTTTCATTTGATAAATTTTCTTCAATGATCCTGGACACACCTACTGTGGTTCAATTACTTAGTTTACTGCTATTTGCACAGATTATCGATGAAAAATCATTGATTAAGAAGTATCAAAGAGAGATTTCAAATCTTAAACAAGAACTTGACCATCTTAGGAGAGGAATGCTTGTGGGAGTGAATCACGAGGAGCTCATGAACTTAAGGCAGCAGGTTCTTTTTCATTACGCTGGAGTTATTCCTATGTGATTTTGTTGACACTTTTCTGAACATAGTGTGTTTTTCTAATCAAACAGTTGGAGGAAGGTCAAGTGAAATTGCAATCAAGATTGGAGGAAGAGGAAGAAGCTAAGGCTGCTCTTATGAGCAGAATTCAAAGGCTTACAAAGCTCATTCTTGTTTCTTCCAAGAATGCTATTCCTGGATGTTTAAGTGAAATCCCTACTCATCAAAGAAGTCTTTCCATGGGTGAGGATGAGGCAAGTTCTCTTTCATCCATAGAATTGTTAAATAAATTATTGATATGAGGCTTATTAAGCTTTGTATGTTTTGTATTAGTAGGAGCAGGATTCCACTTAACTTATGAGGCTTATCTAGTTGTTAGCTCTATGTAAAAATTATGTCTTACAGTTGCCAATGATGTATAACTTTGACAAAAAAACTATGATATCCATCTTTTGCATTTTTCTCATCTAAGATATGGTAATTCCACTTTAAATTTAAAAGATATATTCTTTTGTGTACAAGAGTCTGGGACTCACCTTAGAAAGATCCTCAATGTCTTGTAGAAATTTGATGCGCTGCGAGATTGCTCTTTGCATTTGGGTAGTGAGAATCACAAAGACTTATCTTCTACAAATCTTCTGGATCCATCTTTTGACTCTAAACACAAAAGATCCTCAAGCAAATGGAGCGATGAACTCTCTCCCGCTGGCAGTACCATTGCTGAATCAACCCAAGCAGGAGAACTCATCAGTGGCTCTAAGGTGCCAGTGGTATGTTTGTTTTGTTCCTGACTGTTTCCCTAAATCATTCTTATGGTTTATACATAACAAGATGCTTTGTGATGTTTGTTGGGTCAGAGTGAAAAGTTAGCATTAGGAATTTAATTTCTTTGGTTTTGATGAGTAGCAGATATAAAGGACCAAACCATGTTTACAAGATTAAGCTTTTCGATAAATTTCTATGTTACCAACTTCTTACATGGTCTTGGAATAGGTTCTGTGAAAGTCCTAGCTTCCAAGTGATGGGGAGTGAGAAGTAGTAAATAAACAAGCTTATAACATATCTACAAGCCTAACTTTTTAAATAAGATGGATGTGGTGCCGACCTTTATGAGAACCTTTTCTGCCTCCTTTTGTTTTATTTATCTTAGGGAAGTTACAACAATGTGAATGAAATTGACTTAAGAAAGGAGACAGCTGTTACAGCTGTTCCATGCTAATCTCATGAAATACTTGACCTTTTTTCCCCTCTTTTCTTAAATCACTCTCTGTATGAGCACAATGGAGATGGTATAATGGAGGAGACAGATGGAGAAAGGCATAATGAAGTTGAAGGCAGTTTATACTTATGCAAAAACAGTTTATACTTGGAATGGTTATGCAACTAGTCTCTAAGAACACTCAAGTGCCACTATGAAGAATGTTCTTTCTTTGTCAAAACTGTTGGATGGCAATGTTAATCTATGGATTGAGGTGGACACACACCTTCACTGAGTTGTGTTTCAGTTGGATATTACAGGAGGGATGTAATTAGCTGATATGGTTTGATGAACTTTTCTATGCAGTGTACTTATTGATGCTTGTTAATTGACTCCAAGAATCATGCATATTTTGCTGCATTTTAGGGTGGGATATCTATGTCAGATGAGATGGATCTTCTTGTGGAGCAAGTTAAGATGTTAGCTGGGGAGATTGCATTCAGCACTAGTACATTGAAGCGCCTTGTAGATCAGTCTGTTAACGACCCAGAAAGCTCAAAATCACAGGTTTGTAAGCTCTCTACTTAGCAATTTAACTGTTTTCTCTTTTTCAGGCATCATCCTTCTTGGTTGCAAAGTCAAAACGTCTTTTTGAAGGAAACATCATAATGTTCCATAACACTGATAAGATAAAAAGAATTTTGATCTTTGAAACAGATTGAGACCCTAGAGCGTCAGATCCAGGAAAAGAGGAGGCAAATGAGGGCCCTAGAACAGCGGATAATGGAGAGTAATGAAGCTTCAATTTCTAAGGCATCATTGGTTGAAATGCAACAGGTATTATTGGCTCAAAAATGTAGTCTTTTGTCCTCCCTCCCTCTTTTCTTTTTTCTTTTTTTAATCTCTAATATGAGATTGATATAGTTTATGCTTGTGCTGCAACAGACGGTTGTGAAATTAATGACTCAATGTAATGAGAAGGATTTTGAATTGGAGGTTAGTCATAAGTCGCTCTGTGGATAAATAATACGTATACTGATGTATCCTTTTTTTATTTTTTTCCTTTCTCTCTCTTCCATGCCATTCATACAAAAAGCCTTATTTCTGATCTAGGTATGTCACACACTGAGTTTGGTTTGAAAATTGCAGATAAAATCAGCAGATAATCGTATTCTGCAGGAGCAATTGCAGAATAAGGTTTGTTCTTTCAATGTTATATGCAAACTAGCCTTTATGCGATAGATATTTATTTATTGGACCACAGGTTCAGTGTGTAGTATTGTTATATTCTTGTTTAATTTGTTTTGTTCGCATATACTTTATATTCATAGGAGGTGGAGAACAAAGATCTACGAGAAAGAGTTAGTCAACTAGAGCAACGGTTGGCATCACCTGGTGATGATAAGATACCATTACCTGCTGAGAAAACTGAGAAGACAGTTCCTGATGAATACCTTGATGAAATGGGAAGGAAGGTTCAAAATCAGGTGATTACTTGGTCTTTCTTTAGGTTCAAAGTCCCCATAACATTTGGTAGAACATGACCTTGGGAAACAAGCAAAACTGTCTAGATTATTCTTTGAATTGTGCTTAGGCTTGTAATTGATGATTTCTTCTAATGCTGGACCATTTTCTTTGTAATATAATCACATCATTTTACTATTTGGTTTGGATATCATTATCACCTGCTTTTAGTAAGTTGGATCAGTTTATTTGGCAGCTTTCCTTTTTCTCTTCACCATAATATTTGATTACCATTTGCATGTGATCTGGTCAATCTTTGTACGTGGTGAGATGTATGCTCTCTAACATGTGAGTTCTTTTTGATTTTCTGACAGGAACTTGAGAACGAAAAGCTCAAGCTTGAACAAGTTCAACTATCAGAGGAAAACAGTGGTTTGCGTGTCCAAAATCAGAAGTTGGCTGAGGAAGCATCTTACGCAAAGGAACTGGCATCTGCTGCTGCTGTTGAGTTAAAGAATTTGGCAGGAGAAGTGACAAAGCTTTCTTTGCAAAATTCAAAGCTTGAAAAGGAACTTTTGGCTGCTCGGGAGTCTCTGCATTCAAGAGCTAATGGTTTCATTCGTAAGTTTAATGATGGTGCAAGAGCTGGAAGAAAGGGTCGACTAACGGGTCGGTCAAATGATATATCAGGTGCAGCATCTGATGACTTTGATTTGTGGAATCTTGACCCAGATGACTTCAAAATGGAGTTGCAGGCGAGAAAACAGCGAGAGGCAACCCTTGAGGCAGCCCTGGTGGAAAAGGAATTTTTGGAGGATGAATACAGGAAGAAGGTTGAAGAGGCGAAGAGACGGGAAGAATCTTTAGAAAATGATTTAGCAAACATGTGGGTTCTTGTTGCTAAACTGAAGAAAGATGGTGGGGTTGCCACCGAGCTAAACATGGATGAAAGGTGTAATGAAGTTGTGAACCATGTTGAGTCTAAGCCTGCTGAGATTGATAGTACTAATGTCCTCAAAGAGAGGCAAATCTCTGATCTCCCAAAGGCAGCCGAGGAAAGCACCAAGGAAGAACCTCTAGTTGTCCGCTTAAAGGTCCCATAATGACTTGATTATGTTCTATTATTAACAATCCATTATTCTTGGTTTCATGTTGAATCAAAACTTGATTCTAATGATGGTTTTGCTTTGAATTGGGAACTCAGAATTTTTGTTGTCATCTACTGTTGATTACTTTACCAGTAAACATGCAACTGGGGTATAGTGAAAATATCTCAGCAGTTTGTGAAGTTACTGGTTATGCATGTTCCCTTAGATGCAATGTTGAAGGAATTATGTCTCTAAGACTTTGTTCTGATATTCCCAGGCTCGGATGCAAGAAATGAAGGAAAAAGAAATTAAATCCTTGAGTAATGGAGATGGGAATTCCCATATGTGTAAAGTATGTTTTGAATCAGCGACTGCAGCCATCCTTCTTCCTTGTCGGCATTTTTGTTGTAAGTCCATTTGAACTCAAGATATTCAAATTTGCTTTGATCATTGTCCTTTTGATAACCACCGACTTCTTTCACATATCTGCAGTGTGTAAATCTTGTTCCCTGGCTTGTTCCGAGTGCCCAATTTGTCGTACCAAGATTGGAGACAGGCTTTTTGCATTTACTTGACCCTAATATTCATCCCTTCTTAATGGTGAAGGTCGGTTCCATCTTGATGTTCTAGATTGGCCACTTTGCATTTGTTGGTTACTTGAGCTTTTTTCTTGCTGATTGGAGTCTAATTTGCAATATGTTTTCGTCTTTGTTAGATGTGCAACTTCCAACGATAGATAAGCATTCTGGAATTTTCTCAGTTTGGAGATGGTCATATGTTAGTTTAAGTAAAATTTAGTGGATCATGCTTAGGCAGTAATAGTTATGAGGATCTTAGGTCTCTGCTGATGCTGTCTTGAAATATTTCCTGCATTGCTAAAAACGATCCTTATGTTTATGTGACTTGCAATTTCACTTTGTTTCAAGGTGTTACGTTGTGCATATACATAATGTAAATAATACTTAAACATATGTGCATATTCCTCTGCTCATTTTGTTACATTTTGATATTTTGGAAATATCAGGTGGCTGATGTGCTTTTCTGTTCTTCTGTTTGCTTGTTATTTGCAGGGATTTACTACTTTCTTCTTGATAGCGATGCATTCTTTTATTAGATTCTCTTGTATGTAGCCCTTTCAATGCTATGTGAATGCTTCTTTTCTGTGCCGTTCCCAAAGGATGTAAAATAACAAGGGAGAGGTCAGAAATAGCAGGGAAAGTATATATAAAGGCAACAATATGATCTGAAACTGCAATGTCGCCATATGCGTTCTTCACTTTGGTTACCTGTATAAAAAATTATAAGATGGCTTTCTCCTATTTGAGGTACCCTCATTTTGGTAATTTTTCAGTTATTTTATGCTGCACCTGCACTGTTGTCTTCTGAAATTATCAGCAGTGACTGTAATTTGAGTGTGATATCAACGTGTTGATTTCTGGTTTCGAGTATAAGGAGGCAGGAACAGGTTCTTGGTTAGCCCTTTTGATCTTAGGTTATTGAAAACCCAAACAGAGTCCAATCTCGAGCGGGTCCCTAGTGCTTATCTTGATCTTTTATGAGAACCCTTATTTGAATTGGATCTCCACAAGACAGTATGGTTTCTGAATTTGACAGTCAGCAGTTGCAAATATCTGGTGTATTTGCCATGTGCGGTTTTCTTTTTGTTTTGTTTTGTTTTGTTTTTTTTTCTTTACCCTTCCTGCTATAGCAGTATTACCTGGAAAATGAAGAGTCTCGGGGGGCAAAATGTCCGTATTTGTGTAGTTTTCTTTCTTACCTTGGTATCTTTTGTTTCAATTAATACTACATGGGTGGCACTTGACTGCAATGGGCTGAATTTCGTATCCATGGGAATCAGCAAATTGCATTAGGAAGCCTGGGGAAGTGGGTTATTGATGTTTTTTCATTATAGATTATTTGTTAGGAAAATTGTTGATGGTAATAATCAGCGTTTCTTTGGCTTTTTATCTTCCCCACTTTCCTTTAAACTATTGGGCAAAATGCGAGGAGTGGTACTGATGGAATGTTGAGTGGTGCTGATGGAGTTTGTCTATTTTGTCCCGGTTTTGTGTGAGAAAACTGATGTTTTGAGGTTTTTGGTAATATGCATCTCATATCATCTCCTTAAGAAATGACTAGTACGTACGTGCGAATGCTTTGGTCCAATTGCAGGTGTCTAAAGTACTTTTGTCTTGTCTTATTGTGAAATTCAACATACACAGATTGGCTTAGTTTCTTATTTGATTGTGGAATTCAACATGTACTGATTGGCTTAATTTCTCATTCGTATTTACTTTCGGATCAAACTATCGGCCCGGTCCATCGATAAATGCTCCATGCCTTAACAAGGCTTACATCATACGTGAAATTCCTTGAACTTGCCGGTTGGTGTGTACCAGTTCGTGATTTTGTGGGAAATCCTTTCTCTTCTATTTTCCTGATTTTCTACTTATTTTCTATCGGGATGTTTCTCATCCCCCAGATGATTAGAATTATGAGTTTGAGTGAACCAGTATGAATTTAAAACTTAGGTTTCCTTAATACTGCAGTATGTTGTTAATAAACACAAGGGGTATAAAAAAATCCGAGTCATGATGAAATGGTATCATTTTCGTGCTCAAGCTTGTTTAAGTTGTATAAATTCAAAGATTGTGCTCGATAAAGATGAGAATCTTGAGCTTAGTTTGGTTTAACCAAATTTGTTTAGGTATGATTTATTTTAAATAAAATATTTTTCTCATGGGTAATGTTAAAACATTTTGAACTTCTATGTATATTCAATTTTACACGTAAAGTCCCTAAAGGTCATAACTAATCAAATTTTTGAGTGTCAAACTTTGAACATAGAATTTAGGAATAATTATACTTTTAGTTTTCAAATTTTACTGTTTTTTCTAATTGAGCTGGTGAATTTTTATTTTTTCTATTTTAGTGTTTAAACTTTTCAAAGGATTGTAAAAAAGTTTTTCATTGATGAATCGTTAATTTTTTCATTAATGGAAGGTTTTTTTTTTTTGTAAACTTTTGGAAAGTTTTAGGATTAAAATAAAAAAAAAATAAAAGTTCAAAATTAGATTGGATTGGATTTTGAATAAAGAAAGTTTCAATTAAGTAGGGTATTTTGAAGTTAGGTCAAATTTTTTAAGAATCGTTTTCATATCTCAATGTGAAAGATACGATTAAGAGTTTATAAATAATGAGTTGGTAGGTGGACTCGAATATGTTTTTTATATATGATCTCCTTTACCATCAATTTCGCATTCACGTGTCAAACACATAGTAGACCCTACATGCCATCCTTACTCCATCTAACACAATAATCCCTCGCCTGATAGCAGCGTACATCTTCAATCCAACATGCCAATGTCCTTGTCTTCAATTGCATAAAGCCGATTGCACAGAATACTACAACAAATTCACATTGTACACAATCCGAAACCAAACACAAGCTCAATTCCACATCCACACCACTCTTAACAATTTGCCCATACTTCGCCAACGAAATCTCTAACGACATTAACCAATATGCTAGTTCCACAACCGAACTCCAAGGCCGAACAGATCAGCTATGCCGACAACAACATTAATTCGCCCCCTGATGCAATCCATGATCGACCAAACATAGCAGTCCCTCGCCAACAAATTCGACTAAAGCCCCAATCCATTGATCGTTGATTGAATAGCTCTAAAATGACATCCACAAAGCCAGACAACCCCCTAATACGTTGATCCTCTCTTCAACAAATACTTACCAACGAATTCTATTACCCCCACATTCAAGCCACGTCCCCCTCAATTGACTACCACATGATAAAGCAACAACATAGTCCTTGCTCCTCTATGGCTAATCAACGTGGTGGCACGCTGACTTGAAGCTCATGACTCCTTGACCATGTTGAAGTGATGTAGCCGAAATCCAACAACGTCAATCTATAAAGCCACTCACACTGACCAATAGCAGTAACAAATTCACATGCACGTCTTATACTAAGCTCGCATTGATCAATTGCACCTGTACACATGAATTACAGCTCACTTGACACACAATCTAGCGCACAAGCTCGATCCACTTCATGATCACGACGCATGACTCAATTTGGTAAAAATTATTATTTATTTTATCAGTTAGTTTGATTATTTTTGCTAGCCTATTATTTTGTTTGAGTATAGGTTTTTTTGTTATTTTCATAATATTCTTTTTTTAGATTATCTCAGATTTTAATAAAATTTAGTTAAATTGTGCATTTTTAGTAAAACTGTGTTTTTTATAAAAAATAAGCATATTAAGATTCGTATCTAGCGGTTGAGATTTAGAAAAGATAAGTATTTTACGATTGAAATTTAGGAAAGATACACATTGAGATACGTAACTTGGTAGATCTTGCATGCAAGATTTAAGAAATATATCTTTTGACACGTAGTGTTTTTATAAAAATAAAAATCTTAATAGAAGTTTTTTAAAATAGATTTAGTTAGTTAAGGCTTTATTTGATTTGTGAAATTAGATTTATTAAGTTTTTTTTTTAAATTAATAAATTGTTAAAAAATATAAATCTGGCTCTATTTTAAAAAATAAAAGAAATCAACCTACTAAATATTTTATAGAAAGAGAATTTTGGTTGGTTTGATCTCGATTAGCAGGTACGTAGGTACCTTCGGAACAACCGTCTAAAAAAATAAAAAAAATTTTATTTTCATTTTTCTTGAAATTAGTAATAAAAAATAATAAAAAATCATTTTAGTTATACTTTGCATATTTAGGCATATTTTAGTATTTTTAGAAAATTATAAAAATAAAACCCATCAATTTTTCTTTAATTTTGATATAGTGATTTAATTTTAATAGCTTAGTTTTTGAACTTGATTTTCTCTAGTTTAATTTTCTAAAACTCATTTTTTTAGAAAATTTGCGGATTAGTGGCCAAATTAAGGTTTTTCTACTCAAAAACCCTAATTTCATATTTTTATCAGTTAAATTGGTTGGTGACTTTAATTTTTAAAATTTTTTTAGAAAAAAATAATTTCTTAATTTAATATCGAGTAATTTATATTAAGTAAGTTGAGCTTAATATAGGTTAAATTAAAGAAACCGAAATAAGGTTCGACAGAATTAGTAACTCCACTCGGGAAGCTTGGTAGGTTAGCTATGTAAAAATTTAAAAATTGATCAATGGGTTTTTGTATTATTATTTTTTTTTTTGTATTATAGTTGCATTAATGGGTTTTTAGCGATGTAGGCTCTAAGAAAAAAAGCTTGGCCCAATGGGCCTTCTTGGGGAATTAGGGGTGCATGTTTAGATGTAGTCGGACTCGGGTTATCTTAGGATGGGCTGCCATTGTGTAACCCTTAGGTCTTTGGGTTCTTTACTCTCGTTTGACGGTGATAGGTGAGCCCACTCAAGTTTCGATGTAACCTACTAGGTTTTTTTTCGGGAAAAGCTTTGGAGTTACAGAACCTGAGACCTATAGACCTCATCCTCTTGCATCATTTTTTTCGAAAAAGGGGAAATTGAAAAAAAAAAAAAAACCAGTAACCCTTATATATAAGTATTTTTTGAACTTTATTTTTTTTAAGATCCTATTTTAGACTTACTTATATATAAGGGTATTTCCCGACCATGGATTCATCATACTTCTTATAATTTATTAATTATTGACCCCTATTACGTTGCATACGTGTGTAGCATACTGCATTTTTTAATTTGATTTTATTTTGGCAATGCTCATTTCTATTTAATCGCTTTCATCCCTTGTATTATACGTGTTTTATTTTGATCATTTCTTGGTGAGTGAAAGGTTGTATAATTTCTAAAAAATTTTTTGAAAAAGTTACGAGATTATTAATATCATATCTAACTTTATTGTAAATTTAGTAGTCTCATTATAAATAATTGCATCATTTCATGTTTTTGTGTAATATGGATATGGAAAGTCAGGGTAGTGTCAATCCCGAGCTCGTCCATAAGGTCTAGTTGGATAAATTTTCTTTTCCTAAGGCTATCCTGAAAGATTGGTTGAACTAGCTTCCACCTGCCAAGCAAGATTACATTCGCAAGAAGATTAGGTCAGTTATATCTCTCATGTGGGTCTAACTCCACTGGCCTCTAATCCAAGTCCTTATTTATTATTAGGATCCAGAATCTGTAGCTTTCAATTTCGACCCACGTGTGTTAATGCTTACTTTAGAAGAATATTCACAGTTACTTAGTGCCCTACCTTTCGAAGTAAGCATAACTATCCCAGATCTTAGAATCCAGCCCAAGAAAGCTTTCATGACCTTGTTGGGAGTCAAAAGGTCCACCCTAGCCCCATTCTTATCTTCAGAGGGCAATAAGTGTCTCAGCATCTTAAGACTAGTAGAATGGTTTTCAAGTACAAACGCTTACCAGAAATAACGTTAGATTTTTTTTTTTAGGGGATATGAATCGTGGGTTAAGAAGAGGGTAAATGATTTTATCATTGTAGTATTTGGAACAATGTTGTTTCACATCATATATGGTCAAGCCCATTATAAGGTAGTCGAGCTAGCGACTCAATTTTTAGCTGGTAAATCCTATATTGGCAGAACAATTTAGAACACTTACCCACTTAAGGAAGCAGGGGCATGGGTACTTCACGGCTAACCCTACAATCCTTACCGTGTGGTTTCTTAGTCACATACAGGGGTATCGAGGGAATCTTCTCAAAGAGTCCTTAATTGAAAATATGAACCTGATTGACGATTTTGCCTGTCACCTTAAGGTACTAGATGAAGCTCAGTTTAAAGGATGGGTATCAATCATAAGTAAGATGTAGCCGGTAGATTTCATGTGGATAGTTAGATGGAGTAACTACATTTGAGCCATCCTAAGGTGTGTTGATTATGCAGGGGTTCCCCTTATTGGTATTATGGGTTGTATAAAATATTTCCCAACTTGTGTTACTAAACAGCTATGTTCACTTCAAGAGATAGCCTATAGAGATTCTTTGGATGTTGTGATATTAAGTTATCAAGATCCTTGTATAGCTACAACTGCTTTGATTCAACGACTAGTAAAACTTGTAAAGATGTGGGAACGGAGCAAAGTTAAGAAGATAGTCAATGTAGGAACTTTGAGAGGTAAAGTTGGAGAATACTGAGTCACTAAACAATTCATCTATGATTAATTAGAGAAGACCGGAAAGATATGGTATGGAGCTCTAGACGTATTTAGACACAAGCCATAACTAGAATATCTTTCACCTACTGAGTAGGCCTATCAAGATACCATACGAGTTAGAGTTAAAGCTTAATTCTAAGAAAGTAAAAGAATCATTGAAGAGTTAAAGCTGAAGAATGAGAGATTGTTAAAGGAAATTCAATTCTTGAGCAGTAAGATTCAAGAAAGTGATATTATAGTCCGAAGACTTATGAGAGAAGTTGATGAAGCTCGTCCTAATCAGATCTGTTGGCTCTTATAGATATAGGATTTAAGTTTTTAGGAAAATTAGTTGGGAGTTTTTTTTTTCTTTTCTTTAAGTCCGTTGTATAAGTTAGATTTTATGATTATTAATAAGTTTACATCTTTATTAAATGAAAATCTTTATTGATTGCATAGTCTTTTACTCTTCTTTTTTTTTTTTTTTAATTTCTTGATAGTTTCCTTTTAAATAAAAATAAAAAAAACTAAAAAAAGAGGGAAAAAAATAGAAAAAAAAAAATTAGCTCACAAAAAGTTCTAAAACTTGGGTTTTTGTTTTGGATTTCGAAGATAGCATCCAAGCGAGCAGACTTAGCTAGAAGCCTGTTATTCACTCGTTCTAAGGTAAGAATGTCACCTCAAGGTATTGGAAATGTTAGTCAAATTGAGCCCGACTCGAGAGTCATAACCTTGGAGGAAAACATGAACAAAATGGCCGAATAGATCTAAGCTCTTACTTAAGCTATTGGGGTTCTTAATGGCAGACAAGAACTCAAGTCAATCCAAATCGGAATGCAGAACTGACCCCTCTCCTTAAATTGGAAGTTGAAGAATTGGTTCCTAATGTTGAGATATGGAGGAAGGAGATTAAGGAGAAACATCGAAAGATGGAAAGAAAGTTTATATAGAAGTTAACCTAGAAGATAAAAACCTAAGAAATAGTAAACGGGTTTGAACAGATGTAGATGATCAACTTGCCAACATATGAAGATGATGATTTCCTGGCAAGATTTAAGGTGCTAGAATTAGAGAAGTACAATGGGACCGGTTGCCTGAAACTTCATACTAGGTTGTACATTAGAAAAATGGAGTAATACACGAAGTGTGACAAGGTAATGGTCAAGACCTTTCAAGATAGCTTGATTGGGCCCGCCTTAACTTGGTATGGCCAATTGAACTTGAACGAAATTGATACTTAGGATAAGTTAGCATGGGCTTTTTATAACCAGTATAAGTTTAACGTCAAAGTGGTTTGAATAATCTACGACAGAAGGTTAACTTAAGTTTTAAGGAATATGCTCAAAGATGGAGGGGCATGGCAGCTAGGGTGACTCCACCTGTAACAGAAAAGGAATTGACTTTTGCTTTCATCAACACTCTTGGAAGCCCATATTAATAACATCTGGTCGGACAGCCTGCCTCCAACTCTGTACAAATTATGGCCTTAATGTGCCGAATTGAGGAAACTATCGTTATTGGAAGGCTTTCTAATCCTGTAAAAATTGAGAAAAAGATAACTCCCGTAAGATTTTCCAATAAAACCAAAGAGACCATCGTAAGCATTGTCAATACTGGCAACCTTATCAGACTTGCAGCCCCGATAGCTATGATTGGAGGATCTAATCTCCCGTCGAATCCAAATGAGCATAACCGCCTACAAAGGAGATAGTTTACTCATATTCCCATTCCTTTAAGCCAAGTTCATGTACGATTAAGGAAAAAGAATCTTCTGTCATTTGAAATATTGAGGGAGAGACAAAGGCCAAGAGATTATAACCCAGAGTTTCGTTGTGATTATCATTTAGGGTAAGTGGGGCATTCTATAGACCAGTGCTGGAGACTTAGACATAAGATCTAGGATCTTATTGATGTAAAATTGGTTCAATTAGATTTCATTTAGACTCTCACTCCTAACGTGGTTAACGATCCTTTACCGGATCATAGACATTTAATTAACACGATCATTGCTGAAGTTTCTGAATCGGAGATTGATCTATATAGTCTCCTCATCACTATTGAGGAGGTAGCTTAGAATCTAAGGGAAGCCAGATACTTATAGAATATGAATCTCGGAGATAGGACCTAGATTAGACCAGCAATATATCAATTGCTGAAGGATGGGAAGATAAAGAAAGTTGATATTATGGCTATGACTATTCCAAAACCATGAAAGAGAAGTACTTAAAAGGAGCTTAGAGAAAGGCATAAAGCCGGAGATCCGACAGTTGACACCTTACGAGAACCGTCAGGGAAGTTTAAGTATATGGTGAATTATGCTGGTTCACCCACCATATATGCTGATGAACTACCCATTGGATGGGGTTTCGAATTTGAGGAAGAAGACAAACTTATTGTAGAAGCTAAGAAGGCAATTGAGATGGTTGGAATGAGTAGAGATAGGCCTAAGCCATTGGTTTTTGAGTATTACGGGAAGGTTAAGAAGGTTGAAGAATTGGGAAAGCCTAAGAAAATTGCTTTTAAAGTTCCAATAGGTTTGGAAAATTATAAAGCAACACCTTTGGATTACCAAACAATGAGTCAAACCACTAGGTCCTCATTACCTATGGTTGGTGGGCTTACATGCTCAGGGTAAGTTTATGACTAGAACAAGGAAGCCAAGAGGAAGACTACTGTGGAAGAGGCTTCTTGAAAGATCTTTTAGGATACGAATGATAAAGATTTGAATGTTTCCAAGAAGATAGTGAAAGCCAGTGAGTATAATATTATGGATCAGCTAGCCAAAGTAATAGCCTAAATCTCCCTAATAATGTTGTCATCTGATACTCACCGAGAAGCTTTAATCAAAATTCTGAAGGATGTCAAAATGCCTGAAGGGGTTTCTACTGAGAAGCTGAGATTGGTGGTGAACTCGATATTTGTAATGGATCAGATTTCATTCTCGCTAGATGAGCTAGGTAAAGAAGGAGACCAGCACACAAAGCTCCTTTTCATAGTGGTTAAGTGTGTAAGGAAAGTGGTTGCTTGAGTTCTAATAGATAATGGGTCTTCATTGAATGTGTGTCCCTTGGTGATGCTAAATTTATTGGGAGTAGATTCAGCTGAGATAATGTTGCTAACCATGATTAAGAATGGACAAGACCAGTCGCTAGATGGGTCCAAACTTGCAGAAAGCTCAAAAAAGGATTAATAGGGAAAGTGCGAAAGGGAAAAATGAAGAATGAAATAGTAAGCGAAACCCATGAACAGTTCCAGAGGATTCATGGTAAAATTCGATATGATGCATGAATTAGTCCAGTAAGGTTACTCGACACCTAACCTTGTTTAAGGGAAAGGATAAGAGTGGTGCCGAAAGCAAACAAACAGTGTTTATGCAAGGAAGAAAAGTACTTTAAAGTGTATTAAGAATGATCTAATCTCCATAGTTATAAGTACAAGGGTATTTATACCCATAAGTTAGGATAACTTATGTAAAAAGGAAAAGACAAAAGGACATTTCCTAAGGAAGTAATGTACAATATACAAAAGGGTAAAAATAAATATACAAAAAAAACAATAATTGGTGCAACGGATTCTGCGCATGATACTGTACACGTAGAGATGCTATATTGGCGAGGTCGTTAGAAAATGCGGATAAAAAAGTACAGATAGATAGCTTGTTTGAGAAGGGATGGCTTAGTCAGTCTGAACTCTCTCTCTTAGCTTTTTGGTAAGGAATATGCTGAGTAATTGGTTGGCTCGACACTAGAGAGTAATCATTAATTCAGCATACTATAGAAAAATGAGTGATCATATGGCTCGACTTGAAGGATGACTTGGCAAGGAAGTATTCGGCTTCGGTAGGGGTTGGTTAGAACAAAAGGATTCGTCGTGTTAACCCCTCTAGATCTCCGGTTCGGCTGTGGGTCAGAGGTCTGGTAGCTTAATTCCCATCATTCGCTCTAGGTTGTTTTGGATTTGGGATCAAATCTGAATGGTGTTTGCTCAATTCTTTGTCAGGGTGATACAGACTGATGTTGGCAATGTTGAAGGCATCAGAAAACCCTATAGTCTTTGGGCAATTCCAACCTGTAGGCATTGTCATTGAACTTTTGGAAGATTTTAAAAGGTCCTTCTGCTCTTGCAAATAATTTATTCCTCCTCTTGTTTGGGAACTGCTCCTTGCTGAGGTGTAACCATAACAAATCTCCCAGTTGAAATCGTTTAGTTGTTTTACCCTTGGTCCTTTCTCGCATTCTTTTAACAGCTTGGTCGATGTGCTGAGTAACCTTATCATAGATGTGTTGAAGGGATTGTGCTCTGGCCATTGCGTTAAGGTCCTCTTGCGTAGGTATTGGTATAGGGTCGTGGTCGAGAAGCAACTCGAGATTGAACCCACATATTACCTTAAAGGAAGTTTGCTTAGTGGTGTCATATACTATTTGGTTATAGGCGAACTTGACCACTAGCAAGCAAATGTCCCAATCATCCATGTTCTTGCCTATTGTAGCTTGGAGGAGTGACCTCAAAGTAAAATTAATCACTTTTGTTTAGCCATCGGTTTGGGGCTGATATAAGATACTGAAGAGCAATTTAGTTCCTAGTCGACGCATAGGGTTCTCCAGAAATGGCTCAAGAATTTTGGGTCTTTGTTGGAGACTATACTTCTTGGCATGCCGTGTATTCGCACAATCTCTTATAAGAAAAAAGAAGCAATAACCGAAGCATCTTTAGTCTTGGTGTAGGGTATGAAGTATGCTATCTTGCTGAACCAATTTACGACGACCATTACAGAATCTTTGCCTTAAGTAGTTCGTGGCAGTCCGAAAACAAAGTTTATGCTCAATTTAGTCTATGGCCTTGTCAGAACAGGTAAGGGCATTGCTTTCCCTTGCTTGGCACTTGGCTTAGCACTTGGTCTTCTTGCACACGGCATAGCTTTCGACAACTCGGTACACATCTTTCCTCATTCCTGGCCAACGGAATTGGCTATTTATCAATTCACAGGTCCTCCTTTTCCTAAAATGTCCGGAGAGACCTCTACTGTAGGCTTCCTTAACTAGTAGCTCCTTCAGTAAACAAGTCGGCACGCATAATTTTCTGCTTCGGAACAAATAGTCATCCTTTACATGGTACTCGTCCACCGTCCTCCCGTCAAGGCATCGCGAAATTATGGGTTCAAAGTGCGAATCCTTTGAGTATTGTTCTTTGATACTTGCAAACCCAAATAGTCTGGTTTGCAGTTCTAATAAAAGCATATGTCTCTTTGAAAGAGTATCGACAACTACGTTGCTCTTTCTTTGCTTGTAGTTAATTACAAAATTGAATTCCTCAAGGAATTTAACCTATCTCGCCTGTCGCTTTCACAACTTGGTTTGACTTCGGAGGTGCTTCAGCAATTTATGATCAGTATATATGACAAATTCGCTTAGTAGTAAATAATGTTGCCATACTTGCTTTGTTCTGATTAGTACCAAAATTTCCTTGTTATACGCAGAGTAGTTTAGCTGCGGTCCTCTGAGCTTCTCACTGTAGAAGGCAATTAGTCGGCCTTCTTGCATCATGACAGCAAATATTCCAATGCTCGATGCGTTGCATTCTATCTAAAAAATTTTGTTGAAGGCGGGTAGCACTAGTACCGAGGTGGAGGTCAACCTTTCTTTTATCTCAGTAAAACTTCTCTGCTCCCTTTCTCCCCATTGGAAGTCAGTGTTTTTCTTCGTTAGTTCAGTAAGTGGCGTAGCGAGGGTGCTGAAATTCTTGATGAATCTTTTGAAAAATGAAGCCAGTCCGTGGAAATTTCTTATGTTGGCACAAGTAATAGGAGTCGGCCAGTCGACAACTACTCAGATCTTCTCATCATCGATTAGCAAGCCTCCTCCACTGACTACATAGCTCAAGAATACCACTTCCTCTGAGCAAAAACAACATTTTTTTAGATTGCCGAATAGTCTCTTGGCACGGAAGATATTCAAGAGTGCTTTGAGATGTTCATAGTGACTCGGGATGTTGGCATTGTAGACAAGGATGTTGTCAAAGTACACCAGAATACAATTCCCTATGAGATGTCTCAACATATGGTTCATAAGTCTATTGAAAGTGCTTGGGGCATTCGACAAGCTGAGGGGCATAACTATTGGTCGCATGGTCTTATGCGGATTTGATGGTAGCCAAATTTAAGGTCAATCTTGTTGAAAATCTTGGCTTCACTCAGTTTATCCAACATGTCTTCTAGCATCGGGATTGGATATTTGTATTTGGTTGCGATTTTGATCATGGCTTAGCTGTCTACACAAATTCGCCAGGTTTCATCCTTCTTTGGCACTAGAAGCATGGAAACAATATAAGGATTGAGACTCTATCTCACATAGCCTCTCTCCAGCAACTCATTGACTTGACATTAGAGTTCAGAAGCCAGCCTACTTGGGATTCATCCGATGAGCTGGCTTATTCAACAGTGCAGTACTAGGTACTTGATAAATGCAGTGCTCTATGCCTCCAGTTGGGGGCAACCTTTTAGGTAACTGTTTTAGGAACAGGTCGTCATATTCATCTAATAACTCCTTGACCTCTTGGGGTAACTCATCCTACTCACTCATTGCCAACATTCACTTAACCAATAAGAGGGTTGGTTCATTAGCATTGACGGCCTCTCAAAGCTCGGCTTTACTCATCATTAGTGCCTTCTTTAATCCGTGAGCAAGTTTTGTTTGCAACTTATCAACTTCTCTTGGCGGCATCGGGTTTAGTGTGATCTCTCGGTCATTCTTTTGAACATGTATGTGTTCCTATAGCAGTCATGGATGACCCTCTTATCAAACAACCACGGCCTACCTAACAACATGTGGGAAGTACACATGGGTAGGACATCGAAGAGAATCTGGTCAGAGTAGTTCCCAAGAATGATCGGTAGTAGTGTTTGCCAGGTGACATGTAATCCTCCTTTCTCACTCAACTAGTGCAACTTGTATAGCTTTGAATGTGCAGCAGTCGGTTACTTCAGTTTTAAAACAAGATTGGCTAATGCTACATTGGTGTAGCTTTTATTATCCACGATGAGGGAGCACATCTAATCATTCACCTTACAGGTGGTATGGAACAAATTCTCTCTCTACTCCTCTTCTTGCAGAGGTTCCTCGCTCATAGTGCGTCGGATAACTATGAGTAACTGATCTAAGTCCTCAGGAAACATATCATCCTAAATCCACTCTTTCTCGGTAAGAACCTCCTCCTCCTTGGGTTTCTTATCCGTACTTTCCACTTCTAGCTTCGGGATGTCTCCCTTAATGACCATCGTCTGTTGATTTAAGCACTAAGCAGCCATGTGTCCAAACCCTTAACACTTGAAGCACTTGATCTGCCTGGTCTTCTTGCCAGACCCTTGCCCCTTCTCATAAGTTCGGGTCAGCACTTCACCATTGTATTGGTTTTTCTACTTGGCTCTTACATCAACCTTTCCGCTTGGCTTTGTACTTGACTGAACTCGGTGACTTGCCTTTCTAAGTCTGTTATTCGGCATCCTTGTCGGTACGTGGCCTCTTCTTTGCCTCTCTATGCGCTGGGCAATCTTAATAACTTCTTCCATTGTGTCCAATTGTTGGAGTTCCACAATGTTTGAGCTGGTGGTTCCTTCACTTTACAAGGCATCATAAACATTTGAAATTCTTGAACATACTTGTCAATATTTTGGCCTCCTTGTCTTAGCTCCTAAAAGTATTTTGGAGATAAGTTTCCAGCACGAACTTGTTCCTAAGCACGAACTTCATCTCGGGCTAAGTATTAATCTCTTGGTAGCTCTCTCGTCTTCTCATAGTCTGAAAATTTTTCCATCACATGGCGGCATACTCGCAGAATTCAACAGTAGCAGTTCTCACTTTCTCCTACCTTCTCTTCTCAATCCAGATACTCATCAGCATTCCCAGATCTTTTGAAACTTAGAATTTGAAGCTTCACATGGTTGGATGCTTTAGGGATTCGTATACGCTCATCCTCAAAATACTCTTCTTCCTCTTCATCAAGCTCTTTTAGGTCTATCCTTCAACTTACTTGTTTGCCAACTCTTTCACCTTAAACGGGTTGAGTTGGCATCTGACCTCTAATAGGTTGAGCAGCTTGTGGAGTGTTTTGTGTGACTTCAGTGGTTTAGCAAGACAACGCATGAATAGCTTGGGTCAGATTTACTAAGAGGTTAGCTATCTCATCAAGCCTCTCGTTAGTGCTTTTAGGAGTTCCCTGAGACTGTTATCTATGGTGGACAACTCTACTATCATCATTAGTACCAACATTCATACTTGGGTCTGTCATTTTTCCTCGCTGATTCAAAGCTCAAACAAACACTTTAGAAAGTGAACAACTAACAACACAGCAGTTAAATGAACACAGTAACTTGCTCTATTTCATACACGTAAAACAGAGTATAATAAAACTTCAAGGAGAAATAACTATAGTTCACACAAAACCTTCGCTCTAATACCAAGATGTTGCTAATCGTGACCAAGAATAGATAAGGCTGGTCGTTAGATGGGTCTAAGCTTATAGAATGCTTGAAAATGGATTAATGGGGAAAGTGCGAAAGGGAAAAATGAAGAATGAAAAAGTAAGCAAAACCCACGAACAGTTCCAGAGGATATGATATACCAATGGAACTTTTGAGGACTTATGGCATAATTTGATATGATGCACGAATTGGTCTGGTGAGGTTACTCGCCACCTAACCTTATTTAAGGAAAATGATAAGAGTGATGCTGAGAGTAAACAAACGGTATTTAGGCAAGAAAGAAAAGTACTCAAAAGTGTATTAAGAATGATCTGATCTCCACAGTTACAAGTACAAGGGTATTTATACCCATAAGTTAGGGCAACTTGCCTAAAAAGGAAAAGATAAAAAGAGCATTTCCTAAGAAAGTAATGTACAACATACAAATGAGTAAAAATGAATATACAAGAAAAGCAATCATTGATGTAACGGATTTTGCACATGATACTGTATACGTAGCGATGCTATATTGGCGAGGTTGTTAAAAAATGTGGACAAAAAAGTATGGACAGATGGCTTATCCGAGCAGGGATGGCTTAGTTAGTCTAGATTCTCTCGTTCGGTTTCTTGGCAAGGAATATGCCGAGTAACTGGTTGGCTTGGCGTGAGAGAGTAATCATCAACTCGGCATACTACAAAAAAATGGCTAGTCATATGGCTTGGCATGAAGAGTGACTCGGTAAGGAAGTATTCGACCTCGACAGGGGTTGATTGGAACAGAAGGATTCGTCGTGCTTCCGTGGGCTCGCTTGCAGGTTAGAGGTCCAATAGCTTGATTCCCATCAGATAAAACCCAGCTCAATTTCAGTAAGGGCTTTTGATGGATCAAATAGGGAGATAATTGGAGAAATTAGGCTATAGGTTGAGATCAGTCCACAGATGTTTACTATTCCATTTCAAGTTTTAGATATACCGTAAACTTTTAATCTTCTGTTAGGAAGACCATGGATTTACTTAGCGGAGGCAATTTCGTCTAACTTACATTAAAAGGTGAAATTTATAGCCAATGGGCAGTTAGTTACTACTCTCGGGGAGCAAGATTATGAGATTTACAAAGAGATGCCTATTTCATATATCGGGAGTGAAAAATTGGAAGAGCCAGGATTGCAAATTTTTGATAAGGTCAGCATGATTGAAGAGCTAGGACAGGGGGTAAAAGATTGTTTGGAATAACCTAACCAGTAGATTGGAACGTTTGGGCTTGGATATGAGCCCACTAAAGTTAAGATCCAAGAAATGAAGGCTAAAACCAGAGGCAAGAGAGGAGATTAGTTGTACCATGCTCACATGGACTTTCTAAACATCCATCAGACATTCCCAATACCAGTTGGTATTCAAGAACCCGAAGTAGCCAATCTATCTTCGTCATTAGCCCACCAATGCAGCATCAGTCCAGATGAGAAGGAAAATATTGGCATACCGGTTTCCTTATACAACTTGTTTTTTGTTTCCGTTAATAGGTCTCTTTAGAAAAGCAGTATTAGATTAATTACGAACATTCATTTTTATAATTAGTTTGATTAGTTAGGCCCTTTTCTTTCAGACAATTTGAATTCATTCAATAAAATTTGTTCTTTTCTTTTTATTAATTCTTCCTTATTATTTATTTGTTATCCTTTTTTTTTTCCTTTACTCCTTAGATCTGATAAAAACGATGAACGTAATGGATATCTCGTGCATGTTAACGATGAAAGCACCAATATCACCTTCGGCCCTACTAGGTCAGACGTCAAAGATGATATTAAGACTCCAAGCTAAATACAAGAGAGTTGGTGTCGATTTGAACAGGGTAGAGTGATTATTGATGTATCGATAGTTGTGATTAATTTAAGGATAGAAGAAAATTTATGAAACTTGAAAATTGGTGGTAATATAGTGGATGATCAGAAATAGGAGTTGTTACGATTGTTATTAGAATACTTGGATATATTTGTTTAGTCTTATGAAGATATGCCTGGGTTAGATTTGTCTATTGTAGTTCATAAGTTGCTAACAAGGGAAGAGATTAAACTGAAAAGACAAAAGCTTAGGTGGTTTAGACCGGATATACTCTTTAAAATAAAAGAAGAAGTGAAGAAATTGCTAGAAGTTGGGTTCATAGAAGTGTTGGATTACCCCGAATGGGTAGCAAATGTGGTGTCGGTGTTAAAGAAAAATGGGAAAGTTAAGGTTTGTGTAGACTTCCGTGATTTAAACCAGGTGATACCAAAGGATAACTTTCCTTTCCTTTCCTTTGCTGCACATTGATGTATTGGTGGATAACACAGCTAGAAATCATCATTTCTCATTTATAGATGGTTTCTCGGGGGTATAATCAGATCAAGATGGTAGAAAAGGATAAAATCAAACTACTTTTGTTACCATTTGAGGAACGTTTTGTTATCGTGTGATGCCTTTCGGATTGAAGAACGCTAGGGCAACTTATCAGTCTGCTATGGTAGTACTATCTCATGATATGATGCATTAGGAAATTGAAGTTTATGTAGATGATATGATCGCTAAATCTAAGGGGAATGGAAATCACATAGATGTTTTGCATAAGTTATTTGAGTGGTTGAGAAAGTTTCAATTGAAGCTGAACCCTGAAAAGTGTATCATTGGGGAAACTTCGGGCAAATTGTTAGGTTTTGTAGTTAGTAGAAAAGGAATTGAAGTGGACCCAGATAAAGTCAAGGCAATCATAAACATGCTTGCATTGAAGTTTGTAAAAGAAGTACGAGGACTATTTAGGAGGTTAGATTGCATTACTCGATTTGTATCGCGGTTAATTGATAAATGCAAGTTATTATTCAAAATTTTGAGGAAGAACGTAGCAATAGAATGGGATGAAGAGTATGAGCAAAATTTTGCTGAAATTAAGGAATATCTTATGAATCCGCCAGTACTGGTCACTTTACACCAGGATGACCATTGATTCTTTACTTGACGATTCTTCCAAAATCGATGAGTTGTATGCTAAGGAAGAAAGATGAGATGGGTAGAAAAGAGCATCACATAAACTACTTAAGCAAGAAATTTATAGAAGGCGAACAAAAATACTCAGAGGTGGAAAGAATATATTGTGTCTTAGTGTGGGTTATGCACAGGCTCAGGCAGTATACTCTCTATTACTTAGTAGTATTGTTAACAAAACATGACCTGTTGAGGTATTTAGCAGAAAAGGCAGCACTGATTGGGAGAATCTCGACTTGACGGATGTTACCTTCTAAGTTTGATATCGAGTACGTAAGTTAGAGTTCAGTTAAAGGGTAGGCGATGGCCGATCAATTGGAAAAATACCCATTAGAAGATAAAGATGGTGGTTCAGAAGCTTAGTTTCCTAATGAAAATGTGATGGTGGCAAATGGGTTGAATGGTGAAAAATCCGAATGGAGGATGCATTTTGATGGAGTAGCTAATGCATTTCGATGTGTGATAGAAGCAGTATTGGTATTACCCTGAGGGTAACCATATCCCTATAGTAGCGAGATTGACATTTCCATATACCAACAACAAAGCGGAATATGAGGCCTGCATTTTGGGGCTCAACATGGCATTAAACATGGGGATACAGAGGCTTGAAGTGTATGAAGATTCTTCTCTTATAATTCTCTAAATCTTGGGAGAATATAAGACAAAAGATGAGAAATTGATATCTTATCACGAGAGTTTAACTAAGCTGATTGAAGAATTCTAAGAAATTTCATTAACTTGCATTCAAAGAACCTAGAATCAATTTGTTGACACATTGGCTACGTTTGCATCAATGGTGAAAGTCACAGATGGGATAGATTGAAGAGAAGGAATCAAAGATACCTTGGTATTTTGATATCAAAAAGTTACTTTAAAAGGGTAGATTCCCTAAAGATGCTGATAGAAAAGATAGAAAAGCCTCAAGGAGATTGGCTGCTTTTTTATGTTAAGTGGAGCTTCGTTGTACAAAAGATCATCAGATGCAACGTTGTTGAGGTGTGTGAATGAAGAAGAAGTTGAGAAATTAATGAAAGAAGTGCATGGGGGAGTTTGTGGTCCTCATATGAATGGATACATGTTAGTCAGGAAGATCGTGATGATGAGATATTTTTGGATGACGATGGAATCAGATTGTATCAAGTAAGTGAAACATTGTCACTTATGTTAGGTGTACGTTAACAAAATCAACGCTCTTCTCTAAGAATTGCATGCATTGTCAATTGCTTGACCTTTCTTGATATGGGGAATGGATATGAATGGGCCAATTTCACCAACGGCTTCAAACGGGCACAGATTCATTTTAGTCTCGATCGGCTATTTTACCAAGTGAGTAGAAGTAGCATCGTATGCTACAGTGACTGAAGGAGTGGTGGTTAAATTCTTTAAAAGAGATATTATTACAAGATACGGTGCACCCGAGTCTATTATTACAGATAATGGGACAAATTTAAACAATAAGTTGATCGATGACAACCAATTCAAGATCAATCATAGAAACTCAACTCTATATCGACCTTAGATGAACGGGGTAGTTGATGCCGCTAATAAAAACATCAAGATGATCATTGAGAAGATGGTGATCACTTATAGAGATTGGCATGAGATGCTTTCCTTTGCTTTAATGGCTTACAGAACTTCAGTTAGAACCTCTACAGGTGCAATACCTTATTTAATGGTGTATAGAATTGAAGTGGTACTACTGGTGGAAGTAAAAATACCTTCATTCCGAGTGTTGGCAGAAACTCAGCTTGATGAAGTAGAGTGGGTCAAGAAGTGGATGAAGCATTTGAATCTCCTAGATGAAAGGAGGCTTGCAGCAATATGACATGGTCAGTGCTATCAATAGTCAATGATTCGAAATTTTAACAAGATAGTACGCTCAAGGTATGTCAAGCCTGATTTTTCGATTTCTTTTTATTTAAAAATTAATTTCTCCATTTCTCGATTGATACTAAATCCTAATCCATTTAATATTAATCATCGACTAAAGAAATTGAGAAATTCTAGTTTTTTATTGAAAATAATTTTTTGAGTCTCCACCCAACAAAAGTCAGGAAAAGAAAAAGAAACCGTAACCAATTGGATGGATTGATTACGATTTGGCTATCGGTCTTTAATTTCAATTTTAAATGAAGAACTAGAGGGTTCCAAGTTCGAGGGCTAACTTATTAAACCCTTAACGGGTACCACTATCTATTTACCGAAATTAGGATTATTCTTCTAATTACAATATTTAAAAATAAATAAATAAAAAATCAAAAGAAAAAAGAACATAAGTTTCTACAGATTTTATCGTCGCCCTGAAGGTGCCTATGTATTCGTTAACCGGGATCAGACGATTGTAGTTCTTTCAAAAAATCTTAGTGTTGATTGATTTTAATTTTTGAAAACAGGCTAAGTTTACATTTTAGTTGATTCGGTTTAAAAAAAATCTAAACGGTCCTAACTCTTGAGTTTTTTTTTTTTTTAAAAAATACTCTAACAATCCTATTTTAAGAAAAAGGGTCTTTTATTAATTTTTATTTAAAGAAAAATAACTTTTTACGTGATAAACCAAATCTTAAGATATGACCAATCCTAACAATCCCTAAACTAATATATACGACTATTTATTAAAATAAATTAATTCCATATGATATACTGTTATAAGAACTAATACTAAAACTCCTAAACTAACATATACATATATCATATATTATGTTAACTAATAAAGTATAATTAATATAATAACATATATATATGTAATAAAAAACCAATCTTAACGGTTCCTAATCTAATGTTTATGTCCACTTATTAAATAAATATTCACTTAAATTAATAGAATGTACCTAATATATATTATAAAGAAAACTAATACTAAAAAAATACCTTAAACTAATATACACACATACACATATATATATATATATACCGTATTAAACCATTAAAGTCCTAACAAAATAATAATGTAATAAATTAGAAAAAAATTGGATAGAAACCGAAACTGATTGCGGGGCTACTATCTCCAACGTGCCTAGCTCCTGCAAAGCGCTATTGTGCAGATTTTGTTGGTGATCGGCGGTTCGTGCAGTTGTAGCAACTAGTGCGGGTGATCAGTACGTAGATTACGTTAGTGTAGGGAGTAACGTACGTGTTTGATGTGTGCTGCTGTTGATGGATGGGGCTAGCTACAATAGAAATGTGTACTGGAGTTGCTGTCCGTGGCATTGGGACGATGCTGGATGTCGCTGTTGTCTGCCTTGCTGCTGTCCTGTTTGCTGCTGTCCACCTTACTCCTGTTCACTGTTTTCTGTCGTGCTACTGTCCTGTTCGTCGCTGTCTACCTCGTTGTTGTCCTGTTAGCTGCTGTTTGCTGTGCTGCTGTCTTGTTCGTTGCTGTTCGCTTTGCTGCTGTCTTGTTTGCTGTTGTCTGCCGTACTGCTGTTCGCCTGGTGTTGCTGCTGTTCGCCTAGTTGTGCTAAAGAATTCTGCAGCAGTAGTCGTTGGACGTACGCAGCCTTGAAGGGTGTTATAACAGTGGCCTGTTTGTGGGACTATGTTTAGTCGTGAATTATTGCTGTGTTAAGGTGGTCTTTTTCTGCTGTGTCTCCTCTTTTATTTTTATTTATTTAATTTTTCTTATGCACGTGTATGTGTGTTTTTAAGGTCCAAATCAAATTATATCTAATTATATCTATTGTACCTGATTTGATAATGATTAAATTAGATCCAAATTAATTCAAATCTGATTTAATAAAATCAAACTAGATGCAAATGATTTTAATTAGATATGAATTCTGTTTATTTCTCTCGCTTTTGCAAAAAAATAGAAAAATAAAAGACATAGATGTCTAGTGAGGCTCAAACCTACGACCTCAAATTAAATCCAATCCAATACTCCAATGCTTATCTGTTAGGCCGTTGGCCTGTGTTTTGACATTGAGTACAATCAAATTGTGCTTAAACCACGTGACTCTCTATAATGATTATTTTATTAAATTAAGCTAAACTAAAACGAATGACTCTAAAATAATTTACTTCCTAAAAATCTATAAAATCTTTTTTATGTTTATTTTTATCTTTCATTTTTATTGTTTTTTATTTTTTATTTTTAATTTTTGAATTAGGACCCTTTTTGTAAAAAATAAAAAAAATAAAAAATTAAGATTACGAAGGAGCAAAAATTAAGTGTCTATAAGGTACATCAAAGAAGGAGACTTGGTGTTAAGAAAAACATTACCGAATGCAAAAGACCCTTAGGGCAAGTGTGCTCTAAATTATGAAGGCTCTTATGTGGTGAAAAAGGTATTATCTGGAGGTGCGTTAATATTAACAGAAATGGATGGCCTAGAGTTAAGAGGACCTATGAATTTAGATGCAGTTAAGTTGTATTATCCATGAAAATTGAATTCAATAAAGATTCCAATTTTTTTTTGAATTGTTTGTGGTTAATTTTTCATCGTTTACAAGTAAAGTTGATATCCACGAATGTTCTCAAATGGATGGTCATTGACTGATAAAACACTTCACCAATAAATCCTTGCGCATTATGTTTCTTAGCTTTATACAATTAAACACCAAACACTTACCAATGAATTTGAATCACCAAATAAATTTAAATTGAATGTTCTTAATGATTTAATTGAGTTTTTCAAAAAGAGATTTATCTATCAGGAATTATAGAGAGTGAAAATTGAAACTTGGTGACGACAAAAGCAAAATCAAGACATGAGCATGGTACGGTTATGAGACTCATTAGCAAAAGTTTCAATCATGAAGAAGATTTTATTGAAAAAAAAGGGGAAGAAAAAAAAAATAGGAAAAAGAAAAGAAAGAAAGAAAAAGAAAAAAAGGGAAAAAAAGAAGAGAAAAGAAAAGAAAAAGAAAAAAGGAAAGGAGCAAGCACATTACTTTGGTGATATTCTGCTGATTAAATGAGTGAATTTCGGGAGTCAATATAAGTATGCCAATTGGTTGCTATTTGAGAAATTCTTTATTTCTAAGTAAAATAATCCTAAAAGTCCTTGAAAGAGATATTTAAGAGAATTAAATCAAGTTTTTTGAAATCATGAAGAGATCTATTTTCTTCAAATCAATCATTAAAACCAAAGCAAATCTCGAAGAGATCTATCCTCTTTGGATTATCCAAACGAATCTCAAAGAGATCTATTATTTTTGGATTCTCTACTAAGTCAAAACGAATCCCGAAGAAATCTATCCTATTCGAATTCTTTATCAAGTCAAAACGAATCTCGAAGAGATCTATCCTCTTCAGATTATTGACCAACCAAAACAAGTTTTCTTGAAATTTTGAAGAAATTTATCATCTTTGGATTATTCATTAGACCAAAACATTTGTGAAATCTCGAAGAGATCTATCCTTTATAGATTATCTACCAAAAACAAGTCAATTTAACCCCTAGTGGTTCTCATTCAGTTTGAAATAGGGTTTGACAAAAATAGGTACCTCTTTTATCTTTGTAGCAAAGTTCTAATCGAACTTTGCTACAAAGAGGGACAATTGTGGATAGCTCATTTTCGCTATTTTTATTTTTATTTTAGTTGAGCCAGGTTAAAAAATAATAAATAAACAAAACAAAAGAAAAATAAAATAACAAAAAATAAAAAAATGAAAATTAAAAAAGAAAAAAATAAAAAATAAAAAAGAAAGTTGAGTTGACTAGTATGGAGTTAAGTCGAATGGAGTCAAGTCGAATAGTATCGAGTCAAGTTGTGTTGAGCTGAGTCCCATCGGACTATTTAAGATCAAATCGGATAACGGTGTGTGTTTAATTTAATAAATCTTAAGTTATTGGAGAATTGGGCTTGATTAAAATGATTTTGGCTTAGTTCAATTTAAAGTAGATTTTTATCTAATTTATATTGGCTTAAAATAGACTTGAGATTTATTAAGTAAACTATTAGTTTAAATCAAATTGGATTGGATTGGGCCCTAAAAAAGAAAGCATAAGTTAAGTAGGGTTTTTATAAGTTAGGTCAAATCTTCGAAGAATCGTTATTGTATTTTGATATGAAAGATACGATTGAGGGTTTATAAATAGTGAGTCAATAGGTAAACTTGAACATGTTTTTTTATACACGATCCCCTTTACAATCAATTCCGTGTTCATGTGTCGACCACAGATCAGACCTTACACGCCATCCTCATTCCATCTAAGACAATAATCCCTTGCTTGACAGCAGCGTACATCTTCAATCTAACATGCTAACGTCCTTGTCCTCAATTGCACAAAGTCGATTGCACAGAACATTACAACAAATTCACGTTGTACATAATCCGAAACCAAACATAAGCTCAATTCCACTTCCATGCCACTCTCAACAATTTGTCTACACTTTGCCACCGAAATCCCCAACAACATCAACCAATATGCCAGTTCCACAATCGAACTCCAAAGTCGAATAGATCAGCTACGCTAACAACAACATCAATTTGCCCCCTGATGCAATCTACGACTGACCAAACATAGCAGTTCCTCTCTAACAAATCCGACCGAAGCCCCAATCTATTGATTACTGACTGAACAGCTCTAAAACGACGTCCATAAAGCTAGATAGCCCCTTGACATGTCGATCCTCGCTTCAACAAATACCGACCAATGAAGTCCACTACCCCCCACATTTAAGCCACGTCTCCCTCAATTGATTATCGCACGATAAAGTAACAACATAGCCCCTGCTCCTCCATGGCTGATTAACATGGCGGTATGTTGACTTGAAGCCTGTGATTCGTTGACCACGTTGAACTGATGCAACTGAAATCTAACAACATCAACCTATAAAGCTACTCACGCTGACCAACAGTAGCAACAAATTTATACGCACGTCCTACACCAAGCCCTCACTAATCGATTGTACCTGCACACACGAATTATAGCTCACTTGACACGTAATCCAGTGTATCCATTTCATGATCACCGTGTAAGATCACACACAACTCGATTCGGTAAAAATTATTATTTATTTTATTAGTTCGTTTGATTATTTTTGCTAACCTATTTTTTTTTTTTGTTTTAGTATAGGTTTTTTTGTTATTTTCATAATGTTTGCATTTTTAGAGAATCTTAGTTTCTAATAAAATTTAGTTAAATTGTGTTTTTTAGTAAATTGTATTTTTTTTTAAAAACAAGCGTCTCGAGATGCATATCTTAAGCGTATTGAAGTATCTTGCGGTTGAGATTTAGAAAAAATGCGTATCTTATGGTTGAGATTTAGAAAAGATATGCATGGAGATACGTATCTAGATTGTATCTTGGTAGATTATATCTTGGTAGATTATGCATGTAGGATTTAGAAAAGATATCTTTTGACACATAGTATTTTTATAAAAATAAAAATCTTAATAGGAGTTTTTCGAAAAAGATTTAGTTAGTTAGGGTTTTCTTTAATTCGTAAAATTAGATTTATTAGGTTTTTTTTCTTAAAAAAATAAATTGTTATAAAACATAAATTTATTTCAATTTTTTTTTAAAAAAATTAGTCCACTAAATATTTTATAAAAATAGATCTACGGTTGGTTTGATTCCGACTAGCGAGTATGTAAGCACCTTTGGGCAACCGTCTAAAAAAATAAATTTTTTTCCCTTTTCTTGAAATTAGTAAGAAAAAACAATAAAAAATCATTTTAGTTACATTTTGTATATTTAGGTATATTTTAATAGTTTTAGAAAATTATAAAAATAAAGCCCATCAATTTTATTTTTTAATTTTTACTTAATGACTTAGTTTTAATAGGTTAGCCTTTGAACTTAGTTTTTTCTAGTTTAATTTTCTAAAAATTATTTTTTAAAAAAAATCCAAGGATTAGTAGCCAAATTAAGGTTCTTTTACCTGAAAACCCTAATTTCATTTTTTACTAGTTGAATTGGTTAGCAATTGTAATTTTTTAAATTTTTTATAAAAAAGAATTTCCTTAATTTAATGTTGAGTAATTTATATTAAACAGTTTGGGCTTAATATATGTTAAATTAAATAAATGAAAATAGGGCTCAACAGAAGCTATCCACCTTGATTGTAAACATAGGTACAGTCTACATAAAGTGATCGACGACTTAACTAGTTTTGAAGTAGTCAGATGGGCACCGTAGTGTATATAAGACCTATGGAGTAATACTTTTCAAATATGCTTTGTCATATTTAAAAATAGTTTAGATCTTTTACATAGTTTTATATACATCAAAAGTTTAAGTGTTTTTAAAAGATCTATATAACTCCACAGGAAGACTTCATTACATACTATAGATATATTAGTGAGCCAGCGAAAATTATAAGGCCTTTATAGAATTGTTAGGTTCCAAACTTGAAGAGTTGTAACAATCTCGCCGTGTAAACCAACCTAGGTTAGAAGTTATCCTCTTTAGCTGTTAACGTAGGAATAGTTTAGATAAGGTGAACGATGACTCAATCGGCTTTGAAGTCGTTAGATGAGCACTTGTAGTATATAAGACCTGTAGAGTAATACTTTACAAAATATATCTTTACATTTCTAAAGATAGTTTAGATTTTTTATGTAGCTTTATATACATTAGAAGTTGAAGAGTTTTCAAAAGATCTGTACAACTCTAAAGGAAGACTTCCTTACATATAGTAAATATATCAGTGAGCCAAGGACAACTATAAGGCCTTCCAAGAAGACCTTATAGTCTTCTCACAAAAGAAAAACAAAAGTAACATGAGCATTGCTCTATTCATTAATCTTCAACTCCGCACTCTCCGGCTTGTTGGAACTCATCGTAGATGATTGTAATGTGGCATCTTCATGTACTACTTCACACTTACAAAATAATCTATTAGGATGTTAGCTTAACTAACTTAATAAGAAGAGACCGAGTTATAAGAGTATATTAAAAAAAAATGGTTATTCAATCATTAATTAAATGCAAATGCAAATGCAATATGCAAATGATAGATTATCACACAATATTTAACTGGTCCATTGTAACGTTAGATAAATTTCATCTACTTTAACCCATATTATGTAGTTTCAATGCTATGATATCAGACTAAATTCGAGCTTATGCAATGAAAAATATCCTTCTCTCAAAAAAACATTTGAACCACGGTTCTTAACTTTGCCAAGACCTCCTATTCTGTCACTTAATTTGACTAAGGGTGAAAAAATGATCACTTTTGTTATTTTCATTGAAATGTCGGTATTTAGTCTGATAACTTAATTGTTACCTTCATTGATTTATCGTGAATATCAAGTTAGATCTTAGTTAACTTAAGATTAGTCTAGATTATAAGGCGAGCAATTAAGTTTGTATACATTAGACATACTATATTCTAGCTAAAGACGACACTCAAGGTTTCTCTCCTAATCATCAATTAATATCACAAGTACACACATAACATACATACAAACAATCTAGCTACAATCACATACGAGCACTCTTAGATCTCTAAGTATCCTAATATGATACTTCAACATGCTATGAAGTGTCAATCCTAACTTACTTACACTTACTGGTAAACTACTCTTGACCGTTGCTTCCTTGATCTTTAGTCGTCCTTAAAAATATACAATAGATTATTTTTCAAGCCTTAAATTATTAACCATTAGTTTGTTTTATATGTTTTTGGTTGTTTCATCATAAATTTTATAAGTTATTTCTACTTAAAAATCATGATTTCTTAACGATTTATTGATTTTTATGAGTTATATTAAACTACTAAATCCTCTAAGTTAGGTTTTGAGTGGTTTTATAATAGTTTTCTTTAGTAAAAAATCTTTTGAGTTACTCACTGAGCTATATAAGGGTCATTTGTGATACTATTTATTTATTTCAATATAAAAAATAGCTCGATTTCGTCGATTTCTTAATGACGTATATTGTAGCTTCTAAATTTGTACAAAATAATATTTTTCTTAGATTCTATACATAAAAATATAGAGGAATGATTTTTTTCATAATTTTTTGGGTATATTTTATATTTTTAGAAAATTATGTAAAATTAATCTAAAATTGGATTTCTTCGAAAAATCTAGCTTTAGCCACTAGCTACGACCACTCTTTTGTTGGCAACTTTAGTTGCTGGCAGCTCTAGTCGCCGGCAGCTCTAATTGCCGGCCGCTTCTTGTGGTGTGTTGGTTGGTTGACTTGCAGCTCCTCCTTACTCCAGTGAATCGCCAAATTACCCAAATCGTATACTGATTTTGCAATTTGTCCTAAGTTTAGCTCTTCAATCTTTTAATCTCGACTCAATTTTTCATAAAACCTTTTTTGCATGTATAATTGTTGGAGAGTATTTTCTAGATTTTTAGAGTGTTTTAGATACTTCAAATGATTAAGTTTCTCTCTCCTTAAGCATATTTCCCTTAAATACTAAGCTTAATTTGCATGATAACTTGTTTTGTCTCCTAAACACCTATCCATGCTAAACCCACGGCCAAATTGATATGTTCCTAGTTGTTCCCTTATATTTTTATAATTTTTATTGATTTTCCTATCCCATTTTAGCCTAAAATGTAAATAATAAGTTATTTCAATTAATTATAGGTATACAAATATATTTAAAAATTATACACGAACCATACATATATATTTTACGTATTATTTTATATCCCATAATAATTTTATTATATATATATAATTTATCTATAAACGTTTATGAATTACTAGACTTATTTTATGTAATTACGGTAAATAATACGTAATATAGTTAAGTTATATTATTTTGGCTATATTATTATTTTATTATATTTTTAATATCCGAATCTATGAGGTCTCCTTAATGTCTTAAGCCCTTTAATAAGTTTTTAGGCTTATCAAATTAGTTTAATTGACATCTTAAATTTACTAACTCGATCCCTATTCTTCAAATATGTAGCTCACATTAAATAACTATTACAACCTTTTTTTTCTTTCTCGAGCTACTTGTATTTGTTATATGTAAGTATTTGTTATCTTTATTTTTCCATAAATTTTATTTTGCTCCCTAGTTTACTTCATGTCTACTTTTTTTTTTTCTTGAACTTTGATATAGTTAAATATTTCTTGAGTGATATAGATATTCAAGAAATTATCGGACATGAGCTGAATAGGAAGCGAAATAAAATATATAAAAAAAGGGTTGATGACCACTTCTACGCAATTGATATAATGGAGTGCTGAAAAAGGAGAAGCCAACACTAACACTGTTTATAATACACATTTAACCGTGAATATTTCTCACGTATCCGACCATAAGCTTACATTTACCATGTAGCATTGGAAATCATAGAAGTTACTTCTTTATCTCTTTTTGGTTCTTTTAACTTTTTTAATCTGTTGGATTCCAATCAATTGTTAGCTTGATATTTCTAGGAAGACAATACAAAAGGTACCACTTAAAAAAGATGCTATATTTATTGCAATGGGGACACTAATAGAGAACTTGTAAAATTTATAGTATATGAAAAATATTATTACTTAAGACATTTATGGGAAAGAAGGGCATAGGCGTGTATGTATTTGCGTTGGTGCAAAAAGGGGCGTGGACAAACGGTGTGTGTGTGTGTGTGTTTCTACACGTACGTGCGGTGTGTGTTTGTTATTGTGAGTGTTTGTGTATGAATTTTGTTTTTTTTTGTGAGCGGAGTGTTCAAGTATGTGGTGCATGTGAAGTTGCAGAATGATCGGACGGATGATGGCAGATTTTTGTTTGGTAGGCTGTATTTATTCATTGATTTTGTTTGGTGGTAGGATCCAAGCGGATCTCCTGCCTGGGTCTCGGGGCAAGAACTGGCCATGGGCCGGTTTATGGTGAAAAACTGGCTTGTGCCTACTCAAGTAGTTGAAACTTGACTTAGTTGAAATTGGATCTAAGTTAGGAGCAAATATTAGGTTGGATAAAGTAGATTTGATTTATTTGTACTGGATTTGAACCTTCTACGTCGGGTGTAACCTAAAATTATTATTCAGTGGTGAGGAGGTAATGCAGAAATGCAGTCAGCAATTATCATACAGCAAGCAAAAACGGTAACCGAATGGTACTCCTCATACTTAAAAAGAACCCTTTCTCAGCACATCTCTCAACATGAAAGAACACAAAAAGACATGAAGTATCTCTATTTTACAAGGTTGTGCTCCCCTTCATAATCCAATCCTTACATGTAATGATTGCTCTTAAGTAAAAATATGGTCTTCCTTCCATAATAACTACAGCACATCAAGAAAAGCTTGTAGAGGCACAGCACTTATTTCCAGTTTAGCTTAAAAAAAGAAAAGAAAAGAAAAGAAAGTGTTCTAGTAGAAACCACTCAGAGGTAGCTGGTTTCCTCTAGAAGTGTAGTTGATGTCGGGGACTATGCAACCGCTGTCAGTTCTCCTCCTACTAATCTTAGTAAGTTTTCGATCCATGTACAAATGCGGAGTATCAGTATCGATCGAGATGAAACCCTGGGAATCGTTTAGAGGGAATGTTGGATGAGTTGTTGAATCAGGGGAAGTTGTCAGGTTTCCAAATTGTTGGGTGCCCAATTCCACGAACCCATCAGAAGTCTGCAGACGAAGTAACAGTTAGTGAACTCTTGGTTAATGAGCAAAGAAGTTAGTGTTTCTTTTTAATATGTCCACTTGGTTATAAGAGTTTACTGCAAACCTTACAATAACCACTGGAAGAATGTGAAGGATCAAGAAAATCGTCGACACTCCAACCCGGCAATGCCTCCGTGAAGTATTGGGAAATGCTGCTTGTGGAGAAGGTGCTTGGAGTGCGAACATCTTGATAATGTTGTTGATAAGCAGGTAGAGGGATGGATTTATGAGTAGAGGAGTCTACACTCTCCATCGCCTTTCTCTTTGTCCTGATATCGGAGGTTGCGTTTTGCATGGGCGGTGAGCTCGATGATTCGGGTTGGTAGGTGGAGGAAGAAGCAGAGAGTTTAACTCCTGTGAGGAGGAACCTGTGGTGCTTTTTGGTCAGGTCATTGGCTTGATGCAATGGAATGTCGCATTCCTTGCAAAGGATGGCTCTATCTTCTCGACAAAATACCAACGCACGCCTCTCCTGCGAAAGTTTGAAAGTTCCTTCAGGGAATTTGCACTCTCAAAAATCATTTAATGGATAATGTTCTGGTGTACTATCATATAACAAAGAACCACAGCATATCCTTCTTGTTCCATCAATTTTCTGATGTCTACACACTAAAGTAAATATCATTAATTTTGACAATTTCATAGCTAATTAAATTTCTATTCGTCAAGTTTACTGTCTCTTTGTTCATCTATTCGTCAAGTATACCGCCCACCATTTCTCAAAGACGGTGGAGGTTCTAAATTTAGTAAGTTGAAAATCTGATAAAATATAATATTTAACAACTTGAAAATATTTAACACTGTAAAAAAAAAAAAAAAAAAAAAAAAAAAAATCCAATTTTAGGTATCCCATTCCTGCGTGCCCTCCATAGACTTAAACTACTCGACCTTTTAGAAAACATATGGCGGTCGGTATGTAGCTGAGCTGATACATGTCAACCGGAATCTATCTACTCTGTCTTCATTTTTCCACTTACCAATTTCTCAAAGTTTAGAATTAGTATTGACGTCTCAATTGCTTTGGCAGAGAAATTTAGTCCATGGTTATGCAAAATCGATCCTCTTTATTATCCTTCTGATAACATCGAAGCATAAACATGTAAAAAGAAATGATAGTGAAGATATCAAATTCAGCACCTGACAAATATCACAAAGAGGAGACTCTTGTAAAGTGGAATAAAGAAGACCGAATCTCCTGTGTTTGCTAGCAAGCTTGTTGGCATGATGGACTTTGTGATCACAACCACCACAGAGAGCAGCTTCATCTGCAGAGCAAAACACTGTTGCTCTTTCCTCATTACAAACATCACAAAGAATCTTCATACTGCCTCTTGATCTCCTCACAATTTTCTCGAAACGTGACTCGTGTGTAAAAAAATAAAGAGATCGATGGGGATGAATGGGAGGCTTTTTGCCAAAGCTTTATTTCATAGAGTTTTGGTGTGTTCTCGGTTTCTTGGAATTGTGGGAAAAGTCTAAGCAAGAAAGGTTTTGGCTACTGGGGTGTTAAGGAATACGCACCTGAGTGTTCATATTTCAAAGCTTTCACTTTCATCCTTAAGCGAGGCAGTATGGTGAGGCATGGGAATAGGGAAATCAGCTATCATCCTATTTATCATGATTCAGCTGAAGGAAATGGGAATAAAATAATCCTCGTACTTATAAAATATTATCATGGAATTAAAATAAAACTTTCATTTTTTTCTCCCAGCTGTTTATTGATTACTATTTTTATAAAAAAAGAAGTGACTGCAAAGATAGTTTTCTTTTTTATTTAATTTGGAATCTTAATAATAAGTGCACAGAATGCCATTAACATTTTTCAAAACAATTTGACCAAAGTTGATTTATCAACAGTTCATGTGAAAGAAAAAGGGTAGAGAGAAAATTTTCCTCCAATAGTAAACGTTAGCTGGATACCAAATTGTCGACTCTATTAAATTATTCGAAAATACTAAGTATTTGTTTGGTTATGGACTAGAAGTTGAATTTAGCCTTTTTCTTCTGTATGAGTATTTTGACTTTAGATGGAAGGAAAATGGAATTGAGTGTTAGAAGACCATTACCTTTGCGCCCACAAGTATAGAAGGAAAAAAATATAAGTGGATGGACGGTGGAATTGTATTTATTAGTTCTTTTCGGAAATGCTAATTATGTTGTTTTCATCTAAAATCTATAAAGCGTATTTTAATATCTTTAAATTCTTAAAAATTGAAAAATAATTTTTTAATGATTATAAACAATTCTTAAACTTTGATTTTAGTATTGATACATACCTAACCTATCATAGTGTATTTTAACAACTTTTAAATTTTTACTTTGATGCATTTTTTAAAGAAGAAAAAGAAAATATTTTTTTTTAATATTACCAACTTATAAAAGCTAAGAGTATTGAAGCATTGTTTTGTTAGTTTGAAGATGTATTTATATCGAGATGAAAATTTAGAAGTTTATTTGTAATTTCTTCTAGTTTTTTCTTTTTTCTTTTTTGCTTTTGCTTTATACACTACACCTATGGTATAATTGCTATTCTTCCCTCAATCGATAAACAAATATGGTTCTTCCCCTTTCATCTTCACGAAAATATAGAATCGGGTAATAAATAAAAATTATTTTTATTTTCTTTTCCATTTTATTTGGTCATTAACTTAATTAATAAAAACTCTCATTAGTAAAAATCTAAGATTTTCTTCTAGCTATCTACTGTATTACAACTTTCAGAGGGGATATTAAATCTAACTGCTTTATTAGAAGATCAACGTTCGTATTATTATATTAGAAAGGCCTTTTAAGATTTTATAGAATTATTTTAACAAACTCCCGCGAGTTTGACTTGCTCTAGCGTCATCTATTTATTTTTTTCAAAGCAAGCAAATAATATTATTAACCATACTTAGAAATATCCATTCCAAGTATCGTTTCTAATTCCTTGGTTGCTAATATAGGGGTCTAGTGATGTAAAATATTATGTCCTATAAATAAGATAAAATTATTTGTAAACTATTCAATTTAATTAGATGATAATCGAAGAATTCGAGTTTCATAATATTTAACTTGATTTTATAAGTTTAAATATCATTGAGTTCTAATTAAATGTAGATATCAATATATTATAATTAAAAAAAATATTTAGTCAAGAATTTAAACTTTATAAATTGAACTCGAATTACCAATTCCAAATTCGATTAAGTTATGATTCAATGCCACATTCTCTACGCTATTCCTTTCACCCGTTTCAGCCTTTTTTTTTTTTTTTAAGCTTTGTCCATTTCAATTTTTTTTTTAATTTTTTTAAAGTTTTGGTTATAATTATTTTAGTAATATATTTAAACTTTATTAATTTATCTAGAAAAAGTCATGAAGATCGCACGTGGGGAGATGCTAATCATAATAACAACGTCGACGAGGGCACTAATATAATAATAATAATGACGACCACCATGACGCAAAAGAAGCAAGCATTTGAGAGCATATCGCTGTTATGCCTTTGACCAGTTGATCATTTTAAAATCTCAGCATCTGCGCTGCAAAAGGTCGCAGTAGAACCATCAGTACAAATTAAGAATCTAAATGGACAGAAGATTTTCGGGAAAAAAAAAAAAATGTACCCAAATCCAGGAATAGGGAAGACGTGATGCTTCAAATTTTTCTCGGAATAATATCGAATTTATTTGGTTTTTCAGTTTTAAGGTCTTATTTATACTTTACAGTGTATGTGATGCTATACATTCAAGGTTTACACTCTTATCTTATAGCCACTTCTAAATGTTATTTGATTTCTATATTAATTAATTTACCACATTGTTATCTATTAAATTTAGATTCTCCTTAGATAGTAATTTCATTTTATAAATTTACACTCACACACATATGCACATATTTATTTATTTGATATTTTCTTTACAGTTTGAGGTGTTTTAATAGGAGTACTTATTTTTCTATATTTACTGAACCGCCAATTGCTGCTTAAAAATTTATTTGTCAATATTTTATAATCTGACATGTAAAAATTTAAATAGATAATATTATGACATCAATGATAAAAATCAATGGAAGGTAGCTACTGTAAAAAAATTTGAAATTAAGCGTGAAATCAGGAAAGTTATATATGCAGCCACTGGTTGGCTATAAAAATGAGGTAAAAAAAGAGAGAATTACTCTGATAATTCCATTGGGCTTTTGACTTAAATATAAACAAGACCCGGGTCTCGAACCACAAATAAATAAAGAAAAAGAAATGGGTAAAGGGCAAAGTTGGAGTATGATTTGATGGAGCAAAGGCTGACGCTGACCGGGTTTGGTGATCGACCGCTACAGTAATCGTTATTAGCTTGTATGGTGATGCAATGAGCTGGAATCGGAACCATACTGAAATCGACTATGAGGATCGGAACCACTACATTCGCTAAGCTTAATAACATTCTGATTGTATGTGTGACAAATTATTTTAATTAGTAGTAGAAATAGAATCCAAATAATTATATCTAACATTGCAATGTTATAGAGAGCTTTCTATTGTCGGACTCGGACTCGGACTCAATCAAAGGTTGGTCCTTAACATCTCTTAGCAACAAAAATCAAATATTAACTAGGATCTCTTATGGATCTCCTGTCCATTATACTACTTTTAAGAGCCCAAGTTTACCATGGACATAACACAAGCAATTTACGTCAATCTAAGAGCGGACTCGATTTTAGCATTTATTTTAAAGATTTTTAATTTTTCGTGTTGAGAATCACTCAAAGCGGAATACTGTCACGTTTAAGTGTCAACATGAGCATAGTTAACATATGACGCTCTCCGAGGTATCTCCAGACTCCACTCCACATCTACAGTCTTGTATGTCACAGTTTTGTCTTTATATATATATATATATATATATATTTGTTATCTATCACGATAAATTCGGATCAAATAATGAATGGGAGTGGAGTCAACAGTTCATGCATCCCATTAGATTCCGTCTTTGACTCTAGGAATCTAATATCACCATACCTAGTTTATCTTTAAAAAAAGAAAAGAAAAGAAAATCAATGTACAAATATATATAGGTTTATTTATTAATTCTTCAATAATTTAACAATCGTACGAATAACGTTGGTATGGTTGTGTACCTGTGCACGTTTTTGCTTCCTCGGTCCGCATGATGCCAAACCAATCCTCTCCTGATAAATACCTGCTATAAACTAGAAAAAAAAAAAAAATAGAAGGGATAAATTATTCCATGTTGACACGTGAACAGCAGTGTTATTCTCGCTGATTTATACTCACATGTCAACTAGTATTTTGATTTTTGTCCAATATACAAGTTGTCTTGATAATTTTTTTTGCCAATTATTGTCCTAATTCATGACACGACGGATCATATTGGCAGATTAGAAAACGATCGTACGGACGCTTGCGAGTAAATTGATATACTAATGGCTGCTTGGCAATTGTTCAGATGGCGATGCAGTTTCGATCTTGGATTTGGTTATATGATATATATATATATATATATCTATCCGTATGTATGTATGTACTGTATGTTGGAGCTATGAGTCACTCCGGGGGATAGTCATAAATAATCATAAATTGTGCTGCTTGAATAATTAATAGAAAAGATAATAATCAAGAGTGTTTGTTGGAAATATCTTTTTAGGATTTGATGATGCTGCTAAGATGAATTTATATAACCATTTGAGATATAATATGTGTTAGGAAGGTGAGTGTAGTTAACAAAAGTATTTAATAGCTGGATAATAAATAAAGACTTAAAAAGACAACATTGGATTACTTTCTTTAAAAAAAAGTTAAAATTCAAAATTCTCTCGAAATACAATTAAGTCTTAGTATGCGAATAACACAAAGAAGAGTAGTTTATGTAGTTTTGATGGGAAAATTTGTAGAGATTTAATGGGAAAATTTGTGCAAAACGAATGCTCAAATAAGAGCCATACCTTTCACCAAGAATCATAATGATTTAACAAATAAATTTTATTTATTAGATTAAGTTTACATTAGTTATAGATAAGTCTAATCCTTATCACACATTCATACATCTCTTATAATTGAAACTCTTGAAAGTTCAACCAAAAATTGCAATTCTTTTAAGCATTTCCATTAATTAACTTATTGTCACAAGCTATATGGGCTAGTATGCGGCCCTATACTTTGGCCGTGTACTTTTCTGATTCAATTTACAAGTATTAGAGAAACACGAGCAGGTTCACGGTTATATATCCGACTGTTTATCTCTTTGTGTGCCTAACACCAAATAATTACAGATCATTAAGATGTACATGACCAAAAAATGTGCATGTTCTTGTCCATGTATCTTTATGAACACTAAAAATCTCCTTCTTTCACTCATGTTTACCACAGGTTCCAACTTAGTTAGTCATTGAACATTTTAAATACATAGTTTATTCTTCAAAACACATTATTGGCAATCTATTTCAACATTTCTCTACTAAATTGCCGATTATCTAAACATAAATGACCTATTGATTATGTATAAAAAATGGTATTGTTAGATTTTAACTATTCCTTTGTGTAAATTATCAAAGTTATAATTGTTAGGTTTTCTCTTACTCTGGTTTTGATGCTTGGTCTCGCCCTTTAAAAAGATACTAAAGTAACCCTTCATTTAGAAAGAGGCTAACTTACTTGCCATTTTTCCCATATCATAAAAAAATGGAAGGTTAACTACGGAAACATTTAAGTGTGCTAATTTGTGAACCCAGTGTACAAGTAGAAAGTTTAGTAGAAAGTTAACATATGAACATATGGATATAGAAGATGTGAACATAATAGAAATTGTGAAAATGCTTTGAAATAGTATGGTAGATACCTATATGACCTTGTTTAGAAGGTTAAAACTGTAGAGAAATTCGAAGCAGCCGTAGAAGCTTCTATAAAAGTTAAAATTGTAGAAAGTTTTAGTCATTTATCTAAAGTAGTTGTAAAAAATAGTGTAGAAGGTCAAAATCGATTATAATAGAGCAGCTACCAAGAGCAGATTTTTTCATGATTTTAAATGGATTAAACCTAGCTTCACTAGTTGAATAAGTTTGGATTGTCTTTTCTATTATTCTCTACCTATTGTTTTTTTCCTCGACTCCTTGTTTTGAATTTTTTTTTTTTTTTTAGGAATGTATCCTTGCATTTTCTTCTTTGATTTTATGTTTTCCATTATTCATTGTTATTCTTTCTTATTTGTTATGTAATAAGATCACGTAAATTTGGAATAATGAAGGTAAGGAAAAATTACTTATAAAGAAGTTAAAATGTGACATATCAATTATTTTTTAGATAATACATAAACATAAAATTTATAGGGAAAAATACAAAATTTATAGGTTATATAAAATTATGAGTTCTAGATTGGTTTTAATGTATTATATAATAGGTTCAAGTTCTAAAATAGGAATTTATACCTTATAAGATAAGGTATAAATAAAATCTTATACTCACTTATCTTTTTATAACTCGTTCAAATAGTTATTTGTTGAATGCTCCATGTTTTGGGATATCCTGTAGGAATAGGATCTTCTAGTCTAGCCTTATTCTATAGCGATTTGTCGGGAACAATATACAAACTATACCATCATAACAACAGAGCAACCTACAAGATCTATTTAACTATATCTTATAATTCTTAAGATAGGTGGAAGCTAAAACATTGTATTAAATTTATAATTATTAATAAATAATGTAATACTAATCAGTTCGCGTGACTGTTCATTAAGATTAAAAATTTAGAAGTTTCCTGAATTATATCCCCTCTAAGCTAATTAGTACGCGTTTAAAGTGCATAATAAGCATTGATTAACACGTGCATCATGATATACATAAGTAAATGATGATCTGTCCGTGGTCCCAGCTTCAGTATTCTCGTTTTCATACCATAAAGAAAACGCGTACGCAAGAATCGAGATGGAAATGGGCGTTTTATTCATATAGCTGTGCAAGGAAGAAAAGGGACCTTTTTTTTTTTATTATTCATTGTTTTATCAAAGTTTTCTGAGCCGTGGATTTGAATTGAAGAAGGAAGTTATAATCGTCCAAGTTCAAGTTAATTGGTGCATCAAAAGACCAAGAACGAGAAAATATTGTGTTTAATCAGGATAGACTCATAAATTATTGGTTAGTTTGATTTAGCGTTTATTAAATCCATGTATATTAGGATTGGAGTAACTATGGATTAGGCTCGAGCCTAGCCTGAATTAACAATGCTTGAGACAGACATGGGATAGTTTAATAATTTTGAGCAAAGTAAAATAATATTTAAGATAAATTTAAATAAGAAATTAATATTTTATAAAGTTATTTAAATAATTTTATAAAATGATTATTAAGTTATAGTTTAGTAATAATCAAATTATTTATTTAAACCATTTTGTTAAGGTAAACTTTTTCGAAATGTGGATTGATTAGCTGAGCTTAATCCAAATATTAATTCTCTTTATTGTAATTATCCCAATAATAATGTGACTTTTTTACGTTCCTAACTTCTTTATGTGTGTGAATATATATATATATATATATATATATTATAACTCAAGGCAACCCATATAATTTTTTTTTTGTCTTAATTCGATTACATCCGGATACGTTAAACTAACATCCTATCTGAATTTTTTTTTTGGGTAATTCCTGGCTTCATTTCATTTTATTAAACAGAGCGTACGTATACAGAGTCTTACTGATCCAACATTAGAAACTTGCAGTCAGAAGCCTATAGATACATAACAACAATAAAACACAGTAAACTTTAACTATAATCCAAAATTAGAGGATAAGCATTTTATTTTACAAACATGAGGTTTTGTAAATCCCATGTATATCATTGAACGACATTTGTCTTTTACATTTGTTAAACTTTTTTCTTTTCTTTTGATAACCATTACCATTAAATTCATTAATTACAACTTATATTTAATTAAATAAATTCTCTTCAATTGCTATTTTTCGTTTGTAATTTATCATAAATAATAATTATATTATTATATAAACTATTAATAAATAATACTAATTATATGATTTAATTTATTTATTTTTTATTTTATAATAAATTTTATGAAAATGAATGTGGATTATGGAATAATTAATCAGATTAATTTACATTTATTATAAGATACAATAAGCAAATATATTTCTATTGATGATTTTAATATTGACTTAGTTTAGGTAAGACCCTTAGGTCTGTCCCTGAGTAATATTTACACTTTTTTTTTTTTGTAATTAGAATAATGAAAAAAAGATGCAGCAACCAAAAAGTTGATACTCATATCTGGCTTACTGCTATACAGAAATCTAGTATAAAGCAAACCAAAATAAATAGCCCAAAGTTCAGCGGCTAGAATTTCAACTCTTTCAATCTTTTCGATAAATCCAAACACCCAAAACCCAAATCGATATCTGGACGCACCCGCACCTGTAGCTGCCTATCTGAAATATGACTCCATTCTCTCTATACAAGTTGCCATGTTAAACATTAATCCACACTCTAGCATCTAACTGCTATTTAATTAAAGTATATCGCCAGCCATATGGTTATTATATTTTGAGGAAAGCTAGGTACTTTTGTTGCTAAACAAAAACATCATATAACGAATCGATAAGATTCATAAATTAGTTTTCTTGTACCAGCTGCACTAATCAAATATATGAAATGATGAAAAAGTCTCAAGTTCCACGAAGACCCACGTTATCTTGTCACTCGACGGTCGGCTCTATCCAAGGATGCAATGAATTTCTATTCGTCACTGTATCTTTATTGAGCCTGAGGACAGGTAAATCTACACCTACTTACCATCTTAATTAGACTTTTCGGTGTCTTATAAAGATTGAGGAACCTTATGGCAAAGATCTCACCAAGTCAAATATTATTTCAAACCTCCATTAAACGTTTTCTTCATCATATATTTTGGCATTTAATATAAATAAAATGTCATGAATAGATGCATTTGGTAGAAGTTTTAGTGATTAAATATCGGTAAAGGCAACATTATTTAAGATTGTTATCGAAGTCGATTCGAAAGGAGTTTTACAAAATCTAAATTCGACCTACTATTTTATAGGTTTTTTTAATATTTTACGTGGTTTTTACTTTATTTTCAGAATTTATCTTTATAGGGTTTTATAAACCTGTTTAAAAACTGACTCGACTCACTAATGGAAAAAAAAAAATTGATTTACAAGTGCACACAAAAAATAAATCAAATCATGTAATTTTATTTATTTTTAATATCGTTACATAAGTCTTTTATATATTATTATAATCATAAACAACAATATGAAACATCACATAATATCCTTTTCTTTAACAAACCAAAGATTCATCTCCAAGTCTCTTTTTTTTAAACCAACTTGAACCATAAAGAAAGTCCTCATTCATCTTTTTCTTTCTAGCCATTGTATTTTTGGATTAGATACTTGTTGCCCATCTTATAAACAATGTACCAAAAATAAATTATTGAAATTATATATATATTATTATTTTTTAATTGAGTTTGGGTTTTTTTGTCAGTTTTTTTTTTAAGTTCCAGAACTTAACTCGGAACCTTATAGGGTTTGATAACCATTTCAAAATCAGGTTTTGAGATGATCGGACGGGTTGAAAACCCTATAATGAGTCACCTAGTGGCATCCGTAATATTATCAATAACTAATTCATAGGATATAATGATAGTAAATGCTAAAAGAAAATAATATCTCTTTTTAGAGGAGAAAATCATATGGTCATATTTTGTTAGTATTTTCTTATGGTAATTATCTACGACTAATTGCTCAGATTTTTGTAACTTAGTAATATAAATACCGATTTTCTAGTAGGATAGATTGGGTCCAAATCCTCCTTCCCTATTATAATTTAAAAAAAAAACATAAAGCACACCGTACCATCACCGCTATCCACCACCAATTGCTAAATGTCCTAATCACGATAATTTTTTGAAGTTATTCGAGTAAGATCCTCGAATTATAACAATTGAGCTGCAGAAAATATAAATATATTAAAATTTGAATGAAATTTTTTACAAAATAGACTCATCCTAGTTTAATTTTCTGATGAGTTGAATATAGCGTTGCCTCTCCTCAATAAGACAACATAGTTGATTGAAATTCCCTGCTGCTAAATTAAAAGGTTCAGCTATTCCATTTCAGTACAAATTAAGTTGTATTAAGCGGTCATTGTGTTTGAACTTAGGTGCTTAGATGGAGCTTTAAAAGCATCGAAAACTCAATGTTTAGTCAAATGTGGTACCATGATCGAAGATTAAGTTAAAGAATCGATATACCTCATGAAAAAAACACTCAAATTTCATAAATAAGATTTGTACAAACTAAGAAATTGGGAGGATAGATGGGATTTTCATTCAGATCTCACTTGTGATATGTAAACGAAGTTGGATACCCAATTTTTTTCTGTGACCTGTGATTGAATGGAACCATATTCCGATGTCCTATAAAAGGGAACTTCATTCAACTCATTATGTAAGATCTAAATGAAAACCTAGCAAAAGCTTGAAGAGAGAAATTTGTAGACGTTTTATTCGGATGAAGTAGGTGAGTTCCGGATGAAGTAGCTGCGTAGAACTTCATACTGGCTTGAAATTTATAACTTTTTGCTTGAAAGAAGTTTGTCATGTCAAGGAATTAAGACGTAATTTTTTCAATAGGTCTTGATCTTGTCTCAGTTAAATCTAATAGTTACAAGCAACTTCGATAACAACATTCATATGTCATGTCCCTTAAAAGAGTCACATTTTATATATAGTATTTGGTTCGCACAACGTGATGGTACAAGGAGAACAGTACCATAAAATACATTTTTACAATATTTGAATTTATAATATAGGATATAGTTTTTTTAGTGATGTCTAACTTTTGTTATGCACGAGTACTATACTAGATGTTGTGCTTTAATAGTTAGACCTTTTTATATTCTCCGTGTCTATTTAACTATAATTTTTTTTTTTTTTACATTATTCAACTGTTAAAATTTGAAGAGATTATTTGACTCATATAATTGAATGCATTGTATATAATATCAAATAAAGGACGATAGATTTGCTACTTAATTAAATAAATTCAATATACTAAAATATTACTTCAATCGTTAATGTGCATAATATAACAATTTGATATATATATATATAATAAATTACAATAGTTTATCTTAATATTTAATAACTAAAATATTTATTAAATCAATATTGTAACACAATTGCATCTAAACAATCCAGTCTAAAACATCGAATAAACAAAAATTAGTACTACTCACGCTCAGTACCATCCACTTTGAACAGTATGAACAGACTCAAACTTTAACTAAAATAACTATTGGATAAAAATACAATCTTCACAACCCTCGATATATCAGAAAGTCGGTTCGTAGGTTTTCTGGATCTACTCTAATTCATTGAAATAATAACATGGAATTTCAAAATAATATCCTGTGTTCTCACTTTCTCCTAATTCTCAATATGTAATTAAACAGTACATAATTGAAAAGTAATGAAAAGAAAAGAAAACTCAGTAATCGCCAATCAGAAAAGATATACTTTAGCTTTTTAGCTTAAATTGAAAATTGAAACTATTCTTCCTTAATGGCCCAGTCACAGGCGAAGCCTCGTTGGTTTTCTTGGTTGGTGTGAGCGTTAGATTTGCATTTTACGCGGGGGACTGGCTTCCCGGTTCGTTGTTGCTCTTTAAGGGTGAGCATGAAAACAAAGCAGTTCCTGAAGGTATGCATCGTCTTGGGGCGGCTTAATATCCCCGAGGGGAGGAGAGGTTGGAGACGCGTGGCATATCCACAGTCTTCTTTTGTTGGGAGAGCTTCGCTCGGCTGCTCTTTCCCCTCTACCGTTGCGAGTCCGAGTAGTCGGACTTGTGCCAGCCATTTCCTTCCACCTTGCTCTTTCTAGAACTTGACCTAGGTTAGAAAGGAGCCAGGAAGACGGGGAGCTACATAACCTTGCGAGAACGTATAGGCATTACAGGTATTTTCCTCTTCCACGTCCCTCTGGCACGGGTGGTTCGCGAGAAATCGGTGACACTGCCAGATTCCTCCTTATCCAGGAATTGCCTAAACATTCCTCTTCTCCTGGCCTTTGCGTCTTTCCCTGACCTTTCTTGAGTTAAGAAGCTTGAAGGATAAAAAAAGCAACGACTTGGCATCGTTGTTGAGGTTGGAGCTAAGGACCCTAAGGTGTTCCCCTACCATACTTGTCGGTTGGGAGTGGTTTGCAGGGGACATCTGTCTGGTGTGGAGACTCCTTTTAGTTGAGTCGTAGACTGGAAGGCTAAAGATATGGTCCGAGGCAACAATGCACTCCAATTACAAACAAGGAAATAGGGGTTGGAGGGATTGATACAGGATCAGCCCTTTCCAGTTGCCTTTTAAGGACCTTTTCGGTCGAGGTTTAATTGCAAGTGCCCGCATGAGTCTTCTGGTTCTAAGGGAGCGAAAGGATCGCATGTATTCATGCAAGATTTATTTTTCTTGGTTGTTGTCATGTGTCGGGTTATGATGCCGATGCTATTATTATTATTGTAATTGTCAATCGCTGTCGTACGTCGGGTCGGGATGCAGACCTTCCCTAAGTGCCGCTTGGCGATTCGAAGTAATGGATCTTTATTCACTTTGTTTCTCTTGTTGTTCTACCGGCCTTTTCTTACTTCTTTGCCTAGTACCTCCTCGCCCCCCAACTCTTCTTAGCTATTGATCCACGAGGAGAGTAATTGTATGGGTGGTCCTTTTATCATTTAAACATTTGAAATGGTAAATGTGATGATAACTAATTACCGTGTTGATTTTTGTGTTTTTGATCGACTTTTAATTCTCCGATGACCTACTGATTAATCGTATATTTACTACTGGGACATGTGTTGGGGAAGATTTGGTATGTGTTAATCGTACATAGTTGCATGAGATCGCGCTTCATCACTAGGAGCTTTGAAGTAATAATTAGATTTGCGCGTGATGATTTTAGCCATTAGATTGCTAAAACACACGGCAAAATCATCCAGTATGCTATAACGTCATTGTAATTGTCGCCTCCTTCTCGTTATAAATAGGTGTACAACTTTGCTATAGAGTGTTTTGCTAGGGTTCTTTCTAATTTTCAGCCTCTTAAACTTTGTTGTCTTCTTGGTCATTGGTCATAGGTATTCGATATGCTTCTTTTGAGGGTTTAGTGAAAATTGTTTGTAGGGAGCATATAGTGAGAGAGTTGTCCTCCCTTGGTGATGGTGACCATTTTTGGCATGGTTAGCATTAAGCAGTAGTGTGTATAGTTTGGATTGGGTGGTAGAAAAGGGAGTTTAATTGCATGTTTACCCTTTGACATTTTTGCTAATGATGATGAAGGCAAAGGTAGTATGATGCCATTGTATTCTTCCTTTATGGGCAATGAGACTAAATCGGATGGTACCCTAAGTGTCATCTTGGAGTTGGAGGTTAGGAGTTCTCTTCGACAGTATGTTCGTCCTCTTCCCTAAGGGTAATTAGTAACTGTTCCTAAGGTGTGTGATCGGGTTCCCTTTGTTGGAGAGAGATTCTTTTTCCTTTACTTAATGCATTTTGACAATGGTATTTGGATTCCCTTTACAGAGTTTTAGGAGGAGTTTTCTAATATCATCGTCTTAATCCAAGTTAGCCCAGGCCAAACAATTGGCACCTCTTGGTGGCATTTGAGGCTTCATGCATGTAATAGTTTAGAGGGTAACCCCTTAACTTTGCTGAATTTTTTAGGGGTGAAACGATCTCCAGATGAGTGGTATTATCGACAATATAGGAAGTTGCTCAATAAATTAGATTTATTCATACATGATTAAAAGCAAAAGTATATGCTAGTTAGTTTGGAGTTTGGTGTTGAATTCTAGCATTATTAGGTGAAATTGATTAGGACCTCAAATTGTCAAGATTTGGGTTTGAATGACCAATAGATGGTTGTAAAGCTTTTGTTTCGGCTGAATAAGAGGGGTGGAATTTAGGATCCAGGGTTATTGTAGAGTGTTATTTCAAGAGGGAATTGCTTACCTTTGAAAGGGAGAGGGTTACATTGAGAAGGACATTTCTAAGTTGCAAGGTAAAGTCAAGGAAGGTACTACTTGCTGCTCTTGTTGTATCGAGGTGAGCTTGTAGTTGGGATCATCATTTGTTACTGAGAGAAGTGGTTCCCTCACCGATGGACTACCAACCATCGGAGCTTTCATTTGTGCCTACCTTTGAGGCCTCCAATATTTCATCATAGGGATTCTCTCTTGTTAGCTTGTTGAGGATGAGCTTTAGTACATAGAAGAGCTGTGGAAGAACTCCTTGAAGACATAGCTTGGACAGACTTTGCTCTGCTTGGACTCTTGCCCAGTTGTCAACCTATTGAGTGTCAAGGTCAACCTGTCAAGTGTTAAGGACGAGTTGATGAGTGTCGAGTCTAAGGATACTATTTGTCGAGCTCAAGGACACTATATGCCGAGCTCTACTCTTCTATCTTACTGAACTGCAACTACATCTAGTTGCCCTAATAGCTCCCAATGTAGCTTATTAATAGCAATCCTAACATCAGCTCAGTTAAGTTACAATGCCTCAAGATCCTAGAACATGAACACATTTACAGGCTACCACTTGTCTTCTACTTTTTTGATACTTGTATTATATTTCTTTTTGTCCTTTATCATATTTACTCCTTTTCAAGTATATTAGAAATCTTTTTCCCACATTATCTTTTATGTAGTTTTCCATTATTGTATTATTGCCCTAAAGGATTTACTATAAATAAACCTTTTTAATGTAGCCGCATCCATCTTACACTTTATAAGTTAATGAATATCCTTGTTCTTGCGAAATACTCTTCTTCGAGTACAACCCCGTTCTCACACTCTTATATAATCTTATTGAGTAACTCGAGATTAATGGTGAGTGAACCTTAATATTAACTTGTGTGTCATATCAGGCGAGGTACTAAGTTATGTTGTGTTTGTTGATGCATCATATCCTATGACCAGCTTTATGGAAGCTATTGTATTTGTCGACCTATCCTTTCCCTCTTTCTTCGATACTTCAAATGATCATTTTACTTACTACTTCCTATGGTAAGTCTTAGTTATTAACTCAACTCGTAAGCATATTATATAATCTTGGTATTAAAGTTTGAGATTGTAACTAAAAGTTAAGTATTGTAGTAGACCTTTTGTTATAGTCTGTTATACCCTGTTCTTAAGTGGAAAAACAGAGTAAGTCCTTAGGTCACTGTACGAGATCATATTATCAAAGTTGTGTGTAATTTTCTATCGAAGTAGTAGATTTCTTAATGTTTTGTATTGAGAATGTCGAATCTTAGTGTTCAAAGAGAGATTAATTATGCCAAGAGCAATGCTCATGGTTACAGTAGCGTTATCCAATAGATCCCACGAACTACTGATGAACAGTTATAAGACCTAGTTGCTATTGTGGCCAACTTGGCTATTTTTGTACAGAAGGTAGTAGACACTAGGCTTCAAGAGAGAGTTGATGAATGAGGCTGAGAAGTGACAAATGAGCCAAGAAGACAAGCAATTGAGCATAGAGTGCTAGAAGATGTTAATTTGAACCCGGTTCCACTTCGACATGTTGAAAGGCTTGTGAAGAGGAGACTCAAGTTAGATGAATTTTGCATCTACTATGTAAAGTCTCCTTAGGGATTTTTATTATAATTTGTTAGATGACTTTTGGAGAGAGTCAAAAGGACAAAATACTTAAGAGAGCGACGTAATTTAATATTCAAAATTCTTTATTAGTTTCATGGCTTATTCTTTTGTGTTTTCTTTAGATTTTGTTCAAGATTGTTTCTTTACCTCAAATAGTGCGTAGATTTATTATATCTAGGTTTTGTGAAACCTAGAATTTAGTAAAGATTTTTACTTTTCTTTGAGTAAATTATGTGTTTTGATTGATTTAGATTGATATTTCCTATGATATTGATCTAAAAATTTGATATTATGTAAGGGAATCGAGATGTTGCTTGTGCGATTTGATTAAGGCATAATTGATGAAGATTATTACAAGTTTAGAGATAAATTGCAAAGTCTTTTCAAACTTTTATTATTATCTTTAAGAGAATTTGCTATTCTTTAATGCAATTTTTGATTATACTCTTGAGAAGAGATCCTAATAGGTAATCTAAAGATTAAGGTTAATATTTTTAAGAAAGTTATTAACTTTATTAGAGGATTCTCCTGATGAAAGAATTTATAAATTGATTTAGATCATCTTTAGTAAAAGTTACATATTTAATTTTAGGGGAAGTAGGATCTAGGTATGACATTGAATCCCGAGTTAATCTTTAATTGAATCGCTTTCTTATTAATTTCTTTAGGTGAGTCTTGGTTAATTATTAGACTAGTCATTAGTAGTAATTTAGATTAATTTCTTTAAGTTTCTTGAATTCATTATTTATTGGTTAGATAATAAAGAGAAAGTTAGTATTAAGTAATAATCATAGTCCTCATGGGAATGACATTTGTTTTATTAAATTATACAGCTAAATCAATAGGTGTACTTGCCTTATACTAGCTATTTATGTTGGGGATATAGGTTTCTTCAATGGGGGCATTGGTAGGGAGATTTTGAGGGGTTGTCTTTCTCGGGAATGGGCTACCTTAGATGCGAGATTTAGAGGGTTAGCTAAAGAAGATGCATGAAGTTAGCTTTTGCTAAGTTGCATGAGGTAAATGGTTGATTTTGTTATGCTTGAAGGCTTAGTCTTACAGTTTGTTACTTGATATGGTTGTTTAATTGCAGGTTGGCTTATATGTTGTATGGGCCTTTGATTTGTTGTCGTTGGAGAGGAGAAGGTAGAATAGCTCCGTTGTCAATTTCAGGAAGAGAGTAGGTAAATGACTAACAATGCTTTATTTCTATTTTGGAGGATGCAAGAGGCTGAAGAGGAGCTGTAATATATCCATCGAGTGATGAATGAGAGGATAAAGGAAGTTGAGAAGACTATATGGAGGCTTTGTATGGAGTTGGCAAAGGCTAATCAACGCAATAACAACTTGAGTGTTAAGTTGGAATAGGAGAAAGGTGAATGTTAAATCTTACAAGAAGTGAATTTAGCCTTAGGTAGAAGGGAGAAAGAGCCTAAGGCACTTGTTCATACTTAAAAGGAGGAAGTGAGATGGAGTGGGAGGGTGGTTGCTAATTTGGAGAGAGGCAACATTATTATGGATGCTGTTAGGAAGAAGATGCTTGAGAAGATCATGGCTAGCAAGCAATGGGATGCAATTTGTACCTAAAAATATTTAAAGGGTTTGGAATTATTCGGGAGAAGGTTTTAAATGGGCTTAGATGTTAGTTGCTTGACCTTTGTGGATGAGCTCAAGAACAAGGTTGACCTAATTGAGGTTGAGAGTGAAGTGTCTTATGATGAAGATCTAGTTGTAGTGGAAGGAGATTTGCTTGAGGGAGTAGGAGATTAGGAATAAAATCTTTCATAACCTATTGGACAAAGGGATGATATGCCTATGGCCTTGCATTATGGCGCTTATGCAGATTTGCCTCCTTAAAGTACCATTGACGGCGAGGGTGGATTGTCTTAAGATCTTAATGAAACCTTTTCCGATGAAGGTACTCATTATGGAGATGAGCGTTAACTCATTTTTTTTTTCCTATTGTATTTCAATATATTGGGATGTCAAGCTAACCTTTGTAAGACATTTAATTTGAAAGGACTATTGTTCTCTTCTCAAGTTGCACTGCCAACCCCTTGGGCCCCCTCTCTTTTCTCTCTCTTTTGTTTCTTTTAGTGCTTTGTTAGGGTTTTATGGTTCGGAGATCACATTGGGACTTTGAGGATTTTAGGACACTTGAGATGTATAGTTTGTTTGAATGAAAGAAATATCATAGAGGAAGAATTTTCATTTATATATTGTGATATTATAGGATCATTTGAAGTGTATCATGAGATTTTGAGTGTTCCATGCTTTTGGTATGGGTTGATTGTTAAGCCTTTTGAGCTTGTGTGCTCCATTTCCTAAGTTATGTTTGACTCTTATCGGGTCTTAGTAATTAAGGACTAATTTTCCTTGTCCTTTACTTGATCTAGTTTCTTCAAGTTTTTGGTAGACCCGATCATCGAGCTGGAATGCCTTGTACCTAACGTTCTTATCATGATATTTGCCTGCTTTATTTTAGTAGGTGGCTATTTGAGCCATTTCCAATGGACCTCTTTAATGGTGTCTAAATTAGCATAAAGGCTACTTTGATTGGTCATTACATCAAAGGTTTGTGTTCAGATGTTTAGGAGCTCTAGTTCTATAGGTAGGATCGCTTTTGAGCCAAAGGCTAGTAAAAAAGGGGTTTCATTAGTAGAGGTTTTTTGGTCATTCGATATCCTCAAAGGATGTTAGGATCTTGTCTATCCACATTCCTTTAGCTTGATTTAGTCTTTTCTCTAGGCTGTTAAGGAATGTCTCACTTACGGCTTTCACTTATCCACTAGATTGGGGGTATGCTATGGAGGTGTAATGAATGTTAGCATGATATGCTTCACAAAGGTTGTTGAATTGTTGGTTATCAAACTAGGTTCTATTATCTATGTAATGATGATGTGTGGGACACCGAATCTAGTAAGGATGTTTTTGAGGACAATAGCTTCCATACTCTTCTTGCTTACTTTAAGTACGACTTTTGCCTCGATTTATTTGGTGAAGTAATCCATGGATACGATTATGTACTGTCATTGGCCTGTAGCCTGGGAGAAAAGGCCAAGTATGTCGATTCCTCATTAAGAGATGGGCCATGAGTTAATGAGTGGTTGCAGGTTGATATTTGGTGCATGTTTGATTGGGGCGTATTTTTGGCATTAAAGACAACTTTGTACCATATGCTTTGTATCTTTTTTTCATGGTAGGCCAGTAATAACAAAGTTGAAGAGCTTGAATGTAAAGAGCTTGGCTCTTATGTGATTGCTTCATACTCCGCTATGTAATTCCTCTAAGATATTGGCCATCTTCTTTTTAGAGACATCATAGCAGGGGGATGCTATGATTATATATGAGGTCATTGAGTGAGGTGCAGTTGGTTACATTACACATTAGCTTCTTCACTTCCTTTAGGTTCCTTGGTACCTTGCCATGCTTTAAAAAATCCCTGATAGGATCCATCCAGCTTGATTCAGTTTTTATTAGGCATATATTTAAGATTTCCTAGTGTTGTTTGTTGGTGCTCCTTTCTCACAGGTACTTAAAAAAGATTCCTTTCCTTTCTTTCTCAATCGAAAATGTCGGTAGAGGTGTATTTTGACAATTTGCTTGCCTTAGAGTTCTCAATTTGAGGAGCTTTGTTAATGTTCCATGATAAGATTTCCACAATAAGGGCTTTGACTATGTATAGGTATTTGGTCATTGTAGACTCTGTAAATTTAACCTTTTAAACATGGTGTCAGACTCAGGTATCGTAGATATTTCCTTAAGTTGACAAGACCATATAAAATGAAGACCGACTAAAATTTTAAACTCGAAACTTAAAACGAACTTGAAAGGCCCTATTATACGATTTGGAAACCCTAATCATGCAAGGAAACCTCAATCCCTACATACGCGTATTTTTAAAAATGTAAACCTAAACTTAATAGAAACCATAAATATCAAATCATTAAAATTTTTAAAACTCTATAAAATTATCTTAATGCTTGAAAAGCTATAAATCAATAAAATTATTGATAATTTTGTGAAATTATGTAAAACTGATAACGAACGAATCAAGGATTGTTTCAAGTAATAATAAACAATAAAACTAAGCTAGTTAAAGGAATAAATTAATAAATTTACAAAAATTATTTTACTTATGTACATAAGAAGCCCACAATATGTATATATATATAAATATCTTATTAAGCAATTTCCTTCTCTTTTCTTAATCTATCGTATGATATATATATATATATATGTTGCATAATAAAGCAATGATCCTAAATAATTAATCCAATTGAACCTTAAGCTCTTAAGTGTTTAAGTGTAAGTCAATTACTCTCGAGTTGGTGAAAAACCCTAAAACATATTTAAACTCACTCGAACCCTAAAACCCTAAGATAATCAGGGACTTATGACCCTAAATAAATAATTAAAAATATAATTTCAATAAATTTTATTCAACTCTAAAAAATTCTAAAATTTCTTAAGAGGCAAATTAGTAGCTACAAATTAATTTGAGAACCAAACTCTAAAAGAATTTTATATAAGACAATTCCCTTATTTTCACTTATAAGTCATGTTACATATGGATAAGTTGTAAACCTTACTTTTTAGTAGACTTGTGATTCAACTAAGAGTACTTCCCAAATGTTCCCAAGGATAAACTAAGCTAAGAATTCAAGTTTGCAATTAAAAAAGAATTTAATTTTCCATTTCAAAAGTCTATTATTGATAAAACTTGACTACGAAAACCACAAACTCTAAGTCACTCAAAACCTTAAACTTTAGAACAATTAAGGACTTATAACCCTAAGTGACTAATTGATAATTTAATTTGAATAATTTTATTCAAACTCTATAAATTTTCATAATTTTATAAGAATTAAATCATAATATATAAATCAATTTAACAAATAAACTCCAAAAGAATTTCATATAAGATGATCTTCTTATCTTCATGCATAAGACTTGTGCACATGAATAAGTAAAACAACCAATCACCCTAAATAACTTATCAATTGAAAGTTGGAATCATTTATTAATTGATAACTTATAAAAAACTAGTGATAAGACACTCTCCTTATCACCCCTTCACTTATATTACATATGGACACGTTATTACATTATTTTATGTGTTTAACTTTTAATTAAGTGACAAGACAACTCAATGCCCAAAGAGGACACCTTATGGCCGGTCGGGAAGAGAGCCTAAGGGAGGCCATACCTTGTCAACTTTCAATCACTCAATTGTCTTACACATCTACTATTTACCCCTTAATGCTTAAATCATCTAATCTTGTTAAAAAGTTGGTATTTGTGCATACTAAAAGATAACCAATTAAAGCTTTTTGCACACACTTCTCCTCCCATTCAAAAATTTGCCACTCCCTCTCTCTTTCACTCTCATTTTCACTTCTTTCTCTCTATCTTTAAACACAAACCAAAAGAAGAAATCCAACTCTACAAAATCCCAACATTGCCACCACTATTTTGCTTCCATACTCACGGCACCAAACTTTATTTTGTGTCCTCTATTTGTCAATTTCAAAAACCACTTTTAGAAACCTTAAAATATCCTTAAAGCCCCACTTCAAAGATCAAGACTCTAGTTTTCAAAGGAGCTTGCAAGAAGAAGGAGGAAAAACAAGGACTACCATTTCTATGCTTTTAGGCCAGGTCAGTTGTTTCCTTGTTAAAGTGACCTAATATGCCATGTTAGCAGATTATGATTTCTTAAGGATATGAGCATGATCATGATCATAAGATGATAAAATAGCTAAACTAAACTACCTTAAGAAGTAAGCTTGTAAACCCCTTTACATGAAAGTTGAAATATGAGCATGCTAAGTTGGCGTTCTGTAAAGATATATGTTTAAAACTTAGAATATAAGATTTTAAGTTGAGAAGATCATGAAATATGTAATGAATGAGGAGACATCATGCTGTATATGGAGTGTATGTGAGTCATTTAGATGTTATTTCTACTTTTATTAAGTTAAAAATGCTTAAACCTAGCTTTAGGTAAAGGAAAATCCATTACATGAAGCTTTTATGAAAAAACCAACTTTGTAAGATAAGAACAATGATATGGAATTGTGATAAGTATGAGATCTACTATTTTCATGTAAAGTATAAGCTAAGTAATCATCTCATGGAAGAGAGTTTAAGTCAAGATTTGAATATAAGTAGCTTAGGTTCATGATTTAATACCTAAACTTAAGGAAATAATAAAACAAGTTGAGAAACCAAGTGAGTGCCCCTTGGATTCTTCATAGCTAGATCTAGAACCACAATAAAAGTCACTTAAAAATATGATAAAACCAAGTAAAGAAAGTGAAAAAACCAACCAAGACAAGTACAATAAGTGTATAAAGTCTAGAACTCAAAACTGAGCCTAGAACTCTTAAAATGAGCCTAGAACTCTAAGTTGGAGCCTAGAACTCTTAAAATAAGCGTAAAACTCTAAGTTAGGCATCCATTAAAATTCTGACCAGCACTTTAAAATACTAGGAAAGGTTGTTTTGAAGCCCACAATAAGTCCACTTAAGACTCCATAAGCCCAACAAAATCACTAACTTTAGTTTGAATAAAAAAATAAGCCCATTTAACAACTTAAGCCTACATAAAAGCCCAATGAGTTTTTTTTTTAGCACCAAGAGTGTAAACCAAAGTTGAAAATTTGAACTTAAGGAGTATTTTAAGTTTAGAATAAAGTCCTAAGCCAAGCTCAAAGAATTTTCTAAGTTACTAAAAAGCCCATTAATCAAACAAAGCCTAAAAGCACTCCAAATCATGAGGATCGCTACTGTTCTGACCTATGAATAGTTTTGTGTACCCCATCATGAAAATCTAACATCACCAAGTTAAAGTATACTAAAAAACAATTAAGATTGACTATAAGATCATAAAAATTGGATTTAAAACGAGAAAGTTATACGCGATTAAACTTTAAGTAAAAACCGGGAAAAATATGAAATCAAGTCAAAAGTATAACTAAAAGGGTTTTAGTTCAGTTTTCCAAATCCTATTTCAAATCCTTATACTATTATATTTGTGATGTCCAGGGGACTCGGCTTTTGGAAAATGACTTATCTCGAATTTTTTTTATTGATTTGCATTGCTAAGTGGGTAAATTCCCGATGACTCTTTACTTGATTTTGCTTGTAGAATAGATAAACCTAAACATATATATATATATATATATATATTTAGATGCTTGTAGGATATGGGAAATGCATGTGTATAAATTTGTGAACTGAATGCTATGGCTTGTTAATTATATAATAATGAGAATTGTTGTGATAATTTATACTTGCAAGTATATGGAATGAAATTGTCTAATCACCTTGAAAAATTAGATTAACTATCTATATGATTAAGAAATAAGATGAATCATGCATTTCCCATAATTGCATTTGGATAACATCGATTGCCGCTTTACGTAGAAGATGGGAAGGGACTTACAAGAGGATGAGCCTCCTGTAAGATTGGGTACTAGCTATGTTATTATTTTTATTGAGTCTCTGTCCTAAGCTAACGGGCTTACTAGGCGCCGAGAGATGGGCTTACTAGGTTTCGGGAGACGCTAATCGTTGGCAAGGGGTTGGCTTTTATGGCTTCTACTTAGGGCGTGTGTTTGTGGATTGCGGATTACGGATTACGGAGGCCACCATATCGCTAGACTTGGGATTTTGAAAATATGATTTATTATTTGGTAATGAAAGTATATATATGTATATATATATAGTTTTGTTTTGACTTAAGCACAATAGTGCAAATGGATTAAAACTCAAGGTTTAGAACCTGAATTTTGGTTTGGATCGGTTAATTATCTCCAAACCCCAACTACAGGGGGCATAATTATGAGTCGTATGCAATTCTTAGTCACTGTATGTGTTCTTTGACATACTGATTGTTTATGCATTCATATGATTGTGTATCTAATAAATTTCTGTCATACGGTATTGATGAGGGTAATTATCTCACTAAGCGTAAGCTTACACCCCAATAGTTCTTTTCTTTACAGGTTGACTGATAGTTGGGACAAGGATAGGAATCGAGAGCAGAGTGCTACCATTGAATAAATATGATAAAAAGCTTGTATAGTTGATTCGGAATGCTCCAGAAAACGACTAATATCTCAATTAAGTTTAGTATCTTTAGTAAGTTTAGAATTTTATGGAATTATCTATCTTATTTCACTATTTTGGTAAGGGATACCGATTCTCTGCAAGCACATGTCTGGATGTGGAATCGATAAGTTGATTGATTTTTGATAGGGGATAGCTGTCCTTTAGACAAGCTTTATTTAGGTCAATATAGTTGATGCATACGTGCAACTTCTCCTTAGTCTTTTCACTAGCACAACATTAGCTAGATTAGGTATTTTTCCTCTCTAATGAACCCCACTTTTAATAATTTGTGTACTTCTTCTTCTATTACCACTTATTACTCTATGGCAAAGTGCCTCTTTTTCTGCTTGATAGGTTTGGCATGTTTATTGATGTTGATGCATTGTATCATAAAGTCGTGGGAGAGCTTGACATGTCAAACAATGACTAAGCAAACACATCCTTATTAGAGTAGAGGAGAGCAATATAATCGATACACTTGCACCACTTCTTGTTGGCCTTTTTGACTAGTATAACATTTATTAGGTAGGTTAGGTATTTTTCCTCTTTATTGAACTTAACTTTTAACAATTTTTGTACTTCTTCTTCTATTACTACCTATTGTTTTGCGGTAAAGTGTATCTTTTTCTACTTGACAAGTTTAGCATCTTTATTGATGCTAAGTCACTTTGTCGCGATGTCAAGAGAGATGCCTAGCATGTAAAATGGTGATTGGACTAACATGTCCTTACTGGAGTAGAGGAGAGTGACAAGCCATTGCTTTAGTTCAACAAGTAGCATCTTTCCTATCTTTTTTGTCTACATCAAGTTGTATTTCCTTGGTTAGCTTTCCCTGACTTCTCAAACTCAGCATTCTTGATTATTCTTGGATTGTTCTTGATAAAATGATTGTTTGATCTTCTATGGAAGTGTTTAAGTAAAGGTTTCAATGTTCGTCTTAAGTTGGTTAAAGCTTTGAATGTCTCAAATGAGAAGAGGAGCTTCTATGATCCAATGGCTATCATTGAAGTTTTCTTTTCTCCTTTAATCTTCATGAGTTATCTTTTGGTTTAAATAAGCCCAAAGGCTTGTAAATATTAAAAGAAGCCCACTTTTATTATAAATAAGCTTAAGAATTATTTAAGCATTCTTTAGGCTTATTAAAACTAAATAAAGCCTAAATGAGCTTAGAAAGACCTTTTTTGAGTTTGCTTTTCGTATGCGAAGTAATCAAGTAAGGTTAAGAGCAAAAAATTTGATTTAGCAATCCATATTCCAATTCTACTAAATTAGACCTCCATTGATTGAACCTACCTATCATTAGTCTTAGAAACCGCGCCATAGGAATAAACTAGGGCAAAATATAGTTCAGAGGTTACATGAAAAAATTTATGAATAGAAATATATGAGACTTTATAGAAAGTTTAGTTTTAAATCTAAATAGAACTATAGAAACATAGTAATACAATTTATCATAATCAATAAAATATTCCATAAGTTCATATATTAAAAACCTTAAGATTCAAAATTAGGGAAAATTACTTGATGAGTTCCTATTTGCATATATGATATATATTGGTTTTTCTTTGAAATTTAAGTTTATTTTTAGACAGTAAATTTTTTTTTTGTTAGATTTTGAAACGATCTACGTGAGAAAATGAGTAGGCAAAAACAAGTTTCACTCAATTTGAAGTCGAAATGAGTAAGTTATGAAGGTTTGAAGATTAATATAACTGAAAGACATAATTGTGTCGTTTCCAAGAAAATTTAGAGCTTATTTTCAAGCATCATAGTCTAATATATGACCAAATGATATGACTATGTCCTCAATTGTGTTGCTCTCAATTTTGAAAAAGAAAAAAAGACAAGCAAACATGAATCATAGTCAAGAATACGACCAATGTCCCTGGTTGTGTCAATTACAACTAACCTATTTTTTTTTTATTATTTCTTATATAAAGCCTTGGTAAGGCTTTTTTTTTTTTTGTTTCTAGAAAGAACTTCTAGACATGACTTTTTAAGAGTTTTTTAAGCCAAGAACATTCAAAAGAGTGAGGAAAAGAGAAAACTTCAAAATTCAACTTTTTGTGAGCTTTATGATTCCTACTTCTAATTCTTTTTATACTTTGATTTTAGATTCTTATTTTATAATGTATAGAGAGTAGATCTTTGGTATCTAGGTCTAGTAGAACCTAGATCTACTTACGTGATGTCTTCTTTAGTCTTTTTTTTGTTCAACTATGTATTCTTCATGAGTTAGGTTACTATTTTCGTAGGCAGTAATCTAGAATTTGATATCTTATAAGAGAATCGAGAGATTTTTACAAGATTAGATTTAGGCATAGCTGATGAGGGTTGTTGTAAGATTAGAAATAGTTTACAAGATCCTTCCTGAATTTTGAATTAAAGCATAGAGAATTCATTGTGCAATAATGCAATTTTAGGTTATGCTATTGAGAATAGATTTTAATAAGTGATTTTAGGGTTAGGATTAATTGGCTTGAAAAAGTGATTAACTTTATTAGAGAATTCCCCTGGTCAAGAAAGATTAAAAAATAAATTAATATTAATTGAATTCATATGTTAGGTCTAGGGGAAGCAAAATTCTAGATACAATTTTTTGAATCTTGAAATAGTTAATAATTTTATTGCTGTCTTGCTTTAGTTCTTCAATAATTCTTAATTAGTTGTTAATTTAGTAGTTATTCTAATTAATTTTAGATTCTTTAGGTTTCTTAAACTTAAATTCGCTGGTTAGATAATAGAGATTTAGTAAGTATTAGTAGTCAAAGTTCTTGAGAGATCGATACTTGGATTGAATCTGCTTACTATAAATTTGATAGGTGTACTTGCTTAACACCAGTATTCTCATAGGAGAAAAAGAAATAAGAAACCTTTTGAATTGGCTAACTTTTGTCTATATAAATCAACCCAATTATCAATTAGGTTGACCACATGATGACTTTTGTTGACTAAGTTGGTTCTAGTTTCTCTTGGTCTCGGGCAATAACATATTAATTAAGTCAACTTAGCTCATTTAATTTGCTAAATACTATTTAAAATAAATTCAAGTTAAGTAAAAAATAAACCTGAAGACAATATACAAAACATATTGGAATAATTTAAGAGTGAATAATGGAAATTAATTACTTATATTTATTAAATGTTAGGAACATCTTTGAGACAAAAAGAATAAGTTAAGACTATAGGAAATATAAGTTGAGTAGTTACTTTAATTGCTTGTCGATTGTAATTTATGAGAATGAAATGAATCTAATACCTATCTAGTCATAAATAAATTAATTTCACTACTTGTGCTTGAGCCTATACCAAGAGTACCAACAATCATAGATTGTGGTTCGCTACTTATTAAGGGTTTAACATTTGGAATAAAGTGACTGATAGTTTAGTCATGGGATCCATATAAGCGAATTGTTGATTGACTAATTACTATGATATTAAGTTGGGTTTTTAGAACATAGTTGTGAAATAGTTGTAATGTGTATGAGATGCCTTTATGGATAGTTGTAGTCAATAAGTGGCTTGATGATTAATACAAGTGATAAAACCTAAATGAGATGACTATGGCATTAGTGATAAGAACATATTACTTACATGTGTCATTGATATTATCAACGGATTCGCTTGCTCTTCTTTGTTAATTTTTCCTCTAAGCAATTCTTAAGTCAAATATAATTTTCACATAAAGATTTCATCTCTTCTTTAAAGCATTCTTAATTCTATTGGTGTTATATGGGTTATTGCTAACATTGTAACTCTTCCCCTTTAGTGAGTATCACATACTCATATAAAGTATATCTTGTGAAAGATCTTTCTGTCATGTAGACCTTCTTAACTTTACATACGATTCAAGTTTTATCGGTATCGGTAGAGCTCACTCTAATCGATGTGTTGAGCTCCATCATTTGCTTAACTACGAGAGCTTTGGGTGTGAGAATAGTATCCAAGTTAGTGGGCAGTCATTCGAGGATTTAGACTTCTAAGGCTTTTGTACATTTAACGTAGTCTAGTTTTCTTCAAATACAACATCTTTACTTTTGATGACCTTTCTCTTTATTGGATCCCATAATCCACAATTATACTCTTCATGTGCACAAGCTAATAAAATATATTGCTTTGTATTCCTCTTATCTTTAGAGATATGAATACAGGTCTTGTAATCAAACATTTTTAAATGATCATAGCAAACATTTTTCCTTATATGATAAGAATTAGGGTCTAAAACAATGATGGGAACATTCAGGATTGTTCGAGAGGTTAGAGGATAATTGAGTAGTCATGTAAAGAAAATCAGTTGATGAAAAGTTGGTCGAAAGGATGGTGGTCGATCGGTTACTATAATTAATTGGGTAAAGGTGATTGACTTGTTGATAATAAACCAAAGACTAAGCATAATACCAAAAAAATATGTTTTATTTAATTAGGGTCCTTTAGTTTAGTTTATATGATATGTAACATCGTACCAAAAAATATTATAATTGCAATCGTGTCCTTTAGTTTAGTTTATGTTTTATTTAATTAGGGTCATTTCACTAACCCTAAGAAACTACTGTTTTAAATGTTCTTTTATTTTGTATTAAAGAAGATACCCATTATCAATTTATCATATTATTTCTTGTAAGACCTTAAGTTAATATTAAAATTTTACTCATTTCTCTTGATCTTATCAATCAAACTTGTTCTTTTTAGTGTGGCAATCTTATTAATTGGACTAATTGTAAGTTATATCATTGGATATAATTAAAAACTTTGAATCCAATTAACATGATCAACATCAATTGTATGGTTTTGAAATAAAATCTAGTTTAATGACTATCTATTTCCCCTTTATTTTATTTGATTTTATACACTTAAAAACCTTAAGAATTTTCCCTTATGCATTAAACATATTAAAACCGTAAAATTTCATATCTTGAATAAGTGAATATTTACTGCACTTAGAGATAATGCCTTAAGTTGCATATCATATTTAGAATATATAATAAAATAAAAAACACGCAATAATAATAATAATAATAATAATAATAATAATAATAATAATAATAATAATAATAATAATAATAATAATAATAATAATAAGAAGAAGAAGAAGAAGAAGAAGAAGAAGAAGAAGAAGAAAAGGAGTTAAAAGGTACTCCTCAAACCAAATCAGCTCAAGATTGGTTTAAGATGAACCAAACTAACTCGATTATACCAATTCGGTATTACTTAAAAATATTTTGTAAAATATTTTTTTTTATTTAAATTAATTAATTAATTCTAGTTTGGCTGGTTTAATTTTAGAAATAAATTGGACTAACTTAAATGTGGATCATACTTTAAGTTAACTAAATGGTTTTTTTTTTTTAAATAGAATACTTATTAAATATAAAGTACTAAATTTATCATAAAACTAAGTGAATCACCCTATAGAATCTTAAGTTAACCAAACATTAATAATTACTTTTTATTGCATATAAATATGACATTCGAGTTTTTATGATGGTTCAATTCTTAAGTTCATGATTGTAAAGACTTCAAGTATATTGTAGTTGTTGCATGTTGTATGTTTCTATTGAATAGTAAATTGGATTTAAAATAAACTCAGCTAACTAAATGTATATAACTTGCTTGTGCATGGCTGTTTCAAGTTAGCAGATGACAACTTTGGACTAGATTAAGACTATAAGAGTCATATCAATCTCATTAAGTAGTTGATAGGAAAGAATCATGGTTATAACAAGTCAATGAGTAAAAGAGGAAATTGTGACCAGAATTATCCGAAGTTATGGGACCTAACAATAACACATTATGGATGGAGTGCGTTTGTTAATGGTTGATACAATGGTAATCTCCATATGAGGCTATTATGGTTTACAACTTTCAATATCGATGAGATGATGTGTAAGTTCTTAAAATCGTATTTAGAGTAACCGTACTCAGATTTATTGCTTTTAGATAAATTATTCGATTGAATCCAAACCTTATAACTAAGTTAAAAAAGTTAGTTAAAGTGATCAAGCGAGATTAGATTGTAAAAATAATGGCTTAGAATCCTAATTTCGGGTTTATAAGTGTAATTATTTAATATAGCATAAAACTTGTTGAAATCCTGAAAACCGAGCCTAAAATGCGACGAGACCTTAGAGATAAGTTGTTTAAGCTATATAAGAAAATAATATAGCATAATATACTACATGAATATATATATATATATATTATGAATATACCTAGTATATATAATAATTATACTCCTAAATTAACCTGAAAACTTAAAATTATATTAAATAAGCGATAAATTCACAAAATTAATTTGAAAATATATCTTAAAAATAAAAGACAGGATAGAAACATAATCATATGTGTATAATTACATATTATGTGTACCATACATATAGGATGTATATACGTATATTAGTAAATATACAAAATATTAATATAAAGGAAAATTATATAAAACTCCTCTAAACTTTGGCTTAGGTGTGAATTACCTTTTTAAATTTTCAAAGTATATTTTTTGTCTCTTAATTTTTATAAATTGGCAAAATAACCCCTATAGTGAGAATAACCCCTTAAACTTTGATTTTGGCTTAAGAGAGTTTTTTGCATTTTTCTCTTAATATAATATATATAATATTAATAATTACACAAAAATCAACCAAACCTTATCCAAATTGCAAGATAAAAAATGGGAAATTAAGTGTGGCATCCTCACAACAGTTGAACTAGATGATTTAAAAGCAAAACCTTCAAGAATTGACACCTTCTTCTATTGATATTTTAGGAAAATAATAAAATAAATTACTTAGTTATTATAAAAAAATGTCGTTGCCTAAATCTAGCATAAATACAACTTTAAGATATTCATTTAGATACTTTAGGAACATAGGATACTTAGAGAAAATCAAACGAAATTAGAAGAAAATAGGGGGAAAAAAAAGAAGAAAAATAGGGAAGAAAGCTGCACTGGTCGCATTCTTAACCAAAACTACTACCTGACAGGAAACCTCACTAGCCACTAAAACCTACCTGCCATTTAGCACTTCTGACACACCCTCACCAGCCATCGACCACCTACACTTCGACGAACGGTAAGTTCCTAATTTTGCCTTATTTTTATTTTATTTTCTAAAAATAGTAAATTGATAAGGAAAATTCTAAAAAAAAATCATTCTTGGTTATTTTAGGATGCTATCATGTTGTAATTTTATTTTTGAAAAATTATGAATATTTTATATAAACTTAACAAATTCACTATTCATCATAATTTTCAAATCTAAAATAGATATATTAAAAGATGTTGTTTTGAGTTGAAATTTTTTTTGTAGAATACATATTATATTTAGTTAATTTCTATTTAGCTTAGTTTTGATTTCATATGTGTTTAGTATTAAAAATGGCTAAAAATAGGGCAAATTATGAGATAAATTGATTTTTGTAAAATTAATTAATGAAATTGATGTCCAATGACTTCTAGAGACTTGTGATAATGTCAAGACATGTTAGAAATAATTTGGTATAAATATGATATTATTTGCTTAACTAATCATAAATTAGGCGTAAAAACGTAATTATATATATAGGTGATAAACTCGATAGTGTGAACCCACTTGCTGATTCAATTTCCATTATTTTTATGAGTTTATAAAAATTTTTATGGAATTAATTAGTGATCATAACTATTTATTATAAATTTTTGTAGTTAAATAGCTTAATGGGGGGATGCTTTTAACAAAACTTGGCTAAAATATGATAAATATTAAAATAAATCCTATACATGTACATATTGACTAGCTTTGATTAGAGTGGGTTTTATCATATTTTATACTATCATATGACCTTGGCTAGGATATATGCATGTTATGGCTAAAAATTACATATATTATTAAGCTATTTTAGGAAACTATTAAAAAATAGTCTATTTACATAATATAGACATAATATGAAAATGCTTGTTATAAGGACATATATGTATAACAGAAACTAAAAATACCCTTTAGAAGTCATTTCTTGAAGTAGAGCCCATATTACATATTGTTGAGTTCTTACGAACCTAAGGATCCTACTTTTACTAAAATTGAATAATCCTAAGTAATATAATCAGTATTTTTATAATATTATGAAAATTTACATACTACGATAACTTTGTCATAATTGAAATATAACTTGATTGATTAAAAATATATTTCGATATGATAAAAAAGAGATATTATAAGTAGCCATACAACTACATATATTATTAATGCTCACTAACTTAATACAACTTATATAATAAAATTATAATAAATACATATTTAAATAAAACTATATTCCATCATATAAGAATAATAATATACTTTAAATATATATATATATACTTATGTATATAACTTCATAATGATATAAAGAGAAGATAAAATTCTAACGTTTTTGTAACTCTTATGAAAACTAAATCTAGGTTGTTGTATACATATAAGGTCTCCTAGTGAGTAGAATGTTGACAGTACAGGCTTATCGTAATGAGCGTCAATATAAGTAAGTTGGGATTGTGGTTTTACCTTTTATTGAGATACTATATCAAAGTATTTGAAGGCTTAAGAGTGCTTTGATTGTGGTTGTAAATTAACTGTTTATATGCATGCTATGTGTGTGATTGGTATTCTACTTGTGACTGGAGTTCAACTTCTTAGCATGCTATCCTGCATGATTTTATAATAATTTTCTATGTTAACTTGTTTAGCCACCTCTAAAAGGAACCAATAGTGATATGACCTCTAACATAACTGAACATGGAAAACAACCTGTTAAGGGAACAATTAGGTGTGTCAGGCCAAATACCGACTCCCTTCGATGAGGATAGCTGAAATGGTCATTTTTCTATCCTTAGTTGAACTAAGTGACAGGTGAGGAAGTTGTAATAAAGGTAGGGCCATGGTTCAAAGGTGGTTACAGGAGTAAGGTATTCTTTATTGTATAAGCTTAGGTTTGGTTAGATTTGAGTCGCGATAAACTCAGTCCTGGTTGGAGAGGATATTATTTCTCTAATCTTATAATGGATCGGGTAACATTATGTGATGTTTCAAGTGATTGATTATATTGCATTTCATTATAATTAATAACCTTGTTTGTGATTGTATAGTACTCTTCTATCTCTATCCTACTTACTAGGCTAGTTGTGCTTATATCTCTATAGACTCTTTTGCAAGTGACGAGTAAGAGTTCAAGATGTATAGATATTACTACACCTAGGTTAATGCGTAGCTGGTCGGGAAAGTGAGGAAAGGATAATCTACTAAATTTAAGTTTTTGGCTTTTCTTTTAGTTTTGAGAAAACTAATTAGGAATCCCTAGGATACCCACTAGTTTCCTATTTGGTTATAAATAGACTTCAAAACTTATGGCTTTTATAAACTCTTATTGTAAATTATAACTCTATATATGAAAATGCTTATATAAGCACTGCTGTTTTGTCGGATAATAGGTTGTCTTGAATAGCTATATCACAGTTTTGATTATTAATAGGTGTCAAACTGGGTGCTTTAAGCTAATTAAGTCGTATACGCCTTGTATGGGTTATATCTACGATAGTAGCTGTGAGGTTAATTTCTATTTTAAATTAATTTACATGGCGGGATTATTACGACTTCTCTTATTTAGAGTGTGATACAATGTTTTTCGATGTTGTGATCTAACCATCACTCAAAATCCTTTGAATGCTTATTGCGGTTGGACTCAAACCCCGTCATTGCCTATTGTATTTAATTGAAGTCATAAGTTACTCTGTGTTGGGTATCTCTCATGAATTTTGATGAAAATAGAAAAAGAAGAATGTTAATGTACTAACAAGTGCACAGGTATTCAGATAGTTTTTCATATTGTTTAAATTATAAATCAAGTTTTATTTAAAGACTTACTTAGAAGGTTGGAATCACTTGGAAATGAAACAAGTCCGAAAAGTATTCAAAGAATATTTTAGAAGCTCATTTAAGAAGAATTAATACAGTATACAGAAAGTTCTTTAGAGATCTTGAAGATAAGTAAATTGAGATATCTTTAGAGAGTTATTCTAACGATTGAACGGGAAGAATGAATTTGAAAAAAATAAAAAGATATCAAATTTGAAGTGAACAAGGCCTAGCTTTACTAGATTGGGTGTATTTGGGAAATACACTTAATTCCGTTTCACTTAAGTTGGAATTAAGATTTACGGGGATTATTTTCATGGGAATTAATTTTTGGAGATAATTAAATAACAAGAAAATATATAAGATTGGATAAGGATGAAGATTTTGAAAACTAAGGGGTATCAAATTCAAAACTCAAGGTTATCTAAAGTTACTAATTAAAGTATATCCAATAAGGAGATATGATCGAGATAAGATCAGATTCAATTTCAAATTCCAAGATTTTCTCTAAATATCTAGGAATTATCTTTGAATGTTGAGATTAAATAAACATAAGGCAAATATAATCTTCAACAATCTAGCTGTTAAAGGACTACTATATCAAAGAAGAGATAATTCAAAATATTGAACACAATTATGAGAAGAAAAAAAAAATTACATATTGATTATGATTATTGCTTACTGTTTGAAAAAGCACAAAACAATTCTTAAATACTACTTCAAAGAGTTGAATTGAAGCTGCATATTCAACAATCTTTATCTCTATTTTCGTGCCAAACTATTTGAGATATATATTGTTGTTCTCAATTTTGTTTTGTAAACATTTTTAGTGTTGTTTGAGAGAAATTTGATTGTATTTTATAGATTTGTAATTAGCTTAGATTGTAGAGAGGTTAGATAAGTAGAGTAGAGAGTTATGAAGGCTAAGTGTAGCAGAAACTTGTAAACTTTTCTTGATTTGTTTTTGACACAAAGGATCAAGTGGAATAGCATTAGTAAGGAAGACTAGGTTCCCAATAGTTGAGCTGGATGATAGCAGTAGGCATAAGATCGAAGCTCTTTAAATCTTGAGCTTGATTTTTTCCTTCCTATCTCTTTTAATTTGAGTTAGTTATTTCTGTGTTGAATTATTATAGACTGTTCATCAAATTAAGTTATTAAGAGAGTTAATTTCAATCTACATCGAAAAAATTTTAAATTTTTTTTAAAGATATCAATTTACCCCTCCTTTTAATATTTTATGCGAGACTAACACTTTAGGTTCCTAGATGTTGGAATTCTGTTATTTTCTATTTTACTTAATAATTATCTTTAACAAACTTTTATTGTTGTATTATAACTAGATATGTATGCAATGTAGTATAGAGTATGTTTATGTGGCTACTACATACTAGGTTTCATGATTACTCCTTTAGAATTCAATATTTCTAGTGTCAATGTATATGATGATGGTTTATTTGATGAGCATAGAGGCAACTTTTATGTTAGGAACTAGGTCAATACTAGTAAGGGTATTTATGACATTAATTTTGTTTACACTGCTGCAACTTATGATGTTGGATTTTGGTACATGGACTTTGTATATCTTGATCAATTATGGATTTTATCTTATATAATCTTTAGTAAAGTGTTTTTTTTCCTCAAACAAAGTTAATGAAAGATTTATGAAAATTAAAATTCTATAAAACTAAAATAATATGGTTTTGTAGCATTAGTAGGCTTTACATATTTTACTTAAATAGGGCACATGATGGGCTGTCATTCGCTTTTAGGTTTCAAGGCATAACAAGATATGTTAGATCTTTTCTAGATCTCTACTTTTACTTCTCTATCTCTTTTGCTCAATAGCAACTAGTTTTCACATGTCTGAATTTATGACATGCTCATTTCATTTGGTTCTTCATTTATCAAACTATCTGTGGTCATTTGCGTGGTTATCGTACTATCCAAAGCTAAATTGCTAATAGATTTCATGATTGTCTCCTAGCAATCTAATATAAAAATGAAGGAGAGTAAAGCTTGTACTTCATCATAAGCTCTAATTTTATGGTAGTAAGTTGATTAATTAGACCTTAAAAGTCACTCAAGTGCTCTATTACCCTAAAATCGTCTCCATATTTCATGTTCACAACTATTCTTATTAAAGGAACCTTATTCAATATGGTTTATCTGTACATGAAGTCTAATTTTCTCTATAAATTGTTCACTTAAGTTGCTTAAGCAATATGACGATATGCACCATTGTTTAGCTATTGATAGATGTAACTAATATTTTTTAATGCATAGTTTTGCAATCATCATTAATTTACAAATTAATAGTTAGGATTGTCTAATACCACTTGATGATGCATATAAATCTTTAAAATACAAAAGATCCTCCATCTTAAATTTTCCATATCGAATAATTTAATGATGTTAATTTTATCATGACACTAGTTAGCTTTTTCATTTTTATCGCATAAACATTACTCAAGCAAACAAGGCTTAAATATTAAACTAAGCTTTGACATAAATTTTTGTGAACTGATGCTTAAATTATTATATTTTTGATTAATCAATTCCCTCATATCATAAAATGGAAGCAATAAAAATAGAAGTAACAGAACACTAATATTGATAGGGAAAACTTAAAATAGAAAGGATCAAAGGATTGTACCAATGAGATATTTCCATTTTAAGAAAAATAGGTTAAAAATATATCTTCCCTTGTACCACTACAGGTTATACAAATACTCAATGCTTGGATAACATAGCTACACAAAACCTAAATTAATTAAAATGAGATTTCTCGAAATTGTTGAATAGAGACCCAAAACTTCGATTTTTTTTTTTCAATTGTCTTTATCTCTTTGATTTTGCACACTTCTCATCTCATTCCCTGTCTCTCTTTATTTAGTTGTAGTGTTCTAGCTTTAATGATCAGTTATTGACCATTATCATTATCTCTCCGATGATTCCTGTTTCAAAATGGCTCTTAGAGTCATGTATATGCAAGGACTAAGGGGCTAGAATTTCACCATCTAACTTAGGCTATTAGGTTATTTCATTTAGTTGATTAAAGCAGGCCTCACATGCATTTTGACCTATATAATAAAATCTAGTATCATCAAGCATTATGCATGTAGAGACTTTTACAATCCCACATCTAACCATTCGATCCATTTCATGCATTTAATAAGTATATTTTAATGATTTGAATGATAAGAGACTAGAAATTAGAAGTTTCTATGAATATTTGATTGTAAAATAAGACGCAAAAGGATGCCTTTTAGAGGTTTTCCTTAAACAAAGCTTCTAGAGAATATAGCCTTTTACCCTCTAATTACTATAATCCTACATTGAGAATGAAAAATGTCATGTAGGAAGCTCTCTACAAAATAGATATATTACATTGAAACAAAGTAAAATGATAATTTAATCTAGAAGATTGATGAAACCTTTTTTTTTGAACTTAGTGGCTTCCTTTAATCTCTCTATAGCTTATCATGAAGTGGTAGATGAAGGACCTAGGATATAATAGCTAGAAATAGGAAGAATAAAGGTACTAAATGCCTTTAAGGGAAAAGAAGTGTAGGAGGATTGTAAATCTAAAGGTGGAAGAAGAGAAAGAGAAGGAAAAGAGATCTAAAGATGGAGAAAGTGTGATGAAATGAGAGAAAGAATGTAGGTGTTGGTATGGTAAAGGTACAGCTAATAACGTAATAGCCTCTTTTGGAGTTCTAAGGAGTTTTTTTACATTTATTTTACAAAGAAAGGAGAGAGTAAATAAAGCTTTGTTAGATGACTCCAACTAAAAAAAAAATAATAAATAAATAAAAGCTTACCACAACAATAAAGTGCTAATGTGAATCCTCTCTATAATTTTCCTTAATTTACAAATTAATAGTTAGGATTGTTTAAATTTTTGCAATGTCATCGTATTTCTTATAATCTTAAGCATTGATTACATGCGGTAACATCTTAAGAGAGAAAATGGAGGGAAATTGAAAAAAGTAAATGTAGAGGATCCATTCTAAGCCCCCCCTTATCCTATAATGGACAAACATGATTCTTAAAATAATTAGAGATGACTCAAACTAGAATTCTAAACTTCAATTGGGAAGAGTTTGATGATTAAGTATACTAAGCCTTTGGTTGAGACCCTTAGTGGCTCAAGCAAACAATAGAAGTCTTATTGAGATTAGATCCTAAAATTTATGACTATCTCTAATATATATGCAAGGAACTTTTTTAATTGTAATTGGGTACTCAAGCAAAGTTTATATAAGTTCAAGATTCATAATTTTTTTTTTGTTCTAACAGAATAAAATGCTATTTTAGACAATTTAGTTGGAAGGATCAAGGAAGAAGATGCTAAGGAGTTGTTACTTCTTGTTCCTATAATAGATATATTAACCTTGTTAAAAAAAATGTTTTGGTGTAAATAATAAGGCCAATTATAAAGAACCTAATAGTACGATTTATAGGTCGTATGCCTTATTTTGTAAATGTGGTCATCTACCATATTTTCTTTATATTCATATAATTCGAAAATAACTTAAAAAAAAGAAAAAAATTGTATTACAACTAAAAAATCATAATCCATATTAGTAACTTAAGTAAGGAGAATATGGCTATTTGATCAAATTTATAGAGCATAACTCCCTTATTACATTGTATATGTGTTAATAAGCTTCAATACAAAGGATAGATCTCCCTTATTACACGAAAGAAGCTAAGGGGTAATTTTATTCGTTAGCTTCAATTAAGTTACAAAATGATAAAAATAAACTACTCTATCTTAATTCATCCAAAAAATAGGGAGGGAAATGGTGAGAGTAAATTAATCATATACTTTTTATATACCTTTTTAAACCTTTTGCCTTAATAGTTTAAGACATTTTGATTATACATGAGTATTGCTAATTTTACCCTATTCTTTTATCATAACATAAGGTTGCTCTTGAAAGAATATTGTAAAAGTCCGACTTTTCTAAAAACCTTCTATATCTAATCTCCTCTTTTAGATTAATTCATTGGTTAGGATTCTTAGTAAAGCAAAAGCTTTTCAATATATGTTAGGGTAAATATTTTGAAAGTTTTGTAATAGATAAATTGCAAAGCCTAACAAATAACAAATTTACCTAACTAGAACAGCTTCCAAGATGTAGTAACTAGAAAATTTAGCTCTCTTCCTATCGCGACTCTTCATAGGAAAAGATTCATCTTGAATGGTGATGATCTGGGTATTTTCCTCCAAATCATTTCTTTCCTTTTTATTCATAATCTATATTATTTTCCTATTGCTCTTTATAGTTTTAGATTTGTTATTGTTTTTATATTAGGTTTTCATATTGTGCCCTTTGGTTGTTATCATCTTGGTTTGTTATATCTATATCTTTCTTTTATCTTTCCATAGATTTATCCATCATTTGTTTATATCTCTTGTAGGTGTTTTTACTCTTTTCTCTAATCTTTTTAGAATGTTCATTTTATGCAGCTTTATCGTTGCTCTTGATCTTTTAGTAAATGAAGGACCCATTCAATCCTAATGATGATAACAACAAAGCCATTGGGATTGTTGAGTTGGAGGCCTCGACAAAAAAGAATTTTTTTGTTTGGCAGGCAGAATTATTGTAGACAAGCCTATGAATATGAATATTGTAGTATCTATTTTAAGGAAAGCTTGGGATAGATTTGGTGTAGTGGAAGTCTTACATTTAAGGAATAATTTGATTCTAACGACATCTAGAGTAGAATCGACCCTTAAAAATATATTAGATCTGGATCTATGATGTGGGGTTCAGTGTTGTCTTGTAGTTATGGAATGATAATAAGAAAATCGATGAGTTATAATTATCAATTGTTAAATTTTGGATTCAAATCCATGGTTTGGCATAAAAAATGACGACTATTCAAAATGCCTTAACGATTGGGAGTAAGGTTGGAAAAGTTATTGAAGCAAAGAATTATTCAATGATAAAATGTAATTTTATACGTATATGAGTTTTGCTTGATATTTCTTCCCTTATTATTGATGGTTGTTGGATTAGGTATCCTGATGGTGGCAAGAGTTAGATTTAGTTTAAATACGAGGTTTTGTCTAATTTCTGCTATGCTGATAGAATTCTAGGATATCTTGAAAATTCATGCCCTTCTAAGAGTAACAAAGGTTTTGTCATAAACATTTGAAGGCTAAAATTCGAGTTTTGGTAGCAAAGAAAGTCGCAAACATTGTACTAATCTCTGGTAGTGATGTTATGGTTATGGATAATGTAGAAGGAGAAGGGAGGGAGATGGATTTAGTTAGGAATGATTCCTTTGTTAAGGAAGGTGAGTTTTCATCAGTTAAGGATAGTCAAAATGAGATATCTCTTGCCATTTCGAGTCAACAAGAGTAGTAGAGTCAAGGAATTCTTTCCCTTAACATTAAAGAAAATTTAAGTAAGAAAAATTAAAATTCTTGTTAGGACCCCAAATTATCTTATATGTTGTTATAAAGCCTTCTGAAGTGTAGTTTGGCAATTTCCCCTTGAGAGTTAAGCCTTTTTAACTTAATGGGCTTCTTAGATGTTTTGAGAAACACCTTAAACACTTCATCCCTAAAAATAGAAGCTTTGAATGGTAAACTCATCTTCGAACCTTCTTCCCAAGATAAACCCTTAGATTCTACTCTCCTATAGGCTCCAATATAGATTAAACACTCACATAGTTGTTCTTCCTCAAATTGTCATAAGGTTTAAGTCCTAAGTGCCATTAATATTAACCTCAACAACCATGCACCTATTAAAGATCCAAAAAAGCAATAAAGCTTCCTTAAATAAGTCTTAACCTCAAGTGCCATTAATATTGACTCTAGTCATTTCGAGTTGAAACTTAAGTGTTTGAATCTCAATCGATTCTACTTAATGACATATTGAGTATTAGTTGCATGCTTTGTTAAGCTAACATATTGATCATAAGTGAATCGAACGAGGATACAGATGTAGAAAATGAATAAGTTTGTGAGGACATTGTTGAAGACTTTGATGATTTGATTTAGATGATGGTATTCGTTGGTGAGGGGTAGCTCCAGTTTGTAGATGAAGCTTAAGGGTTGAGTGGGAGAAATGATTAGAGGCATGGGTTGATCGTAGATGTGGATGCAGTTAGAAGTTCAAAACCCATGTTGTTTCACATGACAAGTGTTGAGGATTAACTCATATCAACTGAGGAGATCACGAACTATGGTAATTGGAGTTTCAGTGATGAATTTAAGGTGGGCATGCAGTTTCAGAAGAAGGAACATTTAGAAAGGGCTGTAAAGATGCATTATGTTTTGAACCATCATGATTTTGTAGTAAAGGAGTTCAATAAGAGAGTTTGGTCTATTAGATATGCTGATTGGGAAAAAGGTTGCAAATGTTAGCTATGAGCATACTAAAAGGGTGTTTTGTGATAACATGGTTTGTAAGCCTACACACGTGCATGAATCCTACTGTTAGCTAGGAGTACGCTTAATTTGATTCAATTACCTCGTCTCACTATATTATTAAGGAAGCACAGGATATACTGTACACATAAAGAGAGTTTGAAAAGCTAAGCGCAAAGAGATTGAACGGGTTTATGGAAAGTGAAAGGAATCATATGGATGCTTCTACATCTATTATATGTTATGTAAGACACCAATTCCGGTACCATGGTTAAGTAGAAATGTCGAGATAGCAACATTGTAGGCTATGTGTTCTTTGATAGAGTGTTACGGGCCTTTTGATTGTATACAAAGCCTTTTTACATCAAAGGTGTGATACCACCACTTACACTTATGGTACCAATTATCTAGCTACGTCTCTTTTGTAAATAGTTAAACTAATTGATTTGCTCTTTTCAGGCCTATCAGTACCATTGATGGTACATTTTTCTATGGGAAGTATAACCATAAGTTACTCATAGCGACTAGACATGATGGTAAAAATCATATCATCCCTTTAGTATTTGCACTGGTCAATGAGGAATGTTAGGATAGTTATGACTGGTTCTTAAAGTGTGTTCTCATGTATGCGATAAAGGACTATACGACCATATGTTTGATCTTCGACCATCGTGTTAGAATATGGTCCTTAGTTGAGAGATAGAATGTAGTGTGGCCAAATAGTTGGCCATAGTGCTAGTGTATCTACTATTGTTGCTAGTAACTTCAATCTCTAGGGTAAGAATAAGGAATGCAAAGAGTTAATTAAAAAAAGCTATGTACTAGTTGAACCGGCAAATTCTGTGCGTATTACAATAAGGCTAAGATGATTAGTCCTCACATTGGAGTATGCTTTAGAAAATTGCATCCAAGGATGTGCACCCTAGAATATGATGATGGAGCTTGATTAAGTCATAGGACTAGAAATTTTGTTGAGAGTTATAATAGTGCATTGATAGACGCTAGGAACTTTCCTGTTGCAACGTTCGTGAAGAAGACCTTTTATAACTGTAACAACTATTTCAATCAATGTAAGATCGAGATATTGAATCAGATGAGCATAGGCAAAGTGTTAACAAAATATGTTGAGAGAATGTTTGATAGGTGGCACAAAATAGCTGATAGCCACCATGTTGTCATTTTCCGCTACAACGAATAGATATTCGAGATTATAACTGCTTTGTGCCCTACCATATATGGTTAAAAGGGGGAAAACAGCCACACCATTACATTGAGGACTCACCAGTATACATATAATAAGTAGCAAACATATAGGATTTCAAGGTCTCATGTAATAGTAATTATAGGGAAAATGATCATGGAATATGCAGTACATGTTGGTCATTGGTACACATGGCAAAATCAACTACATGTGTACGCAAGTTCTTCCATTTCCTACGCCGACAAGTCCAATTGGTCTTCGCTTGATATTCCTATGTAGCACCTAGTTAAAACCGTAGATAAAGTTTAGAAACATGGGAGGCCTTAGGAGAAACAATTCCAAAATGAGATGGACATTCAAGAGAAGCCTTCGGGGTAAACTTATGGACTATAAGATGGGGACGAACATAATAAGAGATGATATCTACAATGAGGCTGCTTATCAACATTGAAAGGATCCACTAGTACACTTTATAGTTTTTACGAACGATCTGCTAATAGTTATCTTTTGTTTGCAATTTTTTTATTCCCTTATATGTTATTCACACTTCTCTTTGGTCTTGTATTGAACAAATCCTTAGCATTTCATTGTAAACATGCAAGTGTAGATGGATCTAGGATCAATTGATAGGTTACTACTTCAGTTGTAGCCATCCTATAGGTTTAAGTTGCTGTAGGGTAGTTAGGTAATGACAAATGAATTGCTTAGTAGCTGTATGTTCATTTGCTATATTTCTTGTAACATGGTTTCTTTTTCCTAAATTGCAGGAGAATTATTAGCTCAAGTGTTGTAAGTTGGAGATGATCTTTAGATGAAGGAATAGGGAGGAGATATTGATAGATCCAACAATGATCCCCTAATTCGAGTAGTTAGGTTTTATTAGTGCAAGGCAAGTGCCCTTCATACAGCTCATCTGGCACTTGATTAGCGCCTTAATGGAGCATTGGAGGGAGGAAACAAATACATTTCACTTCCATATCAGTAAGATAGTGGTTATAAACAAGATATATCTTTACTCATTTGTTTCCCTACCGATGGTAAGGCTATGACAAGCATCACACAGTCAAGTTAGTATGATGTATGCCTTCGCCTATTAAGACTTCGCCCATTCAAGAGCGCTATTAAAGGTGGTTAAGTGGAATTGTCCTAGTTGAAGGACAATTTCAGTAAGTTGCCATAAGATGTAGATGACTTTATAATGCAGTGTACACTCGAGCCTATATCATCAGTTGATTGGAGGAGTGCTTTTCTTAGACAAGTTAAATAATTTAGTACACCTCATATTCTTCTCTCTCCTTTTAGACCTAACTATAGCTAAGTGTTACGCTTGGGATGCGGTATGCTTGGCATGGCTTTATTTCCAGTTGTACATTACTTCATGGATGGATACTAGAGAGATTAGTAGGCCTTTAGTGATACTCCAGGTTTAGGCATGGGAGAACTTTCCACACATCGCCCCTTTATGTCGCTAGATTGTAGCAATGGTAGATGATTAACTAGTGATAAGTCAATGGGAAGCGGACTTTGATGTGATGGAGTTTCCTATGCATGTAGTGGACTAATATAGAGACGCCTTTGACTAACAATGTCTAAAGTAGGTACTTATCTTACAAACTTGAGTACTTTTACATTCTCAAATTGTTAGTTACTACATATTCTGAATCGATGTGTTTTCAGGTGGTCTAAATACCTTACACACATGAAGACATGGCCAAACTAACATGAGTATTATCAGGATAAGAGTGATATTTGACTAGCATGAGGACATGGCCATCCTTAAAGTGTTAGTTAATTCATATTATGAATCGATGCGTTTTCAAGTGGTCGAGATACCCTCATATACGAGGATATGGCTATACTAATATAGTTATTATCGTAATAGTAGTGATATTTGCTTAGCATGGGTCCTAGTTATATACTTCCACATCATCAAATTCTATTATCTAGACCAAATGACTCAACAGTTTTGTGGGATCCAAGAGATCCCTACTTATCTAAACACGTCACAAGTGCTATAAGATATCAAGTTGTGGGGTTGGATGAACATCAACTAGATTATAACCTATGCGGCTTAATTAGAGCAATAGGCAGATAAGTAGAGCAAGATTATTTTAATTCAACTATCACCAGATGTAGCTCTAGTCTATCTACCTTCGTACTAAGCCAATAGGTTACCTATCAATATATCAACAAATCCGAAGCCTCTTAGGTATGCATCCATGCCTACTTCTTACTGTTACTCCTTCAATTGTGTCGTTATATGCTGATTGCACCATTACTTTTTACTTATGAGCGGATTTCATGTATAGGTTGCCTTAAATGTCATATAAGGATATTATAGCCAAGTAGTTGGGCCTGAACGACATCATCTAATAGCTTAAGGGTATACATTTAGGCAACCTACTTGCCTAGTCTGGATATTAAGCATAAAGACTCCCCACTAGATGAGCCATATCACAAAGGGCGACGTTGAGGCCATGGATGTGGATGGAGTAGTGGCTGAGGATGTAAACAGGTCGATTTGGAGATTCAAGACAATTAGTCCCCTTCGCACTACTCGCCCCCCGCATCTCTTACAACACTTCCTTTCCAATTTCGCGCATCGTCTGAAGAGGCCGCTAGTAGTTAGATTCAAACTCCCGTTGCTCCATCAAGAGATGGCTTGGAGATCATGATACAGACATGGGCGAGGGAGTCATGCAGGTTGACCCTACTCCGGTTCTTATGCACTATACCCCTTTTGGTGCCTTCTTAAGGAATGGATCACAAACACAGTTGGATGCAAGTCAGATGGTGTAGCCTTACCTTGATATAGATACATTGGAGACGTGTACCAACGCATGTAGACGACATAAGTAATAGTAGATTTTGATTATTTGTAGTTATTGAACATTTTGATTGTGTATACACCCTATTTCTGCCCAATTTTATTTGTATTGTTATTTTGAAAATTTTAGAATGAGGTAAGGGGTCCTAACATAGGAAAAAATAGGAAAAAGTAGAAAATTCAGAAAAATATAAAAAAAATAGAAAATTTTAGAAAAATACCAAAAAAAAAAGAATTTAGGATTCATGCTTTAATTATTTTTATTTTCATTTTTTATTAAAGAAAAAAAGGAAAGGGGAAATAAGAAATAGAACGGGATTTTTTAAAAATAGCTTTAGTATTTTTTTTTGGCTTTAATTAAATAAAGGAAAATTTGGGCCTAAGCTTATATTTAAATATAGCCCAAGCTAGCCTAGTTCATATAAATAATTTGATTGCATATATGGACAAGGTATAGGTGAACGACCTAACAGTAATACACGTGCACAAATACAAAGGAGACCTGGGTTTGAATCCTAATAAAGGCACAAAGTGCCTTTTGTTTTTGTAAGACCATAGTTGCCACGTGTCAGTATGTTACTAGGCTACGAGTTTATCGTTAACATTAGCACAACCTGGATGGACCGATGAGACAACATGGCGCCATGTTAACACCCCTACATTGCACATGATACGTCATTCGAAATTGCTATGTCATTAGCAATGACACGTCATTCGAAGCTGCTATGTCATTAGCCATGTGTCATTTCAAGACAGGTGGCATGATGCCATTCGACCCCACAGCTGAACTGGTGTAACGTTAAGGCTACGTTAGTAGCTCTTTCCCTTTTCCTAATTTTCCTCATAAATTTTTCACTTTCTCTCACTAGTTAGCCTACTTCTACATCAATTTCAAGCCCCTTTAAGTTGCAATTTCTCCAAATTACTGGCAAAATTGCAATCTAGGCATGTCCTAGTTTCGATTTTGCTTAAAATCCTATCTACATTTATGATCATTTACATTTGAAATTGGATTGAAAAATTGAAAAAAAAATTCGGGTCAAAGTTCATTAATGCCATTTAATTGGATTTTCGAGTCTTTCCTAGCTTAACTAGTGATATATTAGTATAAAAGAGAGCTTCTACCTTCCAATCACACATGATTCTCTTACTCCTAATCTCTTAAACACACTTACGACGTCTCTCTCTCTCTCTCTATCGTGACCTTACCCTCTTTCTCTAGAAATTGTTCAAGCTTGAGACCTTTTGAGCAAAACCACTGCCATGAGCATACTCCCTACAATCCTAGCTTTCAACCCATACCACTCACGAAGCTCATTATGCCTCCTAACCATCGCAACCAATACCCCATCGCCAAACCTTTGCCTACCACAAGCTTTACTTCGAACCACTATCTCCACCAGTTTTTGACTGAAATTAACACTACAACTGAGCTCATGGCATCTAAGAACATAGAACCTAACACTCATTCAACACCTAGCAAACACCAAGATATGGCCACCAAACCCCCATTTATCAATTAAAATCGCATGAAAATTCCCTTACTTGTTCAAAAAACCACTTGAAACCACCACTATCGTGCCCTCCAACGCTACTGCTTCCTTCTCCAACGTAGTTGGGTCGTTTGATCCGAATTTGACCTAGATTTAACCCGAGACCCAACTTTGCTCCAGCTATCCGACTCGCATGCTCTCTTGGGCTAACCTTGTTTCCATTTTAGCTCTTTTATGTATGTATGTATTATTTTATTTACTTATTCTTATAAATTGTAATTGTATTGTAACTAAAAAAAGAAGAAGAAATGAAAAAAAAAAAGAGAAAAGAAAAGAAAAAAAAAAAGAAAAAATAAGAAGAAGAAGAGCTTAGTTTATTTTTATTTTTTTAGTTATTACATAAATAAATATACACCAAAATAAATAAACAAAAAAATAAAAATCATTTTATCACTTCAAAAATCAATTTTCAAAATAATAAAAATAGAATGATCCATTTTCCAAATTAGGACCTCTTTTAGAACTTTTCAAAATAAAAATAAAATAAGTTGTGACCCTCTTTTAGAAAGTTTTCCTTAAATAATCAAATTGACTTAAAACATGAACCCAACTTTTTTTTCGAAATTAAAACGTAACCAACTCGCTAAGGTTTTCGGAAAAGAACTAGATATGTTTGATTTCAAATAGTAGGTACATAGGTAATTCTGAGACAATGTAAAAAACAAAAAAAATTAAATCTTTTTCCCATTTAGTTTAATTTATTCAATTTAGTAAAATAAACTCTAATCTGTTAACTAGTGATTGAATTTCATTTTAAAGGGTAATTTTGAAAGTTGAATCTAAATTCAGAGAGTTAATAGTGGTGCCCGTAAGAATCTAAAAGAGTAGATCTCGAACTCAATCTTTTGGTTTTCAAAACCATTTTTAGAAATTAGTTTTTCAAGTGGATTAATGGTTATGTTAAATTGATCCACTTAATCAATTTAACTTAATAATCTTTTTCTCAACTTTCATAGGGCGGTTACTTTAAAGAATTTTCAAAATACATTTAAAAGCTGAGTTTTTCTTAACTTCTAATCAAAGGTTAGTATTAAACAGATTAGGGTTTAATACTAATCGGGTTAAGGAATTTTTTTTTAAAAAAAATTGAAAAAAAATCAAGTTTGATAACTTGGCAACTCCACTAGGGATTTGTCGAAGGCTAGCCACTTAAAAAACTTTCCTAAGTTAAATTTGCTTTTCAAAATACCAATATTATTTAGTTATTTATTCATTCTATGTAATATACTTGTTTTAAATTGCTGTATTCACTTTGCATGCAATATACTTAGGATATGAGAGGTCATTTATTGCGTCAAGAATGCAAGGTAGATATAGTTAAACCTAAGCCGTCTTACGACCCTAGAAGGGGGGCCCATTATGTAGACTCCTAAGTATAGTGGGGAAATCACTACTCGAGGTTGATTAGGTCACCCTACTTAAGCTTTGATGTAATCAATGGACTGCTTTCCTAAAAGTGTGTGAGATTATAAAGCTTAAGTACCTTTAGAACCCATCTTAATTGTATTCATAAACCCTTTTCCTAAAATTGGCAAATTGACACGATATATAGAAAATGGTTAGGTCATTTCTTATACTGGCCCTTTTTAAAAAGGCCTATATTCATGAGCCTCTAGAGCTTAAGGGAATACTTGAAAGATGGTTTTAATTTTTCAATCCAGGTTAACAGAAAGTCATTGAAGATAAGATTAAACCTATCCTCTCATTGCTTAAAGTTTAGACTAATGTTATCATGGTACGAGCTTTGGTCTACTTCTGAGACCCTAGGAGACAATCTTTTTGTTTTGGCCTATGCCGATTGAGCCTAATCGTAGAAAAATACTCCTATATGTTAGGAGTCCCCTTTGTTGGAAATCGAAGATATGTTCCAAACATCATAACTAGCTCTACAAAGATTTTCAATAAACTATTAGGCCTTTGTGAATTTGAAATATGTAAAATATAGGCAGATCCCTACAAGAGAATCATTAGGGTGGATGATCTTCTTACTTGGTTCATGACCTCGTCTAACTGCAACTAGAACCTCTTTTGTCATAGCTTTAAAGGTTAGCAGTAACATAGAATCAACACCTATATCTTGGTAGCATTTGGGACTGTTTTATTTCCTAATGGGGTATTTTACATACATTACAAGGTTGCAAAGCTAGTGATCTAATTTTTAGAAGGGAAGTCTTACATCCCAATACTGCTAGCAGCATAAGCTATATCACTCAGTTGTCTCCAAGAGGAAAAGAATGAAGACTTGAAGACCAATATGGCCTTACTTGTGGTTTAGTTTATTAGCCATACTTAGAGCCATAAACTTAACTTCCTTCATAAGAAAGACATTTAGAAGATGAATCCCATCGATGTGTTTTCTACTGTCATTGAACACCCCAAAGATATTGCTACCTATTACTAGGTCAGAGCTTTCCAAAAGTTCCATACGGAAGATATCTTCCAAGTTGCTAGATGAACCAAGGTAGCTGAGTTGCAGAAGAGGAAAAAGATTGAAGAAAAGACAAGACACCATAAGAAAAAGAGGATCTAGACTTTAAGGATTATTTGTAATAAATTTTTAAACAATGTAATGGAAATTTCAATGATGCAATGAAAATATTTTTCTTGCTACATCATAATCAGTTTGCTAGCTCCCCTCTCTACATCTGTATGCCATCATATTGCATTTTTTATTTCTCTTTACCCATAAATATTCATTAGTTAATAACTTTGTGAAGGAAAAAATAAAAAGGATTTTTTTTTTAGTAACATCATAAGAGTTATGTCCTTAGGTTTCCAAATATAAATATTTGATTTCTTTACAAGCCCTTTTCTTAATGCCTTCCACTTTAACTCTTTCCAGTCTTTTCTCACTTATACATCCTTAAGATTATATTTCTTATGGGTCACTTTTTAAATACCTACAAGTTGTCAGTGATTGATTGAAAATATTTAGGCTCTTAATCCCTTAAAAATGTTTTTGTACTCCTTTCTCACAACTTGTAAATAAGCCTTATCCTCGTATTTCACTTTTTAAATAAGTCCTTTTCTCTCTTTTAAAAAGAAAAGTATTTTTTTTTTCAAAAAATAAAATAAAATTAGGAAGCTGTTAATAGTGGGAAAAATAACTAAACAGATGAATTTTTTAGTTGACAACATCGTTCTACTCAGAACCATAATGTCATCAAATGAACACTTGGAAGCACGATAAGGGAAATCTATTGAAACACCTCTTCTTGAAGAGAATATCAATCTAGCTTTCCGACCTAAGACTTATTCTTTCCTGGTTAACCCAAAGCCAAATCAAGAAAGTATCAAAGACTTGGAAAGGAAGCTAACTCAACAGATAATTGTAAAGATGAGAGCACTTGGGAATGATAATCGATTTAAGTAGGCTGAGATCACTGACTTTTCTTCGTATGATGTTAAGGCCTACCTAGATAAATTCAAAGTACTAAAGTTTGAGAAGTATGATGGGACCAGATGCGCAAAGCTACATACTTAATTATACGTTAATAAGATAGGTAGATATGTTCAAAATAGTCAACTCGTGGTACAAACTTTCCAAGATAGTCTGACAAGGCTTGCATTAACCTGGTATGCCTAACTTGATCTAAACCCGTTCAATACTTGGGAGAAATTAGTTTAAGCATTCTATGAGCAGTATAAGTTCAACATTGAGACAGCTACTTCGATTTGGCACTTGCGCATAATGAGAAAGAAGAAAAATGAGTCATTTAAGGAATATGCCTAAAGACGGAGGGGCATTGTAGCTAGAAACATTTCTTCTCTCCTTGAAAAAGAATTAATATATGCCTTTGTTGACTCATTGGAGGAACCATATTATGGGCACTTGTTAGGAAATACGATGGTCAGTTTTGTGAATTTTGTACTTACTATAAGCTGAATTGAAGAAGCCATAACAATAGGGAGGTTGATAGGAAAAAGACCAACCCCATTCGATTCAGGGGGCACATATAAATACTATAATGTCAAAACCTACACTAAGTAGAAAAGGCCAAAAAATATCTAGAAGAAAGTTCACTCAAATCCTTACCTCATTATCTTAAGTCTTTTATCAACTAAGAAAAGAAGACTTATTACAACAGAAAGCCCCAATGCTAGGATTTAAGCTAAGGAAATACAACCCGAATGCACACGATGAATATCATATGGGTTAGTAGGGGCATTCTATTGACAATTGTTGGGAATTGAAAAATAGAGTTCAAGACCCAATAGACGCAAGGGCAATCTAGTTGTACTCAATTGAAGGATAAGGTCAAATTTTGCAATGTTTGTAAGAGACAAGTAACTCAAATAAAGTGCTTTGTTTGCATTTCTCCTATTTTAAGATATCTCATTAATTAAAAAGGTTTAGAATGAAGAAAGGTAAGACCAACCCCAAACACCAACCTTGAGATGCTTTGAGAGTCGAGTGACATCGTATTAGATTCATTCCTTAAAGGAAGTCTATCTTGCATTTAATGTACAAATTAAAATGAAAATAGGCATTCTTTTCAATGTCCCAAACAAAAATCCTTAGTCAGCCTCGTTGAACCATTTATTGGAGTATTTTTAAAATTAAACCCTATCAAGAACTACACCATAATGGGGCAAATAGGAGATTAGGAATATCTATCAGAACAAAAGGTTAAAATTAATCTGTGCTTGCTTTAGTTGCATCAATTTAAGAGTAATTGTTACCATTGATAACTAATTTCCTATAAGATAAAGAAAGGCATCCATTCTAAACAATAAACATAAACCACATATACTTTAAGCTGCAAGCCAAAAGAAGGAGTAATCACCTTATCTTAAATGAAAAAGAAAAAAAAAAGAGAGAAGAAGGAAAAATAAGGAAAAGAAAAGGGGCAAGAAGAAATTTGAGAAAATGAAGGGACAAGGTGATCAAGTCACAAAGACTTAAGAAGATTAGGGATAAGTAACTCAAAAAGCCTATTCCTCAAGTAGAGACCCTAACTCAATTGAGATGATTAAAACTAAAAAGCCAGGACAAATATCAAAGTTTCCCACCAAAACTCATGATCCCTTTAGAAATTGCAACTGACACATGGCTTATGCCCTACCCACAATTTTGCCTACCGATAATTCCACCCATCCTAAAAGCCTTTTTATTTTAAAGGAAATAACTTATCTTTGGTAAAGATTACATTTGAAACTGGGGTAAGCACAATTTTAGTTTTACCTATAAGGTTCTTGACTTGTAAACTTAGGTTGAAGAGAGATTCTTTTATAAAAAGCCATTCCATTAATATTCATCTTGAAACCGAGGACCAAAAGCCTTTATTATATTACAGTCCAAAAAAGACATAACAGATTGATTAAAAGTGTATCGCTTATAAGATGGCTCATAATTTTTGGAATTGAAGTCAAGAGAGAGGAATTTAAGTGTAAGGAAGTCCTTTTAGACCACTAATCTTTGATGAGATATCTTTTGATTAAGAAGAAATTTGAAGAAGTTGTGCTTAATAACATAGATAGTTATTTGCCCTTGAAAGAAAGAAGGGGTTATCTTAGACAAAGGTGGCCTAAAAGATCAAGTTGTTATGTTGTTGAAAAGCCTAGACACTACTTAGAGAATCCAAACCTGTTAGCAAGACAAAAAGTTGAAATAAATTCCATTCTCTCTCATTTCAGTCCTTTCTGTATCACCCTAGTGGTCTAGGTTTTCAACAATTCAAAAGTCATCTTCTTCTCTAGAGTCAACCTTAGTGGTAAGCTTCTGTCATTCAAATATGATTACCTTAACAACTATTGTTTTCAAAGGAGTTCACTTCCTTTCATCTAAAGTTCAAGGATCTACTCCCACGTAAAAATTGCTCCCAAGTAGGCCTTTGAGGCCGGAATCATCCTCTTTAACATGACTGCCCTCATAGCTGATGTCATCCACTTTTCTTTCTATCAAGGGACTATATCCTTAATGTCTGCCCTTTCTTATATAATTGTCAATCAACAAATCTTTTTTTTTTTTTCAAATCTCCTAAGAAAGTTTACATAAGCTCTTTTTGCTTTGATCCCCATGGATCGTTTGCTCTTTAGAGTACTGTCCATGAAATAAAAATGTTAGTGATCGTATGCTCTTGGAGCGTTATCTTGACCTAACTTAAAACCCATGGATCACATGCTCTTAGAGTGTTATCTTGACCTAAGTTAAAACCCTGGATCGCATACACTTGCAACATTATCTTGATCTAAGTAACTCAACTTAGGTTAAAACCCTTGGATTGCATGCTCTTGGTGCGCTATCTTGACCCAAGTTAAAACCTTTGGATAGCATACTCTCGGAGTGCTATCATGACGCAAGTTAAAACCTTCAAATTGCATACTCTCAAAGTGCTATCCTGACCTAAGTCAAAACCTTTGGATCGCATGCTCTTAGAGCACTATCCTAACTTGAAGACTTTGGATCGCATGCTCTCGGGGCGTTATCTTATTTCTTTTCACTCTAAAATTCTCATTGCACTTGAAGTATGCCTACCTAGTATAAGCCTACTCTTAGAGCGCATTAGGTCTTCTTATCTTAATTCAGCCTTAAGATATAAACTTGCCTAGGTTAGTTAGCTCATAGGGGCATAGCTAAGCTTTCAATTTCTTTTTAAGGTTCTTGCTAATCTACAGGGGCATTACCCTCTTTCAATATCTTTTGTGTCTTAGTTGGCTCTTAGAGCGCCTTCTCTTTATTTCACCTTTCATCGTTCGCCAAATCCCTAATAGATCAAGCCTATGATAGCTAGTTAATTGTAGTGCTTTTTAGGACAAATCTATTCTCAGGGTAAAAATAGTATCTCTTTTATCTTTGTGGTAAAGTTTTACTCAAACATCACCACAAAAAGGTATAGTTATAGATATTTTATTTTTGTACTATTTTATTTGTATTTTTATTTTGAAAATTTTAGAATAGGGTAAGGGGTTTTAACTTAGGAAAAAATATAAAATTTAGAAAAATACAAAAAATAGAAAATTTTAGAAAAATATAAAAAACAAAGGAATTTAAGATTCATGTTTTAAGTATTTTTATTTTCATTTTTTATTAAAGAAAAAAAAGAAACGGGAAATAGAAAATATAATAAGATTTTTTTAAAATAGCTTTAGTATTTTTTTTTGTCTTATTTAAATAAAAGGAATTTTAAGCTTGAGCTTAGATTTAAATTTAGCCTAAGCTAGCTTAGTCCATATATACAATTTGATTTCGTATATAGATAAGACATAAGCCAACGGTCTGATGGTAATATACATGCACAAACATAAAGGAGACTTGGGTTTGAATCTTACCAAAGGCACAAAGTGCCTTTTGTTTTTTATAAGACCACAGCTACTACATGTCAACATGTCATTAGGCCATGTGTCTGTTGCTGACACGTGGCATGACTTAGATAGACCAGGAGATATACGTCATCTGTTATCGCTACATCATCAGCTACGTGTTATTTCAACACACATAGCATGATGCCATTTGACCCCATAGCTTACATGGTGTCACGTTAGTAGCTATTTTCCTCTCTTTCTTTCTCTTTCTATTCCTTTCCTTAATTTTCTCCATAAATTTTGCACTTTCTCTTACTGGTCAGCTTACTTCTACATCAATTTTAATCCTCTTTAAGCTGCAATTTCATCAAATTCATGGCGAAATTGCAAACTAGGCATGTCCTAGTTTCGATTTTGGTCAAAATCCTGTCTACATTCATCATCGTTCACATTTGAAATTAGATTGATAAACTGAAAAAAATTTTCAAGTTACAGTTCATTAATGCCATTTAATTGGATTTTTGAGTTTATCCTAGCTTAACTAATGATATATTAGTATAAAAGAGAGCTTCTGCATCCGAATCACACACGATTCTCTCACTCCAAATCTCTCAAACACATTCACGATCTCTCTCTCTCTTTACTATGACCCTACCCCCTCTCTTTAGAAATTATTCGAGTTTGAGACCTTTCGAGCAAAGCCACTACTACAAGCATGCTCTTTACACTCCTAGCTTTTGGCCCATACCACTTATGAAGCTTGTCGTACCTCTTAGCCATTGTAGCCAACACTCCATCACCAAACTTTCACCTACCATAAGCTCCACTTTGAACCACCACCTCCACTAGTTTTTTACCAAAATTAACACTACAGTTGAGCTCATGGCATCTAAGAACATAGAACCCAACACTCATTCAACACTTAGCAACCACTACGGGGATTGGTCACCGCTATTACCTATGGTTAACTTTTGAAAAACCACCAAAAGGCCAGCAAACACCAAGACACGGCCCACCAACGCCCCCCCCCCCCCCCCCCCCCGTCCCCTCATTTTTCAATTAAAATTGCATGAAAATGCTCTTGCTCATTCGAAAAACCACCTAAAACCACCACCATCGTGCCCTATAACTCTAAGACTAATTGCCATTTTATCTCTAGCCACTACTATGAGGAGCAACCGCCACCTCATCCGCAGTTATATTTTGAAAACACTGAAAACCACTACCATTTGTGGCGGCACTGTTTCTAAACCCTCATTCTCTAATGCAAAATGCATGAGATTGGTGTTTCCTGCTTGAAAAATCCCCTCCAATTACCTGTGTTGACCCATTTCAACCGCTTTCTTCTTCCTCCAGCACCGGTCACGTACATTGTACGTGTGACCTGGTCCCTAACTCGAATTTGATTTGACTTCACCCAACTGACTTGCATATCCTGTTAGTTGGTCTGGCCTTGTCTTTGTTTCTCCTTTTTTTATATTATATTATATTTATTATTTACTTATTTCATGTAAATGTATAAAAAAAATAAGAAGAAAAAAAGAAGGAAACATAGGGAAGCTTAGTTTTTTTTTTCTTTTTTATTTTATTTATCTATTTTCCTTCTTTGATTAAAATAAAAACAAAAAATAAACAAATAAACAATGATAAAAATGAGTAAAAAAGTGTTTTATCCCTTAGAAAATGTTTTCAAAAAATGAAATTCGTTAATAAATCCTTTTTCAAAACTAGGGTTGTTTTAGAATAAAATAAAGAAGAACAAGTTAGAACCATTTTCTTAGAACTTTTCATGAATAAAATTAAATGGATAGAAAACATAAAATTGACAAGTTTTCAAAATTAAAATCAATAAACAAATTAAATTTTTTTTTAATGAACCATGGAAAGTCTGATCTTTACTAGAGAGTACATAGGTATCTATGGGGTTACTTAAAATAGAGAAATCATCTTATTTTCCCTTTTGTAAATAATTTCAACTTGTTATTTTTGTGCAAATAGAATTAGTTTATTGTAAATTTAGAATTAGTTTAAAAAGGGTAATTTGAAAATAAATTTAAATTCAAAAAGTTGAAGATGGTACCTGTTAAGGGTTTAATAAGTTAGCCTTTAAATTCAAATATCTGGTTTTCATAAACCATTTTAAAAAATTGGTTTTTTTTTTTTTTTAGTAAACCAGTGGCTAAGTTAAATTGATCCATCCAATTGATTTAACCTAACCTATTTTTCTTCCCAATCCCGGTTAGGTGGTGGCTTTAAACTTTTCAAAACAAAAAAGAACTAAGTTTTCTTTAATTCTTAGTTGAGGGATTATATTGAATAAGTATAGGGTTCAATATAAATCGGATTAAAGAAAATAATAATAAAAACTAGAAAAAAATCAGGCACAACAATGCCATAGTCTAATGAGAGGGTTTCTACTAAGGAGCTTGAAGGTAGAGATAATTAAGGTTTCATGATAGTTAAGAAGGCACAGTAGAAGCTACTATACTTATGTTCTTTTGTTTCTAAGATTAAGTCTTTTGTTTTAGAAAACTACGGATTTTAAATAACATAACGAGTAATAGGGCTACGGTCCATAGGCCATTAGCCAAGCCCAAGCCTAGTACTATTCTAGTATTTTCTTTGCATATTCTATCACATAGATGTAAGTACACGTATTAGCATGACACACTATTTGACAAATATTAGTAACTACCTAAGGGGCAAATCTTTATACGTATCATTATGCATAAAAATGCAAAAATACATTCTTCTTCCCTTAATTCTGCTTGTCTATTGATTTCTCCTTGGATTTGCATTCAAATCCAGTTCCTTACAATTACCATTCACTAAGTGGTATAAGAGCTTCTTGGTGAATTACATGCCTCATACTAGAAAATGGGAAAAAATGGAAGAACTCATTCGTAGTTTGTTTAAAGAGCAAGAAGAAAAGCAGCAGTAGAAGTAAGATAGCTAGGTTAAGCTCTTTACAAACACATTTAATAAGTAGCAAACATAGTTGGACGAGCAAAATGCCACCATACAAGCAATGCAGTAGCAACTGAGTGAGCCTAAGGAACCATTAGCTGAACAATTAAGTAACTAAAAAAGGAAGACCATGGCAACTAAGACTACGATTGCAACTGGTACATTACTTGACCCAACCATGACAGTAACCAATACTATTGATTACCAGGTGCTTATACAGTCTAATAGAGTTGATTTCCTAACTTTTAAGGGTGAGGTTTTTAAGACATCGTTATTTCAAGTGAAGCAATTCTTTGAAATTGACTTTGCATTAGATGCTTTCAAAGTAAAAATAGCTGTTATACATTTTGAAGATAAGGCTTCTCGATGGTACCATTCCTATACCAGTACATGACAAAGGGAGATTGTCATTACCTGGTAGGAGTTGATTGGAGCCTTGAGCTTATGGTTTAGTGATAGTGCTTTAGATGACCCCATAGGTGATTTGAAGAAACTCTATCAACAGGGCTCCTTAGTTGAATATATGGAAGATTTTGAGTTCCTAATTAACTATCTCAATCTTATTGAACCCTATCAAATCAGCTTACTTCTAGTAAGACTTAAACCCAAGCTTTAGTACCTAATACATATGTTCCAACTACACACCTTATAACAAGACTATACACTTGCAAGGCTGTATGCAACTACACTAGAAACTACACAGACACTGACCAAAAGAACCTGTAATACCTTCCCCTCCCAAGCTTAGACCTATATAAAATACTATACATACAAACCAAATCTGACCCCAAAACCCTATGCTAACCAGCTATTACCCTATAAACCACAACCCTAGTTGTTACTCACACCCCCATAGACATATAAAACCTAACCACTTACACTTAAGCCTAAGCCCATACATAAGATAACTCTTGAGGAACTCGAAGAGAAAAGAAGGAAGAAAGAATGCTTCAAGTGTATGAACCTTTTGGGCTAGGGCATAGGTGTAAAAACAAAACACTCAACATGATAATTGTTGAGTCTGAAGAGGAGAAGCCCTTTGTTGAGGTTATTGATGAAGGAAACATAAAGGAATTGGAAGGCGAAATGTCTAAATTAGCATTGTGCTCATTACAGCAACTTAGAATGAATGTGGAGGGTCTTATGTGACTTAAGGGATGTGTTAAAAACCAAAGAATTAGTGTATTAGTGGACATTAGTAGCTTACTCAATTTTGTTGATAGCTAAATGATTAAAGGAATGATGTTTGACTTGTAGCCTATCACTTTACTTAGTGTGAAGTTATTCACCACATTAAAGGTAATCAACTTCTCAAACTTTTACCATTCGATGCTGCTTTATATGTTCAATATTGGGTAGTGAATTGTGTTATGATTTGAGTTGACAATGACAAGTAAGTATAACTATAACCTGAAATGACTGACTTAATTGATGAATATCATGATACATTTGAAACCTTAAGTTCTTTACCCCCAAGCTGTGGGATTGAGCATTGTATACACTTGAACAAAAACTTCAAACTTGTGAACCTCAAACCTTATAGACACTTCATTGCCTAAAAAACAATATTGGAAGAGATGATCAAGGGGCTTTTGAATAGTGGAGTTATACGTTAGAGCTACAATCCATTTGCTTATCTAGTGGTCCTAGTTAAAAAGAAAGACCATATAAGGAAAATGTGCATTGATTATAGAGAATTAAACAAGAATACTATTAAGGACAATAGTAGAGGATCTACTTGATGAACTACATGGAGCCACCTATTTTAGCAAACTTGATCAGAGAGCAGGCTACAACCATATTTTAATGCACCTCAAAGATGTGTTCAAAACAGCTTTTCGCACTTATGACGAACATTATGAATTCCTAGTCATGTGGGTTGACTGATGCCCCTTCTACTTTTCAAGGGTTAATGAATCGCATTTTCAAGCCACTCTTAAGGAAGTTGTGTTAGTCTTTTTTGACGATATATTAGTTCATAACAATACTTTGCCTGATCATAAAGAGCACCGGCAGGTTATCTTTGATATTTTGAGAAGAGAAAAGTTGTTTCTAAACAAAGCAAATGTGTTTTTGGAGTTGTAAAAATTGAGAATTTGGGCTACGTAATTATTAGAGATAGGGTAGTGATATGAGGCAAGCGCACCTATCAGTTTTAATATAGCAGATGTGAGTCCGAGTCGATCCCTCAGAGATTTTGAGTACTAATATTAACTTTAGCTTTATTATCAAACCGAAAAATTGTGAAAGTTTGAATTAATTAAAAATAATGAAATTAACAACTAAACTACTTATGAGACTTAATTACGCAAATTAGAAAGCAATAAATTACGAACGACTTCAAGTATGCAATAATGTATTTAGGAATTATTTCCCCTAGTGTTTAACATGTAACCTTTTTAAAATATATCCAATTCAATTTCTATTATTCTTGACCGGAGGGATTTACAATTAAAGCTAATATCTTTCTCAAGCATATTAACCCTAATTCTAAATTATTTACTGGAATCTCTTCACTGAGTAATATAATTTAGAATTGCATTAGCGTATAATGAATTCCCATGCAAACGATCAACTTTCCAAAAGAAACATGTATCTTATCTCTAAGTATACATGTAATTCTCTTCAATTATGCCTAGATCTAATTAACCCTAATCCTAAATTATTTACCGAAATCTCTTCACTGAGTAATATAATTTAGAATTGCATTAGCGTGTAATGAATTCCCATGCAAACAATCAACTTTCCGAAAGAAATATGTATCTTATCTCTAAGTATACATGTAATTCTCTTCAATTAAGCCTAGATCTAATTACACATGCAATTTCTCAATTAACATGCATAATATCATATATTGACACTCTAAAATTATCAAACAATAATTAACGACATAATTAAATCAAGAAAAGATAGAAACTTTATTGAAATTATAATTCAATCCAAGGGTTACATGAAACCCTAGGTTCCATAATCCTAAATACTCTAATTCTAAGCTATCATAACGAATCTAAAAACGAGTTTCATCAGTAATATAAAATAAAACATGGAAACCCCTTTTTCTTGATGTTGTTTCGCTCTTTCTTGATGTTGTTTCGCTCTTTCTTGATGTTGTTTCGCTCTTTCTTGATGTTGTTCCGCTCTTTCTTGATGTTGTTCCTTAAGTCTCTTTCTCGATGTTGTTCCTTAAGTCTCTCTCTCTTCTCTTGCGTCTCTCCGTTTCTGTAATGTCTCTCCTGTCTTTTTCTTTTGAAACCCTAATATATCCTTTTATATGTGTATTACAAAAATTCTGTTTTCGTCACCAAACATGGCTTGGGACACGGCCGTGTCCCCAAGTTGCGTAACTTTTTGCACTTAGGCAAATTTTCTGCACAACTTCAAAACTTCATAACTTTTTCGTTTGAACTCGGAATTGAGTGAAACTTGATTCCTTTTCTTCGTTTTCGAGCCTAGAACGCGTTTAAACCCTGAAATCAACATTTTACTCAATTAAGTATCAATTTCTTTAATGAAAACAAAAAATGTAGGGGAAATACTATAAAATCACCATATGAAATATGTTTAAAATTAGAGTTATCAAATTTCCCCACACTTGAGCATTTGCATGTCCTCAAGCAAATAAATCAAAACAAAACTTTCGGGACAAGAAACGCTAAAGAAAATTTATCACTATTTAGGAAACCCGTGAACGAATGCACTTGACCCTTAGAATAGCAAGAAAATTATTCTCAATCAACTTGCAATAATAAAGTCAACCAATTTCATCTGACCATATTCGAATGCTCCAACAATACTTAATACTAGAGTTCACTAGTGAATTTATGAAAATCAAAGTTTACCCAAGACATTTAACTAAGGATTCTTAAACTAAAAATTTGATTTAACATCTCGCCAACCGAGAAAGAGTCATAAAAATTTTGTCCATTTGACTAAAGTGTATATAATTCTCTCTTCCATATCACCAAGCACCATATTCTAAAACAAACACATTTTACATCCACTCTTCCTCTGATTATCTCCCTAGTTCATGCTTTTATTGAGAGGTCTTTTTAAATTTACCTTATTTAAGCACAATTGTGTTGGTAGCGGGAAAGAATCTCGCTTTTCTGACGGACCAAGACCGATCCATACCAACTTATTCCTTATATTGATAGCGGGAAAGAACCTTGCTCTTCTGACGGACCAAGGCTGATCCATATCAATTTTTTTTTTTCATTTGAATTGGCATTGGGACTCAATCTCGCTCTTCTGACGGACCAAGACGAATCCTTACCAATTTTTTCTATTCTTACACTTGTTATTACTTTTTACCTCCAATCATTGTGATTTTTTAGGGGTTTCTCAAAAGAAGAATTTCATTTGTTTATTTGCTAAAAATTATAGGACTCTTAAAAATTTCTAAGAGAAAAGTATACATAAAAGTAAATTTTAGAAATAACCATGATTAACTCTCAACTAGTGATGTACCTTCAATCTTAAGTCTTAAAATCCTAAGCTAAATAACTTATAACATTTCCTTCCAAAAATTTGACTAATCAATTCTAGTAAAGTATAATAAGATCAATAATAATCAAGATGAAACAGTTAATTTAGCTTAATACCAGTTAATCACCTATTGCAAGTTAACTTAAAAATTAATTGGGTCAAATGTGAATAATTGGTCTCCTAAACAGTAATAAATTCATATATATCCCTTCCCCACACTTAATAATGTACATTGTCCCCAATGTACGACAAAAAATCATAACAGCACGAAAAAGCAGCATAGGGAAAAAGAAAACATATGTACTGAAAAGAAAACTAATACTTCCCTGCTGTCGAACAGAAGCGCAAAATGAAAAAGCATCATCATTATATTGCAGAGTTCACAAGCCTTGAACAACAAAAGTCAACACAAAAAATGAAGAATTAAGAAGAGGGATCGGAATCCGTCTCTTCATGTGCCTCATCAGACGATGCCTCAGCCATCGTAGCATCATCATCGTCATCACTGGCCTCGACATCCTCATCACATTCGCCAGCCTAATCATGAGGAAGAGAGAGCAAAATTAAGTAGGAAACTTACTTAGATCAAAATGCGGAATGCAAGAATTATGGAGAGAAGAGGGAGAATAAGAGAGAATATGAGAGAGATATGTTTGATTGGGAGTGTGTGAGAGGGTGTGTTTAATTTAAATAAAACGAGCGTGTGCAAAAATCGTGTTATTTTAGGCGACACAGGCTGGGACACGACTGTGTCCCTTGCTCATGTAAAATTCTATGTGTGTCGTGTGGAGTTTGGATGGACACGGGCTGGGGACACGACTGTGTCCCATGCCCGTGTAACTTACTGTATGCGAGTGGTATTTCTAGGCGCGCACGGGCTAGGGACACGACCGTGTCCCACACCCATGTAACTCTCTGTGGGCGGGTGATTTTACTGGGCGCACACGGGCTAGGGACATGATCGTGTCCCATGCCCGTGTAACTCTCTATACCCGGGTGGGATTACTGCCTGGGCGCACACCGGCTAGGACACGACCGTGTCCCTCGCCCGTGTAAATAATTTTTTTTTTAATTAAAAAGATAAAGGAAACTTAGAAATTATAAAATTAAAGAGAAAAGGAAAAATTAAAGCCAAGAGAAGAAAGAATTATGACGAAAAAGATGAAAGCAAAAGAAAAGAAGGAAAGCAAAGTTAGATTGAACGAAAAATAAAATGAAGAAAACTTAAAGAACTAAAGCATAAATAGAGTTAGACATGGGTTGCCTCCCAAGAAGCGCTTTAGTTAATGTCGATAGCTCGACGGGATACGTCTTGTAATTCATGATTCTTCATCCAGGTGGAAATAGAACTCCTCCTGTATCTCGCTTTCGAACTCTCCATACGAGTGTAGATTTACCCTTCGGCCATCGACCTTGCCAATTCCATTTCATTGGTGCATAACTTCCATAGTTTCTCTTCTTATCATGCCACTCATCAAATTCATGTAGCTTAAACTTCTTCATTTTGTCCGCTTTTAGCTTAGATCCGGTTGTCATTGGAAGTTTTGAACTTTTCACTGCAAAGACATGTTCCAAATGATTTCTTGACAGTTTTGGTTCCAAAATTGGTGGCTTCTCTTTGAAAGATTTTAACCTAAGATCCTTTGGCTTGTGGAGTGGATTAATTCCCTTCTTGTCCATACTGGATTCATAAACTTCTGTTTGAGCTGCCACTTCTGCATAATTGGGGTTACTCACCAAATTTTCATCTCCCTTTTGCAAGCAATAACTTAAGGAATCCTTGGCAAGTGTTTCCTGCACACATGTAGATATAACAACATTAGTGGCATTAACATTGTGACATATGTCCTTTAGGTCAAGAAATTTGTTTGTTGTTTCTGGAGTTTTAAAAACTATTTCATCATTCCCGACCCGTAATATCAACTTATGCTCACCAATATCAAAAACAGCCTTTGCAGTGGCTAGGAAGGGTCGACTTAAAATGATTGGCACCTCAATATCTTCATCTATATCAAGTATAACAAAATCCACGGGAAAGATGAATTTGTCTACTTGCACTAAAACATCCTCTATGATGCCTCTAGGGTATGTGATAGACCTATCGGCTAATTGAAGGCTCATGCGCGTTAATTTAGGTTCTCCTAACCCTAGCTTTTTGAACAATTTATACGGCATCAAATTTGTACTAGCTCCTAAGTTTGCCAAAGCATTATCTACCAACAAATTACCAAGCATACAAGGAATAGTGAAACTCCCTGGATCTTTTAATTTTTGTCGTAGCCTTTTTTGGAGAAGTGCCGAGCATTCCTCGTTCAATGTAACGATTGTAAGCTCCTACAACTTCCTCTTGTTCAATAGAAGATCTTTTAAAAATTTTGCATAATTTGGCATCTGCAAGATGACATCAACAAGAGGTAAGTTAATGTGTAATTGTTTGAAAACATCAAGCAATTTACCGAATTCCTTATTCTGATCAGTGTAACTTTGCTTAAGGCGCTGCGGGTAAGGGATGGGAGGCTTGTACTCTTTCACTTTCGGTGATTCCATACTTTCTTTTGATTTTAGTGGCTTTGCATCTTCCTTATGGTTGACTTCCACTTCTTTCTCAACTACTTCCTTACCATCATTCTTCTCCACTTGCAGTTTTCTACCACTTCTCAAGGTCACTGCATTAACATGTTCCCTGGGATTGACCTCGGTATTCCCTGGCAGTGTCCCTTGTTGCCTCTCAGAGATCATTTTTGCAAGTTGACCAATTTGATTCTCAAGGTTGCGATTTGAAGCCTCTTGATTCCTCAGCGATGATTCAATGTTGGATAAGCGAGCCTCATTGCCTTGAATATATTTTGTAAAAAGTTTTTCTACACTGGGCTTCTTTTCTTGAGGAGGAGGAGGTGGGAATGGTCTTTGAAATCCAGGTGGGCCAAAGTTGGTCTTCTGCTGGCCTTGGTTTTGATTTCCCCATGAGAAATTGGGGTGATTCCTCCATCCGGGATTATAAGTGTTGCTGTAGGGGTTATTTTGTTACATGGGTAGATTTCCTAGATAATCTACCTGTTCCAGTTGTTCTTGTGCTCCATACCCCTGCATACCAAAATCACTTACATCCGATTGCACTTGTTGAGGGCCAACTGAGAGTGCATCAATCTTCTTACTCAATAGGTCTACCTTGGCTGCTAAAGCAGTGGTCAAGTCCACCTCATAAACTCCCATGGCCTTTTGCTTGGCTCTGGTGCTTTCCCACCGATAATTGTTCATCGCTATTCCTTCAATTAGATTTTGTGCTTGCTCAGGTGTTTTTCTGTTCAAAGTACCTCCTGCGGATGCATCAATCATTTGTCTAGTGGATAAATTAAGACCATTGTAAAAGGTCTGAATCTGCATCCATAGTGGGAGGCCATGATGTGGGCACCTCCTGAGCAAGTCCTTAAAACGCTCTCAAGTATCATATAGCGTCTCCGCTTCCAATTGAGCAAAACAAGAAATATCATTCCGAAGTTTAGCGGTCTTTGCAGGTGGGAAATACTTCTCCAAAAATTTCTCTATCAATTCATTCCAAGTCGTGATTGAATTTTGTGGTAGAGAGTTCAACCACTGTTTTGCTCTACCCCTCAAGGAGAAAGGGAATAGCCGCATTTAGATGGCATCATCCGTGGCTCCGTTGATTTTAAAAGTATCACAAATCTCTAGAAAGCTAGAGATGTGGGTATTGGGATCTTCATCTTGGAGACCGTCAAACTGAACATATTGTTGCACCATCTGTATAATGTTAGGTGCAATTTGGAAGTTGTTAGCTGCTATGGTTGGCCTTGCGATGTTAGAGTCAGCTCCAATAAGTGTAGGCCTTGAATAATCGGACATGGTCCGATTTGCTTCATTCCCGTTGTTCGCCATGTGTGGTGGATCTTCCTGTTCGATGAATTTAGTGTTAGTCTCTTCACCTTCTTCCTTGATTTCAACAATTGACTCGTTGTCAATGGTCGCCACACTTTGTCTAGATCGTGATTTCAAATTTTGAAGAGCAGTTCTCTCAATTTCAGGATCAAGTTCTACCAAATCTTCCGGGTTACTTCGAGTCATACACTGCAAGGGTAAGAAATATAGAATCAATTGCAGCTCTAGCTAATGAAAATAAATAATGAAACAAAAGAAAAAAAAATGGTTAAAGTAATAAAGCAACTAGTGTTCTTAATATCGAAAATCCCCGGCAGCGGCGCCAAAAATTTGATATGAGGTAAGCGCACCTATCAGTTTTAATATAGCGGATGTGAGTCCGAGTCGATCCCTTAGATATTTTGAGTACTAATATTAACTTTAGCTTTATTATCTAACCGAAAAATTGTGAAAGTTTGAATTAATTAAAAATAATGAAATTAACAACTAAACTACTTATGAGACTTAATTACGCAAATTAGAAAGCAATAAATTACTAACGACTTCAAGTATGCAATGATGTATTTAGGAATTATTTCCCCTAGTGTTTAACATGTAACCTTTTTAAAATATATCCAATTCAATTTCTATTATTCTTGACCGGAGGGATTTACAATTAAAGCTAATATCTTTCTCAAGCATATTAACCCTAATCCTAAATTATTTACCGGAATCTCTTCACTGAGTAATATAATTTAGAATTGCATTAGCGTATAATGAATTCCCATGCAAACAATCAACTTTCCAAAAGAAACATGTATCTTATCTCTAAGCATATATGTAATTCTCTTCAATTATGCCTAGATCTAATTACACATGTAATTTCTCAATTAACATGCATAATATCATATATTGACACTCTAGAATTATCAAACAATAATTAACGACATAATTGAATCAAGAAAAGATAGAAACTTTATTGAAATTATAATTCAATCCAAGGGTTATATGAAACCCTAGGTTCCATAATCCTAAATACTCTAATTCTAAGCTATCATAACGAATCTAAAAACGAGTTTCATCAATAATATAAAATAAAACATGGAAACCCCTTTTTCTTGATGTTGTTTTGCTCTTTCTTGATGTTGTTCCTTAAGTCTCTTTCTCTTCTCTTATATCTCTCCGTTTCTGTAATGTCTCTCCTGTCTTTTTCTTTTGAAACCCTAATATATCTTTTTATATGAGTATTACAAAGATTCTGTTTTCATCACCAGACACGGCCTGAGACACGGCCGTATCCCTAGGTCGTGTAACTTTCTGCATTTAGGTAAATTTTCTGCACAACTTCATAACTTCTTCGTTTGAACTCAGAATTGAGTGAAACTTGATTCCTTTTCTTCGTTTTCGAGCCTAGAACGCGTTTAAATCCTAAAATCAACATTTTACTTAATTAAGTATCAATTTCTTTAAAGAAAACAAAAAATGTAAGGGAAATACTATAAAATCACTATATGAAATATGTTTAAGATTAGAGTTATCAGGTAGCCACCGATCCTAAGAAGGTAGATGCTATTATGCAATGGCCATAACCTTAGACATTGAAGCAATTGCATGGGTTTTTAAGTCTTGTAGGTTACTATAAATGCTTCATTCAAAATTATAATGTCATTTACAAACCCTTAACTAATTTGTTGAAGAAGGGTCAATTTTGATGGAATGAAGTTGCTGTCCTAGCCTTTGAGAAGTTAAAGGCAGCATTGACAGCGTACCTAGTACTAAAGCTGCTGGATTTTACAAAACCCATTGTGGTTGAGATGGACGCAAGTGGAGGTGGACTTGGAGTTGTTCTTATGCAAGAATAACATCCTATTGCTTATTTAAGTAAGGTTATTCCTCTTAAGTTACAAGGGTTATCAGCCTATGAAAAAGAACTAATCGCCTTAGTATATGCAATTGATAAGTGGCACTACTATCCTATAGAAGGATACTTCATTGTCAAGATTGATCATCATAACCTCAAAGACCTGTTGGAGCAAAAGTTGATGACTCCAAGTAGGCATAAGTGGCTTACAAAACTTTTGGGCATGGATTACGAGATGCAATTTAAGAGTAGCTCTACTAATGTAGCAGCTATTGCTCTCTCAAGATTAAAGGAACCAGTCTTATTACAGGCAACAACTATAGTTGTTGCATCATAATTGCTAGATGAAATTAAAGCAAGTTAGCTTATCAACAACGCTTATTCCAAGGTTTTGGATAAGCTCAGAGTTGGCCAAACTTATGGTTATTTTACATTAATTAATGGATTACTAAGGTGGAAACGTCGAGTTGTGGTGAGGCCATTCGCACCCTTACGTGCATGCTTGCTCTAATTATATCATAGTAGAGCTTTGGGGAGCCACTCTAGAGTACATGTAACTTATAAGAGGATAGGGTCTATTTTTTATTGGCCTAGACTTGAGAAATAAGTGCACCAATTTGTTAGGGAATGTGATGTATATTAGTAGTACAAGTTTGAGAATGTAGCTTCACTAGGGTCATTGTAACCTTTATCTATGCTTAGTGGGTGTTGAAGGAAAGTCAATATGGACTTCATTAAAAGGTTACCTAAATTAGGGGGTAAGGAAGTAATCATGGTCATTGTAGACTAATTTAGCAAATACAACCGCTTTCTTGCCCTTTTGCATTTTATATAGCATCTCAAGTGGCTCATGCTTTTATTGAAAACGTACACAAACTACATGGGATGCTAGAGATCATCATAAGTGATAGGGACCCTATCTTCCTAAGCAGTTTTTGGAGGGAATTTTTTAAAATACAAGGGGTTGAGCTAAATCTCTCTACTGCCTACTACCTTCAGATAAATGACCAATCTAAGGTAGTCAATAGATATATTAAGACGTACCTATGATGTTAGACTAAAAAGGAACCCAACAAGTAGACATAATACTTAGGCTTAACTGAGTGGTGTTACAGTATAAATTTCCACTCAAGTACTAAGGCAACTCTATTTGAGGTCCTATATGGCTAGTCACCCCCAATCCACATGCCGTATATACCTTGGGATTCAAGTAATGCAGCTGTAGACTCTTTTGATAGATAGGGAATAGACATAGAGAATGTTGTAGTTCTATTTAAGGAAGGTACAACATTGTATGAAGCAATAAGTGGATAGACATAGAGGTGACAGAGATTTTGGGATAAGAGATTGGGTCATGCTTAAGCTACAGCCTTATCGGCAGCATAACCTTAAGATGTATAAGAGGAACAAGTTTACCCTTAAATTTTTTAGACCCTACAAGATTTTGGATAAGATTAGCTCAATTGCTTATTGCTTGGACATTCTATTGTAGACATATATTCACCTACTGTTCCAAGTTTCATAGTTGAAACACTACCAAGGTTTTAAGCCATATTTGCCTTCATCACTCCCTACAAAAGACAAAGAAGAAGATTTAGAACCGGTTGCAATATTAAAGAGGAAACTTGTTAAAAGAGGAAGGAAATATGGTATCCTAGTTTTGATTCACTAGAAGAATCAATCTCCAACGGATGCTACATCGGAGTATGTGAATAATTTGAGGCTACAACTCCCTCACTTAACCTTATGGACAAGGTTCTGGAAGAAGGAGTAGATGATGCGAGGGTTTTTAGCAAGGAGGTTGAAGGTAGAGATAATTAAGGTTTCTTGATAGTTGGGAAGACACGATATAAGCTACTAGACTTATGTTATTTTTTTTTTTCTAAGATTAAGTCTTTTGTTATAGCAAACTAAGGATTTTAAATAGCACAATGAGCAATGGGGCCACAGTTCATGGACCATTAGTCAAGCCCAAGCCTAGTACTATTCTAGTATTTTCTTTGCATATTATGTCACATGGATATAAGTACATGTGTTAGCATGATACACTATTTTACAAAACATCAGTAACTACTTAAGGGGAAAATCTCTATATAGTGATATGTATTATTGTACACAAAAATACAAAAATACATTCTTTTTCCCCCAATTCTACTTGTCCATTGATTTCTCGTTGGATTTGCATTCGAATCCAGCTTCCTGCAATTATCATACACCATAGTCTTGGATTTGCATTTTTTTCTTTTCCCAAGAAGATTTATTCCTTTTCATCAAGAAATTTAGACATCCTTAGTTTTTCTTAATTTCTTGGCTAAATGAATTCATCGTTTATAGTCGGTGTAGATTCCTTGAACTTACAAAAAAGTACTAGAAAAGTAAAACTACAAGCTGTTCTATTCTATGAAAAAGTCCCCGCGGCTTTGAATATTATTTTTCTGTTTCGTTCCTGGGCCGTAAAAAATCCCCCGGTGAATATCGGCTTCCTCTTTTTTTTTTTTTGGGGTGGCGGGGGGTGTGGTGGTGGGTGGTCATTTCATGCCACGCGGCTTCAATTTTGCGTGACAGGTGGGCTGGTACTTCTTCAAGACGTGGGCTTGGATTCATGGATTTAATTCTTGGACCAAATCGCTTCAATGTGTGCTGACTTCTAAATTTGTGTTTCTCTCCTAGGCTTGAATTGGACGGTAGCATATGGGCTTGAATGTCGACTTCAATGTGCGTTAAATGCGGGCTTCAATTTCTTCCAAGCGTCTGGGCTTTGAAACGTGGAGCTATGAGAATACCCTTTTCTTTTCTTTTCTTTTCTTTTCTTTTTTTTTTTCATTTTGATATCGTTTAATTTAATTGTTATATTTTTATAATTAATATCAATAAATTTTTTAGTTTATTATTTGGTTTGCTTATTCTCTAAAGTTATTAAACAAAAGAGTCTTGAAGTATTAGATAAAAGTTAAAAAATTTATGTAATATATTTGGTGGTACAAATTATAATCTTGAACTTTATTATAATTTATAATATAAATAATAATTTTTTAAAAATTTACTATTTAGGTTAAATTTTTCATTTTTTCAATTACAAAAGTTTATGTCCAATACTAGATACACCAAATATGGTATAAGAGGGTTGTACAGCCTTATTCTTTTTGTATACCACCAGCGTTGAATAAATCTTTCGCGGGAGGTAAGGTAATATCCACATATACATCTCTAGGGATGGCATTGATGATTCTGGCCCTCTCCAATGCTTTTACGGCCATTCTCATAGGTTGGTCGAGTTATGCTTGTGACGACGCTTTGCCCTTCTGTGCTTGAGGAGGATCACTCCTTATAGAATCCATATTGGAGGTGAGAAGAGGCTCGGGCTGAGTAACACCTAGGTTGTCCAGGAGATCTTGGCCTTCATGGAGCTGAGAGGTAGCTAGGAGATCAACTCTACGAAGATCAACGCTACAGAGATCGTAGAAAGGTATTTTTGGTGCCTGATCGCCAAGATCTTCCCCAACATGAAGAAGGCTGTGACAAAGAAGTGGTTGAAGGTACTGGTTCATTCTTATGCGCTTGTTTGTTGTGCTAGTGTTGGGGTGCTTCATCCGACACTTGTATGATGAGAGGACTTCCTTAGTCGTACTGGTCACGAAGGTGTTTGCAAATGGTAGTGGTAGTTTCTTTTTATTTATCATTGCTTTTTTTTTTTTTTTTCTAACCCTTAGATTGGTCTTTCTGCAGGAAAGAGCTTGGCTTTGAAGGTGCTTCGTCCGTTTATGGACAATTTGATAAGCTAACGCCAAGTACGATCCAAGGCAGGTAACAAGGCCGAAGCTAGGGCTGGGAGAGATTAGCAAGGCACTGCCGAAGTCTATACCTTAGGGGATTCCTCTCGTCACCCGGGACGAGCTGACAGATGTGGTACCTTTGAGCATAGCTCTACCCGTTCTTACCATCCACCCGTCCGAGCCTATCATTGTAGGCGATGAAGGCGTCGACGCGGAGTGGCTCAACGTGCAGGTGGTTTATCCTTCGACAGTAGCAGAAGGAGAAACTAGGAGATAGCCACCTTGCCTGCAGTCGTGGGTAAGAAGTGTAAGGCTCCTAAGGTATCCGGGGAGCTGGGTTCAGGGACGAAGAGGCAAAAGCCCCTGGCAAGAGGACCTTTGGCCAAGGGAAAGTGGAATGAGTGGTTACTAGCTCATCCCTACCAAAGCATGGATGACGTTGGGGATGGGGTTTTAGACGCCCTCAACGACTTTTGAAAGTTGGGGTTGGGGCTAGGGCCAGACTCATTCCTAGAAGTGCCATATACTTCCAAGGATGAGGCATTGAAGGGGGAGGGGGGGAAGCACTCAAGATGGAGATAAAGAGGGCCTGAAGGAAGATCCTACGATTGAAATGGGAGGTCTGTGTTAGCAACCTGATGCTACGGCACCGAACCCTCAGTTACTAGGCTTCAATGGGGTCTTATACCCTTAATGACCGGGCTGTGTTACAAAGGATCTCGTAAGAGGGTATGGGTGACCCCATAAAAACTGTAGGTCACTTGAGTACCCTGATGCGGTAAGTAGGTCTTCCATGCTGTTATGGTGTTGTATTTTAGCATCTTGTACTAACTTATAGGTTTTATTTTCATCTTGCAGTACCATGGCCATGTGTTCCCTAAGCTGAACAAGTCTTATGCCTCCAAAAGAGGTAATTAGGTTGCAGGAAGAGTTACATCAGCGGAAGAAGTGCCTACTAAAGGTGGAGACTTCTAGTAAGAGGTACTTGAGAAAATTTGCTCAAGCTAACAAGCGCCTCTGCTGCTTTGTTGTACAAGTGGCAAGACTTTAGGCGAGGTTCAAGTATGCAAAGTAGGAGAGGGGCAAAGTAGAGAAGGATGCCCAGAGGGTTCCGGAACTGAAGGTTCGACCGGAGAATGAGTAAAAGATGAAGGCTCGTCTTTCACAACGATTGGGGGAGGAGGGTACAGTTAGGGCTTGAATTGAAAAAGAAAATGTCGAGCTAAAGGCTTCCGTTGCCAGGTTAAAAACTGAGCTAGTAATGAAGGCGTCCAAATGTGAGGGTGTTAGGGCCATGTCACTTGAGTTGGCCGGCTTGAAGGCCACTTTGGAGCAATAAGTCGAGGAGCTACAGGGCAGGTTTTTGGAGATGGAAGAGATCATCTCTAAGATGAAGAGTGGGGAGGTCCTCAACGTTGTTGCCGTAAGGAAGGTGGTCGCCAACTATAGGGCTACCAAGGAGTGGCTAGAGGAGTTGGAGGACCTGTCTACTAACTTCGCCTACTTCACCAGGAGAGAAATCTTCTTCCATTATCCATCCCCACATTCAATGAGAAGAGGGAAGCCCTAGTGCAGGGGAAGTTCGCTTAAGCAGCTATTGAAGACAAGTACGTCTTATGATGCCGGGACAAGGTGGAGCGCTTCTACATTCGACCCTACCTTAGCAACTCAATAAGAGGATGCCTCAGTTGTCCTTAGGGAAGATTCGCCTATAGGGGGTCCTGTCGCTCTTGGTTCGCATGTCTTGTGCTCCCCTTCAGCTTAAGGCCTGCAGACTGAAGTGCTTGCGGATCACCGCTCGAAACAAATTAACGCCTTGGATTTTCTAAAGTTACTCGAGTTAGCTGATCCCAAGTGGTAGTGAGGTTTTGTTATTTTTTTTCTTTTTTTTTTTTAATGTGGTTAGGGCCAGGATGCTGGCCTTTGTTCTATAAACAAAGGTATGAAATAAATAAATGAAGCTTTTTGAAAGTCTTTTATTATTCCACATTTATCGGCGGCCTCTTCTACTTAGTTTCATTAGGGTATTTCCTCTTGCCAAGGTTACCTAAGGGGGTCAAGTCGGTGGCGTCCCAACTTGCTCAATTTGTGGGAGTTCCTCTATATAAGGGTTGTTTACCCTTACTGAGGTTACTCTAAAGGGGTTAGGTTAGTGGCGTTCCAATTGGCCCAGTTCGTAGGAGTTCCTCCATGCAAGGGGTGTTTCTTCTTACTGAAGTTACCTTAAGGGGGTCAAGTTGGTGGCGTTCTGACTTGCCCGGTTTGTGGGAGTTTCTCTATGCAAAGGGTGTTTTCCTTTGCTGAGGTTACTCTAAGGGGTTTAGGTCAGTGGCATTTCGACTTGCTCGGTTTGTGGGAGTTCTATTGTACAAAGAGTGTTTCCCTTGCCGAGGTTACGTTAAGGGGGTTAGGTTGGTGGCGTTTCATCCTGCCCGATTCGTAGGAGTTCATTTGTGTAAGGAGTGTATTCCCCTCGCCGAGGTTACCCCAAGTGGATCAGGTTGGTAGTGTTTTGACTTGCCCAAGTAACTATTCATGTGCTTTTTTGAAAGGTTGGTAAGGCGATAGAAACAAAAGGAGAGAGAGAGAGAGAAGCATGCAATCAATTGAAAGCTTTTTATTTCGACTCAATTTGAAAGTAAAACTGTATATGATGAAATTTTAATCAAAGTAGAGGCGTAGATTATCGGTGTTCCACATGCACGGGATAAACTAGCCATCCAATCTTTCCAGCCTGTATGCTCCATTACCTGCTTTCTCCTTGACTCTGACCAGGTCTTCCCAATTGGGGGCCAACTTACCCTGGCCTTCTCATAAACTAATGGCCTCTAATTTTTGGTACACTAGGTCACCGACCTTAAATTCCTTATGTCAGACCTTTTGATCATAATATTGGGTAGCTTGATGTCGGTATGTAGTAACCCAAGCACTAGTAAGGTCTCTAATTTCTTCTATTGTGTCGATGCTTGTCTACAACAATGAGTCATTTAGGCCAGTGTCGAAACTTTAAGTCCGGATATTAGGGAGTTCGAGTTTAATAGGGAAGACTACTTTCGACCCAAAAGTAAGACAGAAGGGGGTCTTACTCGTTGAAGTGCGGTACGTGGTCTTGTATCCTCACAAGATATTAGGCAACTCGTTGGCCTAGGTGCATCCACGCATTTCTTAAGGCCGTCTAAAATGAGCCGATTGGTTACATCCACCTGTCTGTTTGATTGGAGGTAGGCAACCGAGGTGAAGTACGTGGCGATATGGTGCTTAGTATAAAATTCCCTAAATTGGAGTTGTCAAATTGTCGATTGTTGTTCATAATCAGTTATGGGGGACTTCAAACTATGAGAGAATATTGTTTCTGAAAAATGAGTATCTACATTCATCTCCATGATTCTAGCATAGCTTCAATCTCTACCCACTTCATGAAGTAGTTTATGGCGACAATTATGAACTGTCGTCCTCTTGATGCTTTCGAGAAGGTATCGAGGATATCGATCCCCCATTGGGTGAATAGCCACGAGCTTATTAGGGGTTAGAGTGTGGTGTTGGGCATATGACTGATTGAGGTGTACTTCTAGCACTACGACCTTTGCATCTTACCTTATGGTAAGCCAATAATATCCGAGCCATAGCACTCGAAGGTACAAGGCTTGGGATTGGAATGATTACTGCACATTATGATGTACAGCTCTTCCATGACGCAGAGCCTTTCCCTTTTTCGGAGACATTAGAGTAGGGGGAGGCTGATTCCCCTGTGATATAGGATGCCATCAAATAGCGTATAATTGGTAGCGTGATACCAAAGCTTCTTCGACTCCCTCCTATCCTTTAGCAACGTACCTTCCTCGAAGTAGCTCTAGATGGGATCCATTCAACTCGACTCTAGTATCGTTGTGGTTAGTTCTAGAATTTCAGCCGAACTTGGAGCTATGCTTTTTTTTCGGTAGGTATTCTATGAAGATCTTTTTGTCCTTCATCTTGGGCTTCTGTATGCTAGTAAAGGACTTCTTGGATAGCCAATCTACTGTGGAATTTTCCAGTCGGGGGATCTTTATGATGTCCAAGGAAGGGAACTCTGCTAAGAGGCTCTTCACTTTCTGGAGGTACTTTGTCATAGTGTCGTCTCTGGCTTCATATTCGCTTCGGACTTGCTAGATAACTATCATTGACTCTTAGAAGATTCGCAACTGCTTCACGCCAATCTCCTTGGCTAGTTTGAGGCCGGCGATGAGTGCTTCATATTTGGATTCGTTGTTATTCGAATCAAATTCGAACTTAAGGGCGTAGTAGATGGTAACCTGATGTGGGCCGGTTAGAACCAAGCCCATACCTCTACCCCTTGAGGTAGAGGAGCTGTTTATGTGGAGAGTGCACATTAGTCTGTCATCGTCCAATGGTGTTTCATCTTCTCTTGTGTATTCTACCACAAAGTCGGCCAGCACTTATGCCTTGTAGGCTCTTCATAGCTGGTATTAGATTCCGTACACGCTCAACTCCATCGTATACTTCATCATCTGTCCTAACGTGTCAGGATTCTATAGCATGGTCTGTAGTGGTTGATCTGTCAATACGATCACTTGGTGCGCCTGAAAGTAGGGCCTTAGTCGTTGGGTAGTGATGACGATGGCTATTACGAATTTTTCTATCAAGGTATACCTAACCCCAGGCTCATAAAGTATGTGGTTGATGTAATACATTGGCCTGCGTTCTCTTCCCTTTGCTCTGACTAGTACAGAGGAGAGTACTCGATCACTTATGGCCAGGTACAAGAACAGGTCCTCCCCTAAGACGGGCTTAGAGAGGACCAGTGGATGGGCAAGGAAGTCTTGGAGTTATTGAAAAGCGGCTGTGCACTCTAGAGTCTATTCAAAACCCTTGGGATTTTTGAGGATTTTGAAGAACTCGACACATCTGTTGACACTTTTCGAAATGAATTTGCTCGGGGAAGCCACCATGTTAGTGAGCTTTTGTATGTCTTGGACTGATGTTGGAGGCTTCATTCCCCTTATGGTCGTGATCTTCTTAAGGTTGGCCTCAATACCTCTCTAGGTGACTAGAAATTCGAGGAATTTGCCAAAGCCAATGCCGAAGATGTACTTTTAAGGATTCAGCTTCATTTGGTCAAAAGCTTCCTAGAGATCCTTGACATGATTGATTTGCTTCTAGCTCTTGTCAATCATGTCATTGACGTACACCTTCATATTGCTCTTGATTTGGGGCTTGAATAATTTCATCACCATTTGCTAGTATGTAGCCCCAGCGTTTTTTAGTCCGAACAGCATTATGGTATAGTAGTACGTACCATAGTCGGTGATGAAGGAGGTATGAACTTCATCCTTCAAGTCTATTTTGATCTAGTTGTATCCCGAGAAGGTGTTCATAAAGCTCAGTAGAGTGTATCCTAATGTAGAATCAATAAGCTGGTTGATTCTGGTGAGGGGGAAACAATCTTTGGGGCAGACTTTGTTGAGGTCAGTATATTCGACACACATGCGCCACTTCCCATTCTTCTTCTTAACAAGCACTACATTTGCCAACCATGTTAGGTACTTTTCCTCCCTCACGAAACTAGCTTTGAGCATCTTCTACACTTCCTCCTCTATTGCAGCCTGCCGTTCTAAGGCAAAATTATTCTTTTTTTGTTTGATAGGCCGCACTATGGTGTCGATGTTGAAACTGTGGGTCGCTAGGTTAGGGGAGATTCTAGGCATGTTTGACATTGACCAAGCGAACCTTTCCGAATTTGCCCACAACAGGGTAATGATTTCATCATTTACATCGGCTGGGGTCTCAATCTAGACTTTTGTAGTTTGGTTGGGAGAGGCATCGATTTAGACATCTTCTGTTTTTTCTCCAGGCTCATCCTTCTTAGCCGATCTCTCTTGTGGGTCTATCTCTAGAGCAAAGACGCCAATCACCTTTGGCTACCTTAACATATAGCTCTCGTGAAAGCTTCTGGTCACACCTGCATATGCCTACCTCAGTTGGCGTTGAGAATTTAGCCTTCAGATGCAGGGAAGATGTGTATGTGTTTAGGTTAGGTCTTCTTAAGAGCGCATTATAAGGGGAGGGATAGTCGATCATAACGAACTCTACAAGTCGTTGTGCCTCGTAGTCATCATCGACAAGTTCCATGTCAAGTGTGATGATGCCCTTGGCTTGGACCATACTATTGTTGAAGCCGATGAGGTTGTGGTGGTACGGCTTCATCTTTACTGGCAGCTTCATCTTTATTGGTAGCTTCATCTTTATTAGCAGCTTCTTTCTCATCCTCTCATATGTGTGGAGGAAGAGTATATCGGTAGAGCTGTCGGTATCTACCATAATCTTTAAGACCTCAAATTTTGAGATCCTTACCTTAATCACGAGAGCATCATAGTGGAGAGTGTTGACCCCCTCAAGATTGGCATCGGAGAAGGAGATGGAAGTGTCTAACTTCTGTCTCTTCTCACTTACTATCAACACCTCCGATTGGGAGTTTACTGAACTGTTAGTGCTCAGCCAGTTCCCGGGGTGCAGGCCTCCCATAATTATGTTTATGACACCATTGGGGGCATGATCATTGCGGTGGTCATTATTTTTCTTTGCTTAGGCATCTTTGGTCTGTCGCCTCCGAGGTACCCTATTGGTGTCAATCTTTGAATGGTTGTCATTCCTTTGATGGGCTACATATTCATTGAAGAAGCCGCGTTGAATGGCATATTCAACTGGAAGCACTCCTTAATTGTATGGTCGTGATCGTCGTGGAAATGATAGTATTTGTTAGAGTTCTAATGACTAGGGTTTCCTCGCATTTTCTATTGCCTCTACAGCAAGTTTCGGCTTCACTTTGGAATAGACCTAGGCTATCGGTCTATTCAGAGGCATGTACTAGCTAAAAATGGGAGGGGGGGATAGGGTCGCGCTTTACTCAATGCTTCTTCTTCCTAGAGCTCTTCCCTTCTAGCCTGCTTCGCATCCTTCCACCAAAGTGATCTTTCACAGACAATTTCTCCTTATCCTGCTTTTCGCTCGACCTTTATCAATCAGCATCACACCTGGCATGAATGTTATCTTCCTGGTCGATGTACTTGTAGGCTTTGCTCCAAAAGTCAATCGGGGTCTTTGGCTTACTCTTTGCAAGCGATGGAAAGAAATCTCCCAGGCTTATGATGTTGAGTTGTACGGCATGGATAATGACTTCCTTGTCCAGTTGAGGGATCTTAACTACGATGTTATTGAACCGGGCCACGTAGTTGTGCAAGGACTCACCCTTACCCTACCTTACTAGGTACAAGGACGATGTGCCCTTGGAAGGGGGCTTACTAACCCTGAAATGGAGGCTGAACTTCCTGGCCAGCTCATCGAAGAGGCTGATTGAATTGTTGAGGAGGTGGTTAAACCACATCCGTATTGCCTTCCTTAGCGTACCCGAGAAGGCTTTTCATGGTATAGTATCTTTATGATCGTAAAGGTTTGTGAGGGTACGGAAGTGGAAGAGATGGTCATCCGAGTCACCAGTGCTACGTATTGGTTAAGGGATGAAAATTTGCCTTAGGGGGGCAACACTTCATCTTAGACACCCCTGGTGAAAAGGGGTCTTGTTGCTGGTAACCAGGCCGGTATCGCCAACAGGCTTGCTCCCCTACTGCTTAGAGAGCTGCCTTACCATTGTACAAAGCCCGTTTAAGTCAGCGTCGTCTATCGGGTGAGCTCGTCATATGGTTGAATTAGCCTGAACTCCCTCTGAGTTGGCTTCCTGTTCTTTGCCAGCCAGAGCTCAATCACGGGTAACCGCAAACCTTGCAGGCTACTGATACAGTGGCAGATTGGGTTGCTAATCCCTTATATTTTGTTGTTGCTGTTGTATGTTATCCTGCCCAGTACGGGCATCTAAAGCTTCAAGGTAATGAGTTTGTTCGCTGCGGCGCTCCACTTCGTCCAAGTAAGCTCAAAGCTCTTTGTTTTGCTTAGCATACTGCTCAACTAGGCGCTCCGTACACTCCAGGCATTCTTCTAACATAGCTCTTAGGAGGGGCTGGTTGCCCCCAGGTTGGTTGTTTACCAACTGTTGATTTCCTTGGGTTGTGCTAAGATATGATGTAGAAAGGCTTGATGTAGGTTATATGTTTGGTGTGTTTAAGATTTCGAGTACAGGAATTCTTCTTTTCAACAAACAGTGCCAAATGTTGTTTCTCAATTTTTGCCAGTAGTTGATTAAGGTCTGCACGTACTAAACTTGCAAAACAATGCACAGTACGGGGACGTTGGAGCATTGTCTGGCATAACCACTCCGATACTTAAGTCAGCAATAGACTTTTAGTGGAATAAAATACTTAATGTGCAGGCTTAAAATGCAGAGTTTTTTAGAGAGCGTTACTGTTGAATGGTGGTCTGGTCTTCATAGCGGAGTGGAGCTAGCAGTTACAGATTAGTTAGGGGGAAAGATCTTCTCCTGAAAGTGTAGGAGAGTGGAATTGTCATGCCTGACGTATCCCTGATATTTAGGATGTACCTGTTTTATCATTATCTCGTGGATTATGGCTGTTACAGTGCTTTATGAGCCTGGGTCGTTTAGGTTCGAGGTCTATAGAGGTAGGCTTAAGGTGGTAAGGCTTGATGGGTCCTGAGGGATCCCTACCCAAAGGGCCCTGTCAACATTACCTTTATATCATTCTTACACCTCCACTAATATATGTGTATTTTTTTTATTGAGAAAAATTTTCCTATTAAAAATATAAATATTATATACATTAATATAGTATAAAATTGGGATAAAAATTTATAATTTTCATATTTATTATGCATCTCTTTGGTGCTATTAAATTATTAAAGTATGAGAGCCACTTTGGTATGCCACATGTAAAGAATATAATACATTTTTAACTAAAGAAGAATATATTATATGTATTTTATATTTTTACAAAATCAATTCCCGATGCTATTGTAAACCCTAAAGTTAAGCCAAGTGACCATAGGATTGAATTTAGAACACAAAGTTTAAGCCAATCGGTTAAAGGCTCCAATCAAATCCAAATTATAAACTATGGATAGAAATATTAGTAAAAATGACCTCATAAACTTAATTTTAAGAAAATAAGTAATAAAATAGGAGACTATAAAATTTTGAAATTTTAAGTATAATAATTATTAATTATCGAAAAGGCGAAAAGTGTAATCTAATAACTAATAAATTACTAAAGATAGATTATATGTATACTAAAAATCGTAGAACAACCGAAATAATAATTAGGAATGTTCATATATACCCCATATGTATTTACATGTAGATAAAAATACGTAAAATTCCTTAAAGTGGCTAAAAACTTATTAAATAATTAAAGAAAATTATTAATTAATTAATGAAAAATCAGAGAAATCTAGAATGATGTAGTTTTGGTCATGGTAAGTCAAGAGTTGAAGAAGAAAAATTAGCCAATTAAAATCAAGCAACACAAAAGTCAAAAATCAAGAGAATTGGGCAATGTCTTATCTAATTTAATGTATATTAATTACCACAGAGCTCTATAAATAAGGAAAAAAAATTATAAAGCTCCTTTAGACAGTTAGATTTCAGAGAAAAATAAGGAGCATTGAAATTCAAGAGAAAAACTAGAGTAAAAAAAAAAAAAAAGAGAGAAAGGAAACCTATGTCGTTAAGGCTAGTGAGTTAAACCTACGAGCCACCACCACCTGAGACCGAACCACCACCACTACCCTACTCCAGGCCCACCGCCTAGACCAGCCGACACACTTGGAACGGTGTTGGAAGGCTAAAATCCATCGGACCTAGTGAGTCTCTTATCTGCTCTGATTTTGTAAAATTATATATTTTTCCCAGAAAATTATGAAATTTATTATTCTGAGGTTTTATTGTATGTAGATTTAGGGAAAAATAGTGATTAAGTGTAATTACGTTTGAAAATATAGGGTTCTTAAGAAATTAAGCAAAACCAAGCATAACTAGGATTAGAAATAAATAGGCTTAGGAGTGTAGTTTAGAGCTCAAAATTTTTCTGTAGAATGCTTAAGTGATGTAGAATATTGCTATGAAGCCATTTTTTTAAATTTAATTTTCAAAATTTTTAGGTAAATTTTTAGCCTTAAAATGATAGAAAAATTGGGTAATTTTTGGGTTAATTAGGTGATTAAGATATTAATTACTGATTTAGATAGCAATTAGAGGGTTAGGGATGTTAATCTCTGATGTGAAAACCTAATCTTAGCCTTTGGAGTGTTAAGTGTAATTAATGAAGGAATTATATGGTAATTGTAGAAAATTAGGAATATGTAGAATTAAAAAATTAATAAATATGAAAAATTAGGTTTAATGAGATAATATAATAATAAAAATCAGAATATAATAAATCTGAAATAAAATTTAATTTTAGATAATTGTATAGAAAATGTAAAATTTTCTCACAATAGGAATTAATCCGGTATCTCAATTAGGATTAGCGTGTACCGAACGGTTTAGAATACTAAATTAAGACTCAATAGGATATTAGAATACTTGAACTTAATGTGATTAATTTCACATTAGGATTCGAGCATATTTAAGATTCCAGAATCAAAACTAGAATCTAATTTAGGAATCAAACCTCGGAATAGGGTAAAATGAATCATTAGTAAATAATAGGTATACATGGAAAAAAAACAAGCTAAATTATAACTTAGGAGGTGAATCATTAAAGTATAAGAACTAAAAATACCTATTTGTATTATAAGATACCCAGAGACAAATCGGCTTGCAATTGAGTGATCGGGCGACTGAGAAATTCCAAGTAAGTTGGGTTATTACTTACTGTATTAAAGTGTTATTTTATGGTACTCGAAAACTTAGGATTGCATATAGTTGTGATTGTAAGTAGTTTACGCATGTGGTTGATGTATCTAAATACATATTGAAATTTGTAATGTGATTGATTGAATTGGTGTGAAATTGTTTGAACACCCTAAATGAAATTTAATCTTATTTGACTTTAATAACAAAAAAATATCATGCATTGCAACCTGTTAGGAGATCATAGGATTCTCTAACCAAATACCGATCCCTTCAAGAGGGATAGCGCAGGATTGCATAATGGTCTCTTCTTCATCCTTAGTTGAACTAAGTGATAGGAGAGGAGGTCACGACAAAGGTGAAGTCAATGGTTTGAAGGTAGTCGCGGGAGGAGCGGTATCTCAATTGCACAAGCCTGAGTTTGCTTGTGAGCTACTACATAACATGGAAACTCCTCAACTCAGATTAAAGCGGGTGAAATTTCTCTAATTTTGCGACAGACCGGACTATGTTGTACGATGACACTTGATTGTTGCATTGCATTAAAATAATTGCTTAATAATTTTGTTTGTGTTTGTATACTCTCATGACTCTCCAATTCAACTTATTAAGTTGTAGTTGCTCATACCCTTATAGATATTTTTGAAGGTCCTGATTTCTTATTATTATAAGTATTATGCCACCATATAATTATCCAAAGGTTAGTTCTTCTGAACCAGGGGTATGAGGATCAATTTGTTTAGCAGTGGATATGTAATTAATATATCCTTTGTAGTTTAAAACTGAAAGACAGATAATTGTTTGTAAAATTAGTAAACCGTTATGTTTAAGCAGAGCTTCCTAGGAAGTTTGTGGACTTTATATATAATTATGTATGTTTATTAAAAATTTGTGATAATTACTATATTTGTAGTTAAACACTTAAATGAGATTGTTTACTTTAAAACAAGGAGTCGTCGACGCCTTGTGTAGATTATGTCTATGGTAGGTACCGTGAAACCAATTACTATCATAGAATGGTTTACACGGCGGGACTCTGTGACTTCGAGGCGTAACAGTTATTAGTGTAAGCTTTCCACTTAAGATGAGTGAGTAACCTTATCATAAAGGTACTGATCTTCATAACCTTCTCGATGCGGTAAGTTTCAAATGAGTATCGAGGATCACAAGATAGGTTCTAGAAAGCAGTTTCTTAGAACTTACACTTACAAAGTGAAATATGAGTATAATGTTTTCATATCTTGTACCGACCATGAAACCTACACTCTACGGTATGCAAGGTATAGATTCTATGGTACCTAGTGGTTATCTTATAAAAGTTATTAAAAAATATCAACAAAAAAGAAACAAATAAAAATGTTACATTTTATTTTTGGTTAAAAGTATTTTATCAATTAGAAAAAGAAATGATTAAAAATTGAAAGATACAACTTAAAACTTATGTTACCTCTTAATATCACCTCTCTCTTTCTTCTGTATATTTTATTTTCTTTCCAATTCTTTTTTCCCATTTGTAAAATGCTAACCTTATTTTAGTAATATCGTAAAAATAATTGCAAATACAAATTTAAAACTATTATTCAGGTACACAAAGAAATTTATTGGCATAGAAAAAAGTAACTAGAATATTCTATTAAAAAAAACATGTAAATTTGAAATTTATGAAAAGTGAAGAAAAATTTACAAGTTTCATAGAGTACCACATACCTTGTAGCAAAAATTTGAGAACCTGTATATATAAAATAGGGTACGGTAGGATCTCATATCTTACCTACTTTCCAACTCACCCCTATTCCCACCTCTAATTTTTATCTACCTCAAACTATCATAATAACCACCCCCTAATTTAACCACCTTCCAACTAATTTTGTTTTCCACTATATTATTGTCCACTGATTCTTGTAAAATGCATTCACCATTAAGCAATTTATGTATAACTTGGCCTTTTGACTCCTTGTAATGAGGTGATTAACTTTTAGGATTTTACAACCATAAGTGCAATTATTTCAAATTTTATCATCTTTATTCTTTAGGAAAACGTATTCATTCTATATGGGTGTTAATTATTATTTATATTTTTGTTATAACCAATTGTTATACAACTATCTTATAAAATCTAAGTTATTTATTCGTTATATTACGTGGTTTAAAATTTTTTTATTTTGATGCATGCATATCATAGGTGCATAATCCCTAGAATTAATTAAATCATTTAGTAATTTCTATGCATTTAAGCTTGGTTACATTATTTATGCTTTTGATTCGTAGGAATAAATTTATTTATGCTTCATTGCATTATGCTTGGGAAAGTGACGAGTGTCCTATTCAATATTGGATTTGGTTATAATAGTTACTACTAGATATGACTAACTAGAAATTATTTCACACCGACATCTATAGGGTGTTGCCAGTAGAGTGTAAGGAATTGAGCCTTGTACTTGAGTAATAGCTTGCAAAAGAGAACACAAGGAGGGGTAGTAGAGTGTTGTCCTGTATGGCCACTCTAATGCTTAAATTAGTGACTTGTGGGTGTAAAATGGATGTAAGAATGCAACAGAGTAGGTTAGTACACAAGGAATCAAAGTAGTTTATCATTTAGAGATTGATTCGTATTTATAGAGGAGGGTTTCCTAAAGTTAAGGGGCTAATAATAGCGCTTTGCTATGTTCTCATGTCTTGGATACTGGGAGAATGTTGCTTGATGTGGTCCGGATATGTTAGATAGTGATTGTTGGCCTAGTCTCTAAGCCTTATCCTCTATCCTCTAGCTATTCTGGGCTGTCTTGAATGAACAAGTTGCTTGATGAGCCTAAGCTGAGGTTGGTTAAGAGGACCAAGAGGCCAAATGCGAAGGAATCAAGTTAGGCCAAGGGTTCAGGTAGGTCAAAATGGGCCTGAGGGGCCTAAGCCAAAATATCCATTAAGGTAGCAAAGAGAAGGGATAGATGGATTCCTCAAGCACATAACCAAGTTGGACTTGGAGCGCTTATATAAACTTGGTGACCTAAAGAAGAAGCGGTTGTATTGACATCTTTGGTGAAGAGGTCATCATGGTGTGATGAGTGTTCGAGCTGAGGAGGGACTTCGCATGGTGAATCGAGTCAATCACACATAAGGTTGGGTTGGGTGCTCATGTGTTGAGCAAGAGACTGTAGACCGACTTCCTTAAAGGAGCGGAGATGCTGAACAGGGGACGTGATTTGGTAAAGGTGGCGTACAATCATGATGGTTAAAGTCGAGATCATATGGGCAGAGCTAGGCCAAAGTAGCTCATTTGATCTGGGTATAAGGACTTCTCAAGTCGACGTACTAAAGAAATGCTGTAGTAGGTAAAGAAGTTAAAGGGGCTTCAGTAAAGCTTTATGAAGAAGCTAACCTTTTCAAATTCTAGCTTTGGCATGCGTTTCTAAGGTGCAACTAATGTGACATGATAACTATCATGTCTAGTCATACGTGCAATTACAGCTATTTTGTCATTTGATATGGCCATTAGACTAAAACGTTGTCACTTGTAAGGATCCCAACGCGTTTAGGGATTACGTTTGTACAAATCCCTATAAATGTTAGTACAACTTCCTTAGTCTTAGGCTTATAAATACTCTTCAACTCAACAGGCCAATAGTTTTGTAAATCTCATATTCCACTTTCTCACTGCAATTGCAAATGACTTTATTTCTTCTTTTTCATCAACCAAGTTCCAAACTTCTTTCTTTTTTATGTTTATATTAGGATGTCGACTAACTCACAAGCAAACTCAGGTGAGACGTCTTCTGACTTATCAGTTTCAGACTCTGAAGCTACTAAGAGTGATACTCCCTTTACGAACAGGGACGAAGAACTTTCATCTATGCTGGCATTGTTGGATAGGACAACGAAGAGGCCAGTAGAGGCACTTAATAGAGTGAGGGCAATAAGGGCCATCTTATGAGACATTTACCCAAATGGTCTGCTACCAAAGGCTGCTGATTTATATGATAAGCTAGAAAATAATAAGGGTTCGAGTTGCCAAGTAAGTAAAAGCAAGCCAATTGCTGCGATGTATGTTTTAAGTAATTTTATTATTGGTGAGCTTCCTGATTTGGCGGTGCGATTGCCATGACAGAATGTAAGGGTAACATTATTGTTAGGGAGGCACTTTGCAGTGCATAAAAAGTTCCTTGAGCATAAAATGCACCTCCTATTTGTAGATTTTGAGAGGGAGTTATTCGACTATCATTGATGTTGTCTTGCTCAAATTCCTCCCAATAGGTAGAGGTTAATAAAGGCGTTATAAGCCCTGCGTGAATATTTGGTAGTAAGGGCCACACTTGAACTTTTTAATCATTTCTATTTTTAGAAGAGCTTGAGGGGTGGTAGATCTACATCCAGAACCTCCAGGCAAAAAATTGTTTGGAGGACTAGACTCCAATGTGAAGAACTAGCAAGATGAGTTCCTGGTGGTGGAGTTGTTGTTGAAGGTGAACTTTTAGATATGGTAGACTATACAGGTTCGGACTAGGGCCTTAAGGGAGCTCGACCCAAGCAACTTTGAGGTTGCTTGAGAGATTAAGGCCTTTATGGCTTTAAGGCATAATGAGGAAATCAATGTTGAGGAGATAATGTGGAGGCACCTAAATTTACCAATCTCTTAGCTTTTCCCCAATATGAAGAAGGTTATAGTGAAGAAGTGGTTAGAAGGTATAGGTCCGACCTTAGCGTGAAATAATTCTTCCGTTGTACCGGCATGGGCTTACTTGAAGCTATCCTTCATTCGTAGTCTTCTGATGAATGGGGAGTTCTCCTTGCCTGTCTTGGTTACAGTGAAACTTGTAAGTACTTATGGCTTTTTGTCTTCTATTGATGTTACTTGCTTACTTTTGTGTGGGTGAAAGGTTGCCTAGGTTTTGGGGAGTTGCCCTAACTTACTAGACTAGAACTCCTAAGGTAACGGTAGTCTAGAATGTAGCTAGGCTAGAAGGTTGCTAACCCTAAGGGCAAGGCTACCAAGCTTATGTCAGGGGTGGGTAAGACTAACAGGTTGAAGTTGCTTGCTCTACTATAAGGGGTTCCCATCAATGCCCCTTCCTTGGAGCCAGTAGCTGTCACGCCCTGAAGCGACAGAGTTGTAGCAGCCCCACCGTGTAAATCATTTTAAGATAGAAGTTGGCCTTACAACCGCTATCTTAGACCTAATCTACATAATGCGTCCATGACTAACCCACTTTGAAGTAAACAGTTTGTAATTTAAATAAATCATTTACCTGAGAAAGTGAGAAAATTTATATATATACACTATAATTCAGTTATTACATTATTCAAAAATGAAAAATTCTAAAATAAAAACTTAAACCTTAAGAATATATGTTTGTTCTTTAAATATTTTTCCTCAATCCCCAAGGTCCAGCAGTTGCTAGCTTCAGAGTAGTTGTATGCCGCTTCTTAGCCAACACTTGCACGACGTCTATAGGGATGTGAGCAACCATAGCTCAGTAAGTTAGGATGGAGGACATAAAACTATACCATAAACATAACAAGATTATCAATCAACTTATTAGGTGCAATGCATGTTCAAGTAAATGCCATCGTACGACATTGTCTGGCCCGTCGTAAGATTAGAGAAATTGTGCCCGCTCTAATCCGGGTTGAGGAGTTGCCATTAATGCAACAGATTACGACTAAACCCAGGCTTGTGCAATGGAGACATGGCTCCTCCCGCGACTACCTTCGAACCATTAACTTCACTCTCGCCGCAACCTCCTCTCCTGTTACTTAGTTCAACTAAGGATGAAGAAGGGACCATTTTGCAATCCTGCGCTATCCCTTTCGAAGGGGTCGGTATTTGGCCGAAGAATCCTAAGTTCCCCTAATGGGTTGCCATGTAAGTCCGATTATGATTACAGGTCGTATATTTGATTAGGTCCAATTTAGGGTGATCAATCATTTCACACAAATCATACAATACAAGCCACAACGACAGACAGAATCATAGCATCACTCATAATCAAGCACATGCACACAATTAACTATCTAACAAGTACAACTAAGCATAATCTTAAGCCTCCAAAATACAACGTATTGATCCCAACTTACCTGGACTCCTTGCTTACTCACTCGACGTCCAACTCGCTCAGGCCATTGCCGATCATCCCTATAACACAAACGTGGTTTCAGTTTTTCTTATAACTATTGTAGGTTCGTTTTATCCTATAATGTTTATTGTTATGTTTTGTTTAGGGTTTAATATACCTAATTATCTAAGTCTTAAATCTTTTACAATTATTCTAGGTTTGGGGTTATGTTCGGGTTCAGTTTTGGTTTTCGCATCAATTTCTAAATTATATTCTAGTTCGATTTCTAAGTACTGTTTTATACCTGAACTCTAGAAACTTGTTTTAACTCATAATGTGAAATTAATCACTTTACTTCTAGATATCCTAAATACCATAATTACCCCTAGTAAGTATTTTATTATATCCAGTACAATTAAATCCTTAATAGTGTACCGAATTTACTCTTGATGTAAGAAATTTTTACATGTTTCATATAATTACATAAATTCAAATTTCCTATCAGATTTATTGTATATTTTTATCATTATCATAATATCAATTTTTATTCTAATATTTTTTATTTATTATATTTCTAATAATTATGTATTATGTATTATCACTTATTATGTATATAATACACATCTAATATTTTTATCACTCTAATTACTATCTCCCAACATGAATTATCATTTCAAAATGTCTAAATTCATCCTAAATAAGATTTTATTCCTAATTACCCTAATTTACAAAATTAGCTTAAAATTTACTATTTTTCCCTATTACTCATTTACTATATAATTAACCTAATAATTACATCTAATACCTAAAATGTTACAAGTATCATATTTCATTAGATTTCAACATCCTTAAACATATAATTATTTACTAAATCAGTAACTAACCATTTAATTACTTAATTAACCATAAATTACCCATTTTATGCCTCATTTTAAAGCCTAAAAATTATCTAAAATTTTTGAAAATTAATTTTTGAAAACGGGCTTCATACTACTATTATATATCATCTAAGTAGTCTACACAAAAATTTTGGGTTCAAAACTACACTCCTAAGGTCATTTATTTCTAAACCGAAACATACTCGGTTTTGCATGATTTCTTAAGGATCATATATCACGGGACATATTTTCATCAAAATAATATTTTTCCTAAAAACTACATTTAAAATATTCTAGAATAACAAGTTTCATAAATTTCTAAGAATATTTATTATTTTTACAAAATTACACAAAATCGGATTCACCGATCTAGGTGTCTCCGGCCACCGTTGGCCACCGTGGCCTTGTCGGCTGGTCCAAGCGCTGCCACCACCGTGTGGTGGTGGTGGTGGCCGTCTACTCCCAATTGCTTGTCTGATGTTGGTTCCCCTTTATGGCCCTAACTGCACAGTTTTCCTTTTCTTTTTTTTTTCTTTGGTTCTTTTTCTTGAATTTTCGAAGCTCTCTATTTTTCTCTAATTTCTAACTATCCAAAGGTGCTCTGTAAATTTTTATCCTATTTATAGAAGTTTTTGGTAATTAATATGCATTAATTAGACATGACATTGCCTCATTCCCTTGATTTTTGGCTTTTGTGTTGCTTAATTCTAATTGGATAATTTTTCTTCTTTAGCTCCTGACTTGCCACGACCAGATTTTTATCATTCCATATCCTTCTGATTTTTTTCTGATTTTTCTCAATTAATTAATAATTTTCTTTAATTATTTACTAAGTTTTTGGCCAATTTAAGTAATTTTGCGTATTTTTACCTACACGTAAATACATATGGGGTACATGTGAACATTCTCAATTATTATTTAGGTCATTCTATGATTTTTAGTATATATATAATCAATCTTTAGTAATTTATTAGTTATTAGATTACACTTTTCGACGATTAACAATTATTATACTTAAAATTTGAAAATTTTATGGTTTCCTATTTTATTACTTATTTTGTTAAATTCAAGTTCACAGGATCATTTTACTAATATTTTAGTTTTACTTATAATTTAAGCTTGATCGAATCTTTCAGTCGATTAAAGCCCTAAGTGACTGGTTGTAGGGCTTACAGTAGTTACCAAGCCTTTAAGTACGGTTCCATCTACATCCAACTTTACTCCCATATCGAAGCGTATCGGTGTGGGGGAGGATACCTCTACTGTAGACAAGTTGGAATTGATGGTGCTTCCTTTTCCTCTTAAGGATAAGGGGAAGGTACCCGAGGCCAATACTGTAGACGAGCTGGCAAGCAAGAAGAGAAAGACCCTTGAGGTGGGGAAAATAGGTATGTCGGACTTGAAGAAAGCAATAGTACCAGTACCATATGGTAAGCCTGCCTTGCATCGGTTCCTATTCAGTTACCCCTACCGTGCTTTAAACTAGATGGGGAAGGCCTAGGTAAGAGCTTTAGAGAAGCATTAGAGGACTAAGACCATTCCGAACTTTTACAAGGGCATTATGTATGAATATGAGAAACGTCATTTGTACGAAGGTAGTTTAAAGTTGGCTACCAGGTCGTATATGGGGAAGTCCTACAGGTCCAAGTGGGATGTCTGAGGTGGCGATACAATACTACATAACCAAGAATTCAACTTACAGGCCTCCCTTACTGACTAAGGTATTTTTGGAGATGATGACTAAGCTTAAGGTCGACTCCCCATCAATCTAGGGGGCTAACTTAGTTCATTGAATCATTAGGTACATCTTTGTTTCTTTAAGTTGCCTTATACTACAATGTGTTTGTAATATTTGTTCCGGTTGTTCATAATGCCTTTATTATGGTGCAGTACCATGGTTAAGTACTATTATGGCTTGATCGTGATAAGGATTTTCCAGGAGAGGTAAAGGATCTTTGAATGGAAGTAATTAGTACATAGAAAAGGTGTAAAGATGTGGAGTCTTCATCTAATTGTTATTATAAAAATTTTCACAAGGCTAATTGATGTCTTCTTAATTCCTATGTATGGAAAGCAGCTCTAGAAGCCATGCTGAAGAGGGAGAGGGAGGAGAAGAAGGGGGCCAAAGAGGCTGCCAATGAGATTGCTGCACTAAAAAGGCAATTGGAGGTTGAGCAAAAATCCTAGGCTAAGCTCCTCAAGAGGTAGGAATAGGAGAGGAAGGCCAAGGAGGACCTTAACCACAGTAATAAGGAGCTTAGTGTGTCAATCTCCAGGATACAAATTAAGCTGGTGATGAAGGGGAACAATTTTGAGAATGCCAAAAAATACTTGCTAGGGCTGGCTAATTAAAAGGTCGGGCTAAAGAGGAGAATCTAGGACCTCTAAAAAGAGGTTGAAGAGATGAAGCATAGGATCTCTAGCCTTGAGAAGGAGCACATAATGAGTGTCATTATTAAGAAGAAGGCTATTGTTAACTTCCTTCTATTGAAGAAGTAGCTTGAAGAATGTGAAGACATCTCTACCAAGTATGGTTAGGAACTCAAGATGGCATGTTCAAACATCATTCTGGTCTAGACTTAGGCTTTTTAGACTACTTAGATAGTCCAACACATCAGGAGGAGAGGGTAGCCTATAAGAAGGAAAAGACGGATGTTCTTGTAGTTGAAGTTATCTAAGACACCCTTCTTGCTACCGAGGTCATTCAAAATGTTCTTATAACCTCCTTAACCTTGACAGCTTAGCAGGGGCTCACTTTTAAAGATGCTTTAAAGAAGGATTAAGGTCAAGTGACCCTCCTGCTGACTTGAGCCACCAGACCCTTCCTCGTCCTTCCTTAATTTAAGACCCAACACTCTAAGTAGATTAACCCTTTGAACAAATTGGTGTGTTAGACTTCTTTGAACTAATGGAGTTGGCTAATCCCAAGTAGCAAGCTAATTTTATTTTATTTTATTTTTTATCTTTTTTATTCTTATAAAGAAACTTCATATATCGGGTCGGCATGCCAGCCTTTGTTCTTTGTAAATGCCTCTAATGATGAATGAAGAGCTTTACTTCAACTACCATTTTGTACTTCTCTTTGGTTTCTATACTTTTGACTTGTTGATGTTTCGATCAACATGGATTGATACTTAGTACTTACCCGTTGATACTTGGTTACTCGGGTAGGGAGTTTGCTATTCATTTAGGATTGTTTTGGCCATCAAAGGCCAAGGTCATCTTATTTCTAAGGAAGAGTTGGGGGTTAACCTTCATAGATGACCATTCAACTATTTTAGTAGCTTAGGTTGCGTATTGGGGGTCAAGTTGGTGGTGGTCTAGTAAGCACTGTAAGAGTTCCTTAATTGTACAAGGGGTGTTTCCTCTTGTTGAGGTTATCCAATAAGTGTCAGATTGGTGGTGTTCTTTCCTACCTATGCCTTAAGAGGTACATAAGTTAGGAGTCCTTATGAGGACTTTAATGATCTATTGGTCCATTCACCTGTTCTTAGCTAAGACGAGCTAACATAAGGGACATACAACAATTTGAAGAAATGGAACTTTGATTAATAACTTCAAGGGATGATTACAAGCATATATACATTAAATTAATCAAAGTAAAGCCTTAAATTATCAACATTCCATATGCGTAGGATGAGCTTATCATCTAACTTCTCGAGCTTATCATCTAACTTCTCTAGCTAGTATGCTTAATTGCCTAAGTTTTCTTTAACTCTAACGGGGTCTTCTCAATTGGGGGCCAACTTTCCTTACCCCTTACATGAGCTATTGGCTTGAAGCTTTTGCTATACTACATCTCCTACCTTAAACTCTTTGTCTTGGACTCTCATAATATCTAGTTGGCTTGTATTGGTAAGCGGTGCTTGAGTTGTAGCAAGGTCTTAGATTTCTTTTATAGTGTCCACACAAGCCTATAAGAGGAACTCATTTGCGGTGGTATTGAATGATTGAGTCTAGATATTATGGAGTTCCAGCTCGATGGGGAGGACCGCTTCTAAGCTAAAGGCAAGGTAAAAAGGGGTCTCTCTTGTAGAGGTATGGTGAGTCATCCTGTAACCCTATAGGATGTTGGTGGTTCGATGGGGAGGGCCGCATGTCTTTTGATGGTGAGAGCATATTGCCTAACGTCGTTTGGATATGTTGGATGGTGGTTGTTGACTTGATCTTTAAGCCTTATCCTTTATGTTTTAGCCGTTGTGGGCCATCTTAAACGAGCAGACCGCTTGGTGAGCCTGGGATAAGGTTGGATAAGAGGACCAAGAGTCCAAATGCAAAGGAATCGAGCTAAGCTAAGGTTCCAGGCAAGTCAGTAATAGGATTCGGGGTATCATCTTAACCAAATGCAAAGTTTTGAGTTATATTGAAGACCTGTTCATGAGCTCCTTATGCATAAAAGACCTGTTTATGGGCTCTATTAATAGTGGAAGACCTGTTTTACTTTGTTGAGTCAGGTCTACTCTGCTTGGTTAGGTTTGCTTTACTTTAGCAGGTTTGTTCTGCTTTGCCGGTCTACAGTGCTTTGCCCTACCAATTTGCATGTTCTGCCAGGTTTACTGTACTTTGCAGGTCTACTCTGCTCTATTGGTCTTCTCTTCAGGTTGGCCAGAATTTTAGGTTCATCCAAATCAGGTCTTTAAGGTCTCTAATAGCTTATCAACCTAACTTATTTACTCCTTACCTGAATAGCTCATTTGACTATTTATTTTTGCTTGTATTATTTCAACTTATTATTTCTTGTAGTATTACTAAATTATGCTTATGTTTATTTTTATTTATAAGAATACTACTAAGATATTTTTTTAGTTTTTTTATTTATAAGTTTGCCACTATATATAAATAAGATACTTGTGTAAGGTTTTAGATTAATTTTGGGCAGTAATAAAAAACTTTGCCTCTTTTTTTAGAAAGCTCTTTCTTACTCGCTTTTATTAATCCATTTAATAAAAATTATGGCAAACAATGCTAGTTATCTCTTTGTGTAAAATATCAAAATGATGATTAGGCTATGTAGGATCAAGTTAGTGTGTTATATCTGATTAAGTAATTCACAAATTCATTAAAACCAATTATATTTTTAGTCCATCAGCGAGATTAAATCTACTTCTTATGGTCGCCTTTGTTAGATCTTAGCATGGTTTGTATTATCTTAGTATTAGAGTTCGAGATTTCAAAGAGGGTTGAGAGTTCTTAGATACGTATCTCTTCTGTTTTGTATTTGCAAAATTGCTGGTTCATTGGTTTATGTTGCAACACTAAGGGTTAATTTACTGGAGTTTAGTGATTTGGAAATATGGCAATACGTTGGGACATATTTTTTTTCTACTAGATTTGTCCCCTTTATCCCTTTTGTGTTGGGTACTGTTAATTCGGTTTAATAAATCGTAGATTTGATACATATTTAAAAAAAAAATGGAAGAGAAAAAAAAGTTGTGGTAGTAGGTTAAAATTAGGGTTTGTTTTGAAAATAGAAGAAGTGTATTGAGAAGAGTACGAAGGTGACTGTAATTCGACAGAGATTGTAAAGTACGTTGTGATTTCTAAAAGTGTGATTACTGAATCCATAGTAATCGTATGTTGTTACTTTGCACAAATTGTGAACTGGGTACTCGAATTCAGTTGTAAGTCCTTCGTGTTGTTACAATAGTGGCTGTGTTGGGTTTGTGTTTGGGTACGACACAATCGGGTTAAGTTTAGTCATCAGAAGTGGGTATTGTTGCAGTCTGCAGTGGTGTTCAGTGAGAGAACGAGTTAGTGAGTGGGTCTGTATTTTGGCATGTGTCCATTCTGTCCTGTAGCTGGTGTGGTTATCAGTAGTTCTTATTTCTATAGTGTCGGAGATGCGGGGTGTCGTGCGTGGACTCGGAAATTGCGACCATCAATTGTGTGGACTGTGATTATTGTGTGTATGGAGTCATAAAAGTGCTTGATGGAGACTCTATTGTTGTGAGCTATTTGGCATATTGCTGTTACTAAATTACAGCAGTTGTGTCCTGAGACATGGAAGAGGTCATCCTGTTGGTTGCCCAGTCTGTTGTTTACAGCGGTGGATAGTGGTGTCTTGATCGTGACTTGTGCAGCGACGAAAGTTGGTTTGTTAGTAGGTTGGCATTTGTTAGTATGAGTGGTGGTCGGTGAGTGCATGAGACCCCTTCGAAGTGCAATAGTGCAAGGCGTAAATGATAAACTGCTGTCGGTTTTGTTCTTTGCAGCAACCAAGGTGATGGAATTGTGTTTTTAGCGTACTGCTGTGACTTGGAGCTGTTGTACCGAGCTGTGTCTTGTTTTAGCCGAGAGTTGAAGTGCGTGATTGTGCAACTGTATGTGTTACTGAGTGCAAATCGGTCTGGTGTGTGTCTACTCAATTGTCGAGCTACTAAGCTGTACTATAGTGCGACGTGATGTACCATGCTGCTGCCGCGAGCTGCTAAAGCAAACCATTGCCAAGATGGTGATTGCTGTGTTGTTGAGCCGTACTTGTACCAAGATAACTTAAGAGTAGTGTACGTGAAAGTATAGCTAGTGCCGAACTGCGTGTAGAAGTCTGAAAACTTTTGCTGTTGATTGAGGTGTCAAATGGAGCTGTGGCTAGCATCCGAGCAAATTACTGAAGTGTACCGAACTAAGTTGGTCAAGTGAGAGTGAGTATCCTAACTAAATTGGAAGTAATAGACCGAGCTGAAGTTTTCAATTGCTGAGCAAGTGCTGATAGAGCTATCAGTTTCAATTCGGGCTGGAAACCGCTCAATCTGAACCGTTGTCACTTTGAGAGACAAATTGTCGAATAGTGGACTGCACCGAGCTGCTGTGAAATCCTTATTTGCCAAGCTGTAGCGCGTATCCAAGCAAGCCGATTTGCGTAGGAGTGCATTTCCGAGTTGATAAATCGTTGTATGTTAGTACCGACGTGTTTTATGTCACTGAGCTTAATTGTAACTGACTAGCTAAACTGTCAAGTATTCGAACCGGTACCATGCTGTTCGTCAAAGTTTGCTTCTGTAACGAGCTTCTGCGTGTGATAGATATTACTGAACTTCGGAGTTGCAAGTATGAATCCGAGCTCCGAGTTGACTGAAGAAATTATCTGAACTACCGAGCTGAAACTAAATATAAGTGAACTGTTGTACCGAGTAGCCGTTGCTATGCTATTTGTATGCCAAGCAGAAATTATGTCATGCTACTGTATATGGCCAGCTCTAGGTTAGTGTAGATTCTAGTGTGTTCAGAACTGAGGTGAAGAACTGTATTCTGAACACACTAGAATCTACACTAACCTAGAGCTGGCCATATACAGTAGCATGACATAATTTCTAGTGTGTTCAGAACTGAGGTGAAGAACTGTATTCTGTTGTGATTCCAAAAGCTACCGAATTGTTGTTGGAGTGCTGAATTAGATGATGCGAATCCAAGCTGTCTAATTACTCTGTTGTGCACCGAAGACATGATAGTGTAATTCGATCAAATGCAACTTAGCGCTATCGAGCTGAAATTGAGGATCCGAACTGTCCTAATTCCCAAGCTATTTGAATTGTTGTCGTACTGCTCAAAGGTTGATCGGACCTGCTATATAGTGTTGACCATGCTGTCCTATTTTGGACATAACTGAACTGTAGAAACTTGCTTGTCCGAGCTGGCCTAAATGATTTCTAAGCTAACTTGTAACCAATCTTTGTTAAATGTATGCGCGAGGAGCTGTTGAACCGTACTACTCTGTTTAATTGCCGCCCGTGCTGTTGTGTGCTGAACTGTAAATTACCGAGCCATTGCGAGCTCAATCCAAGACCGCGCCGACCAAACGTTGTGCTACTGTGTATGTGTGCCGAGTTGAGGTTGTGTTTGAACTAAGCTACTGCAGTGCTTGTCTACGGTGATTAAAGCGCAAAATTGAGCTATTATTGTGAACCAAGCTGCACGTATGATAGAGCAGTACCAAAACCAAATTATTATGAATAATTATTAAGCCGTGGTCGTGGTTGGAAGCTACTTTCCTTAAGAAGCAATTGCCGAGCTATTGGTTGCTTGTTGTAGTAGTAGTGGACATATGCCCAACTATTTCTTTATTTGCGTGCTAGTGTATTGCCGGAACTGTTCAAATAATTTGTCTTACTGTCCTTTAAATTTTCCAAACTATTATAAGATTTGAAGTGTATGCTTGTTCGGTGTAAGAGGTAGGCAACTGATCGAGATGAATTGAGAATTGCGTAGCTATGGAGACTACACTATCCGAGCTGTCTAAGGTTGCTTGTTGTGAGTGTGCTAAAGTGATGTGAAACTACAGGGTGTAGAGAACTTTTGTAAGTAACGAACTCTTATGTGTGTATGTGTATGTGTCCAAGCTATGACAAGTATGTTGTCAGTAAAGGGACTTAGGTGCCAAGCGATTGTTAAAAGATTATTACCGAGCTATCGAGTCGTGAGTTGTCGAACTAAGTGAGTATGGCATATGAAGTTGGACATGATTATGAGTATTATTATGATGATGTGATATCACGAATTTCAAAGTTTGATGGATATAGTTTTCTAGATGAATATTTGGATTGAGAATTTTAAGTAGAAAGAATTTAGCAAGATTATCCATATTCTGAGCTTAAGAAGGAAGATATAGTCAATATGCAACTTAGGGGCTTTGCTAGAGTTTTGTAGAATAATGTGAAGAGAGAAAGAATTTTGAATGAAAGAGAAATTACGTAGAGATCAATGAAGCACTTAATGAGGATAAGATTCGTCCTGTTACATTATCAAGGCAAGTTATATAAAGAATTGTCAATATTGACGCAAGAGCTTGTGATTGTCAAATAATATGCACATGAGTATAGGACACCCTTGAGGCGATGTGAGTTATATGAGCCTTCTTCCTTTACTATATCTCCATTCTTGATAGGATTGAACTAGGAAATTACTAGACATGTCGATTCTTCAGGAAATAAAACCTTGAATGAAGCTATTTAGGTAGCTTTGAGAGCAGAATCCATGTCTTCTTATCAAGCTAACCTCTCTAATGTTCTAGATTAGTTGAAGATGATTGAAAAATAGCTTGAAATGTTCAAGGATGAAATGGGGCCATAGAGGAATGTCAAATTAGAGGGTATTGAAAGACAAGTTGAGGAGATGGAGGTTGCTAGAGAGGCAAGTAGTAGAGAGGAAGATGATCAAGTTGAGTTATAGTTAGACCCCTATGTTTTGGATATGGTTTCAATACCCACTATAGATGCTACAGGTGATGACTCCAGGTATTTCCATATTTGCCTTCTACATATTTAGCTCTTTTCTCTTGATCCTTTGATAAGCTTATGTAGTCTTGATATAAGCTATAATAGTATTGTGCCTGTGAGTAGTTATAGATTGTTTGTTAGAGTTTACCAAGGCTATGGTGATGGATATATGTATTAGGGATATGTTATACTGACTCTTGGTACTCTTGTGTTGGAAAGATTTGAGATGTGTAGATGAAAGGAAGAAGAATTAACTTATAAGGAAGCAAAGGGGATGTTAATTACAGGAAATGAAGAGGTCATTAAATTTGAGTCACCAATTACCAAGTTTCGAGCCAAAACTTCTCTAAGGGAGAGGGATGATAGGATTCGGGGTATTGACTCAACCGAATGCCAAGTTTCAAGCTATATTGGAGACCTATTCATGAGTTTCTCATGCATAGAAGACATGTTTACAAGCTCTATTAATGTTGGAAGACCTGCTTTGCTCTGTTTGGTCAGGTTTGCTTTGCTTAATCAAGTCTGCTTTGCTATGCCAATCTATGCTACTCTATAAGTCTACTCTGCTTTGCTGGTTTGCTCTTTAAATCGGCCAGAATTTTAGGTTTACCCAAATCAAGTCTTTAATTTCTCTAACAGCTTATCTACTCCTCACTCGAATAGCTCATGTGACTATTTATTTTTACTTATATTATTTAGACTTCTTATTTCTTGTATTATTCTTAAATTACCCTCATGTTTATTTTATAATTACGGGAATGCCCCTCTAAGGGCATCCTTTTAGTCCTTTTATTTATAAGTTTGCTACCATATATAAGTAGGACATTTGTGTAGGGTTTTAGATAGATTATGGACCTTAATGAAAAACTCTTTGAGTCTTTCCTTTTTGAAAGCTCTCTCTTACTAACCCTTATCAATCCTTCTAGTAAGGATTGTGGTAAACAACACTAGTTATCTTTTTGTGTGTCATATTAAAGTGATAATTAGGCTATGTAGGATCTAGTTTATGTGTCATATCCAGCTAGGTAACTCACGGGTTTGCTAAAACTTTTACCAAACCAATTATATTTTCGGTCCTTTGATAGGATCAGACTTACCCCTTATGGCTACCCCTGTCAGTTCTTGGCATAGTTTGTATCAGTTAGTATGGACTTAAGGGGCTTAAGCCCAAAATATCCTATCAACACATACTATTGATGATATCATAGTTGCTAATAAACGTAGGTTATCTTATAATATGAAGGATGAATGGAAGTTAATGAAAGATAGGTTAGGACTTATGTATAATGAGTACATTGTTATTGCAACTTTTAAAAAGAAACATTTATAAGATAAAGGGGTTTTATCTATAAGGGTTTTGGTATTGCATTTTCTAACTAGTGCAGAACCTGGTAAGAACTATCCTTCTAGTTTTGATTATGTACCCCTTGGTGTTCCTCGCATCTTAGGAATTATCCTCTTAGTGTTATCAACTAGTTCTTTGGATTTTCAATTAGTGAGAATGTAAGCATAGAGGTACCCTTATAATCCCATGAATTGAACCTCCTTATGAACCAAGAGAAAGCTAACCCCATGGTATATAAGTAAATGTAAGAATAGGTAGAGAGGAAGATCTAATGCGTCTTTAGGGTCTTACATATGGAGAGGCACTATAACAAATGAGAACTAAAAGGAAGTACAAGGGCTTAACAAATCCGGACAACTACTGATGGATATGACGTACCAATTGATCCTACTTAGCCTATAATTTGTTGGATGTGACTTACCAATTTGAATTGTAGGGTCATTTGTTGCTACTTCTTGCCAAAGGGAATAAATAAGAGTTAAGATAGAGTGAAAACACTTAGGTTACTCAAGAAAGAAATTGGTAATACTCAAAAGTGGAATGATGTGTCTACATATAAGTAAATGGGATTTATATAGTAGCCTCACTAAGGTTATAAGGTATACATGGAAAAGACAAAAGGGTAAACAAATACAATACACAAAACATACTATAAAGGGTTAAAAAGACAAATAATATTCTATACGAAAAGAGTAAGGAATCATTGTAGACTAATGTGCTAAAAGATACATATCAAGAAACAATTGGAGGTAGGTTATGTGGATGATTAAGTTGAAATGAGTGTTAAGATCGCTTGATAGTTGTGGGGTCTTATTTGAACAAGTCTAAAAGGAGGTCATTGATCAGAGCTAACTTGGTTAGGTTTAGGTCGGAGCTTAGGCTCTAAGGAACACTCTAATCCTTTCTTAGTTAGGTGTTTCGGCAGCTCAACTCAAACAAAGGTCTGATGCTGGTCGGCTTAGGCGTTGTCTAGATCATGGTATGATCTCAATAGAAAATATGGCTACTCAGCTGTACACCGGACAGGTTGGCATGATTGCCTGGCAGTTTGGAAACTATACTAGAACTTATGCAAACCTGATGCTTAGGTTGGTAATAGTGTAAAAGATGGAGATCGAAATAGGAATCTTCATCTTAAATGGGGTATTGAGCTAATATTCTTCGTGTGAGTCCTCGTAGTCCTCTAACTTAGCTATGTGTGATTGGTTCAGGAAGTTGATTCTTATAATTTGCTTGGGAGTTGAAAAGATTTACCCTTTAATTTAAAGTGATCTCAAGCTCTTATTCTATCCTGGCATCTGCTGGGTCTTCTTTTGGTCGATAGGGAATCAAGTTAGATACACTGAAGGTGGAGCAAACACCATAGATCTTGGGCAATTCAATCTATTAAGCATTACGGTTGATCTTCTAAAGGATTTTGAATAAACCATTAACTCATGGACAAAGCTTGTTCGGTCTCAAGTGTGGAAATCTTTTTTTATTGAGGTGAATCTATAATAAGTCTCTTAGTATGAAAAAAACAATTTAGTGGCTAAGACTATCGATCTCTTATTGTCTCTGGTTAAACTTAGCGATCTTCCTTGCTACGGACTGATGTAGCTCTTATAATTCTTGGGCTTAGTTGACTTTAGATTAACTCTCTTCAGCAGCTATGAAGGTATGAATCAAATTTAGGGGAATGGTGGGATTTAGGCCATAGATGACCTTGAATGGAGTGTTCCTAATGGTATTGTGGATTGTTTTGTTGTATACGAACTCTACAACTAATAGACATAAATTCTAATCTTTTAAATCCTTTCCTACGACAACTCAAAGTAAATTGCCTAGTGTTTTATTCACTACTTTAGTTTGGTTGTCAATTTGAGGGTGGCTACTAAAGCTAAATATAAGTTTAACTCCAATTCTTCTCCAGAGAGCCTTCCAAAAATAGCTTAAGAATTTGGTGCCCTGATTTGAAACAATTGGCTAGTACTCCAGCAATTGGACAACTTCCTGCAAAACAAATTAGCAATATATAAAGTGTTGTTAGTTCTATGGCACGGGATGAAACATGCCATTTTTATGAAGCAGTCTACTACAATAGAGGTTGAATCCTTTCCTCCGGATATCTAGGGTAATTCTAGGACAAAGTCTATACTAAGGTCAACTCAAGGTGATGTCAGTATAGGTAAGGGCATATACTTTCCATATGGCTCTCTCTTTTCCTTTACCCTCTTGCATGCTTTGCAACTACCGATTACCTTATGAACATCCTTAGCTAGACCAGGCTAGTGAAAGTTCTCTTTCAATAGGTTAGTTATTTTGGCCTCTCTAAAATGACCAAATAATCTACTACTGTGAACTTCCTTCGCCAACAACTCACGTATGGAACAGCTTGGTATGGATAGTCTTCTATCCATGAATAGATAACCATCCTTAAAATAATATCCTTTGACAACAATTCCTTCTCTGCACTGCTCAAGAATGTGACCAAAATGAGGGTTGCGAGTATACTGATCAGTGATAAGTGAAAATCCTAATAATTTCATCTGTAGGGTTATTAGCAAGGTTTACCGACATGACATGGCATCTGCAATTACGTTAACACTACCTTTCTTATGTTAGATCACGTAAGAAAAACCTTCCATAAATTCTAGTCACTTAGCTTGCCTTTTCAAAAGTTTGTTCTAATTCGCAAGATGTTTCAATGACTCATAGTCAATGTAAATTACAAACTCTCGTGGTAATAAATAGTTTTGCTATACAATAAGAGTTGGAATAGCGAGTATAATTCTTTCTCATACACAGCGTAGTTCAGCATGGCACTACTAAGCTTCTCATTGTAGTAGACAACCAATTGTTGTTCTTGCATCAAGATTGCACCAATGCCAATGCTTGATGCATTGCATTCAAGTTCAAATGGCTTGTCAAAATTTGGTAAGGATAAGATAGCGACAGTAGTGAGCTTCTCCTTAATTTCCCTGAAGCTTTGTTTAGCTCGATCATTCCATCGAGACCTTTATTCTTCTTCGATAGCTCGGTCAAGAGAGCTACAATTGTACTGAAGTTTTTAATGAATCTTCTATAGAAAGAAGTAAGGCTGCGAAAACTTCATACTTTAGTGACATTCTTTGGCATCGGCCACTCCATGACAACTCAAACCTTTTCCTCATTTGCTTAGATTCCTTCTCCAGATGCAACAGACCATAAGAAGACAACTTTATGTTGACAAAACATGCACTTCTTCAGGTTCCAATATAACTTCTCGGCTTGTAAAATGTCAAAAATGACTCAGAGATGTTGAACATGATTGTTTAAGTTAACATTGTATACTAATATGTCATTGAAATATACGACCATACATCTTTCGATCAGTAGATACATCACATGATTCAAAGCCGCATAAACATGCTCAGTGCATTTGTAAGTCCAAGTGGCATAACCAACCATTTGTAGAGACCATGCCTCATTTTGAAAGCAGTCTTCCACTCGTCATTAGGCCTCATGAGAATTTAGTGGTAGCCACTTTATAGATCAATCTTCATAAATATTTGAGCACCATGTAACTCATCCAAAATGTCATTGAGCCTTAATATTAGATATATGTACTTGATGGTAATTTGGTTGATTGCTTGGTTGTCGATGTACATACACCATGAACCATCCTTCTTTGGGATAAGTAGAGCTAGTACAACATAAGGAATCATACTCTCCCTTACATAACCTCGCTCTATGAGCTCATCTACTTAGCTTTTCAGCTCGATAGCTTACTCAGGATTCAATTTGTAAGCAGGTTAGTTCAGTAAGGTTGAACCTGGTTATAGATCAATACAATGTTCTATGCCTCGGCCAGGGGATAGTCCTTTAAGCAACTCTTTAGGGAATGAATCGAAAAATTCATTTATCAACCTTCACATCTCATCGAGAACATCTTCTAGATTTCTCATCTCCAACAATCTTCTGATTAACAGGAACATAAGCACATCGGCTTTCTCAACAGCTCAAAGCTCTCTTCGACTCAGCACTAAGGCTTTCTTCTTGCTAACTCGGGTTAGCTGGTTATGGGTTTTGTTCAGTTGAGTAAGTTTCATGGGTTACAACACGATTTACTTCCCATCCTTGACAAAGGCATAAGTGTTCTTATATCCATCATGAATAATACATTGGTCAAATAACTAAGGTTATCCAAGAGTAGATGTACAGCTCCCATGGGGACAATATCACACACTACTTCATCCTTATAAACATTTCCAACATTAAAAGGCACAAATATTTGTTTTGTGATGTATAGAGTACTCTTATCATGAGTTAGTGTAGTTTAACTCATGATAAGAGTACTCTTCTGCTTCGGGCTCGCTCTTATCGATGCTATCCATTACATCTCCTCGAAGCACTATAGTACGTTGGTTTAGACACTCAGTAGCCATATGTCCAAAATCTAAGCATTTGAAGAACTTTACCTTACTTATCTTCCATCTAGAGGTTTGTCCCTTCTCTTCTGTCCTTAGGGTCCTATCCTTAACTTATCTATGTTGGCTTGCTTGGCTATTATCAGGTGGATCATATCTTTCCTTAACTTAAGAAGGTATCCTCGGCTTGGCATAAGTAGGTTGGTGCGGAATAGAGGCTCAAGAAAATGTCAGCCTTGGTCACTTCAGAGCATTTCTTCTTTGTTTTTTAACCCTTTACACTAGCTTAATGGCCTCTTCCAATGTATAGAACCTCTATACTTCTATAATGTTATGAATGTCATATTTAATTCTAGAAATGAACTACTGTACGAGCTTTGGGTTCATCTACATTTGTTCGGATCATTAGCATTTGGAATTCTCTCATATAGTCATTGATAGATAGGTTTCCTTGGCGAAGTTCCTGTAACTTTGCAAATGTATCTTACAAGTAGGTCTCTAGTACAAATCTCCTTCTTAATAATCTCTTCATCTCTTCCAAAGTTCATATACCTCGTCTTCTATCTCTTGCTTTGGTTGCATTAAGATTCTTCTACCACATGGGATCATATATAGGAAATTCAAGTGTAGCAAGTCACACTTTAACGGCATCAGTGTACCTATATTAATTAAACACTTTCTCTTCCCACTCTAAATATTCATCTACATCTCTACTTCTACTGAAAGGTAGGATTTGAATCTTGACATTGTCTAGTCCTCGAGAAGTTTAGCATCCTCGCTCTTGTGCTTAATAATATTTAAACTCTTCTTCTTCCTCTCCATACTCTTCGTCATTTACCTCCTCAATCTCTTCCAACTCTAATTGTTGTTAAGCAGCTCGGTTTGTAACTCCTCCAGCTTGATAGGGTCAGGTTGGGTGATTAGCTTAGCTACCTTGGCTATATCATCTCGTAGGAACATTCTCAAGTGGGTTATGATGTGGTATACTTAGTGGTTATTGTTTATTGACTTGTATTATGATAACTGGACTCTCAATAACATTGGTGAGTCTGTCAAGCTTATTATCAACTAACCTAAGAGTGTTACTACCATTTTGACCTCAACCAGCATGAGTACCACTACTCTGGTCATCAATAACACCTTGAATACTTAAATCTGACACATTGTAATACTTCTTTAACAAACTAATAACATAATACACAACAAACATTTCTACTTACTACTTAAAACCTTATTAACATACTCTAACAACTTCAATACCCTACACATACATTAATTCAACAGAAATGAAGTTACTTTATTTTCGCAATGAAAAATAGAGTATAATAGAGCAAGAATTGAAACTACACTTACCAATCCACAAACCTCCACTTTACAACTCATAACTCCAAACTTACTTTACTCGAGTACTGCAATAGCTACAAAAGGAACATAGCAGCTACCAGTAGCAAACACGAACAAAACTTGACTTTAGCTTCACATATTCCCTCTTGGAATTATGATCCAATATCGACGAAGTTGATGTATCTTTGAGGTCGTATACACGGAGAAGTACCATAACGGATGATAACTAAAAGGAAGTAAAAGGCCTTAGCAAATTTGGACAGTTGCTAATCAGATATGGTGCACCAATTGAACCTAATCAACCTATAATTTACCGAATGTGACTTACCGGTTTGAATTATAAGGTCACTCACCACTACTCCTTGTTAAAGAGAATAAATAAGAGTTAAGATAGAGTGAAAACACTTAGGTTACTCAAGAAAGAAACTGGTAATACTTAATAGTATAATGATGTGTTTGCATATAAGTAAACGAGGTTTATATACTAACCCTACTAATGTTATAAGGCATACATAGAAAAGACAAAAGGGTATTTTACAAATAGAATACATAAAACATACTAAAAAGGGTAAAGAAAAGAAAATAATATTATGTACAAAAAGAGTAAGGAGACATTTTAGACTAATGCCTTGGAAGATACATATCAAGAAGCGATTGGAGGCCAGTTATGTAGTTGATTAAGTTGAAATGAGTGTTAAGGCCATTTGAAATTTGTTGGGTCTTGTTTAAGTAAGTCTAGATAGAGGTCGTTGGTTAGAGCTGACTTGGTTGGGTTTAGGTCAGAGCTCAAGCTCTGAGGAAAACTCTGATCCTTTCTTGGTTAGATGTCTCGGCAGTTCGACTTGAATAGAGGTTTGATGCTCGTTGGCTCAGGATTTGTTTAGATCATCGTATGATTTCAGTAGCAAATATGGTTAGTTGGCATGCATGTTAGACAGGTTAACATGATTGTTTAGCAGTTTGAAAATTATGCTAGAACTTATGGGAACTCATTGATAGTACTGTAGAAGATGGAGATCAGAATGGGAATCCTCATCCTGAATGGGGTATCGAGCTAGTATTCTTCATATGAGTCCTTACAATCCTTGTTTGGGGAGTTGATTCTTATCAGGATTCTAAAGAGGATCTAGCAGAGGAAATTAAGATAAAGGCTGAGACAAAACTTGAAGTAGAAGGTATAGTAGAACCTACCTCAAAGGGTAAGGTAGAAGGTGACAAAGTGAACTAGGAAGAATCTCTTTTAAGAGTTGATGAGATCAAACCTAAAGTTGTTGTTATTGATGATAATACAAATGATGAGGACAGGGTATATGAAGTTATTGTGATACTTAAGATTCTAGAAATTATGCCATTGAGTTCAGCATCTGTAAAGGAAGAGGAAGAAGTTGAGGGGGAAAGGTAGGTTAATTAGATTCCTTTTGAAGATGTTGTAGTCTCAAATTATTCAAATAGTTTATGGAGCTAGTAAAATAGTAGCTTGGCATAACTTGTGATGACTTAAGCACTTTTGACATCTAATGTGACTAAATGACCTAATTGTTTTTTATGTGTTTAAATCCTATGGTGTACTTTGATGTACTCTTGACTCTTTTAATGTAACTTTGCGATCTTTTGATTTATTTCGGTTTGTAGTCATGTAACTAATGTAAATAGACTTATATACATAATGAAATGGAGATGTAAATAGAAGTGATGTATATAAGGATCAAATGTGTGATCTTTTGTTTTGTAAGCCAAGTTATTATGATCTTTTGAAATGTAAAGATGAAATTACCAAATGTATACATGTATCACATATGTAATCATGTAAGAGTAAAGTATATCTTTTGTTTTCAGTATTTATACTGCATATAGTTTATGTGAATCGACTACAAGAATATAGTAAAGCATTAATATTCTGATGTGGTAAGTGATAACCTTTGTGTGTATGTGTGTGTATTAGAGAATCATGAAGAAATTATGAAATGCTTGACAAGTGGTACATTACTATTATTATATGTATAGGGATATGATATTATAGGTGCAATGTAGATATCAATATCTTATTGGGAGATTTGTTGTTGTTTTATACTTATATTTTATAAGTAGGAGAATTAATATATCTCCGGGGTCGTATACACAGAGAAGCATCATAACGAAAGGAAATGAAAAAAAAAAACAAAATGGGGTTAAGCAAATCTGGGAAACTACTAATCAAATATGACACATCAATCAATCATACTTGACTTACAATTTATTGGATGTGACTTACTAGTTCAAACTATAAGGTTACTCGTCATTACTTTTTGCTAAAGGGACTAGATAAGAGTTATGGGATAAATCAGAACACTAAGGTTGTTCAGAAAAGAAACTTGAAATAAGTGATGATGCAATGTTGTATTATTTGTGTACAAAATAATTGGGGTTTATATACTAGCTCACTAGGGTTGCAAGGCATACATGGAAAAAATAAAAGGATAATTTACAAATGAAATACATGAAACATATTGAAAAGGGCAAAAGGGGTAAAGAATATTATGTATAGAAAAAGTACGGAATCTTTTTGAAATGTTGTGCCATAAGACATATGTCACCTAATGGTTGGCGATTTGGGAAACAGCTGGTCTTACTGAAGCATACCTTGAAGTGGCTTGGCTTTAATTTAATACAATTTGGATGAAGTCAAGAAAAGAGCCAACAGTTTAAGTAGACCTAATCTAGTTTAAGTTAGAGCTTGGTCACTACAAGATGTTCAGATCATCTTCAAGTCAGGTATCTCATAGCTCAACTTAGATAAAAGTCTGACGTTAATTAGCATGGCAACTAATTAGATCATGATATGAGATTGGTAATGGATAAAGGTTCCTTAGCAGGTTAGTACTTGTGCTCGGAAGCTTGAAATTGTGTCAATCCATACTAAAGCTTGGTATTCGAGTCGGCAGAAATGAAAATGGTGGATGTCAAGATAGGGGTCATTGTCTTGAATGGGGTTTCAAGCTAATATTTTTCATATGAGTCCTTATAGTCTTTTAACTCAACTATGTGTAACTGGTCTAACGAGTTGATTCTTATCATTTGCTTAGGGGTTAGAAAGATTTGTCCTCAAATCCAAAGAGGCCTCTTACTCTTGCTTTGTTTTAGCATCTATTAAGTCATCTTCAAGTTGGTAAGGAATCAAATTGGGCACATTGAAGGTGGAGAAAACACCATAGATCTAGGGTAATTCAATCTGATAGGCATTATAATTCATCTTATCGAGCCTTATTTTAGTTTCCTTAATTTAACTTATATTAAACTCAACTCACTTAATATAAATTACTCAATATTAAATTAAGGGAAAAAAAATAGAGTCGCTAACCAGTGTAACTAGCAAAAAAGATGAATTAGGGTTTTCAAGTGGGAAAACTCTAATTTGACAATTAGTCTGCAAATATTTTACAAAAAAAATAATTTTTTGAATTAGAAAACTGAGTTCGGGGGCAAACCTATTAAGGCTAAATTACCATGTAAAAATTTAAAAAATTGATGAGCTTTTATTTTTATAATTTTCTGAAAACACTAAAATTATAACTAAATGTACTAAAAATAACAAAAGTGATTATTATTATTTTTTATTATTTCAAGACAATGGAAATTTTTTTTTATATTTTTTTATATTATTGCCTTGAAGGTGCTTACATACCCGCTATTTAGGATCATACCAGTCATAATTTTCTTTTTTTTTTAATAAAATTTTTAGTAAGTGAATCAATTTTATATTAAAAACTAAGCTAGGTTTATGTATTTTATCAATTTATTATTTTAAGCAAACAAACCTAAAAAAATCTAATTTTTTCAAATTAAATAAAAAAATCTTAACTAATCAAATTTTTTTTTTTGAAAAAACTTAATTTAAGATTTTTTATTTTTCAAAACCACCATATGTCAAAATATATATTTTTTATTAAAAAGAAACGTGATTTAAAAACAAACTTAATTCAACTAAATTTTATTAGAAAATAAAAAATTTGCAATAAGAATAAAAAAATTGCACTTAAACACAAAAATAGTTAATAAAAAAATAACTAATAAAGTAAATTAATAAAAATTAATGATATAAATAAATAATAATAATAATAAATTAATGAAAATTTACCTAGCTTCAGATCGTATCAGTGTTGGGTGGTGATGAGCAATGGACTGGGCAACACTAGGTGGTGGACTAAGTGCTGTTAGGCTAGAGTGGGAGACGTTATGTGATGCTGGGCGAGAGATTGGGCGATGCTGGGTGATAGGCTAGGTGACAAGTTGGGCGAGAGACTGGGTAATGTTGGATGAGAGACTGGGCAACTGCCTAGGTACTGTTGGGTGACTGGCTGGGTGAGAGATTGGGCGCTGCTGGGCGATAGGTTGGGCAATACTAGGTACTGATGGGCAAGAGCACGAGCGGTGATTGGGCATTTTTGGGCGACTGATTGGGTACTACTAGGCGATAAGCTGGGTGAAAGCATGGGCGGTGACTGTAGTAGTTGTACAGTGGTGCTAGAGTGGTACTGTGTGGTGTTACGGGTAGTTGTGTGGCAATACGGTAGTGTTTTGGGTAAGAATGTGATTAAAAAAAAAAGTCCCTAAAACCTCCATCGATGTGCTATTTATAAGCTTAAAATCGAATTTTCTGTATCAAAGATACAGAAAATTCGATTACAATTCTTTTAAGATTTACCCTAACTTTTAGAAACCTTAGTTATTTTAGGCCTTCTATTTCTTCTAAGGCCCAATCCACTTCGCTACAATTTAACCTAATAATTCTCTAATCTGATTTAAGTCCTTAAATTAGATGAATTTTATTCTATATTGGTTTGGCCCAAAATTAGTTGAGCCCATATCATCACCTAATTCGACAATCTAATTCAATTCAATTCAACACAACACGATTTGATTTATGACTCAACTTGCTACGACTTGACTTGACTCGATATAATTAGACCTAACTCGATATAATTCGACTTAACTTGATACGATTATTTATTAACCTGGCTCAATTAATAAAAAATTGGCAAAAATGCGATGTCTATAGTTACTTCTTTTTGTAGTGAAGTTCAATTAAAACTTTGTTACAAAAACAAAAGAAATACCCATTTTTGCCAGACCGGACTTGAATAATCTAAAGATGATAGATTTCTTTAAGATTAAAAACTTGTTTTGGCGAATAATCTAAGGATGATAGATCTCTTTCAGGATGAGTTGCTCAAAAGGATAGATCTTTCAAAGAAATGATGAGACAACGCTCTCATGAGCAAGCGATCTTTTAAATGATTGGATGACACTCCTTTAAGCAAGCGATCTAAGAAAAGACAACGTTCTTAGAAAGGAATAGATAGGACAGCGTTCTTAGAAAGGAATAGATAGGATAACATTCCTAGAAAGGACTGATAGGACAGCGTTCCTAAAAATGAATAGATAAGACAGCGTTCTTAGAAAGGAATAAATAGGACAGCGTTCTTAGAAAGGAATAGATAGGACAGCGTTCTTAGAAAGGAATAGATAGAACAGCGTTCTTAGAAAGGAATAGATAGAACAGCGTTCCTATGAGCAAGCAATCCAACAAAAGATAGGACAGCGCTCCTTTGAGCAAGTGATCTTAGATAAGATTGGATGGCGTTACTATAAGTAGGCGATCCAGCTAAGGATTAGATAGAATAACGCTTCCATGAGCAAGCAATCCTAAAAAAGATTGAATGGTACTCATTGAGCAAGCAACCTAACTAAGGACTAGATAGGACAGCACACCCATGAGCAAGTGATCCTAAAAAAGATTGGATAGCGCTCTATTGAGCAAGCGACCTAACTAAGAATAGGGCAGCGCTCCTTTGAGTAGGTGATCCTAGAAAAGATTTTGATGAGTTTTAACAAAATGATCTGAGACTTATATTTGAAGGATTTTGATGATTCTTTGAAAATATTGTTCTTTGACAATTTTTTTTTTAAAAAGGTTTCTTTTTTTTTTGAAAAGGTTTTTCTTTTTTCTTCTTTTTCTTTTTTGTTAAGAAATTCAAAAACACTCTTTAATAGAAAATTGTGTTGCTAACAAGTAAGAAAGTCTTGAAAACTCTAAAGACCACAAATAAAGGGTTAGCTTACCCCTTACCCGTTGATCTCTCATTCTTTTAGTATTGTTTCCTAGAACATAATTCATGATCTTTAAACTTTTTAGAATCATTGATAACCATTTACATTTTTTACAAAGTATTCAACTCTTCAATTTTCCACTAAGGGGATAAATATCATTATTTGAAATGTTTAGTCAAACTCGACTTCTTTGCACTCTCATAAGTTTGTTTTTACTCTTAGCATCAATTCCAAAAATTATAACCTATCTTGTAAGTGGTACATTTTGGTCAATCAATAGGTCTTTTTTGGGTTTGCAATGTAAGGCTTTTGGTCAATGGTTTAAGCAAATGGATATTAATGTACTTAGCCCATTTTGAAGAGATCATGTGCAATCAATCTACAGTTGACAAGCTAAAAGCCTAGGAGAAAACTAAACATAGGCTTGCCCCAATTTTATGAGTAAATTTCACTACAGATAAGTCCATTTCTTTAGTGAAAAGATTTTCATTAAGGTTGATATAGTGGGTAGGATCATACAATAAGGGCCTTACTTTTAAGCTTAGGAATTGAAAGTGTTTAGCCTTTGGATACCATCACAAGTTCAAACTTCAGGCTTTATTGGTAATTTAGCTATTCTTTGCTATTCTTTGAAGGTGATCACCTTGCTAATATTTTCAATCTTCTTTTTTTTTCACCTTTTTCCTTTTCCTTTTCCTTTTCTCTTTTTTCTTTCTTTTGTTTATTTATTTATTTATTTATTGTTGTGATTAAAAACCCTAAAACAATGGGTTCAAATAATATAACCTTTAGAGAAGTATATATGGCATAGAGTGCTTGGGAAAGAATCTATGGACTTAATGTGTTTAGATAAGTATACAGGCCTGAGTGAGGTATATATGGTTTGAAGCTCTTCTTCATTCTAAAGAAATTGAATTATCTATGACAATATTTGCTCATGAATTAACATAACTAAGGCAAGCACATATTAATCTACTCCTTCTTCTCTAGATTGATAACCCTAACCTCCTAATTACCCCAGTTTGGGGTGGTTCTTAGCAGGGATAATTTTAAGAAAAATTCCTTAAAGGTTCAAAAGGATTTACAAAGGATAACTGTGTTTAGGGATAATGAAATGAATGCTTAATATCATTTTGACACGTATACCAAGTTCAACATAGGCTTCCTTTAAGGAATGAGTCCAATTATTCACCTTGATGGCACTCTCCTCTCATGTGTATTTAGGGTTAATGTTTAGGACATGGGTTACCTCTTTTCATCCTAAACCTTTCAAGTAATGTGTTATCATTCCCTTAAGTAGAAAGTTTTAAGTTTCGAGTTCCCATTTTCTTTGTCCATTTTCACTCATTTGAAATTTCCTTATTTGAATTGAGTTAGCTTCATAGCATACAAAGACAAGAATACACATGAAAACTGCTTAATTCAATAGTTTGTATCTATTACTAGCTCCAAAATGAAAAAAAAAATGCATGAACTAAAATTCTTTCCCATTTCTTGCCCCTATTTCTATCACCTCTTGTCCCATTCAACTGAATTGATATTTCGGAGATATACCCAACTGCTTCAAATGGCAAACCACCTTGTTAGATGACAATAATAGACCCTTAATTCCTAATACTTGAATTTGTCTATTTAATACTTCTTCAAAACCTGGGGAAAGAATACTACTGCTAATTGACCCATCAGTCTCTAAAAAACTTGGTTGGATAATCTGAGCATTAATCAAATCTTGTACCTTATGCTTCAATCTCCAACAATCTTTAATGGTATGTCCCACTTAGCCCATATGGTATTCATACCATTTGTTGGGGTCATGATCTAATGTCTTGTATTTCTTTATTGGGTTTTCACATGTCAGTAGTCCCACATCTCTCAATTGTTTGAACACTTGGGCCATTGGAACCTTGAATTGCGTAAATCGCCTCTTCTTATTGTAGACAGGCTTGTCTTGATTATAGGCTTTCCCCATCGACACGTTCAATCCTGATTTCTCTTTTACTGAATCATCTTCATGCTTGGGCTATTACTTCCTATTCGTATTAAGATATAGATTTTTAAGCTACTTGAGCACATAACCCATCGCTATTTCCATGCTAGTGAGTCTTTCTTCCAATATCACCAACTTTTCTTTTAGGATAGCAACCCTTTCTTCCAGACCCTGGCAGTAACATGTCCCGTGGACTTGACCATTCAAATCTATTTCTAGTAACTTTTCCAGTCCTTGTATCATGTTGATAGTAGGCTCTATATAGAAATTAGGCCTTAGATCCTTAACGAAGTCCATCTGGACCAATTTTTCATCAATCAAATCTTGGACTTTATTCTTCAACTCCCAGTAATGGTCAGTAGCATGCCCCTACTGACTCATGTGGTATTCACATTGCATATTGGGATCATATTTTCGACGTTTATACCTTAGTGTTGAAGTCTTAAGATGCAGTAAACCTTCTTCTTTTAGGCAGCGATAGACTTGAGACATAGGAATCATAATATGAGTGAACCTCCTTCTAGGTGATTCCTGGCTTAGCTTATTTTCTAGAAGCTCTATACCAATGCTTAAGGCACTAGGCTTGCATATCAATAGATAGGACATTGTAGTGTTCACAGCAACCTCTGAATCCAACAGGGCTAATCCCTTCCCTATCAATTTCCTCATTCTAATAGCATCTTCAATGCAACTATGTATGCAAACATAAAAGCAATATGGTCTAAGAGGTGATTATAATAAGGTTCACCTAATGTGCAGATGAATATGTTGATCAATTTATTTTCTGGCAATTATTTTATAGCTTGAGCAGCTGTAGATCTCCCTCTTTGGGCATTCTCCTTAAAAGACTTGGTTAGCTCTATTTTCATGTTATTCAAATCCATCAGGAATAAAGCCACTTCTTCATTGAACTTGTACCATTGATAAAAGGCTCGAGCTAGCTTATCCCAAGTATCAAACTTAACTAAGTTTTGTTGGGTATACCAAATCAACGTCGACCCAGTTAGGCTATCTTGAAAAGTTTGAATCATTAACTTCTTATATTTAGAGAATTGGGCTATCTTGCAAACATAAAGCTTAAGGTGAAGTTTAAGACAACCTGTTTCATCATACTTTTTGAAATTTAGTACCTTAAACTTCTTGGATAACCTATGGTCTTCAAAAGTGCAAACACTACTCAAGCTCAGATCCCTATGTACATCATGATCCTTGATAACTCCCATTTTTTCTTCAATTTTCTGGAAGATTTCTTCTTCCATCTTCAACAATTTTTGCACAAATTCCTTCCCCAGGCCTTTGTTGCTATTGTTGAGCACGTAAACTAGTAACTCTTCAGACTTGTTTATCTTAGATGGTATGTCAACAGGCCCTTGGGCTTAGGTATAAGCCATGATCTCGACTTACTTCGCATGCTTTCCCAGAACCCCTTTGATTGTGGTTGTTTTGTGTTCGAGAGCTTCAAACATCTTGTTTTTGAAAATAAGTGATTATGGGCTTTAGGTTAGGCTAGATCACTTTGAAAGCAATCTTTCAAAGCCTACAAGAATCCTTTCTTGTTAACAACATTGCATCGAGTTTTTAGTTTTCCAAACCATTCTTCTTTTTTTTTTTTGAAACATTTATTAGAAAATCAATGCTTATTTTATGTCATAAAAGCCTAATACTGACATCGACGAATCTAAACAAAGAAAACATTAGGACTAACAACCTAGGACATAGGATGATGATAATATTACAAGGATGATATGGAGAAGCGAAAATTATTTTATAATGAGAAACTTATTGGATAAATGACACAAGGGTAACGACTTATGAAAAAAACTCTATTAGGTCTGTGACAACGTAAGGGCTAAACATGAAGAATAAGAACTTAGCCATTTACAAGATTAATAACCTTAAGATGGAAAATAATTCATAATGGAAATCTAATGTTTAAATTTTTTTTTTTTATTTTGTTAGTTCCTAACAGTATGATACATGTTGGGCATTGCAATAAAAATCAATCGAGTAAATAATTACCATGAAACTGTTTTTTTATAATAAAATTTCTTTTTAAAAAAAAAATTGTTGGAAAGTCTTTTTTAAAAAATGACAATTCCATAATAATCTTTATTATTGTTAATTTTCATGATTACATGCAAAAAAAAATTATAAGTTGATATAGAAGTTTTTTTTTTTTAACATTGGCACAGGAGGGAATACTAATGATTTTGAGCATTTTACGTTAAATATTATGTTGCACAACCTATTACTAATGAAATAAAACAAAACCTCCAAGATGCACATATATTACAAAAGATAGCATATACAAATAACTATGCAAAATAAATGTAATGCAATATGCTACATACGCATGCAATGTAATGGGGTTGGTCATTAATAAACTATTGGGAGTATGATAATTCTACGGTCAAAGAGCACCCTCATATATATGTATATTCAAAATAAGATTTAATAAAAATGAAGCTCATGTATACTTATATATAAAGGTTACTACTTTTTTTTAATTGAAAATGGACGATGAATTAACTATAAATTAAATCAAGCTTATCCTATAATTTAAAAATAACTACCTTCTTTTCGAAAAGAATGATGTAAGAGGATGTGGTCCACGGGTCTTAGGCTCTGTAGCTCCAAGACTTTCTAGAGAGAAACCTAGTGGGCTACATCGAAGCTTGAGTGGTCTTATCTATTATTGTTAAGCGGGGGTAAAGACTCTAGCAACTTGAGAGTTATACAATAGTGGCCCATCCTAAGTTCCTAAGGTGGCCCAAGTTTGACCATATCTAAACACATGAATAATTATTGAAAATGAAAAAAGAACCCCCCCTAATTCCTTAAGAAGGTCCATTGGCCTGCATCGCTAAAAAATAATTAATATAACTATAATACAATACAAAAATAAAATAATAATATAAAAGCCCATCAATAATTTTTTTTTTTTTAATTTTCACATGATTAGCCCACCAAGTGTCCTTAGTAGAGTCGTCAATTTTGTCGAGCCATATTTTGGTTTTCTTATTTTAACCTATATTAAGCGCAGCCCGCTTAATATAAATCACTCGATATTAAATTAATGAAAAACAAATTTTAATTAAAAAAATGAAGTCCCCAACTAGTTCAACTGGTAAAAAAGATAGATTAAGGTTTTCAAGTGAGAAAACCCTAATTTGACCACTAATCTGTGGATATTTTAAAAAATATTAATTTTTTGATCAAGAAAATTGGGCTTGGAGGCTAACCGATTAAAACTAAGTTATCATTTAAAAATTTTAAAAATTGATAGGTTTTTATTTTTATAATTTTCCGAAAATACTAAGATTATACCAAAATGTACCAAAAATAATTAAAGTGATTTTTATTATTTTTTATTATTACGAATTTTCAAGACAAGGGAAATTTTTTTTTATTTTTTTATACGGTTGCCTTAAAAGTGCCTGCGTACTCGCTATTCAGGATCAAATTGGCCGTAGTTCTCTTTTTTATAAAATTTTTAATGAGTGGATCATTTTTATATTAAAAACCAAGCCAAGTTTATGTATTTTATCAATTTATGATTTTAAGCAAACAAACCTAAAAAAATATAATTTTTTTCAAATTAAATAAAAAAAATCCTAACTAACTGAATCTTTTTTTGAAAAAACTTAATTTAAGATTTTTTATTTTTCAAAACCACCATATGTCAAAATATATATCTTTTATTAAAAAAACATGATTTAAAAAAAACTTAATTCAACTAAATTTTATTGGAAAATAAAAAAATTGCAATAAGAATAAAAAACCTGCATTTAAACACAAAAATAGTTAACAAAAAAAAAAACATAACTAATAAAGTAAATTAATAAAAATTAATGAAATAAATAAATAATAATAATAAATTAATGAAAATTTACTTAGCATCGGATCATGTCTGTGTTGGGCAGTGGACTGGGCGACAGGCTAGGCGTTGCTAGGCAATGTTGGGTAATGGACTAGCTACTGCTGGGCGAGACACTAGGTGACGCTGGGCGATGCTGGGAGTTGTTGGGCGATGGGCTAGGCAAGAGACTAGGCGACTGGTTGGGCGCAGCTAGGTGACTGACTAGGTACTGTTGGGTAACGGGTTGGGCAAAGCTGGGCACTGCTGGGTAATAAGTTAGGCAACTAACTAGGCGCTGTTGGGCGAGAGATTGGGTAACTGGCTGGATGTTGCTAGGCGATAAGCTGGGTAGCAAGCTAGGTGACACTGGGTAGCAAGCTAGGCGACACTAGGTTACAGGCTAGGCGTTACTGGGCTACAGGCTGGGCATTGCTGGGCAAGAGCACAAGCGGTGACTACGGTGGTTGTACGGTGGTGCTAGGGTAATACTGTATGGTGTTACATGGTAGTTGTGTAATGGCACAGTGGTGTTTATGTGGTGTTTTGGGTAGGAATGTAATTAAAAAGAAACTGTTCCTGAAACCCCCGTCAATGTGCTATTTATAAGCTCAAAATCGAATATTCCATATCAAAGATACAAAATGTTCGATTGCAATTCTTCTAAGATTTACCCCAGTGTCTAGAAACCCTAGTTATTTTGGGCCTTCTATTTCTTCCAAGGCCCGATCCACTCCTCTACAATTTAGCCCAATAATTCTATAGTTTGATTTAAGTCCTTAAATTAAATGAATTTTATTCTTTATTAGTTTGACCCAAAATTAATCAAGCCCATATTGTCACCTAATCCAACAATCCAACTCAATTTAATTCAATACAATACAACTCGACTTATGACTTAACTTACCACGACTTGACTTGACTCGATATAATTTGACTTAACTCAATACGAAACAACTTGATATGATTCTTTTTTTTTATTTTTCTACTTTTCTGTTTATTTATTAACCTCGCTCAATTAAGAAAAAATTAGCAAAAATGAGGTATCTACAAATCTTCTTTAGAACTTTGAATGGACTATCAGCTTATGGAGATAGCTTGCTTTGTCTTAGGTGAGGAAATCATTTTCGGTTGAGATGAATCCATACTAAGTTACTTGGTTTGAAAGAAATAGGTCGGTGGTCTCAACTATTGATCTCGTTGTTTCTTATTGAACTTGGCGATTTTCCTTGCTACAAATTGATGCAATTCCTACAATTCTTGGGCTTGGGTGACTCTAGATTGACTCTCTTCAACAGTTGTGGGGGTATCAAACCAATCTAGGGGAATGGTGGGATTGAGGCCATAAACAACCTCGAATGGAGTCTTCCTAGTAGTATTGTAGATAGTTCCATTGTATATGAACTCTAAAAATGATAGACTTAAATCCTAATCTTTTAAATTCTTTCCTACGACAACTTGGAGTAAGTTACCTAATGTTTTATTCACTACTTTAGTCTAACCATCAGTTTGAGGGTGGTTACTAGAGCTAAATACAAGTTTAGCTCCATCTTCTTAAGAGAGTCTTCCAAAAATAGCTCAAGAATTTGGTTTCTTAATTCGAAACAATTGTCTTCGGTATTCCATCAGTTGGACAACTTCCTGTAAAAAATAAATTAACAATATATAAAGCGTCGTTAGTTTGATGGCATGGGATGAGGTATGCCATTTTTGTAAAGCGATCTACCACAACAAAGATTAAATCCTTTCCTCTGGATTTTTAAGGCAACCTTAGGACAAAGCCCATGCTAAGGTTGGCCTAAGGTTGAGTCGGTATAGGTAAAGGCATATACTCTTCATATGGCTCTCTCTTTTCATTGGCCCTCTTGCACATTTTACAACTATTGACTGCTTTATGGACATTATTGGCTAAACTAAGCCAGTAAAAGTTTTCTTTTAATAGGTTTGCTGTTTTGTTCCATCCAAAATGACTAGATAATCCATCACTATAAGCTTCCTTCACCAACAACTCACATATGGAACAACTCGATATGCACAGTCTTCTTTCTTTAAACAAATAACTATCCTTGAGATAATATCCTCCAATAGCAACTCCTTCTTTGCATTACTAGAGAATAGGAGCGTACTATTTGGTGATAAGGGAAAATCCCAATAATTTCATTTGTAGGGTAGTCAGTAAGGTTTGCCTTTATGATAAGGCATTTACGACTACGTTAACACTACCATTCTTGTGTCGGATCACATAAGAAAACCCTTCTACAAATTCGAGCCACTTTGCTTGCCTTTTTGAAAGTTTGTTCTGACTCCCAAGATACTTTAAGGACTCATGGTCCTAGACAGTGTTGCCAAATAATAAGAGCTCGGAACGTATAGCTCCTTCTCATATACAAATAGTTTAACGCGATAGCAATGAGCTTCTCATTGTAGTACGCAATTGGTCATCATTCTTATGTTAAGACTATACCAATGCCAATGCCTAATGTAGCATTCCAATTCAAATGGCTTATCAAAATCTGGTAAGGACAATAAAGGGCAATAGTGAGCTTTTCTTTGATTTCCCTAAAGCTCAATTCAGCTTGGTCATTCCATCGAAATCCATCATTCTTCTTTGTTAGTTTAGTCAAGGGGGCTGTAATGGTACTAAAGTTTTTAATGAATTGCTTGTAGATAAAAGCAAGACTATGAAAACTTTGAACTTTGGTAATATTCTTTAGTATTGGCCATTCCAAAACAGCTTGAACCTTTTCCTCATTTGCTCAGATTTATGCCTCGGATTAGTAGTAAACCCTTAGGCAACTCTTCAGGGAATAAGTTGGAAAATTCATTAATCAATCCTTAGATCTCATCAGGCACATCTTCTAAATCTCTTAACTCTAATAGTTTTCTAATCGATAGAAACATAGGTTCATTGGCCTTTTAAGTAGCTCAGAGCTTTCTCTAACTCATCACTAAGGCTTTCTTCTTACTAGCTTGAGTGAGCTAGTTATCGCTTTCGTTTACTTGAGTTGGTGTCATGGGTTGTAGCATAATTTTCTTTCCATCCTTGACAAAAGCATAGGTATTCTTATATCTATCGTGAGTAACACATTGGTTGAATAACTAAGGTCATCCAAGTAATAGATATGAAGCTCTTATGGGGATAACATCACATACTGCTTCATCCTTGTATACATTCCCAACAGTAAAAGGTATGATTACTTGTTCAGTAACATGTAAAGTACCTTTATCATGAAGCCAGTGTAGCTTATAAAGTTGGGGGTGCTTAGAGGTCGACAGTCCTAACCTTTGCACAAAGGATTGTGTAACAATGTTGGTACAACTCCCTCCATCTATAATAATGGTGTACAACTTTCCCTTAACGGTACACTTTGTATGGAATAAATCTACTCTTTGGTCTTCTTCAAAGCTTGGCAAAGAACTTAACACTCATCTTAATACTTAGGTCATTACTTCTCCCTAGTCAGTGTAGACACAAGTTTCTTCTTCCTCCTCGGTTTTAACTCTCTTAGCATTCTTCTCTTCTTTTGGCTTGCTTTCATCGATGTTATCTATTACATCTCCTTGAAGCACCATGACACATTGGTTTGAACACTTAGCAATCATGTACTTGAAATCTAACATTTGAAGCATTTCACCTTGCTTGTCTTCCATCTAGAGCTTTATCCTTTCTCATATATTCTTGGGGTCAACATATCCTTAACTCGAATCTTTTGGCTTGCTCAATTATCATCAGGTTGGTCATGTTTTTCCTCGGCTTAGCATGAACAGGTTGGCGTAGAATAAGAGTTTGAGAAAAAGTTAGCTTAAGTAGGCTTAGTGCATTTATCCTTTGGTTTTCAACCCTCTACGCTACTTTAATGGCTCCCTCCAACGTATGGAATCTCTATACTTCCATAATGTTGTGAATCTCATATTTGAGTTAGAAAATGAACCTTGATACTATGCGAGCCTTAGGTTCATGCGTGTCTGCTCAAATCATTAGCATTTGAAATTTTCTCACATAATCATCAATAGATTGGTTTCCTTGACGAGGCTCTTGCAACTTGACAAGGGTGTCCTGCAAGTAAGTCTCAAGTACAAATCTCCTCTTCAATAATCTCTTCATCTCTTCCTAAGTTTGTACATCTCGTCATCCATGTCTTACTCTAACCACATTTAGATTCTTCTACCATATGATAGCATATCTAGAGAATTCAAGTGTATCAAGTCAAACCTTGATTGAATCTATATACCCATAATAGTAAAATACCTTCTCTTCCCACTTAAATATTCATTTGCATCTCTACTTCTACTGAAAGGTATGATTTGGACCTTGACATTGTTAAGCCTTCGAAGAGCTCAACGTCCTTGCTCTTATGCTTGGTAATAGTTAATCTCTTCTTCTTCTTCTCCATTATTCTCTAAATCTACATCCTCAATATTCTCCTTAATCTCCTCTAACTCTAGCCTTCATTTAGCAGCTGGTTTGCAACACCTCTCGCTTGTTAGGGTCGAATAAGGCGATTAACTCGACTACCTTAGCCATATCATCTCTTAAGAACATTCTTAGGTAGGTTATGTTGAGGTACACCTTATGGTTACTGCCTATTGGCTTATATCGTATTAACCAGGCTCCTAAGTCTCAATAAGTTTAATGAGTTTATCATTGAATGACTTAGGGGTATTACTTCCATTCTGGCCTCAATCAACATGAGTACTACTACTTAGGTCACCAATAATACCTTGAACACTTAAATTTGACATAGTGTAATACTTCTCCAATAGGTTGACAGCACAATACACAACAAACACTTCTACTTACTACCCATAATCTTATTAACACACTTTAACAACTTCAACACCCAACACGTAATCGAACACAACATAAATGAACTTGCTATGTTTTTATAGTGAAAAATAGAATAACAATAGAAACTATACTTACCAATCCACAAACTTCGTTGCACAGCTCACAACTTCAAAACTTACTTCACTTGAACATATCCCAATAGCTATAAAAGAAACACAACAACCACTAATAGTAATCATGAACTAAAACTTTACTGTAATTTCACACACTCTCTCTTGAAACCATACTGTAATACTAGTAAAGCTATTGCTATCTCTAGGGTCATACACACGGAGAAATACCACAACGAATGGGAATGAAAGAAAACAAAATGGGGTTAGCAAATCCAAGCAGCTACTAATCGAATATGACATACCAATTAATCTTACTTAGCTTACAATTCGCTAGATGTGACTCGCCGATTTGAATTATAGGGTTACTTGCCATTACTCCTTGCTAAAAGGAATAAATAAGAGTTATGAGATAAATAAGAATACTAAGGTTACTTAGAAAGGAAGCTTAAAATGATTGATAATGCAATGTAGTATTATCTGTATACAAAATGAATGGGGTTTATATACTAGCCCCACTAAGGTTACAAGGTGTACATGGAAAAGACAAAAGAGTAATTTACAAATGGAATACATGAAACGTTCTAAAAAGGGCAAAAAGGATAAAGAATATTTTATACAAAAAAGTAAGGAATCCTTATGAAATATTGTACTAGAAGACATGTATTACCTGGTTGCTAATGATCTAGAAAGTAGTTGGTCTTATTGAAGTACACCTTGAGGTGGTTCGGTTTTAATTTAATATAATTTAGATGAAGTCAATAGAAGAGCTAACATTTAGAGTAAACCTAATCTGGTTTAAGTCAGAGTTCGGTCACTAAAGGATGTTTAAATCCCCTTTAGGTTGGGCATCTTGCAACTCAACTCGGATAAAGGTCTGACAATGGTCGGCTCGAAAACTAATTGGATCATGATATGAGCTCGGTAATGGATAAGGGTTACTTAGCAAGTTGGTACTTCTCCTTGGAGGCTCAAGAATTGTGTTAGTCCATAATAGAGCTTAGTATTCGAGTTAATAGAAATGTAAAAGGGGGATGTTAGGGTAGGAGTACTCATCTTGAATGGAGTTTCGAGTTAGTATTCTTCGTATGAGTCCATGTAGTTCTCTAGCTTGACTAGGTATGACCGGTCCAACAATTTGATTCCCATCAAGAATTTTCGATCTATGTGGAATAGGAGTAATTTAACTCTATACCAACTGTTGGGTTGGATATATGTTTTAAGTGCAGGATTAATAGTTTATTGTTGTATCTCAATTACGGATGAGGATGTAAATAAGAATCCAAATGAACGACATGAGATTATTGAATCACTTCATAATCTTCCTTTACCATAGGACCCACCCAGAAATGACTCAGTGCTACTACTACCTCCTCCATATATGATGGATCCAACTCAATTTGCTTACCAGTATGAACACTATGATTCAACAACAAGAAACTTTGATTTAGCATCTTATAACTAGTGGGAATGCTATAATTTGAAGATAGCTAGAGGTCAAACCAAGATGGAATCAACCTAAGATGGTAACAAGCTCTCAGAATTTATTAAGGTAAATTGGTGTTTTGATGTCGAGATAGGAAAGCATATCATAGCTGAAGATTGGTTAATGCAGATCAAGCATAGTTTTGAAGCTTTTAAGATCCCCAATAATCAAAAGATTTCCTATGGAACTTTTTTATTGAAGCTTGATGCTCGACTTTGGTAGGATTCAAAAGCAAGAATTGTAGCTAGACCAATTACTTAGTAGGTGTTTAGAGGTCATTTTAAGAAGGAATATTTTCCTATTAGTATGTAAAACTAGATGACCATAGAATTGTTTGATTTGACGAAAGATACCATGAGTATGGTTCAATATGAAAATGAGTTTAATAGATTGATGTAGTATGTACCCCAATCATATTGATATAGCAATAAAAGTAAGATGTGTGGGTGGATCGACTCATCAAGTTCCCAATGAAATAGGATCCACACAAGGAAAAGCACTTGCCATTCGTTGGTTATTAGGGGCATCCCGGAAACTTCCTGGTCGAAATATGGCTTTCAAATTAAGTTCTGAATAATCAAGAGTTAAAGAAGGATCTTTTTTCTTTTAATGGATTTGACCCAATAAAGTGGTGCAAGTTGATAGACAATGGGTTTATTACTTATAATGAAGTTGTCGACAAAGCGTAACAGTTGGAAAATAACTGTTGGTTATACAGGCTCAATTAAGTAAGAAGTTGAGGGGTATTACTCAATTTAAACCTACTTTTAAAAGATCGTATCTTGGTGCTAATGCATGTTAAAAAGGAAAAAAAAAATTGGTAGCGATGAGCAGTATCCCTACATAGTCTAAAATGGGATGTAGCTTCTATGAAAAGATGGGAATGTGAAGTGTTGGAAGAGTTTAGCTCAGCATTTTCCACAACAATGTACTCAACTGAAGGGCAAATGATATTTGTATGGACATTCAAATCATGTATCAAGGGAATATCCAAGTATAAAATCTGTAAAGTGTTATCATTATGGAATTTCAAGATATTTCTTGAGATATTGTTCACAAACTAGATGAGTTAAAAACTCCAAAGGAGCAAAGACAATTATGGTACCAGTACGTGTTTTTGCAATAGAATGTATGTAAGAAGATACTAAAGAATTAGATGAGTGGATGGAAGAGTATTTTCACAATGGTTTTGATGATGACATGGAAATTGATGATACTAAGCAAAGATTAGTGACATGTATGGAATCTAATTACCCTTCTTTAGTTGTAATGTGAAAAATTTCATTTTGTACATGAATGTTATGAATTGAATAAATAGTTGTTCTTAGGTATAATAGTATATGAACGATAGGTGACTATACTAATAGCATTTCTTTTAGGAAATGTAATTATAAATGGATGAACTATGTATACATTGTTTGACACTAGAGCCTTGCATTCATTATTAATTAAGATTCATGTTAGGAAATGAAATCAATGCAATTGAAGTTAAAGCCACTTATAAAGTGAGAACACCCATTGGAGAGAAAATGTTGACTTAGAAAATAGTGGATAATGACCACTTCAGATTTAAGGGAAAGAATTTATGATAAGATCGATAGCTTTGCCTCTGAAAGGTTATGATATTATTGTGGGAATATATTGGTTATTTAAATATAAAGTTAAAGTAGATTATTGAAATAAGAGTTTAATCTTAGACAAAGGTAAAGTTGTATTTCAAGGAAAGACAATAGAAGGTGGAATGATGTTATCTGTAGTTGAATGAAGTAAGTGAGGAAATGAACAAGGATATTGAGGTACGGTAGTTTTGTTAGATACTTACAGTTCAAGAAAAGAAAGAGACTCTGAACATATATAAGATTCCTATGGTGTGTGGATTTCCAAATGTTTTCTCGGATGATCTCCTTCGTTTAGCGTCACATCGAGAGTTGGGACTTTACTATAAAGAAAGTTCTAGAGATTGAACCGATATCAAAAGCTCCATATAAGATGTCATAAATGGAGCTTAAGGAGTTAAAGATGCAACTTCAAGAGTTGCTTGTTTTGGTGGTCGGTTTTGGTATGGGACTTTGATCTTGTAAAAGAAGAAAGAAAGGTTATAGTGGGTGTTGGGATTAGTCTGGCATAACTACTCCGATACTTAAATAAGTATGTGTTTAAAATAAAGAGGGGAATAAGAAAGCTAAGTGTAATTGAGAGGGTCCAAGAGAGTTCTTATAGTGCTTTCTTTCCTTATTTATAGGCGTACATTAGACATATGTAATAATGGGTAGTCTTTGGTCATGGACTACGTGATAGCTCTTTAATTAAGCACAAGCCTAAAGAGCAAGAGTAGTAAGAGATTATGTTACGACCCCAAATACAGTTTAGTAGTGACAAACCACCATGAATAGATTAGAAGTACCTAATTATATATTTGTACTAATTGTCAGTTACTTCCAATAAACACATGAAGTGTCAATACTAGAGTAATCATAAATTCAATGGTATAAAACAAAAACTCAATATTATTACTTATTTATAAATTACAAACTAGATAAAGTTGTAGGTCTTTCAAATAAATACTTATTACGAATTAAACTAACATAGTTTATACAAAGAAATTTCCTTGCATGCTTTCCCCCAAGCCCATTTCTAATTCTTTAATCCCCACCAACGGTTTGGATCTTTCTGGATAAACCTAGTCTATACGGCTGTAAGCTACAACCAACTTAGTGAGTTATCCACTCAAACCACCTTTCAAGCAAGTTAATTAAATAAACATATGCTATGCATTCAAACAAACACATGTAACAATATATGCGGCCTTTTGGTATTTAACATATAGTCTAGGGTTCACTCCCTCCCCCCTAACCTTAGGTTAAGGATTTTTTAGTTCCACTAGTATCAAGGTGTCCAAATCAATGTACAAGTCACTTAGCATGATATCCTTGGGCTCTAAAAAATAGTTGCAGAATCTCAATTCTTAGCTGAACCTATGTCATTACAATGATCAAGAGATAATGTCTCTTAATTAGTCCTAGGAGAACTAAATAGACTCATTCTCTTTAACCTCACGAAAGAACCAATCTCTTGGTTATCTAGAAGAATAAAATAAATGTTCATCTTAGAATCTACTATTGTCCCCAGGAAAAAAAAAATATTTTAAGTAGCCAAAAGAAATGTTCATGAGGACCATATAAATAAGTCATAAGAGAAAAATCTCTTAATCGGTCTCAAGAAGGCCCAAATGAAAATAAGAAAATGCCTTCCCTAACCTCCAAATGACTAGGGACTTATTAGATCCCCGATTAGCTTCTAGAAGTATGCAAACCCAAAACATAAGAATAGACCGGCCTCATCTAATGCATGACGATCCTCAAAGTCATTTAGTTTACAATAAATGAGGAAGGTTTTAGCCTTTCCATTCTATGTGTGATAGTGGTCGTAATGGCCACTTTGATATTTAAGTTTCCATATGCTTACCTTCCATTTATTTAAATGATTACCCAAAACATCATACAATCACAAGAATCTCATCACATCATAATCATCAACTTTTCTTATGGAGATAATTCTTAATGTCTTAGTAAGTAAGTCAAGCACATACGTTTTCCCAAATACCCTATTTAGAACAAGTCAAATATATAATTAAAGGTGAAACTATTCTACAAACACACATAAGTGATCATTACTGTAGTTACTTACTTAGCCATTTATTCGTTGCGGTAATCATTTGGAAGCTCCAAATTGGGAACACCTATAAAAATGAAGATAATTGAGAAACATGTTAAATTACTCTTCTTTAAAGTTTGGTTCCAAGTTTTTTTTTTTTATAAGTCTTTTACCCTTTAAGTTTTACTATTTCTTTTCCATATCATGTCTAAATAATCTTTGGTTCTTGTTCCATAATTTTTCGGTTCTTGTATAAGGTCCAAATCATTATGGTATTGTTATGATATATTCATATGTCGATAAAGTCCAAGTCAAGGAAATATTATTCGAACATAATAGATGAGTTATGGTTTTAAGGCATGATTTTATCTATTTGTTTTAGTTTTTATTCTAGTATGTTCTTTTAAGGAACTCTTTAGATTTCTTTCTTAAACTTCATTTGAGTGAAATATTTGGAAAACTTCTTAAAATGAGTAAAGACTTTCATTCCTTGAGTAAACTTTGGAAATCAAGTTGTAAGCTAATTATAAAGAAACTTGGATTGCTTTTGAAAAAGACTTGTTAGAAAAAGTCTAGCTAAGGTCAAAACATGTTTTGATAAAGAATCTTTTTAAAAGTTAGAAGACTTATCTTGGTTTCCTTAGAAATAGTTTCCTAAATGGTTGAAAAGAAGAAGTTAGAAATGCATTTACGTATGAAGAAACACAAAAGTTTGATAAGGATGTTTTAACTTACCTTTTGAGTTTTTGAAAGAATTGGTGAGAGAGCTTTAATGAATGTTTGGTAGGGTTTGGTTGAAAATGAAGGAAAAGTAATGTTTGTTATAGAGATTTGTAGAGAATATCGGTGGTCCAAAATAGATAATTGGGCTATTTATAGCAATAGGTTAGATTAGCTTATATAAGAAGATTTGGATTACTTGAGCAAGTCAACTATCTTAGTGGTTTCTTATAAGATTACATGTTTACTTATGTTGAAAACATGGTCTTCTCTTCTAAAATGGCACCTTACTTGTGGAATTTTTTGGCAACATTTTTAACATGTGTGGATGCATTCATCTTATTTCATCATCCATGACATCATTTCAATAATTCAAGATGTCTTCATCTTCTTTTAGATTTTTATGAAATGTTTATAAATTATCTAGTAAATGGTTTATCAAAATTATGGTTTCTTAGGGTACTTATTATAGTCTTCAAGTATTTAATTAAGTTAGTATGTATAGTGGATATTATAATTTTTTTATGATGATTAGCTTTTAGTTAAGGTTCTTAACTTTATTATAAGATGTATTTGAGGGACAATTAGAAGATATAGAAATTTGTTGGTTTGCTTCATTATTGGCATTTTCTATAAAAGCTAGAAACTTATTTCACACATGTTTCTTTCTTATACATCATCCTCTTGTTTAGTCAATTTCTTGTCCACTTTGCTATCTACTATTCTAATTACCCGCTCGTCTTTGTTTTGTATGTGAATGGCAATTAGAAGACAATTATAGGCATCACTTTGAATGGAAGTTGGTCTCCTTTTTTCTTTTTCTCACATGTTTATGTAACGAACTCATTAAGTCACGGCTTACATCATTTAACTTATTTAACTTTGCTTCTTCATTCTTTTAGTCTTTTTCTGCGTATGTTGATGTACATGTATTGGTGCCAACTTAGGCTTTTTAAAGTCTTCTAGTTTGTTTCATATGTTGGTTGCAAGAATCTATTTAGTCAGCTTGTTAACTTTTCTTAGGTCTTTTAAATTAATTAATAATCTTGTGTCAACTTTAGTTGACTAAATATTTCTACTATTGACTTAGTCAATTCTATGGAATATAGATGATCCTTATCACTATTTATAGGTGTCCTAGCAAATCTTGATCACATCTCTTAGATCTCTATCGAGCCTAGTTTTTTCACCCTCTCGGTTCTTTTATAAAATTAGGTTTTCTTTAAACCGATCAGTACTAAATCCTTCCCATTTTATACCGATCCTCGACTAAGGTTTAAAGAAAAACCATTCCTTTTCGTTTTGAAAACAATTTTGAATTTGCCACCTAACCGGAGTCCAGAAGAATAATTAAGTTATAACCAATTGGGTTGATTGATTATAACTTAGTCACTAATCTAACGATTAAAACCAATTTTATAAAACGGTTTTTGAAACCAAAGAATTTGGATATGGAGGTTAGGAATTTTAAACACTTATAGGTACTATTGACTTTCCAAAATTAGAATTAAACTTAAAAATCACTTTTTAATTTAGAAAGACAAGATTTAATTTAATTACTCTAATTGGATAAACAAAATAATCTAAACTAAAGGAAAAGGGAAATTAGTTTTTTTTTTCGTTTTTTTTTTTCATTTTTTTTCATTTTTATTGTCGCCTTGTAAGTGCCTACGTATCCGATATTCGGGATTAGACGTACACAGTTCTTTTGTAAAACTTTAGTAGGTGAAGTCGATTATAATTTTTGAAAATAATCGAGTTTACGTTTTTAGTTTAATTGGGTTTATTTAAGAAAATTTCTAAGAATGTCCAAAATTGGATTTTTCCTTTATTTTTGAAAAATTCTAGAATGCCTTAAATTGTAAAGGGTTCGTTCATTTTTATTATTTTTGAAGAACTTTGATTTTTCTAAGTGCTAAAAGGAAAGAAAAAAAATATTTATATCCTTTTATATTTTTTCATTTCTATCTATTTTTATTTTTATTAAACTAAATATAAACAACTAATTAAACTACCTTCCCTTTACTTTTTCTTTCTTTCCTTTTGTTTCTTTTTTCCTTTTTCTTTTCTTCTTTTTTTTTTTATTTGATTACATTTTCATAGATAAGTAAATAAAACAAATAAATAAATAAATAAAAGTTCGGTTACAGCTGGACGTGCAGGTTGGACCTGGAGTGGTTGGTCAGTTGGTTCGGTCAAGTTAGATCTGGATCGTTAAGTCAGGTTGATTTCCATTGTCTTCAACAATAGCGATGGTAAGGGGTGGTTCTAGACATTTTAGTGGCCAAATCGAAAGGGTGAAGGGTGTTTCATGTGTTTTTTATTGGGGATAAGGGGGGTAGGCAAAGTGTCATGGTTAAAGGCAGTTTAGAGGGTGGTGTGAAGTAATGGCCGGCGATGGTCTTGGGTGGTTGTGCTCCGGAGTTGCTGGGTAAGAGGGGGTGTCGGTTCAATGGTTTTGGAGGTCGAGGAGTGTTATGGTGGTGTCGGTTTGGGTTGAAGAGGGCCGAAGATGGTGGTTAAAGTAAGCTAGGTTATGATGGTTAGGGTTATAGGTTGGTGGTTCGGTGAGGCAATTAGGGGGTATGGTAAGGCGTAGGGTTAGTTGGTTTTGAGAGTGTATTAGGTGGGGAAGCTAGTGAAGGTGGTAGCTCTGCTTGAAGTTAAGTAGAGAGAGAGAGAATCGAAGAGAGAGAAAGAGAGCCATAGTTTAGAGAGAGAAAACGAGAGAGAGAGAGAGAGTTTGTCGAGTGAATTTCTTACTCGTCTCTAATTGTGTGTATTTGTGAACATCCCCTAACACCCAATTTATAGTTGAATTTAACCTAGAAACAAAGGAAAGCTCGGATTGACCTTGAGTATAAATGCTAAAATTTTAGTTTTTTTTTTTCCAACTTGGGAGCTTGATTTGATTGTGTTGATGGATGAATTTGGTCTTGTTCTTTGGTTCAATTCAAAATAGGCCATATGGAGTGCAAGATTGCATGAAATTGTGTGTGAAAATTGAGGCCAAAGTGAAAAGGTTAGGCTATTCTTGAGAAGGAAAGAAGAGGAAAATCTAAAGAAAACGAGGGAAAACTGAGGGAAAGAGAGGGAAAGTGTTGATGTGGTGCCACGTTAGCCAACTCTACTAACCTTAACCTACCATGTATTACCATGTGACACGTTGTAGCTGATATAGCACACCCGTGGCACCACATCGCAAGGTCGTCCAACCTAACGATGCTATTTGTTAGGACACGTAATGTAATAAGATCCTAACACGTAGCAATGTGAAAATAAAAAAGGCCTCTCTATCTTTGCCAAGATTTAAACTCATGACTTTACACTCAATACCCAAACCAAGTCCATGTGTTTAACCATTAAGTCGTTGGGCTGTACCTTATCCATATATGCAATTAACTAGGTCAAATTGGGATAAATTTAAATCTAAGCTTAAGCCCAACAATCTAACTTCTAAATTTATTTCAAAATTAAAAAAAAAATCTCAGATTAGGATAAATTCAAATCTAAACTTAAGTCCAACAGTCTAACTTCTAAATTTATTTCAAAATTAAAAAAAAAAAATCTACCCTAAAATATTATTTTCTAAAATCTTTTTTTTTTCAATTTTTCAATTTTTTTCAATTTTTCAATTTTCTTATTTTCTAAATTTCTCAATTTGTTGTGTTTCTTATCCAATTTTCTTATTTTTTAATACTTTTTCTTATTTTTTATATTTTCCAAAAATTATTATTTTTCCTAAATTTCTTAATTTTGGGGTTTTCTTTAATTTCCTTTTTTTTTGTGTTTTTCCTAGTTTAATGCCTACTAAGAAAAGAAAATAAAATAACAAAAATAAAAATAATAGTAAAAATAAATGGAGAAAAAATTGGGTATCTACAATCTCTCTTGATAATTTTAGTATAATTCTAAATATTTCCTATCAATTAACTTAGCATATATTAAAGTTTTTAAGGGTTTATAGGTTATGTGATGAAGTTGTGTAGGCCTACAACTGTCCATGCCACCTTTTAAATTTACACCAAATATACAAGTAGGTCATTTGACCTAATGTGTCTTCATGGGAGCTCTAGTACTATAAGTGAAAAAAAAAAAGATGGAACTATGAGGTTATGTATTGATTATAGGAAGATAAAAAAAAGTTACTATTAAGAATAAGTACAACTAAAGATTTGTTCAATTAACTGCATGGAGCTATTATGTTTTCATAAATTGATCTAACATCTGGATATCACAAATTATGGAATAAGCGCAAGGATGTATCGAAGACTGCTTTTCGAACGGAATATGGGCACTGTGTGTTTTTAGTAATGCTTTTTAGATTGACTAATGTGTCAGCAGTGTTTTATGGATTTAATGAATCGAATCTTCCAACCTTACCTCAAGTTTATTGTTGTCTTTATTAATGACATTTTGATTTATTCAAAGACTAAGGAAGAGCACGTAGATCATCTTCGATTGGCATTCTAAAAGTTAAAAGATAATAAATTGTATGATAAGCTAAGTAAATGTGACTTTTAGTTCGATAAGATTTTATTCTTAGGACATATAGCATTGGGCGAAGGAATTTTAGTAAACCCCAAGAAAGTCAAAGTCGTAATTGAGTTGATGTAACTAACTAAAATTGCAGAAGTAAGGAGTTTCTATGGAATGGTAGGATATTATAGATGGATTATAAAAGATTTCTCTGAAATAGCGAAACTTTTAACTCAATTAACTCAGAAGGATGTTAAGTTTGAACGAAGTAATGAATGTGAATAAAGTTTCTAAGAGTTAAAAGACCATTTGATTTCAGCTCTAATACTTACCTTACCATATCCAAATAAATTATATTATGTATATAGTGATGCCTCCCACAGCAAATTGGGTTGTATATTAATGCAAGATGGCAAAATAATAGCATATGCATCAAGGAAAATAAGGCCTTATGAAATGAATTATCTAACACATAATCTTAAATTAGTAGTTATGGTCTTTGCTTTAAAGATATAGAGATGTTGTCTCTATAGTCGGCATTGTGAAATTTATATGGACCACAAGAATTTGAAATATTACTTTACCCAAAGGTGTTAAACTTACGACAAAGGCGATGGTTGGAATTAATGAAAGATTATGATTTGACTATCAATTATCACCTTGGTAAAGCTATAGTAGCAAATGTGCTAAAGAACTACAAGTAAGTGGCTTTCTCACTTACGACACAATGCGAGTTGATTTGGGAGTATGAGAATTTAAAGGTTCGATTTTTTTTTTTAGACTATCGAGGATTGGATTCACATGTCAAGAAACTGATGTGTAGTTAATGAATTTAGTAGTTTAACCTAGTTTGTAAGAAACGATTAAGTTGTAGCAAGATGAAAATCTGAGTTTCAAAGAAATTAAAGAAAAATTGAATACAAATAATGTATCTGACTTCCAAATTGATGAGAAAGGAGTGGTAAGATGTAAGAATAGAGTTTGAGTACATAGCAACTTGGGATTAAAGAAAGAGATCATGGACAAGGCATATGCTATTGGTTATAGTATACATCTTGGTAGAAATAAAATGTATCGAGACATAAAAATACTATTTTGGTGGAAATGCATGAAGAATGATGTAGCACAGTATGTAGTAAGATGTACTGCTTATCAACAAGTGAAAGCAAAACATAAAAAACCTAGTGGTTTGTTATAACCGTTAGAAATACCTCAATAGAAATGAGATTATATTACTATAGATTTCATAGTAGCTTAGTAGGACTTCCAAAAACAAGAGCAAATCATGATTCAATTTAGGTTGTTGTTGATAGATTGACAAAGTGTGCTCCTTTCTTACCTTATTAAATGGGAGATTTAGTGGAGAAATTGGCTCAACTATATGTACTGGAGAATGTTAGATTGCATGATGTATCGAAAAGTATTGTTTCAAATAGAGATAGTCATTTTATATCGAAGTTTTAGGAAATTCTATATCAATCTTTTCATACTAAGCTACAATTTAGTATGGCTTGTCATCCACAAATAGACGGTCAACTAGAAAGAACCATTTAAATATTGTAAGATATCTTGAGAAGTTGTATGTTAGATTTCAATGATGACCAAGACCAATATCTACCATTGGTAGAGTATGCTCATAACAATTGTTATCAAACAATTATACAGATGGCCCCTTATGAAGCTTTACATAAAAGGAAATGCCGATCCCTACTGTATTGTAAAAGTGATGGATATGCGATGATAGGACTTAATATGATCTACCAGATGAATGAAAAGGTGAAAATTATATGACAAAGCATGAAAGTAGCATAGGATTATTATAAAGGTTAGGCAGATTTGAAACGAAAACCTGTAGAATTCATAATAAGAGATCGTGCATACGTTAGATAAGTCAATTCAAGGGATTCAAACGATTTGAAACCATAGGTGATTTAAGTCCTCTCTATATTAGACCTTTTGAAGTGTTACAAAGAGTAAGGAATGTGGCATTTCTTGAACTAAAAGCTCTCTGATGGAATAACCTAGAATGCATGATTGCTAAGTACTTATCTTGTAGTAATAATTCTTCAACAACTAGCCCATCCTTACATCTTTCAACAATAGGACCAAACTAAGGGTCCTAAGCATATTACTTAGTAATGAGAGAAAAACCAAGTAATTTTGTTTTTAAGGTAGTGAGTAGAGCTTGCAATCAAGAAAGAGTATATGCTACCACATTAACACCATACTTCTCATGCTTAATGACGTAAGAGAAACGTTCCATGAACTTAAGCCACTAAGCCTGCCTCTTTGAGATTTTATTTAGGTTGTTAAGGTATTTTAAGGACCCATGCTCCATATATATGATAAACTCTCCTGGTCATAAGTAATGCTACCATACGGTTGAAGCTTGGAAGAGAAAGCAGAGCTATTTCTCATATATGGAATAATTTAAGGTGGTACCATTGACCTTTTTGATATGGTAGGCCACAGGTCAGTACTCTTGCATCAATATAACACTAATTTTGATGCTTGAAGCATTAAACTCTATCTCAAAGGGCTTCTCAAAGTCGATTAATGCTAAGACGGAGGCTATGGTCAACTTCTTTTTAATTTCTCTAAAGCTTTTCTTAGCTTGCTTAATCCAATGGAAACCGTTTCCTTTCTTTGTGACCTCGATCAGGGGGGTCACTATAGTTTGAAGTTCCAAATGAACTACCTATAGAATGAGGCAAGTCTATGGAAGCTTCTTACGTTAATAATATTCTTTGGAGTAAGCAATTCTAAGATAGCTTGAACTTTCTCTTCATCCATCTCCTAATACAACATATTCTAAGAATACAACTTCCTATTGGCATAATGTACATTTCTTCAAAATTCCAAATAGTTTCTCGACACAAAGTATGTAAAAAACAATTTTAGATGTATTCAATAAGGTTGGTCAGGTTGGTACTATGCTTGAAAGACACTATAATGTACTTACCGATCAAATGTCTCATAACATGATTCATGGGTCTCATGAATGTGCTAATGTAACAAGCTAAGTACACCTATCAATTTATAATATAGAGGATATGAGTCCAAATGTCGATCCCTTAGGGATTAGTACGATTGCTAATATCCATTGGATCTTTATTATTTAACCGGAAAATTAAATTTCAAGAAACTTAAAAAAGCACCTTCCGATCAAATGTCTCATAAGATGGCTCATGGGTCTCATGAACGTGTTAATATAATTGGCAAATGCACCTATCAATTTATAATATAGAGGATATGAGTCCAAATATCGATCCCTTAGAGACTAGTACGATTACTAATACTCACTAGATCTTTATTATTTAACCAAAAAATTAAATTTCAAGAAACTTAAAAAAGTAAATCTAATTTACTGCTAAAACTAATTTAAATATTAACTAAGATGCAATTCAAGAATTAACAAGAAAGCAAATTAATTAATTCAAGATTCAACCTTATACCTAGATTTTGTTTCCCCTAGATTTAATATGTGATTTTTCTAAAGATAATCTAATTCATTCTTTAATTTTTCTTGATCAGGATGATTCTCTACTAAAGTTAATTACTTTCTCAAGCTAATTAACCCTAACCCTAAAATCACCTATTAGAATCTCTTCTCAATAGTATGATTTAAGATTGCATTATTGAATAATAAATTCTTTATACTTTAATTCAAAATTTTGGAAGAATCTTACAAATTATTTCTAATCTTGTAATAATCCTCATCAACTATACCTAGATCTAATCTTATAAGAAATTTTTCTATTTTTTTTATAAAATATCAAACTCTAGATTATTACCCATGAAAATAATAACCTAAATCGTAAAGTAAACATAATTGAACTAAGAAAATAATAAAGAACTAAATTAATCAATATTAATCATGTCATATGAATAGATCTAGGTTTCATAAAACCTAGATACTAAGATTCTACTCTCTATACATTCTAAAATAAGAATATAAAAACAAAGTATAGAAAAGAGTAGAAAAAAAATCATGAATTCTAAATAAAATTAAATGTTGAAATTTTCTCTTCTCCTCACTTTCTCGATTGTTCTTGGCTTTAAAAAGTCCTTAAAAGTTGTGTCAAAAATTTATTCCCTTTAATGAACTCTAACAAGGCTTTATATATGAAGAATTAAAAAAAAATAGATCAGTTGGAAAAGATACGATTGGAGACACAACCATGTCTTTTGGTTGTACCCTTTATATGCTTCACGTTTATCTTTCTTTTAAAAAAAAACACTTGGAAACAATATGACCGATGACATGATTGTGTGTTTTGGTCGTGTCTTAGGTTGTAACGGTAGAAAATCAGCTCTAATTTTGCTTGGAAAGGATACAGTCATGTCATTTGGTTGTGTAGATCTTCAAACTTTCATAACTTGCTCATTTTAGCTTTGATTTGAGTGAAATTTGTTTATTTCTTTTCGTTTTCTCGCGTAGATCATTTCAAAACCTAAAAAACAAAATTTTACTCAATTAAGTATTATTATCTAAAATTAAACTCAAATATTAAGGAAAATCATAAAAAATCACTAAATAAAATATATACAATTAGGAACTCATCAAGTGTTCGGCATGTTCCTCAAGTCAAAAGGCATGAATATCTACTCATAGAGGACATGCCAAGTTTTAAAAGTAGTCTTCCATTCAGCTCTTGACCTCATACAAATTTAGTGGTGGGCACTTCTTAGGTCGATCTTAGAAAACATTTGGGCATCATGGAGAGTGTATAACATGTCATTGAGCCTTGGTATAAGGCATCTATACTTTACAATAATGTAGTTAATAGATTAACTATCGATGCGCATGTGCCATAAAGTATCCTTTTTAGGTATAAGTATGCTGGGTACAGCACATGAGCTCATGCTCTCTCTAATATAACCCCACTCAATTAGCTTGTCCAATCATCTCTTGAGTTCGATAACCTATTGTAAGTTCATTCTGTATGCAGGTCGGTCAAGCAGGTAGTACTAGATGAAGATCAATACGATGTTTAATACCTTAGTCTGGAGGCAGTCCTTTAGGCAATTCTTCAGGAAACAGGTTAGGGACTCATCAATCAACCTCTTAACCAGTCTTAGTATGGTCTAAGTCTCTAAGTTACAACAATTAGTGGATTAGTAAAACATAAGCTCTTTGACCTTCTTAACTACTTAGAATTCTCTTTGCAATAATACTAGGGCCTTCTTCTTAGTTGCTAGGGTGGATTGACTATGCATTTCACTCATTTGACTAGAGGTCATAGGTTGTACCATAATCTTCTTTCCATCCTTTGTGAAGGCATATGCATTCTTATAGCTATCATGTATAACATGTTGGTGAAATAGTCATGGTCTTCCTAGAAAGCAAGTGGAAGGAACCCATGAGAATGACATCACAAATTACTTCGTTCTGATATAAGTTACCAATAGAGAATGGTATGGTTACTTTCTCGGTCACATGTAGTGCATCATTGTCATATAGCCAATGGAGCTTAAAAGGTTTGGGGCACTTAAAGGTTGGTAAGCCCAACTTTTGCACTAGTGATAAGGCAACAATATTCATGCAGCTTCCTCCATCTACAATAAAAATGCACAATTATCCTAAATCATGCATTTAGTGTAGAAAAAAATTCTTCCCATGATCTTCCTTAGAGATTAACATAATGTTTGATACCCCTTTAAGCACTAAAGTCATAACCTTGCCTTAGTTAGCATAAATATAAGTTTCTCTTCAAGCTCCACTTTAGTCTCCCTATTCTCCTTCACATCTTCAATTGGCCCATTCGCATCTATGCTATCTACTTCGTCATCTTATATCACCATAACACGTTAGTTAGGATATTGGGCAGCTATGCATTTGTGCCTTAAACATTTGAAGCATTTAATTTCACCAGTCTTTTGTTCGAAAGTCTTCCTCTTCTTAAACTTCCTTTCTATAGGTCTGTCAATAAGTTTGCCCTTTAGATCAATTCGACTTTAAATAGTTGGCTAACCACCTCTTCCTTCCTTTTAGACTCTACCCTTGTTGGCCTTCGGAACTTAGACTAGTTCGGCTAGACAGAATAGGTTGGCTCGGATTAAGTTGAAATGAGGTGTTCTACCTCTAGTTCTCATCCTTTTAAGCGATTTTGATGGCTTCTTCTAAGTTGAAGAACCTCTATACCTCCACTCTATTATAGATCTTGTACTTAAGTCTAAAAATGAACCTTAAAATAGTATGAGGTTCAAGTTCATCCACATTAGCTCAAATCATCAATATCTAAAATTCCTTAACATATTCATCTACCGGTTGCCTTCCCTGCACAAGCTCTTATAGCTTCTTGAAGGTGTCCTACAGGTAGGACTCGGGAATAAATTGTCCTCTCAATAGCCTCTTCATCTCTTTTCAGCTTTTTAAGCTACATTAGCCGTCTCTTCTCTTGACGGTGATTAAGTTTTTCCACTACATGGTGATATACTTAGAGAATTTAAAGGCAACCAATTAAACCTTGACATCTTCAATTTATTGATAACAATCAAATACCTTTGCAACTTTTTTTTCCTACTCTAAGTACTCATCTTCATCTCTGTTTCTTGAGAGGGTTAAAATTTAGAATTTTACATTATCGAGGTTGTAGAGAGCTTAATTACCTTACTCTGTTGCCTAAAAATATTCCTTATCACCTTCCATTTCCCCCCTCTACTTTCTTAACATCATCCAAGATAAGTCTTCATTTGGAAAGTTTCTCTACTTTACCAACTTGACCATCTCGGATTAGGTGGTTAGGTAAGTTCACATGGATTTCACTTAAGTCACAGGCTTCGTCAGCTTGGATGTTGTCTTAAGAGGCTTTGATAGGTTGGCCGTTATTCTACATGGCTATTATTAGACCTTCTATGAGGTTAGTAAGCCTGTCAAGCTTTTGGTTGACTGATTTTGGAGTTTGACTTTCTTACTGACCTCAACCTGGCACTTTACTTTCATTTTCTCCAATAATTGCTCTGACACTTGAATTCAACATCTTGTATAACCTTTACTACAATTGTTGTTCTACAATAAATACCATTACTTTAAAAGCTTCAAAATAACAATCTTAACTACGGTGTGCCCGAAACTTACTTCAAGGACCACCACTCATGACTAATCTACAATACCTAATTGCTTTAATCCCTACCACCATGACTATGCTATCTTAATACTCTAGCAACCAACAACCGTATTTATACCATAGCGAACTCGTAGACTCTGTTTTCGCATATTGAAAATAAGGGAGAATAGAGCACTTCTTAACACAATACACTAACCATAACTCGATAGACCTAACACTACTTACTACATAAATAATCATAGAACTATACTCAACACCTATAGTAATCCTTGAGTATGGTAACCACCTACTACAATGTCATACACATATAGTGCTAACACATTCACAACTTAATACAACCATTCATACACTTTTCTAACAACTACAAGAGAAACATAGCACTCCTTAGCAATACACACATGACTTCACTAAACCTTACACACTTCCTTGCTAGAACTGTGCTTTGATACTAGTAAAGTTAATACGTTTCAAGGTAGGATACACGAGAACATATCAAAAGAAAGATTGAAGATAGGGAAAAAACTAACACAAACTTGAAGTGTAGCTAATTGGATACAATGCAACAGTTAATTTACATAGCCTAATACATGCTTGATATGACACATAGATGGGTATTAGGGTTACTTACTACTACTTTTGCTATATATATATATATATATATATATATATATATACACATATAAAAGATTTAGAGAAATAAAGAGAAATGCTGTCAAATGTAAAGGATTTGAAAATTTAAGAATGATGTTTGTTGCTTACACTAGAGGCCTTATGTACTTAGTCAAACTAGGGTTATAATGAAAGGGGAAAGGTTAAACGGGTAACTATAAGCATATTCCTTGATGTGTACAAAAGGGCTAATACAGTATAAATAATATAAGAAGATGTTAAAGAATCATTATAAGATCATATGCGTAGGGCCATGTGTTAATATGGAGTTGGACATTCTGATAAAAAGGGTAGAAGGAACATCTTTAGATGTCCTTAGGTGGAAATGGAAGCTTAGATCTTCTAGTGGTTTGGCAACCAAGTTGGATAGCTTAGTAGATGGGTGGACAATATATAGGTTAGACAAGTTGACCTGATCCAGATTAGTTCCAATTAGCATATTGTTTGGCTTGACATTGGACTTAGTTGGCATTTGGACAACCTGACTTAAGGTTAGACCATTCGACTCCCCTAGGTTTGTTGTCTTGTTTTGAAAGAGGTTGGTAATGATCCTAACTACGACTAACATATGATATTTAGGTTGGATAAAGTATAGTAGGCCATGGATATGGAGGGAATCTTCATCCCTTAATGGTTCTTAAATTAGAACATGTCGAGTTGGCCTTAAAGCCCTTTAACTTGGCTTTAGATGATGGGTCCAAGAATTTGATTCATATCATTTAATCTCTTCTAAACTAAAGAAGGAGGATTATGATGCCCTTGTATTATGTATTTCCATCCGCCATGACTCTTGGACCAGCAAATACAATCTTATATAGGTAGATTACAACTCATCAATTCCGTCATTTTTCCATTTAAGCCTACTGTGTCAGTATTTGCACCCTCGAAGAAGCTGGTTAAAAAGCTTGAGTAATTGATATATAATTTTCTATAAAGTGGGAGACCTAATGTGGCTATGAAAGAAAAAATGAGATAGGAAGCTATATGATGTCCAAAAAAATGAAGGAGGGCTTAGGATTCCCAATTTGGAGGTATGGAATAAAGTTACCTAATGTAAAAACATTTAGAATCTCTTCATGGTGGATTAAAAAGCTTATAGGTGGACTGGGTACTTTCAAATTTTTTACAAGGAAATAGTTTTTAGAATATTCATTACCCATATGTTTGCTTATGAACTTGAAGGAAGATAATGAAGCCTAAAGACATGGTAAGACCTTAATGCAATGGCAAATTGGAAATGGGGCTTTTGCATTTTAATGGTTAAACTATTGGCTTTTAAGAGGACTCTTAAATGTTAGCATAAATCAATAGGAAATTGCTAACTCCAACATTCCTTTTAAATAAGGCTATACTGTATACGGATGGAAACTCTAAGTCCTTCCCTACTGGTGATCTTTAGGAAAATTTATCCATCACAAGTAATAGTTACTTTAACCCAACAAGGATGGATTATCCTACTTTGGTGCCATCTCATAACAACTCCTTCTCCATTAAAAGTACTTATGTTAGCTAAAGACCTCATAGTAGCAAAGTCCTTTTGTTTGAGACAATTTGGTGTAAGAAGAGTCTCCTTAGGCATCCTTTCTTCGATGGCTAGCCTAAAACAGAGAAACTCTACAACTTTGGTAAACTTTGTCTATGTCACAATACACTCTATTGTTTTTTGTGTTCTTTTTCTCCGAAGGACCATAATCACCTCTTTTTGGCTTGTGATTTTACATCACAAGTTTGGCAAAAAGTTATCTTATTCTTAAGTTGCCTTTTGTCATTCCTAGCATAGTAAGGAGTGGTTAATGACCTTTTAAACATTCATGCCTCCTCATCCTAGACAATAAAGAGAATTGTACTTGTAGCTAGAATATATTGCATATTGAATATCTTAAACTATGTTTTTTTGTATTTAATTGGAAAATCTTTCACTTATGTCTTTGAGTAGTTGTCTCTAATCTCTTTTGTAAGAGACTTATATTTAGGATTTCCTTTTCTTTTTTAGGTGATTGTAATTATCCCTTATTATTATTAATGAAATTTATTTATTCACCCATAAAAATTAAAATGCTTAATTATAAATTAATGTAAAGTTAAGTTACATGGCATAGATTTTTTTTTTTTATCCCCTTCCCCAAAAGCATAGAGACGCTGTTTGGTAGGAGTAAAACAGTGAAAAATGAAAATAACCAGTTACGTAAATGTCCAATTTTACCCTCATAGATAAAAAGAAATTAAATTCCGTCTCTATCGTCCTCTCACTCACACGAACAATACAATAACCAGCTTAGATCCATAGATACACAAATAGGATTAAAAAGAAAAAAGAAACCCTTCTCTCTCTCTCTCTCTCTCTCTCTCTCTCTCTCTCTCTCTCTCTACTTCTTGTCACACACCTTTTAGCTCTCCTCAAAACCCCTCTCAGTCTAAATCATCAACCCCATACATATCGAAATCGAGCCATTTGGTGGTTTCGTTTCACCAGTAGATGCGATTTTGTAATAATCTGTATTGATCTCCTCACATACTCATCAGATCTAAGGTAAAAATCAAATTCCATTCCGTTATCGCGTTCCTATCACTGGTCGTTTGTGATTTTGCATGATCCATGCCAATTTTTACCGATTAGGTTTCGTTTAATGACAAATCGCTTCGTTAACTACTTTACTTCTTCATTTTTATTCCACTTCGGTGGTTATATAGTTGCTGTTGATTGATGATCCGGTGCGGTTGATTCTATGATATGTTGTGCTTATATTTTGTTCATGTAGCCGCTTTGGGCTTGTGAATTTTTCGCGGAAATTTTTTTTCCTTCGGAAAATGATTTTGGGATCTTGATAATAGCTTGATTTTTTATAACAAGGCACTATAAATAATCGATTTTGTCAACTCACTGAAAAAATAACGGAAAACGTGTCCTTGAATTCACATTGAGTTATATCAGCGGGAATTTCGTGTACAACGTTATTATTCGATGTGGTGCATAAGTGGCTTTGTGTGTGTGTTAATGGGTTGTGTGTGAATTTGTGGATAGTGGTGGAGGTTTCAATAGTTGGAGGAGAAGATGTTAACTAAGTTTGAGACGAAGAGCAATAGAGTTAAGGGACTCAGTTTTCACAGCAAGAGACCATGGATTCTTGCGTCTCTTCATAGTGGGGTGATCCAGCTATGGGATTATCGGATGGGGACTTTGATAGACAGGTTTGATGAGCACGATGGGCCTGTCCGTGGGGTTCATTTCCACAAATCGCAGCCTCTTTTCGTTTCTGGAGGTATTAAATTTCATATCTTGGAATGCTGCAGTTTTGTATTTCATAGATATGTGGGTTTGCAGGTTGATGTGCTGTTGATTCATTGGTCTTTTGAGAAATGAATGTTGGTTATAATCAAATAGCTCTGAATATATTAAGTTGTCTGTTTGTGAATGTGGTATGTAGTTGGTTCACTTTAACCAGTGTGAATATTCTTCAGCCTTACAATGGTGATAAAATAAATAGGAGTAAAAAGCAAATGGTCATATTAACTGTTTGTCTCTTCTCAGGAGCTTTCAGGCTTAGCTATAATATTAAACTTTGAGCTACAAGAATTTACTAGTAGAGGTCTTTCTCTGTCGATGTTGTAGTTTATTTTCATATTCTACTTCATTAGCATATTCTGGACTGGTAGATCGTGCTTTTGGAATAGAGAGTTTATTTGCTAGTGCTGATTTAAGACATAATGTAAATATTTCCCAAGGATCTTTTATTCTATAACCTGCATTCCCCTGTTTCGTATGGAATCATGAATTTTATGTTGTTTGTTTCTGTTATCAAGCAGCGTTTACTCCAGCTAAGTAAAATGTTATATCCAGCAGCACAAAACTGACTAGCAGATGTTTTTATCCTGTGAATACTTTGCCTTTGTTTAGTGTTTTTCATGCTCTGTTGGGGAGTATGGAAGGTGTCTGTAAATTTTTCACGTAGTTGAACTGGGGGTTGGTGCTGATGGCAATCCAGCTCCTCTGTTATAGGTATATGCTGCCTAACTACTAAAGAAGAATGTTTTCTCTCAAAAAGAAATTATACAAGGAGCAAACAAGCATGTGTATGGCAAATTAAGCCGATATTAGCATAGGACGTGTATCTCCCAGTTTTGCATTCTTTGCTGTCTATGTTTATATTTAGTAATTTGATGTAACAAAACTTACAGAATGCTAACCAGTAGTTACATTATATCAATCGATGTGTTGTCATGAAATTCACATATTTAAGCTTTTGATTGGCTTAAGATAGAAATAGGTTTTAATGGTGAGTTTGTTTTGCATTCTCCTTTGATCAAGAAGTGTCTTGTCTGTTGCTTATGCAATTATTTCCTGTTGATTGACCTTGTTCTTTTATTTGGGGGGTAAATTTGAAGGGGTTTATTCTTATCTGGATACATCATGGAACTTCTAGTCTGTCCTTCCAGGTGATGACTACAAGATTAAAGTTTGGAACTACAAGCTTCACAGATGTCTGTTCACCCTTCTTGGACACCTTGATTATATCAGAACAGTTCAATTTCACCATGAGCACCCATGGATAGTGAGTGCTAGTGATGATCAAACTATTCGTATATGGAACTGGATGTCCCGGACTTGCATATCTGTTTTGACAGGTCACAATCATTATGTCATGTGTGCCTCCTTCCATCCGAAGGAAGATCTAGTTGTGTCAGCCTCTTTAGATCAAACTGTTCGTGTTTGGGATATCAGTGCATTGAAAAAGAAAACAGCATCTCCTGGTGATGACATGTTGCGGTTGAGTCAGATGAATACTGAGCTGTTTGGTGGAGTTGATGCAGTTGTTAAGTATGTATTGGAAGGTCATGATCGTGGAGTTAACTGGGCTGCTTTTCACCCAACACTTCCACTTATCGTTTCTGGAGCAGATGATCGCCAAGTAAAATTGTGGCGCATGAATGGTACTTATTCTTAGGCCTTTTTGTTTAACAAGGAATTTTGGTTTGTGTTAGCAAATTACTAAACAATTGCTTAGTAAAATGACAGGAAGAGTATGGGACAAAATGAAACAAAAGATATGTGAAGTCTGGGTATGAGATTTGATACATGCTCATGTGAAGGATTATGGAGAACTAATTGCTTTTATTGTAGATATGATTGTCTGCATGCTTAAAGTCTAATCAGACACCAGCTTATCCAGATATTTAATTATGAACAAATTCTAGATATCAGGTTTTATGCATTGATCATACATATATTAATATTATACCCATCATTACAACTGGATATTTTTTTCTAATAAACTCTAGTTCTTTTACTTCTGGTTCTATAGCATGTCATTTCTATTGCCTTTATCAATTTTTTTTCCTCATATCATACATGTTTTGGCATATCTAGCTTTGGAAAACCAGTGTAATGTTCTTCTGAAATTGAGACAGAAAGTGTATTTCAATTTTTCATGCTAATTTTATTTCAGACACCAAGGCTTGGGAAGTTGACACACTGAGGGGACACATGAATAACGTGTCCTGCGTGATGTTCCATGCCAAACAAGATATTATTGTCTCGAACTCAGAGGATAAAAGTATTCGTGTATGGGATGTAACAAAACGAACAGGAGTGCAGACTTTCCGGCGGGAGATTGATCGGTTTTGGATTCTTGCCTCTCACCCTGAGATGAATCTTCTGGCAGCTGGTCATGATAGTGGCATGATTGTTTTTAAATTGGAGAGGGAAAGACCTGCCTTTTCTGTCAGTGGTGATTCACTGTTTTATACCAAAGATCGCTTTCTGAGATTTTATGATTTTTCTACTCAAAGAGATTCTCAGGTTATTCCAATTCGACGACCTGGATCCATTAGCTTGAACCAAAGTCCTAGAACTCTTTCTTATAGCCCTACAGAAAATGCTATTCTTATTTGTTCCGATGTGGATGGTGGATCATATGAATTATATATCATTCCTAAGGATAGCATTAGCAGGGGTGATAGTGTTCCAGAGGCAAAGAGGGGTGCTGGGTCATCGGCTGTGTTTGTGGCTCGAAATAGGTTTGCGGTGCTTGATAAAAGCAGCAATCAAGTGCTAGTCAAGAACTTGAAGAATGAGATTGTTAAAAAAGGAGCCCTTCCTTTTCCTGCAGATGCTATATTTTATGCTGGAACTGGTAATTTGCTGTGCAGGGCAGAGGATAGAGTGTATATATTTGATCTCCAGCAGAGGTTGGTTCTTGGTGACTTGCAAACCCCATTTATCAAGTATGTTGTGTGGTCCAATGATATGGAAAGTGTTGCCTTGCTTAGCAAACATGCAATTATTATTGCTAACAAGAAGCTTGTTCACCAGTGCACTCTTCATGAGACAATCCGTGTAAAAAGCGGAGCATGGGATGACATGGGAGTCTTTATTTATACAACACTTAATCATATAAAGTACTGCCTTCCTAATGGTGATAGTGGAATTATTAGGACCCTTGATGTGCCAATTTATATCACCAAGGTTTCAGGGAACACTATCTTTTGTTTAGATCGTGATGGAAAGAGCAAGGCCATAGCAATTGATGCAACTGAGTATATTTTCAAGCTGTCCTTGCTGAAGAAGAGATATGATCATGTTATGAGCATGATCAGGAACTCACAGCTTGTTGGACAGGCTATGATTGCATATTTGCAACAGAAAGGATTCCCTGAAGTTGCTCTTCATTTTGTGAAGGATGAGAGGACAAGGTTTAATTTGGCTTTGGAGAGTGGCAATATTCAAATTGCAGTTGCATCTGCCAAGGAAATTGATGAAAAAGATCACTGGTACCGACTGGGAGTTGAGGCCCTTCGCCAAGGCAATGCAGGAATAGTGGAATACGCATATCAAAGGACTAAGAACTTTGAAAGGTTATCTTTCCTTTATCTCATTACTGGGAACATGGACAAGTTGTCCAAGATGCTAAAGATTGCTGAAGTTAAGAACGATGTCATGGGTCAATTCCACAATGCTCTTTACTTAGGTGATGTTCGGGAGCGTATAAAGATCTTAAAGAATGTTGGACACTTACCACTTGCTTATGTAACTGCTTCTGTTCATGGGTTACGGGATGTTGCTGAAGAGCTTGCAGCTGAGTTGGGAGATAATGTTCCAACCTTGCCTGAAGGGAAAGAACCATCTCTTCTGATGCCTCCATTACCAGTCATGTCTGCTGGTGATTGGCCTCTTCTCAGAGTCATGAGGGGAATTTTTGAAGGAGGCCTAGACAATGTTGGCAAGGGTGCTGCAGATGAAGAGGAAGATGCTGCCGAGGGTCACTGGGGTGAGGAATTAGATATGGTTGATGTTGATGGTTTAGAAAATGGGGATGTTTCAGCTATTCTGGAGGATGCAGAAGCTGGTGAAGAAAATGAAGAGGAGGGAGGATGGGACCTTGAAGATTTGGAGCTCCCTCCTGAGGCTGACACATCGAGAGCATCTGTCAGTGCTCGCTCCTCTGTTTTTGTGGCTCCCACTCCTGGCATGCCAGTGAACCAAATATGGATCCAGCGGTCGTCTCTTGCTGCTGAACATGCAGCTGCTGGGAACTTTGAGACTGCAATGCGCTTGTTAAATAGGCAACTTGGTATACGTAATTTTGCTCCTCTGAAATCCATGTTTCTTGATCTCAATACTGGCTGCCATTCCTATCTACGTGCAAATTGTTCTACTCCAGTTATTTCTTTGGCACTTGAAAGGGGTTGGACTGAATCTGCTAGTCCTAATGTAAGGGGTTCACCAGCACTGGTGTACAACTTCTCTCAGTTGGAAGAAAAGCTCAAGGCTGGCTACCGGGCCACGACTGGTGGAAAATTTACTGAGGCCCTGCGCCTTTTCCTTGGCATTCTGCATACCATTCCTCTGGTTGTGGTTGAGACAAGGGCTGAGGTTGATGAAGTTAAGCAGCTTGTCATAATTGCCAAGGAATATGTTCTGGGTCTTAAGATGGAGCTCAAAAGGAGGGAATTGAAAGATGATCCTGTACGTCAGCAGGAACTTGCAGCCTATTTTACACATTGTGAACTCCAGAAGCCTCACTTAAGGCTTGCATTACAAAATGCAATGACAGTTTGTTTTAAAGCTAAAAACCTGGCTATAGCGGGTAACTTTGCAAGACGACTGTTGGAGACAAATCCTACAGTTGAGAGTCAAGCGAAGGCCGCAAGACAAGTGCTACAGGCAGCAGAAAGGAACATGACAGATGTTTCAGAACTGAACTATGATTATAGGAATCCATTTGTTATTTGTGGAGCAACATATGTGCCTATATACCGTGGGCAGAAGGATGTCTCTTGCCCTTACTGTTGCTCTCGCTTTGTTCCAAGCCAAGAAGGGCAGCTTTGTTCTGTATGTGAACTTGCTGGGGTAGGTGTTGATGCTTCAGGATTGTTATGTTCTCCATCGCAGAAACGATGATTCTGACACTAGAAGCAGCATTTTTTTCTCCTGTATGCTTGATGATGGCTGCAGAAGCTGCCAGGCTCCTTGGTTGGATGTGCAGCAATGGAACGGTAAGAAATATCATTTGAGATTTTATGATGAGTTGTTTGTGTTGTCATCTTGATGTTCATCTTAATTTTCTCCTCTTTTTAGATTAGATAGTTACGGTTTCACTGTAATAAACAGCTTCAGAATTTTGACTTGCTATTCTTGTTGGTTTGTTCATAGACAAGAATAGTTGAGGACCGTTGTTTATTCGGATGATGATCAGAGCCAAGAAGACTTGCCTATCGATGTAGACAAATACTCTCAGGCAGATCTCCTTAAAATCTGTCGTGATTAGGTTTAATTGGTCCACAAGTGAGTGATACTTTGCCCGTTTATACAGTTTAAATTTGGTTCTCAAACTAGACAATCTCCTCTCATTCTTATTTTCTCAGTTGAGATGATGTCCACATTCTTTCACTCTTTCTTTTCTTTTCCTGCTGCTTTACTTGAAGATTTTCGAATAGTCAGAATTGATTATTATCTCCAGTTTGAAGTCATTCAAGCATCATTATCTGGGATTTTGACATAGGGGACCGAGTTGCTTTTAAATTTCTTTGTAGTTAATGGCCACATCTACAGCCCATGAAAAAACCAAGTGACTGAAGAAATCTCCAATTTGGTTCTACTATGATTATTTATTTTGTATGAAGATCAAGAATAACATCATGTAACATGACTTTGGCGGCAGACTAGCACTTTGTAGAACCCTTAAAGGTTTGTCGAGTAGTCTTAAACCTTTTGTGGTGTTTATCAGTTGTGTCCTAAATCGTTTGGAAAGTGTCTTTTAAGTTCTATACCCTTTTTCGTTTTTCCAATCGAGTATCCAACATTTGCCAAGATGTGCTCAAGTCTCAAACATGGGGAAAAAAAAGGTCAAATGAGTATATTTCTTGAACTTTTTTTATAATTCTTTTATAAAAAACATATTTAGGGTCCAGTTGGCATGAGTGCACCTTTTAGATGAGACTTGAATTGACAAAGCTACGAAGGTTTGGAACTGTTAAACTCAATTGACGGGTCGAAGACTTATTAGACATTTTGAGGGAAAAAAAGAGGAAAGTTTGCTATGGTTGATCTCTAAGTTGAAAATATCTCCCTTAACTCTTTTATTACTATTATTATTTTTTAAATCATTAATCAATAGACCAAAACCAGTAGATTTGATTTGGGAATGTAAAATTTCCGGGTGACATAATTTATTCATGTAAATGATGTTTAAAGTTGAAACTTCGATTCAAATGGTTATGTGGCACGCGGATGACGTAGTGTGGCTTGTATTATCGCCCTTTGGCAAATTTACCTGGGAATTTTGATCGATTTCTATATCTGGGGTGCAAAATCAAATATACCACTTCTAGCCTGGAAATGCCACATGCTCGACAGATTATGGCTTTTATTACGTTGACATCTTTTATTACGTTGACAAGTAATGATAGACCTATGCATGAGTTGGTTTTAAATTGTGAATCGGCTTGAATTTACCTTGGATGGGTTTAAACTAGTCAATAAACCATTGGATTTAAAGAGTAGGTAGCTTAAACTTGTTGAACTGATGGATTAATGAGCTTAAATCGGTTTTGAATTATGAATCGGCTCAAATTTATCTTAAGCTGGCTTGAATTGGTCAATGAACTGTTGAGTCATAAGAGTTCAAACTATTTAACTTTATCAAACTAATGGGTTGGCAGATAATTGAATCGTTGAATTAAATTATTATTGAATTAACTGTTTAACTTTGTCAAACTAACGGGTTGGCAGACAATTGAATCATTGAATTAAATTATCATTGAATCAACGGTTCAGTTTAATGGCTCAAGACCAAGCCAATCTTGAAATAAAAAAAAAATATATAATATATAATATATGATATATATACAATATATATGTATGTAACATAAACATAGTATATATATACTATATAATATACTATAATATATCACACAATCTAAACGAAATATTTAGGGATCGAAATTCTAATTCTATTAACTTTTATGGCTCTTTTAGTAATAATAATAAGATGGGACGGGATGAAGTTTACATATTACCATACACCAATAGGAAAGAAAATAAAATAATTTAAACCACCCCCCACAAAAAAAAAGAGAGAAAATAGAATTGGAATTTTTCAATAGATAAAACCCATAGAAAATACAGTGGATATCTAAGTCTGGATTTCTACTCCTTCTCCATGTAGATAGACTGCAATTTTCATGTGACATACAATGACTAATTTTCTCTACTATATGTATGTGTAATACGATATCTATTATCTGTAGAACCATTCATGATAGTATCATAATTTTGTAATCCATATTTGGTGATTTGATATATCTCGGTTACGTTTGATTAGCTTTATTACACTGTAGAAATTATAGTTTTGTGGTGGAAGAGTGAATAGTTTGTTGTTCCAAAATAAATAAAATAAAATAAAATGGTAATTTAATAAATGAAAAATAAATAAATAAACTAGGAAATAATAAATAGAAAGACGTTCGGTTGCCAATATTTTCAAATCCTGTGCATGCATTGCATTCACTTGAAATGCTTTCGTTCTCTACAGTTATCTAACTACTATATTCTTCTTCTCCATTCATCAAAGATTAGACCTTTCCACACCGACTTTATCTTTTTGGAAAGGAATGCACGCGAGTTGCTCCTTTTTTTTCTTTCTTCTTTTCCCTCCTTCTTTCCTTTTCTTTCTTTCTTTTTTTTTTCTTTTTAAATAAATGGATTATATGGAGGAATAAGAATTCGATCACATTCCTTCCGATTAATCAGGCAATGATCATGCCCTTTGGCACCTGATGGCCTAGTCAACTTCTCTTATTACAAAACTATCTTGTTGAATGAAATATTACATAGCCATCAAAGGAAAAAGGGGGAAAAAAATGACAGCTGCTTATTAAAATAGATCTTGAAAAGGTATACAACAAATTAGAATGGGAGTTTATCAAATAGGCATAAGAGAACTTCGAGTTCCCTCAATGGTAAATAACGCTTATAACATTCATCTTGTATTGCTACAGTTTCTATTGAAATCTTGTTTACTGGTTTTTACTCCCCACAATTTTATTGAGCAAGGGATACTTGATAAGGAGATCCAATCTGTCCTACTTAATTTATCTTTAACTTTGGAATTCTTGAGTAAACTCATTGGGCATAAAGTTAATCAAGGAAACCAATTTGAGTAGAGTCAAAGGAACTACTTTTCAGATATCCCGTCTAATGCTTGCTAATGATATTATCTTCTTATTTGAAGCAACAATTAAATTGAGCAAAGGGTTCTTGCAAACACGTGAAACTCTTGGTCAATGTTAAGACTGTATAAATGAATAAAAATCCGGGATATTATTCCTTCAAATACTAATCAATCGATAAAAGAAAGTATATATGATTTTATAGGATTAAACAATCAAGAAGTTTTGGAAAATATTTAAAGTTCTTATTAGATAAAGGGCTCAAGATCAAGAGTCAATATTCAAAGCATGTTTTAAATAAGTTAGCTAATAGAATCTCGTAACAAAAAGGGGATTACTTAGTGTGATAGGCAGAATAACCTTAATAAATTTAGTTCCAAATGCTATTCTTATCAGTAATTTAAGTTTTGGTATTGTTGGTGAGATTAATTAAAAGGATGGAGCAAATAGTGCGGAATTCTTTATAGAGCAATAATGTGAATGGGGAAAGAAAAAACAGCCTTAGTTGGGAATTAATTACTCAACATACAGATTTTGATGGCTTAAATGTAGCTACCTTGATGAAAAGAAATCAAATTTTAGGTCTAAAGAGAGAGCAAGTTCAAAAAGAGAAGGATTTTATGGTTTGAACTATGCTAACATAGATACAAAATGAGAATAAGCAATCAACATGTGACTCTTCTTCCATACATATTAAGGAAGGAAGTAGCTTATCACTGTAATTGGTTACATGATCACGGATTGAAAAGACTGGTGATGGTACATCAGTTTTTTTATAGCATGCTAATCGGAACGTTGAAGGCCTTGTAAGACAAAACTTTCATGGGCGTTTAACATAAAACTCACAAAAATCACCAATTTAAATATTATTATATTTCCAATACGATGGGATGGAGGAAAAGTTGGTTTTCCAGTTTCAGATGCTATTATGAATGAGATTGGGCACACACAATTCATATAAGATAAGATAGAATACAAATAAGAGATATTTATTATAACCTAGAAACTACATATTATCACCATTAAAATAATTTGAATTGGATCTTGGATTCAAATCAATGTCTAGACATAAAGTTGTTCTTATGGTGTGTGTAACAACAGTTGCTTACTATGGTAAAACTAAGATAGTTTTTTACTAATATAGTTGCTGACTGCCCAAGATGTGAAGGTCCACAAGAAACCATGTTTTAAGTAAATATCCTATAGCAATTTTTATATGGGATTTGTTGATGGGATATTTCGAATATGGGCCTCCAAGCCTAGGTCAACATTCTCAATGTATGGGTTGAACCAAACAAATCTAGGTTAATCAATTTAAGGCCTTATCCTGGCTTTCCGAGCTTCGCGGGCATTGTTACCAAGGCCACTAATGCTAAGACAACCTCCCAATTAAGCCTATATGGGTTTGGTCGATCTCACTAGGAAGTACTAACTAAATTCCTTACTTTTTCCATCATCTCGGACTTTAGGTTGTTAAACCTACATTGTGTGGGCTTAGCATATAAAATCGAAAAAGGTAAGATGGGAATGACTTAGCCAAGATAGGAAAATATATAATTAACACTCACCTAGCTTAAGATATTTCGATCAATACTGGAATGTATCGTCCCAAAAAGGATACGTGCATCTCAAAGATACAGTCCATCATTTAGAAAAATGTTATACTTATAAATATGAGGAAAAGTAAAGCTACAAGTAAAGGGATTTGGAAATCTCTCATCTCTCAAGTTCTTTCCATCTTCCTCTCCAATCTCTTTGCTGCCTTAAGTATTGAAGTGGCTATATTGGGACCACTCTTAGTAGCTATTTGAGCTTATGTTTGCTCTTATTGTATGTTGCCTCCAATATCTAGATCTATAGCCAAAATCACTTATCAAAATTTAGTGTCTTCTTTTAATGAAACCTACAAACATGGCTAAAAGTAACTAAATTACTTGTTCTTCCCCAATAACTAACAACAACACTGAGGATCAACAGACTAATGTTCTTATGATTAAGTAATCACTCAACCAACAAAACCACTAGCCAATCCTACCTCTACCACAAAACCAGCTTAACTTTGTCATGGCTAGGCAATTTTGTGTAAGTAATATGACACAGTTTGTAAACTCTAGGAAGAGAATCGAGAATTGCGGATCTAACTCAATAATAAGGAACATTCAGATGCCTCTCCATCTTTGGAGGATGCTCCTATCAATAGTTGTCTTTGACTATTCCTACTACTGAGGAGCTACATCAGACACTCTAGTAACTTTAAGAACTCTAATTCAAGCTTAGAACCAACATCCCACCCCATATGAAGCCAATTAATAGAAACCATTAGTAGAAGAGAGCTTAGCGAGCTCGAAGAAGTTATTAAGTACTTGTTTGAGTTAAAAAATTCTAAGAAAAGTGCTCCTGTTGGCTACTAAGTTAACCTTCATTCGAGTGGTAGACGAAGAAGCCTAGCCTCCAAACTTCCACCTTCTAAGCCTTGATTCTTACGATGGAATGGTTGACTTAAATAACCATATCAACCACTTTAAGACTATCATAAGTCTCCATAGCTATAGTGGTGCCATTCACTACAAAACATTCCTTATTACCTTAAAAATTGAAGCTTGGCTTGGCATAATACCCTTAAACCTGGCTCCATTACTTCCTTTAATTAACTCACCATTCAATTCCAGTAACAATTTATGGTAAGCAAGCCACTCACTAAAAATTCCTTAAGTGTTAAACATGTTTGTCAGTGCCTTGAAGAGCTCTTCATGGTCTAATTGGCTAAGTTTTACATGACTGTACTCAATATCCTTAACGTTGATATGAATATTGCTCTTTTTGTGGCTATTAATGGTGTTAAGACTTCTAGGGATTTCTTCAAATCTTGCTCCAATCAACCACCTATTTCTCAAATAAGACTCTAAATACATCAATATAGAAGACAACATAAGAGTTTGACGCAAAGCTAAACAAAAGCAAATGGTAAGGAAGATAAGGATGGGGACCATGCCTTGGCTAAAACTGACTTAGTCCTCGAAGCAATAGTTAGCCATCTCATGGATGAGATGGAGGAAAGGGAAGAAACCCCATACCATCCTATAAGGACTATACTCCTCTCACTAAACCATTAGGGAAAATCCTTCTTAAGATAAAGAATTATGGCCTCTTACCCTGATTAGAGAATATGAAGGGCAGTTCAACCTAATGTAGTTGGAAGAAATATTATGGTCCCTACCTAAAGTAAGGTTACAACACCAATCAATGTTGTGAGCTAAAAAACGCAACTAAAGATGCTATTTAGTTTAGCTACCTTGAGCAATACATTAAATGTTGAGAGGAAGAAGATGGATGCCTTAACCATGGAAGGTGAGTGGAGTAGTATGATAGTGACACAAGCCCTAAAAAGAATAACAATAATATAGAGCCCTTAATGGGTCATTGATTAGGTTTATTATGGAACCCCCTTCTCCCCTAGGACAAATAAAATGGTATTTTCTTGGTGCAATGCAATTTCTTGTATTTCAAGCCCTAGTTAAAACTTCCAACCTCTTAAGGGCTCATGCAATCTAAGATACCCCCCTTAAAGTGACCATAGTAAATGACTTCTTAAGATCATACACACTTTAAAATTGTCACCCCTTGAGTGACGAGAGTGCCTAAGAGAATAGAGTACATGACCTCTCCAGATCTAATTTCTGACCAATCTAGGTCTTTCGCTTAAAGACCACCTTCGAGTGAATAGGGCCCTCAACCTCTCAGGTCTCACTTCGTAACACCATAGTGGAATAAGGTTATAACCTCTAGTCTTGGGTGTCCTCCAAAAACTACCCAACATTTCTAAAACACCATAATGGAATGAGGCCACCATCTCCAATCCTTGGTGTTTTTAAAGTTATATGACTTGTTCGATCATACCATAGCACCATAGCCATAAGGTTGTCTTTAATCTTAGTTGCCCCTAAAGAAGGACAGACAACTAGAAAGGCTTCACCAACACATCATAAGCATAAAGCAGTAACGGGGGAGAAGTAACTTTATGAACACTTTGTTAAACTCTAAGATGTAGAGCAATTAAGTCTTTATGTTAACCTCGCAAGAATACTAAAACAAAATGTTTTTTTGAAAAAATATAACTTAGGCAACAAATCTCTTCATTAAATTGAATCACCTACAACGCTTATAACATAAAGTTGACATCTTGACCATATACATTACAACATCGAACTTAGTGGTTTAACATGAAACATCACAACAAATAGCATTGAAACTCTGAACTAGCATAAGACAACAATAGGTGCTAGTGGTTTTAAAAACCATAAATACACTAACCTAGATTAAAATTTAAGACAAAGATTGAAAAATGGAAACTTGGTTATCGAAAGCAATGGTCTTACCAAATCTTAAAAATGAAATGGTTAAAAGAGTGAAACAAGGAAGAGGAATCACCATAAGAGGAGTAGTCCAACACGACTTATTACTTGATTTTGGCAATTGACCTCTTTAGTACCTCGTTAGTTGCACCAACTAGCAAGCAAGCATGCACAAAGAGGATAATTAGACATCTTTAGGCATTGCTTAGCTTGTTGAGCATCCCATTCTATCAGCTTTACTAATTGTTCTCACTAGTCATCGATCTACCATGGCCATAGTTAAATGAAGTAGTACCATGAAGCACATGAAGGGAAATGATCTCTAGGCTCTTGAAGATGCACATAAAGCTAGTAAGTAAGTCCTTGTCATGAAACAAGAAGCCGGGACATCTCTTAGGCTATGACCAAAAGGTCAGTTCATATAACAAGGAAATATAGGATCACCTTTCGAGGGTATGCAATTGTTATGTCTGAAAATTAGATTAGAAAAATAATAGCTTAATAATTTAGTTTTCTTTTATCGTGTGTGGTTTAATATTAGTTGATAGTTGTTTTAATATTAGTAATAATTAATTAGTCAGTTGGATATTAGTTTCATATTAGGTATTACTTAAAAAGGAAATTAAGAGATTACCTCGTTTCGCATAAAGTGAATTTCATATTTTTATTAAAAGGAAAACTGTAGATCGAGCTTTTTACATGAGTAGGCTTAATAGTGATCGTTCCTAATATTTGATGAGTTTTGCTAGTTCCTCCACCATCTTTCTACAAAAAATGCACAAGTAAAAAGGATACGTTTGAACAAAGTGCTGCCATAACTGCTAGGGCCACCACCTTATGAGGGAGAGCAAGCCTCAACTCTACATCCTATAAATATTTCAACTTATTGGAAGAAGCAGGAGGTTTGGTGTTCCCCTTACCCCACTGAATTCCAGCATAGAATGCAAATAAAAAACAAGCCAAGGAACGAATCCTGACTTTAAGCAAGGAAAACCATAATTCTCTAGTCACATTGCAAGTTACAGACGCAAGTTCCTCTTTATAGCACTTGGGATGTGTTGGAAAAAGAATACGCATTTAGTGCCATTAATAAGGCGAGATAGAGATTCTTTGAAGATGATAAAGCTTACAGAGCATTAGGCCAACGGCCTACCATACATATGGCACGATTAACGAAACGACGAACAAGGTCGATTGATTGTTACAGACTACGGTTACACCTAATCCCTAAAGTAGGCATGGGAGCATAAAAAACAGTCGAACTGCTCTAGCGAAGAAAAAGACGGTCGAAGTCTCATTACTTACAATGCCTAGCAGTACTTAACAAAAAATTAGGTCGGCATGCCTACCTCTTACAAGATAACAAAATATTTATATCTACGCGCCTTTCCACATTCTTCTTAATTTTTCTTATATAAATTTATGTTTAATATTATGTTTGGTGTGAAAAAATGTTCGGAATGAAATAAGGATTGGTGTGAAAAATTTCTTTTCCTGTTTAAAGATGATCATGGAATGGAATCATGGAATCGATTAAAATAAAATTAAATATTTAAATAAAATTATTTATCAAAAATTCTTTTAATTATTGTACGTTATATATTTTCTTTAAGATTAAACGAGGTAATTTTAATTAATCATAATAAATAAAATAGAAATTGAGTTTTGATTGAGTCTTTTAAATGTGAAATTAGGATTCTTTTTTTTAAGATAGAATCGTCTATTTCATAAAATTGTGATTTCGATTTCAAAATGTTGTTCTATATTTATGTGAGGAATAAGAATAAAATCTAAAACTGTGATTGTATTTTGGATTATTTTCATATACTAAATTTAACATAAGATTAAGTTGATAAACTTTGCTATTAGTATACTTTGCCAAGGGGCGATTTTTTATTCAAGATCACAGTTCATATGCCTCCCAATGCTAATTAGAGAGGTATCGCTGAACTTTAACATGCCAACTGATTTGTTCGATCTTTCTCCTCCATTTACCTCCAATGGTAATGTTTCGGTCGATTCATCATTTGCGGGTGACGCCAGTACTATTTTGCTACGATGGAAACGATTGCTCACTTCGTTTTTTGAAGACGAGGGAGTTGCATGCGGGGAGAGCATTTCTTAAGTAACTTCGAAAACTTTAATATCTTCTCTTTTTCTTGTAGAACTTTTCAAAAATAGTTAGCTTAATGATTTTTTTCAACTTTCTTGTACAAAAGAATTGCGACTTGCAATTGCTTGTCCTAGTTGTTTTTATATACACAATATAGTCACATGCTTCTGCTTATTCCATACGCAGAGCCTTCCATGGTCCATGGAGAGAGAAGATACAGGGATTCCCATTTTTTCTCGGCAAGCAAAGCTTAGGATTCCGATTCAAGAGGTAAAACACAAATATATAACTATGTAGGTACAATCCTTTAATGAAATTCCATTCATTTTCTTGTTTTTTTATTTTAGTTTTTTTTTTTCTTTTTTCTCTCAAGTAGGATTTCTGTCTTGCTCTTCTTATTAACCTCGCAGATTAAATTTAGGTTACAGTCTAAGAGAAAAGGAAAATAAATAAATAAATTGCATGAAATGGTCATTTTAGTTAAAAGGCAATTTCAGTTGGTTCTGGAATTATTTTCTTAGGATCGGTATTTTTGAGATTTTTTTTTTATTTTTTTACTTTTATTAGATAAAATTGTTTTTTAAAAAGTAATTTTCATGACCACTAAATATTTGCTAACCGATTTTTGTTAAAATCGAAATCGCTTTTTGAAGAAAAGGATTTTTTTATGGTAATTGAAATCGTCTAATATCATAATTATAGCGATTATTTTCGTAGAAACTTTATTTTTTGGATTTTTTTTTTATTTTTTGAATTCTTTTTCCTTTACTAGAAAGTCTAATGTAGTTTTGAGATTAAATTCCTTTCGTTCTTTTAATTGTGTAGATGGGTTTTTTTTCTTTTAAGTTTCAACTTTATTATAACTTGGATGAGGGAGATCGAAAATGATCTATTCCTTAGGAGATCAATATCCTTACTTAAGCATGGGAAAAAATCAACCTAATTGAACCAATCTATAAATTGAACTAAATTGAATGGAACATATGATTTTTCTTTTTCTTATTTTTTTTTATGGTTTAGTTTAGAAAATTTTTAAATCAAATCAAATCGTGAATTTACGGTTGGTTTGGAATGATAAATCAAATTAATTCATAAAGTCGAACCAAACCGTTTTATAAAAAATATAATAATATTTTACTTGCAACTAAAGAAATTTTTTTGTTGTAATATAATTCTTAAAAGAATATTTATTGAAATATATATTTATTGGTTTTTTATTAGCATAAATTTATAAATTATATATATATTGACTCAAAGTTATATTACATGCTTTTTTTTAATAAATAAAATTAGTTCTTAATAAGTATTTGGTTTCTTAATCACATGAATATTGACTTCATTAGTAACTAATATGATACCAATATTTATTATTATTAAAGAAATTCAATACCTTTATATAAGAATACGTGTGTTATGCAAATATACATTTCTATAATAGAAAATATGGTCCAATCTGTAAACCAGATTGAACTAAACTGAAAATTTATGGTTTGAAAAAATCTATAATTTGAACCATCCAGTTTAATTCAAAGTTATAAAAAATAAAACCATATTCTTATGGTTTAGATTGCTTTAAAGAGAAAATTAAACTAATTAGACCTTCATTCATCTCTATTTCTATTACCATAATACAGTCTTGACATATAGATGAAGTAAAGGTAAGCAAGTAACATTACTGTATAGGGTACTCATTTGGACCCTACTCTATTGAGTAGGTTCTTAGTGGATAAAAAAGGTCATATGGTAGATTTTAAGTAGTAATTTCCTAAAATCTACTCTCATAAGGTTAAGTACGATTATGGCATTAAGGTACTTTGTACCTACCTTGAAACCCGTACTCTAGAGTATACATGGTGCAAATTTTATTGTATCATATTCCAACCAAATAAAATCCTAACATTATATGCTCTTATAAATACTGTCTTATTCTTTTCCTTATTTTTAGGTAAAACTTTGTTTTTTTTATTTTTTATTTTGAGTATAATAATTTTATGATTTGATAAAAATTTATTTTGATGACTTGAAAGGAAAAAATAAAATAAATAATTAGCATAACCCAACTAAGGGTTAAATATTCCAATTATAAGGATTATTATCTATTCTACTTACTAAAGTTTTTTATTATTACGTTGTATATATAAGAACCTTTCAAATATTATTATATGGTCCATTAATATAATTACAAGTTTAATATTAATATTCGAAAGAAGACGAAGATAAAGTTAAAAAAAAATAGGCTTCATAAGTTATCATGTAAAATTTATAAGATATAGGGTATATGGTTGTTTTTATGCACTACAAGATAAATTCTGAGTATAAAAATTTTAGAACTTATACTTGCATGACAGGAGACAAATGAGGTATCATACCTTACCCATCTTGTACTCTTAAAATGGAGTTTGTATTTGTAATTTAGTTCACTAATTGTTTTGTTGGCAGGGGGGTTGGGTGAAGGTAGTGGTGGTGGTGGTGGTGGAGGTAAAGTTGGAGGTTGGAGGAATAATTCACTAATTTTTCTCACATATACATATCAACACAATTTATCAAATCTCAAGTAAAAATCTTTTTTAATGTATTGCTTTAGAGATTAGAAATTGTATAGCATTTTTATTCAATTCATATATATTATTTAGGTTTATTAATTATCATAACGATAGCTAATTTTAGAATTTTCATATATTTTGATGGCCTTGTGTTGTCATTAAATATATATGCAAGAATATAAAATTCATGGAATATTTAGATACATAAGGAAGTGAAAATGAAAATTAAATAAATTTGATATGGAAATTTAGTTTTGCGATTTTATTAGGTAATTTACAATTTACTAACCCTAAAAAAATTGCTAACAAAAGACCACATCTAAAGGCTCACTTATTCCACAATTTAGATGACACTAGGATCTTCAACAAGGGCAGCAAGTTGGAAAGACATATGCTTCTAAATGAAACAAAAATCTTTCTTTTATTTTTTCCAGCTTTGCAAATTGTAAATATATCACCAACTTTGCGTCTTCGGATTGTTGAAAATCTTCACTTTCTTCTAGGTCTAGATATATTGTAAATACCAATTTTCAAACGAAGCGAGTAGATTCGAATTACTCTATTCCTAAGTTTTAACATTGTTTGACGAAAAAAAAAAAAAAAAAACCATCCATAATCTCCAGGCTGGCTACAACTCAATCATAAAGTCGAGTAGTTATTTTTATCCAATCCTAAAATTGTTTATACATTTTTAAAATTTATAAAAAGAATAAAGTCACTCTATATTTATAGCATCTATCACCGTAAAAGGGTGTAAACTTCGCATGTATTTACCATTATACTTTTTTTTTAACTCACAAAAAATAATGCGTGTCTATTGTCTATTGGCCGAGTGTACGTGGAAGGAAAAATTATCTTCGCCAGCACGTTTCACTTATCTCTCATTATGTGGCCTAACTTCCCTCCTCTATCTTCTTTCGAAACTAAAAATCAAAATCGTAACGAAAACTTCATTTTACTTCTCCAATGGCGAAGAACTTGTCTTCACTTGTGTACTTGCAACATAACAACGAGAACGACATCGTCGTAGATGACGACTTCGGTTTTTTCCATGTCGAACCTTTCGCCGAAGACAACCTTCCTCTCTCTCAGTGGGAAATCGTCAATCCCTCCGATGTCGATTCCGACTCCAATTCCGGCTCCGAATCCATCGATGAAAGTTTGCTTCCTTTAACACCTCTCTCTGACGTACTTAAACCGCCCGAACCTGTGGTTGGGATTTTGGTACAGAATACATCCTGCAGCCGTTATGGTTATGACGGTAAAGATTACGATCATGATGACGAGGATGATGATGATGATGATGATGATGGTGGTGATGATGATGGACTGGATGATGAGTTAGTGCCGCGTCATCTGAAAGGGAAGTTAGAGAGAGGAAGGATGAGAAAGTTAGGGAAGAGAAGCTTCTCGAAGATGAATAGTTCCAAGAGATCTCCACATTTGTATGTGAAACCTGGTTGTTTGTACGGAAAGCATGGATTAGGTATGAAACACAGTCTCTGAAATGTTTCTGAACCGTGTCAATCGTGAACTAAGAAGAAGATAGAAAGAAGTTGGGGATGGAGGAGGAGATATATGAATGATATCTGTAATTAGTGTAGTTCGTGTAGGTTTAGTTGGTAAAAATGCAACGCTGGACTGACTGCATTTAAATATGTTACTGTCTGTCTCAAAATGTTGGTTAAGGTTTCCATTAGTCAATTGCAGTGTCATAAGGATATGGCTCTCTCATTGCTCTCTGTCTCTGGTTTGAAAATAAAATTACTTTTATTACAAAATACGAATGCAATGGTGATGACTGGCTGCTCGAGTGTGACCTAGGCATGTTTTGATTAGTTATTGTTTTAGTCATTTAATTGAGATAACTTTTCTGCAGAGTAATTTCTCGAAGTTCTTTTCGCTGCGGTGTAAAAGTTATTCTATTGCTGTTTGAGTTAGAGTGGAAATGGAGATGGTTATGATAGAGATTCTATTGGTGTTGTACTCATAGCTAGGCTTCTTATTTTAGAAAATTCAGAAAATCAGTTGAATGCAATGCATTTGTCATCTCAAAAATATTAGTAAATACTAATGGAAGGAAGAAAGTTTTAACAATTAGCCATGGTTGATTGCTGTGGATGGAGGGTGGTCTCAATTGATTGATGAATAGATTCGGGTCTATAATTTTTGGTGTTTTAATCATTCGAGATAAGGCTATGCATGATATGAAATGGTATCTGATAGTGGTTTTAGGAGCAGTGCATTGAGTTTCATTTAGCTTTTGGCCCTTTCGATGGGGGTAAGTGCTTTACCTGGGAAGATAGATGCTGCATCTGTATGTATTGGACAGATAGTTGTTGCAATTGAATGTGCATGTTTTGGCAATGAGGCTGTCTCTACTTGTAATGGAATAAACTTTTGAATGAAGATCTAGGTTTTTGTAATTATAGTCAAGGACTAAATTTTATGAAAATTACTTGATGGATAAAGATTATAGGTTTTATGGTTGAACCTAATTAAAGAAAGCGTGTACCATTCAAGTTTGGTGTGTGTTTTTCGTATAAGTTCTTTTCATGCTGTATCAACAGTCCCATCTTCAAATTTACCCAAAAACTAATATGCCATTTACAAGTATAGGTCAAATTTGCACTTCCGCACAGTCTTGTTATCTTAACTCTCATGTTAGCTTTGTCCCGTGGTCTGGCTACCACAATATTGGCCTTATTATCTGAAAGACTGGTACCATTCATGCTCTGATGCTTCAACTTGTTCGTGGCATCAATTCTTATTATATTCATATGAAACATCTCTCTTAGGATAGAATTGTCCAATGCCTTATTTTTGTGGAACAGTTGTCTTCGGAGGTTTGTTCTGTCTATTGATAACTGAACATAATTTTTCTGGGGAGTAAACTGTTGGCTTATGTATTGTAGTACATGTTCTAATGTTGCTCTGAGTTCATTGAAGTATTACTGGATCTTACTTATTCGTATTATGTAGTGGGGGGTTGTGACAAGGATTGAAGATGGGAGATTGTAATGTTTAATTGATTGTGGAGAGATCATTGTCTATTGATCGCGGTGCTTGTTCTTTGTTGGAGTTGCAAATAGACAGCAATAGCTGTTATCAGAACCGAAGATGGGGTTGTTTTCTGCTGATGGATTTCCTCCTTCTTGAGGGAATACCAATGCTTTGAACGTGCTCATGTCAAGTTGGCGTTCCTTCAAGTCTAAGTGCAGCTGCGGTTAAGCAGTTGGGGCACCTATTATGATTCTATAAGCGGGCTATATTTGCAGATAAATCGATATCCTGTTCCATTGAGTTTGGCTTGTGATGCTGCCTTGTGGGTTGGTACAAGTTTTCACATGGTTTCGGCTTTATGGCTTCTTTTATCATTTTAACACAAACTAGCACGAGCAGCCAACCGAGACGAGAAGACGTTTTCGGATTTTAAATCGATGTCGGATTATGACAACCGCAAATAATGATAATGGTGTGTTTATTTTATGGAAAATGTTTTTTTTTTTTTTTTTTTTTTTTTTTTGAGAGTGATCACGCCCTGAGAACAAAACCAGATGTTGCTATTGTCTGTGGTTGCTGAAAAATTTTATGGGCATGTCACTTTTAATTTTCGAGAGAGCAAGTATTCTTCTTGAGCTGCTAGCGTTAAATTCAAATTCATTAAAAATACCGTAAAGTTTCGCCACCACCACGACCACCAAGAAAAAAAAATTCCATTAATGAAAAAACGATGCTAGTCGGATGAAATGGTTGTTGCTATATGCTTCAATAATGAATAATTGGTTTAAGTTTAAGTGAATAATTAAATAAAATCGATAGGCTTTTCTCTTCATCTCAAGTTAATGGATTGTCTCAATTGGAAGATCTCTTAGCAAATTGATTACAATTCAATTTGTGCTGATTATAAGTAGAAAGCTCATATTCTTTAGTCATTGAATAAGTAATTTGTTGAATAATACTCAATGTAGTTACCACAAAGATATAAATTCTAAAATTAATACTGTAATTAATAAATTGTTTCTTTCGAATATGAGTCTTCAATTTTCAAACTTCGAGCTCATATTGTTTATGAGTTGAGAATGGAATTGAACTTTATCAAATTTAATCTCTTGTTGCTCCTCTATAGTGTAGTAGTAAAGCGGTCGACTGTTAATTGACTAGTCGTAGGTTATGAGACAAAAGATCTTTCTAAAGAAATTCGATTTGAAATTATTATATGTTCAGGGTCCAATATGAAAATAATTTTAGAGATTTCCTTAACTTTGAGTCAACAAACAATTCGAAATGTCTCAACTTTTTTAGAACAGGTCAGACGACTTGGCTTTGTTAGTATCTAACCAAGCCATTTTTTGTTTGAACTTATAAACAAAATTTTCTTTTTGAAAATAAAAATACTTGTTATTGAAACAACAAAAGGACTATGTCCATATTTTTTATAGAGAAGAAATTTATTTAATTTAATAATTAAAGAATAAAAGTGTAATTTCTTAATGAAATGGGAGTAGGTTTGAAAAAGGATCTTAGAGTGTTTAAGGTTAGGTTAGGAGGGTCTCTTAATGCCTTCTTTTTTTTGTTTTTTTCCTCATTACAGTTATTTCATGAAGATTTGCCATGATAAGGAAGAAGGAGAGAAGAAGCACACTTGAAGAGCATAGTATAATAAAGTAGTTTTTTTATTTTTTTACTTATCATATAATATTAATAACAATAAGAAAAAAACAACTAAGCATGATATTATATGATAATATTAAAAAATTATATGCAGTAAAAAAAATTATTTTTATATAATAAATTTTTTAATATTAAAAAACTAGAGTTAGGCATTGTAGATATTGATACTAAGTAGCAGTAAAAAATTTGTATCCATTTTTCACGATATTATGCATGGAGAAAATATATCATGGCAAATTCTTCAAAAAAAAATTATGTCTTTCACATAGAATTTGATAAGTAAGATTTTAAAATAAGTGTTTCCATAATCTTCTTCTATAGAGGCTTGTCGCTTTAATTAGTCTACATATTCCTCAAATGGATCTCTTATTTGTTAAGAGGGCTTTTCAAAAGCAGTTACAGTAACGGTATTTAATTATGAAGATTAGTTAGGAAATAGACCCTCTTAGTTCGTCTTTACAAGAGTAGAACCATAAGATTTCGTCTCTAGAAATAGTTATTAGCACTTTGGCTTTTAATCTAAATAATTTTAACTTCAACCAATCTATAATTATAAGACTCTAGGATTTCGAGCCTGTTCAATAATCTTAAGATCTGAGTTCCTAAATTTAAGGTACTGAGCTATATTATCTGTTTTATTAAAGTTAGACGAAGTAATTTAAGTAAAGTTAATTTTTCAAAATAAGCTATATAAAAATATTAATTTAAGAAAACGCCAATTTATCGCTGAAGTTGATAAATATTGAAAACGTGAAATTCGAGTATTTAAATATAACGAGATATTAAAGATAAGTTAATTAATTTTCAAAAATTATAAATGGAGTTGAATTTATACATTATATACATGTATTACATGTGATATACATTACTAATAAAAAAATCTTAATAGGGGTCCATTTTAATAATAAATTAAATTAATAATAATAATAATTTTAATAATAAATTATTAAAACTAGGTAACATAATGTAAAAAAAATGAAAAATTAATAAAAAATGAGTCCAAAGGCAAAACACTAGAAAATAACACCTCATGTATTGAAAAATCAAGAAAATGATATTTGTAATTTACTTTTTTATATGCAAAAAATCTTAAAGCCTATAAATAGGGTCCAAACCTCATTTGCAATATTTTAGTAACCTAAAAATACAAGAACATAATTTTATAAAATCGAAAAAAAAATAGAAAATAATAAAATAAAAATAGAACAAGAAATAGGGTCGGAATAGATCTAGGGTGGTTCGTATAGCAAACCACAACTTGACTTGGAGTTGCTAGGAGGTCTAATAGGGAGTGCTTGGAGAAGCTTTTCTAACAAGGTGTGGTGGCTAGGTGGTGGTTGAAGGCGGCCAGTTTAAAAGAACCAAAATTTCGCTCATAATTTGTTTAATTTTGCAAAAATATCACATGTTGTCAATTAATTATGAAATTTGGTTTTTTAGGATTATTTTAGGTGTAGATTAATTTAGTAATTTTATTTCAATTAAATAATTAGTGTAAATATCAATTACTTAAGAAAATACCCTATTTGGACAAAAATTGAATAAATTTTTATAAGTATTAGATGATATTGTTTTAAGATCAATTTTTGTATATAATACACTAATATATATATATATATAATTTTGGTAATAATAATTTTTGAAATTAAGCATGTTTTCTATTTTTTATCATTATTTTGAATAAAACTGTAAATTTTATCGGATTGTTGAAATAATCAGTTTTTGATAAAATTAAAGTATGAGCGCTATATATTGTGATTTTTGGAAGTTTATAAGGAAATTTAGGACACTTTATTCTTATCTTGTGATTAAATTTACTAATTTTGAGTTAAAAACCGCTATTTTTGTAAAAATAGATAATAGCTAGTTTAGTGTAATTCATAGTCAATAATTAAACTACATATTTTTTTTGAGTTTTTTGTGGAATTAATTGGGCTCGTATACTATTTATTATATATTTTCATAATATAAAACTATATATTAGCTTAATATATGATATAATAACTAGGACCGATATGATATTTGTTAAATATGTAAAGGATTAGTATTTTTAGGTACATAATGAATGCTAACCAGCTTAGAAAATGGGGAAATTTAGGATTTTTAATTTATATTTGAGGTTTATTTGGGTTAATTACGAATTTATAATAACATACAGTGGAATCGGTAATATGAAAAGGTATTTTTGGACTTTGATAATATTGAAAGACTTAATTCTTAAGATATCTTAATAGTACTCGAAACAACGATCATGACGATATAAAGTTTGCTAAAATCGAATAAGAAATAAGTAAGATATAGTCAAACAAAATTTAAAAATGCGAAAATAAAAGCTTATAAGAGTTTAGGTTCGACCTATATTTGATTTGAAAACTGTGTTATATTTTCATAGGTGTGATAATTAAGGAAGGACCATGTGGCAAAGTTTAGGATTTTGCGCTATTATTGAGTCTAAGTAAGTAGATCTAACTTGTGTTTGGAGTAGATATACTACTATTCATAACACTGCGTGTTGTATGATATTATTTTGATTGAATATGAATATATCTCAGGTGAATTGATGTGCTACTATGGTGAATGTTAACGTGACGATTATGAATGATAGTAACTGCACCTTAGTTGAATTGTTATGCTGCTGCATTAGGTGATGAATTGTGTTTACAAATAATTGTGCTAACTAGGGAAGTTGAGTGATTGTTAACTCAATCTTTTAGGTGTTCATCTGAGTAAACCTTAAGTAAGATGCTAGAATTCCACTAGGGAGAGTTTGAAAACTAGAATTGAGTTACTAAGTTGAATAAAACTGAGACACTGGTTGTGTTGGATGATATACTTGAGTTGTTACCGCATATCATAGCATGGTATGGCATAGCACAAAAAGGGACTTATAGGTTAGAACTTTCAGAATGAGGCTTCCAAGTGATTATGAAAAAAGTATGGTTTTATGAACTTAGTTTTTGGAAGTATATAGATTGCATTGTCCGAACATTGTGATTATTATAATAGTCGAATTTGGTAGACTATAGTATGTGGTCTAATTTGACAGTATTACCACTTTGATTTGGTGGACTACAGTGTGTGGTCTAATTTGGTAGTGTTGCTACTTTGATTTGGTGAATTATAGTGTGTAGTCTATTTTTGTAAAGCAAAATTGGAGGTTCTACTCCTAAGCAGGTCGTTGTTGCCCTTTTTGAAAATGGTAGATTACAGTGTATAGTCTAATTTGGTGGGGGTCCTACTCCTATGTGGCTCCTTGTTGCCCATTGGTTCCTGAACGTAGTATCTAGATGCCTGATTATATTGACTAACCGGAAGAAGATTAGAAGGCATAAGATATCGATATCGATGCATGCCACGTACATGGGCATAACACATTTCATTGCTAGCAGTAAATGCCCAGTTGAGCAAATGCATATATGAAGTTGAACTCGTGGGTTATAATAAAAATGTTTTAGTTGTGATATGTAGTATTGTTTATCATATTGTCTATGTTATGTTGTTTGTTATTCGCTTTCACTCAACTTTAGTAGCTAAGGAGGTAAAATGTTTTATCTTTAGGTTAACTATATTGTAAAGGGCCCAATACTAAGGGGGGATATATATATATAATGAGAGTGTGAGTCAGAGTCAGCAACTTTTGTATGGAACTTGTACTAAGTTAGGAATTCTATTATTGTGAAGATGATAAAGGAAAAAGTTGGTTCATGTTTTGATATAAATATTATGTTGTATACATAAGTTATAATAGAATATCTAGCTGAACTTCACTATTGTAACCCCTTTATCATATAAATAATGTTGTCTTTTGCTTAATGAATAGATTGACTTAAGTTTTTAATAGGTATTCCTGTGTGATGGTACATCCTATGCTAAGCCAGGATATGATAGTAGTTGATAGTCAAGGTCGTGTAATTAATACTTGTGTTGATATTATTACTTGTGTTAACCTTGGTACGGAAGTTATACATGAATGTAATGCTCATAATTTTCCTCTAGACCTAGCTGTTAAAATTCAATATTCTTTTTCATTGTTTTGTGAAATGAAACTCGATTTTTTAATTGTTTGGCTATAAATTCGACAGAATAGTAAGGTTCTTATGGGGTCTTTTCTGAACAAATCTATTTCTACGTAAAAATTGAACATCTTGTTCAATTTTTTTTTTCTTTTTTCAATTCATCCTATGGGTTTTCAAGGTCCTTTTATGTAAGATCTTATTTTATTGAAAACTCACTTAAGATTGGGTCTCTTTACCAGGGAATCCCTTAGATATGATGCAAAATGGCCTAAATTGTATAGGCTTCTTCTAAAGCATATAGCTTTTTGGATGTAAATGATGATATCTATATAGATGGATCTTATCTATATATCTTAGATTTCTATTTATGAGATGCTAAAGTATGGCAAAATCTATAGAAAGACCCGATCACATAGAAATGTGCTTTGAATTCTATAATGAAGCCCCTATGAAATTTTTTCTTGAGTTAATCTTCTTAGTCTTTATTGACTTGAGACTCTTGAACATTTTTGTTGGCAAATAGGAGGTTTTCAAGTACATGGCCAAGTATACTCAAATTGGGTCAGTGATCGATTTCTAGGTTTCGTCGTAAATCTAATTGGTTACTTCTAATTACGTAAATCATAGCGGTTTTAGAGGCATCAATGATTGGTGAACTCGTGGATCCATTTGCAATTCCTTTGGAAATATTACCTGAATGGTAAGTCTTTTATGAATGATGTTGCTTATCATCATTTAGTTATTGCATTTATTTTTCTCATTGTTGGTCATATGTATAGAACTAACTTCGAGATTGGGCAGTAACCATTTTTTCTTACATAAAATTAATCATATATGTGTAGATACTCTATAGAGAGATTTCATAACATATGGATTTGGATCCATTTTGTTTGTTTCATTCTTGCTCGAACTAGATGATGAAAAATTATTGTGTGCCAAGATAACATATGCAAAGAAGAATAAAAGTCCTTGAATATGTAATGGATCTTAAAGTACTATTTTTGCATCCCCTTGACCAAATCGACCCATATTAGGATTACTCGTTAACGGGCGATCAAGTTTGATATATTTGCCCTTTGAAACAATTTTAACTACCTAATAACCAATTTAGTCCCAAGGTAAGGAGTAATTGATTCCCTTAGAGGATGCAGTTAATACAACTAGAGCCACACTTGTAACTCAAGTCAATATGCGGGTTTTTTTTTTTAAAACCACTTGTTAGATACACACGAAATATGCGCAAGATCATCATTAAAACTATTATACTTGTCGACCTAATAAGCCCTCAAGAGGGCTTAGTTGATCTATGATTTATGTTTAAATCATGATAACTATTAAAAAAATCTATCTATCATAGTCCTTGGTAAGTATTATAGATAAGGACAATGGAAAATATAATATTACATTTATCTTCTAGTGGATCACGGATTGAAGAAAGTTGACTCATAATCAAGAGGATTGGGTCGGTGTTCAACGAATATGATTTCCTCCTTGGTTCTGTCAAATGTAAACTAACTACCTTGATTTTAACAAAGATGATAAAAAGGTAAAAAATCAAAGTATATTGGAAAGGATTGGAATTGGGAAATTCTTATTAAATGTATCTATAATGGGGTTCAATTATCGGAAACAAAATTTCCAAAGAACCAAAAGTAAGTAAATAGATCTGAAACATTCCAGCTCTCTAATCATAATGGTTAATCATGTATACACAAGTTGAAATTGGTAAATTCAAAGGGCATTACTTGAATGCTATTGTAGGTACATGCGAAGAAATGATCAAAAAGGCTATATTTGCTAAAGAATTGGGAGTTCCTATTCACACAGGATTCTATGTGCCCCATGCATTGAATCATTGTATTGTACATTTCAATTTGAATTTAAAATCCCGTAAATACAAGTAGTCCTTAACTACTTAGATACATCAAGTACTATTATATGATATTATATAATATTATATCATATAAAATTGAAAAAGGGCATTACTTGAATGCTATTGTAGTTACACGCGAAGAAATGATCAAAAGGGCTATAGTTGCGAGAGAATTGGGAGTTCCTATTTACATAGGATTCCATATGCCCCATGCACTGAGTCATTGTATTTTACATTTCAATTTGAAGTCGGAATCCTATAAATACAAGCAACCCTTAACTACTTAGATACATCAAGTACTATTATATGTTATTATATAATATTATATCTTATATGACATAATATTATAAAATTTGATACTTGAGTGGCAGTTGAAAACTTATTTCTTATAAATATGCCTGTTTGAACCTTATCATGATATTCTTTTTTTTTTTTTTAAATGATGATGACTATTCTCTTAGTTGAGCCATTTCCTTTTAAAGTTTTAATTTTGATTTTTTAGCTTACTCATGTCCAATCTATTCGAGCCCCATAGAGGTTCTAATCAAGGAGCACATAGATCCTAAAAACGCATAGTTTTGCCCCCCAAAAATGACTTCTCTAGCCCTCTAATTATATCTTCTAAATCATCCACACTATCAATCCATCCCTCCTCTAAAGGATGATTTTAGTAGATAACCAAATATAACACTTGGGCCAATGGTCAAGATGGTAATTTTTCTATTGGTCTAATTTAGGACCTTTGAAAGGTTTTTCTTTATTTTATCTATATATATTTATACTACAAGCATATCAACATAAAAAATATTGAATCGGTCCTTAGATTTATTGGTGGCCACAAAGGAGCCATACTTTTTTTATTGGGAGAGATGGCTAAGTAGACTAAAGTGTTGGATTGCTAATCTGTTGTATGGATTTTTTGTACCAAAGGTTCCAATCTCTCTCTTTCCATTGATGACTTGGTATTTTATTTATCTTTCTAATTTCGAACCATTTTATTAATTGGTACAAACCCTAGATCCTTACCTTGGAGAAATGAATCAATACTTTCTACTCGAACTACATTACGTACTAGTTCCATTAGAACCCATTAGGTTCTATTGTAATAAAGGATGTCGAGCTAAGAGTTATGTAATGACCAACTTGCAAAATGGATCTATTTATCATAAAGAGATTTTTGTCCCTAACCTTGCTTTAACCTTAATTGTTATCTGAACAAGTAAAAGATTTTTACCACGTAGTAATGCATCCACACATCTTCATTGATTTTTTTTTTTTTTTCCGATCGGAAGACCGAGAGCTAATTATCTAGACTTTAGAATTTCTAGACACATACTTCGTAAAATGATTCATGCCTATCCTACATAACTTAAGTGGAAGGTAAAGAAGGCCTCCTTTCAGAGGGGGCCGAGTCATCAATGAGATACCACTTTAGAATAGCTAGAATTCTAACCTTGTATCAAGAGAGCCATTTTTTTTGTTCAATATCTCTTTTTGATTCCAAAACACAAGATAGTTTCGATATCGAAGATATCTATATATCAAAGCATGGCTTCATATGCCAATTATTTCGATATTGATACATACAATATTTTTTTACAATAATGTGATGGGGATGCTGGAATAAAGGGGGTCTTAACCCAAAGAACTTACATTGAAGATTCCTAACAAATGATTATTAATGTTAGATAGCTACTAAGAAGCACAAGCCAAAAAACACAATATGTAAATCGGTTGTACCTTCTGAACTCTAAATATTAGGATTCGTTATGGTTCCTCTAATTATACTCCAATCACCCCATAGGAGAGATAGAATAAAGTGTCGATAATAAAGTCGTCTACTATCTACTCTTGATTCAACACACTTCCATAGTAGTGTTCAAGTAGCTCCCCATTCCTAGTTTTCCTCTACTTGGGTGCCCTAGATCTACAAGAATCCTTACTTAGAACAGGATTCTAACTCAGTACCCTTTGAGAAAGGGATATAACTTAACGATAGAGTATCACCTCGACGTGGTGGAAGTCATCAGTTTGAGTTTGATTATCCTTAAAACCAATGTGAGTTTTTCTATTTTGACTTACTCTCTAGCTATGATTGAATGAGAATGGATAAGAGCCTCATGGGATTGACGCAAGGGGGCTAGGTAGGCTACCATGAGACAAAAGATCTTCCTTCTAAAGAGATTGGATTCAGAACCATTATATGTCCAAGGTCTAATATGGAAATAATTTCAGAGGTTTTTCCTGACTTTATCCGTATCAATAAACCTAAAAACGAAGAATAAGGGTGGTAATAGTAAAGACTAGTAATTAATTACTAGTTACCAGAGTCAAACCTAATTTTTTTACCAAAAAAAATATTGGGGAGATGGGATTTCAACTGATGACCTCAAGGTTATGAGCCTTTCGAGCTATTAAGTTGCTCCACCACGACCTTATCGATTAGTATAACACAAAAGAAATCAATTCTAGACCTAACACAATTAGATATGCTCTTCATAGGCAAACTTGGGTTTATGATCCTAGGTAAGCCGGAGTCGATGACTATTCATAGCTTTTACCTTGACACCATTGAAGAGTTTGACCCAGTGTTTTATTTTTGTCCTAGTGGATCCTAAGCAAAAGCTTCTGTCATGATGAATCCTACGATGTATTGGTGATGAGTATATAAGGTAGCTTGATTAGTAAAATCTTGTGCCATGAATGCATAAGCAGGTAAAGAGTACATATGTTGTGCTACGAAGGAAGTAATAACACTTAAAGAGGCTTCAAAGCACTTCTTTTTATTTTTATACTATTTCAGAAACCCAAGGAATTAATCTATGGATATGTAAAATATAGGATTTTCAATCCTAATAGGAAAGGGGGAAAAAGAATTTGTCCATTTTTTGGAGTCTTAAAGGTGTGTGGAAATACATCAAAACGCTTGAATGGAAAAGAAATGTAATTACAGTTCCTTCAGAAATGGTAAGTCTATTTTTTTTTGTCTCTTTTTAATTAGTTATTTATAATATAGTAAGTAGTTAGATGTGGGAAATTAGTTCTAAATTTTGGGCTAATAGAGAGATCAAATGGTATAATTCTTTTTGTTAGTAGTTTCGAGGATTGGAAACATGACTGTTTCTTTCTAATTAGCTATTTTTGCTCAACCCAGTGCTTTATTTCTATCCTAGTGGATCCTGATTTGACATTAGAAGTATATTGATATTTACCCAATAATTGAATACTTTTGTCTTAGCTATCACTTTGTTTTATCTGATCTCAATATCAGGATTTTTGTTTTTTATGGATTGCCATTTCAAGTATTGCTCTCATTGTTTACTTGGATAGTGAGCATTTACTTATAAGAAGAAAATTCCTTATAATGGATAGTTGCAATTGCAAAAAATGGAACCCGCGACGAATGCAAAATATAACTCTCAGTTGTACTGTAGAGACTCAAATGGTGGATATGCAAGCATGATAATTTATATGTTGTTCTATATCTCTATGAATCTAAGAACTTTTACTTGCGTTGTATTATTTGGTCCATATGTAAACATAGCATCTATTTAAATACGCTCAAATGACCCTGAAACTTTTGAGTTCTTGAATTTTTTCCTTGCCATAGATAAAGAAGTTATTCTTTAGTTCATTTCAAAATACTTCAATTGGCATGCGAATGAAAAAAAAAAGGGAATGTCAATGTGTCTGAGAATAAATGATTAATCTCTATTAATGCACTAACTAAGACCCTAAACCATAGAGTACTTAGTATTGGTGCCATAGAAAGAGGATTGAAACAACACTATCTCGTTGAAAGTTTCTATACATCTGCCCTTTCTTAATGCATTTCTTTAGACAAAAACTCCATTTTTTTCTCTTTTCAGATGGTAAATATTTCTCAGAACATGGATTGTGAATCAAACCTATGCTTGAATTGAAATGAAGATATTGATATAAGTTCTTCCCTTCTGAATCTCAACAATAGGGTAAGATCCATTTTGCATCATATTTAAGGGATTCCTTGGTTTAGGCTGAAGAAGTAATATCATGACCCAACAATATCATTGTTGTGGTAGGTTGCCGTGTATTGCATAAAGAACTACAATCAACCTCTTCATTGATTATAGGGCTTTCGTACGATATATAAGGCTCTTTCCACTATATGTTACCACTAGGTCCATAAATATGCAATATTGAGCAATTTAACTAAAATTTTCTCTTTGATGAGAAATCATAAAGTAAAAGTGTAGATTCATAGAATTCCACACCAAAAAGAATATTATAACCCAAATACAGTTCTCATAAGAATCTGCATTAGGAAATTTTATCTAGAATATGAACTAAAAAAGATAAATAAATGTCTACAAAATGTTATTACAAAATTTCCTCTTCGCTCCCTGAACGCATTATCTCGTCTCCACACGAGACTTACCTCGGGAATTCCTCGGCTCGGATGGACGAAGAGGTGATCCTGGATCAAAAGAAATCTATTGGGGTATAAGATTACGCTTAGTAAGATAAATCCTCTCATCAATACCGCCTAATAATTTTATTTAATGCACAAACATATGGATGCATGAACAATCAGGGTGCTAAATAATTCATGTAGTGACCTAGGAATTGCATGCAACTCAAAATTACTTCCCCTGTAGTAGGGGTTGGAGATGATTAATCAACACAAACTGCAACAAGGTCGTAGCACCTGGGTTTTATACCAATCACACTATTATGCTTAAGTTAAAACAAAATCATATATATATATATATATATATATATAGATATATATAAAACATATACCACTTTTGTACAGAAAGTACTTTATCTTTTCATATCTCGTACTTTAAACTAAAATTTATAGGTTTAGCGGTGTGGTAACCTTCTCAATCCAAAATCACATACCCTAAGCAGAAGTCACAAAACACGACCCTTCGCTAACAATTAGCATCCCTTAGTGCCTAGTAAGCTTGTTAACTCAGAATAGAGACTTAATAATATAATGATGACATAGCTAATGCCCAATCTTGTAGAAAGCCCTCTTCTTATGACTCCCTTCCCATCTTTTCCGTGAGGTGGCAGTCAATATAGTATGGTGTGATTATGAGAAGTGAATGATTCATTGAATTCCGTAATTAAATATTTACTTAATTTGGTTTTCATTGGGATTAGACAATTTCATTCCATACAACTATACACGGATATTATCACAAACATTCATATTATTATCTTATTAACAAATCATAGCACCCAATCATACTATCATACACATGCATTCTTCATAACCCACAAGCATTCAAGTTCATTATATAAGTTTAAGTGCATCTACTCTATAAGAAAAAATCAAGTATGGAGTCATCGGGAATCACTTACTTAGCCATGCAAATCAGTCGTAGTAATTAAGGGACAAATCATCTCGAAAAGCTGGGTCCCATGGACATCACAAATATGATACTATAAGGATTTGAAATAGAACATAGAAAGTTAAGCTAAAACCTTTTAAGTTATACTTTTGCCTAGGTTTCGTCTTTTTCCCGGTTTTACTTAAAAGTTAAATCGCATATAACTTTGTCGTTTTAAATCTAATTTTTATGATCTTATAGCCAATCTTCATCATTTTCGAGTGTACTTTAATGTGGTGAGATTATATTTTTGAGATGAGGCATGCAAATCTATCTATAGGTCAGAACAGTAATGATCTTCATGATTTGGAGTACTTTTAGGCTTTGTTTGATTGTTGGGCCTTTTAATGTCTTAGGAAATCTTTTGGGCTTGGGCTTGGGCTTGGGCTTGGGTTTAGGATTTCATTATAAGCTTAAAATACTCCTTAAGGTCAGCTTTCTAACTTTGATTTACACTCTTAGGGCTAAGAATAACTTCTTGAGCTTTCATGCGGGCTTGAGTTGTCAAATAGGCTTGTTTTTTCATCCAAATCATAGATAGTCACTTTATTGGGCTTAGGAAGTGTTATGTGGGCTTCTTAAAGATTTCAAAATGAATATTAATGGTAGATTAAGTTGTTCAGAAAATTGATGAAGGCCTAACTTGGAGTTTAAGGTCCGTTTTGAAAGTTCTAGACTCAGTTTTGAGATTTAGGCTTTATACACTTATCGACTTGTCTTGGTTGGTCTTTTCACTTTGTTTACTTGTTTTTATCATATTTTTAAGTGAATTTTAACATGGTTCTAGATCTGGCCGTTGTGAATCAAAAGGGTACTCACTCAATTTTCTAACTTGTTTCATTATTTCCTTAAGCTTAGGGGTTAGATTAAGAACCTATGTTATTTATATTCAAATCTTAACTTAACTTCTCTTCCATGAGATGATCATTTAGCTTATAATCTACATGAAAATAATAGATCTCATACTTATCATAACTTCCACAATATAGTTTATATCTTACAAAGTTGGTTTCCTTATAAAAGGTTCATGTAATAGATTTTTCCTTACTTAAGGCTAAGTTTGAGCATGTTTAACTTAATAAAAGTGAGAATAACATCTAAATGATCTACAAACACTTTACGTCCAGCATGATATCTCCTCTTCTAAGTACTCATTTCATGATTTTCTCAACTTAAAATCTTCCATTTTAAGTGTTAAACATGTACCTTTACATAACACCAACATTACATGCTCATATTTCAACTTTCATGTAAGGGATTCATGAGCTTACTTCTTAAGGTGGTCTTAACTATTTCATCAACTTGTGATCATTTTAATATCCTCGTGAAAACATGGTCTCCTAACATTGCATACTAGGTTACTAACACAAAAAAACAACTTACTTATCTTCAAAGCAAAAACAAGGTGGTTGTGTACTAAGTATTCACTTATGCTCCTCATTTTTTCTTCTCCTTCTTGCAACTCTTTTGGAATCTTGAGTTTTTATTTTTTAAAGTGGGGTCTTGGGGATATTCTAGAGTTCCTAAAAGTGGCTTTTGAAGTTGATAAATAGAGGCACAAAATGAAGCTTTGTACCGTGAGTATGGGGCTTGGAAGTGGTGGCAATGTTGGTATTTTGTGGGGTTGGGTTTCCTCTTTTGTTTTGAGTTTAAAGTGAGAGAAAAGGAAGTGAAAATGAAAGTGAAAGTGAGAGTAAAGAGAGAGTGTGTGGCCGGATATGAATGGGAAAGGAAGTGTGTTCGAGAAGCTTTAATTTGTTGTCTTGTAATATGCACAAATGCTAACTTTTGATAAGACTAGATGATGTAAGAGAGGTAAATAGTAGTTTATAAGATAAGTTGATTGATTGATGAAAGATAAGGCATGGCTGCCCCTCACCTTCTTAGCCTCTTATAACCGGTCATGTAGGCCTTCTTTTTGGCATGGAGTTTTCTTGTCTCTTAATTAAAAGTTGAACACATAAAATAATGTGATAGCTTGTCCATATATAGTCTAAGTCATGGTGACATAAGGAAAGTGTCTTATCACTAGTTTTTGATACGTTATCAATTGATAAATGATTCTAAATCTCAATTGATAAGTTATTTAGGATGATTGGTTGGTTCACTTATTCATGTGCATAAGACTTATGCATGAAGATAAAGAGATTGCTTTATATGAAATTCTTTTAGAGTTTGTTTCTTAAATTGATTTGTAAGTTATGATTTAATTCTTATAAAATTATAAAATTTTCTAGAGTTGAATAAAATTATTCAAATAAAATTCTCAATTAGTCACTTAGGGTTACAAGTCTTTAATTGTTTTAGGGTTTAGGGTTTTAGGTGACTTAGGGTCTACAGTTATTGTATTTGAGTTTTATTGATAATAAACTTTTAAATTGGATAACTAAATTTGTTTTTAAATGTAAATTTAAATTCTTAGTTTAGTTGATCCTTGAGAACACTCGAGAAGTACTCTTAGTTGATTCAAAAACCTGTTAAAAAAGTGGGGTTTACAAGCAATGTCACTCCATCATTATTATTTGTTCTGCAAGGACCCCACTAGAGTGCCTTTTACTTCTAATAGGCCATAATTGGATACTTAACATGTTCCCCCTCTTCGAGGACCATCATAAGGGAAACGAAAATCGAGGTTTGCTTTATTTGATATCAAACGAGAGCTATGAGCAAATAAAACACCTCATGAGCTTCGAAAATGGTAAGATCTTCGGCACAAGAAGAAGGGGTTGATCTGTATTGTCATGACTTGGTTTGATTTCTCTACTTCGTTTTTTAAGAATAGCGATACATGTTCTTTTCTTATCTGTATCGAATAAAACAATAAAGAAAAACTATTTCAACATCAAAAACAACAAAAACTTGTGCAAACATGTAATAATGGATTCGAAATTGTAACCAAGCATTGCCCATTAGTTCTATCAACTATATCAATTATACTTAAACTATTAGATAATCGCAGTCGTTCAGAACATCACTGTTCCTATCGCTATTATAGAATTGTACATGAGATTTTCACCTCATACAACTCCCCTAAGGCTATTAATAAAACAGGGGGATTCATTAGCTATTTATTTAGTCTGAATTAGTGAAATGATAAAATCTATAAAAATTATTCAATAAGCTCCTCGAGTATCCATATAACCCTTTTCAGTATATGGACAGCTATCTCTTAAGCACAGGTTTAGGTTTGGTCTTAATGAGAAAATAAAATGGAGCACCTAACAACGTATCTTCACAAACCAAAAACTATAAGATCATCCCTTTCATTTGGGGTGACAAAGGGATCGTACCATTCAAGCCTAGATTTGAATTTAATTCAATTAGATTAGGAATAAATCACAAGAAATTTCCTAATTGGGTCAATAAAATCATGAAGGACATTTTGATTTTTTATATTTTACATAAAATGGATTTAAATAGGAAGAATCATTACTATCATTATTTATGTTTAAATCATGATATTATAAACATTATATCATGTCAATAAAACCATTTAGTTTTTTTCCTTCTTTGGTGTCAAGGTAAAAGTTATGAATAGTCATCAACTCCTGAGAAAGGGGACAAGATGGGAGAGTAGGTTTAATGGACAATGGGGATGGAATAGCTGTTAGGTAGTTAGGACATCTTATTTTTAAAGATGAAGAAGTGTGTAGAATAAGAAAGAATTAGAATTGATCGATATTTTTCTTGAAAAAAAAAACAGAAAAGAAACGAAAGATTAAAAATAAATCATGGATCAACTAAGCCTTTTTGGGGGCTCACTAGGTCGGTAAGTATGATGGTGCTAATGATGATCTTATGCGTATTTCGTGTATATCTCACTAGTGGTTTTAAAAAACTGCGTGAATTGACATGGGTTATAAGTGTGGTTTTACCTATATTGACTGCATCCTTTAGGGTAATTGGTTATTCTTGATCTTGGGACCAAATTGGTTATTGGGTAGTCGAATTTTTTTTAGAAGGAGAATCTATCAAACTTGATCAACCATTAATGAGTAATCCTAATGTAGGTGGGTTTGGTCAAGGGGATGTAAAAATACCACTTCAAGATCCATTATGTGTTCAAGGACTTTTAGATGGTTCCACAATTTGTCCTACATATAATGATGTGTTGTCTTGTATGTATCTCAGCAATTACTTGTTTGGATTCTAATGGTTTTTACTTATAAATAAATCATTTTGGATAAGATCAAAATATTGTGTTTGGAATCAGAAGAAAGAATAAACAAACTATGGATAAATCCAAGTAACTGCTCTGAAAGGAAGGATGATAATTGGATTGATTTTTTAATTGTCTGGTTATAAATTCGACAAGAATATTAGGGTTTGTATGGGGTCTTTTTTGAATGAATTTATTTCTATGAAAAAATTGAACATCTTGTTATTTTATTTTATAATGATTTTCAGTACATCTTATGGGTTTTCAAGGATCCTTTCATGAAATATGTTCAATATTAAGGAAAATCCATTTTGGCTTCAAAAATTATGCTGCTTATGAGCAATAAATGGAAATACAACCTTATCAATTTATGGCAATATCATTGTTACGTGTGGTCTCAACTAGGAAGGAAAAAAAAATAGATTTATGTTATATGATAAGTTAATATTACCTTATCATAAGAATTCTTAATTTATGATAACCACATGTTTGATGCGCTTGCTAATACATTTGAGAATTCTTAATTTTTTACCTACTTAAGTCCAATCCATTTGGGCCCTATAGAGGTTCTAATTGTTACACCCTAGATTAGAAAGTCATAATAGCCTTACTGTGTAAACCAACCTAAACTAAAAGTTAGCCCCTTTAGCTGCTAATGTAGGTATAGCTTACACTAGACCTCTACCACTCCACAGCTTTGAGTTGTCAAATTCATTATCTATTTGGTATCAACTTATAGTATAACTTTCTAAAATAACTTTTGGAAGAAACACTGTGGTATAAAAGTTTGAGAAGAAAACAAATTGTATAAATTACTTTAGTACAAGATACGATAAGGGTATAAAAGGTGTAATTGCCTTGGGGAAGTTGATGATTCGCAACATTTTGTTTAGGGAAATTGCGAAGACGTTCGAGTTGTTATGTAGGAATGTAGTTATTTCTTCCTTTTCTTCAAGGGACAAAGAGGTTCCTCTGCGAGTTGTTTGGTCAGGATGGTTACTGTACTAGATGATTTTAGTTCTTTCAACTAGCTCAACCACGCAGAGGCTGTGGGGTTGCTAAAGAAGATTGTATGTGCATGATTTTGTCATGGGAGATATCATTGAGGTACATGGTATAGGAGAGTTCCTTGTTTCCACACAAAAATCTAACTCCCATTGGTATAGAAAACTTCATCAAGAGGCATCTCTGGCTTATGCATACATTGAACTTCTGAAGCTAGGTCATTTGAGGATGGCATTATATGGGGACCAGTGTAAACCCCGCAAATCTAGCCTTTTAAGTATAGAATTGAACCCCTAAATTGTAGATGATTTGATGAAGTCAATAGAGCCAGTGAGATTTAAAACCGATTAAAACCTAATTCAAAACCTAAAGCGAATATGAAAAACCTTAAATTATCAATTGAACCTTTACTCGCATACGAAGACCTTACAACCTTACAACCTTAAGTATATGTAACTGTAAAAGTTGACCTCGAAACTCATCAAAATCCTAAGATAACAATTGAAGATTTAATCGCGTAGAAAACTTTTATACCCTAAATGTATATAAACACTAAAGATCACGCTCAAAAGTGATAAAACCCTAAAACTATAACTTTGAGGATATAAAAGCACTAATTCAGCATAATGTACCTTAAAACCCTAATTGATAATATAACCTTAGTATTATATTAAATAATTAGTAAAAGATTAAAGATAACTTTCAATCATTTATGAATACATATAATACTAAAGTAATCCACTAGAAACTAAGATATTGCATTATAGATCATATTCATCTTCTAAGTATATAGCTAAGTTAGTATTATTTAGAATTAAGAGTTTAGTTGATGCTTATATTACATATAGTAGGTATTAGTATCCTAAATGATACTTTTCATGATAATTACATTAAGTGGCCTATCAAATGATGTATATAGGATATAAATACCTAAAGAAAGATCTCAATTACCTATTCTTACTAATCAATTCAATAAACTCCATATTTCCTTTCATTTCTTTAATTTTCCTCCCAATTATTCTTAATCTTATCATTATGTATAAAAAAATTACATGTAATTTTAAGAGAGTTGACTAAGTCAACATTTGATCAAGTTAAAAGTTGACCAAGTCAAAAGTTGACTAAGCCAACATGTTGATAAAGTCAACAAAGTGTCATTGTCATATAGAGAATTCTCTCCTTTTCCTTCACTTTCTACACTTAATTTTTCCATTTTTGCCCCATTTGTACCGTTCACTTCCCCATCCCTTAGACCCACTTGTCTTCATCTTTTTAAACACAAAAAAAAATAAAAAATAAAAAATAAAATAAAGTTCTTTCTCCCTCCTCAAAATCATGAGCTTCCCCTTTTGCTTTGTCCCTTTCAACTTTTCCAATTTCACTTTCACAACTTTACCTACTAACATAAACCAATAACACAAATATACTAACTTTCCTTTTCATATAAAAAGCAAGAGAAAGGTATGTTGTTGTGTAATTTCTTAATTTATTTAGTAGTTAGATGAATAGGCTAAGTTAGTATAGTAAGCTTATGTGATATGTCCATATGTGTTGTTGGTAGTAGAAAGTCCCATATTTATGTTATACATGTAGAAATACCCGGTTATACATGTAGAAATACCCATGTACATACATTAAGTGAGTATATGTGGAATGTACATATTAGGGTTTTAGTGAAACCCATAGTATAAGTGTATAAATCTTTAGCTAAATGGAAAGAAGAACACATATACATATACTTAAGCATGGGAATACAAGAATATACTTAAGAGATACATGTATGGGGACTCCTGTACATAAATACTCATTATGTACATAACCTAAAAAGAGGTATATACTAACTATAGATACATATACTTTGCTAAATACACCCTCGAAATGCAAAAATATGAAATTTATAAAGCTTTCCTAAAAGGGAACATTAGGCATACGAAAATATGTATAAAAATACTTATGTCTTGTATGTGTATATCGGTATGTATATTAGTATATGTATAAGTACACAAGTGTACATATTAGTATATTAGAAGTGTAAGCACATATATAACATATGTATAAAGTGTATGAATACATAAGGATAAGTATACATATGTAATGGATGATGTAAGCAATGGCCTAATCAAATGATGATATAAGCCATGACATAAGCCAATGATGACATAAGCCATGACATAATTCTCTAAAATAATAAATCATAAGGTCATCCAAGTGTAAGAATTAATGGCTAATGAAATCATTAACTCCTAAAATAGAACATAAAACTAGCTAATAAGAATATTTAAGCTTCAATAGATAACATTTCAATAAATTTAGTCTATATCGTAAAACATGGATTTTAATGTCCAAAATGGACATTATCGTATGAACGTGTGTCCGAAAACAATGAAAAACGATTATAAATTTGTAAATATCGAAAATAAAATGAAAAAGTTGCATATGATTAGCAATTAGGTTTAACTGAATAAAAACTGATAGTAATTTAAGTAGAATTAGATAGATAGATATCTAGAACCGTTAGTTAATTCAATTACTTGTTATTCCTGTTATCTCCTAATGATTAGGTGATCCCGACGAGGACGAGGATCTTCCGATCGATTATTACGACTAGAGTGAGTCATCATAGTCGATGAATACTCTCGATGACTCTATACTTGTTTATGTTTGTAGTTAGTGCACTTAAATTGAATATTAATAACTTGATGCAAGGGATTTTGGGATATGCATGTGCTTATTATTGGTTGATTACTATGAGAAATATTGTTAAATACGATAGTTGATGACTTGATTGTATGATTGATTGTTACATGATTTGGATGGTTTGTAGATATTAGTTGATTGCCACATAATTTGACTTAATTATATTTAGCCTATCTTAAAGTAAAAGGGTTATGCATTATTCATGCATTACATTACTTATTCCGACAGTCATTTCATACAGAGGTAAAGAGATGCTTTATGGGGATTGTTTATATATATTAAAGTGTTTTTGTACGGTGCACTCATACAATATGACCTTACCCGAACCTACGGCTTACTAGGCAATGGAGACGCCAACCATATGATTGAGGGTCAAGTCTAGAGATCTCCGTTATAGGGTGTGAGTGTAGACTGCGAGGGTCGCCTCACTGCTAGGCTTGGGATTTTGTATACTACTGGATTTTTAAAAATAAAAATGTATTTTTGTGAAATACGGAATTCAAAGTTATGGGTAAAAACCTAGGTGCTAAAGCCCAGTCATGATTGGTTCCGATGAATCTCCAACCCTTATCTCGGAGGGCGTTAAAATTCAATATTATATGCAGCACCGGTCAACTGCATATATTATTTGGCATACTTCGTGTGCATGTATTCATGTGATTGTAATAATTTATTTGATAACTTGTTTGCTAGTATAGTATGAGGGATTGTTACTAAGCTCTCGTAACTTACCACCCCCCCGCTCCAATAGTTTTTCTTTTACAGGTGTTAGATATTTAGGCATGGGTTAAGAGTTGAGCGTTAAGTGCAAGTGCTGAGATGTTATAGAGGTTAGAATTAGAGAGAAGTTGTTTAGTTTATGTGAAATTTTAAATGTAAATACCACTTATGTACTTAGATTTTTCAACCTTATTAAGTTTAGATTTTAAGTCTATACTACTTGATCTGATCATTTGGTAAGGGATACTGATTCTCTATAGTTCTGAGGAACTTTGGAATATTGGACATTCATAGTTATTTATATTTATATGTTATAATAAATTAATTACTTAAAAATAAGTAATTTTAATGATTTATCATTTAGAGTTTTACAATTTATGATTTGCAAGGCGATTTCCATATCATGGGTGTACATGTGATATGAAAAATTTCGGCCAATCTTATTAGGCCCCCTTTAGGGTCCTGACAACCAGTGGTTGATGACTACAAAGTCGATGAGGTACGGGGTAATGTGCCTGTCAATGCCTAGTCTAGTAGGCAGTGTAATTAGTCCTTTTGTTGGGATTGTTTTGCCTTCAAATCCTGTAAGACTTCGTTTTTATGAGCAAAGTTGTTCGTCTAGCTTGTCCTTTATTTGTTTGTAGGCTTAGAAGAAGAGTATATCGGTTGCGCTGTGATAAAGGCATATTTTTCATGTTTTAATGTGCAAATTAGATAGAATTATTATTGATTTTATAGAAATCATTAAGAAATGATATCTAATTATTTTCATTTAGACATTTTAGGAATTGGAGGATTCAAAGTGGAAATACAGATGATTTAGAGGAGTTTTATGTAAACAAAGAGGCCCGAAATGAGCTATGGCACGATTGGAATTCAACACAGTTGGCTTACACTTATACCGGTAGCCTTTAGAGTCTATGTTGCTAGCCTTGAAGCTTACACCGTCGGCCTATCAACCGACCTTCATTACGAAGAAGCCTTATGCGAGCCAACCTTAATTTTTCTTATAAATAGCCTTATGTTTCACCGTTTGAGAGAGTCATAGAACAGTCATTAGATAGTTTTTGAAGAATTTTTCTATAGAATCGCTTAGATCATTGAGAAGATTTTGCTTTGGAGATCAAGTTTTGGAGTTGCAATTGAAGTTTATCTTTTCTAATTACAAAATTGGTGACATCTATTTTAATTATATTTATGCTATTCTATTAATTATTCATGCTTTTAATTATGAATTTACTTGCAATTTCAATTAGTAGTTGCGTTTGTGTTTCAAATTCCATGGTTGGCTAAATTTATTTGTGGGAATTGATGAAACCTTAGATAGCTAAGATGATGATTATCTTCGTGTTATAGGATTAATTTATATAAGGATGATTCATGATTACAATTTCTATGATTTCAATTATAGTTATTTAATTGATTATATTTGTTAGAAACCCTAGTGATATGGGAGTTAATATAGGGTTTGGTAGAAATTTTTGGTTAATTTGATTAATTAATGTAGAAGCAACGTTAATTGAATTAATTAGAAATTATCTACAGATTAATGCGATGTTCGGCGGTTGATTATTCACTAAGACATTAGGAATAATTAATTTAGGACATTAGACAATCATAATATCGGGAGATATATGATTGTCATTTAGAGTCCACTGTTAATTAGAGATACAGGAGTTAACTGATCAATTAGGGGTTTAAATCCTTAAGTTTTAAGGTATAATAATTTCACTTGAATGACTATATAGCTAATAATCTATATAACATGATAACAATTTGATTTGCACAATTTGGGATAGATTCTATTTTTCTCACAATTCTTAATTGATTGCTTAGTTTTAGAAATTAGCTAGTTATTTTCTTTTCGATAGTTTTAGTATAATTATTAGATTAGTTAATTTATTTTTTATTACCTGAGTATCGATAAAAACTATTATAAGTTTAGTAATATTATAGTCCTCGAGGGATCGACAATCTTACTTGCTTTGTATTACTTGATTCTGACTTAGTATACTTGCTGGAGTATTCACAATTTTATTTTTTATATATAGTTGAAGCGAATCAAGCTGCCATTGTCCATCAATGTCTTAGTAACATCAAAGTATTTTATTTTGGCATTTATAACCAAGTGGTTGATGTGAGGATAATGGATATTTGTTTTGTCTTCTTCAATGAACGATATGGTGGTGCTAATTCGTGGTTTCTTTGCTTAGACTAAGAACACCTTGTATTTTGGTTAAGTAGAATGGTCTTCGTTTAACAGACTGCATCCATTGGTGATCATTTGTACTTGTCTCCTGTGACCTTGTTGCTCAGAATTGTCTTATTGGTTTTACTAGTTAGGTTATGGTTATTATAGCTGTTGTGGTTCCTATATGTGACATCATTGGGCTGGGCGAGGGAGATTCCTCTAATTAGCAATGAGATGGTCGATGTGTCCTTTGTAAACAAGGCCTTCAACCGTATTTTTGAGGTACCTACATTTATCTGTATTATGGCCCCTTACTTTATGACGGTTACGAACTTTGCTTGAGGCGAAGTCCTCAGGTGTTTCTTGGACAGGTGGGGTAGTTGGTAGGCATTTGTAAACTTCATAGTGTACTTTGTTAAGTGGATGGGTGAGACGTGTGTAATTGGTGAAGTCTGCAAACTTTTGTATGTCTTTCTCAATGTTCTCAGGAGGAGGAATGGCAGTCATCTCGAAGGCCAAGGTGATCTTTTATTGACATAGTTCATTGCTCATCTCTCTTGAAGCGAGCGCGGATAGTGTCCTCTTGTATGATGTATTACTTGGTAAGAATCATAAATTCCTTAAAAGACTCTAGCTGGCGTATTGTTGTAGTCTCAATGATCTTGCTGTTTAGGTCTTAGCCATACATGATGGCTTAGAGTACTGTGCCTGATTCCACCTTGGGGATGAGTAGTGTAACGCGATTGAAGTGCTATAGATAAGCTCGGAGTGCTTTGTTAGGGCACTAATTTACATTGTAAAGGGTAGATGAGTACCTGTGCGGTACTTTGCTACTTAGGAAGTATTGCTAGAATCTAGTAGCCAAATTGTTGAAAGAGCAAATGTAACTTCTGGGGAGTTGATTAAAACAGACTAGCATGATCTTCGTTAAGGTACTTGGATAGGCCTTGCACATTATTGTGTCAAAGAAGTTTTGAAGGCTCATCATTATGCGTATGTATGATAGATGATCATTGGGATCACTAGTTTCGTCATAATTGTTGAGGTGTAAGAGGTATACACCTTGTGGTAGGGTTTTTCCATTGATGTTCACGGTGAATGGGCTTTTGCTAGTAACCACGCTTGATTGCCTTATGGAGGACTTGAGGCATTTTTGGTCACATGGATTAGATGCGTGACATATGTGTTCATTGAGCTCCCAATCGTTCATGTTGTTCAAGATTTTGGGCAACTATTTGGCAGAGAGGGCTCTTTGAGCTCTACTTGTTTTTGAATGAGTACTAAGAAGGTATGCCTAGCCGCAATTGTTGTTAAGATGTTTACATAGGTCTAGGAGTGGACATTGTTCATTAAGAATGACATCGCATGGGTGCACGAAGTTTAGGGGTGGTGTGGGTGAGCATCTAGGTCATCTGCTTTGTTAGTTTGAGAATTGGTAGTTGTGTCCTCATGGTGAACTCTATCACTAGGGATTAGTTTTCCTTTTTTCTTTTGGGTGGTATTAAGTTGTTGTCTTATTGTGCATTTTTCTTGTAATATTTCAGCATTTGTCTCCATGAGTTGTTGGAGCATGGTTTTTACTTGGTCCATGTTTAGGGGTTGTAGCTATGTTGGTGGTGGTGGTAGTAGGTTTGTGTTGGTTTGGTTGCAATCGCTTGCAAGAATCAAGAGTAGGTGTGTTTTTTTGCTCTTTACCATAGTAATAAGTTCATATAAATGGTAGATGCCAAATGGTAATGGTGTGATTTCAGTGGTGTCTCCTGAGTCAACTTCAAGTAATCCTTTGGCTGCGAATAACTAAAAACCTGTACAAAGTCCTTTGTGGTTGAGCTAATGAGGGCCTTTTGATGCTCAAGTTAGTAAGAAGGGAAATGAGGTACAAGAAATGAAAGTGAGTTCCCAAGAGAGAGTGGAATGTTGTAAGTGTCGATCTTCTTACCCGGTGAACTAACTTTTATTTATAGGTTAGAGGTGCTTACTGTTGTTGACATATGGTAGGCTATGATTAGCCAGTATAAGATTTAATGAGGTGGCACTATCAACACTCGATGGGATATCTTCCCTTCTACCGATCGTTAAAGGTTGGAGGGATAGGCCTGCCTTATCGTTAGTGGGTGGTCACCTTAGTTCGGTAGTTAAGCAATAGCTTATATCACAAGAGGTCAATCAACATTAAATGAAGAGAGAGGAAGATACCAAATAGTAGACAAGGTTAGTGCTCGACTTCAAAACCATATGCCTCCTCTAGTTATGATCCTTGGAGAGAGTGGATACAAGCCTCCAGCGAACACTATAGGTAATAGTCGGATACATCGAGAATGTTTGATGGTTTTTTAGTAGAACATAGGGTTTGAGCACACTCAGGATAAGTGCAAGCATCTTAATGGGCCTTCGTGGTTCGGGCCAAGTTTCTTAACAATTTGTGAGGCATAGGCTAGGCATTTTGATGGGCTTAAGCCTTAGGTGTTTTGTATGGCAAGAATTAGTTGTCAACATACCTAAATCTTCCCTATACCTATAGGGTATTCTTACACTTGTCTGAAACCTTATAAAGTTTTTCTACCTTATATCTAAAGCCCACCTACTCAACTAGTTATATTTGACTACAAGTATGTTGATTGTTGAATGTTTTTGTGAAAAATCATTTTCATAGAAAAATTTCTAACCAAAGGCCTACATTCCCTACCCCCACCCACTCTCCCTAAAAAAAAAAAAAAAAAACTCTAAGAACCAACTCCATACATTTCAAATGACTCATAAACTCTTAGAATTACGTGAACCATACTTTTAAAATGACTTTAGGCTCGTTGTAAACCCTACAAATTTTATATTTTGGAGTTAGAGTTGAACTCAAAAAATGATGGATATATTTAACACTCGATAAGATTGAAGAAATTAAAACCAATAAAATTTTAAATCAAAACTTTAAAAAGAACTCGACAATCCTAATTGCGTACGAAAACCCTAAACCTAAAGTATGCATAACCACAAATTAAATCCCAAGATTTAAAAATAAATAAATAAATTCTAAACCTTAGAGTCGTGAAACCCTAGATTAAAACCTGAACATAAAGAAAACCCTAAATTAATACATTTAACTTGAATTATGTAATTTCATATAAACTCAATAATGAACAATTAGAGATAGTTTTAAATTAATCAGATTAAGTCAATTAAAGCAATTACTAGTATTGTATATTAAATCTAAGGTAAGCATAATACATAAGGGTGATTTGACTTAATTAGTGTAGTGGACTGGAGCTAAGAACAAACAATACTAATCATAGGGATGGGTCCAAGCATGCTAAAAGCTTGAAATAGGTAATGGAAACACGTGAGAGAACAAAAAAAGGAAAGAAATAAGTAAACCCACGAATAGTTCCAAAAGATATGACACACTAGTGGAACTTTTGAGGACTTATGGCGCAACTCGATATGATGCATAAGTAAGTTTGGTAAGGTTACTCACTACCTAGCCTTGCTTAAGGGTTAGCTAATGAGAGTAATGTTAACAAAAGGAATATTTAGTATATTAATGATAAGATGATGCTTATAGCTACATGTATAATAGGTATTTATACCAGAGAATTTAGGGCAACTTACCTAAAAATGGAAATGACATAAAGGTATTGTCCCAAAGAAGTAATGTACAAAGTATACAAAGGGTAAAAACAAATATTCAAGGGAAATAATGATTAGTGTAGCAAATTCTTCATGTGGTCCTAGACACGTAGCAGCAATGCATTGGTGATGTTATTGGAGGATGTAGAAAAAGTAGTATGACCTAGTTGAGTGGCTGAGCAGGAGTGTTAAGTAGGTATGGACTTGTTTGAATAGGTATAGCTAATGACTTGTAGGATCTCTTGGCTTCTCTACATCAATGTTGCCAAGCTATGAGTTGGCTCGAGCATGTTGGGTAGGAGTGAGTGAAAGGGTAGGATTGTTAGTAGAACAATGGTCCATTCAGCAAACAACCTCTAAGAGATAAGAAGTCATACGGCTCGGCATTAGGATTTGGTTGGTAGTCATAATCAATTCAATTTTGGTAGGAGTTGGTTGGAATAAGAAAATTTGCTACATCAAACCTTTAAGGCCTCGGGCTTGGCTGAGAGTTAAGGGTCTAGTAGCTTGATTCCCATCATTCCTTCCTAGTTGATTTGGATTTGGGATAAAATTCAGTTGATCTTCATCTAATGTTCCTTCAAGGCGATAGGGACTGAAGTCGGCAACATTGAAAGTTTTAAAAACGCCAGTCTTTTGGTAACTCCAGTTTGTTGGCATGGTCATTAACCTTTTGTAGGATTTTAAAGGGGCCTCCGGCTCGAGTAGACAGCTTATTCCTTCTTTTGTTTGGGAACCTCTCCTTGATTAAATGTAACCATACCAAATCTCTGGGTTGAAATTGTAATAACTTCCTTCCCTTAACCTTTTCTAGCATTCTTCTAGCAGTTTGGTTAATTTGTTGAGTAACCTTATCATAAATGAACTCTAAGGATTGAGTTTGGGCTCTGGCTCTTGCGTCAGGATCCTCTTGCTTAGACATGGGTACAGGGGTGTGGTCAAGGGGCAATTTGAGGTTAAAACCATAAACAATCTTGAAAGGAGTCTGCTTGGTGGTGTCATGCTTTGTTCGGTTGTAGGCAGATTCTACTTTAGGTAGATAGACATCCCAATCAGTGTTCCTAAAGTGCAATTGACTACCTTTATTTGGCCGTCAGTTTGGGGGTGACAGGAAGTGTTAAATAGTAGTTCAATCCCCATCCGTCACCTCAAGGTCTTCTAGAAATGGCTTAAGAACTTGGGATCTTTGTCGGACACTACAATTCTTAGCATATAGTGTAACTAAACAATCTCTTGCAAGAAAAGAAAAGTAATAGCTAAAGCATCATTAGTCTTAGAGCAAGGCATAAAGTGTTCCATCTTATTGAATCTATCCACAGTGACCACTATGGATTCTCTGCCTCAAGCTGCTTTTGGTAATCTGAGGATAGAGTCCATACTCAATTCAGTCCAAGGTTTAGTTGAGATAGGAAGAGGCATTGCCTTCCCTTGCTCGACTTAGCATTGGCCCTCTTGCATATGGTACAACCCTCAACAATTCGGTGCACATCTAATCTCATTCTTAACCAAAAGAAGCGCCCACTTAGCAACTCGTATGTCCTTTTCTCCCTAAAATGTTTGAAAAGCCCTCCACTGTGGGCTTCCTTGATTAGTAACTCCCTCAGTGAGCAAGTTGGTATGCATAATTTTCTACTTTGATATAAGTATCCATCTTCTACATCATATTTGTTTATTGTTCTTCCATCGGCATAATGCCTAAGTATGGGCCCAAAATTTAGGTCCTATGGATACCGTTCTTTAATACTTGTAAACCCGAACAACTTAGTCTGCAATTCGATTAAGAGCACATGTCTTCTTGAAAGAGTATCTACAACTATGTTTCTCTTCCCTTGCTTGATTTTATTACAAAATTGAAACCCTGAAGGAACTCAACCCACCTTGCGCATTACTTTGATAACTTGGTTTGGCTTTGGGGGTACCTTAGGGATTCATGGTCAATATAGACGACAAACACTCTCAGTAATAGATAATGTTGCCATACTTGAGTGCTCGGATGAGTGCTAAGAGTTCTTTAACATATACAGAGTAGTTCAGTTGAGGTCCTCTAAGCTTCTCATTATGGTAGGAAATTAGTCAGCCTTCCTACATTATGACAGCGGCTATGCCAATGCTTGACATGTCACATTCTAGTTCAAAAATCTTCTTAAAGTCAGGTAAAGCTAGTACAAGTGCAGGAATCAATCTTTACTTCATCTTGGCAAAGCTTCTTTCCTTCTTTTCTCCTCATTTGAATTACATGTTCTTCTTCATTAGTTTGATAAGGGGTGTTGCTATGGTGTTGAAATTCCTTATAAATCATCTATAGAAGGATGCTAGTCCATGGAAACTTCTCACTTCGGCACAAAGGTCAGAGTTCCTCACTCGACAATTGATTGAATCTTCTCATCATCCACTTGCAGGCCTCCTCCGCTAACTACATAGACTAGAAACACCTCCTCCTCTTAGCAAAGACAACACTTCTTTAGATTGCTGAATAACCTTTTGGCATGAAACACATCTAATACGGCATGAAGATATTTACTGTGACTCAGCATGTTGGCTTTGTATACTATGATGTCATTAAAGTACACCACAACACACTTCCCGATCATGTTTCTTCACACATGGTTCATTAGTCATATGAAAGTACTAGGGGCATTTGACAAGCCGAATGGCATTACCATCTACTTGTAGAGTCTATGCCGAGTTTTGAATGCAATCTTCTACGCATCTCTTGGCCTCATCCGAATCTGATGGTAGTCAGACTTCAAGTCAATCTTGCTAAAGATTTGAGCTCTACTCAATTCATCCAGCATGTCATCTAACCTAAGGTCGGGATACCTGTATTTGATCGCGATCTCGTTTACGGATAAGTTGTCAACACACATTCACCATATACCATCCTTTCTTGACACTAGGAGTACCTGAATAGCACAAGCGTTGATATTCTCCCTTACATATTAACTTGTCATTGAAGTTCATAAGCTTGCCTAGGATTCATTTGATAAGCTGGCTTATTCGGTAAGGCGGTGTCGAGTATTAAGTCAATGTAATGTTCTATGCTTCGAATAAGGGATAATCTTTCGGGTAACTGTTTAGGAAACAGGTCAACATATTCATTCAGTAACTCCTTTACTTTTAGGGGTAGTTCACCCCACTTCCTTAACTTTAATAATCGCTTAACTTACATTCGTCGGCTTTAATAGCCTCTTGGAGCTCAGTTCTACTCATCATCAGAGTCTTCTTTGATCCTTGAGCAAGTTTAGCTTGCAATTTGCTAACTTGACTCAACGGCATAAGGTTTAGCGTAATCTTCCTTACATCCTTCTCGAACACATAGGTGTTCCTAAAGCGAAGGTATAACCCTAACTATAAAGCCAGGGTCATAACCCTTCGATTATAAAGCCAAGGTCGACCAAGTGGCACATGTGAAGTGCATATGGGTAGTACATCATAGCGGATCTCGTTGGAATAATTCTTAATAGTGATCGACAACAATACTTGCCGTGTGACATGTAGCTCTCCCTTCTCATTCAGCCAGTACAACTTGTACAGCTTCGGATGTGGGATAGTTGGCAATTTCAATTTCTTAATCATGTTAGTAGATGCCATATTGGTGCAGCTATCACTATCTATGATGAGTGTACACAATCGATCATTCACTTTGTAGGTAATATGAAATAAATTCTCTCTTTGCTCCTCCTCATGTGAAGTTCTTAAACTCATCGTGTATCGGACAACTAGGATCAACTGATCCAAGTTCTCAAAAAACACATCTTCCTCAATCAGGTTAGCATTTACATCTACCTTTTCTTTAACTTCTTTCTCCTCAAGTTCCTCATCCGTGCTATCTACTTTAACCTTTGGTGCATTTCCCTTAATAATCGTGGTCCTTTTGTTTGGGCACTTAGTGGTCATATGTCTAAACCCTTAGCACTTGAAGCACTAGATCCAGTTCATCTTCTTTGTAGATCCTTACCCCTTCTCATATGTTTAGGTCGGCATGTCACCTTTAAGTCGGCCTTTCTGTTCAGTCCTCACATTTGTTCGTCTGGTCGCCTCGGTACTCGACTGAGCTTAGTAGCTTCCCTAAATAGTCGGATTGATTGAATAGGTTGGCTAGTTGGCATTCGATTTCTTTTTTGCCTTTCTACTCATTGGACTATTCGTATACCCTCATCCATTTTAGTAAATTGTTGGAGTTCCATAATGTCTCGGATATTATTCCTTAAACTAGTAAGGAACTTAGAGACTATTCGCACTAATGGCTCTTCTACTTTACAATGAATCATGAGCATTTCAACCTCTTGAACATATTCATCAACAGTTTAGCCTTCTTATCTCAACTCTTGAAGTGGAGCAAAAGTGTCTTGCAAGTAGGTTTTCGGTACAAATCTGTTTCTGAGTATTCTTGTCATCTCAAGCCAAGTATTAATCTCTCAGTATCCTTCTTATCGTCTCATGTCCTAAAAGTTTTTCCACCACATGGTAACATATCCTATAAACTCAACAACAATAGGTTTCACCTTCTATTAGTCTTCATATTAGTAATAGTCAAAGACTTACTCAACTTTCTACTGAAACTCAAAATCTAGAGCTTTACATGGTCAGCAACTTATGGTGCTCTAACTTGCTCTTCTTCTTCTTTGTACTCTTCTTCTTCAATGTCATCCAACTCTCCCAAGTCAATTCTTCTTCTCTCTCATCCACTTACTCCTCCACCTCAAACTTGTTGACACGGGTTCTATCTACTAACAAGTCGAACAACTTGTGGGGTATTTTGTATGGTCTCAGTAAGTTGATAGGCCAATGCATGAACTGCTTTAGTTAAAACAATTAAGAGGTTAGCCGCCTCATCAAGTCCCTCATTTGTACTTTTGAGGGTACGTTGGGATTGTTTGCCATAGGTATAACACCACTATTATCATCCCTAATACCAGCATTAACACTTAGGTCTATCATTTGCCTCAACAAACTTGATTTCAATCTTTCAATTTAGGCTACAACTGACACTATTTCTCCAAATCAAACAACTCAGCACAATCCTTACACTAGCAGCCAGTTATGCCGCAATATAGTAACAACATTGATGAATAATCCGCTAACTTGGAACTTGCTTTGTTATCGGATTTTCAAAACAGGGCAAAACAGAGTAGACACGAAAAGCAACCACTTTTAATAAACTTTTACTCAACTTAGACACATTACTATAAGAAGAACTACTTCACAAATCATAAACACAACTTACCCAATGGAACCTTCGCTCTAATACCTAGATTTTGGGGACTAGAGTTAAGAACAGACAAAGCCAATCGTAGAGATGGGTCCAACCTTGCTGAAAGCTTAAAATGAGTAATGGAAACATGCAAGAGAATAGAAAAAAGGAAAGAAATAAACAAACCTACTGTAGACACCCCATTTTTGCCTGCACATCCCCTTTCAAATTTTTTAGAATAGGTTAAAGGATCCTAATTTAGAAAAATATAAAAAAAATAGTAAATTAAGAAAACCCAAAAATAAATAATAAGAAAATTTAGAAAAAAAATGAAAGTTAGAAAAATACAAAAATAGGAAAAAGCATAAAAAATAATAAATTTAGAAAAAATCACAAAAATATAAAATTTAGAAAATATATATAAAAGAAAAGTAGATGATTTAAGAAATTTAGAAAATGATAAATCCTTTAGATAGTTTAGTAAGATATATTTTTTTTCATAAAAAGAGGGTTATTGGGCCTAGGCTTAGATTTGAATCTAACTCAAGCCAATTTTGTTCATATGTATAATTTAATTGCATATATGAACATGGTATAGGCCAATAGCCTGATGGTCAACAACATGCATAAATACAAAGCAGACTTAGGTTTGAATCTCACTAAAGGCAGAAAAATGCCTTTTGTTTTTCTAAAAAACACACTTGCCACTGTCGCGATATTATTAAGCCACGTACCTAGTTTTGATACGTAGTACTTTATGGACGAATCACATCACACATACGTGTCAAATACATGGCATGACACTTGTTAGATACGTAGCTGGCACATGGCATGACGCATCAATTGGCCATATGTCATTTTGGACATGTAGCATTTTCTCATTGGACCTCGCAACTGACGTGGCGTTACGTTGATACTATGTCAGCACTTTTCTTTCTCTTTCTCCCCATTTCCCGCTTTCTCCCCAAACTTTTCTCGTACATTCCATCTTTAGTTAGTTAACTTCAGCATCATTTTTAAGTAATTTATTGTTCCAATTTCACCAAATTAATGGTGAAATTGCAAAATAGGCGTATCCTATTATGAATTGAATCTAAAACTGAGGTCAAATTCATCTATTAACTCATTCAAATCGGCATTCAAAAATGGAAAAAAGGAGATCTTGGGGGCGGAGTCCATTTTTCAAAAGGGTTGATTCATAGGGTGGGTCCACTTAAAAAAAAAAAAACACAGCTTACACTAGCACTCTCTCACTTGATCTGCACATACTCTCTCTCTCTCTCTCTCTCCACTCTCATCAAATTGAACAAACTCTCGTCCTCTCTCTCTCCCTTACTCTCTCAATCGACCTAAACTGGACATGATATCATTACATCCTCGACCCCTCTCTCTCTCTTCGAACACCATCCCAAATACTCATACAGACCCATAGATCTCTCTTTCTCTTGACTTATCTCTCTCTTCCACACAACATAGGGAACCTACAACACTATCACTCCCTTTCACCAAAATGCTACACCCACACAAACCAAGCCACCCTCGATTGCAACAGCAGACACATCTTCGCCACTATCCATAACCCAACCAACCGCATCCCTTCACTCTCTTACAGCCGATTACACACATTGCTAGTCGACTTAACTCTCTTGCTCCACCATCTCGAAACCCACAACCAAATACTCTTACGTAACCCTAATCCAAACACAATATAGTATCACTTACTATACATGCCAATAATAGCACAAACCAAACCCCAATGTTAGCCCCTATTACGACTACCAACCAAACATCATCGACCAAATGCTGACCATTTACCTATCCTCATGTACCACCACAAAGCTTCATACCAACACTTTTTCTCTCTATTCTCAACTGTACCACCTTAAGCCACCACCAAACGAACACCGAATGACAAGGCATTGGTCCCAAACCCCTTTTTCCAAATTTGAAACACATGAATCCGTCTTCACCCATTTGATTTGGTTGCTAGAAATACCCAGATTGAGCTACTTAGGTCACCTTTTTCTTCCTCTCACATTGACTCAACCTGGAATTTTAGATTTGACCCAATTGACCCATCCAACCCAAATCGATTGACATAAGATCTGCACACCAACCTAAGTCTAACTCGTACGCCCAGCTCCGATCCAAGCTTGATTCGACTGTCTCTTATTTTGTATTTCGGTTATTGTAATTTTTAAAAAATTTTATTTATTTATTTATTTATAGTGTAATATGTAATAAAAGAGGAAAAAATAAAAAAAGAGAAAAATAAGAAAGAAAAGAAAAAAGAGAAAGAAAAAAGGGGGAAGAATTATTTAGTTTTATTTATTTTCACATTTTAACCAAAAAACAAAAATAAAAAAATAAGTAATAAAAAATAAAAAGAATAATAAGTAAATAAATAAATAATAAATAATAATAAAGTTATTTTATCACTTAGAAAATAAAATTTCCAAAAATAAATAAAAATAAGTAAACTACTCCCAAATTAAAACATTTCTAGAACTTTCTACAAATAAACCTCATTTTAGGATCGTTTTGGAAATTTCTTTAAATAAATTAAACGAATAAAACTGTAAACCCGGCCTTTTTTCAAAATTGAAATCAATTCAACCCGCTAAAGTTTTCGTAAATGAACTATAGAAATCTAATCTTGAATAGCAAGTATGTAGGGACTTGTACATAAGTACGAGGCGACTTAAAATATGGAAAGTTTTATTTTTTCCATCTTTGTAGATATTTGTGTAAATTAATTAAATTAGTCACATGTAATGTGATTAGTTGTTTAGAAATTGAAAATGGGTATTATTGAAAAACAAATTTAAAATTGGAAAGTTAAAAAGTGGTACCCATTTAGGGTTTAATAGGATAACTCCCTAAACCAGATCTCTTGTTTTGGAAAACTTGTTTGTAAAGTTGGTTTCCTCATTAAGACTAGTAGCTATGTTATAATTAATCCACCCAATTGATTAAAACTTAACTTTTTTCCTAACTCCAGTCGGGTGGCAACTCTAAAGCATTTTCAAAATATGAAAGAACCGTTTTTTTTTTTTTAAACCCTAGTCAAGGGTCATTATTAAATGGGTAGGGTTTAATATTGATCAGTTTAGAGAAAATTAATTTACAAAAGAATCGAGAGTGAAAAACCAGGTTCGATACCCATGAACAGCTCCAAAGGATATGAGATATTAATGAAACTTTCAAGAACTTACAGCACAACTTGATATGACGTATGAGTTAGTCTAGTGAGGTTACTTGCCACCTAGTCTTACTTAAAGGTTAGGATAAGAGTAAACAAATTAACGGGAGCAATATTTACAAAAGGAATATTCGGCATATTAATGATAAGATAATGCTTACGGCTACATGTGCAATAAGTATTTATACCCGAGAATTTAAGACAACTTACCTAAAAATGGAAAAGACATAAAGAGTATTGTCTTAAAAAAGTAATGTATAAAGTATACAAAGGATAAAAACAAATATTTAAGGGAAATAATGATTAGTATACTAGATTCTTCATGTGGTCTTAAATACGTGGCATCAATGCATTACTAACATTGTTGAAAGATGTAGAGAAAGTAGTACGACTAGGTTAAATGGCCAAATAGGTGTAGACTTGTTTGAACAGGATTAGCTAAGGACTCATGGGATCTCTTGGCCTTTAAACATCAATGTTGTTGAGCTATGAGTTAGCTCGGGCATGCTAGGCAAGAGTGAGTGAAAGGGCTGGTCTGTTAATAGAACAATGGTCTATTCGACAAACAACCTCCGAAAGACAAGAAGTCACATGGCTCGGCATTAGGATTGGGTCAGCAGTCATAATTAGTTCAACCTTAGCAGGGGTCGGTTGGAATAAGAGACCTCATCGCATCAAACCTTCAAGGTATTGGGCTTAGCTGTGAGTTAAGGGTCTAATAGCTTAATTCCCATCTATTAGTCATTCATACCCTAACTTATGTCTAATATATAACCTAAACTTACCTACATGATGGATGTGATGCGACTAAATTGGTAAAATACCTCCATTTTTTCTCCTTAAAACAAGGGGATCCATGTAAGCTTCACTAAATTTTCAAAACCGAACACGAAATAGGTAGTTAAAGCCTATACTAGTCCCTTGAACCTCATGAAGGGTAGACCAAATTAAAAATGAATGTTAAAATAGAAAAACCTAACAATATGATTGAAACCTTAAACATGCCTTTAAAACCCTAAAACCCTAAACTAACTCCAAAACCCTAATTTAGTGTTAGAAGCTCTAATTTAATTATGAAACTCTAATTATATAGCTAAGCTGTTCATTAATTGCTAATAATTCGCTTAATCATTATAAAGCTCTAATTCACCTATGGAATTGTAATTGAATAGTAATAGTCAATCTTAACACTTGAAAATCTTAAATTAATTAGATAAAATAGTTTAATAAACTTGATTAACTTAATTAAATAAAATAAACCCCAATCTATATCTGGTTAAGGTCATATATGCTAGTAAAAGCCTAAATTGTATTTTAGTGATTTACATGCATTCATGCATTATGATTAGCTAGATAATAAGTACAATTAAGCATGTAGGAAAAAAAATAGTAGGAGGAATAATTTAGGAGCATTCCTACGTTTAGGGGGCAAATCATTGCCATTTTTTACAAAGATCACAAAAAGTAACTAGTCCCCTCCTTGGTCATGTATAAGCTAACCAAATGGAGTAATATCTTGTCCACCATCTCTCCCCTCTTCAATTCGGCCAAACATACCCTAGAAAACTCCAATTTTCTCATTTTTACATCTCTTAAATACTCTAAAGAACTCCCTAAGAAGAAACCATAGCCCCCTTGATACGAACTAGTCTAAGGGCTGATAAGGTTGGTTGCAAGGATGGGTCTAAGATTATGGAAAGCTCGAAAGGAAGGGTGAAAATGTGCTCGAACAATAATGAAACTAAAACAAATAGACCCTTGATCCACTCTATGGATATGATGCACCAAAGAACTATCGAAGACTTATGGCTCAACTTGATATGAAACACGAGCTGGTCTAATGAGGGTACTTGATACCTAGCCTTACTTAAGTGTTAGGATAAGAGTGAAGTAAGCAATGGAGAGTAATGCTCATGAAAGGAGAAGTGTATATTTAATACGAGAAAGTGTAAGATGAGCTTGTGGTTGCATGTACAATGGGTATTTATACCCAAAATACTAGTGCATTCTACTTAAAATGGAAAAGACTAAAAGAGTAATTCCCAAAAGAAGGGGTATAATTGAAAATATAACAAAAAGGGGGTATCTTATATGAAGGATTCTATCATAAGGAGTCTTCAAACAAGTGGCAGTTGATTGGTAGTTGTGCGCTTGGTGAAATGGACAAATTATACGACTAACCCTAGTGCTATTAAGTGTTGATGATGAGTTGAGCTAGTTTGTTAGCATTGTCGAGTTGAGCAAATGACTATTACGAGGTGAATTCAGCTCAGATTCAGGTAAGCTAAGTAGATGGTCAGATGAGTCGAGCTGTTGTTCGAGTTTATCTTTGGTTGGCAGTTGGAGGCTATTGATAAGTACGAGAAGGTTCAGCTAGACCAGGGCATCAGGTCGATAGACTGCAGTAGCTCGAACTCCTCAGTGGTAGAGCATAAAGATAAAATTTGCTTAGCCATGTTTTCTGGGCCTTGAGCTAGGGATTAGGTTAAGGATTTGATAATTTGATTCCTGTCATGCCTATTGGATTGATTGGGATTTGGGATTAAATTTGGTTAGTTCTCATCTAAGTGCTTGAGTCGGTAGAGGTTGAGATCGGCAACATTAAACACTATGGATACTCCAATGTGTTTTGGTAGCTTTAGTTGGTATGCATAGTCATTAATTTTCTGGAATAACTTGATTGGTCCTTTAGCTCTAGTAAACAGCTTATTATTTCTTTTATTAGGAAACCTTTCTTTACTTAAGTGTAACAACACTTGGTGACTTAGCCGAAATTGCTTGGTCTTCTTTCCTTTGCTTTTCTCTTTTAGCTTTCTAGTAGCTTAGTCAATGTGCTACGCGACTCATTAGTAGATCTACTAGATGGACTAAACTTTGGTCCTTGCTTCTAAATCTTTTTAGATAGGAGATAACATTGGGGTATGATTAAGAGCTAGTGTAAGCCACACAACTAACCATTTGAGGTTTCAATCAGTTGAAAGACTCGATCGAATCTAAATTATAAAGTAAAGCTAAAAATATTAATAAAAATGACCCCGTAAACTTGAATTTAAGAAAATAAGTAATAAAATAGGAGACTATAAAATTTTTAAATTTTAAGCATAATAAATACTAATTACCGAAAAAGGCGAAAAATGTAATCTAATAACTAATAAAGTACTAGAGATAGATTGTATGTATACTAAAAATTTTAGAATGACCAAAATAATAATTAGGAATGTTCACATGTACCCCACATGTATTTACGTGTAAATAAAAATACGCGAAATTACCTAAATTGGCCAAAAACTAAGTAAATAATTAAAGAAAATTATAAATTAATCATGGAAAAATCAGAAAAAAAAATTAGAAGAGGATAGAATGATCCAAATCTGGTCATGGCAGGTCAGGATTTGCAAAATAAAAATTAACCAATTAGAATTAGACAGCACAAAAGCCAAAAATCAAGGAAATTGGGCAAAGTCATGTCTAATTAATACATATTAATTACCAAAATCATCTATAAATAGGGGAAAAATTTCCAGAACTCATTTGGGCAGTGAGGAATCAGAGAAAAATCGAGAGACTAAAAAATTTAAGAGAAAATACAAAAAAAAAAGAAAAAGAAAACTGTGCAGTTAAGGCTACAAAGGAGAACCCGGATCTGACGGGTAACTAGGAGTGGATGGCCACTACCACTATACGGTGGTAGCAGTGCCCAGACTGGCCGACAAGGCCACGGCGGCCGGCGGTGGCTAGAGCCACCCAAACCTGTGAGTCCAATTTTCAGCCTGATTTTATGTAATTTTGTTAAAAATAATAAATATTCTTATAAAATTATGAAACTTGTTATTCTGAGGTTTTATTGTATGTAGATTTAGGGAAAATAGTGATTTAGTTTAATCATGTATGAAAATATAGGGTTCTTAACAAATTGAGCAAAACCGAGCATGATTAGAACGAAAAATAAATAGGCTTAGGAGTGTAGTTTGAAGCTCAAATTTTTTTTTCTGTAGAATGCTTATGTGATATAGAACAGTACTACGAAGCTATTTTTCTAATATTAATTTTCAAAATTTTTAAGTTAATTTTTAGCCCTAAAATGATGAAAAAATTGGGTAATTTTTTGTTAATTAAGTGATTAAAATACTAATTACTGATTTAGATAGTAATCAGATGTTTAGGGATGTTAACCTCTGATGTGAAAACCTAATCTTAGCCTTTGAAGTATTAAGTATAATTAAGTAGTTATTGTAGGAAATTAAGTAGTTATTGTAAGAAATTAGTAATATGTGGAATTGAAAATTAATAAATCTAAAAAAATTAGGGTTATTTAGATAATATTAGAATAAAAATCAGAATAATACTAAATCTGAACTAAGATTGAATTTTAGGTAATTATATAAAAAGGTAAGATTTTCTCACATCAAGGATAAATTCGATACCCCAATTAGGAATAACGTGTACCGAATAGTTTAGAATATTGAATTAAGACCCAATAGGATATTTGAATACTCGAGCTTAATGTGATTAATTTCACATTAGGATTCGAGCATGTTTAGGACTGAGAAATCGAACTAGAACCTAATTTAGAAATTGATGCGGAAATCGAACCCGAACCTAACCCCAAACCTAAAGTAATTGTAAGAGACTTAAGACCTAGATAATTAGGTATATTAAACCTTAAACAAAACATAACAATAAGCATATAGGATAAAATGAACCTATAATAGTTATATGAAAAACTGAAACCACGTTTGTGTTATAGGGATGATCAGCGATGGCCTGAGCAAATCAGACCTCGAGTAAGTGAGCGAGGAGTCGAGGTAAGTTGGGATTAATACGATGCTGTATTTTGGAGGCTTAAGATTATGCTTGGTTGTGCTTGTTAGATAGTTGGATGTGTGCATGTGCTTGATTATGGGTGATGCTATGATTCTCTTTATTGCTCTGGCATGTATTGTATGATTTGTATGAAATGATTGATCACCCTAAACTGGACTTAATCAAATATACGACTAGTAATCATAATCGGACATACATGGCAACCCATTAGGGGAACTTAGGACTCTCCAGCCAAATGCCGACCCCTTCGAAAGGGATAGCGCAGGATTGTAATTGGTCCCTTCTTCATCCTTACCCGAACTAAGTGATAGGAGAGGAGGTCGCGGCGAGGGTGAAGTCAGTAGTTCAAAGGTAGTCGCGGGAAGAGCGAGGTCTCCATTGCACAAGCCTGGGTTTGGTCGTGAATTGCATTAATGGAAACTCCTCAACCCGGATTAGAGCGGGCGTAATTTCTCTAATCTCACGACGGGCCGGACAACGCGTGCGATGGCATTTGCTTGCACATGCATTGTACCTAATAAGTTGATTGAGAACCTTGTAGTATTTATGGTATAGTTTTAAGCCTTCCATCCTAACTTACTGAGCTGTGGTTACTCACATCCCTATAGACGTCGTACAGGTGCTGGCTAAGAAGTGGCAAACAACTACTCTAAAGCTAGCAACTGTTGGATCCTGGGGAGTGAGAAAAAACATTTGAAGAACAGACATATATTTTTAAGGTTTAAGCTATTATCGTTGAAAACGCTCATTGTAATAATTGAATTCTATTATATATATATATATATATTTCCTCACTTTCTTAGGTAAATGATTTATTTAAATTACAAACTGTTTACTTGAAAGCAGGTTAGTCGTGGACGCCTTGTGTAAATCAGGTCTAAGATAGTGGTTATAAGGCTAACTCTATCTTAGGATGGTTTACACGGCGAGGTTGTTACAACTCTATCGCTTCGGGGCGTGATAGCTAGTTCGGGGTTGAAACCATAGACCACCTCAAATGGGACAAACCCAATAGTAGCATATACTATCTTATTGTAAGAAAATTTGATCATAGGCAAGCAGATGTCTTAGTCGGCTAAGTTCATCCTTATTACAGCTGGGAGTAGTAATCTTGGGGTATGGTTAACCACCTCTGTCTGGTCATTGGTTTGGGGATGGCAAGAGGTACTAAACAGTAGTTTGGTTCCTATCTAACACCAGAGGGTTTTTTAGAAATGGCTTAGAAAATTTAGGTCTCTATTTAATACCATACTCCTTAGCACTCCGTGTAAGCGAACTTTTTCCTGCAAAAATAAAGAAGCAATAGCTAAAGCATCATTATTTTTGGTGTAGGGCACAAAATGTACCATTTTGCTGAATTTGTCTACGACAACCATTATGGAATCTTTGCTTTAAGTAGTTCAAGGACCAATATTATTATTAGATAAGCCCATGGTTTGGTCAGAATAGGTAGAGGCAGAGGCATTGCCTTCCCTTGTTATGTGGTAGGGATTAAGGACCAATCACGTGCTCTTGAACCTGAGGGCTTACTTAGATAGTTCACCGAGCTGTCTGAGGTGAGTTGAGTGTTAAGGAGCAATGCATGCCACGTATACGTTGTCCTTTTCTGATATATATACTGTCCTTTCTACCATTGGATATTCTTTTTTTTTTTTTTTTTGCATGATTACATTGATACCCCTATAAATTATTCCCCCTTTCCTTAACTAGTGGAATCCTTTTTTTGTAATTTACTTTAACTTAAGATTTATTCTAATTGGGTCCTATAAATACTTGTATATTGTAATGGCTACAACACAACAACAAATTTTTGAATATTTTAGACATTTCCTCTTGAGCTAAGTATTCCTGTTGCTTACTTTCGAGCTACTCTTATCTAGCCCATTGAGCGTAGACTAGTAGCGAGTGAGCTCTGGCTATACTTGTACGACATATTAAGTGCGACCCGAGCTCGTGCGAGGTATTGATGCATCATATCCATCATTAGTACACGAGGACTCCTACTTAACCTTTTACTATTATTTAATTTTCGAACCATTTAGCGGTTTGGACCCATCCCTAAGTTATATGTGATATTGGGTTCATTTGTTCATCCATGGATCCATATCATCCTAGTATCAAAGTGCCTAGGTTACGTTTGAAGGCTAGCTTTTGCTACCTTAATCTCTAAGTGCTTTGTTATTGGTTTTTGTGTGTTTAGGGTTCTATTGTTAACACTAGTAGTTTGGTATGTGAATAGTATAAAGACATTCGATGCTCTATTTTCCCCTATTTCTTATATGTAAAAATAGAGTAGCTGTTTACTTATTCACTATATGTAGTTATCAGAGTAATGGAAGTATTAGTTACTGTTCTATCATTATTATTCATAGAAAGAACTCTGAGTGGTATTTTTAAACATCAATTTTGTGAGTTAACCAACAATGTCAGATTCAAGAAACTCTGGGAAATCAAGAAAATGGTGCTCGAAATAGCCAAAGACTATAAGGAAGCTTCGCACCTCAATCAATAGGGGACCGACTGGATAGGCTTGCCGACTTGATAACTAATTTGGTGACTGTTATCAATGAAGATAGATAATTAGCTAGAAATAGCCTAAATAGAGGTCGAGAGAAAGGAGAAAGGCGATGGTCAATTTGGTTGAGTTAATACCTTAGCTTGACAGCCCCAAGTTAAAGGAATGGGTAGGATTGCTAGGTATAGGCTATCACTCCAAGAAATTAAGGAGGAAGAGGATGGAGATGTCAAAGCGAAGGAATACTATGAACCTAAAGAAAAGAATATACGAGCTCCTAGAGTTGAAAGGTTGAGGATGCGTATTCCAAGTTTTTCGAGAAATGGTGATGCCAATGACTATCTAGATTGGGTAGATAAGAATGAGAAGCAATTTGAATGCCATGAAGTACTTGATAATGCAAAAGTTAGACTTATTGTGTTGGAGTTTACTGGTTATGCCACCCTATAGTAGAAAAACTTGAAAGCTACCTAACAAAGAGAAGGATAACAAAAAATTAGGAGTTAGGATGAAATGAAGATAGTCATGAAGAGGATATTTGTGTTGAACTATTATTTGTAGGATGCCTTTGAAAGATTATACGAACTGAGACAAGGAGGATAGACTATTAAAGCTTTCGTCAAGGAATTCCAGATGTTAATGATCTGATGCAAAGTCAATAAGCCAGAAGACCGAACTGTATCTTGATTTATCGGTAAACTAAAGTATGAGACAGAGATATATTAGAAACCATGGATATTAGGTCACTTGATGATGTAATCTGATCTGCCTAAAGGATAGAAAAGTACCAAACAGGAGGGTTCTAACCACTAGTCAACTGACCTAGTAGTAGCCGAACCGTTCCGAGCAAACCTGTGCGAACAAAAGCAAGTAAGGTTGCTGAGATAAGACTTACTTAGACTACTTGAGTAAAAGATAAGGAAGTCTTAAGGAAGTTTGAGAAAGGCTAGAGTATGGGTAGGAAGATGAGTGAGATCAAGTGTATCAAATGCCAAGGATTTGGATACATAGTTGCTCAATTTCCAAACAGAAGAACTGTAGTGATCCGAGATGAAGTGCTTACTATAGAAGTAGACAGTGCTAATGAGGAATTAGAGGAGCTGAAAGAGGATGAAGAGACCGAGCTATTCGAGGAAGAAGTTATCTATAGTGAGGAAAGAAACTTTATGCTAACCATTTTAGTATTGAGGAGGACCATGAGTGTCAATCCTATGCCCGAAGATGAATAGAGAGAAAATCTCTTCCATACTGGATGTGAGGTGAATGAGTCATTATGTGCCCTGATTGTTAACTGTAAGAGTTACACTAATGTAGCCTTTGCATTTATGGTCCAGCAATTGAAATTGCCGACCAAACCCTACCTAAAACCTTATAAGCTTCATTAGCTCAGCAATAAAAGAGTCCTACAGGTGAACAAACAGGTGTCTGTGTCGATTTGCATTGGCAAATATTGAGATGAAGTGCTCTGTGATATGTGGCCTATGAGTGCATCCCATAATCTACTTGGATGACTATGGACATTCAATCAAGCAATGATATATGATAGAAAGGGATATATGTTCCCTAAAGCATGAAAGTAGGAAGGTGAAATTAAGTTCTATAATTATAAAGCAAATAAAGTTTATGTAATCTCAACTAAGCTGAACCCTAAAGAAAGAGGCTTTGGTAATGACTCTAGCTGAGTTGAAAAGAGAAATGGAGCTCAAAGGACCATCCTATTTGCTGGTCTAAAGAATATTAGAGATGAGATCCAAGGAAAGGGAGCAGCTTGACGAGTTGAAAACATTATTAGAAGAGTTCACTGATTTGTTCCTAGATGAGTTATTGAAATGTTTACCTCCCATCTAAGGTATTGAACATGCAATTGACTTGCAGCCAGGAGCCGTACTGCCAGACAAGCCTACTTATAGGCTTAACCTTGAATAGGTTGTTAAGCTGTAGAAGCAAGTAGATGAGCTGAGAAGAATGGGTATGTGCATGAGTCCCTTAGTCCCTGTATCGTGCCGACCTTGTTGGTGCCAAAGAAAGATGGGTTTTGGAGAATGTGTGTAGATAGTCGAGCAATCAATCGAATTACCATTAAGCATAAGTGTCCCATATAAAGACTTGACGACATGCTAGATGATTTGAGTAGAGCAAGAGTGTTCTCCAAAATTGACCTCAAATCAAGATACCACTAGATCTAAATGTGAGAGGGTAATGAGTGGAAAATTGCATTCAAAACATGCCATAGATTGTATGAATGACTTGTAATGCCATTTGAACTGTTCAACGTACCAAACACATTTATGCTCTTGATAAATCATGTGCTTCGAGAATTAATAGGGAAGTTTGTCGTGGTATATTTTGATGACATCTTGTTATATAACTCGAACCTAGAAACTCATCAGTAGCATCTCCAAAGACTCTTTGCCAAACTTTGAGCTAAATAGCTCTATGCCAATATGAAGAAGTGTAACTTTTGCCAACTCGAAGTGATATTTTGAGGATTTTTTGTAAGTGATGGTAGCATATGAATTGATGAAGAGAAGATTAGAGTAATCATCGAATGGATAGTGCCAACCACTTTGGCTGATGTGAGGAGTTTCTATGGCCTAGCATCATTCTATTGCAGACTATAGCCCCTATTTTAGCTCTACCAAGCTTCGACAAAGTGTTTGACGTAGAGTGTGATGTGTCCAAACTAAGCATAGGTGCCATGCTAATGTAAAAGGTCAATTTATTGCTTACTTTAGCGAAAAACTTTGAGAAGCTACACTTAACTATTTTGTTTATGACAAGGAGTTTTACTTCTTAATCTGAGTCCTAACAGTATGGAAATACTATTTGCTACCTAAGGAATTTGTGATCTACACCAATTATGGATCCTTAAGATATCTAAAGAGCCAACCTAAGTTGTCTTGAAGACAAGCTAAATGAATTGAGTTCATGGAAGGATTTTCTTATGTCATAAAATATAAGAATGGAAAGAATAATATAGTGATTGACGCCCTATCAAGATGACATTCCCTCCTGATTGAACTGTAGACTAGGCTGCTTGGTTTTTCAACAATAAGACTTTGAATGTTGAAGAGGGAAGCTGATGATAGAAGAAGAGAGAATTTTAACCAAGTAATTTAGTCTAGATACATCCCAGTAAGGAATGATTCCCAAACTTGAAAAAGACGAATTTGTCTCCTAAAGTCGACGTACCGTACAAAGTTCTTGATGTCGACACCTAATTTTTGCCCTCTTATTTTATTTATTTATTTTTTCCTCAGTAGGTCTTAAATTAGGAAAAACAGAAAAAAAAGGAAATTAAAGAAAACATAAAGAACAAAGAAATTTTATAAATAAATAAATAAATGATAATAATAAAATAAGAATTTTAGAAAAATACAAAAAAAGCACAAAAAATAAGAAATTTGGAAAAATATCAAAAAATAGGAAATCTAGAAAGAACCCCAAAAAAATTAAGTTTAGAAAATAAAATTTGCAAAAATATAGAAAATTGAAAAATTACAAAAAAATTGAAAAAAATAAAAGATTTTAGGGAATTTAGGAAATAACATTTTATTAGGGTATTTTTTTTTTTAAATTTTGAAATAGGTATAGAAGTTGAGCTGCCAACTTGGTATCAGATTTAAATCTAGTTTAGACTGATCAAAACCATAAGTGCAATTTAATTGCATATATGGGTAAGGCATAGACCAATAGCTTAATGGATAAACACATGGACATTAGCATTGGTTTGAGTATGAGGTCTTAAGTTCAAATCTTAGTGAGAGCATACAAAGATTTTTTCATTTTTTTTATCTTTTCATCACATCATGAACTACCATGTATCAAAATCTAATTGCGTTACGTGTTCTAACACGTAGCAAGTTGGGATAGGATGACGTACTGATGTGGTGCCACGTGTTAGCCCGTAACATGCCATGTTAGTTGCCACGTATAACATGATGACACATGGCAAGTCAAGGTTGCTCGGGTTGGCTGATGTGACGCCGCGTTTGCATTTTCCCTCTCTTTCTCTCGGTTTTCCCTCATTTTCTCCAAATTTTCCTCTTTTTCCTAATTAAGAATAGGTAAACCCCCTTCATTTTAGCCTTTGATGTCGTACATTTTCCTTGCTAAAACACACCAATTAATGGTGCAAATTCATCCTTCGCATGGCCTAATGTGAATTGGTACAAAAAACACGTCCAAATTTGGTCAATTACATATTCAAATCAAGCTTCAAAAGTTGGAAAAAAACAAGAATCTCGAACATTTTCATTCAATTCCCATTTTTTATTTCCTTGTTTGTTTGGTGAATTCGTGTATAAAATGGGTGTTGGGGGAGCTCATCAAACATCTACAACTACTCACAAGCTATTGAAATTTAAATGAGAGAGAGAGAAATTCAAATTCGAACACCTTAGGAACGTTCTCCACACCACCAACTTCCCAAACTAGCTACCTTCAACTGTTATTGTGCTCCTTAGTGACACCATCGAACCATCGCCGCCAAACCTTAACCACCGAAACCCCACTTTCGAAACCACTACATTCGAGCCCCTTTGATCTAAGCCAACCCCATGGCCACTCTCCTCGTGTCCTTAAACCCTTAAACCAACACACCTCTTATGCCCAACAACTCTAGAAACTGACTACCCAATGATGACCACTGGCCACCACAACCAAACACCCTTAAAACCACCCTCAAAGACCGCAACATTGAACCTACCCCCTCTATTCCCAATCTAAAACTCGTAAAAAAAATTTTATTTGCTCATTTTGGAGGTTGAAACAAGTCAAATCGAGCCTTGCTGTTATTGTCATTGGTGATCTGACAATGCGACCTGGATCTGCGTAACCCTACCCATCGGCCTGAGTTTGATCCAAAATCCAATCTAAGTTTAACCCACGTACGTCCACTACATCCGAAGCCTTTTTATTTATTCATTTATTGATCTTCTTTCTTTTTATTTCAGTATTTAGCGGTTGTTGTTTTGTTTTTTTGTTTTTATGTAAAATTGTAATATTAAAAAAAGAGAAAAAAAGAATAGTTTATTATTAGTATAGTAGAAATAGATAAAATAAAAAAGGAATAAATAAGATAATACATAAAATATTAGTAAAAAAAATAATTAATTAGGCTAATGAATAAAATTTGTTTTTATCACTTAGAAAAACATTTTTTTTCAAGAAATAGAAATAAATTAACCCTCACAAAATTAGGACTCTTTTAGATTTTTTCAAAAGATAAAAGATCCAATTTAGGACGTTCGTTTTTAGGGATTTTCTTTAATAAATCAAATTGAACAAAAAACATAAACCTGGCTTGTTTCAAAAGTCAAAATCAACTCAACCCACTAATTTTTTTCATAAAAAGAACTATATACGTTTGATCTCATATAGTGGGTACTTAGGCACCTACGAGATGGTAATAAAAATTAAAAAATCTAATTTTCCTTTTTCCTAGATCATTTAGGTTATCCAATTAAAGTAATTAACAATTGAGTTTTGTCTTGTGAAATTAAAAGGTGATTTTTAAGTTTAATTTAAAATTTGGAAAATTAATAGTACCCATAAAGGTTTAAAATTTCTAACCCTTAAATCCAAATCTCCGGTTTTCAAAAACTGTTTCAAAAATCAGTTTTATCATAGACTAGTGGCTAAGTTATAACCAATTCACCTAATCGGTTATAACTTAACTATTTTTCCCAATTTCGATCCGGTAGTGACTCCAACACATTTTCAAAAAAACAAAAATCGGTTTTCTTTAAACCTTAATTGAGGGTTAGTGTCAAACGGGTATGATTTAGTACTGATCGATTTAAAGAAGACTTAATTTTAAAAAAGAACTAGGAGGTGAAAAAACTAGGCTTGACACTTGAAAAGATCAATCCTAATGCCTATAGGATTGAACTACTTGAGGGATATGGAGTCTTGGACTCCTTCAACATTACCAATCTTTAACCTTACACTCCCAAGGGTGAGTAACCTAGGGTTGAGCTAGATTTGATCCCAAATCTCAAGCAACCCAGAGGGGATGATAAGGATCAAGGACCAATCACATGTTCCCGAACTCGAGGGCTTACTCAAATGGTTTGCCTAGCTATCTTAGGTGAGTTGAGCATTAAGGAGTAGTGCATACCCCAGTTCAACATGTTGAGCCATTTTGCTTTCTACATTATCTAAGAAGATGCCAAGGTGACTAGCCAACGTGCTGAGCCGACCACTTCACCACACATTAGTTTAAGCATTGAATTAGAATACAACCAATCCTGCTAGTATCTAGGCCAAGCTGACAGTTTTCAAGAGCCAATCACTTGGGGTTGACTCGAAAATAAGTTGCCCCTTTAACTAACCCCAATCCAGTCCTAACTGTCTAAGTTACCATACAATCCTTTCTGCCAATGAATATTCTTTTTTTGTATGATTACAATGATACCCTTGTAAATTATTCCCCTTTTCCTTAACTAGTGGAATCCTTTTTTGTAATTTACTCTAACTCAAGATTGACCCTAATTGGGTCCTATAAATACTTGTATATTGTAATGGCCGCAATATAATAATAAACTTTTGAATATTTCAAACATTTCCTCTTGAGCTAAGTATTCCTGCTGCTTACTCTTAAGCTACTCTTTTTAGTCTATTGAATGTAGATCAGTGGTGAGTAACCTTTAGCTATACTTATACGTTATATCAAGTGTGACTTAAGCTCAAATGAGGCATTGGTGCATCATATCCATTGTCGGTGCTTGGGGACCCCTTCTCAACCTTTAACTATCATTTACTTTTCAAACCATCTAGAGGTACGGACTTATCCCTTGGTTACGTGTGATATTGGGTTCGTGTGTTCATCTACGAATTTGTATCATTATTCATCCCTCAATCGTGCGATACACATTACATTTCATTCTAGGCCAAAAGAACTTATCATTTTACAAATCATATGTTCTCCTTTCTCCAAAGTGCCTAAAGAGTCCTCCATTGTGGACTTCTCTCACCGACAACTCTCTAATTAAATAGGTCGGCACACATAACTTACCACCCCAAAATAGATAACCATCCTCCACATGGTACTCATCTACCATTTTTCCTTCTCAATAGTGCTTATATATAGGGACAAAATGAGAATAATTTTGATGCCGTTCTTTAATGCTTGTAAACCTTAACAATCTAGTCTGTAACTCATTAAGAAGAACATGTCTTTTTGATAGAGCATTGGCAACCACATTGTTGTTGCCTTCCTTATATTTTATGACGAAATTAAATCCCTCTAGAAATTCAATCCATCAGGCTTATCATTTGGAAAACTTTGATTGGCTTCACAAGTATCTCAAGGACTGATGATCTATGTATACGACAAATTACTTTGGAAGAAGATAATGTTACCACATACGAAGAGATCGGATTAAGGCTAAAAGCTCTTTGTTATATATGGAATAGTTTAATTGTGCTCCTCTAAGTTTCTCACTATGATAAGCGATAGGTCAGCCTTCTTGCATTAGCTTAGCTCTAATATCGACACTTAACGCATCACATTCAAGCTTAAACACCCTATCAAAGTCTAGTAAAGCTAAGACTAGGGTAGAGGTCAACCTTACTTTTACCTCAACAAAAACTCCTTTCCTCTTTCTCTCTCTATTTGAACTCTACATTCTTCTTGGTTAGTTAAGTCAGAGGTGCTACTATAGTATTACATCCTTAGATAAAGCATTAATAGAATGATGCCAATCCGTGGAAATGCTTCACCTTGGTACTAGAAGCCGGGGTTAGCCACTAAACAATGACTTATACATTTTCTTCATCGACTCTCAATCTTTTTTCTTCTAACCATGTAACCTAGAAAGATCACTCCTTCTTAACAAAATTAGCATTTCTTTAAGTTTCCGAATAATCACTTTGCTTAGAGGACAACGAAAATAGCTTAGAGATGGTTAGTATGAATTGCCAAATCGGTACTATAGATAAGGATGTCATCAAAGTAAACGACAATAAATTTTCCAATCAGATCCCTCAAGACATGATTCATCAGTCTCATAAAAGTGCTTTGGATGTTTGATCACCTAAAGGCATGACCATCTACTCATATAAGCCATGTTGGGTCTTAAAAGCATTTTTCTATTCATCCCCTTATCTCATTCAAATTTGGTGGTATCCTAATTTCAGGTTGATCTTATTGAATAATCTTACATCACTCAGTTCGTCCAACGTATCGGTTATCCTCAGGATGGGGTATTAGTATTTGATTGTAATTTTGGTAACAGCTCTGCTATCCACACACATATGCCAAGTGCCATCCTTCTTTGGTACAAGCAATGTGGATATAGCACAAGGGCTAAGGCTCTCCCTTACATATCCTTTTGCTAGTAGTTCATTGACTTGAATCTAAAGTTCAACAACTTATTTAAGATTCATTCAATAAGCTAGTTTGTTCAGCAAAATAGTGCCGAGTATCAAGTCAATGCAATATTCAATGCATTTGAAAAGGGGTAATCCTTCGAGCAACTGTTTTGGAGATAGGTCGGCATATTCATCCAGTAGCTCTTTGACCTTTAGGGGTAGCTCACCCCCTCCTTCAAGCAGTCGTTTGATCAATAAAAAAGTTGGTATGTCTACCTTAATAGCTTCTCGAAGCTTAACTCTACTCAAAACTAAAGCCTTCTTCGATCCTTGAGCCAATTTGGCTGGTAATTTACTCACTTAACTGGGGGTCATATGGTTTAGGGTGATCTTCCTATCATCCTTCTCAAACATAAAGGTATTCCTGAATTGATCATGCATAACCCTTCAGTCAAAAGCCATGGTCAGCCTAGCAGCACAAGAGATGCACACATGGGTAGCATGTCACAAAGAATTTCATCGAACTAGTTTCCAATTAAGATTGATAGCAACACTTATTGAGTGACATGTAATGCTCCCTCCTCATTCAACCAATGTAACTTATATGGGTTTAGATGTGAGATGGTTAGCAACTTGAGTTTCTTAATAAGGTCGATAGATGCCACGTTCGTACAACTTCCACTTTCCACTATGAGTGCACAAACTTGATTATTCACTTTGCAAGTGATGTGGAATAAGATCTCTATTTTCTCCTCCTCAGTAGAGGGTTCCAAACTCATCGCGCATTGGACAGCTAGAGTCAACTTAGTCAGGTCTTTTGCAAACACTACTTCCTTAACTAGTTCAACATTAAGCTCGACCTCATCTCCTACTTCTTTTTCTTCCTTTAGTTCCTCATATGTGCTACCTACTTCAATCTTCAAGACATCTCCCTTAATAATCATGGTCCTTTGGTTTGGACACTGGGTAGTCATGTGCCCAAATCCTTGGCACTTAAAGCATTTGATCTGGCTCATCTTTCTCTTAGATCATTATCTCTTCTCATAAGTTCTTGGTGGCACTTTACCATTAGTTGGTCAACCCTTCTATTCAGCTCTGACTTCTACCCTTCTAGTTAGGTTATTTGGCTAAGCTTAATAACTTCCCTAAGCAGGTTGGCTTTACCAACCAATTCAGCTCATTGGAGGTCAACTCAACCTGTTTCTTCTCTATCTTTTTACTCGCTAAGCTATTCATATAGCCTCATCAAATGTAGTAAACTGTTGAAGTTCCACAATATCTCTGATGTCATTTCTTAACCTAGTAAGAATTCTGGATACTGTTCAACCTGATGGCTTATCTACTTTACATCGAATCGTAAGCATTTGGAACTCTTAAACATAATTATCAATAGTTTGGTTCCCTTATCGCAGCTCTTAAAATCTAGCAAAAATATCCTATAGCTAGGTATCTAGTATGAACCTATTTCTAAGAATCCTTTTCATCTCTAGCTAAGTGTTGACCTCTCTATATCCTTCTCACCACCTCATGGTTTAGAAGTTTTTCCACCATAATATAGCATACCTAGAGAATGCTACAATAGCAACCTTCACCTTCTCATGACCCTCGTACTAATAATAGTCAAAGATATGTTTAACATTTTCCTCCCAATTTAGATAGTCGTTCACATTCTTGAAACCATTTAAGCTTGGGATTTGAAGCTTCACATGGTTGGCAGCTTAGGGTGCTTGAGCTTGCTCCTCTTCCTCATCGTACTCTTCTTTTCCTTCATCATCTGTATCACCTAGATCAATCCTTCTCCTCATACATCCTCTTACTCTTTTACCTTGATCTTGTCGCGCTAGGTTCTATCCTCTCATTGGTTGGATAGCTTATGGAGTGTTTTGTATAGCCTTGGTAGGTCAATAGGGTAATGTATGAACAGCTTTGGTTAGGTTAGCTGTGAGGTTAGCCACCTCATTAATTCATTCATCTATACTTCTAAGGGTACCTTAGGGTTGTCGGTTGTAGTAGACAACACCATTATTGTCATCCTCAATACCAAGCATCTAATAAACAATAGACACTATTCTTCTAAACCAAACAATCTCACATATAACACTCCTTTATGCAAAAGTTCAACTAACCAAAACACAATAACTACTCAAAAGAACAAAAAATCCAAATGAAATACTTGCTTTGTTTTTATACATTCGAAATAGGGCAAAACAAATTACCTTTAACAAACGATTATGCCTTCTACTTACTCAAACACCTATAGCTAAGCTTAACGTAACATACTACTACAATCATCACTACTTAAGAAAGTTCAAACATAACTTACCTAAACGAACGTCCACTCTGATACCAAGATGATACAAACCGGTCTAAGGACAAACAAGGTTGGTCACAAGGGTAGGTCTAAGCTTGTGGAAAGCTCAAAAGGAAGGGTAAAAATGTACTTGAACAATAATGAAGGTAAAACAAGCAGACCCTCAATTCGCTCCAAGGATATGATGCCCTAAGGAACTATCAAAGACTCACGGATCAACTCAACATGACACACGAGTTGGTCCAATGAAAGTACTTGCTACCTAGCCTTACTCAAGGGTTAGGACAAGAGTGAAATAAGTAATGGAGAATAATGCTCATAAAAAGAGAAGTATATATATAATATTAGAAAGAGTAAGATGACCTTGCGGCTGCATGTATAGTAGGTATTTATACCCGAAATACTACAGCATCCTACTTAAAATTGAAAAAGACTAAAAGGGTATCCTAAAAGAAGTAATGTATATGGAATGATAAAAGGTATAATTGAAAATACAACAAAAAAAAGGTATCTTGTATGAAGGATTCTATTATAGGGAGTCCTTAGACATGTAGCGATCGATTGGTAGTTGTGCGCTTAGTGAAATGGACAAACTATATGGCTAGCCTTGGTGTTGTTGAGTGTTGATGTCGAGCTAAGCTGGTTGATCAGCTGTACCGAGCTAAGCAAATGACTCTTCTGCGGTGAATTCAGCTCGAATGTATTCAGTACAACTCGGATTTAGGTCAGCTAAGTAGATGGTTGGATGAGTTAGAGACTATCAATAAGTATAAGAGGGTTTGGCTTAACCTAGGCATTAGGTTGGTAAACTGTAGTAGCTCGGACTCCTCAATAGTGGGGCGTAAAAATAGAACTCACCTTGCCATACTTTCTTCCTAATTTAAGTTTATGATCATGAATCCTAGCTTAGAAACTATTAAAAAGACCCTTAGAGTGTTAAGTTTATTTACCATGTTTATATGCTCATACATATGAATTTTCATAGCTTTCTAGTGTGGTGAACACAATGTAGTCGTCTAGTGATGTTTAGAAGTAAAACTAGATGAGTATCATGTTAGAATGTTAGAAAAATCATCATAAAATCTTAGGACTTACCCTTGCCGTTACCTTTTATGTAATGTTCCCAAATTACATTTTCAACTTTTCTTATGTTACTCAAGTCTAATATAGTTTAGGATGCATGCTCTCTTGATTATAACACGTTAAGATATAATATGTGATAGTTGAGTAAAATCTCTCAGAAAAATGCAATGGAATTGCCACCAATATTGCATAAAAAAGCCGCAAATTTTGGTTTATTTAGTTAATTACTTGATTAATCAATGTTAATTAGGATTTAAGGCTTGATCTTATAAGATAAGTGGTTAAACAAGACTTAGGATGCATGATTAGGCTTAAAATGACATTTAAGCCTACAAAAATTGATTTAAAATGTAAAAATTAATTGTGACCAGATGTAGAACACATAATAAAATGGGTTATTTAGTGGGCCCAACAAGTTATTTGACCTATTGGAATAGGTTAGGGAAAAGTATAAGGTCATATGATGTAAATTGGACTTGAAACATGTTAAAAGGCCCAAGAATAACCCTAGGACCATCTAGAAGTGGCATGGTTAAGAGGTATAATAAACATTTACGACTTAAGTGAGAAGCCCATAAGGCTTAGTACGCATACTAGGAAACCCTTATTAGGCCCAAAAAAGAATAAACCCCATAAATAGTTTAAAAGGCTAGTTTAGGCACTAAATTCATAAGAAATAGGCTTAGGACTAACTTGAATTATCCTAACGAAGGTGATAACCTTAAAATGAAGCATTAAGGGCCAAATAATAATTAAAGTAGGTCCATTAACTTAAGAAATGGCCTTAAAAATAAAGCCTAAGACTCTTGAGTTAAGACTTAAAAAGACTTTGAGTAAGATGCAAAACGGCTCATAGACCAAGACTTAAGTAAGACTTGAATGCTTTAGGCCTAGTAACAAATATAAGCCTAATTAACAATAATGATTAACTAGAGTAAGGTCTTTTGTACTTAAAACTTTAATCAAACTAAGAAATTAACTAAGTTAAGAAACGTATAACATAATATCTAAAGTAACCTCAACCCAACCTTATGGTTGTGGGTCCCCACTTCTAAAATGGACCCCATCATGCAAAAATATGTTTGAAACCATATGAAATCCATTATAAAAACACAAAAATCAAACTTTAAACAAAAAAGTTATGATTTAGCTACATTTAGGAGTAATATAGCAAAACTAACTTAGATAAATAAGTAGTTCCACTATAAACTTACAGCATTATCATTACTTTATTACTTAGAGATATTGAAATCAATTTCGAGGAACCCAAGAATCATATAATTATAGAAATCATGACTAAGTAAATACTGTCGATGATTTTATACTTATTTATTTATGAAGTTTGTTGCACGATTAATTAAAGATAACTGAATTAATTACTTGATGTATATAGGTTTACGCATTTGTTTGACAATTGTTTAAATGTTATGCCAATAGATGAAATGTGTGCTATATTATTGATATGTATCTATTGTGAATATCTATGAATTGCTTCATTACTCAATTGAGTTGGACCTAATTACATTTGGTTTAATTAATTAAAATGGATAAGCATGACTATGAAATTGCATCTGTTTTTTTTGTTGCACCTTACATGGAGGTAAAGAGGAGTGTTACGAGGGTTGTATCTATTATGTATTGAAAGCTTATGTTTTAAAGTTACACTAGTATAGTGGACTTGTACAACGAGTACCCTACCTAGGCCTACACGCTTACTAGGCACTTAGAGATGCTAACCATATGATTAAGGGTCGTATTGAGAAGCCTTTGCTATAGGGCGTTTATGTAGACTATGGGGACCACCTATCATTAGATCTAGGACTTTGGTTGTTACTAGATTTTGGAAATGGAAATTCATTTTTATGAAATGTGTAATTTCAAATTGGTTAAGAGCCTAAGTGTTAGAATCTAATTGTGATTGGTGTCAAAGAATCTCTAACCCTGGCTTTGGGAGGCATAAATCCAAGTTGTGTGCCTAATCAATTGCATGTATTATTTGGCATACTACTTGTTCATGTATTCATGTGATTGTTAATAATAGTTTTCTGATAACTTACTTACTAGTATAGTAGGAAGGGTATCTCATTAAGCTCGTGCAATTTACTCCCCAACAATTTATTTTGTAGGTTCGTCTAAAGTTAGGATTAAGACAGATGCAGAGTACAAAGTGCAAATACTTAGAGATCAACTAGGGAGTATAGTTCAAAAGAGAAATGTATAGTTAAATTAAACTTTTAAAGTAACGAGTATTTATTTGTTCAAGATCTCACATCATTAGCAAGTTTTATATTTGCTAGGGTTTATTTACTTGATCTTACATTTAGTAGGGCAGTTGTGATGGACTGTAGATTATTAGGTATCCATAGTTATTTACAGAATAAAATAGTTATATGTATCATAATTAAATATGAGTAGCAAATTAAATAGCTAGAGTTTTTTAATGTTTAATAGGTAAGGTAATTTTCATACCATGGATGTATACGTGATATGAAAATTTTAAGTAATTTTACCAGCACCCTCCCCCCAAGGGCATTACACTCTTAATATTGTATAGATTTACACTTTCTAGAATAACTTTAGGGATCAATAGGTCCATACTTTCAAAACCAACTTTAGGGTTTGATCTGCATTTTCAAGATGACTATAGGACTCTTAACATTCGATTTATACTATCAAAATGACTCATAGCTTCTTAAGAGCATATAAGGGCCCATACTTCCAAATTTAACATTAGGGTGTTTAGTTCCATGTGTAGGGGTGTGTGTGTGTTGTGAATGATAAAATTAATTAAAATTGATTGTATTAATTGTTGCATCTAAAAATACTAATGTTGCATGATATAGAATTTGTGTATGCTTACTTGCAATTTTTTGGAATTAGACTTTATCACTTACTCGTTTAAGTTTTCATTTTAGATGATGATAATGAGGATATTGATTATTATTTTTACTTAGGATTTGATCTTTACTATGGAAACTTTATATGGTAGGGCCGATGATTTAGTATTTTGTTTATGGAGAATTAGGCATGACCTCTTGATTGCATTGTCCATTGAACTACTAGACTTTGAAGTCGAGCTAATTGTCTTATTTTTTAGGGGAGGGGTAGTGGGGGAAGGAGTAGCCTCAAAATCGTTCGAAGTCGGAGTAGTAAAGTGGATTTTACTTTGACCCATACCTAATGAAATATTATGAATTTGAAAGAAAGGAATTAAAGAACTTTAAGATTTTTCATAAGAGTAGCTTGAGAGAAGAGAGAAAAGATAATAAGACGTTAGGATGAGAAATCAGAAAAATGTGCAATGAAACCCTTTAAGGACTTTATAAGTATCTCCCAAAGTTGATTCTTTTCTAAAAGAATGGAAGGGAAGATATCGGGATATAATTGTGATTTGAGTGCCAGGCATCGATGAGGCATATGTGTACCATGTCAAAAATCTAATGGGCACAGTACCATTGATAGTTACAAGAATGTGTAATGTAATTATGACTAAGTTGACAGTTGTACCACATGCATATAAAGTAAACAAATAGGCAGGAAAAGTGAAAATTCATGACCTTTGAGTTGGGAATTCATACAACTCTTAACAATGAATATTAGATGAAATTTAGAAATGTCATTCGAAAGCTCAGCAACTTAGCTCGATGATTGCATGGTGAACTGAAAGCACAGGTATAGATTGCCTACTGGTTGATTGGATGATTGAAAAGCATCTTGTACTCACTTCTATACTCAAATTCTGGACCATAGGAGTCGGAGGGTAAATGATGATAGTGTATTTTTCCCTCCTTGGCTACTGCTTAGCAGGTTGCTTGCCAATCTCTTTTATCTTGCCAATCTCCCTGGTATGATTAAGCCTCATGACTGGGGGGTAGACTTTAGGTGATACGAATTGAGCAAAGAGCAAATAAAGCTGGTTGTAGGTATGGGTCTAAGCTTACTGAAAGTTTGAAATAGGTAATGGAAATGCACGAGAGACCAAAAAAAAAAAAGGAAAGAAATAAGCAAACCTACAAACAACTCCAAAGGATATGACAAAGAAATAGAACTTCCGAGGACTTATGATACAGGTCGATATGGTACATGAGTTGATCTGGTGAGGTTACTCGCCACCTAGCCTTCCTTAAGGGTTAGGATAAGAGTGAAATAAGCAAATTAACAAGAGTAGTTGTTCACTAAGAAGAAAAAAATATTTGGTATATTGATGATGATCGGATATGATGTGCGGTTACATGTACAGTAGGTATTTATACTCAAGAAATTAGGGCAACCTGCCTAAAAATGGAAAAGACAAAAAGGGTATTGTCCCAAAGAAGTAATGTATGAGGAACAAAAAAGGATAAAAATGAATATTTATGGAAAAGCAATGATTATAGTGATAGATTCTACAAGTATTGGCAACGTCGTTGGAAGATGTAGACAAAACAATACAATCTAGATAGGTGGTTGACTAGGGGTGCTAAGTGGATCTGGGTTCGTTCGAGAAGGAGTGCCTAAGGACTTGTGTTGGATCTCTCAACCTCTTGGCACCTATGTAGCCGAATAAATGATCGGGTCCATCAGAGATGAGTAGTTATATGGAGATTGGCTGCTATCAAGGAACTCTTCTAGTCGGCATATAATTTTTGAGAGAAATGTAATCACTAGGTACGGTATTGGAAGTTGGTCAGCAACAAAGAGCAACTTAGCCTTAGCAAGGGTCAGCTGGAGTAGGAGGATTTGCCTCATTAGTCCTTCTAGTTCTCCGGCTCGGCTGCAAGTTAATGGTTCAATAGTTTGATTCCTATCAATGAGTTGGCTAACTGATGGCTAGAAAGCTCAGCTTGCCCCAGTCAAGTACTTCAAATTTGAATAAGGGTGCAAATGGTTTAACATCTATCAAGCTCAACTACATAACTACCCACTTCCCATGTATATCAACATGTGACAAAATTCATGAGCTATCACGTATCTAAGGTAGTTGAACTACCTACTACTATAATTATCAGCAAGCACTTATAAATAAAGGAACACCACTACTCTAAGAACTCTCTATACATTCTAAACACACACTTACTCACTTATTTTCTTTACCTTAGAAACTTTAACTTAAGCATTGGAGTGGTTATGCCGGATTAGCCTCAGCACTCTTTTAGCCTAATTCTTTTGTTTCTTTTAAGAACCAACATTTAACACCACTTTTGACCTACAACATTTAGTCCATGGAAACACTTGTGGTATAGCCCTAACTTCAAGCTCTTCACATATTATTTCAATGGCAACAAGGATCCTAAATGTATTAGGAGAAAACATGCTTGGCGAAACAAGGAAATAGTTGAAGAATTCTTTATAGAAACTAGAAAAAGAAATATGTAACCCAAACTCAAAATACTTTAAGTATATATGGAACTACGCTCCATTGGAAAACATACCCTCTCATCTTTTCTAGGCTTACGAAGTTTCCACTTAACTGGAAAATCTTCAAAATATTTATTATATCCAGATACAACTACCTTGATGGCACTGCTCTATGCTCATCTGGTGAATCGATAATGTACACTACATTATTATACAAATATTTAGTAGCTGACTTGTCTTTTTCATCATTTGAATAAACATATATAGGCAACGCATCTATATAAGCAAGTATTTCCTACCTCTTGATTGCATTGTCTGTCGAGCTACTAGAGTTTGAAGCCAACCCAGTTATCTTATTGGGGGAGAGGTATGAGAAGGAGTAGCCTTAAAATCATCTAAAGTTAGAGTATTCGAATGAATTTTACTTCAAGCCATACTTGATGAAATATTGTGAATTTGAAAGAAAGGTATTAAAGAACTTTGAGATTTTTTACACGGATAGCTTGAGAGAAGAGAGAAAAGATAATAAGATGTTAGGATGAGCGATCTGGAAAATATACAATGAAACCCTTCAAGGACTTTATAAGATTGCTCGAACTTGATTCGTTTTTGGAAAATGGAGGGGAAGATATTGGTATGTGAATGTGATTTGATTACCAAGCATCAATGAGGGATATGTATACCATGTTAGAAATCTAATAGGGTAGTACTACCAACAATTACAGGAATGTGCAGCATAATAATGACAAAGTTGACAGCTGTACTACATGTGCATAAAGCAAATCAATAGGTAGAAAAAGTGAAAAGTTATGACCTTTGAGTTAGGAATTCATACAACTCTTAACAACAAACATTGGATGAAATCTAGAAATGTCATTTGAAAGCTCAACAACATAGCTCCATGATTGCATGATGAACTGAAAGCATTGGTATAGATTACTTGCTTATTGATCAAATAGATTGAAAGATACCTTCGTACTCACTCCTATACTCGAATTCTTGACCATGGGAGTTGAGGGACAAATGATGATAGTAGATTTTATCCTCCTTAGCTACTGCTTAGTAGGTTACTTGCTGATCTGTTTTATCTTATTGAGCTCCTTAGTATGATTAAGCTTAACGACTTGGGGGGACTTTAGGCTTAATCACCTGATGGGCTAAAAAGCTTGGCCTGTCCTAGTCAAGTACTTTGAATTTGAATAAAGGCACAAGTAGTTTAACATTTGCCAAGCTTAACGACATAGCTACCCACTTCTCATGTTCTTCGATATGTGACAAAATTCATAAGCTACCACGTGTCTAAGGCAATTGAACTACTTACCACTATAGTTATCAGACAAATACCTATAAATAAGGGAAAGGTACTATTGTAAGAACACTATGGACACCTTAGACACTTATTTATTCACTTAGTCTCTTTACCTTACAAACTCTAGCTTAAGCATTAGAGTGATTATGTCAGACTAGCCCCAGTAACCCCTTAGCCTAATTCTTTTATTTCTTTCAGGATTCGACATTCAACACCACTTTTAACCTACAATGTTTTGGAGCCATTGCCAATTTGTTATTCTTACTTAGGATTTGATCTTTGTTTTGGTAGTAGGAAGGACGACAACGCATTTATAGATGAAAGAAAAGACTTAGGTGTCCAAAAGACAAATGAAAATTTCATGCATGTCAAACATTACTTAATTTTAAATTGCTGCACTATAAAAGCAGCATCGTTTTAGATATAGTTTCTAAAGGTATCAGTATAAAAGTCATTGAAAAGTAGATGCCGACTAATCTTTTTCAACTAGAGATGATTGAATTTGATGTAATTCTTGGAATGGATTATATATTAAAGTATTATGCTACTATCTATTACTACAATCGAGTGTTACATTTCAACATTCTAGGTGATGACCACTTTTTATGAGATAAAGGTTTAAAAGTTAGTCAGTTCTTCAATTTATGAACTATGGGAAAAAGAACCATTGGGTGCAGTGGTAGTGTAAGTAGTATAGGCCCTTAGGAACTTCAAAATGTACATATAGTATGTGATTTTTTTGCACGTGCTCTCAAAGGAACTGGTAAGTATGCCCTTAAATAGAGAAATAGATATCCAAATTAAAGTCACTTTTGATATTATACAATTTTCATGGTACCTTATCCAAGGACATAAAAAAAAAACTAAAGGTTTAAAGGAATAGCTATAAGAACTACTTAATAAGGGGCTTATTGGACCCAAAAAACCACTATTTGATTTTCCCCCAAGGGGAAGGCAAATGGGGTGATGGATTAGTATTGTTTTCCAATAAAAAAGATTATAACATGAAATCATGTATAGACTACCAATGGTTGCAAAAGGTTACATTAGATAACAAGTAACCTTAGAATTGATAACCTATTTGATTATTTGAGAAGAGTCCAAGTTCCTTTTGAGATAGACGTGAGATTTGGGTGTCACCAGCTTAAGATAAAACCAAAAGATGTGCCAAAATCAGCCTTAAGACACATTATAGGCATTATGATTTTCTATTAGTGCCTTCTAGACTCAATAACACATATTTCAAGAGGATCTAAATTAATTTATTGTAGTTTTTATTGATGACATCCTAGTGTACTTTAGTAATAGAAAAATGACATGAGAAGTATTTGAGGACTGCTCTATAGATACTTCAAGACAAATAGCTTCGTTGACTAAATAGACATAGAAGGGAGTAAGTCCCAACAAGGACAATAATTGTGAGCAGAGCTTTCATGAGCTCAAGGAGAAACTAATATGTGCACTTAAGAGGCACCTATGAAGATCTCAATACCATTGCTGGCGGAATAACATTAAAAGAAAAATAGTTGAATATGTATCTAGTGTCTCATTTGTGAGCAAATTATAGTCAAATAATAGAGACCTACTAATGAACTGCAACTTCTACACATACTTAAACTAAAACAAAAGCACATCATAGATTTCTTAACAATACAAGGAAATGTAGATCCCCAATGATGGGAATCTCATGAACATAGGCCTAACATTCACCTAAAGGTGTGTAAATCTTCTAGTTTAGTTTATAGGTTACTTGATGATCTTGATCTATGTATCTTTATTGATTACCAAGATTTGTTTCGCATTTATTCCAGAGGTTCTAAGTACTTTAGCCTGATTTAGTAGAGGTACGGATCAACCATTGATGAAATTATGATTGGTCTTGTAGAATCACTATTGATGACCAATTTTAGTTTACAAAATTAATTTGCAAATACCATTCAAATGGTAACTCTATATTACCCAACTGGCAAACTAATTCAAGAAAGCTTTGACTACAATGTCTGAATGGTGGCAAAGTAGGTATCTAGATGGCGAATGTCCATAGAATCTATATAATGGTTGGATGGTCTCATCCATATGTTAGCTAATACCATTCAATGGTATTATGCTCTAAAGTGGCAAAGTCATAATAGTCTCGCCGTTCAAACTATTCTAAGATGGAAACTAACCTTACAACTACTATCTTAGACTTGATTTACGTAAGGTATTTGCGACTAACTTGCCTTTAAGTACACAGTCTATAAATTAAACAAATTTTTTACCTAAGAAAGTATGAAATATATATATATATATATATATACTAGGATTCAAATATTACAATTAATATTTATAAGATTTCATTATATTATGTTACCTAAGTAATACTTTATTTGAAAATGAAAGATTCTAAAATAAGAACTAAGACCTTAAAAATATATCTATTCTTCAGATATATTTCCTTACTCAAGATCCGACAGTTGCTAGCTTCAAGGAAGCTAGCAATTGTAACGTCTGTAAGGCTATGAGCAACCAACCGCTTAGTAAGTTAGGATGGAAACTTAAAACTATACATCAAATACAAACAAAGTTATCAACCAAATTAGTTAGATTAGATGCACATATAAGCAAATATCATTGCACAATGTTGTCCAGTCCGTCTTGAGATTAGACAAATTACACCTGCTTTAATCTAAGTTGAGAAGTTTAGCATACATTTCAATAGCTTACGACCAAAACCGAGCTTATGCTATGGAGACACCGCTCCTCCCATGACTACTTTCGAACCATCGACTTTAACTTTGTTGCAACCTCCTCTTATGTCACTTAGTTCAACAAAGGATGAAGAAGGGACCCATTATGCCATTCAGCACCATCCCTTTCAAAGGGGTTATTATTTGGCCAAAAAACCCTAAACGTTTCCTCTAATGGGTTGCTATGTAAGTTCAATTTAGAATTATAAGTCATATATTTAATTAGATCTGGTTTAAGGTATTCAATTATTTTAAACAAATCACACAAATACAAGTTAAAGCAGTAAACTAGAATCATATCATCGAACTCATAAACAAGCACATATAGGCATACATACATTCAACTATCTAATAAACACAACTAAGTACAACTCAAGCCTTCGAGTACTATAAATACAGTAACGTAGTAATCCCAACTTACCTAAACTTCTCGCTTGCTTACTCAAGGTACAACTTACATAGGCCATCGCTGATAATCCTTATAATACAAATGTTGTTTTAGTTTTCACGTAACTACCATAGATAGGTTTTATTCTATAATTTTGATTATAATTATTGTAGAGGGTTGAAAATTGCTATATTAATTATTTGGCTAAGCCCATTATTTATTTAGGCTTAACTCCTTAGATTAGGTGATAGGGTCTAAGAAGTTCGGTCCATATTAGGATAATTAGGGGAGATTTGGCTTGGTAGGCTTGAGATAAGGATCGTTGGACCGATTTATCCACCTTTAACCTTTCTCAAGTAGGCCCATGCACTTATAAGGAAGACTGCTAGCCTTGGGCTTATTAGCTAGCTCATTTTAGATAATTATGAATTGAGTAGGCTTCATCTCATTTGTTGATTAGTAAAATGATCTAATGGATGCTATCTTACCCAAGAGCCTATAAATACCTAGCACTTTCTCCTCATTTAGAACTCTTAGAGTAATCGGAGAAACAATGTTCCACTGTGAAAACTCTACTTCCTAAGATCAAATAGCATTCAGATAGAGAATTGATCTCATTCGCTTAAGCTACAAGATGAACGCTTGAGGTCCCTTAAGGTTACTTTATTTGTCACTTATGCATTGGAGACATTGAGATTGTATATTCTTCCTCCCTGCCTTATTCTCACATAATCATCCCTTTAGGTAACAGTCTTTCTTTGATTTACTTCTTTGAAGTCACGTATAGCACGTTATTCACGCAGTACACACTTGACCACTCCAATCGGACCATTACATCTACATTTTGGCGACTGCACTAGAGAAGAGTGATTGCAGAGACATAGTATCTCCCAGGAAGAGAACAATTGGTATGTTTGATACCACTTCCCAAGAGCTTGACACTAATGTTGAGTTTACCAAACAAAATTCACCCCCACTGCCTAAAAATACTAGCTAGGACCATTCGGTGCTTAAGCCTCCTCTAGATCCTATGCAAACAATGCGGACAATACAGGAGGCTACAAGGGCTTTAAATAAGTTGATGGACATGTTTTAACCCATCTTTATTGGGATGGCTGCCACTACTGCTGCATAATAAGGTGCGACTTTCCTAAATCCTATGGTTGTTGTACAGCCAGGCGTTACTATCTTAGCTTAACCAATTAATCCTCCAGCCATTAAGAAGGATCTCTATCAAGGAGGAGGTAATGAAACGCACACCCCCCCCCCCCTCTCCCCCCACCAAAACTTAGACAACAACCAACTCATGCATTGGAGAATGTAAGAGCTCATTTAGGGAGCTCTTCATCTTCAAGAGCGCTTACTCCTGCATCCAATCTTACCATCCCAATCTTAGGAGAATCTACTTCTCATCCCAATGTTGCCCCTGCTCTGCTACCTACGTCCACAGCTTCTGCTCCAAAGACTTCCTTTATAACAAAGGAAGACTTAAACGTTTAAATGAGAGAAATACAAGCTAGGTCATCTATGAGAGTATCAGAGTTGAAAATCTTATAACACAAACACATTGCAGCAAAGCCATATCCTAAGGATTATGTAAGTCCTAAGTTCATACTATTCAATGGCAAGAAGAGAAGCGTGAAGGAACACCTATTGAAATTTATCGAAACCCTAGAGCCTTATAGGCTTAATAATGACCTGAAGCTCAGAGAATTCTCCAAATCATTGATAGAGAAGGAATACACCTAATATGTCAACCTCCCCTCGGGATCAATTGATTCATAGGGGACTATGTGCAAGCTCTTCTTAGATAAAGTGTTCTCCACTTAGGAGTGAGTCACGATTACAGATATGGGAAGAATATGAAAAAACCAAGAGGAGGATCTAGTAGATTATATAAAGCACTTTAAAGAATGGACTCTAGACATTCAAGATATTTGTGACGAAAGAGAACTAGTGAAGATTTGTATCCAAGGGATGTTCTCTGGATATGTTGTGCACTTGGAGAACCTTTCCCTTTGTTCTTATGCTGCACTTGTTAAGAATGCACGAAGGACAAACAACTCTATTATGAGGCAATGAAAGGAAAATAGCAAGCTTAATAAACGGATAGCATTCGTGTCCTCGACTTAGAGCGAGGACTTTAATGCCAGTAAGAGACTTAAGAAAGATATAGAAAAACAGATGAGCAAGGCGCATGCCATCCTCTACCGTTGGCTACAGGATGAAGCTAGTAAGTTACCAAGAGTTAAACGCCAACCTATAGAGAACGAAAGAAGAAATCCTAAATATTGTCAATTTCATAGAACATTAAATGATCCCACTAAGGATTTCCAAAGCTTAAGAAAGACATTTCATGAAAGAATTCAAAATGGGGAGCTTGTCATCGAAGATAATGGCATTCACAACAATTTGCTTCCAAGCTATGATACTTTAATGATTTGTTAGGTATTAAAAAAAAAAAATGGGTTTAAGCTATGGCATTGCTTTTGTAAATAAAGAATAAATTTCACTACTCAATAATAAAACTTTTATTATCTTACTTATCTTTGTGCATTATATCTTACTTTCTTAAACCCGGGCAACATCCTAACATCTTAGCTCTTACACCTTAAGCCCAAGCGATATCCTAGCATTTCAGCTCCCATGCCTTAAGCCCAGGCAACGCCCTAGCATTTTGGCTTCCATGCCTTAAGGCTAAGCAATGTCTTGGCATTTTAGCTCCTACGCCTCAAGCCTAAGCAACGCCTCAGCATCTCAGCTTCTACACTTCAAGCTGAGACAATGCTTTGACATCTTCGCTTCTACGCTTTAAGCCCAGGCAACGCCCTGGTGTCTCGGCTTACATGCCTTAAGCCCAGGTGATGCGTTGGCATCTCGGCTCTCATGGTTGAAGCCTAAGTGATGCCTAGCATCTTAGCTTCCATGCCTTACATCCAGGCAATATGCTGGCATCTTAGCCTCTATGCCTTAAGCCTAAGGCAATGCTTTAACATCTAGCACTTATGTAGGAACTGTTTAAGTAGTGATGTACTAGTAGATCCTAGCCTATTATGCTTTCATCTTACTCACGCGGGAACCACAATTGAGTAAAAGTAGTGATGGTAGCAAGGATCTTAATCTTCTTCAAGAAAAACCATATGCTATAGCTTTATAGTAATACGATCCACTTGTGCACCCATCTAAGTTGCACTTTCTTAAGGAAGGAAAACTAGGGATGAGGGAAAGGTAGCTATCTCTTCTCTTAATTTTTGAATTAGAACATCGACATGATGGTGTTGATCCTACAGTCCTACTAAGACTCGTTGCAGAATAAGCTTACTGCTCGTGAAGCCTATTAGGTCTCGCTATGTACGAGTCTTGTAGTGCTCGAGGCCTATTAGGACTTACTTCATTCAAGGACTCTTAAGCAAGATGCTCACTGTATTTAAAGCCTGCTATGCTTGAGGCTTTCTTACTTAGGGCTCTTCTATGTAAAGGCTAATGTTCTTGAGGTATGCTTGCTCAAGGCCTACTACGCTTGAAGCCTATTGGGTCTTGCTGTGCTTGAAACTTGGTTGTAGAAGGTAGCTCCTTATAATAGGAACTACGTAGCCTATGCTAATTCTTGAAGTAGATTTTTAAGGTTGATTGGGGGCAATTAATTATGATACTGTTCATACTTGCAAAGATAGAAAAAAAAAAACGTATGAACGAAAGATACAACTATGGTAATTTAATAAAAAAAAAAAAAAAGAGAGAGAGAGAGCATATGAAGGTACTTACTCTTTCCTGCAACCTAGGCTAAGACCTTGATGCTTGTCTTTCCTTTGTTACTTGAAGAAGTATGAAAGTAGCTTCTGAAGCAACCATCAAGGATGCTTGAAAATTTTACTCCTTATGAATGGTTATTGTGGTAGTAAGGTTGACACGTCTAAAGCTGCACAAATTCAATAGTACAGTTACATCTTTTAATGTTGGAGTTATCTTCCCCTATGAAGTGATAGATGTGTGGGTCCAAATACTTTAATACGATATTATCGCTCACCATACTTCCATTCCACTCATTTGTGGGAACCGCAGTCAAGTAGAAGTGATAATAGTATAGAGGACTTTAGCTTTCTTCAGTGAAGTCATGTATTCTAGTTTCTCTGCAATATATGCTACCTAATTATCCCTCCTAGAGGGTGGCTCCTTCAGGAATGTGAATTAGGTACTAAAGGGAGGTAACTCTCTCCTCTCATTTCTAAAGTGCAATACTAAATCTCCTATGATAGTATATCTAGAATTATCATGAGGCTCGCACTCGATAAACTAAAGGCTACCATCAATGCGAGGCATTGCACAGGTTTCTCGGCGCTTAGCTTTTTCTCAGAACATATCTTGAAAAAAAGTCTCGTCTAGCCACTTGTGCTAGGGATATGAGACTAGTTGGTATACCCAAGAGCTTAGTTATCACTAAGATTTATCGTGGCAAATCTGAATAAAATGGGCCCTCTGAAATATTAAAGAAAATTAGAGGGGAATTGTCCATAGACGAATAAACAAGAGTAGTTGACGTAAAACTTTTCAGAGAATGTGACTCATCAATAAACACAACACAACTTGACACCTCATTTGATATGACACATAAGTTAATGTCAAGGTTCATCTGCCATTAATCTTAAGCAATTGGGCAAAATTAGATAAGAGTGTATGAAAGATGGACTTCAAGAGGGTTATCTCACAACAATAAAATATTCAGTATTAAATGTATATTACCTTTGGCATACAAGGGAAAGAGACTATTTATAGTAAGTCCCTAAGGCAATATTACAAATAAAGAAATTATAAGAAAATATATACAAAAAGAGGATTCCTAGTACATACGAAAAAGGGTAAAAAGGACAAAAGACAAAAATAGAAAAATGCTACAATGTCATACAAGGTAGATAGGTGGCAGTGCAACATTGGTCTCATACAAATATTCTCTAAGCATAACAAATGAGAGGGATCAAGATGTTGCGGTAATAAAGGCGCCGAGATGAGAGAGATGGTAGCATGCTAAGAGAAAACTACTTGGCTGGTAAGTGAGTCTCTCGTCACTCGGTAGGAACCTCTTAGCAGTAACTGGTTGGATTACTCGGCACTGGGTCTTCGGCAATGGAATGGTTGGCATCATCATTACCGAGAGCATAGATCATAGTATGACAATGCAGGAAGCTTAAGGAGTTTAGCCATCTTCCATTAATGTAAACTTTATCGTCATTAGCAGATTGCCAAGAGAAAATTCTTCGAGTAAGGGATTGCAGTCCTCGGAGCCGTGCGCAAGTAATGGAACTACTGGTCGGCTGTTCATCACTAGTGGCAAACATTATCATGATACACCAATAAGTCCTTCAACTTCATTGCCTTTGTACTTTGACTTAGAATGATCTCCATCTCCTTTATTAGTAAAGTGTGATATCACTCTCTTCTTTGAGTGGAGGAGTTGATACTCAATAAATTACAAAAGTTACACCGCTATTGCTAGTTTGAGTTAAATTTGCTATTGAGTAATAGGAGGACGCTATGGAATGTAAAGAGCTGCTTTTTCAATGATAAAGGTGTTGTCTTCTATTCCCTATAATAATAAAAGATGAAGAAGAAGAAGAAGAAAAGGGGGGGAGGGGGGGGGGGGTAAGGGATGGGGTGGTTGGTGGGGGAAAGAAAATAAAACCATGTATCAAAACATGCTATTTGAAGTGTTCAAGTAGAGAAACCTAAGAAGAAAAGAAACAATGATCATGTTAAAAGCTTAATTCATGCCAAGAATGGATGCACCTAACTATTGGCCCATGTGAAGCAAGTAGAAGTCAAATGTAGTATAGTCCGTGATTCATATGTAGAGAGCAACTAACAGATTTAAAACTAAGTTTCACCCCAGCATACTAGCAAGCAAAAGTCAAATGTCAAGTGCCAACCAATCAATTTAAAAGTTACATGCTTGGAGCAATCAAAGTGTCCACTTACATGAAGAAGAAGAAGAAAAAAGAGCTCACATTTTCACATCTCCATGTCATGTCACATTTGAAATAAATAAAGAATTTTCCAAGGAGTTTCCTGCAACTACATGACCCACGGTCATTTGTTTTCAATTGAAAGAAGCCTAAATCAAATAAAGAAATCTATGTTCAATGGCAACTACCAAAGATAAGCTGTAATCCAAAGACAAATACGGTTATGTTCAGTTGAACAAGCCAACAATTTAATTCCACAACATGCGTAGAGTTCAATGAGACATGCCTTTACTGACTTGAACTTCTGGTCATCGTTCAAAGTTGTTGCCTACTAAGATGCCCTCATGTAGGCCAACATATTTGGGGAATTCTGAATAACAAAATAATCAAGGCCTAGGAATATTTTAATGATGGAGCTACGTATTTATCTACTCCTATGAATCCTTGTTGGGAAGGAACTTAAAAAGTGGCATCAGTACTATTTAAAAAAAGAAAGTCACTATTAAGGCATGAAGGACTTATCGAATATGATAGAGAACAACTCAATGCAGATTTGACTTGGCAGCTTTTCATGTCAATTGTGAAGTCATAGTAAGAACCCAACAAGGAAGCAATGGCGGCCCACGTAATCTTAATATATATATATTATATGAAACGGAGGAAGAGGACTATATCTACATTACATGTATAAAGCTTGAAGAAACTATAAGGAAACGAGCACTTACATATATGCTGATGTCTAGTGCTCTGACACTTTCACAATAATACAAGCGTCAATAAAATCTCGGATTCGGCATGGCATTAAAAAAAAAAAAAAAAGAAAAAAAGAAAAAAAAATGATTGTTGAATTGCTGAGGCAATGCATTGTTCAAGGGATTGAGCATACCATATAGAAAGTTTAGGAAGAATAGAGAAGTATGCTATGATTTTCTTTAGTGACTATGACGAAAGAATAAGAGAAGGAAAGAATTTAGTTTTGATAAGCTGATTATGATGGAGACTCATACCACTGCTCAAGCCTAATTTTGTTAGGGGACCAAACTCTCGTGTTGTCTGTGAAGGCATTAACGTGTGAGATAAAATCAAAACAAGGAATATATATATATATATCCAAAACAGTAGAGGTGAGAAGATATGTGTGGAAAGATTTAGATTTAGAGTAGAGATTTGATGAATGGGGTGAAGTTTTTTTTTTTTTTTTTTTTAATATACTTGAGTTGAAAAGGAAATATTGTTGGTGGGATATCAACGGATTTGGAAAAAGGTTTGGTATAGGTCTTTCAAAACTGGCACTGGATATTGCGAGAAAGAAGTATCAACAGCGGCTTGCGTGGTATTGACTCGTGCCTTCTTAAGCTTGTGTCAGAAGAGAGTAAGATTAGATATAGGCCTCGCTGGATTATTTCTTTGTTATTTTTTTTTAATATAAAAAAAAAAAGAAGAGAGAAGGCAACAATAGAGCTCAAAAAGAGAGCATTTAGAAGATTCCAAATCCTCGTTAGGCTTGTGAAGTCAAGTACCAACAAATGAAGGGATAGTCCAATATCATAACGAATGCTTTTCAAACATGAGGTTGGGAATCTTATACGTTAGAATCGGTTGCAATTTGGGTTGATCCATGTTAATTCAAAACAGTCAATAATTATACATGTGAAGATTTTACAAGGAAATATCTCTTACATGTGAAGCAAGATCGAAGAAAATCAAGGTAATATCAATATATAGGAGTCAACTCAATGAGAAAAATGATACACACATTGAAGCAAAGCCAACTTACATAAAGAAAGCTTGTGTAGTATAGAAGGCTTACTTATTCAATATATTGCAATGGGGGCAATACCTCTTTGACATGCCAAAAGCGATGCATGTAGTTGAACGGTGCTGTAAGTTGCGCACTAGACTATATAATGTATAAATTTACAAGGCTGGCGCTAGACTAAAATAAAATCTTTAGCTATGTGAGCGCATTTGGCAACAGTGTAGCTAATTCACAACGTACATGCGTCGAGTAGCGACTTAGCTATTCTAAATTAGTCATTGACACCCAAAATACTTAGAATCCATCCAAGAATTTTGATCAGGAGGCAAAATGTAGAGAGCTGAAAATTACTATATTAATTATTGGGCTAAGCCCATTATTTATTTAGACTTAACTCCTTAGATTAAATAATAGAGTTTAAGAGACTGGTCTATATTGGGATGATTTAAGGAGATCTGACTTAGGGGCTTGGAATAGGAATTGTTGGATCGATTTGTTTACCTCTAACCTTTCTTAGGTAGGCTCATGAACTTATAAGGAAGGCTACTGGCCTTGGACTCATTAGTTAGTTCATTCTGGATAACTATGAATTGAGCAGGCTCCATCTCATCCATTGATCATTGAAATGATCTAACGGATACTGTCTTACTCAAGAAACTATAAATACCCAATACTTTCTCTTCATTTAAAACTCTATCTTCTAAGATCAAATAGCATCAGGCAAAGAATTAATCTCATTCGCTCAAGCTACAAGGTGAACGCCTGAGGTCCCTTAAAGATACCTTGTCTATCACTTATGCATTTAAGACATCGAAATTGCATGTTCTTCCTTCCTGACTTATTCTCACCTAATCATTCCTTCAGGTAATAGTTTCGCTTTGCTTCTTTGAAGTTACATATAGTACACTATTCACACTGCACACACCTGACTACTCCAATCAGATCCTTACATCTACAATTATCATTAGTTTATGGTCTTCTTATATTTAATAATTTAGGTCTAAGTCTCTTAGAATTATTTCTCTTGTTTGGCCGGTTTCGAATTTGCTTCTTTTGTTGATTATGGTCTAACTTTTGAATCAGATTCTAGTTTACCTTTTGATTACTCTTTTGTTTGTAATTCCTTTAAATGACTTTTAACCTTTTTCTTATGGTTTAGGTTTTTTACTTACTCTCTAATTTACTTCTATTATCCCTAATTCTAATTTTTCTTCTAAATTAGATTTTGATTCGAAATTGTCCACATTTTATCGTAATCATTCATACGTATGTATATGTATATATGTATATATATATACATATATAAGTTTTAAATCATTAGTTTTCGTTTATAATTATATTTTTTCTCAACTATTCAAGTTTTATACTTCCTATAACTAAAATAGTTCTAAATTAGTTTTTCTAATTCAATTTCTAAATCTATTTCAAAATTAGGTGCTATTTTAGCTTCCAGTTACTGTTTTATTTGTAAACTTTAAGAATTCCTTTCGAACTAATATGTTGAATCTATCTAACTCTATTTGGTTATCTTAAATCTCTTATTAGCATGTAATCAATATTTTGATCAATAAGATACCCTATACTCCTAATTTAACTATTGAATTTGTTCCTAATGTAAGGATAAAAAAAAAAATTTATATAAATTCCTAGATTTGTATTCTAATTTAGATTTAGATTGTATTATTAATGCCATAATTTCCTTAATTGAACCTAACACACTATACCTTTTCCATTTTCATATATTAATTATTATTACATAATACATACGTAATATGCATATCTAACATTTCCAACACCCTAAATATCATCACTCATTACTAAATAATATATCAAGATGTTTAATTATAACCTAAGTTAGAATTTGCACCTTATTAACCCTAAATCAAAATTTTAACTTAAATATACCCCTTTACCTACATATTTATTACATATTATGTATAAACACTAGGTAAATATATAATAATTAGTATCTAAGCTCCATTAAAGCTATAGGAAATACATTATACTCAGTTAATTATAGTTGTTATATTATGATCATGAAAAGTACTAAGATGATTTAATATAGATTATTTTTTAGAAAATCAATTTTTGGTCCAATTTTACTATAAAATTAGCTTAAACTAAGTAAATGCCTAGTAAAATTATAAGATTCAAACTAAATATTGTCAAAATCATAACTAAGCTTTAGAAGTCATTGCAAATCAGATTTATTAGGGAATTTAAATAAAAACCTATGATTTTTTAATATGAAAACAAATAAAATTAAAAAAAAATTTTTAATAAATACTAAATGTATATTTTATCAAAAATTATTTTTATGTAAATTAAATCTATCATACGAAGAATTTGTACATAAAAAATTAGCTCAAAATAACATTATTTACTATTTTTAATAATCCATATAAAATTCGTTGGAATCAAGCCTATTATTGAGGAATCTATATAAGCACTTTTAACTTCAAAATTCTAGTTTGATATTCTAAATGGAAAAATAATAAGGGAAACCAAGCTTCATAATTTTTTTACATCTTTTGATATTTTTAATAAAAATAGTAACTTAAAAGCAAAAATTGCACATTTTTGCTTCTTTGGCCATTGGAGCTCCATCGACAATAAGGGTAGGTCAGCCAAAACCACCACCATGTTAAACCTTGGACCCCCAATAGCCACCATGTCAAGTCTTCATTTGGTGCTAGTTTCCTTATATCCCCCTGATCACACTATAATTTGTTAATTTTTGGTAAAATTGGTTTCTCTCTTCTTCTCACCTCATTGTAATTTTTTCGGAGCTCCCAATTGATCAAAATGAATTATGGATGATTTTTTCTAAATTTATAGATGAGTTTATGGTTTTTCTTTTAATTTCCAATTGTCACATGCCCCTTATCTCTTCCTTTTTCACTTTCTATTTGGCTTATTTTTATTAGTTGTTATTTTTTTCTTAAATCCCGGCATGATACACCCTTATTCTGGACAATTATACATTTTTCATAATTTTTATTTAATTATTTGTAAACTTTCTTTAATTATTTAGTATCATTTTAACATATTTTGAGTATTTTAAGAAATTTCATGTATTTTTACTAATAGTAAATATATATATATAGTATAAATAAATACTCCTAAATATTATTTAACTTATTTTATGATTTTTAGTGTGCGTATAATTTATCTCTATCGATTCATTAGTTATTGAAACTTATTTTACATATTTCCGATAAATAACGAGTAATATACATATAACATAATACTATAATATTTAATTATTTATTTTCCTAAATCTAAACTCATAAGACTACTTTTACTAATATTCCTAGCTTTGTTTTAAAATTTGGACTTAATTGGATAAGTTATCAGATCGCCTTAAATTTTACAAATCGAAACCCAAATACTAGATTATGGAGCTTACAATAGCCATGTCCACAGCATGTTCGATTGTCTCACATGGACAGTAAGGTATAGAACGTTTGGAGGGTGGTTGACTTTACTAAGCTTCATTACTCCATATTTCAAGTTATGTTTTTGGATATTTTTACCCCAAATACAAAATCCTTTATATTTAAGTTTTACTATCAGTTGTAATTAGTTATTATCAAACCCTAAATACCCTAGTGATGGAGTTTTCCTTCACTGCTTGTTCTTATCAATTATAAGATTATGGCAAACATTAGATTAGCTAATTCGTGCGTAATGTTAATGTAGTTAATCCCAGACTTACTTTTGTAAGTTACATAACATTCAAATATGGAGATGTCATATCAATTGATTTCACTTAATTTAAAAACCTAATAACAATAACCATTGGATATTGACTGCGATTTGGAGTGAGTTCCATTGGATTACATCATCTAATACATTGGAATGACATCGATAAAAGATAGATTTGGGTCTAGAGTTAATATAAAGGACAATTAATAAAGTCCAGGTAATCAAAAAGACAATTGGCAGTATAAAGCCACTAAAACAATTATGCTTATGAGAGAAAAAAGGCTTTTAGAGTTTTAGGTACGAGATCCTTTTTTTTTTTTTTTAAAGATATCTCTTGCCATAAGAGTGGTATGTTTCAAGATTAAGGATAAGCTAAGCTCAAGGAATTCCAAGAGCATTTGAAATCCTAGAGAGAATCAATAAATTAACTTACATATTGGCATGAACTCCTTGCTTAGCAAGAGTACATAATATGTTCCATATATCTCAAATAAGGAAGTAAATGCTAGATCTGAATCAAGTGGTTAAGTTGGAGCATCTCAATATTTAAGAGAATTTAACATATATTGAGTATCTCGATAAGAGTTGTAGATACAAAAGACCACACCTTCAATGGACTAATAATTAAGTATATTTTCATGTTAAATTATTCTTGCCTTTAAGTTAATCTTGAGTATGAAATTTTTTTGTGAGGGGAAGTAGGTGATATGCTCCTAGACAAAATGAATATAATTAAAACCAATAGGAAAAACATTTTTAGCCATGGGTTTTATTCTTGTATATATGAGAGACTAACCTCTTTCCTTTCTTTTTCATAGAAACATAGAGAGACAAACCCTAATATCTTTACTCTCTTTTCTTTCCCTATATTTTGTAATCCTAACCCATTCTCTCTTCTATGTGCAACTCTTTTCCCTTTACCAATACATGTGTGACTCTTCACTTAAGGTAATTTTTCATCCTTTCTTTTTTCTTTCTTTTTTTTTTTTATAGATTCAATTTATTTTACTAATTAACTGGGGAAATTAATGAGTCTAATTCTAGTTCCTTCTTTGTCGATACAAAGGATTAGGATCTCATTGGATACACAAGAGAGTGAGACTGCTACATTAAAGTGTAGGCATTTCAAGATTCCCAAGTAATTTTGAATATTGATTAAAGAGCTTTCTAAAAATTTTAATTTTAGATTGAAGGGAAGGAGTTAAAGTCAACATCTTGGTAAGAGATTTCTAATGAATCTAAAGATTCTTTTTTCCTTCTATTTTGCATTAAGAGTGGTTACCACAAGTCCCCTATTAAGATAACATTAGTAATAGTGATCGCCTCTAACTTGAGCTATTGAGTTTTATAATTTAACTCCTATATTTTGTCCTTTACTCTGTTAAATAGGCAAGTATACCTATCATTTATTAGTAAGGATAAATATAAAGTTATCTCCACTAGAAATAGATTCAAGCACTAGTATTTGTTATTCTTCCTATTAACTAGTGAATCGAATGATCAACAAAGTAATTTAATTAATTTCTACAACTAAACTATAATAATTCTTCTATTACACTAAGAAAACACAAGAAGATTATAACACAAAAACAACAAATCACAAAACAGGTTTACTTTACCAAATTAACGTGAATTATAAACTATATATCCTAACAATTACTCATTTGCAAGAATTCTCTAGTCTTGAGTATTCTTCTTAGAATTACTCAATTCTAATCCTGATTGCATTCCTTAGAATCTCTTTTGAAAGAATGGACAAGTTAAGATTGCATGAAAAGTTTGCTAAATCATTGAGTTCCCTAAAGATGTAGTGAACTTCCTAAAAATATCTCTATTAGTTGGAGTAATTTATTTTAGTGACTAAGATCTACTCAATGTAATTGTTTCTTAATGTATTCCATTGAGATCTACTATAAGATTATGTCTGCACTACACTATCTCAACTTATATGAAGTTCTAATCACCAAAAATTCATAATTATTAAGAATAACAACAAATCAAAGTATAGTCATGTTAAAATGGCTTCGTAAACTCTAAATCATTACTCACATATGATAGACAAAGAACGAACACCAATAAATAGGAAAAACAAAGTAAAACATAACATAGATAGAAGAAGAGATAAAAAGGAAATCCCTTTTTATTAACTTGAAGAATCTTGATACAACAATGTACGGATATTGGATTCTTCACAATTCTTTCGAATTTAGTGAAGAATAATACACAAAATCATGTTACATTTCCACTACACTAAGAACACGAATAAGACACTTAATGGATTATGATGATCTGTTGTGTTTCTTGATGATGTTGGTTTTGATGTAAATTCTCCCTCTCTTTTATCTAAAAGTTGTGGTCTATTTATACTTAACTCGTTAAAGGACTCGAAAATATATCACTTTAAGACACTGCTTGATGTTAAGACATGTTCTAATATTGGTTTGTGAGAAAAAGTTAAAGAGGAATGGCCATATCCACTCCCATCACGCCCGTGACTCAAAGAGTGATAGTCTTGAAAAACAAGATTCTACACTAATATGGTTGTGACTATGGACGTGAACTCCTTGTTGCTTCATCACCCTTAATCACGCCCGTGATTAAGGGGGTGATAATCCTCCTGCTATATAATCATAGGTGTAACTAATAGGGGGGTTCAACAAAACTTCCTCAATCACGCCCATGATGAAGAGCAAGATCGGTGTTGGCCATTCCAATCCTTCATTATCATACCTGTGATGGAGTGCATCTTGGTTTTACTTGATGGTTTTCTTCTCCTCATGACCGAAATTGCCTTAAAACTCATTGTTCTTATGTAAACTTCGATTCCTTGCTCTTGATTCATCTAAAATCAATACATTATATAATTAAGTACCAAAAACTTAAGAAATAAACACAATTATGGTCGATTTATAATTAAATATGTCTTGAAATTGTAGAGTAATTTAACCTTATCAAATAGTCTTTTAAGTTTAATTCACAAATTAGGGAATATCACATAAGAATATAGTCAAACTTATGAAAGTTCCATAAAACGGAGATGAATCCATTCATAATTAGAACAGTGGTAATTATTATCTGATTTAGAGGTGTAATATGTAATTAGATATTTAAAAGTATTGATTTGTTAGAGAAAAGATTAGAACATGAGTTGGAAGTGAAAGAAGGATTTAGGATGTATGTATGATGAACTTAGGTTTTAAGATGATAAGTCACACTAACAATAGAAGAAGACAGCCATATTTAGGGAATGGATAGAAAGCTCAAAATAAAAGATGGAATGCGTAAAAACAGGTAAAACCCATGATCAACTCTAAGGATATGACACACTAAGGAACCATTGAAGACTCGAGCCAGCTGGATATGATGTATGAGTAGTTTAAAGAAGGTACTTACCACCTAGCCTTGATTAAGGGTTAGGATAAGAGTAAGTAAGTAAGGGAATGCTCATGAGGAAGGAAAACTCAATATATTTGACAATGTCGAGATGATATTACAACTTCAAAATATAAGGGTATTTATACTTGTAAATCTAAGGCAACTTATTAAATATGAAAAAGACAAAAAGGGTAATGTTCAAAATGGGTAAAGCATAAGGAATGTAAAAGGGTATAAAAGAGAAATTAGGAAACATATGATTCGTGCAACAGATTCCAAGAAAGGCTTAGACACGTAACCAACAGCTATGGGTAGGCTTCTACAAGAAATGGACAAAGCAATATGGTCAGGCTAGTTGATGCCAAGCTGAGTTGTAGATTATTCTAAAGCAAATTCAGCTTGAACATGTTTTAGGCAGCTCAAAATGAGGTTGGCTGAGTAGGTAGGTGAGTAAACCAAGCTGTTAACTAAGTACTCGTCAAGTTAATATTCAAATACAATAGATAGGCATGAGAGAGCTTGGCTCGTAAGTGGCAATAGATTGATAGATAGAAGCATCTTAGATTCTTCAAGTGTGCTTTGGGATAAGAGAATATGCCTCATTAAGCTCTCAAGTCCTTACGTTTGAGCTTAGCTTAAGGGTCATGTAGCTCGATTCCTATCATTCCTTCCTAATTGATTTGGATTTGTGATCAAATCTAACTGATTTTTATGTCATTCTTCATTTGATGGTATGGGTTGAGGTTAAAAATATTGAACACATTAGATACTCCAAAGTCTTCAAGCAATGCCACTCAATAAGCATTATTATTGATCTTTTAGACTATCTTGAAGTGTCCCTCGGCTAAGGTAGACAGTTTGTTCCTTCTTCTACTTGGGAACATTTCTTTACTCAAGTCTATCAATACTAAGTCATTGGGTTGAAATTGCTTTGATTTCCTTCAATCCCCTTTTTCTTCCTTCTTCTTCGTAGCTTAGTTGATCTGCTAAGAAACTTTCTGGTAAATCTATTGGAAGGACTGAGCTTTGGCTCCTGATTCTTGGTCTCCTTAGTTGGACAATGGCATTAGGGTATGATCAAAAGGAAGCTTGAGATTGAAACCATGGATGACCTCAAATGGTACATGCCTAGTGGTAGCATATACTGTTCTATTATAAGTAAATTTTACTACGGGAAAGCATACATCCCAATCAATTAAGTTCTTCTTCACTGTAACTTGGAGCAATGAACCCAAAGTACAGTTGATGACCTCTGTTTGACCATCGGTCTAAGGGTGACAAGAAGTTTTGGTACAGCAGAACGGCTAAGACTCTCTCTTATGAACCCTTTCTCTAATATCTCATTGACTTACCTCTAAAGCTTGGCAACTTGCTTAAGATTTATCCTATAAGCAAGTTTATTTGGAAAGGTGGCACCGGATATTAAGTCAATGCAATACTCAATTCCCTAAAAAGAGGGTAATCCTTCGGGCAATTGTTTAGGAATTAGATTCACATACTTATCTAACAGATGTCTAACCTCGTTAGGTAACATAGCTTGGTCCTTCAGTTTCAACAACCTTCTGATCTACAAGAAGGTCAGGACATTAGATTTAATGGCTTCTCAAAGCTCAAATCGGCTCAGAACCAATGTCTTCTTTGATCCTTAGGCTAACTTGGCTTGTAATTTACTCACTTGGCTCGGGGTCATAGGGTTGAAGGTGATCTTCTCCCTATCCTTCTCAAATGTATATGTATTCCTAAACGCATCATGAATGAGCCTTCGATCAACTAACCATATAGGCAATACATCACAAAGAATTTCATCAGAGTAGTTCCCAATTGAGATCGACGGCAGCAGCACTTGCTAAGTGACATGTAACGTTCCCTTCTCATATAGCCAATTTAGCTTGTATGGCCTTGGATGTGACAAAGTTGGTAACTTAAGCTTCCAAACCAAGTCAGCAAATGTTACATTAGTACAACTTCTACTATCAACTATGAGAGTACACACTTGTTCGTTCACTTTACAAGTGATGTGAAACAAGTTTTCTCATTGTTCCACCTCATCAGAGGGTTCAATGCCCAAGGTTCACAAGACAACTAAAGTTAGCTTATCCAGGTCATCAGCATACACGTTTTCTTCTATAAGCTCTTTGCTACACATTTCGGCTTCTTCTTCTAGTTTGGGCTTCTCTTTAGGTTTCTCATTAGTACTATCTACTTCAATAGTAGGGACTTCGCCTTTGATAACCATTGTACGTCGGTTGGGGCACTAGGTGGCCATGTAACCAAAACCTTAAGACTTAAAGCACTTAACTTGGCTCATCTTCCATCTTGATCCTTGACTATTCTCACAAGTCCTCTTCGGTACTTCCTAGTCAGTAGGGTGGTTCTTCTACTCAGACATGACTTCAATCCTCTTATTAGGCTTAGCACTGTTGAGCTTGGTTGCCAACATAGGTAGGTCAGCTGCTTTGAATAAGTTAGCTGAATTGAGGCCAAGTCGGCCTATTTCTCTTTTGTCACTTCAAATGCTGAACAATCCTAATAGCCTTATCTAAAGTAATAAACTATTTCAACTCCAGTACATGTCTGTTATCTACCTTCAATCCAGTTAAGAATTTGGAAACTACTTGAGTTGAAAGGTCATTGACCTCACATTTGATCATAAGTACCTGAAACTCTCACACATACTCATCAATAGTACGGTTTACTTACCTCAGTTCTTGGAGCCAAGCAAAAGTATCTTGCAAGTTAGTGTTTGGTACAAATCTTGCTCTAAGGATTCGCTTCATTTCAAGCCAAGTACTAACCTCTCTATACTTTTCTCATCTTCTCAAGGCTTGAAAGTTTCTCCACCACATCGCAGCATAACTTGAGAATTCTAAAGCAGTAGTTTAAACCTTATCATATAGTATTCAAGAACTCGCTCTGCTTTTTCTTCCTAATCCAAATAATCATCAACATTTTTAGAATTTTTGGTGCTTGGAACCTGGACTTTGATATGGTTAGCAACTCATAGTACATGAGCCCTATCCTCTACTTTACGATACTCATCTCTTTCCTCCTTGTCTACTTCATCCAAATATATTCTTCTTCGTATAGGCTTTCTTGTGGTGTCACTAGTACTATAGTAGCTAAAATTATAGGAGGTTAAGGTAGTGGAGCTACCTCATTAACAACCACTAATGAAGCTACTATTGGTGTAGGTATTGGCTACAGTCTGCCACCAAGGAAATGTATTAGGTCTTCATACCTTTGATCCATATGTTGTAAGGTTGCTAAAATTACATCATCCCTATTTGGTTGCGATGGTGGTGGTTTATTTTTTATAGACTCCTCTTCTATTAAGTGGTCTGGTTTATGACCACATCATCTAAGTTAACTGTACAAAGCATTGACATTAAGTAATTTCTTATAACTTAGTATAAAATAAAAGAAGAAACATAGATAAAATGATACAACAAAGCTTAATAAATAATCCAGTCATTTCATTAATATTTCTAAAATCAATATATTAGTTATTTCTCTTTTTACAATATGATCATTCGTATATCAAGATGTCACGCTAATTTCTATACAAAGGCCACTAAAATCATGCGTTAATACATTCAGCCATCACCAAATACATACAAGTGACTTCCAAATACATTAAAAGTGGAGTCTATGGTCAGAGCCCTATATCCGTACCGATGATCATTTATGATCGAGAAAAGTAGTATCCCTTAATCATTTATACATCATATAAAAAAAAGTTATCATATCTATTACTAGTCAAGCTATCTAACAATCCCTCAAAGCAGCATGTTAAATATCATATCTAACATCATTGTTATCATGTCAACATCAAATATTACTCATACTTCATCCCCTTAACCAATAACTCAACATATGATCAAGTACTAAATTTCCAAGCCTTAATCTTTGTCCTTGGTCTCTCACTTTAGGTATTTTGACACGATATTGATGTGTTGTTGTCCTTACAATCCATCTAATTAGCAAAATGCTCTAACCAATCACTATTGTCCAAGGTAAAATTTTCTGATTTGGCATCCATTCATCACCTAAAACATCACTTGAAACATTTGTCATCTCTCCATCTCTAGCCAAAGTTGGCTCTTAAACTAAGGCTAACTTAACTATAGGCTCAAGTAGTATAAACCTAATAGATCCATATCCATCTCATCACCATTGTAAGCCCCAAAGTTCAGCTAAGTAACCGTAGGATTGAACTTAGAACCCAAGGTTTATGGCGATCGGCTAAAAGATCCGATCACATCCAAATTATAAACTATTGAGAGAAATATTAGTAAAAATGACCCCGTAAACTTAAATTTAAGAAAATAAATAGTAAAATAGGAGATTATAAAATTTTCAAATTATAAGCATAATAAGTATTAATCATCGAAAATGCGAAAAGTGTAATGAAATAACTAATAAATTACTAGAGATAGATTATATGTATACTAAAAATTTTAGAATGACCAAAATAATATTTAGAAATGTTCACGTGTACCCCACATGTATTTACGTGTAGATAAGAATACACGTAATTACCTAAATTAGCCTAAAACTAAGCAAATAATTAAAGAAAAATACAAAATAATTATAAAAAAATCAGAAAAATCAGAAGAGGATAAGCTGCAACAAGATAAGGTCGTGGTCAGCAAGAAAAAAAATAACCAATAAAAATTTGACAAACAAAAAGCCAAAAATCATGGAATTGGTGCAAAATCACATCAAATTAATGCACATTAATTTCTAAAATTGTCTATAAATAAGGGAAAAAAATTTCAGAAGTCCTTTGGTCAGTTTATGATTTGAGAAAAATCAAAACACCGAAAAAATCGAGAGAAAATCCAAAAAAAAAAAAAGAAAAGAAAACTGTGCAGTTAGGGATTTTAAAGGGAACCCACACCAGACGAGGAGCTGGGAGTGGACGGCCACCACCACCATACGGTGGTGGCAGCGCCTAGGCCGGCCGACAAGGCCACGGCGGCCCGCGGTGGCCGGAGCCACCCAAACCGGTGAGTCCAAATTCCATCCCGATTCTTGTGAAATTTTGTAAAAATAGTAAATATAATTAGAAATATAATTGTATTTAGATATTTTGTGTATTTGTAGGAAAATATTTTTGATGAAAACATATCGTAATATAAGATCTAAGAATATCATGCAAACCAACATTTCGGTTTAAATAATGACCTTAGGAGTATAGTTGAAGTCAATTTTTTCTGTAGGATGCATCATGTATATAGATAGTGTATGAAGCATTTTAAATTTAATTTCAAAATTTTTAAGTTAATTTTTAGCTTAGAAATGATGGAAAATTGGGTAATTGGAGATTATTATGATTAGATATTAATTATTGATTAGATAGTAATTAATGTTTAGGGATTTTAATCTCTGATGTGGAAACTGGTCCTATGTATGGAGTTATTAAGTATAAGTAATGAAGTGATTTAGTGGTAAATGTAGAAATTAGGAATATTGTTAGAATTAAAAATTTAATAATATGGAAAAATTTATGTTTAATTAGAAATTAAAAAATGTAAATCAAACATAACAAATCTGAAACAAAATTCAATTTTAGTTAATTATATGAAAAATGTAAAATTTCTCACAACATAGTAAATCGTACATAATTACGGTTTAAGTGTAACAGGAAATGGAAAAATTGCTGATAATAGGGTATAATCGTATTTGTTAGGTGGAAAAAGGGAAGAGTAATGTAGATTAATTTTAACAATTATGGGTTGAAACGGATTTCGAAGTTGGAATTTAAAACATTACTTAGAAATCGAAGTAAAAACCTAATTTAGAAATCGATGCGAAAATCAAACCTGAACCTAACCCCAAACCTAAAATAATTATAAAAGACTTAATACCTAGATAATTAGGTATATTTAACCTTAAACAAAACATAACAATAAGCGTTATCGGATAAAATGAACTTATAATATTATATGAAATATTGAAACCACATTCGTGTTATAGGGATGATCGACGATGGCCTGATCAAATCGGACCTCGAGTGAAAGAGCAAGGAGTCGAGGTAAGTTGGGATTAATACAATGCTGTATTTTGGAGGCTTAAGATTATGCTTGGTTGTGCTTGTTAGATAGAGAATGTGTGCATGTGCTTGATTATGGGTGATGCTATGATTCTGTTTGTTGCTTGGCACATATTGTATGACTTGTATGAAAGGATTGATCACCCTAAACTGGACTTAATTAAATATCCGACCAGTAATCATAATCGGAAATGCATGGCAACCCGTTAGGGGAACTTAGGACTCCCGCCAAATACCGACCCCTTCGGAAGGGATAGCGTAGGATTGCAAAATGGTCCCTTCTTTATCCTTAGTCGAACTAAGTGATAGGAGAGGAGGTCGCGGCGAGGGTGAAGACAGTGGTTCGAAGGTAGTCACGGGAGGAGCAAGGTCTCCATTACACAAGCCTGGGTTTGGTCGTGAGCTGTTGCATTAACGGCAACTCCTCAACCCGGATTAGAGCCGGCGTAATTTCTCTAATTTCACGACGGGCCGGACAACGTCGTGCGATGGCATTTTCTTGCACATGCATTGCACTTAATAAGTGATTGAAAACCTTGTTGTGTGTATGGTATAGTTTTAAGTCCTCCGTCCTAACTTACTGAGCTGTGGTTGCTCACATCCCTATAGACGTCGTGCAGGTGCTAGCTAAGAAGCGGCAATAACTACTCTGAAGCTAGCAACTGCTGGATCCTGGGGAGTGAGGAAAAACATTGAAGAATCAACACATATGTTATTACTTTTCATTGCTGAATAATGTAATAACTGAATTATAGTGATTATATATAACTTTTATCACTTTCTTAGGTAAATGATTTATTGAAATTACAAACTGTTTACTTCAAAGCGGGTTAGTCGTGGACGTCTTGTGTAGATCAGGTCTAAGATAGCGGTTGTAAGGCCAACTTCTATCTTAGGATGGTTTACACGGCGGGGCTGTTACGACTCTGCCGCTTCGGGGCGTGACAGTTCTAAATTGGTATCAGAGCGTAGTTTTACTGAACTCGCTTTGAAATGAACAATTAAAAGAATTAGACACTTTAGGAGTACATTGAGAGTGGGTAGAAATAAAGGGATATTAAAGTAACGAACTACAAATTATAGGATAAGTAGTAACTGTAACGCTACATTAAGATAGGCATTAATCGAAGTTAACTCTGGTGATGGGATCATGTAGAGAAATTGGTGATTAGTTGAGGTGAGTAGTTGAGATGATTCAAGTGGACTGAAGAAGAATCCATGATGAAATCCATAATTGAGATATGGAGAACAATATGATAATTGATTAAGTCGGAATATGTTATTGAGGAGTTTGTTGCCGAAGTTACGTTGTAATTGATGAGACTTATGGATGATAATAGAGATTAATCTGAATTTTAACATAATGGAGATCATGTGATATGACTTGATGAATAAGGATGGTTTGGAAGTGAAAGATTGTAACTTAGATGACGTTAATGAGATATGAGATACTCTATTCTGCTAGTACAACTTATACTTCGACTAACACATCATATATCCTTGGACGATTAACCCCAAAAGATTTATTGAATGGTTATTACATTTTCTTGAATCAGTTGGAGTAGATTAAAATTATATGCAGTATGAGAATACAGTATATGAGGTGACAATTGATAATAGTATTGAGGAGTTTAGTAATAATAAGATATATGGAATGATTACTACTTCTGATTTTCTTATTGAAGTACGACGTCCTGAATCACCAAATGGAAAATGATACTCAAGGAATGGGAAGATAAATGTGGTGGAAAGTGGAATGATGAATACAATGTACTAGATGGTTATATTTTTGTTAGAAGTTAGAATTGATCATATGATTAGCTATTCATATAAGTTAGGATCCTATTGATATTTTAATAGATACAGTAGTGCTCATTAATGGATATATATTCTTTAAATATGTACATATGCTTTGATGTATTATACACTTGTGAGTAAGAATGTGAAAGAGGATTGGATGCATCTTAGGTGACTGATTTTGGAAGTGTTTTGTATATGTAAGAATTGGTGGTTTATTGAAGTAATTTAGGTTGAATGAAGTGTAATCTTTGAGTTAATATAGAGTGGAGGTGTAAAGAAATTTGATAGAACCGATCGGTGGGATATGCTAATATTGTGGATGAAATTCCTAAGAAGTTTGTTGATGAATTTGTGTTGTAATCAATGTGATGCGATGAAGTGACGAGACTCACGAACAATAGTGGAAATCAATTTGAGTTTTGGAACAAGAGAGATGTGGTGATATGTATAAAAAATTAAGGTGAATCTGAAACTCATAAGATTTGTGAGATGATCTTAGCTTGGTGTTTGGTATAAATATGAGGTAGTATAAATTGAAATGAAATAAAGAATGGTATAGAAACGGATTCTAAGAAGACAAAACACTGAGAGGGAAAAGTTAGAAACCGATTTAAAAATGAATCAGAACCTATACTAGAGGTATAATCAAAACCCAAGTCAAGAATAAACCTTATATAAAATAAGAATGCAGTATAGGAGATGATAAATGATGATAATAATAAGGAGTCTAATGATGAAAAGGTATATGAAGTGATCGTTATTTCTGATTTTGTTCTATGGAAATATAAAGGATCAAATCAACAAGTGGAAATGATATTGAATTAATTAGAAGACAAATGTAGTGGAATTCTTTTGAATGAATAGTTGTTATAAGTAATTTGAATTATAGATATGGTATGATAGTTGATTGTGTTTTCTTAAGAATTAGAATTGACCCTGCATTAGTTATTTATATGTGTGGATATCCAAATGATCTTTTAATGGATGTAACAGTGCTTCTCGATGAAGTGTAAACTTTTAGACATGTGCAAATGCAATGATGATTGACATATTTGTGGCTAGGAGTGTAAAAAGATCAAATGTATTTTGGTAGACAATCTTGGAAGTCTTTTATATGTGTAAGAACAGTAGAAGGAATAATGTTATGAGATTACAATCAAACTAAGAATTCTTAGGTCTTTAATGAATCATGAATTAAAGAATTATAATTTGGAGTGATAATTAAGTATGAGTGAAGCCAAATGAGTATGAAATGGATAATGAGATCCTTATGTAGTGTTAAGGCAAGTGGAATTATATTATTATATGGTCCTTATATTTGATTATAGGAGATGGATAGTTATTAAATGGTACATGATAAATGAAGTAAGATTGCTACGTAAACTACAATTGAATAAATATCCAAACACCCTAAAATATTAGTAGGATGAGTAATAAGCGACAGTGGAGATGGAATTAAAGTAACCAGTTGGAGATAATTAGGACTTTTGATCAACGGTTACTTAGTTATCCTAAGGACCCATCTAGCAAGGCATAACTCTCTAGAAAGTAAATTTTATGAGACAATCATCTATTAGTAAACTAATTAGAATAAGGAATGTTGATTACAGATAGTATTTAAGGATCCGAGCTTAAAAGAATTAGAAGATAAGTAGTGATTTTAGATTCTCACTGTAGAATATGCAAATGGACGAAATGCAAGTACAAGGATGATATTAAGGTATTCATTCCATATAAGTTAGAAACTAGTGAATGGACAAGGATTTTAAGATGATTGAGATTATCGTTACCTATCAGTTTAAAATTTATATTGAAGAAATGATATTAATCCATAGAATCATAGGACATGATGGAAATGGAATTTAAAAAGGAAAGTTACTGATGGTAGATTATGAGAAGTTTATTCATATCTCTAAAGAAGAGACTGAAGAAAATATCACTAAGTACTGAATCTACTAGTAACATATAAGAGTTTAAATGTATTTCTAAGGATTATTCTGTGGATGTTTGAATTTCATGACTAAGTCAATCAAGAATCAAACCTATGATCGAAACTCCGTATTGGATGTTGTAAATGAGACTTAAAGAGTTAGAAGGGTAACTATCAAATTCTAGAATAATGTTAAGATTGGAAGAGCATCAAGATACGATCAGTGTACTAATTGTAGTCCTAGAATCAGGAGAAAGAAATACATGCCAACCATATATGGAAACACTTGTGGTGGTATCCATCAATAGTATTTTGATATACAAAATATCTGGGGACAACATTATTGAAGTTGAGTGATCAAAAGTAGTATATTGAAATGGAAGACATGTGATTTTCGAAAAAGAGATTACGTTTTCATTAGTTCGTTATATTTGGATAAGAGATTTTGGTGGATAATAGAAATATTGAATTAATGATTAGAGGAAAAATCTATTGAGGTAATCTAGTAAACAAAGAAGCTATGAAGTTACAATGTACTTCATATTAGCAATTGCAATAGGTAATCTAACAGGAACATGGAAAATCTGAATTGTCCAATTGTTGTTATCGAGTCTCATGTCTTGTCGATGTAGTCGATGTATCTTATTGTGTCATGTCTTGTCCAGTAATAATCTTAATACTGTTTCTTTTGTTGAGTCTGTCAGTCAAAAGTTATATTTATCCTCCTCGAGTCAAGTCAAGTCAAATTGAGTTGTTAACCATCTCATTTGAATCCGAGATGAAGAAGCGTTAAGATTTGCCAAATTGCTTCTGTTGATCCTATGCTAAGCTTTATGAAGAACAAATGAGAAGCTAAGATAGTAGTATCATCATTTTGAATAGATGATTATGGATGAGAAGAAAGGATTAGAGGAAAGGTGATGATATGAAGTAAATGTAGAATCGCTAATGATCATAAATAAAACTTAAGAAACAATCAAATAAGGAATAAATGGAGAATAAACCAATAAGAAAATTTGCAAAATCGTAAAGCTAAGTTATAAGATAATACGATGTGATTAAGAGACTACAGCAATGAAATAAGCTCTGATCGATACTAAGATAAGGAATGCAAACGAAGGAAATTAAGAGATCGGGCAAAGGATCAAATAGAGAAGAAATGAAATGTTAATTAGAAGCAATTAAGGAACTTAATCAATAGATTACACAGAAGTCTCGTTTAATGATAGCTCAGTAGAATGGAAGACGGGAGTTAAGGATATAAAGTAACCCCCAAAAATACTGGATAATCAGGTTCAGAAGTTCAAGAGTTGAGACACGGAATAAGTAAAGATACGACCTAATGAAGGTCTAGACTTAGAAATTTAAGTAGAGCTAAATGTACTATCAATCCTAGCAAGTAAGCAATACACAGGTATACAGTAGTTTCGAGGACGAAACTATTTTTAAGGGAGGTAGAATGTAAGCCCCAAAGTTCAGCTAAGTAACCGTAGGATTGAACTTAGAACCCAAGGTTTAGGGCGATCGGCTAAAGGATCCGATCACATCCAAATTATAAACTATTGAGAGAAATATTAGTAAAAATGACCCCGCAAACTTAAATTTAAGAAAATAAATAGTAAAATAGGAGACTATAAAATTTTCAAATTTTAAGCATAATAAGTATTAATCATCGAAAATGCGAAAAGTGTAATGAAATAACTAATAAATTACTAGAGATAGATTATATGTATACTAAAAATTTTAGAATTACCAAAATAATATTTAGGAATGTTCACGTGTACCCCACATGTATTTACGTGTAGATAAAAATACACGTAATTACCTAAATTAGCCTAAAACTAAGCAAATAATTAAAGAAAAATACAAAATAATTATAAAAAAATCAGAAAAATCAGAAGAGGATAAGCTGCAACAAGATAAGGTCGTGGTCAGCAAGAAAAAAAATAACCAATAAGAATTTGACAAACAAAAAGCCAAAAATCATGGAATTGGTGCAAAATTACATCAAATTAATGCACATTAATTTCTAAAATTGTCTATAAATAGGGGAAAAAAATTCCAGAAGTCCTTTGGTCAGTTTATGATTTGAGAAAAATCAAAACACCAAAAAAATCGAGAAAAAAAAAAAAGAAAACTGTGTAGTTAGGGATTTTAAAGGGAACCCACACCAGACGAGGAGCTAGGAGTGGACGGCCACCACCACCATACGGTGGTGGCAGCGCCCAGGCCGGCCGACAAAGCCACGGCGGCCCGCGATGGCCGGAGCCACCCAAACCGGGGAGTCCAAATTCCAGCCCGATTCTTGTGAAATTTTATAAAAATAGTAAATATAATTAGAAAATTATGAATTTTGTTATTCTAAGATATTTTTGTATGTAGTTTGTAGGAAAAATATTATTTAGATGAAAACATATCCCGTAATATAGGATCCTTAAGAAATCATGCAAAACCAAGCACATTTCGGTTTAGAAATAAATGACCTTAGGAGTATAGTTTGAAGCTCAATTTTTTTTTGTAGGATGCTCATGTGATATAGAATAGTGCTATGAAGCCATTTTTTTAAATTTAATTTTCAAAATTTTTAAGTTAATTTTTAGCCTTAAAATGATGGGAAAATTGGGTAATTTGGAGTTAATTAGGTGATTAGGATATTAATTATTGATTTAGATAGTAATTAGATGTTTATGGATGTTAATATCTGATGTGGAAACCTGATCCTAGTGTATGGAGTGTTAAGTATAAGTAATGAAGGTGTTATGTGGTAAATGTAGAAAATTAGGAATATGTAGAATTAAAAATTAATAAATATGGAAAAATTAGGTTTAATTAGATAATAAAATAATGAAAATCAGAACATAACAAATCTGAAACAAAATTCAATTTTAGGTAATTATATGAAAAATGTAAAAATTTCTCACAACATGAGTAAATTCGGTATACTAATAATGATTTAAGTGTACCGGATGGAATAAATTGCGGACTAGGGGTAGTAATCGTATTTAGGGGATGGGGAAATAATGTGATTAATTTCACATTATGGGTTGAAACGGATTTCGAGGTTGGAATCTAAAACATTACCTAGAAATCGAAGTAAAAACCTAATTTAGAAATCGATGCGAAAATCAAACCTGAACCTAACCCCAAACCTAAAATAATTATAAAAGACTAAATACCTAGATAATTAGGTATATTTAACCTTAAACAAAACATAACAATAAGCGTTATCGGATAAAATGAACTTATAATATTATATGAAATATTGAAACCACATTCGTGTTATAGGGATGATCGACGATGGCCTGATCAAATCGGACCTCGAGTGAAAGAGCAAGGAGTCGAGGTAAGTTGGGATTAATACAATGCTGTATTTTGGAGGCTTAAGATTATGTTTGGTTGTGCTTGTTAGATAGAGAATGTGTGCATGTGCTTGATTATGGGTGATGCTATGATTCTGTTTGTTGCTTGGCACATATTGTATGACTTGTATGAAAGGATTGATCACCCTAAACTGGACTTAATTAAATATCCGACCAGTAATCATAATCGGACATGCATGGCAACCCGTTAGGGGAACTTAGGACTCTCCGGCCAAATACCGACCCCTTCGGAAGGGATAGCGTAGGATTGCAAAATGGTCCCTTCTTTATCCTTAGTCGAACTAAGTGATAGGAGAGGAGGTCGCGGCGAGGGTGAAGACAGTGGTTCGAAGGTAGTCACGGGAGGAGCAAGGTCTCCATTACACAAGCCTGGGTTTGGTCGTGAGCTGTTGCATTAACGGCAACTCCTCAACCCGGATTAGAGCCGGCATAATTTCTCTAATTTCACGACGGGCCGGACAACGTCGTGCGATGGCATTTTCTTGCACATGCATTGCACTTAATAAGTGATTGAAAACCTTGTTGTGTGTATGGTATAGTTTTAAGTCCTCCGTCCTAACTTACTGAGCTGTGGTTGCTCACATCCCTATAGACGTCGTGCAGGTGCTAGCTAAGAAGCGGCAATAACTACTCTGAAGCTAGCAACTGCTGGATCCTGGGGAGTGAGGAAAAACATTGAAGAATCAACACATATGTTATTACTTTTCATTGCTGAATAATGTAATAACTGAATTATAGTGATTATATATAACTTTTATCACTTTCTTAGGTAAATGATTTATTGAAATTACAAACTGTTTACTTCAAAGCGGGTTAGTCGTGGACGTCTTGTGTAGATCAGGTCTAAGATAGCGGTTGTAAGGCCAACTTCTATCTTAGGATGGTTTACACGGCGGGGCTGTTACGACTCTACCGCTTCGGGGCGTGACAGTTCTAAATTGGTGTAAGCCCCAAAGTTCAGCTAAGTAACCGTATGATTGAACTTAGAACCCAAGGTTTAGGGCGATCGGTTAAAGGATCCGATCACATCCAAATTATAAACTATTGAGAGAAATATTAGTAAAAATGACCTCGTAAACTTAAATTTAAGAAAATAAATAGTAAAATAGGAGACTATAAAATTTTCAAATTTTAAGCATAATAAGTATTAATCATCGAAAATGCGAAAAGTGTAATGAAATAACTAATAAATTACTAGAGATAGATTATATGTACACTAAAAATTTTAGAATGACCAAAATAATATTTAGGAATGTTCACGTGTACCCCACATGTATTTACGTGTAGATAAAAATACACGTAATTACCTAAATTAGCCTAAAACTAAGCAAATAATTAAAGAAAAATACAAAATAATTATAAAAAAAATCAGAAAAATCAGAAGAGGATAAGCTACAATAAGATAAGGTCGTGGTCAGCAAGAAAAAAAATAACCAATAAGAATTTGACAAACAAAAAGCCAAAAATCATGGAATTGGTGCAAAATCACATCAAATTAATGCACATTAATTTTTAAAATTGTCTATAAATAGGGGAAAAAAATTTCAGAAGTCCTTTGGTTAGTTTATGATTTGAGAAAAATAAAAACACCGAAAAAATAGAGAGAAATATCAGTAAAAATGACCCCGTAAACTTAAATTTATGAAAATAAATAGTAAAATAGGAGAGTATAAAATTTTCAAATTTTAAGCATAATAAGTATTAATCATTGAAAATGCGAAAAGTGTAATGAAATAACTAATAAATTACTAGATATAGATTATATGTATACTAAAAATTTTAGAATGACCAAAATAATATTTAGGAATGTTCACTCCTAAGGTCATTTATTTCTAAACCGAAATGTGCTCGGTTTGCATGATTTCTTAAGGATCCTATATTACGAGATATGTTTTCATCTAAATAATATTTTTCCTACAAACTACATACAAAAATATCCTAGAATAACAAAATTCATAATTTTCTAATTATATTTACTATTTTTACAAAATTTCACAAGAATCGGGCTGGAATTTGGACTCACCGGTTTGGGTGGCTCCGGCCACCGCGGGCCACCATGGCCTTGTCGGCCGGCCTGGGCGCTGCCACCACCGTGTGGTAGTGGTGGTCGTCCACTCCCAGCTCCTCGTCTGGTGTGGGTTCCCTTTAAAATCCCTAATTGCACAGTTTTCTTTTTTTTTTCTGGATTTTCTCTCGATTTTTTCGGTGTTTTGATTTTTCTCAAATCATAAACTGACCAAAGGACTTCTGGAATTTTTTTCCCCTATTTATAGACAATTTTAGAAATTAATGTGCATTAATTTGATGTAATTTTGCACCAATTCCATGATTTTTGGCTTTTTGTTTGTCAAATTCTTATTGGTTATTTTTTTTCTTGCCGACCACGACCTTATCTTGTTGCAGCTTATCCTCTTCTGATTTTTCTGATTTTTTTTATAATTATTTTGTATTTTTCTTTAATTATTTGCTTAGTTTTAGGCTAATTTAGGTAATTACGTGTATTTTTATCTACACGTAAATACATGTGGGGTACACGTGAACATTCCTAAATATTATTTTGGTCATTCTAAAATTTTTAGTATACATATAATCTATCTCTAGTAATTTATTAGTTATTTCATTACACTTTTCGCATTTTCGATGATTAATACTTATTATGCTTAAAATTTGAAAATTTTATAGTCTCCTATTTTACTATTTATTTTCTTAAATTTAAGTTTACAGGGTCATTTTTACTAATATTTCTCTCAATAGTTTATAATTTGGATGTGATCGGATCCTTTAGCCGATTGCCCTAAACCTTGGGTTCTAAGTTCAATCCTACGGTTACTTAGCTGAACTTTGGGGCTTACAACCAAGTCCATTGAAGCTCTAATGTGGTACTACACCTTAATCAACCTTCAGAGGGTTACTCGACTACCTCATTAGATAGGGTGGGATCAAATCTAGTAACTGACCTATAAGAAGAACCTCAATTCCCAACCCAAACTTTGAAAGGGTAGTTAGTACTTCAAGAATATATGATGGAATAATCTAAACTGATCTATAGGTATGCCTATCAAGTACCTCATAGGATCATTAGAAGGTCCTCTAATCTCAAGGGCTCTTGGAAGCATAATGGTAGAAATTATCGGGTCTCATGAGATTAAGTCTAATAAGAGAGGACCTATTGTCCAACTATTTAAAGCCTTTAGAATATCCAAATCCTGCAAATAAATGTGGTCAAACTTTAATCTCGAGAACCTATCTTACCTATCTCTTACAAAATATAAATATCCATTAATAGGTTTCCACTCCTTAAAATCTAGGGAATTGGTCTTAGTAAAGCTCTAATGATAAATGCTATATCCTCTATCGTACCTTATTCTCTAGCCTTCAAGGAAAAACATTCTAATTGGTATATTAACTCCATAGATGGCCATTAAAATGCATACTTATACTCTAATTTAGCTAGTATAGTTGGCTATTGCTTGGTTAGGCTTATCTTCTACTTACATTGCATCATGTAAGGATGTGTACCTCTCAAGATAGTTAGATCCTCATACAAGACTTGAAAGTGTCATTGATAACTCAAAGAGTCTCACCTTCAAACATTGCAAAGTCACTTCAAAGGCTCTTATTGAAAAAGAGGTCAAACTATAAAAGAAAAAGGATGGTCTTAGTTTTGTTTAATTAAGAATTAACATGTAATATAGTTTAGTATTACAAGTTTATATATGCTCCATTTCTACCTACTCCTAATTCTAACTTATTAGGTTTTAGCCGTTTTTAATTTGCTATGTTTTATTATTAGGTCAAAAAATTCAATTAAGTATTTATATATGTATTTAATTTATTTAACTATATGCTCTGATACCACATAAACTATCACTTCCCTAGGGTACTCATGAAGTAACAACATGCTATGTATAATAATTTAAGACTAATGTTATTATTGCACAAGAGTTTTAACACAATACACTAAGCATCATTACAATTAGATTATTCCAATAGTTTGTACATTTCTACGAAGCATCGAGACATGTACAAAATAATGACATACAAGAAAGGTAAAATGATAATTATCTTAACAATCTAGGTACAATATTGAATGGATTTGATATCAAAAATTATATAAGGTATTTCTCTTATAATCCCATAAGTATAAATTACAATAATAAAATATAATTAGAATTATAGATAAAATATATCGTGATCGATTATCTCTCCACTCACAGCTACATTTCTAGTATCTCCTATATCTCTCATCTAAGGACATGAGTACATACAAATATAACCAATAGGCTGCTTATAAAAAAGTAAGTCTAGATAGGTGTCAATGCCAACAACTTATTAGGATATCCCTCAAACTGCATATGCAAAAACAATTAAGTTATCATACATTATCAGGCAATGCATGATCAAGCCTATACATGTAGACAATATACATAACTATCCGGAAATTATATATAATACGAATTTAATACACTCCGTTACTTAGGTTTGTGGAATATGTTCTACCATGTTAGGCCCAGGTGTTTTATTAGTTCTATGTAATATTAAAATGTCGTATTAATGTCGATAAGGTCATTTTGTTATATCTCCTCCTTCAGATTGACTAAGTTCACCTGACATACTGAATCACTCAATAGATTACAATCACAACTCCATCAAATCCTATATGCCCAACACTATGCTTATTCTTTGTCGAAATCGTACTTTAATACCTAAATGTAATGTGACTTAGATCTAGGGATGGATCTAGGCACAAACAATAAAATTGGTGCTGCGATGAATTAATGAGAAAAGATTAGATTTCTAGGTGCTTTTTGGTTTTCTATTAATAATGGAAAACAAAAGACAATAGGATATGAACGAATATTGAATTGGATTTAATAATCACACTAATACATTGTATGTCCTGAATAGATGATAGTCACAATTTTCAAATTACAATGTTCTAACCGGCATACCTCAGTATTACTCATAAGATAAATGAATTAGAAGGAATCACCAGAAACAATTGAAATAATCGATTAACAAGATTTAAAATAACTAACAATATTGGCTGAGGTTCAATTCTCAAAAGAGAATATATAACTCAATATTGTAAGAGAATAGGTAAAAAATTATATATTACAATGTAAATAATAGCTCAAATACTCTTTTAACATTTGTGGCATAGTTATAATTAACTAAAACAAGGATAAGAAACAAAATTACAATTTATATGGATGTATACGTTTTTAACACAGTTGTAGACATCTAATTTTTACCCCTTCGTAATCCTAATTTTTTATTTTTTATTTTATTTTATTTTTTATTTATTATTGTTTTTTTTTATTTTTTTACAAAAAGGGTCCTAATTCAAAAATAAAAAACAATAAAAAACAATAAAAATGAAAGATTAAAATAAACATAAAAAAGATTTTGTAGATTTTTAGGAAGTAAATTATTTTAGAGTCATTCTTTAGTTTAGCTTAGTTCAATAAAATAATCATTGTAGAGAGTTATGTAGTTTAAGTACAATTTGATTGTACTGAATGTCAAGGCATAGGCCAATGGCCTAACGGATAAGCATTGGAGTATTGGATTGGATTTAATTTGAGGTTGTGGGTTTGAGCCATGTCTTTTATTTTTCTATTTTTTTTTACAAAAGCGAGAGAAATAAACAAGATTCATATCTAATTAAAATCATTTGCATCTAGTTTGATTTTTCTAAATCGGATTTGAATTAATTTGGATCTAGTTTAATCATTATCAAATCAAATACAATAGATATAATTAGATATGATTTGATTTGAACCTTAAAAAAACACAAATACACGTACATAAAAAAAAAAGAAAAAAAAAAAGAGGAGACACAGCAGAAAAAGACCACCTTGACACAGCAATAATTCAGCGACTAAATAGTCCTACAAATAACCTACTGTTATAACACCCTTTAAAACTGCGTACGTCCAACGATTACTGCTGCAGAATTCTTCAACACGACCAGGCGAACAGCAGCAACACCATGCGAACAGGACAGCAGTAAGGCAGACAGCAACGAATAGGACATCAATACAATAGATAGCAGCAAATAAGACAGCAGCAAGGTAGATAGAAACGAACAGGACAGCAGCACAACAGACAGCAACGAATAAGACAGCAGTAAGGCGAACAGCAGCGAACAGGACAGCAGCAAACAGGATAATAGCAAGGCGGACAGCAGCGACATCCAGCATCATCCCAATGCTACGGACAACGACTCCAGTACACATTCCAATTACAACTAGCCTCATCCGTCAACAGCAGCACACAACAAAGACGTATGTTGCTCCCCACACTAATGTAGTCTACGTACTGATCATCCGCACTGATCGCTGCAACTGTACGAACCACCGATTACCTACAAAATCTGTACGATAGCGCTGTGTGTGTGTGTGTGCGTGTGCGTGTGCGTGTGCGTGCGTGTGTGTGTGTGCGTGTGCGTTTGTGCGTGTGTGTGCGTGTGTGCGTGTGTGTGTGTGTGTGTGTATGCGTGTACGTGTGTGTGCGTGTGTGTGTGTGCGTGTGCGTTTGTGCGTGTGTGTGCGTGTGTGTGCATGTGTGCGTGTGCGTGTGTGTGTGCGTGTGTGTGTGCGCGTGTGTGTGTGTGTGTGTGCGTGTGTGTATGTGTGTGCGTGTGTGTGTGTGCGTGTGTGTGTGTGTGTGTGTGTGTGTGTGTTGCGTGTGTGTGCGTGTACGTGTGTGCGTGCGTGTGCGTGTGTGCGTGCGTGTGTGTGTGTGTGCGTGTGTGTACGTGTGTGTATCCGTGTGTGTGTGTGTGTGTGTGTGTGTGTGTGTGTGTGTATCCGTGTGTGTGTGTGTATGTATGTGTGTGTGTATGTGTGTGTGTGTGTGTGTGTGTCCGTGTGTGTGTGTGTGTGTGTGCGTCCGTGTGTGTGTGTTAAGATTTTTTTTAGTATTAGTTTTCTTTGTAATATATATTAGGTACATTATATTAATTTAAGTGAATATTTATTTAATAAGTGGACATAAACATTAGATTAGAAACCGTTAAGATTGGTTTTTTATTACGTATATATGTTATTATATTAATTATACTTTATTAGTTAACATAATATATAATATATGCATATGTTAGTTCAGGAGTTTTAGTATTAGTTCTTATACCAGTGTATCATATGGAATTAATTTATTTTAATAGATAGTCGTATATATTAGTTTAGGAATTGTTAGGATTGTTCATATCTTAAGATTTGTTTTATCACGTAGAAAGTTGTTTTTCTTTAAATAAAAATTAATAAAAGACCCTTTTTTAAAAAAAAATAGGATTGTTAGAGTATTATTTAAAAAAAAAACAAAAACACTCAAGAGTTTGGACCGTTAAGATCTTTTTTAAACCAAATAAACTAAAACGTAAACTCGGCTGGTTTTCAAAAATTAAAATCAATCAATACAATAAGATTTTCTGAAAGAACTACGATAATCTGATCTCGACTAGTAGGTTTGTAGATACCTTTGAGGCAACCATAAAATATGTAGAAACTTAGGCCCTTTTTTTTCTCTCTTTTAATTTTATTTATTTATTTTCTAAATATTATAATTAGAAGAATAATCCTAATTTCGGTAAATAAATAGTGGTATCCGTTAGGGTATAATAGGTTAGCTCTTGAACTAGGAACACTCTGGTTTTTCATTCAAATTAAAATTAAAGACTGGAAACCAAATCGTAATTAATCCACCCAATTGGTTATGTTTTTTTCTCTTTTTCCTACTTCGGTCGAGTGGCGACTCCAAAAATTATTTTCAATAAAAAATCGAAATTTCTTAATTTCTTTAGTCAAGGATTAATATTAAATGGGTTAGGGTTTAGTCTTAATTAGAAAATGGAAAATCAATTTTAAATAAAAGAAATCGAAAAATCAAGCTCGACAATAATCATTCACATGCCTATGTACACCTCAAGCTTTGGTGTCGTAGAGAATACAATTGTGTTCTTCAATCGTATGCTTCTTGGACTTCGTTTCTTGAATAATACGATTGTGTTGGGTTGTGGAACATGTATGTTGTTTAATATGGCTTGGCCTTATACTAAGTTACGTATCTTTATGTGACCTTTCTTCATCTTTTTTCTCTAACTAAACACTCTTGCTTCCTCATTGGTTGAAGTCACAATATAGTAAACCCGGTTCTTATCGAAAGAGTTTTACATAGGTTCAATTGGGTTTTGACTAAGATCAATAAATACCACTAAATTATTTGCAATATTAAGTCATATATTATAAAAATAAAGTCACATTTCATTATGTAATTTTAAATGAGTCCAAATTACCTTAACAATTTTACAAACTATGGATATTTATGCTGGTATCATTTTTTTTAATGTCAATTAAACTTTTTTAAACCTCTAATTGAAACAATTTACTTTTAAAATATCAAATCTAAAGTAAACATGATATATGAACCAAATTAGGCATAATCAGTTTACTCTTATGTCATATTTATAAAGATGGAATGGTCTTGAACAAAATGGAATGGAATAAAGTGTCATTAAATGCACAAATAATGTTATTTGTCAAAAATGCCTTTAGTTATTTATTGCATGACATAATTTATTTGAACACTAAATAAATAATTTTAATTAATCCTAATTAATGAAGGAGCAATAAAATTGCAATTTTGCAACCCCCCACCCCACCCTACCCCACCCCAACCCCTCAAAGTTGGAATAGTTGATTCTATGGAATCGCGATTCTACTTTTTAAATATACCTTTTAAATACACTTTTAAACATCAAGAAAGGAAATGAAACTCAAAATTATGATGCCGTTCTAGTCCATTCCCACTACCAACAAACTCATTTTATTTGATGGGTTATGTTAACTTAAAATTTTAGTCGTCCTAAGAAAAATAGAAGTGGAACCTATGCAAACATAGCTTTAGGAGGAAGAATTTTGAGTTCTTTGATATAAATTTGATGATGAGGAAATAGTTTCTAATGGAAGCATATAAGAAGTTTATCACAAACTTTTTCAAAATTATAGGTTAGAATTGATTTTTTTTTTTTTATATTGTTATTATTGGATTTCCTTGAAATCTAATACTATACCTATGTTAAATGTTATCCTTAATCGCATTTTTTTATTACACTTGTACTGATTTTCATCCATTTCATTTAAAATTAATTACTTTTGTTATATAAATCCATTATTCATGAAGGTATATACCATTATGGAAGTAAAAAATTTACTTTTTCTCACTTATTATCCCCCTATTTTGTTTTGCATAGTACAAATTAAATTGCCTGGAATATAGTAGCAAATGAATTGATGATCACTGGAATGACCTTTAGTAATAATTTGATTATAAGGAAGAGGATTGATGTTTGCAAATTAGACTATAATTTTATTTCAAATTTTGTGTGCAAACATAGCTTTTGTAGTTAAATAATGAGATTTTTTTCATTTAGTTATTTAATTATACTTTTTAGCCAAAGAAACAGTGATACCGATAAAAAACCTTTACATGTATTAATATACTCTATAAAATATTGACTTTTATTATAATTACAAGTTAATAAATTATGTAATAGATAGCTATCAATCAACTAAGAAAGCTAATATATATATATATATATATATATTAGTAATTTGTTAATATAAATACAAACCTCTATTTTTAGAGTTTAGATCTTTTATACTAAATTACATCTGCTTGTATAGATTTTTTTTTAATTATTTGTGTATTGCACAGACTCTTAATTAGTAAAGAGTAAATGTGAAACCATCCCCTAAATGTAAAAATAAGTTCCATCATAGAAGCCTAAATTTAACTAAGCTGGCTAAGGCTATTATAATAAGGGGTATAAATATTGGTCTCCTAATAAAATATATTAAAAAGATCAAAATAGATATCGCTCTAAAACAATAGTAAGAAATACCAAATTTAGGACTCAACTTTTTGCACCTTTTCTACTTAAATCCTAAATGTTTTTAAATTTTTATTTGAGTGCTCAATATTTGTAAAAGTTTTTTAATAAGTCATCCTTCATTTTGTTGTAAACTTTTCCATCAACATGACATGTGGCGCTTTCTAATTGGTCCATGGGAAGAATATAAATTTAGGACTCTATCTTTTGTATATTTTCTATTCGAATCTTAAATGTTTTAAAATTTTATTTATATCCTCAGCATTTACAAAAGTCTTTAAACAAGTCATCTGTTAGTTTATATTAACTTCTTGGATATTTATGGTACATAACACTTATTGAAAAAATAATAATTAAAAAATTACTATAATAAAAAATTAAAAATAATAAAATATTTTTATTAAATAATTACTATAATCAAATAATTAACAAAATAATAAAGACAACAATAATAATTTTAGAAAAATAATAAAAAAAATGCAAATTCAAATCGTAAAGATATATATATATATATACATATATAATGTAATAAATGTATACAAATGTATATTTCTATAATTTCAATATTTTTTTAAAATCATAAAATTAAAGGGAAAAAGGAAAAATTGGAAAAAAAATTGTTCTAACTACCCTCTAGCCTTACGATAGTTGAAATAGGCAAAAGAAAATAGAAAATTACAATTCACATACTAAAGTAGGTTAAATTGACCCACCAATAGTCATGTATTTGAAAAAAAAAAAAAATAGAGCGAAACCCTATTAAGTAGACGACTACACATGTATATACATTTATCATATTATATTATATATGTATATATCTTTGCTATTCTATCTATTTAGATTATCTTTTTTCTATCCATATCTTATTTGTATCTATTTTATGTTTGATCTGTATCTGTTTGAAATATAGTATTTGGAAATTGTTTTATCTATATACTATCTATTTCTATTTCATAATTATGATAAAAGTGATGATTGAAGTATCAAAATTGGGAAATGAGATTTCACGTACTTTTAAAAAAAAGATTTGAAAAAAAAATTATTCATTGAAGATAATGATTTTAATTGGATAATTAATTTTAGAAAAGAGTTATATATGGAATTATATTTCCATATTTTTTGTGTCTTATTTTTACCAAATACAAGATTCAAGTAGGCGTAAAAAAGATATAAATAAGGTTAAAAAAAAGATAAACCAAATAGAGCCTATGTCTTTTCTTCTTTTTCTAATTTTCATAATTTTTTTATTTATTATAGTAATTTGTTAATAAAAATATGTAGACCTATCAAAATGTGTCATGTACCATAGTTAACAAAAAATTTAAAGGCAAACTAAAGGATGACATGCTTGAAAACTTTTGTAAATGTTGATAATTCAAATAAAAAGTTTGAGACATTTAAGACTTAAATAGAAATGTACAAAATATTGAGTCCTAAATTTGTACTAATTAGAAAGTGTCACATGTCTTATTTGTGGAAATGTTAACAACAAATTAATAGAGGACTTATTTGAAAACTTTTGCAAATATTAATGACTTAAATAAAGATTTTAAAATGTTTAAAACTTGGGTAGAAAAAGTACAAAAGGCTGGGTCTTGGATTTGTATTTTTCCCGAGACAATAATACTCAAGAACCTATGACACAAGAGCTGGTTTGTGACCACATGTTGTAGTGTTTTCAATTTATTGCATAAGAAAATTTATCTCTTTTTTTTTTCCCTTTCTTTCTAAGAATACCCTTTAAGGATGCCCTACATATATTTAATGGTGGGTAGAATTTAATAAAAATTTCATAATAACCTATCAAATTATGATAACTATTATGGTGGTTGCAAATGCTTCTATGTCAAATTTTTTTACTATGGCAAACCATGATAAAAGATGCAATGATACTAACATATCACGTGTTTTTATGAATGCTGGAAATTGCCAATGATATTTAGATATGTATTAATAATGGTAGGTATCATACCCTGAAAAGGTGGAGTCATAATTGTCTTGTCGTATGAACCATCCTAAAATAAAAACTGACATTACAGCTATCATATACCTAGTTTACAATGGGCGTACTCAATTCTATTGCTTTCAAATCTCCAATTTGATATTTATTTGATAGAAACCTATGGAATAATTTTTTTAAATAATTAATATGCAAACTCATAGTTTGACTTTTCGAAAGAATATACATAAAACCTACAAATACACATTATTCAATATATAGACAAAAAAATTGAAAACTAACGAAGCCTTAATAAGACTTAGGTAGCTTCCTTAACAGTTAGAAAAAGTCAATAATAAGAATGAAATTTAGTTAAATTCTTCTTGATCCCCATTCCTCGATTCTCATTCGTTAAAGTTCTAGTTTTAAGTGCAGTACTTATTGTATCATTCTTAACCTGCAAAACGGACTATAAGAGAATGAGTGACAACTTGTTTAGTAAGTGGGACAGAAACAAAAATAGAAATATGCATTTGGCACATCACAGATAAGGTTTTTAACTAAGTTAGTTAATGCAATGCATGTATAAGTAAATGCCATCACATAAAATTATCTATTCCATCGTAAGATTAGAAAAATTACGCCAACTCTAATCTAGCTTGAGGAGCTTGACGTCATGCGCTAAAGAATCAGAACCAAATCGAAGCTTGTGCACTAAAGAACACTCTTCTCTTGTGACCACCTTCGAACCACAAACCCTATTCTTATCGTGACCTCTTTTCTTGTCACTTAGTTCGACTAAAATATGGAAAAGATCATTTCAATTATCCTCATCAAAGGGAGTATGTATTTGGCTCAAGAATCCTAACCGTTATCCCTAATGGGTTGTAATGCATGTCAGGTTGGATATTAAGCTAAGTTTGAGTTAGTTCATTTTTAGGATGATTAACTAAGCTCAAAGAATTCAAACATAATAATATTTACAAAACAACTATAACATGGAGTTCAACTCCCATCACAGCAATTCGAATCTCAAACACAAGTATTGTATACACACACAAAACTAACTACAATCACAAGTAATGCATACCAAAGTCTCTAAATATTTTGAAATAATACCCATAAATGCTGTAAAGTATTGATCTCACTTACTTAGCTTCCTCATCAATCGTTCCAAAAGTCTTCTACAAGGTTACAGATTTGACCTATTTGATATAAAATAGAGTGGAAATTAAAATACAATACTTAGATGAGACCTACTTAGTATATTAGACTTACCCTATTTGATTTAGATTAATGTAGTCATAGATACTTATTATATAACATCATTATAATTTAATTTTACATTTAAAATATATATAACATCAGCTTTTAGTATTAGTTAAGAAATTTCTATCTTTTCAAAGAATTTTCATTTTAGAAACATGTATTTTTTACTAAAATTTATATATACTCAAATTTTACAAAAATAATGATGTTTAATTTATAAAGTTCAATTTTAATAGTTCTGATAGGTGATTATCACTAGAAATCCATTCATTTTGAGAATTGGTCTAAATAATATACAAGTTCTATAGTTATTAATATTCTAAGTTTAAAATTAGAAAAGAATAAATTTATAAAATTATACAAATAAAATACTCCATTTAGAAAAATAATTGGATTACGGATATATCTCCTATATGACTATTATATATAAATTATAAAATAACATTTATAACTATGCGAACAAGATTACTTGGGAATATCGGACATAAAAAAATTTGAATCTTCTAATTCTCTTTTCTTCTTCTTCTTCTTTTCATTTTTCTATTTTTTTTTCCCTTTCCTTCATATTCTCAATCTCTCTCGCCCTTTCTCTCTTCCTTTCCCTCTATTTCCAATTTGGTATTATGAATGATTTAAAGCCATTTTTTTATAAGGAAACTTTACGCTTAACTTTGGTTAAGGTGGTTGAAGTATTATATTATATTTTTTTTGTTAGTTCAATTTTATGTGGCCATTCAAATATAAATTTATCATAATTTATTATTTATAAAGTTCCTTAATGTACTTCAAAAATAATAGAATATTATATCATACTATACACCTAATTTAAATTTTCTATTTATAAACTAATTAAAATTTAACTCAATAAACTTTATATCAATTCTATATTGATCATATTTCAACTTATCTTTTAAATCTGACTTTACAAAACTATTTCTCATAACTTTTAGGAGACTCCTATTACTACTTGATCTTATTTGAAACTAATTTTTTATTGGTCTTACGTTTGAAGATAAGACTCTAAATATACTTTTATTTATATATATATATATAAGTTATATTAATTATTTGAGACTTATTCATATATATCTTATATAAAATTTTACTTTTTAATATTAATTATTAAGATTACATAGTTAATTCTAAATGGTTTATTATAAGCTATATTTAAAATTACAAAACTCTACATTAGAACGATTAGGCTTAATAAACTTAATACTTCTATGAAAATTGCATATAAATGAGCTTAATTTGAAATATTAAAGTTATACCATTACTTCTTTTAATTTTTATTATATAGTCATGATGGCTCAACTTAATTCCAAGAACATTGTTATAAATTATAATTTCTAGAGTATGTTTCAAGCACTAAACTTTTTCAATTAATTTCTTATTAATTTATATAATTCCATATCTAAGTCTAGATGTAATGTAGACATTCACACCTATATGTGGTTTTATTAATGTATGGGTATGTGTTTTATTATGGTAAATGAATATCAATTACTTTTACATATTATCTTTTGTTACTAGTAAGGTTAGTATAAATCATTTTATACTTTTTGACCTAAATTATAAGTTGTATTTTTCCATAAAAAATATAAACTATTAAAAAGCTAGCAGGTTGAGATTGTGGGGTGTTACAGTAAGTCCATATTTTTACAGATTAAGATTTTATTAATATTTACTCACAATTCATCAAACACATAGCATAATAGTGCAATTAATGCCTTTCTTTCAAACCAAATCGCAATTCTTGTAGCTACCACTACTTTTAGTGAAACCATCTTCGCCCATGACTGTTGTTTTGCCAAGTGCTTATTTTAACAAAATATCATTAGATTAATAAAACAATGGGATAAGTGCATCAAAACTTCTTTATATTTTTAGGTTTTTTCTATTGATGCTAATAAGTTTACTCTTATATGTTACAAGCAATCCATTTAAACCCATTATGTATATGTTTTCCCAATAAGTAAATATTTCCATAAGTATTTAGCATGATCTGTTCATAAATATAGAGGGCTTATTAGCTAGCTTAGCATAAGCATAAAGTATTTAACTAAAATTGTTGACATAAATTATACAAGTTGAATGATTCACCTAAAATAAATATAACTTAATCAATGTTCCATAGCAATATAATAGACATGAATTTTGTAGATAACTAAGGAGGTTAGAGATCGGTTTGCAGTCTTGTCAAACTTGAAATGACCCCATACTAATGAATCCAGTTCCATAATCGATTTGATCCAACCATAATCCAACCTTCAGTTCAATCCGATTTATCCTTTTAATTCTTGATTCTTTCACATGTCTGAATTAATTATTTGGATTGAGTTTGATAACACTGGATTTAAGAGTATATTGTTATTGATTCCTTTCCATACAGTATGGAATCATAATTGAAAATGCTTATAACGATGACTTTATACTTGCTTTTTCTTTCAAGTACAGGGCACATATTCTCAAATGTGTGTTATTAATATGAGGGTATCTATCTTTAAAATAATTCATAAGAATGTCTTCTTACAATGTATTTAAAATTCAGAATCTTGCCTCTTATAGTTCAATCCGATTTAGGTGTACCATCATCGAATAAATCCATGGCATGAGATACCTACCTTAAGCTATATATAATTATAGTCTCTTTTTATCATAGACTAATTGCATAGACGGTTTAGCTAGCTTCTAAGTCATGATTTTTATTGTCTATAGATTGATTCTCTAGAATTTTCAACCTTTATTATATCTAATGTAGCTACTCTATTTGCGTTATCAAAAGATGAAAAATTTCCATATTACATTTAGGATCACATTCAAATAGAGGATGAATGTTTAAATCATTTAAACAAAGAACGAAACTTTTTAGTAACTTAAATGGAGAATAAAAGTTATATAAAGTATTACAAATAGAACATGACATTATACTTACAGTGTGATAATTTAGTGATGTAACATATTGGTTATCTAATATGAAATTTTAATCCTCTATTTATGTTGTATTATTTACTTTACCTCTATTTGCACCATTTTAATAATAATGATTCTTTATTTGAACTATTAAAAAGTTTTATTCTCCATTTAAATTTAACTTTAAACATTAATTTATTAATGTACAATGTTGTATTATAAATATTGTTAATTTAAACATATTGTTTTATATAAATATGAACACTAAAACCATATATTCTCTACACATACAGCTACACGAAATTGGCAAAACACTTGTCGTGGGTTATTATACGATAAGGATGGAGAAATTTGATCCGAAACTCAAGACATAGGGTTTAGTAATTAATTAGCAAAAGAAACCTACAACTTTGCCACTAATAATTTCAAAATTCCTAAGGAAGTGACACGTGGAAACGTAGGGATCACTTGTCGTGGGTTATTATATGCAAGAGATCATGTGATATCGTACTTTCTTTATAAAATAATGTCCATGCTACATCATAAACTTGAGCGCTGCCATCTGTAAAATAATGTCCATGTCCATGCTGTACGTTTGCAACTAAGAATTTGTGTACTAAAGTGATATTTAAGAGAGGGAATGCTTTTAACAATGACATGCTTAATTATTAAGCAAATATTTTTGTAATTATCTTATAAATTTAATGTAGTAGAGTGAAAATCGCATCACATATTTGAGACTAGTCAATGTATAAAAAATCATATATATATATATGTATGTATTTTTCTTATAACATAAGGTAGTGTAATTGGGAAAATAAATAATAAACAAATGATGATAGGAAAATAACAAAATGCAACATATTAAAAAACAGTATTCTTTATGTACTTTTGTGCGTGATTCTGACTACTTAGGAGTTGACGCCTACGCATGGAAAGACAGATTATTATTCAGCTGCATATATTCCTGAAAATAAGATGCCTTTGTGTTCTCAATATATATTTGCTTATCCATATTATAAAGTTTTATTTGCTGGTGTAAAACCTTGTTACTTTGTTCTCAAGCATGACGACAAAGAAGCGGAAAATCTGGAGAAAAGAGAGCGTGGAAGTTCATTAAAAATAAGATCGAGAAACAAAGCTTCATTTTGAACCCATCAGCTCACGAACACGGGGAAAATACAAATAATCCGTCGCGATCAAATTTACGGAGTATATGTTAAAATTCTTTAAACTTTTATAAATTAATAAATAAATTCAAAAGACTACAAATAATCCTTTTATAAATTTTATTTTCGAACTTATCAAAATATAATTTATCATTTTATACAATTTTAATCTCGATGCATCCTTTTTCATGGGATAAAAAGAAAATATTTTTGATATTATTAATTTATAGAGATTTTAGGATATTCAAGTATTCTACATAAATTTGGGGTGTATGTCTACGTTAAGGTCAAACTATAAGGGATTCCCCAAGAAGACAAAATGATATTTCTTCACAATTAACTAAAAAATTATCATTGATAGGAGTTCCCTTAATATATTAACAGGAAGACGACAGTAATCTGGCTGCCATTTTCAACTACAATTACGGATATCTTTCACTAACTCCAACGGCATGCTACACATAATTCAAACTTCGGTACTTGGATAAACATAAACAATCGTGCATTTAATTGACATCTGTAGGTCAAGCGCTTATGTTCGACTTATACACTACCATCCAGGTGAAAACAAATACTTAAGAATAGTACATATTAATTAATAATGCAATAATTTCGTTAAGAAATGTTACCACTCTTTTTTTTAATGCTTTTTGGATATAATTTTTGTAATTAAAATAAAAAAAAAACTCATAAACGTGTAGTATCACTTTTAATAAATCTTTTTGCTTGTTGGATAGCCACTTTAGTTCTATTGCAAAAAATAATCTAGTCATCAAGAAGTTAAAAGAAAAACTGAAAGCATTTTTCTCTTGTTATATTATTGTTTTTTTCTTTTTTTTTTTCCGGAGGAAAATTTCTCTTTCAAATGCTAAAAAGCAGTACTAATTACAGCTAAATCTCTTAAAACTACTGCAGTAATATATGTTTGGCATTTATAAAAAGTTAGACTATACAAAATTAAATAATATCCGACAAGGTTTTCTCATAGATTGGATGTACATACCGACATCTTCCATTCGGCTTATTAACAAAAATTTTAATTAGAAATCGTACTAAAGTTTCTAATATTATATTTTCTAACTATTGGGACGGTTATCTTCATTGTCTCGATCAAGATTTTGGATGAGGAAAATCGGGCATACCTGTAATTGAAAATGGTGGATAGAAAGCAATACTATTTGTTCTACTGGTGGTAGAAGTTATAGGGTTTATGAGAGCAAGTGCATTATCATTGTTAGTGTTTGCTGCAGTGAGGTCAGGATCAGCTAGTTCATCACCAAAAGAGCTCTCTCTACCACCGTATCGGTAACGGCTGTCGTCATTCCCGCCTCTGCTGTCGTCGTCTTCATCGTCACATGGACCTTGATCGTACAGGACGCCCTTGAAAACCCGCCCTCCTATGGTCACGGACGTCCGGTATGCGTACTCCTCCGCCTGGTTTGCATCGTGATCTTCCATGGAGCACATTCGTACACAGCGAAATGTTGCAAGAGAACTCACTTCCGCAGGAAAATCAGTCGCCCCTAAAAAAATATAATTACTTATATTAAAGTCATGACACCACACGGTACACACACACACACACACGCAATATTTAATGAGTTCTACATTAATTATGGTGAAACGGAGAATAAACAAATAAAACTCGAATCTAGAAGCCACCTTCATAAATAATATGTCATTTTAATGAAGACCAATGGTGGTATTATATTCTCCAAAAAAAAAAAAAACGAATAATGTCATCTAAACAAGAAAATATAATATTTTCTATCTGGACTTTGATCAGAATTAAATTTAGGAAATTTGAAAAAAATAATAATAATAATAATTAGCGTTTAAAATATAACATAACATGTATATAATATAATGGTTTGAATATTGGTTGTCAAGATCCTTATCGCACTTTGATAATCCCTAGTAGCACGAACAATAATCTTCTCCGAATGAGATATGGAGTAATTTTGATTTCTTTTCTCCAGTAATGTAATATATACCAGTGGGAAAGAAAAGGAATTAAGACATATCATTAATTATTTCGATGCTCGTATAATTATTCTAGTAGTCTTTCATTCCACACACTTATCAGATCTGCACAAATTCTGATATAAATCTTTTACTAAAGCTCATAAATAAATTAAAGCTTCTAGTCATGCATAGAATTGGCATCAAATGGAGAAGAAAAAACAACAGATTTGAGCTTCAAAACATAAAAATATATATATATAAAATAATAATTGAAAAAAAAAAAAAATACCTTGAAGTGTAGGAAGATTTGTTGATCTGACCCTTTTGGGGTTTTGTGGCTGAGATTGAGGCTGAGGAGGAGTGTTGTTGAATCTGGATCTCCTGTAGGCGGCAGGAACCCAAGTGCTTTTGACGTGAGTTTGGCAAGGAAATCCTTTGCTCTTGCAGCAAGTCCGGCATCTCTTGTACGGACATTCCTTTTTAGCCTGGTTTCCACAATCTTGGCACCTCGTTATCCCTTCTCCTGTTCTTGATAATCCCCCTAATACAACTTGTTTCATCCTTCCATTGTCACTCATACACGTATAAATAAATAATCCCGCGCCTCGAGGATTCAAGGAAAGATTATAATTGAAACGAAATCGGTTAATATATGCCTAAAATAAGCTCTTGTTGCTTATGTACTTGGCAATTTAGATCTTTTACTTAATTAATTCTTCCTCTTGGTGCCCGGTGCTTGTTTTGAGGGGTTTGCAAGTTAAGGAAAAGGTGGGATTGGATGGGATTTATGTTATGTACTACATAAGTGACGTTTTAAAGTAAGATCTTGAGATTCTTATCATCTTTTGCTTTCTAAAGAAGTTGCACGTCCTTTATTAATTAATTGCAATATGTAAAAGGGAAAGGTAACAAGCGTGTTTAGCCTAAAACTTCTTGTCTAAATTCTTATTCTTCCTAACTTTTGGCCGCTTTTTGCATGGTGTTTTATCAATTATAAATAGAAAGTGTGTTTGTTTGGCCGAATGCAATTTTTGATCTTTTCATATCCCAAAATTATCAAATATATAGTCATAGTAACAGTTATTAGTAGTTTTGAATGGATAGTGATGGTGAAAGATGAAGGTTGCAATTAATTATAGTTGGTGACAGTGGTTAATCATAAAAAAAAAAAGAAAAAAGAAAAAAAGTGCCAATGAAAAAGGAAGGAAAATGATTTTCATAAATATATAAATGTGTATATATTTTGAAAGATAACTCTATATTTTTAATTAGGAAATTGTTTTCCTTATTTTCCATTAGGGATGTAAAAAAGATGAGCTTATTCACAAGGCACTTGAGTTTGGCATATGTATGAATTTAATTCGTTCACAGTCAAATCGAGTTTAAGCTCAGTAATGCTTAGTACAATAAGCTTGCGAGTCAAATTGAACTTGATATGAATTTAAATATTAGTCGAGTTTGAATATTATTATTATTTTATTTAAATTTATATCATGTTTTGAGATTATCAAGTAAAAGCAATATTAATCAAATCAAGCCTAAGCTTATTGAGTATCATTTTGAGTTGAATCCTAGCTTTATAAATTAAAACTCATTAGAATTCAAATTGAGAATCGAGTTTGAACTACGAGTTTTTACATTCGAATTTAGTATCGTATCATATTATATCGTCTCGATTCAATTCATTTACTATTATATTTCTCATTAATATTTTTTATGGTTGTAAACTATACAATCAATAGAGAATTAAAATTAGAAACGACGGATAGCTAGATTTGTCGAAGGTTATCATCACAATACATGATAATAGTATAGGAACTTGGTTTTTTTATTCAAATAAGCGTTCTCTTTTTTAGGCTTTTCATAATTTACGATAATCCACCAGTTGAGGCCCGAAAAAGGTGCCGACTACAGAAGCAAGCGACAATGAGAGATGAGCACCGTCGTATAACTACACATGTAGGATAGAAACATCCAATTATTAATGTACTTGGCGATATAATAATTACTTGGAATCAAGTCTAACACAAACTCGTCCTACGCATCGCATCCGAGAATAACTGTTATATATTATATTATATTATATAATACGTTGATATAAGTAATATATCTAATGCAAAAATGTGCCACTTTGAAAAAAACAATCTGCAGCTGATATTTGAAACATAAAAGAGGCATGTCCATTTTTAAGAACTTATTTTGTATCTTTAAGTGTTCTATTAATACTCTTGAAACCATTTTTTAAAGGAACTCTACTTTATCTTTAAGTCCTATCATAAAAGTTGCTTAATATTTTTGTTTTAAAGTTTTCATAGGTTCTATTAATATATTTTTAACCAATAAAATCTCGAAGAAATAAAAGGGGAAAAAGAAGAAATTAGAGGAAACGGGTTCCTCTCAGAAAAGACATCCCTTACCAAGGAAGCACACCATCAGGGGTGGCTGCATAAGGAATGCAATTGGCGTTCCTCGTCCATGGACATGTAAGCCATGACACGCCAATATATATGGTTTAAGTATGGTGCATATTTTTTTTTTTTTTCCAAAGAAAAAGAAAATAAAACTATGATGCACAATTACATGTTTGTGTTCATACCGAAACGAAGGGGTAACAACCTCAAAAATTCCATTTAGAGTTTTATATTAAAAGATTTTATCGGCATTTATATCCAATAAAAAATTTATCACGTTTAAATGCTTCAAGGAACACATGGCAATTCAGTGGACACAAGGAGAAGATAGGAAAAGGTATAGTTAAACTCATGGTCCATGATCATTAATTACAGCCAGGGGACATGAGCTGCCAGCTAGCATGCAAGCTTTTGGTCTTTCGTACTTGCACCACGAAACCCGCGTCAATGACCTTGATCCCTCCCGCTTCGTGGGGTTGCGTTTTGGCATTTTATTTCCGATTAATATATTACGGGGATTAAGATTTAAAACCCAATCGTAGGGTTGCGTTTTGGGTCCTTTGGCAGCTTTAGTGCATGCTTCCGGTTTGAGGCATGACATATTAGTTCACAAGCGGACAATTTCTCGCCCCCATCCATCCATCGTTAGTCAAACATGGAATCATCCATGCCCCGTGATAGACGGATTTTTTTAATAGCTCGGTTCTTTCATCTTATTTTTAAGTTATATTTTTTAAATTTAAATAATTAAAATAATTATGAATTTGATGATCCAAATTTTTAAAAATATAAATAAAAAATAAAATTAAAAATCGAATAAATTTGATCAAAATAAAAGATAGAAATATAGAAACTTTCACGATGATGACTCGCTCTATTTTTTGTTCCAGCTTCCTAATAGCAAATGATCATGATAGATGACCCACAACTTGCTTATCAAGGGCCTTTAGGGTAACCTGTTCCAATTACTTATTCCAAAATTCTGGACCCATTTCAGTGGCTAACATTGGCCAGTTCTCATTACCTGCACTTTACTTCACATTAAGCAACATGCATCCCATGCTCTTTCCTAATCCAACATAGATCAACGACTTCATTTCAACTTAATTCGGAGCCAACTTCAATAGCCATCGCTCATCGGCCCATAGTCCGCATCCCTATCCTACATTGGACAATGGACCCCCATTTTCATGCAATTCAACCATCCGTTAACACTGTAGCACCACATTGTATTGTCTAGTCCATAATTAACTTGATATTTGTCCAACACGCAAAATCAATAATATTACAAAACAATTGGACTACAAGCACAACGGGTAACATACTCAAAAGGCTTCCATCACTTACCTACATCATGTATTTGCTCTAACTGAATTACAAAAGGTTACTTGGATAAGGAATGGCATTTTAGTCTCAAAATAAGGGGTTTCAATTGACTATTATTAGGTTCGATCGATCAAAACTATACAAAGTCATAATTTTTTATTAGTTATATAATGGTTTAAGAAATTATAGTTAGATCGACTGTTCTCTTATCGACAGTTTAATCATGTCTTCTTCTTAAGTTGGTCATGGTTCGATCAACTATTCTAGGTTTCGGTTTTATGTTTTTAAATTATAATTCAAACCGTTCGTCATTCACTTTATTTTCAAATTCCTTATAGTTTAGTTAATGCTGCTTTTGTAAATTAGAATTTTGATCAACGTAAACCGATTTTTCCACTTCAATGTATCACTAAAGTTCTCTTTGATCATTCATGTTCACGTATCTCGTTTCTTTAACTTTCAAGCGCAAAGAGAGAACTTCTAAGGCTAATTCCATTTCTTGCGCTATTCAAACATGAACTTCCTAGTCCAATTCTATCTCTATGTCTAAATCTAGTTCCAATTTGAATGTTCCTTGTTCAGTTCCTAGTTCGTATAATCTAGAAACCATGATCGCTGGATTCCTCATCTTGTTAAATCTTGTTAAATGATAAATAAAATGTCCATGCCATATCTTCAAAAAGGTTTTAGATGAAATGGTTGTTGAGTTATTAGAGCAAAAGGTTTAGAGCTCAAGACCCTTAGTCATCATTTATCCCAAGGACAGATCCAAAATCAAAATATGAGGGGCTATCATTAACGTTGTCAAAATCATTTTCGTGTTAATTCATATAAGATTTTATGCTTTTTAGCTTAAAGAATGAATCAACTCCGAACATTTTCCCCATTACTCAATTTTGGTAGTTAATTTTCTATGATAAATAAATAAAAATTATGAGTAAAAATAATATATCTAATCACAATATATATTTATTTATTAAGACATATAGTTAATTATATGGTTTAGGTGTCATATATTGCAAATTATGTATAATATACCATATTTGGTACGTATAGAATTTTATCTATAGTTTATAACATAATTTACTTTATAGCTTAAATCATACAAAATATTATTGATATCTATATGATATTTATATAAAACATTTCCACATTATAATATATATATATATATATATATAACATAGAAGCTTTGTTTTAGGTAGGCCCTAGAGGCACGGTAAGTATGTCTCTAACGAATTTTAATTTAATAGATTTTTAATGCAACTGGATGATAATTGAATTTGTTTTATTCGATTAATGGTAATGGACCTTTAATGCAATATGAACATAAGCAGTTGATAATAATTAAGAGGCATAGGTCTTTGCTCTTAAAAAGTGGCCTTTTGTTTATTATTTTCTCCCCACTTAATACAAGCTTTATGAGAATATATATATATATATATATATATTGCTATGGGCCCTACGCCTATCCTTATTTATAATCTATCTAATTAAATTATACACTTGATGACCTTAATCAAAATTTCAACTTACAAGCGAAGGGAAGCAGATATAATAAGTATAAGATTTGCATTGCATTTAAAACTTTAATCTTTTCTATACAATGATTGTGTTGCTAACTTTATAATGTTATTTTTTAAAAGCAATACAAAGTTAACCTAATTACTATGTCCATAATCAAGAATTGGAGATAAAGAAGAATTACTAAAGTTTTTGTAAGTTTCTTTTAAACTTCTCTCCAAATTGACTAATTAGAATGAAAATCAAGCATTCTTGTCCTACTTTGTCACATTTATTGTTTGTTGATAACTCATAGTTTTTTATTGAAGCTGACATTGAAACCATATAAGTATTGAAGGAAATACTATGAGTTTATTGATCGGCCTTAGGGTAGCTTATTAATTTGCAAATATCCAGTTTGCTCTGCACCAAGAATATGCCATCAAATAGGATTCAAGACATTTGTGAGATTTTGGGGATTCCAATACTAACAAATCCTCATAAGACCTAGGTCTACCTACTAAGGTATAGGAACAAGACAAAAGCACTACGATTTGTGAAGGATAAAATACAAGTAATGCTCAAAAGTTGGAAGAAGTGTTTTTTGTTTAACACTAGAAAGGAAGTCCTCATAAAAGCTATAGCTAGGGCTATCCCTACTTATTCCACAATCTATTTAAAATTCCTAACAAAGTAGTGTAACGAAGTAAAAATCAATGATTGCCTAATATTAGTGGACGCAGGCAAATGAAGAGAGAAGGATTCATTGCCAAAGTTGAGATAAGCTTACATTACTAAAGACCAAAGGGGAGTTGGGTTGTAAAGACTTAATTGACTTCAACTTAGCACTCCTTACAAAGCTTGCATAGAGAAAAATATCAAATTTTGATGCCTTGTAGATATGTGTGCTTAAAGAAATATGTTAGCCTAATTCTTCCTTTATGCAGGTTACTAAAGGTTCTTGAGATTCATGGGGATGGGCCAGCATCCTCCATGGCAAAGAGCCCCTTCTAAGAGGGATTTTATGGCAGGTGGGGGATGGTTCATCTATAAAAGCAAGTTTGGATATATGGGTTCTAAGCCTAAAGGGCTATATATTAACTTCTAAATCAAACATAGATGCATCAATCTTAAGAATTTCAAATTTTATAAACACAAAATCAAGGAGTTAGAATGTCTAAGAGCTTCAAGGTGGTTTGGAGAGAGGACCATCATGGCCATACAAGAGATACACCTATCACATGTAAACTTAGCTAATAAACTTATATGACCACTGAAAGGGTATATAACTTTATAAGAGACAACTTAGCAACTTAGCTAGTAAAAGATCAATTGTCTTAAATCATCACTAGATTGAGAGGGTTACATGGAATTAGGTTTGGTTTTGCCCTTTTTTACCTAAGGTGAAACATTTTATATGGAGGGATTTAAACAATGTAATCCTAACTTTATGTAATCTAGTGAGGAGAGGCATTGTGAACTTTAAAAGTTGTAAGCTGTGCATGGAAGATGAAACAATATAACATGTTTTTCTTGGCTATCCTTAGACTAAACAAGTATGGTTATCCATCTTTGACCTCCAAATAGACGCTATTGGCTCTCCTTCACTACAAGTATGGCTGAAAACTTATGTGAATATTCCTAGTAGAAGCAAATAAAGAAGCTGCCTTATTGTTTACTCAAATAGCCATGATCATATGGACCATTTAGAAGGCCAAATGTGATGCTTATTTTAACAACAAGATGCTTAATGCTAATGTGGTTATTGTGATGAATAGAAGTGCTTTAGTAGAGCTAGAAATTCTAACTTCAAAATCTCACGTACAGTAGGTAGATAATAGAATGTATACTACTAACCTAGTGTATTGTATGAAGCTAACAACATACTAAATACAGTAAATACCTTAAACGAGCAATCTATAAATCAAGTGAGGAGTAAACAACAACAAATCAGGTGTATAGGAGCTAACCTTGCAAGTGGGTCAACTTTGAGCTTTAATATGGGTCTATAAGGGAATGTCTTGTAATCTTTGGATAGGCTTATTTTGGCTTGGGAGGCACCATAAGGTATAGTTATTAAACTTAATTGAGATGGAGCTTTTAATAGCAGTGTAGTTATAAGATACATTACAAAGAACTCTAAAGGTATGGTTTGTAGTACTAACTTGAAAATTCATCGAGTTGATTCTCTTAATGTCGTTATGGAACTTGTTGTTTGTGAAAGTGTCGCCTACGTAACTTTAAGAGGGTAGGAAGAAATCATTCTTGAAATGGACTCGACAATCATATATAAATCATTGTATTATCTTAACAAAGCTTCTTGGTTGTTTTACTTAATCATTAAAGATGTTGACTATCTGTTATCTAGTTTCAAGTTTGTTAAATTCAATTTGTTTAAGCAATTGACAAATGCAGCTACTAATTGGATGGCAAAACAAACTTCCTTGAAGGGGTTTCTATAGAATTAGGTTACAAAACTCCCTTCTTCTTTAGAGAATATTTGATTTTATGATACTAGATTTCCATGTGATGTAAATGTAGATGTTGAGCTAGTTGATGTATTAAACTCCTTTTCATTCTAATATCAACTTCTTTATTAGCCAAAAAAAAAATTGAAAAGATTAAGCTTCCATTGAGGACTTTAGATTAAAATACCATAATATCCCTATCTCAATTGTTATTTACACATATGTCCTTATGCAAGATTTACTTAACGCAATAAGTTTTTGGAATTTTATTAGGTTAAGATGTAGGTCTTGATTGTAAATATATGTACAAGTAGTAATATAATATATGTGCATCAACGATTCATGAATTTATCATAGGTAATCTCATTATCAAATTTTAATGTTCCATAATATTAAAGTCAAAGGAGGTATCTTATATCCATTTAATAATAGCTATATTTAAAAATAGTTATATTCTTATGGTCTTACTCCATCCGACTAAGAGGCACTTTACTTGGTTAGCAATAATGAAAATAGCAATCCACACCATTTCTATTATTTACCAAATATCTTCAATATGTTAATATTATGATAAACCTCTTTTCACTTCAATCTATATCGTGTTATTTAAGGAAATGCATGTTGCATGTGTATAATTCCGCTAGTAATTGTATAATATGCATGTAAACTTGTTTGATAATGTTATTAACCAATGTCATTATTATAAGATCCACTAATAAAACTAATATTATAATCATAATGTATACTTAAGAGAAACAAAATTAATATAATTCGTCACGCTTTGAGATAGAGGGTGTTATAATTTTGTTGCATATTCATATCGTAACATGAGTATACAAGGCTTAGAAACCAAAAGTTTCACAAAATAAAAACTAAACCATGTAATGCTCTATAAAATACTTCTATAGAAGGAAAATTCAGGTTTATTAAAATGATAGCGATAGTCTTCATAAATGAAATACAAAATCGTTGGTTCTACTATCTAAAGTCTCCATAATAAAAGCAATTGAACTATTAAGGTTACATTTGTCTTTCTTACCTAAGTCTCATCTAATCTTCTCCAAATGTACCATTGTTGCTCCCATTACTAGAGTAAAGATCGAATCCCAAATAGTTATATAATTAATCTTCATAATTACCATTTAAAATGAAAACCTAAATGGTGAGTAGTAAATGCTTAATACATGACTAGTACATGCAAGTGCAAACAAATATCATATTAGTTAACACAATCATTTTTCATTAATTTAACTAAAATCCATTTAGAAAACATACATGTAGAATAAGAATTCTAGAGTTAGTTTTAAAATTATCGATTTTATATGCTTCCAAGAGGCCATAAGTCATCTTTTAAGTATAGACAAACCCAAGAGTCCTAGAATTATTTTAAAAGTGTGGATTAGACCATTAGATTTTATCATGAGAGTATGGATCCATTGGATCACTTATGTTAATTTTGAAAGTATGGGTTTATGCAATCTTAAGAATCCATGAGTTATTTTGAAAGTATAGTTTATACGCACAAAAAAATCTTTATGTCATTTTGATTGTATCAATTCTGTTAGTAAATCCAAATTTTTACAAAAATGATTTTTTGAAAGCACGTTCAACAATCAATTGAATCTATAGCCAACCATAATTAGTCAAGCTATTTGCTAACTTAACATGTAAATCTAGATACATTAGCAATTTATGGACCTAAATCCACTTAAAATCTTAATAGTGATCCAGTTCCTAACACATCATATATTAATATCATATATACTACAATTCACAATTTCTTAGTTCATCATTTGATTTTTCCACTTAATTACTTGATTAGACTCATTCATCCCATATATGAGACTTTCTTGATTAACCGAAGGATGTAAGTGGTCAATTGGTCTAAGGCACTTGATTATGTGCAACCCTAGCATCTTAGTCGATTGGCATATGCCGATAATTAACCATAATGCATCCTTAGTTGTGTTCTTTATACTATTTCACCAAATTTTGTTATCTTAAATGATAGTAATCAAGCTACATAACCCCTGACCTGAGCCCAAGTGCAAGGACTCAAGAGCTTAGTGAGGTGCATTCTCATATCCTAATATACCTTTAAAGAATATGAGTTGCTTCTATATGCCAATTTGTTGCCACTTACGTACCGAGCTCTCCTATGCTTGTCAATGTGTTCAAATGTTAACCTGAAGAGTACTCAATTGACAGCTCAACTTACTCATCTACATGCTTGGCCAACCTTTTTCCAAGCAGCCTAGAACATGTTCTAGCTGAATTCACCTAGGAAGAATCTGTAGTTTAGCTCAACATCAACTAGCTTGACCATACTCCTTTGTTCGTTTCTTACAGAAGCCCACCTATAACTGCCAACCACGTGTCAAAGCTTTTCACGAAGTGGAACCTACTGTATGAATCATATGTTTTCTTGATTTCTCTTTTATATGCTTTTTCATTCCTTGTACTTTACTTATTTTAGACATTACCCTTTTTCTCTTTTTCATATTTAGTAGGTTGCCTTAGATTTATGGGTATATATACCCTTATATTTTATAACTACATTATCATCTAAACATTATCAAATAGACTAAGTTTTCATCCTCGTGAGAATTTCTTTCCTTGCTTACTCTTATCCTAACCCTTGAGTAAGGTTAGGTGGCGAGTATTCTCTTTGAATTACTCGTGCATCATATTGAGCCAGTTTAAGAGTCTTCGATAGTTCCTTGGTGCATCATATCCTTAGAGTTGATCGTGGGTTTCACTTGTTTTCATGCATTCCATCCTTCATTTTTAGCTTTCTGTGAGCTTAGACCTATTCACCAGATACAGTCATCCCTGTCTATCCTTGGTATCGCGTATCATCTTGGTGTCAGAGTAGAGGTTCTTCTAGGTAAGTCACTATTGTATTGTGTTATTTTTCTATTGTAGTGGTTGCCATTTGCGTCCAAGTGTATTGAGTAATAAAGTAGCTATTGAGGTTATGTGCGAGTTAACTATTAGTGTTTAAGTAAGTAATAAAAGTAGTGGTTTTGCTTTGTTGTGGTAGTTGTTGCACAATACTCTATTATGCTCTATTTTGAGCTGTAGAAAATAGAGCAAGTAATAGCTGAATACTTCTGTGTTAGGTTCGATGAGGTTAGTAATGGTATTGGATTTTTGTAGTAAGACTTAGTTGAATTGTGGGTTTGGTTTTTGTGTGGTTAATGGGTTAATAGATTGGAAGTGATTGTGTATTGTTTTTGGATGATACAAGTATTACTTATTGAGAACACGAGATTGAGTGAAGAATGACTAACTCAAGGGTTCATGTTGGTATTGGAGGTGACAATAACGGTATTATTCACCGTGGTCTACAAAATAACCCTACAAGCTTCGACAAGTGATTTGACAAAATGACTAACTTGATAGCAAATTTAACTCGAGTTGACATGCATCTCAACCTATTGCAATCATTCAAAGTATTCCCCAAGATACTCTTAAAGTTGGAGGTATTCTATAAGATACCTGACCTATACGTAGGCAATACTTAGTTCGGTCTTGTTCTAACTTTTCTTAAATAATTTTAGGACTTTATTTCAATTCTTGAACTCTAAAAAAGTCATTAACAAAGCTTAAACTATGAACTCTAAAAAAGTCATTAACAAAGCTTAAACTAAGTAGTGTTAAGAGAGAAATAGAAAAACACCTTGTAACACCCCTTATCCGCCAAGTGACAGAATTGTATATTATTGAGGCACCTTTTAGTGTAGCGGCTCGGAGTACGTCGAAACTCTAAAGTTAAGAGTACTTAGGCTGAAGCAATCCTAAGATGGGTGATGTCTTAGGAAACTACTACACTAGGAGACAAAACTGTATAACGTTCTACACTAAAGTGAATAATACCTTAATAGGAGGAGTTCCGATCGAGTCATTACAGGTGGTATTAGAGCAATCCACTAACCTAAAGAGCAGAGCCTTGTTTAGTGGTGGTCTTAGACTTATATAACGAAACTGATAAAGACGTCTATAAGGGGGTGGATTTTAAAACCCCTTATATGCCAGGTGACGATATTTTAAATCATCGAGGCTTCTTTTAGAGTCAAGGCTTAGAATATGTCGAAACTCCGAAGTTAAGTATATTCGAGCTAGAGTAATCCTAAGATAGGTGACCTCTTAAGAAGCTACTGTACTAGAGGACAAGACCATATAGCATTCTACACTAAAGCGGACAATACCTTAATGGAAGGAGTTTCAGCCAGGTTGGTACAAACATAGTGGAGGCTTTAAAAGAATTTGTTTTTACTATACTCAAGTGTTGAAAAGAATTTTGAGTTAAGGATGTCTTTTGCTCGGGATCAAGATACATATTCACCGTGCTTGTTGGGTGTACTTGTTAGGATTAGAAATATAAATGAACTTATTAAATGGTTGGCTAGTAATAATGTGTTTGCTACTTATGTGTTTCTTGATCCAGTGGTAGTTTCTTACGGGGCATCCTTATGATCTTTGAGTGGTGTTGTCCCTGGTAGAGTTGCTCTAGATGTAATTAGGGGTAGATTTCAAGTTACAGGATTGAAGTGGTGAACCTATAACAGTTACAAAGGCATGGGGACCATGGATAGTGAACTGTACTTGTAGAATTGGTGATGACTAGGAAAGTATGGGGACCATATGATGGTGAAGCCTTACTAGAAGAGAGTATGATGTTAGGGTGGTGTTGGGGCCTGGAGTGGCGAACCTACACTTATAGTTTTGTTAGGGGCCTTAACGGTAATCCTGTTTAAGTTTTGTGGCTAAAATTGTGAGTGTTCCCTTATTGCTTGTGAATTTAAATATATGAATTGATAAATTGATTGTTGTATTACAAGTTGTATAATAATGCATGTGATTTGTGAAATTATGTAACATGTGTATGTGTTTGTGGTATTTATGTATTAGGCGTTAATGCTCATTTCGTTCCTTCTTCTTCAAATGCAGAGATATATGAGAAGCTTGTTATCTATGAGGATCTTAGTGAAGTTAACTACTATCAAGATTTAAGGGGTGATGCTTATTATTAATATTATGAGGAAGATCATTAACTATAGTAAAAATTGGTGGAGTTAATCTCTAACGAAAGACATTTACTTTTCTTTAGACTTTAACTGTTGATGTTTCTATGGAGGATTTTTATAATTGAACTTAGTTGTGGAGATTTATGTTCATTAATATTAGGGGTTATTGTAAGCTTAATTAGTGGAATTTTATGAGCTTATTGGGAGTTAATGCCTATATTTTAGAGTTTTTAAATTATAGTTGATGCTTGACGTGTTAATAGGTGGCTAAGGATATGTGACAAGTTGTAATGTCCTAAGCTTAGGGTATTATAATTGAAATGGTACTAGAGCTTAGGTTTCAAATCTTAGTAGAAGCTAAGGAAATTGATTGGTAAGACAATAAGCATGTTGAGAGGGGGTAGCTAGGGACACGAATTTAGAGTTAATAATAGTATTCCTCTTATGTTTATTCTTCATGGAGTTTTTTTTTCTTTCTCACTTGTATTAAATTTTTGCCCTTTCTTTTTCCTTCTCTTATATGCCTTTAAGAAGAAAACTTGTTATAAGTAAAGCTATAGAAGCTGGGCATGGTCAAGATACTTCCGGTGAGAATAATCTCGAAGGCTTCCATCCTCAGTAGAACATAAATCAGGCTAGAGAAGGAAATGATGTATAACAATTGACAACATCCATTAACACACTACTATGAGTAATAAAGAGGCAATAAGATCAACTATAGAGATAACATAAGTAGATAAATCAATTACAACAGCAGTTGATGGTGCAAAATCATATAACAACAACAATGGAAGGTATGGACAAGCTGTTAACATGTGGTACAAAGATGGTAATCATATGGTAGAGGAGAAGGGAGAATCCATCACCTTAGAAAATTTTGTGCAATTAGCCAGGGAATCTTACCTATAGCTAGATGATCTTACTTGTGTAGAAAAATAGATAGTTGGGATAAAACAAGTTTTTGAAGGTTTTGGTATTTTTGAGGACAAGAAGATTCCTTTTGCTACCTATATGCTAAAGGGTAGAGTAATGGATTGGTGGTTTACAGAGAGAAATCTGCAAGTTAAGCCAATCACTTGGGTAGAGAATTGTTCCACGGGAAATATTTCCCTCCTAGTCTCAAAGAAAGGCTAATTGTACAATACTATAATTGTAGGCAAGGGTACCGCATCGTAGAGGAATATGAAGCTGAGTTCAGTTGTTTGCATAAGTTTCTACTATAGGCATAGAAGGTAGATGAGGTGTCTAAGGTTAATAGATTTACCAAGGGTTTGGAGCTAACCTTAAGTCATGAGATGGATGCTTTCGAATTACGTTGCAACGGTGAATAAGGCTAAGAGGATGGAAAAGACTAAGAAAGTTATAACAAAATCTGAGATGCCTAAAGGAAAGCTTGTATTAGGTAGGAGGGTAGCTTTAGTAGTGGTATATCAAGATAAGGGTAAAAAACCTTTAGTGTAACCAACTAAACCTTGTGCCATCTAGTTTAGGCCAACCTCAATAAGGTTAGTAACTACTCTTCTAACCTTACCTCTTCCTCAAATGACAGGTGTTCAATGTACCACATTAATTGAAGGATTATAAGTAGATTAAAGGAGCGTGTTCTTCATGCAACAAGGTTAGTCATAGTAGCAAGACTTATATTGAGAAAATCTTACCCCATTACTTTTGCTACATTTGCAAGAAGAAAGGGGATCAAGTAGATTGTTGTAATGAATTATAGCCTTAATCAGAGTTCAAGTACCTACAGTCTAACCTCAAAACCATGCTCTAATAGGAAGACCTGTAGCTAGAGGACTAAGATAAAGAACACCAACTCGAGTTTTTTCTTTACAATAACAGCCATACTAGGAGACTATAAAGCATGACATTATGGTAGGTATGCTCCCTATACTCTCTATACGAACTTATATACTATTTGATACCGGTATAACACACTCATATATGTCTACAAGTTTCATTTATACATGTAACCTAATACTTGATGTGTTGAATGATGCTTTATATGTGAGTTGGCCTCTTAGAATGGGGAAAGCTTTAGATAGGTTATGCAAAGGAGTTCAAATAGAAATCTATGAGCAAGTTGTTGTCGTAAATTTGTATTTTCATAATATGGTTGATTTTGATGTCATCTTGGGAGTTACTTAGTTGTCAAGGAACCATGCTACTCTAGACTACTACAATATGGTGGTCCACTTTCCTCCCTTAAATGAAGAGCCTTTCAATTTTCGATTATAAGTTTAAGAGCCATTGATTTTATCTACTTACAAGTTGTAGGTAAGAGTAAATTGGTGGCTATAATAGTGGTTTTAGGCAGACTTACAAAATTGGAAGAGGTACCCATAGTCAAAGATTTTGTAGAAGTATTTCTAAATGAACTACCAAGTTTACCCCAGCCAGGGAGATCAAGTTCGGGATAGACTTAGTACCAAGCATAATTGTTATATCCAAGACACTATGTAGGATGGTGCCTACAAAATTGTTGGAGTTAAAGAGTCAGATATAGGAATTATCGGATAAAGGGTTTATCAAACTAAGTACTTCACCTTAAGGAGCACCAATTCTATTTGTAAAGAAAAAGGATGGGAGTATGAGATTTTACATTGACTACAAAGAACTAAACCAAGTCATAATCAAGAATAAATATTCCTTCCCTAGAATTAATGATTTGTTTAATCAATTGTAGGAAGCCTAAATTTTCTCGAAAATGGATTTCAGATCAAGCTATGATCAATTGAGAATTAAGGAAGAGGACATTCAAAAGACTGCATTCAAAACTCAGTATAGGCATTATGAATTTGAAGTGAGCCCTTTAGGTTAACAAATGCTCCAACAGCCTTTATTGATCCAATGAACCAAGTATTTAAGGACTGCTAGGATAAGTTTGTTGTAGTGTTTATTGACAACATTTTGATTTATTCTAAAAGTCATGAAGAGCATGAGGAACATTTAGGGATAGTTGTGGGCAAATTGTGGAATGAAAAGCTTTATGCAAAATTCATTAACTGTTAATTTTGGCTTGAGCAAGTGTCCTTTTTAAGACATATAGTAAATAAAGCTGCCATATAAGTAGACCTCAAAAAGATTAAAACAGTGATTGATTGGCCAAGGCCAAGGATAGAGAAATTAGAAGCCTTTTAGGACTTGTAAAGTATTATAAGAAGTTTGTAGAGGGCTTCTGCACGTTGGTGCCGCTTTTGACAAGATTAACTCAAAAAGTAGTGAAATTTTAATGAAGTAACCAATGCAAAGGAAGTTTCTAAAATTTGAAGGACAAATTGGTCAAGGCTCCATTTTTAACATTGCCTGAAAGTAGAAGGGAGCATCTATAGTAACGCTTCACACCAAGGCTTAGGCTATGTACTGATGTAGGAAGGAAGGATAATTACTTATAACTCCCACTAGTTAAAGCCTTATGAAAAGAACTATCCTACACATGAGCATGACTTAGAGTTAACTACTGTACTTTTGGCACTCAAGTTGTGTAGGCACTATTTGTACAGCGAAAAGTGTAAATTCTTCACAGACTGTAAGAGCCCAAAGTATTTCTTCACGCAGAAGGAGTTGAACATGTGTTAAGGAAGGTAGCTAAAATTGATCAAAGACTATGACATTGAAATTCAATACCACCCATGAAGGCTAATGTAGTAACTGATGCTACAAAGAGGAAGAAACAGGGTAATTTTTCCACTTTGATAACAAAGTAGAGGCAATTGGTTGAAGATATGTGAAGATTGATATTGAAGAGTTAGGAGTGTACTTAACCACATTGCGCATTGAACCTTTCTTAATAAATGGAATCAAAAGTAGCACAATTAGACGATGTAGGCATACAAGCAATTACAGACAAAATAAAACATTGTGGAGCAACTAAATTCAACATGGACATAATAGGGGTTCTAAGATTTGAAAGGACACTATGCGTACCAGCTAAATCTGAATTAAAAAGCAAGTTATTGAGAGAGGTTCGCTACTCAAGGTACACCATATACTCAGGTAACACTAATAAGTATAAGGACCTAAAAGAGCATTATTGATGAAATAATATAAAAGAGAAATTATAGATTATGTGTCTAAGTATACAACTTGTCAACTAATCAAGATTGAGTACCAGAGACCAGCGAGTATACTGCAACCCCTACCGATATTGGAGTAGAAATAGGAATATGTCACTATGGACTTTGTGCTTATTAGAACTATGGCTAAGTTTGATGCTATATAGGTAATTGTTAATCGATTGACTAAATTGACCCATTTTATACCTATTCATATGAGTTATACTCTAGAGAAGCTGGCAAAACTATATGTTAAGGAGATAGTCAGACTTCATGGTATTCCATTAACCATAGTTTCGGATTAGGATACGAGATTTGTAAGAAGATTTTGGAAGAGTTTGTATGAAGCTTTGGGAACCAAACTACAATTTAATATGACTTCTACCCCTACATAGATGGGTAGTTTAAGAAAATCATCCAAATACTTAAAGATATGATAAGGGCTTATGCATTAGATTTTGGCAAGAGTTGGGTTGAGTATTTGCCCTTAGCTAAATTTACCTATAATAATAATAATTACCAAGTGTCAATCTAGATGGCACCTTATGAGGTATTGTATGGAAGGAAGTATTAGTCACCCCTGCATTAGGATGAAGTAGGCAACAGGCAAATTTTAGGGATGAAATTGGTACAAGATATGGTAGATAAAGTGAAATTGATTAAGAAGAGGTTAGTAACTATTCAGAGCCGTCAAAAGAGTTATGCGAATCAGAGAAGGGGGCCATTGGAATTTCGGTTGATGATCTAGTGCTTTTGAAGATTTCACCCATAAAAGGAATAATCAAGTTCGGTTTGAGAGGGAAATTAAATCTAAGATATATTTCGACATATAAGATAGTAGAGAGAATGGGAGAAACGACATACAAATTGGAGTTATCACTTGAATTAGCAGGAGTACATGATGTTTTACATGTATGCACATTAAGGAAGTTTAAGAAAGATTTGGATCAAGAATCTAATCAACAATAAATACAGATAGTTCAATTAGAGTGCTTAAACTTATAACATAACATGTTGACAATTAAAAGACCCATTCGAATAGTGGATTCTAAGATAGATAAGCTATAAAGAAATAACTTGTGTCAAAGTTCAATGGAACAATGGAGATGCAAAAGAAGTATCTAAAGCTTTTTAGTATGTTAGGTAAACTTTTGAGGATAAAAGCTCTTTGAAGGGGGGAAGAATGTGAAACCAGCAAAAATAAAATAATAATAAAAGATAAGGTAAGGTATTGAAAAGTAATTATAATTTTAATGGAAGGCAATTTAGTAATAGTTAGGGAAACTCTATAAAGGGTGGAGAAAACCCCAATCTTCATTTTGACACTACTAAATTAGTCATCCTATTTCTCTTACTGGAAGCTCTATAAAGTGATTGGGTTTTGGTGAAATCAAGGAAAGGTAAGTAAGTTCCATGATTCTAATAAGTGATTTCAGTAACCTAAATTTGATTATGGTGTTTTCATTGCAAGTTTTTAAGTATTGGATTTGAAGAATTGGATTTTGGGAGATACCACTTTCATCAAACCCTAAGAGTGACGAGGTATGAAATCCTTTAATAGAAAATTGGTTGTTTTATGGTTGATATTATGAAATTCAAATTAAACCTGGATGTTTTGTAGTATGAAGTTGGTAAAAGTTTTTGTTGAGTGAAGTTTTAAGGTGATAAGTTGATAGGATGATCTAGGGTTAAATCGAAAGATTTTTGAATGAGAAAAATTGAAAAATTTTGAAGTATTTGTCGAACGAGAGAATCATAGGCAAGAATACAACCACGATCTTACTTGTGATCCCTTTTTGATATTTTTTTCTTTTTCAATTGGTGTGTGAAGTGAGTTTTGGGGTAGAGAGGATCACAACCTAAGACCACAACCATGGTCCTTAGGTGTCTTCCTAGTGTAAAGTTTAAAAGAGAATCATAATTAAGGAATACAGCCGTAAACCCTGATCGTAATCCTATTCCTTTTCTTGCTTCGTTGTTTTTTGAGCTTCCTTACTCCTAAATCTTGTTATAACCTTGATTAAATACTTTTAAGACTTTAATTCAAATCTTGAACTTTATAATAAGTCATTAATGAAGCTTAAACTAAGTAGTGTTAAGAGAGAAATAAAAAGACACATTATGTAGGTTTTAAAGGAATGTGTTTTTATTATGCTTCAAGTATTGAAAAGAATTTTGAGTTAGGGATATCTTTTGCTCAGGGAACAGGTACATGTTTACTATTCTTATTGGATGTACTCGTTAGGATTAGAAATATAAATGAACTTATTAAATGGCTAGCTATTAATAATATTTTTGCTGCTTTTATGTGGCTCGATCTAATGATGGTTTTCTAAAAGGCACCTTATAATCATTAAGTGGTGTTATCTCCAATAAAGTTGCTCCTAAATATGATTAAGGTTAGATTTCAAGTTACAAGACTAAGGTAGTCAACCTATATTAGTTAGGATAACATGGGGATTATGGGTATTGAACCCTCAATAGTAGACATAAGTGTTAAGAAGATGTAGGGACCATGCGATAGTGAACCCCTAGCAATAGCGAGCGTAATGCTATGATGGTGTTAGGGCCATAAGTGTTGACCCCATGCTTGGAGTTTTGTTTAGGGTTGTAGTAGCATTCTCGCTTGAGTACTATGATTGGAATCATGAGTATTCCCTTGTTACTAATGAATTTAAATATATGAATCAATAAATTGAATGTTACATTACAAGTTGCATAATAATGCATGTGAATTGTGAAATTGTGTGATATATGTGTGTTTATGGTACTCGCATATTGGGCATTAATGCTCATTCATTTACTTCTTTTTTAGATGCAAAGATACATGAGGAATCTGTTATCTATGAAGATCTTAGTAATGCTTACTACTATCAAGATTTAGGGAGTGATGCTTACTATTACTACCATGAGGAAGATCATTAGCTATAGTGAAAATTGGTGGAGTTAATCTCTAGTAAAAGACATTTACTTTTCTTTAGACTTTGTAACTATTGATGCTTATATGATGATAAAGATTTTATGGAGGAGTTTTATAATTAAACTCAATCGTGGAGATTTATATTTATCAATATTTTGGGATATTTTAAGTTTAATTAGTGGAATTTTATGAGATTATTGGGAGTTAATGCTTATATTTTTTAGATTTTAAATTATAGTAGATGTTTGATATGTTAATAAATGTCTAGAGACATGTGGCAAGTTGTAATGTCTTGAGGTTGGGGTGCTACATCTAACTTACAAAAATAATGTTCACCTGGCATTTAGGTAATCTTAAGAAACTATTTAGTAGAAAATTGAACCTATTTTGTACTATACTTATTTCATTCCTTTTGATATAATAGCAATAGGTGACACTAATTTTGATATTGATTTACCTGAAGGATTACTACGATTAGTGACAACTATGGACCAGTAAGGACTCTTAATAATTATCGTATTGGTTGTGATTGTAGTTTTGTTGCACTAAATTTATAATATCTAAAATGGACATATATGAGGCTATTTTAGTAAATTGCACGTAATTATACTTATATGTTTTTATGTGCCAAGATACACTAATGGATAAATATCTAATGTGGTTGTCAGTTCATGTTTTACATATATGTATATGTTGAGCATCTGTGAACTTCTTTGGTCACCAAATAAAATAACTTGATGAATGTCAAAAACTAAATGCGAAATAGACATGCATTGCAGGACTACTTAATGAAGGTTGCCAACATCACATGAGAGCACAGAGAAGCCATACAAAGGTGATTCTCCATTTACTATCTCGACCTAACCTCTAAAAACTACCACTCAGAGTGGTGATAGTAAAGGCTAACATGGTGGAACTTATTCCCTAACTCCAAGTAATAGAGGATGTAAAATTCGTACTATTCATAGTTTCCAGATAGTTATGTATATTGTTTGCGTTCATATGCTTGATCATGCATTATGTGATAATGTATGATAACTTGCTTGTTTTGTATATTTACAATATAAGAAATATTTCATTAAGCAGTTGGTTTTTACTAACTAAGCACCATATTGCTTATATCTAGGATCTCATATCCTTAGTAAGAGGGATGGGAGATACTGGAAGTGTGGCTACGGTCAGAGAGATAGTTCATTATTATAAATTTCACCTATAAGTTGGATTATGTTTATTATTGTAATTTATATTTCTACTTATGGGATTATGGGCGAGAGACTCTATATAACTTATGATGTCGAACTCTTTTGATATTATACTTTGACTATTGAGGTAATTATTATTTTATCTTTCTTGTTTAATTATTTTGTATATGTCTCAGGACTTCTTAGTTCCTAAGAATGATATGACCTATTAGAGTAACTTAATTGCTTAATTGTAATGATGTCTTATATATTTATTGAAAATCTTGAGCAATAATGGTATTGTTCTCAATTTTTTTATAAATTACATGGTGGTCTATTATGATGAGAGTATCCTTTAGGAATGACATATATTATGTCTCATTGTTTACAAAAGAAAAATGAAAAGATATATCTATTTGATGTAGAAAGAAAATGTTTCTCCATGTGAACTCACCGTTATGACCACCTCAATGTCCATTAGGTCAATCAAAAAGGGAGAAAAAAAATAGTACCATTAGATATAATATAGTAGTAACATATAGGCAATAAGAGAACGGTAAATTAACTCAATTGGACAATAGATGTAAAGAAAATTAAAATGATGTTGTCATGTAGGAAGAGTTATATAGTATAGAACTAAAGATCAAAATAGATAAACAATGTCTTATTTGACATACAGACATATACATATCAAGTTAGATTAGTTGTTGAATTTGGTGTAAAGATTTATTAACAATCAACAATTAAGCAACATCATATATAAAGAACTTTTCACGCAATAACCATTACCAAACCCATATGAAAATTTTTGCCAAACCTATCCTTAAGTCAAAACCTTCACCAGACTTCATCTATGACTATGATGATGACCTTTACTAGACTTAGGGATGGACATTGAATTAACAAGTAGGGGAAATATCATTAATATGATCAAAATCAATAAGTTCATAGTATGATTATATAAATTACAAAGTATTTATCACTTATATAATGTTTAAGTAGTATGTGGAATAGCATAAGATAAGATTATAATAATGAAGAACTAAATTAGAAAAAATAATGAATTTTCATGGAGAAAAAAAAATTTGTAGGAAAAGGTAAAAAAATACAATACGATAGTAGTAATATTTATAACACAAAAAAAAATCATATAATAAATGAAAAGTTGAAAAGAAAGAAGATACAATATATTATATATAATAAGATTTTTAATCTAGCTACAAGAAATAACGATTGTGGTGACATTTACGTTTGTATGATAGTGATGATAAAACTTAGGTATTTCAATATTGAGAATTTATGTATTTAATTATGGCTTTTTATATTTAAAATGATGCTCTCAATATGCAATAACCTAAACTTATGAATGTTATATATTACTTATAATTAATTGCTCCCCATACAGAAAAAAAAACAAATCAATAAAAAAATTATATTTTTTGAAACAAATTAGGTAGATAATCGATTATTAAGATAAGTTATAAAATATAAAAAGTTTTGTGTTTTGAATTTGGATATGAATAGAGGTGTAATATGATACAAGTCTACTTAATTGGGTTAAGAATCTTTATGACAATAAATTAATTGTAGGCATAATCATTGGGCTTAGTTCTATAGTGCTACAAATGTGTTGATTACTAAAGTTACAATCGAATCTTGGACAGAAGGGTATACTAGCAGACAACAGTACCTATGATACATATGTAAATTTAAAAATTAATATTAATTGCATAATATTATATGAAAGAATAGAAAACATACATACGGAAACAAAAGATGGACTTAATAGTGATTGGAAAATAAATTAACAACATAAAATCATATAAATATTTATCTTTTCAAAGATATCTTACAATAGTAATATAAATCCTACTTCATTTGTTTGATTATGGAACTTACCATATACCTTAGAAGTAATAGAAAACATATTAATAAGGTTAATTATTAAGTGACACTATAAGAAATCATAATATTAATATGCAAAATTTTATCACAATGTTAAAGAACTCATTGTACTTTTTAGAGGATTAAATAATTGTAAGTACATTTTGATTTTGATAGTATTAGGGAAAAAATCTAGAGAAATCTATTGAAAAACGAATAAGAAAAACCTTCAAAAGAGTATAATTCATACAAAATCTAGCTAATCATATTTGTAGTATATATATTTTAACATGTATATTTATGGTATATAAGTACAATTGTTTTATTTATTCTTCTCTTTTTTTCATTCATTATTAAGACATTTATATACTTTTTCCTTTCTTTTCTAATCATCATCATATATTTCATTTAATTCGGTAATTGTTTAAAATATATATTTAAGTTATATTAGTACAATCTTTATTTATTCTTTTCCTTTTTTATGCATTATTAAGAAATTTATATTTTTTTTTTCATTTTTTAATAATTGAGCATACATTTAATTTGATTCAGTAAATGTTTCATATTTTAAATTTTATTATGTTGTTTTATTTAATTTTTGCATAAACATAGCTAATGTACATAGTTAACCATTCGGATACCAAAGCAACTAATAATATCTCTGATTATTCAATTGCATAACAATGCATATATATTTGATAGGTAGCATGAGTAAGGTTATGAGTTATATACTTTCACTTACGCATAAAAAACATGCCCTTTGAGATAAAGAAGGATTTATAAGTTTGAAACATTTTTATTAATACTTACATTAAAGGGCATTAAAGACTTACAATAGACTCAAATCACATAATTGAATAACATTCTACAGACAATTTTGCTAAATAAACAACCATTAGGGGAGAACAAAAATTTTCCTAATTATCCCCTAGCTCGCAACTTGTGGCAAATAAAAAAGTCATGAAATTACTCCTTAAAAGTACCCTTGCAATTCAAGTTGACTAATTATCTAAAAGTAAAGGTCAACTAAGTAGGACCTATTTTATGAGGCATGGAAAAAAAGAAAAAAAAAAGGCAAAAAATATTACACAATGACAAAAACTTCAACAAAAGCTTAATGATATAATAATTATCTTACTTATTAAATTTTGCAAATTACTAACATGGAAAATTAAAATTTTTATGTCCAATCACTTAATAAGCTCATTCTTATTCGAGCAAAAACTCACCTACTAAAAGAAATAAAAAATAAGACCAATAAAGTAAGTTCTACAAACATCCATGTGCTAACAAATTATGTATAAGGATTCTTTTGGTAGTAAATAGTCATTGTATACACGTTATATATTTTACAAACTTAAATGAAAAATACACATATAAGCAAGCATAGTAATCTTCCATCATAGAATAAAACTAAATAATTAATTGGAAAATCACAAGCTTTTCTCATATTTCTCTCATTTGTATTATGCACATCAAACAACTATTAATCAATAATTTGTAAATGAGATATGATGGATAGTTTTAGTTAGAAGAAAATTTGAAAAATAAAAAAAAAAATAGTTATAAGGGGTTGATTTTGTCTTAAACTCTAATATTAGATAAAAATTGAATAATCTAACTCAACATCTAATAACTTAAATTGATAAGCATTAATCTTATAACACGGATTTTTTCAAAGTTTACGTAGCTTCATAATTCCAATAGATAAAGTTGCACTCTATTCATAGTACAAAAGATTAACAATATTCAAATTAAATTGAAAGTAGGAAAGAAATTCAATAAAAATATTATACGAAAAGATCAAAAGACTTCAATCTATATATTCTAAAAACTAAAATCAACTCTTAAAATGACAATTCCATGAATCATGGAGTAATCTTCTCAACCATACATGCCTCCATTATTTAAATTTAATAAAATAAATTAGCTCTTTCACTTAAAAATCTAAAATATAAAATTATCCTAAGAATAGAAAACAAAAATTCTCCATGAAATATTGCAAAATGTACCTTATTTGAGTGTAATTTGTATACAGACTCATAAGGTTCTTCTAAGTGCTAAGGCATTGAATAAAATAAATACCAAATTCAATGGAAAATTGACTTTTATATATCTATATATCATAAAAATTGAAAAAAGAAAGAATTTCTTTTTAATAAACCTATATTTCCTCGATGGTATGAATAGTCCAACCCTTGAAACATAATACAACCCCGGGTGGTACAGAGATGATATCGAGGTGCCAAACCTTCCCATCGATGTGAGCTCTTAGAGAAGATTAGCCCATTATCCCTAAAGTAACTTTTATCTATCAAATGACATCCCTTCCAAGAACTTGCTCAATTATTTAGTGATATTAAGAAGGAAGGCTTAGCGGCAACTACTTATCTCACAATTTGACATTGTGTGCACTTGGAAGCACCTAGTCAAAGGATAGGCCATCGCAGAGCTATTGGCTAAAAGGTAGAACTAATGAAGATTTCTTGTTTGATTTATCCTTGGAATTGAATACCTCATTCAAGAATTGTTTTTTTTTTTTCTTATCTAATATGGAAGAATCAATAGAAAAGACAAATCCCTTATGACACACTAGATTTGGGGAAACTCCTATGGTACATATAATAAACAATTCAAGGATTTAGATAAAGTGCTATGCCAAAGTTGTATAGGTATCAGGAGCTAGATAGACTCCTTCTCCTTCTGCTTCCTCAAACTCTAATTCATATTTTTCATAGAGAAATCTTTGATCAACAATAGAATAAGATCCATTTTACATCATATCTAAGGGATTCCTAATTTCGTAATTATCTTATCTCACTATTATCAAAGAGTGACTCAAAATACCAAACTTGGAATGGCTAGAATGCACAATTGAAAAAGAAGAGAAGTTTTTCTAGCTTCCACTTATTATTCTTACCTAATTTTCATTAAGCTAGTCTTTACTTAAGTTAGCCAGCCAAAGATTCCCATGCCTTTCTTGGTCGAACTAAGCTAACCGGTAATTTCTGATAAGTCTTTCTTCATTTTTATTACACAAAGTTTATCCTCACCAACCAACTTTGTAGAGAAATATCACTTTTTTTAAGCCAAGAGGTTAATAGCGAAATACCAAATTAACTTATTGGTCTTATGGTATATCTCAATATCGAGAATGATAACAAGGATCCATATTTATATATAAACTTTAAGTTTTGGAGGTTATACGATCTAAGGCCCGAATGGCATAGTTGACTTGATTTTACCCTTTCTTACATAAATAATATCCCCTACCTCGGAGATGTCTACTGGTGTTCATGTGAGCTTTCCAACTCGTAAACAATAAGTCTTACTATCAAATAAGATCCCCTACCCCAAAGATGTCTACTAGTGTTTATGCGAGCTCTCCAACTTTCAAACAATAGGTCTTACTATAAACTATTTTGCCTTCCTTTTTATGCCCTAGTTGCCATACCTCAATTAGACTAAAGGAATAAGATATTAGAAAGATGGAATGGCATTCTTTAAGTAAAAAGATAAAAGATAGTATAGTACCACTCTTTCAATCAATAGCTTTGCTCTACCATTTAGTTCTTTAGAAAAAAGCAAAGGAATTTATAGTAAGAGGGAAAGGTGATGAAAGATGAACCTTCCGTTTAACTTTAGAGTCATTAAGGTAGAAAATTGTACCAAGAATTTTCTTTATCATCAATCGAATCCTTATTCATGACCTAGGGAAATTATCTCAATATTTCACTTCTATAATTACTTATTCATTTGAACACTAATCCTGAAGAAGGACAAATTTGAGGATTAGAAATGCACACCAAGCCAGTACCAATATTAATGCTATCAGTTGGTTAGTCTAATAACTTCTTTCTTTCTAGTTGTCCTAAGCTAAGGTTTAAGGAGGATAAGCATAGATACTCAAGAATTAGATCGAGCAGTAGCAAATGCTTGCCATAATTTGAGTTTTGAGGAAGGAAGTTAATTATTAGTGAAGCTAAATTCAATGAGAGTCATACCTTAAAAAGATTAAAACCTCAAGCCAGGGGATGGAGTTATACGATAAAAAGACCCACGTGATCTTAAGCAACTACATCAAGTTCAAGAAGAGGTAATGTGAGAAACGGGATTGGGGACACTTATGCCTGGAACAGAAGAGGGATGAGAAATTGGACCTCATTTACTATCCTAATATTTAGGAGATCCCTTACCTAAGCTCGTATGTGTTTTCATAGGTCCTACCATAACGGGTTTGTCAAGAAATATACATACCTATATTTTTCCACCATGTTGTACATTGCATGTCATTGCTCATCGACCTTTGCACATGAACTGGATCTCACTTAAAATAATAAGCCCATAGCTAGTCTAAAAGGATAATAAGCCATACTAGGATTGAGACATGGCCTAAACTCCTACGAGAGGCACTAGTAGGGACTTTCCCATGATAAGGGACTGTAGATATTTTAAAAGGATTCCTACGTTGGTGCAAACCGTGACTAGGAATAAATAAGGTCGATTGCTAAATGGGTCTAAACTTGCCAAAAGCCTAAAAAGGTGATGGGGAAAATGCGCAAAAGGACAAAACGTATGAAAAAGTAAGCAAAAAACCCACGAATAGCTGCAATGGATATGATGCACCAATTGAACTTTTAAGGACTCATGGCATAACTCAATATGAAGCACGAGATGGTCTGGTGAGATTACTCACCATCTAACCTTGCTTAAGAGTTAGGATAAGAGTAAAATGGATGTAAACAAAATAGTGTTTACAAGAGAAAAATGTTAAGTGTATTAATGTTCAATCTTATGATTACAACTATAAATACAAGAGGAATTTATGCCTAAAAAATTAGGACAATATACCTAAAAAGGAAAAGACAAAAAATTATTATCCTAAAGAAATAATGTATAAGAATACAAAAGGGTAAAAATGAATATTCAAGAAAAGTAATGATTATTGTAATATATTCTACATATGGTCTTGTACATATGGCAGCGACATATTGGTGAGGCCATTGAAGGATGCAAAAAAGGTATACAATCAAGTTGCTTGTCTGAGCAAAAGTAACTAAGGATCAGTTTGGTTTCTCTCTCTCAACTTCTCAGTAAGGGAGATGCCAAGTCATCGGGAAGCTCGGGCACAAGTAAGTAATCATGAAAGATTTAGTTGTTCTCTTAGTAATCTACAACTTAGCACACTTTAGAGAGATGGGCAGTCATTCATCTTGGCATACAAAGCGACTTGGCAAAGAAGTACTCAGCTTTAGCAGTAGTCAATTATAGTAGAAGAATCTGCCTTAACATGCCTTCTAATCTTCGAGTTCGATTGTAGGTCAAAGGCTTAGTAGCTTGATTCCTATCATATCCTCTAAGTTGATTTAGAATTAGGATCAAATCCGAATGGTCTTCGATCAACTCTCCGTCAGGGTGATACAAACTGAGGTAGGTAATGTTGAAGGTATCAGAAACCCTATAGCCCTTAAGCAGCTCTAATTTATAGGTATTGTCATTGATCTTCTAGAGGATTCTAAAAGGTCCTCCGTCCCTTGTGGATAACTTGTTTCTCCTTTTGCTTGGAAACCTCTCTTTGCTTAGGTGCAGCCATACAAAGTCTCCTGGTTGAAAATGTTTGGCCGTTTAGCCCTTGGTCTTCTTTCGCATATGTTTAGTAGCTTGGTCGATATGTCAAGTAATTTTATCGTAGATGTACTGAAGGGATTGTACTCTAGCTCTCGCATTAAGGTCCTCTTGCATGGGCACAGGTATAGGGGTGTGATTGAAGAGTAACTTGGAATTGAAACCATAGATAACCTCAAAGGGGGTCTATTTGGTGGTGTTGTATACTGTTTGGTTATAAGTGAATTCGACTACTAGTAAGTAAACATCCTAATTGGCCAAATTCTTACCTACTGTAGCTTGGAGCAATGATCCCAAAGTGTGATTAACTAACTCTGTTTGGCTATCAGTTTAAGGGTCATAGGAATTGCTAAATAGTAGTTTGGTCCCCATTCAGCGCCATAAAGTCCCCTAGAAATGGCTTAAGAATTTCGGGTCTCTTTTGGAGACTACACTTCTCGACACATTGTGTAATTGTACAATCTTTTATAAGAAAAGAGAAGCAATAGTCAAAACATCATTAGTCTTAGAACAGGGTACGAAGTGTACCATCTTACTGAACCTATCCACAACAACCATTACAGAATCTTTACCTCAAGCAGGTTATAGTAGTCCGAGAACAAAGTCCATGCTTAATTTGGTCCATGGCTTTATTGGAATAAGTAATGGTATTGCTTTCCCTTTTTCGGTTTGACACTTAACCTTTTTGCATACAACATAGCTTTCAATAACTCAATGCACATCCCGCCTCATTCTTGGCCAAAAGAATCGACCATTTACCAATTCATATGTTCTTTTCTCCCTAAAATGTCCAAACAATCCTCCACTATAGGCTTCCCTGATCAGTAGCTCCTGCAGTTAATAAGTCGGCATGCATAATTTTCCCCCTCTAAACAAGTAGCTATCTTCCACATAGTACTCTTCTACCGTTCTTCTATCGACACATTGCGTAATATAGGCCCCAAGGATCAATCCCAAGAATACTGTTCTTTGATACTCATAAACCTAAATAATCTGGTTTGAAGTTCATTTAGAAGTGCATGCCTTCTCAAAAGAGAATTTGCAACTACGTTGTTCTTTCCTTATTTGTATTTTATTACAAAATTGAATCCTTTAAGGAATTTAACCCATCTCACCTATTGCTTCGATAACTTGGTCTAACTTTGGAGGTACCTCAAGGACTCATAGTCAATATAGATGAAAAATTATCTCGATAGTAGATAATGCTGTCATATTTATAGTGCCCAGATCAACGCCAAGAGTTCTTTGTCATACATAAAGTAGTTTAGCCGAGGACCTTTAATCTTCTCACTGTAAAAGGCAATTGGTCGGCTTTCCTACATTAGGACAGTACCTAATACTGGGGTGGAGGTCAATCTTTCCTTTATCTCGGCAAAACTCCTCTCCTCCTTTTCTCCCTGTCGGAAGTTAATGTTCTTCTTTGTTAGCTTCCTAAGTGGTACAACAAGGGTGCTGAAATTCCTGATGAGTATTCTATATAATGAAGCTCGTGCATGGAAACTTCTTACATCAACACAAGTAGTAAGAGTCGATCATTTGACGATTGCTCAAATCTTCTTGTTGTCCACTTGTAAGTCTCCTCTACTTACTACATAGCCCAAGAATACCACTTCCTCCTAACATAAAGAACACTTCTTAAGGTTGTCGAGCAATCTCTCGGCATGGAAGATGTTCAATATGATACGGAGATGTTCACAATGACTCGGCATGTCAACATACTTTTTTATCGGATGTCTCAGCACATGGTTCAACGGTCTCATGAAAGTACTCAGGGCATTTAACAATCCAAACGACATGATCATCCATTCATATAGTCCATGTCGAGTTTTGAATGCTGTTTTCCACTCATCTCCTAGTCTTATGTGGATTTAATGGTAGCTAGATTTCATATCAATCTTGTTGAAAATCTAAGCTCCACTCAATTCATCCAACATATCTTCCAATCTCAGAATAAGATACCTATATTTGATCATAATCTTGTTCACGGTTGGCTTATCTACACACATTTGCCAGGTTCCATCTTTTTTGGCACTAGAAGTGCCGACATAGTACAAGGGATGAGACTTTCCCTAACATACCCTCTCTCTAGTAACTCATTGACTTGATGTTGGAGCTTAAAAGCCTATTCAGGGCTCATTCGATAAGTAAGCTTATTTGGCAACATAGCACCAAGTATTAAGTCAACACAGTGCTCTATACCTTAAATTGGGGGTAACCCTTCGAGTAACTGCTTTAAGAACAGGTTGGCATATTCATCCAATAACTCTTTTTATTTTTTGGGGTAGTTCATCTCCTTCCTCCATCTCTAATAGGCCCCTAACCAACATGAAGGTTGGCTCGTTAGTGTTGATGGTCCCTCGAAGCTTGACTCTATTCATCATAAAGTCTTCTTCAATTCGTGAGCAAGTTTTGTTTGCAATTTATTAACTTCTCTTAGCGGCATCAAGTTTAGTGTAACCTTCCAGCCATCCTTTTTGAACACATACATGTTCCTGTATTCGTCATAGATAACTCTTCTGTTAAACAACCATAGTCAACCAAGCAACATGTATAAGGTACATATGGGTAGCACATTGCAGAGAATCTTATCGAAGCAGTTTCCAAATGTGATCGGTACCTGTACTTATTGGGTGACATGTAGTGCTCCCTTATCACTCAACCAATGCAACTTGTACAGCTTTGGGTGTGCAATGGTCGGCAAGTTCAACTGTGTGACCATTTCAGCTAATGCTGCATTGGTGCAACTTCCACTATCTACAATGATGCTCGTACCTGGTTACTCACCTTATTGGTGGTATGAAATAAATTCTCCCTCTACTCCACTTCTCATGAGGGTTCTAAGTTCATGGTACGTCAAACAACCAAGACCAATTGATCCAAGCCCTCAACAAACACTTCCTCTTTAATAAGTTCTTTCTTGGCAGTGCTCTTTGCCTCTTCGGGTTCCTCATTAGTACTCTCAACCTCTAGCTTTGGAATGTCTCCCTTGATGACTATTGTCCTTTAGTTCAGGTATTGAGCAACCATATGTCTAAACCCTTGCCACTTGAAGCACTTGATTTAGCTCGTCTTCTTACCAGATTCTTACCTTTTCTCATAAGTTTGGGTTGCCACTTCACCATCATGTCATCCTTTCAACTCAACTCAACTCAAACATCTACCTTTCGGTTCAGCTTGATACTTAACTAAGCTTGATGACTTATCTGTCCAGGTCGGCTAGTGGAGACATTCTAGTCAACACTCGACCTCTCTTCTATCTCTCCACTCATTGAGCTATTTGAATGGCTTCATCCATTGTTGTGAATCGTTGGAGTTCTATAATGTCCTAAATATCACCTCTCAATCACGTGATGAACCTAGAGATTGTTCATACTAGGGGTTCCTCCACTTCACATCAGATCATGAGCATTTGGAATTCCTGGACATATTCAGCAACTGTTTGACCTCCTTATCTTAGCTCCTGAAGCTAAGTAAAGGTATCTTGTAGATAAGTATCCGGCATGAACTTGTTCCAAGTATTCTTTTCATTTCAAGCTAAGTATTAATCTCTCGCCTCCTCATGGCCTAAAAATTCTTCCACTACATGATGGCATATCTAAAGAACTCAATAGTAGCAATTCTCATTTTCTCGTAATCCTCATACTAATAATAGTTAAAAATATACTCTACTTTCTCTTCCTACTCTAAATATTCATCAATACTTCTAGATCCATTGAAGCTTGGAATCCTAAGCTTAACATGGTCAGATGCTTTAACGACTTGAGCTCACTCCTCTTCAAAATATTCTTCCTCATCCTCTTCATCCAGTTCTCTTAGGTCTATCCTTTGTCTTACTCGTCCACCTACTCCTGCATCTCGAACTTGTCGAGCTGGGTTCTGACCTCTAACAGGTTCAGTAGCTTATGAGGTGTTTTGCACAACTTCAGTCAGTCGACAAGCCAATGCATGAATAGCTTGGGTCAAATCTACCAAGAGGTTAGCCACCTCATTAAGTCTCTCATCAATGCTCCTAAGGGTTCTTTAAGATTGTCGACCATGGTAGACAACTACACTATTGTCATCTCCAACACCAACGTTTACACTCGAATCCATCGTTTCTCCAAACTAGAAACTAAACAGCCAGCAAACTCAGTAACTAAGATGAACATAGTAACTTACTTTATTTCGCACACGTAAAACAAAGTATAAATAGAACTTCAAAAATCAACTATAACTTAAATGAAACCTCAGCTCTGATACTCTGATAGTACAAACCGTGAGCAAAAACAGGCAAGGCTGGTCGCTGAGTGGGTCTAAGCTTACCAAAAGCCTAAAAAGGTAATGGGGAAAATGTGCAAAAGGACAAAACAACTGAAAAAGTAAGCAAAAAACCTATAAACAACTCCAATGGATATGATGCAATAATGGAACTTTTGAGGACTCACAGCACAACTTGATATGATGCACAAGATAATCTAGTGGGGTTATTTACTACCTAGTCTTGCTTAAGGGTTATGATAAGAGTGAAATGGATGTAAAAAAAGTAGTTTTTATGAGAGAAAAATGTCAAGTGTATTAATGTTCAATCTTATGATTACAAATACAAATACAAGGAGTATTTATACTTAAGAATTTAAGACAACATGCCCAAAAAGGAAAAGATAAAAAGGGTATTACCCTACAGAAGTAATATACAAGAATATAAAAGGGTAGAAATGAATATTTAAGAAAAGTAATAATTAGTGTGGCAAATTCTACATATGGTCATATACACGTAGCAGCGACACATTAGCAAGGCCATTAAAGGATGCGGACAAAAGTGTATGATTAAGTTGCTTGTCTAAGTAGGGGTAGCTAAGCATCAATTCGGTCTCTCTCTCTTGACTTCTCGACAAGGGAGATGTCGAGTCATCGACCGACTCAAGCGCGATTGAGTAATGGTGAAATGTTTGGCTATTCTCTTGGTAATCTACAACTCGGTACACTTCAGAAAGATGGCCAGTTATTCAAATCAACATACAGAGCTACTCAGTAAAGAAGTACTTTACTTCGGCGGCAGTTGGCTGGAGCAAAAGCATTTGTCTTGCCGAGCCTTCCAATCTTCGAGCTCGATTGTAGGTCAAAGGCCTAATTGCCTAATTCCTATCATATGTAGAGAGAGGAAAGGCTCAACAACCTTACTAACAATCAGCCATAATCTTCATTCCCTTTTAAAAACTACTTGGTTAGGGGTGAAATGCCAGTTAAACCTAGAGCTAGCTAGTTCTCCTCGAAATGCATTGAAGCATAGCAATTGATTGGACATTTAGGGGTAAAGCATGAGAAGGTGTCTGAAATGTCTCTTATGGGCTAATCCTTTCTAAAGTGTCGAAAAAATGCCTCGTTTGTTATGGATTAAATGAGACTTTTAAATCTAATATAGTGTTAAGTTAAAAATTTTGATCTCCTATTGGTTCACTAAGTTCTACCACTACAGGTGATATGCACCACACCAAAAGTAGACAAAGGCAGCAATATCGGGGTAGGTCTAATCTTACTAAAGGAAGGAAACTAAGATGGGTTTAGTGAAGGTTTTAATGAATCCATAAGCTACTTAGCTGCATATGATGCACCAACTAGATCCTACACAGCCTAATTATCACTTTGATATGATGCATAAAGAGATAACTATGGTTGCTTACCATTATTTTTGCTAAAAGGATTGATAAGAGCTAGTAAGAGAGAGCTTTCAAAAAGAAAAGACTCAAAGGATTTTTCATTAATGTGTAAAATCTATCTAAAACCCTACACATATGCCCTATTTATAAATAATGGAAAAGTTATAAATAAAATGACTAAAAGGATGGCCTAATGATGTTCTCATAAATACAAAATAAAACATAAGGGTAATTTAAGGAAATTACAAGAAATAGAAAGTCCTAATAATGTAAGAAAAAATAAGTAATGAAATGAGATATTCAGGTAAAGAGTTGATGAGCTGTTAGAGACCTAATTTGGGCTAACCTAAAAATCTATCTGACCTAGAGAGTAAACCAACCGAGCAAAGCAAACCAGCATAGTAGAGCAAACCAATAGAGTAGAGTAGACCTATAGAGTAAAGCAAACTTAGCCAAGCAGAGTAAACTTAGTAGAGCAAAATAGACCTGGCAAAGTAGAGCAAATTGGTAGAGTAGAATAGACCTGGTAGAAGAGAGAAGACCTAGAAGAGCATAGTAGACCTAGCTATCCTTATCAGCCTTAGCCATATAGAGTTCATAGGTAGGTCACCCACATTGGTAGAGCTTAAAAAAAGGTCTTCTATGCATGAGGAGCTTACAAAAATGTCTCCAATATAGCTCAAAACTTGGCAATTAGTTAGCTTAATCCCCTATATCATATCATTCCCTCTCCCTTAGAAGAGTTTTGACCTGGAACTAGGCAATTGGTGTCTCCAATCCCACCAGGATCAAATACCAACCTGTAGAAATAGAATATAGACAAAAAAAAGTACTCAAGCTCCTCTACCAGTGCTCCTTTTATTCGTCATGAGCTCTATTAATCAAATTTTCATCTGGGATCCTTCCTTCTACTCGTCATGGATCTTATCATCTACACCTTAGTAGTTCCAGCAACTATCGATTAAAGAAAGTAATACAATCTCGGGGTCATACAAAAGATCATGAGCTTGTAGATGTTGTGCAAGTAAGACATCAAATTTCTCTTCAATCTTAAGTGCTTTCACCTCTTCATGCTTAACTAACTCAAATCTCATGACCTCATATACTGTCATTACCATCCCCTCTACTTCTTCATAAGTTAATTCTTCTTCTTTCAATCTACACATCTTAAATTTTTCCAACACAAGAGTATTAAGAGTTAATATAACACATCCTTAATACATATATCCATCGTTACAACCTTAGTAAACTCCAACAAACAATCTATAACTACTCACAGGCACAATACTACTATAACTCATATCAAGACCACATAAGCTCATCAGAGGATCAAGACAAAAAAGCCTAATATGTAGAAGGCAAATATAGTAATACCTAGAGTCATCATCTGTAGCATTTATAGTGGGTAATGGAACAACATCTGGAGCATGGGGGTCTAATTGCAACTTAACTTATTCCTCTTCCTCTCTATTGTTCGTCTCTCTAGCAACCTTCACCTCATTAACTCCTCCTTCAATACCCTCTAATTAAGCATTCCGTTGTTGTCTCATTTCATCCTCAAACACTTCTAGTCATTTTTTGATCGTCCTCAACTAATCAAGTGTATTGGAAACTTTAGAAATACGATTTTGATAAGAAAATTCTACCCTTAAGGCCATTTAGATAGCCTCATTTGATGCCCCTATTCTATAAGGGTAAAAACTTTTAGCAATTTCTAGATTCAACCCTCTTACAAATCGAGATATAAAACAAGAAAGAGGCCCATACAATTCACACCGTCTCAAGAGTGTCTTCTACTCATGTGCATATTCTTCAACATTCATAAGTCCTTGCCTCAACATTGAAAATTGTTCATATAACTCGTCTTAAGAATGTGGTAGGACGAATTTTCTCCTCATTAAGCACTTCATTAATCTCTACTAATTTCTCCTCCATTCAAAATTCTTTCTCTCTTTACATTCTTCCACCAAACTCTAGCAAAGCCTTTGAGTTGTATGCCAACTATACCTTCCTTGTTAAGCTCAAAATATTAATAATTTTGCAAACTTCTTTCTACTTGAAATTCCCAATTCAAATATATATCTGAAAAAACCATATTTGTCAACTTTGAGTAACTCAGCTTCAATCTCAAGATATGTCACATCCTCATGGTCATAGTTAGATCCTCGTCCAGTATAAGCCATACTGATTCAATTCTTAATTCAATAAGTTTGCAAACTTTTGAAAAGAATAGCACGGTATTGACTACTCACAATCCAATCAATGGTTCGAAGGTTTGAATAGAGCTACACTTCAACCTATTTAGCTCGATAGGCTATTACTCGTCCAAAGAAGCTCGGTATCTTGACACAATGGGAGCTCGGATGCACACACTCCAATGCACATGACAGGAGCACTATGACACGTAGGTGGTACACACTGCACTTCGAGTGTCGGACAGCGCAACACATTACACAACTCAGCTATTAGAAAGTTCAACAATTGTCTAATTCCAACCACACTTTGCAGCAACTCGGATAACAATCGTGTAGCTCAGCACTTCTTGAAGAAAGGATAGTATGGCAAACCAACCACAAAAACAGGTTTCTTCAACTGATCTAGCTCGGTACTAGACGCACTTCACCAATGGCACACTTCTACAATCAGAACTTACTTCGCAGTCACCTACCTGGTAGCCTTCGCTGACCAATACTATGACTCACACAGTAGCAACTTCGAGTACTTTAATTTTAGCTCGGCAATTGAATACACGCACTTCAACTTAGCATGCTCACATTTCTAAAACAGCTCGGTACAGCTACTCCTCCGTACAGTAGCTTGCTTGTTTTCAGTTTCAGCTCGACACTTCGGATGCAGCAGCTTGGCTATTTGCACACTAGGAACTCGGATGGAGGCACCTCATGACAGCTTGGATGGAGCATGCTTACGGCAGCTCGGCAACTTACTATTCGATACATAACAACACAAGCAGCAATTAAACAGAGCAGTACAGTTTTATAGCTTGTCGCGCACACACTTAACACATATTGGACACAAATTAGCTCAGAAATTATTTACGACAACTCTGTAACAATAGCACAGTCTAATTTTCAATTTCAACTTGGTCCGTCGCAATAGTGCTCTCAACAACAAGCTCGGACACAACAGCCCCATGCTCACGCAATTTGTACAGAACAATTCAAGTCCCAAGACTGCAACTCGATTTCCCACTTTAGTAGTTCAGCTCGGACACTTCAATGTTTGTAGCTTGAATCTTCAATTTCAGTTTGTCACACTACAGCAATCCGCTCGGATAAGTAATTAGATAGCTCGGATCATTAATTCTTCACCAATTAGGCCGGCAAGTAGTTCACAGTTGCAATTCCACTCCACCTAGCTGTAATTTTTGAATTTTCACAAATACAGCAGCACTTGTTCAGAATTCAGGTGGCACAAAACACCTCTAACTAGCTCTTCTCCACACATGCACACACTCATACAACATAACACATTCACTTTTGTTTTTGTAGTTCATACATACGTTACAGCAGTTCGGCAATTTCGTTTGAGAGGTCAGCATGAGAATTAAATGCACTTTAGCAGAACTTCTCGACAACTATACAACAGTTCGAACTTTGCGACTGTCCAGTACACACAATCTCAGCTCGGCAACTCGATTACTATTGCAGTTCCAAATAACAGTAGCGCGCTCCACACTTTCTGCAATTTGCATACATAGGCACAGCCAACATAACCACTTACTGTTATAACTTGGTTCTTAAGCACACAATCCACTACTGCACTTTCGTGTACGACCCCACACTCAAAAAGGCTGTCGTACCACTTTGCACTCTGCACTTCGATCACCAAGCACTACACCAATCCTCAAGACAGTAGCGCAAACCTACTAACACCATCGTGACCACAGCTTGCTACTGGTGTAACCAACTGTTCCAACAGTCTTACACCAAATCGAAGCCACCACAATCACTAATTGAGCACCACCATACCAAGGAAAGACACCATACAACAACTTTATGCCTATAGTCACTACAATAATCACCCCACACACTACTACATGACCTATGCAATTAACTTTACAACTTCATACAATAGGGTGCAGCAACCACTTTACGCGTCATCCACATAATGCAATCATAAGCCACTTGTACACAACTAGATGTCCTAAACATGACTACACTTGCAATCACATCTAATAGGAATTAGGCTACTGGGACTTAACCTACAATCAAGCTTAAAGACTAGAAGGACTAGCTAAATGAATCCTCTTGCTCCAGTCGACTCATATCGAGGCTGAGTTTTTCCTTGCTGCCTATCAATTCTGTATGTCGAGTCGTATGACTACCTACTTTTTGAAAGTTGTATGCTAACTTGTTGAATGCCAATAAAGCAGCCAACCCTTGCACGTCTCCTCAACTAGATCTAAGCTAACCGACTTCTTGGCATCACTCCTGCTAAGAGGCCGAGAGAGCTACCTTAGACTAATCTCCAATCACTCTTGCTTAGGCAACTAATCTACTTATACTCTTCTATCTACATTCTTCAACGACATCACTAATGTATCTCTATCACGTGTATAAGACCACGTGAAGAATTTGCTAAATTAATTATTATTTTTCTTAAATATTTATTTTTACCCTTTTTTATTCTTGTACATTACTTCTTTAGGGTAATACCCTTTTTGTCTTTTTTTCTTTTAGGCAATTTACCATAAATTCTCCAGTATAAATACTCCTAGTACTTATAGTCGAAACAAGCTAATCATCAATACACCAAATATTCTTCCTTGGGTATGCTTTTGTTTACTCTCATTTCACTCTTATTTTAACCCTTAAACAAAGCTATTCCGTGAGTTATCGAAAGTTATACTAGTGCGTCACTTCCTTTTGAGTTGTTCATGGGTTTGCTTACTTTCATTTCATTTTCTGTTCTTCTAAGCATTTCCCTATCACTCTTTCAAACTTTTGGCAAGCTTAGACCTATTCCTACGATCGGCTTTATCTGTTCTTGGCTATGATTGCCATCATCTTAGGGTTTGCATACTTTCATTTCATTTTCTAGTTCTTTCGAGCATTTCCCCATCGCTCTTTCAAGCTTTCGACGAGCTTGGGCCTATCCTTGCGACCGGCCTTGTCTATTCTTAGCTACGGTTCACATTAGTATCACTATTACAACCAACACTGGTCACTACAACTCACTCCAAAAACACTAAAGATAGTGAAGCTATAATGCAACAATAGGAACTCTAACATACAATGCCCACTATAAAATTTGAGGACCCATTTTGATACCCTTGTGATTTCTTGAGGTTTATGCTCATAATTCCAAACCTTAACACTTGAATAGCAAATATAACCCAAACCAATGATTTTCCTCTTCTTTCTTTATATATATATCAAAATATGCAACTATTGGTAAAGAAATTTCAAACCGAATATTCAGTAAACCTACACTATAAGAATTTCAAAGATAAACCCATCAGTAAAGTGACCCAACATATTGTCATAAATCTAAATCATTGAACCCTAGTAAAGAAATCCTTTATGTCATAAGAAAAGCCATTAGATTAGCTCTTTCTCAAACATAAACCAAAACAAATATGACCCTATTTAAAACCTCAAGCTTTGATACTAAGATGATATGATTCATGCCAAGAATAAATAAGGGTGGTGATATTAGGGTAGGTCCAATCTTACTGAAGGAATGAAAATAAAATGGGTTTAGAGAGGGTTTTAGTGAATCCATAAGCTATTAGCCAAATACGATGCACCATCTAGATCTTATACGACCTAATCATTGCTTTGATATGACATGCAAAGAGATAACTAGAGTGGCTCATCACAGTCCTTTCTAAAGAGATTGATAAGAGTTAGTAAGAGAGAGTTTTATAAGAGAAAAAACTCAAAGGATTTTTTGTTAATATATAAAATCTGTCTAAAACCTTACACATATGCTTACTTATACATAGTAGCAAAGTTATAAATAAAATGATTAAAAGGATGCCTTAGTGGTGTTCTTATAAATAAAAAATAAAACATGAGGGTAATTTAGGAAAAATATAGGAAGTAGGAAGTCCAAATAACATAAACAAAAATAAGTAATCAAGTGAGATATCTTGGTAAAGAGTTGATGAGCTATTGAAGACCTTAAAGACCTAATCTAAGCGGACTTGAAATTCTAGCCGACTTGAAGAGCATACCTGCCTAGTAGAGTATACCTGTAGAGCAGAGTAAACCTGCAAAGTAGAGTAAACCTGACAAAGCATAACAGACCTTGCAAAGAAGAACAAACACCTAGTTGTCCTTGTTAGCTTTAGTTATAAAGAGTTCATAGGCAGGTCTCCAACATTAGCAAAGCTCAAAAATAGGTCTTCAATACATGAGGAGCTCACAAATAAGTTTCCAATATAGCTTGAAACTTAGCAATTGGTTAGCCTGGTCCCATATATCATATTAGCAAAGGCCCAATCATAGTAAAAAAAAGAGTTTGATCCTGGCTTAGAAGGAAGGCTAGCTATATGCTTAACGCATGTAAGTTGTATGAAAGAGCCCAAGACAGTTCTTGGTAGCTCTTAGCTAATCGAAGGAACTCTTCTTCTCTTTTTCTTTTCTGTATGATGGGGTTGGTTACTACTAAAATCCCGATATTCAAGGTTAAAGAATCAATGGTGTTAGTTCCTGGCTTAAACAAAATGCTTCAGTTTTGAATTCTCATATGAGGTTAGGCTCAATGTACGCTATAGCTTTAGAAAGTTTGAGTTTGACCTTAGGATAGAGAGAAAGGTAAAAGAAAGAGGAGAGTGATGTTTTGTTTCAAGTTCAAAACGAGATTAATTAAGGACTTATTCTTATGAACTAATGAAATATTTATAGTTTACTCCAAGCACTACTCATGGAATTATTGAATTCATTTCCTCTACCTTACTTCACAGATCGACATATGGCTTTCCCTTGTAAGTTTGGCTTTGATATTTTAATCCCCTCAAGATGGGCCTCTTTTGCGACCACAATAGACTGGTAGTTAAAGTAGATAAAAAGCCTATCTCTTAAGACATTCTATAAAGATAATTCGAAGTTAGAAATATTTATTATGGTTTGAAAAACCTCTCGTAACTCTTCTCTTCGATTATAAATGATGGAATTATCCATCATAACCTATTCATAGATCCGTACTCACCTATATACAGTTAGATACAAAATAATCTATTTTTTAAATAGGAATTAAAGTAGTAAATCTTTTAACCCCTTATCGCTATGGCAGTGTGAGGTTATGAGTCATCTAAACTACAGATTTGTCGGTTGGTTGTATTTATTGAAAATATTTAGTACTTTTTTGTTTAAGAAAAAAGGCCCTTGGCTTCTGACCTAGAAATGAATAGGAAGTAGGATAAGGGTTTTTCATTAAGGAGGACTTACAATATCTCTTTAGATTTAGAAAAAGCAAAAGACCTACTAACATAATTGGAACGGAGACTAACCGCTGAGCCTACTCTAGCTTCGTAAGGTGGGCCCCTATGCAAGCTTACATAATCTTAAACTTAGATTCTACAAGTAGCTCGATACAAAAGAAAGAGAGAAAGTTAAGAGTAAACTGGGACTCATACCTATAACTATTCTTCCAAAAATAAGGAAGGAGAAGGATCTTCTTTAGTGAATCTCTCTTGTTCCTTTTTTGCATCAGCGCCTAACCTTGAGATGTGCAGATCATCTAAGTAACACATTAGCATGACATACTTCTCTTACTCGAATCGGGATCTAAACCAAACCCTTCCTTAAGAGGATAGATGGGGTGATTCACAACTATTAGTTGATCTATTTCTAATGTATGTAGATGTCTTACCTATTGATCTAACTTGTCATTTAGGACAACTGACAAATGAACTGGTTTAATAATTAATATTCCTATTTTTATCAATTCGGTAAGAGTTAAATCTTTTTCAATCATCATGGAGCTTCAACAACAGTTAGGTCTAGAGGGAAATTATGAGCATTACATTCATGCATAACTTCCATATAAAGGTTAGCATGGTTAATAATATTCTTCAAACTCACAAAGAAAAAGGGCAATGAGTAAGATAAAAAAAAAAAAGAACAGACTTTGACAAAAAGAGAAGCAACTTGGACAAAATGAAATGAAGTGACATAGAGAAATCCTTTTTTTGGATAACCTAAGTTTATGATTGTTCCAAAAGAAATGAAACAAAAGATACAGTAAAGCTAGGACAGTTATCATATGAGGTCTACCTAATGCTATATGCAAAGGCGAAACAAGTAGCTAGAAAATTAAAATTAGAATTGACGCAATTTGTAGGAAATTTAAATTACTCTTAAATGATAAGATGAAGAGGTCATTTTTATATGAAATACTTATGCAAGAAGATTAAGGGTTGATTACTTGAGTATTTAATTTTTCTTTGAGTCTTGTCTAGGCAAATTTTTTTTTTTTTTTAAAAAAAGGTATAGGCATATTAAAGAAGTAATTGATTAAGTAGTTAACATCCAACTAAAGGGTTCTCTGGTAATTTATTCAGCTCTAGAATGGTGAAAGGAAAGGTGAAGGTAAGGCTTTTTTGTTTTAGGATTGGATTGATTGGTATGGTTTAAAAAGCAATCTATTAAAAGACAAGCCTTTTAAGGGCAGCAACTTTTGTAGAATATTTCATGTATCGTGAACGTTACACGTTAATCATTTATGATGATCTCTCCAAACAATGACAAACTTATTGTCAAATGCCTCTTCTATTATATAGTCATGATTCTATTTGGGTCCACTGACTTTTTATTGATTTCCGGTGTAGGTAAATTCTATCATCTTTTTAGTTAAGCCTTAATCCTTAAGAAGTTAAAGTTATCTAACAGTAAAATAGTTAACCCTTTTTTTATTATTTTATTTATGTCTTCTAAAATGGCAAAAAAGGCAAGGAAGTTAAGCCATTAGGTTATAGGGCTAGGTAGGTAAGAGCTATTGAGCCTCAAGTTCCCTTGCTCCTAATACTACAACAAAGCTTGCTTATGGCTCTCGCTACTATGGCTCTATTAATCCATCTTATTCATAATTTACTCTTTATTCTTTGTTTTTGACCTCGCTAAAATGTAAAGATTGTAGAAAAGATGTATTGCCAATCCATAAAGGTTGGCCTTGAAGCAAGCATTAGTTGTTCAGACTTTATTTGAATGCAAAGTGTTGAAATATCAGGATATTCCCTCTTCTTCTTTTTTTTTTAATTCTAGGTATTGACATGTGAAGGGGTAAAAAAGATTAGAGATAGAATCAAAAGATCCATGACTAATCCTTTCCCCTTCTTTTCTTTTCTTTTCTTTTCTTTTTTTATAAAAATAGGAAATTAAATGAAGTACTCCTAATACAAAGTACAGAAATGTGTCTATAACTTTCCTCCTAGGCCCTACTCCAGAACTCAGAGTCCTAGATGGTGAAGTAAAATTAAGGATCTCGCCCCCTTAAAATCTGGCATGAAAGTTTCCTTTCATTTGGCTTAAGTAGTTACGTCGAGTGAAAAAGGAGTTTTGGCTTTCAAATTCTTGAAAAACCCTAAATAGGAAATTCATTTTCCATACCCCCATACTGTTAAAAAACAAAAATCATTTTTTTATGCTTTTTTTTTTCCTACATCTCTTTTGATTGAAGATCATTCTCTTAGCAAATGAAGTGGGTCAATAAAAGATTGTGGAGATGACTACTATCTATTTAAATATTCGAGTGAGACTTTAAGAGTCTTTTAAGAAAAAAAGAATATGCCTTCTAGTTTTTATTCCAACGAATTCAATGGCATCGCTTACTCATTTAAATGCAGCTCAGCCCTATGCTTAACACATGCCTTTTGGGATTTGACTCCGCATCTGTCGAAGAAAGAAATATTAAGTTATTGTCAAGAAATAAGTAAGAGAGTTCACTATTCGGAGTTGCTTGAATGAGTGAATTCCGCAGATTGATTTCACTTCCTGAATTTTGTAGTAAGACCAATACTCCATAGCATGTTGCCTCTAAAACAGTTGGCAAGACTAAATAAGGCGATTCCCTTAATAACACAGTTCTATTATATCGTTGTGCTTGCTAACTCTTTCAGGTGTTATCTATGAAGACAAAAAGCTATAGGAAGAAGATGTTTTAAGAGATTTACACTTCATGACTAAATCTACTTAAGTTAATATTTGTGGCAAGTGGTAACTACAATGTTGAGAGAGAAAGAAAGAGAGATGAAGAAAGGTAAGATATACACTTAAACCTTCATAAATTTATACACGATAAATTAATAACCATTATGAATATAATATTTTTTTCTAGTACCAACTTAGGCTACTTTATAAAATCAGTAATTTCGATAGATTCATAAGATAATAATTTTTGGGAAGATCATTTTATAAATCTATAGTTCGGTCAATATCATAAATTAATAATTCTCTAAAATTATAAAAAAAAAATATTATTAGTCATAAGCCTTTTTTGCGGTAAGGTTGTTGTAGCTACTTGACTACATGCAATGGGTATATTAATCTACTTAAGAAACATCTTGAGTTAATGGTACGTAAAGGGATGTTGTTAAGAAGAAGCGTGGGAGGAAGAACGAATAAACTCCGTATCTCAAGTGTGTGCGTGTGACAGTCGATCAAACTTAGTGTTCTTAATTATTCTTGACTTGTTCTTCATTAACTTTCTATTTGATCTTTTGATGAGTGATTTCAACAAAACTTTAGTATTTGTCTCAAGATTGTCAATATTTTCATGTTTATAGAATTTGTAAGTTGATATTATCTGTCCGATGACTTGAAGAGGGATGGTTGAGATTGAACGTTATAATTGAAGCTTATATTTTCCTTTAGCCGTCATGGGCTTAAATATGGGCTTAGGGCTTATGATAATTAAAAAAAGTCTCCTTTTTTTTTTAAAAAAAAAAAAAGCTTGAAGCATACTTAAGTCTCTTTAAGGTTCAAAAAAGCTAAACGAAGCCTAAATGAGCTCAGAATACTTTTCATGTGTGAGATAATCGAGAGCAAAATATCTAGTTTAGTGATCCTTGATTTGACCTATTAAGTCAAATTTTTCTAAAACATCCTTAATTGAGCCGATTTCCTATACTTTGTATCAATCTATGGTGTTAAATTAGATTAAAAGTCTAATTACCGAAATAACTTTCTATGCCTTTGAATGTTGTTTATGTAATAGTTTCCTTCATAATTATACGTTGAATGTATTTGGTTTTAGTACAATGAACTTATAGATGAAAATAACCTGTATTAAACTTTATTTGAGTAGTTAATATAATGAATATTGTTTAAGTATTAAAAACAATGAATACCATTTTATGTACTTATTTTTTATAAATATATATATGTATAATCAATTTTATTTTTAAGTTAATTCATGATGTATACTAGTGGTTTACAATAGTTTTTTTATGTAATTAAATTTATATTCACTGAATTAAAAAATTAAAAAGTACTCTTTGAATTAATAAATTTGTCACTTATAGATTAATTAATACATCTCTAAATTAATAAAATTTTATGATTCAATACTATTAATTTATAGAGCTTTTACTATGTCATGAATTTTAAAAAATAAATAATAAATTACTAAATTTAGTGTAAATAAATGTAATCATTATAATTAATAATAATAATAGTCATAAGTATAGAAGATGTTATATATAGAAGTGGTGGTTTTAAGTGTAAATTGTAAATGACATTTATAGGCCCAATGAAATAATATAAAAAGTGTGTATTGCAAATAATAAATGATAAATCATATAAAATATTATTATATTAAAAGGATAATTTAGGCAATAAGAAAAAGAAACCAATCTCTTTTCCTATGCTTAAATAATATATATATATATAGAGAGAGAGTAGATATAGATGTAGATATCCAATTAGAGATAAATGAATGGACCACCGAATAACAATTTATATGAAATAGTTATTAGGTATTTAAAATACAACTCAATGATTTCTTCTTTTTATAAGGGAGGAAAACATATAATAACTGTTCCCTAAATGAGTATGCAGTAAGACTGGTATTTTTGGCCTCTCTTTCATACCAAAGAAAACGGATCTGGGTTGATACTTGATGAGAATAAATCTTCTTTTGGCCATCTATATTCATTCCTGAACCTACGCTTGTTTCTTCAATGGACGGGGGGCTACAGGCTTGGGCTCTAAGCTGCATAGCGTTGAATTTGCAATTCTTGGTCGAACAGGTTTGCATTGCTGGGCTTTCTTGGACGTGTCGAGCGTTGCCTTAGAAATTAGAATGGTGGCCGTGGACATTCTCAATTCACTCGCCTTGCAAAATGACGCTACTTGGCGAATGGCAATAAATCTGTTGGATCTTCAGTGTGTAGGACCAACCAAGTGAAATTCATTTCCTTTCGGCTGGCCTAATGGTGGGGTGGCGATGGTCACCGGGCCAAACGAACTTGGACGTGGCTCTTAACGTTGGTTCATGGACCGATAATGGATTGAACCTGGCCCGGTCCTTAAGGCCACAGGCCCGAAAAGGTTCAGCTGAACCGTGAGTTTTTTTTTTATTTATTCATTTTTGCTTTTTCCTCATTTCTCTTGATTAATATAAATAAGTTGTGGCCTATTCATTTTTTTTTCTAAGTAAATCTAAAATTTTATGTCGTTATTCATGATTTGAAAATTTTATTTTCTTGTTTAATTTTTTTCAATCTCGAAATGATTCATTTGAACCGTATGAAGGAGAATGCGTAATGTTATATTATATATATAAATATATTATATAATATATACATAAACATTATATATTATTTAAATATTTTTTAATTTTCAGAATTTATCCAACCTTAAACTATCAAGTCAAACTATTGGTTTAAATAACGGTTTGGTGGCTCACCAACCTGATGAATTACCATAGTTGAATTGTTTAAGTGTTTAAAACCCGATAGTCCAACAATCGGTTTAATGCCCTAACGAACCGGTTTGAAATTCCTTGCGCAGGTCTAATGGCGGGCAATTGCTGCCTCTTGTCTTGTGTGGGAGGCTTTTGGATTCATTGCTTGGATAGTGGCAATTATGGGCTTGCGTTTCTCAAATATTTAACCAGAGCGTGGCTTTAAATTTCTTAAGCTCAAAACAATTGCTAAAATGTGTGACCCTCACCTTCTTTTACTTTACGGACTACTCTTTTTTTCTTTTTCTTTTTTCTTTCTTTTTTTTTTTTGCAACTACAGTAACGGTATGAGTTGTGAAGAAGAGAGAATTGAATTTTATTAATTTTATTAAAAAATCGACATTTATATCGCTTAAATATAAAAGTCTTAACAATCATCTTTACTTCTTCAATTATGAGGTTTTGGTCTCCTTTTCATAAAATTTTTACACTTGAATTGATTTCTATACCCATATTTGAATACTAAAAAAATTATATACATAAATGTAATATTATATCGAGCTAAAAATATGTAATTTCCTCGCTTTCCAATTGTAACCAATTCTGGCACAATACCCGTGTAAAATCTCTACGACCTGTGTCTTCCGCTTAGTTAAAATTTATGATGTTTGTTTCATGGTGGGCGGCTTGATGGGCCAAGTAACGTTCTTAAGTAATATGAATTAGATGACTATTTAAGACTCTTTACTCATGCTTTCTTTTGTAAGTTTTGACCGATCTTAGGTGAAAAATTAAGTAGTTACATGTCAAGTGTAACGTAAAACTATTTTTCCCCCCCTATTTTAATCGTTAATTATATATATTTTTTATTTGGGGTTATTAATATTACAAGATTTTTTAATTTGAATTATTTCATTAACTACATCGAATAATCCTTTACATTATAAAACATGTCAAATCTTAATTGATTCATTCTGATTAACATATATAATCAAATTAAATAACCAAAAACATAAAATGGGGAAGAAACAAGAATATTTAGAAAAAACATACAAAACCAATGCTTTTCCAAGAGTTTGAACTTCAATTCCTGTCATTTCTTCTTCTATACTATTTTGTTGCTTGCTATTTTTTTATTGCATCTTTAGAGTGTCTCTTTCTTTGTTCCTTTTTGGTGAAAATGCTTTAAAAATGATTCTTTCCCTTTATACGATGGAACGATTTTGGAGAGAAATTAATACCGAAGCGGGAATTAAACGGAATCCTCCAAGCTGTTATTATTGTGGTGGTAGCTTTAGAGTTTTGATATTTTCCACCATCAAAGAGCTCTTCAGTTGACAAAGAAGCTATCTCCAAGCCTCTAGAGAGATCACTAAGCAAAATCCTCATCTCATTGTTCAAATGAATTGAAAAAGAAGAGTTTGGAGACTCATTGAGCTCTATATGAAACCAAGACATCCTTAAACGATTAGTTGTTGCATTGAATTTTTTGTGCTTATCGTTTTAGATTTTGTATGGTATACTATTTATATATTTTTAATCCAAATGAATATATATATATATATATTTAGATATATTGCCAACTATTACACCTTAAGAGATGGGGGATTCAAATATTAATGTATAGCAATGAATGAGAGATTAGTGATAATGCTATAAAGTTATAATGATCTTGATAAATATATTTAATAATATATATAATTGTTAAGAGTAAATCACGAGATAAAACATTCCAAATATGATGGAATATGGAATACTTAGTTAATGGAAGGACACAAATAAAAAAATATTATAAAATGTTGAGGAATCAAATTAGAAGAAAAAAATGTTAAAGAGTTAAACAAAGCACCAATCAAGCATTGATAACCAATTTCCACTTTGCCTATAATGAATGACAAATGATCATTACTTTACATCCCTCATTTTTCTATTAATCCTGTTTTCTTTTAGGTTTTGGATTAAGTTAAAGATAAGTTCTAAGCTTAGAGCTCACAAATTACGGCCATAACTTTGATCCAAGGGAATACAAGCTTGATTATGGATTTGAGGTGATCCTACCAGTGGAAGACCATAAAAGATGTTTTGTCGAGGATGATTGTGGTGGGGCAAGATGGACTTGCGGAAATAATTTATCTCAAGTGATTTCGTAGAGAATCTGCATGATTGTTATATTTATTTATCTTGATGAAAATTTTATTATCGAGCTTTTGCCCTAAGATGGTCTTGAAGTTTAAAGACTACTTATAGCTTCCCGTTGACTGACTTACTCGTTCAGTGAGTATCGTAAGAGAACTGTATGGCAAGTTGCCACGTTGGTTAAATGGCAAGGCATATATAATTTTAGTAAAAAAAACTGAAACTAATCATGGGAGATATGGGGAAAGAAATAGGAGACGAGAAAACTTGTTAAGGCGAAGTTTCTAGCTTCTAGCTAGCTACCGGTTTGTTCACGAGTGGAAAAACCCACAAAACGTGACCGCAACCGCAATTCAGTAAATTTAATTGAAAATTAACAGCCAGATGGCTTGTAGGATTATGTTCTTATTTCTTCCTTAAGGATTTTTTTTTTTCTTTTTATGATAACGGGAGAGAGAATTCGAATCAATCCATTCCACTGAAAAAAAAAAAAAAAACTTGCAAATATCTGGATCAATTTTGCTGGGAACATATACTTATTTTAGAGCGGAAAAGGATTGGTTTGTATTAATATAACACATATTTGGCTTAGCAAAGGGTAAATAATAACAGTTAATAACAGTATTCATATACATAGTAGATAGTTTTTAAAAAATATTACTTCGATGCCAATAATTATAAAATTAAGTTTAAATGTTTTATTCTCATTCTTAATAAAATTTTATTGTCATAGAAACTTTCATCATTATCTTTTCAAAATTCAAATTATTGTTTTTGAGTTTTGGCTGATAGAGATTTGAAGTGAAATATGATTCTACAAATTAAGGTTGGCTACGAAGATAGAGAGGTTGTGTCTGGAGAAGCACGGCTTAAACCATTACAAAATTGAGGGGTTTGAATTCAAAATGCTCTATCAACACAAATTATGAAGAAATTAATTACAAATCTATTAGATGCATTGAATTTTTTCTCCTTTTAGAGAATAGTTTTTTTTTTCTTTTTACTATATTACGATTTGAATTCTACTCTATCCCAATAGAAGAATAACAGTGATACCATTAAGTTGCCAGGGAATAGATTTTTTTTTTTCCAAACTTTAGGGAATAGATAATTTTAAATGTCAAACCAAAGCTCCCTATTCCCTCTTGAATAATACATATATATAGATAAATTATGAAAAGAAATAATAAACCATATTCAATTAAGAACTTTTTCTCATCTTTTTTTTTATTTTTAATATTGTTTTGGTATTATTTTTAAATCATTTATTTGCTAAAATAAAATATAAAAGTCCAATGACACACCCGCAATGTATATGTATAAAATAAATAATTTAGCTTAACGAAGATAAATGTAACTATTTAAATCAATATACGAATTTACTAAAAATAATATAAATAGAGAACACAATAAATTATGCTTTAATAAATTTTATTTAAGTTCTTAATATATACTTAAATATATCATTTAAGTGGTATGGAAATAAATATGGAGTATTGCCTTAATTACATAGAAGATATAGAAATAGATGTAGATATAGAACGGACATATATAAATAGATATAGAAGATAATTATCATAGAAAGTAAATAATGAGAAGGAAATATAAAAATTAAATATTTACAGGCTTAGAGTCAAATAAAACTTATTAGCTTAATATAATAGAGTAGAATATATATATTTTTTACAAAATTAAACACTTAATGTATCTAAGTGAGGCATATTTAACTTTTAATTTATTTAGGTCTATAGAAAACCAAATAAAATTTTATTTTTCCAATAAATAAGATATATTTCTTAAAATTTCTCGTTTAAAATTATATGAACCTTACTTCTTAACTTTTACTTTTCAAACACCATTTTCATTAAATTATAAAATAAATAAAAAAAGATATAATATTTAAACATAAGATATAAAATCGAAATAGATAAGTATAAATCATATATTTCTTTACATATTAAATTTTAAATAGATACTACATCCAGGAAAAAAGAATCCATATTTTTGCATTGGTATTAAGTAAGTAAATCTCATATAAAATGTGAAAACCTACTACCAACATCGTGAAACTTTTAACAAATGTGTCAAAGCCATCTTAATAACAACCTTTTATTTTTTGAAAAAAAAACATCTCCTCTCTTTTTTTTTTTTTTAGGGGGGGAAAAGACGAGAAAACCAAAAGCAATACGGAAACCGAAATTAGAGCACAGTACAATCAGATCCATTCGCAGTAAAGGGCCAAAGAAGCTAAAAATAAAAAATCACACAAAATATTATCAGGGAGAGCCACGAAGGGACGAAGGAACGTGAAGCTGTGTGATAGATAGATTAGACAAAGCTCTCTCTCTCTCTCTCTCTCTCTCTCGCCTTCTCTCTCTTTGTCCGATCACTTCACACACACAGAGACGCTCTGTCCTTTCTCTCTCCTCGTTGCGTGTTTCGTCTTCGTATCATTAATTACACATTTCACATTCACTTGTACGGTTATTTGTATATATAATTGTATTGTTGCAGAGGTTCCTCTGATTGATTGATTAATAGATAGTTGGATAGAGAAAGGGAGGAGAGGGAATTTCAATCGGGCGGTGGAGATGGGAGGTTGTTGTCCGCCGATGGATCTGCTCCGCTCGGAACCGATGCAATTGGTGCAAATCATCATTCCTATGGAGTCCGCGCACCTCACTGTCTCTTATCTCGGCGACCTCGGCCTCCTTCAATTCAAGGACGTAAGTGTTTCTTTATTTTTACATGATTCTTTGAGTTTATGATATTTTGATTCTCTCTCTGTGTTCTATCGTTTTTTTGGTAGCGAGAGAGGGAGGGTTTTGGTTGTTATTTAACCGATTGAGCGATTGTTTGTGAGATTTTTGGGTTAAATTTGGATTGAGAGGCTAGGTTTTGTGTCGGATTAGGGTTTTGGAGTTGTTGTTTCTTGTTGGGGTTGATGTTTGATTGTTTGGTGTCAGTTTGATGCGAGAGACAGTGGTGATCTTTGTTTTGGTTAATTGAGATAATTAGGTTTAGAGCTGTTGAGTTGATTGTTAGTTCACGACTTTTTGTTGGCTTTCCTTTGTGTAATGTGTGATGCGTGTGATTATTGTGGCCTGGAATTTCATCGGTTATGAATGGTTGATGGAAGTTGCATTGTGATTTACTGTGTGTTAGTCCACACGTGGAATCCAAAAGACAAGGTGAATGGAGGAAAACTAATGTAGATTAAAGACTTTACTGTGTGATATGAGTAGGATGCAATTGCAAGCTTAATCTTGAAGGGAAGTAAGACACTATGTGTCACAGCTCGTGTCCAATTGAATGTACTATTAAATTATTGCATTCGTTTTGTTATATGCCAATGAATCCTAAATTGCACGAGTTATAACTGTATCTTTCATTTTGTTTTCAGTTCATTGCTTCTTTACCTATCATTTTCTATCTTAATTTTTCATGGTGGAAATGTGTAAGCTTTTGTTGAAGCATTTGCTGTCATTTTCTTTCATTGTCTGTCCATAAATTTAGGACACATTTTGCTTACCCCCCCCCCCCAAAAAAAAAAAAAACCAGGAGGCATTTTTATCATTGTGGTTTCTTCCCCTAATAAGAAGTTTTTTTTTTTTTTTTTTTTACCCTTTCTCAGCTCAATGCAGATAAAAGTCCATTTCAGAGAACTTATGCTGCTCAGGTATGCTTGGTCTTATGATTTTTGTTCTTGCTAAACAGCTATATTATAAGAAAGCATTTTCTTCTTCCTTACTTTGTTTACCCAAATGATTGAACTTTTCATGATACATGGGGCCTAACCACTGGAAAGTATCACATAAAAGATTGGCCTCATTGATTGGTTCCCATAGTATATATTGTTTATTGCACCTTATGTATTTCTCAATACAACTTTTGAGTAGTGATATTTTCATGGAAAAGTATCTGTTTAATTATTGTCGACAAGTAGACTTGCTTGTTGATTTGTTTCTTCCTGTGAAGATTAAAAAATGTGGAGAGATGGCACGCAAGTTGCGGTTTTTCAAAGAGCAGATGCTGAAGGCAGGTTTCACACCTTCAGCAAAATCACTTTCACGAGCTGATTTAGATGTGGACGATCTTGAGGTAATTATGGTCACTTTGTTAAATATGCTTCACTTGCAATGTGTTATTACTACTTGTGCTTGTTTCACAGACAAAGCTTGGAGATCTTGAGGCTGAGCTGGTTGAAATAAACACCAATGGTGAAAAGTTGCAGCGTTCTTATAGTGAGTGCATGGAATATAAGGTTGTTCTGCAAAAGGTACTCTGTCCTTCTTCATTATAGTGAGAACTCTTTAGTTTTTGATAAAACTAGTGCTCTGTATCAAAGATTTATTAGACTTTTGTTCTTCTGTGAGTTTACATGCTTTAGCTATTGGATTAATGATTGAGAGCCATGAGGTGTGGGATATTCAATTAGATTTCCTCGTCTGATAAAAGGTAATTCAAATAGTGATGCATATGAGACATTTAATGAAAATTTATTTGGTGAAGTTGTTCAAGCTCTCTTTTCTTAATGGAACTCTTTGATCGCCACATTTATTATATGAAGCTATGATTGTTCCTAAGAGAAAATTGTTCCATAGAGCTGCTCTTTTCTAGATTTGTGTTGCTATTCTTTGTTTGTTGTGACCCTTTTTCTTTGAATTATACTATAGGGCCATTCTATGTACTAACTTGTATTGATAACTAACCATAGAAGATCTGGTTATTCACCTTGTGATGTTAGCATCAAGTATTTTAGACCGCGAACTGGTTGAAAGATGGGTCTGGTTTACCATTGAGTGTTTCACAAGTCAGCTATGTTTAGTTTTAGATCTGGGAGTTCAAATGGGTTTGGGGATTTTCAACTAGATGAAAAATGAGTGAAACCATCAATAGCCAAGTGAAGAATATCTTTAGGAAGTACGAAATGAAAACCAATAGTATATAGTTTGATATGTAGGAAGGAGCATATGTTATACCCATAATTCCTTTCATTCCATGGAATTGATAAGAACTAATGCCTAATTTGATGCAATTGTACACCCGCACTATAAAGAGACTGATCAGGATCCTTGGGGAAAACTTTAGTTATACAGATGGATTTAGAGACATCAAATTCTGTTTTAGGTCATTGGAGCATCTATAACCAGTTAATCTCATAAAATTTACATAATTGGATCTATACATCACAAGGATTATTTGGCACACAGGTCTTCTGGTGGTTCATGAACTGGAATGTAGATGGTCAACTATGGTCATGCCATGCTATTAACCAGAAAAAGAGAAGCTACATTAAGTGAATTCAAGAAATAAAGGAGGCCTATGAATTTGTTCATATAGTGAGACTGTCACAGGATCTTAAATTATATGGAGTAGTTGGTTGGTTTAGAGTAGTTTTCCTCCCGTGTTTCCCTATGATTAATGATTTTTGGGCTTGTTATAAAGAGAACCCAACGATCTCCTTGTAACTGTCAAGTTTTGAAAATTTCTTTTTAGTAAGAAAAAATAGGTCCCCCTTTTCATTCATTTCCTTGTATTAAATACAAGTGCTAGGCAGTTACAAGAACAATAACCTCTGGCCTATAATTTCTCCCCCTTTTTAAGTCCACTAAAACTGACTACTATTGCATGCATATAAAACAAACTACCAGTACTGCACGATAACACTAGAACGTGACACATGGACAAATGCACATAACCTATAATTGGCTAAGTCTACATACTAAATTAAACAATAGCAACAGGAACATTAACAAGAATTACTAAACACAGCTAGCAACTTTGATGACTATGCAACACGTGGATGATGGCTTATAACAGAGACTCTGCTGTAAGTTTTATCCATGTTAATTTGAAAGTCAACTTATACTAACTGGATCAGGTTAAAAGTTTATTGCAGTTGATAATATGAGTTAGATGACTTTGATTCCCCCCTTTTTTCTGAATTCCAAATAGATGATCTGGTCTTTTGATATGCATAATTGCATGACTGATGTTAAAATTAACATAATTTAACTGTGATTTTTTTCTACCTTCAGGTTGCTAATTTTTTTCACTCAGCTCAAAGCAGTGCTACTGCACAGCAGAGAGAAATTGAATCACAGAACACTGCTGAAGAATCCCTTGAGACACCTTTTTTAAGAGATCAAGTATGATCTTCAATTGCTTAGTAGCACTTGAAAAATTTTCTATCTACTCATGCATGCTGAGCTCCTTTTTTTCTATTTTCCACTGTTGTGAAGGAAATTGCTACCGATCAGTCCAAGCAAATTAAGTTGGGGTTTCTTTGTGGACTCGTTCCAAGAGAAAAATCTATGGCATTTGAGAGAATACTGTTTCGTGCTACTAGGGGAAACGTGTTTCTGAAGCAGGCAGAGGTTGAAGAGCCCATTATGGATCCTGCCACTGGCGATAAGGTGAATTAAAGTATTTGTTTTCTCCTAAAGGATTGTTTCTGTTCATGATAATTTAAAGTTTCTGAGAGCTGTTGTTCATTCAATTATGTCATAAGACCAGGTTGTTCCGTTATAAACATCTATGTGCTATGATCTCAAAACCCACTGTACTTCCATGCCATGATCTCATACTCCACTGATTAAGGAACAGTTCAATCACCTTTTACCTATCGATAATATGATTATACGGTGCGTGAATCATTTGGAACAAATGTAACCATTGAACCTTATTACACTGGATTGCTTAGATCTTGTTTTTTGTTGATTTTCTTGAGTTTCTATTACAGATTATGGATGTCCTTTAAAGTCTTATGCAATGTGCTAATTGTTAGAATTACCCCAAAAAAATGAAAGAAAAATAATGTTAATTTTTAGGAATACATGAAGAAGCAAATTCAATTGGTTTTTATTTTCCCCGTCCCACATAAGGAAGTTGAGATTTTGAACCTCATTGTGCTAATTCAAATGCTAAAAGTGTGTTTCAATAGGTTTTTATCTTTGGTGCATTTTCTGATTTCCTTTTCTTCTGATTGGTGAGCCAACGTCAGGTTGAGAAAAATGTGTTTCTGATATTCTACTCGGGAGAAAGAGCAAAGAACAAAATTCTAAAAATATGTGAAGCCTTTGGAGCTAATCGTTATCCTTTTAATGAGGACATGGGAAAACAAGTGCAGATGTCAAAAGAGGTAAAAACAATTCTTCTGCTGTTTGCTTGATTAGTTTCTTCCTTTTTTCCATATCTGAGGAGTTCTGTGAGTTTCCTTCCTCTCCCTCTCAGCCCCCATGTATATCCCATGCTTGCTATGTGCTAGAAGACGTGGAATTTTGGGCTAAAAAACAGACATATAATATATCTACCGGTTATATATTGTTTCCACTGCTACTGCCTTTTTGTGGCCGGTTCAGGTTCTTTACTTTTAGATGTTTGCACATTTGTTACGTTGACTATATGCTTGTTGGAGTAAGGCTATCTTCTAATCAGCTACAAGTGTCAAGAAGAATTCTGATGCATGTTGGGGAAATCACTTTAGCTATTTCTGTTCTTAATTACCAACTGGCAAATGAGTCAACTTTGTAATTAACATGCCAGCCTTGTAAAACTCATAATTCTGCTTGTAATGTCATTACTTGGTTAGGTTGCTGGAAGACTTTCAGAATTGAAAACTACTTTAGATGCTGGCTTGGTACATCGGGGTAATTTGTTACAGACCATTGCTGATGAGTTCGAGCAGTGGAATCGCTTGGTATGATCAATTATTTTTCTGAGGATATAAGTTATAGGTCCATATTGACTATTGTGTGTTAATTGATTGACCTCTTGGTTGTTGATATGAAGGTGAGGAAGGAGAAGGCTATTTATCACACACTTAACTTGCTTAGCCTTGATGTAACCAAAAAGTGTCTTGTTGCTGAAGGTTGGTGCCCTGTTTTCGCAAACAAACAGGTACAATTACTTTGGTTATTCCAAGGACATAGCTTACCTCATTCTGAGTTCCTTTATTTTTTCAATGTTGATTGCTCATAAATTTCCCACTTTTGCAGATTCAGGATGCGTTACAAAGAGCAGCATATGAATCCAATGCGCAAGTTGGAGCTATTATTCAGGTTCTGGAAACAAAAGAGATGCCACCTACGTATTTCCGCACCAACAAATTCACTTCTGCATTTCAGGAAATTGTTGATGCTTATGGGTGAGTTAAAGTATGTTTGGTTTGCTTTTGCTACTTCTCACAATGTTTCCCACCTTTACTAGTAAGGATATTCGGCGAGGTGCATTTGCATCAAAACTATCAATCTGAAATTGTTTCTTCTGCCTACACTCATCCTTTGTACTCATGGAAGAAGCCATCTGTCATGTCCCATCTTTTATAATTGTTTTTTTGGTTAGTAGTCTTTTGTTATCTTGAAATATTCTTTACCTGTGTTGTCATACTAATCGGGAATTTTCTGGTTCTAACATTTGTAGTGTGGCGAAATATCAGGAAGCGAACCCTGGTGTTTTTACCATTATCACATTCCCATTTCTATTTGCTGTCATGTTTGGAGATTGGGGGCATGGGATATGCTTGTTACTGGCAACATTAGTTTTTCTTGTGCGGGAGAAGAAACTTACCGGACAGGTATTACATGACAATGGCATGTTACTGAACAACAGGCACTTCTTCCTGTCTCCTTTTAAAATACTATCTTTGTTAGAGATGGCTGTAAAGTTTCCAGATTTGCATGAGTCTGATTTTTCTTATTCCAGTAATTCTGCATGGTGCCTATTGCATACGCTGCACAATGTGCACGGTCCAGCTAGCTAGTTGCATATTAGGCATAATACACCTTGGTATTGCTTGATTGTATAAATTCTACTAAAGTTAGAAGTCTTCACAATTAGAATTTTGATATTGTCTTGCCATGTGAGTTTGCTGTTTGCTTTTATAGCTTATTTGCATCTTTTTCTTTTTGCTGTACTCATTTGATTGCTTTTCTCAAAACCAGAAACTTGGAGACATAACAGAGATGACATTTGGTGGACGTTATGTTATTCTGATGATGGCAATCTTTTCAATATATACTGGTTTAATTTATAATGAATTCTTCTCGGTTCCATTTGAGCTCTTTGCTCCATCAGCATATGCATGCCGGGATTTGTCTTGCAAGTATGTACTCTACCCTTGGACACTGCTTAGCAACAAAAATATTCTTCGTGTTACTTCTACCTTTGATCTTAAACATTCTCTCTCCAGGGATGCTACTACAGTGGGCTTAATAAAGGTACGGGAAACATACCCATTTGGTGTGGATCCTGCATGGCATGGCACAAGAAGTGAGCTGCCATTCCTTAATTCTTTGAAGATGAAAATGTCTATCCTTCTTGGGGTTGCTCAAATGAATCTTGGGATCATATTGAGCTACTTTAATGCCCAATTCTTCAAGAATGCGCTGAATATCTGGTAACTGCTTGCTCTTATGCTTCAAGTACTTTCAGTCAATCTTAGTAATCTCAGAGATGTTATGCTGCCTTCCCTCAAAAATTTTTTGGACTGAACAATGTTTCCTATGTATCCTTGCAGGTTCATGTTTATTCCACAGATGATATTTCTGAATAGTTTGTTTGGCTATTTATCCTTACTAATTGTCGTGAAGTGGTGGACTGGTTCACAAGCTGATTTGTACCACATTATGATTTACATGTTTCTAAGCCCAACTGATGATCTGGGTGAAAACCAACTTTTCCCTCGTCAGCAAACCGTTCAGGTAATCTTTCTCCACTGTTGCTAAATTTTTACATTGATTTCTGGCTTGAAAAATTCATCTAATGCATTCCATTTCCAGCTTGTGCTTTTATTACTTGCTTTGGTCTCTGTACCTTGGATGCTGCTTCCCAAGCCTTTTCTTCTGAAGATGCAACACCAAGATGTATGTCTTACTCTCCCAAGTTGCTGAATTTTTATGATTGCTCTATTTCTTTGACATGGTTTAGCTAATATGATAGTCTTTTTAGCAGAGACACCAAGGCCAGTCATACATTCCTTTGGAAAGCTCCGAGGACACCTTGCAAGAGGCAAATCATGATTCCCATGATCATGAAGAATTCGAATTTAGTGAAGTGTTTGTACATCAGCTTATACACACAATAGAATTTGTACTTGGAGCAGTTTCAAATACTGCTTCATATCTTCGTCTATGGGCCTTGAGGTATGCCAATTGTATTAGCTTCAGATCTTGTCTGTCTTCTCGCTCTATACTTTTGAACTTTTGTCCTGACCTATTGATTATTGCCTCCTTTTGACTATGATTGACGTCTCTGAACTTTGGTTTTTAGGCTACTAATTATTTATATGTATGATTATCAGATGTTAATGTTAGAATTGAATCATAGCTAATCTACCTTGTTAAAAGTTTTGGTTTTCACATACCAAGAAGAAGGGAAAAGGATGGGGGTTTTGCAAATGAAGTGAACTTGCTAATGCCAGAATCTTACTTTGAACTGAACTAATTTTGAATGGAAATAATTTCCATGGTGACCATTATGGTCTGGAAATAAAAGCCTTCAAGAGCCTGATGAGAGCAAAACCTGGGGTAACCACTTCTAGCTGCCCATGCAATCACTATTATTCTAATTATCATTATCCTTCGTAATTTCCTTATCTGCTATATATTAGCTTTGTTGTATTATGTTTTATCTTTCTCATATATGAACGATCAGTAAAAGATTTTCTGAATTTGTTCAGTCTTGCTCACTCGGAGTTATCAAGTGTGTTCTACGAGAAAGTTCTCCTGCTAGCTTGGGGGTAAGAATTCTTTTATTCCTTATTTCATATAGTTGATCGCAAAAAGGGAGTCTGGTTTATGCCATGGGACTTGGGTTTGTTAACTGGAGGGAGGTACTTGCTCTTTGGAAATTAAACCAAGGAGCATCAAGTACTTGCTCCTTAAATCTGATTAGTGGCATTGGTATCTGTGGGATAGATTTTGGGCTATATTTACTGGCACTGTTACATGTGAATTATTAAAATCCAAGATTACTAATAAGCTGCCTTGCAGGTTCAACAATGTGATCATCCTAATTGTTGGTATCATCATCTTCATATTTGCAACAGTTGGTGTGTTGCTAGTGATGGAAACACTCAGCGCTTTCCTTCATGCCCTGCGTCTGCATTGGGTGGAGTTCCAAAACAAGTTCTACGAGGGAGATGGTTACAAGTTCTGTCCATTCTCATTTGCCTTGGTGGGTGATGAAGACGAGTGATGTTAAAAACCCCCTCCCCCAATGCTGTAATTATCGTTTGAAAACATGGGAGCTTCACCGTTTGAACATATATGTGGCTCTATGTTTATTCTTTCATTGAACGCAATGAGGTCACTATTAGTATTCTTAAGGAGAGGTTGGAATTGAGGAGGTGATATACTTGAGGCCTTCCTCGTCTGTCTATTATTGAAAAAATAAGGGACAGTGCTGCTGGGTCCTGCGGCATTTGTTATTGTAGTAAATTAACAACATATTTATCATGGAGATATTTGTGTATTTATATTGCCATTGTGTTCCATTCCATCTGCTCGTGTCTGCTGATTCTCCTAGTTTATATGCTGTGAGCATCCCGTGTTGTTAGGTTGGGAGTATTTGTTTGAGAGAGAGTAGTTTAATTCAAAATGGTAGTGCTTTTCCATGAATGGAAAAAGTTTTGTACTTTGCAAAGGGTAATATCTTCCTTCAGCCTTTCGTTATTTTTAAATAGGAACATAGTGAGTAGCTACCGTTACTACTGATTACTACCACTACTGTTATGAGGGCCAAAAAAAAAAAAAAAAAATGATATCACAAGATAACCACTGTTGCTATTCGTTATTAGAATATTTTCCATGAAGCAAGCACGTTCTCGTAATCACTTGACTATAAATTTAGGACTAAGCGTGCGGGCAAGCATAATTCTGCCTTAATCACTTGGCATTTTATTGGGTGATGTCTTTCTGAAGTAAATTTTAGCAGTTAGGAAATACAAAACGTATCTTAGCCTACTTAAAATTCTTTCTTCAATGTATGTGTAGCATAAAATATCAAAAAATAAATACTAATAGATTTCGTTATAAGATGCTCTTAGTGAAAACAATACCCCAATCATCCATCTATGATCATAGATTGGTGCTCTCATATCATTCGCAATACTTTACTTTAAACCAAAAGTGGTAAACAATTATGCTGATAAAATACTGTAGATTTTTTTTTTTTTTTTTTATGATCATTTAATTCAAAAGTTTTAAATTAATATTTATAAAATAATATTAACGCTTATAGCAGAATGGTAATTGAAGGGAAGTGAAGGAAATCAAATCAATCTTGGAGGGTTAGTTTCAGAATTCATTATCATTTTTTTCCCCATCTCCTTCACGATTTTCTTTGTTTAGCTTACTTTGAATTTATTGTAATCCTTAATATTTTTTTATTGGATCCAAACTTCCTATCTTTTCTATTGGTTTAATAAAATGTGTTTAATGCTAAGCAGGTATTGAGCCTCTGAATACTATATTAATATTTTAAAAAACTCTTTCCATTTCTTAGGTACTTCATTTTATCCTTGTGGGTTTTGTAAAATTTCTTTATAATTTTCTCAGTTCCATGGGTTTGAATAACACCATTCTAACATATTAAAGATTAAAAAAGAAAAAGGAAAAGTAGTAGTAATCCTTTTTGGTTTCTTGTAAGAGGAATCCATGTTTTTCAAGAGCCCCTTGTAATGGGGAATAAAGTCAGAAAGTGGGTTCTTCTCATAGGAACTTGTGCTAAGCAACGACCACTACAGTGACTGGTACCTTGTGTATTGGGTTAATCCTGAAATTGTTTTTTTCGGATGGAATAAATTTCTGTTTACTGGAAAATTTGAAAGAAAAAAGAAAAAAATTCAGACGACAAGGAAATATTTCACACGGATCGTTTGGGTTGATGCTGTTTTCCCCCTAAAAACGTAACGTGCATTGGGGAATTCCAAGGATGCAATACTTGTATATTCCAACCCTTAGCAATGGTGATCATACAAACCTGTGCTGAGATAATCACGAACCTAAATACCATCATCTCTGCTTGAAGCCCAAGGTAAAATAAAATAGTCATATAAATATTAAATACGAAATTTCAGTTTTTCACGCTCCCTGAACCTAGTGATATATTAAATGATGCTTTAACGTGCTACAATAACGTCACGTTAATATGTACAGGCAGTGATGACGAACATGCAAATCTTAAGCGGTTCAGCATCTAAGAGGTGGTTGAAACAGCGGCAACAGTGGAGACCATTGAGTCGACCCCACAGATGTTCCTACCCCTGCAGATTCTGTAGTAACCATTCTCTCCCCAGGTTTCTCCCCATGAGTTTTTAATGATCCAGTATGGCTTCTCCTTCATGCGCACTGGAGCATACCCAGCCGAACCATACCCCACCAACAACACTCCGTGGTCCAAACGCCTGGAGCATATGTATGGGCATGAGACACCACCGACGTAGGTCTGCATGAATACTGCGTTGATTGCCACTGCAATCACAATCCAAAAATGTTAGTTTACATCTTTGACCCACCATATATTTATGTAAGATGAACAAGGCCGGCAGTAAATTACCAGCAAGAGGACCATTCTTAACGAGATTGGCGGCAATCTGGTCTTCATCAAGTGAAACAACGCTGAAATTGGCCACTGATGCTGCAATCTTGGACTTGTCAAATTTGCAAGTTCCGTGATCTGTGCCGGTGTAAGGATAGTCCTTTTCACGCATAAGCCCACCAGCTTTAAGGGTATATTCGAAAGCACTGTTCATGAGACCACCGTTGCATCCAGAGTCACATGAACCTGGCTCCTCGGGGTCGCACTGTAAATAGCACACAACAGCAATCCGTTAAAAATAAAAAAAAGGGACAACTAGTATGTATTCAATTAGCTGCAGTAGCGAATGATTATCCTAGTATGCAAACAATAAAAGTAGTTTTGGACATTAGCAGCAATTTACCGTAGCAATCACAAAGTTTGTACCCGACAAGGACAAAATCTAAATGTTTGCTATGCTGATTGAAGTTTCCTAGAAGCCACCATTAATTTTCATCTAGGACAGATCACAATCTACATGCCTCTATACGCAATTAGAGTATAGAAACCAAACAAAGAAATGCTAGACAGCAAACTTGCAGAAGAGGAGAACGTGGAGAAGAAATTCGATACCTCGTGGTCACACTCGACGAGCTGTTGCTCACTAAGGCTCACAAGATTGCCAGTAGCAAGGAAGTGTGCACCTTCCAGTGCTCCTGAAGTGCTGAAGCTCCAGCAAGATCCACAGGAGCCCTGTCCCACGGCAACAAAGACGTTCAATATCCAATACAAATTCACACTCGAAGTAAAACACAACACAATTGATGGTAACAACCTGCCAAAACCAATAGTGTGACTCCACTACGATTTACCCATTAAGTACACGATGAAGATGACACAACAACAGTCCCCATTACTGTGCCCAACAACATCACAGGGATCGGTTGTTGGATCATTCCATTCCCTAGATTAAACTCCATGTCCATTCATTCACATGAAAAACTAGGTTCGACAATTACAACAGACTTGTTTCTTTTGGTAAATGATTACCGCTGAATCTCTCATATGTCACTCAATATGATACAAACCTATCTTCACATTCAATTTAGTGCTACATAAAGATTAACATGAAGCATCAAGTAACACAAAAATAGCAAATATGCCATAAAATGAAAAGCTCTTGCTAAAAAACACCCGTGCACTTGGTAACAAACTATATAAGAAAATTCACATTGTTAAAAGCATCCTTATTGCTCGTTAAATCTTATAATGTATCTCGAAAATTATCCCTCTGCACGAGTACAGCACCTTCAAATGGTGTCCGGAGGTCAAAAGAAAGAAACTTTTCAAGCTACTTCAAATCAGAAACTTTCTAATGTCATTATATTCGGGATAGAGATAAAACTCTGGTGATGTCATAAGCTATCAATTTTTCGTGAAGCTGATGACATTGAAAAGTTACTTCTTTTGCGTATTGATAGGTGAAAGAGTTCGTCTTACATGACAATCACATAAAAACCACGAATCAACTCACATAATTTAGCACGAAATCGGCAACAAACCATGAAAAAGAACCCTAATCACAAAAAATTTCCAACCTGATAGCTAAAATCGCATATAAACTTAATATAACCAGAACATAACAATGAGCAATACATCATTATTCCATAAACCTTACAAAATAACCATTTCCTATATATGTAAAAGAGATTTTTTTAAAGGCATAATCACCTGATTCTTAACTTTCGTCACGGCTCCATGTTCTCTCCAGTCAAAATCCTTCGGCAAATTCTCCGTCGGTAGTATCGGAGCCTGGTTCGCATCTTTAGGCAACTTAACCTTACTCCTGAGCCCTAGTAACTTCTTGAATTCGGACGGAGTCAAATCGGAGAACTGAGTCATCCCATGTACCGCCGAGGGGTCAAGCTTCTGGTTACGTCTGGCTCGGCGTAAGTTAGCCCTAAAAACCTTGAATCTGTAATCATGCTCCTGCTGTGAACCGTACACCTTTTTGTACTTCTTCCTGAAGAGAGAGAAGTGGTGGTGATCGGTTATCACGTTCTCCGATGAGGACGACGACTGATCTCCGACATCGACGATTTCTCGGATCAACGGATCGAAGTCTTCGACGGCGATGGCATCGACGAAGAGGAGGAGAATAGAGAGAGAAAGAAGAGAGAGCAAACGATAATCTACCATCTTTGGTGTTGAAATTGGGTTAGAGAATGGAAGGGTATTAATAGGGATTTTGGGGCAGACGAGAGGAGTGAGAAACCTAACAGTCTTAGTTAGGGATTGCTTGTGGAGGAGGAGAAGGAGAAGAAGGCAAATGAAATGATGACACGGGGATGGTTTGAGAGTGGGACCGATGAATGGTAGTTGCTTTGAGGAGTTATTTTTGGAATTTGCAAAGGGGTTTATTGGTGAAGTCGTATAAAATGGATAATGGTATTGCTGGTTTTTCGGAGATAGTGTCGATAACAAAAAAAGGGAATATGGCAACTCTGCTACACTGTTGTCGGTTTTTAATTAATTTTTTCTTGGGATGTGCACTACACGTCGCCCCGTATTTGCAGAGATATATATAAAATAAGATGGTTACGGCGTTCCCTTTAACGAATATTACCGTATCATGCACCGCAATGTGTGTAGAAAATTTAATATTTGGTTTTATAATTTCTTCATTATACTATGACATGACAATAGATTTGTTTATAGATATCCATAAATATCATTTACTTAACAAAATCATGGATAAAAAATTATAGTAAATTAAATTACTTAAGAAAGGAAAAAGGATTAGAAAAGTGCTAATTAAATTATAGCTAATTAAAATAATTAAAATAATAAGGCAATAATGTATGTAAAATTATATAATGATCATTATTTGTACTTACATAAATCATAAGATAACTCAAACAATGAAAATAAAATACATATAATATAGAAAATATAATTAGTTGTAATATGAGAGTAATGAAAATCCACAACCTAAAACATTGACATGAGAATGTGAAAAGTAAATTGCATTTTATAGAAGTCTATATATAGATATAAAATAAACGATAATGGAGTGATTAATACTTACTCTTAACAATGCATCTTTTTGACAAATTTTAAAAGATTTTCTAATGAAATCCTCGTTAATTTGCTTTAATAAATTTAGATAGATGTATACATAATGTTAAGGTATAAAGAGAATATGGAGTCTTAAAAAATCGTACTGTTGTCTTAATAATATAATATAGATGGTAAATTGATGATAGAATTCCTATTCATTAGAAACAAATTAAGTCTTAAATAATCTATTATTTTGTTCACTTGAAAAAAAAATTCTAATAAGTAAACTAATAGTGGTAAGTAAATGACTTATAAAACAATCGCTTTTCTAGTGTTTTCTCAACCTATTTTTAACTTGTGAAATTTTGTCTTGATATTTGTAAGATGAGTCGTTATGCCATGCTTGAAGCAAAGATAAGACTAATGCAAAATTTTCAACTTGTGCCTACTTTACAAACACGAGTAAGTCATAAACTCAAACGAAGATCACTAACTTTCCAACATGTGAGAATCACCGATTAAACTTTACAATATATGAATGAATGCTCAATATTTCTCTTTTATCAACATGTCAACATGAAAAACCTTAACACATTCACTTGTAGGATCATCAATGTACTCTTATTGGGCACAACTTGTAATTTAGCTACATATAAAATAAAACCTTCACTAAGATACTTGACACCTTGCTTTATATCTCTTCTAAATACATAACAACTAGCTACTCAACTAGCTCATAATCAAGTCTCCAAATACCTGTGTCATAATCATTTTTTGCATAAAGTATAAGAAGCCTCATCACCTACTTACAATTCAAACCTTGCTAGGATTAATTTACCATATTACATTCTTCATAGACCAGTTGGCTAACTCACCATACTTAAGCTGATAAACAAAAGTCTTAAAGAATCAAGTACTTAATAATAAGCCACCTGTTAACACCTTGAATTGTATTAAAGATATACATGTCTTTGACATTATTTTTACATACTAAATCAAACATTACATTATAAGATATAAAAAGTACATAGAAATCCTTAAATAAAACTCCACAGGTTGCTTGTTAATGCTCTTAGACACCCAAATGTGCCAATTTTGCTCTTGAAGTACAATCTTTGATATTTGAGGTCAATAAAAACTAATCCTTTAATTCATATTTGGGATAAGTGAATACAACAAACAAAACGAAGATAGAGAGTACATAATACTTATAGGTGTGAGGGTTTAAATATGAAGGGTTATGTATATGCTATGTGTAAAGTCGTGTTATATATGACTAGGGAAATAACTTAAGTGACTTATGTGGAATGATTATGAGAAGATTGTAGGGAGGAGGAGAAGGTGGTTTTAATAAGGCTTTAACACTTTAGTCACAGGTAAAAGAGCTCGAAGGCTTAAAACTCCACTAATGATTAAGAACAAGGTAATGTTTATTAAGGTGTTTAAGTATTTGATATTTTACGATGAGAATTTGATAGAATAACAACATTCTTACCAATTCTCTCTTGTCCAAATAAGAAAGGGAGGGGATATTTATAGAGAATAGCCTTTGATCTCATCCATCGGATCGCGATAACAATTAAGGGCTAGAATCAATCCCTTCCTTTTAATGGACTTGAGATGGGCTTGCTTTCTAAGCTTAGGCCCAAATGGCCTTATTTTATTATTATGAGCCAAGTTGAGAAAGGTAACGGACCAATCCAACGAATCCTACTCCAGGCCTATTATGCTAAAACTCGCTTAATTATCTCAATAAATTATGGGCTTAGCTCTTTGAGCCTTACCACCTTAGCTTAAGGAGTTAAATCTATTTAATCAATGGGCATGAAGCCCAATATTGAATTTAGCCTTCTACATCAAAATAGCATAATGAAAGCAACTCAAATATCATATTAACATGCTATAATACCATGCAAATGCTAGTATAGTAGCATTCCTCATTTGCTCATCAAGTTTTTATTGATACTAATAACAAGGATGCTTACATCTTAACCACTTACTAATACTATTTTTTTTTTTCTTAATGCCTTTTACCCTAAGGTACTAATCATTACATCACTATGAAGGCTCATTCATTGTTATGACTACAAAGGTACACTCTAGCATATCCACCATCAAGTCATTTGCTAATATCATTACATCACTATGAAGGCTCATTCATTGTTATGACTACAAAGGTACACTCTAGCATATGCACCATCAAGTCATTTGCTAATATCATTACATCACTATGAAGGCTCATTCATTGTTATGACTACAAAGGTATACTCTAGCATATGCACCATAAAGGTACGCTCTAGCATTCCATGACCCTTAGTTATGCTCATTCGTTTTCACTACAAAAGCATGCTTATGAATTTTTACCAAAAAGGCATAATCACTTCTTGATACAGATCGTCGAGAGAGGAACATACGCCTACTGATATCATATGACTAGGGTTGGTTCAAACTGTGAGGTGGTTTATAAAGTAAATGGTAATCGAAGATTGAGTAAGGATTCTCATGCATCAATAGTAGATATAATGTATTAATACCTCACATGAGCTCAAGTCGCCCTTGATATTAGTGGTTGGGGGGCACTCTTCACTAATCGATACTCACAATGGACTAGATAAGAGCAAATGAGAGTGAGAAAAGATACTTAGCCCACGCAAGAAAGAGATGTCTAAAATACAATCATCATTCACTATTGTGGCTATTACAATTTTCAAGTGTTTAGGTTAGTTTAAACTAGAAAAGGAAAAAAAGGAATAATTTACAAGAGTAGGGCTATAATAAGACAAAAAGAATATTTGGTTACAAAAAAAATAGTACGGATGTTAGAAAAATAAGGCGTATGTTAGTTGTCCATTTTATGGTCTCAATGATGTTATTTGCTAAGCAAAGTAGGTTTTGAGTACGTTATGTTGGGGTCAGTAGCTTAGATGTTCTAGTTTGATGAAGGGTTAGTCTAGGAGGTTATTTAGTATTAGGTCGACCTCGACATGTTGCCTTGGGATCAGGTTAGTTTAGCCTCGACAATGTGTTAAGTTAACAATATGTAGGTTTAATGCTTGACCTTGGACTGATGTATTGTGGAGGGGTCGGCTTGGCAATAGGTTGGTCATCTTTGCAGTCTCTTAGATGAGGTAGAGAGTAAAGAAACTCGGTAGGTCGGACTGAATAGTACATTGCTCTTTAGAGTTTAACTCCCTTCATATAGCTTGATGAACCATATGAGCGACTTCTCGAGCTCGGGAGCATGTGATTGGTTTGTGATCTCTATCATTCTCTAAATTTGGCTCAACTTCTCATTGATCATCTTCAGGAGTATAAAGGTAGAGGTCGACAATGTTAAAGGAGTTTGAAACTCCATATTCTTTAAGTAGTTCAATCTTATAGGATTAAGATTAGGATTGATCTTTTCAAGTACTTTAAATAGTTTGTCGACCGTGGGAAATAACTTGCTCTTCCTTAAACTTAGGAATCATTTCTTACTAATATGGATCTAGACCAAACTGCCTGGCTGAAATTCCCTATTTTTCTATCTTCGGGCCTCATCTCTCTTATATTAGTACCCGCACAAGAGGACCTTGATACATTGGCCAAAGTACAATCCCTTCAGCATATCTATGATAAAGTCACTCGGCGCATTAACTAAGCTACCAGAAGATTGCAAGAAAAGATCAAGGATAAGATAGCTAAACCGTTTCAATCAAGAGACTTGGTGTGATTGCACCTCAACAAGGAGCGGTTCTTGAACAAGAGAAGAAACAAATTATTTGCAAGAGTAAAAGACTTTTCAGAATCCTCCAAAAGATCAATAATAATGCCTACAGGTTAGAATTACCCAAGGACTATAGGGTTTTTAACGCCTTTAAAATTATCGATCTCAGTCCATATCACCTTAACGGAGAACTAAACAAATACCATTTGGATTTGATCCCAAATCCGAAACACCCTGGAGGGGATGATGGGAATTAAGCTACCGAACCTCTAATCTACAGCCAAGCCTGAGGACTAGAGGGGCTGGTACGGCGAATTCTTCTATTCCAACCAACCTTTGTTGAGACTGAGTACTTTCTTGTCGAATCACCCTTAATGCCGAACCGTTTGACTGCCCTTTTTTTTGTAATATGCTGAATGGATGATTACTTATTAGTACTGAACCGACCAATTACTCAACAACTTCCTGTTGAGAAGCCGAGAGAGAAAGACCTTGAACTGATTAAGCCGTCTCTACTCGGACAATTCATCTATTTGTACTTTTTTTCTGTATCTTCTAATGACCTTGCCAATGTAACATCGCCACGCGTATAGTATCATGTGCAGAATCTGTTGCACCAATGATTATTTTTCTTATATATTCATTTTTATCCTTTTATATCTTGTACATTATTTTCTTAGAAAATACCCTTTTTGTCTTTTCCCTTTTAAGCAAGTTGCCTTAGCTTATAGGTATAAATACCCTTGTACTTGTAATTAGAAGGCATCGGATCATTCTTAAGGAAGTAATGTACAAGATAGACCCTAACTTATGGGTATATATACCCTTGGCTTATATTGTTATTTTACTTTCGGCATTATTCTTATCATTTCGCTTAAGTAAAGTTAGGTGGCGAGTAACGTCACCAGACCGATTCGTGTATCATATTGAATTGTGTCATGAATTCTCAAAAGTTCTATTGGTACGTTATATCCTCTAGAGCTATTTGTAGGTTTTACATAATGTTTCATTCTTCATTTTTGCCCTTTTCACACTTTTTCCATTAATCTGTTTTCAAGCTTTCTGTAAGCTTAGATCAATCCAGTGACCTACCTTGTCGATTCTTGGTCACAGTTTGCAACAAGAGTTGACTTCGCATGGCTAGATTGACCTGATATGGTAGAGGTCGAGTTGTCATGATAGTTACTGAGCTAGCATGGTCGAGCCGATCTAACATGGATGTGGCCGACCTGTTTAATATGAACCGATGCGACCGAGTTGATATGGAATAGTTAGGTAACCTTATCATGATCGAGTAGATCTTAGCTGAACAGACTCGATCGAACAAATCGATCTCAGTAAAGTAGAGCGGATGGGCACGATAGGACAGTCATGTATAACTGATTAGAGTAGACCCGGCAAAATAGAATAGAGCAGACCACGATAAGACAGAATGGACCAAGTAAAGCAAGGAAGAATTAGCAAAGCAGGGCACAAATATTATCCAAGGACAAAACTTGCAGAGCACATCAGGTCTTCTAATATTGCCATAGTTCATGGATAAGTTTATGGGAGGGCTCGCTTAGGGTAGAGTGGGACTTACTCAGCATAACAAGGTAGACCCAACAAAGTAAGCCAGGTCATTCAATACTGATGGAGCTTATAAATAGGTTAACCATTCGAGCGGAGCTCATGAATAGGCCTCCCATATAGTCCGAAATAGGGTAAGACAACGAATCAGTACCTAGAATCTTATCATAATGCTTGATGAGGCGAGGATCTAAAGAGGCTGGAGCACTTAAGGAGGCAAGGACCCAAGGAAGTTGGGAAGTGCCTAAAGAGACGAGAGGGGGAGTTTCTCGGATGTACGGACTAATGTCCTATCAACGAGGTTACCTAATGCGGTTGAGTTGGTGGTGTTCTAATTAACGATACTTGAAGAGACAAGAGAAGAGTTGTATCTTATCGACAAGGTTACCTGGTGTGGTCTAGTTGGTGGTGTTTTAATTGATAATGCTTGAAGAGGCGAGTAAAGTAGGGAGGTTGTTAGAGTCAAACATGATCTGTGCTAAATAAAGCTGTGAAGCAAGTAAGTCAGCTAAGTTAGACAAGACTTGTGCTATATGAAGAAGGGGGTAATCCAAGTTGGATGCTATCGAGTCTTTTTAGTAGCTTTTGCCCCCCACACCACCATCACCACCACTACCCCTTTTCGAGTCCTCTATGATAGCCAATCAATAATTAATATTATAAAGAATATAGTGATAGTAGTTTGATGCAAAGATAGTCTTATTTTTTAAAAAAATAAATAATAAAGGCGACTCAATTGACAAACTTGGTGGATATGTAAAAAATATTCTTTCTTATAACCAAGGCATATCTTTTCTCATCACCAGGATTCGGCAAGGAAAGTGAGCACACGAGCGGTTCGTAAGGCTGGTCAGTCGTCAGTGCAAGCTATAGCTCTCATGCCTTCATTGGGGTTCAGACGTACGGCTATTATGCTGCTGATTTCAGTTTAGCTCGGTCCAGAGTGTGTAGGGTAGCTTAGCTATAATCGAAATTTAGGTTAGAGCTCTTAGTGGATCTCAGATGAGCTTGGTCACGCTCAGATGGATTTGGATCAGCTGCATGGCAATGACTTGGTGGAGCTAGGATCACGGCTTTTCGCCGCTAGTAGTGTCCTACTCAGAGTTGTTATTCTCGGAAATGGGGTCAGGTATTATGAAAATAGCTGCTATTACTGATAGGCCTTGGGCGCTTAGGTCTGTTAAAGAGCTAGGCCATTTCTAATAGTTGGAAGGATGCACATGGCGCTTATCGGTAGGATCTCAGGATGCAATGATTAAAATTTACCAACGACCAGTGTTCCATAACTAAACCATCATCTTTGCTCGACGGATGGAAGGGTTGATATGCCTTTGTTGGTCGGGAACTAACATGGGAGATTAACAGAAGGAGCTCAAATCTGTCGTCTTGCTACAACTGCGCCTGGCATGGTTTTTAAAGTCTTTGACGTAATTAAAATGAAGATCGGTCAAAAAAAGCTTGGGATTTGGAACTCGGTTTTTGTTCGGATTGTCTTGGAGTGTGGAGTGTGGAGTGTGCAAAGCTCGGCTCGAGTGTAAGGAAGAGCTCGGATCTACAGCAAGAAGTGCTCGGTTGAAAGGGAGAAAGCAGCTCGGTCAACGAGCTCGGTTCGGTCAGATAAGCTCTGCTCTCGGATTTTGTTCTATCTATGTACCCGGTGTGCTATGGGTAGCTCGGTAGTCTATGAGGTTGTTCACGTACGCGGTGTTGTGAAGAGCTTAGAAGGTGGCATGGTCGGTCATGTTGTTGTGGCTTGTGAAATGGAAAGCTCGGAAGGCATGGGCTCGATTGGTGACAGCACGTATTTTAGCAAAAAAATAATTTGACAGCGGCTTGGGTAACTCCATTGTACTCCCCAAGGAGTTGGTCAGCTTAGGACACATGTCGAGTGCTTGGTACGTTCGGTTGCAGCTCATGTTTATCAGCTCGCATAAGATGTGTGAGCAGCTTCATTCGGTAGGTTGAGTGGACGATGTGAGTGCTGCTCAGCCACTGGATTTGTTCAACAACTCGTAGAAGTACTGAGTTTAGCTGCTACACGTTACTCGGCAATTGATTCGCAGCTCTGGTTAGGATGTGGGGTGCTGGTCTTGCTCGGTGTAAGTAGAGTTGCAGCAAGCTAAAACATGCTTGGCATGCGAGAAGTACAGCCCATGGTGTAACAGTGAGCTCCGTTTTGTTGCTCGGCTATCGAAGTTCAAGTCTCAGTCCGGCTAGCCAAATGGATAACAGCTTGGCCTATGTTTCGAGCGAGTACTTGGATTTGTTATCATGGAGATCAGTTCAGGTGCTGTGATGAATCAACAATTTGGATGGCCGCTTGGTTGAATCAACAATTGGGTCTGATCTAACTTACATAATATAATAAAAATGATAAAGAATGTAAAAGGACATTGTAAATGTTATTGTCGAATAACACGTGAAAGGATTTTCTGATGTTATTGTAGATGTAGTCGTGACTATAACTTGAGACTCAATAAGAAGACATCATGATTAATCTCTCCACTTTATCTTCAGATCCATGTCCGACTAAGGGTCTTTCTTGTCCATGGATTCTCCTTAATTCAGTATTATGTTGTTTGATGAGGACTATGAAAAGAGCACGAGGGCAACTATAAAAAACACACGACAGCTTTTAAGATGATGGAGATAAAAAGCAACAACTTCAATTTTCACCAGCAACCTTGATTAAGTCAGAAGACGATGGAGATGAAAGGGCAAATTTCAGGGATGATGGAGATGACCTTTTAGGATAATGGAGCTTGCTTGAATGATGAAAGATCTTTGACTTAGCCAGAAAATTGAAGTTGCTTTTTATCTCCATCATCTTAAATACTAGAAATGGATGATGTGGAGGTCCAAAAAACTTATAAGACAAAGACATATCGACAAGAGAGGTGACTGTAATGCTGGTGTATTGTTGGTATTATTATGGTAGGGGTTTTCACCCTTATACCCCTTCAATACCACTCCTGTGCTAAGTCAGAATATTTATTGAGGAAAAACGGAATGCATGGAAGTATAAGAACCATGTTTGGAGTTAGTACCCTAATAAGAAGAGAAAGGGTAGAATGGAAATCAAGGAAAATGAATTCCTTGCAACTTTTGATGTTTTTGCCTTCGAAGGAATATGCTATTGTCTTAGAAATAGATTGGTCCGTTAAGTATTGGATAGTGGTGCCACCTAGATAGACAGAGATAGATAGAGTTAACATAGGTAACGTTGTTGATCTTAAAAAGTCTAATTGATTAGTAAAATTAGCAATTTCAAAGTTTAAGTAATGAATTAAAAATTTAGTAAAAATTTAGGTATCAAATATGATAATATCTTAAAAACAAAAAATAAGAAGTACAAAAGCCCAATAGATAAGACAACCAATTTAGCATTGTTTTGGTACCGTTTCAATTTTTTTTCCCTTATTTTTCCCCTAATTCTATTGTAATTATTAAGAAAAAGCGGCAATCTTAATCCATTTCTTTGAGAGATTGGTGTCGATATTATTGGATTATAAGTTCTTCCCTTAAAATTGGGTGTTTGAATAGCAAAAATATAAAAATAAGAGAATAAATAGACATAGTTGATACAAAATGGATAAAATCAGACGTAGATAATAAATGGAGACAAAAGCTAGTTTCACCTCAGATGAGGGAGAATTTCCAAGCATGTTTTCGGCAAGATATTGCGACCATAGAAAAACTTAAAAAAAAAAAAAAAAAGGATAAAAAACCACATAAGACCCACTCTATATCCATAAAAGTCAAAGTGAAACATGAGAAGCTACACATATGCATCTTCAATCTCTTCTCCAGTATGATGACCTTACTTTTTTATGGAAATTTTCTTGACCCTTGCGCTGATTTTTCTTAGGAAGGAAAAGAATTTCGATGTGCACATGGATAATCCTCTTGATCAATATGGCTCCAGATGTGTTCCAATTGCATCAAGATGATCTCCACATCTTCCATAGAATCCTACTATCCTTCCTCTATTTGATGGGAGTGTAAAAGTTGTGCCCTTTTTGATGCCAAAAGGTCCATAAGTTCTTTTATTAGTTTGAATCGTAAGAGATTGAATCACAACCGGGACATCTTTTAGCTTTCTTATGTAACCTGATATTGAAATCAGATATTCTCTGGGAAAATCCAGTTTCACCTGTTAATAATGACAGAATAAGTATGCGTAATTGACTTTGAGGATAAGTTGTCCTATGACAAATAATAATTTACACTGTATTATGTTGTATAAACACTTGCACTAAGTTTTGAAAGGGAAATGAATTGGTGGAAGAAAAGTAAATAGAAGGAAGAACAATGATTTTGCTTTTCTTTGAGTTGAAGAAGGGGAAGTAATGGTATGGCAAGAATGCTCTTTTTAAATATGTAACATGGTTAGAGTCAATAATTCTGTTAATTGGATTGTTTTTTGTATTTAATCCAAATGGATATGTATTTAAAAATCTTTGCTTATAATACAATCTGTTTATCAATCGTATTTGAAAACTTAAGCCTATGACAAGACTTAGTTGAGTAAATGTTTACATGTTTAAGTTAAACTCTTTTATTGATTAAGAAATGCGATAATTATTGAGTATCTATTTGAAAAACTATTTGCTTAAAAAATAGAGTTTGCATTGAAAACAATACTAATGCTTGTGAAAATAGTTTTTAATTTTTAAGTGAATTGTGTAAGTAGGTCTAATGAAAATATAATAGCATAAGAATCAAACTTTGAGTACCATCTACTAACTTAAATAAAAATTTATGAGAAAATTTTTCTATGGTTAATCCACAGCTTGACTAACTTAAATAAAAATTGACTAATACATTTAAATTGGTTTTCACTAAAAATATCAAATGATTTCATTAAGGAGATGAGACATAATAAAATATGCCTAAATGGATGCATATCGAGTCTAATAATTTTTAGAAAGAAAAAGGAAATAAAAGGTTAAGGGTATTGCTATTATAGAACTGGTGTCAAAATGGATGAGAATGTTAATCAAAGGGAGAATAAACACCAACTAATGAGACTAATAGAGGAGTGGTAACAACGGTTGATGTATAAGAGAGAGAGAGAGAAGAATAGAGTGAGAAGATAGCATAGTATAAAATTAAAATATAAATATTACAAATTTTACTGTTGAGCAGGTCAAAATATAAATATAAAACCTTTATTTTCTTTCCTATTTTTTTTTTTTTTTTTTGCTTTCTTTTATGGTTGACATTTTTCATTCATGTAATAAAATATTAATTAATAGGATATTCTTTAACTTGTGCATTTGGGTTCTTGCTAAAGGTGGAAGAAGAAAATTTTCACACATTTTAATAGTTATAAACGCCTCAAGATAAAGTGGGTGCAGTAAAAGGCAAAAAAGAAATTATTTCATTTACTCCAAAGGCATTTACTAACAATTTTCAATTAAAAAGAATCACAAAGAGGGGTTGATATTGAAATCTCAACCATTTTCTTCTCTAGATCATCCTAATTTGGAGGGAAACAAGTTAGAAGCAAAAGTTTTCCCTTGCACTTCTGTTCATGGAATGTACCTTTGTTTTCCAAACCATTGAACAATCTGATCTCAGCTTTTCTTTTTTTTTTTTTTTTTTCCTTCTTAGACATTCTTTCTACCGTTTTTGCACAAAATGTTAGAGACGAATGAAATGCAGATGAACGATTTATTGAATATGAGAAGAATTAGACACTGTAAAACACTAGATTACTTACCGAATGAATTGTCTCCCTATCAGTTCGACCGCGTGGAGAGCATTCAACTGGAGATCCATTATCGTCATACACAACTCTTATGGACTCAACCACTGTGGATGATAGACATATGTGTATCTCTCTTACATCTGGATGTATCCCATCGTCCCAATGATGTCCCCCTTTGCCATCAAATGGCCCCAAAGATTTGAAAGGATATAAGTAGGGTATTGATTCTGCGTAAACTCCCGTTGCATCAACAAACACACCTGATCTTCCATGAAACCCGACAATTTTAGTGTCTGTTGATGGATACCTACCAAAAGAAGTTTCCTTCTTCCTTACCATATGGACCATATCTCTTTATGTTGCTTTGAAACGTGACTGACTTTATTATAGGATAAGGACGTTGTCTAATGTAACCGGAGATTGAGGTCAAGTACTCGTGTGGATGGTCTATTTTGATCTGCAAGATTCACAAGATTAAAGAATTTTACTAATTAGGCTCTAATGGCACTTAAATTGAAATGAAATAAGGGAATGGATTTCTCAATCAATAGCAATTTAATCTCATGCAATAAAGTTTTGATGTTTTAAGTATATTGTGTGTCAGGTATCATGCTCAAATAAAATTCTCTATTTGATATAAAATGAGTTGTTTGTTTAGAAAAGAAAAACTTATGATACAATTAAATACGTTAAAAAGGGTTTAAAGACAATATAATGCATCTAAAAAATGTTTACCACCAATTATTGGCTCTTTTTCAACCATATGTTCTCTAATTCCATATGGACATGCGCCCAATAACTTTAATGGCTTAATTGAGTTTTTATTCATCTAAAACCCAACTATAAATAGATAATTCGAAGAAAGCTCTATACAATCTTGGGACTTCATTCATGTTACGCAACAATTAATATCATATATATGTTTTATAAATAAAAAATAGAGGGTCCAATTTGTGGTATTTCTATTGTTATGAATAATTAGTCAGATTGTTGATATTTTTATGTTATATTTAGAAGTTCATGTCAATGTTTACCTTTTCCAAAAAAAAGAAAAAAAAAAATATCAGTTTTCCGGAAAGCAAATTTATTTAATTATCCAAATAGAAAATAGTATATACGCAGATACATCTAGAATACAAACAATTTGCAGAGGAAAAAATCTAAAGTCTAAAGTGGACATAACACTATATGATATGAAAAATATAGTTGATCCCTATATGGTATTAGAATATTTAAATGATTTTTTGGATACAATAGATATATAATCCAGTCCAGTCTAACCGTCATTATTGCCTCCACTTAAGACTCAATTTTTCATTACGATTGCCAGAAGAAAGGGAAATAAACATTTGTATGATTAAATAACGCTAGCAAAATTTATCATGGAAAGAAAAAAGAAATTAAATAAAAACACTAACCTCGTACCAATGGCCTTTGGCTATGTCCACCATACGTACCAGTCCAAAAAGGGTCACCATTCCTGTCGCACTCAAAACAAAGATTGATAATAACTTCCTCACTGCATGATAATATAATTGCCCTAATAACACCAGTAGCTCTATCACACCATTTGTTTCCATCAGACCCGCCAGACGGTCCAATCGATCTCAATGGATAGAGATCGGAGAACAACTCATAATGAGCCCCAATGGAGTTGAGGTGCTTCCCAGTACTCCTCCCATGAAACCCAACACTCTTGCCTCCAGTAAACCGAGAAGAGAAATAATTGCCCTTTTCAATGCCAAAAGGTCCATATGTTTTAACATTACTTTGAAACGTAAGGGACTGAATTTCACCAAGACTCTGGTCGTCTTTTGTATAGCCCCAAAATGATGTTAGCTACTGGGTGGCTTTAAAGACTAGTTGAATCTGTAGCAAAACAGAGGAAGAGAAGAAATGGTAATTAATTAATGGCGACACACAAACGGGATAATATTCTTCATCTAATGTTGATAGATTTTCTAAATTTCCAATGCTTTCATTAACTTAATGAAAATATGCATATATTTCCCTTGCAATTTACACGAGTGAGTTAAGTGGACTTACCCAATTGACAGAACGACTTCCGTCATCGCTGATGCCATGTACTTCTGATTCTACCAAATTTCCTTCTTTCTCGTAGACAAAACTAATGAACGTGATCAGACCATCACCATTGTCGAGTCATACGTTTATCTTTCGAAACATTAGAGAATCGCCCATCATCCCATAAATCACCATCTTGTCGTCCATATAACCCCACCGATTTGAAGGAGAACATTTGTTCTTTAGTATATGATTGGAAATATGCACCAATGGAATCAAGAAGAGCACCACTCCTGCCATGAAATCCAATTATCTTTCCTATGTTCGAAGGAAGCAAAAAATACCGTGACAATGTTCCCTTATTAGTCCCGAATTGTCCATATATTCTTTTGTTGCTTTGGAACATGAGTGATTGAATAACCGTGTAATCGCCAACTCCTCCAAAATATCCAGACATTGAAGTTAAATACTCTTCAGGATAGTCCAATTTAATCTGTGATGGGATGAAAAGAAAAGGAATATGTTTTTGTAGTATGTTATGTACACATCAATTAATGTACTAAACTCTTGCGTACAACTATTTTTATTTGGTCTATTAGATTCCACGACGAATTGGAATTCATAGAATTGATAGAATTATAAAAATCATAATTTTGTATAATCATACCCTGAAATTCCTAATTCTATTACATCTTTACATTTAAATAACTTTTCATGCATTGTAACTAGAAGAAAAACTCATAAAATAATAAAATCCGTACTATTATGCGAGTTAACTCGTGATTTTTCAATACTTAAAAGGAAGTCCACCTGTGTAGTGAAGGAAGTTTATTGCTCACCTCTTCACAGCCCTTTTCAGGATCCTGTCTATCAAAGACTTTCATGCTAAATAGTTCAAGTGATGCGTTTTGGTCCTGACCATTCACAATATACTTGTCATCTACCCTTAAATCCCTCAACAAGCGCGCATCCCTTGTTTTTATCAGAATCCTACTTCCACGACCAAACCAATCGCGCTTACCAGCAAGTTTATCGACGTGGATCTTCTTGTGTACATCGTCGAGAACAACGAGTACTGTTTTTTGGTTCAATCTACCTTTTATCTTGAGAATGAAGCCATCGGTATCGTATACTTCTAACTCTCTTTTGAGCTTCAAAATGTCTCTGAGAAGTTTCTTTTGAAGAGCCATTATATCTATGATTTCATTTCCAACTGGGAGGAAGCAAACACCATCAAACTTGTGAAATATCCCAGCACAAATACACTTAGCAAGGGTAATCTTCCCAATCCCCTGGACACCGAAAATGCCTATCATCCTAACATCCTCTATACCAATCTCTAACAGAGAAACCGCATCCTCTATTGCTGAATCCGATCCGATTGGTTCCACGGCATCAAGAAATCGTCTGGGAAGGATTGCATTGGAGATTTGCTTCACTATTTTTTTCACTAACTTCAATTAGTCTCTAATTCAACATCGCAACGATTATCAATACATAATATACTTCTAAAAATAATACTATATATATATATATGGTGACGTGATAAGTAAAAACAAATAAATACTCTATTGGTAGAAGTACTTACAATTACACGTAGTAGTTATTCTATTTAATATTACCTATCATTAAATATTATACCTAACATTATAAAGAAGGATTTTTTTTTTTTAATTCTCCCTACAACGAGATATTTATGCTATGCAAATGCATGCTCGCGATGATACACATTGGCATGCGGAATCTTGTAACAATGCAATCGTTGCACTGTGGCAAACGTTCCATAGGAAGTCAATTCGCCATTAATTAAATCCAATAAAATGAATGTATCACAAGTCTAAAATTTTGGCAATTAGCGTCTACACTTCTACTTTTTACAATTTATTTTTTACATTTTCAAACTTATTGCAACTTAGTGTCTTTAATTTCAATTTGGTTGGTCATTTAGTGTCTGAATTTTTACTAAATTGCAACCACATTGAAACTATAAATGCTAAATTGTAAACAATAAAAATACAGATGCAAAATATCAAAATTAAAGGTACACATATTTATGATGCATTTAACTCTGCAAAATGATTACTAAAAATAATAGGTGGCTAATAGAGATTGGATTTGGTTCCCTATAAGTAATTCTATAATATTGTTCACAAGGAACAAGAGGAGCAATAGAGATTGGATTTGGTTCCCAATAAGTAATTCTATAATATTGTTCACAAGGAACAAGAGGAGCAGACACTTATCTTTTAAAAAATGTAATTGAACTTTTCTTCATATAAGTAATATATGCAAGCTATTTTTATGTCTTTGCTTGAATATAATTATAAGAAAATAAAAAAAAATTACATCAAACGGATTAATATTTAAAATAAGTTCAAATAAATGATTGAATTTTCAATTTGTTAATATGAAAGATGAAGGTTTCGCAAAGTGATTTAAATAAGAAATTGCATCGATTTATCAACATTATTAACTTGATTTAACATGGCAATCATTTGACACATGGACCAAATGATAGGCTAATGGTGTGTTGGATGAGGCACTAACAAAGCCTTTTAATTATAAATAAAATAAGGAAAAAAAACAAAAAGATAAATAATTTTTAAAATGCTAAAAAAAAAAGAAAAGCAACAAAAATGTAAATAAAATTATAATTAAAGAAAAATCTAAAAAATAAAAACAAGAAACAAAAGAAAATAAATAACATGTTAAAAATGAAATATAAAAAAAGAAAAACTATTCAAAAGAATAAAAAATGATCTCTACTCACCCACTTTTATTTATTTATTCGCAGGTTTCTCATTTTTATTTTTTACATTTTTTTTATCATTTATAGTTCTATGTAACTTTTTACTATTTTCTTGTTTCCAGATTTTTTAAAACTTTTATAATTTTATTTACTTTTCTTTTTTCAATTTTATTTATTATTGAAGGACTACACCAGCACCATGTCAAAGCTCATGTCAGAAATATGCCACTTTAGATCAACTTAAGGATGTTATAACTATAGGACAACAAAATTTCTTATTTGAACAACTTCTCGAAACATAGATACTTCATTTTAACTAGTTGAAATTTTGATCCCCTCTCTAAATTTTTTTTTTAAAAGTTTATCTCCTTTAGTATAAAATTCCCTTGAAAAGTCCACGTTCCTTTTATTTTTCTTTTGAAAATTATTTATTATATGGTGTGAGTTTTGATAATAAGTTGGAAAATATATGTTATACATTGTGGAGCCTATTAGCAAACTTTGGTCTTACGATCTACATATATATAGTAAAGTTGGCGGGCTTATATCTATGTATAAATACTAACTAGTCTTGACTTTACTTTATGTCATACTCGATCTAAGTGGTTCACTCGAATATATGAGAGGATTAGAGGTTAAGAGGATGAACCAAGTTCAATTGTAGTTTAATCGGAATTGGATTGAAATGATTTTATGGTTAGATCAAGTTAAATAGTAGAGATCAATCTGAATTTGATAATGTTGCCAAAGTGATGGTAAATAATTAAGAAAATAAATCATCATAACATTGTCTAAAAGAATTTGTTGTTTTTCTTTATGCACATAAATTATTATTGACCAAGTAGGAGTAGAATGGTTGATATATGTTTCTATAAAACCGCATATAGTCTCCTAATACTCGTCTATACTCCACTTATCCAAAATCTAACTCATATCCTCTAATTTTCTTTAATAAATTATCTAATTGTAACTATCATGTATTTTTTTTTATTTACTTATATATAGCATTATTATATATTTTTAGAGGATACTAAAACCATTGCATCCACTTTAATATTATAGATATAGACAACATATCCTACTTCTTTAATACTATAGATATAACTATTAGAAAATTACATACAGTCGAGACGATCCTTCCTATTTTGTGAGGCATGGTTACATTAGTTTTTTTTTTTTTTTTTTCCCTTATTCTATGTGCTGAGCCAATTAGATCTCCCTAGGTGCAAACTGTATAACTACTTTCTTTTTAAATTTTTTTTTTTGAGCTATACATATTATAATTATTAAGTGAAAGAGGAATCCAAATTTATTGAAAGATTGGTTTTCATATCACTATATTTTAATCACTTTTAATTATAACTAATTGTATTCAAATAATCAAAATTAGTGATTTTTTTTTTCCGTTAGTACAGATATATGTAAATAGAACGAGGAGGGATAAACAAGAACCCATGAACATCTCCATGTAAACCCAATCCGGAAAAACTTCCTGCTTTTTTTGAAGGGACTCCCTCCACTGCTTGATCGACTTCGGACCATGTGAATGCTTTGCTTCACACTTCCTAAAACCTTCGCCAAATTCTCCAGTTTGATTACGAACATCCGTTGTTTTGGCATCATAAAAGATGGGCAACACCAGATGCTGAGATCCATATCTTTTTTGACACTCCAAGATCTCAACTACCTCATTCAAACACCACTTGGAATCAGCATAATTCTTCGAAAACAGTATAACACCATACCGAGAATTCCATATTGCATCATTCAGCTTAGTTTCGATGTCTATTACTCTTCCATCCCTATCATCGTCCCTAAAACACCAGATGTTTTCTTTCTCAAGAGCACCAAATAGGAAAGAGCTGAAATTACCTAGGGTATCACCTCACCTGAAACTCAAAAACACGTCGAAATTTCCATTTTGGGGGTTTGGAGAAGCTTCTGTCTAAAATGGGAGGCTGAGAGTGAGGAGCAACAGGTGTCAATAACGGAGGTGAAGAAGAGGAAGTAGAAGAAGAAGGGGAGGAGGGTTTTGACAACGTTGATATGTCCATGAGGCTGTATAATAGTATAATGGTGTTTTTCCAAAAAGGAGATGAATGAATGAAGAGATGCAAACTTTCTAGAGTAATTGGCCAAGCATCCCCGTAAGATCATTTATTTCATCAGAAGTCCCACTTGCAAAAAAAAGAGCTAGGTCAAACCGTGTATGCATCTTAGTTTCGAATTGTCATGTGCTCAAGCAATTCACTTGCATTTGCCTAGATTGGACAATATATACGGTCGTGTTCGAATGTGTCCGCCTCGGATTATCGACATGTATTTCCTTCCGTTTCCCCCCTTTTTTACTATCATATTGAAGAGACCAAATTTAGTCCATCTTAATTAAAAACTAATATTCATATAATTAAATTATAAGCATAAACTTATCTTTAGAAAGCAATGCTTCTCACTTCATACTTATAAAATAAGAAAAATTATGTTTTTAGTCCTTACATTTTACTACTTTTTTTTTTAATTGAGTTATTAAACTTTTATTTCAATTCTCAAACTCTCTAAAATTTTGCAAAAAAGTCTTCCTTTAGTGAATCGTTAGTTTTTTTTGTTAACAAATGACTCTTTTGTTAACTTTTGAAAAGTTTAAGAATTGAAATAGAAAAAATAAAAATTCAATGACTCGATTAAAAAAAGTGGCAAAGTATGAGGATTAAAAGTAAAAAGTGTAATCCCCCCTTTTTTTCCTTTTAGGATCTATATTTTTATTTGTTTCTCATTTATAACCTATTCTTTTATATATAAAATATATACATATTTGTTCCTTAAGGATATGGTTCTTAAAAACACTTATAATGTAGAAAAACAAATACCCTAATTTTGTTCATTTCTACCAATTTAGGTCTTGAAAATGGAGAAAAAATGAATGAAAATAAAATTCTAAAAAGAGAAGGTAGAATAAAAAATTTTGGTCCTCTCAAGGTACTTTTTCCATTTTAATTAACAAATACTTCAAATGATTGATAATCTAATTTGATATTCTTAACAAAATCAAATTGCATTTAATTTTATAATTTTATAATTTTTTAGATTTATTTAGAAAAATAGTTTCGTTCACCAACTACATTTCATATTACAATAGTTTGAGAGATGAGTGATTCAAACTTGGTCCATCCCTTCAAAAGAGAAGTGTTAATAAAGTAATTGTATAACTCATTTGATTTTTATTCTAATTATTGTAAATAAAAAATAGTGAATGCAATTAATTATCATATTAAATTTAATAGCACTATGTAATTTAGTATGTTATTATATATTTATAAATTTAAAAATATAAATAATGGTGATACTTTTAATAAGATAATTTTTTTTTACTAATATTTTATCTAATAAACAATTAACTGATCTAATTCATTAAGTTGTAACCTATTTTTTTGTTAGAAAAATTAATAAAGGATGAAAAAGAAAAAGAATGAAAAATTACACTTTTAGTCCTCAAACTTTGTCACTTTTCCTAATTGAGTCATCAAACTTTAATTTTTTTTATTTTAGTCCTCAATTTTTCCAAAAATTTACAAAAAAGTCATTCGTTAATGGAAAAATTAATGGTTTACTAATGAATAACTCTTTTGTAAACTTTTGAAAAGTTTGATGATTGAAATAGAAACAAAAAATAAAAGTTTGAGGACTTAATTAGAAAAAGTGATAAAATTTGAGGACTAAAAATGTAATTTTCCCTTTATAAATATATTAACCAGATGTTATCAATAATAATAAACTAAATAGATGCACATACTTTGACTTGTCTTTAAAATGTTGGCTTTCAAAAGAAAGGTTTCAATTGTAATCATGCTCGCACAATACATTTGATTAGTGGTAATAGATAGATATAAATAAAATTTTCCTAAGTAGTAATACTATAAAACAAGAATAATTTATTGTGTTTCCAAATATGATTTGTATATATTCATCAATCATGTATAAACATGTGTTAATAGTTATGAAACTTCTTTCTACTTTATAGTTTCATATAATGGCTCCATGTTTTAAAAGGAAAAAAAAGGGAATTATTATTTCGTCTACAAACTAATTTTTTAGTTAATTGTACTTTGAAAAAGAAGATCCACTAGGTAATATACATGCATGCTATGTGTATATACATGTGACATATACATATGATTTGTAACCATTAGCCATGTTTAGATACTTTAAACACCACATTTTTAACATCCTTTTGTTTTAGATTCTTTTCTTTTTGGTTTTATGGGTCAAGTTTACAAAAAAATAAAAAAAATTGAAAAGTGCAAAAAGAAATTTTTAAATTTGAAAAAAATAAAAAAATAAAAATGCAAAAAATTGAAAATATAAAGTGTCAAAAGCGTCAAGTCAAGTGATAATAAAATATACATACAATTTAATAAGTTTTGAGTCTTTAAAAATTAAGGTTTCAATAGAAAAAAATATTTCTTAAAAAAAAAGGTTTAGTAAAAATATTAAATTCATGCAGGTTAGCTTTTGTTCAATTTGAAATTTGAATTCTGAATAATTTTATTGGACAAATAAGAAATAAAGACTTGGGATTTATTAAATTAAAATCTATATTGAAAATAATTGGCATGTTATTTGGGGTTATTTTAGCATGTTTGGATCATTTTAAAATAATTTGAAATGGATTGAGCTTAGGTCTTAAAGCTTGAAATAAAGATGGGCACTACAAGTACACATTAAGTTTAATTTATGCAAATAATGTTATGAAAAAAAGGTTAACCAAGTTTGTTAAGCTTATAGATTTGGGACAAAGAATAGAGATAAGGGATTTGATCATTAGCAATGTGCTATGAGAATTTTCCCTTTTTTTTTCTTTCTTCTTCTAAGTTATGTTACTTATAAATCACATGAGCACATCTTCTTCTTCTCCAAATTTAGCTAAGCAAAAGTAGGAAAGGGAGAGAAAATAGTGGGGCTTCTAGAATCTTTTTTTTTTTTTTTTTCAATGGATTGAATTACATCTTTAGATTGTTTTTTGTGGTTTAAGAAGAATTATGATTGAATCATTGAAGAAACCAACAAATCTAAAAGGGATATCGTTAAATTTTGTAAAAAAAAAAAAATTAGATTTGTTAAATCTTGATCAAAATTAAACAATTATCCCAAATAGATTTTTAAAATAACGTAAAAGATTCAAATTATTGATTTATAAAAGGAAGAACATCATCCTTATCAATCATCATCATTCCATCTTCATCCTTCATTGTTAAACAAACCCCCCACATATTGTATACAGTTATCCCCATAACTTGTTAACGCGCACTTGGCTTGCTTCCTTTCTTAACTCTAACAACACAACCGTACATTACTACGACCATAGATTCATATACATACACACATATACACGTCGATTAGTCACAATCAACCCACTATCTTATTCCGATTACAATCACATCTACGATCAATCATCCTTCAACCCATCCCCTTCCTCACACTCGCTATTCTCATCTTCAACTGACTCAACCAAACCTAACTTCACTATCTCCACTCGATCCATCAAACGTAGTACTAACAAGCATCTCCCCAACTAGAGGTATGCAAGTGAGTTAAACGACCCAACTTGGCTTAGCTCACTTGGGCCGGCAAGTTAAATGGATCGAGCTTATTTGGCCCATTTAAAAAATGGGAGAAAAAAATTCTCAGCCTTAACCTATTTAAAAAGTAAGTTAAATGGGTTATTCTACGAGTCAAAGGCATAAATGGGTTAAATGAGCCAACCTAAACTAGCCCACTTTAGCTTATGGGTTAAACGAGCTAGCTTCTTTTGGCTTGCTTTTAAATGAGCTAAAAAACATTAGTCCAAACCTGTTTTAAAAGTAAGTTAAACGGGTCACTTGCATACCTCAATCCCCAACCACTTGACAACCATATTCAATTGTTTAAACCGCATTCATTGTGGTCATTTGTTACCTAACCATTGATCACCTGTAACAAAACTAAACCTACGACCGAACACACAAACATCCTAATAAAATACTATCTTCGTACAACCTCACTAAAGCGACCTAGTAGCCACTTGCATAAGACCCAATCAGACCATCTAACAATAGTTACTATGACTAATCAACACCAAACCAGCCCTAACTTCTCTCACGATAGCTAACAACATACACAGCGACTACCTAGCAACTACATACACCTACACCTAAAACACCTATGTACGGTCCTCTCTTACTTACTTTATCCTCAACAACTGCCAACCCCAATCACTCAACCCATCCACCACTCACCCAATCACAACAGACCTACATACAACCCTAAATTCGCGTAATCCCAGCATAACCTAGCACACTCCAATGTTGTACAGTCGTAGCATAGCCTTAACGCATAGTAAACACCAACCTCCATCGTTGTTCATTCTCTAAGATCACCAAAACTAACAAAATAACCTGTGGTGTTGGTCCCAAGATCATTTTTACCAATGATTTTATCATGAAAGTATTGAATCTCATTTGATTTATGGTACGTTCACTTAAAGTAAATTGGAATTACATTCATTCCTTATTTCTTATTCGACGTTCATTTGGTTTTTCGTCACAGAATTGCAATTTCATAGGAATCCTTATGAAATCAAGTAATAAGGATTCCCTAATTCAACTAAAGAATCATGATTACCTACTACTACCACCATTGTCATCGCCACCATTATCACCACCAACTGTCGCTGCCGCCGCCGCCACCACTACTATTGTTGCCACCACTACCACCATTGTTGCTACCATTACTACCGCAACAGCCGCTACCATTATCATTACTACTACCGCCATTACCACCACTGACTACTGCCATTGCTTTCACCACTGCTACTGCCAGTGCTACCACCGCTGCTGTTACTAGTGCTACCATTACCACATAGCCACCACCAATACTAACTACCGTAGTCATTGCCACGATTACCATCTATTGAACTTAGGGTTCATTACTTGATTTTGATGAGAACAAAACAAAAAATATATAATTAAACTTATTGTTTTTAAAGAAAACAAAACAAGCGGATGGTTAAACTAAGTATTATTCGATTATTTTGAGATAATCGAATAAGTTTAATTAGCTTGTTTAATGATTAAATATATCAATTATCTTTGCAAGAAATTTAATTTTTTGAAGTGGTGATCAAATGATCTTGAAGTTATATTGCAAAGAGTATTTATTTGTTATATGTTAAAAGATTTTTCAGGTGATATTTGGCCTACCAAGTTAATGGCTTAAGGAAGAACTAGGCTAATGGTATAAAACCTTGGAAAACACCAAGAAAAAATCACTAACCTGGAAGAACCGACTCGTCGGTTCACTTGTCGGTAGAGTAAATTTTACTGGCTTATCGGTAGATCGGAGTACCGGCATGTCGGTAAGTCAGTGTTAAGTAGCTATTGGAGCATTTAATGCGTAGTAACAGGAGGAATTTAAAGAGTTGTTATAAAATCTCAACTACCTGACCAAAGGCTTTGAAGATCTAATATTCTACTGCAACTTAAAGATATTCTCTTACATTCTTGAGCTCATTTTTCACTTCTTCTTTGTCTCTTATACATTTATTTGTTATCAAACAAAAAGATACCTAGTTATGTGTTTGGAAGTTCTCACACTTGTAATCTTGAGTAAAGAAAGTTTTTTTTTTTTTTCTTGAGTTAGTTGTGGTAAAAGAAATTATGTAAGCTTGTGTAGCCCTTAGAGCAATTGGATTGTGAAATCAATAAAGTGGTGTGAAGTCCTCGGTTGGAGGCATTGCGTGTCTATGGAGACTAGGAGGCGGTTCGAACTCTACGTTATATCCGGGCTTGATTTTCTTTATCCCTATCTCTTTAATTTCTGCATTCATTATTATTCTATTGTTACCTTGATTACCCTTATTACTGCATTTAGTCATTTATATCGAAAAATAAATGAAATTTGTCCTTAAACTCAATTCACGCCCTTCTTGAGTTTAGCCTAGTGTTCTTCAATTAATATTAGAGCTAGTCTTCAATCACTTACTTAATCGCATATTAGAGTTAAGATCATGGCATCTAATGCATTAGGCTTCTTGGAAAGGCAAGCAATCAATAGGCCTCTTCTCTTAATTGGTAGCAAATATCCATATTGGAAGTGTAGGATGTCCATATTCTTGAAAACATAAAATAGACTACTATGGAATATGGTTAACCAAGGACCATTTAAGATAGAAGGAAAAAAAAATATTACTCCAATAATGATTGGAAATTACTCGACCTAAATGAAGTTGCCATGAATGTTTTGCATTATGCCATAAATGAAAATGATTTCAATAAAATATGTACATGTAAAAGTACCAAAGAAATATGGGATGAATTATAAAGCACATATGAAGGAACTACTAGAGTAAAAGATACAAAAATAAGTTTATTGTATGGACAATTTGAAAACTTCAAGATGGATCCAAACAAAACAACTGATGAGATGCATAATAGATTCATCAATATCATCAATCTTTGAGTGTTCTTAGAAAGATATTTACTAACCTTGAAATAAATTCCAAAATCCTTAGGTTTTTGCCAAGAGATTGGGAAGCTAAGAGAACCGTAATAGAGGAAGCTCATAATTTTAATAAAATGTTAAAAGAACAACTCCTTGGAACACTTAAGACACATGAGATGGTAAAGAAACAAGGAGGGGAGTCTAGAAAGAAAACAATTGCTTTAAAAGTCATGGAAAAGAACTCAAGTGATGAAGAAAGTGAAGACGATAATGAGGTCGCAATGTTAGCAAAGAAGTTTAAAAAGTTTATGAAATTCAATAAAAAGATCAAGAAGGATAAGGATGGATAAGGATGGATATGGATCATCTTCTAGGTTCAAGAAGAAGGAGAGAGAAGTTATTAAGTGTTACAATTGTAAAAAATCGAGACATATTCAACAATATTGTCCATCGCTTAAGAAGGCCGATAAAGAGTAAAAAAGGAAAGCTATGATAGCAACATGGAGTGATGGGGACTCTAGCAATTTCGATAATGAAACTTGCTTCATGGCTTACAATGATGATGAGGTATGCTCTTCTTCACATGGCTCTTCTTCACATGGCTCTTCTTTTGATGAACTTAAGAGTATGTATGATAACTTATGGAAAGAATTCATAAAAGTGCGACAAAAAAATAAAGTGTTAAAGCAAATAATGAGTGAAGTAAGTGATAAGTTTGATATTATCAAAAGTGAATACAATAAGGTAGTTGATGCAAAAGAAAACTTAGAAGAAGACAATGAATATTGAAGGTTGAAAATGAGAGATTAATAAAAGAAAATATAGATATAAGTACTAGAAATAATGAATTAATAAATGAAAATAGCAAGATAAAAGAGGTAAACAAAATTTTGAAAAGGAAACAAAAGAACTAAAACTTGAAGCAAAAAATGATGAAGGTATGATAGAAAAACTAAGTTGACTTGAAATTGAAAATTCAATTCTAAGAATTAACTTAGACGACTTAAGAAAAAAAATGGCAAAATTCGTAAATGAAGAAAAAAATTTGGATAAACTCCTTAGAACACAACGTTTAGGATTAGACAATACCAGAATAGGTTATATTAAGGAAAATGTATATAGAACATACAAAAGCTACTTTGTTAAGGCATTAAATAAAACTTATAACTATTGTGGAAGACATGGTCATATTGCTTACACATATACATTACGTCATAATTTCTCCTTATGCAACAAAAATTAAATGGTTTAGGTCCCTAAGGGACAAACTTGCATTACAACAACTAACCCCAAAGGACCGAAACTAAAATAGGTACCAAAGAGATAACCGCTTGTTTTGTAGGATCCTTTAAGGCACAACAACAAATAGATCTTGGATAGTGGTTACTCAAGACATATGACTGGAGACGCATCCAAATTCACATCTAAAGACTTGAAGGATGGAGGAAGTGTGACCTTCAGAGATAATCGAAAAGCTTACGTCATTGGTGAAGGTAACATTTGCATTAACAATGATCTTACTATTAAACATGTGTTGCTCGTTGATAATTTAAAACATAACTTACTTAGTATTAGTTAATTATGTGACATAGGATATAAAGTAATCTTTTATGTATCAAAGTGTTCTATTGAAAATATTAACAATGACCAAATCCGTTTTGAGGAGTATAGACGAGGAAACATCTACAAAATTGACTTCAATATATTTTCATGCTCTCTTAAGACTTGTTCATCCATTCAAAACAATGATAGTTGGTTATGGCATAGAAAGTTAGGACATGCTAGTATGGATATCTTATCAAAACTAACCAAAAAGAATCTTGTTAAAGAATTGCCTAAGATTAGTTTTGATAAAAATAGAACATGTCAAGAATGTCAATATGGCAAACAAACCAAGTCATCTTTCAAATCAAAAGAAGCCATCTCAACTTCTAGGCCATTTGAACTACTACATATGGATTTATTTGGTCTAACTCAAACTTTAAGTTTGGGAAGGGAAAAGATACACTTTGGTCATAGTTGATAATTTTACTAGATACACTTGGACCTTCTTCCATACTAATAAGGATGAAACTTATCATGTGTTCTTGAACTATAGTAAGAACATCCAAAATGAAAAAGGTTTTTCTATTATCTCTATAAGAAGTGACCATGGGGGAGAATTTGAAAATCTTGATATGGAGGATTTTTGTAATTAAAATGGAATAGAACATAGAAAGAAAAAATAGGACCCTTATAGAAATAGCTAGGACCATCCGAAGCCGTCAATACAGCTTGTTACATATCAAATTGTGTTTTCATTAAACCAATTCTTAAGAAAACCCCCTATGAGCTTTGGAAAGACAAAAGACCTAACATATCATATTTTCATCCTTTTGGAACGAAATGTTACATTCTCAATAATGGAAATGAACAATTAGGAAAATTTGACTCAAAGTTAGATGAACGTACTTTTGTCAATTATTCCCTTACTAGTAAAGCTTATAGATTATATAACAAAAGAACACTCGTTGTAGAGGAGTTGATTCATGTTACTTTTGATGATACTTATATATATAAAGAATCTAATGATGAAGTAGATTACAATGGTGCTTACATAAACAATCTTAGTCTTAAGAAGAATCAATCCAACTCTCTTGAAAAGGAATTCTCTAGGCAAGATGACATCATTAACAACTCTAATTTAGATTTGCCTAGATAATGGAAGTTTGTGAAAAATCATTCTAAGGATTAGATAATAGGAGAACCATCCCATAGGGTTCAAACAAGAGCCTTACTTAAAAATCTAAGTAATGTAGTGTTCCAATCTTAACTTGAACCAAAAAATGTAGATGAAGCTCTTAAAGATGAATTCTGGGTTCAAGCTATGGAAGAAGAACTAAATCAATTTACTAGAAATAATGTATGGAATTTAGTATCAAAACCAAAAGATAGATCGGTTATCGGAACAAAATGGGTTTATAGAAACAAACTTGATGAAACTGGTATAGTAACTAGAAACAAGGCTAGGTTAGTTGCTAAAGGCTATAATAAAAAAGTAAGAATAAATTTTGATGAGACTTTTGCCCTAGTTGCAAGATTAGAAGCCATTAGAATGCTTTTGGCATTTGCAGCTCACAAAGACTTTAAACTATACCAAATGGATGTTAAAAGTGCCTTTCTAAATGGCTTCATCAAAGAAGAGGTTTACGTAGAGCAACCATCGAGTTTTGAGGATAATATATTCCCAAACCATACATATAAGCTTAATAAAGCCTTGTATGGACTCAAGCAAGCTCTTAGAGCTTGGTATGAAAGATTGAGTAGTTTCTTGATAAATAATAAATTCATCAAAGGGAAACTTAACACAACATGATTCATTAAGCAACACAATGATCACATATTAATTGTTCAAATATATGTTGATGACATTGTGTTTGGTGCCACTCACATGGATTTAGTTAAGGAGTTAGTCCAATGTATGAAAAATGAATTTGAAATGAGTATGATGGGAGAACTCAACTATTTCTTAGGTTTTCAAGTTAAGCAAACCAAAGACGGAACCTTCATTAACTAAGGCAAATTTACCAAAGAACTCTTAAAAAGGTTCAAAATGGAAAATTACAAGACTAAGCTAACTCCAATGAGCACCACCCTAAAACTCGAGAAAGATGAGAATGGAAAGAACATTTATGAAAAGATGTGAATGGAAAGAACATTTATGAAAAGATGTATTGCGGTACGATAGGAAGTCTTCTATATTTAACTGCATCTAGGCTAGATATCATGTTTATTGTATGTTTATGTGCATGTTTCAATCTTGCCCTAAAGAATCACACTTGAATGTGGTTAAACGCATTTTCAAGTATCTTATGGGCACTATTGAAATCGGCTTATGGTATCCTAAGTTTACCTTACTTGATCTTATAGGATATTTGGATGTTGACTTTACCAGTTGCAAAGTCGATCGAAAAAATACTAACGAAACATGTCCTTTCCTTAGTACTTCATTAGTATCATGGCACTCAAAGAAACAAAACTCAGTAGCACTTTTTACTGCTGAAGCTGAATATATAGCAGCTGGTAGTTATTGTGCTTAAGTATTATGGATGATGCAAACTTTACTTGATTATGGTTTGAGATTTACAAATGTTCCAAGAAGATGTGACAATACAAGTGCTATTAACTTAACCAAAAATCCAATTCAACATTCTAGGACTAAGGATATAGAAATTAGACATCACTTTATTCGTGATCATGTGCAAGACAATGATATTTGCTTAAAATTTGTTAATAGTAGCAATCAGATAGCCGATATCTTCACAAAACACATGAGTAAGGAAAGATCTTATACTCTAAGAAGAAAATTAGAAATGATCTTGCAAGATGAGTAAGAATCAACATGGCCTTTTAAAATAAAATTAACTCACTAAGTAATTTGATTAGAAAATATCACATTATCATATATAAGAAACGTGATCATATGGCTTTTGTGCATTAAATATCACTTTTAACATATTTTGGGCACACTTGAAGTCATTCATGCTTATCTAAGTTCATATATGTGCAAATTTACCGTACATTGGTTCTAGTACCCAAGATCGGGTCTTACATGTTTATTTTCATCCCTAAATGATGTTCGAATGGTTAAACTAGCTTGATTTGAATTTTGTGCATTGACCTCTCTAGACCCTTTTTAGGTTCTAAGTGCATTGTGGAAATTTCATGAATATTTATACCTACATGGATGTTGCTTAGCTTAATTATGTGTCTTTTATGTCTCTTAACATCTTTTAACATGTTTAAAGCATGAACTCATCTTGAATATTGAGAAATGATCTCTACTTAGTCTCTAGCCACTTGTACAAGCTAAGGAACTTAAGTAATGATTTTACAATTTTTAGAGACTTAAAGCTATAATTTGTGACTACTATGCTCAAACATGTATTTGAATTTTGCTTGAAGTGTTGATGTGCAAAAACTCAATGCCTATACACATATTTTGCTCTAACATTCACATTTTCACTTTATCATGAATTACTTGGCTCTATGGATTTGATTTGGATAAATCTTGGCTATCTAGTTAAAAATTGAGTTTTTTAAGCCTTAACGGACTTAAATAAACTTGTTTGAAGTGTTAGGATGTTGCTTGAATCTCTACAAATCAATTTGGATTAGCAAACTTGCTCAATCAAAAGACCCTACTGTCTTTCTATAATTTTGCGAACAACCGGCATGCCAGTTAACCAATTCACCGGCTTGTCGGTATACCTGTGTATTTAATAACTTGCTTTTGCTTCTGTTCACTTAATCGGTAAGCTGGTTCACCTAAGTATCGATAAGTCGATATACTGCTTTAGTTTTTCATTTACATTTGGTTTTGCTCTTGTAACCGGCATGTCGGTTCACCTATGTACCGGTAAGCTAGTATACTCCTTTATATAAGTAAATTGTTTTCGTTCTATTCTAAGAACTGGTAAGCCAGTACCCCTAACCACCGACATGCCGGTATACTTTACTCCTGAAGCACTTTGTTTTGCTTCTGTTCCCTTAGTTGCCATGCCGGCTCATCAATATATCGGCAAGCCAGTTCTTCAGATTTTAGGTGCGACTTATAATCGCGCTGCTCCATCTCTCCCCCCATCCTTCTTTTAAAACCCTTTTTTTTTCCTCAAACCCTAACCCCTTTCTCTCTCTTCAATCCATCTCTTCTCTTCCATCTAAATCCCAAATTTCTTCTCTCAATCAACTTTCCACTCTCTTCTTTTTCTCTTTCTCTTCACCTTTTATCCAACTTCTCCCTCTTCATCTTCTTCTCTTCACTTTCTCTCTCTACCCATACCCACCAACCGTCATGCCACCACATACCGTCCACACACTTACACTGTCACCTCGGCCTCCCTTAAACTCACTCTATTATTTTTCTCCATCCCCTTCTATAACAAACATGGCATTGTGTGTTGATCGTGGCTTAGCACCCCTAGCTTATAACAACCACCTCTTTCCCTCTCAACAACACTCTCAACACTTTGAGAAATTTATCAATTTAGAGGTTGATACCGTCCTTTGATCCAGTTGCTCCTCTCGCCTTTCAGCATCCTTTCTATTAGTACTTTGAAATGTGTTACAATCAGCTTCACGAGGATATTCATGGTCACTTACAAAGCAGGTTTCAAGGACTCTATCATCATTTCCAACTGGACTACTATTGCCCTTCTTGCCCTTTTCCTCCTCTTGCTCAGGACAATGATCCTCGTACTGCTTAGTCATGCACTTCAGCTTTTTATCCTTGCTTTGCATTCTGTTTAAAGAACTTGGTCTTTGGCCACTCTTTTATTTCATTGTCATTTTGAAAACTTTGGTCCTTGATGAGCATCCTTTTTATATTAGCTGGTTATGACTTCTTTTGTAAGCTCTGTTTCCTAATCTTTTAGCCTCAAATTAACCTTACCATGCAGGCTGTTTTACATTACTTCTTACGCTCTCTCTTTCCTTGATTCTGATCTTGCAGGGGGCATATTCTCCGGTATAAGACGGAGCTTTACTAGACTTTCGACTTAAATCTTCTTTCCTCTTGACCACCTGGATCCTCCTATTTCTTGATGATGCCAAAGGGGGAGAAATATTCAAGTTATTAGGGCATCAAAACATATATTACATCAAAATTGATAATAGTTATTCAAAGATGATATCAATTTTATAACTTTGGCATATCTTGATTATTTGAAAGTCAAATATCTTGAAATCGAGTACTAAATTGAAGGGGAATATTAAATTGAGGAGACTACTAGATTAAAGGAGAGCATTTAAAGTATAAAAGTTTTGTCTTCATCAAAAAGGGGAAGATTGTTGAATCTAGGGTTCATTATTTGATTTTGATGATAATAAAACAAAAAGTATATAATTAAACTTATTATTTTTAAAGAAAAGAAAAGAAAAGAAAACAAGCAAATGGTTAAACTAAGTATTATTCGATTATTTTAAGATAAATGAATAAGTTGAATTAGCTTGCTTAATGATTAAATATATCAATTATCTTTGCAAGAAATTTAATCTTATGAAGTGGTGATCAAATGATCTTGAAATTATATTGCAAAGAGTATTCGTTTATTGTGTGTTAAAAGAATTTTTAGGTGATACTTATCTTACCGGGTTGATGGCTTAAGGAATTTTCAAGTAATATTTGACCTACTGGGTTGACGGCTCAAGAAAGAACCAGGCTGATGATATAAAGCCCTACAAAACACAAAGAAAAACTCACTGACCTGGAAGAATCGGCTTGCCGGTAGATCAGAGTACTGGCATGCCAGTAAGTCAGTGTTAAGTAGCCGTTAGAGCATTTAGTGTGCAGCAATGGGAAGAATTTGAAGAGTTGTTATAAAAGCTCAACTACCCGACTAAAGGCTTTGAAGATCCAATATTCTACTATAACTTAAAGACATTCTCTTACATTCTTGAGCTCGTTTTTTACTTCTTCTTTATCTTTTGTACATTTATTTGCTATCAAATAAAAAGAGATCTAGTTATGTGTTTGGAAGTTCTCACACTTGTAATCTTGAATAAAGAAAGTTTTTTTATTTCTTGAGTTAGTTATGGTAAAAAAGATTGTGTAAGCTTCTGTAGCCCTTGGAGCAATTAGATTGTGAAATCAATAAAGTGATGTAAAGTCCTCGGTTGGAGACATTATGTGTCCATGGAGACTAGGAGTCGGTCCGAACTCCACGTTATTTCTGGGCTTGATTTTCCTTATTCCTATCTTTTTAATTTCTACATTCATTATTAATCTATTGTTGCCTTGATTACCCTAATTACTGTATTTAGTTATTTATATTGAAAAAGAATTGAAATTTGTCTTTAAACTCAATTCACCCCTCTCTTGAGTTTAGCCTAGCGTTCTTCACCACCACCACCACCAACCACCGTAACTACTGTAGCTACTACTACCATTACCATCATCAACTACCACTGTCACCAATTACTACTATTGCTTATTACCTTAGAATTATTTGAGAAAGAAAATGAACCGAAGATAATTTAGTCATTAAAGCTATATTACATGTCTATTCTTAAATTGTTTATAAACCTAACTAAATAAAGTAATATGTATTATATTCTTATTCCATTCCTTAAGGAATTCTAATTCTATTCCCTCTCATTCTATTCTACGAAGTGAATAAGCTGTTAGTGTTTAGAAAGCCTCATTTGTTGTTGGAATGAGTGACTCTAATGGAGTTATGTGTGACCCGACCCTTTCGTGTAATAAAGCCCCATGATCTGACCTGTGTTTACGTTGCCTTCATGTTTTCTTTTAGTTCATTCGTTTTAGTGTTTTTCTTTCTTGTTTTATTTTTATAAAATTCCACACTAACTCTAGTTATTTCTTTTATGCAGAGTTTTTTAACCATTGATTATTTGGTTGATTTTTTTTAGCTTAGTTTAGTTTTTATTATTATTAGAATTAAGGATATTAAATTGTTTTATTCTTTGTGCTGGTATTTAGTTATAGTTTTATTCTATTATTTTCTCTTCTTAAAAAATTAGTTATTTGCATGAAAAGTACTTACTCGAGTTCTTTTGCAGGTCCTTATAATAATTCTCATATTTTCTACACAATTTGCATATTCATTTAAGAATCACATTTTTAGCATATTTTTTAGAAAAATTACATATTTTAGGGAAATTGCATATTTTTACAAAAACTTTTCATTTTTTTTATAAAATTATATTTTAGAGTACAATTGTATATCTACAGGATAAAAATTACGTCTATATTGTTTATCTTAGGATATTTGACTAAAGATTGCATTATATTTCTTTTTTATTTTTTTAAATTAGGCATTCAAGGATTTTTAGTAAAAAAATGTTTTTTTATCACTTAGATATTTTTTTGTAAAATAAAAAAAATATGTAATTGGCATTTTTTTATAGTTAGATATCTTTTTCGTGATTTATGCATCTTTTTTATAGTCAACACATTTTCTACGGTTTAAGTATATTTTATATGATTTAGATTTTTTCTCCCATGATTTAGATATCTTTTCTATAATTAAGTATATTTTTTATGATTTAAATATATCTTCCCAGATTTAAACATCTTGTCCATAGTTTAAATATCTTTTCCAAAGTTAGGCATTTTAAACATGTTTCTTCATAATAATTGCATATTTCATAAAAAAAGTTGCATTTAAATTTGAATGTGTGTTTTTTTTTTTTGAAGTTACAGTTTTTCAAAATTGGACAATAAAAATTTGAGCTTTTTCTTAATAAAAATAAATTGGCTAAAAACGTAAACCTAACTACTTTTTAAAAATCAAATAAAATGAATCCATGCATCAAAGTTTTTTTTTTTAAAAAAAAAAATGAGAAATACAGTTAGTCAGATACCGATTAGTGAGTATGTAGATACCTCCAAGGTAATTGTAAAATTTATAAAATATTTTATTTTCTCTTCATTCTTTAGGAAAATTGTGTAACAAAAGATTCATTTTTATGGATTTTCACATCCTTTGCATACTTTCTCATTTTTCTAAAAATTATAAAAATAATGGTCTATTAGTTTTTTTTTTTTTACATGGTGACTTGATCTTAATAGATTAACTTTAGAATTCAAATTCTATGGTTAAATTTTTTGAAAAATTATTTTTTTAAAAAACTTGTAGACTAATATGTGAATTAGGGTTTTCTAACTTTTTTTTATCAGTTTTATTGGTTAGTGACTCTAAATTATTTTTTAAAATATTTTTTAGACATTTTTTTAAAGAGAAATATTTTTTGTTAATTTAATGTTGAGTAATCTGTATTAAATAGATTAGGCTTAATATATGTTAAATTAAGGAAAATTGAAATAGGACTCGACAAAATTATTGACTTAACTAGGGACCTAGTGGCCTAGCCATGTAAAATTAAAAAAAAATTGATTAATGGATTTTATTTTTTTGCTTATTTTTTTTATTTAATGTATATATTGTAATATAATTATACCAACTAGTTATTAGCGATATAAGCCATACAAAGAGAAAAGTTGAATTAATAGGCTGAGCCTTTTAGGGTTTATGGGGTCTTTCCAAAATGAAGTTCCTTAGGTCACTGGGGTCCTTACTCCCGCTTGGTAGTGATAAACCAGCCCATTCATAATTTCATGGAGCCCATTAGGCATATCTTTGGGAATACCTAAAGCTATAGAGCTTGAGATCTATAGATCTTATCCTCCTGCATCATCTTAAATAAAAAGAGGTTAGTAATTTTTAAACTATAAGGGTTAGAAGAGAATTATTATACTAGTAACCAATTGGGCCATTATTTAAAAAAATAAAATAAAATAATATATCATGCTTACATATATAAGTATTAAGGAACTTCATTTTGGAAAAAAAAAAATCTATTTTAGAAATTTATATACTTATATATGTAAGTGTGCATGAATATTAATTGCAAGTTTATAATAATTTTGCTCTTGTAATTTATTAATTACCGATCTCTATTGCATGGCATGCATGTATAGCATGTTACATCAAGTTTATATGATACATTATTGTATATATATTGTTATCTTTGATATGTTTTTTTTTTTCCTTTTCTTTTGTATTATGTGATTGCTTATGTATTATCTTGTAATATAAGTATTATGTATTGCCTTGTTTTTTTTTTTTGGGTTAATTTTACAAATAAAAGGTGGCATAATAAAATTTAAGATCGAATCTAATAAATTGCATTAAATTTTTTATGGGCAAGCAAATGAATATTGATACAGCTTTTTTTTTTTAAAAAAAAATATGCCATAAGCAAGGAGTTGCAATTTTATTATTTTCCAGTGTGATATAATTGTTGTACAATATTTCATTTTTTTTTTTGCATGTGCAAAAAATATTTCCCTAGAACTAATTAAATGATATTTGTTTTTGTAAAATTTTCTCCTTACTATATTGATATTCGTACTTATATAAAAATTCTATACTCAGCAAGGTTATACTCAAATTAATGTGATCATGGTATTATAATAAAGTTGCAACTAAAAAATTTTTATGGTAATAAATATTTACGCTATTATCCTATAGCTAGCCCAGCATTTGCATGTATGTACTTTTACTATATGTTCATTAATTTAGTTTATATCACTGCTCGTATTACTATTGATTCATGGTTTGAGATATTGCATTTCATAATCAATACTAACAACTTATAACTCAAGCAATTTTTATGCAGTAATATGTCATTAAAATAATCTAGAATAATTATAGATCATTTATAATTAAATATGCAATTAGATACAAAAACATATTGATTGATATTAGGTTACCATGACCTTTCCAGCTCCAAAGATGAAGAAAGTGATCAATCCTATAGAAGTAACAAAAGATTTGCATCCATGGATGATGCAAATGAAAACAATCCCTAACTAAGGGAAACTAGATAAGATGCAAACAACAAGCAATAAAGGACTAATAAACTATTCTTTCATGATACTATACTGATTAACATTCTGGGAACTTATGTGAAATATTATCACAAAGGTAGTAGCTCACAAAGCACAATGGAAGAAGATGGGGATAACTCCCTTGAAGAGGAGAATGAATTGAATGAGAATGTAGAACTAGGTGTCTGCTATGTCTCTTTCTCAAAAATTGAAATAGAGATTTATATGATCTATGGAAAAAATACATTAATAACTAAAGTAATGGGGATGAATCTAGGATATAAAGTAGTGATAGAAAAATTAAGAAGAATGTGAAAAGCTCTAAATGATTATAGACTAATAAATGCTAGATCAAGATATTATCTAATTTCATTTGAGTATGGAAGATTATAATTGGGTAATTAGAAATGGTCCATGGTTCATTAGTAGAGCATATTTAGCTTTGAAAAAATAGTAGCTAGACTTTAGTTCAGGCATAACAAGATTAAATGAGATTGCAGTATAGGTCCACATTAAGGAGTTATCTATAGAATTTTACTTAACAATAGCAAAAAAAAAAAAAAAAATTAGGGAAAAAAATAAGGCCTATATAAAGACATGACGCATTCACTATGAGGCTTTGGTGAGGAAAATTTTGCTCGAATTTATATTATATTAAGTGTAGATACACCCCCAAAGCACACAATTATTATAAATAAGATAGTGTATACAATCCAATATGAAGGATTAAGTAGCATTTGTGAAACATATGGATGCATAAATCAAGAGGAATGACTGCCTATAAGGAGGGAAAAAAGAGAACAAAGATGAAAAATAAAAGAAGAAGGAAGAAGAAACTAAGCTATAGAATGGGAATGAAGAGGAAAGTCTTCAGGGAGACAGGAAAGAAAGATGAATATAGTGGCAACAAAAGACAATCAAGTGGAAAAGGACAATCATGATGACAATTACAATAGGATGTAAGACCCAAGAATGTAATAAAAACATAACCAATCAAGATCAAAGTACCCATAGCAACTAGACTTTAGTTAGGGAAAAAAAGGATAGTTACAAAACATATAAGGAAACATAACATAAGAGAAATAAATTCGAAAGTACTTAAAGAAAAAAGGAAAAAATCTAGAAGATTTGCATAAGAAAATCGAGAGACAAGAATTGAAAAGAAAACAAGAGGAGATAGTAAAGATCATCAACTAAGAGAGAAGTAAAGGAAAGCATGAGGAAAAAACAGCTAATAAATATGAAAAGAAAAAAAGTAGAAGAAAATGCCCAAAAGTAGAAAGAAAATGAAAAATGATCTATTGGAAACAAAGAAACAGGTAAGGAAAAATAGTGAGACTTTTAGAAGTTGAGATACGTATTCAAATATTGCTTTAGGAATCTATCCCACTAGAAGCGAATATAGACTCAAAAATGATAATGGTAGAGATAGAAGTGTACATGGTGAGGGTGTTTGTAGAGATAATAGGACTTACAATAACAAATATAAAATGCAAGAGACAATTACTGTCGAAGATAACATATAGAATAATATACCTAGTGGGCAGTTAATATTAGGAAGGAGATAAGGACATACAAACAACAAGGGAAACCTTATTGCTAGTAAGGTTACTAATGGAGAGGCTGGACATTAGACCACAACAAATACTAAACATGATAAAATGGACTATGAAGGGAGTGGTGGAACACATCTTAATGAGAGTAGAAGTCCAATAGAGATACAAAGAGTCCCTTACATAATGCCTATGCTTGAAGGGTAGAGGAAGGAGTTTCTTTTCAATTCATGGTAGGTGCAAGCATTGATTGCATGACCAACATTTAGGCCATGAAGGTGGAAATCGGAGACAAAGAGGTTCTAGAAGGAGTTCACCAATGAATGGTGGTATTGACACACAATGACATTCATAGATAGCAAAATTGTGGACTCCTTATCTTTAAACATGAGGCCTATCCCATTCAAAGTGTTAGCTAGGAATGCAAGAGGTTTAAGGTCAAACATTAGGAGAAATGCTATCTAGGGACTGGTCAAGGACCACAAACCCCATATCTCAATCATTACTAAAACAAGACTGAATAGGTGAGGAGTAATCCATTTATAAGAGTAGTTGGGTTTTGAAAAAATTATTTGTGCTTAAGTTGTAGGGTACAGTGGAGGCATAACAATCATGTAGAATGTAACAGATGTTCACATCCTAGAAAGATAAATTTATAAGCAACAAATCCTCGTGAAGGTCTAAGTAAGTAACTCTCCCTTCTTATTGTTTTGTTTTAGCAGTATATCTAAATCCTAATTTTTACATTAGAACTCAACTATAAGAGGAGCTAAAAGAAATATCTAGAATTGTGAATGGACCTTAGATGCTTATAGGGGACTTTAATAAAACCTTTGTAAGGAGGATTTTATTTATTTATTTATTTTTTTTATTTATTTTTTGTAGAAGGGTGGGGGGGGGGGTGGTGGGGTGGTGGAGTGGGAAGAAAGATCAACCAATTTAAAGCAAACTATTACTAAGATTGACTGAATGCATGTAATCAATGTAATCTAAGTGACCTAGGATTTGTGGGACCTAAATTTACTTAGTCTAGGAGAACTAAGCACTTAGACCAAGTTCAATTGAGGATTAATAGGGCTTAGGTAAATCCTAGTTGTAGAACCAAATACCTAAAGACTAAAGTGTTTCATTTGAACCAATCCTAGCTAGATCATTGCTTGTTATTGTTAGATACCTAACTAGGAATTAGGGGGAACCAAAAGACAAATGAGTATTTCATTTTTAGCCCATGTGGCTTGAACACCCTGACTTTAAACCTTTTGTGAAACATAATTAGAGGGAAGGGCCGATAAGAGTACCAAAAGACTTTGATGACCTAGCTAAGAACCTGAGAAAATGGAATAAAGAAGTCTTTGGCCTCATCCATGTCAAAAAGAAAAGAATAGAAGAAAAAAAGATTCAAAAGGAAAGAGAAGAACTAATAAATATCCCCACACTAGGGAAAATACCTAGAGAAATCTCTTTATAAAAAGACCTAGAAGCAATGTTGAAACAAGAAGAGAGGCTCTAGGTAGCTAAGGCAAGAACAAAATGCATCTTAGAGGGAGAAAGAAACATAATATTCTTTCATTAGAGCACCCTAGCAAGAAGGTAAAAAACTTATATAATGGGTCCTTTTGATGAAGTGGGATATTAGGCATCTACTAAAGAGGGACTAGAAAAGATTATTAATACCCACTACACTAAGCACTTTTCATTAGAAAAGACTTAGAGCAGCATAAGGAGAATAAACCAATTAATGGACAGAGAAGGTCTTCTCTAAGAAGCCATTAGAGCATTAGAAAGAGAGGTCACATACCCAAAAATTAAGGAAGCACTCTAGAGTATTAATAACCATAAAACTCTAGGAACATATGAGTTTCATGCAATTTTCTTTAAAGAGTACTAGGAAATAGTTGGAAGCTCAATTTTTTTCATATAATCAAACAGACAATAGCATAGGGGATGATCCTAGAGGAACCGAATCAAACCCTCCTAGTTCTTATCCTAAAGACCATAAGAGAGATGAAGGAAAGGAATTCAAACCCATCATCCTATGCACCACCTTATATAAAATAATCAGTAAACTCTTTGTAAATAGATTGAGACCTTTCTTAAACACCATCACAGGCCTTGAACAATCAAGCTTCATACCTAGAATGTCTATAAGAGATAACATTATAGTGTTCTAGGAATTACCACACTCTTTAAACTAAAAGAAAGGAAAAGGATCTTGGATGATAATGAAGTTGGATCTTGAGAAAGCCTATGATAGGTTTGAAAAAGACTTCGTAAAGCAAGTCCTTAAGAACTTTAGAACACCAGATAGCTAGATTATACTTATAGACTCTTGCTTAGCCATTGTCACTTATAGAATATTTCTACATAAAGATATGCTTAAACCTATACTAGCTAGTAGAGGACTACCATAGGGTAACCTAATGTCATCATATCTATTCATCCTAGCTATGGAAGTCCTAAGCAGATTCATACATATGTTGGTAGAGAAAGGGGTTTCGAAGCCTATAAAACCAAGGGAAATGGGTCTACAATTCTCCTATTTATTTTTTGTAGATGATCTAGTCCTTATGTAAGAAGCCTCACTAGCAAATAGTTAGGTGATCAAAGAAGTAATGAATGTCTTTGAAGAAGTTTCATGGAAAATGGTCAATTATGAGAAATCATGTGTAATCTTTTCAAGAAACACTAATAGAGACTTGAACAATGAAATTTGTAATACCTTTGGCATAAAGCCCAATATCAATCTAAGGAAATACGTGGAATTACTAATAAAGGAGGGAGGTAAGCTAAGCATATAGGACCTAAACTTTATTTTAGAGAAATCAAGAAGAAAACTAGCAGGGCGGAAGCCTTAGGAATGGCAAGAAGAAAAATTTTAACTTCATCCACATTAGAAAGTATCTGAAACTATTATTGCCATGATCCTTTTACTTGCAAAAATTCAATAACAGGGTAGAAAAGATTAATCAATACTATATTTGGGGGGAAGTAGAAGGAAGGACAAAAACTCACTAGGTAGCTTAAGAAAAATAAAAAAGATCAAGTAGGAAGGGGGATTACAATTATTTGACATGACAATAAAAAACAAGGCCAACTTTATGAAGTTAGCTTAGTGAATCAAAAAGAAAGACCTCATATGGACTAAACTCATAAGGAAAAAATATAAAGAATTGCATAAGGAAGGGAAACCAAGGAAATGAACTACCTTTAGCAAGAAATTAGGGAAGATGATGGACTGTCTACAAAAGAATCTAGTAATTAGGTCCTATAATAGGAGAGACATAAAGTTCTGGAAAGACAATTGGACACCATTAGGAGAAGTTAACCAATGGTTGTTAGGACCAAGAACAATGGAGATTGATTGAATCACCCTAGCAGAAGCATGGGATAATAGGGGTTTCTAGAACTTACCTAGTTGATGAAAACATAGCTAGTAAGTTAGGCAATCTCATGATCTAAGAAGAGCATAATAGGTAGAGAGAATTGATATGGCCTTATAAGATTAATGGGGAGGCATCTCGTAAATCAGTATATATAATGATGATTAAAGAAAAGGAAATAGGATACTTAGATAAAATGCAAGAATGGAAGTGGATTTAGGAGTCCCTTATAACAGCAAATATCAAATTCCTAATGTAGAAAATGCTGAACAATAGACAGCTTACTAAGGATAATTTGAAAAAGAGAGATATGTAGGTGGACACCAAACATGATTTCTACTTAAGAGGAAAGGAATCAAGCTTACACCATTTTGTAGAGTGTGAGAAAGTAAGATAAATCTAAACTAAAAAAGGATTCCCAAACATCCTTCATAGAGAAGCTACTGCAAATACCTTGTTCGAATGGGTCAAGAGAAATGCTAAGTTAAAGAAACCTAATTGGAAGGTGATCCAAACACCTAAGATAGGACTATTTATGTTCTACCAATGGGGTATTTGGATGGAAAGAAATCGAAGAATTTTTCACAATAATTTGAGGGAAGATTGGATGACTATAGCTAAAGCAGAAGCTAATGAATGGTAGATTAAGTTGAGAAGAGACAAACTAAAGAGCATGCCAAGAATTACTGAAGCTAAATGGAGAAAACTTGAAAGAGGATAAGAGAGGCTCAATTGTGATGGAGTTGTTTTAGAATCTAGCACCAAAGTAGGTATTGGATGTATCTTGAGAGATCACAATGGCAAAGTATTTAGGGGCATAAGCAAGGTAATAGTAGGTACATCCCTACTAGAAACAAAAATGTAGGCGATTACACAAGCTCAGAATTAGTAAAGCAATACTCTACTGATAACATCACAATGGAGACTAACTCCTTAGCTATAGAATGGATCACTCATGAACAAGTTGATACAAACATATTCTCTACAATTTTAGTATGTTGTAAATGATTAGCTATAGAATTTAACAATGTGTTATTTTGTAGATTACCTAAGGATGAGAACAAGGTAGTAGATTAGTTGGCAAAGGAAGGCATGGTGTGAAACACCCCAAAATTTGCTAATTCTAATTACAAAGATTTCGAATACTAATATTAATTAAGGCAACCATTTAGAACTCCAATGAAGTTAAATCTTAATTTTCTTTTCTAAATTAAGTTTAGAATTTTCGAGAAACAAATGTGGTTTTCATCTAAAAGATTGATGAGTCATCATTTAGAAGTTAATATTTAAACTTTAAGAAATAAGAAAATGGATATAGAGGTAAAACAAATAACACGTCGAACTTCGAAAACTAAAGCTAAACTATCTTAAGCTTCAATAAAATAATAAACTAATATGTGCTACAATAATTGTTGATAATGAAGCTGTAATATTGAGTAACTTAACAAATATGAAAGGATATCTCTACACCCATAAAACTAAATAAAATTACAAAACATCTTATAGGTAATACATGATGGACCCTTGAGCCCATGCCCAAAAGCCCACTTTCCTCTTCCAACACGCCAATTTTTCTATTCACACTAGAAGCCCCCACAGCTTAAACTTGTTACATAGATCTCTTTGGTAGAAGAAACTAAACCAATGTCTTTCATCTGCCTCGATATCAAACCAGCTTTGATATCGTGCCACCTATGTTCTTCTTAAACACAACACTCAAACTATCTACCAAGGGCAATTGAAATCTGTCAGTATCTCCTCTAGATCTCTTCATGAACACGAATGCAAACACTTAGCCATAACTTCTGCCTCATAAACTACTCATCTGAAAAAGGAATTAAAGAAAAGAACACTTAGATCACCTTAATGTCTCTTCTCCGACACCACTTATTCTTCTTCTCTTTGAGCATCCATAGTTGCTTCTTCTTCTCTTCCTTTTTCCCCCCACTACATTTTTGGGATGTCGTTCCATGTTCTAGCGAAACAAAATGGAGCAGAGACTCCTTCGACTTGCCGATTTCATCCCCACACGCAACTATCTCCGTTGTGCAACTCGAACGAAGGTAAGCTTCCATCCTTAGCCTTGAGCTCACTCGCAAGTGATGGAGCGATTCGTTGACTTACTATTTCCTCCTCCATTTTCTTCTCGTGTTGAGGTCATCACTATCCTAGTGAAGCAAAAATTGGACAATGAGTCACTCTCACACATCTCGCACTCCAACGATGTAACTCGAACAAGCTAAATATCTATTCTTAGCTCCAGCTTATTCTCGCTACTTTGAACCGTCAAAAACTGACTGGTTCATTTTCTTTTCTTTCTCTTTCGCACCTACTTTGATACGTGAACTACTTGGGTAAGTTAATGCAACTCACAAGTTTAGGATCTACTACAATTTTAAACTAACATGGAAATGATATGTCGATGTCGCAAACATATAACATATTAATCTTCCCAGAGGAGGATATTTATATATATATATATATATATATATAAGGTTTTCCCCTAACCACTAAATGGTATGTGAGCCCTATGTGACAAAAGAGAAACGAAATGACCTTTCCTAGAGAAAGTTAGCTAAAGGAAGTAAAGTTTAAGGTAATATTATTACGATAAAGGAATTCTCTGTTTTAGTGATTAAGAACAGAGCAAGACAAAAGAAGAAGAAAAAAAGAAAAAAAGAAAAGGGAAAAATAATACTTATATATATATGGTCGCATATATGGCATAAGCATGGTGGATACGAACATATTATAAAACCTCCACGTTCTCAAAACCTTGAGATTTCATAATGAATAATGTTAAGAACAAAAATGAATTAAATTATAAAGTAAAATGCATAAACACACCCATATATATATATTTATGTATATACATGTATGATAATAAAGGTACATATAAATATATGTATGTATATCTATATAAATATGCATATATATACTTGTATATGCGAACTAGAATATATGGATGTATAGATTTGGGCCCACAAACTTTGTTTAGATCATATTGCACTGATGATTCAAAGCCTTTTAATCAAGGGAAGTGTAACTATAAATTATGGGAATTATCTGTAAACATACATATGCAAAGACCACTATTTGATAAGATGTGGAGGCACACGTAACTTTCTTAGTGAGAGAAATTTGCTGACTAAACAAAGAAGGATCAGGAATTAATAGAGTAAAAAAACAAAAAAAAAAAAAAAACCGATATGATAAGGTATGTAGCTCTATATGCCGACCAAGATCCTCCTCTATGTACACATGAATACATAATTCCACTTTTACGATGATTAAATATTATGGTAAGTGAAGTAGGAATATAAGGATAATGATAGTAATAATAACAGCAATAATAAATAAATAGATAAAAAGCTTCTAGATGCTTTAAACTTACACTTTGGTGATAATTTCATATGATGATATTACTAATTAGTGAGTATAATATTCTATATATTATATATCTATGTAAGGGTTGATTTTAAATTGTAAATTAATTTGACTAGTAATAGGTCAGATCAAACCACCATGTTCTAAAGGTTTAAGCGGTTTAAGAAGGTAAAGTTATCTAAATCGATGGTTCATGAACGGTCGAACTGACTCACCATTAAATCGGTGAATCGGCTTAGCTAGTTCACCGCTTAAAAAAAAAAAAAAAGAGAGAGAGAGAGCAAAGAAAAGTTATTAAGTTGGAAAAAAATAATTGGATAATATTTATTAGGATGTGGTATGTTAAAATTATCTTTTTTAAAAAATGATATTATCAAACTAATAATAAATGAATAATAATAAATTAATCGTGTTAATTATAGATCGAATTAAATTAATATAATATATTATTTTTAAACTTGTCAAATATTAAAAAATTGAATACGAGGAAAAGATAAAATTTAAAGGGAAAAAATAAAAAAAGTTGAAATCACGTTAAGTGAAAAATTAAAAAAAAATATTAATGAATTAGTACACTTAAAAAAAAGAGAAAAATGATCATATTATTAAAATTTATTAATATATTTTAAAAAAGAAATTAATAAAAATAATAAAAAATCAATATTAAAAAAAAAAACGATTCAATGGTCAAATCGGCTTAGAACCATGTGCTCCCCTCCTCCTTGGGGCGGTCACAGTTCAATTGTAGCCAAGCTGGTGAATCATTGGTTCAAGGTCGGTTAATTTAGTGTGCAGGTATATATATATATTAGACACACAATAATGATAAAAAATGAGAGGAAGAAAAAAAATATATATATATAGAATATATAATTAATTGAAGATAATTAGATATGTGTAGAAACTCTAAGGATAGATAACAGTGTGCGAGTTTACCTTAGTATTGCTTGTTACTTACAGGTGATAACTTAGGAAGCTCTAAGTAATATTGCATTTGAAATAAGACAAGGTATAAACATATATTGCTAAGACATATAAAAGAAATATAGGATTTAATAACTTTAATGGGTCTAATCATGTTTATATTTAGCAATTGGTAAAGGAATTAAACACGTCTGCAAGCGTATGCCTATAGCTTGAATCCAATAGGCCTCTTTCAGGTTAAAGGGAATTTGTTCATAATAAATAGCAGAGATAACTACCAATTCTAAATTAGGATTAATAGATAAGATAAGTCTCAAAAATTTGTTACGACATTGGCAGAATGGCCCTATAACTCACTTCAACAAAAGAATAAATTTAATATTAGGCAAGCTATAAAATTTTGAACAAAATAAGAAAGAGCAAATAAATATGGCACATACGTACTAAAACCTACAATAGAATCATATTAAGTATACAATAGATTATGTTGTTAAGAATTTAAAATAGAACTACATAGGTAATTATATACTCATACAAAGAGAAAGAATAAATTTTATGTGATTGAACTTAAGATATATAATATAATTTATCTTTGAGTAGCCAATATAGTAACAAATCTAGTGAGCCTTCTACGGAGGCTTACTCTAGTTCTAGCATTGAATAGTACTAAAAAAAATGAAAAATGAAAATTCAAATCTAAACTTGAGAGAAACTCGATGGAGTTGAAAACCTAAAACCAGATCTAAATCAAATTTAGTAATATAATCCATAATCTAACTTAATTCAATTTTTTTAAAAAAAAAATGAGAGAATTAACTTAATCAAATTATTATTCCATGAAGTGGGAAGAATAATTCTATAAAAAACTGCAATTTCCATTTAACTCCCTATCACACAAACTGAACTTATTTTTACGAGAACATGAAAAGAATAATAAAATAATAATAGCAATAAAAACCCATGCGAAACTAGGTTTTCCAAAAGAGAAGTTTTATTAGTTTAAAAATAAAATAAAACAAGACAAAATAAAATAAAATAATGTCAAAGTCAAAATAAATATATTATGTTAAATCATAACTTGGATTCAAATTTAGAAAAGCAAAGGAATCTAGTCAATCAAGTTTAGCTTATTTTCGATAGATCCCTAATTACTTGTTTATTGTCTAGGGAACACAAACTCCCACGGTTCTTCCATTGATTTCTTTTTCAAGGATATTTCAACTAGACACCATAATCAGGTGAGTGACTCTTTATGATTATAATACTTGCTTATGGTTATAGTTTAGTCACACTTGAAATTATCTATCAGAAATGGATATGTATGGGGCTATAGGCAATGCATATGCTTGGTATTGGTTGCTATGTTATGCGAAAATACTTTAAATTATATGAAATAAAAAATTGGATGCTATGCTCATTAATTGCAGTTCTATTGTTAGGTGTTTACCTTATTTGTTTGTCTACTTGGTAATGAACCTAATAACTATTCGACTTAAAATTTAAATCAGACATATATTGCACGACTACATGAAAAAGCTTGTTAGCATCACATGGGTGCATAGAGAGGCAGTACGATGGTGATGCTTTATTTGATATTACCTCTCCTTGACCTCTAGAAACTATTGTATACCAAGAAATGCCGTCATTTGATTGAGGTTCCATCTGTGGATGTATTCACTTAGGGTTACTATGCTCTTGAGCATATATGTATTATCAAATCATTATTATAATAGTAAAGTGAAACCCTACTTGAGCTAGGCTTATGGTATTTTACTATATTAATTAATAAGACATCGAGTCAATGGCGATTTAACTTAAAGTGGTAGTGCCTGGAGCTAACGTGCTGGTACTTATTTCCCAACCCCTAGTGATCAAAAGGTGTAAATCTGAGTTGTATATAGTTTCTAGATAACTGTATATACCGTTGCATTCGTATGCTTGTACATGCATTACATGTTAGTGATTGATAACTTGTTTGCTAATTGGTTGTTGTACGGTATGATGAATGATCTCACTAAGCTGTAGTTTTGCTCATTAGCCAATAGTCTTTCTTGCAGGTTATATGAAAATTGGGAATTAGGTTAGGATCTAAGTAACAAGCGTACAAGACTCATACTACAAAGTATAGGTACAGGATAAAATGTTATTTGAATTGAACTTAGATTGTGTGAGAAAGAACATTAAAACATGTGTTCTCTTTTTAAAATCTCTATCTCTCTAGATTTATTTTGAACTAATAACCTCTAAATTGTTTTGACTATCCAATTTTATTATTTAGTAAGGGATTTTGATTCTTTATGGTTTTGGTAAACTGTGAAATATTAGTTTTCATAGATATTTTTATATAAATATACTAAATATATTATGATTAAATGTAATGAGTAAATATTTTATTAGATTTTTACAATCTCTAACTTATAAGACAATTTTCATATTTTGGATACACACGTAATATGATAATTTTAGGATTATTTTATTAGGCCTCTTTTAAGGTCGTTACATATGGATAGTAGAAGGAATACTACTTTTGGGGGGAAAATTCCATCTAGTTTTGGTAGTGAACTATGTAATTTGATTCATGAGGAATGCAACTATGAACTAGACCTCTTAATTTGTAATGATCCCAACTTATGATTGGGAAGAACTACTTCGTCCATGCTTTTCTTATGTTAATATAACTACTTTTATCACCAAAAAAAAAAAAAAAGATTTTAGAACTTCTTATTTGAGACACTATTTTCTATACGAATGATGAAAATTTTAGAATAATCATGACATTTATATAAGCTAATATAAAATAACATATCTCTTCCCATCGATAATGTTCTGCTTTTATATTTTAAAAAGAAGATGATTTTTTCAAAATGGATGATTATTTAGTAATTGCATAAAATTGCAACATGTTGTGTTTTATATAATTAAATAATGTATTTACCCCATAATAATGATAATTTATAAACATATAATTTATCCTCTTATATGTTTAAAGATAATGACTCTTGGAATGACACCCTTAATAAAATTGTAATATATTACATTTTTATGTAATGGGCTCTTAGTCATCATAATTGGAGACGAATGCTCTACTACTTGTAAAACACTCATAAAGTGTATATAACAACTATATAAAAAGAAAAGATAACAAATAAACAAAAAGGTTAACATTTACGTTAGAACCGAAGTACGTAGTCTAATATAACAAGATGGATGCTAACTTACAAAGACATTTTATATGACTTCAAACTATTACAAAAGAGCTAAACGTTTATTATAAGAGCATTACAAGAGATAGATCATATCAATGGCTTCACTATTTCTATCCTTGTTTCACTATCTTCATCCTAGCCCATTTGAGCATAAAGACTTACTTTAGAGGTTCTCCTAGAGGTTGTGTGTACAAAAGATTTTACAAGATGAATAACACCCTAGGGGAATGAGCAATCCATTGGTTAGTGAGATTTCTCATTACTACACATAAACAAGCATAATTAAGCTAGTTTTCAATGATATGCAATGCATAAGCTACCTGCAAACATTACAAGTGGTCTTTTAGTAACTAGAATGATGTTTAAGGTATGAACCCTCCATAACCTTGGTTTAGGGGTTTAATCACCACCTTTAGTGCTTAGGAATCATCCTAATTCATCTCCCAATATACTTCCAATTTCTTAATCATATAATTAATAATTTATTTTGGCACAACTTCTTACAAGAAGTTTGCAAACCTAAAATGGTATAATGGGAACTTCAAGCTTCGTCAAATGCCTAACAATCCTAAAGTCACTTTATTTGCGAATGGTGAAACAGAATTTTACTCTGTTGAGTAAATTCTTTGTGTGTAATGTGTAGTAATGATGGCCTTTGATAAATATAGGGGGAAATATGTAGTGCATGATAAGTTTTAGTTTGATTTTCTTTTAGGCAATCTATCAATATTCCATCGTCAATTAACATTTCACATACTATTAAGGTACATAGTGAGATCATAGCACGCCATGTAAGCCCTAAAGTCAAGCCAAGTAACCGTAGGGTTGAACTTAGAACCCAAGGTTTAGGGCGATCGGCTAAAGGATCCGATCAAACCCAAATTATAAACTATTTAGCAAAATATCAATAAAAATGACCCTGTAAACTTAAATTTAAGAAAATAAGTAGTAAAATAGGAGACTATAAAATTTTTAAATTTTAAGCATAATAACTGCTAATTACCGAAAAGGCAAAAAGTGTAATATAATAACTAATAAATTATTAGAGATAAATTATATGTATACTAAAAATTTTAGAATGACCAAAATAATATTTAGGAATGTTCACGTGTATCCTACATATATTTACGTGTAGATAAAAATACGCGTAATTACTAAAATTGTCCGAAACTAAGTAAATAATTAAAGAAAAAATACAAAATAATTATTAAAAAATCAGAAAAAAATCAGAAGAGGATAACTGCAACAAGATCAGGTCGTGGACTGAAAAGAAAAAAATTAACCAATAGGAATTGGACAAACAAAAAGCCTAAAATCAAGGAAATGGGGCAAAATCCCATCAAATTAATGCACATTAATTACTACATTTGTCTATAAATAAGGAAAAAATTCTCAGAAGTCATTTGGCTAGTTTGTGATCTGAGAAAAATTGAAACACAAAAAAATTCGAGAGAAATTCCAGAAAATAAAAAAAAAAAGGAAAACTGTGTAAATTAGCAAGGTGAACTAAAACCACCACCCACCACCACCTGGCACCGAACCACCACCACCACCCTACAATAGACCCACTGCCTGGACTGGCCGACAACATTGGACTGGGTTTGGACGGCCCAAAAGCTTCGGACCAGTTAGTCATTTATTCATCTGATTTTTGTATAATTTTGTAAAATTATTTATTTTGCCCAGAAAATTATGAAACTTGTTATTATGATGTTTTATTGTATGTAGATTTAGAAAAAAATATTTATTTAGTTTAATTATATCTAGAAATATAGGGTCCCTAACAAATTGTTCAAAATCGAACATTAGTAAACCGGAAAATAAATAGGCTTAGGGATGTAGTTTGGAGTTCAAAATTTTTCTGTAGGATGCTTATATGATGTATAACAGTGCTATGAAGCCATATTTTTAAAAATTAATTTTCAAAATTTTTAAGTTAATTTTTAGCCCTAAAATGATGGTAAAATTGGGTGATTTAAGGTTAATTAAGTGATTAGGATGTTAATTACTGATTTGGATCTTAATTAGAGGTTTAGGGAAGTTAATCTCTGCGGTGGAACCTTAATCCTAGCCTTTAGGTACTAAGTATGGTTAATTAGGGCAATTAGGTAAGTAATATAATAAATTAGTAATATGTGAAAATGTAAATTAATAAATTTAAAAAAATAAGGTTATTTAGATAATATTATAATAGAAATCAGAAAAATAATAAATCTGAAATGACATTTAATTTTAAGTAAATATCTCAAAATGTAAGAGTTTTACACATCGGAAATAAATTCGATACCTCAATTAGGGTTAGCGTGTACCGGATAGTTTAGAATACAAAAATTACGACCCAATAGGATATTTGAATACCCGAGCATAATGTGATTAATATCACATTGGGATTCGAGCTTAATTACGACTTAGGAATTAAAACTAGAATCTAGTTTAGGAGCTGAACCCCGAAATAGAACACAACGAATCATTACTATGTTATAGGTATACATGAGGAAAATGAGTTATATTATGAATTAGAATAATAATCCATAAAATATAAGTACTAAAAGAACCTATTTGTATTATAGGACACCCAGAAACAAATCAGCTCGCAACTAGAGGATCGAGCGATCGAGCAAATTCAAGTAAGTTGGGTTATTGCTTATTGTAATAAAGTACTAGTTTCGTAGTACTCGGAGACTTAAGCTTGTATATGATTATGATTGTAAATAGTTTGCGCATGTGCTTGATGTATCTGAATTCGTGCTGGAATTTGTACTGTGAATGACTTTGTGACTGATTAAATTGGTATGAACTTGTTGAATACCTTAACCGGCATTTAATCTTAGTCGACCCTAATAACCGAAAACGTCATGCATTGCAACCCGTTAGGGGATCATAGGACTCTCCAACCAAATACCGACCCCTTCGAAAGGGATAGCGCAGGATTGCAAAATGGTCCCTTCTTCATCCTCAGTCGAATTAAGTGACAGGAGAGGAGGTCGCGGCGGGAGTAAAGTCAATGGTTCGAAGGTAGTCACGGGAGGAGCGAGGTCTCCATTGCACAAGCCTGGGTTTGGTTGTGAGCTGCTGCATAATATGGAACTCCTCAACCCGGATTGGAGTGGGTGAAATTTCTTTGATTTCACAACGGACTGGACTACGTTGTGCGATGACACTTGATTGTTGCATTATATGAAAATAATTGTTTGATAACCCTGTTTGTGCTTGTATACATTCACGAGTCTCCAATTCAACTTACTGAGCTTTAGTTGCTCATACCCTTATAGATCCTTTTGCAGGTTCTGATTTGTGAACACTACAAGTACTATGCCGCCTTACAATTACCCAGAGGTTAGTCCTTTTGAAGCCAGGGGTGTGAGCATCAAGTTACTTAATATAATGTGAGGCTAGAATGACCATGTAATTAGGAAGGAAAGACTAGTAGTTATTATGTAATCTAGTGAACTGTCGTGTTTGTGTAAAACTTCTTGGGAAGCTCTGTGGACTTATTTATAATTATCTATGTTTTATAGAACTTTGTGATAATTATCATAATTGTAGTATAATTATTACTCGAACTATTTACTTCAAAGTGAGGAGTCGTCGACGCCTTGTGTAGATTATCTCTATGGTAGGCACTGTGAGGCCAGTTACTATCATAGAATGGTTTACATGGCGGGACTGTTGCGACTTTGCGACTTCGGGGCGTAACACGCCATTCAATCAAGCACACATTCTTAGTTACAGAAACAACAATTGATTTCTTATTGCTTATTTAGTGTAGTTTCTTAAAGAAGAATGACTTAAAGGGTTCGGTGATAACTTATGGACCTCTTCAAGTCTTAGCTAATGGTAGTTTAAGTATAAGTTAACTGTTTTATATTAATGGGAAATTATCCAGTTACAATATGAGGGCTTGTAGGCAATTCCCAACATTTAAAGTTGTGAATACGCTACAAGCAAGCTAAGAATTTATCGGGAGTAGAGGTTAATGATATTTTTTTAGGGTTAAAATGAATGTAGAAATTAATAGTACATTAAGTGAAATTAAAGAGTAGCTGGTGGTGATTTTTATGAAATTACATTTGCTTAATGTTGGTCAACTAGCTTATGTAATAGCCTGATGCAAATTATTCTTTACAACAAGCAAATGTTTAATTATTTGATAGGAAATATCGACTCTTTGTAGTCCTGGATGGCCAATGCTAAATAGATAATTGTAGAACATTATCTACAGTAAGGTTAGCATCTCTTCGTGTAGTGGTAGTTACTAAAGGTTGGAGTAAGTTACATATGGGGAATCACCTCCATATGGCTTTCATGTTAGACTATGTAGTGCTGATAGCCTTCTTATAGATGCAAGGGATATGTTATGCGTGACCAGCTTATCCTTTTAGCCAAGTCATTCTTAGGTTCTTTTTACAGGTGCCAAAACAATAAGGCAAACACTCCAATAGTAGTAATAAGAACAATATACAAGCAATCAACCATTTTTAATTTTATTCATCTTAACAGCTAGTGTAGAAAATCAAATATGCAATTCAATCACATACATGGATCCCCTTTATCCCTACACACATTGCATATTCAAATAATTAATAGGTTAAGTTAAATATCTATGCTATCAAGCACCTGTAAGTATGAAAATCCTTGACTATCACTTACCTAGGCCTATTAAGCCTTAAGAAAGATAATCATTAGGAGAAGTCTTCCTTTTGCTCTAGTAGGTTACCTAGTAAATGAATATAAGCGTGTAAGATTAAATCCATTAAGAGTGTCATTCCTAACCTTAGGTAGCTTCCGAGGTTCTCTTAATGGTTTCCTATAACCATCTTAACTAAATTCAAATTATCAATTCCCAATTTGACAACCTAACTTGTTTTAGTTATATTTTACTTGTTTCTTGTTGAAATTATGAAAATCATTAGGCGTTTGAAGCTCTTTCATCTATTTTTATTTAATACTTATTTCATTTGGTTTGAGGTTGTTTAATTAAGCAAATATGAGTCAATAGAATAGGGTGGATGAGGAAGTAATTCTTTCACTATTATCTATGTACTTTAATGTTATGAGGCAATTGGTTAAGTGATAGGAATCAGCCAACAATAATCTACAGGCCAAGGCCAACCTATTCCAAGCTAAGCTTGACCTGCTACATACGGAGCTGAGCTAATATCAAAAGGTTGAGAAAGAGAAGAAAGACAACTTGTCAATAGCTCTGTCAATTGCTAAGAAGACTAAGGACTAAATAGTCTAGGCCCTAAGTCCATAGACCAATTCGGTACGATATGAAGAATATAATGTTGAGTAATCCATGAATTCGACAACTGTGGGCCGACCTCACTAGGAGCTCGACTAAGCACATTATAACTTCAAGAAATCCCACTTAGCTGAGGCAATTGGTTTTCAATTTGATCCTACTTGTGCTCGACTTACCCTAGTATAGCTTAGATACCCTGCATGTTAACTTTCTTGGTAAATGCACTGTTTAACACTATTTTGTACACTTGTAAATATTTTCATTACTTTTAAGTTGTGGGCCTAATTTGTAAGGTTTTAAGGCCTTGTATATTTTTACAATTTTTTCACTAAGGTTTAAGATTTACTATAAATAGTAACAACTTCTAAACAACTGAAATTATTACCATTGATAGGAAACATTAAAGTGAGCATTCTCAAGAGCCTTGTCTCTATCGTAAGCTTCTTAAGTTGTGCTTGATTATTAAGTGTTATTTGCTCTTTAATCCTTGTTGTGTTCTTATCAATCTTATCTATGAGATTGTGGTGGACCCCTTTATTTAGCAAGTTAATGAATCAAATCTAATCCTCATTTGAAATCTTAAGCCTTAGTTTGGTTTTTGTGATTTGTATTGAAACCCATTTCAAGCTCAACTCCTGATTGTGTTTGTACCTTGGTGTGTGATAGGCATTCACATTCATATTCAAAGCCCCCATTCTACTTCTTATTCCTCATTTCCGCTTAAACTTCAAAAACCATTTGTGATTGAAGTCTACTGCATACTTGTAGGTCATATCATTTTAGTATCAGAGCTTTAGGAGACATGCGTAATAGTGGTCTTCAATGTTTGATTCGTTGTTTAAACATTCCCATTAATCATCATTTTGTAGTGTAGTATATTGTTAATGTTTTTAGTAGCTGTGGTATTGTGCTATTTGTACTAGGTTGTTAAGTCAAGTAGCAATAATTTTAGTAGTTGCTTATAGTTGTAGTAGTGTTTGTTAGTTGTAGGTAGCTATTGAAATCGAGTAGTAGTAATTTCTAGGTTACTATTAGATGTATTTTGTTAGTAGTAGTGTTTTTTGGATTGTTTTAGTAGTGGTTCTGAGTTGAGTGTCTTATGTGTTTGTTAAATTCTCTTTATAAAATTTACTGTATAGACAATAATGTCTAAAGATAGTGTGAATATTGATGGGGATAGTCCCCTTGGAAGTTTGAGGCAATGTGTTGATAATTTGGAATATCAGATTTAGAATCTCATTGACTTTATCTAAGAGTTCACTGGTTTAGTTAAAGGATCTCAACATATTAGCCAAGGTGAAAGAAGAGACTAAGCACCAATCCGTGGAAGTGACTCCAACAAGCTTATTAATGATGAATAATAGCCCAAAAGAGCTTTAGAGGTAAGGAGAAGAGAAGACCAACCCAAGTTAAGGATAAGAAATGATAGGACTATTGACTCTGAGGTGAACTAAGGAGCTGAGAGCCAGAGCTAAAGCGAAGAAGAGATTTATTTGTGTGAAGCTATAATAGAAGTGGTTGATCTAAAGTAAACCAACCAGTTTAGAATGCAAGGAATAAGCCTTGAACATATAGCTAAAGACTTGACAACATCAAGCTTAAGTTATTGACCTTTAGTAGTGGTAGTTGACTTAAAGAGTTTCTTAACTAGGTTCCTCGGGTAGAGAAGTTATTTGAATGTTATGAATGCGATGATTGGAAAAAGGTTAGGTTAACCTCATTATCCCTTATTGAATATGCAAGTCTTTGGTAAGATAAGTTAATTGCTAAGCGAGATGCCAGAGGAGAAAAGTCGATCAAAACTTAGAGGCTTATGAAGAGGTTGTTGAACCAACTCTTTGTGCCAACCTACTTCAAGTAAGAGATGCTCCATGCTTTCTAACACTTGAGGTAAGGTTCAAATGTTGTTGAAGAGTACTTACAAGCGTATGAAACCTTGATAACCAAATGTGAGATTTCTAAGCCTTAAGATCGTACTATTGCTAGGTTCCTAAGTGGACTTTGAGATGATATTGTCGACATAGTCGAATTATAGCTATTCAATTCATTAGACGAGTTAATCAATTTGGCATTAAGGTGGAGAGACAAAGGAGAAGAAGCTACTAGAGGCTGACTAGCTAACCTCAACATGGCAGCCTTGAGCCTAAGAGGAATGATGAGAAGAAAAAGCTCCAGAAAAGGATGGGGAAAGGAGAGTTTAGCTGACCTGACTAAGTTGAGACTAAGAAAGTAAAGAAAGAGAAAGTACTCGACACTAAGGCTCGAGTTAAGTGCTTCAAGTGTTTAGGCTACGAACATATTACCTCCCAATGTTCGAATAAGAGGGTCATGATCTTAAAAAGCGAAGGACCCAATGCTCAAGTAGAATGTCAGAGTGATAAGAGCTCAGAAAATGAGTTAGAAGAGGTGAACATCTATTTGGACATGGGTGAACTCTTAACCATGATGAGCCAACTTAAAAGAAGACCCTGGTCAAAGGGAGAGCTTATTTTAGATTTGGTGTTTAGTGAATGGGAAGACTGGTCCTCTAGTAGTTGATGGAGGAAGCTACACCAACATCATTTTTACCGAGCTAATAAAGAAGATGAGATTGTCAACTTACCCATACCTTTGACCTTATGGACTCAAGTGGTTTAATAATAAGGGTATGATCCATATGCATAAGAGAGCTCAAATAGCATTTAAGGCAAGACAGTATGAGGATGAGATTAACTCCGATGTGGTGCCTATGATTGCAACCAATTTAATTCTTGGCCGACTTCGAGAGTACAATTGGAAAGTGATCCATGATGACTTCTTCAACACTTATACAGTTTGAAAGGATGGGAAGAGCTACTGTTTAACCCCATAAGTGTGAAAGAGATTCAGAGCAACCTGGTACCTATGGTGAAAAGAAAAGAGAAGAGGAGTTTGTTCAGCATCCGTGCTTGTGCTTATTGCCTAAAGTTGAGGACAACTCTTTAGCCTCATAGTGATGATAGGAATCGACTTACAAAAATCTCTAGGCTTAGGATAACCTGTTCCTAGTTGAGGCTGACTTACTATACTTAGGGTTGAGCCGGTATCAGAAGGTTGAGAAAGAGAAGAAAGATAACTCGTCAACAGCTCTATGGCCTGTTGAGAAGACCATAGACCAAATAGCTGAGGCTTTAAGTTCATAGACTAATTGGGTATGGTACGAGGAATATAATGTCGAGCAATCTACGAGCTCGGTAACTGTGGGCCAACTTCATTGGGAGCTCGGCTAAGCACATTATAACTTTAAGAAATCCCACTCCAGCTTGGATAACTAGTTGCCAATTTGATCCTACTCGGACTTGGCCTACCCTATAACAGCTCGGATACCCTGCATGCAAGCTTTCTTATTAAATGCATTGTTTAACACTGTTTTGTATACTTGTAAATATTTTTGTTACTTTTAAGTCGTGGGCTTAATCTTTAAGGTTTTAAGGCTTTGTATATTACTACAATTTCTTCACTAGGGTTTAAGATTTGTTATAAATAGTAACAACTTGTAAATAACTGAAATTATTACCATTGATAGGAAACATTAAAGTGATCATTCTCAAGAGTCTTGTCTCTATTGTAAGCTTATTAAGCTGTGCTTGATTATTAAGTGCTACTTACTCTTTAATCCTTGTTGTGTTCTTATCAATTTTGTCCATAAGATTGTGGTAAAACCCTTTATTTAGCAAGTTAGTGAGTCACATATGATCCTCATTTGAAATCTTGAGCCTTGGTTTGGTTTTTGTAAGTTGTATTGAAACCCATTTGAAGCTCAACTCCTGATTATGTTTGTGTCTTGGTGCATGATAGGCATTTACATTTACATTTACATTCACATTCAAAACCCCATTCCACTTCTTATTCCTCATTTTCACTTGAACTTCAAAAACCCATTTGTGATTCGAGTCTGTTGGATAGTCATGAGTCATATTATTAAAGGATCCTAAAGAGCCATTTATTAGGTTCTCAAGATTTTTAACCCAACTTTCAAGACCTCCTTTTACACTAAAGAGTTCCAACTTTGGTTCACTAGGTATGTTCAGTTTAATGATGTTGTTTAGGTATCAAATTGGGGATTCAAGCTTTATCAATATCTTGCTCATTTAGGGATTACTTCTTGTGATCTATATTAGTTATCTATTATTGCTTAGGTCGTTTTATAAGCTTCATAACTTCATTCTTACACTTGGTTAGGTTTAACATAGGTTCTCTTAAGCTCTTAGGCTAAGCTCTATCTATGACTTTAATTATATAAGCTTTTGTTTGGGGTCTAAGATCAAGTTACACACTTACTCAGGTGTTCTTAAGTAGTTATAATCCAATCAAAAAGTGGTGCATAAACCCTTAATCTTTAATTCAATTCCAAGTGTACTTCTTGTGTAAGTCAATAGTAGTTTGTTTTCCTAATTTTGAATTGAGTTTTCTAAGATCTACATCTAATTCTAAGGTTCCTTGTGAGCCTAAGGTGAATCAAATTATACTTTAAAAAGGTCAGAACTTCAAATGATCAACTAAACTTGCTTTTATACCATCACAAATCTCCCATTCTCATTCATTCTTTCAAGTTCCAATTCAATATTTTAAGTATAAGTGCTTTGTTTTAACTGGTACTAAAGTTTCACATTAAGGAGCTAACCATAATGAAATATAAGTTATTTTAAACCTCTTAAAAACATAGCTTTAAAATATTATGAGTCCCTAGGACTTAGTCTCACTTAATTTGGAGGTTGCATGAGGAAATGATGATTGAAATAAAATTGATGGACCTATGAGACAATCAGGGGATAAAACAGGGGACATCATTTTGAGGGGCCAGTTCAACTTCTTAATGGGTAAGTTTTAAGGTGAAATATTAGAGAGATAAAATTTAAGATAATAGAGGCCTCTAGGATTTGGTTTCACTAAGTTTGGAAGTCGTAAGAGAAAATGGTGATTGAATAGTTGAGTTATCCTATGAAATTTACAAGGGAAAACTTTTGATGTGCTAATAATAGGATTGGGCAAAAAGAAAAAAAAAATAGCAAATCATAGATTGAATTCAGAAATGATTTTTTTTTTTTTTACGAGCTGTTTGATCATAGTTTAGTTTGGTTATATATTATTGAACTTGATTTTCGGTTTTTCTCTTTTAATTTGATTTCCTATTTTCCGATTAATACTAAACCCTAACTCATTTAATATTAATGATAGACTAAAGAAATTGGGAAATTTCGGTTTTTTATTTAGGAAAAATTTTTGGAGTCACCCTTCGACTAAAGTCAGGAAAAACAGAAATTGTGATCAATTAGATGGATTGATTATGATTTGATTGATTATGATTTGATTATTGGTCTTTGATTTCAATTTGAATGAAAAACTAAAGGGTTATGAATTTAGTGGCTAGCTTATTAAACCCTAATGAGTATTACTATCTATTTACTAAAATTAGGTTTATTCTTCAAATTATAACATATTTTTTTTAGAAAAAATAAAAACTAAAAGAAAAAGAGCCTAAGTATTTATAGATTTTATCGTTGCTTCGAATGTGTTTACGTACCCACTAATCAGGATTAGACGACCGTAATTCTTTTCGAAAACTTTAGTGTGTTGGTTTATTTTAATTTTTTAAAAAAATTGATCGAGTTTACGTTTTAATTTATTCGATTTTATTTAAAAAAATCTAAAAGGCCCTAACTTATAAGTGATTAAAAAAGAAAAAAACTTTCTAAGATACTATAACCTTTTTGTAAAATGTTACCTTTTGTTAATTTCTGTTTCTAAAAAAGAATTAATTTTCTAAGTGAGAAATTCTAAATAAAAAAATAATCCAAAAAAATTCCTAAACTAATATATACATATGTATACATACACATTATAACTACTAAACAAATATCCATTTAAATAAATCGTGATATCACGCAATATACTCTAATATATAAAAAGCCAATATTAATAAATCTTCTAAACTAATATATTCATATATACATATACTATGTTAAATAATTAAAGAACTAATAATCTAATAATAATAGAATAGTAATAATAAATAACTAAAATAAAAAAATTAAAATTGGAAAGCAAACCTGTACTAGTGTGAATCACTATTTGGTGAGGAGTTGTAGTGGACTTGTTCTGTGGATGATCGAAGATTGCGGTCATGGAGGGTGACTGAGTACGGCGACATACCTTCAGTTGTTGGATGAAGGATAGGCGTCGTTGGTTAGTATGTTCAACGGAGCGTGTTGCAGCAGTGTAGTTTAGGCGTGTGTCTGTAGCTTGCTCATCATGCAATTAGTGGACGTGCAGCGTGTTGATCAGTATGAAGTGGACAGCAACGGCGAAGCACCGCAATATCGTGGATTGTCCAACGAATCGACAATATAGTGCATTGGGGATTGCTGTGTGTTGTGCGATTCAGTCGTGGTGCGGTGAGTGTTGGATGGATTGTGATCTCAGCGAGTGAGTACCGTATGTATCCTGCTGTATGTGCTGCTTGAAGGGGAGGTACAGTGGCATCATGGTCGTTAGGGATGGTGTTGTGTGCGTGCTGCTTAGTCAATGAATTTATGGAATTCGTAGACTATGCTGTGTCGGTGTGTCGATGTTATTGCAGTGTTTGGTAGCAGTGGTGTGAAGTATTGGAATGGTTGGCCGTGCATCCAAAGTGTGAGAAGAAGATGAACAACGGAGTGTGGAACGGCTATTCGGCAGTGTGATGAAGTATGTTACTATTGGTGTGTAAGCTATGAGCATTGCGGGCAGAAGACTCACGTATCAGAGTGCAAGTCATCAGTGGTCAGTAATACGCTTGTATGTTGTCTTCAAGCGTATTCGGTCGTGGAGTGTTGTGGTTGTTATGGTGTTCTTAGATTGCAACATGCTACTGATAAGTGAACTATAGTATGCACGGAACTGCTGTAGTGGATTGGAATTTGGTTGCTGATCGCAGGGGTAATGGCAGTGAGTCAGGTGATCTGTAGTTTTGGGAGATCATATGAAAGTGGATTTTTCTTTGCCAGTGTATAATTGTAGTGAGGGTCTCCCTATGTTATGCTGCATGATCTTTATTTATAAAGCTCGAAACAAATCAAATCCAAATGAATCTTTTGTATCAACACAAATCTGATATGATAAAAATCAAATCATTTATAATGATTTAAACCCGATTTGATAAAATGCAAACTAGATTTAAATCTTTTATAATGATTCAAATCTAATTTGATAAAAATCAAATTAAATTTGAATTTCACAAATCTTTATTGTCTTAGATTCAAAAGATTTAAAATTAAATTTGAATTCTATACGTTCAACGGATTTTCACAAAATGAAATACAAAAAAATAAAAGATACATAAGTGCGAGATTTGAACCCATGATTTCAAAAAAAACCTAATTCAATGCTCCAATGCTTATTTTTTAGACCTTTGGCATGTATCTTGATTTTTAGTGCAATTAAATTACATTTAAACCACGTGATAATAATTTGAACTGAGCTAAAGCTAAAGCTAAAGCTAAAACTAAACTATTTATCCCCTAAAATAATTTACTTCCTAAAAAATGTAAAAAGTCTTTATAATTTTTCCTTTCTCATTTTTTCATATTTTCATTATTTTTCAAATTTTTATTATTATTATTATTTTATTTTTGTGTTATAACCCTGAAAAAAACAAAAACTATAACTACTAAGGGCGAAAATCTAGTGTCTATAGCTACTCTTCTTTATGATGAAGATTGAGTAAAACTTTACCACAAAAACAAAAAAAAGCATCGTTTTTACCTTAGGCCGATTGTATCTTAAGGAACACTAAAACATTTAACAATGATAAATTTGAAATGAAGAATAACGAGGGTAGCACCACTGTAGGTTAGCAAGAATCCCTAAAAAGAATAATGAGAGCTTAGTCGTATCCCCTATAGGTTAGCTAACCAAGGCGATTAAAGCGCTCTTTGAGTTAGCTAAGACTTAAGAATGAGAAAACTTAGTTGTGCCTTAATGAGCTGATTAACCAAGGCGATCAAAGTACCCTTCGAGTTACCTAAGACCTAAGAATGAGGAAACTTGGTAGTGTTCTAATGAGCTAATTGACTAAGGTGATTAAAGCACTCTTTGAGTTGGCTAAGACCTAAAGATGAAGAAACTTGGTTGTACCTTAATGAGCTGACTAACCAATGAGATCAAAGCGCCCTTTGAGCTAGCTAAGACCTAAAAATAAAGAAACTTGGTCAAGCTCTAATGAGCTGACTAATCAAGGCGGTCAAAGCGTTCTTTGAGCTAGCTAAGATCTAAAAATATCGAAACTTGATTATACCTTAATGAGCCAACTAACTAAGGCGGTCAAAGTGCCCTTTAAGTTGGCTAAGACTTAAGGATGAAGAAACTTGGTGGTGCCTTAATGAGATTACTAACTAAGGTGGTCGAAGTACCCTTGAGCTAGCTAAGACTTAAGAATGAGAAAACTTGGTCGTACCCTAATGAGTTGTCTAACTAAGGTAGTCAAAGCGCCCTTTGAGTTGGCTAAGACCTAAAGATGAAGAAACTTGGTTGTGCCCTAATAAGCTGACTAACCAAGGTAGTCAAAGCGCCCTTAAGCTAGTTAAGACCTAAAGATAAGGAAACTTGATCGTGCCCTAATAAGCTAACTAACTAAGGTGGTCAAAGTGTCCTTTGAGCTAGTTAAGACCTAAAGATGAAAAAACTTGGTTATATCTTAATGAGTTGACTAATCAAGGCGGTCAAAGCACTCTTTAAGCTAGCAAAAACCTAAAGATGAAGAAACTTGATCATTCCTTAATAAGCTGACTAACCAAGATAATCAAAACACCCTTTGAGTTGGTTATGACCTAAAAATAAAGAAACTTAGTCGTGTCCTAATGAGCTAGCTAACTAACTAAGGCGGTTAAAACGCCCTTTGAGTTGGCTAAGACCTAAAGATGAGCAAACTTAGTCGTGCCCTAATGAGCTAACTAACTAAGGTGGTCAAAGTGCCCTTTGAGCTAGCTAAGACCTAAAAATGAAGAAACTTGGTTGTACCCTAATGAGTTGACTAATCAAGGCAGTCAAAGCGCCCTTTGAACTAGCTAAGACCTAAGAATGAGGAAACTTGCTCTTGCTTTAATAAGTTGACTAATCAAGATGATCAAAGCGCCATTTGAGCTAGCTAAGACCTAAAAATGAAAAAAATTGATCGTACCTTAATGAGTTGATTAATTAAGGTGGTCAAAGCACCCTTTGAGCTAGTTATACCTAAAAATAAAGAAACTCAGTCATATCTTAATGAGCTAACTAACTAAGGTGGTCAAAACACCCTTTGAGCTGGCTAAGATCTAAAAATGAGGAAACTTAGTCGGGATAACGCTCCATAAGCTTACTAAATCCTTAAAAGAGATTATGAGTTAGGCAATATTTTGTAAGTTGGGCGACTAGAAGCCTAAGAAACTCTGGATTGAGACCACGCTCTACAGCTAGCTACCTCCCTTAAGAGGTATTGAACATTGCATTGACCTACAACCAAGAGTTGCTTTATTGAACCAACCCACTTACAATCTTGAGTAGGCAGCTGAATTGAAGAAATAAGTGGATGAGTTGGTAGATCACGAATATGTCCGTAAGAACATGAGCCTTTGTACCATACCAATTGTGCTTGTGCTGAAAAAGGATGGAATGTTACTAATGTGCATTGACAGTCAAGCTATCAATAAGATCACTATTAAATACCGATACACGATCTCGCGACTTGATGATATGCATGACGAGTTACACGGTGCCTATATTTTTTTTAAGATTGACTTAAAGAGTGGCTACCACCAAATACGAATGAAACCTACGGATGAATGGAAGACGACCTTTAAGACAAGGGATGGTCTATTTGAATGGTTGGTAATGCTGTTTGGTTTGACTAATGTGTCGAGTAAATTTATATGATTGATGAATCATGTGCTCAAAACATTGATCGGCAAATGCGTTGTAGTTTATTTTGATGATATTCTAGTCTACAATACAAACCTCATCACTTATGTCAAGTATTTAAGATTGGTGTTTAACATACTCTACGTCGAGAGATTATTTGGTAACTTGAAGAAATGCGTGTTTTGTCAAAACAAGGTTGTATTCTTTGGATATATTGTTTTAGGGAAGGGAGTTCGAGTTGATGATGAAAAAGTCAAAGCTATTCTTAAGTAGCCTATGCTAACTAGTGTTACCGAAGTCAGGAGCTTCCATGGTCTAGCTTCGTTCTATTGGAGATTTATTTAGAACTTCGTTTCCATAACCATGCCGTTGATCGAATTAACTAGGAAGAACATTGAGTTTAGGTGGTTAGAGAAAGTTTAGAAGAGTTTTGAAGATGTGAAGTTTAAGCTAACATCTGCTTCAGTACTCATCCTGAAAGATTTTGAGAAAGTTTTTTAGGTTGAATGTGATGCGTCTGGTGTTGGCATTGGTACTGTCCTTATGCAGGAGTGCCGACCTATTGCTTACTTCAATGAAAAAACTTTAAGGTACTATCCTAAATTACTCAACTTATGATAAGGAGTTATATGCCCTTGTCCAAACACTTTAGAATTAGCAGCATTATCAATTGTTCTTCATCATCTATTCGGATCATGAATCTCTTAAATATCTTCGCGGGAAACAGAAGCTTTCTCAACATCACACCAAATGAGTTAAGTTCTTAGAGACTTTTTGCTATGTCATCAAATATAAGAAGGGGAAGCACTAATACAGTGGTTGATGCTCTTTCTCACTGTCATACCTTCATCACAATGTTGCAAGCTAAGGTGCTTAGATTTGATACTTTACTTAATCAATATGAGCATGACCTACATTTTGATGAAGGGCAAGTAGGTTTGCATGCCGAGTGGTTCAGCAAAGGAGCTATTCATTCAAGAAGCTCATGCTGGGGGTTTGGTTAGCCATTTTAAGGAAAAGAGGACGACTAAGCTATTAAAGGAGCATTTTTATTGGCTTGGGATAATGAAGGATGTGCACTGAGTACTTGAAAGGTACGAGGTGTGTAAATATGCAAAGGAAAGGAGAGAGCCCTATGGAGAATACACACCCTTACCAATTCTAGAGCGGCCGTAAACTAATCTAAGCATGGATTTCATGCTCAGCCTTTCCCAATGCTAAGAAGACACGACTCAATCATGGTGGTGGTCGATCGGTTCAGTAAGATAGGCTACTTCATTCCCTGCTGTAAAACTAATTATGCTTTTTTTGTCTTTAACCTCTTTTTACAGGAAATTGTGTAATGGAGTATCAAGGACTATTTGTCCAACTGTGACTCAAAGTTCACAAACTTCTTTTGGAAGACAGTATGGAAGAAGCTCGACACTAAGCTCCTGTTTAGTACTTCTTGTTACCTTCAAACAAACAGCTAAACTGAAGTTGTGAACAGAATTGTTAGTAGCTTCTCGCATGCAACTGTTGGGAAGAATTCTCATGATTGGGATTTATGCTTGCCCATGATTGAATTTGCTTATAACCACTCAATTCATAGCTTGATTGGAACATCACCGTTTTAGGTTATTTATGGACTTAACCTAAACCTATGTTTGGATTTAATTAATAAGGGAAAGTTAATTTGACTTATAGCATGCTGAGAAATTCCAAAGATTACATCGGAAGATTGCTGAGTAATTGGCTAAAATTTTGACTCGACAAAAGGAAGCAGGAAGCCGTAAAAGGAGAAAAGTCGTTTATATCCCTAGGAACTTTGTCTGGATCCATCTTAGTAAGGAACGCTTCTTTAGCAAGAGGAAGAACAAATTATCTCCCATAATAGTTAGACCTTATAGGATCCTTAAGCACATTAATGATAACGCCTATGAGGTAGAATTACCCAAGGGTTTCTATATGTTTTCCACATTCAACATCGCCAATTTGACTCCTTATGTGCCTAATGATGACAAGGATCATGATTTAAGGGTAAATTTCCAACAACCTTGGGGAGCTAATAGGCTACCAACTACCGACCCAATCATTTGCGCACACCTCAAAGGCCTCCGGTCCCTCACTTGAAGTATTCTTTCTCATCAACCTATCAATGACGAGAAACAGTACGATGAAGGAGGATAGTGGAATTCCTTGAGAGCTCCAGGTGGTTATACTATGCTTTATTCGTTATCGTGTGCCAATGCTAAGCTTCCTTCAGCTGAGAGCTTTGTATCGATTGACTGGACTTTCAAATGTTGAGAGCTTTGTGCCGAGTGACCAGAATTTTAACTATCGAGAGTCTTGTCGAATAAATGTAGCTAGCTCCTAGCCAAGTACTTCTCTTCCAGCCTCCTTCCAACTTTCACTACATCTTTTCATTTCTTGGCTTCCTTGTTACAATAACACCTCAGTTCCTCTTGCTTGTTGTGCTCAGAGAACTTTTGCACAGATCCAATGTCATACTGCTACCTATTCTCTTCATCTAACATTGTACTATTTTTCCATTTTTGTCTTTTGTCCTTTTTATCCCTTTTCATATGTATAAGGAATCTCCTTCTTATATATATATATATATATTAATTTCTTTATTTATAATATTGCCCTAGGGATTTATTATAAATAATCCCTTTCTCTTGTAAGTCGGAATTATCTAACTTTACACATAAATATTGAATATACTATTCTTATAAGACAACCCTCTCTAAGTCCATTTTCATATACCTTTATCTAATCTTGCCGAGTAGCTCAAGATTAGTGGCAGGTGAACCTTGGCATTAATTTATGTATGGTATCAAGTGAAGTTTCAAGTTGTATCGTGTTTGTTCGTGTGTATATCCTCTGAGTAGCTCCACATTAGCTACCTTACTAAGTTCGTAAACTTACTCATTATGTTTTCTTCACTATCTTGAAGGAACCATTGGTTTGGATCTACAACGGTAAATCCTAGTGATAACTAAGCTCCTAGGCTTATCATGGAGGAATCGTACCCGAACCAAATCGCACTCGCCCATAGTTGCTAACACTTAAGAAGTGAAAGCTTACTGTTTTAAGATCTATAATGGTTGTAAAAATTTTCTAGATTTTAGCTAATGAGAGAGATAAATCATATGCTAAAACAGAGGAGCTATGGTTTAGGGTTAGTCTAAGGCCCTATTGGTCGAATTGTGAGATTAAAATTTATCAAAATAAACTTTAAGATCATAGATAAAACTGAGAGTAGATTCTTCCTATTTTGACTTTCGTAGAGGCTACATTAGATTTTGAAATCTTAGTTAATGAGTTGGATAGTCAATAGTTAGTGCATGTATATCACAGGTTTGGGGTCAATTTTAGGCATTATTGGTTGAGTTTCAAGATAAAACTCAATAGAGGTAAACTTTATGATATCAATAAGAATTGAGAAATGGAAGCTCATTGTTTGAGTTTTGTACAAGTCGTAGAAATTGTTGTAATTTTGGTTGATAGAAAATAATTGATAGAGGAGAGCATAAAGATATTCTAATTGAGGGGTTCGTTTTAGGTTCTACTGGTTGAGTTTCAAGATGAAGCTTAACTAGGGTAAACTTTAGAATGCTAGCGAGACTTAAGAGTTGGTAGCTCGAAGTTTTGATGTTCCCAAAAGCTGCAGTAATTTGGGGAAGTTTGGTAAATGTCACTGCTAAGTTCATCAAACATCCTAACTTGTTTTAGTCATATCTTAGGCATTTCTTATTAGAATCACACAAATAAGTAGTCATTGCGAATCTTAGTTAATGAAATTTCAATTTATGAGGTATAAATAAGCTTTAGGATGTGGAGGAAGGTACAATAACTGGAAATAGAATAGAATGTATGTTTTAGTCTTATGTTTAAACCTCTTTAGCAGCATACTTGTTTGTTTTAGCCAAAACTAAGTTGTTTCATAGCAGAATTCAACAAATAAATAGTTTTTTAGAAGCTTATTCAAGGTACTTTCAGTTTTTAAGCCCAAAACAGTTTTAAAGTACAAGAGAGAATGTTGAAATTCGAAACAATTCAGGTCATCATAAAATATGCAACCAAGGTGTTTTAACTTAGTCTTCTTCCTATTGTTACTTTAGTTCTAAATATCTAAGAGGTTTTGGTTCATTACCATACTTCATTGTTTACATTCTAATTATGTTAACACTAGGAATAACAAAGTGGTTTAGCTACTGTAGATTCATTCTTATTATATGTATTCCTCTATTTAGAGTTCCGAGTGCATTGTTTAGCTATTTAGGTATTTTAACACCTACATATTAGCTTAAGATATTCCAAAATCCTTATATATGTACAAAACAACATTTATTACTATATGAACAGCAACATGCATTAGCAGCATGCTTGGATGTATTAACATGTTATTAGACTTCAACACTTAAACTATCGAGGTGGACTAGTTTCAACCCTATCCTAAACCATAGAATCACCATTATAACATGATATAATGTTACATAATAGGGTTGTAGGTTAGAGTTCTTACCTTGAATGACTAGGTTTTGTATAAATTTAGAGGAGATAAGAGTTGTGATTCAAAGGTAAGGAAGTTTAGTTCTAATTTTCTTCAAGCAAGTTTTGAAAATAGAAAATGAAGGAAGATAAACTTACCAAGCTACTTCTAGTGACCTGTTATAATGAAGTTAGAGTTGTGGAAATCGTTGCATATAGGATTCCCTAAGATTTTAGAGAGAAGAACGACAATTGAATGGCTAAGAATAAAGGGGATGAAAGAGAGATAGGAAGGGGGTGTTGAGTTTATGGAGAAGAAAGGAGGGAAGAGTGTTGGCTAATTTTTAAATTTTGTTTTATTACTTTTAGTTAAGTTGTTTTTTTTTTCCCTCTCCTTCTTGTTCTCTCTCTTTTTATTCCCTTTAATAGAAACCAATTCCTAGGCTAGTTTACCTAATGGTGTAGATATAATTCTTAATTACAGAAACTTGAATTAGTAATAGAATTCTAAAATCTCATTAATCTCAATTGTTGACATGACAAGTCCAATTGATACTTTTGTTTTAGTCTTAATTGAAATTGAACAAAATAAGATAGAAAGAAATTGGAGTATCTAAATTATGCTACTTATATCCTATATGGCTTGTAAATTAGCATTGGTTTAGGATGTGAGTCAAATTGTGTTAGATGGCCTATAAGAATAAATTATTTAGTTGTGGTGTTGTATTATATATACATATATATATATATATATTTACTGATAAATAGAAGACTCTTCTTTCTATTTTTTAAAGCTATTTACAAAGTTTTCATTATTTTATTTGAATCTATATTATTTTGAGGCTAATTGTGTTATTTTAGCTAGTGGTTTTCTTAATTAAAGCTTCATACGAAATATTAGTGGTTTTCTTATTACTCAGGGAAAATATTAGTGCTATTCCTAGAATAAACCTATTTATTTGGAATTTTCCAATTAGATGCTTTGAGAAAATTTTCCGATACTCACATTGGTCTTGAGCTTTCTTTTAGATCTTTATTATAAGTGTGCTATTGATTCATCAATGCTATCATCATTTTAGTCGATCATAATCTTGAACCAGTTAGTGATCAATTTGTCTTCAACAACATGGGTATCACTTTCCTTTTCAACATCATGGGTATCACTTTCCTTTTCAAATTAGGATGTCAAATTTTCAAAGCCTCACAAGTTATTGGTCAAGTGTTAACTCTCATAGTTTGATTTATTTATATAGTGAAACGATTGGTGTAGATGACTAAATCATAAGCAATGGAGTTAGAAGAATAGATTAACGTACATGGCAAAACTACTATAAAAATCACTATCTGATCTTCTTCTCTCTACACATTTTAGCTCTCATAGTTTTATATTTTGATTATTCCATTATATTGCTACGCTAGTTAATTAATTAAATATCATTGCTTGCATCATAAGTACAGAAATAAAAAATGGGGATTTGACTTTCAAGAAAAAGTTTTAAATTTTCTAAATATTCAATTCATCGCCCTCTTAATTGCTAACCTAAACGAATAGCTAAACTTATTGAAACTTAACTTGCATTAAGTTTTTTATAGTTTTCGATAAAAACTTCAAAACTAAACATTTGATGTTTATTTTCAATTCAACTTGAAATTAAGACTAAACTTTACATATCAAAACCATTGTTGTTGTGAAGTACTCTTTGTGAGGATCAAAATGCAGCTTACAATTTATGATTTGAAGGACAAATGGAGGAAATATAAGAAATTAAAGTGATGAGATGTTCTAGCCCTATGAAGGAAGCTTCTAAAAGATGAGGATGATGATTACTAAAAGTGAGGATAGAGAGAAGGTAACAATGATGAGGAGGGAGTAGGAAATGACTCGTATAGTTTACCAAGGGTTTAAGTAAGACTTTTTAGGGTCAATTGCAATTATCAAAAAGTAGTTACACTAATACACAATAGTAATAGAGTTTCTTAATTTCTAAACTATAGTGTTTTCAAATTAAATTTTATGTATAACCTAAATAAAATATTTTAAACATAAATTATATACTTAAAATTTATGAACTATTATTTTATTTTGCATTTTTACTTTTTAATCATTTAATGTAAATCATAATCATAAGCTCACTTTGGGCCACTCAAAATATGAAGTGACTTTGGATGTCTTTGTAAGATTTTCAAATATACTTCAGGTTTGGATGTCTTTGTAAGATTTTCAAATATACTTCAGGTCTATGTATATGTGTTGAATCTATTCTGTAGAGATATGAAGTGGAGAGAACCATGATTATATTGGAAATATTACGAGATAGAATGATAATAATTAGTTTCTTGAAATTTACGTGTTTGGAAAGGTTATAGTTTCTTGTTATAAGGCATTTATTATTATTAAGTTATTTAACTGGAACTATTTAATAGCAAAATTGCGGGGTTTCACACAAATAATATTTTTTACCCTATGCTTATAGTGATTTGTAAGCATATAGTATATTAGTTGAGACAAAAAATTTTGTAAGTGCACTTATTATTTATTCACAAGCGTACTGTAAACTTATAACCGCATAATTAGTTTCAATAGAACACAAGGAAATATGACAACTTGAGATCAAGCACAAAACTTACAAATAAAAAGCATTAACTGTCTCACAGGCCAATCTGAATTGTGAACAAGCCCGATCGAGAGTATATGAACTGACCATGAACCAGCTAGGTCCATCCCAACTCATAGTGTAAAAGATTTAAGATAAGAGTGTAAAGAGACATTGAGACCATTATTGATGTATGAAAAGATTAAAAAGTTATATACATATAAAATTGCAAAAGATAAAAGTGTAAAGAGGCGTTGAGAGCATTATTGATGCATGAAAAGATGAGCACACAAATGAAGATAAAATAATGAAATGTAAGAGTAGGAAAAGGAATTGATGGTAGAAGCTCAACATTTGAACATAATGTGGGCAGATGAAAACGATAAAGAGTTTAGAAATTTTTTTCGAAACCGAACATTTTACAACGTCCACTACAAACCAATATAAATAGCAGGATCATATACTATATATCACTCACTTCCACTCTCCAAAATATACTTCCTTTCAATATATTACAACAAAAAGCATTTTAAGATCTAGAAAAATGGAAGTACTAAAAAAATGAGCAGGGTTGAGGGAGTCGGTTCTCAAGTCATGGAACCATAAATAGGTGAAATGGATGGATAAGATAGGACAGCAATTAAGGGAACGTTTGGACTGTCAGATAGTAGAAAGGAAGGATCAGAAACAAAAGTTATCTGAAGGATTAGAAGCTGGAAGCAATCAAAGTTGATCAGAAGCAACTTCAGTTGAAGCAAAAGATTAGAACCGTTTGGAGATGAGAAGTGCTAGTGCAAATTTGATTTCAACTCAAATTTGAAAGGCCATAATCTTTCACATCAATTTATGATTTGAAGGACAAATGGAGGAAAAAATAAGGAGTTAAAGTGGTGAGATGTTCTAGTCCTATGGAGGAAGTTTCTAAAGGATGAGGATGATGATCGGTAAAAGTGAGGAGAGAGAGAGAGAGAAGGTAAGAATGATAAGGAGGGAGTAGGAAATGACTCATATAGCTTATCAAGGGTTTAAGTAAGACTTTATAGAGTAAATTGCAATTATCAAAAAGCAGATTTGACTAATGCACACGGTAGTGGACTTTCTAAACTATTGCGTTTTCAGATTAAATTAATTTGAGGTAGGAACAAACACCAGAGGACATGGGAGCGGTTCCATGGGTGCTGGTAAATGGTAAGGAGACTAAGCACAAGCGAACCGCCGTGCCAAAAGTTAACAAAGATCGTTATTAAGAGAGGAGGTAACTTTACTATTCTACTCCTCGAAACGGAATTAGTTTTACGCCCAAAATGTATGTCGAGGTGACCCATAGTTATATACTGAAAGGAGGGGAAAAAAAAGAATGAGGATACTCATGACAAAACATAATATCCAAATAAACATATACATTCCCTACACGCAACCAAGTTAAAAGGAAATCCTTCCCTGTTATATTAATATGAGGTAATCAAGTCAACAATTCACATGAAATAGTCATTATTTTATTGATATCCTTTTCCCTTACAGATATACCGTTTTAGATACAAAAATATGAGGTTAATAGACAAAATCTTGTATATACGTACACACACACATATATATATTTGCGCACATAAGTTATGAGGCGAACTTGCCGAAGTATAACATATTATTTTGTTAGGTAATTAATGATGGATTGGATAATTCCGTGGATGGGAAGATAAAAGTTTCCGCCTTTTTTATTTATTTATTTATTTATTTTTTTACAATACGTCCAAACTTCGTAAAATCATAAAGAGAGCCTGTCACAACCATCAGTCCGGAGGCAAATCACGGGGAACATTCTCTCTTTTACAACAAACTGACAAAATATTTGTGTCCATCGTATCATTCTTTATCAATTAGCTAAAAACAAAGGAACGTTTCTTTCAAAATAAAACTCTTGAGGCGCTCACAAATCGTGCTTTGCTGAACAATTAGCTATTCTGTTAACTTCACGGCGGCTTACCCTGCATAGAATAATACATAGAAAAGAGTTAATCAGGTGTTTACATTCTTGGAGAGCCGGGTGAAATATTTCTAAATTCACCCTTGGGGGTTATTGATCCATTCTAGAGCTGCTTGTGAGCCAATTTCACCAATAATTCTATCCTTGCCCAGTTTAGAAGCTAAAAGAAGCCCTTCTTTAATAGCCCATAATTCAGTTTCAAATGGTGAATCTGCATAAGTCTGTTTACATATTCCTCCTAGAACAGATCCCTCTTCATCTCTACAAACAGCACCAGCGCCTATTTTTCCCCATCCATTGCCTCATCACAATTTATTTTGGTCCGCCATTTCTATGGCTTTCCCCAAGTCCTTTCCAAAATCTTCCCATGACTAATAAACTTTTTCGATCTTTGGATTGCCCACCACTCATTGGCTTCCATCTGAAACTTGCCACACCAATTCTCATCACTCGCTTCAACTTGAAAAATACGTTTAGTTCTCTCCACCCAAAGGCCTCCTAAAGCAAATAAGACACGAACTTCATTTGGCATGTTAATTTGGTGCCAATTCCATTTCTTCCACCTGCAATTCTTCTTGATTCAATTTTTAAACTCATCAAAACCAAATTTGCAGTCGGCATATACAACCCAAGGTTTTTCCATAATTCACTAGTTCCTTTACAGTTAATAAAGAGATGAAAAACTTATTCCTCTTCAAATTCACACAAGGGGCATTCATAACCAACATGTATGCCCCTTTTCTCAAGGTTGTCTTTAGTAGCAAGCCTAGTATGAAGAATACGCCAAACAAGATTTACAATGCGAGGTGTTACCGGTGATTTCCAAAGCGACTCCCATCGTTCATCATTTCTCATCCCTAGGTCTTCTTGACACAGGACAGCATATGCAGATTTGGATGATAGCTCTCAATCTATTCCAAAAGGCCAGCTCAGGTAGTCCCTTAGCTCTTCATCTTCCTCTATATGGTTAATCCCCAATCTCTCGCTTATACTGTCGTCTATAGGGTAGCCAATCAATTACTCTGTCTATCCCATAGCTCATGAATTAGAAGGAGTTTATCAAATTTATTCAAAGGTCCACATAGCCAACAATTAATCCTACCATATTTCATCCAATTTCTAGTCCACATTTTAAGAAAAGTTTTATTAAGTAATACATGACATGTGTTATGTATACATAGTATATAGATACCAATAAAATATTAATATATATATAATAATTGTATAAGTAAGTTTTAAATCAATTACTCTTCATAATTTTCACCCATTATTATAACATCTTATTAGTATTTAGTATTTACACACCATAATTCTATCACACATGACATGTAATATACCCATTAAATCCTTTCTTCCAAGATTTATGCCTCATTCACGTAAGGAGAATTAAAATTCTACTCTCCATCTTATTCCTTATTACGGTATTCACTTTATTTCATATTACTGAATTATAATTAGAATTCATATTACTTAAAATCAAGTAAAGTAATAAAGAATCCTTACTTCAACTAAATAATTATAATTATTTATAAAATTTCATATTTTTTTCCAAAAATGACCTCATCTTAATTTAACGACTACCAGCACTGCCTCTACCACTATTAAACACCACCACTGCTACTATCACCACCACCACCACCACCACCATCGAACATCACCGTTGCTCACCGCTATTACTAATCACCACCGTTACTACCTCCCCCTATCCCCACCGCCGTAGCTATCAACTTAAAGCTATCTCCATCAACCATCGCTGTAGTTATCAGTATCACTACCACCACCATCACTACTGCATTTGTTACCACCATTGTTATCGTCACCACCAATTACCACCAATTACCACCACTAGTACCATCGCTACTAGCATCTTACTTTAAGTTGATTGAGAAAAAAGATGAAAATAATTTAGTCATTAATATTTCATTACGATTTATTTTTAAGTTATTTATAAATTTAATTAAATAAAATAATAAATATTATATTTTTATTATATTCTTTAAAAATTCTAATTTCAATTCCATTCTATTTTCATTTTATTTAGTAAAGTGAATGAACCATTAAGTTACAATCATTCCTTACCTTTCAGGTTACCCTTTCCTCCACCCATCCATGAACCTTTTGCAATTCCTTCAAGATAGGTGAACCTTTTCTCTCCGTCGCCCTCTTTCGTCCGTCTGGGTTGTATTTTTGCTGTATTATCTTCGTCCACAAAAGATCCTTACTTTTAACTTGTCAGGCCAGTTTCGCAAAGTTTATTATATTTCCTTTTTTTAATGTCCAACATGCCCAGCCCATCTTTCTCTTTGGGATTCTTCAACTTCTGCCAACCGATCCAATGAAATTTCCTTTTCTCTTGAGATGAACCCCATAAAAATTTAAAAACACCAGCCGACCCAAAGTTTCCGCTCTGGAGTTTGAACAGGCGAGGACTTCATAAGTTGCATAAGTCAATTCTTTAAACAATTCCAACTCTCTTCTAAAATATCAAGGAAACCTATAAATTAAAACAATCAGAATTTTTCTTTCCCCTTTTCCCTTTCGCATCCAAATCTTTTCTTTATTGAAAGTACCATATGGGGTGTTTCTCCGAGCGAAGGCTCATCTCGTCTGCCGGATCTCAACATGGTTCCTGAGTTAATCTATGAGGAGCTATAGGCAGATAGAATGTAGAAGTCTGATTATCTTGATTCCCATGTTATATATATATATATATATATATATATTTCTTTTAGTTTTATTTACAAGTTATATGGATAAATACATTTTCTTCCTCTCTCGTTTCGAATGGATGCGATTATCAAGTGACTACTATATCTCAAGTAGCCAAGTACTAACGTAGCATCATGCATAAATAATATTTGTATTATTTCAAAGATAACGGAGCTACAAAAAGTTCAATCATACTCATGCTAAGATCAATTCCCAGTCCACGTGATTCCAAGCCAAAGTCTCTTCTTTTTTGAAACCATGGGCACTTTCTGGTTTGCTGGAGAATAGCTATTATAAGAAAATTTCTGTTATTCATAAATTGCTATTACTGAAAGGGAAAAATTATCTTAAAAAGTATTGATTTTTGTGAATAAATTTAAATAGAAAATTAACAATTCAAAATATTTAAATAAAGAAGTAATGTTTCGGTAAATAACTGAAACAAAGAACTGTTGTTATAATATTGTTAGTTTTGGCTAACGTAACTGTTAAGAGACACATGATGTGTACGTGGAACACATATAGAATACACATAGTACCTACGTGTATATTTAAATAATAAATAAATAGGAAAAAACTTAAAAACTATATAAATAAACTAATAAAATAAAGAAAATTTTGGAAAAATAGAAGAGTATGAGAATTTTAGTGAAGCTAAAAATTGAATAGTATAATATTTAATATTATAATTAAATTTTTTGGCCTAAATATAAGATTTATATAATAATATAATATAATATAATAGCTATAATTAATATTATATGAATATAATACATATGTAACAATTATATAATTAAACATATTATGTAATAATATAATTAATTAACATAATTAAAAATGCAAAAAAAAAAAATGCCACCCCAAGACCGATCGGCCACTTAGGAAGGTTAGCGTGACTTATTCTAGTCAAGTGGCTGTTGGTGATCCTTTGGCTTTGCAGTGGCTGTCCACTTGAGATTACTTGGTGGGTCATTGACCTGGCCATCCCATGACCAATTTTATTTTATTTCTTTAAGAAAAAAGGAAAAAAGGGGTATAAACCAGCTTAGGTCATCATCGAGTTGTGTGATTCGGTCAGGTTTGCATCCCTTTGTTCCATTTTTTTTTTGAAAAAATTTAGCCATGGGAGTGAACACAAAAATTGAGGGTGGCTTTTTTTTAATTAACTATTTTTTTTAATTATGTTAATTAATCATACTATTATATAATATTTTTAATTATATTACTATTATACATATATTATATCCGTATTATATTATTATATTTATATTATATTGTTTTTATATATCTTATATTTAGGAGAAAAAAATTAATTATAATGTTACATATTATATTTATATTATACTATTCAATTTTTTAACATGGTTGAATTTTTCATATGTTTTTTTATTTTTCCATATTCTTCTTTATTTTATTAGTTTTTTAATATATTTTTTAAAGCTTTTTCTATTTATTGATTATTTAAATGTACACATATGCACAATGTATGCCAAAGCATGTGCCACGTGAGCGCCATGTGTCACTTAACGACTACGTTAGTGGAAACTAATAGCACTATAATAGGTAATCACCTATTTTAACAATCCATTGAAACATTGATCCTTAATTTGTACTTTTTAAAATGTTGATTTTTAATTTGAATTTACTGCTAAATATTAATACCTTCTAATGTAATTTTTTTTTTTTTACTGAAAGTTAGCTAATAGAAGATGTATTAATTAAGAAGCCTTAAGCTGTAATTATTTATAGGTTAGTAAAATATCCATGATGTCACCAAAATCAGATTCATCATAGACTTAATAAGGATAAGGTTTAGAGACCAGCCGGTTGAAATGGCATGGTGGAATTCCTTAAAGTAATAATTCTATTTTATCAATAAATGACAAAGAATATCAAATTTAATGATATATATATTGTAGCATAAATATAATCAAAATTTGATCTTAACTTCATTGAATATTCCAATAATGTTAAATTGGAACATAGTAAATATTAATTAGTCTTTTTTTTTAGTTGTAATTATATTTCAATTTTAAGTGGGTATGATTTTTAGATAGTTTAAAACAACTTCTATACTTATTCTAAAAAAAAAAAAAATAAATCTAAACTTGTTATGTATATATAAATAATTGATTATGAATCTCCCTTTCTCAAATACAGATAAAATAAGTTACTTTATAATCAAATATTGTTTATGAATGGGTTGTTTTGTGAGCCCTATAGTTTCACATAATTATTATAAATTAATAATTTAGGACGTACGTGAAAGTTAGTCGATTAGGGCAATACTTTACATATAGGTCCTAGGAGTAAAATGATAATACATCGTGAGTTTAGAATATTGAAATATAATAAAATAATAGCTAAAAATAGATAATTTTACTAAACTATATTATAATATAATTTGCCCTAAGTAAATATGTAAATTAGGTAATGGAAAATAACTAATCTTTAGAGACAAATTGCTTGAATATAAAAATTATAAAGTAACCTAAAATAATATACAAATATAATACGTATATCTCAATCATAATTATTATATATAATTATATATCCAAAAATATTTAAAATACCCTAAAATATGGATAATTACTTAAAAATTTAGGAGAAAATTAATTAAAAAAAGGGCAAATAAAAGCTAAACTACTATAATCATCTTGGATTTAAGCGTGATTAACATGGGGATAACTGTTGGATAGGCAAAGTAAATCAAAGACACTTAGCAAGCTTAAGACTAAGGAGATTTAAGCACCAAATTGGAGAGAGAAATCCATTTTCATCCTACCCAACTTTGGATTTATCACCAGCTCTCTCCAGAATGTTATTTGGTTCCTTAGTAACCTAGGAAAATTATAAGATTAGGAAAACAAAGGAGGAGAAAATTCTAGAGAAAAATTAGAATAGATATTGTGCAAATAAAGCTTGATCCATGAACACCAGTCAACCAGCATTTAGGCATGAACCATGAGCATCACCACCTGATAATGAAAGTAATGGCAAGGAGGGTTGGTAGAGTAGTAGCCAACATTGGTGGCTTGAAATTCAATTTTCCAATGAGTTGATTTTGTACCCAATTTTCCTTAAAGTTGTAAATATATCAAATTAACTTTGGAAATTATAGAAAAATTTATTTTGACATATTTATATATATAATTTTAGGGAAAAATATTAGATTAAAAAATTTTTAAGTAGATATAATACTTCCTTAAGAAAGTGAATGAAATCAATTAATTGACAAAATTAATTTAAATAACCTTATTGACATAGTTTTAATGCCAAACTTTTTTTGGAGAGTTATTATATTGCATGTAAGTATTATATGAAGAGTTTTTGGACAAAAATGATTTCCACAATTTTTAAAGATTTTCGAGCCTTTAAATTGGGTGAAAAATACCATTTTTTAAAGATTTTATGTATGAAGCTTGATGAAACCCATGTTTTGGAGTTTATTTGGATCATATTCTACTGTGAAGAAAGATATAAAGTTGTATTATTTAAGTTAGGGATGAGATATATGCAAGTTGGTGGATATAAGCTTAATACACTAATAAGTAAGTAAGTGAATTTAGGGAATTTGGAAAAATGGTGTTAATGAGTATGGTGAACCTATTGAATGATACATGTACTAACATATGTGTAGTTAGAAACATGATGTTGCAATGAGTTGATCAAAATAAACTTATAATTGGATTTGTTTAGAGGGTTCTTCAAATGATTGATTTGATAAAAGAGTGACTTAAAATCTAAGTACAGATGATTAACTGGAAGCTTAACTAGTGTAAGAATATTGAATATAATAATATTAGGGTTTTGGTTAGGACAACGTTTGGCAAATGAAGCATGGTTATGATAACCTTAGAGACATGTCCAGAAGATTAGTGGATGAAAGGACTTTAACTCTAAATATGTTGGCGTCTCGTGTAAGGAGTTTTTTGGTAAAAAAGGATGATTGTATTGAGTTTAGAGACTTGAATAAAGAGTTGGATGATTTAAAAGGCTCGAACGAAATCACCTCATAGATATCTTCAAAAGGTCGGTCGGTGAAGAGGAGAATTTGATTCTTCAATTTAGAGGCTAAATCAAAAGGTAAAATAGTAATAGACACTTAACTATACCCCCATTATAGAATTGTTCAAGAAGTATTTGGTAAGGAAAATGTAGTCAAAATGGCTTCAAGACTTAATCCGAGGTTTGATTGGTATAGAATGCTTAGAGGAAAATAACTTTGGATGCTTGTTTAGAGAGTTGATTAGAGTAAGGAGTACAATTGGGATAACTTCAGAAGACTTGGTTAGAGGTTACTAGTTTAAAAACATTCATCTAGAGACTTCATTAGAAGGTTCAGAGACCAAAATTTGGTATTAAGCAAGCTTCTTGAGCCTTATTCAGAGACTTCAGTAGCAAGTAAAAACTCGATACAAAGCTCGCACAACTTACTAAAGATAAGTTATAACCACATTTAACTTATTAAAATGCACTAACTTTATATTTGGAAAAACTAAAGTAATTTTATTGAATATGTAGGGAACAATTGAAGCAGACAAGATCAACCATCAGTACTGTTAAGCGTCACATGTCTAGGTAAGTGGGATCAATGCTTTACTGCACTTTAGAGTATTACTTAATAATAATTAGAGGCCTTAGTATATGTTTTGTTTGTAATTGTATGTTAGATGCCTTTTTGTATGCAATGTGTATATTTGAATATAGTTATGCTAATTAAAGTACTAAACTTTGTATTGATTGCCTTATGATGTTGCTTGATTGAAATGCCATATGATGTTCTAATTGGATATGCATTGCAACCCATTAGGGGAACAATTAAGATTATCGGCCCAAATACTGACCCTTTAATAAGGATTACTGAAACAGACCTCTCCCCACCTTTAATCGAACTAAGTGATAAAAGAGGAGGCCACGCTATGGTTAGGGACTATAGTTTGAAATGAAGTCTCAGGTAAAGAATGTTTCTCCATTGCATAAGGCCTAGTTTGGTTTCAATTCATGAAGTACATGGCATTAAACTCCTTAACCTAGATTAAAGTGAGCACAATTTCTCTAATCTTATGATAGACTGGAAAAAATTATGTGATGGCACTTGATTGTACATACATGGCATCTAATTAAATTTGCTTGAAAATCTTGGTTGCTCTATGTAAAATATGTGTTACTGTTTCCATCCCACTTATTAATCAATTTATTGCTCATTCTGTTATAACTGTTGTGCAGGTTCCTAATCGATTCACTAAGTGACACTCTAGGTCGTAGAGGATTAGAGAATGGGTTAGGCAGTGACATTCAAGACTAATTGGCTAAATTTCTATTTTGTTTATTAACTTTACTAACCTTTAGGGAAACTAATAGAATCTTTTCAAGTGACCCTCTAGTTTTCAATTATTGTTACCTACACTATGTTCTGTAAACTTATAAACTTTTATAAATCATTACTATATTGTTTTTATGAAGTTATTTTTAAAATTTGATTTCTACTCAAGCTTTTATACTACAAAATTTCTTTCAAAAGTGATATTAGAAAATTGCATCATAGTTGATACCAAATAGTTATCAAATTGGATGACTTAAGAATGTGGAATGGTAAATGTTTAGTATAAGTTATACTTATATTATCGGCTTAAGTTGGTTTATACGGCGAGTTATTATAACTTCCTGATTTGAGGTGTGACATGTTCTACTAGATTGTTCAATTACATTGGTTGTTTTTTCTGAATGAAAGCAAAGTTATCCACATAGATTGTTGCAAGAATTGTAATTGAAAAGCATACTGATAAATGAGTAGATCAATGCAAATATCTCAGATATCATGAGCTAACTCATTTAGTGCATTTAAAAGCAGGTTAGAATTGAATTTTTAATTTGTTTATTCAATCTAATCTATTTAACCCATGAGTAAAGCATGTTAACTTTTCATGAGACAAGTTAGGTCACCAACTTATAAGATAGAAAAGAAAATGAACCTTAGAAAATAATCATATGCACGTTTATCCTTCCCTTTCACTCTCAACTTTGTCTTTCTTTGTTTCTCATGCTCTCTCTCTCTCTCCCCCTCTTACTTTGTCCTTCTCTATCTCTTACTCTTTCTCTCTTATATCTCTCACTATTATTCTCTATCTATCACCTTATTCCTTTGTATCTCTCAATCTCTCTTGTCTCTCAACTCATACAATTTGAACATATATGAATAAATTAAATGGATTAGATTTGTATGTTGGCCTGTTTAATCTACTAATAGATAATGGGTTAAGTTAGGTGCCTAAAAAAAAAAAAACCCTCGTCTAACCGTGACACGTTATAAGCTAGGTTGATTTAATTTGTTTAACCCATTTATATAACTTCATAAATAAGGTCAATTAAGGGAATCTACCTTTTATTGTTAATCTCCCATCAAATTTTAGATGTGCTTGAGTTGGCTATGTTATAAAAGTATGCTTATAAGCAAGAGTTCTTACATCTTAAGAACTTGTCGATAGAGGATTAGTGCAAATTAGGCCTTCAAGCATATGCATATAGGCCTACCAAATAAGAAATAGTCAATGGAACAGTTGGAGGGTTATTTTATAAAGCTATTCCAATACTTAAGTTAGTGTAGGAAGTAGGATAGCAAGTATGCAATAGTGAGGAGAAAGTGTATGTAGATGATCCATACTATTCAAGGTATAACTTTGTTTATAATAGTAGAGGCTGGGATATTTTTAGAAGGTAGATAAGGATGAATGTTATTGAAATAGAAAGGCATATCTTCCATTAGTGGAGATCCTAAGAAATTCAAAGATACAGTGATGCTAAATGACTTTCCTTTCCAGGGTTTATCTTTACCTATGATTAGCCTCTATTGCTAGCCAAACTCTTCAACAAGTTTCCTAATGTCAAGGAGGTTAGGCATAACTTAAAGATAGGTGATATGAAACCTTGGCAAGTTAGTCCAGGTTGATGAGAGACTAAGTCTTCAAGGAGAGCTCAATTTGGAGTCTTAAGAATGCCAAATAAGTTGGCATTAGGTAGTCGACCTACATCTCCAACAGATCAATCTAAGCTTGGGTAATTAATGAGTGTATAAATGCATATGTTTTATAGTTGATTTTATAATACTTTTATAAGATTTTTTGAGTATTTGTATTGAATTTGATGTTTATTTGGTTTATATTTTGATTTCAAGTTTTGTTTAATTGATTTGATGATTTTGAACAAAATTTTAGATTATTTGAAGAGGATTTGAATGAGTTTTGAAGCTTAAGAAAGGATCACACCCATAAATACGAATTATAAACTAAAATCATAGGTAAAAGAGTAAGAAAATAAGAAAGAATTGATGATCAGAGAGGATAACGTTCAGGATCACCGGCATAAACCTTAGATGTAAACCTTTTATTTCACTTATTTGTAATTTTTGGGCATAGAATGATCACAAGCAGGAGTCATAGCCATGAACCTGGGCATGAACATGCCATTCCTTATAAAAATACTTATTTTTGGAAAGATTTGAAACTTTTAAAAAATGCCCTGTAGATATAAATAGACAAGGTCTTGTAAATAGAAAGAAGAGAGAGACATTATTATTACTTCCACTTATTCAATTAAAATTAAGGTTTAGAAGACTAGAACAACTTTTAAAGAAGTTTATTTCCTTTGAAGAATTCAACATTAGAAGTGATAGGAACAATATTTGATTATGAATTAGGATTTGGAATATCTTTTAAAGGTTGTTTTCATTCCCCTCTATATATTTTTTATTTGGATTTGTATAAACCATTATTTCATATGTGTTTAATTGAGATTATGAATTGGATACTTAGATTACTAATTAATGGATCTTATTTGAGAATTTGTGTTTTATTGAATCTTTAATTCCATAATCACTAAACGTATATTTTGATGAGTTAGATTAAGATTGGGTTTGTCAAAATCTCTTCTAATTGATTTCTGTGATTTGGATAATTTGGATTAAAGAAAGACGTAGTAACATGCTCTTTGATTCAATTAAGGTTTAGGAATGCGAAAGAATTAATTAATTCTATTTGTTATCTATCAATAGAAAAGGTAAATTAGTTAACCCTAAGTAATTATTCATTTTGTGAGAAGGAACTTTTACCTAATGCTTACTTGTTTTAAAACTAAACCAATTAAAGACTCATTATTAGTGTTAACTAGTTTTCTATTTTCTGGTTTATAATTGAATCCATTGAAGATGTTAAATATCTTAATCCATTTATTAGAGTAGATTAGTTGCATTATTAGTTTTTATAGTTAAAAACAACATTTTTTATTTACTTAGATTTGGACAGAACTAACATAATTAAGAATTAGTATAGCATTCTTTATAGGTTCGACCTAGTTATCACTACCTTACTACTACATACGCAATGTAGTCCACTTACTAGTTAAAATATGCTTTTATTATAAAAATAGAATTAGGTTTTAACATATCAGTAACCCATATTTAAAATTTCCTATCAACTACAATTAGTAATTTACACTATATAAGAAAATAGAGTAGTTGGTATTGTAATTTATAAATAATTGTCTCTAATTTTATATAGAAATTACCTTTTTAGTTAGTATCTAAGATGTAGCAGTTCTTTTTTTATTATTATAGCTATAATTTGTTTATTAGGGAAATCTTACAAAATTTACAATGTATGTCCATCACTTCAAAGGTAATGGTAGATTTCGAAAGAAAATTTTAACTTCCTTTGCATCCATCAACTATAATGTTTGAAATGCAATACTGAGCTAGAGTTCAACTATAAAATTAAAAGTTAGAGATTGACTTGAAGAATTTTGTGCTAAATCTCAATCAAGAGTAAAACTTATGACAAGTTTCAACTCAACTCTACTAAGCTCATTTTATTGTGGAAAAGTTTCATTAAACTAAAATAAATAGGAAAATTTACAAACTATATGAAGAATATCTAGGAATAAGTTTAAATAAAGAATAAATGTTTTAGGTGGTTAAAGTGTGGTGCAATAAAAGATGTTGTTTACGCCTTAAGAATAATACTTTTATTTATTTTGTTAATGTAGCATGTTAAACACCTATTGGACACATATCCACATCATTTTCTTTCTTCCTCTTCTTTTGTGTATTTTATTTTGTTTTCTTCACTTCTCTCTCTTCTTTTTTGTCTCTAACTCAAACTTAAGATACGGTTTTTATAATTTCCATTTGAATTTCACTTAAAGTCTCCATATAATCCTTTGCTAAGCTAAGCTTATAAATCGTTTCTTATTTAGGTTAGTTCTATTGATGAGTGATCTTTACTTTGTGAATTTACCAGTAGAGATTCCTCAATTCTATAAAAGAAAACACAGCTAGTAGGGCATCAAATTTTGCTTTAACATGACAATTTCGATGTTTAAGTCAGTAAGAGTGATAAGGGGTTAAAAACCTTAAGTGAGAGAGGGAGCGAAGAGGGAGAAGAAGTCCCTTAATTGGGGACCTCATCTCCTATAAGAGATGAGGCTAGGTTATTATCTGGAGTGGACTTGGTCCAAAGGCCTATGTCAAAAAATATCTATCACCACTTAACCCTCTTCCCCCCCCCCCCCCCTCCCCCCAAAACCTAAACATAAGAGAAAAAAAAAAAACAAAAAAGGTCTCTTTAGCAATAAGTTCGACAAGGAGACTGAGTGCATGTATAGGCTCTTAAGGCTCTAACCTAAGCCTGTTACACTATAAGGAAGCTTTTCGTAGGCATTTTCGACCTTATCGTTATTTGGAGATCTAGAATCTTGACTTAAGTAGACTAATGTGGTGCATAGATTGTTGGATTTTTCTTAGGCTTTAATACTAATGAGGTGATCTAAGTAGCTTAAGGAAGAGAGTTGGATTTTCCTTAGGCTTAAGTGCTAGCAAGATTGATCTAAGTAAGGTTACAGGGTCTTTCTTAATCATCCATGCCAACAAAATTACTTGAGCAGGCAAGTTAGATTGTTCTAGAGCTTTTATGACTAGTGAGATTTTCTAAAGGAGCGATGTTGCTAAGCATTAGTTGGTGTAGGCTTTCAATGCATTTACTAGGGTTTTTCCAAGTTTTTGATACGTTGGAATTTTCCATGGCTTGGATTCCTAAGGTTCGAGCATTTGTTGCCTTAGGTTGCTTAACTATATTCAAGCTTACTAGCTTTAGATTTTCAAACTATGCATTAGCTCGGAGATTACTAGGCTACTCTAAAGTGTCTAATGATTGAGCTTAACAGTTATGATCCCATGATTTACTTGGAGCTTCTATCTCCATGGAGCTATCATAACAACTAAGTGTTTCAAAATTAAAAGTGTTGGATTTTTCTTAAGCTTTTATGCTAGCAAGATTATCTAAGAAGTCAGATTTTTCCTAGGCATTACTACCAATCGAATTTTTCTCGGACATGAGTGCCATGAGATTATTTGTGCAATTTAGATTTTTGTCAAGCATGAGTGCTACAAGATTATCCATGCAAATCAGAGCATGAGTGCCACTGGACTATCTGTATGATTTGGATTTTTCCTAGGCATGAATACCACAGGATTGTTCTTATAAAGTCACATGAGCAGGCTCTTGAGACCTATATTAAAGTTGTTCCATTTGGCTTCGATCATATACTAAGATCTCTCATTTTATTTCAAGAGTTCTAGCATACGGGGTTAAAACTGATTCTCCCTTCATAAATGGCCTTACGTTAGTCACTTTTAGTTAAAGGAAAATGGGCCCTTTTAGACAAGACAAGGTAAGCTCTTGGAATTCTACTTCGAAAGGATAAAAAAATTAAAGGGATAAAGGAGCAAAGGAATAAACTTGCTTAAGCTTTTCACTTTTGTTCCATTTTCACCATTGTCTACATTGTTACTTGTAAGAGAAAAAAAGAATGTTGAACAAAGTTCAAAAAGCTTGGCATTGTGTTCTCTTCAACTATACAGCTTGGCATTTGTTGATAGAGCCTTTTGAGCATAGGGCCTTCAAGTTTATGCTGATCTATTTGGTCTCATTGCCTAGGTCATGTCTTTTTGGACCTAACCTTTCTATCCTTAGAATTGGCCTTACCTTAAGTTGAGCATACGGCCTATCTAACTATAAAGACCCTTAATTGCTAGAAGACAACGAATAAGGATAAATAATTAAGTCAATAACCATCTTCTATATTTGTGGAACACATCAAACATCATAGCTCTACTATCCCATACTTGTAGAGATATCTTTTGCCCATTATCTTTTCTCCAACTGGCGGCTCCACTCCTCTATAAATACAAGACTACCACCCAATAGTGAACCATTTGATACTTCGCACATTTGAGCTCACTTCCTACCTTTGAATACTCCTACTCTCCCCATACATGATTAACTTAAGTATCGAAGTGGTCATACCAAATAACACCTTAACTCCCCTCACTGTTCATTGTTTTGTAGGTTCGTCTACCTACGCGAAGCCTAATTTCACTTGAAACTCTACTAGCGAATATCCTAAGACAACAACATTAAGTTAATTCTCCACCAAATTGCCGTGCCTAATTGGTCCATGGAGCTCAGTTAGATCTTTGTCATTCAATATAGCAGCAACCTAAGACTTCATGCAAGCTCAACTTCATGGCCTGGGATACTGCTATACAGTTCGGTTGCTGAATTTTGTAATGCAGCATGTTGGATGACTGCATGGGCAGCCTTCGGCTTTAGTGTAGCTGAATTCTTGGTCGCTTCAAGTCGTTGCGGCTGTTCTTGTATTCGGAATATCGGTGTGGGCATACTATTGTAGGACAGCTCGGCCTTATAGCGTAGAGTTGAAAGTTGACTCTTCGTGGCTTGGGGCTGTTGGACAGCGTTGGTTCTAGATCGACTTTAAGCGGCTTCTGCAACTTTCGACCTTCTCTAGATGGGGCTACCCGTTAGAGAACTTCATCTGTTTTCAGAAGTGAATAGCTTGATTTGGTGCTTGTAGAGCTCAGACTTGCTATCTATGGAGAGCTCGGATGGTGCGGTCGACATTAATGGATAGTGTCAACACATCGGGTTAGGTTAGAATGGCTTGTCAACCGATCGGAGCTTGGGGCTTGCGTTAGCTTTGTCTATATGTAGCTCGGCATTTTGCAATCATGAAGAGATGACTGTATGTTATTAAGCTCGGATCTCGCCTGAAGAATCCCGTGTCTTCAGTCTTCAGCTTGTTATGCCATGCGTTGGAGCTTTTTTGTCCAAGGGGTTACTCGGTAGTGTGGACATTCTTCTTCGACCTGGGGAATAAGTCACTCTTCTCTTGCTACTCTACCATAAAGCGTAGGTCAGATTTTCGGTCATGTACTCTGCCATCGAAGTTTAGGTCAGTAGCTGTAGTTTTTCTTCATCACCCCACGGCACGACCTGTTATTGGGGTTAAGAGCTTAGCCTTGGAGTTAGTACGGCCAAATTGTATTGCAGTCGTGGACCTGTGAAATTCACGAAGTTTAGCTATATTTGGTCTTCGTTGCTTAGTAGTGCTATTGGCATCCATTAGCTCGGTACGGTGGCTGGGTGAAAGCTTAGATTTGCAGTCCGCTATTGTCACTGTTAACTCAGCTAGACCTCGGTTCTCTCCACCATCTGGCCTTGTCCAAGGCAGCTTAGTCTTAGTTCAATCCGAGCTCATAGTTGTGCGAGTTGGCATAGTTGTTAAGTGGGAGTGGGTTTTAGTGAGCTGCTGCTTGGATTTTTCACTTCATCGTTTTGTTCTCCGAGCCAGCTTATCTTCCGCGTGCTACAGTTCTAGTGCAGGAAAAAGCTTGGACCCACTGTCGTAATTTGTCAAAGCTCGGTTCTTTGTGCGGCTCGGCATTGGATATTGCCATTGTTGTTAGGCTCGGCTTGGTGGATTTCAGGCACGCATGAGTCTCGATAGTTGCTTTAGGCCTTTATGCGTGCTTCTAATTGTTCTGCATTTCGTTTGGAAAAGCTACACGGTATTAACCGCTACTTGCTGCAGTTGTGAGTAAGCTCGGTATAGTAGAATGATTGCCCAAGAGAATAACTCGGCATGGTTGCTCTGCAGGTAGCTCGGCAAAACGAATGCTCAGAGATTGCGTAATGGCAGCTCGACAGGGTACTGTGCAGTGGCTATGACCGAGCTCGGATGCCCTTTTAAGCTCAGTGGAGTTTGTCCGTGTAGGAACTAAGCTAGGATCCCAGTGCTATGGCTGGATTCTAATGCGCTAGGAACTGCGACTCAGATCTCAATCTGCTGTCGCTCGTAGCTGATCAGACTTCGTATCTACTTTATATCCACCGTGGAATTTGTGGCTAGTTTCAGTTCTACTCCCTGCTGATGGCTTGGTACCGAATTGCAATAGTTCGGACTTTTGCCCCTGCTATCCGTGGTTCGGCTGCTAATGCCATCCGTAAGTCGGTGCTGCATCCATCAGCAGTTCGATGCTTGCTCAGACACTGTAGTTCGGGCTTTAGCCATTGTATGGGTTAGCATCAGGGGGATTTTTGAAGCTTAGATTTGATGCATTCTTGGTTCACTGGGCATCAGGGGATTTTTCTTTTTGCTGTTGTTGTTGGGGTTGTGTACTTTTATAGTATAGATTGCAAAAAAAATGTATGAAAATGGTGAGTACGAGAAAAATTTTACAAAAATAATGCGCGTACCCTTACTATTCATTGAATTGATTTTTTTTAACTGAGTAAGAAGGTGTGCATAAAAAGCATGCCTTCAGTATTCACTAGGAAGGTGTACTTCATACATACCCTTCAGCATTGATTTTTTTTTTTTTTTAAAGTTGCTTTATGTAATTAATTAAGCTATTAAATAAATATGCGTCCCTTTCACGTGTCTTCAGTGTTACTACCATGCATATTCAAGTGAGGCTTCATACTCTCCCTAGCAAAGTACTTTTAATATATCAAGCTAGTTACTTATTCTACTCATAAGTTAAATTTTTGCTTCACATTTCCTCTTGCTAAGTGTACTACCTTATAAAAACTAGTAATAGAGTAGGTTGGCTTAAATGATTCACTAAAATACCAACTAAACCTATTAAAAACAGTTATAGCATAAAGAAAGTATATATATATATATATATATAATAAACTATCAATATTAAGAGAATAGTAATATAATATGAAAAATTATTTAAAAAAATCATTTACACAGTGAGTAATAGATATCGATAATACATAACAATCATACTAAGTAATATAAATATAGTTATTTACAACTACTTCCTCTTAGATTTAGTTAATTATTTTCCAAAACAAGCTAATAATGATGGTTTACGTATGGATGGACCCTTTGATGGCTGAGGCTCACATGGCTGTAGAGGAGTATCGGTGAAATCTACATGAAGAACTGGATTAAGTGGTGATGGTGGTAGTTGGGTGTCGGCCTCCTCTTTGTGTATTGTCTGAGACTATCCTATATAACGTTTACAAGGAGTTGGTGGTGTTGGCTACAGATACATTGACACGTAAGCACTAAAAGTAGCGAATGAGGTATGGCTTGAACTAAAGGCATAAGTGTATGGTGTATTGTCACCAATCTCGCTCAAGTCGATGGAATGGCAAGATCCCGATGGCATAAAATCATCATCGTATCCTCGACCACATGCCTATGTTAGTCGATGTCCTTTCATGCGAACTTTAAGACCTACACGCAATCGAGGGGTAGGTATAAGGTTGGCTCAACTAGTTGATCGGGAAATAATATTAAACTATTGTACTCTTCGAGATGGTGAAGGCCACCATTGATGATATGATGAGTAGCATGGACATCATTTACTAACCTTGCCCGATGTAGAGTATCCACCTATAATTAATGAAACAGTTAATGTTATATTCATATAGATTGCTTTGGGAAAAACCATAAGATAAATGAAAGGAAAGCTTATCAAGTATCCCATCACAGCCCCATGATGGGTAATGTATCGGCGTGTATGATCCCTATACCAATTATAGTAAGTTAGATAGACACCCTTTGGTCCTTGAATATCAACAACCCACATATGGCGGTCTATCCAAGTCAATATGTATCCCTGATGAGCGACTATCCAGTTAATGTTTGTCCTACCTCTAAGGTCGATATGATATAGTTTGTCACCCGTATGAACGTCGACTGATATCAACTGGAAACCACCAAACTGTCATTTAACACGGTCAGGGAAATAAAACTCTACAATGTAAAAACACATCTATAGAACCCTCGTCATCCAGATAGCTCAACCAATACTGCAAAATGAGGGTAGAAGATCAATAAGATCATCTAGGTACAGCTCCTACACAACCTACAATGTATTTGGAAAGAAAGTACATTAATAATTTATAAATTTTTTATGAAGATCAACAACAAAGACAAATTTAAGAAATGCATACCTATCTACTCGTCTGTAGATCAAATACAATCCAGTATGCATCCACAACATGTGTAGCATGGTACATAGTTTCTCGTGATATAGCCCACTTAGTAGCTAGTGGTAGGCCCTCTTGTATGGTGAAGTCAGACCTGATCCATGATGTAATGTGGGGGAAATGATATCATGCCCATATCTATAGTAATATGGCGACACCTCCAATTTCCTATGCTAACTTGATCATACAACCCTACAAAGTTGATGATACAACCAAGCCAAATAAGTTGATCCCCAACTAAACGTCACAGCATATGGGAAATACTCTAGTATCGGCAGGAACATCATGTGAACAAGGGACGAAGACTTATCCGTAAATAAAAATCTACCAAATAATTGCAAGATGTATGCACGGGTGTGCTGACAAATGGTCTCATCATCTGTATCTATAGAAAGTATGTTAAATTTGTCTTGTAACCAATGCAAGCTAATACGTCCCCCTATGCCAGTATTATTGGTGGGGTAGTTTCCTAGTAATCTCTAAGCTACCAAAGGCTATATTAACTACGTATGCCCAGTTATTGTAGCCCCATTGATACGGAGACCAAACACGACCTTTATGTCCTGTAATGTGATCGTCATCTCCCTGTAAGCCATATGGAAGGTATAGGTCTCAAGTCTCCACTTCTTGACTAACGCACGTGATGAGGTGATGATTGACCTATATGAATGGCAATCATATGACCCTAAAGAAACCAGCTTTTGCAAGGTAGGTGATGAAGCAATCATTCAATGGTATTTATGACGAGCCCTTTTACAGACTCGACTCTACTCAACGAACCATAATGTGCTCGCCTCCTTGAAATATTAGATTCATTTCATTACAACAGTGGAAAACTATTGAACTGTACAAATTAAAAGATAAATTAACGTCAAAACATACCCAAAAATCCCATATGTCCTACAACCGATGTCATCCTTGTCCATGCAATACTAATGGGTCACTTAATCCTAAATCCATCTAACCTACTAAACAATAAAAAAATATGTTTTGTCATTGACTTATAGAAGCATAACATGATATGATATATAATGTTATGTAATGTAAGAAAACAACAGGTATATGTTTGTTTATATCGTTTCTATTAAGTTGAGGACACCTTCTCTGATTGTGTTCTTCCATTCGACACACGCTACACCTGCTCTTATTGACAGGCTCCCTTAAGTCCCTCTCCATATGGAATCTCTTCTTTCTTAGTTTACCCAAACCACGTTTTAAGTTCTCATTAGGTATAGGGAATGGGTAATCGAGATGGAGCCAATTTAACTCATCACCTATTAGCATGAAGTGTCTGGCGTAGACATCTAGTTGATTGGACCACATATACCATATGCTAATGTACCGACTAGTAGTAACTCAAATAAAATTAAGTGCTCTTATTGCATGTAAGCATGGGATTCTGTAGATTTGCCATTTCCCATATGAATACGTCATTCTATTCGTATGAACGATATGTGTTCGACCGCTTCATTTCATTCACTTCATTTGGTTTGCATCTCCAACCTGTCTTCACCTCCCATATCCTGTTTTCATGGCTATATTGCTTGATGGAATGAGGTAGAGTTCGCTTGGCCCACGTTTTTAGCTTTTTTGCAATATACTTTGTATTCACTTGCCCCACATCCATTCCTTTCCTCGCTTGTTTGACTCTTCTCTCCCAATGATTGATACAGTTGTAAAAAATTTTCTTGACGAGTGCAGTAAGAGGTAATCTTCTACATCTTTTCAAGATGGCATTGTAACTCTCAACAATATTGGATGTCATATATCCAAACTGATAAAAACCATCATAAGATAGCATCCATTTGTTATTGTCAAATGGTGCAAATCATGATGGCGTATACCAAGATAGCATCCATTTGCTATTACATTCAACAAAATTGGAAGCTCATTGCATGCTTCCTCTTAATTGCCATATATTATCTCCATAGCCTTTCTCTTTGCATCTCAAACTCTCTTCCGAGTTACATTATAGCCAAACATGTTTAAAATATTTATTTGCAAGTCTGCAATCTTTATATTAGGATTCTTTTTAACATTATTGATGAAACAATTGGCTATAAGTGTACTATCAATCTATCTGTGGTTTTGCATCACATCGGGGTTGACACACATGTATAAACTCTAAAAAATTGTTATGACGAATAGGCTTATTAAACTTTTATATAATACCCGTAGCCTCTACTTGCATCCATTGTCCTTTTCCTTGCAATAAATCGCCTATAGGTTCAGTTTTGATCTAACAATGTGGTAATCACAATGGTTGTTAATGTGATATATTTTCACAGTATCAATAAGCTCATTCTTCATACTAAAGCGTTATTCAACAAATAAATCCACATCGTCAACCTGGCTCTCAAATTTTATGTAACCACTATCACCACCAATGTTCATATATGGAATTGAATCTCTAACCTAGGATTTCTACATCCCACTCTAATTATACTAGGGAGCCATCCCAATTCCCTAGCTAGCAATTAATTGAGGTGCGGATGGTATGTTACTCAATATATACTCTGACGTAGTTGCATAATTTACAGTGTTTTTAACTTCTATAATTTCTTCATTTATTTCATATTCAACCCCCACGTGCTCCCCCTCAACCTCAATTGCAAGTCCTATTGGAATCATATCTTTATCAAGGTCGTAGCCCGGGTCATCTTGTAATATTGACCCTATTTCTATATCAATTGCCTCTTCATTCACACTACCTTCACCAAAAGTAAGGTCTTTCACTATATAAGTTTTCGGTCCATCATACATAAGGATGTCTTTATTGGTTTGATGCACTTGAGGTTGAGGAAAACTAAAAGACCTAACCTGTAAAGTTCTATCGACAGTATTCCTACTAGGCTAACCAGGAGCCCTAATATATATCTTCTGTATCTAGTTTTCTCCAAATGCATCGTCCATTTCTATAAGGTTTTCTACATTATCATCATCCGTAGTAGCCATCAAAGTATACAAAACACCTCTTTCATAGTAATAAGGATATCGATGAACAAGCTCAACCCCACAAAGATTAAATCCGATGCTTATATAGATCTGCTGGAGAAAATGATTATAATTGGAATCCTTCCTCATCTTCAATTTTTTCACTGGATCCTTATCATAATCTGGACCATTACTTCCATTTAAAATATTCCTACCTACATATACAATTATCTTCATGTAATCATTCATTAACAAATTGTTGAGTCATAAATGATAAGATTAGTAAAGTCCATACGATTTTCTACAGTTTGTAGCACCCACACTATTTCAATTCTCGGTTGGGCATCTTATCACATATTATAATAGTAAGCTCCCATGCAACTTCATTTCTTGTTGAGGTATATTATCGTACCTATATAATTTTACTTCTCGGTGGAGCATCTTATCACTTCATACTATAATGGTAAGCTCCCACACGACTTTATTTCTTGGTGGGACATCCCATTACACCCACATAATTACACTTTTAGGTTTACTAACCTATCACACACTATAATTTCATACTATAACTATAAGTTTCTATATGATTTTAGTTTTCAATAGGGTGTAATAAATACATTAATAAAATCACATATAACGTACGAGTAGCATATATATTTTTTCGCGTAACCACCACTACTTATATAACTACAAAAATTATAAACACCAAAAAATTATTAATAAAAGACAAAATTCAACATGCATATTAAGAAAATATGAACACTACAAAATTTATCAAGTAACTACATTTTATATGGACAATATAAATATAATTGTAAATACATTGTCATTTGTATTTTAAAAAAATTATTACGAAACAAAAATTATGAGAGTTACTTACAATTGGGTTGAGAAAAAGAAGGTAATGTTGTTGCTCGAAGAAAGAAAATAGAGACATGTTATCACTCTAAGGGAGAATATCAGAAGTTTTGAGAATTTTATGAAATTGAAAAAGGTGAGAATGAAAGTCAAATGCTAAAATTGGGGTATATATGGGTGAATTAAGAAGGTACACCTAAACAATGCGCTTTCCTTATAAATATAGAAGGTGTGCATACACATCGTACTTTTAGTTGAAAAAATCAATAAATAGTGAAGACGCGTACACACCATTTTTGTACATTTTTTCGCAATTTATACTATAGAAGTACAAAACTCGTTGTTGTTGCATAAATCATTCAAAGGCATCAACCTTTTGTGATACCGACCGCTCTATAAAAAAACTAAGGAAGAAGGGCTTTTTACTTCATGTATATGAAATAATCATGGACCCAAAAAAGGGGGTGCTTCTGATTTCTAAGTAATCAACTTTTGCCGAGAGTTTTCAAAGTTGCAAATTTTTTGTTCGAATCCTCTTAGGCACATTTTAAGTTGAAAACTTTATGGGTGTTTTCACATACCCAGAATTTACGATGAAGGTGAATTATCCTAAGGGTATAGTGTATACATCGGGCAAGACACCACATATCGTTCTGTCAAGCAATTTTCCTCAGTCATGATATCAATTGGGAAAGAACCCGGGAATCATGTTTGAACGGTGATCGTCAAATCTACTCTAATCTGGAGAAAAACCAATATATGAGGCTAGAATATGACTGGATCTATGAAGATCAGTACAAATTCATAGGAGGAAAATAGAACGAGAAATTGGATTTGAAATGCAAGGAAATTATCAATTTCGAATTGTCTTGTTTCCTATAAACAAGACTAATGTTGAGCGTGAATTTCGCTCCCTAAATTTGCCAATAGAGGAGAGATTTCTCAATTCTACAAAAGAAAATAGGGTTAATTGGACACTAGAGTTTGCTCGGGTTCAGTTACTTCGAAACTTAAAGTTAATGAGGTGATAACTCCAATTAAAGTGTGTTAAGAGAGAAGGAAGCTTTTTATCTAGGTTTTATCTTTTATTTATAAGGAATGAGGCTAAATTATTTTTTGGAATAGGCATAGTTTAGATCTTACATCGATTGGTTTAGGCTTAAAGATCCGTCCCAAAATACCTATTGATAAGTTCTATTTTTTTATCATTTATTAGTACAATTAACACCATAGGTAAGTTTGTTTTTAGTCTATTTCGAAGAAAGAAATATAGAGTTGTTTACTTTGGAGTCTTTCTTCTATTACAGTTAGTATAGTTTGTTCTTCTTTTTTCTTTAAGAACAAAAAAAAAAAAAAAAAAAAGTTTCTTGTTGAAGCTTGTAGCTCTATAGTGAAAGAGGTGAAAACTTAGCATCTATTTATTTTCTAATTGTAGAGGATTTTGTGGTGAGCCATGCTAGAGTGTCCCTTTTTTCTTTTCTCTCCTTTTTTTTCCCTATTTTTTTTAATGCTCAATATGATTGACATGGATTAACCGACTAAGAAAACTAATATTCTTAATTGTGGGGGAAAATGAACAGCCTCTTGTTCTTTCCACCAATGCTGATTATGGCTATTATTAAAAGTGTGTAAGTTAAACGGGCCAACTCAACCGAATTCGACTCATTTTAGTCTACAGGTTAAACGAGTCGAGCTCATTTGGTTATTTTATAAATGGGTAAAAAAATTTCGATCCTAACTCATTTAAAAACTGAGTTAAATGAACTAATTCAAGAGCTAAAGGTATAAATAGATTCAACGGGTCAACTCAAAAAGACCTATTTTGGCCCATGGATTAAATGGGTCAGGTTTATTAAGCTTACTTTTAAATGGACAAAAAAATCTTAGTCCAAACTTATTTTAAAAGCGGATTAAATAAGTCAGTTCGTAAGACAAAACTCATTTGTACACATGATGAAAGTTGTCATTAAATATTCCTGGATGGACAGAATTTTAAACTTTCACTTTTATAATCTTTTTCTTTCTTTTTACTACAGTTGCATTATTATTTTCATGTATCCTCGTGAAATTCCATAGATATGGGCTTTGCGATATTGCTCTCAAGGTTTTTCTACCACTAAGCTTGGTAATAACAGCTATTTGTTCATTCATAATGAGAATGTAACATGTAACATTCGAATTCCACGGAAGACTTTCATTTTTCTTTTCTTTTCTTTTTTTCTTTTTTTTTTTTTGACAATGGTCTTCCAGACGAAGGTATTCCACTTGATATATGCATACTAGAACATAGCTCGAGTTGTGGCAATTATGGTTTACATTTTCATACTGATCGAAAATCATGTATTAAAAGTCAAAATATGATGCTTAAGTAAATATTCTTGGACTTAGAAAAATTATTTCCGGAATCATAACACAAAACCACCCTTGACATGACACAAGAAATCCTTGGCACAACACAAAATAAGACACAAGGATTATAAAAAATATATACAAAATATTTTACATTATTTTAAAAAGGTGTACATCGATAAGGGGCCAGGAATAAGTTAGGTTGAAGACCCAGTTCACAATCAGACAAGGAAAAACAAATAATTAAAGATTGAAATTTGATACGGCCTTGGTAACATACCAATAATTTGTATTTGGTCATAATAAATCTGAAAAGTGATTCAAAATATTCGAAAACTCTCTACTAATTTGATATGAAATTCGATCCAAGTCTAATTAACCAAATTTGCAGGAAAATTACCTTTCGAAATTATGTATGTTTATTCTTTAAACATGATACAAATAAATCAAATTAACACAATCCCACGGAAAAAGGATTCTTAAACGGATTAAACACATTATTCGATTAATATATAAACATTCAAATTAAAACAGTTCTTTTAATCGTAACATGTACCAAAATATGAAAATATGTGAAAATCTTTGTGCAGTTTATTGATGTCATCCTTCCCATTTCATTCACCACTTCAACAACTATCAGGCTTTTATCTTGATCGACTATCTTCAAGGATGGTGGTATACTTAAGGGGGCTTCTAATTCCAAGGCCCAGTAATGTCTTAACCCCACTAAGTCATGGACAAAAGTCCAAACCTAACTCCAAACAAAACCTAATCAGATCGAAAGTTTGGCTGCCGTGTTTCTTGCTTTTTGATCGATTCATTATCCCTTGATGTTAGATTCGTGGTTTGCTTTGCAGGTCATCCACAAAGTCCAAAATATTTTTAGTCGACTGATAATCATTAGAGTTAAGTTCATGAGGATCAACCTTGTATAGATATCCGAATATTTTGAAATTTTCATTTTAGTATCTAAATTTATCAAATTTTGATTTAAGTCTTGAACTCTTTATAATACACATACTCCGACCTCCGTTATAAAGTTTAGAAACAGACGTTAGTATGTACTTATGTGGAATGTATATAACATTAAATAAACAAAGCATGATAACATATGTTGATCATGGTTAAACCAATTAGGGTGAGTGAATTCACATGAAGTCTGGTTGGAATGGGTTTAAGCTTCGCCTCCTACATCTTGATACCTACAAAAAGCCTTCGGTGGTTGTAGCCATAGGGACCCTTTAACGCTTAAGTTAATAAGAAAAACTAAAACAAAGAGGGGACAAGCACTAAAAACCTAAGGGATAGTGCTCGCTTAATGTGTGTATAGTGTATAGATGCTGAATTGGGAGAAAAGAAGGAATGGAGTTTGAGGATTCTAGGAGAAATAAAGGAAAAAGGAAGTCATCCTTTACCATATGGTGCCTAGCACCTTTTATAGGAGCTACTTGGATATGTGGTGATCTAGGTTTTGTCCATACTAGCCACCACCAGACAGTGCACTTTGTTGAAGAGATTGAGTTGTCTTGTAGGTGGTATGTTGTGGTCAACTTGACCACTAAATTTGCAATTTAGAGGTTTGACAGCTACAGGAGTTTTCGGGTGTGCTGACCATACCATGAATGATAGGAATCAACTCTTGAACTAATTACCCATAGCTGAGCTAGATGACTTGAAGGACTTACTTGAAGGATACTATCTCAAAGCTACATTTGAGATAGAGATTCCTATTCCGAACTAATCTCCTATCGACCTGACTAGCAAACTCTCACATGTGTCAAACCTGCTCCTTCCCAGTAGCTGTGCTATAACTATGACAAGACATCCAAGAAGGTAGCTCCATGACTATCCGAGCTAAGCTCCTGAGTCGATCACAAGCACCTAACCCCAACTCACATTGACTACTTTGTAACAATGCTAATGGGCTTTGACCCAATCTAGATTGACTACTATAGCCCCTCTTTTCTCTTTTTCACTACCTTATACCATATTTTTGACATTCGGTCACCAAACGATACGTATCTTTTGACATGACTTTTTAGAAGAATTCTTTACTTTTCCATATTCAATATTATTTATCTCTTTTACCCATTTTAGTATATAATATATAACGTAATTATAAGAATACCTTTTTGCCCTTTCATACACGTAAAATAATCCTAATAGCTAGGTATGTAAACCCCCACTTACTTGTACATAAACAATGACTAATATCAGATTATCAGTGAAGTTTCCTTCGCGTAACTTTAGTATTCTTATTATTCTTCAACTCTTACCTATTCTCTTTAAAAAGGAATAGTGGGGAGTGACCCTTCAGTTTAGACCGGTAAGTCATATCCGACGAACTGTAAGTCGAGTAGGATTGAGTGATGCGTCATATTCATTCAGTAGCTACTCGGACTTTGCTAGCTTTTTTTTTTATTTACCTTTAGTTTGCTTCATTGTAGTACTTCTTCATGTGTCTTACCCTGAAGATGCATTAAGACATCAGACATTCATTAATGAGCCGTAATGGGAAGTAGGTGCTAAGGACAAAAGTCGAGTCGAGATGCTGAGGAAAGGATCAATTGATACTTGATAGAAATCAAGCTAATATTCGAGCTCATGCCAAATGGTTGACTAATGTCAGCTTAACAATTAGGGCAACCTGTTTAGGTGGGGTAATACATAGCTTGCCGTAAGTCATAATGCTAGGTACAGGCTCACTAATAGCTCATGCCCTTCTTAAAGCAACCAAATAAGCTCACAAGTAAGTTGTAGTGTAAGGGTTGAGCTCACTAGTTACTCACATGCACTTCAATGTCCCTTGTGATGGGCTTTACCCATTGGGCCTTGGTCTAACGAGAATCAAATGATAACAAAATGGAAAAAAAAAATGGAAATCAATATCTTTTGAGAATGAAAACACACTGTTTGTAAAAATGTCTTCAATACCAAGCATTTAATGCACCCACCAAACTACCCTAGTCCATTCATGGCCATTTAACTCACCTGTTGGATCATGCCATCAAACTTCTTCAAATACAATCCTATTGTATTAACTGGCATTTAACTCTCTATTAGTTTTTTTTTTTATCGTGGTTGAGAATATCAATGCAAAGCGAGATTTGCATATAAGGGATTGATTAGGAAGATATGATTTAAATATATAAAAGTGCACAAATTTGATATACCTAAAGGCATATACACTTACTAAGGTTTGTTTTGAGCTTCATATTCGTATATTTTTCCGGTTATTTTCTTTAACTTACATGCTATATTGTTATCAAAATGGCTTTTATTTTTATTTTTTTAATCTCTATGAAGATTGGTGTTGTCATCAATAATATTCGATCAGTAGAATAGATTGCTTTGAGCTTTTTGCTGAGGTAGTGAGCTTGCAAATAACACTATAAGGAATGTTAGGGTGTTGTTTAGTACGACTATTCTAATGCTTAAGTTAATAAACTGTGTAAGGAGGTATAAGAATGTAAAAGGCTCACAAAGACAGTATGAGTACACAAAGAGTTAAGGTAGATTGCCATTGGGATGCTTGTAAATAGTTATAGAGAAGAGTTATCGATAATCAAAAGAGCCCATGTAGCATATTAACACCTCTGCACAACTTGGGTAGTAAGAGTGTGGAGTCTAACGTGCTCCATATTTATAAGGGTGTGCTTATTTGATAATTGTTATGAGCACTTGAAGTCAAGTAGGTCGTTTAGAAAGGTTAGCTAGTTTGGAGAGCTTATCTCGAGGTCAGCTAATAGGATGATTAGGTCAGGTGCTAGTAAATCAGGCAAATCATAAGCCCAATTAGGTTAGCCTATGGTCCAAACAGGTTGGTATGGACATAAAACATTCATTTCTAAAATGACCTATCAATAGGTACCATTGCTATTATATTGTTCATAAAATTAAGGGTAAGGGTGGTTTGTTTGTCATTGATGTTGTATCATTCATGAAATGGAGGCTTTTTTTTTTTTTGTTATGATGAGGTTTAAGTGTCACTAATGCCATTTTTTTATATAATGGGTTTTGTTATTGTTGTTTCTGTATTGTCCAATCTTTATGTGCATTTCATTGTAATTAGTGAAGTAAATGTACTCTAACAAGTTGCTCCCTTAACCATGTTTCAAGTATGTAAATCGGTGAGAGGTTGCTTACGGTGTTCTTTACTAGAGCATTTAAGAAGGGGTAAGATGATGTTTGTTATGAGGGTACCAACAATTTCAACCTTGTCATTCAACTGAGTAAGTTATCTCAACAATACATTATAAATTTATTATCAAGTATTGGGTGTTATAACATAGAGGTTCTTAGATATCAGATTCAAGGATGGCTTTAGGGTAATCTTTGATGATTTTAACATTACGTGCTTAGTTAGTATTTTGATATTTATGATAATATTGAGATATATGTACAATACTCCTTTCGTGTTGGAAGCTTTAGAGAGTCCTCTAGGCAAAGAAGTGATCCAATGGAGGAAGAAGAGTCTAGTGAGAAGGATGAGGAAGATTATATTGGGGGTCTTAGTAACAAGGAGGAGTTAGATGAGGAGCTCATAGAAACTTGTAAACATCTAAAGGTAACTAAGGGTAGATCTCATGTTAGGAATAGGTAAGTTGATCGATAAAGTATTTGTGCATCTATTATCATATGTGACAATGACTCTGATTATAACCTATCAAAGGGAGATAACGATCATATGAATGAGGAAACTTAGTGAAGCTGGAGAGCTTAATGACTTTGAAATACAACAAAGGGAAAAAAGTGGTGAGGAGGAAATTGTTAGAGAGAGAAACAATTTTTCAATGTATGATAACAAGGCAAAGGAACCTGGATTGTGTGTGTCGATGATATTTTGATGTCAGAAAGAGTTCAAGGATGTATTGAGAAACATTCCATAGTACAACAAACAGAGATCAACTATGTTAGAAATAACAAGAGCTAGGTACGGATAATATGTGCTAAGGAGAATTGCCCATAGGTGATGTATGGTTCATATGAAAAGAACTTAGGGGCATTTCACTTGAAAACATATAGATTGAAACATACTTGCAGTATGTTGTTGAGAAATAAACAAGCCAAGAATAAAACAATAGCCCAAACATTTAGGTCGACTATAAAAGCCACACCAAACATTAAGTTAAATGCTCTACAGTTGGCGTGGGAGAATATGGGCATTGGTGTTATGATCTCACAATGTAGGTGAGTTAAGTTAAGCGTTATGTAGAAGCTTATATGTAATGATGTAAAAGAGTATGCGATGTTATGGGATTACACCTAAGAGCTTTAGAGGAAAAATCTAAGCTTTACTATTTTCTTCAATGTTTACAGGGACTTTAATGTAGATAGGGTCATGTTTAACCGGTTTTATGTAGAGGTGTATAAGTGAACTTTGGCCTGCAGATCAACCCATTTAACCTGCTTTTAGAATGGGTTTGGGGTAAGGTTTTTTTAAGCCATTTAAAAGCAGGCCAAATAAATCTAACTTGTTTAACCCACGGGCTAAAGTGTGTTAAAGTGAGACAGCTTAGGCCGGGACATTTAATACATTTACACATTTGGCCCACAGGTTGACCTATTTAACCCGTTTTTTAAATGAATTAGGATCAAGGTTTTTCTTTACCCATTTAAAAGTAGGCCAAATAAGTTCAACCTGTTTAACTCGCAAGCCAAAGTGGGCTTGGCCAGATTTGCTTGTTCATACCTTTAATTCTATGTTTGTTTTTATGCTTGTAAAAGGGGATTTCTAGATGATTGTAGGCAAGTATTCAATGTTGATGGTTCCTTCTTGAACAGTGTTTGCAAGGGAGAGGTGTTGTCTACAATAGGTTGAAATGCTAATAATCAAAAGTTTCCAAAAGCTTAGGCCATTGTTAAGATAGAAAACAAGGATATACAAACTTGGTTCATGGAGAGGTTAATGGAAGACTTGGAAATTGATAAAGATGAAGGAGACGAGGGTTAGACTATCATTAGCGACAAGAAAAAGGATAAGCAAAAGGTATGACCTTGTTTACTTACAATTAAAAAAGTTTTGAAAAGAAAAAATATGAGTAGAAGACAACATGATCTTATGCTCTGACATGGTTTTTTTTTTTATTAAGTCCCTTTTTTGCATGAAAATTCTTATACACTTTGATATGGATATTTTGGTTATTTTTCTTTTATTATTATAAAAATAATTCCGATTGCAAGTTCAATTTTAGGACAAATAGTAGGATGTTGTAGCTTATATGTTTCATATGCTAACAAGATTATGCGAGAATCTTGCAGCTTCTACTTTCCAATAGAAACAATCAACATTTTTTTTGCTTATAATGGAGAAAGTCCTAGTGTATGCTATATTGGATAATCTGATACATCTTAGATTTTAGATTATGTGTAAGGCATGATTGAAGCTATATACACCTTAATGCCTGCTGCTAAACATAGAATGTGCATAAGGTAAATTTATGCACATTGGGAGAGCAAGTACAATTGATTGCTTGTCAAAAAACTATTTTAGGCAATTATAAAGAGTACAAATAAGGCGAATTTCAAGGCCACATGTTGACAATTATTTAATGCTAACAAGGATGGGTAGATTGTCTTGATGAAAAAAGAAGATAAGCATTGGTGTAGGGCCTTCTTCAAAACTGATGTTAAGGGCAACATAGTTGATAACAATCTATGTGAAGCATTTAATGGTTAGTTGGTAAATGCGAGGTCAAAGTCCATCATTAGCATGCTAGAGGATATTAGATTGATGGTGATGGAGTAGATATACATGCAATGTGATCAAGTAAGCAAATGGTCTTATGGTCATGGACTTAGGATTATCATTAGATTGGAGGAAAATAAAAGGAAATAAAAATGGTGTATGGTACGACGAAATGGGGAAAATGAATATAAGGTCCAAGATAACTCTGACCTTTATGATCTTGAAACAAGCAAGCATACATGTGCTTTTTAGACTTGGGATTTATCAAGTATCCCATGTTATCATGCTGTTTCTACTATAGTTTTAATGAGTTACAACTTAAGGACTACTTTAATGAACATTATAGCAAGTTGATGTTCATGATCTTACATACCTGATAAAAACTATTTTAAGAGAGAATTTTTGGAGGAAAATCGAACTTTAAGGTTTAGAGCTATTGCCACCAAGAAAAAAGAACTTGACCAATTACCCAAGGTGAGAGCAAAGAATCCAATTGAGCAATATAAAGGTGATAAGATGACAAGATATGGGAGATGGGTGACTGTACTAACTATAAGCAATAGGAATATAATTGCAAGACATATAATTTATTAGTTCGTAGAGAGTAACAAGCTTCAGCCCCAGCGTAGGTTGCTTCAAGCTCGTTTTATGCTATCCATACTCAACATACTTAGCCTTTCCTTTGGTTATTGCATTATTGCTTTTCATATAGTATATGCAGTTAGCCCTTTCTTAGATATTGGACTACCTCTTATGTGTGAATGACCTTACCCTCTTAACAACAAAGGCCTGCAAGAAACCTTAAGAAAGCAACCAAAAGAAATACCAACAATGTCAGTGATGCCAGTAGAGCACCACCTTTGCTTGGTGAAGAGGCATACTTGTAAACTCTTAATTTGCCATCATGTTATTGGTTTTGTTTTCAATGTTCTACTAATCAATCATTTCTCTGATGTAAGGGATGTATAATGATGCTTAAAGTACCTCTTTTAAAGACTAGACACCTAACCATGCAGATTTTTCTAAGCATAGCGCCTTTAGTGATTAGACGTATCTCGCACAAATTGATTGTAACAGCTATCGATGGCATGAAACACAAACATTTAGGCCCTTTAGCTAAACCAATCATCTTCGTCTTACTCCACCACTAATTATAAGATCTCCTAAGATTGCAACTAACATTGAGCATAGTAAGAATGAAGACCAATGTCAAGCAGAACATGATTATGCAACAGATGCACCTATGGCTACCCAAGAATCTTATGATGACAATACAATTTCTAAGTTGAATATAAAAAGGAAGAAAACATAGATAAAGTTGTTTCCCTTTTCAAGCAATAGAGTACTTGGCTAATGACATCACTTAGGAAGAATTACTCGAAGTCATAATGGGGAAGTTAAAGTACGGTGATGGAGATGGTCTTATCGATTTAGATTAAGAATTAATGGTGTCTTTTTTTTTTTGTCTCTTTTGTTTTTTGCTAGTTCCACTTTAGTGTATGGTTTTAAGAAAAGTATTAGGAATGTTGTATGTGTTATTGAACAAGTTGGTTTGCTAGTGTTTTAAAGTCATGTAGCAATGTTAGCTGTAATAGAAGTTTCTTTAATTAGCTGCTAGAGTTATTAGCTTCAAATGTCACCAGTACGAAAATGTCTTAGTAAGATAACTTTGTTAAGCTATTAAACTCTTGTATTTTGGTCCTCTTTGTTGCAATTGTGCTACCTTGTTCTCTTTTTTATTCTACAACTCTCTTCTTCACAGTTGTTGGAAAAGGTATGCTCTCATTTATGATAGCTAGATTTACAATTGTTTCCTATTAGTGTTCATTGTCATGTTTCTTTGGTTCTCATTGATAGAATCACTTTTTAGTTGCTTCTTAATCTTAGAAATTGTTTGACTTCATTTGCATAAATTTTGGTTCTCCTCACTCTATAGAAATTATTTACTATGTCATTGGTTTTATCAGCTTAAGGCAAGTGAAAAATACTAAGTTGGACCTATGTCTATTTTCCATTTATTTGACAGTGAATTATCTATACAAATTAAAATCCTAGATGTTTCAATAAGCCAATTGTAGAAAATTTTAACCAAAAGATATATAAAAGGGAATAGATTAAATTACGTGCTTGATATAAAAGGATGCTTCAACTTAATATATTGATCAAGTTCATATTGTACATAAATATATCATTATAACAAATGTAAAAAGGTTTAAGATTTCTCACAACAAATTGCTCGGTACGAGTAAAGCAAAATAAGAATACCAAAAAAAAAAAAAGAAAAGTAAAATGTAGATCCTAAATAAAAGCTTCACTAGCATTACTAATAATTATAAAAATGCTTCATTGCACTTTTACATATTAAATAGCTTGCAACTATTGAATCCTAATGCATAGTGATGCTAAACAACCTATTTGAAGCTACATGCCTTTTTCAATAATCTAAATTATCTATGATAAAAACGATATGACATTAACCCAAGGAATCAACACCCAATTCATACATTTCCATATCCTACTATCATATTTTGCATTTTTATATGCCTTCATGTCCTAGCTCAACATACGGATTTCTGGTTGCAAAGAATCCAATTTTCATTGCACAACTAAGGAATCAGGCTGTCCATCGTTTGACTCACCACTAAGGTTCAATTTCATTATTACCACAGTACCCCATCAACTATACCATTAACCCACCAAAAGTAATAACAACTTCTATTCTTGCGAAATAGAGGACAACTATAGAACCCTCTTCAATAATTATTGGAAGTTTAAGCTCTTTGTATCTTTCATCTTGCATCTCAACCTGTAGAAGTATTGTACATTACTTAGACCATTTGTAAAGCGATGAATAGGGGTAGAATATGATAACGAGGCTCGACGTGTAGTTTTGCTTACCATTGGTGTACATCATTAGGGTTGGACGAAAGGGTTAAACAATGTAGACTTCTATTTCAATTTGGGATTTTGCTAAAGTTTTTGTGTTTTTACTTTACATTTATACCATATCATGGTGCGAAGAAGCATAGGTGGAGTTTTCTTTTTCAATTAGGTCAAAGTAGCTTTTTTTTTTTTTTCCTTTTTAAGATTGGCTCAATCAACTGCCAGCATGATACTAGATACATAAGAGGCACTTCACATCAATAAATATTAACGGCTATTGAGGTTACATTATATGCACTTTAAAGAGTCTAAGACCTAAAATCAAAATTTAATAAGTTTAGGTATTAAAATAAAAATTTTAGAAAGTTTGAACACTTGAACAAGTTATCCCTAAGTCCATGATTTGATTTTGCAGTCTAACTGAATACTCACATATTAAGATTATGAAGGAAATCACGCATGCCCTTGTTAAGTACTCTATAAAGCCCAATACTTTGGCAACACATAAAAATAAAGGGAAAGTTGAGTGCTACCAAATCACAATTTATTACACAGCATTTACTTAGTAAGAGAGTATTATATAGAAGTTTACTGCATTGAGGATATTTAGTCTTATTGTCAAATCCACTACTATTCTTTTTATTTTGTTCATGTTGTCTCCTCAAAAAGGGTCACTTTTTTTTTAAAAAGAAAAAAGAAAAAAGAAAAGAAAGAATCACACTATCCTGTGTATTTAGATTTTATCTTAATGAAGTAAACATTTTTCTTTCTTTTTTTCTTTTTTTTTTTTCTCTTTTAACCTTGAGAAGGCACTATATTGAATCAAGCACCCTATTCACAAGACACCGGATTTGGACTTTGTTTGAACAAAGTCAAACTCTATTTGATTGAAGTCCATCATCTCATTCAAAAGAAGTTCTTATAATCCTGTTAGTTTCGTCCAATGATAATGGATTTCCACACTCAACACAAAGTATTAGCACGTCTATTAATTGGTTAAATGGATTTGGATTTGGATTTGGATTTGGATCCACTTCCTAGATAAATTTTTACAAGCCAAGTATAACAAACTTTATATTTTTCTTTTAACTGTATAACAAAAGAATATATACCAAAAGTGAAATTTCAATTATATGGGATTAAAAAGTTTATATCGGATCGGACACTCGTTAGGAAATGTCTATTCAAGTTTTTAGGAAGGACAGGGGGAAAGGAGACTTTACGAGTCGATGCCTGGTTTGTTGACTTGAAAACTGCTAAATCAATCTTCAAGGCGGCTGCGTTTTCTGACCGATATTCGAATTTCGTAGTCACATGTCAAATGATAGGCATTGTCATGTCCATTCCATACTAAAGGTGAGTCACATGTCAGCCACATCCGCAACGTAACTACCACTTCGATCAGTGGTATTAGTGATCTAATCTTTGATACCATGCAGTACGATACCTGTTTAAGTGAAATCCGAAACACGTTATACGAGAGAATTACTATAGATAGGGGTTGAAAAAAAAAAAAAAAAAAAACTGACAAACTGTAGATTGAATAGCAAATTAGACTAAATTAAATTAAAAAATTGATATTTTTTAAACAGTTGAATTCATAGTTTAATTAAATTATATAAATGATTTGTAGTTCAAAATTCAAGAAAGCAAATCGAATCAAACCATCTTAAATTGAACCGAACCAGTTGATTAAGTAAAAATAAATTCATATACTTGTTTTATGCTTTTCACTTTTATTTTTTGGCCAACATTAATTAGTTTCATCAAATTTTTCATATCTTATTTTTAAATTAATTCTTAAGATTAAGTTAAATAAATCTTATCTAAAATTTTATAAAAATAAATTTTCTTTTTCTAATTTTTTTTTCATATATGTTTTCAAATCGAAAATCTAATCATAATAGTCTTTACATATCTCTTATATCTTTTTCGGTTTTTTGATGTCTTTTTTTGTCTTCTTTGTATCATTTCTAGATTAGCAAATCTACTTCTTCTTCCTCATTATTGTTCATTGGAATAGAGTTAGTTATCTTCATCTAATCAAGTTAAATTTATTAAGATCTTATATAATTTTTTTACTAAACATCGTTAGACATAATAAATATATGAAAAATTAATTGGAAACAAATTAAAGTTTAATGGAAAAGAAACTACGTTATTGAAAATAAAAATATTTTATAAAAATTTGATATAAATAATTCAAACTGTGGATCGAATCAAATTAAATCAGTTTTAATTAGTTTTGAAATATTTATAAATCAAATTGTATAGTTAGACTTGATTTAAAAGAAGAAGAAGAACCATCATATTAAGTTCAATTTGATAGGTAGAAAATTATACCTAATCAAACTATGCCCACCCGTATACTATTGATTTATAAAATTAAGTAATAGGTTTCAAATCAATATTAGTTAGGAAACGGTGAAAAATCAAATAATCACTTATTTGACTGGCTTATTAACTACCTTGCATCCTTAATAAAGAACTGGGCAATCGTAAGATTTGTGTGATACCTCTTGTGAAATTAGTATCGGCTTGTAGAGTTAAAGAGTGAATATCAAATAACTCTAATTGGAAATTTTCTGACCTAAATGATTAAAAAAGTGTATTAGTGGGCGGTGGTATCGGCTATTTATTACTTTTAATACATGCGGTACCTTCCGTCCACAATATAAATGGAGACATCACCTTTTTGGTTGGCGCTCACGGAAAGTTGCTACGAAATTTCCATCCTTTATTATACCATGGTTTCCCAAACGTGGGGGACTCTTTTGTAACAAAGACAGGTAAAGCCGGCGAATTAATGCAGTGATTGTTAGTTCGGGGCTTCCATTGGGATTTTGGTTTGTATATGAATTTTGTTGTTAATGCTTCATAATGATTAGCAAAGATATAATCTGAAAAATTGTTTAGAACATCGAAAACTAATTACGTCGAAAGACAAAACAATTACTAGAATAAAGTAAAATCCTTTGTTCACATCTTTGGTCTTCACATTCGAGATTTTCTCTATATGTGATAACTATTATTTGCATAGTGTGACATTATATGAATGGTTATGTGCATATTTAATATATATATATAAAATATGACGGCAGTTTCAGGTTGATTGAAGACAAGAGTCACACTTGCGTACTGCCCAACAATTTTTTTTTTTTTTTTTTTCAAATTATCAGCAAAGGAAGCATGGTTTTTCACATCAATTTGCATCACGACCTTTAATTTTGTTATTTTCTTATTGATTTTTCATTAAGGAATCAATTTGTAATCTTTTCAAATGGTAATTCTTTAAATGAGCTTATGGAATATCCTGATACGAATCACTTGTTTATATTATAAAATTATTGATGTTCTGCCTTTTTACATATTTCTATTTTCATACCTAGGTTGCATTCAATCACACTGTTAGCGTTGTTTTTTTTTTAATTTTATAATTCATTGATGATATTGCGAAATTATGGATTCTTTATATTCTGGATTCTTACATCGTCTTTTAATTGGTCGTAGGACATAAATATCATCACATCTGTCAATTACATAAATTTTTTTAGGAAAAAACTTCGAAAATTGAATTTTGATTTCTTTTGTTTCTGTTCCCCTAATATTCCAAAAGGCATGGGATGAGTTTCATAGCCATCGCTAACAGTGGTGTGTGGCTGTGAGGGCCTAATTTCTCTTCGCGTATTCGGTGCTCCAGTTGATTTGATGACTGTCAAGCTTGTAGCTTGGTCCATTTAACGTTGTTGTCAATTCACGAACAATTTGCAAATATTCGGTCTGTAAAAGATAAGAGTGATTTGACCTTGGATATATCTAGTCCATTATTTCTTTCATATATAAATCTCATAGATTCAACCATTCAGAGTAGAGGCTATATATCGGCCATTTCCCCATTACACCTTATGAATTACTATTATTAGTTCATTTTTCAACCTATAACGGCAGTTCCATGAGAAATTTTAGGATGATGCACAACACGATAGATAATCGAGATTTGCATATTTAAATGACCGTAAGAGGTATCCACCCAAACAATAAGGGAATAATCTAGAGTTTTGATGAGATTAATTGTGTATAGACATTTAAGAGATACTCAAATTTTATCAAATAGGGTGGATAATTGGCCACAGCGAATGAAATTGCTTAATCATACATAATTGAACTCTTAGTAGCTCAAGTTGCTCCAATATAATGTTGCACCACCAATGTGGTAAGTAATATTTATAATTAGCAGTAGCAAGAGCAACATTCCATTAATAATAATAATAATAAGCAACCTATATTATATCAAAATCTTATGAAATAATTAATGTTTGTACACTGTTTATATATATATTTTTTTTCATTTGGAGTTGTTATCACCAAGATATAGGAAGATTCTATCATAGCTAATATTTCTAGATATTAGATAGAAAAAGGGAAAATATTTAGATGGTTTCTATTTATGTTATGTAAGGAGTGTTTCACCCACCTTTTACGTAACGTGCTTAGACTCCTTGGATAACCTATAAAGAGGATAGTTAGCCTTCCTTCTTAAGAATTCATACACTAAAAATAGAAAGTATGAGAGACTAGCTCTACAAGAGTATTTAATAACGTAAAGTGTAATAGATGGTTTACAAATGAGGAAAGAATCATCTTATATACAACAGGCCTCGGATGATTATGATCTAGTCAATCTAATGGTTAACACATAATCCTACAAACTCTACACTACTTACCTCTATCTACCAAGGTTTGATATATCTAGACAATTCCAAAACAATTAGGCTTTTTACTGGTGGAACTCTTCAAATTGTAAGAAGTGAAAATTTTAGGAAGTCCATGACATTTCCCCTACCTAAAGTAGTGATGCCCCCATCACCTAAAGATCTTTGTAAAACCACTCCACCAAATACCCAAGAGGTGTACAATCTATTGTAACTTCCTAAGTTGCTTCACTTAAAGGTAAACACTAAGTACTCTAAGTAAGATAATTGGCTGGACCTCATGTTAGGTGCACTTAAAGGATATTCTCTCCTTCTCTTCCGCCTTTCTACATTGTATCTTGAGGGATCTTCCTCCTTATGACTAAAAGTCTCTAACCTCTTGATCTAGCATACCATAAATATCTATACAAAGGCTTCTATATCCTCTAATATCTTCAACCAATTGATATTTAAATCTACCTTAACTGGTGCTCAATAAACATATAGGTAAATTAGTTCCTTTGGCTTATGATGCCTCTCCAAGATCTTTGTTTAAAGGTTCTCATGATTTTAAAGGTATATCTTTTGTCCTAACCTGTAAAGTAACCTATCCTCCATTTAGTACTTCTTGGTTAAGCTTTCCTCCTTAAGCACCAATTTTCCTTGAGGACCTTAGGCCATGTTTTTCTTGATCTAATCTAATACTTTACTAAGTCTTGGCTCCTCCATCTCTTAAGATGAAGTAACTGTTTCTCTTGTCTTAGGCTTTCCTTCCTTTTAGACCACTCTTTTATATGTAGCTTAGATTTGGAAAACTCCTTCAATACTCTTACTTAAGTACTTCCCTTCATCTTAGGCACCTTTTGTGCCTTTTAGACTACTCCCTTTAGAGACTAAGGAATAAGTACATTTAGCTTTGACCTTCCTATAACTTATACATAACGTAAGAACTTTAGAGCTTAGACACATTCACAACTGACCAAAACCATATATTGATAGCTTTCATCCATAACCACGATACAATTTGTTAGTGAGGTGATTTAGGCACTCACTCAATTGAGGAAGTCCATACCAATGAATAGCTCATAGTCATCTATGGAGATTACCTCCAATTTTAGATTGCCCTTCTACTGTTCTACCTTAAATTTACATCCTAAGCTATTCAAATAGTAAGGACTTCACTTAACTTTACTGTATTCATCTTTTCTTTACCCCTATGGACATTAAGGCCCAACCCCTACGCCACCTCTAAAGAAATGAACATGTTAGTTGCTCGAACGTCTATCAAGGTAGTCACCTATCAATCTACCATAACTGCCCCTATATGCATCAAGCTTTGGGCCTCCCTGGTGAACTTGCTCTATATAGAGTCCAATTGCTTCAAAAACATAAGTTTATAATCAACTTAGGCTTCCTCTTCTTCTACTACTACAACCAAGATAGCCAAGATTTCTTGGTCTAGACAATCCTTAGCCTTATGTACCGCCTTACACATGAAGCAAGAGGGTCTTCTCCTTAGTAGCTCCTTCTCATGTCTATGAAACCTACCCTTATCGGTCGAGCTCCTTCTTCCTTAATAGGCTTGGGTTTATTGCTTACTAAGTTCCCCTACGTTCTCTATAGCTACTCTCAATTACTTCTTTCTTGGGGCATTTTGTTGACCTAAATTCTATCAAACCTTCTACTATAGCCATGGCTTAAGCTAAGGTTTGCACCCCTGGTCTCTTTCATTGTATTTGGGCCTACCCTTGCAACCTATCAAAAAAGATAAAAATTGCATCCTCTTCATTCTTATTATCTAACAATACTTTAATGAAATCCTACACATAATCCTTGATGGATGTACAGTGTTCCATACACCTCAACTTTGGCTATCATCCATCTCTGCATTTCTTAGTAAAATTGAGCTGATACCTTAACCTTAAACTCCTCCTATATTTTGATTAACCTATCTTTCCGTTGGCTCCATCGGATTGTCTTCTTTACTAGAGAGTAGCTACATAATTTATGAATATTGATATTGCTTTTAGTCTCAATGCATTGTCTAGGATCCCGATTGCATTGAAGTATTGCTTTACCCTCTATAATAAATAATTTATCTCACTTCCTATATCTGTAAAATGTTTTAAGCTTAAGCACATCTATGTTGGCAATAATCACACCATATGTCAACCTATGTTCAGCCTTAAAATATTCTTAAACCAAGCCTTTAAATCATCTAGCTCTCTTTTCAAGGCCTTTATTTTCTCCTTTGGGGCAATATCCCACCTTTGCAAATCACTTGTGGCCCAATTCAATATGATCAACATTTTGCTCAAAAGCTCTTTCTCTAACTTCTTCAAGCCTTCCTTAGCTCCTTGAATTCGATCTAACATATTAGTAGTAGCTAGCATTACCCAAGCTTCCTTGACTTCCAATGAGGCTTTACTTCTCTATGATCTTCCTTAAAAGGTTAACTCATTAGCTACGATAAGAGTTAGAGGCCTTCTAGTGTACTCAATGGAAAAATAAAAAACACATATTCCTTCTATCTCTACCAAAAATTTGCTAAGTTACCAACCATTACATACGAAGTATTACATGTAGCTCTCACTTATGAAACCTGGTTTCTCTGTACACCCAATAAAGAGGCTTCACACATTTGATGGAACTTTATGTATAATCACAAGAAGTAAAAATATAGGCTTAGAGAAAGCTCATGACATGTGTACTAGATTTCCTTTCAATGTCTTCTAACTTGATAACAATACGAAACACCGGTAAAAACTGCATTTTTAAAAACACTTTATAAATGAGAATTTCCAAAACCATGCCTATCTCTTAACTGACCGGTATGTTGAATCGTCTGTAATAATAATATTGGCGAGCATTCACCAGGTTAACTTCCACAAGGAAAAGGGTTTCGTTAAGTACCATATCCTAACCTACTATTCCAATATAGGTGAATTAAAGAGAGTTTAGAATTGAAATTGAAATTAAAATATGAAAAAAAAAGTAACAATTAACAAGAATACTAAGGATGTAGGCTTATGATATGTTTTCTAAGTAAAGGCATGGGTATGCAATTAAGATATTGGGTATGGTTTTTAACTAGATTTTGACAAAATTCACTTGAGCTAGATCCTCGGTGGAGTATCACACTCAGCTATGTAGTGCAAAATCTCATCTTCATCTCATTTCCCTATCCGATAAGCTAAATACTCAATCTTACCACGAATTAAGTATTTTAGTCCTAGAAATTAGGGAGTTAATCTCCTCTTAGTCTCATGACCTATCTCAATCCACTAGAATCACAAAACGTAATGTAAATTCAATGGGAAACACTTAGTCTCCTCTTGATCTCATAAGTGTAAAAACCTAATATCGACTCAATTAGGAAATTACACAACTAATCTCTTTTCGGTCTAATAATTATGTAAACCTAATAATTTTCAAGGGGCACTTCTTAGGACTAATCTCCTCTTGATCTCATAATTACAAGGAAACCCAATAATAATTTCATTTAAAGTACCTCAAAGAGATCAAACGAAATACCAATCATCAAAATGCCAATTAAATACATATATTCATATCATAACTACAAAGTTACATCATCTACAACATCTATGTTAATAACTTTACTCATTGTATTAACAATAACAGTAGTAGATGATAAGAATATAGTAACAAACTCTATTAATGAACAAGTAAACAAGATGACAACAAGTTAACAAGAGATTAAACAAAGAGAATGTAGCAAATACTTAATAAAATAAACTTAAATGTGTATCAAAATCATAAAAACATTCACCAAATATCATAAACAAGTCATTAAATCATGAAAACAAACAATGAACTTGCAAAACTAAACCGAACAATGCTAAAATCCTAATTGTGGCTCGCATTTCTAACTACAAATGTGCCTATATATAGTTTTAGGCTACCAATCAATCGGTGTAAAGGTCTACTGATTGATTAATAGATATGTGTCAGCTCTAAGTTGCCTTCATGTTTTATGAAACACAACATTTAAGGAAGATTAGGGTTTTAGTTAGAAAACCTTAGCCTTAATTTCTTCTACCGATCAGTTAGTGCTTCTTATATCAATTAGTCGATATGTGCAAATCTACCCCTACACATTTTATTCACTTAGCTGGCCTCTCTAGCAATCGATCATCTAAGTAGTCGCTGTATCCCTAATGCTTCAGGGCACGCCAATTGATCAGTAAGCCAAATTCTTTGACTCCATTAATTTTAGCCTCCTTGATCAAGTGGTGAGGACTATCAAGACCATAGTAGCCCCCATGCATCTGCACATAAGATATAAAATCAATCAAATTCTTCTAAAATTAATATATTTACATGCATTTTTTATAATTTTACATAAGTTGGTCCATTTTGTACATAAACTCTACTTTCATGTAAAATTACCAAGTTTTTGCTATATTTATGGACAAATGTGTGTTTTAATGTTGGAAAAAATTATATGTGTTGAGTAGCAATCATCTTCCTATTTCCTAAGTATTGCTTTCATCGATAAGAGAAGGCCATTCAACTTTTGCTCAATGAGAAAAAAATTAAGTGTTATCAACTTATGGGGGAGATATAACCTTTCGCTTGATAAGGAAATAGTTATTTATTACTTTTTATATTTAGGGAATCGCTAGAGTTAGTTATTCTTTGAAGCATGCAATCTTTGCTAACATTTTCATTTTTAAAGGGAAAGTTTTCTAGATTCTTAATGAAAAGCAAAAATAATGCATGTCTATTTATAAAGACAAAGGGACTTCTACGATACTATCTACGGACATTCTAATGAATTATTTGACTATTGAGATGGTTATAAAAATTAACACAATGGGGATTCCAATAATTATATGTTGGACTAGATAGTGTTACTGACGAAACTCTAAAATAGTCCAATGATACCTTGTTGATAATTGGTAGAGTAATAACTTGTATTTTAGTGCATAATAAATGTCTCATTATTCGAAACATGTTTAGCAAATAATTAAACCAGTTGTAAAAGCTCTCAAGAAAGTAAAACAAAATCTTCAAGACTTTGTTTGCTAATTCATAAGAGATTAAGGATGCTAAAGTGCATCTTATAAATTCTCAATGCATTTACATCAAGATCAAAGTTTAAATGAGTTATTTACATTTTCTTTTTTAATTATAAAATGGGGATGATGCCAAATGGTGTATGATTACATTTAACATCTAACCATTGAGATGGCTACAAAAGTTTATATAAATATATGTGTATGTGTGTTTGTATATTTATATTTATATTTATATATATGTATATATATAATGAGGATTTTAACGGTGATTAGTGGATTGTATGCATGTGAATCGCATCGTGGAATTGACCGTGGAGTACATGTGCAAAATTTCACTTTCATGAGGTATTTCGTGTACTCTATAAATCATGCTCCAAGAAATAAAATGCCCCCACTAGGAGAAAATAAATCCTTTCTTGAGAAAATTAAATTGTCTTGTGAGAATATCCGGGTTAATATCCCCTTGCTGTCAATATTAAGAGAGGAATTGTGTATTGTATTGGATTACATTGGAGAATTATAAAAATATCGAACATTGTTGACTTTTGACCAATCAATCAAACTTGGCTTATACGGTTCCCATCTGACACATACTAACGAGAATCTTCTCTATAAAATATAAGGAAAAAAAAAAATTAGCACCGTCACATCTTGATGATGAACTAAACTTAAGAGATTCATCTCCTTCTAAACACAAGCCACTTAGAAATTAATATATTTCATTGACTCGTATTAGGTCTCATATGAAATCATTAAATGAGAGGATAAGCTATTTAATAGCATGGCACGCTTTCACACTAAGCTTAAGTTGTGTTTTATTGAAAAACGAAACCCCGAAGCAGATGCTGGCTCTTCTAATTATATACAACTTTGATACTGGCCGAGGATAAGTAAAATTAACTTGTTTAGCCGGAAAAGAAGATGATACTATATATTTTCTTGATACTTATAATCGTTTTGAGTGCAGTAGATTAATCTATATTACATTCTGCAATACTTGTATAGATCTTTAAGAGATTGGTTTGATACTAAAATGGATTAAATGAAAGGTTAAGAACTGATTCGTATATATAAGTAAACGTTTTTGTACTTATCTCTAATTAATTACTACCAAAATTAAATCTAATGGAATTTGCATGGCCTAAGATACGACAGGAATGAGTCCCCATGAAATATTGCTATGTGATATGAATTGGACACTTAATATAAGAAGTAAATGTTAATAAATTACAGTAAAGACACCTATTCAGTTCTATTGAAAATTTAAAGATATTTGAACTCCAAGGAAATCTTGCCAACTCAACCTCAATATTTGCTCTAAACATTACATGTCAACATTAAGTATATTAGAAACCTAAAAAAAAAATAGCAACGGGAAGCTAACACTCCTTTCCTCATATAGATTTATAATTTACACAAAGAGTTCACAAAAGCTATAGGGCTTGAAGTCTATTTGCAATAAACAGAAAACTAATGAGCATCCTAAGGATTCCCAATAAGTTTCCTCATAACAAAAGGAAAAACCAAAAGTTAAAAACTCAGATTCAGTAAATCCTTCTTTCCTCACTTTCAAAGCCAACCATGCACTAACTTGAGGGTAGTTATATCTGTACATCTTGAAACTTTTTCTCATCACCTACGAAAGAATTTATAGGGATGTAAGTACAACTAGCTCAGTAAGTGAAATAAAAAGTACCACATAAACACAAAAAAGGTTTTTTAATTATAATAATATGCAACGCAATCAACCACTTGAAACATTATATAATGTTATTTAGTGCATTGTAGCATCAAAGAAATTACATCTACTCTAACTCAAATCGAGGAGTTTACCGCAACTCAAATCAAACCAAATCTAAGCTTGTGCAATGGAGAACATCCTCCTTCCATAACTACCTTCGAACTATGGCCTCCACCCTTACCACAGTCTCCTCGCTTGCCACTTAGTTTGACTAAGAATAGGGAAAGAACTATTTTAGCCATCTCAATGAAGAGAGCTAGTATTTAGTTTGACACACCTAATCACTCCCCTAACGAGTTATTATGCATGTCCAGTTATATTAATGGTTAGTTTACTATTAGTTTCATTTAAGGGTGATCAAACAAAATCACACAATATAATAATATGAAATCATATAGAATAGCACACTAAGGAGTTCAACTTCTATCACAAAACAAAATACCAATCACATACATAGCATGCGTATAGACAACTAATTTATAACCACAAATAAAGGCACTCCTAATCCTCCAAATACCTTGATATAATATCTCAACAAGCGATAAAGTTACGATCCCAACTTACTTGTATAGACGCTCATTGGGATAAGTCTGTACTAACGACATTCTACTCCCTGAGAGACCCTACATATATACCAAAACCTAGACTTAGTTGTTGTAAGATTTATGAAAACATTATGGTTCTATCTACTCTTTGTATTATTATGAAGTTATACACATAAATATATATTTGAAGTATATTATTATTTCTATGTGATGGAGTATAGTTTTATTTAGATATGTCTTTATTATAGTTTTATTATATAAGTCATATCAAGTTAGGAATCCTTATCAATTTACGTAGTTATATTATAACTTATAATATATTATTTTGATCGTATCGAAATGTATATTTAATTAATCAATTTACATTTCAATTATTATAAGGTCATTATAGTATGTAATTTTCATAATATTATAGACATACCTTATCTATTTCATAAAATTATCCAATTTTAGTAAAAGTGATATTGTCGGGTTCATATGAGCTGAATTCTTACTTTAGGAGATAGCTTCTAAAGGATATTTTTAGTTTCTATTATGCATATATGGCCTTATAACAAGCATTATTATATTATGTCCATATTGTATCAATAGATTATATTTTATATAGTTTCCTATCATAGCCTAGTAATATATATGGTATTTTACCATAATACGCATTTATCGTAGCTCAAGCCATATAATTATCACGAAATATGATGGAAACTTATCCTAACCAGACTTGATCAATATGGATATGTATAGGATTTATTCAAATAGTTATCATATTTTAACCCGGTATTACTAAAAAGGTGCTTTAATTAATAAATTAAGTTATTTAATCACAAAAATTTATTATAAATAGTTAAGATTACCAAATAATTTCACGAAGATTTCTATAGACTAAAAAAAAATATAGGGAATTCAACTAGCAACTGGTTCCATGCTATCGAGCTTATCACCTATATATAAAATTATGTTTTTATCCTTAAATTATGATTAATTAGGAAAATAATATGATTTTTATACAAAATCAATTCTAGCATGTCCTGACATCATTACAAATATCCAGAAGTACTTAGATCTCATTTTCATCAATTATTTCCCTAAAATCAATTTATTTCATAAATTGCACCATTTTAGCCATTTTTAAGGTAAAAAATACAATAAATACTAAATATATAAAAAATCAAAATCAGGTTACATAATATCAAACTATATGTAATAGGTATTCTACAAAAAATAAAATAAAATAAGCTCAAAACAACATCATTTAATATATTTATTTTAATTTCTAAATTCGGGTAAATAGTGTATTTATTAAGCAAGTATAAAAATATTCATAATTTTCTAAAAATAAAATTCATCATGAAATTAATTTAAAAATAACATAAGAATAATTTTTTCCATAATTTTTTAATATTTTTAGAAAATATAAGAAAAATAGGGTAAAAATTTGGACCAACCGTTTGCTAAAGCTCCAATGATCGTCAGCCAAAAAGGGGTTATAGAAAGGCCTTAGCATGGGGTAGACTCGTGGTGACCGATGGGATTCATCGTGGGGTGGTTGTTAGTGTTAGGAACTAAGGTAGGTTAATAGGTACCGCTATTTTTTATTTATTTTCCAAACTGTTTTCTAAATTTTCAAAATTTTTCTATTACTATCATAAATTCCAAATTGCCAAAGGAGAAATGTTTGAAGTCTATGGTAATTTATAAGAACGGTTGTCAACTAAAAGCAATTTTTCCATAATTTTTTTTCTTTTTAAATGTAAGTAGGAGGTAGCTTATTCTTAGGAATTCATCTTTTGAGTCATCATTTCTTAAGTATCGGTTGCTATCATAGTTGATTCAGAATTTTTCTGTATGTTTTCCTTACAAATTGGATGAGGTTTGATTGATTTTGAAGCTAATTATTGATTTATATATATATATATATACATATATATTATATTAATATTTTGTACATTTGTTAATATACAAGTATATATCCTATATATGTGATACATGTAATATGTAGTTATACTCATATAATTATGTTTCATTTATTTATTTTTATTTTTAAGATATATTTTCTATTTAATTTTGCAAATTTATCACCTATTATATATATTTTTAAGTTTTCGAGTTAATTTACAAGTATATTTATTATATATATCAGGTATATTCATAAAAATACATATATATTCTTATAGTGTATCATGCAACATTAATTACTTTTATAAGTTAAATAACTTATTTCTAAAGCCTCGTTACATTTTGGGCTCGATTTTAGGAGTTTTGACGAGTTTTACGTTATACTAAATAATTATATTTTTAAAGCTAAAATTGGGATTTTAGGTCTTTATTTTTAAAATTTAACATCACTAGGTTACTTTAACTAATTTTTCTATTTTATTTATGAAATTTAGACTCAATTGAATAAATTTTTCCTGAAGGCTCCGTAAAACCTACAAATTTCCTATATAGGGGATTGGAAGTTAATAAAATTTTCTAAAAGATATCCTGAGTGCTACTAACATAACAAATCCTGAACCTAAGAGACTACTCTCAAAAACCTGAACTCAAACTCCTAAAACCGTAAATGGCAGTCTTAACCCTAGTTTGACCCTATACTTAAAGTCCTAAAATTTTGTAAGCAAATGCCAATAATTAATGTTAACTCCCAAGGTCAACCTAATCTAATGAAATCAACCCAAAATTCCAATGGGAAAGAGACTGATAGGCAAAGTGCATGAGAGCTTCTTGAAACAAATAAAGACTAACCTAAGCCAAAAATGAATATTGATATAGATAACTTTAATAATGAATTCAAAACCTTAAATTGAATATTATATCCTTTAAATGAACCTTCGAACATTAAAATTTTAATTGGAACCATAATACATGCAAGCCTTTAAAATGATTATAAAACCTTAATCTATAGTCGAAAACCCTAACCCAACTATCGTACTCTAATTAAATAGCAAAACTATTCATTAATCGAAGACTAATCACTTAATTGCCCGAAAACCCTAATATATCCTCTAAAACGTACTCAAACAACAATAATTGTCTCAATTTCTTAAACTAATTAGACAAGATGATCCAATGGGCTTAACTAACTTAATTTGACACATTAAGCCTTAAAATGTGTCTAATTTATGCCAAGTGTACTAGTAATTACGATTAAAAAACTTAATTACACCTTATTTTGCTAATTGAGTTTTATATCATAATTAACTACAAATCAAGAATAATTAATCATATGAAACCAAAGTGATTATATAAAAATATCTTCTTAAGAATGCCAACGTTATACTTAGTGAGACAATATGAACCCCATAAACTTTCGAATCCGAACTTGGAGATTGATATAGGAGTTAATAGGTAATCCTTAAAACTGCTTAAGATATAATAACAAATGATATAATAATAAAATCTATAAATAAAACAATTTAACCATAAACAATTAGTCATAAACCTTAAGTAATAAGTCAAAAAACCCTAAAGAGAGTAAAACCCTAAAACCCCTAATACATAAGAAACCTAAAACGACAAGAAAATATCAATAAACTAAATAAAACCTTAATTAGAAGTCCAAAACCCCAATTCAACTAATAAACCCTAAGTCTATCCCTAAATTATTCGCTAATTGTAAATAATTTCTCCATTCGCTAAGAAATCCTAAATCACTAGTCTTGTAAGCAGTCCATATACCCTAATCGGTCCCGAATCATAAAGGACTATAACAAACAAAGTAATATAGGTAAATGAACTTAATTAAAGTCATAAAATATGGAAAGACCCTAGTTATACCCTAATTAGGCCTAAATTACTTAATTAAGTATAATCGTGATTAATTAGCTTAATTACCCTTTAATCCATCTACCAACGCTAGTATTCTTAATTAAGAAATTGATAACATCAATTAAGGAGACAAGACAAAGAGGCTAATTTAAGAATTAAGATATTTTGAGACAAACCCTTGCCAAATCAAGTAAAGAATCAAGGAGCAAGTGGTCCCTCCTTGATCATTGTATCCTTTTAACTAATTAAAGCAATATCTTATCCCCCCTTATTCCACTCTCTTTATCTGCAATTTCACTCATTCAAAACCCTCATTTGAATCCATTATTCACTCTTAGAAAACCCTAAGAAACGCTTTCAAGAAACCTAAACAAAAATCAAAGGAAAAAGGGAAGAAAACAAAAGGAACTGTCGAGCTCCTCTACACACCTCAATGCCTTTTGGCCTTACCACCATCACACGCCACGAAAATCACAAGCCACCACCACCAAAAGATCACACACATACATTATATTTTCTTGCCAACAAACATTACCTTTCATAGGAGCTCATTTCGATTTCGTTTTTAAGTAAAAAAGTTGGAACTCATACAGGCCAGCCTAAGGTAAAACTCACCTAACTTATCTTTCCTATTCACATAAGTTATATCTATAATATCTTGAGATTTTAGGATTATAAATACTTAATAAACATGTTATAATCATGTACATGTCATTTTAAGCCATATAATTACATCTTCATTTATGCAATTAGCTAGTTTGTTACTTATATTTTATAAGCATAGAAGATAGTTTTATATAAATAACTTGAAAAGATTTTGATAAAACTTCATGAAACTCTAACTACCATCCATGCTACCCCCACCATGATATGGATCCATCTTGTTTTCACCATATTATGTGATATTATTAGCTTAAAACAAGTGGAAATATGATTAACAAGGAAAATACACTAGAATTTGTGTTGAATGGATGGAGTTGAAGAAATCTTAGAAAACCCTTACTTGGCTGCCACTATTGATGGACTTAATGAGTTATAAATTTCGATTAATTAATGTAATGATATGATTGTTTAGTGTTAAGTATGATTTAAGATGTACTTAACCAAGTTAAGTAGGATAATGATAAGTTAATGGTCTAAAGTGGTTAAGTTGGTAATTAAGGCCTTAGGAATAGTGTTAGAAACCTCATTAACGAAATGAACCAAATCTGGAACACTTAGTAAAATGGGTTATTTAGTAGACCCATTAGAATATTTGGCCCATTGGAATAAGTTAGAATCAAGTTTAAGGTCCTAGAATGCAAATTAAACCTAAACTGTCACAACCTGGAGGGAAGGTCGAGTCGTGACAGTATTGCCATGTAATACGTGAAGATCCAAGATCAAGTACCATCCTTGATCAAGGGCCTTCGGTGTACTAAATGAGGCATTATACAATAATAACCTTTTCTTAGTAACTAGCATTAACTAATAGCAAAGCATATAAATTAAATATAAGCTATCTAATTAATTAATAAAATAACATAAATAAGTGGGGATATTAGGTTTTCCCTAAATTAGTCATATAGTATTGAGATAAATCGTCATAGGTAGTCTAAGCTACTCAACAAGCTAAAAAAATACTTAATAACTGAAAATAAAAGGAGTCCAATAATAAATAAAGGGTTTACTCAAGCTCTCATCCTCTTTACATCCCAAAATCCCAAGCTAGTGTTACTAACCTCAGATATCCCGCGGCCTGACTCCAACCACAATTCTTGCTGCAACAATAAACTATAGGAGGGTAAGCTTAATTACTTAATGAGTAACTTACCTACTCTACAACAAACAATATCAAGCAAGTTGTTATGCAAGCGTATGAATGCATGGTTAAACATATGCAATGCAAAAACATATATGATCTATTGGTAACTGTATACAATACGATTGTAACACTCACCGTTACCCGAGTTAAGAAGTATTTTAGCATGACAAGATCCAAGTATCTATGTCCAATTCAGAGTCTTGTCATCAATATCACCCTCGACAATAGACACGGTAAGGCCTCAAGTAAAAAGTGATACTCCCCAAAGCTAAGTAGTTCCCCAAGGTTGAGGCAGGAACATATCACACAAACTACATCGTACGATATCAATTTTCAATTCACAAAATACAATATAGATCCAACTAAGCATGATCCCCTATTCTACTGCGTGATGCTAACACCTATATTATCATTTTATAAGACGTAATGCATGTCTAGTTTAATTAGGGGTCAAGTATTTATTAATCCGATTCTTAGGTGACTAATCAATATATATAGACAAACACTCCAAGATCCTAAGTTCTAATGCAGTAAGCATATAATATTCATATCAACTTAAGATATTTTTGCAAATAAGGTCAATCATATCAAACACATACAATTTCCCATTTGCCCTAACATGCAACAATTTCAGTTATTGGATATTATTAAGTATTTCACTAACTACAAGCACAAATAAGCAAAGTAGGAGGCGGTATACTTACTTGGCCATAATGCTTGACAATCCTAGTAATCCTCTACCACGTCTAAGTCAAACTACTCATCCCCTAAATAAGATAATTAAGTTTTATGAGTATTCTATCTGCACCAATTAACTAAGCTTACCACTTGCTATCCCGAAGTTAGTTGTTTTCATAATCTGGGCATATCTTCTCCATTTTCGATGATCTTATAGTCATTTTCATCATCTTTTTAATGTTTTTTTATTTGGTGAAGTTGTTGCTAAGTTTCTACATCAGTAAGTTTTCAGTTTAGGCATTACAAGGTCATAGGCCCAAATGGGGAGTTGGGTCACTTTAGGATTTGGGCCTAGTTTATGGCCTTGGGCTTGGTTTTTGACTTTGGGCTTTATATTTGATAATTTTAGGATTCTTTTAAGTATTTTAAAGCTTTTTCTGCCTAAAACTTTAAAATTTTAAAGTTAGCCTTGGTGACACTCTTATGGGTCCAAATAAACCTTTTTACTAAGTTTAGGGCTTTAAATCACTAAGAGGCCTATGTTGGGTGTCTTGGATGGGCCTTTTAAATAACTCTTCCTCAGCCTTTTATCATAGGATTCAAATTTGATCACCTAGCTACATGGGCTCTAAAATTGGTTCTTTTGGGCTTTTTGTATCTAGATCACTATTTAAGACCGTGAACTTAAGCCCACTTGTCTTTTTGAACTTAAGCCCAACATTGGACTTAAGTTTAGCCCATTTTTAATATGGTTACATATCTATTCATTACAGTTCTTAGGGTTATTAATAGCATTCTTAAGCTTATAATAACTAACTAAGCCGGTTTAGGGTCTTAACCATACTTTAATCTACTTAGCTTAATTAATTAAGTCCTAAACCATACTTAACACTAATTAAACCTGTCATTTAGCTTCCAGATTTGGTAATTCAATGAAAGTGGTGGCCAAGAGTTGTCTCCAAGGTTAAACCTTCTATTTTCATGCAACACTCAATTTTTATGGTGCTTTGACTTATGTACCCTATGTTTCTACTAATCTAAACCTTAATCACTTCATAAAAGTTTGTGAAAATATGTGTAAGAGAGCATACAAGGGGTGGCATGCATGGGGAATAGGGGTTTTATCATCCTACTTAATGATTCATTACTTCAACTAACGCTACTCTACACTACTTACCTTATTTATGTTATAACTTCTACTAAATGTAGTTTTTCTTGTACTAACCTTTATTGACCTTCTTAAAACACCTTAATACTTCTATGGAGTTACTGTAAGATAAGTTTTAACAAAGAAAACATTAGTATCTAACATTATCTACATAAGGAAAACCTTACCTAAACACTTACCGGAACAAGGTTGATGATGGCTTTTATGGTGGCTGTGTGCTATGAGTTTGTGAAGGCATATGGTTGTATGTATGTGTATCGATGGGTTAACTTACGGTGTAAGTGTAGCATGAGGCTTAGTGTTTGGTGGTTTAGAGTGGTGGTAATGATGACAAAGTAGTCAGCGGTATGGTGGTTAGTGTAGCTGAGAAGAAGAAGAAGAAGAAGGGGATTTGGCGTGTTTGATTTTGAGTGAGTGTTTGAGAAGATTTAAAAGTGTTTAGGGTTTGAGAAAATAAAAATGAAGGTAGGAAGGGGAGTGGTCGGTTGTGGTAAGAAGAGAAGGTGATGGGGACAAGCTTTGATTATTTGGGAAATTAAGAACAAGGTATAAATGGGGACTATATATCTTGTTGCTTTTTGCTTAATTGGGTATGATCTTGTCCCCTTAGGGTACAAGATATTTTAAAAGGGGATTAGGAGTTTGTCTTTTGGTCATTAATCATGTTTGACTTGTAGCTAATCAAGATATAATGGGGTTGGTTAAGGATTAGGGTTTGATTAGGGTAATTGGAGTTAATTAGGCATGATTAAGTGCAATTAGGATGTGTTTAGGGTTTTGTTGGACTTTGATACTATACTTTAGCTATTCTAAATTCCTTACACGTATACTGAGGGTTCCCTTAGGGTTTGCTACTTGTTTGTAGTAATGTGATTCGCGTATGAGCTTGAAAGTTAGGGTTTGAATTGCTTAATACTTTTGATCACTTGTATTGATCGATTCAACCTTACTATTAGTATCTATTAGTGAAAATAAGCTTTTTGATCACTTATTTAGGGTTAGATGGTCATTTTACGGTTTTGCCATTGTTCTAGTGTTTTTCAAGTATTAGGTTTCTTGCTTGTGTAGTTAAGTTTTTAGGACTTACTTTAACTAGGGTTTTGGCTGAACACTTAGGGTTTGATTCTTTTATCTAGGTTTTATTATTATATGTGGGTGGTTATAGGGACTATCCAAGAACTCCATCTGATTTCGCTTTTGGGTTATTGAAATTTCGTAGGGTTTACATGTTAGTGATTAGGGCCTTAGAAATATGATTAGAAGCCCAATAAATTAAAAGAATCAAATATGAATCCTAATAGAAAATGGACTTATCTTAAGGCCTTTAGTAGGCTTAAGTCCAAAATAATAAATGGAATTAAGCTTAAGGCCCTAAAATGCAAGATAAACCTAAAAGCTCTTAAAAAAACCAATAATAAAGCCTAATAACTTACTGACCAGATCTAATATCTAAATTAAAAGGCTCATAAAATAAATTATAAATGGCCCATTAAGTCTCTCTTATAAGCCGCTTAGTAAGCTAAGGCCTTAAACTAGTAAAAATGGCTTACTTAGGCCTATAAGAGTAACATTAAAACCTAAATTAAAAGTTATGGAATTTGATCAGAAAATAAAAATTTAAATACCTAAATAAAGGTCTAAAAGGTTAAGTGTAAGGCCCAATACCCAAAATTAAGCCCAAAACTAAAAACCAGGCCCAAAACCTAAAGTAATCAAACAAAAAACATTGACCAACGGACTTGTTTGACCCAAACCGAATTGTTAGAAGTCTAAACACCCAAAAAGGACCTCACAAAATGAAAGAACACTAAAAAAAGATGAAATTCGACTATAAGAACATGAAATTATGGATTAAAACAACAAAGTTATGATCAAAATATGAAATAAGTGGAAATAAGGAAATTATAGCAATGCTAGCAAATAGATTAAGTTTAAGATAAGTTTTATTTACTTTAATTACCTTACTCAGGTGATTTGAGATATCAAGTTCAAGATATTGAGGATTACTGGGAATACTAGACTTTGAGGCTGAGTAAGTATACCGCCCCCTTATTTTACTCTGTATATGTGCTTGTAATTAGTGCACCATCTAATTAAATTTGATAATTGAACTTGTTGCATGATGGGGTATGTAGGAACATGTATGTGCTTGTTTTGGTTGACTCTAGCTTGTAAAATACCCTAAGATATTTCAAACACCCTTGTTTACTACATTGGAACTTAGGGTATTAAAGTGTTTGGAATATATTTCCTTGATCACCCCATGAATCCGGATTAATAAATATTTGGCTTTTAATTAAACCAGACATGCATTGCATCCTATTGCATAAGTTAAAGGGCGTCAGCACAACACAATAGAGTAGGTGATCATGTATAGATGGATCCATATTGATATTATATGTTGTGGTTATTTATTGTACAACATATTCATGCAACATATTCCTACCTCGACCTTTAGGATCTATTTGCCTTTAGGGAGTGCTGCCTTTTACTTAAGGCCGAGTTATGTCTACTGCTAAGGGTGCTTATATTGTTAAGAGACCTCATATTGGACGTGGATACCTATGTCCTAACGTATCTAAATACTTCCTGACTTAAGCAATGGTGAGCTTAAAACCATACTGGATGTAGTTACCGATCAACTGTATATATTATTTGCATTGCATATGCTTATACATGCATTCATATGTTTGATAAATAACTTGCTTGTTATTGCTTAATAATAAGGCAAGAAGGTTACTCACTAAGCTAAATTTAGCTTAATTGTAAACCCCGTGAATTTAGCTTTCTAAGTATAGAAACAAACGTCCAAACTGGAGATGATTTCCTGAAGTCAATAGAGCCAGCGAGATTTAAAACCGATTAGAATCTCAAACCAAAACCTAAAGTGAATATGAAAAACCTTAAAACATCAATTAAACCTCTAACCGCATATGAAGACCCTAAAACCTCAAGTATATGTAACTAGCAAAATTAACTTCGAACCTCATCGAAGACTTAATCGCGTATGAATATATCAAACTCTAAATGTGTAAAAATATTAGAGATTGTACCCTAAAGTAATAAAAACCCCTGAAATTATAACTTTAAGGATATAAAAGCACTAATTCACCATAATTTACCCTAAAACCCTAAATGGTAATATATCCTCCATATTTTACCATTTCATTAGTAAATGACTAAAGATAACTCTCAATCATGCATAAATATTTAGAATAATTAAATGATCCCTTAGAAACTAAGATATTATATTCTAGATCACATTCATCTTCTAAGTATATAACTAGGTTAGTATTACATAGAGTTAAAGGTTTAGTTGAGGCTTAGGTTAAATATAGTAAACCTTAATACCTTAAATGATATTTTTCATCTTAATTATACTAAGTAGCTTACCAAATGATGTATATAGGATATAAATACCTAATGGAAGATCTCATTATCTAATTTTACTAATCAATTCACTAAACTTCTTATTTCCTTTCATTTCCTTAATCTTTCTCCAAATTTTCCCTAATTAGTTCGTTATGTACACAAAAGGGTATTTATTTTTTTTAAAGTTGATCAAGTCAACACATGTTGACTAAAGTCAACATTTAGAAAATTCAATAAAAGTGTCTCTTTCATTTGAAAAAAATATCTTCCTTCTCATGATTTCTTTTCTTTTCTTTTGGTTTTTCCCTTCTTTTTCTTTTTGTACCATCTACTACTTCTTCCTCCTAGACCGTATCTCTTTTCCTTTTCAAAAACAAAATAACACAAAATAAAATCCTTTTCTTCTTCTCCTTCCCAACCGTATCTTCCCCTTCCCCTTTCACTCTTCTTTTCTTTTCAACCATTTCATCCATAGTCAAAGGCAACTTAAGGTATGCTATTATGTTCTTATGTCTTACTTCATCCTCTTTACTAGTTAGAAGGAGAAAAGGTTAGGTTATGTGTTGTGTTTATATATATGTTGATTTAGGCTTAAAGTTTCAATCTTTACATATGGAAGTGTAGAATTCTTTTGGTAATGGAAGAAGATGCATGTATACATGTCTTTGAGTATGTGTACATAAGGGTATGCTAAAGATATACATATATAAATACCTTTGTACATAAGTATTCATTATATACATTATAAGCCCTAAAGCCAAGCCAAGCAACCGTAGGGTTGAACTTAGAACCCAAGGTTTAGGGCGATCGGTTAAAGGATCCGATCAAACCCAAATTATAAACTATTGAGAGGAATATTAGTAAAACTGACCCCGTAAACTTGAATTTAAGAAAATAAGTAATAAAATAAGAGACTATAAAATTTTCAAATTTTAAGCATAATAAGTATTAATTACCGAAAATGCAAAAAGTGTAATGAAATAACTAATAAATTACTAGAGATAGATTATATGTATACTAAAAATTTTAGAAGGACCAAAATAATAATTAGGAATGTTTACATGTATACCACATGTATTTACGTGTAGATAAAAATACGCGTAATTACCAAAATTGGTCAAAAACTCAGCAAATAATTAAAGAAAATTATAAAATAATTATGGAAAAATTAGAAAACAATCAGAAGAGGATAAGATGAAGTAAGATTAGGTCGTGGTAGGCCAAAGCTGCAAAAAAAAAAAAAATAGCCAATAAAAATGAGACAACTTAAAAGCTAAAAATTTAAGGAAATGGGCAAAATTCTTGTCAAATTAATGCACATTAATTACAAAAAATGTCTATAAATAGGGGAAAATTTCTAGAAGTCATTTGGTCAATTTAGCATTTGAAAAAAAATCGAAGCACTGAAAAAATCGAGAGAAAATCCAAAAAATTAAAAAAAAAAAGGAAAACTGTGCAGATTGGGTACGTGAGCTAAACCCACCACTCACCACCACCTGGGATCGAAACACCACCACCAGGGACCGAAACACCACCACCACCCTATACTAGAACCACCGCTTGGACCGATCGACAACCTTGGACCGAGCTTGGACGGACAGAAAGCTTTGGACCGGTTAGTCTCTTAAATGACCCGATTTTGAATAATTTTCTAAAATTAGTTATTTTGCCTAGAAAATTATGAAACTTGTTATTCTGAGGTTTTATTGTATGTAGATTTAGGGAAAAATATTGATTTAGTTTAATTAAATTTGTAATTATAGGGTCCCTAACAAATTGTTCAAAACCGAGCATGACTAAACCGGAAAATAAATAGGCTTAGAAGTGTAGTTTGGAGTTCAAAATTTTTCTATAGGATGCTCATATGATGTAGAACAGTGCCATGAAGCCATTTTTTTAAATTAATTTTTTAAGTTTTTAAGTTAATTTTTATCCTTATAATGATAGGAAAATTGGGTGATTTAGGGTTAATTAGGTGATTAGGATGTTAATTACTAATTAGGATATTAATTATATGTTTAAGGATGTTAATCTATGAAGTAGAACCCTAATCCTAGCCTTTAGGTATTAAGTATGGTTAATTAGGGAAATTAGGTAAGTAATATAAGAAATTAGTAATATGTGAAAGTGTAAATTAATAAATCTAAAAAAAATAAGGTTATTTAGATAATATTATAATAGAAATTAGAAAAATAATAAATCTGAAATAACATTTAATTTTAAGTAAATATCTCAAAATGTAAGATTTTTACACATCGGAAATAAATCCGATACCTCAATTAGGGTAGCGTGTACCGAATAGTTTAGAATACCAAATTACGACCCAATAGGATATTTGAATATCTGAGCGTAATGTGATTAATGTCACATTGGGATTCGAGCATATTTAAGACTTTAGAATTAAAACTAGAATCTAGTTTAGGAGTCGAACCCCGAAATAGAGTACAACGAATCATTAGAGCGTTATAGGTATACATGGGGAAAATGAGTTACATTATAAATTAGAATAAGAATCCATAAAATATAAGTACTAAAAAGACCTATTTGTATTATAGGACACCTAGAGACAAATCAGCCTGCGACTAAGGGATCGAGCGATCAAGCAAATTCAAGTAAGTTGGGTTATTGCTTATTGTAATCGAGTACTAGTTTTGTAGTACGCGGAGACTTAAGCTTGTATATGATTGTGATTGTAAGTAGTTTACGCATGTGTTTGATGTATCTGAATTCGTGCTGAATGTGTCTTGTGAGTGATTCTGTGACTGATTGAATTGGTATGAAATTGTTTGAACACCCTAAACGGAATTTAATATTAGTCGACCCCAAAGAATTAATAATGTCATGCATTGCAACCCGTTAGGGGATTATAGGGTTCTCCAACCAAATACCGACCCCTTCGAAAGGGATAGCCCAGGATTACAAAATGGTCCCTTCTTCATCCTTAGTCGAACTAAGTGACAGGAGAGGAGGTCGCGGCGAGGGTAAAGTCAATGGTTTGAAGGTAGTCGCGGGAGGAGCAAGGTCTCCATTGTACAAGCCTAGGTTTGGTTGTGAGCTGCTGCATAACATGGAACTCCTCAACCCAGATTGGAGCAGGTGAAATTTCTCTGATTTCACAACGGACCGGACTACGTTGTGCGATGACACTTGATTGTTGCATTGCATAAAAATAATTGTTTGTTAACCTTGTTTGTGCTTGTATGCATTCATGAGTCTCCAATTCAACTTATTGAGCTGTAGTTGCTCATACCCTTATAGATCCTTTTGCCGGTTCTAATTTCTGAACACTCAAAGCACTATGCCGCCCTACAATTACCCAGAGGTTAATCTGTTGGAAGCCAGGGGTATGAGAATCAAATTACTTAGTATAGTGTGTAACTAGAGTGATCATGTAATTAGGAATGAAAGACTATTAGTTATTCTGTAATCTAGTAAACTATTATGTTATATAAAACTTCCCGGGAAGCTTTGTGGACTTATATATATATAATATTATACATGTTGTTAGAAATTTGAACTATTTATCATATTCATAGTTTAATTGCTCATCGGACTATTTACTTCAAAACGAGGAGTCGTCGACACCTTGTGTAGGTCATGTCTATAGCAGGCACTGTGAGGCCAGTTACTATCATAGAATGGTTTACACAGCGGGACTGTTGCGACTCTGCGATTTCGGGGCGTAACATAGATAACCTAAAATAAGGCATATACTAACTATACATACATATGCCATGCCAAATACGCCCTTAAAATACAAAAAGAATGAAATTGTGAAGATTTCTTAAGAGGGTAAATAAGGCATACGAAAATACATATAAAAATACCTATGCTACCGTATGTGTATATGGATAATGTATTAGTATATGTATAAGTACATAAGTATACATATTAGTATGTTATAAGTGTATGTAGGTATATACCATATGTATATGTATGAGTACATAAGGATATATATATTTATGTGTAATGAATGAATTACATAAACCATGACATCATCAAATGATTGCATAAGCCATGATATCATCAAGTGATTACATAAGTGATGATATAAGCATAGGTTTATAAAAGAAGAAATAATAAGATTACATAAGCACATAATATAGGTATATATATGTACTTAGAAGACGAAAATCCCTTAAACCCTAATACACTTCCTAGATTGAATTAAGTCCTAAACTAGGGCATAAACATAAGCACTAAGAATAATTAAACTTCAATAAGATAAAACTTCAATAAATTTAGCTCATATCATAAAACGCGGGTCTTAACGTCTAAAACGGACATCACCGTGTAAACGTGCGTCCAAAAACGATGAAAAACGACTATAAGTTCACAAATATCGGAATTAGAATAAAAAAGTTATAAAATACATAAAGGAAGTCTCGTAACTTACAAATATAAGAAACTAGTTACTATTAATCCCATTGAGTATGGTAAACGCTATACATATAAGACTTAGGGTATATTGGAAAACTAGATAAACTACAATAGACTTTTATTTAACTAAGGAGCTTGACTTCTTAGAATACTTATAAGTGTTACTATATTTTAGGTGTTCAATATCAAGTTTTAGAAACCTCAAAGGCTTAGAGAATGAGCAATAATCTATATGAGGGAGTTCTAATGACCTGTTACTTGCTTGTGCATGTTACTTATATTATGTTTTGCTACTTGCTGTTACTTATATATTTGAATGACTGTTCTACTTGTATGCCATCATCTGTGTGATCACCTTTTTAAATTTATAAATATAAATATTTGACCCAAATAATCGGTTATATTCACCACATGTCTATAACGGGGTAAAGGTATGGATGGAGAGTGCTAGCTTTGCAAAATGTTGAAAAGGGTATTTTTGGAAAAGGTTTTCCTAATCCTAAATGTATTTTATATGATTTCGATAAGGGCCACAGTGTCAGAAATGATATTTTATTGTTAAGACAAAGCTAGCATGGGTTCTTCACCTGATAACGAAAGGACTCGCTTTATTGTGCCTATAAGGCCTTGGATAATTTTGGTTGTGAGAGGACTTGCATGTTTGTGCCCGAGGGGCCTTGGAGGGTGGATAGTTCTAGTTTGGAATCCCTCTATTTGGATTGAAACTCTTTTCAAGGCTAGGATAATAGTTGAGTTTTGCCTAGAGGGGTGATGCCCCTAGGTAGCTTCATACAAGTAAGCTAAAGTACCCTATGCAAGTAAGTATAGGGGATAATCGAGGTATAGACGACGTAATTCTACACCTTTCATAGTTCTGGACTCCTATGGATGTGTTACTTGCATTCATCGTGCTTGCATTCATTATGTATGTAGATAGCTTGCTTGCACGTGTGATAATAATGTATGATAACTTGGTTGAACGATGGTGGTGAAGGATGAATTCACTGAGCTGTTTTATGCTTATTCCCCCTTAGTTTCCTTTGCAGGTTTACTTACGATGGGATTGGGATATGTCTCGAGTGCTAAGTGTGAGATGAAGATATGTATATTAATATTAGAAGTAACTGAGTACTTTTTAGATAATACATAGACAACCGTTGTAAAAAATATTTATATATTAAAACTAACTATAATATAATTTTTGCTTATCTCTATTTTTCTTATATAATGTTAGTATATCCTATCTTATTATTTGGTAGGGGATACCGATTCTCTGTGGTTCTGAGGAACTGTGGGATATCAAACGCCCATAATTATTTATATTTGTATTCTACAATAAATTAATTACTTAGAAATCAGTAACCTTAGTGATTAATCATTTAGAGTCTTGCAATCTCTGACTTACAAAGCGGTTTTCATAGCATGGGTGCATACAAATTATGGAAATTTTAGGTAATCCTACTAAGTCTACTTTAGAGTCCTGACATTACCTCCTAATAGTTTCTTTTACAGGTCCTATAAAGCTAGGGTTGGGCCATGATTCAAGTGCAAAGTACTCCATTGAGCTAAGGAAGTAGAATGATAAGTTTAGAAAAGCAAGTAAGATAGTCGAGTTAAACTTTTAAAGCATCTAGTGGCTTTAAGATTGTTGGAATTTATATACCTTATTTTATTGTTTAGTAGGTGATTCCAACTCTCTACGGTTCTAGTGACTGTAGAATGCAGGATCACTTATCGATATATATATATATATATATATATCCTTAGAAACTCACCACCTTGCAACCTCTGACTTATAAGGTAGTCTTTATATCATGGATGCACACGTGATATAAATATTTTAAGCTAAACTACTAAGCCCCCTTGTAGGCCATTACAGGCCCTAAATCTAGATATGATTGCCCTAAATACAATTTTTTGGACTTACACTAATAATGTAGCATTATTGTAACGCTAGTTAAGGTAACCTATTATAAAAAGTTAGCAAGTTACCTTCTTTTTCTCTATTTCCTATTCAATTGATTATCAATATATTCCTTTTTATATTTTCCTTCTCCCTTTTTACAATTAACTGCAAATGTCTCTCTTTTTTACAATATCCCTCTTACTTTTTACGATTAAATATTAATATCTCTATTTTTACAATAATTTAGGATATCATATTGCTAGTTTTACAATATATCTTCTCCTTTTTACAATTAAATATTAATATTCCCCTTTCCATTTAATTAATTACTATATTTTCCCTCACCCTTTTTATAATTAAACATAAATGTCTATATTGTTACAACATCCCTCTCTTTTTACAATAAAATATTAATATCTCTATTTTTACAATAACTAAGAATATGATATCGTTATTTTTGCAATATGCCTCCTCCTTATTATAATTAAGTATTAATATTCTCATTTTTACCTCATTCATATAAAATATTTTGTTATCACCTATATTTTTTTTATTTTATATTAAAGTATTGTTTACATAATTTTTCTTCAATTATCATTTACATTATTATTATTATGAAATTCATATAAAATAGAAATAAATAAATGTTTCATATGTTTTTTATAAGAAACTGATTTGCACTATTTTGTATATTACTTTTATGATTAATAAAAAATATTGAAACTATATATAATTCATATAATTCGGTAAATTTCATGTATAATTCATATAGATTAAACCCATACATACCATTATCTATAAACTATATTATGATTAATGGAAAACACCAAATATATACATAATTCATACAATTCGATAATTTGTATATACTATTCATATGGATGGAACCCCTACATATGTTTATAAACTATATTATAATTAACTAAAAAATAGTAAATCTATACATAATTCATATAATTAGGTAATTTTCATGTACAATATTTATGGATGTAATCGATATATACCATTATCTATAAACTATATTGCGACTAATTGAACATACTAAATATATACATAATTTATATAATTCGGTAATTTTCATGTATAATTCATATGGATGTAACCCGTATATACAATTGTCTACAAACTATATTAATTTTTTTTTTCTACAATTAGGTTCATTATTCACTAAAATTAAAAAAGATACATATCACATAGTTCGAATATAATTATAATGCGTATATATAATTTGTATAGAGGTAATCCATATATATTATTGTCAAAATAAAATAGTATATTTATTATTGACCCGTAATGTGTATATAGTATATGTTTATAATTTATATATAAATCAAGCACATAATATACATATAATTCATATATATATCATTATCAGTACAAGATATTGATGTATCTTAGAAGAGGGCTTACCATAACGTAAGTGGGTCCTCCAAAGAAAAGCTACCAAAGAAAAGGAAAGTATAGCTTCAGATGGAATCAAAACACAAAAGGGGAAAGGAAAAGTTAAGCCTCACCAATTTGCTTACAAATGTGATACACTGCTCAATTACTTACGAACCACTACATTGTTAGATGTGACTCATCGGTTTGAGATAGTGGGTTGCTCATAGGCATAACCTTGCTCATGGGTTACTATGAGTTAGCCTATGAGCTGGGTTTAGTAAGGTTCTTAATGTTGAGAAGGAAACACTAAGAGAAGAATTTCATTGATAAGGTAGAAAAATCTTATTATAGCAACAGTACAAGAGACTATTTATGCTGGTTCCTACCAAGGTTACTTGTACTAGCTAATTACTAAAATGGGTAAGAACAATTACATTTACAAATGTAAAATGAAAAAGGACAATCTCATAATCGTTCTGACAATAAAACATTCTAGGTATCAGGTGCTAAGCATGTGTGTAGGGATATGTGTTAAGCTTGGAGTGGACCTATAAATAATGAACTCTAATAGGGGGTATTAAGGTAGTTATATCGAAGACTTTCTATCAAGTCGAGTTCCTTATGGCAGGTTAGGCTCTCATGACTTACCAGTGCTGCTATTTCATTCAAGTCAGGATTAATCATAGTAACACCCTAAATAAGTCGGATGGCTTAGAGGTCATCCTTAAGGGCGCTACTCTATAAATTGGAATGGCTGAAATCAAGTTGATAATTAATTACTCAAACAATTAAGTTTTGCTAGACCTTTTACTCTTAATCAGTTAAGGGCCCAAGAGCTTGATTCCCATCATCTCCTTTGAGTTACTTAAGATTTAGGATCAAATCCTCAAAGTGCTCTTCAAGGATGTCTTTGTCAGAAATGTAAGGGCTGAAGTCAGGAATATTAAAGACATCAAAGACACCATAACCCTCTAGAAGTTTAAGTTTATAGGTGTTCTTATTGATCCTTCAACTCAATGTGATACCTTTCTCTTTCATTTGTTGGGGAACCATTCCTTGCTAAGATGTAGCCATACTAGCTCTCCTCATTAGAATTGTGTTTGTCCTCTCCCTCCTTAACTTTCTCATACTAATTTTTTAGCAGCCCAAGTTAGTTGATCTGTTATTCACTAGTAAATTTTCTAGAAGGCTTATGCTTGATCTAAGGCTCCATGGTCTTCTTAGTTGGTCTTTAGGTTTGGTATCTAATCTAATGGTAGCTCAAGATTGAATATGTACACCACTTCAAAAGGAGTCTTCTTCATGATGTAATGGATAGAATGATCGTAGGTGAACTCTACGATAGGTAAGCAAGAATTCCAATTGTTTTGATTGCATCCAATTGTAACTTGAAGAAGAGATCCTAAGGTGTAGTTGACAACTTCAGTCTATCCACGAATCTAGGGGTAGCAAGATGTGCTAAATAACAGTTTCATTTATAGTCAGTACCATAGAGTATTCTAGAATTGGCTCAAGAACTTTAGATTTAAGTTAGATACTATACTCCTTAGAACTCCATGTAGTTTCATGATCTCTTACAAAAATAGAAAAGATATAGCCTAAGCATCGTTAATTTTGTTGTAGGGCACGAAGCATGCTGTTTTGATGAACCGATCTACTACAACCATAATCGAATCTTCCCTACCCCCAAACCCTACCCTCCCCCTTCCCCCCCTACAGCGCACACCATCCTCAACAACCCAAGTATAAAGTCTACACTCACATTAGCCTATGATTTGTCTAGTACAGGTAGTGGCATAGCTTGCCCTTATTTAGCTCAGTTCTTGGCCTTCTTATAAGCTGCACAGCTTTTAACAACTTAATATACATACCTCATCATTTTTAGCCAATAGGACCTCAACTTCAACAACTTATACATCTACTTTTCACTAAGGTGACTAGATAATCCTTTATTATAGGCTTCTCTAACAAGAAGGTCATGTATAGAATAGGTTAGCACATACAGTTTTCTAGATTGGAAAAGATATCCTTTATCTACGAAGTAATCATCTAATGTTCTTCCTTCTCTACATTGGGAAAAAATAGGTTTGAAGTGCGAATCTTGAGCATATTGCTTCTTCAAGCTCACAAACCCTAACAACCTTGTTTATAGTTCGAAAAGCAACACAACTCTTAGATAAAGCATTTGCGACTACATTAGCCTTTCTTCCATTATACTTGATTACAAATGAAAATTCTTCTAAGAACTCAACCCATTTGACATGCACCTTTGAGAGTTTCGTTTGGCTCCTAATGTACTTCAACATTTGGTGATTAGAGTACACTATGAATTCCTTAGGCAATAGGTAATGTTGCTGCATCTGCATATCTTAACCAAGGCATACAACTCCTTGTCATATACAGAGTAGTTCAACATCGGTCCTTTGAGTTTCTCATTAAAATAAGCAATAGGTCAGTAGTCTTGCATAAGAACTGATGGATTGCAGACCTCAAGACATCTTACAAGAGTTCGTCTCAAAGGACTACAAGGTTTCATAAAGAGAACCCAGTCTTCTCAACTCACCTAAGATGAGTTGCTGTAGTAAGAGGGCTTATGGTTGAATTCTTTGCAAGATTAGTTTAGTTAAACTTTACTCGACAATTGGGACCCCAATACTAAGCTCTTAGCTCGGACTCTTATAATTGACCTCCACATTGTCAAGTTCAAGTTGCCCACTTGATCAACTAACTTGTCTATCTCACTAACAACTCAGCTTCAGCACAACTCTACTGCGAACTACGAACCTTACAGTAGCACGCCACCTATCCAAACCTTTTTTTGACATTGTATTATATTCCTTTTTCTTTGTTTATCTTATTTACCCCTTTTAACTTGTACTAAGTATCTTTTGTTTTGTATTACCTTCCTTTGTTGCCTTAGGAACTTACTATAAATGGTCCCTTATCCATTATAGCTGAAATCAATCAACTTTCTATTAATGAATATTCCCTTATCCTGTTTCTTGCGAGAAAGTCTCTCTAAGTTATAACCCTTATACTCCTATCTAATTTTGCTAGTGGCTCGATGTTAGTTGCTAGTGGACCTTAGTCCTTTGCTTATGTGTTATGTCATATTGTACTCGTTGGTGAGTCTATTGGAAGTTCTAACTCTTTCCATTATCTTTTTCTTCGATATCTTGAAGGACCCATCCCTAACCCTACAATAAGCCCTTATAATAATTGAGCTCCTAAGTACATCATATTATAATATCTTATTATCAAAACTTAAGGTTGTAACCCAGAGTTAAGCAGTACCATTGTTAAGCTTTATTGTACGTGTTATACATACTCTGTTCTTACCACAGTTAAATAGAATGGGTTGTTACAACATTGTATGAAGTAGTATTTAGTAATGTTATGTAGAATCTCTTGTTGGTTTATGTTCTCATTGAGATTTTGTGCTGAAATATCAAATCCAAGTATATAAGGTATCGAGCTAGGATTTTTCTCGATTTTTATATATTTTCCTTAATATGATCAATATTAAACCCTATCAGTTTAGTATTGACCCTCGACTAAGAACTAAAAAAAAATATGGGTTTTTAAACATGTTTTGAAAAGTACTTAGGTCACTAAGTTGTCGAGCTTAGATTTTTTTCTAATTTTTATATATTTTCCTTAATTCAATCAATATTAAACCCTATCCATTTAATATTGATTCTCAACTAAGAACTAAAGAAAATATGGGCTTTTAAACATGTTTTGAAAAGTACTTGGAGTGACCACCCGACCAAGGTTTGGAAAAAAAAAATGAGTTAGGTTGAAATCAATCAGGTTGATTGATTTTAACTTAGAGACTGGATCACATTAAAATTGATTTTAAAAAGGTTTATGGAAACTAAAGATTTGAGTTCGGGGGCTTACATATTAAATCCTAAGGGGTACTGATATCAAGCAAGTGCATCTATCAGTTTTAATATAGCGGATGTGAGTCCGAGTCGATCTCTCAGAGACTTCGAGTACTAATATTAACCTTAGCTTTATTATCTAACCGGAAAATTATGAAAGTTTGAATTAATTAAAAATACTAAAATTAACAAACTAACTTAATTATAAGACTTGATTAAGCAATTGAAAAAGCGATAAAATTAAGAATGACTTCAAGAAAGTAATAACGTATTTAGGAATTATTTCCCCTAGAGTTAATCATGTGATCGTTTAAAATATATTCAATTCGGTTTCTATTATTCTTGACCGGAGGGATTCACAACTAAAGTTAATACCTTTCTTAAGCATATTAACCCTAATCCTAAATTATTCACCAGAATCTCTTCACTTAGTAATATAATTTAGAATTGCATTAATGTATAATGAATTCCCATACAAATAATTAACTTTCTGGAAGAAACATGTATCTTATCTCTAAGTATACATGTAATTCTCTTTAATTATGTAAAGATCTAATTATACATGCAATTTCTCAATCAACATGCATAATATCATATATTGATATTCTAAAAATATCATATATTAATATTCTAGAAATATCAATCAACAATTAAACGACATAATTAAATCAAGCAAAGATAGAAACTTTATTGAAAATTCTAAATCAATCCAAGAATCACATGAAACCCTAGGTTCCATAATCCTAAATACACGAATTCTAAGCTATCATACTGAATCTAAAAACGAGTTCCATCAAAAACGTAAAATAAAACATGGAAAACCCCTTTAATTGATGAACAATCTCTCTAATCTTGAAGTCAGTGTTATTCTTACCTTTTCCTTCTCCTTCTCCTCAAGTCTCTTGTCTTCTCTAATGTCTCTTATCCCTTTTGAAACCCTAATATGTCATTTTATAATGTATCAAAAGGTTTTCGTTTTCTTAGCCCGACATGACCTGGGACATGACCGTGTCCCTAGGTCGTATAACTTTCTGCCCCTGGCTAATTTTTTCTGCATGGACTGTGTAACTTCAAAACTTTAAAACTTCAAAATTTCAAAACTTCTTCGTTTGAACTACGAATTGAGTGAAATTTGATTCCTTTTCTTTCTTTTCAATCCTAGAACACGTTCAAACCTAGAAATCAAAATTTTACTCAAGTAAGTATCAATTTATTTAAAGAAAACAAAAAATGTAAGGAAAATACTATAAAATCACCATATGAAATATGTTTAAAATCAGAGTTATCAGGTACCACTTTTAACTTTTCAAATTTCGATTTACTTTTCAATATACTCTTATAATTTGAAATTACCATTTCTATTTTATAGGTAAAGAACATGATAAATCAAGTCCATTTACAAAAAAAATAGATAAATAGATAGATAAAAGAATCAATTATTTATAAATGGAAAAAAGATAAATTTTTTCATATTTTAAGTCACACTGTAATTACACTTATGTATTGGTTATTCAAGATTTAACTTTCGTAGTTCATTCGGAAAACGTTAACTGGTTGGTTTGTTTTAATCTCAAAAAATAGTTGGGTTTACATTTTTTTTCTAATTCAAGTTATTTAAGGAAATTTTCTAAAGGGCCCTAAATTGATTTGTTTATTTTTGGAAATTCTAAAATGTCTTAATTTTGAAAAGGATTGTTTTTATTTTATTTTTGTTAAAAATGAATTCTCTAAGTGATAATTTTTTTTTTTACTTCTTTTTTTTATTATTTTTTCTTTATTTTAATTATTTTTTTTTACCAAAGCATAAAAGTAAATAAACAAAACAAAACTAGCCTTTCCTTTTCTTCTTTCCTTTTTTTTTAAATGTTTTTCTCTTTTTTTTTCTTCTCTTTCCTTTTTTTTTTCAAATTTTTTGTATTGTTTTATGAATTACATTAAGTTTAAAATAATTTAAAAAAAAAAACAAAATAACAATAGAAATACAAGAAGGGTCGATCAAATGGATTGTAGACTTGGACTAGAGGCACGAGTCATGATATGGTTAGAGAGCGGTCAAGCCTGGATTTTTTTCGATTTTTATAGATTTTCCTTACTTCGATCAACATTAAACTTTATTTGTTTAATATTGACCCTCAACTAAGAACTAAAGAAAATATGGGTTTTTAAACATGTTTTGAAAAATACTTGAAGTCACTAAGCTATCGAGCCTGGATATTTAACAATTTTATATATTTTTCTTAATTCAATCAATACTAAACCTTACTTGTTTCATATTGACCCCTAACTAAGAACAAAAGAAAATAGGGGCTGTTAAACATGTTTTGAAAAGTACTTTAAGTCATCACTTGACTGGGTTTGGGGAAAAAATTGGATTAAGTTAAAATCAATTTGGTGAGTTGATTTTAACCTAAACACTAGATCACATGAAAACCAATTTTAAAAAGGTTTTTGGAAACTAGCGAATTGAGTCCGAAGGCTAACCTATTAAACCTTAATAGGTACTATTTTCAACTTTTTGAATTTAGAATTACTTTTCAATATACCCTTATAATTTGAAATTACCATTTCTATTTTATAAGTAACGAATACGATAAATCATGTCCATTTACAAAAAACAGATAAATAGATAAATAAAAGAATTAAATATTTACAAATGAAAAAAAGATAATTTTTTTCATATTTTAAGTCGCTTCATAATTACGTACGAGTACCTCCGTACCACTATTTGATATTAGACTTATGTAGTTTGTTTAGAAAACGTTTGCTAGTTGGTTCATTTTAATCTCAAAAAATAGTTAGGTTTACATTCTTGCCCAATTTGAGTTATTTAAGGAAAATTTTTAAAGGGTCTTAAATTATGTTTATTTTTGTAAAATTCAAAAATGTCATGACTTTAAAAAGGATTGGTTTTATTTTATTTTTGTTAAAAATGAATTTTCTAAGTGATAAAACATTTTTTTCACTTATTTTTTCTTTATTAGTTATTATTTTTTTTTTTACCAAAGCATAAAAGTAAATAAACAAGATGAAAATAGCCTTTCCTTCTTCTCTTTCTTTTTTTTTTTAATTTTTTCATTGATTTATGAATTACATTTAGTTCAAAATAATTAAAAAAAAAAGCAAAATAACAATAGAAATATAAGGAGCCGGATTAGATGGAATATAGACTTGAATACGTTTACTGCACATGGGGGGAGAGAAGCAATAGCAATGGTCGAACTAACATCTCTTAATGGCTTCTAAGCACCTATTCAAGCAAAGATCAACTCTGTCATGAGCTTTTTATTGGTAATAGGGGCTTTAGTGATGGTATGGTGGTCGTTTAGGTAGCTTTTGCAATTGGTCACTGGCAATGGTTGTGGTATGCTTCATATGGCGGCTGCTAAGAATACAAGGGGGCTAGGTTAGGTGTTTGTGAGGGTTGATAGTCTAGCCATGGTGATAAAATGGATCAAAACTCAATAGAGGAAGGTGACTCAAGGAGCTCGATGGCGACAGTTAGGGTTTGGGTGGTGATACAGTGGAGATGGTGTTTGGGGTTACGACAAGGGATGGGGTTGGTCTCTTTTGGAAGCTTGAGGGACAAGTATGCTATTGGGAAGATGACTTCAACTTGAGTTCACATAGAGACTTAAAGAAAAAGAAAGAGAGCTAAAGCAACTAAAGAGAGAAAGAGAAATCGCATATGTGTTTGAGTGACTTTTTGTGTCAATTTGTGTTTGTGAAGGGATGGGGGAAGCTTTATTTATAGGTTCTTAAGCTTGCACGAACTTGGAAAGCTCATTAATGGCTAAAATACACCATTAAAGCTCTAACTATGAGATTGGTTTTTTCCAATTTTGAAGCATGATTTGGATAGTTTTAATGGATGAATGTAGACGAATTTAGGGTTAAATCCAAAGTAGGCTATGTGTGGAACATGAAAGCATAATGGAATCATGTGAAAATTCAAGGTAAAGTTTGTAGTGCAAGTTAGGAGAGAAGAGGAAAATTAGGGAATCGTGATGTAAGGGATGATGACGTAGCACTAGATATGTCCCATATCATCCACATGGACGTGTAAGACATTGCCACATGTCTTGCAAGACATGTGGCCCAACAAGACGTTAACTTGTGCCCATGGGCACTTGACGAAATAAAATGTATAATTTGCATAAAGGAAGGATTGAACTTCAAACCTCTATATCATTTCAAGTGCAAGTCTAAGTATATTACTATTAGGCCGTTGTCCTATGCCTTCTCCATATATGCAATCAAATTGCATATATGGACTAAGTTGGTCTGGGTTAAATTTAATTTTAAGCCTAAGCCCAACATACCCTTTGTTATTTGAGGCCCAAAAGCTATTTAAATTTCTTAATCTTATTTTAAATCATCTAACTTTTTTTTATATTTTCTACCTCTTTTATTTTTGTTTTTCTAAAATTTTTTTCTATACTTCTAAATTTTCTATTTTTGGGTTTTTTTAAGTTTTTTACTTTTTTATTTTTAGGTTTTTCTAAAATTTTTTATTTTTTGTATTTTTCTAATTTTTTTGGGTTTTTTTTTTTCTAAATTAGGACAATTTTTCCTATTATAAAAATAAAGTTATAAAATTATAGGGGACAAAAATGGGGTATCTATACAAGGGTAGATAGGTAATGTTAAGAGTGATATACTTAAGCATGGTTGTATTGAGCAACAAACTCCTTGAAGTACTAACCAACAAATTCAGAACCTTACAACCATTGTTACTAACTTGGCTGTGATCGTACGGAGGTTCATAGATGCACAACTCTAAGATATAAATGCTGAGTATGGTCAAGGCATGCAAGATAGACCAATAGGGTAGGGTGCAAAAATTCGAGCTCCTGATTCTATGAATGCACCACAAACACAACCTAATCGAGCTGAAAGACTCATTCGATGGAGACTTAAGTTAGAAGAAGAAGAAGAACAATTTCATGAGTTTGATGAATGAGAAGTTTGAGCACCTAAAGGAACTCCTATGCTTCTCTAGAATAGGCAGTACCAATGAATACATAGACTGGGAAGAAAAGATTGAGAAAATATTTCATTTCTACAATTATGAAGATGGAGTATGCATTCATGTTGCTACTTCGGAATTTTCTATATATGTAGCAATGTAGTGGAAGAAGGTATAGATCACACGTTAGCGAGCCTAACATAAGATAAGAACTTAGGACGAAATGAAGCGAGTTTTAAGGAACAAGTTGTTCCTCAATACTATGAGCAACATACTTTCCAAAGTCTTAAAGAGCTAAGGCAAGGTATTCAAGCTACAGATGAATATGTGCAAGAGTTTCAGCTATTGATGATTCAATGTGATGTTGACGAGCTAGAATCCAAGACCATTGCTAAATTCCTATCTAAACTATGACCTGAGATCCGAAATATGGTATAGGTGTAGAGAATTAGGACTTTGGATGAAACTATTCAAATCGCTCAAAGAGTTGCACAATAAAGGTAAAGTAAGCTCAGGCGAAGATTAAGTAGCTGACTTACTATGCCAAGTTGACCTACTTCAAGCAAGCTACCTTATAGTTTCAAAGTGGACAAACATAGACCACATCCGAGCTAACCTAATGATAACTGAGTTAAAGCTAAGGTTGAGGAGCTTAAAGCCAAGAAAGATAATGGCTTAAAGAGTAATGAGAACACTAAGGTTGCTCAAAGGATACTTGAATAATTTGATATTGATGAATCTATCTGTATACAACAAATGAGGGTTTATATACCTATCTATTAGAGTTACTTTACATATATGAAGATAAAAAAAGGGTATTCTTCATTTAGGTTACATGAAACATACTAAAAAGGGGTAAAAGAGATAAAGAATATTCGATACGGAAAAAAGAAGGAATCATTCTTGAATGTTATGTTAAAAGGCATGTATCGCTTGGTGGTGAATAGTAAAAATATGATACAAAGCAGGAAAAATAGAAAGTACCGGTAGTCAGGGGCCAACCTGATTTAGATTAGGTTCGGGACCAATTATTTCTAAAAAGAAATCAGCTTGATTTGGGGTCTTATGCCAGTAGTTGGATCGGGAGCTCACCTCAGCTATTCTTGGGCTATCTTTTGGGATAGAATATCGCTACTGATCAAGGACAGATCTAACATAAGTAAGGACATGAGGCTCAGGTCAGCAGGAGATCAATTTAGTGTAGGAATCCCTATCTCGGCTTTGGTTTCGGGCTATTATTCTCTAAGTGAATCCCTAGAGTCTTCTAGCTCAGCTACATATGATTGGTCCAAGGGGTTAATTCTTATCATTTGCCTAAGAGTCGAAGAGATTTGTCCTCAAATCTGAAGTAGTCTCTACTCTTTCTTCTAAGGCACTTATAAGGTGTTCTTCCATTGGTTAGTGAGGAATCAAAACGAATACATTAAAGTTGGAGGAGACACCATAGTCATTAAGCAACTCGATCTGGTAGGCATTACGATTGATCTTCTTCAAGACCTTGAATGGGCCATCAACTCAAGGAGATAGTTTGCTTTGTCTTAAATGCGAAAATTGCTCTTAGCTGAAGTGAATCCATACTAAGTCTCCTTATTAGAAAGAAACAATTCAGCGACCTCAACTATTAATCTCTTATTGTCTCTGATTGAATTTGGCAATCTTCTAAGTTACAAACTTGTATAGCACTTGCAATCCTTAGGTTCGGTTAACTCTAGATTGACTCTCTTCAACAGTTAATGGGGTATTGATCTTGTCTAAGGGAATTATCAGATTAAGGCCATAGATGACCTTGAATGGCGTCCTCCCAGTAGTGCTATGGACAGTCCGATTATATGCGAATTCTACAACTGGTAGGTACAGATCCTAATCCCTTAAGTTCTTTCCCATAACAACTTTAAGTAGATTGCTTAACATCTTGTTCACCACTTTAGTCTGGCCATTAGTTTGAAGGTGGCTACTAAAGCAAAAATACGAGTTTAGTCCCAAGTCTTCTATAAAGAGTCTTCCAAAAATAGCTTAAAATTTTTGTGTCCCAATCTGAGACAATAGTCTTTGGTACTTTATGTAGTCGGACAACCTCCTACAAAAAAAAATTAGTAATATATAAAGAATCGTTAGTCCAATGATACAGAATGAAGTAAGCCATCTTGTTGAAACAATCTACTACAATAAAGATAGAAACTTTCCCTCTATATGTCTGGGCCAACCCTAGGGTAAAGTCCATACTAAAGTCGGAAGAGGCATGTACTCTCCATAGGGTTCTCTCTTCCCCTTAGTACACTTACACACTTCACAACTACCAACTATCTTATGGATATCTTTGACCAAACATGGCCAATAAAAGTTCTCCTTCAATAGATTGGCCATCTTGACCTCCCTAAAGTAGCCTAAAGGTCCACTACTGTGAGCTTCGCTGACCAATAGCTTATGCGTGGAGCATTTTGGAATATATAGCCTACGGTCCTTAAACAGATAGCCATCCTTAAGATAATATCCTCCAACAATTATTCCTTTTCTACATTTTTTTAACAACCATTCCTTCTCCACATTGTTCAACAACGAAACCAACGTGAGGGTCATTAGCATACTGCTTAGTGATAAGTAAGAATCTTAATAATTTTTTTTTTTTGCAAAGTGGTTAGCCGAGTTTACCATTGTGACAAAGGATCGGCTACCACATTTACGCTTCCCTTCTTGTACCAAATGACATACGAGAACCCTTCCATAAACTCTAACCACTTGGCTTGCATCGTCAAAAGCTTGTTTTAACTTCTAAGATGCCTTAAAGACTTATGGTCAATATAAATAACAAACTCCCGTAGTAGTAAATAATGTTGCCAAACACTAAGGGCCTAGAAAAGGGAGTACAACTCCTTTTCATACACCTAATAGTTCAAGGCAGGACCATTAAGTTTCTTACTGTAGTAGGTAATAAGTCATCGCTCCAACATCAGGATAGTACCAATTCCCACTCCCGGTACATTGCATTCCAGTTCGAAGGGTTTGTCAAAATCTGGTGATGAAAGGATAGGCATCAAGGTGAGTTTTTCCTTGATCTTTCTAAAGATCTGTTTAGCTTAGTTATTCTACTTATATCCTTCACTCTTCTTCGTCAATTCGATCAAGGAGGCAGCTATTATAGTGAAGTCCTTAATAAATTGCCTATAGAAAGAAGCTAAGCCATGAAAACTTTGAACCTCAATGACATTCTTCGGTATTAGCCATTCCAAAACAACTTGAATCTTTTCCTCATCTGCTCGAATCCCTTCTCTTAACACTATAAACCTTAGGAAAACAACCTCATTCTGGCAAAATGTATACTTCTTCACATTCCCATATAAATTCTCAATTCGTAAATGTTAAACACGTCACAGAGATGTTGAACATAGCTGTTCAGGTCGGCACTATATACTAGTATGTCATCAAAATATACGACTAAACATCTTCCAATCAAAGAGCGCATCTCATGGTTCATTAACCTCATGAATGTGCTCAATGCATTATTAAGTCCAAACAACATAACTAACCATTCATAGAGTCCATGCCTAGTTTTGAAAGCAGTCTTCCACTCATCTCCTAGTTTCATACAAATTTGATGATAGCCACTTCGTAGATCAATCTTTGAAAATATCTTGGCACCTTAAAGCTTATCTAGCATATCATCGAGCCTTAGTATTGGATATCTATACTAGATAGTAATCTAGTTAATTGCTCAGCTATTGATGCATATACGCCATGAACCATCTTTCTTTGGAACGAGTAGCCCCGATACCACACATGGGCTCATGCTCTCCCTCACATATCCTTACTCTATGAGCTTGTCCACCTATTTCTTCAACTTTATAGCATGTTTAGGGTTCATACTATTTGCAGGTTGGTTTAACAAGACAACACCTAGTTGCAAATCAATATAGTAATCTATGCCTCGGACTAGAGGCAGTTCTTTGAGAGACTTGTGTTTATGTAAATCAGGGGGAAGTAAACATTTAAAGTACTTTATCTCGCCGGTCTTCCGTCTGGAGGAGGTCTATCATTTCTCATATATCCTTAGGGTCTGCCTAACCTCAGCTTAGTCTGGCTGACCTACTCGACCTTGCTAGCTTACGTAGCTTTCATCAGATTGGTCATTCTTATCCTTAGCCCTATATGACCTCCTTGGCTCTACTTGAACAGGTCGACAAAAAACTGGAGGTTAAGAGAATGTTTGCTGGGGTCAAAAGAATGTTTACCCAGGCCAGCTCGAAGCACTTCTCCTTTGTTTTTCGACCCTCTACATTATCTTTATTGCCTCTTCCAAGGTATAAAACCTCTGCACTTCCACAATGTTGTGAATCTCAAATCTGTGTCCAAAAATAAACCTTGATACTATACATGCTTCTGGTTCTTCCATGTTAGCGTCTCTAACATAGTCATCAACAAATCGGCTTTCTTGGCAAAGCTCCTACAACTTTGCAAATGTATCTTGTAGATACATCTCGAGTATAAATCTTCCTCTTAACAACGTTTTCATCTCATCCTAGGTTCTAACACTTCGTTTTCTATCCCTTATTCTGGCTGCATTTAAGGTTTTCCACCATATTGTTGCATACCCAGTCAACTCCAGTATGGTAAGTCAAACTTTAACAACATCTGTATACTTATAATAGTCAAACACCTTCTCCACCTTCTCTTCCTACTCCATGTATTCATCAGCATCTCTACTTCCACTAGAGGGTAAGATTTGAACCTTGATATTATCTAACCCTTGAGGAGCTCAGCATCCTCATTCTAGTGCTTGGTAATAGTTAGCTTCTTCTTCTTCTCCAAACTCTTTAACATCTAACTTCTTATCATCTTCCTTAATCTCCTCTAACTCCAGTCTTCATCTAGCAGCTCCTCCAGCTTGAGGGGGTCGAACTAGGTGGTAGGCTCGATCACTTTAGCCATAACCCCTCTCTGGAATATGTTCAAGTAGATTTTGCGATGGCATAAGTTGGGTTTGTTGCCTATTAACTTGCATTGATGCAACTAGACTCTCAACAAGGTTTGTGAGTTTGTCATCAACGGACTTTGGAGTGTTACTATCATTATAACCATAACTAGGTTGAGTACCATTACTCTTATCACCAATAACACCTTAAACACTTGAATCTAACATAGTACAATACTTCTCGTATAGATTAACAACTTACTAACAATCTTAATACCCAATAGTCACTCAAACAAAATAGAATCAAACTTGTTCTATTTTCATAATGAAAAATAAAGTAACAACAAAACCATACATACTATCACACAAACATATTGCAGTAGCTATGGAAGGAATACAACAGCTACTAACAATAAAGTGAACCAAAACTTCACTACAACTTCATACACTCCCTCTTAGAACCATACTCTGATACCAGTGAATCTTATGTGTCTCCGGGGTCGAACATACAAAGAAGCACCACAACAAAACGAACTGAAAAGAAATAGAAGAAAAGCTAGCAAAACTCAGGCAACTATCGATACCAATTGGATATAACACACCCCTCGATCCTACTCAACCTACAATTTGCTTGATATGACACATTAGTTAGAACTGAAGGGTCACTCGCTGCTATTCCTTGCTAAAGGGAATAGATAAGAGTTTAAGAGTAATGGGAACACTAAGGTTACTTAAAGGATACTTGAATAATCTAATATTGATGAATCTATCTGTATACAACAAATGGAGGTTTATATACCTGTCCACTAGAGTTACTTTACATGTCTAAAAAGAGAAAAAGGGTATTCCACAATTAGGTTAAATGAAACATACTAAAAAGGGATTAAAGAGACAAAGAATATTTATTACGGAAAAAAAAAAGAAGAAATCATTCTACAATGTTGTGTCAAAAGACACATGTCACTTGGTGCCTGGATATTAGAAAATACAAAGTAGGCAAAATAGAAAATGCCATCAATTAGGGGTCAGGGACCAATTAGTTCTAAAAAGAAGTCAGCTTGATTTGGAATCAGATGCCTATGGTCGGATCAAGAGCTTACCTCAGCTATTCTTAGGTTATCTTCTTAGATAGAGCATTGCTATTAATTAGGGGCGGATCTAACACAAGTAAGGACCTGAGGCTTAGGTTAACAGAAGATCAATTTAGCATAGGAATCCCTGTCTTGGCTTTGGTTTCAAGATAGTATTCTCCAAGTGAGTCCCTAAAGTCTTGTAGCTAGGCTATGCGTTATCAGTCCAAGGGTTTGATTCTTATCACCTTTGACCTTATAAAATCCACTAGCTAAAGGAGAAAGGTAGACTCTAAGTCACCAAACAGGTGAAGGTGCTCATCTCCATTAGAGATAAGTATAAGGACAAGTTGCTATGTAATGTCCTATTAATGTATGATTCACACATACTTCTCAACCAACCTTGCTTGTTTGATTTGAGGGTACTCCATGATGGATACCAAAATACTTACATGTTTTAAAAGGATGGCAAGAAGGTTATACTCACTCTTATGAGCCCTAAGGAAGTTCAAGAGTCACAAGATCAGATCTCCAAGTCCTTATAGAAGAAGTCCTTGGTAATCTCTCGAGTTGCATTCTCTAAGACAATTAAGGAAAGAAACTATGTCTATTTGTTGGTAAGGAGACTACTTAAGTTGAAAGAAGTTGAAACATTGTCAACCGATGTATAGGCACTATTCCACAAACTTCCTAACCAGCTACCCAAGGGGTTACCCCCATCGGAGGTGTTGAGCACTTTATCAAACTCCAGCCTAGAGCAACTTTACGTAACCGACCTACCTATAGGCTCAATCCCAAGTAGGTAGCCAAGTTCAAGAAGCAAGTTAATGAGATAATTGACTGTAGATATGTCAAAGAAAGCATAGGCCTTTACATTGTGCTAGCTGTTCTAGTATCGAAAAAGGATAGCTCTTAGTATGTGTGCATCAACAGTTGAGCTATAAAAAAAATCGCTATCAAATATAAGTCTCCTATACCTTGGATGGATGACGTGTTAGACAAACTACACAATGCATTAATCTTTTTGAAGGTAGATCTGAAGAGTAATTGCCAACAAATCCAAATGAGACTAGGACACAAATCCAAATGTTCTTTTTGAGTGGTTGGTGATGCCTTTCGAACTTACAAATGCACCAAGCACTTTTATATGACTCATGAATTATATCCTAAGATCATTAATTGGTAAGTGTGTTGTGGTTTTCTTTTTTTTTTTTTATGACATTCTAGTGTATAGTGCAAACCTCTCTTCTCATGTCAAGCACTTAAGAACTATGTTTGATATTCTTTAAGTTGAACATCTATTCAGCAACTTAAAGAAATGTGCATTTTGTTAGAATGAAGTTGTATTTCTTAGGTATGTTATATTTGATGGAGGCATCTAAGTTGATAATGAAAAGTTTAAAGCTACCTTGATTAGCTGGCGCCAATCTATGTAGTAGATGTGAGGAGTTTTCATGGTTTAGTTTTGTTTCATTTAAAATTCATTCAAAACTTCAATACTATAGCTGTTCCATTAACCGAGCTAACCAAGAAAAACTTCCATTTTAGGTAGTCAAATAAAGTTTAGAGGAGTTTTGAAGAGATCAAATCGAAGTTGACTTCTACCCTAGTATTTGCATTGCCAAACTTTGATAAAGTCTTTGAGTTAGAATATGATGCCTTAAGAGTGGGCATTGGTGTTATTCTCATGCAAGAGTGCCGACCTATCGCATACTTCAGTGAAAAACTCAGTGGAGCTACACTAAGCTATTTTGCATACGATAAGGATTTTTATGCTCTTATCCTTCAGAATTGGCAACATTACGTGCTACCTCGGGATTTCATCATCTTTATGGATCATGAGTCCCTTAAGCATTTGCGAGGTTAGCAGAAACTTTCCCGACGTCATGCCAAGTGGGTAAAGTTCTTAGAAACTTTCTACTATGTGATTAAACATAAGAAGAGAACTTCCAATACTATAACTGATGCCTTATCACGTTAGCATGTGCTTATTATGACCTTACAAGTTAGATACTTGGATTTGGTACTCTTCTAGATTATTATAAACAAGATTCATACTTTGGACCCATAGTAGTCAAATGTAATGATGGAGTTTTCATGGACGAGTTCTAGCTAAACCAAGAATTTCTAACAAAAGGTAGACATGTATGTGTACCAAACAGCTTGATTAGAGAACTACTAGTTCGAGAAGCTCATGTAGGAGGCCTAGCTAGTCATTTTGGGGAAAAGAGAACACATGAACTGCTGAAAGAGCACTTCTATTGGCCAGGGATGGTGAAAGATGTGTACAATGTCTTAGAACGGTGTAAGATGTGCAAGCAAGATGAAGGAAGGATAGAACCTTATGGGTAATATACACCTTTGCCCATACCTGATTAGCCTTAGACTGACCTAAGGATGGATTTCATGCTTGGACTATTACGAACAACTTGGAATTATGACTACATCATGGTGGTGGTCCATTTGTTCAGCAAAATGAGCCACTTTATTCATTGTCATAAGGCTGATGATGCTTTATATATTGCTAACCTCTTTACAGGAGATTGTCAAGCTATACGAAATTCTAAGAAGCATTGTTTCAGATTGGGACACAAAGTTTACAAGTTTCTTTTGGTAAACCTTATGGAAGAAACTCGATACAATGTTGATGTTCAATACTTCCCATTACCCCCAAACAGATGGTCAGACCAGAGTAGTGAATAGGATGATTGGTAATCTATTGTAAGCCACTATTAGGAAGGATCTACATGATGAAGATTTATGTTTGCCTATCATTAAGTTTGCCTATAATCGCTTTACCTACAACTCGATAGGAAAATCACCCTTCGAAGTCATCTATAGACTAAACCTATGCTTACAATTGGACATGATTGCCAACCCAACCTCTAGAAGAGAAAGTCAATCCAACCTACATTATGTAAAGGAATTTGTGAGACTACAAAAGGTTGTCGATTAGCTAGCCAAAATAGTAGCTCAACAACAAGAACAAAGAAGCTGAGGTCAAAAGAACATTATCTACAACCCAAGAGACCTTGTTTAGATTCACTTTAGTAAGGAGCAATTCCTAAAGAAGAGAACGGGCAAGCTATCACCAAGGTTAGATGGTCACTTCATGGTTTTGCAACAGATTAATGACAATGCCTACGTGTGAGAATTACCAAAAGGATATGAAGTGTCGCTGACCTTCAATATCTCCAATTTAATACCCTTTGTGCTACAGGAGGAAGCTAACCAAGATTTGGGGGCAAATCTTCAGCAGCTTCAAGGAGCTAATGGACTATCGACCTAAGGATATCTCACTTGAGCTCGTCTTAAAGGACTACCAGGTTTTATAAAGAGAACCCATTCATCTCAGCTTACCCAAGATGAGTTACTGTACTAGGATGGCCTATGGTTGAATTCTTTGCAAGATTAGTTCGATCGAACTTTACTCTACCATTGGGAGCCTAATACCAAGCTTACAGCTTAGACTCCTAGGTCCAACCTCCAGATTATTAAGCTCCAGCTGCCGACTTGATCAACTAGCTTGTCTGTCTCACTAACAACTCAATTTCAATAAACCTCTGTCCTAAACTACAAACCCTACAATAATATGCTACCTATCCGAACCTTTTTCTAATGTTGTATTATATTCCTTTTACTTTGTTTGTCTTATTTACCCCTTTTAATTTGTCTTAGGTATCTTTATTTTGTATTACCACATTTTGTAATTTTGTTCTTTCCTTTGTTGCCTAAAGGACTTACTATAAATAGTTCCTTATCCATTATAGCCGGAATCAATATACTTTTTGTTAATGACTATTCCCTTTATCCTGTTTCTTACAAGAAAATCTCTTCAAGTTACAACCCTTATACTCTTATCTAATCTTGCTAGTAGCTCAAGGTTAGTAGCGTGTGGACCTTAGTCCTTTGCTTATGTATCATATCAAGTCGAGGTTATGTGATATTGTGTTCATTGATAAGTCATATTCAACAAATAGCTTTACAAAGCTAATAAAAGTTCTAAGCATTTCCACTGCCTTTTTCTTTAATATCTTGAAGGCCCCATCTCCAACCCTATGATTAGTCCTTGTGATTACTGAGCTACTAGGCACATCAAGAATTGTTTCAATCCTCGTACTAAATATATCACACTCTAACTCAAAAATTTTGTTGAAATCTTGTAATGTAAGTACAAAGGCTGAAGTCAATTGCTTCTTTAACTTAGCAAAGCTCTTATCCTCTTTATCTCCCCATAAAAACTCGATGTTTCTCTTAGTTAGCTCTGTAAGTGGTACAACAATAGAACTAAAGTTCTAAATGAATTTTCTATAGGAAGAAGCTAACCCATTAAAACTTCTAACATCAACACATGAAGTAGGTGTAGGCTATTCTATAATTGCTCATATTTTCTCTTCCTCTACTATAAGGCCTCCTTTATCAACAACATAACCTAAGAATATAACCTCTTCTTGTTTAAAAACAACATTTCTTCATATTGTCATATAGATGTTCTACTTAAAGCATTTCAAATGTAGTACAAAGATGACCCACATAGTTATATAAGTTAGGGTTATATATAAGAATGTCATCAAAGTATGCTACCATAAATTTTCCAATCAAATTTCTCAACATATAGTTCATTAGTCTCATAAAATTAACCTATCGTTGCATCTCAATACCTACTCAAGGTTCATTTGATAGGCCGGTTGGTTAAGCAATGCAACTTCAGGCTATAACTCATTGCTATGCTCCATTCCTTGTTTTGGAAGCAATCCTCTTGGTAGCTCATCGGGAAATAGGTCAGCAAACTCCCTTCATAACTCCTCAACCTCTTTTGGTGGGTCAATTTGTTTCTTTATTTCCAATAGCCTATGCACCAACAAGAAGCTAAGTTCGTTCTCCTTTAAGGTTCTTCTAAGCTCAGATTTACTCATCTCCAATGCCTTCTGAGTCTTTTATATGAGTTTATATTGCATATTGCTCACTTGGCTTGTAATAGGTCGGTCATCTTTCTCAAAACTATAGGTATTCTCATACCCATCATGTATAACTCTTCGATCAAACAACTATAGTCAACCTAGTAATATATGAGATGCATACATAAGTAGTACATCACACGAGATCTTAACCTTATAACTTCCAACAAAAATGGGTAAGGATACTTGTTTAGTAACATACAATGACCCTTTTTCACTCAACCAATACAATTTATATGGTCTCAAGTACCGAGTGGTCGGTAACTTCAACTGTTCTTCCATTTTAATAGAGGCTACATTTATACAATTGCTACTGTCTACAATCAAGGCGTAAAGTTGTTGATTTACCTTGTAAGTAATATGAAATAGATTCTCTTATTACTTTTCTTATTGATCATGTTCTACACTAAGAGCTCGGCGAATTACTAAGGTCAGCATATCTCCTTACTCAAGATAAATTTCTTTACCTACAACTTTTACTTTTACTCCATCTCCTTCTTCTTCTTCTCTAGCTTCAGTCATTTCTTCATAAGTACTATATACTTCGTCCCCCCGAATGCCCATAGTTCGGTGGTGCAAACAATGGGAAGCCATATGTCTAAAATCCTTACACTTGAAGCACTTTATCTTACTTGTTTTTCGTCCAAAGGTCTATACCTTTTCAAATTCCTTCTCTTTTCCTCCTTGTCCAACCTTACTCCTTCTCCTTAGGAGGTCTATCCTTCTTTCGTAGTGGGTGCCAGACTAGTAAGGTTCTTACTACTACCTTAGACAGGTCGACTATTTTGAATAGGTCAAGAATTAACATTTCTCTAAGGTTGGTTTCTTCACTAGCACTCAACCCGTTGGGCGACCTTAATAGCTTCTTCAAAGGTATCAAGCCTAGATTTTTTGGTTTTCCATTTATTTTCCTTAATCCAATTTATATCGAATTGTATACCCATTCAATATAAACTCTTAACTAAAAATTAAGAAAAACTTAGTTTTTAGTTTTCAAAAGTTTAGAGTTACCACTCAACCAGGGTCGGGAAAAAATTGATTAAGTTAAATCAATTTCGAGGATCGATTTTAACATAGTTACTAGTTTATTGGAAAAACTAATTTTTAAAACGGTTTTTGAAAACCAGAGGTTTTGGATTTATGGGCTAACCTATTAAACCCTAAATTGGAACCACTTTAACCTACCAAATTTAAATTTGTTTTTAAAATATCCTTTTGACTAATTCTAAATTTACAAATAAAGAACATTTTTTTTATTTATAAAAAAAAAAGAAACTAAGAAATTCTGTCTATTTACAAAAGGCAAAGTAAATAAAAAAGTTTTCCTTTTTAAGTCACCTTATAGGTGCCAACTTACTATCTAGTAAGGTTCAGACTTTCCATAATTTATTCATGAAAATTTAAGTGTGTGAGTTTATTTTAATTTTGAAAAACCAACCAAATTTATATTTTTATTCCAACTAGTTTATTTTTAAAAAAATTTTAAGAAAACAGTTATTCTAAAGGGCACTAACTTTGTAAAGATTTTATTTATAATTTTTATTTTTAAAAATATAGTTTTCTCCAAGTGTCCTAAAAAATTTTTTTTTTCTATTTTTTTTCAAAGAAAAGTAAAAGAAACATCATTTTTTTAAATAAAAGTAGAATAGTTCTCAAAATGTTTAAGAGAAAGGAAACTTTTTTTTTACAAGATAAAAGAAAAACAATATTTAACAAGAAAATAGATAAATGAAATAAATAAAATGACAAAAGAACAAGGAAAGGGCCGGACCAAACTCTTCAAGGGCATAGGTCAAATGGCTAATTCAGGTCATATAACATCCAGGCCGAAGCAGGTAATGGGATTGACCTTAAAGAAGAAGAAGCAACAATTGTCCTTGGTTGCATCACGTGGATTAGAAGGGAATTTTAAGTAATGATGATGGATTCATGAGTTTTTCATTAGCAAAAGGGTGGTCTAAGAACAACGATGTTGTGAATGGCGGTGGTTTTGGCGGTTTCGCAATTCGGCGGCTCGGTGTTTGTGTACAATGTACATAGTGGTGGTTGTTCGAAGGGGCTGGATGGTGTGGCTTGGGGTTTTGAAGGGTAGGGAAGCCAATGGCGTAGTAGGTTTGATCTCAGGTGCGACGAAGGTCATGGTTCGTACGATGGGTCATGGTGACCAAAATTGAAGACTCTAATTAGAGCAAACAAAGGAAAATCAAAACAAAAGATTGGGACTTTATGAAACTAGAGTTATTTAGAAACTCGTTCGTACGAATCTTATAATTGAAGATGGGTTGTGTAAGAAGAAAGGCTAGAGAGAAGATCGGTGTTAACAGGTTAGGGTTCTAGAGTGAGAAACTGGAATTTAAGCTTGCATGAGTGATTCAACTATTGCTTGATGTTCTAGATGCATTCTTAAACCCTTTATTTTACCCAATGAGGCTTGATTTCCAAAAAGAAGGTCAAAGCGCAAATTAAATTTGAGATTTCGAAGTAAATGGGTTTTTATGAAGTTGATTCAAAATCAACGAATTTTCACGTAATTTGATGAAATTAAAGATCAAAATCCATTCCTTGATCCTTGTTATTGTTGAAAATCAACCATGGAAGCTCTGGATGTTATTACAATAGCATGAATCAAGTAAAATGAATGTGGAGGAAAATCTGAACATTTAAGCTATTTCCAAATTTCAATCTTGGTTTTGAACCCTCAAAAGATTGTATCTATGAAGTATCCCAAGTCTACTTCACGATTTCACCTTTAATTCGGTGAAATCGCATAGAAAAATGGACAAAAATGCTCCTGAAGTAAGTTATCCAAGTCATGCTTCCCGCGAGGAAATGAAAGAAACAAGGAGAAAATGACCGTAAAAACTAGGTTGCCCAATCTTGTCCTGACACGTATCCAAAAAAAGAAGGAGAAAACAAATCAATAAAGGGGAAAGAAGCGCAAGCAGAAGTCAAACCTAAGATCTTGACTTTTTCTGCACGTCACTTGACCAACCGTGCCGGCTTCTGCTCTCGATCATATGGTGCAATCATATTTTACTTAACCGTTAAGTCCAACCTTAAATAAAATATGGACTAACTCTAAAAATAATAATAATAAATAAAATAAAAATAAAGTCCTATTATTAACTGCCATTCCTACTTTACTAAAAAATTTTATTTTTCACATTTTTTTTCATTATATATTTTTCAAAATTTTCTAATTTTTTAGTGTTGTTGGGCCTAAATTGTCGGTTTTCTTATTATTTTTATTTCATTTTTCATTTTTCGATTAATACTAAACCTTAACCTATTTAATATTAATCATCGATTAAAGAAATTAAGAAATTTTGATTCTTTTTTTCTATTTAAAAAAAACTTTATAATCACCACCCAACCAAAATTGGAAAAAGGAGAAATCATAATTAATTAAGTAGATTAATTACGATTTAGCAACTGATCTTTAATTTCAATTTGATAAAATTAAAGGGTTCGAAATTCGAGAATTACCTATTAAACCCCAATGGGTATCACTATAGATTTTTTTAAATTAGATTTATTCTTCTAAATTATCCTTTTTTTATTTTTTTTGAAACAAAAGATAAAATAAAATAAAATAAATTTTTACAGATTTTAACGTCACCTTGAATATGCCTACATATCTACTAGTTAGAATCAGATATCCGTAGTTTTTTTTTAAAACTTTAGTGTGTAGGTTACTTTAATTTTAAAAATTGATCAAGTTTACATGATTATTAATTTAGGTTATTTAAAGAAAACTCTCGGTCCTAATATTTTAGTATTTCTATTTTATAGAAAAAAAATCTCTTTAAAACATCCTAATTTTTAGAAAAGGTCTTTTGTTAAATTTTATTTCTAAAAAATAATTTTTCTAAATGAGAAATTCTAAAAAAACCTAATACTAAAAGGTTTCCTAAGCAACATGTATTTTTTCTTTTTATACTTTAAAACAAATACCTAAACCAATCAAGACAAATAACTAAATAAATGTAAATGAATATAATAATAATAATAATAATAATAATAATAATAATAATAATAATATAAAAGAAAAATTAGAATCGAACCTAAACCGATGTCCGCTGTATGGTGAAGGAGTTACAATCAGCATGTTAAGTGTTGGCAAAGATAAGAGTAAAAGTAAGCAGCTGTAGCTATCCCTGGGGAAGAGTCTATCATGTTTGTACATGTTCAACAATGGTAAGTATTGTGGTCAAAGTATGGCTAGTCATGGTCAGTGCAATGGGTGAAGTGGCGTAGGTATGTATGATTGGTAAAGTGGTGTTCACGTTGGGTGTAAGTGAAAGTGGTCGTGCACATGTGTCATTGGTTGTATGCGACTCTAGATGATGCAGTAGAGACGTGCGGTGAATAGTTGTGATCAGCGTTGATGGCCGATCAATAGTTTACGTAAATGTGCTAATTGTAGACGTCTGGAGTTACTACTACTAGCTTGGTAGGGCATTTTTCAGTGAAGTTGGAGATTAGCCGTAACTATTGTAACGTGCTATTGTTCGTAAGAAGTCATTTGATGCAGTAACAGTTATGGACAATGCTCATGTGCAAGTTCGATGTACTATGAGTGACAGGCCATAAGATGTGCATGGCAGTATGTTTTCAAAGTGTATGGACAATGGCTTGGCTGTATTGGGAACAACTATGGACTTATGTTGTGCTTCAGTGGGCGGTGTAATTAGTTCTCTATATGTGCGTATTGAAATGAGGATAGGGAACAATGGTGGTTGTTGCATAGATGGTTGAGCGAGGTTACTCACAGTATTAAATGTAGTTGAGGTTGTATTTACAGTCGAGATTAAGAATTGATTGGGCTTAGGGTATGTTCTTACATTTATGATGCGTAACAAAAAATGTGCTGATGGTATTAGGTTCGAAGGGTAGAGCTTACTGCTACATTTGGTAGACTATGTGCAAGTATGGTGAGCATGTGTTGGTGTATAGTGCCTAGTGGGTGAATGGGTCATCAGTAGATAGTGGCGATCGGCGAAGTGCAGCACGCGTGTGACTGAAATTGGGCACTGGCCAAGACTGGTTGTTGAATGGAGAAGACTTAGATGCTGATTGTGGAGGATGGTTATGGATGTCATGGGTTTGATGAAGGATGGCAGTTGGGATGTGGGAGTTGAGAGCAATGAGTGAGAGAGCGAACTGTAGTGGATGATAGTTTTGTTGAGGCGAATGTGTTCTCTTCTTTTTTTTTTTTTCATGCTACGCAATTGATATTTAAAAGACTTGGAAACAAATCTTCTATATCGATCAAAATCTAATTTGATAAAAATCAAAATCAGATTTGAATCCCGTATGCTCAATCAATTTTTACAAATAAAAGAAAAAATAAAAAACATATATGTACTTAGTGAGATTCAAACTCATGACCTCAAGCTAATCCAATATTAATACTCATATGATTATCCATTAGGCTGTTAACCTATGCCTTAACACTTAATACAATTAAATTGTATTTAAACTACGTTTCCTTCTAAAATAAAGCTACTTGAAATAAGCTAAAACTAAATCCATTGACTTTAAAATGTTTTACTTTCTAAAAAGTTATTTTCCTATAAAAAATCTTTATGATTTTTCTTTTTCTTTTTTGTCAATTTTGAATTTTTTTATACTTTTGAATTTTAAATTAAGACCCTTTAAAAAAGAAAGATTAGAAGTATAAGATAGCAAAAATTGGGTATCAATAAGTGTTTTTTCAAATTTTTTTTTATTTTTTATTTTTGTAATTTTTCAATTTGGACCCTTTTCTTTATTCTAAAGGAGAAATACTAAATTTACAAGGGGAGCAAAAAATGGGGTGTCTATAAAGGGTACGAGCAGATAATAGCTCAACAACTTCTATCAAGTCAAATCTCAAACTGGTAACAAATCTAGAGATAGTTCGCGCTTCAATTTCTTCTACTTCACACTAGATCATAAGCATCCGAAACTCTTATACATACTCATCAATAGTTCGACTTCCTTATCGAAACTCTTGCAATTTAGTGAAAGTTTCCTAATTGTATGATTCAAGAATGAACCTTCCATACATAGCTCTTTTCATCTCATCCCACGTCCTCACTCCTCATTGTCCTTCTCATCCTTCAAGGCATGTAATTTGTTCCATTACATACGGGCATACCTATCAAATTCAAAAGTTGCAAGTCTAACCTTATCTCTTTCAGCATACCAATAACATTAAAACAACTTCTTAATTTACTCTTCCTAATTTAAGTACTCATCAACATTTTCGCTCCTTAAGAAGCTCAAAATTTGGATTGTTACATTGTCTATTCCCTTAAGAGCTCGTATAACCCGCTCCTCTTCTCATATTCTTCCCCTGTTTCTCCTTCGTCAACTTCAACTTCTCCAAAGTTCATCCTAAATCGAAATTGTTGATTAGCTCTCCTTCAAAAGTGTCAAGCTTGTTGGGATGCCTGATTAGGTCAGATTTCACATCATTTAGCTCTAGGAGCTTAAACATTTCTCTCTTCCTCTTCATAGATTTCTTTTACTTTGCTCTCGTCCTCCCCAATCAACTCTAACCTCCTATTAAGTCATCTTTCAACTCCTCTAGCTTGTATTTGATGAGCTGGGCGATGTACTTCCCTACGAGGAACTTCTTGATCTTAGTGGATACCTGATCAGCTTAATTTTCTATTGGGGTGTTAACATTAGCTTGGCCACCAACCTTACTAGCTTCATCCACCCTTACAATCACTATTCTGTATATTAACATCATCATATTCTCCATCATCACCACCATTTGATCTAACCATTCATTAATAGTCGACTCTACACAGCATCCATAGCTAAGAACATCACTGTCGTTGTCTCTTACCACTATATTAATGCTCAAATTAGTCATATTTACCTTCCCAACAACTATAGTTATCACGTCAAATCAATAAACCTAGAAACAATACCCTCAACTACAATTGTACTCCTCTCAATCACTTTGTCACATGCAAAGAAAACAAAGTAAAATAGGATATGACTAACACTCAATCTTCAGTTCCAAAACCCAAAGCAAAACCTAAATCACATAACAAAAACTTCTCACCACAATATACCCACAACACCAACATAACACTCGTCTCAACAATAACAACACTAATACAAGAGCTCGGTTAAACACTCACCTCAACAACAACAACTAACACCAACTTCCAATAATCACCAGAACAAAACCTCACAACAACTCAAACTCATGGCCTTACTTAGAACCTTAAGCTTTGATACCAAGATGATGTACCTTAGAAAAAAGTTTACCGCAGTATGGGTAGATCCTTCGAAGAAAATCTACCGAAGAAAGGGATAGTATGATTTCAAATGGAGTCAAAATGCAAAAGGGGAAAGGAAAAGTTAAGCTTCACAAGCTGCTCACGAATGTGACATATAGCTCAAGCACTCACAAACCATTACGTCACCAGATATAACTCACTGGTCCAAGATAATAGGTTGCTCAATGGCACAACCTTAATTAAGAGTTGCTATAAGCTAGGTTTGGTACATTTCTCAATGTTGAGAAGAAAACCTAAGGAGAAGAATTTGATTGATTAGGTAAAAAAAATCTTATTACAATAGCAATACAAGAGACTATTTGTACTAGTTCCTACTAGGATTATTTATACTAGCTACTTTACTAAAATGGGTAAGAATAATTACACGTACAAATGCAAAATGAAAAAAGGATAATCTCGTAATCCTTTTGGCAATTGAACTTTCTAGGTATGAGGTGTTGGGCATGCATATAAGGACATGTGTTGAGCTTAAAGTAAAGGGCACGTCTATAAATAACGAACTCTAAAAGGGAGTATTAAAGTTGGTGCATTGAGGACTTTCTATCAAGTCAAGGTCCTCATAGTAGGTTAGGCTCTCACAACTTACTAGTGTTGCTATTTCATTCAAATCATGATCAATCACAATGACACTTTAAATAGGTTATAAGGCTTAATGGTTATCCTTAAGGGTGTCATTCTATGAACTAAAAGGGCTAAAATCAGGTCGATAATTAAGTTCTCGAACAATCAAGTTCGTTAGACCTTTTGCTCTTAATCGAGTCAAGAGCCCATGTGCTTGATTTCCATCATATACTATATTATTTATCATTACACTAAAATCATATATCATTACTTTATAATGTTAGTACAATATATGTAATTTTGTGTTTGAAAATTGGTGAACTATAATATTATTATCTGTACATAGTATTAAAATTTTATACAATATAAGCATAAATTTTATAGTAACCTGTATATTAAAATTAAATACAATAAATAAATTATTTTTAACCACGATCATCAACAATGTAGTGTTACTGTCAATAGTTTGACTTACCATCAACATAGACAAGCTTATCGTTTATGGTCATGTTTTACTGTAAAAAGAGTCGTGTTTTACTATTATGGAGCACATGAATGTCGACTATTTTTTATTATTATCAACAATTTGACTTACCATCTACATGAACAAACTTACTTTGTTTAGTCATGTTTTACTGTAAAGTGGTTGTGCTTTACTAGAATGGAATGTATTACTATAGATAGATTTACTTTCAATAGTTTTTTGCATAGGTATATGACCATTGACAATAAATGACAATTGTCAAAAGTTTTTTGAAAATTAGAATGTTTCACATTTTGATATTTTTACAATATAGTCCACTCCTTTCATTAGGAAATATATAATTCTCTAAACTAAAATTTTAAGTTTACATTGAATACCTAGAAAAAACAAAAATAATAACTCTTGCAATCTTAATATGGATTTTAGTAGGCATGTATTTGATTTGGGTTGTAACAAAGAAGACAGATACGATGCCTATGACCATGATATCAAAATTGATGTTACATATGATGAATTGCATAATATTCTGATCTTAGGTAATGGTAGAAACAATGATTATTCCCGACATAATAATGTGATCACCATCGATGATTCGTCATCCTATATAGGTTTACACTTAATTAAATTTCTAATGGCTAAAAATTTTGTATCTTTTTTAGTAATCGAGGATTTCTACAATAGGTACACTACTACAAATGGGTTTAGCACTTGTTTGTGTGATACTAAAAAGAATGAGTAGATGTATGTGAGATTAAGTGTATAGGTAAGCCATACATAGGGTTTTAAGGGTTAGCAAATTCTCGATAGGACTGACCAAGTTAGAAAGGATAGCGTGTTAACTAGAATTAGTTATGTAGCTATGTTTAAAGTAAAACTTGTAGAGAAGGATGAACTTTGGAAAGTCTTAGTTGTAAATATTGAGCATAATCACAACCTTGTGCCACCATAGAAGAATTGCTCCTTAAATTCTAATAGGTTTATGTCAAGTGCTGATCGGGTTCAAATTAAGAGCATGTTAAAATCTTCTATCTAGCTATGTGATATAATGGAATATCTAGTTCATCAAGCAGGTGGATATGAGAAAGTTAAATTTATAAAGAAAAACCTATAAAACTATATCGATAAGTAGAAGCGGCTGGATACTGATGGTGTTGATAAAGCAACCTTAGAATTCCTAGTGAATCAAAAGGAAGTTGATCTTACATTATTTTATGGGCACACTATGAGTGAAGAAGGAGAACTCAGTTTGATGTCTTGGTTAGATTCGATATATTAGCTCGACTATGGGTGTTTTGGAGATGTCATTGCTTTTGATTCCACATATCTGGATCAGTCAAGTACCTGATGTCATTAGTCATATTGGTCAATGTTAACCATCACCATCAGACTTGCATCTTTGGCACTGTATAGTTACTTGAGGTGTTTGTGCATACAATGAAAGGTAAAAGGACTATGTCGATTGTCACAGATGGGCATAAGGCAATGCGAGTAGCCATTATTTCTATTTATCCTTAGGTACAACATCACCTTTTTCATGACATCTTAAGAGGAATGCAATAGCTTATGTTCGTAGCAACGAGTTCCTACAATATTTCAAGAGATGCATGTTTGATATAGAATTTTTCGATAAATTTGAAGCAACATAAACAAATATCCTAGAAAGACATGAACTTGAAAGCAATAAATGGGTAGGGGAGTTGTACCCGAAGTGGTTATCTTGGGCACTTGCGTATTTGCAAGGACACTTTTAAACTTTTATGTAGAGTACCTAGAGATGTAAGGGAATCCATTCGTTTATAAAAGGAAACTATTTTGCTTCTATAAGGTATTGGATGTACCAATTGTTCAACACTTTGAAAAGGTGTTAGCTAATTTGAGACATGTACATCTGAAGGCTAACTACAAGAGTACATACACAAAACCAGTTATGTGTACCGTACTCAAGAGTTTTAAAATCATATAGCCTCCATATATACAAAGGCATCCTTTGAAAGAGCAAGGTTAGAGATTGAGTAGGAGGCCTTGTCGATTCCTTACCTTCATGATGATAACTAACCTGAGGTGAACATCTACACTCTACAACACTATGAGTACCCCTCCAAACTCATAAGGGTGACACTAAAAAATTTACACCAATCCATTAACTACAAATGTTGACACTATGAGACTATTGGATTTCCTTATGGCCATACCTTTTCATGTGGCTAAATTGGAGTTTCTTAATAGCATACCTCAAAATCTCATATTGCCTGAATTGGACTAAATTGGCAAAGAGCATTCATGGAGGTAATGGGGTTATACAAGGCACTATAGACGCAATCGTGATGGAACAAGTTCAATATTGTGCATTATCATCTATTAGTTGAGCTATGTATCATCTAAGGTCAAAATCAAAGATAGCCTTTTTCCAAGTAATGAAAGAGATCACACCCTTGACTTGTGAGATGCAAGAAGCTTTAGATGATGTAAATGCCACTTGAAGATTGGATAGTGCAACAAGTGGTAAGAATCTTATTCCATTTCATCTTTTGCCCTATTATATTTGTAATATTTTTCTATAACTAATTTCACTATGTTATATAAGTAAGATTAAGGATCCAAAATTCATTTTAGCAAAAGGATTCTCTAACCAACAATCAAAGTAACCAAGAAAACAAGTTTGATGTGCCTTGTGTAAGTAGGAGGGACATAACCATCTTTATTGCCTAAGAAATCCTAGGAATATTGGTCAAAACAAGAGTAGATGTGTAGATTCGGTAGCAAATTTGGATAATCAATCTGAAGAAAATATTGTAGCATGCTCTAGATCACACACCTTAGTCCAAGAGAACCAGCCATTGTTAGTTTTTGCATAAAACACAAACAACATTGATCTATATAGCAATAGCATGACTTTTGACTTTAAGTGATCATTAAAGTTGTACGTATGTATTTGAAAGGTTGTTTTAAGCAATTGTAATCCCATTCTAGTATAAAAGAACATTATTAAGCAGTAATACATTTGCATTTCCCTTACAACATTCTATTACTTTTGAATAACACAGTTTCATCTTACTATATAATCTTATTATAGTCTTATGAGCTTTTGCATGAATGAGTGGAGAAGTGCACTACTACATACTAACTATCGACGGTACAACTACATCTATCAATAATGAGGTATAGCTTACCATGAAGGAATAACTTTTACCATAATTGAATAAAAATTTATAGTGGTGGAACACAACAATTGATAGTTGATCCTATATTTATTGACAATATTATAGACAATTTTTTCATACACCACCACCACATTCATCGATAGTGATAGGGTTACTGTTGATAGGTATGTATGTGTACTATTATAGATGATATTATACTGTAAAGGAATGAATTTTATCATAATGGAAAATTACTTTACTATGATGGAAACAAGATTGTCTATAGTTACATCTTTATTATCAATAGATGTGTATCCTATTGCAATACATGGTAATATATTGTAAAGGAATGGGTTTAATCATAATGGGATGTTACTTTACCATGATGGAATAGTAACTGTCAACAAACAAGATGTAACTATCGATAGTTTTGTCGACAAATGCTAAAAAAAAAAAGAAGAAGAAGAAGAAGAAGAAACCCGAGAACCCTAAGTATATAAACCCAAACCCAAGTTAACCTAAACCTTACATATTATGTCAACAGTTTATACTTCTTAAACACTCCTTACCCTAATCAAACCCCAAGTCAAACAAATACTCCCCAAATTCTGCCATTGATGGCATCACACACTTATATTAAGAAGAACAAATGAGGAAGGGACAATCAAACATCGTCCGAAGGGAAACCTAGTGAGCTTTTCAGTGTAGATTTCCCTCTTAAATGCCACTACCATAGGCACGGACAATTTTTTTTTTTCTAAACATAATCTAGATTATGGTTGGGAGTTTGATCTAAATTTTGTGGAAGATATTTATGGTAAGTTTTATGAAAAATTAGAAGATAATGATATTATTCAACTGCTTAAAATGATGAATCATGAATTATATATACGATTAGCTCGAATTTTCTATTCAAACATCACAACGAGTAATGTAATGATTGATTAATGGGACCTGATGCCATTGCTACAAATTTTCATGCATTTGTAAATGGAATTGCTATTCTTGTTGATCTTCAATTTTTTTCCCAACATTCTGTTAGTTTAGCATAGAGGGTCGAAAATGCCATCTAAACACCGATAGGATGGTAGTGGTGTTTGTCGAATGTTATATGGTGACTTGGAGAGAATGAATAGTAGCATTTGGCTAAGGATAATGCAAATTATGGGGATAAAGCATTTGACTACCCTTTATAGGGTTCTTCATTTTATTGTATCATATCTTGTGAATAGTCATTCTACAGATCATGCCAATATATATAAAGAGGATTTATGGTTAATAGGAGAAAGCCTAAGTGGCCGAAAGATTGATATAGGATATCGGATAATTTATAAGATTAAGAAGGCTTTGTGCTCTAAGAGAACAACGTTTCCTTATGCAAGAGTCATTTCATAATTTTTGAAGAAGGAAGAACTTATCCCTAATGGTGAGCCCATTAGTGAAAAAAGCCAAGAGGGAATTAACAAGTCAAGTCTTGTGAGGGGCCATTATAGAGAAGACTAAGAAGGTGAATGGGACAAATGGAAACCCATGGACAATCCATAGCAGGTAGATGATGATGAGTAGAGTGACATTGTACAACTAACGGAACAAGTAAATAACCTAATTTAGCAATTGGACAACCTTGTGACATTTGTTAGAGACATTAGGGGAGATATTTGCCAAGTTACGAAAAACCAAGACAAAGGATTTACTGGCTTGTACAAACACTTTCATCTTACTTAGCTACCATAGCCATCATTACCTAATCCACCAGCTCAACAAGGCGATCAAGAGTGATTATAGTTGTACATGAAGGTATAATATTCAATATTCATGGTTGCAATCTTATTTATGTAATACTACTAGCCTTACATTATTTGGTTCATTTTGCAAGGTTGAACGTATTGTCCTTTGATGGATTAAAGTGGCTAGAAGGAGGGCAATTGGATGCATTATTTTGTAGAAATGACAAAGATGTACTTTTTACTAGACAATCAAGGACATTTTTACCTTTTTTTTTTTATTTAGAACTAATGACTAATGTAGTTTTAGGATCAAAAATGTATTTTCTTTAGTAAGGACTTATATAATTTTTAGGTTCGAATATGTTTCTCGTAGTAATGATCAAGTTGTAATGACTTGCTAGATGTTTTATGGTGATATACAATCCAACTCTTTTAATTGCTTTTTTACGTCACTACCTTTTTGCTCTATGTCTTTACTTACATTTTAAAAGAATGAAATCATAGAAGTCATTGTGAAAGAAAGTTATCCACTTTTGTACTACATTTTAATTAACAAGCAAGGATGAGAACTGTTCTCATAAGGTCTACCAACCCTACACACCCCACCCTTCCCCCCCCCCTTTTCAATACCAATTGGTGCATGGGACCTAATAAAGCAATTTAACCACTATAAACAATCTCAAATGAATGGTTTACTGCTCCTGCTAATGATTTATTGATAGTTCAAGCATTACTCCTCGAAAATTGTTATAACCCAATAAACTGTTGATATTTTACAACGTATTGTTGGCAATTTTGTGACAATAAAATCCCTTTCCTTTACAGTAAAATAAGCTTCTTTTATGGTAAAGTGGGATTCCTTTATTGTAAAACTAGTATTTAAGCACAGTAAAATGAGGTTCCTTTACAGTAAAAAAAGCTTCCTTTACAGTAAAGTAGGCTTCCATTATAGTAAAGCTAGTGTTTCAACACAATAAAATGGGGTTCCTTTACAATAAAAGAAGCTTTCTTTACGGTAAAGCTACTATTTGAGCATGATAAAATGGGGTTCCTCTACAATAAAAGAAGCTTTCTTTATAGTTAAGTGAGCTTCCATTATAGTAAAGTTAGTATTTAGACATAGTAAAATGAGATTCCTCTACAGTAAAAGAAGCTTCTTTTACAAAAAAGCAAGTTTCCTTTACGGTAAAGCTCATATCTTAACACAGTCAAATGGGATTTCTTTACAATAAAAGAAGCTTCCTTTGTCGTAAAATTAGTATTCAAGCACAGTAAAATAAGGTTCCTTTACAGTAAAAGGAGATTCCTTTACAATAAAAGAAACTTCCTTTTACGGTAAAGTAGGGTTCTTTAAGGTAAAGCTAGTATTTGAGCATGGTAATTTTAAGTTCTATCAATAGTTAAGTATGTGCAGTCAATAGATTTTGGCTTTGGCAAATTATCCTCCATTAGAAAACTGTTGACAGTTACATATATATGGTCGATAGTATGGTGTAGGGAAATCTAACAAATCACATGTCTATCAACAATGGAAATCTTTCATTAGAAAACTATCGACAATTATGGTATGGCTTAAGAAATCCAACAAATCCTATGTTTGTGGATAGTAACAACGTAAATTATCGATAAACTCTCATTTTCACAGAAATTGTATTCTCCATATACTATCGATAGTTCTATTTATACTATCAACAATTCTTGATAGTAAGATGTTGATCCTTTATAGTAAAAATGAGTTTCCTTTATGGTATAGAGGCCTTACTTTACAATAAAGCTAATATTTTAGCATAGTAAAATAGGTTTCCTTTATAGCAAAGTGAGCTTCATTTACAATAAAATAAAGTTCCTTCACGGTAAAACTAGTATATTAGCATGGTAAAGTATGCTTCATTTATTATAAAATGAGATTCCTTTACAATAAAACTACTATTTAAGTATAGTAAAATAAGGTCCCTTAATGATAAAATGTGCTTCCTTTTTGGTAAAATGAGGTACCTTTACGATAAAACTACTAGTTTAGTAAAGTAAAATAAGATTCATTTATGGTAAAATGTGATTCCTTCACAATAAAATATGTTATTTTATCGCAATAAAGTAGTGTTCCTTTATGGTAGATAGAGCTTCTACTAAGATATAGTTGGCTTCTTTTGCGATAATGCTAACTATCTATTAATAATAGTACTGGCACATTCTACAGATTTTGATCTTAGCAAAATGGTATTTAACAATATATGTCAACAATTTGCTTTATGCTAACAATAGTGTAATACAGTAATGGCACAAATAAATTGTTAGGTTTGAAAACAATAAATTAAGATTTGAACATAGTAATTTCATACTCTATAAATATCTTTCTTTGCAGTAATTTATTTCTAGTACGATAAAGTGTGGATTTAGCATATTATAGTGCTATTCCTTTATAGTAAAATTTGCTTCTTTTACAATAAATTCACTTCTTATGTACATTAACTATGAGTGAATCTATACATGTCAAAAGTAGGAGTACAATTTATAAGCATAAAATTTAATTTCAAATATAAAAAAAAAAAAGAAATTGTCTAGACATGTCATCTTCATAATGCTCTTTTGAGTTTGTACCTAATTTTAATGCACTTTGTCTTCTTACAATGAGTATGCACATTGCTGATTATATTATCCCTCCTTGTATTCAATTTAGACTTAACGAGCTCTAACATAATATCCAGACAATCCCTGAGGGTCACAATCTACAAAATGACACAAGCACATTGAGTAAGAGAAGGTCAAAGATAATGTCAAGGTTCAAGGGAAAATTAAAAGACGAAAAACACTAAAGATCATACATTTATCTCATTTGTTTGACCTTCTAACTTTCATAAATTTGAGAACATGTACACCATAATTGGAAATATAATAGACAAAACATATTACTTGCATTTAGACTCTGTATTTTATTGCATAAATGAGTACATAACATATAAGAGCATTACTCATCACTCATAGATACTTAATTTGAAACTTTATCGTTTATTTTAATTGGTCAACTAGATATCACTTTGTTAGAAGCACCAAAATACTCATCTATAAATTCTGCCAATTAGAATACTTTACCCATGATTCCAACCTACCAAATTGTCACCACCAAGTAGTTATATTTAGATTTCAACTACAGTATGCATGCCATATGTCTAAAAGTGGATGGTACAACATCATACCACTTTCTTCACTTCACTAATCTTTTTATCATTTAGTGATGTGTATACGATATTATACACCACGGTCGTCTCACAAGTCATTTATAGCTTAACCAAATACCACCAATGTTCCTCTAGTAAATTTTTTAGCATGTACACTTACATCAATCGATGAACTCAACACTTAGAAATCAATAAATGTCATATGGAACAATAAACCAAAGTAAAGTACATATCCTCTCACATTGGTTTGGTTTTCCTAGACAGGCTTTGTTGATATATAAGATGTTATAGAAACCAATCAAATTTGTCTTTACGAAGAAGACATATGCCTATGGCTAGTGTTAAAAAGTTGACTCATTAAGAAAAGTTTAATGATGTGGTAATGATATATCAAAGTAGTAAGTTATTACCACAAAAATGTAGGGAAAAAAACCATATCTTCCTTCTAGTGTCATCACTCTCATTTGAATGGACCCAAATTCTAATCATCAAGTCAATAGCCCCATGATACAACCACCCAAGTGGTATTGGTGAATAGAGGTCCTTATGTGATAGTATGACATGATGATTGAATTGCACCAGTGCATGTCAATCTCATTAGAAGCTTCAAACTGTATAAGTTATGGTCATTATTCTTACTTTGATTTATGTCTAGTATAAAATAATAATAATAATAATAATAATAATAATAATAATAATAATAATAATAATAATAATAATAATAATAATAAAACATAATTAGTTATGCACACTTCATCATGAGGCATTGAAATCTAGCAACCTTCTTCACTCTTTTTTATATTCTCACTAATGAACTGAATTACATGTAAAAGAATATATAAATTTCAAACATGTATCACATTAGAGAGAGAGAGAGAGAGAGAGAGAGAGAAACAAAAACCATATATAAATTACTAACCGATGCCTAATGTGGTATGGTTTTTTTATTCTCATCCATCATTGTTGTGTCAAGGTAAGGAGACACTTGATATTGATAGGGTCTCCTCTCTTCCCTCATTTCTCTAAGTTGTGGAAGGAAGTGAGTATGACTTGAAATTTCTAATGATACGACGACGATGTTTTTCTACTGGCCTTACACAACGCTATATTCAACTTTATCCTAAAACCAACAAAAATAAGTAAATAAATCAATTACAACACAAGAAAACAAAGATTGAACAAAAAAATAGTATTGGATAATTCGAGCAATAAAAACATAAAAGGATACACAAATGATTACCTATCGTTGTTTGGGATCATTCTCATCACAATTAAGTGACATATCTTGCAAAAGCTCGACATTAATGCATCTATCATCATTTAAGTTTGAGTCTTAGCAAGAACATGAATCTCTACCCAAGTCATCATTCTTCTCTTCTATATCGATTAGACCTTTGGATGCATTCTTAGACAAAAAAATAAAGTTTATCAACTCCGTTGACTGCCTATACATGGATGCTAGAAATAGAGCATCTCCCCTTGCAATCTTTTGAGCTTCTTCTTTCGGTTCTTTTTTTTTTGCTTAATGATAACATCAAGTTTCTCCTCTAACACTTGCAAAAGTCACATTAACATTATATGTCGATCAATTAAGTATATAACCTAGCCAGCAGTTATAATAAGAAAGGAAAAGTGCAACCTCAAGCTTCAATTTCCCTTGGCTAAACGATCTTTCTTCAGATAATGCTTTTGAAGGATTTCACATAGCTACCCATTAAATAAAATGAAGATTAACATGGTACAAATGACTATAAAACGATTCACAAATTAAGCTTGGTAATAACATTAGAGTAGCTTACCATTTCTCTTGAGACTTTATTAAGCTTTTAGACCACTTTCCTTACTCTATCTTCGGTTTACGTCTTCAATCAAGGTATTTCCTGCATCAAGCTATCCACTACCATAAAGCCTAGTGAACACTTGTCTATAAAATATAGCTAAAAAGAAAATAACATGGAAAATTGTAATCAATTAGATACATAACGTAGGAGACATGATACATTTAACAACAATAATACTAATATATACCACTAAATGTCAATAAGGGTTTTGAGGACTAAATACATACCATAAGGAATAGAATACAACCTGATATACAACTCCGACCGATGATCTTATCCTTTTGCATACCATCTTGCATTCTTTGAAAAATGTCCTTTGCCCAATTAAATTGTGGTAGCTTACTTAAGTCCACCACCACAACCAAATATTCCCTTACAACCATTAAGTTGAATTAAGCGTCAAGTAATTTACCAAGTACTCATATGATTAATATCTGCTTAAACTTGTCATCCACAACTTCAACTTTTATCAAATCTTCCTTGATGGCAATTAAGTCAACATCTTCCTTCAACTCTAGGCTACTCCTCACACAACCCAATACCTCATTTGGAGCATTTAAAGATATATCTTCTCCTTTACTACTCAACTAGAGAACATTTTGCACATCCTGAGGAGTAATTTGTAGTCTTGTTCCATTTATATATAGAACATAACACTCGGGTTCAAAATTCTCCAACAGCCGTAAACACAAGTCTCTATCCATCTTATCATAGTTTAAGTGCAGAAGGCTACTAAACCTTACCTCACTTACACCATCTTTTTTCACATCAATAAAAGACGAAAGGACATCAACCACATGTTTAGGTTGTTATCTAATCTTGTATTGTAAAGAATAAACAATTTAGATTAAGTATTAAAAAAGAAAAGAAAATTTCAAGTTAATTGTTTTCAATACCTATCTAATCTTACCAATCTTCCCAGCACTCTTATATTCTTCATTTTGACATTTATACCTTTTAGAGCTATTTATTTACTTTGTTCATATTCTCTCCTTACTTCAAGAGGAAAAGCACACCACTTTTCAACTCTGCTTGCAAGAGTTTAAAAAAAAGAAACCAACATCATTATATAAAAGTTACCATAAAACTATCTTAAGCTATCCAACATATGTAAAATATAACCTTACTAACCTTCCCCTTAATCAGACGTTCATCCAACTTTAGCTTCTTACTCTCATCTTGCATGTGTAAGGATAAATCAAGAAAACAAAACCATTATATTCCATTAACAATACAAATATAAAAAAATAATTAAAAATAAAAAAGGACTTCTCAGTCATATAAATAATGCATGTATGATATCATTAGGCGCTTCATCTTCCTCCAAAAAATCACAAACCTGTAGTATATAACAACACAATCGGTAAAAGTAAGTATCAATACAATTATAGAAAATAAACAATCAAGCGCAACAATAAACTATAGACAAATGCCATTAAATTGTTGACAAAGGCCATTAAATTGTCAACAAAAACCAACTGACTAGCTAACAAAACACACAACATTATCGACTATCATAATGGATTGTGGACAATGCATAAGGATACAGACGCCCCTACCATTTCATCTGTTGATAGAGAAATCCATCTGTCGACATAATACTTGGTTAGGATTCTATGCTCTCATGCACTCTCAATAGTCTATTGTAACTGTCGACAATAATGCTTAGTGTCAAGACCTCAGTAAGCTAATGACCTACTTTTTAAAGTTAGTTATGACTTACTAACTATTTTAAGCCAAACCAACCACCTTAAGGCTAGGGATAGTCAATTTTATTTTTTGAAACTTTTTCTTCTTTATTTGTAGTTTTTCAAATTTTTATTTTTTAATTGATATATTATTATATATAATATATATACATCAACCTATTTCTTCTTAATTTTTATGATTTTTTATTTCCTTTTCTAATTATTTTTAGTAATTTTTTATTTTTTAGATTTATTTATTATTAATATATACATATTAGTGTAATGTGTCTACCACACCTACACCTTATTAGCGCCATATGATAAATAATAAATATATCAGTCGATATTTATAGTGTTATAACAATAATCCTTTATTTTAACTACTCATTGAAATGTAGATTAATCATTTGACCTCTTTGTAACGTTCATAGCTTTTTGTACAATTTTCCCTAAAATATAGATAATGAAGAAAGTGCAATATATTCTTTTAAACAAAAAAAATAATAATATGCTATTTTTTTCCTTTTCTAGAATTATAATGAGATTATTTAACTGAAGCATACAAAAAATAACAAAAAAATACATAAAGGGTCACTACCCTAAGTTATTTCTAATCTCTCTCTTCATGTGTGAAATCTCTTAAAGTTTGAAAGGTATATTAAAAGAAAAATTTTGTACAACATAGCAATACTCTACAAGTATTTTACAAAAAATAGAGTATTAAATATAATCATTATTGTACTTAATAATCATGATGACACTATATGAATAATAATAGTGGTGACAAATGTAAAAAGTGATATATATAGAGAAATGATTTCAATATGAAAAGGGGAATTGAGGTAAATGACATTGATAGCCTCATAAAAATAAAATAAAAGATGTGTATCGTAAAATTACAAATGGAAAATTACATGATATATTGATATATTAATTGATCATCTCAATTTTTTCCTTCTTAATTTATCTCAATTTACAATTCAATAGTTGAAAATTTCTAAGTTTTTAAAATACCCATAATACCATCATAACACCATCTTCTTTCCTATAACCTTAACTGTTAATTATATATGATAATATTTCAAAAAAGTAAATTAAAGGAAATTGAGAGAAGGTAAATTAAAATGATCCATTTCCATATTAGAAGGGTAAGTTAAGTAATTTGAAAAGACAACAAAAGCCCTCTTACATTTTAATGTTGTACATGACATACAAGCTATATATGTTACAATGAGAGAATATGTATCCAACAAGATGCATAGAGCTTGCTTTTCTTTCCTTTTTTTTCCCCCTCTTAAATGATTGGTGATTTTTCTTTTATGCAAGGTAAAACTTACTTTATACTTAAACTACTCTTGTCTACTTTGACCTTTGCAACTAACAACCCTTAAAGCAAAAATAGCAAATTCCTTTAGACCTGCAAAGCCCAACAACAAAGTTAAGGGTGTAAATAGAACTAAAATTTTTTAGGCAACATGCCCAACACAATCCTTGTGGGACCTCTTCCCTTAGCATGATAGAGGTAAATGACCTCCACATTAGTAGACCACTTTAGCATAGCAAAATTCTTAGAGAATAGCTCCATTGCCCTTTTTGACCTCCTTATTGTGATAATGGACCCTATGTTAGGGAATTGGTGCACCTCTTTTTAGAGTTAAAACTTTAGCCTCTTTTCTCAAGCTTATTCATATATGTTTAACCGTCTCATTATTGCAATCTTATGACTTGTAAAAGAAGCAAAAGGTAAGTTTTGTAGGAGAAATCACTCATTTATAAGCATGATATTATGGCTAATTGACTACCACTAGGAAACAAATTGACTTAACAACCTACATCCAAATCTCACCACATAGCCTCTAAGCAAACAAACCTCTTGGATCTTCTTAGCAAAGATATAATATATCAATATAACTACTAACCTTGTGACATGTATTCTTGGCATTAGATGCACTAAGATCTACTTATGAGAGTGAAGTCAAACCCAAGCTTTTAGAACATGCCATTACATCTCAAATCCAACAATTATCATTAGGATCATTAGGTGAACTTCGGATTCAAGCTTTATAGCTTGATCAGCTCAGTCTTAGAGGGAAAAGCCTAGAGCAATTTGGCTTTCTTATTACATGGCACTTCCTCGATACACCAACTCAGCTTATCACCTTTGTAACTCTTACCTTATAACTCAAAATCAATTCATTTCGGCTCACCATGTACTTAGCTACACTACCTCTTAGATTTCTTGTCCAACCCGAATCCCATTTTATGAGATTAGTAGCACAGCAAGAAAGCTTGTTTATGATCCTAGCTCAACCAAGAAGCTCACACTAGTACCTAGAAATCCTTCCAAAAGGTTAGTCTCTTTGTCAACTTATTGTTACCAAGCCTAAGAGGCAAGTGTTGATAAGCTATTTTAGATGTAGGCCTCTAAGCTCAAGATTGATCTCCTTAAAGCATAGGCTAAACTTAAGAACCCGCGAACAATCTCTACGAAACCCAACCGACTTCTTTAGTGCTGAGCCAACCTCTCCATGATCTAAGATAAGCTACTAACAATACAATGATCTTGCTTAAACCTGAATTAAGCTCTTTAGAGCTCAATTAATCTCACTTAAGGATGCTAAATGAGTTACCCTCCCACTCCAAGCCTTTAAAGCTTGGACCCTTTAGCCTACAATGCACAAGCCCAACCAATTAATTCAAATGAGATAAGGTAAGAATAATTTGTTTGAATAGGGCAAGTCTACAACTATTGTGTACCTATATTGAGATCACCTCCATAAATCTCAAGATCGTGATCCACTTCCTTAGAATAGCTTGCTAAAGTCTCCTATAAATATCAATTAACCTTTAGATAAGGGGGTCACATTTTGTTACTCTTGGGCTTATACTCTCTTTCTATATATATATATACCTGCTCACTTAAGTATCGAAATGATTGAGGCAAAACCACCTTATATAGCCTTTAAGCTTATGTTTGTTCCTTGTTGCAAGCTACCCCTAACCTTCAAGACCCCTATTAGAATTCAAAAATAACAAAGATGATACATTATTAAGATCAAATTGGAGCCTGATGCAAAATTTTAGAGCTTGAGCATTACTTGAACTTGATTGGAACTTATAATTTTGAACTTGATTTCAAATTCAAATCGAAGCGACACATAGCAATCTTGAGCTATACTCAACTAAACTCATTTATACTTGATTTATTAAAAAAATATATATTTTATTTAATTAAAATAATATAAAATCTGAACTTCATTGGAATTTGTTGAATCTTTAAATTAATTTTGAGTTCAATTAAATTTATAAGCTAAATGAGTCAAATATTATGAAAATTGAATATTATTTAATAAAATATTTGAATAAGTTGGGTTTGCCTCAATTATTATCATATCAAACTTCAATAAGTATAAACTAAATTTAAATATACAATTTATGAATAGTTTACCTTAAAAGAGAAATAACCAATAAGGATGTATCCAAAAACCAATCAAACCACGGAGCATCATGTTCTTTTGCTCGTATCCACGACAAGATCTGCGGCGATAATTTACCCGTTGTTTACGACAATACCATCCTTAAGCTTGTCCCTTTCTTAGCTTGCGTAGATGGGAATATATCCTCTCTTTTTTTCGTTTTGTTTTTGTGTAGATGGGAATATATCTTTTTTTTTTTTCCTTTTCCTGTTTTCTCCCACCGAACCACGCCAGTGTTCGAGATATGGCCAGTTCAGACCTGTTTGAAAATGGAAGAAATATTCACAACCCAAGTCAGAAGAGCCAAATGATTCGCTTTTGAACGAAATTAACCAATGCTGTGGCCGAAAAAATGACAATAAGCAATACGAGATCTCCCACCCAGCTTTACAATGATTTCATTATTTTTCTCAACTAAACAAATGATTGTCCGTCCTGTCCTTGTCATTACCATACGCTCTACGCCTGAAAAAGGGAAATAAAAATCGATTAAAAAAACTATAATAATAGGTTAATAATTAATAAAAGAGTTGACATCTCGACTTTATAGTTCCATGAATATTCCCCGAATTGCAGGAAGTGACTCGTGAAGTTCATACAGCTCGATGTAAAACGTATATTGAGAAAAGATTTTTGTATATGTTTCTCTCTTTTATCAATAGCACATCCTCTCCCTCTATCCATTATCTATTAACGTATAATAATAAATATATCTTATATAGTCAAATTATAATAAATACATATTAAATACAGTAATAATTATATTTGTATGTAATCAGACTATAGTAAGATACATTAATATTAAGTGATATCCTTTTTTCTTTTTGGGTAAAATAAGTGATATCCTTCTCAAGTTAAAATATAGTATATAGACATTAATGTGCACTAATTTTTACGATTAGACGATATAAATAAACATTAATATACACAGTAATGTATAGTAAACAGACACTGTTATATATTAACACACTGAACATTTTTTTTTTTAGATTTTATCAAAATTTTTATTTTCTTTATTTGCCTAAAAATACTATTACACACTATAGTTCCAATTAATCATATAAAATATAAATTAGTTAGAAGAAAATAAAAAATTCTTTTTGCATTACCGATGAACACTCATGACCGAGAATATTGACGAACATTAGGATGTGAAGTGTGTGACGAAGATGAATAATTCGACAAAACCTAAAAGAAAATATGTTATGTCATATCTCACATCATATTTAAATTTATATTTTATATAAAGACTAATTGCTCAAACTTATCATTCTATAAGCAAGAAATGAAAATAGATTTAATCAAATCAATGAATAATTATCTTTTCCTTCTTGATTTAATGCTTCTATTTAAAAAAATGAAAAAAATAATCTGACAATGTAGGTTTATTATGGTAGTTATTAGCGCTTTATCGTGTTTTAAATAGGCAATTCCTTTAATATCATTTGACGTGATTTAGTTATGGGGAATAAATGGGGGAAATATAGAAAGTCTAATATTATTTATAATCTTATAAAATATAAAATGAAATTATTATAAAATAAAATAAAATAAGCTATGAGTGGAATATATGGTTCTATCCTATATTACGGAGTTGTTATTTTTATTTAATTGTTCATTTAAATCTTGTATCTAATAACAGCCATGGAATTACGATCCGTTGTAATGACCTATTAATTATAAGCATGTTAAAATGAAATAAAAGACATGTATACTTGTATCTATAAAAATGCCTTTGGTTTTTCAAAATACGTCAATGATCTCTAACGTGTAAATTACTTAAGAGCGAATATGAATTTCATTAAGTTTTTGTTTTATACTATAGTTGTATTTTTTAAAGAGGATTGCAATTTGTGATTTATGTGCTATCCACTATTAATATATTCATACATAAATTCATAATGTAATTAAAAAAAAAAAGTCAAATCATTTTTTTTTATCTCTTTTAGATATGCAGATAGCATATATATCGCACATATATGAACAACACATACATAATAAAACACATCATAATCCTCAAATTACAAATACAAAATAACTCTTGAAAATTCTAATTCATGTATAAAAAATGAAGATAGAATTAACAACACTAATAATACTGAGAAGACATGATAGTTATTATGTAATAACTTTGGTCTTCTCAAGCAGTATTGATAACCTAAAAATAACGAAACTAAAAAGATGAAATTGAAAAGTGGATTTTATGTAATTTTAAATTGAGTGCATACTATATTGTTCGAATATAAGTTTTTGCAAATGTTTGATGAGGAAACAATAATACGAACACAAAAATAAATAAATAAGAATTAGAAAATTTAAGAGAAAAACATATACGCGGTGTATAAAATGCATAATAAAGAATTAAAGAAAAAGAGAAAGAATTTAAAAAACAAAAGAGAAAAAAGAAGAGAAGAAATTGTACCTAGTCAAAAAATCTATGCAAAGCATTACAACTGAAATGTGAATTATCAGCCGACAACGAATGTAAAGGCAAAAGAACGTAGAAAATACAAAATAGAAAAATAAATACGATACCCAGTAAGCTGACTAAAGAATCAGAGCAGAGTTGAAAATTGGAAATAAGAAAATGAAGAGAAGGTATGGAATAATTTCAGTCAATAATATCGCATGTTTTGAGGACACGAGGAGAAAAAAGGAGATGTAAAGAGTAGATAATTATCATTTTCGACATAAAAGGCAAAGCAAGTTAATTGACATTTATGGCTATGATGAAATAATACTATAATAAAATTACAATTGTAAATAACATGAAATATTAATATTATAAAAAGATAATTTAGGCAAATTGGAAAGACACAAAAAGATCCTCTTGCATTGTAATAATATCAGGGGATGGTGTACTCATGATGCATATGCCAATAATAACAATTTTTAAAAATAGTGCAATAAATTAATTGACATTTTTTAATATATTCTATCTCCTAATATGTAAGAGTACTTTATTCCCTCTCTTATCTTTAAAAGGGGGAGGGAAAAAAAAAAAAAAAGAAAAGAAAAGAAGAAGAAGCTCTGGAATTCCTTCACGTTAAACACATGTATCATTTTTTGAAATAAAAAAATTGAAATGGAAATGGAAAATGTTATTCATTGGAAGTATAATATGAAAAATAATACTAAAGTTACAAAGTTTAATAAACGGAATATAAATTGAACAAAGGCTTTTGAGCTAAATCCTACACAAATATGAGACTCGAGAGTATATAATTCTTTAAACATTAAGCTAAAATATTAAAGTATTCTCTTATTAAGTTATATGTATAGTAGGTGTGTGCATCAAGTGCATGCATAAATACCATAAACCTAATGGTAAGAATAAAATAATTCAAGATATTATAATAATAAACGTATAGAAGTATTATGAATTATAATTTTAAAATTTTTACCTTTTCATATTTTGTATTTCCATCTGTTATACTTGATTATACTGTTATATTTATCATTAATGATATGTTTCAATTCCTATAAATAATTCAAATTTTAAATAAAAAATAAATCCCTATTGGCATAAACACTAATTGTCTATATTTTAATATACTAGAGTATTTTCATCATTTATACACCATGATAATAAGATGTTTATTTTTGTAAATTACTTTACAAACTTGCTAATCCATTTTGTTCATTCGGTGAAACTCTTTCGATTTAAATTTGTTCAAATATAGTCATTTTATTATTTAGCAACCATTATAAATATCAACCAATTAATATAACATAATGAATTATTTATTTTTGCGAAATTGAATTTCTTACATAACATGGCATTGAGTTTAAATGTTTTGAAAATGGGGAATGTCAGAATATGAAAATAAAGTGTAATTGGAAGATTATGATATTTTGATGGCATGAGTTTGTTTAAAAAAAAAAAAAGAAAAGAAAAACCATCTCTTTCTTATGAAAAAAAGTATTTGCGTTGTCAAATCTAATATCAAAACTAAGTTTTCTGGTTTTGGAATACAATGTTAGTAATGTAGAAGAAACTTTGCGACAATTATTAAAAAAAAAAAAATTGAATATTCTAAAAGTAAATCATCATCATTCGGGCGTTCTCCATATCAAACTATAGGAATCCTATAAAAATAAATAAATATATATATATATATATAAACTAAAATAAATTAGAACGCAACCCCTGTACTAAATTTAAACATCTAACTATCAAACTAATACGCTAAATTTATCGGAAAAAAGCTTAAACTATTAGGCAATTACATAGCAAATGCATTAATTAAGAAACTTAATTGGGTTGTAGTCCAATTAGAGATTTTGGGAAAGGCATACATAAAAAATGTGTTGAGTTTTTGGGTTCTAAGAAATCCTTTTGAGTTTGGATGAATGGAAGAATATACGACGCCTTTCGAGCATTGAAAGAATAACACATATCTCTAGAAAACTAGCAAATATATGCATGTCAATCATCTAGGTTTTGTTTTGCCTTGCAAAATATGATAAGATGCCTTCTTGATTCAGTTTTAAAGATTTAAAGTCAAGCCCCTTGTCCTTACAATTATCATAGACGGCCAAAAATATAATATACAATACGAGGGCCTTACTAATCCATGCTACCATTGTGGCCATATGGGGCACCCCATACACTCTTGCCTATTGAATTGATCCCAAAAAAGAAATTGACCCCGCTAAAACATTTGAAATACATGATGTAAATAAATAAATAGATTTTTTTTTTCATAAATAAATCCTTAATTATAATCTAACATTCAAGGAAGAAGAAAATACAAAGTTTATTTTTAGCTAATTTAGCATAATTTTGAGTATTTTAAGTAATTATGGATATATATTCATTTATGACAATTACATACAAAGTGAATATATTCATTTTATATATCATTTTATGTCATTCTAATGTTTTATAGTCTAAATAATTAATTTCTACGACAGCTCGAAAAAATATGATCCAAGATGTTAAGATAGAAAAACTAAAAAATCACCACTATCTTAAAAAAAAAAAAAAAGAAAGAAAAAGAAAAAAGCTCTTAGTCTGTTTTATAGTTTGCCTAGCAAGGTTTGCATTAATTGCATAGTGGTTGTAATTAATTTAAAAAATCAACGGAACGAAGCCAAATCGAAGATTTTGAAAATGGAGCTCCTGATCCGATCTCATCCTAACATAATCAATACGGTAGAAATCTCAACATAAGTAACACAAGAAAAGAGATTGAGGAGAAAAAGAACAGGAAAGATAAGCATAATAATATAAAGTTTTAAATGCAAAGATCTATAATCAGTATTGTAATTAGTAATAACATTAACATTATAAAAATAATAATTATGTTGCCAAATATAAAATTTGTTAAATATAGAAGTATGTCACTTTTCGTAGATAGGATGAATTAAGGTAATTGGCAATCATAACCTAGATGAAATCACATTAAAAGCATGAATGGGTGATTTAGGCAAATAAGAAAAAAGACATCAAAATCTCTCATCTTTCACTTTATTAATATAGAAGAAGATAGATGAGCATTATTAAATACAATGGAAATCTCACCATAAATAACCCATGAAAAGAGATTGTGAAGGGAAAAAAAATAAATGAATTATAAACATAATAATATACTATAATTACAAATGTAATTAGTAATAACATTGATATTGTAAACATAATAATTACGTGAACAAATGTAAAACTTGATATATATATATATATAGTAGTCAATTTTTGTAGAAATGGTGAATTAAGTTAATTGGCAATCATAATCCCGATAAGATCACATAAAAGTATGAGTTGTAAAATTATAAATAGGAAGTAACATAAAATATTTATATTATGAAGGGGCAACTTAGGCAAATAAAAAAGGATACAAAAGTCTCTCATCTTTTACTTTAATAATATTGATAAATATTAGTGAACGATGCACCGATTTAACAATATCATATACATCAAATATTAATTGCATAATAAATACATATTATTTTTCCTAAAAACTTTGGCATAATAGTTGTTGAAAAATATCAAGGGGTAGAAAACTACACAAATATTTGTCTTTCTTAAAATAGCATGAGACATTTGCATTAATAGTAGTGATTTGCTTTATCAAGGATACTTGTTCCATGCAATAAATCAATTAATAGACCCGATGTTCCATTTACTATAGTCTATAAAGACATAATATATATTAGTAATGCGTGATAATTTCAGGACCATAAGATTAAATTCTAAAGTGATGGTGGTGATCGGTAAATGTGGTAAAGCCTAAAGGAGTTTATGCATAAGCACCGGTAAGTACTAGCTTTGGCCTTCAGGGACTTGCGATTTGTGAGGACTTCGAGACTAGCTTAAAATTCATCGTAGTCTGACAATTTGAGATCCAACAGGAGGATAAGAAAGTATATGTCGTCAATTGGTACGTGAGCTACTTCGGCTCATAATGAGTCGACCAACGGGTTGATTGGTCAGATTCAATAGCCTATTTTTTAGTAAATAGGTTAAAAAAAATCTAAAAATGGGTTAAATTGCCCTCAGGCCTCCATCCATTTTCACAACTAAAATATGTTACCGGTTGTTTCTGACAATACCATCCAATGCTTGTCTCTATCATAGCTAGTCCACATGTGAACCCATCCTTTTTTTCTTTTTATAGACCGAACTATATCCTGTTTCGAGATACGGCCTGTTAGACTTATTTGAAAATGTGAATACTCACAGCCCAGATCAGAAGAGTCAAAAGGTGCGCTTTTCAATGAAATTAATCAATACTCTGGCCCAAAAAACGACAATAAATCAATACGAAATCTCCCCAGATCCCAACTTCACGATTATTTCATTATTTTCCTCAAATAAACAAATGGTCTGCTGTCTTGTCCTAGTCCTTAACATACGCTCTACCACCCGGGAGGGAAAAAAAAAACAAAAGAAGGAAAGAAAAACGGAAAGCTAATAATAAGTTAATAATTAATAAAAAAGTTGACATTTCTGACTTTATATTCGTATAGTCCCATGAATATTCCCCGAGTTGTATGCAATGACTCCGTGGTATTCATACACCTCCATCTAAACACATGACGATATATAGAGAGAGTCTTTCATAAGGCACACGACACTATTGGATATTGAGAGTGTGCACGCGTGTGTGTGTGTAAGTGTGTTTTTTTTTAAGATGGGTGTTCTTGTTGGGGTTGTTTTAGTTTTGTTTTTAGCTTTGAACGTAGCTAATGGAGGGAGAACAAGTGTTTACGTTAGGAAAGAGGAGAAGGCAATTGATATGCCTCTTGATGCTGATGTTTTCAGAGTCCCCCCTGGTTATAATGCACCCCAACAGGTGTGTTGTTTGCTTCTTTCTCTCTCTCTCTTTCGTTAGTCGTTTTTTGATTTTGATAGGATTTTGCAATGAATTTCTGTGATGAAATGAGATGAGAAAAAAGTTTGATCCTATCAATCCAGTCATTGGGGTGCTCATGTAGAGTAGTGTGTCCTTTATTGATTGAGAACTGCGTAAAAATGAGTTCTGTTATTTGCATATTTATGTACCAGTCTTTTGCACACAAGATGCGGATGCAGTGTCAGCCAGTAGTCTGTGATGGGCATTTATTGTTTTCCGAGATCATACAGCTTGTGTGAGTGGACTTTGTTTCTCTTTCTTTAGCTAGGGTGTTGTTTCCATAGAGCGCAATTATATGTTGATCAGGGCTCATGGGATTAAGGCTTGAGTTTTATTATCGTTCGGTTAGTGTGGTGATTTCTTTTTGTCCTATCTTATCATATAAACAAGAAAAGGACTCTATAGATAATGTTATGTAGAAATCGGATTTTGCTGAATGGGGTGAGTTCATTCGCGAGGTTTTCTTTCTGTTTCCACCATGAAGAGCTGGGTTTTTTAATCCCACCGAGTGCAACCTGTAGTTGGAATTTCTGGTTATTCCGAAACCTATTGGATTATGGGTGAAACTTTGTTTCTTCACCCTTTGTGTTTACTGTTTGTAATGTTTAATGATTAAAAATCGGGGGAGACACTCTGTTATTTTAATGTCATAGCCACAGAACATGAGCTTTCAAATGAAGGGCTTATTTTTCAGTTGCAACAACTGATTCGGGAACAATTTGATTCATTAACATATATGTTCTTTGGATTGAATTCAGGTACACATTACACAAGGAGACCTTGTAGGGAAGGCAATGATAGTGTCCTGGGTAACAATGGATGAGCCCGGATCTAGTGTTGTTCAATATTGGCCTGAGGGTAGCAAGAAAAAGAAACAGGCTAAAGGAAAAGCTTCAACTTATAAATTCTATAATTATACTTCTGGTTACATTCATCATTGTACCGTCCGCAACTTGGTGGTGAGCTTCTTAAGAATCAACATATACGATAAATCCTATGCTTTCCCTTGTTTTATCTAGACAGCCTGTAGATAGGAAAAGTTTATGAATATTCTCCTTGTTGAAAGTTCTTTTTTTTTTTTTTTTCTGTTTTCTTTCTAAATATGCTTGCAGTACAATACTAAATATTATTATGAAGTTGGAATTGGACATACTGTGAGGAAATTTTGGTTCATAACTCCTCCAGAAGTTGGTCCAGATGTTCCCTACACTTTTGGTCTCATTGGTAAGAATCTTTTACATCATTTCCACTCGAAAAGTTGGTAGAGCTAGCTGCACAACCACTCGATTAAAAGTTTAAATTTGTAAATATGGAATGGGCTTTTATATTTACTTCTTAAAACTGCCTGTCACTTGTGGATTGAGACTTCAACGAAAGGGATCTAGTGGATGGGATATATCAACAATGTAAAGGATTCGATTTTAGGATCTCCTTCTTTAGTACATCATATAATAATAATATTTCGTTTCATAACCAACTTATCTAAAAATTTAAAACTCATAAATATGGTACATTACTTAACACTTACAATATAAATGTTCTATTTTTGTGGTTGTGAAATGATCTTTCAATTTGTGATAAGGGTCTATAGTATTCAACTTTTAATATGCAGAAGTACAGTTGGTTTTTTCTTTCTTTCTTTCATTTTAATGATTAGAGCTGTTGCTGCGTTCTTTCCAGGTGATCTTGGTCAGAGTTTTGATTCAAACAATACACTCACACATTATGAAAATAATCCACAGAAAGGACAGACAGTGTTATTTGTTGGAGACCTGTCCTATGCAGATAACTACCCTAACCACGATAATAATCGTTGGGATACATGGGGAAGGTTTATAGAGAGAAGTGTAGCTTATCAACCTTGGATATGGACAGTGGGGAATCATGAAATCGATTTTGCTCCTGAAATTGTAAGTGCTATAGTTCAATCACACTCGAAAAACCTATCCAAATTTTGCAATCTACTGAAGCATCATTTGCCATATCTAGCACAATGTTTATGGGACTATGATTTCCTTGCACTATGGAATGGCCTTTGCAATTATTTGCTGGATTCATCTAATGCATATTGCTACTAAAATGACATCATAAGGATTGCATTTGTTGCAGGGTGAAACTAAGCCATTCAAGCCCTTTACCAAGAGGTATCGTACCCCTTTCAAAGCATCAAATAGCACTGCTCCATTTTGGTACTCAATTAAGAGAGGTCCTGCACACATCATCGTCTTGGCATCATATTCTGCATACGGTAAGGACATGTACACCTTCAAGATATCCATGAAATCGCTAGTTAACTACTTTTCAGTACTTAATTTGGAGAAATCATGCATCGATCCATCTTTTGTACTTAATTTCTTGTTCGTTTTCTTTTCATCACCTTGTTAGGTAAATACACTCCTCAGTATAAGTGGCTTGAACAAGAGCTACCAAAAGTCAACAGGACCGAGACTCCATGGTTGATTGTTTTGCTGCATTCTCCATGGTACAACAGCTACAACTACCATTTCATGGAAGGAGAAAGCATGAGAGTTATGTATGAACCTTGGTTTGTGCAATACAAAGTTGATGTGGTCTTTGCTGGTCATGTCCATGCCTATGAGAGATCAGTAAGTATACTAGACCATGTATCTATTTTTTGTTAAACGGTTGATTTCGGTTTAACTTCCTGCCTACCAATCATGAAAAAGTCTTCACTGCATTTTGAGTCATTGAATATATTTTTGTATTAAAGATGAATTCTTTTCACCTTTAGGGTGAGTAGAACCTGCAAATGCTAATTGATTCTTACTTGAATAGCTAATACTCTTTTCAACCCAGATTTTACTTTGAATAGCTAATACTCCTTACAACACTTGGATTTCTATTTATCTTGACTGTTTCTAATCGATGGAATTATTCACTTTGCAGGAACGCATATCTAACGTGAAATACAACATTGTGAATGGTATGTGCACTCCCGTAAAGGACCAATCTGCTCCAGTTTACATAACAATCGGTGATGGAGGAAATCTTGAAGGCCTAGCAAACAAGTAAGCCAATCTTGCAATCAAAACTTCCATCAGTTAAAAAGCAAAAAGAGTCTGTTTCAGACTTTTAGTGGACATTTCTGAATTTGTTTCCTCAAATACGTATTGATCTCTGTTCTTGTATGGTGCTGCAGTATGACACAGCCACAGCCAGCATATTCGGCTTATAGGGAAGCAAGTTTCGGTCATGCAGTTTTCAGCATTAAGAACCACACCCATGCTTACTACAGCTGGCACCGTAATCAGGATGGTTATGCTGTGGAAGCTGATAAAATGTGGTTCTTTAATAGAGTTTGGCATCCTGTTGATGATTCAACTGCTTGATTATTCTGATAGATACATATATCACTTTGTTTTCTTTCCTTTTTCCTCTTGTAACTGTTGCTTAGAGGCATGTTGTACATCAGTTCCTTTGTAAAATGAAACTTCGATGTGAATTAAGAGTTTCATTTGTGCCCTATTAGCCTTTCTTGATGGATCAAAGATACTAACTTTGCTGCATCTGGACTATGTTTTTTAGGCTACTAAATCGTGGTAACCAGATCACAGATATATGTGGTTAAAAAGAAAAATTAATTACTCTCAATTAGTTGACATTTAAAATCATCAAATTGAAATAAAAACGAACTATATCATCCATACGAAACTGAATTTCCATCTAGGTTAAATTATTCGGGTAGCCTGGGTCATTCGCTTTGGTTCGGTTAATAAAGATCATGTAAGTTAATTAATATTTTTGTGCATACAAAACTTGACTTAATCTACTCCTATTTGGACGAGTGTTTAATATTTTAACCAATTTAAATGGGTAACTAATGCTGAGATTCAGTGAGGAATTGTTGTTAAAGTTGTCCTTGGTTGATCCATGCATTTTTCAATGCTGGATAATCAATAGTATTATATGTTTGTTAAGTGTTGTATTTAATTTCAAAATTATATCATGCATATATCATCTATAAACCACAGGTTAGAAAAATAATAATAATAGATAAAAAGAAAGTATATCTACATAGAGGATCTAGACTTGACTTTACCTTATCTTATATAAACTCTCAGAAAAATTAAAAAAAAAATTAATTAATTAAAAAATATAAATTATAGAAAATAAAAAAAAAAACCCATAGGGAGAAGTAATACCAGTCTTGACTTGACTTCGTTCAACTTGTGGTAGATAAGTAGGCTGCATGACATAGAGAGAAACAATACTAATCTTGACTGTATCCATTTTGTTCCATCATAAGACACACGATATTGTTGGATATTGAGTGTGCGTGTGTGTTTGTGTGTAAGTTTTTTGCACGATGGGTGTTCTTGTTGGGGTTGTTCTCGTTTTGTGTTTGGCTTTGAACGTAGCTAATGGAGGGAAAACAAGTACTTACGTTAGGAAAGAGGTGAAAGCAATTGATATGCCTCTTGATGCTGACGTTTTCAGAGTCCCTCCTGGTTATAATGCACCCCAACAGGTGTTGTTTGCTTCTTTTTCTTTCTTTCTTTCTTTTGTTGCTTTCGACTTTGATACGATTTTCCATTGAATTTTCTTGATGAAATGAAGAAAAGTTTTATTTAAATAGGATAAAAGGAAGTTATTAAGGTGCTCATATTTAGTATTGTGTCCTTAATTGCTTGGAAAATGCATTTTTATTACTTGCATGATTATGTACCATTCTTTTGCACACAAGATGCGGATGCGGTGTCAGCTAGTAGTCTATAATGGGCATTTATTGTTTGCCTCGAATTATACAGCTTCTGTGAATGGAGTTTGTTTTTCTTTCTATAAGGCTTGAGTAGTGTTAGGGTTCGGTTAGTCTGGTGATTCATTTTGTTCGATCTTATCATATAAACGAGAAAGAACTCTGTTATTAATGTTATGTAGTGTGGAGATTAGATTTTGCTGAATGATACGAGTTTATTCAAGAGCTTTTCTTTCTGTTTCTACCATGAAATGCTGAGTTTATTAATCGCAGAGAAGTGTAACCTGTAGGTGAAATTTCTGATTATTCCGAAAACAATTGCATTCTGGGTGAAAATTTATTTCTTCAGCCTTTGTGTTTTCTGTTCATACATTTTGGTGAACAAAAATCGGGGAAGATACTATGTTATTTTAATGTCGTAGCTATATAACATGCTATCATTTGCTTGGAAATCAATGACCTTTCAAATGAAGGGATCGATTTCCAGTTGCAACAAACAATTTCAATCATTAATGCATATGTTCTTTGGATTGAATTCAGGTACACATTACACAAGGAGATCTTGTAGGGAAGGCAGTGATAGTATCCTGGGTGACAATGGATGAGCCTGGATCTAGTGTTGTTCAATATTGGCCTAAGGGTAGCAAGGAAAAGAAACAGGATAAAGGAAAAGCTTCAACTTATAAATTCTATAATTATACTTCTGGCTACATTCATCATTGCACCGTCCGCAACTTGGAGGTAAGCTTCTCAAGAATCAAAATATTGTTGATGCTTATGATGAGTCCTTTGCTTTCCCTTGTTTTATTTAAACAGCTTGTAGATGGGAAAATCTATGAATGTTATCCTTGTTGAAAGCTTTTGTAAATTCACTTGCAGTACAATACAAAATACTATTATGAACTTGGAATTGGACACACTGTCAGGCGATTTTGGTTCATGACTCCCTCGGAAGTTGGTCCAGATGTTCCCTACACTTTTGGTCTCATTGGTAAGAATCTTTTGCATCATTTGCACTTGGGAGGCTGTTTGAGTTAGCTGTATAACCACTCTATCTAAAAATTAAACTTGTGGATATCTAATGGACTTTTAAATTTAATTATTGAAACTCCCACACTTGTGGATTGAGACTTTTCAACGAAAGGATCAAGTGGATGGGATATACCGACAACGCAAGGGACTCGATAATAGGATCTCCTACTCTAATACCATATCACATTTAGTTTCATAACCAATTGATCTAAAAATTTAAAATTGTAAAAATGGTGCAAGTTTATATGTTCATTACTTAACCCTCACAATATGAACGTTCTGTTCTGTTTTGTGGCTGTGAAATGATCTTTCAATTCATGAGAGGGGTCTGTAGTCTTGTATTCAACTCTAATATTCAGAACTATGGTTGGTTCGTTTATGATTAGAGCTGTTGCTGTGGGTTTTAAAGGTGATCTTGGTCAAAGTTTTGATTCAAATAATACACTCAAGCATTATGAAAACAATCCGCAGAAAGGACAGATAGTGTTATTTGTTGGAGACCTGTCCTATGCAGATAACTACCCTAACCACGATAATAATCGTTGGGATACATGGGGAAGGTTTGTAGAGAGAAGTGCAGCTTATCAACCTTGGATATGGACGGCCGGGAATCATGAAATTGATTTCGCTCCTAATCTTGTAAGTGCTAATAGAAAATGTAGTTCAATCACAATCGAAAAACCTATCCAAATTTTGCAATTATTTGCTGGATTCATCTAGTGTGTGTTGCTATTAAAATGAGATCAGAAGGATTTCATGTGTTGCAGGGTGAAACTAAGCCATTCAAGCCTTTCACGAAGAGATATCGTACCCCTTTCAAAGCATCAAATAGCACTGCTCCATTTTGGTACTCAATTAAGAGAGGTTCTGCATACATCATCGTCTTGGCATCATATTCTGCATATGGTAAGGATATATACACCTGCAAGATATCCATGAAATCGCTAGTTAACTACTTTTCAGTACTTAATTTAGAGAAATCATGCATTTGTCAATCTTCGGTATTTAATTTCCTTTTCATTTTCTCTTCTTATCACCTTGTCAGGTAAATACACTCCTCAGTATATGTGGCTTGAACAAGAGCTACGAAAGGTCAACAGGGCTGAGACGCCATGGTTGATTGTTATGGTGCATTCTCCATGGTACAATAGCTATGGCTACCATTTCATGGAAGGTGAAAGCATGAGAGTTATGTTTGAACCTTGGTTTGTGCAATACAAAGTTGATGTGATCTTTGCTGGTCATGTCCATGCCTATGAGAGATCAGTAAGTATAGCAGACCATGAATGTTTTTTTTTTTTTTTAGACAATTGATTTCGGTTTTAACTCCACGCCCTACTTAATCATGAAAAGCCTTCGTTGCATATATTTTTGTATTAAAGATGATCTTTCCATATTTAGAGTGAGTAGAACCTGCGATTCTTAATTGATTCTAAAATTTTATTAGCTAATACCCTTTACAACTCAGATTTTACTTTGGAACACTTGGATTTCCATTGATCTTGACAGTTGCTAATCGATCGAATTATTTACATTGCAGGAACGTGTGTCTAACATAAAATACAACATTGTGAATGGTATGTGCACTCCACTAAAGGACCAATCAGCTCCAGTCTACATAACGATCGGCGATGGAGGGAATCTTGAAGGCTTAACAAACAAGTAAGCCAATACTGCAATGAAAACCTCCCATCAGTGAAAAAGCAAAAAGAGGCTGTTTTTTAAGACTTTTATTTAACATTTGTGAATTTTTTTTTTTTTTTTTTTTCCCTCAAATACATATGGATCTCTCTTCTTGTATGTTGCTGCAGTATGACACAGCCACAACCAGCATATTCGGCTTATAGGGAAGCAAGTTTCGGTCATGCAGTTTTCAGCATTAAGAACCGCACCCATGCTTACTACAGCTGGCACCGTAATCAGGATGGCTATGCTGTGGAAGCTGATAAAATGTGGTTCTTTAATAGAATTTGGCATCCTTTTGATGATTCAACTGCCTGATTACTCTGATAGATACATATATCTCTTTGTTTTCTTTCTTTTTCCTTTGTAACTTCTGCTAAGAGGCATGTTGTATATCAGTTTCTTTGTAAGATGAAACTTCAATGTGAATTAGGGCTCTCATTCTATCCTATTAGCCTTTTTTGATGGATCAAAGATACTATTTTGCAGCATCTGGATTATGCTTTTTATGACTACTGATTTGTAGTAGTCAGATCAGAGATGGATATGGTTAAAAAAAGAAAAGAAAAGAAAATCGAATCCTTTCAATTGATTGGCATTGAAAATCATCAAACTGAAATTAAAAAAAAAAATAAAAAAAACTATATCATCCTCACGAAACTAAATTTCCATCTAGGTAAAATTGTTCATGTAGCCTTGGTCTTTCGGTTTGGTTTGGTTAATAAAGTGTTTAGAAGCTAATTAATATTTCTCTAAATACGAAACTTCGGTAATTTATGCTTGTTTGGACGAGTATTTGATATTTTAACCAAGTAAAATGGGTAACTATGGGTGATGATTCTGTGAAGTTGATTGTCCTGCTGAATATATATGATGAACAACAGTGCGAAGGGAATATCTTAATGAAAGCTCTGATAGAAGCTGTGTATGTATATTAGAGGAAAATGAGTTACTACCGTTATGAAAATCATACTCTGCTATTTATACAAGTATGGAATATCTATAACTAAAACTAACTAACTATGACACTTGTGCAAATAAATAAATGACAAAGTGTATTGCTAAAGCTTCCTATAAGTATACATCTCCCCTCAAAATGGAGCCTCCTTAAGGCCAAGCTTTCACTTAAAATAAAGCAGGGAAGCTTCAAGGACTGGTTTTGTTAAAAAATCAGCAAGTTGTGACTTCGATGGTACATAAGTTGAGCACAAAAATCCCTTAGCCACCTGATCTCAACTAAAATGTACATCAATTGAGCAACTATGTAGACTTATTGTCACAATATAAAGTAATAGGAAATGAAATAGGAACACTAAGATCAGCCAATATATAAGAAATCCCCATAAGTTCCTTCGTTGTACAACCCATACTTTTATATTCCATTTCTATAGAAGAAGTGAAAATAATGTTTTCCTTCTTGATCTTCTAAGAAATGAGTGACTTTTCAAGCAAAACACAAAAGCTCATGATGGATTTCCTACCTAAAGTACAAGCTAGCTAATTCAAATTTGAGTAAGCATACAAATCAAACTTATTGTTTGATTGATAATATAACCCAACATTTATGGTTCCTTTCAAGTATTTAAGCACATGAAATGATGCTCTAAGATGACCAACATAAGGTCATGCAAGAAATTGACTTAGTTTGTGTATCGAAAAAGAGATATTAGGTCTTATGAGTGTTAAGGAAAGTAATCACCTAGTGATTTTCCAATAAAGTATGGGATCATCCGAAGTGTCCCTTGCATTTTTAGTGAGTTTAGGTCCTAAAGCAAAAGGACATTTGACAAACTTAGCCATTGAGAGACCACGATCATATAATATGTCGAAAATAAATTTCCTCTCATGCACTAATATGCTAGCCTCGGTTCAATACAACTCCAACCCCAAAAAGTAACGTACAAGTCTAAGATCCTTCATAGTAAAAGTGGAATGAAGTTGGGACTTAAGTTCTTCAATGGAAGCAACATTAGTCCCTGTAAGTATCATATCATTGGCACAAAGGAATACTACTAAGAACTCATCTACTATAGAGCGAGTAAAAAGAAAGTAATCATGTTGAGATTGAACATAGCCATGCTGCAATAAGAAATTAAAAATCTCCAAGTTCCATTTACTTGATGCTTGCTTTAAACCATATATGAATGCAAAAGCTTACACTCTTGTCTAGGTTTCACCTTAGAATAGCCTTGAGGAAGAGTCATATAAATCTTCTCATTAAGATATCCACATAAAAAGGTGTTATTAATATCAACCCGGAAGAGAGACCAACTCTTTCATAGCAACAACAACAAGAAGCAAATGGACTGTACCTAAGTGAGCAATAGGAGAAAAAGTAGAATGACAATCTTCACCTTCTACTTGTATATACCCCTTTATGACTAAGCGCACTTTATATCTTTTAATAGTACCATCAGCCTTGCATTTTATTTTATATTTCCACTTACACCCTATAGCTTTTTTGCCTTGAGGCAATTTTGTCAATTCCCAAGTATAGTTATCTTCAAGAGCTTTGAGCTCTTTATTCATGGCTTCTACCCGCAACTCATCTTAACTACTTGTAGATATGAAAATGGTTCTTTTGCTTTGAATACATTGGCTAGTGAACATATATAGTCAAGTGGATATGACTGAAGAATGTTTCAAGCAAATAGAGGATAATGCATAGATGAATGAACAAATGTAGTATGGTTAAAAGGATAAAATACATGAGAGGCATGATGTACATAATCTTAAAGCCATTGAGGAGGTCTAGATATCCTTGTTGAACATCTAAGAGAAAATTCTATACTAGTAGTAGGATGAGATACAGAAATTGAAAGAAGATCAGGCTCAATGGAAGATGGAAAAGAATCTAAAGCATCAATATGAAGGGAAACATGAGGTAATTGAAGGGAAGAAGAATTAAGAGGAAGTGAATTTGCATCAAGCTCCTTAAATGTAAATTGGTCCTCAACAAATATAACATCATGACTCAATAAAATTTTCTTGGATTTCAAATCATACCACGATAAGCCTTTTGCCCTTGTCTACAGCCTAAGAATACACACTTGATCCTACGATTATCAAATTTGCCCTTATTGGAATTTATATTCACAAAAAAACACAAACACTCCATCACATGCATATGAGTATAAGTAAGAACTTTGCCAAGTAGAATTTCATAGTGTTTTCCACTTTAAACTTTCCATAGGCATCCTATTAATAAGGTATGTAGCAATTAATACACAATCTCCCTAAAATTCCTTTGGTAAGCCAGCATGAATTCTCATTGCTCTAGCAAATTAAGTGTTTATGCTTTCTTTCAAATACTCCATTTTGTTGGGGAGTATGGGGGTAGACTTTTAATGTACAATCCCCAAAGAAGAAAACAAATGTTAAAAATCCTTTAATAGGAAATAGCAACATTATCTACTCTTATGTAGTATGGAATATTATGAAAATGATTGCTAACTCAAATGATTAAGCGTTCCTAACATGTAATGTTTATGACTCAACAAATAAGTCCATGTTGCACGTGAATGGTCATCTACCACTATCACAAAATACCTTGCACCATTATGAGATGGAACATGATATGGTCCCCATAAGTCCAAATGTATCAACTCAAAAGGTAGCTTTGATGTAAAATCACTTCTAGAAAAGGGCAATCTATGGTGTTTAGCCAAATGATATGTTTCATAAAGGAAATTTTTCAAATTCAAACGTTTGTAACAATCCATATGTTCAAGTTTTAAGATGGAAACGTGATCCAATCTCGATAAATGATATGTTTCATAAAGGAAATTTTTCAAATTCAAACGTTTGTAACAATCCATATGTTCAAGTTTTAAGATGGAAACGTGATCCAATCTCGAATGTATTATATCACCAAAAGTAATCCTGTTGAAGGCTGAAGGATAAGTGTCATAGTTACAAGTAAAGAACAACACTTTATTTGAAAAATCAATACAATTCAACAAAGCTTGCAACTTCAAGATGTAAAGAGCTTGATAAGTTTAAGCAAATGCCATACAAGCTCTAGTCACTTGGTCTTAGAATATGCAAGAATTTAAATCAAACTGTACAAGAATAGGTGAATCAACTAACAATTTGCAAACTGATAGATAATTATGAGGAAAGTCAAAAATTAAGAAGACATTTTTCAATTTGAGAGTTAGACTAATGTAAATAGAACCAAGTGTATTAACAAACTTTTGTGATCCATTAGGTAGATTAACAGCAATGGGTGAAGTAAGTTGGTTTGTATCAAGTAAAATAGTCTTAGATGGGGTAATATGGTCACTAACCCTTATATCCACTATCCAAAACTCTTCCTTGTTATTAGAAGTAACTAGGAAAGAGATTAACTATGACATACCAATGAAATGAACAAAAGCAATGCCACTCATCTCCCCTGTTTTCAAAAGATGTTTGGACAGCACCATTTTCTATACCTCTCACAAACACTTTGAAAAGCCTATTTATCAAATCCTTGAACAAATTTAGTATCAAAAAGTTGATTAAGAGGAGTATCTAAACTTGTGTCCTATTTTTTAATTCAAACATATGGAGCTACCCTTGAACGATTACCAACTCTTTTGCTGCTTCTTCCTTTATACCACTTCAAGTACCTTATTAACTCAAAACATGTCTTTATGGTATGCCCATCACTCTTGCAATTCTTACAATACACTTTAGTTTCCTTTCCTAAAAAATAAAAAAATAAAAAAAATAAAAAGGATTTCTTGCTACTTTATTCACTACAAAGGCCACCATATCCCCTTTACAAACCATAGAGCTAGTAATCTATCTTTGTTTTTCAACCCATAACACAAGGTTAAATGCCCTTTCAACATTAGGTAATGGATTAGAGGACAAGATTTAGTTCCTCATTGATTCATAAACTTCTACAATTCTCATAAAAAATTGCATTAGTTTCGATTGTGACTCAAAATCAACTAATTTCTCTTTGATATCACAAGTACAATATTCTAAGTGTCTACAATTACAAGTAGGATAGTCTAATCAAATGCAATTCTTCCCAAAGTCTCTTCAATCTATTATAAATAAAAAAACAAAAAATAGTGATAGATTGAAGTCCTTAACAAACATTAGAAATCTCATATTCTAATTAAAAAACCAATGGACAATTTATTTGTCCATATTGTTCATTGATTGATCCCAAGCTCCTCTAATGATTATGCAAAAATGAAAATTTGTACCAATTCACTATTCATGGATTTGAGTAACCTACATTTAACCATGAAATCGCATCTATTCCACTAATAGAATCCGTTGTATTACCTTTCAGTTTTGTTACTATTCCATCAAGAAACCCTATTTTCAACTTTGCCCCTAAAGCCATTTGTATGGATCTATTCCAAGCCACAAAATTCATATCATTGAAGATTATAGTTCCTAACGTCACGCTAAGGTTATCTAATGGAGAAATATACAAAGGATATGTCATAATTTGATCATGTGAATTTGTTTGATTACTTACTCGACTCATGTTTATGAACAAGAGAAAAACGCTCAGACTAACAAAGAAACAAAGATTTATGTGCTAAGAATCATTACCAGTAGCTCTAATATCATGTGAAGTTGATTATCCTAATATATCAATATGATGAATATTAGTGCAAAGAGAATATCTCCATGAAGCTCTAATAGAAGTTATGTGTGTATATTAGAGAAAAACGAGTTACTGTCGTTGTGAAAATGATTCTTTGCTATTTATACAAGTATGGAATATCTATAACTAAATTTAACTAACTATGACACATATGCAAATAAATGAATGACAAAGTGTACTGCTAAAGCTTCATATAAGTTCACAAATTCAAATGAGGAATAATGTAGAAATTGTGCATGGTTAATCTGTGCATATGTTTCAATGCTAGATAGTCAATGGTACCATATGTTCGGTAAGTATTATATCTATATCTAATATCAATATCATATCGTGCTATAAGACATATAAAGCATAGGTGAAAAAGAAAACATCTAAAAAGATAAAAAAAAAAAAAAAAAAACAAGAGAAAGAGAAACTACAACGGAAGTTTTTGAAACATTTATAAAAAGATCTAGTCTTGATTTATCTAAATTAAAATATACACCCTTGGAAAAAATTCAAAAAAAAAATTGATAAAAATAATATCACTTATGACTATATTAGTTTTGATTAATGTTGTTAAACTAGGATCAAAAAGTTAACCCGAGAACAAGAAGGGTTAAGAGTAGAGAGAGTCAACCGAAGTCAATAAAAATACTATAATATAATTTTATTTATTTATGAAATAACAAAAATTACCTACATTCTTGAGAATAAAAAATTAAGAGCTTTTGACAATTTTTTTTTATTTAATCAGCATTTATATTTTTAGAAAATTGATATATTTTCTATAAAATATAAGAAAAATAACATATTTTGATATAAAAAAACTCAATAGATTTTTATAAAAACCAAGTTAAACCGGGTGAGTTACATAGGTTGAATCAAGGTCACTAGTAATAACAGTCAAAGGGTGATTAGGTTCGGTTTTATGGAGGAATCAAGTTGAACCGGATTGAACTAAACGAGTTAACCCAGATCTGACTACACTTATCTTGACTTGACTTTTTCTAACTTATGTTAGATAAGTAGCCGCATAACATTCCATAGGTCTAAGGTTAAATTTTAGGTGAAAAATGATATCTAAGTGTCTGTATTTTTTATTTTGGATAATTTACTATCTTGGTTTTCACTTTCTTTTTTTTTTTTTTGATTCAGTATTCATACTTTTGGTAGATTTTATCCTTTAGGCCCTTAAACATCCCTACAACCCTAAAGGGATATAAGCAGACACATAACATACCATAGTAGCCTTACAAAGGTCTAGAGAGGCACATTGTAGAAGAAAGGATCTCCCATCATCTATCTAGAGTTAGAGAATTCTTGTACTATTAACCCTTAGCTACTAAGGGAGATCTACATCCACCTATCTCCATTTTGGGGAAATAAGTATCAACTAGGGAGGATTGCATCCTTGGCCATGTTGATGCCTCCATAGCTAAAGTATGTGACAATTGAGACTCAAATTCCTATATTAGTTCTTGTGCACTCTCTATATTCCTACCTCTATTGAGTGTTGATATTGGAGATTCTATCTTTTTCTCAAACTTCCCCAGCTAATTTAAGCATCAAAGTATACATGTTGGAGCAACATCTAATACCCATTTAGCTTTATGTGCTCTATTTTACAAGCATGGGTCAAAGCCTAAGCTAGATGATTACACCGATGGTAGTATTCAAACATCAACAATGTTCAATTTAATGTCTCCATTCATACATTAACAAATGTTAAGCCCTTTTGGTGTAAAGGCATAAGGGTTATTATAGACTAATAGTATAAATATTGATCTCTTAACAATATAAATTATGTTTAACTTCACTTCCCTCGGTTGGCCGAAGTTGGAATATGGTAGTTGGGGATAAAGGCACTAGAAGTGCTCGTACTTACTAACAATATAGTATCTAAAAGGTTAGTTCTTGCAATTTAATGCATCATAGTGTCTAATAACATATTAAATTATTAAAAAATAACTTTTTATTTCTTCTTAATTAATAAATTGTTGTGCCGATAACTTTATGTGCATACCTTTTACATTTTGTGTCTAATTTTTGACAAATTTTTATATCATCTGAAAGTTTGCGACATGTACTTTCATTAGAGAAATAGACGTATATGTTGATGAAGACTACATGGTCTAGATAAAATTCAAAATGGTCAAACACTTGTAAATCGTGTATGGTTTGACCTTGAAGTACGAATTCTAGACTACTTAAGTGATACATTTCTACATACAATACTTTATCATATTTTCAATACTGTCTGGATATTGATATTTCAAACATTGCAATCCCATAATTTGTAAACCAGTACTATTATATTTATATAACAATTGAAAAACTCATGTTATGAACTCTCTTAAAACTGTCATTTTGGCTCAATGTTGCACAACTGAAAATCATTTAATTTTTTTTTTTTTATGTATATGGATATGAATCTTTTATATATTTTTTTAATGTTTTTAGACAGACAATTATTATTATTATTAAACAAATACTTCTTTTGGACTTCGCATTTTTTCCTATAAATTTCTTTTGATGCCTTTAATGGTCATTATCTTACCATTATCTTATATTATGTTAAGTTATATCTCTTCATTTGTCTCCACGTATATAACTATAGAGTCATCAAATTTTAAAAACACGGTGGAGATATGACAGACTTTATTAATATGTCAATTTTTAAAGGATGATATGTATAATTTGTACTCCATACATCTTTTATTATATTCTATTATATCTTAATTTTTTATTCATTATTATTAAGCAAATACTTCTTTTAGACTCTACATTTTTTCACATAAAATTCCTTTGGATACCCCGAAGGGCCATTTAACTTAATTTTATTTGTAGGCGCATTGTCATGTTCGTATTTACTAATAAGGAAAAAAAATCTTCATAATTTTCTTTTAATCTTTTACTGTAATAAACCTTTATTTTCATAATTATTCCTTATCTTTTTGTTACTCTCTTTCATCTTTTTTAGTAGTCTAGTGATTGTGAAAATCATGAGGGGTTGATGGGATTGCTTTGAGTGTGTCGTTCTCCTTATACAATGATTAAGTTGCAAAAAGCCTTTGGTGGTTGTGTCCGCAAAGACTCTCTAATACTTAAGGTAACAATGAGAGATTAAAAAGAGGGTAAGGGAGAGTATTTATTCTTTTGAGAGGGTTTTAAGAGTACTAGAGGTACATGAGAGTCAAGTGAGTCAAGAGAGGGAAGAGATTCAGTACCCTTGGCTCCTTATCCCATTTACAAGCTAAGGGGTTTACCTACCAAAGATATGCATCATCTTAGGGTTCAGTTGTATAGGTCGTCACACGAGACATGTCCTACAGGGGAGACAAAATGACTTTGTCACTTGGTTAGCCATGGATATGTTGGTAGCTGCTTTTAAAACCTGGGATGCTGACATGTCTAGAGCTATTGGGTGTACTAAACATACTAGGGATGTTAGAAGATAATTAATGAGGAAAGAGAAGGGGGGACCGTGAGGTAGAAGCACTATGAGCATCGAGTTGTCTAGTGAATGCCTAGTATGTGCCCAAGAGGACAGAGGTAGCCTTAATTGAAGGGGTCAAACCGAGCTCTTCGAGGAGCATAAGTGTTCAAGGGGAGCTAAGGTGCTCGAAGTAGCCTGAGCAAGTCATCCTAGCATACAAATGAGCCAAACAAGTTAAGGTGCTTGGGGATGTTTCAAGCAGGTCTAATAGCTAGCGGTCTAAGATCACTAGAAGAGGGTGGTCTATTCATCTCACGGTGCTGCTTAGGAGTATCTAAGCAAATCAAGGTATTAGAACTAGGCATTGATAACCCAGATTGGGCCTTGGGAGCCTAGACCCAAAGTGCACCCCCGTCCCCCCACACTAACTCTCCTTGGCATTAAGATTGTAAGGAGCATATATTACTTCGGGCTTCAAAGGCTCAAGCCTAAGCTATGTGGCGTTCTTTTGTAGGCAAAGATTACTAAGCACTTAGGTAGCTAAGGTAATTCTCGATGTGACTGAAGTGGTTTGGATGAAGGCTCATGTGATGAGGTAACTGTTGGACTAATTGACATGACGTTTGGTATGCTTGAGGTGTAATCATGATGCACTGGGCAAAGTGAAGCACGTAAGGGCAAGTGTGCATGTGTCACTAACATGCAAAAGAGGCCCATAACCATGAGGTTCCTTGAGGTCCATATGAGAGGAAGCACAAAGTCCAAGTCCATTAGAGCTTCTAGAAGGTAGAAGTTTCTAGAAGGTTTCGAAATGTCCTGGATCATTGTATCTTAATAGATAGGTGTTGCTCAAGAGTATTCGAGTAGGTCGAGGTATCCAAACTAGGATTTAGCATCTTGAATTAGGCCTTAGGAGCTTAACCCAAAGTGACATATCAACATGATCCATGTTGATTTTTGAATTTTGTAATTTTCTATACATTATAATTGTCACCAATTTTTTTAAATTTATTTGTTTTTATTTTAAATGACCTTATATATATATATTCTCAGTATGATAGTTTTCCTTAAAAAATTTAATCTTTTTATTATTTTTAAATTATCATACCTCATAATATTACTTTAATATATAAGGTTATAATCATTCATAAATTCCTTAAATCTATTACGATTCATAAAAGAGTTAGTCAAATTTGCCTAAAAAGAATGATTTTTAGCTATAAAATTTCATATTGAATTGATAATCTTTTAAATAACTTGTAATACAAACTTTTCAATACCTATAAGTATATATTCGTACAATGTCTGCTTTCCACGCATGGAATCTTAAACTTTGAAAAATTAATAATAGGGTACTATAGGATGCATTACAAAATGTTATAACATGTGGAAGTGTATCATTCGATGAGTTTGAAATAAGAGTTTTAAGACCAAATGAGAGTCAATTTTAAGTTATAGCCATTTTTAATTTTACCTAGATTAGGCAATCCAAGCAAATATACTAGATGTTAATTTCAAAAAAAGTATATGTCACGAGATTTCCAATAATATAAAGTCACATATAAAAATTATGCATCGTTGAATTTATCGACACAAAGATGATCTGATCTTAAATTATTGATTAATTAAGAACAATAAAAAATTAACATTTTACATATTAATATGTGATAATAACACTAAATAGCATTAAAATTAAAGTACAAACACTAAATGCAATCAAAACCAAATTATAGACACTAAAATGTAAAAAATAAAAATATAGCTGTTGTTAACTTCTAAATTAAAGTTGATATAAATTTGCAACAAATTGAAAATATAGATACTAAGTCAAAAAAAAATTAAAAATTGAAAATAGAAGGACTTGTAGTAGCTATATCTCTAAAAGGACTCATGTCATGTTTGGTATGTAGTAATTGATCCAAAATAGAATTACAATTCTAGGTCCATTCTTTTTCTCATGTTTGCTAGCGTTTTTAGAAGGTGAAACTATGATTCATTGGAATCATCAATTTCAGTTTTATGAGGGAATTTGATTCTTTTTCTCATGTTTGCTAGCGTTTTTAGAAGGTGAAACTGTGATTCATTGGAATCATCAATTTCAGTTTTATGAGGGAATTTGATTCTACGAGATGAAATTGCAATTCCATTTTGCCATTACTAATTATCATTCATTAAAGGGACTTATTTAACCTTTCATGTAATTATGACAATTAATATTTAAGAGCTTCTTTAACAAATATTGCCATATATAAATTCCATTTCATTCCATAATTATTTTCAAACATAAGGAAAGGACTCACGATTCCATCCTCATTCCATTCCATTCCATGCCATCACATTCCTATCCGTTCAATTCCAAAACAATCCTATATACCAAACGTGATAATGATTAAGTGGGCCAATAATGTCACTAAAATGAATATAATTTGAGAGTACAACACTACATAAAAAAAATAATAAATTGATAAAAGTTAAGACACTTTAATTGGTTAATGTCTTTTAAGATGGCTAGAAGATCAGATCTTATCATACATGCACCAATACATAAAACTAATGATCACTTAGCTATCTATGACAAATACGACAGGAGATAGGTAAAGCCTTTCTTGCTCCATCTTAGGGCATTAGGTTGACTCTACAGATGTCATGTCAAAGGAAGGATTCAATGAGCTAGTGACTATTAGATTGATTTAAGTAAAGAGGAGAAACCTAAGCATTAAACAAATATCTATAACCTAAGTTAAGTTAGGGATTATATCTTTAACTTCATGTTAGCGATTATAAGATGAAATGTAATATTTGTATTCATACTAGTTGCTCATATATCACATACTAATGTATGATCACTATGTTGTGATTAATCTTATTTTTTTATAATGATAATGTGTGATAACCTATGTTAAGTGAAGTTCCCTATAGATTATAAGAGAGAACTCGTATAGTTTATAAGACTATAATGGTGAATATCTTATCAATACTAATTAGAAACTTTTGGATCAAGTATTGAAAAAGACTCATTAGTGTTTGTTGACTTAGTTATTCATTATTTTTAGCTTAGGCATTACAAATGCTATCAGAGCTTACCCCTACCAATAGACAGATGATTTAAGGATTGTTTTAACTCGATTTAGAGAAAAGATCCAAGGAAGTTAAGGAATGTCACGAAGGTATAATTTATAACATACTTCCAAGATGACTTTTAGGTTGAGGGTGGCAAACATGTGCTCAATTGTACACCGAAAAAGGGGAAAGTTCTAGGCTCAACTACAATGTCTCAAAATAGGGATGTCATATGTTCAAAGGAGTTAGAGATTGTGATACCTTATATTAAGTCCCATGTGGATTATCAGAGGGAATTAGCATTGGTTTTTAAGGATATGGTAGTGCATATCTTGCCATCACTAATTAGACTGTTAAGCTAAGTGATTAAAAAAGGCCCATTAATATACATTGACTCTATTATCCATTACGGTGTTACATAATGAATGATAAATCTTATGGTTGAATAGATCAATCAATTTACAATTTGAATTTATAAGGAATGAGTAACTCAAAGCAATACTAGGATGAAGATGGTAAAGGGAAAAAAAAAAGGTCATTTTGTGGAGTGGAAAGTAGGTTGGTAATTTGTGACCTAACCCACTAGACACTAACATAATACGAGACACAAACGAGTAAGACCTATCTAGATACATTTGAATTTGTCACCACAATATTATGACACCATTTACTTTATATAATGCTACTTACAGTAGGTGCATTTTGTCATTTTGGGTGGATTTTATGTTATGTGTACTCAAGTTTAGGTCGGGGTCCCAAACCCGTTTACAAACTCATTTACCAAATAGGTCTCGTAAACATGTCCCAAGTTTAACCTGTTAACCATTTATTATTAATAAATTTATATTTTCTTTTAGTCATTTTATTTCCATTGGAGAGCAAAGCAAAAATGTACATGGTTTAGTCTAGTATGTACTCTACATGAAAATTGATACAGTAGAATTACTCAAATATAAACATTTTTTTAATGACTAGGGTTTCTTCTATCTTTAGCTCTTTTTTCTTCCTCTCTCCTCCCAACTTCTAGCACTAAGTCAAGCACGTTCTAATCTAACACTTGCAAGCTCTCAAGTTTGAATCTTTTTTTAACTATCAAAGTAAGTGTGAAACCTTGAGTCTTCTTCTCCATACAATGAGGTACTAATTTATTTTATTTTATTTTATTAGTTTTCATCACATCAAATAATATGCCTTGTTCTTTATCTTTATAATTTTTTTTTTTTGCTAGTTTCATCGTACCATGGTAGTAGGGTATTAAATTATTGAACTTCATTTAAAAACCATCTATTGGACTTTCTTATAAAAAAAAAATAGTATGTCATGTATTTTTTCTATTCTTTATAATGTACCACAATTGATTTTTTTTTTCTTACAAGAAAAACATATTATGCGTAATAAAATAATTTTATATCACAACCGTCTATTGAAGTAATCTTTAACGGGAAGAAAGTTAATTATGAAGATGATATATATATATCTAAGAATTTAATTGTTCTTTGATTGCTAGTAAACATAATTTTATAGGAAATGGTAGAATTGTGATAATAAGATGCTAGTAGTTCAAATTTCGATATATCTTAAAACAGGTAAGGCGGTTTAAGTGTAAAGAGATCTAGAAAGTTTTCCACTCCTACGCTAACTACAGAATCAAAATATTCTTAATCTTAGATAGTAGAAAGTGGAATCAAAATTATTTCACTTCCAAAGGCTTTCAATTGTAAAAAAATGATTTGTAGGCCAGTGAATAAAATAGAGTATGTGAACCATCCATCTAAACTGATTTAAAATCTTGTATTCATTCTTTAACTTTGAACTATGAGACAAGATTCAAGATGTCCTTTGCCATGGAAAGGAATGAATCTACAAAAATTGAATAATCTATATCTTAGTCAACTTGGCTCATTAGGGTTGTTTAATCTATGCATCATATTTTTTATGTAGATCTTCATGTTTTCCTAGATATTAGTATGTATATCCAAAGATAATTAATATATTTATATATTTGATCTTGTATTATTCATTTTCCAATTTCTATATGTTGGAAACGAATTCACCTAGGAATTTTATTTGAAATGCAAATGGATTTACCTTTGAAAGATCCTTTGAACTTTGATGAAATATAAGTGCTAGGAGTAGAGGAAGAACATGTTGTTATTGAAATTGACGGTATGGACTCTTTTCACTTGTTCATTTGAGAAGCAATCAGATGGATCAATTATGTCAAGTTTTAAGACCCTATAATATCTATATTTGTAGAATTTAAATATTATTATTGTCCATTTGTCTTTACATGTACAAGTATCTTATAACTTTTTTTATAATTTTCTAATCAATAAATGAATCTAACATGTATACAAGGCATGCTTAGTAAATGAGTTACGTTATAAGTACAGATACTTAAATACAATTAATAAACGGATTATATCATAGATTGAGGCTTTCCAGACATAAGATCGTTTTAACATGGATATGAAATAAGATATAATAATATAAACTGTCAATCCTGTAAAAAGTAAGTTTAGACTTGGGCAAGAGCTGGTTCTAAACCGTGAATTAGCCTAACCTGTAGGAAGTTGAGCCAAACCCATCAAGAGAGCGAAATCGCTCAAACAAGTAAGTAGTGAACCGTCGAGCTGACCTACTATTAAACTTACGGGTCAATCCAGCCAATTGACTCCCTTAAAAAAAAAAGAAAAAAGAAAAAAGAGATTAGAAAAAATAATTGAATAATATCCAGTAGGTCATTGCATGCTAAAGTTACGTTATTTGTGATAGTAAAAGATAATTTTTTAAAAACAGTATCATCAAACTAATGATAAATAACTAATTATAAATTAATTATATATTAAGAATAAATAGAAAATTCAATTTCAATTAATGTAACTCTTTTTTGTAAAACTTATTAAATATTAAGAACGTGAATATGAGAAATAAATAAAATTTGATGGAAAAAAATAAAAAAGTTGGAATTATATTAAGTTGGAAATCTATAAAAAAAATTATTAATAAACTAATACACTTAAAGAAAAAATATATCATATTATTAGAAACTATTAATGTATTAAAAAAACAAATTAATAAAAAATTAAATTTTTAAAAAGAAAAACTCATATTCAAAGATGAAGCGGCCCGAAACCAACCCTAAGAGTCAGTCACAGTCCGATGCCCGCCACTAAGTAGGCCCCACGTAGAGATTAGTTTGTGTTGATTAAGAGAAAGAACATATGTACAGAGACTCAAAAGTTATTTTGTAACATATGTACGCTTTATTTTCTATAAACGAAATTCAATGAACATTATGCTTTTGTCTCCTTACTTATTTCCAACATGCGTACAAGTTGTCACAATCCAACCAGCTCATGTTAAGGAGAAATCTCAAGTTCGAAAAAGAAAAAGAAAAAAAATGCAATATTGCGCTCATTTGTCTCTAGCGGGGCCTACTACTTCATAATATAAATTTTATTTAAATACGTTATCTCAATCTCTTCACATAACTCTATCAGAAGCGTACTTCACTAATTTATCATTGTTTGATGATCAATTGTGTATCTTCTGTAAGTATCAATATTCTACCATATCATATGTATATCATGTATAAACTATACGATAATTTCTTATGGAAGAAAAAGGTTTAAAGGATCCTCTTATTCCATTCTGAAATTGAATAATTAAAAATATCTTCATAGTAAACTTTTTTTATTAAATAAACTAATTTTTTTTAAATAAAATTATTTTCCTCACCATCAAGGTGCCTATTCCTGCTTGTTACATAGGACGGTGACACCAGTATTGTAATTGTATCTAATAATTATAATTACTGGATCAAACTAAACCCTTACCCCAAAAAATATTCTTCCGTGGAATAAAATGCTTCCTTTTTTCCGTTAGCAGATGTTCGAACAAAAGCCCCCATGAAAAACTACAAGCCTCGCAAAGTTGGCAATTTGGACTAGAATTTAGGGCATCCACGTTGTTGGCTCGATTCGGCTCAAAATTCACGTCAAGGCCACAATAATTAATCAAGGTGATCCTATTTACTCTTTAATTTTCGGAATCGCGAAAACCACGATCCAAAATTGAACATGGTCATAAAAATAAATTAAAAAAAAAATAAAAAGATTAACAAATGATATGAAAAATAATTAGAAATAATAAGGTATAGCTAGTGAGTAATTGAGCTTAAGTGTGTATAAGCTTTAGTAGAAGTTACCCATATAAAGTTAATTACTAACCTAAGTATAAAATATAATAGGATATGGTTAAATAAATAATAAACAAAAAGGGGCTCATGGGTTGAGTTTAGAAAAATCATGGATTAGAGTTGATGGTTTTGCCCAAAATCATGGTTTGAAAACAACATAACACTTTGGATTATGGAATGAAGAATTTGGCACTAACTTGCATGCTTCTTGGCAACCCACTATCCAACACACTACATAATCTCAGTTTCTTCATCAATTTCGCTCTTTGAACACTCTACATTAAGGATGATTTGTGAAATTTGATGGGATTTTGGAGGAAGTTTAGAAGAATTTCAATAAACTAAGTGATAATTAGCAGCTTTGGAGTTCGGAGAATTGGAGAACACTTGACACCAAAATGTTGCCACCATTCACTAGGAAATCGCCTAATTAAGCTGGCTAACAACCTCATAAGCACTATCGGATGGCTAGAAAATCCTCCATTGGTGAGTCCCCTTTTCCTCCAATTTTTTTGAAAATGTTAAGAATATGAAATTATATCTAAGAATATGGAAAATTTTATTCTTGCATTATTTTAGACATATTTTCATGTAAAAATGTTGTTTTAGAAATCTTTTAATATATATATATATATATCACCCTTAAGAAGTGTGAGTTTCAAAATTAATTTTCGATTTAGCTTTTAAAAACCTAAACAATTTAGTTTTACTTTTAAAATTTTCTATAAACACTTGTAACATGGAGACATTTTTCATGTAAAGAGTTTTTCTAAAACTTCTTCTTTGGTTTGTATTAATTTTTAGTCTCTAAAAAATTGATAAGTTGAAAATTATGAGAAATTTACTATTTTTCAAAATATTTTGCTAAATCTGGTTCACACAGACTTTTTTAGTGTTCTTTAGTGACATATAGTAGGTTAGTGCCCAATTTTAATAGGAAAATGGTGGGATTTATGAAAAGAGGGATTTTCCAAAGTTAAACATGACGAATTTACTTAATTGCTCATATTGATTTTTCCTTAATTGTTAAACTGATCATCTCTATTAACAAATCCCTAGTAATCAGTAGCAAATGAAAGTAAATAGCTATTGTAAATGTTGAATTTAAGCCTCAAATTCATATTACTCTAGTAAAAATACGTCTTTTAGGTGTATTGGTTGATTAGTAGTGTGAACACCCCTTTTAGTTGAATTTCTAAGCTATTTACATTGATTTTGATGAGTTTTCGAACTATGCATGTTGATTTGGAGGAGTTTCGACCAGGTAGAATCTGAGTAAAGTAAATAAAATTATGAATTATGGAGTTTTTGGTGAAATAGAGTGAATCTAACAACTGTAAAATGTTTTGTAGAAGTATTGGAATGAACTAGTAAAGAGTAGATGGTGGTGTAGATGCATCTTAGAGCAAATCAATGATAAATCATATTGTAGAAACTCTAGTAGATGGTCTTTAGGTGTAAAACTCTATCCTAAACCCATGCAGAAGAATCTATAGGAAGTCTTTTTAAGTAAAACTATGAGTTAAGAGACTAGTGAAAAGTTATGTAAAAGGTTCCATAGCAAAGCATGTAAGTAAAGACCTTAGTAGAAGGTAGAGTAAAAGGTACCATAAGCTTAAATATATGAATCTTATACACCTAAAAAAGTTGAGTAAAAATTTTTTATAAATACTCCATTTTTGTCCTTTGTAATTTTAGAAATTTTTAGAATAGGGAAAAAGAGTCCTAATTCAAATATATATATATATAATTAAAAATTACAAAAAAAAAATAGAAAATTAAAAGTTTTGAAAAATAACAAAAATTTTGGAAAATAAAAAAAGGTAGATAGAATAGAGTTTTTTTAGGAAAAATAGAATCCCTACGAAAATAAAGTACTTTTTTCTTAAAAAAAAATAAGAGTTTAGAAGTAATGGGGTCGTTAGGTTTGGGTTAGTTTATTTTAGGTAGTTATCATTTAGATTAAGTTAGGTTTTTGTATTGCTCAAATATAATTTAGTTACATAGCTTAACAAGGAAAGGGCTAATAGGCCAACTAATATAGCACATGGTCTTGTAACGCAAATGATTTAAAGGTCTTAGGTTCAATTCTAATCAAATGCACAAAGTGCATTTTTATTTTGCTCCTATATCTATGCCACTTATCAATGCTTGGTAGGTCCACCTGTCACGCAAGCGCCCCATGGCATAAGTAGTGCATTTTTATTTTGCTCCTATATCTATGCCACTTGTTAATGCCTAGTTCGTCTATATGTCACCTAAGCTCCCAGTAACATAAGTCTATTAGTCCACATAGGTACTACTATAGAATAACTTAAGGCTTGTACATTGTCATATTGCAGCTTACCACTTCCAAGTGTTTTTTCATCCATTTTTGGCCAAGATTGATCTAAATAATTTGCATTTTTATATTGCCAACATAGAGTATTACTAATTGAAACAAAAAAAGCATCTAGATTCATTCATTTAAGCAACCAAATTTGAGCTCAAAGTTGGAAAAAAAAAAAAAGCAATCACTGATTTTATTCTTTTCTCCCCACTTAAACTCCCACACTTTACCACGATTTTCCATGCAAATGAAATGCAATCCCATACAATTTCAGTGTAGAATCTGATACTAAACGTAGCCTTCTTCACATTGAACCAAAATACCATCCTTATTCATCCATTTACTTACTTAAATCAAGCTTAGAAAATTGGAAAAAGTAAATTTCAAAGTTGAAGCTTTAATGGTGGATTTCATCTATAAACGAGCTTTCCAAGCTCATGTAAGCACAAGAAACTATAAATAGAGCTTCCCTATCCCTTCACAATGAGCTTCCATCCTCTTTCACTCAAAATACACACCAATTCGAGTATCTCGTCTCTTTAGGCACAACCACCCTCTCTCTCTCTCTCTTTAGCATGAGCTTCGATTAAAGCTCTTATAGTCAGCCTAACGCCACAGTCGAGCTCTTTACAATCAGAGTTATCGAACCTAACCTTTATTGCTTGTTGTTGTAGACAACAAATCGAGTTCTACCACCAAGGGTTTTGGAGTAAACCCTACTCGCACGGCCACCACATGTCCCACCATCCACCATACATCTAGGTGAAAACCACCCTCACTAATTAATGCGCCATCCTCCAAAAGCTAGGATTGACACTACTTCAACTACTAATGAACACCATCATATGCCACATAGCCTTCCTCTTTCTCTAACTCAAACCACCCACTCACCACTCACCAATACCCTAAAAAACACCACAAAAGATTGAGGCAATAGGTCCAAACCCCCTTTTACCAATAAGAATCTCATGATCCTTTCATTTCCTACTTGATTCGCTACTTGAAATCGACCATGAAACACTACGTCGTGGCCATCTACACCTCCTCTTGTCATGTACGTACAGGTCACGTACGACCCGGATTTGACCCAACAATTCAACCTAGACCCTACATCGACACGTGAAGCTCCCCTTAGTCTAACCCCATTTTGTTCTTTTTTTAATTTTTATTTTATTTATTTTATTTACTTATTTATTTCATGTACAATTTGCAATTCATAAAAAAGAAAAAAAATCTAAAAAAGAAAAGAAAGAAGAAAAAAAAAAGAAGAGAAAAAAAAAGAGGGAAATAAGAGAAAGCTTTTGTTGTTTTATTGTTTATTTTGGGCAAAAAAAAATAAAAATAAAAGAGAAAGAAAATGAATGAAAATGTTTTGTAACCAAGAAAAATCATTTCCAAAGAAATGAAAAAAGAAAAAAAAAAGTTAAAATCAATCATTTTCAAAATTAGGATGTCTTAGAATTTTCTAAAAATAAAAACATCAATTTAGGACTCTTTCCTAGAATTTTTCCTACATAAAACAAAATGAGCAAAACTTACACTTGACTATTCTTTTAGAATTTAAAGAAACCAACACACTTAAGTTTTATGAATGAACTACGGAAAATCCGATCCCTACTAGAGGGTGTATAAGCACCTACAGAGTAACTTAAAATAAGAAAATTATTTTATTTTCCCTTTTTGTAAAAAAACTTACTTTTAAAAATTGATTTTCTTTAATTGTGAATGTAAAAATAGTTAAATGGGTATTTGAAAAATAAAATTAATCTCGAAAGGTTAAAATAGTACTTATTAGGGTTTAACAGGTTAGCATCCGAATTGAAAACTCTGGTTTTTTAAAAACCATTTTTAAAGTTGGTTTTTCTATAGGCCAATGGCTAAGTTATAACCAATCCATCTAATTAGTTATAACTTAAATCTTTTTCCCACCTCCGGTTAGGTGGCAACTCCAAAAAATATTCAAAGTTAGAAAGAAAACCAAGTTTTCCTTAATCGTTAGTCGATGATTTAAATTAAATTGGTATAGGATTTGCTATAGGTCGAGTTAAGAAAAATGTTGAAAACTAGAAAAATCCAAGCTTGACAGTCTTAATACCTTATATAGAAGTAACAATGCTCTATACTCATTACAAACACATTAAATACAAAATAGAATGTTAAGTCTAATTAAAAAAGTACAATGATTAAAACACTATTCCTTTAATAAATTGTATAAGAACTAAAATATAATTTGTATTATAAGGACTACTAATGACGAAATGACTTAGGCTTTTAACTCTTCAGAGCGATAATGAATTTAAGTAAGTAGGATCAAAGCTTAATAGCACTTTGAAGTAGTGTATTATATTACTTAGAGACTAACATGTATGTTTGTTTATGTTCGTAAAGTAGTTGGTTGTGTACGTGCAATATTTTTGTTTCGATTTCTTATTGTGTAGTTGTAGTAGCTATGTTGCATGTTGTGTTTTCCTTGTTGTTATATTACTTTTGTTGGAAAATCTGAAACTGTCCAATCGTCCCTAAAAATGGATTAACTTAAACTTGAACCAAAACCCTAACCTAACACATATAGCAACCCATTAAGGGACGATTAAGATTCTCTAACCAAATATCAACCCTTTGATGAGGTAGCATAATTGGCCTTTCCCATAACTTAGTGGAACTAAATGACATTAGAGGAGGTCAATGTAAAGTGGGAGGCACTAGGTTCAAATGCATTCAAGAGAGGAGTTAGATCTTAATTCCATAAGTCCATGTTTAGTCTGAGTTGTAGTATTGTACCAATATGTGTAATATCCTCCCCAAGTTAGGCACAATTTCTTTAACTTCATAATGGACCAAACAACATCATGTGGATGGCATATGTTTTGTTGCATAACATTAACTAATTTCTTGACAATCTTGTTTGTATTTTATGTTGCGTACTCTTTTGTCTCCATTCCTCTTATTGAGCAGTTAGTTGTTTACATTCCTATAGATTGTTTTGTAGGTACCTAATCTACATATAGAGATATACTTACCCATAGGATAGTTATGGTTAAAGCTAAGAGTGTGAAGTAAATGAAAATGCATCTAGACTGCTTTTTTGTCTTTTTATTATTTTCTTTCATCTTTTTGAAAGAATTTGATGGGCTATCAAGCAACCCATCCAAATTCCTAACTTAGGATATAGTTAACTATTTGAACTACTTATGCTGCTTATGTTATAGACCAACTCTTGTAAATATTTGATTTATAAACAACTTAACGACTTCCACTCAAATTATCTTTTATTTATTATTTACGTTAAGTTGAACTCTTTTAAATTGTTCAGTCATATATGTCTTGTGTAAATCCATCTATGGTAACCACTTAACAGCTAACCTCTATTCTAAGTTGGTTTACATAGCAAGATCATTATAACTTCGTTGCTCGAAAGCATGATAAAAACTACATGGACAATATTGGGGAATAAAATGGTCATCAAGAGAAATAATAATAGCCTTAACTTGATTTCATTTCATTCAACTTATGGGAGTTAAGTAAGCTGCTAATCATTCCATAAAATGATATTTTCAATTGAGTTTGTAAGAGAGGTCCGAAATCAGAGTCTTCCATAAGGATCGAACGTGTTTATAAAATATTCGCATGCAAAAAGGAATAAATTATGTTGATATCCCATATAAGTATTAAAATTATAGAGAAATCTCGATTCAATAAATATTGTGCTACAAATGTAGAGCTACTTCACTAGTCTAACTATAGTTCAATTTTAATCTTATCCCACAGTTCAATTGTGACCTATTTCATTACCCCAACTGTCATTGTTTGATAACCAATAGTAAATATTTAGCATCATATATGATACTATATCGTGCGTAGGCCATGTAGAAATTATATGACACAATGTAACATATTGTTATGAACATTGTGGTCTTTCAATTATATGGGCCAGATTAAAATCTCCCTCCCTTAGAAAAATAATAATGGAAGGAAAAAAGACCTAGAGAAACCATAACTTGAGTAAAGTTTAGGTATATTAAGGTCACTCTCTTTCAATTTTGAATTTGACTAATTAATTTTTTTTTAATATGAAACTTTATGATTGGATATATCACGAAATAAAGTTTATTACAATCTAATAATATAAACATTAGTAACCCAACAAGATGGAAACCAAGTTCAAATCCACTTTCTCAAGTTGTGATACATAATGTAGTTGATAAGAGTGAGAGAGAGATCATGAAATAACTTTTTAAGAAAATCATTTTCTCACTAATACTGGGGTTATTGCTACTTAGTATGTAGTTGGCACTAGTAGAACCACTTATCCAAAAATTATACTTACTAAATTAAATTAAAGACTAATCAAGATATCAAATGCCACATTTCTTCACTAAGACATTTATAATCCATTGATATAAATATTGATTTCCTAACAAGATTAATCAGTTTTAGTTTGCCCCCTCCAAATAGTTGCAATTGTAGTTAGTGAGGGTGCAAACACTCCTCTATAGCAAATAAGTAAAGTATGCCCTCGAGGAAAAAAAAGGGAAAAAAAATAATGAGAAAGAGAAAGGAATAATACTAGTTCTAAATTATATTTGGTCTAACTTTTTTTTTCCTAAAAAACATTATATATTACAATTTGAGAGAATAGAGACTCAAATTTAGTCCATTCCACAAAACCAGTAAGTTAGGGATTGTAAGGTTTTACATGATAGATCCTAGCTAAAATACCAATGTGGATGATTATTCCTACATTGTTTGAGATCTATTGCACTTCAACTAAGTTGAGTGTAAAACATTGATCAAGAACAAGAGTGTTGTAGACCTAACCTTAGGCAAGTCGAATGACCCGACCTCATTAGACCTCATTATTGCTAAGCTTGTTAAGTAGAACAAGTTAGGCAACTTATAACAGTTAAGTAGGCTACTTAACGTTACCAAAAAAAAATAAATAAAAAAGTATCCATTTAGATTAAAATCACAATACATATCTATAATATATTCACTTATGAAAACGTATAAATTGTGCTAATATCCTAGAAAATTATTTTATTAGATCAATTCTCATTTATATATATTATTTTAATCTTGTCTCAGAACTCCATCCACGATCCCACACATCAAAAGCATAAGAAAGGTCTATTATGAATCTATCTGGGGCCTACTTTATTAACCTAATGAATGGTGTCTGTTTGTTTAGTGCATATCTGATAATAAATACAACCCATTAAAGAAAACGTAAGAAGAGAACCGAGAGAAACCAGTAAATTTTAGGTCCATTCACGAAAGTATCTCTTTCGTTTTCATTTTGAATCAAAAAAATTGAAATTTCTTAAATGCTAACTTTCCTATCAAATATATCATATACAAACCTTAGATTTTTCTTTCTTAAGAAATCTTCCTCACCACAGCGGTCCCAATTGCTGCGTACTACTTAGGGCGGCGCATGTAGTATTATTGTATCTAATAATTATCAACATATACCATATCTTTATGAGAAATTGAATCTCGATTGGCAGCCACCTCAAACGCATTTTTATCAACTTAACACTGATGGCTCCATCATATCTAGTATTGGCCTCACAACTATAAATGGAGTCATTAGAGATCATAATGGCAAATGGGTCTATGGCTTCGCAAGAAAAATTGGGGATCTTGATATCCTTACAGCTGAACTAGGGGCTATATATTGGGAATTATCCTTTTGCATTGAAGCAAATCTAATGCATGTTAAAGTTTGTACATATTCTACTGCGGCTCCCATTCATTTGTAACGACAAAACCATGAGTTGTTTCATTACAATGCAATTTTTGCTTGCAAGGAAAGCTATCTCACTTGGAATAATGGAAGATTAAGGCGACTCCTAGAGAACTAAATCAAGTTGCTAATGCTTTAGCAAGATAGATGTAAAATCAAGATGTTATTTTGGCAAACTGTATTTTACCTCTTGCATTTGTCTTTCCTTTTTGAAGCTGGATGTTTCTAGTTATGGATTGTACAAAGAAAATAAAACTCTTTTAAACAAACGTAGTTTAAGTTATATTGCTTGCATAAATGTTGGAAACAATGACATTGGAGCTACTAGCTCCTCTACTGCTTGTAATGAGGGTTAATCCCTCCCTCTTTATCTTTTGCTTATAAATATTGATTTCTGTGGGCCGCTAAAATTACCATTAGGATAATTGTACTTGAATTTAGAGCTTTCGAGAAAAATTATCCGATTGAGTTCAAAGTTTATGAATAAATTAAAAAAGCTAGTTAAAATGATTCAGTAAAATTAAATTTTAAAATAATTTCCTAAAACCACAATTTTAGCCTTAGAAATATAATTATTTAATATAGTATAAAATTCGTCAAAACCCCTAAAACCAAACCTAATAAATAACAAGAATTTAGAGATAAGTTATTTAAGTTATAAAAAATGAATAATATAGCATAATATACTATATCACTATATGTGTATTTTTATAAATATACTTAGTATATATCATAAATATACCTGTAAATTAAATTGATATTATATAATTATATATAATAAGTGATAAATTCGTAAAATTAAATAGAAAATATATCTTTAGAAAAAACATAATAGAAACACGATTATATGCATATAATTACACATTACGTGTACAATATATATAAGATATATACACATATATTAACAAAATAATTAAATATACCTAAATTATTCAAAATTCACTAAAATTACACCAAAAATAAACCAAAACTTATCCAAACCAATTAGAACTTGCTAGAATCAAGCATAGTAGATCATCAAACACCCAACAAGATGAATCAAAAGTAAATTAAGTACAAGTTGACACCTCCTACTAGCTTAAACACAACAAAATAATTAAATAAAATTACTTAATAATTAAGTAAAAACCCCAATCGACCCAATCCTCTATAAATATGACCCTTGGACTCTAATTTCAAATTTTGGCAACAAAGAACACTCAAATAAAAATTGAAAAAAAAATAGAAAATAGGGAAAAAAAAGAAAAAAGAAAAACAGAGCACCTTAGTGCACCCTTCACATTCCCGACCCAATCGATTGGGTCGATGACCTAATAACAAGCCCCACCAACCACTAATAGAGCACTCCATGTGCCACCCTACCAACACATCCTCCCCAACCATCGGCCACCGTAGCTCTAGCGAATTAGGTTTCAAAATTCTATCTTATTTTTCATTAATTTCAGAAAAATTCTAAATAAACTAGGAAAATTATTTAAAAAATTATTGTTAGGTTATTTTAGATGTACTTTCATGTGAAATAATTATTTTCATAAAAAATTAAATATTTTATATACTTCCTTAAGAAACGTAATTTTGAATGGAAAATAAATATACAAAATGATGTTGTTTGAGGCTCAAAATTTTTCGATAAAATCCTTATTTCATCTAATTTGATTCTATATAGCCCAATTTTGATTTTATTTATATATAATATTTATTGTATCTAAAAATAAGCTAAAATAGGCATTTTTCACGATAATTTCGTTTTTATTTAAAATAATTGATGAAATTCACATATGGTGACTTTTGGACACTTATAATAATAGTAGGATAGATTGTAATTTATTTTGCATAAAAATAGTAATAATTTCCTAATTAAACGTAATTTAGGGGAAAAAAATATAATTTTACTTATATAGGCGATAAACCTTATTTCATGGAACAAGATTCTAGTTCAATTTTACATATTTTTTGAGTTTATAGAAATTTTCGTGATGATCTGTACTATTTATTAAAATTTTTCCTAGTAAAGTAACTTAAATTAATAACCAGGGCATATATTTAATAATAATAGGTTAAAATATGCTAATTATTTGATTAAATTACAATTAAACATACTCTCATCAAATAGGATTATCTATTTTTATTGTTATATTTCATAATATTATATACATCAAGTTATGATATATACATACTAAGAGTAGATAATATATAATTTGTCATGTTTTATCTTAAAATTATGTAAAAATATATGTTATTTATATACTATGATATTAATATGATATCACTTGCTATATTGCCTTATTTGTATATTAGGATTAGAAATATCCTTTAGGAATTATCTTCTAAACAAAATATGCAATACGTATCATCGAGTTCATACAAACTTACGATAGTGACTTTATTAAAATTGGATAACTTTAGATACTAAAATAGGTATTTTCTATGATATTATGGAAAATATCGTCTTACGACAGCCTTTCCGTAATGAAATGTACATTTCCATACAATTAAAACAATATACTATAGGACTTGTGAACATAATGATAAAATATAATACTTAAAGTACATGTATATATACATATAAGCAACTCTATTAAATAACAACATAAGTTGCATTTCATCTAAGTTATAAAGTAATATCAAAAACTAAATAAACCCTAACTTTTTCATAAATCTTATGGAAATTGAATCTAGGTTTTGATATGTAGAACTTTCGAGAGAATGGAACCATGACGTTATGGATGTGTTGGAGTGGGCTTCAATACAAATAAATGAGATTTGTGAAGACTAAAGTATATGCTCGCTTGTGGTAGTAAGTAATTGATTGTATGCGTGCTATACCTATACTTAGTTATTGAAATTCTAATTAGTAACTAAGCTACATGTTGTGCTATGTTGGTTGACCTTGTTTAGTGTGTTATAAATTGATTATTCACCCTTACCAAACTAATTGAAATACAAACTAAAACTATAAACGAACATACATCGCATCTTACTAGAGAACGATTAGGTTTCTCCAACTAAATTCCAACACCTTTGACAAGGTTGCAGTGAACTAGCCTTTTCCCACCATTGGTTGAACTAAATGACAGGAGAGGAGATTGCAGCGAGATTCAAGGCATTGGGTTTGAAGGTAATCACAAGCAGAGTACAAGCCTCCATTCCATAAGCCTGGAATTAGCTATGAAAGGGCCTCGTGGCCTTTATGATTGACATTGTGGCCATTATATCTCAACTCCTCAACTAGAGTTAAAATGGGTGAAATATTTCTAACTTCGCAATGGACAAGATAATGTCATGCAGAGACACATTACTCGTTTATGCATTATACATAATAATTGCTTGATAACTTGGCTGTATTGTTCAACTTATATATGGTTTTTGCTTCATGCCCCTTATTGAGTTCCAGTTGGCCTACTCTTCTATAAATTTGCTTGCAATATCTAAGTAATCACGTTGCATAACGATCACCTCTAAGTATGCAAAAAGGGTATATTTGGGCCTAAGTGAGGCAAAACTGATGAGGATTATATTTGGGAACTTTTGTATTTTGTAGGAGCAACTAGATCATCTGAGCAATCTAGGTGGATTCCTATTTTTGAGTTGTATCACATACTTATATACTTTCATAAATACTTTGTATTTAATCTTACTATAAATATAAGTTTGTTATAAATATAAATGTTAATATATCTGTAGAACTATGAATGCTTTAGAGAGATTTATCATATAAACCTTATATATATCAAGGTTATGCTTACGATTGAGTGAACGGTTTCTATCATAAAATCGAGATACATAACAAACTATTACAACTTGATAACATTCGGGAGATGACAATTTCCACCAAAAAAAAAAAAGAATAAAACTAACTTTCAAGTGCCTAAAATATATAAATATAAATAAATTGTATAGATTACTTGTGAAAACTTTTATAATTGTGCATATACTCTCTATTTTTAAAATTGAATACCTATACCTCAAAATTTCTACAGTAACGTTACATTATCATAATGACATGATAAATCATACTAGATTTTAGTATATCATACTATAAACGCTAAAATGGAAGCTATCAACAGTTTTATTTTTTTACCAGATTTAAGTTAATTATACCCCATCAAATATAACACAAAACTCTCAATAGCTTTCATCTTACTATTTATGCCATAATTTATTGAAATCAAGTATAATTTATTAAGATGTTATGATATGTTTGACTATAACGTGAGTATAGAATTTTTCCTGAAATGGACGTGGGATTCGTATCTTTTTATTAAATTATGAAACAGTCACGCTACGTTCATGAAATTTACGTTTCCTTCGACTCGGCTTGAAGATTGTCTTTTCGTTTTATATTCTATGATTCTTTTCCACGTTCTTTTCATGACATTGATAAAAATAGAATAGATAAACGGGAAAAAAATAAATTTTAAATTAAATACTAACTGATTTCTTTCTACGTACCAACTCCGCGAAACATTGAAAAAGAAAGTTTTTAATTCAAAGTGACATATGAGATGCTGATGGTGCTAGATTGTGATTGTCCATGTATTACGAGCATTTGTCCATTCTCCTATCCCTTAAAATACACACGGCATATTTCAATAAAATATAGCCGAGACAACATTTTGTTCGCATAATGTTCATCCCTCGTTCGCTTCAATAAATACTAATGTTAAGTAACTATTTTCTCTAAAGTATGTTATCCCTTAAAATATTATTATATATAATTAATAGTTGAAATTAGAAAAAAAAAAAAAAACCTAATGATAATATCATAAAACATTTAAAAAATTGCAACAATTTCAACCAAAATTTGTAGTTTTATCTAAAGTACGTCACATGATCAAATACTATTAAATAATAAAGAATAGAAATATATCCATAAAAATCATCAATTATTGAAAAAGAAAAATGTTTTATTACAACCAAAAAACAATTTTCTTCTATAATAGAAATTCAACGATCAACTATGTTGATAGAATGCTCAAACCTAAGTATCTTTACCTAGTCGAGTATCCTCGAGCATTTCTTCCTACTAATAGCTCATCTCCCTTTAGCAACTCATCAGTTCCCCACCTTACCCCCTACCTAGGAAGTTCGCTCCAACCTAAGTCTAGTCACTTGACTTGCTTGTGCTTACCCCGAGCACTCCTCCATCTCGGCCTCCTCGAATCCTAGGAAGCTCCTGTTAGCATCCTCAATAGCCTAACTCCTCGAGCCTTGAGACTAAGGACTTAATGTCTTCAGGAGAACTAGATCCAAGCTCAACGTATAGCCTCAACCTCAACCTTAAAGCTCATGTTAAGTCCTTAGGAGAAGACTTAGAGATCTTGATGCCTTTACTGCTCTCCTTCTCACTCTATAACCCACCCACACCCACACCCACCCACCCCTCCCCCCTCCCCCCAATTTAAATGCTACCTAACATCCATGGTATAGTCTCTACACCTACTCACCAAATGTGACATCCCCCCACATCTCAAAAGCGATAGCTACAGTTCCCAATGTCCACCAACCGACGAAGCATCTTTGTCCCCTACCGTACTACATACACCATCCCTACACCAACCGTATAAGGGTCTATCCTAACCTATTATGTATTCAAGACAAGTAAGCTCTAAGCCTTATAAATAGGCCATGGAGCTATAGGTACAATCCTAAATGCACTCTTTACACTTATTTAAACACAAAAACTCTCTCTTTTTCCTTCCTTTTTCTCACCTAAATATCAGAGTGCCCTCTAGCCATAGGAGACTTTCTTGTAGCTTCACCACTGCATACAGCGATTAAACCACTAAACAAGTACGTAACAATGATCAATGCATCACCAAACTAAGTGTTAGCATAGCTCATGACGTAGAATCTTACACCTTGAATATTGAGTAAAATAATTGAATTAAATGCTTACCATGTCAAGGATTCAAATGACATTGTAAATTTCTCATTCAAAATATTTCCATTATAGTAAAAGTATGCATAATAACTACCACATAATTAAAAGATGTGGGCTCTATGCCCACACCAAAGGTGCAACAAATTAATTTTAAAACTAAGGGGTACATGTGCGGTCATCTTAGGATTTTACCAATAGAGACTAGGATTCGAGTTGCAATCGCTAGACCTAAGCCTATAAAAAAAAAAAAAAAAAGTTCTAGGCTAAAGGAAACGCATGGCTTACTGTTACACTACGCTAAGAACCAATAAGGGTGGCTGTTTCAGGATGGATCTAATCCTACCAAAGGAACGAAAATAGAATGTATCTAGTGAAGGTTTTAGTAAATCCATGAGCTATCTAATCGGATATGATGCACCAATTAGATCCTATATGGCCTAATCATTGCTTTGATATGACGCATAAAGAGATAACTAAGGTTACTAGTCACAATCTTTATTAAAGAGATTGATAAGAGCTAGTAAAAGAGAGCTCTCTAAATAAAATACTCGAAGAGATTTTCATTAATGTGCAAAATCTATCTAAAACCCTATACATATGCCCTATTTATATATAATGGTAAAGTTGTAGATAAAATGATGCCTTATTAGCATTCCCATAGATAAAAAATAAACATAAGGGTAATCTAGTAAAGAAAAAATAAGTAAATAACCTTAAAGTTCTACCGTCCTTGATGAGTAAACTTGGCCAAGTTGACCTGGATTGGCCGAGCTAACAGAGTACAATAGAGAAAGGTAAAGCAAAATACAGCAAAAGAGAATAGCATATCAGAGCAGTCAGAGTAGACAACATGGGAGTTCATGCTTACTTGGTTGGTCTCTTGGAACACATCACCACCCTTCTCTTGAAAAAGTTTCGACTTGAAACTTTGCTTACTCCAAAATCCACTAAGGTCAAATACCAACTTGCAAAAATGAAATATAAATATAGAAAAGTACTCAAGCTCCTCTACTAATGTCATCATTAGCCAATGCTCTTTCCATTTGTCATGAGCTCCATCAATCAAACTTTTCATTATGGATCCTTCCTTCCACTCATCATGTATCTAATAAACCATACCTTGGTAGTTCCAGCAACTATCAATTAAATGAAGTAACACAATCTCAAGGTCATATAAAAGATCATGAGCTTGCAGATCTTGTGCTAGTAAGAGGTCAAATTGCTCTTCAATCTCAAGTGCTTCCACCTCTTCATGCTCAACTAACTCAGATCTCATAGCCTCCTCATTTGCTGTGATTAACATCCCTTCTACTTCCTCATAAGTTAATTCTTCTTCCTTCCATCTACATATCTCAAATATTTCCAACAAAAGAGTACCAGAGTCAACATAACACTTCCTAAATACATATATCCATCCCTACAACCTTAGTAAACTCTAAATAATAATCTATGACTGCTCATAGGCACGAGACTGATATAGCTCATATCAAGCCACATAAGCTCATCAAAGGATCAAGACAAAAGAGTATGATATGTGGAAGGCAAATACAATAATACCTAGAATCATCATCCATAATATCTATAGTATGTAATGAAGCCATATCCAGAGGGTCTAACTTCAACTTAACTTTGTCCTCTTCCTCTCTCCTATTCGCTTCCTCAACAACCTTCACCTCCTCAACTCCTCCTTCAACACCCTCTAATTTTGCATTCTGTTGTTGCCTCATTTCATCCTTAAACACTTCAAGCCATTTTTTCAATCACCTTCAACTGATCTAGTACATTAGAAAGGTTAGCTTAAGAAGAAGATACAAGTTCTACTCTCAAAGCCGCTTGAATAACATCATTGTAGGTTTTAATTCTTGAAGAATCGACATATCTAGCAATTTCCTAGTTCAATCCTTGCAAGAATTGAGATATAGTAGAAGAACAGGGCTCATGCAACTCACATTGCCTCAAAAGTGTCTTATATTCATATGCATATTCTTCAACAGTCATAGGCCCTTACCTCAATGTTGACAATCCTTCATATAACTTATATAAAAAATGTGGCAGGATAAATTTTCTCCTCATCAAGTCTTCATCGATCTCCAAGTAATTTCTTCCCTATTTAAAATTCTTTCTCTCTTCACTTTCTTTCACCAAACTTCAACAAAGCCCTTGAGTTGTGTACTCACTATATCTTCCTTCTTAAGCTCATAATGTGGATAATCTAGCAAAACTCTTTCTACTTGAAATTTCTAATCCAAATATTCATCTAAAAGACCATATCCATTGAATTCTAGAATTTGTGATATTACATCTTCGTAATAATACTCATAATCACGTCTAGCTTCAAATTCCATACTCACTTGGTTCAATGGTGCACAACTCAACAACTCGGTAATAGTCTTTTAACTACTGCTTGGCACCAAAGTCACTCCACCAACGACACACTTGTCATAGCTCAAGCATAAACACATACAAAATTTTATCACTTACAAAATTTCTCCACACCCTACACTTTCACTTCACCTCAGCACACTAACAACAAAAAACCTTAGACAGCTAGGAAAATGTAGTCCCCATAACAGTATAATTCTCAATTCACCTCAGTCACTTGCCTACCTCTTTCATCGAATCAATCACACACTTTGACACATATAACAATTCGAAAAATTTGAAGGACAGCAAAGCAAATTATTTAAATGGTTCGGGTAACACACTAATATGCAATTAAAGAAACAATTGGGCGCGTGTCCACTACTACTACAATACACAACCAAGAGCTCGGCAATTGCTTTTCAAGGATTGTAGCTTTTGACCATGACAATAGCTCAATAATTATTCATGACAACTTGGCTTCCATACTACTCGATCACACGCATAGCTTGATTCACAATAATAGCTCAAATTTTTCATTTTAATCACCTCAAACATGCATTACAGTAGCTCAATTCAAACACAACCTCAACTTGGCACTCATACACAGCAGCGCCACAATTGGTCAACTCAGTATTAGATGGAGCTCATGGCAACTCGACAATTTACAGTTCAACACATAACAATATAGCACAACACGACACAACAGTGCTTCACAACAATAGCTTAGATTACACTCATAGTAGTTCAGTCCAGATACGCAAGCGTTAGCAACTCAATTCAACCCTGAAAGTAGGGCAACACCACCTTGACCAAACTTCACCTCGGCAATTTATGAATTACAGCAACTCAGAAATACATTCGGCTCAGTAAATAAGGATTTCACAATAGCTTGATCTGCAATTTTCAAATAAAGCACAACATATACTACAACAACACATAACAATCGAATAGAATAACTCTTTACAACAACACGACAACAAATAATGGATCAAAACAACACAAACACACACACACACAAGCTACTAATACACCCCCTTTTTTTACACACAACCCACTTATGCAATATAACCTATAAGCTCAACAACACGACACTACAATACTTACTACTATCTACACTACTGTTGCCACAATTAGACCACCACTATACAACACATAACATACTGCAATCACTACAATAATCACCTCATACACTACTATACGACCCATACAATTAATTCTGCAACTTCATACAGCAGGGTGCACAACCACTTCAAGTGCCATCCTTACAATGCACGCATAAGCTACTTGTACATAATCGGATGTCCCAAATACGACTACGCTTTCAATTGCATCACTATTATAACCATTACACTTACCGCCAATCATTGTCGTAAACCCATCGCCACAGCTCACTCCAACTCACGACAGTATTAACATTGGAGACAGTGAAGCCATTATGCAACAATAGGAACTCCAACTTACAATACCCACTGTAATTCATGAAATATCATACAGTACACTACTTGTTCAACTTACAAGGAGAGCCTGCCAAGAAGATTGAAGAAATATAGTTTGGGAGGAGAAAACAATGCAAATAAGGATGTTGCTATCTGCCAACTATAATGACCAGTTTATCAACTTCCTCTTAGCCAATGCTGACGTGTGTGCATCTTCCTTCGAGGACATGCCAGGTGTCATCAACATTCTCAAAGCGACACATGACCTCTAAGTAGACCCCCAATGTATAGCCTATCAAATAGAAGAGAAGACACTTTACACCTGAGCTATAGGCCATTATTGAGTAAGAGGTATAGAAGTTGGTCTAAGCTAGATTCTTGAGGGACAAGTGCTACCTGACTTGACTAGCAAACATAGTGCTAGTCAAGAAGTCTAAGTGAAGTCGCTTATGTGTATATACTACACAAACATCAATAAGGCCTATCGAAAGGATTGCTTTCCTCTCCTTAGAATCAACTAGCTCATCAACTCCACATTAGGCCATGCAATGCTCTGCTTCATAGATTCCTATTCAGGCTACAATTAGATACACATGGCCCTCGAAGATGAAAAGCACACTTATTTTATCATTGACCTCGACACATACTGTTAACAAGTTATGCCATTCGACCTTAGGAACACTAAGGTGACATATCAAAGGTTGGTGGCAATTATCTTCACGTCAAAACTCAAACAAAACGTTGAGGTTAAGATCGATGACATGATCGCCAATAGTAGAGATAAGGTCAACTACATTAAAGACTTGCGTGAGACATTCAACACACTTTGTAGATATCAAATGCAGCTCAACCCCCAAAAGTACATCTTTGAGGTAGCTTTAGGCAAGTTCCTTGGTTCATCATCACAAAGCACGATATTAAGGCCAATCTAAAAAAGATCAAAGCTGTTTGCAACATGAAAGCCCCCAAAACCATCAAGGAAGTGCAACGACTTACCTATAAAGTTGCCATACTCAATCACTTTATGTTAAAAGTGTGTTAGAAGTGTAGACAAGTGCTCCAAGTTCTTCAAACTACTTAAGAACCTATCAAAGCTTAATGAAACCAAAGAATGTCAAACCGCCTTTAACAAGCTTAAGCGATTCCTAGCTACTCTACGACGTACTGTCCAAGGTAGTCTTAGGGGAAGAACTCTATTTATACCTAGCCGTCAGTAACTGAGCACTATCTTCTATGCTTATCCAAGCAGATGGATAAGATCACAAGTTGGTCTACTATGTTAACCATATACTATAGGGCTTAGAGATTAGGTATACATAGGTAGAGAAATTTGCCCTAGCCGTAGTCAACGTTGCGAGGAAGCTGAGGCTGTATTTTCAACCTCATCGCATCATTTTCCTCGTCAAATAACCACTACATACCATCTTGTAGAAGCCTGATACCTCTGGTCATGTGTTCAAGTATTCATTAAAGCTCAGCACTCCGAAATTCAATTCTAGCCGAGGTAAGCTATCAAGGCATAGATCCTCGTAGACTTGTTGTTAAGCACATTTTAGAGAAGGAAACACCTACTAAGGTCAATATGCCAATGTGGACTCTCTATGTCGATGGATTTTTAATATATAGGGAGTGTAAATTTCTAAGATTTTTAATTTAACAAAATTTTCAAAAGTCTAAGTGTGTATCTATTTTATAACATATATAATATAACCTTTCCCCTACACTTAAGTTGTATATTGTCCTTGTTACTAGTAGATTATTCATTCTCATTTATGATTGTCGACACTTTGTCAAACTGGCTTTAGTGCCTCACCTGCATTATTGACCTAGTTTAGTAACCAAGAGCATTGTAGGCCTGACTACCTACTAGGTTGAAAAGCTTAGCCTGCCTCAATCTAATATTCAAATTCAAAAGGAAGGGTACGAAAGTTGAACTATTGCAAACCTTCAACTACACGACAACCCACTTTCCTCAGAATCTGGTATGTAACTAAATTTAGTATTCTCCATGTATCTCAAACAATTTAAACATCTGAGTATCACAGTTACAAGACATATGTCTATAAATACGAAACAAGGACCACTTGTGAGAACTCTCTTGACACTCTTACTACTTACTCACTCACTCATATCTCTAAACACCAAAACACATTCTGACATAAGTATCAGAATAATTATACCAGACTAGCTTCGGCAACCCTAAAGCCTAACTTATTCTCTTTTACAGGAATCAACAACTTGTGTAGATTTTGACCAACAACAGTCCTTAATACACATAATACAATACAATGCAAAATAAAGTGAGAGAAAAAGAGAAAATAAAAAGAAACTGAGACTTCTCGAGTTTTAGCATTGATCCTTGAAAATTGTTAAGTCTAGAAATTGAATTCCATCAACTAATTAAGCGCATGGTTTTCTTTGCTGCTAACAAAACCATCTAAAAATCATCAATAGTAAAAACAGCTATCTAAGAAGTGCAATAGAAAATAGGTTAGGAGTATAGTCATCCAAAACAAAAATATAAACTATGTCTTTAAAAGTAAAACACTCCGCATTCTTGTCTTCATCTTTCTCTTCTATCTCCTCTCTTTCTAACTCATCATCTAAGTCAAGCTTTAGCATAGGTAGTGGTGGAATTCCTCAGTAGGCTAAGATTACACTCTGTTTAATCTCAACTCTTTCTAACTTATGAGTCAAAATCTACTACTTCTTTTTAATCATCCTCTAAAGTTTTCCAAATATTGAAGATGACTACCCGATTGCGGCCTTAATGATGATGAGGTAACCTCACCAGCTAGCTCAGGTAATGGATCTTCAGGTACTGGGGGAGTTTCATGGATTTAACAGTATCCAAGGTCAGAGGAGTAAGAAGACCCAATGCTCGCATGCAAGGTACATTTTGGTAGCAACAAATATTTCTCTTAAGAAAGGGACCCACAAAAATATATTTTAAACAACCCTCAGTATCTTAGTTTCTAAATAACTGAGTCATCTTGACTCCTAAATTAAGGGGTCGTTGGTTAGCAACACATAATATACTAGCCTAAGACAAAAGATTCAGTTAAATCAAGATGACTAGGTCATAAGCTTCTCTATCTCCTCCAATTAAATCCATCTACACAAAAGATTTAGGAACACCCTACGACAACTTATATGGAAACTCTATATATTTTCAAGTCATCACATAATCTACTGAATAAAGATCTATATGCACAGCTAGATCATCAAATAGCATGGTTACCTTAGTGCCATGAAATCTAAAGTGAACCATATTTTTCCTACTATTGTTAAGGTTATCAAAGCCTAACTTGAATGTGCAAAGTACCTCTAATGTCAACTCCTTATGTACCAACTCATTAATGCTTAGGAGATTATCCCTACCTCTAAACTCTATCAACTGCCTAACCTTAGTTTCATAGCCATCCTAGGCAAGTCCTTCCCAATTCAAGTACATGGTCTAGTTGAATTCTTTCTTAAACAAGCCGAAGTATCTCCTTTGTTGCCATAAGTGACGAAATTTCAATAGAGGATTTTAGGGGATGGCACCTAAGTTTTTGTATACTGTATACTTCTCTCTATGCATGATCTACAATTAAAAAAAAAAAAGAGAGAGAGAGAGAAGAGTTTAATTTTGATAACAAGAGACCAATTCATGTTACATGGATAACAACTAATTCAAGAATCTAATGAAACTTAAATGTCATTCCAAGTCTATTGCTAGTTTACCCAATCTAAGCAATATAGCCAAAGATTGGATTAGCAAAAAGATTGTTTAGCATAATGCTAATTTGGCTAAGTTATGGATTAACATAATTATATAATTAATTCAACATGAAATCCTATTTCAATACAAAATCTCTATTGACATGAGCATTGGCATATACAAATTCTTGAAACATTGTTCAATATAAGAAATTCTTGAAATAGCGACATACCATATACTAAAATGCTAATTTCTCAAGACATAGATTAATAAAATTAATAAGCTAATACTCATAATAACCCTATAATCTCCTAATCTTAGTTATCATGAACATTAGCATTTAACATTCAATTTATTAAAAACTTCTTTTTTTCCTCGCAATCCGATTCGTGTGCAATTATTAACAACAATTTTTCTAATTCTAAACATGAAATCAAGACATTAACATAATTCCATGTGAACAATTTTAATTAATGTAAGGAATTCACAAATTTTTTTCTAATTGCACAAAAATTTCATTCTCATCAAGTTTCCAATTTTTCAACATGAATTATAAACATCACAATACAAGAATAACAACTAACTCGTATTTTCCATCACTTTCTCTTAGTTTCCTTCACTTTCTTACACTTTCCTTCATCATAGAAAATTACCTTCACATTTAATCCTTAATAAGTATGCATTTTTCACATAATTTCTAATAGCTGATGGATAGATAAGATGATTCATTATGTTATCTATACTAAATCACTCCTATAAACTCAACTTTCTACGCATACATGTCAAAGTAAATGGAGAGGGATGATGTACATACCTTAGATTTGTAGTGTATGTGCTTAGATCATAGAGTTTTGTAAAGATCTGGTGATAGTGTAGAGAGAGAGAGAGATGAGAGAAAATGTTGGTTTAAAGAGAGAGTATGTCTTTAGAATAGGGTGGGAAGATAAATGCCCACAATTTTTAAATTCGTAAAAGACCACAAGCAAGGTCCATGACCTTGTACTTTTGTTGCAGTCCTTGTTTTTACAAAAATTTTACATACCTAATAGGACTACAATTAAAGACCATGAGCGTAGTCCTTAACTGTAGACCTTTCATCCTCAAATTTCTTTGAAATTTCCACTCAAAATAATTTACGAGAGGAATATAAGCTAAGTTTACAAGCATAGACTTTAGCCATGTTTTTTTCCAATTATTGAATTCAAGCAATTTTGAATCCTATGATCCAATCCGTACGATTGCTTTAGAAGAACTCAAAGTGAACGAATTGAAACACAAAAACATCAATTAGATGACAACTTTAAATTTGACTATTATAGAAACAAATCGATAACTATTTTTAGATAAAATTAAATTGTTTCAAGTAAGAAACACTAACTAATGATTCAAAGCTCAATACTTGAATTGACTCATGACAAAATAACAAAATGAACGAATAAACTAACAAAACTAACTGAAAAAGAAACAAATCAAACTTAGGCTAACTCCTAAGGGGCATTGTTGTTTTACGTTGTTGGCTCGACGATTGATTCCATCCCTCAACACGATTCCCTAGTTTATAGCTGTACACTTAACTAGTTAAAAAACATGCTAATAAAGAAAAAATGCCAAAGGAACAGTAGAGAAGATTGATTACAAAAATATTAAAATAATTAGAAATTAAGGTTTTTGCTAATATCCTAACTAACTTACTCTTTTGGCTCCTCAACAACAGTGCTAAAAACTTGATTTTGTGTGGAAGCATCAAGCAAATGCACCTAGTTAAGTTATATTATAAATTAAAATAGATTATGATTCCAAATGTCAATCACACGAGGAACCAAGTCTTTGAGAACCTAAAGTTACTAGCAATTTACCCTAAGGTTTCCAATTACCTAACTTAACAATATGGAGATAAGTGTGATTAACCGGCTAAGTTGAATAAAGAACAATAAACAAAACAAGAAGAATAAACTAAACTAAGCTAAATTAAAGAAAGCATCCATCAATGAAAAGAAATAACATATAATCCTTAGTAAATTGTTTGTTATCTACTACCTTGTTCTATGCAACCATTCAATCTCAATTATTCCTTAAACGATAGAGATACCTAACTTAAATTGATTAAACTTACGTCTCTCTAATCTTAAGACCCTCTTCACCTGAATCACTTCTAAATAGAGCATCCCAAGATCACATTAACAACCTAGATTTAGCTATTAGGTTGGCCACCTAGGTTATCATAATCTGGAGAAATCAGTACATAATCTTTTAGTGTACTCAATTCCTTCTTATTATACTTATTTGTTCAACTACAAGACTCACATCTCTACAGCAAGCTTATGCACCAATTTAGCAACCCGGGCAAATACTAATTGATGATAATAAGATATGTGCAATTAGATCGTTAAAGAATAAAATCATAGATTAAATGAAATATTGTTGTAAGAAGAATTAAATTTCAATAACAATTTACTAAGAATATTTAAAAGAACAACATAATAATGACATTAAAAGAAGAAGTAATTGAGATACCTTCAATACGATTCTAATCTACAACTCTTTGCCTATTAATTTAATCAATCTTTAGTTACTTAAAGAATCAAAGCTTAAGAATTATTTAAGTCTTTCAATCAATTTAAGAAAATAATAAAAGGTTACATACCTGTTATGAGACCATCTTCATTACCTTATGCCTCCTCAATATCCTTAAGTTTATCATTGTAGTAATCTCCCATCCAGTCACCCCAATCCACATCTTCTTCCCAAGGGGGCTCTCTTTGTAACCTTAAGCCTAAGTATCTATAAATAGAGAGTGAACCTAGGTTTACAAATAAAACTTAACGAAAATAGAAGATTCATACATCATAGCATGTCTACGAGCAAGATATACGGTCATGGAGTGTGGGTGTATACTTGCACTTAGTCAGAGTTCTTCAAAACTTGATGAAATTAATTGATAAAAGGAACATAAGTAGGGGCCATAGTCATGGTCCTTGGTCGTGGTCTTTACTAGGCATCTTTTCTCACTCACATTTCATCTGCTTTACTCCTTGATCAATGGTTTTGTCCAATTTAGCTCCAAAACTTGATAAAAATCTATGAAATTCATCGAATTCCTCTTAAAGTCCTTGAAAATGAAATCAACTAGATCAATTAACTAGTTAATTAGCTAAACTAATTAAGCTCAAAATATTATGAAACTAACTAGATTAATGTGAAAAATAGCACAAATTAAATATAGAAAATGTATGATAAATTTATGTTATCAAGCTTGCATCATAATAGTAGCCGGGGGGATCCCCGTTAGCATAACTTATGCTACCTCAGGCACCAAAGAGACCCTTAAGCCTTTCTTGCCTTTCTTCTTCTCTAGGGGGCCAACAACTTCCTTCTTGTTCCTCTTCCTCGGAGGAGCATCTTCACCTCCTCAGGTAGCAACCAAGGTATTTTGCGTTAGGCCTTCTTCTTGCCTTTCTTAGCCTTCTCCCAAAGCCTCCCCTCTCGAACCTCTAATAAGACGTACTTAAAGTCATCCCTGTAGAGTTGAAGGGTTTGAACACAAAAGGGGTGTTAATAACACAACAAAATAAAAAATACAAACAAAACCTACCGAAGACAAGTAGTCCCAAGCTCCCTTCAAAATGATGGCATACAATAATGAACCCAAAGCCACCTTCCTCAACTATAACCTCGACCAAACGATGTCTTCGCATTGAACAGCATCTTACCACGAACATAGTGGTCAATCATGTTGTCAATGTGGAACCCAACCCTAAGTCGATATGCTTGATTGAGGATCTTCTCCCTCACGTCGTCATCCTCAGTGGCCATGTACTCCACTACTGTCGTCCTTATTTTGCCACCTCGGTAGGGAAGGGTAGCTCTTCACTTGACCAAACCCATACAAACCTTTCCATCCAACCCTCTACCTTTGACTTCAAGCCATGGAAGAGCCTAGCATGCTCGCCTCGAATCGAGTAGTATACCCACCTATCTGGACTCGACTTCAATAACTTAAGCAATTAAAGTTAGGCGTTTAAATGCAGTGCATTCAAATACATCCTTAAGGAATCGAACACCTCAAGTTGAAACTCCATAAAGGGCAACTAGAGCCCAACTTGATTAGCTTCTAGTATATACAGAATGACCTCGCACCCCAAGGTTATACACCCTCTCCCTTTCCTCAGGCTTCTCCACGACCAACCATTGATCCCATCTTACACAACTACGCACACCTTACTAAATGCCTCCTTATTATGCTTGTATGTTACATTATCGATGACATTCTGATTCTTGCTCATCAAGTGTAAACACTCTACCATGTCCCTCTTCGTGCCACTAAGGACATACCTCTCTTGGGGCCTCTCCACAGCTGCTCTTCTCCTCATCTCCTACGTATACATCGTACCAACATCGTTTGCCGCTATCGCTACTCTTCGAGGGGGAGTAAGGTTAGATACTATCTTCCTGTAGGTATCCTCAAACATTATGGAGATGTCCTTAGACAAGGAGTTACCTCGGAAAGCTAAGTTACCTTAGTTAACCATTTTCATTGATCGCTTAGAGAAGTGAGATGGAGTTTTTGGGTGCTCAATGTTTAAGAAAGGATTAGGAAGTTTCTAGAGAAAATTCGACAAAGTTTCAGCAAGGATGAAATGAAAGGTGAAAAAATGAGCCCCGCTAAGACCTTTATGTAGATGAAGAGGAGGCACACAATTGTTACTTCTTGCCATTCAACCTTAGCCATCTACGTGTCATCACTCAATACTCAATGACTCAAATATGCCTATTATGTAGATCACGCCCCTCCCCCCCAATGCTGCTAAAACTACGTGCAATGCCCAAAGCATCATTATGAAGCTTTAGGTATCTTAAAAGTTGTGTCAGTCACATTAACCATAGTGTACCTGCATAGGTAACCAACAATACCATATCCTTGGTTGACAAACCCAAGTTCATCACTTGCCTTCTCATAATCACCCTATTGCAGATCTAGCCTTAGTCTCCAAAGCTCAAAGTAGTCTACTATCCTCGACACCAAGAAAAGTAGTTGGGGTATATGTATTAGGTAAAGGTAAGGGGAGGATGGGGGCAAATGTTGATTGGTCTTTTTGGCCTAAGCTCTAAAGGCCCAAACCTAAGTATCTTTACCTGCTTAGGTATCCCCTAGCACTTCTCTAAGCCAATAACTCAAGCCCCTTTAGCATTTCAATCTGTTCAATCGCCCTTTGCCCCCTTCCACAAGCTTAATCCAATACAAGTCTAGTCACCTACTAAAGTTCCCCCTTGAGCACACTTCCTCAGACCATACTTGATGGAGCTCCTTACTCAGTCTACCTAATACCAATACAACCTGTTCAAGCTTACCCCTGAGCACTCCTCCATCTCAGCCTCCTTAGGTCCTTAAAAGCTCTTACCAGCTTCCTCTATTGGCCCACTCCTTAGGCCTCAATCCTAAAGACCTCGATCTCCTTGGGGAGATTAGATCTAAGCTCGACATGCAGCCTTAACCCTGACCCTCGAGCTCATGCCAAGTGCTCAAAACAAGACTTGGAGACCTTGATGCCTCTACTACTTTCCCCTCCCCTCCCTCCCCCCCTCCTCTCTCTCTCTCTCTCTCTTTCCTCATTAAATGCTGCCTAACATCCATAGTACGGTCTCTACTCCTAGCCACCAAATGTAATGTCCACCCATACCTCATACATAACAGCCATTGTTCCCAATGTTCACCAATCGACAAGGCAACTTTGTCCCCTATTGTACTATACACAACTCCCTACACCAACCGTATATAAGCCTATCTTAACCTACCACGTATTTGAAATAGGTAAGGTTTAAGCCTTATAAATAGGCTATGGAGCTACATGTACAAAGATCCAACTCCCAAGTACTCTCCTTATACCTGTTTAAACACAAAAACTCTTTCATTTTCTTTCCCTTTGCTAACTTAAGCATTAGAGGGCCCTCACTTACTTAGCCATAGAAGGCTTTCTTGTAGGTCTACCACCATACATAGTGATCGAACAACCATACAACCACCCACTGATGATCATCGTATCACCAAGCTAAGTGCTAGCATCACTTACGACATGGAATCTAGCACCCAAATATTGAGTTAAATAATTGAATCGGATGCTTGTCATGTTAAGGATTCAAATGACATAGAAAATTTCTTATTTGAAATATTTTTTCATTAGTAAAAGTGTGCACAATAACTACCACATAATTAAAAGATGTAAGCCTTATGCCCATACTAGAGGTGCAACAGTTTAATTTTAAAAATAAAGTGTACATGCACTTTCATCTCAAGATTTTTGCTAATAGAGACTGAGATTTGGGCCATGATTGATGGACCTAAGTTTGCAAAAAAGAACACCTTCAGGGACATCGAAGGGTTTTCCCATTTAGCCACTCTGATAACTAAGTCAACGAATTTAAAATATTTAAGATGAAAACAAGAAGGTAAGAGTGTGTCCATATGTGTCCAATTGTCTTACCATTTGGGGTGAATCCTTATTTATAGTAATTAGTGATGGGATATCTTTGGAAAGTGGATATATCCGAATCTACCTAAATAGGAAAGTGTATCTTCCTATTTTAGGTGAGATATGAGATCCTCAGCAATGACATGGCGAGTAGAAGGTCAGTTGTCCCATATAGGTCGAAACCTCCTCTTCGTATCCAAGGTTGTCCATCATCAACTCTTCTTTGGTAAGCCTTCAATCCATAAGTGACTTAGGCATAAATGCTACAAGCAAAACCAAACTACAAGAACCCAAGTCCCAAACTAAGGGTAAATAGGGAACCATAGTAAAAGTGAAGTCCAAGATGAAAATCACAAGATGAAAGGCTAAGTTTGGACTTAGATAGCTCGATGAAGGGCCCGAATAAGCAAGCCTATGGTCCTTCAAGGTTGAGATAGGCCTTGGGGCCTACCACCCAAAATAGTTTGTCAACATGCGCAATTATGAAAGTTTTTAGGAATTGTACATATAACTCGCCTTATAAATAATTAGTAAATGAATAAACACGAGATTGTTAAAAAAACATTGTAGCTTCACTCTATACGTTAATTATCACCTATTATATTATTGTGCATAGCTTGTCTTTAGTATCTCTAAGCTTTATCATGGTGAAGTGTTTAGATAACCCTTACTCACTTATTACTAATGTTTTATTAAATAATTTCACATTTGTAATTTTTTTTCTTTTCTTTTTTTTACTTTACCATCAACATTATTATTATGAAATTTATTGATCTTTTAATATTTATCTTTTCTTTTTCTTTTTCTTTTTCCTTTATCTTTAAAGATTTATCTTTTACACCTAGTGATACAAGTGCAGCATTAAGAAACAGTGGTACACATTCATATAATTATATGAAATAAATTCTATCCAACTATAACTACTTTTTATTTTTAAATTTATTTAACTAATGTATATTCACTATATATATCATCATCATACAAGCAAATGCCACACCTGCTATACGTGTACAAGTTTAACAACATCAAATACTTGAAATATTAATATCGCGATAAAATTACATAGTTAATTAAATATAATAGTAAGTATTAGAAAGATTTAAAAAAGGCTTAACATATAAATTGTTAAATAATATCAATAATTTATATTTGAAATGTTTTTTCCCTAATTATTACGATGATCTTTTTCCTTAATTTTATTCTCAAAAGAAAAGTTTTATTACCTTAAAAAAATATATAATTATATCAATAGAAAATATAAATGTGTTAATAGAAAGTGTATATATGAGAAAGAGAAAAGAGAAACTTAGTGATGAGTTAATTTTCATGACATTAGGATCAATATGGAGAGTTCACGGATTTGTTTGTGAATGTATAAAAATTCATCTCCAACATAAAGGTTACATTAATGTTGTTGGGGCTAGAGTAGGAGATATTTAAGAAAAATGGTAAATATAATAAGGGAGAGATATTAATGGAAGTAGAAGATACGAGAAAGAAAATAGAGTGAATTGATAAATATATTCTATCTTATAAAATATTATATAGTTTTAGAGAAATAGTTTAGTATTGATTTTTTAGTTATATATTATTAGATTAAGGCTTAAATAATAATTTTAGGAAGTAACAGTTACGTAAAACACTTAAAATAGATATAGATATAGACACTAAAGGGCTCGAGCAAAATTTTATTATAGATAATTATTAACTAAATTAAACTAAACCAAATGAAAAATGAATAGATAAACCTCTGAAAAACAGAGAGATAACGCTAGTCTTCAAGTATCTCGATTAGGATATAGTTAAATATCCCACAAAATCTGATATTTAGATATACTCTGTTGAGATTACCCCGAAAATCACAATATTATATATTCCAACTAGCATTCCTTGAGATTTTCAGCAGTGGTGTATCTTGTAAAAATGGGGTTGCAAGTTCCATCTTCTCAATCAATTTCAGCCACCATTGCTCTCCTTGTCATTTTAACTTTTATTCATGGGATGCCAACGTGCCATGGAGGAATCACAAGTAGTTTTGTGAGGAAGGCTGAGAAAAGCATTGATATGCCTCTGGATAGTGATGTCTTTGCTGTGCCTCCCGGCTATAATGCCCCACAACAGGTCGAATCTTCACTTCAAGTGAATTCGAACAGTCTTTGTGTATTTTTCTTATCTTTAGGTGATGGAAGCACTGCTTCCATCTTCATGGTTAAACCATCTGAATCGTGTTAATGAAATTGTAATGATATTGGCAGGTCCATATAACTCAAGGAGATCATGAAGGGAAGGCAATGATTGTGTCATGGATAACACCTCATGAATCAGGCTCCAGTAGAGTGCACTACTGGGATGAAAAGACAAACCAGAAAAAACATTCTGAAGATACCGTTGTCACCATCTATAAATTCTATAATTATACTTCTGGCTACATCCATCACTGCACACTCAAGAACTTAGAGGTAAAACAGAGAATTTTCATGTAGGAATATCGCGTCATGTGAAAGACAAGCTTCATGATCTCTTCAATTAAGCAATGTCATAAATTTTTGGCAGCCGGACACCAAATATTACTATACCGTCGGAGAGGGACACTCTCGGCGAACCTTTTCTTTTGTTACACCACCTGAAGTTGGCCCTGATGTGCCCTATACTTTTGGTCTCATGGGTAACCTCTAATTCTCCAGATTAGTTTCTGAAATCATATGTAAACATTGGCACTCAAATCTTCATTCGGCATTCATAGTCAAGTACTATTATGTATGATTGCATCCATAGACAATTGTTTCTTTGTCAAGTATTTACATGACAATATGCTCATCTGATAGGCCGAAATTGTTAAAATGCATGGAATGTCTTTTTTTTTTTTTTTTTGTAGGGGATCTTGGCCAGACTTATGACTCCAATGCGACCCTCACTCACTATGAGATGAATCCACTCAATGGAAAAGCTGTGTTGTTTGTTGGGGACCTCTCCTATGCCGACGATTACCCCTTACATGACAACGTGCGTTGGGATACATGGGGAAGGTTCGTAGAGAGGAGTTCTGCTTATCAGCCTTGGATAACGGCTGCTGGAAATCATGAGCTTGACTTTGCCCCAGAAATTGTGAGCTTAATCTGACCGTTTTGCATCTTCAATTGCTCATATAGTTTGCACTAAGACCGTAATATATCTTCCAATTTTCAGAGGACATAATCATTCAATCTTGTAATATTATGGTTATCCACTGTTAACGCTGTTTCCATTTTTCAGGGGGAAAGCGAACCATTTAAGCCATATCTACACCGCTATCACATTCCATACGCGGCATCAGGCAGTACAAGTCCATTATGGTACTCGGTCAAGAGAGCTTCGGCCTATATCATAGTGCTGTCATCGTACTCAGCATACGGTAAAAATGCAAATTATGTTGCCTGAATTGCATTGCTACCTGTCAAAGATTTTCATCTCAGAACGTCCATTTATGCAGTCCATCCAATATGGAGAAACTTAGTATTCTTAATGTTATTGAAGAGCTTAATATTAAAAATTGTTACCCTATTTATTCATATGGGTGTGAGAGCAGAAGATTTAACCCCATTCAAGAAATTCTAGCAACTGTTGCCCGAAGAGAATCATCTTTTAGCGGTGTTGTATTCTTATGCGTTTAATTTTCAGGTACTTACACTCCTCAGTACCAGTGGCTTCAGGAGGAACTGCCTAAAGTCAATAGGAGTGAGACACCATGGCTTATCGTTATAGTGCATTCGCCATGGTATAACACCAACAGCTACCATTACATGGAAGGGGAAACCATGAGAGTAGTCTTTGAGCCGTGGCTCGTCGAGCACGAGGTTGATGTCGTGTTTGCAGGCCATGTTCATGCCTATGAAAGATCTGTAAGTTAGATTAGAATTCACCTCTAACAATTTGAAAAGCGTTGGACATGATATTTCTTGTGGAAATTATGACTTTACACAACGTTTGGCAGTGGCAAAAATGAGTAGAAACAAAAACAAAGTATAATTTGGCTATAGAGTTCATTATTTACCTTTCCTTTGTTTTACTGGTATTACAAAAAAGAAAATGAAGAGAAATAAAACAAAGTTACCCCCCAATTTGTTTTTTTATTCCCTTTCCTTCCACTTTTCACCAATTTTCACTTTTCACGTAACTCACCAAGCATAGAATCAGTATAATATATGCATCTTGCTCCTTTCCAATTTTTTTCAGCTAAATACACTTTCATCCTTCGTTCTCTCTAACTTGGAAGTTTTCAATTGTAAGAAAAATCGTGTTAACTAGAACACTGACGTAATTCTCATTATTTGGAAGGGATATCGAGTGCTTTCTACTTCATGGAAAATGTTGATTTTTTCAATATCCATTCTGGTCTAAACTTTGTGATTGTGGAATATTTTTATTGTAGTCCCAAAAATCTTTAGCAATGAATAGTGTTAAAAGACAACGATAATATAATAGCTAAGCTAATCAATATTGGAGGTTGAGAACCACGAACGGCCTCGAAGAATAATGAGTTAATGCTTTTTAATAATCATTACTTATCATCGACTGTGACCTTTTATCTCTTACCATCATTTGCCTTTAAAAGCCACTAGATTGCAATAATAATAATAATAATATTTGGAAAAACTTAAAATTCTAACCATTTCTAATCTCGAAAGAAAAGATCTGGAAAACGTTTTTGGGCGAAACAAACACGCTTATTACAAATTGTATTATAGTTAGTTGCATTTTTTATATATAGATTCTTCACGTAACTTCTTTAAACGTGTGCTGCCAACAGAGTCGCGTCTCCAACATAGCATACAACATCACAAATGGTTTGTCCACTCCTGTGTCGGATTCATCAGGCCCTGTCTACATTACCATTGGTGATGGAGGAAACATTGAAGGCTTGGCAACAAGGTCACACAAACTAGTTTCCTCACTTTTTTTTGTGTCCTGCATTGCCTTCTGATTTTAAGTGTATCTATTTTCGTGAATCTTTTATCATACAGGATGACAGAGCCACAACCGGACTACTCAGCTTATCGTGAAGCCAGCTTCGGTCATGCGATTTTCCATATCAAGAACCGAACGCATGCATACTATAGTTGGCATCGAAATGAAGATGGATATGCTGTGGAGGCTGATTCCTTGTGGTTCCACAACAGAGTTTGGTATCCAGTGAATGAATCAAATTGAAGTCTCTGAACAATTGGTTTGCTTTGTATTACAACTGTTAATAGTTTGTTAATGTTAGGATCGATGCAGATAAGACATATATGCTCAGATTTGTAGGCCTTTGTTTGATAGAATCTGTGGAATAATCGGATCCATCTCCTACTGATTTAGAATTTCAAAAACCATCCATTGCATTAAAATTTTAACGAGTGTATGTGGACCTAATGTTTGAATTTTTGAGGGATGTGCCATCGGCACTATAGCTATTGTCAATGATACTAACATATTATATATTTGAATAAATAATAGATAAATATATCAATAAAAATTTTCATTATCATTAATACTTATCTAAAATATCAATAATACTTACTCATCACTCATCAAAATATATATATAGTGTATTAGTAAAAACTAAGTCTTTTTTTCCCCTACACATAGCGAAGAAAATTTTTATAAATGGAGGCTCGAATAGTAAGCCTCAATAGTTGCAAGAAACACTCCATTAGACAGGGTGGACATACAAGAGTGATCGTAAAATCCAACCAAATTAGTTAAGCCAAGTTAGAATTGGATTTGTTTAATTACACATCTGATGTGATTTTATTCAATATTTTGGTACACAAGACTCCTCAATGCTAGAGCCACAAATGAGTAGGGTTAATAGGGTTAAGATAATAATAGTATAGAGCTTAACCTTAAACTTATTCAAAATTTTAAAACTTAAAACATAACTCAAGCCTAGCTAAGCTTAAAATTGAAATTATACTTTACAAATTCAAACTATACTCAATTAAACTCAATTTATACAAAAATATATATTATTAATTATAATAATACTAATTGTTTATATTTAACTTGAACTCAACCAATACTTATAATCGAATCAAGCTCAATTAAGCTTACAAGCTAATTGAGAGCTAAATATTATGAAGCACATACTCAAGCTATGAGTTGAACATAAGTAAATATCAAATCAAACTTGAATAAGTTATGGACAGTTTGATTCATTCATACCCTAATCAATGCAATGAACTAGTTCAACTTGACTTAATTTTAAGAGAGAGAGCTTAAAAGTATTGATTAATTAACAATATTTTCCTACAAATTTAACTTTATAAAAATTTAAAAAAAAAAAAAAAGGGTTTCAGACAATGACAATATCTAATTCGAACATGCCACCGATTCAATGCCACGCTAATTTTCCGGCTTCCAATCATCGTTTGCAAGTCCAATCCAACATATAACTAAGGCAATTCTATTTTCTTTAGCGGGTTAACTTACTGTTTTTATACATATTATAACCAGAAATTATGGACAAGAACTCTGGAAAAGAGGGACCTACATAATTACAGATCAAGAACACACTCCTATTACTCATTAAAACGAAGGGGTGATATTACTCAAGCCGAATACACACGACAAAGATTTTCACGGTTCTCTTCTCCTGGACCTCGGAGTATGCCGCACATTGTCGTGGCCTCTTGAGTTGCTTTGAAGCTTACCAAATAAGAACGAGATGGATCATGCTGCCTTTCCCTTCTACTTATTTAAGTGTCACCTCCGACGCCGTTTTGTCTCAACCTGAAAATCATATAAAAAAAAAATTTGTTATTATGCCGAGTTGGTAGAATAGGGAGGCAGATGCATATAGATGGTGAAAGATAAAATCACAAAAGGTTGACCTGCTAAAACAGAAGGATTTTTATACTTAACAAGTTGTACTTCCGGTTTGAACTTCTTGATTTGAGAAGGAAGATTTGCTAGGATTAAGAATGGAAAATCTTATTGGTCTTTTAAGCTCGACAATTAATCAAACTCAATAAAAGAGGCAAAAACCGGTAAATTACACCAAAATAGAAGGGTTTTCAATGGAATACATATCATCATTAGAGCAACATTACTTGATCATTTCTACCAAGTTGGATCACCAATTAGGACCATTCTGCATTATACAAAAAACTACTTTGATATTATACCTAAAGAATCTTCATTTACTCATCCTTAAATCTATTTCAGTGTTCCTACAAGAGGAAAATTCCTGATTTTCAGTCTCCAATTATTTGCTCCTCCCTTTCCAGTTGTTCCTATACAAGAGAACACATTTTTCCCTCTAGATTCTTGCTGCCAACCTCATTAATGCACAAGCATAAGTACAACCATCAACTACAGGAACAGTAGAAGGCACTAGTTGAAGATTTGTTTAAATAAAAATTCACCACATTTGAAGGGTACATTGATGATTTTTCAAAAAACAGAGTTATGGTGATCAATGTAACGAGTATGGAGAGTAATAAATGGTTGACCAAGCCCACACAGCATCCAACAAGGATGATGCAAGGCTATTCAACTTATTAACCAGAAATTTATATCTAGATTACTTGTAAATACACATAAAACCATGAGTCTCAGTTATTAAGTTTGACATGCCTCTGAATTTTCAGGAGAGACCCACTGTTCAAGGAATGTCATGGAAGTTTCTCTTTCATATTACCACTGAAATTGGGAAGCATTGGATTTAAGGAATTTTCGAGGTGAAAAATGAAGCTATTAGGAGAAAAAATCATGAAAACAAGACAGCAAACTAACATAATAGAAGATTACTTGGCATGAGTCATCACACAAGTTCATTTAGATTTTAAACAGTTATTTCCCCATAAAAAGCTTGCTTTAGACCTAATCCCATTCACTCGTCTCACCACTGACCTATGGGAGACCATATGATACAATCCCCAAAATTACTCAACCATTGTTGCATGTATATAAGAGAAGGCAACCTAAGGTGTAGTGTAGAGTGTAGAGTTATTTTGTTTTTCTGTTGTGTAGAGTGTAGCAGTTGTGTGTTGTTGTGTAGTTTAGTTGTGTGTTGTGCGCTGTGCTGAAAAAGGATGTGTAGTGTGCAGTAGTGGTCGGATGGGTTATTGTAAGGGTAGTGTGGTAATTGCATAAGCTGGGAATTAGTATAAATAGGTTTTTAAGGAGCAAATTTGTGTTAGTTGGTCAGTTAAAAAGTGAAGGTGGGAAACACGAGATATCAGAGAGTGGTAAATGCTTAATTGCTCTCAACTTGTGACAAGAGTGAAGTACCAGCTGTGTTGTTTCGCTTCACTTTTGGAACCCTAATTGCTCAGGTAATTGATCTGATCCTAATCTCAACTCTAGTTCTTATCACCGTATGTACAGGAATCCATACCAATCTCGGCTTCCCCAACCTGGATGTCACTGCTGCCACAATCTCGATCCCCTCTGCCATTCCTTGACACTCTCTCTCAATGCTGAATACAAATTATCATAAAGATATTAACAATTGTTTCAGTTCTCATAGCAATAATTTGTGTTTCTCCATTATCGAAACCTGCAGTTGTATTTTAGCATGCAATAATTTGGTAACATTGTGTGAATAATGCCATGTAGGCATGACAGCTAATCAAATATCTCTTGCCAAGAAATTTTTTCAGTTAAGGAACTTCAGCATTTGCTTGAACTTACTCAACATTTGTGAAAGGAACACACGTAGAAGCCAACATTTATCAGTTGCAACTTGCAGCATCTTATATACATTCTCAAAAGCTATATTATATGGTGATCTTATGCTGTAGAGCAGTTGTTACTATTTCTTAGCATTGATGATGAAGCATATAGATTAAATCCTTTAAACAATATTAATTACATATTTTTTAGATAATATGAAAGAAATAATGAACCAGTTCCTAATAAGGATCCCCCATCCCTTGGACAAATCACCCGTGCTAGAGCTAGAGGCATTTCAAACTTTGTTTACAGGCTTTTTAGATGATTCCGATTCTAATGTAATTGAGTCTATGGAATCATGTACATGGCGCACACTAGGCCCTAGTGTACATGAGTTTGGTATGTTAGAGGGCTGGACCTGTTGAAATAGGAAATGGAGTTAGATTGTAGCAGCTGTGGGAACCAGGCTGGAAATTTCAGAAATCAGGTCCACCGTCTGAAAGACCAATCAATGCCATTCAAAAGGTAGGCTCAACTAAAGGGGCTATTCTGTTGAAGGCCAGGGAACCATCCTGGCACAAGCAACACTCGTGACCAAAGAATCCTCCTGCTACCGTCCAACTGCCAGGCCTAGGGCATCGACCAGCCATCTGATCAACCCAAGACTGCCATCTGACTGCAAGTGGGAACCTACTAAGCATCAGAAGACTCGTTTCCCTGTCCAACTGGCCACTATTAGACATTTAGATGGCCACTTATTTTCAGGAACTTACACTATATTTCTAGTAGTTTTCTCGGACATTTTTCCCTAAGAATTAAGTAATGTTAAGGACTCCTTTTCAGTCGTAAGACATGACATTACACCTTTGACCTAACTTGGAGTTTTTTATCTCCATCATTTTTTTTTTTTAAATTAACAATTACATTGTCATGAACATGAATTGCTTAATTGTTGTTAATATTAATTAACCCTTGGACTAGTTCTTGTCCCATGAGTAATTTCCAAGAATGAGGACAGTTATATTTTTTAAATTCCAGCCACATAAAACACAAAATAAGTAATACCCAAGTACTCAATGATTGTGAGGGGCTTAGAGTCCACTTACTCCCAAATAATCATAATTATTTGGGATCAAAACTTGAGGTTCGATTGGTGGTAGTGGAGAGTGAGCATATGGTGTGTGGTTGGGGTGTGTTTTTGTTCATTGAGTGTATTGTAGTGTGTTCTTGATTGTATTTGATTGATTGGAGGATAGATTGTGGTATCAAAGAATTTAAGTGTAACTTAAGTAAACCTCACGCTTGACTTCTTGAGTAAGACTTGTGTAACTTTGATTGTTATGGCTCAAAATTTCTGGAGATTGTATATCATGGAATAATAAGTGGAGGATGACAAGGAGATGACAATAGTAGGAGGGAAATAGATAATGCTCCCATGCCTACTATGGAAGAAAAGACACTAATCTTAATGGAGATGATGATCAACATGAATGCATAGTTAGTGGAGATAAGAGGATCAAAAGATAGGGCACATGGAGGAGCACATGCTAGAATATTAGCTAGAAGAGAGAGAGAGATGAACCAATAAAAGAAAATGGATGAAACTTCCACGGAGAGATGATAGAAGATGGTAGCAGACAAACAAAGGGTACAGGAAACATTAAGATGAAAATCCCACCTTTTAACAATAATAGTTCTTCGAACGATTACCTGGAATAGGAGAACAAAATAGAGAAAATTTTATAATCGTTCATCCTTCATAACCATATCCCACTCCGAATCCAATAAAATAATATGAATTGTTGAGACAGTATTTTATAAATACATAATTATCTTGAATATATTAACTAATTCTTTATTTACCACTTGCCTAGAAGGGACAAAAGAATTGGAATTCGTGAGTACGAGGCATTGTGGTGGAACAACTGAAAGGAATCAATAAGTAAACGACGGTAAAGGAGAGGTACACACTTGGAAAGATAGAGAGAGAGATTATTGATTAAGCGCTTTGTGCCACAAATTACCAAAAGGATATTTTATCTCCGAACGGGATAAGCGAAGACTCAACAAGTGAGAGATGGTAAAAGTGGGGAGCACACTAGGAGAGAGATGAATAGACTATTGCATAAGCATTTTGTGCTTCATCATTACTAATAGGAGACATTCTTAAAGTCACATGATTTTGTTTTTATAGATGTTGGGTAAAACAGCCAAAAGAGCAAACAATAGCTAGGTTCACAATGAGGTTAAAGTTTAAAGTTTAATATTACATGTGTGGCTAAGTTGCAACCCTTTTTTATTTTTGGTAAATCAATAACTTTATTAAAAAGAAAAGCTGATATTACAAAGTGCAAAAAATAAAGAGCCTATAAAAGGAAAACTAGAGAAAACCACTCAATACAAAAAGTGAAGCTACGAAGATATAAATACATAATTTAAGATTTCCCTAACTACAAAACTGATTTCCCATATGGACCGAATTCCTCACTCTCCAAATACAGTATATAGTAGAAAAAAAAGCAAGAATCCAAGCAAGTGGATTTACGAAGAGATGCTGAGCTGATTTGCTACAATTTACCATAAGGAAAACAAAGGAGGGCAGCGAAGACATGCCAAGACTTCAGATCACACAACTTGTGGAAAGGCTCGGTTGAAAAATAGGTGGTCATGGTCTTTAGGATCAACATTGCAGAGGAAACACAAAGACTGTTATTGTGCCCCAATGAACAAGCTTGTCAAGAGTATATAATTTCCTGTTCTAAGCAAACCAAAAGATAAAGCAATGACGAGGTAAGGCATGGTTATACCACACTATATTACTCTAATCCACTGTAATGCCTTGTGATCTAAGGGAGTTATAAGTACTTTTGATTGAGAAAGTATGGAAATTTGATGGAGCCCAACAAAGAGAATCCATAATCCAAGAGTCAGGCTTGTGTATAGCTGGATTGTGTATACACTATCCCACAAATGTCTTCCAGGGAGAGACCACTCACCACCTTTCATAATGGAACATAATCTAGCTTCAAGAGGAATACTTGAGCTTGCCATCTGTCTTGGACTGAAGGAGGTATCAAGTGGTCCTAAAGGAAGCCAAAAATCAGACCAAATAGAAATAGACAGACCATTACTTATGTGCCATTTAAGCTAAAGGTCAAGCAATGTCTCTAAGCTTGAGTAATTTTCTCCAAGACCATGAACACTTAGAAACAGGCTTTACTTGCTAGAAACTCTTGCCTTTCAGGAGATGAGAGTGCACCTAACTAACCCATAATCCTCTTTTGTCATCATTGAAGAGGTTGCATACATGCTTGAGTTAGGTCGCTATACTCCAAGTATCCAAACGCGGTATGCCTAGGCCTCCTTCATTTTTCAATTGACAAACCACTTGCCAATTAACTTTAGCTTTTGTAGATATGTTAGGACATCCGCTCCAAAGGAAATTCCTCATTAGCTACTTCATTTTCTCAATGATTTTTTTCGGAAGGATAAAAATAGAATCCCAGTAGACTTGCATGGAAAAAATCACTGACCTAATAAGCTGCAGTCCACCAACATACAAGAGATACTAATCCAAGAGTCAATACATTTGGCCATTTTTTCTACAAGAACATCACAATCCCCCCAACATCCCAAATGATGTAATACGATTGATGTAATATGATTGGCACTCAAGGTAGAGCCATTAAGGAGAAGGAACATTCTTAGATAACCTATAGATACTTCTAAACTAATTGCGTCTGATTAATTTGAGTGGTAGGTGAGAGTTTGGTGAAGAAAGAAGTTAAAGGAAGATTGAAGAGGTACAAGTGAGAAGATTTGAGAGGAGAAAGAATGGTCAAGAAAAGCACATGGCAAAAGGCTGAATAGCCACATTAAATGCTTTTAAGTGTCCCCATTTTGCACATTACTTCCCAATGCCTAAGCCAAAGGGCAATAGTGGTGGTTAGTGTAGAGGAAGACATTGAGAAGGAGGTGGAAGCTTATGAAGCTAAATAAGTGCACATTACTTCCATAATCTAACAATATTGTAGTTCATAGGTTTTCCAAAGTAGCCTACTTCAAATCCCATCACAAAACAAACGATATTGTTTTTGTTGCAAACTTTTTCTTATAAGAGATTATGTAGCTTCATGGAGTTCCTCATAGCATTTGATTAACAAAGATGACAAGCTTAAGTGGCAATTAGGTACCAAAATTCTCTTCAGTACAACATACCACAGACAAACAAGGTGCCAAATAGAGGTAATGAACCAGACACTAAGGGTACAACTAACAGCCAAAATTGGGAAGAATCTTAAAGAATGGAACTTATGCCTTCCAATAATTGCGCCTACAACTATTCAATCGACGGTGCTATAGGCGAAACACCCTCTGAAATGGTGCATGGTTACATCTCGACTACTCCTATGGAGTTGTTACCATATCATACTTCCAAAGGAGATAAGTAAAAGTGATAAGGCCAATGAGAACCAAAAGCTACTCCAAAAAGTTCAAGAGGTACTAACAAAGTAAGCAAAAGAGAAAAAATGGAGAACTAAGAGCAAAATTAGGTGTGCTTACATTTAAGAAAGAAGCGATTTCCAAGAAAAAAGGATCCAAATTAGCACTAAGAGTAAATGGCTGCTTCAAATGCTAAAATAAGCAAATGATAACGCATATTGGTTGGAGCTATCAGATCATTATAGAGTTTCTGCAACATTTAGGGGGTGTTCACTTGAAAGGAATGGCTATTATATTCCCCCCTTATTACTTAAAATACTCCTATTACATTGTTTACATTGCAAAATGATAATTCCTAAAGAATTGTGATTCTTAAAAATGAAGAATCCCATTTCCTTAACTCAACCCTAGGAATCCCAATTCTTACCCCTTTTTCTTCTTCGCTCAACACAGCATCTTACGCCACTGTAGTTTGATCACTCCACAACGCACTTTCAGCACCGTCAAACAACACCATGAGACCACCTTCGGTGCACCCCATTAGCAACCAAGGCAACCTCAAGACCACCAATATTTCAAATATCCAGTAGCAATCAGTCTCCAAAATTAGATCTAAGACTTTATTTGATGATCTGGTGCAAAAGTTTCCTCTTTTCTTAATCTGTACACTCCTAGTATCTTAAATCTACTTTTTGTTTCCTTTAAATTTGTCTATAGAGCCATAAATTTTAGAGAGAAAGTGGATTGCTTTTTGAAGTTTTAGAGAGACAATATCCTTTTTGGATTTGATTCGGTGCTTTTTGAAGAAAATGATTTGGTGTTCTTGCTTTTAGTCCTCTAATCTCTTTAAAAAACACCATTAGATTAGAGCTTCCAAGTTCTTGGCCGCTATTAATGGCAGTTCTAAAACTCACTTTTCTTTTAAATAGTCAACCTACGACAAAGAGGAGAAGCAATCCACACGTGTATACTTTTGTGAGGTTTTTATAGAAGAAGAGTGGACTGTGAGTTGATTTCAGAGATTTTTTGGATGGAAGGTAGAGATCTGGGAATGGAGATGAGACGATAGTCAATGGAATTGGGTTGAACGAGAAGGAGAAGAAGAGAAAGATAATAGGGTTATGTAGGAGAGGGTTACAATCAAGGTTGACGAAGAAGACAAGGATATTTTAGTCTTTTAGCTTTTATTACAGGTCTATTCCATAAGTTGAATTTTTACAAAGTAAACAACATAATTATAATTACTTTCTTATTTAATTCCCCATAAATTGAGATTCCATTTATCCCTAATTCTATTCAACAAAGTGAATACCCCGTTAATGTTTCAAATCTTTCCCCATATGTTCCAAAGTGGAACTTGTGTCCACATGTGCATCACAGTCCTTCACAAGCTCATAAGAGGCACTCTAGACTTGATAAGCCTCTTTAGTTACTCTATGTGGGTTTGCTTGTAGTCCTTTTTACTTATAGACATTATACTAGTACTAACGTGTTTTTCTACAAGGATACTATTAGTTAACTTCTCTAAAAGTTTCTAGAAGAGTTGATAGTTGTATTTTCTTTCATAACAGCTCCTTAAATAGTAAAGATGAGTAACAGTTAGATAGGGAAGATATTTTTTAAAACCATAAACCCTAACAAAGCTGTTAAAGGTTCATAGTTGGACCATGTGCAACAAATTCTTTGGATATCAATAGTAATTACTTGTTTTCCGTTTAGTCAATCCATGGCCCTATCATAAAGGACAAAGACATATCAAATTTGAGGGAAAATCTCTACGGCCCCTAAGATAATGATAGAAATCCCGAATCCTTTGAACCAATTACCCATACTAGAATTAGAGGCTTCTCAAACTTTGTTTATAGGCTTTTAGATGATTCTGATTCTGATGTAAGTGAGTCTTATAGAGACGTATATGGCACACAGTAGCCCTTAGGGTACATGAGTTTTGATATGCCTGAGGGTTAGAGTTGGGGGTCTTGGAGAAGGAAAAGAAGTTAAATTGTTGCAGCTGTTGGAACCAGGAAGGAATTGCAGAAATTAGGCCCATGTTCCAACAACCAACCAATGCCATCAAAATAGCAGGCTCAACTCAAAGGGCCATTCATTGGAGATCACAAAAGCAACCAGACAGCTGAGCAATGTTACTGACCATAGAATGCTTTCTTCCCCGTCCAATGACCAAGTCTATGAGCAGCCAGCCATCCAATCGACTCAAAATCACCATTCGACTGAGTGCATGGTACACTGATCATTAGAATACCTCTCCCATCCAACTGGCACTTCTTGAACGTTTTCTCTTATAAAAATTAAGGTATAATAAGGGCTCCTTTCAGTTGTAAGACATAACATTACACCTCCGAACCCTATCATGGATTTTTTCTCAATTACTATTTTTATCAATCTTTGAACTGTGCCAAAACATGAAATGTTTGATTGTGAGTAATATGTCAGCCTTCAGCTAGTTCTTCCAGTAAGCAATATCCGAGAATGAGAACAATCATATGCTTTAAATCTCAATAAACAAGGCCCCTGTAACTACCAAGTAATCCACAACTGCGAGTGAGCTTACAGTTGGCTTTGCTCACATTAGTTCCTAACTTGCAGCTCCCAAGCAAGAGTTTATCATTTGGTAATAGATTCAATTTTCTCCATTATGATAAAATAAAGTCATTTATTGAGAAAAAATCCAATTACCAGAAAGTCTGATATAGGTACAAGTATATGTATGAAGGAAAAGGACTTGGGACTAACAAAAACACAACTAAAGTCTCTGTCGGTCTGGGTGTTCAAGTCCTAATCACCATTGCACCCTATGTAAACAAAGAAATACAACTCAACAGCAAAGAAAACCAAAGCACTGAATCAATTTTATAAGCCATGTCTCCTTTGATTTTGATCAATTATTACGTGTGAGTAGATGCTTAAATTAGTTAGACACACACTTTTAGAGCTTTGGCCATCTACTTGTGATGGGGATTCCACATTAAGTAATTACAACATTCCCTTAAAATATAAATATGACCATCAAGAAGAACAGAGAACACTGTACATGACAATATTTATCATCAGAAAACCATATCTCAAGCATCATTCTCCAATACCTAATACAAAGAGCAACTGGTAGAAAATGAAACGCTTTGCATACCTTTGTATCTGCATGTCTGGTTGCGTTATGAGAATTTTGTAGCTTCTTCTGACCTTCTGCAGAGCAACTTTCACAGAAGAAGTGGTCAAGTCTTTTGGCTTCCTCCACAGTCATGTCTATACAAGTAGGATGAAACCTGAATCAAAAAGCCATGCTAATTAAATTTACAAACATCCAATAAAAGCATGTCCAGTCAGAAGTAATCGATGCAAGGAAACTAATATACAACACCGAAGCTAAACTTTCTAATAAAAATTAGTAGATAAGCAATTAGTCAAAATAAAAAAATTAAGGTAGTAACGAATCTACGAGCAAAATAATCCAGAAGCACAATAAAAGTCACCTCCATTGAAGATAGTGTTTGCTCTCCAGTTTGCCACAAGTATAGCCATTAAGCTAAAAGCAATAGGTTGACCCTTATGAAGTGAGGACCAACACTAAACTAAAGTTTAAGAAAGGTACCATGTAGACCAATATTATATTTGATGTACATTACCCATATCAACGACTTACATTAGGTATGGTTTCTAAAATCTCTCTCTCTTTCTCGACTCAGAAAACTAGATGGAGGATAAGTCTTCTGAAAACACTTGCATAGAAACCAAAGGGGCCATTGGTAGCAAACAGGGATTATGTCTCTTGGCTCAAACAGAATGATTCGATCCACTATATCACTCCCAATGAGCACATGTAAGCAGGTCAAGTAACTTGTCTTCTTTCTGCTTATAACTATGTAAATATCCATCATGCATGCCCAGGATAACTGATTAGTGATTGATGGGTTTTACAATCGTTATTCTCCTGTACAAGAGGCAGTGATCATATTGACCATTATGGAATACTTAATTTTCCATCTCATCGATCTTACAGAAAAAATGACATAAATTTCTTTTTTCAAACACCTCTGTCATAGTCAATCATATCGATTCTTCACGACTTGATGGACACATGGCAGAATTATAGTTAATAATTCACTTTAGTAAGCACGGAGGAGATAAAGTACTACCCAAAACAACACTAGCCTAAGGTCAAAATTCAGCACAGCAGAAAACCACACAGTAGTGCAGGTACAGCATCACTGAAGGATGGATTTCCACTTAAAACTTCCCTGACAGTACCCAAAAAAACTCATGCTGATTTTGCATGAAATCTTGGTTTCAAAATCACACCTAGCACAATTCTTGGGCCTACCTACATACCATAACCTACACTTAACCAAAAAGTAGAAGAAAAAGAATAGAGAGAGAGAGAGAGAGAGAGAGAAATGAAAACAAAATAAAGCTAAAGAACTAAGCACAAAAAAACGCGGGACCAAGCATCGAAATAGACAAAAGACCCAATAAAAAGCACCAACTTGAGATTAAACACATTTTCTCATGGGAAGTTGCATCAAAATAATTCTACACGCCACACACACACACACCCATAGATAATAAGGAACTCATTATCATCACAAAAATTTTATTGGATAATATTATTAGCACAGATTTACCCATATATATGTGGTGCAAGAATTTATAACAATAATTTACCCCCAAAAAAAAAAGAATTTATAACAATACTATAAATTGAACCTGTATAAAGCAAGCATCAGCCATAGTTATATATTAATAATTCTAAAAGGACTATAGCTTGACACATGTAAGATGAAAATAAGTTCCCCAAATTCGACCAAGATTGAATGGAAAAATTAACCATCACATTTCCCTTTGTCCCTTTACCAAGCTCTAGCACATCCAGGTGAAAGAGGATGCTGACAGCAGTTACTGATAGCATGTGTCAACATATATATCAGGATTGCCCCAGAAGAAACACATTCACATCTACATACCTAAGATGCACATAGACAAGTATGTACAACCAATTGGGTCAAAATGGATGCAGCATCTACTTATCCAAACCAAAAAGAAAAAAGATGGAAGTTGCATCTTCAAAGAGCTCAAAGGTACTTCAACCAAATATAGGAAGAAAACGATGGAAATCACGCTGACCTCATATCAATGACCAGCAGTGGATTAAGGAACATAAATAGAACAACAATTTCATTGACACCTCAACTTTAGCATCTAGTAATGCACTGCCTCTATGATATGCAGCAAGAGTGACCATAGAAAGATTGTGAGAACATTAATAAGAAAAAGCATAGAAGCATTAAATCTTCAGCTCACCAATCACTGCAGCTCTCACACTGGACCATTAGATCATCGGGATTATAAGGCATCTCACATTTGCAATACCTGCAGCAGTTGAACAAGCCATGAACAAGACTGCCAAATTCCAACCTCTTCTCAACAGCCAATAAAAATATAAGAAAAGGGGGAAAAAATTAAAAAAAAAATGGTCAACCAATCTGGAAACAAACACAAATTGTATATTCAATAAGATCATATAAGGTCAACAAACAATAGAAATATACTGCATTTCTCAAACTTATGAGCAACACCATCTTTAATAAGATTTCATTTTCCTCAAAGTGCACAGAGGTAAGGGTTCCATCACATAAGATTATTATCATTTGTCATCATGAATTTTTCAATTAATTAAAACATGAAGCGGTTCTTTTAACCCCAACACTCCCCGCCCCACAACACCGCCCCCCCCCCCCCCCCCCCCCACACAAAAAAAAACAAAAAAAAAAAGGCAAAATGATTATCATTTGCTAAAAACAAAAATGATATTCAGTCACTTTTAGTCCGTACATTAACCACCTTCATAAGCCACTGACCACTCGAAGCACACCGCTAACCACTAGTAGGCTACTAGGTAATCTACTCACTATTAACTCTCAACTTGATATTTGGAACCTAAAGTAGACAAAAAGGGAAAAACATCTTCTGCGAAACAAACGAATGCTTAAAGTCAAACAACATGTTTGGCTACATGGAAATCTATGGAATTCAATGGAAACAGAAAGACATTATGTTTGGGTAACTTAAAAGAAGTAGAAAGAAGATGAATATAGAGAAAATAGGTAAAAAGAATTCCACTTTAAAGCTCTAATTTTTTCTCTCCAAATTCGAAAAGAAAACCATGAAAATGGATGGAAATCCGCAAAAATACCAAAATACCCTAATTACTCATCATCTTCTTCGTCAATTTTAGATCCCTTCTCTTTTCTCTTTTCCTCTCTCCCTCTCTTCTCTTCTCTTCTCTTCACGGTCACAATATGAATATGATGGTTTCAATTCTTTTCTCTCTCTCTCCCTTTCCTGTGATTGAAAGCTGATGGGCATTTGCTCTCTCACTCTCTCCCTCCTCTCTCTTCTTACTCTCTAAGAATCGCTACTATCTCTCTTAGGATAATTTAAACAATATAAAAAAATATTTTACAACTTCCCTTCCACTTCCATTTTTATATCCAAACAATAAAAAATACTTATACTTCCTTTCATTTCTTTTCCACTCTTTTCCTTTTAATAGCTTTCCTACGATTTCTGCTGTCTATAAGATTCCCAAACAGCGGGAAAAAGTTAGCATTAAAAAAACAAAACAAAAGCATGATTAACCCTTCCTTGGTAACCCAGACAATTTCACTAGCAAGTACCTCAAAGAACTCGTTAAAATTTAACCAAAAGAAAGAACTAGTTAAAAACCTTGTAATTCAAAGTTCCTTACTTTTCGCTACGTACTACTAATTATTACGCGAAATTGCATATATTTGAAAATTTTTATAGACATACACCGCGACGCGATCGGGATTAAAGGCACCGGTGGCGGAATTGTACTCGAAACGGCAGAAGAAGTCGTCGTTTCCAACAGCATCGAGTTTCGTGTAGCTCTTGAAATTGTGCACCGTACACTTGCCTTCGATCGTATCAGCGCTCTGTACGTCGTAGTGATCGGAGAGGAATACCTCTTTCGAGCCGTGAAACTGTCTCCTTCCACCGATTGATTCCTCCGGCCGGTAATACCACCTCACTTGGACCTTCACGTTCGCTCCACGCGCGTCCGACTCGATCGCCTCGATTCTCGCTACGTATGAAGGCTTCGATGGATCGGAAGGTCGCATCAACACGCAATCACCGGCTGGTAAAAGTGAAAGAATGGCTTCTGAGTGAAAATTTCTCAGGAAGGCGAGGGAAAGTTGGAGAAGAAGAGAGAGAGAGAGAGAGAGAGAGAGAGAGATTACCTTTTATTGTTTTGTTGATGTGTTTAACGGTATAGGAGTCAAGAGAGCGTCTTGCCGCTTTGGCTTTGGCCATGGAGGATTATGAAGATACGAACACCATGCACACGGAGAGGGCAGAAAGAGATTGAGGAAGACGACCAAAACACCAAGACAAAGCTAAGCCAAAGCTAATACTTTTTTTTTTTTTCTTTCTTCCCTTCGTCGTGTTTCCTTTCTCATATTTTCCTTGTGGATATTTCTTAAAATATATATATATATATATATAATGACTGAACTAGGAAAAGTGTAGAACTTCGTGATTAGAATTTAATTTTTAATCAATTATAAAAATTTCTATTTATCAAATAGTCAGTTGCGTAAGCTCAATAGGATAATGCGATGACTTGTTTTAGGTCTTTCTTTCAATTTTGCATATAAAATTTAAGTCGCGGATGTTGTACTTTGATCGATGCATTAAATATAATAAACAATCAATTAAATAAAGTATTTATGTGAATTTTTAATGTAGTCTAAAGAGGGTAAACATCTGTAGGTGAACATATTAAAATAACTCTTTATAATTATAATATTTTCTTTATTTTTTTGAAATTATTTGATTGCTGTGATTTATATATTGTATGATAAAAGAGAGTAGGTAGATAGTACATACATCATGTTTGATATGTAAAATTTTTTTTAGACTGAAATATAATGGAATGTAATTAGGAGTTAGGATTAGAATGACAAATTTAATTTATGTTTGAAAATACTCACGAATTTGAATAAAATATATACTAGTGCATGGTTTACTAGCGTTGCACTTGAAAGTGCTTAGATATAAAAATTATTTATATTAAATTTACTCAAAATAAAGATTATAGATTAGTTTTGAAATTTTGATAAAAAATTTATATGATAAAAACAAAACATTAATATTAGTATAAGATTTATTACATTAGTAAAATGGATTTGAACTAAAGAAAACACTAATATTGAAGTAACAGCTTTTTTTATATAAAACTTGCTTAAAAAAGAGGAGAGAAGAAAGAGATGAACAAGGGAAAGAGAGATTAACGTGAGCATTTTCAACAGTTATGTACAAAGTTAGATAAATAATTTTAATTTTTTTCCCCAAATAAATACTTTATTATAAATCAAAGACTTCAACAAAATAGAAGGCTTAAGACTCCAAAAATTAACACAAATCCTCTCTTTCCTAAAGTAGCTACCCAATCGGCACATTTATTTGCTAGTCTATTAATAAGAGGGAAAAAAAAAAGATGCAAAAGAAGAATAAATAGTGAGAGCTTCTTCAATCAATGCCTTAATCATCTAATTAGAAGAGGATCCTTTCAGCATCCAAAAAACTAGAGATGAGTCCACTTCAATAACTACCTTACCAAGACTTCTCCTTTTCACCAGTTTTAAGCCTTCTACCGCCACTTTTGCTTCAATAATTTCTACATCCCTAACTAAAACATCACTACATATAACATCCCTTAACTAACCTTACGATCACTAATAGTAACTCCAATATATGCTCTTCTAGATACTTTATCCCAAGCATCATTTGTGTTGATTTTCAGGAAGCCAATAAGAGGAAAAGACCAACTTCGTGCGACATTCAAACACTATTGCATGACACATCCACTATGATCTTGCTATTTTGCATTTATCATCTCTATACAGTAGAATTTAACTAACATCATGACAGCAAAAGGATTGGGCAATTTGTTATTGAAAACACTTTAACATCTTGCTTTCTAAATATACTAAGTGCACATTACAATATTTGATATCATAACGTTTGGATTCCTTCCATTACTCGTACAAAACTACCAAGCATCCTTAATCCAAACATTCTAACTAGATAAAACAGAAGAATCCATACAAAAACCTAAAATTTCAAACCATATAGGCCTTTTTCCACCCACATTTGAGAAATAAGTGTTTAATATTCTCTTCTTCATTGAAAAAATTATAGCTTAGATCAAGAGTACACTTTCTCTTAAATAAATTAAAATTTGTACTTAAAGCATTAGAATATATTCTCTGCAACAAGTGCCTATGTTTAGGCATAGCATCAACAGACTAAATAATATTCCAAAAAGGATTATTATTATGATGGTTCGGAAAAAGGATTATTATTATGATGGTTCGGATGAGAGTTTAACCTGTCCTTTGCATAGCATCAGCCGATAAGCTTCTATAGCCACTCTTGACTGAATACTCATTGTTTCTAGTCAATAGCCAAATGATTTTATCTTTTCCTCCTCTATCACCTATTAAGATTTTCAAAATGCTTGTTGCAACATCTTTCTCAAACACTACCCTCCCCTTTACTTCATCCCACTTCTTAAGATTATGGTCAATAAACACCCTAACTTTACGTCCCATGTCAATGTTACTTTGGTCATTGAAAAGGGGTATTTTACAACCTCCTCAAGGAATCCATGGGACATAAAAGCACCAAATGTCATTTCCATCCCCTATTTGCTAAAGAAACTCTCTCTTAATAACATTCCTTCCGGTCAACATACTCTACCACACCTAAGATGCACTACCGCCTCTATTGTCAACAGCAAATCACTAGTAGGAAAATACAACTATTTAAGAATCTAAACCCATAGTAGATTTAAGTTATATAAAGCATGCTAAGCTATCTTTCCTAACATTACATCATTAAGATTTTCCAAATCCCTAAACCCAAGACCACCCATCTTCTTAAGCAATTGCAAACTACACCAAACAGATGGAATGCCTAGATATTTTCTTAGGTCGCTAATTGCTTTCATACCCACTAACTCACAAAGCCTTATCTTAAGTTCTTCTATTGAGTTCCTACAAAATAAGGGGTTAGGTCTATACAAATTCAAAGCCTATCCCAAAGCATTGCGATAAGATAATAGGAGTTCCTTCATCTTTAGAAAAATTGTTACTAGACACCTCCATAAAGAGTAAGGAATCATCTATAAAAAGTAAATGCATTAGCTCAAGACACCTTCTTTTCACTCTACTTGGCTCGACTGCACAACTTGCATCAATAACCTTAAAAGTACATTTTAAACTAATAAAAACAAATAGGGGGATAAAGGGTCTCCCTAGTGAATTCCCCTAGAAGGTAACATGTTTTCAATTTTCCTACCATTAATCATAAGTTATATGAAACTATTTCAATACAAGTCCTAATCCAAGTCATCCATCTTTAGTCAAAGCCTAATTTTTGTAGCAAATTCCTAAGAAAACTCCAATTCACTCTATCATAAACCTTAACTAGATCTAATTTAAGAGTCTAAAAGGTTTTTCTATTTCGTTCCTTTTTCTCTTAATCTTAAGAAAATGGAAAATCTCATGGGCAATTATCACATTATCATGGAGCGACCTATTAGAGATAAAGGCACTTTGATGAGGACTAATTAAGATATCCAAAAACAATTTTAGGTTATTAGTACGAAATTTGGAGAGAATTTCATAACAAAAGTTGCAAAAGCTAATTAGCTTAAAATGAGATAAAAGATGTGGATTACTAGTTTAGGGAATTAAAACCAAGTTTGTTTCATCAAGATGAGATGGAAGGATACTTTTGCTCCAAAAGCTATTAATGGCCTCAAAGAGTGAGACACCTATTACAGACCAAAAAGCTTAGAAAAATGATCCAGTAAAACCATCATGATCAAGTACTTTATTTCCTCCTAACTAAAAAGCCGCTTCTCTCACTTCCTCCATGATAAACTTATCGATTAACTTCTAATTCATTTCTTCTATGACCAACCTCAATATCATCTCTAAGACTTCCTCCACATTTGATACTAACTCTTCCTGGAAAATGTTTTTGTAATAATCCATGGAAACAACCCTAAGCTTTTCCTCATTTGAAATCCACCTCCCACCCCTATCTTTTACCTTAGTGATTTTATTTCGAGATCTTCTATTAAGAATAGTTTGGTGGAAATACTTTATGTCACGATCTCCTCTTTTTGCCATTCTATGCTAGATTTTTTTTTTCTAAAGCAGTTCTTCTTAAGCCATTGCTTGTTCCAGGACTACCAAAACTTCATCTTCCTCCTTATCATAGTAGTCCTCTACTTTCACACTTTGAACTTATGCTAGGGATTGAAGTAATCTATCCACCTCCTTTTCATAATTTAGACCATTTTTTCAACTCTAGTTTATTAATGATTGCTTCACCTTTTTAAGCTAATGAACTACCTCTTGGAAATCAGTGTAAGAATGACTATTATGCCATGTACTTTGAACTACTTCTTTACAACCCATTATACCCTACCATATTTGATTAAATCTAAAAGGTCTTAGGCTTATAAGAAACCATCATTCGCCTTGAAAGATGATTGGCTTGTGATCATAACCTACATAAGAAGGAACATTAACTAATGAATTTGGCTTCAATCTTAACCAATCATTGTTATAGAATGCCTTATCAATCTTATCTTTCACGCATCTATCCCATTTTTTGCCTTTACACTAGATAAAAGGCAGTCCATTTGATTAAATATTAATTAAGCTAGTTTCAAAGATTATCTATTGAAAGGCCTCTATATATCACCTTGGTTTAAGATTACCACCATTTCTCTCCCCTTGACTTAAAATGTCATTATAATCCCCCATACATAGCTAAGGGGATTAAACAAACTTGCTAACCTCATCATATATGTCCAAAACTGCTATCTTTCTTCAAACATCAAAGGTACATAAACCCATGACACCCTCCCCTAAACTTCCTCCCTTTTTAGAGACACAATAGTATTAATGACATTCTTATTTGCTTCGAGTACTAATACGTTACAATCAGAATTCCACCATAACACCAATCCGCTTGCTGACCTATCCGGTTCAACATATGTGCCTTCAGAGAACCAAAGCTATCATTGCAAATAATCAATATTACTACTCGAATTTTTGTCTCCATTAAGAAAACGATGTTGGGTCAAAATTTGTACATAACCCTTTGAAGGGTTTTCATTGTCAAGGTTTAACCTAAACCTAAAAATTCCAACAAAGAAAATTCGTTGCGATTGTGTGGCTAATTGCGGCTAGCTACAATAGCCTTCATCAGAAAAGGATACATAAGTTACTTCAACTTTCAACACCTCTCTTTGAAAAACAAGTTTCCTTCTTGATAATGACTAGATTTCCTATGATTATCCCCTTTTCTATTGATTAGCTTTTGCTAAGACAAATTAACAAACACATCTTCTACATCTTCACTTCTCATCTTTTTCGAAATCTCCTTGACTAGGGAAGGACAAGAAACAACAACATCATAGCCTCTCTTAAGATTAAGTGTTTGCAGAGCTTTGGTGATCGATGAAGCACTGACCATCTGAGAGTTTAATATAAGAAGGTTTTTTAAAGTCTTCAGACAAAAGAGAAGGGGATGAGGGTAAGGAAGCTAGAGAAGTATTTAAGTCAAAAGGAGTTTTAGTAACTTAAGGAGATGAAGAAGAAACTAGTAGCAAAGGCAACAAATTGGAAGAAGAGAGGGTTTCTTAGTTGTCACTAGTAGAGATGGGGAGGTTTGAAGAAAAAGAAGATAAGGGTTGAAAGGGTAAAGTCAAGTCTTTAATAAGGTCATAAAGTCTTACCTTAGGATATGACGCGTTCAAAGGGGTAATAAAAACACATGAAAGGATATGCTCTCCCTTTTCAACCACTAAGCATCCAACTAAAGAAACGGTTCCATTCCTATTCAATATTTAACTAAAAGGCTTCTATAATATGAGTTGAAAGGCAGAGAGGCTCCTCATAACTTTTGTAGGCCTAAGAAAAGAAGGCTTACTGGTAAAAACATCTTTTGGTATCTACAAAGAATTCTATCCAAAAGTAATAAGCTTACTTATAATATTTTTCCAAAGCATTCGCTAACTTAACACACTTGTAATATATGGACGACCCTCTAAAGGCTCAGTATGATGCACCCCCATGTAAATATTGCTTACCTCATCAAATCTGCCATAACTTGACCACTAAAAAGGAATAATCTCCTTCTTGTAATTCATCCTTAAAGGAGAATTAAAATTCTTAGTTGTCTCTTCTGAATTTCCTATTGTAAAATTACCTCTTGCAATCAAAGCTCCTTTCCTTTCTAAATCATCTTCTACTCTCCACTCTGAATGATCATATAGCATCTTAACTAGTGGTGCTCTAAGCCAATCTCCAAGTTTCTTTGACACTATATTTGATGATGATTTCTCATAACACTAGGTTTCTTCATCATTCAACCTTCGACAAAAAAAAAAAAAAATCCACAAATTGCTCGTATTTGAATTTTATCCAAATGCATTTTCCCGAAACATCTTTTACCCATTTTCCACACATGATTAGTCTATTGATATCTAAGCCCACTCTTACCTAGATAAAATCTCTATAAACAACCTTACAATCCTTAACTTCTACCACTTACCCTAAATAAGCCACGATTTTTTCAACATCGTCCTTCATTATTAGGCCTAACAGCATACAATGAAATTAGACCCATAAAAGAATATTGGAAATGCCAATCTCCACAATCTAATAATTCAAATCCCATGCACATAATAAGATAGGACGCCTCATCACAAACCATGATTCCATATTCATAATTTTCAGTAAATCATCTTTGGTCTTCAAACAACAAAGCATTGAGTCCTTATGTGGCATAGAAGTTTCAATTATAGCAACAAAATTCCATACCTTCTTTAAAACACTCAGGACTGAATTTTTATTGAAGTTCTTCTCGATGTGAATCTTATTAACAAGTTATACTTCAAACTCATCATTATTGGTCTCTAAAATAATAAGATCTGTATCATTATCCATTTCTCCCAAATCTAAGATGGGTGTTTAAGATGATGAAGCCATCACCTACAAAGCATAATAGAAAATAGAAGATAAAACTATAGGAACAAACAAAAAGATTTGGATACACAAAGAAATAAACAAGATTATGATGATGAAAAGATTCAAAAAATAAGTGGATAGGATAACTAAATAGTATTGTAGAACAGATATCAAATAGGGAAAGGAAAGAAATTTCCATTAGATCACACTATAAAGTATGACAAATCTCCCATAAAGGGACACCTTCACTCTCACTCAAGAGAGATTGACTACAAATCATGGAACTTAAATGATGAAAAAGAATTGTCTTTGTAGGTTTCCAATTAAGTAATTTTAGTTAATGATATCTTATGAATGTATAATTGAATCACGATTCTTGCCTTTTGTATGTAGAATTGAAATTTCGCTTGAAGTCAGAATGGCCAATTTTAATAAATCAATATTCCACCTTTTAAAAATACTTCTTAACACATGAAAATGAATAGAATAAAAAATCACAATTCCATTTTAATTCATTCCTTTGTGCCAAATATGGCAATACAGTATAAGGTCCTATTCCTACCATATCCTATAGGTAAAAATCTCCAAATTTCCACATCTGAAAGTTTTAACGTATAAGATTCTCTATAGAATGTATGATTTTTTTATTTATATTTTTATAACATTGAATTTTGAGATAAGTTGTCCAATAACTTATCAATAATTTCATATACGTGTAATTCACATATTTATTAACTTAGGAATCTCTAATAACTTAATCACATATTTTTAGTTACTTACTTTTCATAAAAGCATATATCATGAACCTAATAATATAGCTTTAAACAATTTACCACAAAATGGAATGCAATCATAAAATTGCAATTTATCACAATATTAAGGCTTGTTTATCTAAAATAAACAAAAGCACCAAATCTATGACAATGTTATATTAATACAAGAACATCCTATGAATAGCATAAAGTAGAAAAAAAAAGTCTGAAACAACATCAGATATATATATATATAGATTTAAAAATATTATATTTTATTATGTTTAATACTATTAGTGAAAGTAGGTAAGTTGAGGAAAAAATTGAACAAATTCAATCAATCCGCAAATCTAACCAAATGAAATTGAAAATATGTGCTAGCCAAAGGACTCATTACCCTTCTAGTCTAATTGGACGACAATAAGCACGTAGCCACACAATGGATCGATTTTGTGATCATCAACCATTAGTCCCCATACAATGCCGTGCTTGGGCGACTAAGTATTACAAAGTTTGACATACTAATCAATTAGAGGTGCTTTAAGGTAAAATTCCCATGCTAACTAGAGTCAGCAAAGCATGGGCAACCAAAAGCTATATAAATCCTTCTAACTCCAGGCACAATCTTAAGATAATGTGATGCACATAAAATTAGAGCTAAAGGAAAAGTCGAGCTTACTAGAAGAACCAGTTAAGAAGACTGAGGAAATAGAGCTTAAGAGCAACCTCGAGTTAACTGTACAAGTAAGAATAACAAACATCCCCAAAGTGATGCACCACCTACACGTAGACCCAAAGATATAGTCTATCAAACAAAAGAAATGACATTTTACACCAAAGCGATAGGTTACAATCAAACAGGAGGTGTAAAAGTTGTTGTAAGTTAGATTCGTTAGGGAGGAGTGCTACTTTGTATGGTTGGCGAATATGGTACTTGTGAAGAAGTCCAATAGGAAGTGGTGCATATACGTAGATTACACAAATCTAAACAAAGCTTACTTGAAGGACTGCTTTCCCCTCCCTAGATTTACTAGCTCATCAATTCAACGTTAGGCCATGCCATGTCAGCTTCATAGATACCTACTTGGGCTACAACTAGATCTACATGGTCCCTAAAGATGAGGTCCCCTAATGCACTACTACAAGGTTATCCCTTTGGCTTGAAGAATGCTAAAGCAATATATTAGAGATTGGTGACAACTGTCTTTAAGCCCCAACTTAGATGGAACATCAAATTTTACATCAACAATATGATCGTCAAGAGTAGGGAAAGGAAGGACCATACCCAAGACTTGCGTAAGACCTTTAAAACTCTTCATAAGTATCAAATGAAGCTCAACTCCCAAAAGTGCCTCTTTAAAGTGGTCTTGGGTAAGTTCCTTGGATTTATGGTTACGGAGCACAGCATCAAGGCCAATCCAGATAAGATAAAAGTCATTCATGACATGTAAGCCCCCTTCGAACCATCACAGAAGTCTTAACGGCTCATGGATAAAGTTTTCACACTCAACCACTTCGTATCCAGAAGTGCTAACAAATGTTTTGAGTTCTTCAAGCTACTAAAGAACCTATCTAAGTTCAACTTGACTTAACAATGTTGGGTTGCATTTAACAAGTTTAAATAGTTCCTGGAAAGCCTACCTATCCCGTCAAAGCTAATACTCAAATAAGGGCTTTATTTATATTTGGCAATCAATAACCAAGCACTATCCTTTGAGTAGACGGATGTGAGCACAAGGTAGTATACTATGTTAGCCTCATCTTAAAAGGCCTAAAGACCAGGTACACTTAGGTGGAAAAATTTGCACTAACCGCAATGATCGTCGGGAGGAAGTTGAGACCATACTTCAAAACACATTCGATTGTCATCCTCACTAACTAGCTATTACAAACCATCTTATAGAAGCCAGAAGCCTCAAGCCACATGGTTAAGTATTCATTGGACCTTAGTGCTCACAAAGTGCAATATCACTCAACGCAAATAATTAAGGCATAAGTCCCTATAGACTTCGTAGCTGAATACACTAGAGAAGAGGAAGCCCCAGTAAACATAGATATTCCAGTGTAAACTCTTTATGTTGATAGATCCTTTAATCAGGAGGAGGAAGAGGAGGTGGAGGGTAGCAAGAAGGGGGGGGGGGGGGGGGGGGGGGGGGTAGGCTAAGCATAGCATTGCAGGGGGCTTATGGTACTAAGGTCCTATACTCACTTGAGTTTAGGGTTCTTAACAAGTAACAACGAAATTGAGTATGAGGCTTTCATCGCTGACCTGAAGATAACAATAGACATTATGGATCATCTACTTAGGAGGAGGAGGTGGAGGTAGGTGGAAGGGAAGGTGGGTAGGTAAGCATAGCCTTATAAGGGGATTATGGTACTAAGAGTTTGGGGTTCGCAACGAGTAACAATAAGGTTGAGTATAAAACTCTCATTGCCAACCTGAAGATAGCAAAAGACATTAGAGTAGAGAAGTTGGATGTCCACTCAAACTCTATGCTTATGGTATAGCAAGTAAGGAGGAGAGTACAAATCCAAGGGAAAGACTATGGCAATGTACCTTTGAGCAGTCTAAGGTCTCCTTTCAAGATTCACCTTATGGAAGATAAATAAGATTCCCTGAGTAAAGAACTCTAAAGCAAACAGGGTGTCAAAGCTCAAGTTAATAGTTATCTTAACACCATATAGTAGCAACAAGCTACTATTCATCCATTGTTTCCCCTAGGGTACCATCGAAGAATTACAGTAAGAGACACTTAAGATCCAACCTTCTCAAGCTGAGCCCTACTAGATGGACCCAATAATTAAGCATCTAAAGTCTAAAGCATTACCTAACAATAGAACTAAGGCCAAGAGATTAGCTTATGCCCTAGTAAATTACACACTCATTGACAACGTCCTCTACCATAGTAGACATAATGTCCTACTTCTCTAATGCCTCACACCCGAGGAGTGTCCTCAAGGAACTCCATGCTAAAATCTACTACAATCACATCTAAGCCCAAGCCTTATGCATTTGAGCCCTTTGCCTCAATTATCACTAGCCGACCATGAACAAAGATACAAAGGTGATGGTCCAAAAGTACTACAAGTACCAAAAACATTACCCATTGGTTACGCTCCAAACAACAACCTCCATCTTATAATGAGCCCATAGCCCTTCGCTAGTGGAAACTATACATCTTCGAACCATTCCCTAAAGCATCCAGAGGTTATCGATTTATCCTAGTAGCCATGGACTACTATAGGAAATGGGTTAAAGCTCAGGCGGCCGTAAGCATCACCATTAAGGTAACCAAAGGCTTTGTCCTCACCAACATGCTCTCTAAGTTTAGGGTTCTCTATGCCTTTATCACAAACAATGGCAGGCAGTTCAGCAGCATTAAGTTTAGAGAGTTTTATGATAAGCATTACATAAGGCTCTAATCTACCTAAGTAGCCCAACCTTAAACTAACGACTAGGTCAAAGCAATCAACAAAATTATCCTTGGTAGCATCAAAAAGAGAGTGGAACACATAAAGGGAAGATGGGCTAACATGCTACTTAACATCCTTTGGGGATATTAGATAACTCACAGGATTTCTACCGAAAAGGCACCCTTTCGCCTTACCTTGGATTTGAAGCTATTCTACCTATCACACTGGAGCTAACAAAAAGTAGGGTCTAGAATTTCAACATTAACACTAACTACATGGCCTTACAAGCAAGCCTTGACACCATTTATAAGGTATGCGACCATTGTTCATGTAGTTGTTAAAATCAAAAGTAAAAAATATGATTCTATGAGTTTATAATTTTATGATGTTTTTCTTAGTTAAAATAAATATAAAATTATTTATGTGTAGATTTTTAGTAAAATTATAAATTTTGATGTATGATTCTACAAGTTTAAGATTTTACCGGTTTTACACAACTATATATAATCTTACAAATTCTATATATTTAAATGAACAATAAAATCACGATTTTGACAACCATAATTACACGAGCTTAAGTGGTAGATTATTAGCACCAAGTGGCCCGGTATTACAATAAGAAGGTTAAGCACAAAGTGTTCCACCCTAAAGACCTATTGTGTTGAAAACTAAAAGCCACGGGCTTTCAAGAAGGGTAAAGGAAGCTTGCTCCTAATTGGGATGACCTTATATGGGTAGGAGAAGATGTAAGCGATGGGACCTATAAGCTAGAGACTTTCAATGGGAAATTGATCCCGAAGACTTGGAATTCAAGTAACCTAAGGCCTTATTTTGTATAAGTTTTGTAGCCAATTCATTTTATGTGTATATATTTAATGAATTAATGGAAAGATATGTTTCCTACACTTGTCTAAGCATTATCTCTTGTAGTTTACATGGTGTACTCTCATTCTTAGGTCAATTTTCATCACCAAGCCTAACCCCTTGCTAGTATTAATACCGACCCCCTAAGGGATAAAAAACCCGAGCTTCATCAAATTGAGACACCTCTTCGATGCTTGAGCACTCTTGAAGGTTCTCGTACTTAAGAACCTCTAAGCTTTGAGTAATAAGGTAAACTTATGCCCCCAGTCTAGAGCAGCCTAGTAGCACTTATGTCTAGAAAGGTTAATGATATGGGACTAAGTACACTGACCTAGTTAGCATACTAATCCAAAGCACCAAGCTAAGGACATTGTCCTAAACGGAATTGTTCATCCTAAGCTAACCAATTCAAATCACTACTATGCCAAATGTCAAGCAAGGCTTTGTACTCCAAACACTTCAAAATCTGAACTATGTCAGTTAGACACAGGCATTCAAGCTAAGCGAGCAATGAAGTTAAAAAGAAATAACAATAAAAAAATGATTAGGCAAGCAAAGTTGGAAGAAAGAGTACTTCATTCATTTACAATACTACATAAGGCTCTAGGGGTCAGCATCTCGACCTCAAGTACATATAAAAAGATGAAAAAAAAAAGAAAAAAGAAAGGAAAGTACACAAAAACATAGAAGGAAGAAAAGATGCCCAAATGATCCCTATTTAACCCCAATTGCCTCCCCATGCCTACTTTCTCCAACGGACCCTTCAGCTACCCCCTTCAATGTATTGTCATCAATCCGGTTGAGGAACTTGATGTCCAAGTGTGGAAACATCTTTCGAATGTCTTCCCATACCATTTGACCTCCATCTAGCCTAGCTCTAGTTATAGCCTTCTATAACTTAGGATTAGAGGTGATCTCATCAAAGATGCACCAGATGGCCTCCTGATTAAGGTCATAGCCATCCCATAGCCCGGCTTCTTAAGCCTTAAAATTAACTTGAGATTCTTCAAGCTTCTTATCTTCCTCTTAAGCTTTACCCTCAATTCAATGAGCTTACGTACTTGAGCATTCAATGCTGTCTTCACAAACTTTGCCTTTACTTGTGCTCGGGTTACCTAATTTATGAGCTCCTTATTTGGTCACTCTAGGTTGCAACAGGAGGAGGCTAGATCATTAGTACACTCCTTATTTGCCTTGACCTCCTCTTAAAACTTAGAAACACACTCTTCTAACTCAATGATCCTCCTCTATACTACCTATAAGTAAAAGGAGTGAGTATTCAAATAACATAAAATACTTATCAAAAAATCAATAGACAGAAACTTACTTACAAGATGAAGCCGCAATTGTGATGAAAGGCATGTCAGTAGATTACTATAACCTGCATGCAAACGAATGCAGTGTCAAAGATCAAGCTAACCAAAGAAGATAAAGGGCAACATCAACTTCAACTTACCTCCTTAAGCCTTCCGATGGCTATATCCTTAGACTCCTCTAAAGATAAAACCTCGAAACACTTTGAGAGGTTCATTTTGAAGTTAACTAGGATCGACACTAGGGTACACTATCTATTAGAATCGTAGGAACCCTGTGATCTTGAGGGGTCCCCTTAGAATCCCTCTATCATTCCTACTACTATTGCTAAATCGTTGAGGCTTTCTATACCTCTACAGTTGCCCTCCCAAGCCTTCATAAACGAGCTCGTTTACTACTTGGATGTTAATAATGAGCATCAAGGCTAAGATCTCCTTTAGAGTCCAGGCAGTAATGATTACTAGGTGGAGTCTCTCAACAACTACCTCCACTACAGGCTCCTCGTGCATTCTCGATGCCCTCTCCTTTCTGGGGATCTACTTCCCCTCTTCCTCTTCTATACAGGGGCGTCCTTACCCTTACCCTTCGAAATTGAAGTACCTACTTCTCCAACCTTAGGCTTACGCCTTCTTCTTTTGGGCGGCTAACTCTTACATGTACTTCTCTTGTATAATAAGTAAGCTCTGCCTAAACTCATCTAGAACAATCTACAGGCTTACAAAGAGAAAGCAATAGCTAGAAATAATACATAAAGCAACTACAATTAAACTTACAAGATTGAAGATGAGCAACCAAAGCTCCCCCATCATGACAGTAGTGCAATACGACAAACTCCTATCCACCCTTCCTCGATTAAGACCATCCTTAGTACTTGTCTCTCTCCCATACGGTGGCCACCCATAAGTATAATCGTCAACAGCAGTTAAAAGGTTAAAGCCCCCACTCCAGTAAACAAAGTCCAAGATCTCCTCCTTCGCATTCTTATCCTTCGAGTATAAGTGCTTAATCCTAATGGTCTTAATTGGCTTTAACGACTCAATCGAAAATGGCAATTCCTTTATAAACTTAATGAGGAAAAACTTGTCCTTTCACCTATTTACCTTTGATTTCAACCCAATAAAGATTTTTTACGTACTCACCCTGGGCTAATACATAACCCAACCATCTTAGTTGGTCTTCAAGTGGAAGAAATAATGGAAGAGTTGAGTCATTAGCTTCGAAGGGTGGAATAGGAAGACTACCTCAAAGGTAAGCAGCTATTGCCATATGTTCAGGTGTAGTGAGCCCATTCTAACCCTAAAGTAATTAAACTCCTCTAGTTATAACTTAAGGAATAGCAACCTCAACTCGAGCTTAAAGGGCTTCGAGTACATGACAAAGCACCCCTCTCTCTTGAGTTTGTGTGCCCTATCGTATGCACTAGCCTCTCTACCTATAAGCTACTCACCTCCATCCTCACCCTTCAGTACACCAGTACATATGCCTCTTAGTTGTACTCATATTACACAAAGTCAGTGGCATGTTCATTACTATTAGATGATTGTAGCTCTATGAGTGCTTTCTTCTCCTTATAGTTGGGAGCATACCTTTCTCGAAGCCTTAGTATCACACGTCTTCTCTTCTCCTCTTAACTTAGCAAACTACCATTGCTACTACCACCATCATTTAGGGGGGCATAAGGTTGATACCCTCTTGAAGGATTGCCCGGTGCCTAGCCTTGGCCATAGTAGATATATCAAATGAGCTCACACACTTACCTTGGAATCCTATCCTCCTTTGATCAGCCATGGTTTTTAATGATTTTAAGAGTGAATTTAAAGTTTAAAGCTTGAAAGATGAAGGATTTGGAAAATATGGATTTGAGAATTTGATAGTGAAATTAGGTCGAGTTTCCCCTTGCTTACAAATGAAGGTAGAGAAATGAACGACTCCAAGGCCTCTTATGTAGACAACAGAGGGGGTAGGTGAACAACTACTAGCCATTAGCATACAAATCACTGTCTTAGCCGTCCACATGTCATCGCCTTATCTTCAATGGCCCAAATTTGTTTACCATGTGGTTTGCCAACATAGCCACATAACCTGCCTCTATGCACTTCACTCTGCACCATGCATCATGATCACACCTCAAGCATACCAAACATTACATTAATCAAGTCCAACGGTTACCTCATCACATGAGCCCTCATCTAAATCACATCAATCATACCAAGCATCACCTTAGTCACCTAAGCATTTGATGATTCCTACCCATAAAGGTACGCCATTATAACTTGGGCTTGAGCCTTCAAAACTTGAAGTGATCTACTCTCCTTACCACCTCCATGCTAAGGAGAGTGGGAGGCAAGTATAGATAGTTCACTTTAGCTAAGCTCCCAAAGCCTATTCCGAGTTACCTAAGACCTAATCTAAATACCCCAAACTACTAAGGTATCCCCGAGCAGCACCACAAGACAAAGAAGTCATCTTCGTCTAGTGAGCTGAAACCCCAGCTATTCAACCTACTCAAGTCCTCCCTGAGCACCTCGACCTACCCAATTCATCTGTATGCCAACATGACTTGCTTAGGTTACCCTAAGCACCTCGACTTCCCCTGAACACCTCGGAGTCCTTGGAGAGCTTGACCTAACCTACTGGGTTAAGGCCATCTTTATCCTCTTGAGCACACGTTAGGCATCTAACACACAACTAGAAGCCTACAACACTTCTTCCTCGCAACTTCTCTCTCTTTCGCCCACACCCCTCCCCCCCCCTTCCCTCCACCCTTACTCTTCTCTCAATCTCACCTTACTAACTTAAGCATTGGAGGGCCTTCGTAGACAAACCTAAAGGAGGGTTTTGTAGGTCGTTCGTTAAGCAAGAAATATAAGTTATTTGAAGCAATCTAACCAACCTTTGTAATTTTCACAATCAACACATAGTAATATTTGCACTTGTATCCAAAAGTATTCTCTTGTTGAAACATAGCACTAATAAGAATTTTTAGTTTGCATCTATTCAAATGTATATGTATATAACTTTTATTATCATAATTTATAAATTATATATATAGGTTCATTCAAATTTATACTATATATTAGCTTTATGAATAAGATTAGTTTTTAATAAACATTTGAAATTTCCTAGTTCATGAATATTAACTTCATCAAACTCTTATATAACATCAATACTTATAATACTATTAAATGGATTTAGTAATTTTTATATGAGATTATATATTACGCTTGTATTCTTTCTTATGTTATAAAATAGGATTCAATATGTTAATCAAGACAAAGTGTTATGGTTTAGTAAAATTCCTAATTCGAATGGTATGATTTGGTTAAAAAAAAAAAAACACTGCACTTTTATGGTTTGGTAGAAAAACTTAACCATGCCTATCTCTAAAGTAGGTGTAAGGTACCTTAAATATTGTATCTTATACACTTTATAATACATGTCCCAAGGTGTACATAAGGCATGAAAATGTTGCGGTATATACTTTATGGAGCATGTTCCATAAAATATTACAATAGGAACCTACACATTGTCTTTCAATATCACCCTTTGAACTTGTTTGAATATGCAAAGTAAAGCAAGTTCTAGATTTACTTGCTTACTCCTATGGAAGACAACAAACTCCCATGCATCTTAATATTACTATTAGACATGCATCCACAATTCATATTCAAATGTTAAAAATAATGATTTGATATAATTTAGAACATAATGTAGTTACTAAGTCAAATTATATGCGTGCAATTGATGATTAAGAAAGACAAGAAAATAATACATAAAAAAGTTTGAAAAATGATTGGAAAGGAGAAGAAATATACAAGCCGAATAATACATTATAGATGTATTTGCTTACTAAACATATACTAATCGCATTTGATTAGCTTCACTAAATAGGTCATCATTTACCTGCAAGTACAATTAAGCAAATATTACTATAAGATTTTTGTGCATAGCAAGGTAAAATGTTTCGGTACAAACTGAATTATACCTACTCCAAAAATTAGTAGTTGATAATAAAATTATATTATAATTAAGGGATTATACATAAATGAGAAATAAATTTCATAATGTAAAATATTTATCAAAATTAAGATCTTTAAACCTTAGGGGTAGACAGATATAGGGTAGCTAAAGTATAAGGCTCTATCTATACTCTATTCTATAAATATAGGTTCCTAAATTTTTGAAACCGAAACCTACCATGTAATGTCTTGGAACCACCCTCAAGCCTATATCTTGTGAAACTTATAGGATACGTGATACTCTGTGAAATATATAAATTATTTTTATCTACTCATAAATTTCAACTTTGCGTGTCTTTTCATGGCAAAAAATGGTTATATTTATTTCTTTTTCATGCTAAAACATCATTTTTCAAACATTACATAAAATTTAAATGTTTAATGGCATTCTTTATTAGTAAAAACAGTTAAATAGCAAATAATGAGGGTGCATGCATAGCATAAAAGAAGATGAAGTCCCTTAAAACTAATAACAAATACTGCCTCGTGAAGTTAATGATTATTATTTTTAGGTTTTGATTATTAACTTAAAGTTAAAAAATTTGCATTCGCATTGAATAGTTTCTTTTACATATTTATATAATATTATTTTTATTTTTTTAGTTTTCTTGATTGAAAAAAATATCAAGTTCTTTTTCATTCCTTATTATTATTATTATTATTATTATTATTATTATTATTATTATTATTATTATTATTATTATTATTATTATTTGTCTTGTAAGAGCATATTACCTAAAATTGATATCGAAACTTACCTTATAATTTTCAATACCTAGTCAAAACTTATATAGGCAAATAGAATACAAATATCCACCTTGTATGATAAGGTTACATGATCATCTCTATAAACATGAGATAAGACCAAGGTAATTTCTAAAGACACATCTTTTTTCAACTTTCAATTCAATAGACTTGAAAGGAAATACAATGAGATTGAAAATTTTATTTAACCTATGGTAAAAAAAAATAAATAAAATTTAACCGTCATTCTACTATGCAAAAGAATAATTTAATATTTTTATGTTAATCTACATAAGAAAAGTGAATTTGTAATTAAACATATGATATACTATTCGATTTGAATTTCAAAAAATTATACTCACGTCAAAATTGTGAAGGATGATGCTGCAATGCATAAGAATTTCAAAAAAAAAAAAAAAAACAGTTTTTCACTTGACAAATTGGGACTGATACCGATTATTAAACAGGGCCTTATCTAACGTTCTTTTATAGAAAAAAAAAGGCAAGGATATTTAATTTCACTATATTTGACTCTGATTATTCAATTGTTTGTCCTGTTTTTCTGGGAAAAAAAGATGGTTTGTCCTATTCTATCTTTCTTTCTTGGAAGATTTTTATTTTTGAATTTTTCTACAGTCTATTTTCATTTTAATTTAACCGGTATAATTCCTCAAATTTTGATTTACATTTATTTAAATTTTAACTATTCACCAAAAAGATTTCATGGACTCTTATATTTATTTAAACTATTGACGGTAAAGATTTTATGGACTCGGTAGGAAGGCGTTTTGATGACGTGGAAGACAATGATTCGATATTCTCATGATTTTCCGATCAGAAGATGGGGGCAGTCCACGTAAGCGGCGTTTGCATGGACACGGAGGCATCAAATGTGAATGGATTTTTTTTTAATAAAAAGGTGGCAAGTCGGTGGCTGTGTGCGGAGAAGACAGCAATGGACAGGGAAACCCATTGTTTAGAGAAACAAAATCCACGTCGTCTCATTCGTGACAAGTTGTGGGAGCGGGTTGGGTTCGGGGGTTTTAAAGTGTTTCTTAAACCAAAATTTACTTTTTGAAAACAAAAGCCCGAATAAGAGGATAATTACAGGAGGTAATTAGGTCATTCTCATTACCAACATGAGGGTCATAGGACCCTCATTATAAAATTAAGGTATCTCGTTTAACTTATAATTTATATTATAATGTATATGAGATACAAGTTTTATGATATTTTAGACTTATTTTATAATAATAATTAAATAATTTTATAAATAAAAAATTAAATTACTTTTTCCATTTTAATCTCAAAAAATATAACAACAAAAGCACATCTCATAATTAAACCCAAGGACTTTGCACAGCTTGTATTTACTAAGTCCCTCTCTTCTTCTTCTTTTTCTTTTTCTTTGAAAAAATTCCTCTCTTCTTTTACTATCTTTTCTTTTTTTTTTTTTATCCTCATTCCTTTTTTACTAACCCTAGTCTAGAGAGATCTAAAAAATATCTCAGTTTTTAATTAATTATCCAATATATTATAATGAAATTATCCATATATAGTTTTTGTATTTTACCTATAATAATCTTATGGTTTGATAAAAATTTTATTTTGATGATTTCGAAAAAAAAAAAGACAAAAGAAATTTAACTATGATTGAATCTGAGGTTTCTATATTTCCAGTTATAGAAATATTCTCTATTTTATCTATTACAGTTTCATATTATCTCAACTCAATATGAGTTACATTCTATATATATTAATATCGATGAGTTTACTAATAGTATAATTATAATTTTGATATTAATTATGAATCCAATATAAAATTTTGAAAAAAAATAAAAAATAAAAACTATATGTTCCATAAGGTACCTAGTACTATGTAGAATCTATAGGGTATAAAATATGGGGTGATTCTAAGATGTTGCAAGATAGATTTTAAGTAAAACTTAGGAATCTGTATCCATAGAGTTGGCATAGCAAGGGTCTCATACCTTATATACCTTATATTCACTCTCCCTTAATAAGTACTGTGTTGTCTAACATTATATTAATAAAAAAATACTTCAAAATGAAAAATAAATTTGAATTCATTAGGATATTATAATACAACATTAACTAGAACAATGGGTAAATTTAGTGTCTAAATTTTCATTTTTTGCAATTTAGTGTCTTTTTTGTTAAGTCGGTTTTAACAAGAAATTAAAGGCCATTACATTTTTTTTTTCTCATTTTAATGTTTATACTTCAATTCCAATTATATTTTAGTGTCTATACTTTAATTTTGATTTATTTTAGTATTTGATCACATATTAATGTGTAAAAAATTAATTTTAATTTTTATTAATTAATAAATTATTTTGAAAATTAAAAAGACTATTTTTATGATAGTAAGCTAAAAATCAAGGGAATTGGGCAATATCATGTCTAATTTAATGCATATTAATTACCAAAAACTTCTATAAATAGGAAAAAAATTCAGAGAACTCCTTTGAATAGTTAGGAATTAGAGAAAAATAGAGAGCTTTGAAAATTCAAGAGAAAAACCAAAGAAAAAAAAAGAAAAGAAAAACTGTACAGTTAGGGCTAGTGAGCCAAAACCACACACCACCACCATCTGGGACCGAGCCGCCACCACCACCCCACTCCAGACCCACCGCCTGAACCGGCCGACACACCTGAACTGGTGTTGGAAAGCCAAAAGCCATCAGACCGGGGTGAGTCTCTAATCTACTTTAATTTTGTATAATTTCTTAAAATTAGTTATTTTGCCCAGAAAATTATGAAACTTGTTATTCTAAGATTTTATTGTATGTAGATTTAAGAAAAAATAGTGATTTAGTTTAATCATGTCTGAAAATATGGTGTTGTTAACAAATTAAGTAAAACCGAGCATTATTAGAATTAGAAATAAATAGGCTTAGAAGTGTAGTTTGAAGCTCAAAATTTTTCTATAGAATGCTTAAAGGATATAGAATAGTGCTATGAAGCCATTTTTTTTTTTAAATTTATTTTCAAAATTTTTAAGTTAATTTTTAGCCCTAAAAGGATGGAAAAATTAAGTAATTTTAGGTTAATTAGGTGATTAAAACACTTATTACTGAATTAGATAGTAATTAGATATTTAGGGATGTTAATCTCTGATGTGAAAACCTAATCTTAGCCTTTGGAGTGTTAAGTATAAGTAATGAAGGCATTATGTGCTAATTATAGAAAATTAGGAATATTATAAAAAATTAGGTTTAATTAGATAATATAATAATAGAAATCAGAATATAATAAATCTAAAATAAAATTTAATTTTAAGTAATTATATAAAAAAGTGTAGGATTTTCTCACATCGGAAATAAATCTGGTACCCCAATTAGGATTAGCGTATACCGAATAGTTTAGAATACTAAATTTAGACCTAATAGGATATTAGAATACTCGAGCTTAATGTGATTAATTTCACATTAGCATTCGAGCATATTTAAGATTTTAGGATCAAAACTAGAATCTAATTTAGGAACCGAACCCCGAAATAGTGTAGAATGAATCATTAGTTAATAATAGTTATACATGGAAAAAGTAAGCTAAATCATAACTTAGAATGTGAATCATTAAAGTATAAGAACTAAAAAAGACCTATTTGTATTATAGGATATCCAAAGACGAATCGACTTGTAATCGAGTGATTGGGTGACTGAAAAACTCCAAGTAAGTTAGGTTATTACTTACTGTATTAAAGTGTTATTTTATGGTACTCAGAGACTTAAGATTGTATATGGTTGTAATTATAAGTAGTCTACGCATGTGTTTGATGTATCTGAATGTGTGTTGAATTTTTAATGTAAGTGATTTTGTGATTGATTGAATTAGTGTGAAATTGTTTGAACACCCTAAATGAAATTTAATCTTATTCGACTCCAATAACCAAAAATATCATGCATTGCAACCCATTAGGGGATCATAGGATTCTCCAACCAAATAGCAACCCCTTCGAAAGGGATAGCATAGGATTGCATAATGGTCCCTTCTTCATCCTTAGTCGAATTAAGTGACAGGAGAGGAGGTCGCGGCGAGGGTGAAATCACTGGTTCGAAGGTAGTCACGGAAGGAGCGAGGTCTCTATTGCACAAGCCTGGGTTTGGTTGTGAGCTACTGCATAACATGGAAACTTCTCAACCCGGATTAGAACAGGTGAAATTTCTCTGATTTCGCAACGGACCAGACTACGTTGTGTGATGACACTTGATTGTTGCATTGCATTAAAATAATTGCTTGATAATCTTGTTTGTGTTTGTATACTCTCATGAGTCTCCAATTCAACTTACTGAGCTGTAGTTGCTCACAACCTTATAGATCCTTTTGCAGGTTCTGATCTCTAAATACTTCAAGTATTATACTGCCTTACAATTATCCAGAGGTTAGTTCTTTTGAAGTTAGGGGTGTGAGGATCAATTTACTTAATAGTGATGTGTAGCGAGAATGTTCTTTATAGTTTGAGGATGAAAGACTGATAATTATTATGTAAATTAGTGAACTGTTGTGTATATGTAAAATTTCCTGAGAAGTTCCATGGACTTTACATATAATTATATAGGTTTATTACAAATTTGTGAAACTTACCATAATTGTAGTTAAACATTTAATTGGACTGTTTACTTCAAAGCGAGGAGTCGTCGACGCTTTGTGTAAATTATGTCTATGTTAGGTATTGTAAGGCTAGTTACTATCATAAAATAATTTACACAGCGGGACTGTTGCGACTCTGTGACTTCGGGGCGTAACATTAACCCTAACTTCAAAAAGTTGGTGGTACATGTAAGGGTTTAAAAAAACTAGCCCCTAGACTCAATCTCTAGTTTTTTCAAAAACTCTTTTCTAAAAATTGGTTATTTCTCATACAAACCAATGTCTAAATCAAAACCAAATTTACTCATTTGGTTTTGACTTAAACCATTTCTCGACTCTAGTTGAGTAGCGGCTTCTAAGTGTTTATAAAATTCTTTCTAAAAAGTTTTTAATTTTTCTTAAATCTTAATCAACGGTCAATATTAAACGGGTATGGTTCAATATTAATCAAATTAAGAAAAACTTACAAAAATCAGGAATAATTAAGCTTGACATTGAGCAAACACCACAACTCCAACTTAACGTAGCCAGATCCATATGGCTAAGACGCCATTGACCTTGTAGAGCCCAAAAACCCCCTATCCATATTCATATCCTACACTAAACAGCCACCAACCACAACCAAGCAAGACCACCACCACCATCTCATATCTAATCACCATAAAAAACCCCACATACCATCACGACGTTGTCCCAACACCCCCCTTTGTCAATAAAAGAAACATGAAATTAGCCTTCCTTACTTGTTTGGCCATTGAGGAAGCTCGAAAACGTCGCTGTTAGCCATTCCTGCTTCTTCTCCACAAGCAACCATGTGCCTTGCACGTATTCAGGTCAAGTTGACTCAGATCCAACCCGTTGATCAGTGCTTCTCGCTGTAAACCAACTCGCATGCTCTATGGTCTCACCCTGACTTTATTTTGACTTTATTTATTTATTTATTTTTCATCTATTTATTCTTGTAAATGTGTTGTAATTGTAACCTAAAAAAATCCAAAAAAAAAAGGAAAACAAAACAAAATAAGAAAAGCCTAGTTTATTTTCTCATTTAATAGAGATAGAATAGAATAAAATAAAAAATAATAATAAAAATTCGAAAATTGTTTTATAACTTAAAAAAATCTGCTTTTCAAATAAATAACATAAATTAACCCTTTTTTAAAATTAGGATTTCTTTTTCGAATTTTTCAAAAGAAAAATATAATAATAAACCAAGTTTATGATCCCTTTTTCCTTACATAATCCGAATCAGGTTAAAAACATAAACTCGACTGTTTTTTAGAAATTAAAACGAACCCACCCACTTAAAGTTTTCATCAACAAACTATGGAAAGTCTGATCCCTAATAAATGGTTCGCAAGCACTTATCAAACAACTTAAAATAAGAGAACCTTTTTATTTTTCCTTTTATAATATAATTTTATTTGTTATTTATGAAAATAGAATTAGTTTTAATTGTAATTTAGAAATGGGTATTTTGAAAGATAAAATATAAATTTAGAAAGTTAAAAGTGGTACTCTTTAGAGTTTAATAGATTAGCCCCCGAACTCAATTTTTAGTTTCTCAAAAACCACTTTAAAATTGGCTTTTCACGCAACCTAATATATAGATTAAAATCAATCAACCTAATTGGTTTTAATCTAAATCTTTTTCCGACCCCAGTCGCGTAGCAACTCTAAATATTTTCAAAACATGTTCAAAACTTTGATTTTCCTTAATTCTTAGTCGATAATTAATATTAAAAGGATTAAAATTTAATATTAACTAGGTTAAGAAAAATAGTAAAAACCGGGAAAAATCTAAGCTCAACACTAAGAAAGGTGAAAGGGCAAAAGAGTTGTTAGAGCTCATACCTAGTGATGTATGTGAGCCACTATCAACTCAAGTCAAAGGTAAATTTTCTTACTTCTTGACTGACTTTTACTGCTAACTTGAGTATATATGAATATATCTACTTATGAGGCATAAGTTAGGAACTTTTAAGAAATTCAAAGAATTTAAAAGTAAAGTAGAAAATCAAATTGGTAAGAAGATAAAAGCACTTCGTAATAATAAATGTGGTGAATATCTTAGCTAAGTGTTCACTGAATACTTAAGGGAGTATGGAATATTTTCACAATTCACACCTCTTGGAACACCGAAGTGGAATGGTGTTTCAAAAAGGAAGAACTACACCCTAATGGATATCATTTGGTCAATGTATGAGTTATGCGAGTCTTTTGTTGACCTTCTGGGGTTATTCCTTGGAAACAACAACATATACACTTAACTATGTTTCAACTAAGGCAATAGATCAAACATTGTAGTTTAGGAAGAAACCTAACTTGTCTTATCTTAAAATTTGGAGATGTAATGCTTATATGAAGAGTGAATTTTTTTATAAGCTTGCAATAAAATCTATTAAATGCATATTTATAGGATATCCTAAAGAAACTAAGTGATACTACTTTTATCTGCTAAGTGAGCATAAAGTGTTTATTACTTAATATACTACATTCTTAGAGAGAGAGTTTATCTCCAAAGAAAGTAGCAAAAGTAGAGTACATCTTGAAAATATTCAAGATTCCACAAATGAGTTGGAACATGAACAATTGGATGCGAAACAAACTCTACAAGTTCCTGTAGTACCACAACTAGAGATTGCTAATGAAATATAAGAGCTGTGTAGGTTAACAAAAGTATGTCGAGAACTTGAAAGGTTAAATCTATTCATGACAAATTAGGAAGATGTACCACTTGTTGAAAATGATGAGTCGTTGGCATATGAGAAAGCAATTACTTCACTAGACTTTGAGAAATGGATGAAGTCATGAAGATTGAGATGGAGTCATGAAGTTTGAGATGGACTTCATGTACACCAACCAAGATTTGATAGATGCACCAGGTGGGGTAAAACCTATAGGTGCAAGTGAGCTTTTAAAAAGAAGATTAACATGGATGGGAATGTAAGTACCTATAAAGCTAAGCTAGTAGCAACGCATTTCACTTAACATCGTAGAGTTGACTATGATGAAACTTTCTTGTGAGCAGCAATGCTTAAGTTTATTCAGATTTTGCTTGTGATAGCAGCTTACAAGGATTGTGAGATTTAGCAAATAAATGTTAAAATAGCTTTCCCAAATAGAAAGTTAAAAGAGGTAGTGTACATAGTACAACTTCTTGGTTTTGTAGCACTCAAGAATGCAAATAAAATCTGCAAGCTGTAGAGGTCTATCCATGGACTAAAGCAAGATTCTTGGAGTTAGAATATGATGTTTTATGAGATAGTAAAGGAATTTGACTATTTTAAGAATCTAGAAGAACCTTAGGTTTACAAGAAGGTAAATGGGAGCATAATTATGTTCTTAGTTTTATATGTTAATGATATCTTTCTAATCGGATATGATATACCTACCTTAGAGCTTACTAAAGCTTGGTTAGGCAAATACTTCTCTATGAAAGACTTAAGAGAAGTAGCCTACATCTTAGGAATTAAGAGATACAAAGATAGGTCTAGAAGGTTACTTAAACTAAGTCAAAGCACGTACATTGACAAGGTATTAAATGGATTGAATATGCAAAATTCTAAAAGAGGTTTTTTGCCTATGTTACATGATGTACATCTCTTTTAGGCAATGTATCCAAAACCACAAGTAAAGAAGGATAAAATGGATATAGTACCATATGCTTCGATAATTGGGTCCATAATGTATGTCATAATATGTACACGGGCAAACATCTCCTATACTATAAGTATAACGAGCAGATATTACGCCAACCCAGGTAAGGGTCACTAGGCTACTGTTAAAACCATTCTCAAGTATTTGAGAAGAATAAAGGATTTGTTCATGGTTTATGGAGGAGATGAGGAACTAGAAGTTAGAAGATATACTGATGTTAGCTTCCAAACAAGTCAAAATGATATAAAGTCACAACAAGGTTATGTGTTTTGACTTAATAGTGAAGTTGTTCGTTTGAGGAATTCTAAAGAAGAAACGGTAGTAGATTTTACAATAGAGTCCGAATGTATTGCAGCTTCTGAAGTAGCTAAAGATTCCATTTGGATAAAAAATTTCATCTTCGAGTTAGGAATGGTTCCAAGAATTATTGATCCTGCTACACTCTATTGTTATAACAATATAACTATAGCTCAGTCCTATGAATTAAGGTCTCACCAAAAGTCCAAACATGTATTTAGAAATTTTCATATCCTTAGAGAGATAGTTTAAAGGGGTAATGCATTGGTTTGCAAAATAGTAACAAATAAAAATGTTGTAGATCCACTCACAAGGGCCTTACTTAGCTGAAACATGAGACCTATGTAAGGAGCTTAGGACTTAAATCTGTAATGCTTGGCAATTATACAAATGAGAGTGTTGTAATTTGTGTATAACATGTCAAGAAACTTTTTTATGTACTTATGAATATTACAAATAAAAGGAAAGTATTTATTGTAAGTATATACTTTTCTATTCATATATATTTTATAATAAAGTCCTGTAGATAATTAAGGCATGTTGGAATAATAATAAAGGTGTATTGTCAGTGAGATTTTATGACATCATATTATCTGAAAGTTATCCTTGGTCGAATAAATATCCAGAAGGGATATAGATATTTAGATCAACACATTGTATAACATAAGTCATTCTCATTAAACCGAGAAAATATCCAAGTTATACAAGTGGGTGCCCAAAATTATGTGAGTACACTAGACATGACCTACAAATAGAGAACACCATATGTTTAATATTATTTATCTCCCTCTATATGAATGAGCATAAATAATCCCCAGACTTGAGACATTCATACATCCTATATATGAAATGTTATGCTTTAGTGCCGTTAAATGCAATGTTTATTTAAATTGTAAATAATTTGGTTATTAGGTATAACATGAAATATAAAGAAGATAATAATGAGTTAAGATAGAATTCATCACTCTCTTGGATTAGGCAGTCAATATCTAAGGCCGCTTAGTTGAGATAATAGTAACTTATAAGCCTATGGCTATAGCAAGTTTAACAAAGTCTATTTTATCTTGGAAACTAAGTAAAATGATTAAACATTGATGACATTGCATGTAATGGTTTAATAATGATATCATTCAATAAAGAGATTTTATTATGCAAAAATCAATTCATAGTGATTTCCAGTTCACAACTTTTCTATTATGTTATATGGCCAATAACTGTTACTAGATGGCTACTTAGGCTTGTGTCAATATAGATACTGCCTTCGTATACACACACAATATTACGGTTAACAAGAATTAATTGATTGACTAGATTTTTAGTGGATACTAAAATTTGCTAAGTTTATTTTCTAAGAAAATGAAAGGATTATTTTGGAAATAGCCTACGTGGTTAAGTATTATAATGGTTTCAATATTATTGTTATTGGCAACACGATAACTATATTCCTCTACATATAATATACATGGTAATGGAATAATATGACTTTAATGCGTTAAAGGAGTTTTAATATTATTAATATGAAAGAATGAAGCCTCTATAGGATTCTTTTGATTGACATGTTTTTTAAAAAGGGAAAGGCCATTTTTCTTTTAATCTAACGGAAAGAAAGAGACTCTTGTCTTGAAAGTTTCTCATCTACCTTCTTTGAAAAAAGGTTGATAGTTGAGAATTCCATCGAAAGTACAATTAGTCATATAGTTGTCTTGTTTCCAATAATTTTTATTTTTCTAATCTAAGTGATCTAACGATTTAAGGATTCGATATTTCTATTACCATGTGTATGGATACTGCTTGAAGGACTACATTGAAGTCCTTGTGATGAATACTTTTAACAAAACAATAGATCAATATTTGGATCACTTGAACTCCATCCCTAGGTAGAGACGCTTTTTGCTATAGAGAAAGATATTTATTGAACTATATTTTACTTTACAAGTTATACATGAATCTTAAAATAGGTTTTGTAGAAAATTTTTAAATTTCATTGTGTTTTCTAATCTACCAAACCTAATAGGACTCATGCTTCATAATTGCACTATTCGATATAAGAAGACATGCCAACATCTTAGATTCTTGTTGGACTCATGAAGAATGGAGTAGTGATTAGAGATTCTTCTCAAATCTATGAGTTAGGTCAAGATAAAGAAAGAAAATGTGAGCTAGGGCTTAATCAATGGAATGAGCAAGGTCAGATGATTTTTTGATAATATTTGTATAATTAGAGGGTAGTAATGTGTCATTTTGAAATTTTGATAAGAAATATTTTGGGAGCAAAAAAGTCCTTCATCTTGGAATTGCAATTTAAAGCTTTTCAATGGAGAATGCCAATTCCATAGTTTTAAGTAATAGCACTTCCATCCAAATTGCAATTATGGATCCAAAAGTGAAGTGAACAATGTCATTGGGATTCAAGAAGGAATAAGGAGGAAATGAATTAGCTATTCCCCCCAAGTGAATGAACAGAAAGAGTCGAAATATTATTGATAGAAGGTTCAAATTAGGAATTAGGTAGTTGAGCCACTTTATGCATGCCCAACACATGGCAATAATCACAATTCCCTAAGTTACATTTTTTACAAGTATCTAAGCTAGTCCAAAGTACCATGTGCTTAATCCATGGTTTTTGCAAAACTATGTGCTCAAAACCAACAACTCCTCATGTTTCAACCTATGGTATTGCCAATTATTTTATTAGTTTACGTAACATATATTATATATTTTTTATTTTATTTGTATATACTTTCGACTATACCTTCTACATAATAAATATATAGTAACTATACATTATTTTTAATTATCTTTCATGTTATTTTATTAATTTTATTTTTCACTCTATTTAGTTCTAAGATTTTGTGATATCTTTGTAAAGGTTTGATAAGAACTCCTCTCATTGAGGTATTGTCCACTTTAACATAGCATATTGGACGGTTTTGTCCCTTAGTACAGTCTCTTCTTAAGAGGTCACTCATCTTGAGATCGTTTTGGCATAAGTATGCTTAACTTTAGAGAATTGATAAACTCTAGATCACTACATCATAAAGCATCTCAATTATTAAAGTTCCATCACTTTCTATTAAGGGGTATCATGTTCCACTCCCTTACATAATTGACATCCTCACCAATTTCGTTACATAGGCTCTGCCTTTCTAATTGGTAGAGTACTCAATACCACCTATAAGTATGATAAAAACTCTTCTCACCGAGGTATTGTTCACTTTGGTGTCATAAACTACTCAGTTTTATCCCTTAGTACTGATGTGTATTGTGGCTAGCAGATCTTGGAAGAAAGATGATGCATTCTGGGTTCAAGTGAGAATGAGAACAGGGGGGTTTGAGTGTAAATGTTTATGGATATCACGCACCAAGACACAAACACAGTCAGAGGTTGAGCTCGAAATAGGGTTCGATATGACTCACGAACGCTAAACATCACTCGAGATTCAAATGAAATATTAGATGCAACTCATTAACTTTCTCAAATGAAGGGTTCACCACAATCTTAAGAATAAGATTGATAAGAACATGGGAAAGATTAAAGAGTCTAATCAACACTCAATAATTCGACAAAACAAGCTCTAAGAGCTTAAGTGTGACCTTACTTGAAAGAGGAAAGTTTCACCATCAAATATGATTGTCTTCGTTTGTTTATATTTCTCCCTTATGTTAGTACAAATGTTGCTATTTATAGCAAATCCTAAACCCTAATGGCAAAACTGTAAATGATGTCCAAGGCTTAAAGCTCTTAACAATTGGCCCATAAATAAGAATAAAGAAAAACATGTACAATAATACAAAATTGTGTATTTAATAGAATAAGATGGCATGTAGTCACTTGACCGATCCGAGAAGGAGCAAGATCTGAACTGGACAAGGTTGGCAGTTAGATGTCCAAATCAGATGAGGAGTTTCTAAAGTCTCACAATGCTTGGCCAAGACAACAGAAAGGTCGCCCCATAATTGCAGAGTACTAAAGTTAGTCAACACCAATCTCTCAATGCCGTACTAAGTGGTACTTTAGTCTTGAGTCCTTAGCTGTATGATATCTTGGCTTATTGACAGATGACGGACTTGATGCCAAGTGGCTCCTTTTCTTCCCTTGAGTCTTCTATCATTTGTTCGGCCTCGGCCTTGAACTGTTCTGCTTCAGCTTTGAATTATTCGACCTCAGGTTAAAATAGGTCGGCATCTGCTTCTAGCGGGTTAACGTCGGCTTAGGACAACTAGGCGTCGGCTAGGAGATAGTCGTTGGATGATTCTTATCATTACTGCGAGTCCGAAAGGAAGTCGTCATTAAACATTGGGTACGGGCTGGAATGCTGAACAAACTTCTCTTCCCCCTTTGCTTCACCATGGGTACCGAATGTCTCTAGATTTCCTTAACGCTCATGGGGATTAAGCAATAGCTCTTCCCATCCTTTCAAACCGTGTAAATGTTGAGGAAGCCATCATGGATCACTTTCCAGTCATACTCACAAGGTTGGCCAAGAAGTAAATTCGCAACATTCATAAGGACCACGTCAAACTCAATCTCATCTTTATACTAGCGTGAATGTTATTCGAGCTCTTTTATGCACATGGACCATACCTTATCATTAAACCACTTCAATCCATAGGGTCAAGGGTACGGGTAGGTCAGTAACTTTATCTTTTCCACTAACTCAGCAGAGACGATTTTGGTGCAGCTTCCTCCATCTATTACTAGGGAACATGTCTTCCCATTCACCAAACATCGCGTATAAAATAAATTTCCCTTTATTCGAGATCTACCTTTGTCATGCCCCGAAGCAGCAGAGTTGTAACAGCCTCGCAGTGTAAACTATCCTAAGATAGAAGTTGGCCTTATAACCGCTATTTTAGACCTGATCTATACAAGGCATCCATGACTAACCCGTTTTGAAGTAAACAGTTTATAATTTAAATAATTCATTTACCTAATAAAGTGAGAAAAATTATATATAATCACTATAATTCAGTTATTACATTATTCAGAAATGAAAAGTAATAACATATGTGTTGATTCTTCAATGTTTTTCCTCACTCCCCAAGATCCAGCAGTTGCTAGTTTCAGAGTGGTTGTTGCCGCTTCTTATTCAGCACCTGCACGACGTTTATAGGGATGTGAGCAACCACAACTCAGTAAGTTAGGACGGAGGACTTAAAACTATACCATACACACAACAAGGTTTTCAATCACTTATTAGGTGCAATGCATGTGCAAGCAAATGTCATCACACGACGTTGTCCGGCCCGTCGTAAGATTAGAGAAATTGCGCCCGCTCTAATCCGGGTTGAGGAGTTGCCGTTAATGCAACAGCTCATGACCAAACCCAGGCTTGTGTAATGGAGACCTTGCTCCTCCCGCGACTACCTTCGAACCACTGTCTTCACCCTCGCCGCGACCTCTTCTCCTGTCACTTAGTTCGACTGAAGATAAAGAAGGGACTATTTTGTAATCCTGCGCTATCCCTTTCGAAGGGGTCGGTATTTGGCTGGAGAGTCCTAAGTTCCCCTAACGGGTTGTCATACATGTCCGATTATGATTACTGGTCATATATTTGATTAAGTCCAGTTTAGGGTGATCAATCATTTCATGCAAATCATACAATACATGCTAGAGCAACAAACAGAATCATAGCATCACCCATAATCAAGCACATGCACACATCCAACTATCTCAAAAGCACAACCAATCATAATCTTAAGCCTTCCAAAATACAGCATTGTATTAATCCCAACTTACCTCGACTCCTCGCTCACTCACTCGAGTTCCGATTTGCTCAGGCCATCGCCGATCATCTCCATAACACAAACGTGGTTTCAGCTTTTCATATAACTATTATAGGTTCATTTTATCCAATAAAGCTTATTGTTAGGTTTTGTTTAGGGTTTAATATACCTAATTATCTAGGTCTTAAGTCTTTTATAATTATTCTAGGTTTGGGGTTAGGTTCGGGTTTGGTTTCCACATCGATTTCTAAATTAGGTTCTAGTTCGATTTCTAAGTAATGTTTTATATTCCAACCTTAGAAATTAGTTTCAACTCATAATGTGAAATTAATCACATTACTTCCCGACCTCCTAAATATCATTATTATGCCTAGTCAGTATTTTATTTCATCCGGTACACTTATATCCTTATTAGTGTACTGAATTTATTCCTGATGTGAAAAATTTTTATATTTTTCATATAATTACATAAATTCAAGTTTCTTATCAGATTTATTATATATCCTTATTATTTATATAATATCAATTTTTATCCTAATATTTTCTATTTATTATATTTTCAAAAATTACATATTATGCATTATTGCCTATTATGTACATAATGCACTTCTAATATTTCTATCACTTTAATTACCATCCCTAAACATCAATTATCATTTCAAAATGTCTAAATTCATCCTAAATCAGATTTTACTCCTAATTTCCCTAATTTACAAAATTAACTTAAAGTTAACTATTTTTCCTTATTAATCATTTACTACATAATTAACCTAATAATTACATCTAACACCCTAAATGCTATAAGTATCATACTCCATCAGATTTCAACATCCTAAAAGATATAATTATTCACTAAATCAGTAATTAATCGTTTAATAACTTAATTAACCCTAAATTACCCATTTTATGCCTCGTTGTAGGGCCTAAAAATTATCTAAAAATTTCAAAAATTAATTTTTGAAAACGGGCTTCATTGCATTGTTCTATATCATCTAAGTAGTCTACACAAAAATTTTGGGCTCGAAACTACACTCCTAAGGTCATTTATTTCTAAACCGAAACATGCTCGGTTTTGCACGATTTCTTAAGGACCCTATATCACGAGACATATTTTCATCAAATTAATATTTTTCTAAAAACTGCATACAAAAATATTCCAGAATAACAAATTTCCTAATTTTATAATAATATTTACTATTTTTACAAAATTACATAAAATCAGGCTAGAAATCGAACTCACCAATTTGGATGGTCTGGCTACCTTCGGTGGCCATGGGTGTGTTGACTCACCTGAGCGTTGCCACCACCGTGTGGTGGTGGTAGCCGTTCACTCCAAGCTGCCCTTCAGGTCTGGGTTCTCCTTTGTGGCCCTAACTGCACAGTTTTCCTTTTCTTTTTTTTTTCTTGGTTTTTCTCTCAATTTTCGAGTCTCTCTATTTTTCTCAAATCCCTAATTGTCCAAAGAAGGTCTCTGAATTTTTTTTCCTATTTATAGACGTTTATGGAATTTATTGTGCATTAAATTGGACAAGACAATTGCCTTATCTCTTAATTTTTTACTTTTGTGTTGTCTTAATTTAATTGAACGATTTTTTTCTATTTTTTGCCAGCTGCCACGACCCAATTCTGGATTATTCCTTATTTTTCCTGATTTTTCTTTATTTTTTCTTAATTAATTATGAATTTTATTTAATTATTTAGTATTATTTTGGCACATTACGCGTATTTTAAGTAATTACGCGTATTTCTACATATATGTAAATTCACATATAGTACAAATAAATATTCCTAAATATTATTTAGGTTATTTTTTGATTTTTAATATACATATAATTTATCTCTAGTGATTCGTTAATTGTCAGAATGCATTTTACGTATTTTCGATAAATAACGAGTTATACACTTAAAATTTGGAATTTTTATATTCTTTTATTTTATTGCTTATTTTCTTAAATTTAAACTTACGGGATCATTTTACTAATATTTCTAGTTTTACTTTATAATTTAGACTCGATCGGGTTCTTCAACCGATAGAAACTTCGAATGGCTAATTTTGGGGCTTACAACCTTTAAGTCAGCTCGTGTCGTCATGGCTAAGAGGTCATCCAGGTTTTCGGCATAGACATCTTCTTTTATCAATTCGTCTTCCGAACTCCTATTATTTTGACTTTCTACTTGAGCATTGGGTCCTTTGCCCTTCAAGACCATAACCCTTTTATTCGAGCATCAGGATACAATATGTCCATAGCTTAAGTATTTGAAGCACTTCACTTCTCGGGCTTTATTGTCGAGTGCCTTTTCTTTCTTGGCTAAATTTTCTCGATAGGATTAGGTTAGCTAAACTCACCTCTCTCCATCTTCTTCTCTAGCCTTCTCTTGGCATATTTCTCAAGTTCAAGGCTAACTTGTTGAGGTCGGTTAGTCAACCTCTGATGTCTTCTTCTCCTCTGTCTCTCTACCCTTAATGCTAAATTGATCGACTCATCTAATGAATTGAATGGCTGGAGTTCGACTATGTCAGTAATGTCGTCTCGGAGTCCACTCAAGAACCTAGCAATGGTACGGTCCTGTGGCTTAGCAATTTCATATCTTGTCGTCAAAGTCTCAAACTCCTGCAAGTATTCTTCAACAAAGTTTCGACCTTGCTTGAGGTATTGGAATGTATGGAGCATCTCTTGCTTAACATAAGTTGCACGAAACGCTGGTTCATTAGACGTTTCATGAGCCTCAAAGTCTTGATTGGTTCTTCTCCTTCATCATCTCACTTGGCAAGTAATTTATCCTACCATAGACTCACATATTCAACAAGAGATAATGAAGCCAACTTAACCTTTATTCAATCATCAAACTCGTAGCACTCGAACAACTTCTCAACTCAGGAAACCCAGTTAGGGAACTCTCTAGGTCGGCTACTTCCATTGAAGGTTAGCAACTTAAGCTTTATATTATCAAGTCCTTGGCCAAGTGTTCAGGGTTCATCCCTTGCATTCTGAGTTGGTTGCTTCACCTCGAATCGGTCAATTCTTTTGAAGCTCTACTTGGCCACATCCTTTCTCGGCTTTAGCTCTCTTCTTCGAGCTTCTTAATTTGCTTCAAATTCAACACTCATTTCATTTCTTCTTCTCGAAAAAGGTAGGTTTTCTCTCCTTCTCAGCTTGGTAACTCTTCTTAGTTATCGCTCATCGTTGTCAAGTTTATTGAAACTACTTCTACTGGTAAGTGTTCGTCCCCTTTTTTCTTCTTGACCATCATGTTTGCGGATTCTAACTAAACCAGTGAGTTCTTAGATGGAGTAAGTGAGATTTTGAATATGATATTCCAAGTTATCAATACGTCTCCTTAAGCTTCCGCGAAAACTATCACTACTATTATTGACACTATCTTCTGACATTTTTGTTCATATAGTAATTTCCTAAAAAATTAAACAAACAAAACATAATTACATTAGTCCAAAAACAACCACTACTCGGCTTCTGCAACTACCATTGTTGACAAACACTTCCACAACAATTAGAATCAATTATTGAAACTAATGTTACTGGACTCAACTGTAACATAATACCACGACTGCTAAAAACACGAACAATACACTAACTACGGAACGATGATTATCAGAAATGTTCAAACCACGAATCAAACTTTGAAAAACATTAGCACGTGTCTCCCCAAAGCTCTGATACCAATATGATGCATATCACAGGCAGCGAAATCAAAAGGAAGATGATGCAATCTAGGTTCAAATGAGAACGAGAAATAAAGAATGAGAGTAGGTGGTTTTGAGTGTAAATGTGTATAGATATCACACACCAAGACACAAACATATTCAGAGGTTGAGCTCGAAATAGGGTTTAATATGACTCATAAATACTAAATGTCACTGAGGATTCAAATGAAAAATTAGATGTGACTCACTAACTCGCTCAAATGAAGAATTCATCATAATCTTAAGAATAAGATTGATAAAAACATGGGAAAAATTAAAGAGTCTAATCAACATTCAATAATCTGGCAAAAACAAGCTCGAAAAGCTTAAGTATAACCTTTCTCGAAAGAGGAAAGTTTCACTGCTAAATATGATTGTCTTTGTTTGTATATATTTCATCCTTATGTTAGTATAAATGTTGTTATTTATAGTAAGTCCTAAACCCTAATAGCATAATTGTAAATAATATACAAGGCTTAGAGCTTTAAAGAATTGAACCCATAAATAAGAATAAAGAAAAAACATATACAACAATACAAAACTGTACATTTAATAAAATAAGACGGCATGTAGCCACTCAACTGGTCCAGGAAGGAGCAGGATCCAAATTGAATGGTGTTGGCAGTTGGATGTCCAGGTCTGATGAGGAGTCTTTGAAGTCTCACAGTACTTGGCTGAGACAGTAAAAAGGTCATCCCATAATTGCTGAGTACTAAAGTTAGTTGGTACTAGTCTCTCCGTGCCATGCTGAGTGGTACTTTGGTCTTGAGTCCTCGGCTCTCTCGGCTTATCAATAGACGACGAACTTAATGCCGAGTGGCTCCTTTTCTTCCTTTTAGTCTTCTATCGTTTGCTCGGCCTTAGCCTTGAACTGTTTGGCCTCAGCTTTAAATTTTTTGGCCTCAAGTTAGAATAGGTCGGCATTTGCTTTTGGTGAGTCAGCGTCGACTTCGGATAAGTCGACCTCGGTTGGGAGATAGTCGTAGGCTGATTCTTAGTAGGTTAGGTTGCTTCTTAAGAGACAACCAATCTTAGGATTGCTTCAGCCTGAGAACACTCAACCTTAGAGTTCCAATAAACTTTAGGTTGTTACACTAAAAGGTGGCCAATGATTACAATTCTGTCACCTTTTATTAAGGGGTATCACACAATCTTAAATTCATGTTTTGTGGTTTTGATAATTAACATATAATTATGATAGTTTTAACTTTTTAACTCATATTTGTATTATCATATGCCACTCTAAAATATAAATTTACGAGGTCACATCGTACATTATTATTTGTAAGTCGTGTTATTAACTTCATTATTTAATTAGTTTATCTCTATGATCTTGTTGAACTTTGCAACTTGAACTCTGAGTTCTCGACAATTAATGATCTATTTTGGTTAATTAAGATCTTATTTAATTCATTCATTCATATGCCTTATTCTAAATATTATCTTATGTCGTTTTATTAATTTTTATCATTCATTCTATTTGTCTTTAAGATTCTCTTGAATTCGGAAACTTAAATTTTGTGTTTTCAATAATGTATGGATATTATCGACATAATTGGCATATTAGTTACCTTGATATTTATTTATCCAGTCGTGAAATTAAAACTTTATGAGATCACTTCAACTAATCTTTGTGGTCCAATTATGAATTTTGAGCCAAAATGCAAAAATTCCACAAACATCCTAAATTTCAGTGCAAAAGTCCTAATTACTAAATTGGCAAGTCTCATAGAAATAGAAGAATTGCTGACTGAAAATGAGAGCTCACATATAAGGTCTTGCAACAAATACATTATGTCCTTAATAGGAAGGGGCTAAGTTGGTCCTAACCGTTGAAAAGGTTCTTTAATAACTTAGTCTTAGGCTGGGGGAGGCTGTTGCACAATGTGGAGTAGGATAAAGCAATCAATGAATTAACAATATCTATCTAAGGAGGTCAAAATGTTAGGATGAAGTGGCAGAAGACACTTGTTGCCTGCTCCTAAAGTGATGTGGGGTACTTCGATTGGAGGTTAACCAACGATGGCAATTTAAGCTAGGAAGTTGTAAGGATGCAACTTTGATTACTGATCGACTATCAATAGCTATTACGGCCTGGAAAATCGAAGAGAAGTGATTACTCTACTGTCTATTATCTTACAAGCGCCAGGGTACGTGATCATAGCCTACCATCAAAAGCAAAGATTGGTTGAGAAATCAAAAGGAAGCAGCTTGTACTTAGATAACTGTAACTAGTTAAAGAATAAAGAATTCATTAGTTGTTATTGTGATATGATAAGCATTTGATTATTTACTTATGTTATATGTACAATATGATCATTATACGTAGTTGTTGTTTCTTTTTTCTTTTTCTTTTTTTTTTTCAAATATATTTACATATTACAATTTGAGATAAATGAATTTTAAATTGAATCCATTTTATTTAAAAATTAATATTCATATAATTGGATTATAACGGTTTTGATCTTCGTGGTTTATAACATTACTCATTAGTTGGGCTCATTTTTTCTTTTCTTTTCTTTTTTTCTTTTTTGTTGTTTTTATCTTACCATTCCGTGATCCCGTTATTTGTTCAGCTATGGATATAGTATGGGAATAGAACACCGGAGACTCTATAGATGCCTTTTATCCCCTTATTAGTTTATAGGAACTCGTGATGCGTTACCATGTTTCTTAGCCTCCGTTTCCGTAAATTCATTTATATCGATTTTCTCATGTGGACATTGAAACCTCGTACACGAAATCTGGGAAACACTAGAAGTCAATCGGTTAGCAGTAAAAAAATAAATAAAGCAAGAAGATTGAACCAACACAATACATGCATATGTTGGCCCTCTCTGTCCTACCATTATTTACGGTGGAGAAAATGAGGATATGAAATATATTAATGGGCCCAACACCCGAAAAAGAGCTGAAAAGTGATGGGATATACGGGTGTTGACTAAATTGCAGTGTGGTACACGATACAAATGTGTTCTGTTTTATTTGATTTCTTTTTCTTTTTTTCTTCCGCAGAGTTTTGTTGGAGAGATTGAGAGGATAATTGACGATATCTTATTGACAGCATCGTGGGCTGAGTGCCGGCGATTAAAGTGAGATCTCTATGTTGACGAAAGCAGCTTTTGACTTTTTCTTTTTTGTTTTTTCTTTTCCTCTCACCATTTACCCTTTAGAGGAAGTAAAATGAAAGAAATAATCGAAAGGAAATGGAATGGAAGGTAATGAATAAAGTGAATACTCTATCTTCATATAAGAAATAAATGGAGAAGAATGATTGTGAAATCGTTAAGATGGCATTTTGTAAAAGTATTATTGCCCTTAACATATTAATTATTTCTTTATTTTTGATTGCTTGAAAGATTTAAAGGATCAAAAAATCATTTCGTTCGAATATTTTTTTATTTATACTTGGTTTTTTGGTAAGGCTCAAATCTAGAGGTTGACCATTTGTCAAATGTGGAAAAAAAAAAAAAAGAATGGATCTTATGGAATTTTCAAGAGAATGATTTCTCTTGATAGCGAAGATTGTTCATCCTCTTTTTACATTTATTTAAGAATAAAAAGTTTAGATGAAGCAATTTTTACAATATGAATATATGTCCAAACCTAAAATCAGTTAAATTATGTTAGACTAATCGTTTGGATTAATGATAAAATCTAAATAATTACATTTAACTTGTGATGATTTCAAGAGTTTTAATTTGGTGAATTTGGAATAAAATCCAATAAAGTTATCTTTACATATTAATAACTTTTTTTTAAAGTAGTTTTAGGTGTCATTGCATTCAAATTATATATAATTGAGTTTATTCTTCTTTCTTTATCCCATTAGGGAACTACATGTGTGTATTGCTTATGAATGAAGGCTTTAACCTAACTCCTCCATTGTATCACTTGTCACCTAAATTCTAATCTTGTTGAGATTACCTATTCCATCTTATAATCCTCTCTAAACCATCCTTTTCTCTTGATAATCTATCTACACAAACATTAACCTCATCCTATTCATAAAAGTATAGGGTACATGTTGCACATACGTGATACTTATGATGAACCCAATAGCATCTATAAAAAGCTAATTAGATATTTTTTTTTTAGACTTGTTAAAAATTAAAAAGTTCTTAAAAGTACCCATTCATTCAAAGGTTATTTAAAGTTTCTTCCTTCACTTATTTTGCATGTAGATTATAGGTTTTAGAGAAAGTTTCCTTTATGAATATTATCTCTCACTTTTTTTTTTCCTTTCATTTTTTAAGAAATTTGGTTTTGGTTTGATTAATAGGTGATGGTTTAGTACATCTTTAGACTATCGAAACCCCAATTTTTCTTGAATAATGCCAAAGAAACTTTTTTAACTTATAAAAGAAAAGGAAAATAAAAGAGAAGCTACATTTCATTCCCCTAACCTCTATTTAAAGTTGGGAAAACTTCTAATTCTTAATTTTGGTCTACTTTTCCATCTAAATCCTCAACTCTTTCTTTTTCTATTTATATTATCAACATTGTCAAACTTGTACAAAAATAGAGCTTTTGTCAAATATATTCCTCATTATACGTATCAATTTTAAATTAGTCATAATAATTAACTTAATTAAATGATAATATTGAATTTATTTAAATTATGTATATGATAAACTATTAAACTTATTTAATTATGTAGTATAATAAAGAAATAAAAAAAAAAACAAAAGTAAGAAAAATGAGTTAGAAAAAATTATGTAAACGCCAACCACCTTGACCAGCACCCTATGATCAATCAAAATCCAAAACATGCCCAACATAGATCAAAATAATAATGATAATAACAATAGATTTGATGGAAGTGCCATTTTTTGGGTTTGGAGATGTTGAGGATGAAAAATAAAAAGAATTGGTAACTTAAATAGAAAATATGGTGAAAGTTGAGAAATAAACATATATTTTTCCATTTAAAGTTTAAACATCAACTATTCCGACTAGAATATTCATTTAGCTCATAATAATTTTTTCAAATATTTATTTTTGTATTTAAACTTTTCAAGTTCAATTAATATATATATAAGGAGGAAGAAGAGTTACATACCTCTACGAGATAATTTTACAACAAAGACCAAGGATTTTTCTATTGGATTGTACACAATATAATGTTGTACGCCTGTTGGAATGGCACCAATTAAGGTTGTGAGCAAATCAAGTTCAAATAACATAATAGTGAGTTATAATTTTGGAACTCCACATCTACTAAAACTAGACAAATTTAAAGTTAACTCAATTGGGCTCGTCTAGATTTTTTCAACTAATATAATATTAACATTCAAATTCGACATACATATAAATTTGACTCGAGCTTCATTAGATTCATGAATTTATCGAATCAAATATCGTGCAATCCTAACTGAACTCAATAAATTACTCGAATAAACAAATTAAATTTTACTAAAATTTTATCAATCTCAAGTAAATGTGACCAAACTTAACAAAGCTCATTAGGTAAAAAGGAAGAGTTTGATTTTGTTAAGTCAAATTAAGAAATATAAATTGATAAGATAATTATAGTTTAATAATATAAATATTAATCTTTTAATAATATATATCAACTTCGATTATTTTTTTTTTTTTTTAAGAATTGTAACATGTATAGTTATAGAGAGAGAGAGAGAGAAAGGAAAATAGATTAGTAGTTGAAGCTTGCTAGATGAATGGACACCTGTCTACCACGTAACTTAAAGTTCTAGAGCTTTAAAACTAGCCTAATGCATCTCTCGTGGGAACAAGTTTCCGATTGAACTCTTAAAGCTGTTTGTTTCGGACATGAAAAGGATAAGCATGAAGAGTAATAATCACCTAAAAACCGACGAGAAGCTTCTCATTTACATATACATACATATATGTAGTCTCCAAGTGGCAGTTCTTGTGATGTGTCACGTTCTACTTAAAGGCAAAATTAAAGCCACTTAATGAGATTGGTGCCTTTGACTTTGTTGTGGGCCTTCAAATACAGATAACGTACACAATGGGCAGTTACTTTCTGCTGAAAATGGGCAATTTGTGGGGTCCCCATTGCTTTTTTCCTAAGCACTGCGTAAAGATGAGGCTGAATTATGAGGACCCATAAGATAGCAAGGATCAATTACTCCTGCCATTTTCCACAAATGGTTTGCCGTATAATGTTCCATATTTAGATTATAAAATATGTTTAGAAATTATCTAGCATTAATAATACAGGAGATTTCTAGTCTTATTGATTGATCGATGCCAACCTACTTTGACAAAATATACCGATATTCAATAATTCCAGTGCCAGTAGAGATAGAATGCGCAAAACGAAATTAAAATATAAAAAATAAAAGAGGGCAAGAGAAATGTTTCTGTCGGAAAAATTTTGTGTTATACTCACTTAACTTTCCAAAATAGTCCAAAATAGAATAAATAAGGAATAGAATACCTGGATGAATTATCTTAAGAATAAATTGGGAATTTTTATTGCAATGTTTACATTGTGTAAATTCCAATAATATTTAGATGGGGAGTACGATCACAAAGATGGTTCGCCAGCAAAATGGGATCGATTGCAATGGAGGTTTACATAGGAGCAGTGCGGCTTGCCATGGTGGTGTAGGTGAACCAAGCGAGTTCCCATGACCAGTTTGGGTGGTTTTGATACAAGAGTGGGTTTCGATCGAGCATGAATCCTGACTTGGCGGCTTCAATTCACCGTGGAGTTGGTGGTTCGAGTACATTGGTGCGGCCTACGATCATACGTATGGCAGTAGGGGTCATCAGCGCCTCGGGGAATCAGAGAGTTAATAATATATAACTAAGAGTAGCTAGTCATGTGAGGTAGTCATGCATCATAATCCAATATTCGAGAAATAGCTACCAATACGAATCCTTGGAGAAAAAAAAAACGCAAAGTTAATACAAGGAACGAGGGGGCAATAAAATAATCGTTTCATTAAGTGAAGATGACATCAAATATAAAGGCCAGCAGAATACAGGATAGGCTGCAAATTTTACATCTCTCGTTCCGAGACACAGCGGACAATCTTACAAAATTGAAGCAGTCGTGTCATTCAACCTCATTGTCCACTCTGTAAGTAATAATGTTACAAAGACTACACTAAGAGTATAACAAAACTAAGATTCAAACCACCTCCTCAGTTGTTTAGATGCTTGTTTCTCACCACCAACCCCGTCAGAAGTCTGATGCGAGAACTTTGATTTATATTGCTCAATCAGTCTGTCTAGTTTATCCACAACTTCTGATCCTGATGCATCCTTCATCTTTTTAGTCCTCCTTTTCTTTGCGGCAGAATCACCGTTCTGCTTATCTGTCGGATCATGCAGCTTTCTTTTTTTCAATACATGGTTAGCTTGAGAAGGTTTAGACTTACTCTTGCCCCTGGATGTGTTATTTTCTTCTGGTAATTTTCCACCATCAAGTTCCTTGCCATCTTGGGAACCATTTAACTTCCTATCTGCTACTCGCACATCCTGTCTAGTATTATCCGGCTTTCTTCTTGATGATTGCACCTTAATCTTCTTATTTGCTGCACCTCCATTCTGCTTCTTAATAGCTTTATGCCCAGTGCTAGCTTCTTCAGATTGCTCACTGACATCATCATACTTTTGCTTTTTGCCAAATGATCGGTTTTCACTCTTCAACTTAAGTTTTCTAGACTTCTTTTCAGACAGAGTGACCTGCTCATCATCCAAGTTGGTGGAATCAGTGAAGACACCTGGTTGCGGTTGCTGTTGCTGTGCTACTAGTTTTGCTTTGCGCTGCTTCAAAGTTTGAACGTTATTGATGGCAAACTCAACAATGGGCCGATGCTGTGGGCTAAAGGTCTCTGATTAGCCAATTTTTGTGTTAGCAATCAAAGCAGAATCACTGAAAATGCAGGAATACTAAGAGACCAACTCATCATAATAGCTTTAGACCAATAAAACGCCTAAATAAAAAATTCCAGGAAGAATGATTGGCAGATAAAATTGGCATGTTTGAAGATCTTATAATTAATAATAATTAGAAAAAAAAAAAAAAAGGAAGAGAGAAAAGAAAAACTCACATACGCTATAGAAGACTTACCGGGATTATTGTTCAGAACTCTCAATGCCACAAGTGCATGCTGATGCTCGCTAAACTCAACAAAAGCAACTCCTCGTGAGTAATTCTTTGTATTAATGTTACCTTTTTTCATGTTCTTCAAGAATTTAATCTACATGATGTGTATAAAAGTTTAGGACTAGAAGTAAGGACATCATCAGAAAGAAGCACTTGTCAAAGAGATTATGTCAGTGACCTGTTCAATAACTGGCTTCTGCTTAGTAGCTCGTGATGTAACTGCATCAATAAAAAGCCTTTTAAGTTCTTTCTCAGTCATCGACTTTGGCAAATTGTAAATAACAAGCCTGGTCCTTGATACATGGAAATTAGGTGATTGAAGCTTTGTCATCTTTTCCCCCTCCAACCTGCAGAACATCTGAAAACATCAGCTAAATGGATAATTGTTAGACAAATTCAGTGGAGCCCCACGAGGCAAGATCCAACTTCATAACTTTGTGAATCACCAGATATTCATCCCAGCATTAATAAGCTCTTGAATGGTGAAATCCATGAATAGAAGGAATCTTAATGTTTGCCAAATACAGACAATCTGCTAGGGAGCTCCTTTATTTGCCCCTTTACAAAACAAAACGGACGCAGATATCCTACAAAATTAGATCAGACTGCCACTTCTCTTTTCACATGTGAATCTCCAGTCCTTCAATAAATAAATAAGGAACAAAGCAACACCTATACCCTACATTTACACTACAAATTATGTACATTTGTCTAACTAATTGCCATCCAGTACAACTTAATAAAATAGGTATATTGATAAGGTTCAAGAATTCTCATGACAAATTGCATTAGATTGTTGACTTACACTCACTAAGAGTACTTCTTGGGGCTACCTACATAGCACATACTACATATAATTTGTGCCTGGGTCTTATAAAGGGTTCCATGTGCTTGAAGATACAGTCCAATCATAGTTGTGCCCTCAAATAACCAGAGAGGGGGGGGGGGGGGGGGGGGGGGGGGGGGGGGGGGGGGGGGGGGAAAGAAAAAGAAGAAAGTGCCATTCAAAACCAATAATCAAACAATAAGCATTAATGCAATATATACACAAATAACAACATAAAGCTCAGTCAACTATCCCCAAAAAAAAAAAAAATTAAATCTCAACTTTTCTATAAGAAATCCAAAAGGTTATGTCCACTTAAATGTCAATGGAAACGAGAAAATTGCATGATGTGACTGTTGTGGGAAAAATAACAAAAGCATAAAGCAATAAAAGGAAGGGAAAAGGCAATGTACAGGTGGCAAAGGAGGTTGACTAAGCTATGTTGAGCTGGGAAATCTGTGGCTGCACTTCCCCAGGAAGGAAAAATAAAGAGAGAGAGAAAAAAAAAACGACAATAGGAGCTCACATTTTCCGCTTGGCCATATCACTCTCTGAGACACCTTCAGCTGCTAGAGTACCTTCAACAATAAGACCTTCCTACCAAATAGAAACGGGTAGGGGAACAAAAAAGAAAAGTTAAGATTATAAAACATCAATATAGAAAGAAAGAATTTAGTAAAATCAATCAAATAAATTGGAACCTTTGCTAGGTAAAGGTTACGATGGTCGTGGCCCTCAGTTTTTGCCTTGTCTAGTTCCTTCTTGTGAGCTGATTGCTTATCCAAAGCCTTCAAGATGGTTAACTGCCTACCCTTTAAAAATATTCCCAACCCAGATGCTATATTTGCTGCTGATAGTGCTGCAGTCACTGCCTCTATTGTTTTAAATTTGAGGAAACCAGTCCCTCTTGGTCTCCTGCCAAGAAGAATTATAATGAGGAGAAAACTAAACCAAGACAAATGCATGTCAGATGGAGTTTATCATTACTTGGTAACTTTGTGAAGAACAGGAACAAAGGATTGCACTTCCCCAAAGCCAGAAAAGCGCTGCTTTACTTCTTCAACATTGATATCAAAAGGAAGGTTGCTTATAAAGATTGTTTTCATCAAATCATCCTGTTCATCCGTTCTATTAGGATTTTTCTCTTTGTTTTTTCTGGAAACCATCGAAGCTTTATGATCTGAAGCTTCTACAGGAACATTTGATAGCTCAACAGGCATGTCATTCCTTTTATTGGTGGTCAATCTCTCCTTTTCATTTGGCATCTGAGACTCATCACTATTCATATGAGTGTCTTTAGCAGAAGATGAAATCAAGTTCTTAAGAACTTTTAGAGCAACATCAACTTCCTCGTCAACATTTATTTCCTTTGCAACATCTTTTCCTCTCTCCTCAGCATCATCCAAAGAAATATTATCTCCTTGGTGCACAGTGGTCTCTTCATCATCCTCCAAGTCCACACTACTGCTGTCATCATCCCCCTCTCTTCCTTTCTCAAGTCCTGTAAAAACTCAGACTTGTGCTTTAGAGAAATTTGACCAAATTTCTTTTGTTATTTTAACTTGAACAAATTTTGTTCTATCATTTTGCAAAACTGTCCACCATGAACTTGATATGAATTTTCAGTCATAGAGATAGGGATGCAACTGGAGAAGGTTTGATTGAGTCATTTAAAGCAGTCAAAAATGTCATCTTACTGTTCAGGAGGTTTGGTGAACACTCCATTGACATGGAGGGCTTGGCTCTTATACTTGTAAATTCATTTCTAAAGACAATTGTTTTTCTTTGGGGAACAACTAAGGATGGTGACAAAAGTGAAAGTGAATCAAACTTATGGTACCAAAAGCTAAACACCAACTGAGGCACAGCGTGATGACAACTGTTGCAAACTTCTTCATTTGGTAATAATTATTAAATCATAATAATTTAGCATATATAGATTCAGTAAGGATCTCTGTATGTAGCTTTTCAAGAAGAACCTTTATCGGCATTGAAGTGCTTTTGACATTTTCTTTATCTGAAAGCTCTCATTTCAAGCCATACTTGAATCAACATACTTAATTTATACAAGCAAAGATGAAAATAGCTTAGGAAGAAGTTTCCAAACCAAGGAAAGAAGGCAGCTTGGGAATTCTAGACTTGTTTGACTGGAATAAAGCAGCGCAATTTGAACTCATTTGGAATCTTTTCTCAGCTATTGAGGACTCCCTTTAGCCTAGTTGGGTTCACTCAGATGTACTAAAAGGCTGAAAATTCCTGGCATTTGAAGATGTCTGCTGAAGTTTCTTGGTCTTGGAGAAAACTTGTGTAAGGAAGAACCTTGGCAAAAAGTCTCTTGAGGTGGGAAATTGGTGACATTAATAGGATTTCTCTGCGTTACAATGATTGGCATTTGAAGAGCTCTTTGGATAAATTGAGAGAAACAAATACTCATCAAGATGGCCAAAGGAGATGGGGGTTTGCTCGATCATAAGTGATTAAAGCTGCGACTCGCCACCTGAGGAAATGTGGGATTCCATAAGATAGGAATTGGCTACCATCACTGTCTCCAAACCTGATCAAAGGAATTAACTTGTGTGAAGCAAAAAACTAAATAAAACGCTCAATATCTAAGAAGCCTACTCTGGAATGCTTGGACAAGCCAATCAATCTCCTGGAAAATCCAGCATGGCACAGTAACCATATCGCAAGGCATGCGCTCAGCTTATGTATACTGTCTGTGAAAATTTACGCTATGAATTAGCTAATGGCTTGGGGCTTGATTAACCCATAAATATTTGTTACATGTGCAATAAGGAAGAGGAAACACATGAGCACTTCCTTTGCAAGTGTGACTTTCAAAAGAGAATCATGGGCGAGACTACAATCTCTGCTATGAAGGTCTTCCAGTGTGCCACATTCCTTAACCAGGCAGGTCTACATTCCTTAACGTGGCTAAATTGGAAGATAGGCTTTGCTGCTTTGATATGCTATATCCAAAGGAAAAGGAATGAGAGGAGGGTAAGAAACAACTTCCACGATGCTGAGCATGTACTGGGAAAACTTTTAGCATGTGTATTGCAAATAACTAGTTCAATCGCCTAGCACTGGAAAGAGTATTCAACACATGCACCTTTTTTTTTTTTTCTTTTGCTGCATTGATCAATCTGTTCCATTTCTTTTGTACAGTTGAGATCTACTCTTGCTTCATGTATACAGGGTGGCTGATAGCAATCAACATGAATTTCAATAGAAATTAGGTGCAATTTGCAGTAGGGTTTTCATGTAGCAACAAGAAATGACACAATACCTGAGCTCCTTGCTCAGCTACCACTCAACTCTGGTGAAATGTTTTTAACTTTCTGGCCTCCCTTTAACTAACTGGAAGATTTTCCTTTTATAGCAAAACTGCTAACTGGCAGTTAACTAACCGAAGGCTCTAGATAATTCTAGGACAGATCACTCCTCACACATGAACAGAACACTCCACACAACTACAGCACACCACACAAAAACAGTACACCACCACTGATACAATCCAAAGAGATTTGTGTGCGTGTTGTAGTGTATGTGAAGTATGAGTACTCTGTTTGTATTGTATGTGCAGTATACATGTGCAGTGTGTGTACTAGTATTGTAATTGTGGGAGTTTGTATAAGGGTAGATTATTAAATGCAGTAATGGGCAGTATAAATACTATGGGCAGGTAAAGAGATAAAAGGCAGTCAGTTTGTTAAACACATCTTGTTGAGTATAAAAGAAAAGGTGTTGTACTCTGCTCTTGAGTGTTTGGCAACACTAATTGAGGAATACCAATTTGGGTGTTTTGCTTCTCAATTGTTCATTTTCATTCATTCTTTACTTCTTCTAAATCCTAGTAGTTACAATTACACAACCTACAATACACCATTAATTGCCCTACACACAATACTACTACCATACAACACCACAACATTTTTTTTCCCAGGTGAATAACACCACAACAACAGAATATTCAATACCAACATAGAACCCCACACTGCACACACACAAACCACGAGCTATGTAGGTTATCATTAGAATTTTCCCTTGCCTTCTCTTATACACTTGCACAATAGGAGCTTTTTACTCTTGGGATCATATCAGTAGTACCCTTTTTCTTTGTACACAATCTTCAAGTCTGACTTACGCAATGGGAGGGGGAATAGAAAAAAAGAAATTGACACATTAGAAAGTTATCAGCATCTTCAAAACATGTAAATGTAGAAAGGCCACCTATTAAATGTGCAAGTAATTGTCCTTTTAAAAATAAATGTTTTAATTTGGCAAAAAAGTCAAAAACCCAAATATGACATGTGTACTGATCCATCTATACTAAGGACTCAAGCCATATATCTTTATACAGCATGCTGCCTATTTGTGGATTTTAACTATAAAAATTAAAAACTATCAACAATGTCATAAAGAAAGCAACCATAATGCAAAGGAAAAGCTCCTACAGAGGTATAAACAAGAATAGACTAAGAATATATAGACACTCACAACATAATTATTCAGCACTCAACAACAATAATGCTCAACCCTTAATCCTATGAGGTGGAGTCAGCTATATGGATATTGTTTCACCATTGCGCTTTAATGTAAACCATCTGTTCCCATATATTCAAGTAAATAATTCTGCGCTCATCCCAGCAAAATAGAAACTGAAAATGAACTTTGAAAACCTAAAAATACCATCTTCTGTGGAAACATCAGGATTAGTGCCACGGTACAATTTCTTTGGAACAGCCCAATCCACAGCTATTGGTCGTCCATTAAACATTTGCCCATTGAACTTCTTAATGGCCTGAAAAGAAAAAATAATAAGATTGTATCACCACAAACATCATAATGTTAAGCGCATTAATGAGTGATCCCAAGAAAGAAGACTGGGGATGATGGGAATCAATAAGAAAAACATACAGTTTCTGCATCTTGTTTGCAAGAGAATTTCACAAAGACAAAACCTTTAGATAGCCTGCAACATAAAGAAGTGACATGGTAAAAGCATTTTATAAATGTCATGAGTAGAAAAGACTAAATAAAGTATACCACATCTAGTTATAAAAAAATACATACCCAGTCTCAGAATTTTTCGGGATAAAAACATCCCAGACAAACCCTGCCGCTGAAAACATGTCTTTTATGGCATTTACTTTTGCCTGCAATTTTGGAGCAAAAGCTTTCCTCAGAAATCCATCTACACTGGCAGGAGAAAAAGAAAAGTTTATACAATACTACCTTAAATGGAAGATTTCTGATAATAAGCTTCCATTTCTGGGTCTTGGAGCCCTATGAATGTAGATGACTGGTTAGGCTTCTTTACCGTAAACAAATTAGAAGGACATTTGATCGTATTATTCTTACAGCTGAATACTGAAACGATCTGTGAAGCAACATCAACAGGATATGGAAGTATATGAGTGAAAAAATGACAAGATGCTACAGTTTTGGCATACCCTCATTATATGGTAATATGCCATAGCCTATATCTAATGCACATAGGAGAGCTAAGGAAGCAAGAAGGTGCAGTAGCAAAACTAACAACATATGTCAAGAATTAAGCACTGGAATATGACCAGCAAATTCTTCATTCTGTAAGGTTTGCATACATTCATAGAAGTCACCTGTATCAATTAAAACTAAGAAGTTTCCAGGATTACTTCTTTTTCTTCCTTTTACCTTTTAACAAATATTCTTAGAAATAAAGTTGTTTCAAAGGCTTTCACATATACCTAAAACTATCAGTTAGAAATTAACAGTGTTTGACAATTTCTCAGAGAAGAAATGAGTGAAAATAAGAGGAAATCAAGAGAAATGAGAGGAAAAGAACAGAACCCCACCCCACCCCAAAAAAAAGAGAAATAAAGATTTTTATGTTGTATTTGGATACATAACAAGAACATAGAAGGAAGCTTTTACATCTCCATTATTTGGTTGTCATTACATAAAGAAGATGAATAGAAATAAATTGCTAATTAGACAATATTACCATTACCTTAATTTATTAGTAAACTTAATTACTAGGGGGTTAATCTCAAACATATTTCCAATAATTTCCACCATTCTTTTTCCCAATTTTTGGGAGAAATATTATGGCTTCAAAATTGGATTACTTTCCACCTGTTTCTCTTTATTTCTTTGGATTTCCACTCTCATCTTAATTACCAAACTCAAAGTTTCCCTCCTTTTAATCCATTTCTCTCAATTTGCTTCCACTTCTATATTCTATCCAACCAAACACACAATAAAGGTGGAAACTTTGTATAGAAACATTTTCAAACTCCATTTACTTTTGTAGTATTCTATAGGCTTTACAATTATCAAATGATATAGCAATAACCGACAGTAAATGTACTAATGGTTTTGTAGCAGTAGATGGTGGTGTGCAGTGATATCCATTCTATTGTTTTCCTCTTTTTGTATCGTCACTTTCCATAATAGCTAAACACCACAACTGACCACTGTCCCATACTTTAGCTCCCACCACCATTTACAATTTCAAATCAAGGATATCTACTAGTAAAAATAAACATTTGAAGGAAGCAAAGAGTTTAAACCTTGTACCTCCCCACCAAGCTGTCTTGCCCATACAATCCCCCCTTTTATCTCTTTTTGATGCAAGACCGTAACAGCTGTCCGTGCTGCCTTAACACTTGTATACAGAACTGCTGAGGCATCCATTCTGCATCCATCCTGTGCAAGACCTTAAAAATAGGCAAGCAAACAGCCAAATTGGAATGCCACAATCGCAGTGATCTATTTAAGTATATTATCACGTCAAAGATTTTGTTTTTAGCAGGGGTTCTACCCTTCTCCTATAATTACTTTTACCATCTATATATAAAATATAAAAATATGGCTTCCTCCGAAAAAAAGGATCTCATGTTTGATTTGCTAAACTCACAAACATAATAACCTGTCAAGTAGAAACTTGTTTGAGATCACATTGCTCATACTCAAAGTTTCATTTTAATTCACATAATTGGGATAAAAAGGAGAATGCATTTCAATCAAGTGTCACATGAATATTACACCAGCTTTTTTTTTTTTTCCCTTTTCTTTTTCGGGTGTGCCTTGCAGGGGGAGGAGGGTAGCATCTGCTTATGGCGAGTCAAAGACAGTGGCATTTAGGCTCACCTAAGGGGATTCACAAGGATAGTAATCTTCCTTTATCCCACACTGAATAATGTTTGAACTGAATATTTCAGCATTCCAGATCAAGTGCCTTACCACTAAGGCACAACCTCATATATTACACCATCTTGACTTGACTCACTCGGGAGTTTTTCCCTATCAATTCACTCACAAAATTCTTGCCTTCTAGAAGAAAAGACATGAAAATTGCAAGTTAAAACTATATACATCAAAATGGCCATGTCCAAATTTGGCGAGCATTGTTGTGACTTGATACAAATGCATTTAAAGGACTAAGGTGCTTATAGTTTGTATGCATAATGAGGCTCCAAAAAGATTTACTGAGTTATCCAACCACCCTACCAAAAATATAAGTAAATAGAAGAGGCTCCAAAAATAAGCCCAACTAAAGGGAGTCTATACTACACTAGAGACTAATGCTTGGTTGGTCGAAATTTCAAAAAATAACAAACATATAAACACGTAGCTGAATTTCCCTTACTGTGTTGCTCGAGATCTTCGCTCGGAAGAGGATAAGTTATGGAACATACTGTTCCAATCTCCTTGGCCAGATGGTGGACATGGTCTGCCATATCAACATTAAGAAGGCCCCCAAAAATGACAGTCCTGGCAACCCTGCATAGCATCAACAAATCATATCAGAATGCATTCATAGGATCAACATACAATATTAACATGCACAGTCCATAGTTAAACTATTATGCATGGTTGGTTTTTTTTTTTTTGGTAAGTCATGCATGGTTGAATTAATAACCAAGACATCTAAAAATCGAGCAATTCTGCATAAGTGGGCTTTTGTTTTTTATATTTTAAGAATACATTCAAGTGCAAGTTGAAACAATGATGAGCTGTCATGTGAAATTTATTAAGTGGGGAGTCAAGAAAAGTCGAACAAGGACATCCAGCACTGACATTGAGAATTTTTTTTTTCCCCCTTAATCTTTCAATAACATAGACAATACTTCTAGAATCAACATATTGAATTGCATTAGAAAGAGACATTTTAACCCAAAATGTTCAAGGATAGGCACCAAATTTTCAATACATATCTAAGGCCAATCAGTAAGCATGCTAAAATGACCTTGGTACTAGATTATTACAAGTCAAGCATTGATAAACAAATCCGATATTGTTGCCTCTAGTGGCAAACTGGCTCTACAGGATCAAAACTAATTATATTCTAGTTCTTAGCCTCATCCAATTGAAGCCACAAAACATATACATCCTCTACAGTTACAAAATACTTAACCAGCCATAGATCAATTGCTTCATGTGTCTGAGACACACAGCCAAAAATTGCAACAAAATAAAAAACTTCTACCAATAATTGGGAAATCTCAGCTAGCAAAGAAAGGATGGGAAAAAGAAACACCAATAACTAATTGAAAGGAAAAAAACGGATAGGAGATCATATGTTTCCCAATTTTCCAAAATCCACAGACAGCTTGAAAATATGCAAATTAGGAATCTAATCCCTCCTGGAACAACAAAAGAAAACTTAGTAGGTCCAGAGTTTTGACACTTCAAATAAACAAGGAACATAAAAAAGATGATTGATCTTGACTCAGAAAAATGACAAAGCCCAAAAAGATTAATCTATGGTCCAAAAACATCCATAAATGGCTATCTGATTAGTGTGTAAATGGGCTAACACTTTAGGCCTAACTAAATAAAGATTTACAAAGATGTCCATTGGACTGTACCATCTTTCTTTGGACATCCTATATGTTATAAAGAAGAAATGAATTCCATCTTCACAATCACAGTTCCAGAAGAAGGAAAAGATGTAGTACCTTTGTTTTTCTGAGCAATTCTCTCTATCAGCCAAATTAAGGGAGGAAGTAGCCATTTTTTTGGGTTTAGTCGGTTTCCCTAAAATTTTACACAAAAGCAGTAAGAAAGTGACAATTAAAGTCATTCGATCAAATTCCAAGAGTGACAACATTGTGACCTGTTTCTTGTGATACAACATGAGACTTATTTGTCACGGTCATTGAACCATCCCTTGGCTTTTCAATCTGCTCAATATCCTCTGAGCAAAATTTAACTAGATATGTTATTAAAACGAACAAAACATTTAAATATCAATAGTATTAAAGTATGGATAGCTAAGAACTCTACTATGAACAGAGAGAAAGAATAAAACCAGTAACTAAAAAAGAGAACATTAAGCTTCATTACCTTGATCCCCATGATTTGTCTTCATGCATCGCTGTTCAAGGGGAGCACGATGCATTGCATGTTTAACTCCAATTTTACGACCTCCAACAGATGAATTATTTTTTAGTTTAATAGCATGATTAGCATCCTCTGCAACAGCACTACAAGGGAATAGATAACAGATCAATGGAAATCTTAAAGGTAATAACCATCCCAGTTATAGAGAGATAAGTATAGCAAAAGACGGAATGAATGATAAGCATAAATCTACTAAGCAAATGAAACAAGGATAGGGACTTCATTTAATGGTTCCCATATTAAATAGGAGTAGTCTTTAATGCTTTGGCAGAAGTGGTGATTACTAGAAAAGGGATAATTAAATTCAATTGGCTAAAAAAAATAAAAATTAAAAATTAAAAAAAAAATTCAGGATTCTATATGTGTGGACCCAAGTTACAAAAAGGTGATGTATGTTCTTAGTGGTATAAATAGGTGATGAGCATTTCAAAGTGGTCTGTTAATTTAGCCTTACGTGTATATGGTGAGGTGGATGTTGATGTATTCTGTTTCATGTCATCCTAAACTAATGGATTGCAACCATATGTCTCAAATTGACCCTTTTGTATAGCTTGTCACCTACACAACTAAGAACATTCATCACCCTTTTGCACTTGGCTTCAACATGTATTCCCGCCAAAAGAGAGGGGGATCTTCTTACACACACAAGCTCCACTAAATCCATCACAAGGAATGATAAGCAGAAGTACCATGAAACTCTGAACATACAACATTTCGCTAATATCATAAAATTAATGACAAAATGCATTGCAGCTGATACAGTTCTTGACGACATAATAAACTTGCATAAGGAAACCAAATTGTTACTCCATTTGAATTAAATACAAACAAAATTTTCCCAATTTCCACTGCTATCACACCAATGAGTTCTCCCACATTAAGCACCTGTTTTTTATAAATATCAAGTATAGCCCACGCCACAAATCAAAAATTTAATAATATTATAAATACAGAATCATATGGATGCACCAAAGTAACTGGATGGAGGGTCTACATAACTCTCTAATCAATGTGTTAATCATAGCAAACTGAGTGGACCTCAAGTTAACTATTTTAGTTTTTCCGTTGATATGACTGTACTCACCCCAGCCACCTCATTACCAGAGTTAAATCTCTCGCAGCAAGAAGGCAGCATGATTTTTTATGTCCTCTCTCACTCTCTCCCTCCCCCTCTCTATTTAACAAACCAGCATATTTTATGTCAGAAAATAAATAATTTCTCCGTTATTTTCTTCTTACTCAGCATATTTTTCTTTCTTCACCGTTCCAATTATCACTGTGGCATGATCTCCTTCACTCATCCCAATATCTTAATTAAGAAGAACTCACACTAGTACAACCTATTATGCATGCATTCTATGCTAAACCATACAATCTTTTGACTTAGAAGCCTGCTTTGATAATCCGCACATATGTGAAGGTTCCAAACCATAATCAAACAAAATCAATGTATGAGAGTCAGCCAACGCTGAAAAACTACTAAACAACATAATCTCCTCATGGATAACACAGATAACAAAATAAAACATCTAAGCTCAAACAAAAACAGCCTGACAAAGAGAACCTCAAGGACACTTACAATTGGACAAATGCGAAACCACGGTGTTCTTGTGAACCTGTTAATTAAAACAATCAGGAAAAGAACTAAAAATCAAATCAATACATAAAATGCTATCACTACACCTCACATCCAAAGCTAAACATATCAGATTGCCATACGCGACATGACAGACACTTAAGAATCGAAGAGTGTATGAATTACAACATGGCAAAAGTTCAAAAATTAAAAGATGGAAAAAAAAAAAAAAACAAAAGAAAGCAGTAATTTCCTTTCTTCGAATATCTATTTTTCACTTACCTTTCTTTGTAACCATGAAGCAGCGCCTAATAGGTCCAACATCGCTAAACGTCTCTTCGAGCTGAAACATGCAACTATATCGATCAATTTGAGATAACAAATGCGTAAATTTTGAGCATTTGATACACGAAAAATGAACTGAATTAGAATGGATAAGAAATTGAGCTTGTTCGATACCTGAGAATTGGTGAAGGAGTAAGGTAAGTTAGTGACGAATACAGTCGACGGAGAATGCTCGGTTTGAGCTCCTTCTCTGGCTTTTTTCTTCGCTTTTCCCATTCTGTTTTGTGTTTGGCGACCGAGAAAGGGCGAGGGTTTTTCACTAGGAAAAATAGAGGGTTTTAGTTTTATGTATTTCTTCCGTGGAGCAGATTGTGTATTTGGAGAGATAAATTTCTGCAATGGACCGAAAGATTGCGGACGTGGCTCACTAAAAAGGCCCACTTTCACATTGGTGACGGTTATTTTCTTTTTGAGTTGGGCTCATAGGAACTAACTACTAACTAGGGCTTCGGTCCAACTGGTTTTGGATTTTTTATTAGCTTAATATAAAGTATAATTTTACTCATGAGAGTTACTATATGAATATATATTCTATTACATTGAGGAATGTATTCATTAAAAAAGGGGAAGAAGTTTTATTAGATAATAATGAAAAAATATTTTTTAGGGTGTTAGGATGATAATTGAAAATGGTTTTAGAGTTACCATGTATAAAATTTGATCCAAATATGAAAAAATTGGAGGAAGAAATTGGAGATGCAAAATATAAACCTAAATCCCAATAGTATATAACCCATAATATGTGTACATAAATTGTAATCTGATTTTAAATTAATGTTGATGGGAAAACAATCTATTATGTTGATTGATAGGGAATAGAATAAGTTATCCCTTATGAATGAATATCACTAAGAATAGTTCAAAAATTCACATTTTAGCATTTACTTTGTATAAAATTTTATTATAACGAATACTTATTTCAACTTATTAAATTGTAGTATTAAGATGGAAATGTTATGAAGATATTAATAAGTCACCATTTAATGATCATGAATGTATTCCGCATTATAAGAAGAAATTGTAATTTGAGAATAAGTTATTTAAACTTCTTTTGTCTTAATCTATCATAAATATTGACTTGACACAATAACTTATCCCATTTCTTTTCCCTTTTTTTTTCCTTGTACTTCGATGTAACATTTGTCGTATTATATATATTGTTGTGCATATATGTATAATGTGTTATCATATCAGATAGTCCATAATATCACAATATGTTGTTGTATATGTTTTGTTATATTGTAATATAATCAATTGCTTCATAAAAAAAAATGTTATTAAGGTATTTACATGTAAAATACAGATACAATATAAAAATTTTATATGCTTAGCATGTCACGCCCCAAAAGTCGTCAAGCGTAACAATTTGCCATGTATATTAACTTTATGCTAGAAACTGATCACTCAATCGCTAACAGAAATCTGACATATATAAGGCTCATACAACAAAATTGCTCTAAAACATTCCCAATTCCATAAATATAAAAATATTTATATATATAACAAACTTATATTTACAATAACATTCCATACAAAGTACTTATAAAAGTACATCAACACTTAACATAACTCAAAAGATGGAATCAAGCTAAGTCACCTAGGAGACCTAATGGACTCCAAGAACTAAAAGGCTCCAAAAAGAAAGTCCAACAACAACTTCTTCTCACTTAAGCCTTATTTATACCCATTGTACACCTAAAGATGGTTGTCACATGGTATGATTAGTCAAAACCTATAAGAAAAATCTATAGGAGAGTAAGCAAACCACAACTCAATAAGGGATAAGAGGTAAAGGGCCATACAAGCAAAGTAAATCAATCAAATTATCAATCAATTAATAAATATAATGCATGAATACGCAATATGTCATTTGTATAACGTTTTCCGGTCCGTCATAAAGCTAGAGAAATTACACTCGCTTTAACTTGAGTTGAGCAGTTTAGATATGAAGACCACAATACCAACATAAAGACAATAATGCCCTCGCAACCAAACCTAAGCTTATGCAATAGAGAAATTGCTTCTCTCGTGGCTACCTTCAATCTAACGTCCCCAACCTTATCTCGACCTCTTCTTTTATCACTTAATTCAACTAATGACAGAGAAAGGCTAGCACATTACACCTTATAAAAGGGGGGTGGAATTTGGTTGAATAATCTTAATTATCCTTTAATATGATACAATGCATGTCCCTTTAAAGTTTTAGTTGATTCATATTAGTCCGGTTAAGGATGATCAATCATTTCACAAACACACTGGATTAAGTCAATTTTACAGCCAAAACATATAGCCGAGTTACCAACCAATACTTCAATAACCAAATATGGGCAAAGAATGCACACAATCGACTATTTATAATCATAAGCAAGCATATACTCCAGTTATAGAATTCTGACTTAATTACACAAATGCTTACTTAAGTTGGTTAGTAGTGTCATACTCCTAATCATTTGGAAATCTTATATATCAAAACCCAGGTCGAAAACATTTAGGATTTTATCCAATTCTTTAGTTTATTTTACTATATTATTGTTAAAATGCTAAAATAATTTATATACCTTTATAGTAAGAGAAATATGTATATTCTGTATGCTTTTTTAAAATATATTATATTCATTAACTTATAGTAATTTACCTATTAGATATATACTTGGATATTATATCAGTTATATTAAATTGCATGATATATATAAACATATGTAGTTAAAATATTACTTATAATATATTATTTTGATCATATTGAAACATAGACTTTATGTCATGTCCTAAACTCGACGAATCGTAATAACCCTGTAGTATAAACCAACATATGCTATAAGTTACTCTTCTTAGCAGCTAACGTAGGTATAATCTACACAAGGTGAATGATGACTCAACTAGTTTCGAAGTAGTTAGATGAGCACCTGTAATAATAAGATCTGTGGAGTAACACTTTACAAAAATACATTTTTTTCATATCAATAAATAGTTTAGTTCTTTTACATAGCTTTATATGTATCAATAGTTCTAGAGTTTTTAAAAGGAACTGTACATCTCCATATGAGGATTACATTACATATTATAAAGATATCAGCGAGCCAACACAAACTATAAAGCCTTCTAGGAAGACCTGGTCTTCCTACAAAAGTAAAATAAACATTGCTCCATTCCTTAGACTTCAATACCTTACTTCTCAACCCATTGGAACTAACTTATAGATATTTGCAATGAGGCATCTTCGGGTGCTACTCTATACTTGCAAACAATTTATTGGGATGTGAGTTTAACTAGCTTAGTAACAAAGGATCGAGTTATAAGAATTCATTAATAAACATAGTTGTTCAATCATTAATTAAATGTAAAGCATCAAACAAATGATAGATCATCCCATAATGTTTAACCAGTCCATTGTAAAGTTAGAGAAATTTCGTTCACTCTAACTTGGATTTCAAGGAGTTTCAATGTGATACTATCAAACCAAATCTAAGCTTATACAATGGAGAACACCATCTTCCTTAGACAACATTTAAACTATGGTTTCCAACCTTATTGCAACCTTCTCTCTTGTCATTTAGTTTAACTAAAAGTGGAAAAATGATCATTCTATTATCCTCATTGAAGTGTCTATATTTAGTCTGACAACGTAATCGTTACCTCTATTGGGATACCATAAATGTCAAGTTATATCTTAGTCAATTTAAAATTAGTCTAGATTATAAGGTGGGTAACCAAGTTCATATACGTTAGATACGATACATTCAAGTAAAAGATGACATTCGAAGTTCAACTCCTAATTATCAATCAGTATCATAAGTACATACATAGCATACGCATAAATGATTTAGCTACAACCTGTACCCATCGGTAACTATGCCTTACCATTACCTCCTGACTCTTCCATTATCCATAAAAATACATTATAAATTAGTTTTCAAGCCTTGATTCATTCGCTATTACTTTGTTTCACACTTTTTAGTTGTTTATCATAAATTTTATAAGTTATTTTTATTTAAAAGTCATGATTTTTTTACCATTCATTGATTTTTATACGTTACCTTAAACTACAAAATCCTCTAAGTAAGGTTTTGAGTGATTTTATAGTAGTTTTCTTTAGTTAGAAATCCTCTGAATTACTCTCTGAGTTATATAAGGGTCATTTGTGGCATCAATTTTATCCTTTAACATAGTTTTTAAGTTTCTTTAAGTTAAACTCCTTACTAAACTACCCTTTGACTCTATTATCTCTAGAGATTTTTAAAAAATCATCATCTGACTAAGCTTCTGATTCCTCTGTATTTATATTTTATTCATAATTTTTTCTTTAAACTCACTCTCTAAGTATCATTCTAGTACAAAATTCATTTACAAAACCTCTAAATCATTCTCTGCCTTTAAGCAATGTCCTATAATTAGCTAATTTACACGCTTTTCTTCTAAGTGACAATTATAGAATCAATTTAAAACAGCCAGTAACACTCCAACCAAACCTTCCTTAGCTTCATTACTTCTCAACTTATTATACATTAAATCATTGTTCGTTAATTTATCACTTTCAAGAAAATAATCCAAATACCAACTTCACTTTTAAAACTCACCATCTTCTATAACTCCTCACTTTACTACTCAATCCAGCTACTCTAGAATAATGTAACTACTTTAATAATGAATTAAGCTCAAAATCAAAATGAGGTTATGTTATGCCCTGAACAAGAAGAGTCGTAGCAATCTTGCCGTATAAACTAACTTAAGATAGAAGCAAACCTTACAATGGCTATCGTATATATAGTTTACATAAGGCATACACGACTTAATCAGCTTGAAGTATCCATCCTGATACTTGTGAATAATCAAACCTGTAGTATAACTTTACAAAATATTAGTTTTATATAACTTATTATCTTATAATACAACAATATTTACATAAATATCTCATATTTAGAGTTATAATTTACAATCAGAGTTTACCAAAAATCACAGATTTTGCAGATTATTTATAATAAGCTAGGAAATTAGTAGGCATTTTAAGGAATTCCTAGTTAGTTTCCTCAAAATTCAAAAGAAAAAACAAAAGCTCAAGTTTAATTGATTTTTCGTTCCTCATTTTCCTAGTCAACAACATACTAACTTAGGGGTGGTGGTATATGAACATCCTGGTTTTCATTTAATACCTACAAAATAGTCTATGGGGGTGTGAGCACAACTAGCTCAATAAACAGGACGGAGTCAGAAGAGTACTAAATAATCACAAGTAAGGTTATTATTTATGATGAAATGCAATGAAATCAATCATATTAAGCATCGTACAATGTTATTTGATCTATTATGAGATTAGAGAAATTACATCTGCTCTAACCCGAATTAAGGAGTTTTATCACGACTCAAATCAGACCAAACCTAAGCTTGTGCAATGGAAAACACCCTCTTCCTATGACCACCTTCAAACCATAACCCCTACTCTTGCCGCAACCTCCTCGCCTGTTACTTAATTCGACTAAAGATGGAGAAATTATCATTTCAGCTATCCTCATCGAAGAGAGTCGGTGTTTGGCCTGACAATCCTAATCATTTCCCGCAATGGGTGTTATCCATGTCTAGTTTTATGGTAGTCAAATAATTGTTTGTTGTAATCAAAGGTGACTAAACAAGTTCATATAATACAGAAATAATATAGTCATATAAAATAGCACACTAAGGAATTTAACTTCCGTCACAACTAAATACCAAATACACGTATGGTATGCATACAAACAACTAATTACAAGTATAAACAGAAGTACTCTTAAGTCTCCAAACACTTTAATGCAATATTCCAACAAATAGTAAAGCTATAATCCCAACTTACTTGTTCAGATACTTATTGTAGGAGACTCGAGTCGTCGACAGTTTGACTATTAGGGGATCCTATATACACAAAACTCAAATTTAGTTTTCATAATAGTTATGAAAACATTAAGGTTTTATTTAAAACAGTTATATATATATATAAAGTATATTATCATAATAATATATAATTTTATTATATACATATCAAGTTAAGTTATTAATTATTAATAATATACATAATTATACTATTATGTATAATATATCTTTTTGATCATATCGAAACATACTTTTAATTAATTAAATTACGTTTCATTTCTGATAAGCTTTTCCTAATACGTAAATTTTAGTACTATTATAGAGTTATAGATTATATTATCTAAGATTGTTTGATTTTAGTAAAAGTAATGTTGTTGAGTTCGTATAGATATAACGACATATATTATCAAAATTACAATTTTACCCTTAAATTACACTTAATTACCCAAATATGATTCTTTTTGTACAAAATTATTTTCAACATATCCTACCATCATTATACTTCACTAAAAATCAGTATAGGTCAATTTCACCATTTAGAAGTTAAATCTAACTTACTCATATTTAGGGGTTTTATGTTAATTAATGGGTATGTTTATTGTATATATTGGGTATATATAGGGAACACACACATATATATATATATTTTATACATCATTTTGTATCATATTATTTACTTTATAGCTTAAATAATTTATCTCTAATATCTTATTATATTTTGAAGATCAAATTTAAAGGATTTGATAAATTTAGTTCTATATTGATTAGTTTAGATTTATAGCTGAAACTAGTATTTTACTAAATTACTTTTAAAATCTAAGTTTATTGGGGCACTCTTACTAACTTTTATGACCACTTTTTCAACCAGTTAGACTTAATCAAATAACTTTTTCAAAAGTCCTAAATTTTGTGCAACTGCTTTGATTGAGATTTTAGGAGCTCAAAATAGCATAGTGTATTTACATATATATCATGTTAGCCATTAGCAATATATTATATATATACATAAATTGCGTATAGATACATACTAAAGGCATGCTGTAAATACATATACTTCAAGTTAAAAAGATAATTGGTCATCAGAGTAATGAAATAAAAATGAAATAATTTATAGAAAATAAAAAGCTAAGTTTGCATTTAAGCAAGTAGGGAAGAAGGACAAATAAATAACATCTAAAGTAAAATATGATATATATAACTACATATTATTAAATAATTTTTTTAAAAAGGGGTTAATTTGTTTAGTTTAAACATTACACTAAAGCTCCTTTCTTTTTTAGGGTACATTAACGTCCTTTTGGCTAATAGGATGAGGGGTGAAAAAAAAAATGAAAGAAAAGATTTTAAGCATAGCTATTACCTCAAATTGGATGCTACTTGAAACTTGGGCAATACCTTCAAACCTTTTAAGATGGCAAGATGCGTTACATGTGTCACAACTAAGAAGGCACATCTCTAACCATTAAGTTGGAATCAATTAGACTATGAAAAAATTTAACTTCTGAGGAATGGCCAACTTAAATCTTGGATAAAAAAACAAAGCAACTAAGGAACAAATAAGTATGCCTTGTAAGGATTTTACGAGGAAAACAAGCGAGAGAAGATATCACGTGAGAAAAATAGAACAAAATGCATAAAAACTACCTATAGCTATTTGAGAATCTAAAATGACTTGCTTTTACGGGCAAAACTTATTTTAAGGGGGAAAGATGTGATTATGGAAAACTTTAATGAGATTGAAAAACAAATATTTAACTACTTATAATAGGAAAGAGTTAGATATATTGAGCATCAAATAAAAGTGATGAATGATTAAGCTAATAAATAGTGAAAATTATAATTATCGTGCTTTTGCATATGAGTCAAAAAACGGGAAAAAATAATGAAATTTAAGGATGAGTCAAGCTACTTTAATTCAAGAGAATAAAATTCAAGCCCTAAATCTTGGATGAGGTCTCACCATTGCAGAAGATGGAAGGGGTAAAGGGAAGGGAAGAGTAAGGCATAAGAAACAAACCTACTGTCTATTTAGTAGAACTGTATTTATTTTAAGCCAGCCCAAAACCCAAGGCTTACAACCCATTAATCCTCTAACTGGTAGCCTATCCTTCATTTAATTAATCTAGTAACTTTGAGACTACCTATTTCACTCCTGAAGATTGAAAGGGAATACGAAAATATGCACATGTCACAAGATGGGAGGTTTACCTCTTTTGGAGTGTTCACATGGTGTTTGACCATCCTTGACTTCCCATTTTCACTCATATTCTCGCTGGTCAAGCAGTTTTCTCTTCTTCTTTTACCTAAGACTATTACAAAAGGAGATAATGGTTGTGGTGCATCTACCTAATGGTATTATTTATCTCATTCACATCTCTTTTTTTTTTTGTTTATAAAAACCCTAAAAATCACCATATTATCACAAATACAAACTAATTGATTGCGAAGCACGTCCATAAACGCATCAAAATATCTTTTGACTCAAAGATAATGTACTACGATAGTTATCTCCTCCTTGTGTACATTATATTTTCATTTAGCTAACAACTTTCAAAAGCTAGTAGGTGTATTTTTTACGTAAGAAAAAACACTAATTACAAAGGTACTAGTATTAGTATGAACCTCAAAAGGCCTAGAGAGATCATAGAGAGCCAAGATTCACTCCTTTGTAACTACCTTTTTCAATGTGTCAAAGGATTTTTAGCAACTTTGAATCCAAACACCATGGAGTATTCTTCTTTAGAAGGTTCATCAAAATAGTTGCGATTTCAAATACCCTTAAATTCTTCCTTCATTCATTATGATCTTCTCTCAACAACTACATGCCCTAGAAAAGCCAGTTCTTTCTATGTAAAGGTACACTTTTCTAACTTCACATATAATTCATTTCTTCATGAGGCTTAAAAGACCGATTGAAGATGCTTAATATGTTCCTCTATAATTCTATTGTAAATCATGATACCGTTTAAGTACATCACTATAAAACAGTCTAAAAGGGGTACTAAGACCTAACTTATAAGAGTAAAAAAAAAAAGAAAAAAAAAAGGTTGGTGCATTGATAAAACCAAAGAGTATAATAAGGAATTTGAAAGCACCATACGTCATAGCACATATAGTTTTATGCCTGTCTATCTGTGCAATTCTTACTTGATAATATCCAGATCATAGATCTAACCTTAGGAAATACCTTGCCTCTCCCAACTTATTGAATGAGTCTAATGCCAATGAAATAAGATATTTGTTCTTTAAAGTGGCTTTATTTAATGCTTAGTAATAAATATATACACGAGAAGCTATAATATACAGAACCTCAAAAGGTGCTTTTGATTGACATTTGTAATGATAGAGGAATTTCGCTCTTGGTTACATCTCAACACTTTCCCGATTGAGCTAACCTGCTTTGCCAAGGTCGATAATAAGACTAGTCCTAATAACCTAGGAGTCTTTGGGCTTAGCCAATTTGATGGGCTAGAGAGTCCAACTTACCTACTTGAGTGCTTTGAATTTAAAATGATGCGTGAACAGTTAGAAGATTTGTACGACCTGATTGCATAACTACCCACTACTCCATGTCTTTAAGCATGTACACAAATTAGTAAGCCGCCACGTAGTTTATGATTAAGGATTACCAAACACTATAGTTTTCAGATAAACACCTATAAATATGGAGGCATAGATACTGTAAAAACCCTCTACACTCTTTGAGTACATACTCTCTTACTCACTCTTATACCTAAAATACTGACTTAAACATCAGAGTAGCTATATCGGACCAGCCTTGACACCCCCCTTTAGCTTAACTTTCTTTATTTTACAAGATCCAAGTCACATACCATTCTTAACCAACAACATTTTGGCGTTGTTTGTTCTAACCCTTTTTACTAATGGCAAAGACCCATATGACTAAGACTGTGAATGTTAATACTTCTCCTTAACACTAAAGGTGGGGGGAAGAGGAGAGGAATAAGCATCCTGATGAAGATCATTTGGCTAAATTGGAACAACTTTGTATTGATTTAGCCAAGAAAATTAGGAGTTATCTAATAAGAATGATGAAATTTTAAACCTTATTAAGAGAAATAACATAATATGCATTCATAGATGAACATATGAACCCAATATTACGTGTAACCAAAGAGGTGGGTTATGACGCACCAACACCTCACATGAACTCAGGTTACACTTGATACAATGCACTAGTATGGTCAGAGATCACTCGCCACTAGTCTATACTCAATAAGCTAGAGAAGAGTAGTTTAAGAGTAAGTAACTTAAGAGTAAGTAAAAGGACACTTAGCTCGAGAAAGTGAGAAAGTGAGAAAGTTTAGTGTATTCTCTATATGTTATTCTTATGGCCATTACAATTTGCAAGTATTTATAGTACCTAATTAGGGTAAGTCTTAGGTTATAGGAAATTATAAAAAAGGATCCCTACTAGCTAAGGAAAAGAGGGAGTAATTTACAGGGGTATCAATGTAATCGTGTAAAAAGAATACCCCTTGTCAAAAAAAAGAAGCGTACACGCGGTTTGCTCATTCGATGGTCCCTATGACATTGTTATCCAACCAAGGGTAAGTTTCGATCAGGTAAGGTTAGTGTTGACAGTTCTATAGCTTAAGCAGTTGGGATTAGACCAGAGTTGACTCAGGGGGCAACTCATTTTCGGGTCGGCTTTAGATGATTGGCTCTTGATAATTGTTATATTGGCCTTAGTACTAGTATGGTTAGCTGTATTCTTAATTCGATGCTTAAATTGGTGTTTGTTACAGAGGGGTCGACTCGACATGTCGACTAGTCACCTCGACAATTTCCTGAATGACGTAGAGAGCAAAATAACTCGGTAAGTTAGACTGAGGAATGTACTACTCTCCGCTGCTTAGTTCACTTTGGATAGCTCGGCAAGCCAATTAAGGAAACACACGAGCTTGGGAGTGTGTGATTGGTCCGTAATCCCTGTTATCCCCTTCGGGTTGTTTAAGATTTGGGATCAAATCTGGCTTAGCTTCGAATTGTTCATCCTTAGGAAGATACGGTTGGAGATCGGAAATTTTGAAGGAGTCTAAGCTCCATATTCCTTAGGCAATTCAATCTAGTAGGCATTACGATTAATCTTTTCAAGTACCTTGAAAGTTCTGTTGGCCTTGGGAGACAACTTGCTCTTCCTTAAATTCGGGAATCATTCCTTGTTGAGGTAGATTCAGACTAAATCACTTGGTTGGAATTCTCTCTTTTTGCGTCATCGGTCTTGCCTCTCGAGCTTAGTAGTAGCTCGATTTAATTGCTCCATTACCTTTTAGTACATAGCTTTAATGACTTTGACTCTTTCTACGGCTGGTTAGTTATCATTAGGTTTCGATAGGGGAATCTAATCCATTAGGAGCTCGGGGTTAAACCCATAAGCTACCTCAAAGGGAGTCTTGTTTGTCATGTTATGGGCGGTCCTATTGTAGGCAAATTCAATGATTAGCAGGCATAAATCCCAATCACCCATGTTCCATCAAACAGCAACTCGTAACAAAGTTTCTACTATTCTATTAACAACCTTGGTTTATCTATTGGTTTATGAATGTTTGTACAATAGCTTAGTTCCCATTCGCCTCCATAGTGTCCTTTAAAAGTGGCTCACGAACTTTGAGTCTCAATTTGAAACATGGTCCTAAGAATCCCATAAAGCTTGATTATTTCTTGTAAGAAAAGAAAAGAGAGAGCCAAAGTGTCATTAGTTTTGAAATAAGGCATAAAATATGCCATCTTGCTGAATTGATCCATGACCACCATGATAGAGTCATTCCTATAGGACGTCCTTGGTAACCCTAACATGAAGTCCATACTTAGCTCGGACTAGGTTTTGGTCAGGATAGGCAAAGGTAGATAGTATCATTGCTTAGCTTGGCTCTTCGTTTTTCGGCAGGTCGTACACCTTTCTAGTACGGATTGGACATCTCTCTTCATCATTATCTAAAAGAATCTAGATGAGAGTACCTCATGGGTTCGGTGTTGGCTGAATTATCCTATCAATCCGGCCCCATACGCCTCGCGCACTAGCAGTTCTCTTATAAAATACGTTAGGATACATAGTTTCCTTTTTCTAAATAAGTATTCATCATCCATATAATAGTCATCTAGAGTCCATCCCCCCTCATATCAAGCATAGATGGGACTAAAATGTGGATCCCTAGCATACAAATTCTTTATGGAGGAAAAACCAAGTAACCTTGTCTGTAGTTCGATCGGGAGGTTATGTCATCTTGATAGGATGTCAGCTACCACGTTATTCTTCCCGTTCTTATATTTTACAACATAAGAAAATCCTTCCATAAACTTGACCCATTTGGCTTGTCTCCAAGACAACTTGGGTTGGCTCTTGAGATATCTCAAGGATTTATGATCGGTGTAGATCATAAATTCCTTAGGTAGCAAATAATGTTGCCATACAGTTAGGGCTCGGATTAAAGAGTAGAACTCCTTGTCATAGATAGAATAGTTGAGTATAACCCCTTGAAGTTTCTCATTGAAGTAAGCAATAGGTCAGCCTTCTTATATCAACACGATACCTATGCCTAGTCCTGACGCATCACACTCTACTTCATAAACTTTATCAAAGCTCGGTAAAGCTAAAATGGAAGTTATAGTCAGCCTCTCTTTCACCTCCTCAAAGCTCCTGTGCTCCTTCTCTCCTCATGTAAATTCAACATTCTTCTTTGAGAGCTTGGTGAGTGGGGCCACAATCATATTAAAATTTCTTATAAATTTACTAAGTCGTGGAAAATCCTCACGTCAACTGAAGTGGTTGGCATTGTCCATTTGGTGATTACTCCAATCTTCTTTTCATCAACTCGTATGCCACCACCAATTACAACAAATCCTAAGAATATTACTTTGGGTTGGTAAAAGTTGCATTTCTTCATATTGGTGTAGAGTTGTTTAGCTTTGAGTTTTGCAAAGACTCTTCCGAGATACTACTGGTGAGTTTTTAGGTCGGGACTATACACCAAGATGTCATTAAAATAAACTATGACAAACTTCCTTATTATTTCTTGGAGCACATGATTCATCAAGCGCAGAAATGTGCCTAATACGTTAGATAGTCCAAACGACATTACAAGCCATTCATATAATCCATGGCGTATTTTGAATGCGGTCTTCCACTTGTCACCTTTGCGCATTTGGATCTAATGGTATTTAGACTTGAGGTTAATCTTGGAGAACACTCTTGCTTTGCTTAACTCGTTTAACATGTCATCAAGTCTAGGTATGAGATACCTATACTTAATGGTGAATCGATTGATTGCTTGGCTATCTACACACATTCTCCAAGACCCATTTTTCTTTGGTACTAACAAGGTCGACACGACATAGGGGCTAAGGGACTCGCATACATATCCCTTCTTCAATAGCTTATCTACTTGCTTTTGCAGCTCGGGGACCTGTTTAGGATTCAACTTGTCAGTAAGTTTATTCGACAATGCGGCTCTTGGCCATAAGTCAATTGCATGTTCAACGCCTCGAATAAGAGGCAGTCCTTTCAGTAGCTCTTTTGGGAACAGATCAATGAACTCTTCCAGTAATATTTTCACCTAAGTAGGATGCTCCCTCTCCTCGAATCTCATCTCCAGTATTCTTCAAACCAACAAATAAGTTAGTCCTTTGAGCTCCATTTCTCTTTTAAGCTCGACTTGGGTCATTACTAAAGTTTCTTTCTTCAGGGTTTGACTCAGTTGGGACTGCATAACCTTTACCTACTCGGCAGTCATAGGACTCGATTTCACCCTCCTTCCTTCATGCTTTAGGAAACATGTATTCCTCTTTCTATCATATATCACTACTCGATCAAACATCTATGTCGTCTAAGTAGAATATGGGACCCACTCATGGGCAGCACATCACAGAGCACTTCATCTTGATATTTACCAATGCAGATTGGCATAGTTACCTATTTGTTCACCTGTAGGGCTTCCTTATCACTAAGCCAATATAGCTTATAAGGTTTTGGATAGGGCTTGGTTGGCAATTTCAATTACTAGACCATAAATGTAAAGGTTGCATTGGTGCATCTCCTACTATCAATAATTAGGGCACATAGTAACTCATTCACCTTACATCTAATGTTGAAGAGATTTTCTCTCTATTCATCTTTGAGCATAGGACTGCCACTCATTATCCTCCTCAACACTAGAGCAGTTAACATAAAGTTCCCTTCCTCACTGTAGATAACTTCTTTCTCGGATAGCTCGACTTGCTCATCCTCTTTCAACTCCTCTACTTCCTCATTAGTACTATCTACTTTGACAGTTAGCACTAAGTGGCCATGTGTCCAAATCCTTGGCATTTGAAACACTTAATCTTACTTGTCTTCCTCTCCGAACTCTAACCTTTCTCAAATTTCCTCAGGACTTCCTTCTCCTCTACTCAGGTAGTCTAAGCAAGTCGAGTCTCAATAACCTTACTTGGTTCCATTCATACAGGTTTGCTCGGAATAGTTTGACTACTACTAGGTTAACTGACTAGTGGTTGGAACCTTCCTGTTCGGCACCATTCTATCCTCTGGGTGGCTCGGATCATATTGTTAAGTGACCTAATATCTATGGTTTCTATGATATCTCTGATCTTGTATTTTAATCCATAGATGAATTGTGACACAATTCGGTCTTCTAGCTCACTACCTTTGCATCGAATCATCAACATTTAGAATTCCTTAACATAAGCTTCAACAGTTGATCCTCTTTGCCTTAGTTCCTGTAATCTTTTAAAGGCATTATGTAGATAGTAGCTCAGCCCAAATCTCCTCCTCATGACCCTATTCATCTCATCCTAACTTCTAATTTCTTGTTCCACTTCTCTTCGTCGGGTGGCCTGTATGTTTTTCCACTATAGAGCAACGTAACTAGTAAACTCCAACACATCAAGTCCAACTTTTGCATTATCAAGCACTTCGTGGCATTCAAATTACTTCTCAACTTTGTTTACCCAATCTAGGTAATCTTCGGCATCTCCACTTCCTGAAAAGCTTAGAATACACATCCTCAACCCTTCTATCCTAGGGGCTTGTACATTCCTTTCTTCAGGCTCATAATATTCCTCCACTTCACCGCCTCTTTCCTCTTTCTCCTTAATCTCTTCAAGGGCTAGCTTTCGTCTGAAATCCTTACCCATTCTTTCAACTTGAGGTAGTCAAGCTAGGACATTAGCTTGGCCAAACTAACCATTACCTTGCTCTTGCTACTTACATTCTCTAGTTGGGCTATTTCTAGCTCGTTGTCTATTTTCTTGGATAATATCCACCAAACTAACTACAAGAGGTCACCTGTTGACTGAGGTATGAAGCTTCCTTCTTGCCTTTGGCCATGTCGAGTACCACTCTCTTGGTTTCCCAAAGTTTCCTGAATACTTGAATTTGACATTGTTGGTTTAACTCACAAAATTGACATTTAAACACCTCCCAATGTTCTTTTTGTAAATGACAACAGTTGAACAATAACTACCACTTCTACTATTATGACAATTACAAACAGTGAATAAACAAACAACTGCACTTTGTTCTTACGTTTAGGAAACAAAGGAAAATAGAACATAGAATTTTCCCTCAACACTTCTCAAATACCAAACGCTTATGGCAACAGTAGAACTTCTATGACATGAGAATAGCAACAAACCACTCAAAGAATACAGCGGTAGAATCTAGCTTCAAACGTAACCAAACTTTGATACCGGGATGATACAGATTCGTAGATGAACATACAAACCTAATATTACACGTAACCAAAGAGGTGGGTCCGAATTGCGAGATGGATGAAAAGATAAATGGAAATAGAAGGTTGAGCAGGGGTTCCTGAGCACCGACGATGGATATGATGCCCCAACGCTTCACATGAGCTTGGGTCACATTTGATATGACGTATAAGTGTAGCCGAAAGTCACTCACCACTAGTCTACACTTAATGGGCTAGATAGGAATAGCTCAAGAGTAAGTAGAAGGACACTTAGCTCAAGAGAGTGAGAAAGTTCATTATATTCTCTGTATGTTGTTCTTACGATTATTATAATTTGCAAGTATTTATAGTACCCAATTAGGGTAAGTCTTAGGTTATGGAAAATTACAAAAAAGGATCTTTATTAGCTAAGGAAAAGGGGGAGTAATTTACAGGCGTATCAATGTAATTGTGTAAAAAGAATATCCTTTGTCAGAAAAGAACAGTACGAATGTCAGAAAAAGGATAGCGTACACGTGGTTTGCTCATTCTATAGTCCTTATGACACTATTATCTAGGCAAGGGCAAGTTCCGATCAGGTAAGGTTGGCGTCAGCAATTCTATAACTCGAGTAGTTAGGACTGGACCAGAGTTAACTCAGGAGGCAACTCATTTTCAAGTCGGCCTTAGATGATCGGCTCCTAATAATTGTTAGCTTAGCCTCAGTATTGGTGTGGTTGGCCGTATTCCTAATTTAATGCTTGGACCGGTGTTTGTTGTAAAGGGGTTGGCTTGACATGTCGATAAAGTCACCTTGGTAGTTTCCTGAATGACATAGAGAGCAAAGTATCTTGGCAAGTTTTATTGAGGAATGTATTGCTCCTCTGCACTTAGTTCACCTCAGATAACTCAACGAGCCAACTGGGCAACCCATAAGCTTAGGAGTATGCGTTTGATTTGTGATTCTTATTGTAACGTGCCAACTCAAAATAAAGAGCAGGGAGACTACAATGCTACGGATTTTAACAATTTCATCCACTCGCCTAAATTGCCAAGAAAGAAAGTCAAAGTGATGCATGGAACTTCAACCCCTATACTTAGAGTAGATAAAGGAAAAAAAACCATAGCAGGCACATCATGCTAGGCCATCACATGTTAGTGATACTATGGCATGTTAAATTATCACAATTTTAGACATACGATGGGAACAAAGGACCTGAAGGACCACCTTAAGCATTATCATACTCTTGCCAAGTTACATGGCTTGAGTGATGCCTTAGCATGTCAAGCATTTCCTTCCACCTTAAGAAATGCCATGAGCACCTAGTTCAAGCATTTGAAGCCTAACACTATCTCATGTGTTGATGGTTTGGCAAAAGTCTTCTTGCAACACTTTCTCACAAGTAAACTCTCAATTAAATACTCATTTTATCCTTAACACCATTAAACAGAAGTTTGATGAGTCCATCAAAGATTATCTAGCTCGGTTTATGGTCGAGATGATTCAAATCCCAAAATTGGATATGAGTGTTGCCCTTAATGTAATAATTGATGGAGTTAAGCCATATTGGGTTTTTTTCAAATCTCTGGCTAAGAATAAGCTGAAGACCTTTTATGAGACTCCACAAGATTAAGTAGTAAGCTTGTAATAGGGTGATTGTAGAAGTTGTCTGTCGAGGTCGAATTTTATGATGAAGTTAGAAAAATTAATAGACGTGATCGCACAAAGTTGAGTTTAAGAAAATAAAATAACAAAATAATAATATAGGTGAATTTTTAATTATAAATATATTACTTTTTATTCATAAAAAATTTGTGAAATAAGTTCCAATAATTAATGGAATAATAGAGGAAAATTATATGGATACTAAAAATTACAAAATGACATGAAATGTTATTTAAGGAGCGTCGAGCCTGATTTTTCGGTTTCTTTTATTTAAAAATTAATTTCCCATTTCTTGATTAATACTAAACCCTAACCCATTTAATATTAATCATCGATTAAAGAAATTGAGAAATTCCGGTTTTTTTATTGAAAATAATTTTTAGAGTCACCACCCGACCGAAGTCGGGAAAAGAAAAAGAAATCGTAATCAATTGGGTGGATTGATTATGATTTGGCTACCGGTCTTTAGTTTTAATTTTAAATGAAGAACTAGAGGTTTCCAAGTTTGGGGGCCAACCTATTAAACCCCTAACGGGAACTACTATTTATTTACCGAAATTAGGATTATTCTTCTAATTATAATATTTAAAAAATAAATAAATAAAATCAAAAGAGAGAGAGAAAAAAAAGGAACCTAGATTTCTATATATTTTATCGTTGCCCCGAAGGTGCCTACGTACCCGCTAGCTGAGATCAGATGATCGTAGTTCTTTTCAAAATTTTAATGTGTTAGTTTATTTTAATTTTTAAAAACCAACTGAATTTATGTTGTTACCAATTTAGTTTATTCAAAGAAAATTCTATGGAGTCCTAATTTTTTAGTATTCTTATTTTATAAAAAGTTCTCTAAAACGTCATAATTCTTGAAATAGGTTGATTATTATTTTTTCCTAAAAAGAAAATAACTTTTCTAAATGAGAAATTCTAAAATAACCTAATGCTAAAAAAAAAATATTTCCTAAATTAATATATATAACGAACCACTAAAATAATATAATTCCATATAATACGCTTATGTAAAAACTAATACTAAAACCTCTATATCGACATGTTCATACATTATATTATATTGACTAGTAAAATATACAGATCTATATATAACAAAAACTAATTTTAACGATTCCTAAACTAATATTCGCATCCCTATTTAAATAACTACTATTAAATAACCATTTACTTAAATTTTTATCTAATCTATGTAATATTAGGAAACTAATACTAAACGTATACTATTCTATGCACATATCTATATATATATATCATATAATAATATATAAAATAAGATTGAACCGAACCTGATTGTTATTGAAGGATCAAGGAACGTGCTACAATGATGATGAAGGATGGTGGGGTGATCGCATGGCCGTTCGCGGTGGAGACGTGATTGTCAGTGTTGATCGGGGGCATGGACGTTGGGCGTACGGTTGTTGTTGTTGTTGTCGGTCAATAGAGGATGCGCGGATGCCGCTATTAGAGTTCATTGGAGTTGTGCCACAACTGTTGTTCCTGTTGATCGCTGGAGCGCAGTGTAGGCTCTATTGTTGTTGCGAGTGGCGTTCGATTAGAGATGTAAGATTCACCTGAAAAGTTGGTTCTCTGTTCCTAGGTTGATTCACTGAAGTGTAGTAGTGTGGTGAGCGTTGAATGCACAAGTAGTGTCCGTGTTGATCATGGCTGTCATGCGAATTGTGAGGATCTGCGAGGAGTGTTGGTGCGTTCATCGTGTATAGTTAGGGATTCGGCTTTAGGTGTGTTGATGTGCGAGACGTGTAGTGACGTTTGGGACGTGGCTTCGGTGTATCCATGTCCAACGTGCGTGACCAAACTGATCCCTATAGTAAGGATGAAGGGGCTGTACGGGGATGGGTGACGTTCGGTTAGAGGGTGAGTGAACTGTTGGGGGCGTGATTAGTATTTAGAGAAGATGAAAGACGTTGGTCCTGTGCGAGACGAGTGAAAATTGCTATTTGTGTTGTTTAACTTCGTTGCAGGGCGTGGCGTTGATTTGTAGTCTTATCGTATGGACATTCGTTGGCTGGAATTGATCAATGTGGCGTTGGCTTGGACTGCCTGTACATGAGAGAGGAAAGGCTAACGAAGAAGCTTCGGATTCAGTTGCCGCTGTAGCGAAGATGTGCTATGTGTGTGAATCGGTTGTTAGGTTTGTGTTTCATGGACAGAGACTGGTTATTGGCTTGCTATGTTATTTTTTTCTTTTATAAAGTCCAAATCAAATCATACCGAATTGTGTTCCGTATCTAATTAAACTAGATCCGAATTAATTTAAATATGATTTAATAAAATCAAACTAGATTCAAATATGAATCCCGTTTATTTCTTTCGCTCTTGTAAAATATAGAAAAATAAAAGACATAGGTGCCTAACGAGACTCGAACCCAAGACCTCAAACTAAGTCCAATCTAATACTCCAATGCTTACCTGTTAGGTAGTTGGCCTGTGCCTTGATATTCAGTACAATTAAATTATACTTAAATTATCCGATTCCGTAAAATAATTTTTTTTACTATACTAAAACTAAAACTATTAACTCTAAAATAATTTACTTCCTATAAAAATCTTTATATATTTTTTCTTTTTTCATTTTTTTGTATTTTCATCATTTTTTCAAAATATTATTATTATTTTTATTTTTAAATTAGGACCCTTTTTGTAAAATAAAAATTAGGACTATAGAGGAGCAAAAATTAAGTATCTACAAGAAGTATGAGACATCCTAATTAAGGATAATAGAATATTAGTGAGAGATTTACATTTAAGCTCGAAAATTTGTGACGAGGTTATGTAGATGAGATAAAATGACCTAGAGTGTTTCCATTACAAAATAGAAGTAATAATGTGAAACCTCGCAAATTAGTGATAAGGTTTTAACACTTAAATTTAGGGTGTTTAAAGAAAAGTTGACATAAAAACTAGTTGAAGTAGCCTATAGATTTGGATTTCAAAAATGGATTAATGAAGTATTAATGTAGCTACAATTTAAATATAACAATACATGGAACGGTATAATTTGTCACACCCTGTACAGGAGGAGTTGCAGTAATTCTACGGTGTGAACTATCTTAAGATAAATGCTGCTATCATAAATATAGCCTACACAAGGCGTACACAACTCAACTGATCTGAAGCATCTGATAAGGTACCTATTTTAAGTAGAACCTGTGGTATTTCTTTAAAATATTTAATGGAAATCCTATAGTATACAACTTAAGTTCGTAGATTATATTTACATAATAGTAATTATATTAAAAGAGTACATCTTTCTAAGAAAGTTTCAAAAGTCACAAGTCCTAACACATATATTTACAAACATTACTAGAAAACTAGTGGTTGCCCAAGAAGACCAATTAGTTTTCTCAAACTAACCACAACATCAAAAGTGATTAGATTCCAATAGTTCTCATACTTCTCTTCACCTTTAGCCCCTTGTAAGCTAACCTTGGTTGATTATATCATTGAATCAGAAATCTTTAGTTAGTACTTGCAACAGAATCTATAGAGATGTAAGCACAACTAACTCAGTAAGTAGGACGAAGACAGAAGAGTACCATACAAATACAAACAAGATAATTAATTATAATGAAATGTAATGCAATAAATCATATGCAACATTACACAATGTTATCTAGTCCATTGTAAGGTTAAATAAATTAAATCCACTCTAACTCAGATTAAGGAGTTTATCGTGACTTAATCAAACTAAATTTAAGCTTGCGCAATGGAGAATACCTTCCTCTTGAGACTACTTTCGAACCATGGCCTCCAACTTTATCGCGACTTTCTCACCTGTCACTTAGTTTAATTGAGGATAAGGAGTTAAACATTTCAAACTATCCTCATTGAAGGGGGTTGGTATGTGGTAATTGTTTCTCTAACGGGTTGTTACGCATGTCCAGTTAAGTTAATAGTCAGATTTCTATTAGTTTCTATCACGACCCAACAATATCGTTGTTGTGGTAGGTCGTTGTGTACCGTACAAAGGTCTACTATCAACCCTCTTACTGATCGTAGGCTTTTCATACGACACATAAGACTCTTTTCACTATATGTTATCACTAAGCCCATAGATATGTAATATAGAGCAACATAACTAATTTTACTTCTTTGGTATAAATTAACTACATGAGTAGGCTCGTAAGATCCACACCAAAAGAATGTTACAGATAAATGCAGTTCATAAGGGAACTGCATTAGAGATTTTAATTTATGTTATGAACAAAAATATAAAAGTAACTAGATATCTACAAAGTATTACAAAATTTCCTCTTCGCTCCCTGATCGCTCTAACCCGTCTCTACATGAGACTTACTACGGGCATGCCTTGACCCGGATTAGAGAAGAGGTTTTCCTATAACAACAAAAATCTATTGGGGTGTAAGCTTAAGCTTAGTAAGATAAATATCCTTGTCAGTACCACATGGCAGAAATTTATTAGATATATAATCATATGAATGCATGAACAATTAGTATGCTAAACAACGTATGCAGTGGCCTAGGAACTGCATACAATTAGAATTACGTCCCCTATAGTCATAGTTTGGAGATAATTAACCGACCCAAACCAAAATCTGGGTTCTAGCCTTTAGGTTTTATTTCATTTGCATTATTGTGCTTAAGTCAAAACAAAACTATGTATATGTATGTATGTATGTATATACTTTCATTACTAAGCGATAAATCATATTTTCAAAATCCTAAGTCTAGCGGTGTGGTGGCCTTCGTAATCCACAAACATACGCCCTAAGCAGAAGCCACAAGAAGCGGCCCCTCACTAATGGTTGGCGTCTCTCTGTGCCTAGTAAGCCCATCAGCTTAGGACAAAAACTCAATGAAAATGATGACATAGCTAGTGTCCAATTTTAAAGGAGGCCCGTCCTTCTGTGAATCCCTTTCCATCTTCTGTGTGAAGTGGTAGTCAGTCTTTTCCGTATGTAATGATGGTGAATGCATGATTCATTTGACCTCTTAGTCGTATAAGTAGTTAATCCGATTTTTGAAGGTAATAAGACAATTTCATTCCACACAAATACATGTATAAGTTATTACAACAATTCCTCATTATTACATAATTAATGAGCCATAGCATTTAATCACAGTTTCATACACATGCATTTCTCATCTCCCACAAGCATATAATTCATATATATAAGTTTAAGTGCACCTATTCTACAAGCAAACTCAAGTAAAAAGTCATCGGGAATTTACTCACTTTACCATACGGTCAATCAAAGTAATCCGGGAGCAAATCGTCTCTATACACGGGGTCCCCTGGTTATCGAAATCATGATACTATAAGGGATTAAAATAAAACTTAGGAAATTAAGCTAAAACCCCTTAAATTATACTATTGACTAGTTTTTGTATTTTTCCCAATTTTACTTAAAAGTTTAATTGCGTATAACTTTTTCGTTTTAAATTTGATTTTTATGATCTTATAGTCAATATTCATTGTTTTCGAGTGTACTTCAATGTGGTGAGGCTATATTTTCGAGTTGAGGTACGTAAATCTATCCATAGGTTAGAACGGTAGCTGTCCTCATGTTTTGGAGTGCTTTTGGGCCTTGTTTGGTTAATAGGCTTTTTGATAACTTGAAAAATCCTTTGGGCTTGGTCTTAAGATTTTATCTTAAGCTCATAATACTCCTTGAGGTCAGATTTACAACTTTAATTTATATTCCTAAGACTAACCACCACTTCATGGGCTCTTTAGTGGGCTTAAGTTGTCAAATGGGCTTATTTTTTATTTAACTCAAAGATGGTCACTTTCTCGAGCTTAGAAAGTGTTTTGTGGGCTTCTTGAAAGCCTTAAAACAACTCTTATGAATGTGTCAAGTTGCTGGTTAGAAATTTAAGGGTGGTTCAATTTGACATTTGAGGCCCGTTTTGGATGTTTTAAGCTTGATTTTAAGTTTCAAGCTTAATATACTTATCATACTTGCCTTAGTTGGTCTTTTCACTTTGTTTACTCACTTTTATCATGTTTTTAAGTGTCTTTTAAGGATGTTCTATATCTAGTCGGTTTGTATATGAGAGCTTCCGACTTGTTTCATCATTTCCTTAAGTTTAGGTGTTAGATTGTGAACTTAAACTACTTGTATTCAAATCTCAACTTGACTTTTCTTTTGTAGGATGATTCTTTAGCTCATTCTTTACACAAAAAATAGAAGATCTCATACTTATTACAACTTCCATATCATAGCTCATGTCATACAAAATTAGTTTCCTTATAAAACTTCATGTGATGGATTTTTCCTTAACCTAAGTCTAGATTTGAGCACGTTTAGCTTAATGGAAATAAAATCAACATCTAAATGATTTTTCAATCCTCACGTCCAACATGTTCATCTTTCATTCAAGTTCTTATTTCAAGATTTTCTCAACTTAAAATCTTCTATTCAAAATGTCAAACAAGTATCTTTACAAAACACCAATTTTATATACTCATATTTCAATTTCATGCAAGGGTTTCATGAGTTTGTTTCTTAGGATGGTCTTTGATGTTATAACAACTTCTAATCATATTCATATAAAGTATCCTAGCATGAACACTAACTTACTAACACAAGAAACACTTACTCATCCTTAAAGCAAAGTATGATGATTGTGCACAAAGGTTCCATTTATGCTCTTAACCTTACTTCCTTCTTTTACACCTTTTTGGAAACTCGAGTTGTTTGATCCTTTGGAGTGAGGTTTGTGGAAGGTTCTAAGAGTCCTAAAGGAGCTTAGATATTGGAAGGGAAGGACATAAGAAAAGAAAATGAAAGTGCCGTGAGTGAAGCTTGGAAAGTGGCGGCAAAGTTGATTTTGTGGGGCTTAAGTGTTCCTACTTTTTGGTTTGGTTTCAAATAAGAGAAAAAAGGAAGTGAAAATGAAATTGAAAGTGAGAAAAATGAGGGAAAGAGTGACTGATTGGGGGATGGAGTGAATGAGTGTTTTAAAATCTTAATTTAGTTGTCTTGTAGTGTACACAAAAGTTGATGTAGTGTACACAAAAGTTAATGATGTAAGCATTAAGAGGTAAATAGTAGTATGTAAGATAAAGTAATTGATGGATAGAAGACAAGAGTATGGCCCCCCTCTCCTTCTTGTTCAAACAGTCCATGGGATGTCTTTTTTGGGTATGGACTTATCTTGTCTCCTTTGTTAAAGTTAAGTATGTAAAATCTTGTGAAAGTTTGTCTATATGTAGTATAAGTGGAAAGATGACAAGGAATGTGTCTTATCACTAAATTTGGATAGGTTATCAATTGATATATGATTCCAACTTTTAATTGATAAGTCATTTAAGGTGATTGGTTAGTCTACTTATTTATATGTAAGGTTTGGCATAAATATAAGGGCATTATCTTATAGGAAATTATGTTAGAATTTATTTTTTATATTGTTTTGTAAATTATGATTTGATTTTTATAAAATTGTGAAATTTTCTAGAGTTTAATGAAATTCTTCAAATTAAATTATCGATTAGTTGCTTAGGGTTAAAATTCCTCAATTGTTTTAGGGTTTAGGGTCTTAAGTGACTTTAGAGCTCGCAGTTCTTTAAGTTTAGGTTTTACCGATAATTGGTTTTTGAATTAGAAAAATTTAATTCGTTTCTAAATGTAAACTTAAGTTCTTAGTTTAGTTGATCCTTAGAAACGTTCGAGAAATACTCTTAGTCAAATCTTAGGCCCGATAGAAGTAGGGTTTATAGTTTCATATAAGGGTGACCAAATAAGATTAGCGAATATGATGTTACAAAATCATGTAGAACAACAAACTAAGGAGTTCAACTCCTATCATAAAACAATATACTAATCACTACGTAGCATACGCATAAACAACTAATTTACGATTATAAACAAAAGTACTCTTAAGCCCTCAGATACTTTGATATAGTAAGGCCATGATCCTAACTTACATGTATTGATACTTACTCCGGTAAGTCTATATTGTTAATGTTTTGCTCACTTAAAAATCCTATATACACCAAAACCCAGGTTTAGTTTTCGTAAGACTTAGTTGAAGTATTATTTAGGTAGTTATTTTAACGAAGTTATGTACATAAATATATATGGAGTATATTATTCGTATATAGTCATATTTATATAGGTACTTAATTATTACAATTTTATTATATAAGTTATTTAATATTAATGATATGTGTAGTTATCTTAATACTTATAATATGGTATTTTGTATTGAATCGTATCTTTAATCAGTTAAATTATGTTTTAATTATGGAAAATTCATTGTAGTACTATAATAATTGTATTATAAAAATACCTATTTTATTATCTAGAATTATCCAATTATAGTAAAATTAGTATGGTTGGGTTTGTATGAACTCGACGATGTGTAATACGTGTTCAATTTTAAAACACAACTTCAAAATGACATTTTTAATTCTACCTTACATATAAGCCCATATAACAAGCATTATTATATTATTTCCATATAAATAAAATATATTTTATATAATTTCTTAATATAGCTTAGTAAAATATTTAATATCTAGCCTTAGAACACAAATATCACAGTCCAGGTCATATAATTTTACAAAATATAATAGAAACCTCTTCTACTCAGACTTGGCTAGATTAGATATGTGTAGGATTTAATAGAATAATTATCATATTTTAGCCTAATATTGTTGAAAGCATGTCCTAGTTAGTAAATCAAGTCATTTAACTAGGAAAATTGTAATAAATAGCTAATATTACCAACTAATTCCACAAAATTTTTTCTAGTCTTAGAAAAATATAAGGAGTTCAACTAACAACTCGTTTCATGCTTTTGGGTTTATCACCTATATCTATGAAATTACATTTTTACCCTGAAATTACGATTAATTAAGCAATTAATATTATTTTTATACAAAATTATTTCCAACATGTCTTGATATCCTTACAAGTATCTAACATTTATCACATGTCAATTTCATTAATTACTTTTATAAAAATCAATTTATTTTACAAAATGCCCATTTTATCCATTTTTAGGCTAAAAAATACAATAAATGATAAATATGTATGAAATTAAAATTGAGCTACATAAAATTAAACTAGATGTAACAAGGATCCTACAAAAATGTTTTAAGCTCCAAATAACACCATTTGATATATTTATTTTTTATTTGAAAATTTGATAAACAATGCGATTTCTTAACGAAGTATATAAAACACTCAAAATTTCATCAAAATAAATATATCAGGTGAAAGCCCACTTAAAATAACCTAAAAATGCTTCTTTTTTTTCATATTTTTCGTAATCTATTTAGTATTTTTAGAAATTAAGGGAAAGATAGGGTAGAAACTCTAACCTAGTGTTTGTCGGAGCTTTGGCTACTTAATGGTTGTGGAAGTATGTCGGTGGAGCTAGGCGATGGTTCCTCTCTTAGTGGCTGGTCGAGCACAATAATAGGTTGTTGTTTGGGTTGGGAACTAGTATAGGCCAGTAGGTTCCCTTGTTTTTCTTAATTTTTTCATAATTTCCTATTAATTTTATGAAAATTCCCTTATGACCATTAAGTTGCTAAATGTTGAAAATGAAGTTCAGTTGGTCTATTTATAGTGTCTTAAGGTGGCTAAGATTTCCTTAAGATATAAGTAATTTTTCTTTTGCTCTTCCTTAAGCATAAGGTGTATAAATTACTTTAAATTTACTTTTGATTCAGCAATTTAAGTGTCCTTAGCTACCAAGACTGATTCCCATCTTTTTCCAAATTTTTCTTTTGTTTTTAGATGATTTTAGTTAATATTTTAATTAAATTTTACTATTTTGAGTATTATTTATTGATATTTAAGAGTTTTGTTAATATATGTTTATACATCCTATATACTTGGTACGTATAATAAGTAATCATACTCATATAATTATGCTTACTCATGTTATTTATTTTTTAAGATATATATTTTTAATTTTGTGAATTTATGGCTTATTTTTTATATTTATAGAATTTTAAGTTAATTTACAGGTATATTCATAAATGTATATATATATTCATATAGTATTTTATTAAATATTATTTACTTTTATAGCTTAAATAACTTATCTTTAGGGCCTTATTGCATTTTGGGCTTAATTTTAGAGATTTTGACGAGTTCTATATTATATTGAATAATTATATTTCTAAGGCTAAGATTGAGATTTTGTAAAATTATTTTTAAAATCTAATTTTATTGGGTCACTTCTAGCAACTTTTCTAACTTAATTGTAAAGTTTAGGCTCAATTAAATAAATTTTCTCGAATGCTCTAAATCTAGATATGGTTGCCCTAAATATTACTAAGAACTTACATAATTCAAGCTCTGAAAATTAACGAGATCTTAATAAATAATAATAATAATAATAATAATAATAATAATAATAATAATAATAATAATAATAGTGAGATGATGTTGACAATTAAAACAACTTATGTTGGACAAACTAGTAACATCTATTAATAACAGTAAATATAATACTTGACCAATGGCAATAACATTAATAAGTAAGGAAAAAAAACCTATGACTAGTTACGATTAATAGATAAAAAGACAAAGCGTGTGCGTTGTCGAGCCTTATTTCAATTTTCCATAATTTAACCTATATTAAACTTAGCCTACTTAATATAAATTACTCGATATAAAAATTGAGAAAAAACATTTTTATTAGAAAAAAATAACTTAGTGTTGCTAACCGGTAAAATTAGTAAATAAATCAAATTAGGGTTATCGGGTGGGAAAACCCTAATTTAGTCACTAGTCTACGGATATTGCAAAAAAAATTAATTTTTTAGAAAATTTAACTAGAAAATCGAGATTTAAGGACTAACTTATTAAGACCAAGTCATCATGTAAAAAAATTAATGGACTTTTACTTTTTTATATTTTTTCGAAAGATACCAAAATATGTAACGATATACAAAAATGCAATTAAAATAAATTTTTAATAATTTTTATTAAGAATTAAAAAAAATAAAAATTTTATGTTTTTATAGTTACCCAGTAGGTGTCTATGTACTTTTGGGATCAAACTAACATAGTTCCTTTTTTTTTTTGAAAAGATTTAGTGAGTTGATTCTTTCTAATTTAAAAATTAAGCTAGATTTACATTATTTAATAATTTATTATTCATTTTTTTAGAAAACCTAAAAAGATATAATCTCCATGAATCTATTTAAGAAAAAAAAAGAAAACCTAACTAAATCTTTTGAAAGGACTCTAGTTAAGATTTTTATTTTTATTTTTTAAAGAAAAAAACCATTACGTGCTAAAAATTTATTTTTTTAAAACCTTGAATGCAAAATTTATGCAAATCTACTAAGGTATGCAATTTAGATATATATCTTCACTAAAGATATGGATCTACTAAGATTTATGCAAAATAAAACTATATCTAAAAACACAATTTGATGAAAAAGATGCAATTTATATAAAAATGAAATTTATTTAAAAAATGTGATTTTAATAAAAGTAAGACATAATTGTAATTTATGTAGGAAGTACTTTATTAAAAAAAAACTAAACTAAAAACCTGTACTAAAAGACAAAATAAAGGTAGTAAAATAGCACTATTAACTAAATAACTAAACTAAGTAAGAGAAAAGAAAAGAAAAAAATAAAAAATAAATGAAAATACTAAGATTATGACTTACAATAACTGGTGTGTTAGACTTGGGTCAGAGGGATAAAACTGGATTCGGTTTAGATCTTGGACTTCAAAGTGGATTGGGTCAGGTTGTGGATGAAACTCACTCCAGAAGCTTTTTCCAGCCCCTCACTGCACATTCTAATCATCGAATCGAGTTGATAATCTAATTTTCATGACAAAGTTACTAGTGAAACTTTGTTTGGTGCACGTGCCACGGCATGAAGTGATGATTTGGGTTGTTTTTGTTGGTGGTTAGCAGTTAAGCATAGAGCATAGTTCTGGGTTGGGTATGTTCAAGCGTTGGTGCTTGGGTGTGTATGGGGATCGTGGGGTTGGTATTGTCTAATGAAGGAGGATGGTGATAGATGGCTATTGGTGTTTGCTATCATGTAAGAAAGAAGGTTGTTTTTTGGGGCATCACTGGAGTGTAGTGTTAGAGTAAGGTCGTGCGAGGTAGTCGTGGCAGAGAGAGAATGTAGCGGCCGTGCCGTGGATGGTGAGTCTATCGTTGATGTGCAGTGGGTAAGAGAGTGATCGAGAGTGGAAGGGAGCTGTGTGTATTGGGGCGGTCATGTTTAGGCAATGAGGCTAAAAGGTGTTGGTTATTGTGTGTGTGCATGGATAATGTCATGTACTGAGTATGTTGTGGTCCAACTGGTTGTGATGAGAGAATGAGAGGGTTGGTGTCTAATGGCTAAACTTGGGTCAAAGGGGTGGTTGCACGTATGCGTTGGTTAGTGATTGGAGTAAGGCATCGCGTGGCTTCTGCTGCTATGAATTTAAGAGAAAGGGCTTGATGGTGAAGAGTTGAAGTAGGTATCGTTGGATTTTGTCGAGTATTGGCTATGAGTAGTGCTGGCATAGCAAGGAGTTGAGGATCAGGTTCCGCGATTAGGTAGTATGAAGATGAAGAAAAGAGTAGTCAATGCATGAGAGTTGATGTTGTGACATTAGGGTGAGGAGTGACGTGCTGCGGTAGGTTGTGTGAAAGGGGGGAAAAGGGGTTTGGGTTATTGTTGTAGTGATGGTGTTCAGTTTATTATGCCTAGGATGGAGAAGTTACAGTGAAGATGAAAATTGGGTATTGTTTATGTGTGTCCTATCCAGATTATGCTCCTCTCCCTTTATAGATTTCCAAATCGAATCTCTATTAAAGCTTGTGATGAACCCATATACTTTACAACCATATGTCTGATAATCACTTATCTCTATCAAATTTCTAATTAAAAAGAATAAAATCTTTCAAAGTTTTTTTAGTTCTGATGATCATTTAGCAAGATATAAATTGAATTAAAAAAAAAAGATTTGATAGGATTCATTATCACCATCGAGTTTTAGAAGTTTTATTTTTTTTTCTTCCATTTTTCCTTTATTTCTCAACTAGGAAAGAGGGAAAAAAAAAAATTCACTCATAAGGCAAGAACCGATGACCTCTATACATCATCCCCTAAATCCATACACATAAGCAACTGAACTATCGCTCATTTCTCAATAAATTGCACATTGAAAATGTATTTAACCACTTTCTCTTAGACCTAACTTTATTTCCAACTTTCAAAACTAAGCTCATCCATTTCAACTCATCCTTAAAATGACCGAGACTTATTTAAATGGTCTAGAATATACATGCTAAAAACTTTTAACACCATTTTTAAATTTAATAAATCATGAATCTTATTTTAATTAGTCCAGTAAAAAACATTCAAAATTAGACCAAGGCTTATATTCATGAGTTTAAATATCATTGGACTTTTCTTCAATATATTTTCTAATGAAGCCCAAATTTTTTTAAAGAACTCAAAATTTATTAAATTGCATAAATATTTTTAATTTTACTTAATTTAACCCTAAAAGACTTAATGACTTGACTTGACTGTTTAAAACTTTTTATATTTTTTTCAATTTTTGATTTTTTTGTATTTTTTATTTTCTTGATTTAAATTTTTTTTTTGGTAAACTTGGCCCCAAGTTTAAAAAAAAAAGGTAGCAAAAATGGGGTGTCTACATGTATATATATTAATTATAAAGTGTAGCTAAAATAAAACTCCAAACCCAAGTTTTAAAAAAAAAAGGGTAGCAAAAATGGGGTGTCTACATGTATATATATTAATTATAAAGTGTAGCTAAAATAAAACTCCAAACTACAAAATAAATGAATAAATCAAACAAATCAAGTTAAATTAACTATAGACCAATTAAAGGACATGGCTAATGATTTAAAAACAAAAGAAGAAGAAATTGAAGAAAAGAAAAATCACTGCATTTATGAGTCATCAACTGGAAGCAGCAATAGGTGACTTGTATTTGAGATCAAGGCATGTTGGCTTAGTTTCAAGACACTTAGCTATTAGCTTGCTTGAGTTTTACTAGATCGCTTGCTTTCCATTTTGCTATAGAAGGCTATAAATTTAGTGTTTTCCAAGCAAAACTTTTTTGTTAAAATTGAAATTACCTTTCTTAACAACTTATAATGGTGAACAGTGATAATTTAATGATTAAATGCACAACAGATAAAAAACAATTTCTACACCAATTTCTTCTTTATTTTCGTCTATTAGAATGAGGAAATGTAGGATTCACTCAATAGCCTCTCCAAATTCTATAGCAATAATTTATACACATTATTGGTCCGTTGTTGGAATGCCAATATGCACCAAGCCTATCATTGAAGCTTCTAGGTATTTAACTTTCTAATGTGTATATTTATGTTGTTCTTTTCCGTACATTATTAGTGTGACATGTTAAAGATTATCAATTGACTTATGAGTTGCAAAGATAAAACAAACATTTACTAGAAAAGTTTAAATTTATTAAGTTAAAAAAGGGACCTATAATCAAATTAGATAACAACAATAATTTTATGATACATCCCATACATAATATACATTAAAAAGTTGAATAAAGTTAGGTTTAAAGATGATATTAGGTGAAAGCAGTCACTTGGGAATTTAAAATTCATATGTCGTATTGTTGTACTTTTTCAAGCACAATAGTACTAATATAATTAATTTTAGCTAACTATATAATCAAAATGAATAACTTATAGCGTTTAGTAAAATATCATCTTATGTTGACTTCTCCAAAACTAAAATACTTAATAAACGAATTATGTATCCCAATATGATGAAAATGGTATACATATGTATATGTATATGTATATATGTCATTGATAATATTTTAAAATTATATATATGTATATATATAGTTATGTATACAATTGTTTTGATATAAACTATACTATATGTAATAATTTTCTTTTAACATATATATAACATATATGATGTAAACCATATGTTTCCTTAACTAATACATATACATTAACTTATTTTATGTAGTTAGGAAGTATCTCAAATCGTATTGCAACTATATAAAAATTATGTATATTTCCTTCTTATAAAATATGTATGTTTATGATATGTGTATATTTTTGCACATTGATTATAACGAAAATTCTATAAACTTTATTTAGTATATATACAGTTAACTTATATGACATTGCTAATGGTGATGATGATGTCAACAATGACGACTATGATATAGAGATATGTATATATATACATATATTGTTTAGTAGAATAAAATAGCATTTATCTTCGTAACTTTTATGAATAACCTTAAGTAGATAAGAAGACTTAAGCTCTTACTTAAATACTATGGACCATTTTAAATTGCTAATAAAGTTGTCTAGGTGGCTTACTGCTTGGCCTTATTAGAAGGTTTGAGTGTACATTCGACTTTTCATGTCTCCCAATTGAAGAAGTTTCATGGATTTGAATTAGCGTTCTCATCTCTTCTACTAGCGTACACAAATGAAGAGACGTTAGAGCCATTTGCCATCTTGGAAAGGAAGATAAGGAAGGAAGGCAGATGCTATGAATTTAGTTCATTAGATAGGTATAGCTTCATCAGATGCAACAAGGAATTTATGTCAGATTTGCAGCTATGGTTTCCACATTCATCTTTATGGTTAAGGTTTTTCAAAGGGGGGAAGGATGATATGAGGGTTTCGAAGGATGTTCAAGGATTAAGTTTTCTAGGTTGTGAATCTTTAATTGAAGGAGATAAGATCTGAAGGAAACCCTAATGGAAGAGGACAAGACATGGAAGACTTTAGATTATGGTAATACAAGTTTGGTCGGAAATATCCATCTATCTAGTGAAGAGCATTATGAAGGTGAATCGATTTGGGTTGTCATACTGGATCTTAAGTAAACTGGGTCAGTATATTGATGGGCCGTATTTAGGATATAAGCCCAACCTAATAATTAGTAAATAACTAGTCTAAGTAGATATACTTTAGTAGCTTATGAATAGAATCTTTTCTAGTAGTTACATTAGTATACACGTATCAACTTATTTGCATTATGTACAAATCATAACAAACTCAAGAGATAGTATAAGCACATCATATTGTCATGTTTACAGAATACAACAAAAGATACAAAAAAGAAATATTCTCCCACTCGTATCTTCTTCTTCTTTCTCTAAGGTTGAATGTGACCTATTTCTTGTATTTCCTTCTTCGTGTAAGTAACTCGTATTAGATTGTAGCCCAACTATCACCTTTCAAAGAGGTATGAGTAGAACAATGTTACGTTTGGTATGCTGGAATGTATCGAAATAGATTTGCAATTTCAAGTTGAATTCCATTTACCTATGTTTGGAAATGCATTTTGAAGTCGACATTGTGATTTTAAGGAGGAATATGATTTCAACTTTGCGAAGGCTGAATCGCGATTTCATTCTCTCCTACTAATTATTATTAATTAAAATTACTTATTTAATTTTCAAACTAATTATGACATCCTATAGCTGATTTTTTGAAAAATATTACTATATTCACATTCCATCCCATTCCATTCCTTAGACATTTCTTAACATAGAAATGGATTTATGATTATGGTCTTAATTCTATTCTAGATCATTCTATTATAGCAAACATGACGTAAGGGTTTAAAGTATCTTCGCAAAAGATTGTTAATTTGCTCAAATAGTGACGAGAAAGGGAGGGAGTATGTGATGGTAATTAGGGGAAAAAATAATTAGGACATTATAACGTTAATATTAAAGAAAAAAATGCAAGTGAAGGAATTTCCATTTCAAACCCTCTAATAATTGCATATTTTAGTTGATTTCCAATTATATCCCTAAAAAAGTTCTCATTAGTTGTTTTAATAAAGTTGGATATAATTTTGAAATACATATAAGTAATTTCAAAGTATAAGGAAAGTGTGGAGTCCAAAATATTCCTGAAAGGTCCGAATGATCAACTCTGCAATCAGTTGTTAGAATCAATAGGTCTTCAAATCGTTCATTTCAAAAAATGGAAACCATTATTATTGGATGATCATGATACTTCCCAAAAATCGAAATTATTGATCAATGGAGGAACAATATCACCATTTTTGTTCAATAAGATACCAAAGTGGATGATTGACTCATTCCATACTAGAAATAATCGCAGGAAATCTTTTGATAACACGGATTCCTATTTCTCAATGATATCCCACGATCAAGACAATTGGCTAGTTTCATCGGTAACTTACTATGATCTTGATCCAATTGAAATTGGTTGAATCCCGTGTGCGGCCAAGCAAGCTAGCCAATGCGAAGCGCAAATCAATATAATGAATCCCATTAATTCCTACCGACTATATATTAATAATGTTAACCTAATTCTACTTATCCCCACCTATTATGATATGAGTCTTAATTAATTGAATTGTTGGACATATAGATGGACATTTATTTCATAAGATAGGAGATAGGTTGTGATGCGAAGCATATAAAAATTTGAATATATACCACCATTGTAAGAAAAGAATTACAAATAATTTTAAATATTTTTATGTATTAAAATTTATCTATTTTTAATATTCAACAAACTATATAGCATATCACTTTCAATGAAATCTTTCATTCTAAAGGAGAATGATGTGGGTGGCATGCGTTACTAGAATATTTGATTGAGTTTACATACCAAAATTAGAATTGAAAAAATAGTTTAACGGTTTAGTTTTTTTTAATATGAATAGTTACATGTTAGTTTATAGTAGTTGGACATTAGTAGTAGTTAGCTAGCTAGTTAGAGATCAGTTTCATATTAGGTTCTACTTCATATGATTGTAATAAGAGGGTTTCACTAATTTTTCAATAAAATTTAAGAATTTCATTATTTTTTTTATATTATCCTCATTTTGTATAAGGGAATAAAAAAAACTTCTTTGTTTTCGAATAAAGGGGTTTTCAATTTTTTTTATTGAATTTTAAGTTTTCCAAAGTAATTGAGTTAAAGTGGGATCTAATAATGGTAGTCCCATTAAAAAAATAGGCAAAAATGGAAAATTTGTTCGTGTGGATGTTAGAATCTACAAAGAACAAGAGGGAACTAAGGAATTACAAGCATGTATAAGAAGCAATTATGAAATGTATAGAAGAAGAGTATATAATAAACCAAAAAGAAGGAGATGCAACACAACTATAGAAGCCACGGGTAAAGAAAATTTTTAAGAAACGATTCAACTTGTGAAAAAGGGTAATAGAGAAGTGGACGATGTGGTGCAAGAACTTAATGTGGAAAATGATTAAGAAAATATTGATATGGAAGTTCCCAATACGAAAATACAAGAGGAGAGGTTCTTTTTCTCTTGCTTTTTTTATTCCATAATTGGCTTTATACGAACAATAATGTCAAAGGCAGAAATCATTATGGCACATCTAATACGACAAGAAACAACCATAATGGACACAATATTCAATAACACCAATTGTGAATAAGAAATTCATAGATAATGAAGTTCCATAGATGAAGTTTTAGATTTTTCAAGCTATGAGAATCTTATGCTTGAAGATCAAGAAAAAACTTCAACAATATTTTCATGGGGATATCTAAGACTACATTATTCTCCTTATCTTAAAGAATGAAGATTATTTGGAAGACATTGTTAATAACTTTTATTATTACTAAATCACATTAGTCAGTAATTTTTCATCACAACCCAAAATTATAATTAAAAAATTATTTGTTTAATAATTTAGTTTTCTTTAAATAAGAGTAGTTGTCATGCCTCAAACAGGAGGAGTTATAACAATCCCGTTGTGTAAACTAACCTAAGATAAAAACTGACCCCGTAGCTGCTATCGTAGATATAATTTAGACAAGGCGTACATGACTCAACTAGCTTTAAATGTTTGTTTTAATACCTATTAATAACCAAACCTTTGGTAGAGCTTTACAAAATATCTGTTCTATATAACTTGTTATCTCATAACATAACAGTACTGATATAAACGTTTTACATCAGAGTTATAATTTACAATTAGAGTTTATCAAACAGCCACAGGTTTGCAGACTATTTACATAAGACAGGAAACTAGTGGGCATCCTAGGGAATTCCCAATTAGTCTCCTTAAAATTCAAAAGAAAAGACAAAAGAAAGATTAAAAGCCTAAGTTCAGTTGATTCTTTGTTCCTCACTTTCCTAAACAGTAGCATACTAACCTGAGAATGGTGGTATCGAAATATCTTGACCTCACTCAATACCTATAAAAGAGTCTATAGAGACGTGAGCACAACTAACTCAGTAAGTAGAATGGAGTCAGAAGAGTACCAAGCAATCACAAGCAAGGTTAATAATTATAATGAAATGCAATATAATCAATCAAATGAAATATCGCACAATGTTATTTGGTCTACTGTGAGGTTAGAGAAATTATATTCACTCCAACCTGGATTAAGGAGTTTTATTGCAATTCAAATAAGACTAAACTTGGGCTTGTGCAATGGAGAGCACCCTCCTCCCATGACTGCTTTCGAACTATGGCCCCCACCCTTACCACGACCTCTTCGCCTATCACTTAGTTTGACTAAGGATGGGGAAAGGACCATTTCAGCTATTCTTATCGAAGGAAATTGGTATTTGACCTGACACTCTTAATCGTTTCTCCTAATGGGTGTTATGCATGCCCAATTTTATTTTAGTTGAATAGTCGTTAGTTTTAATTAGGGGTGGCCAAACAAGTTCATATAGTACAAAAACAATGCAAACATGCAGAACAACATACTAAGGAGTTCAACTCCTATCACAACTGAGTATTATATACATACATGGCATGGACATAGTTAACTAACTACAAACATAGCTAGAAGCACTTTTAGATCTCCGGATACTTTAAATCAATATCCTAACAAGTAGTGAAGTCATAATCTCAACTTACTTGTTGAGATGCTCACTACTGTTGACTCGAGTCGTCAACTATCTTTGTACTGAAAGATCCTATTTACACAAAAGATTGAAATTCAGTTTTCATAGTAATTATGAAAACTGAAGGGTTTAATCTAAAATGATTATATATATATATATTAGTTCCATAATATATAATCGTATTATCACTATATATCTAATTAAGTTACATCTATACTATTACGTATTATATATCGTTTCGATTGTATCGAAATATACTTTTAATTTATTGAATCATGTTTTAATTCCGGTAGGGTTACCAAAATACGTATATTCTAGGATACGATAGTGTTATAGGTCAAATTACTTAAGATTGGCCGATTTTAACAAAATTAGTGTTGTTAGGTTTGTATAAACCTAATGATACGTTTTACGAGTCTTGTTCCTAAAGATGACTTTTAATAGGTAGTTTGAGTTTTTAATACAATTATACGTAATTTTATAAATATTATCTAATTATATCTAATTTACATTATTATGTAGTATTTTACCTAATTTGTCCATATATCGTTACAATATGAATATTATCTAACTCTAATATATCTAGAATGTATCTTGATAAAAAAATATCCATAAAAATACTCATTTAATCCTAATCGATTAGGAATCACATATATAGCTTTTATTTCACTATTTAATTCAGTTTAACTTATTAATATTAAAAATATGCCTTAACTTGTAATTTAAGCAATTTTACTAGGTAAATTAATAATAAATAGTTTGGGTTACCAAATAATTTTTCGAAAATTTCTATAGACTTATAAAAATATAGGGAATTCAGTTATCACTTGGTTTTAAGTTTTCGACCTATTGCCTATATATTCATATTTACGATTTTACCTTTAAATTACTTAATTATGATTCTTTTTACACCAAATAAATTTAATTTTGATTCTACATTGTTATGATTCACTAGAGATCAGTACATGTCCATTTCATTAATTAATTTCATATTTTCCTGTTAAATTCACAATTTTAGCCTATTTTCGAGCTATTTTTAGACAAAAAATGCAATAAATATAAAAAATATTTAAATCAAAATTCGGGCTACATAGCAATTATTTATATATCATACACATCCTACATAAATTTTTAGCCAGAAACAACTTCATTTAGTATATTTATTTTACAATTCTAAATTCGAATGAATAGTATATTTCTTAAGAAAGTATATTAAATATTACGAATTTTTCAAAAATAAAAATATCACATAAAAGCGTGTTCAAAATAACCTAAGTACAATTTTTTTTAATAATTTTCTAGGTAGATTTACTATTTTTTAAAAATTTGAGAAAAACAGGGTAAAGTATCAACCTCCATGTTCTTTGACTCTCTTGTGGCCGACGGCGGTTGGGGTATGTCAAATGGCCTAGACGGGCCGTGGACTAGTAGTGGCCGATCGGGTTCATCGTTAGGTGATCGTTTGGGTCTAGCATAGTTAGGGCACGGTGGTTGCTCCATTTTTTCTAATTTCTTTCTAATTTCCCATGATTTTTTCTTTTGAGTGTTTTGATTTGTAAAGTTGGAAAGTCATGTATTGAAGCCTATTTATGCTTGTAGAGTTAGTTTCTTTCCTTTTTGATTTTTTCTTATCTTTTTTCCTTGCTTTTTCTTCATTAATTTAAGGAGGAGGTAGCCAATTGAGGTAAAATTGCATTTTAACTCAACTTTGCTTTGTTTTCCAGACTTGCCACGGTGATTTCCAGGGGTTTCAGCCGCAATTTGGTTCATTTTGGATTACTTTGGTGCATATTTTAGTAAAATAATAATATATATATATATATATAATGTTCACATTAGTTATTTAATTAGTATATAAGTATATACACTATGTAATATCATGTGTAATATATAACTTTACTCATATAATTAAGTTTCTAACATATCTTTGATTTTTAGGATATGTTTTCTTAATTAATTTTATGAATTTAATGCAATATATATATAATTACGTAATTTAGAGATAATTTATGGATATGATTATTATTTATACTGGATATACTCATAAAAATACGTGTATATTTATATAGTAAATTATACTATATTATCTCATTTTGGAGCTTAATTGGCTTATCTCTAAGTTCTTATCGTATTCCAAGCTTAATTTTAGGAGTTCTGAGTATTTTAGTACTATATTGAATAATCCTACTTTTAAGAGCAAAATTGGGATTTTGGGTCATTATTTTCAATATCCAGTTTCACTATGTCGCTTCGTCTAACTTTTCTATCTTACTCGTAAAGTTTGGACTAAATCGAATAACTTTTCCTAAAGGCCCTAACTCTAAGCTCAATTGTTCTAAGTACAATTTTAAGGGCATATTGTAATTGTATGTTAGTTTATGCGAGATCCTCAATTTAGCAAGTAAGATCTTAGCATGAGGAAAATTAGGACATTTGTGAAAATCTACTTGTCATAATTCGAAAAATATGTTAGGGCCACAAATCATTTGAAATAATCTAGAGCATTTGTGTACTTGAAATAAAATAATAAAATATAAGTTAAAAGTTAAAATTTTCAAATTTATTCGTTATTTGTCAAAATAAGAAAATTGTAAAATTCGAGGCTCAATTTCAAGAGCTCGAACATAAATTTAATAATAATAAAATATAACAAAGTGATATGAATCAACATTATAAAATAATAATAATATTAAAAATATATATAAGATTTAGCTAACTACAAAAGTAAAAAATTGATCTTACCAAATTGAGGATCCACAAAATTTGACTGTTTAGCCTTAGGATTATTAATAGGACTCCAAAAATCAGTCAAAAGACCTCGTAATTTTTTTATTTTTAATAGAGTGATAAAACAGTAATAGGAGTTAAAACAATAAAATTAACAATTTTTTTTTTAATTTCCAAGTTGCAAAAATCATAACCCAAAATATAAAGGAACTTAGAAATAAATAAAATAAATAGAAAAAATAGAAAATGACATGAAATATTTAATAATAATAGAAGGGTATAAATAACTAAGCTTATGATGTAGAATATTTAATAAAAGTTTTCAATTAAAGTTAAAGTCAATATAAAGTAATAAGCATAATAAAATATGTATAAGAAAATAATAAATAAAAGAGGGTACAAGTCTTTGAGAAAACTATGGATACAGGTAATTGTTTTCCAAAACTATGGGTAGAAAACCATGAGCTTTGATAGTTTAGGACAAAACCATGGATAGAACATGATTTTACAAAAACCACTTAACACTTAGCATATGAAATAAGAGAAATCCAAACATTTGTCTAACATAAAATTAACCCACCTACTTAATCCAGTACCTATAAATACCCTTTTGATCATTTTGGACTCTTTAGACACTTTGCAAGTTAAGGAAAATTCATGGGAATTTTTGGATGATCATAGAGAAATTTAAAGAAAATAGGAAAAATTAGAAAATAATATTTGCGTTTACGGTTCTAAGATTTAAGAGCAACCTAATAACGAACAGCTACCACCACACGCTTCACCCAATGCCATTTGTTGCTGGCAAGAGCCTTACCATTAATGGTTGCCAAAGATTCGAGTGTCAATAAGTTTGATTTTTCACTCGATTTTCAATAATTTGCTAAAAATATCAAATTTTATCTGAAAATTATGGAAAAAATTATTCTAGCATTATTTTAAGTATATTTTCCTATAAAATTATTATTTTTATAAAAATATTTCATTTTATATATCACCCTTAAATGGGCTATTTAAAGCTGATTTTTGATTTTATTTTTAAAAACTTGAACGATACAGTTACCTTATGAAAATTTTTCGACAAATACTCTATTACATATATAGAATTTCTATGCAAAAAGTTTCTCTAAAACTTTTCATTTTACTCAATTAACTTTTAATTTGTGAAAAACCGATAAGTTGAAATTTAAGAAAATACACTGATTTTTAAATAATTTTATTAAATTTCATTTTTCCACCACTTTTGAGTAAGTTTTTATTATATGCAATAAGTTGATCTTGATTTTTAATTGGGAATAGAGGATTTTATAAAAATACAGGTTTTCTAAAGTTAAACTTGATGATTTTTACTTAAATGCTTATAGAGATTTTTCAATAAGTTAATAAATTGATCATTTTTTTTGTTAAAAATCAATAGTAAATTGAAGATTTTACTTGTCATACATGAAGTGTATTCACCTTAAAAACCATGATTTTTTGGCTTAATAATGTATTTTAGGTATATTAAGTTAATTAGTTATGTTTAACACTCTTTTTTTTTTATTGAATTTCGGGTTGTGCATATCAATGTGGATGAGTTCTGAAGCATGCAAGTTGATATTGATAGATTTTTAACTAAGTTAAATTTGAATAAAGAGAAGGGAAGAGTGAAATGCAAACATTTTTTGTGAAATTGGGTAGATTTGGTAGCTATAGAAGCTTCTATAGAAGTTTTAGACGAGCTAGCGAATGGGTTAGTAGCTATAGAAGATTCTATAAAAGCTTCCGTGGATGCTGGTGCAAAGTGCAAATTGATAACCTGTAGAAGGTATTATAGAAGCTTCCTTAAGCGAGTCGACTATAGGTTATAGTTGTAGAAACTTAGTAGAAGGTTTCCTGGTGTATAAACTATAACTAAAATTCCTATAGAAGGTTGTGTAGATGATTTGTTTAATAAGAAATGTAAGACAAGAGGTTAGTAGAAGTTTATGTAGAAGGTTCCATATCAAATAACTATGGGTTAAAACATTAATAAAAACTTAAGTAAAAGGTTTAATAGACAAAGAATATAACTAAGGACCCTTCTAAAAGGTACTACACATATTTAATAGACCTTAGTAGAAGGTTATATAGAAGGTACTATAAACTTGAGAAACCAAGTAAAAGGTTAAGTAGAAGGTTTAAATAATCCATGTAAAAGCCATAACACTTAATACCCATAACCAACATCTATTGAATATTAAAATAATGTTAAGCATAAACAAATGTACACTAATTAAAATACCGTTACTTCAATGAATTGTATAGAAACTAAAATACTATTTGTAACATAAGGACCCTTAAGGACAAAAAGATTGTGCATATGACTTACAAGAGTAATCGTGGATCTAGAAAAGTAGGATCAATACTTAATAAAAGTACTAGGAGTTTGATGTGTACACTTATTTGTGGGTGTATAGTAGTTCATTGTGCACATACGATGTGTGTTCTTAGAAACTATTTGTTACATTGTCTAAATGCTATGCTCTATGTTGTGATTGCTTTGTTATGTTTTACTTCTTGATTTGAGTGTTTGAAACTAGTTGGTCACCTTTAAAACAAATTAAGCTAAACTAGGACGTAAACATTGAACGGATATGCATTGTAACCTATTCGAGGGGAACGATTATGATTGTTTAACCAAACACTGGCCTTTTGATAAGGTAGTTGAAATTGGTCTTCCTCTACCTTTAAGATCTAACTAGGTGATAAGAGAGGAGATTATGGTGAGGTTAAGGGCATTGGTTTGAAGAGGCATCAAGAGGAGTAAACTCCATTGTACAAGCATGGGTTTGGTCAAGATCTATTTGAAGGCAAGCCTTTATCTTGTTAAAACTCTTCATCTCAGGTTAGAGCAGACACAATTTTTCTAATTTCATGATGAAACGGACAAGGTTGTGTAGATGACATATGCTTATTGCATTGTATGTATCTAACTAATTGATTGACAACTCTACTTAATTGTTGTGTTATGTATGCTTTCGTCTCTATCCCTTTACTAAGCAATAGTTGCTTATATCTTTATAGTTCTTTTGCAGGTCATAGAAGATAGATACTAAGATCATTCAATCCCTAGATGTACAAAAGATGGACAACGGGTTTAGAGTGAGGAGCAAATGGAGTGAATTATTCTTGTTATCATTCATTTGAAGTCAACTAGGCCATTTTTATTATCTAGACTAACTTATAGTATTGTATTTATTATAAAAACAATTTTGGATTCCTTTATAAATTTTCCTATAGAAAAACTCTAAGTATTTTTCTAAAGAATTATATTAATCAAACTTGTATTTTTCGAAAGAAATATGTGAATAAAATATCTTTATTTTACTTTAACTATTTAACTAAAGATACTTTAGAATTGTTTATTAGTACGTGCGTTATGTATACCAAATTTGTGGTAGCAATTGAATAGCTAGCTTTTATTATAAGTTAGTGTAAACAATGATACTATTACAACTTTACTACTTTTGAAGCATCACTGTTTATAGTAGTTTGATATTAATAGTAGTTAGCTAGTTAGTTAAAGATTAGTTTCCCATTAGTTTTTACTTATAAATTGCTTTTATATGATTTTAGGCCTACACATCTACACCATCATTAAGATGAATTGTGATTATGATACCATGTCACAAGATTTTAATTCTTACATAATGTTTCTTAATTTGAACCATAATGTCAGTTAAAAACTCCAATGACTATTATTATTATTAGGGATAGATAAGGTTCAATTTAATACAGTTTGCCTCCTTTTATCAAACTGAACGTAATTTAACAGCTTTTTTTTTTTTTTTTATATCGAACTGAACCATCATAAATATTTCTAACCTAAAAAATAACTACTCCATTTGGTTTATTTTACGGTTGTAACTTTTTTTTTTATTTTAATATTAATTCCTAATAATTACAACTTAAAAAGGATGCCGAAACTTATTATCTAAATTCATCAACGTGGACGTTGCGTTCAATCTTAAATTATAACGTGGACAAGACATTGCAACTTAAAGTTAAAGGGTTCAGACGTGGGATTAGGATTGCACGTTCACTGTATTTGCAAAATACAATTCAAGGCGTTGGCATTTCATTTCACTCCAAAAAGTATTATATGAATTCAACCAACTTACAGAAGGTGTGCTTCCTCATCATTTAGATTACTCTTCTCCTCATCCAATCTAATTCGTTCATATCAAATTCTTGTACATCATCATCAACTGGTTCCCTCATACTTTGTTGTTCAAATTGAGACATCTGAAATAAATTAAACCAATTATAAATACTTTTCATTGAAGAACAATTGCTCATAAATTAATAAACATACAATTTTCATGGAAGAACAATTTATGTCATAGAGATAAAAAGAAAACTTATCAATAAAAGAGCAAACATGGGTGTTTAATTTGTTGCAAAGTGTGGGGATTGCATCACGTTTTGAGTGTTTTTAACCCGATTGAATTCGACCAACATTTGCCAACTAACAGCTAACTAGTAGAGGTAAACAAAAATAATTTCCGTTTTAGTAAAATACAAACATCACAAATGTAAACATAAACATGATAAGTAAGAGAAAGTATTTGATTTATTCAAGCACACATTATTTGATGTATGGTTCGGAACATATTCTCGCAACAAAAATAATTTCTGTTTTGAGTAAATATTTTGATTATTGTCCTACTTGAATTTGCTTTTTTCATGTCCTTTTTTATTTCATGCAAAAGCTTAGTACCAATGTAGCATTTTCCTTATAAATATAAGTATATTAAAGTTCATAATATTGATTTTTCTTTTTTTCACTAATATAGTCTTTGTTTTACCTTTGCTCGTTAGGCTGGTTAACATGCTGGCGTCCTTATTTTGCATTTGGTCGTGTAGCAGAAATTATGGACAGAGATTCAACTCGTGAGTTAATTTGTTATAATGCACTCGTACACCCTATTTTTAAAGTCTCTAACAAGTGTCTGTAACGTCTTTCTAGTCCATATAGTATTCACATCGCATATTTAACAAACTTCAAGTTTTCACCATTATTTATGTATTTGATTGAAGAAAATGTTCTTCCAACTTTTCTTTCAACATTTATTATAAATATTATAATGCAGATATCAAATACTATTATAGTAGCATAGCAACAGCTTTTGAACTTAACATTAATTTAACAATTTATGTCCTACAAAATTATTCTAATCAACTAGCTCGTATGGAGAGAACAATCTTACGCATTGTGCAGAATGCAGAGAAAACAAGTGAAAGTTTCATGCTATTAAACTCTTGTCCTCAATTAAGGAATCCTTTAAATTTTAAAGTGCTGCTTCTCTACGTCAATGGACAAAAAAAAAAAAGAAGAAAAAAAAAAGAAAAGGTTAATCAAAGTAACAATAAGTAAGCAATACGCATGAAAATTAAAAAACAACGATTATTTATCTTCAGGGGCTGCAAGTCACTATCAATTGGGGATGAATTTTAATAGTTTGTAAGGGACATCTCTACGATTAAACCCAGAAAAAAAAAAAAAATTAATTTATCCATGATAATGTTTAAGGGATGTCTTGAACCTAATGCATCTTCATTGGAAGAGTGTTGTCGAACTGTCAATCCTTTTCATATTACAATCAGGAATCAAGTATCTGTGCAATAGCTCGTCCATGTTTATCATGAAAAATCGTTTTACAACTAAAAATCATAAATGTAATAACTAGAAGTGTGTTTGCAATATTCCTGCAAAAGAAATCAAATCAAGAAGAAACAAATATTCCCCCACGGACCAACGACCACTAATAATATCGCATTCCACCAATTTCTATTAGTAAACTCATATTAAGATGCCTATAGTCCTCTGTTTAGTTCAATGTGGAAAAAGACGAGATGATGCCAATAGACACCTACCCGAATCGAAATCACAATCACCAACGCCCCCTTTGACTTCCAGAACTGATAGATAAACCTGGAAAACCTGAAATATAATGCAAGATTAATGAAAATTAAGGTTTTAAAAAATTATAATGCACGTAGCAAATTAAGGTTATCAAAATTTCATTGCAAGCCAAATAGTAGGATAATTAGAGCATGGAATTAAAAAAAATTCACCTCGAAGATGATAAGATCAAAAGGCAGCGAGATCCAGAGAAGAGAGAATTAGTGTTGATCCAAATCAAAGGAGAGATGACGAGGATTGAGGAGGACGGGAATAGAGCCAAGACCGAGAAGTGGAACTACAACAGATCCGAATCACTTCCCTAATTCCCCTTGTGTGTTTTCTGTTATGGAGAAGACTGGAAGAGAGATGAAGATAAGGCATGATTAGGATGACATCGATTACCTTGTGGAAAAGAATAAGTGAGAATGAGATTAGAATTTCATAAGAAATGAAATAAGAGTGTAATATATATTATTTTATTTCATTAGATTTATAAGTAATTCAAGAATAGATATGTAATATAATTTTAATAATTAAATTATTTTCGGTTTATTTTTTTCCTCAATTAATCTTAAAGTAATAGGTAAGTGGTAGCAGCAGCGGTAGCGGCAACGGCAGCGGCGACAATAATGGACAATGGTTAGTAGAAGTGGTGGTAGTCGGCGATAGCGGTGGCGATGGTAGTGGCAGTGGCAGTGGTAGTGGCAGTGAGGCGGTGGTAGTGACGGTAGTAGTAAGAAATCGTGATTCTTTAGTTGAATTAAGTAAATCCTTATTACTTGATTTCAAGTAATAAGAATTCTTACGAAATTGCGATTTCGTGACAAAAAAACCATGTAAATGTCATAATAAGAAATAAGAACAGAATGGAATTCCAATTCCATGAAGTGAATGTATCGTTAGAGAAGAGTTTGGAGTTAAGCTAAAGTAGTTGGTGGTTGATAGTCATGTATCCTTCCTTTTTTTTTTTTAATAACGAACTACAAACCAAAACACTAGTATTGAACCAAACTAATAACCGAACCCCATAAAAAAACCAAAATTGTGGTTCAGTTGGTTCGATTCATTGTTTAGTTAATGTTTTGCAGTTTCTTTTTTCTAGCCCTAATTATTATAAAAATGGAAATTGTATTTTCGAAAATTGAACTAAACCACATTTAAAGTGGTTTAGTTTAAAACGCTAAATCGTTAGAAGCGGTTTAGTTCAATAAGAGTTTAAATTGAACTGTTTTAAATGCAATTTAGTTTAGTTCAACCCTTATATTAAATTGAACTAAACCACGAGCACCCCTAAATAAAGAACATGATATTAGAATAATGCATAGAACTACCTTAATAATATAGATTATAGACCATAAAAAATATAAAACATAATTAATATTAATAAACCTACTTCAACAATCAAAACATCAAAGTAAATAATATATAACTTATTAAATATTGACAGGAGATTTTGGACATGGGTTTTTTGTGCTCACGTTGACTTATATGAGTTATAGGTTGACCTATTTTAGTCCATGATTGACTTGACCTATTCTAGTCCATGATTGACTTGTTTAAGTCATGAGTCAATCTATTCTAGTCTATGATCATCCTATTTAAAGCTTTAAGGATTTGTGATCGATCACTTCGTAATGACCAACCTCATCCTAGTTTGTAGCCGTCTACTAAGCCCGTATACTATCCACACTTTTAGTTTAAATGGGGGCAATCAATTAATAGTTCAACATTAACATACTCTTGCACTCTTACATACTCACTACCTTCCTCTTTACTCTTACTTACACCTATTGACTTAAGTATTAAAGTTGCTATATTAAACAACACCCCGATGCCAATGCCTTTTATTGTGCCTTGTTTTGCATGCTTAGGTCTTTGCACTATCGGACCCAATTAGCTTTCAATCTCTACTAGTAATATTTATGTACGATGCTAAATATACATGGGAATGAACCAATATACATAACATTTGGGTAGTGTGTAGAGCTAATTAATGATTGAGAGCTAAATATCATGAATTGACAATATATGCCACAAAGTAAATCAATAAAAAACTTTAACAATATGAAAGAAAATTAATGAATAAAGAAGGATAGTTTTGAAAATCATTAACACAAAAGTTATAAATTCAATCATATTTTGAGAAAATCTCTTATCTTATGGTAGATCTTGTTGGTATGCATGCTTCTCACGTGAAAACAGTCTACTTGTATTATGCAGTGTGCCAAATGGAATAATGAGATAGAATCCATTGATAATTAAAAGGGTTAATGTCGTATTTAGTACTTGAACTTTACCAAATTATTTAATTTACTACCACAATTTTGAAATGTTCAATTTATAACCTAGTTACAATTTTTTTATGGTAATTTATACTACCCAACATAATTTTGTAAGTTTGGCAGCAACTTCAATCACCATGTGGTACCATATGTCTATTAATGCTACATATGGGAATGGGTTTTTATTTTTTTAAGTTAAAAATTATTATTTTTTTATTTAAACAAAGGGAAAAGTCAAACGAAACACATGTCGTGCACATGAACAAAAATCTTCAAACACTACTTAAGAAAACTTATATATATACAAAACTCTTTTAATGCAAATACTCTATGTGGGACTTATGAAAGGGATGTGGGTTTTGAGGTGTAACTTATAATTTTTTGTAAGAGAAAGTATTGACTTTGACACGATTTTTCTCATATGATTCGACTTTCAATTTGAAAAAAAATTGCTCAATCTTAATCTACTCCATAATTTCTTTTAAATCATACAAAAATTTCCATAAAAAACCTTCTAAAACGTGATTTAAATCTATGTCGAAGTCGATGGTTTAAGCATGTGTTATATTTGAAGGATTTACTTTGACATGGATTTTAAGCACGTTTTAAAAGCATTTTTTTTAATCTATGAAGAGTTTGATTGACATAAAAAAGTACATTTTTTCCCTTAAAAAAAATTATTCCTTTATAAGTTGACATGTGGCATTTGGATCTGATGTTACGTGTCAACCAATGCTACATTAGTGAATATAAAATTGTAGGAAAAAAAAAGTGTCACGTAGCAATAGGTGCCACATCAAAAATACATATATTTTGTTATTACCATCAAACATAATATAAATCTAATTGTAATGTAAATTACACTAAGCTCATGAATACTTACCCAATTAATGACTTAAGATAACCCATATATATATATAGCTTTATCTCTGAGAAATTCCATATGGGACTCTTGAAAGAGAAAAGAAGATTAATGAAATATAACTTATAGTTTTTTGCTAGAGAAAGAGTCTATTTTCATTCAAATTTTTTAAATTGATTTAACTTTTAAATTAGAGGAAAATGCTCAATTCTTAATCTACTTTATGATTACTTTTGAATCATATAAAAATTTTTAAAAAAATGCTTTTAAAATGTGCTTGAAACCCATATCAAAGTAAATCCTTCAAATATAACACATGCTTGAACCATCGACTTTGATATAGATTTAAATTACGTTTTAGAAGTTTTTTTTGTGAAAATTTTTATATGATTTAAAAGAAATTATGGAGTAAATTAAGATTGAGCAATTTTTTTTTTTCAAATTGAAAGTCGAATCATATGAAAAAAAATGTGTCAAAGTTGATACGTTCTCTTGCAAAAAATTACAAGTTACACCTCAAGATCCACATCCCTCTTTTATATAGAGTATTTGCATTGAAAGAGTCTTGTATATATATAGGTTAACATAAGTAGTGTTCAAAGATTTGTATTCATGTGCATGACATGTGCTTTGTTTGACTTGTCTCTTGGTTTAAATAAAAAAAAAAAAGTTTCACTTAAAAACTAAAGGTTGTTCTCATATAACATTAGTTGATATGTGGCACCACATGGCAATTGGAGTTGCTGCCACATATTTACTTGTGCCACATGTCACGTGTTAATTCCTAATTGTGCCAAAGTTTAAGTAGTAAATTGAATAATTTGGTAAAGATCAGGTGCTAAATACGATATTAATCCTAATTAAAATACAATACAATAAATTGAATAATTTCCTAATTAAAATACAATGGCTCTGAAAAATAATGAATTTTATGTTTTATTAAAAGCTGCAACTATATTTTACGGAAGACATGATGGAAAAGTCAAAAGTTTAGACAATAAAAATTAAGGAAAAATATGAAATTACCAAATATAAACATATGGCAGATTTATAAAATGAATCATTTTATAGAGGAATGGGTATAGTTACCAATTTAAGTAAGAATCACATAAATCACTTTACCACTAATTAGTGCTGTTGTGCTCTTAAAACGTATCATTTCATTTATCTTTAAACTTTTTTTTCTCTTCAGGAAAGTTAAGCATCATTCCATTTTTTTTAACTAAAAAAACTTAGATATTCAGTATGATAACGAGAAGAAATTCTAAGAACAACCATATTCAATGAAACCAACTTGGTATAAGTATTATAGTGTAAAATTAATTAATTAAACAGGAAGTCCGATAATTGATCTTACCGAACATTTAAATTGACACGTGTTTTTATAGAGAAGCATAAACCCGAAGGAAAAATAAAAAACATAGATTTTATACTGATACTATTTCAATCGATCAAGATAAATCGGTCAATCTTTGTAAACACGCCACCGATCAATTTCAAGATTATCACCACAAAGTGATTCAAATGGATCTTCATTCTCCATCTTCCGTCTCAGTCAGTTTTTGCTCGACTTACTTCCTCTACTTCATTCCACGCCACTTTACATTAAATCATCGATCAGTTGTCGCGTTATCTTTGCACAACTCCTTCACTTCCATCACTTTCTTCCTTTTGGAGCTAAGTATACATTATGGCAGCACTAGTAGCAACTCCTGAATTAGCAATCTTTCGAGGTTAAGCCAACCATGTCTTCGTTCCTGAAGGAGTTTCACCAATACGAGTCGTAAACTGCTGAAAATAATAGGGAATATAAAGTGACAAGTCATCTAGACAATTTCAGAAGTGATATTATATCATCAATAGAATTTTCAATTATGGAGAAAAGCTAATAAAAGAAACTTCAAACTTAAAATGAAAACATAATAGTATCACCAGAACCTTGTCTTGTCTTTATAATATATATTAGCACCTAAGCACACCCATGTTGTATGTCTAAGAGTTAAATGAAATAACATTAAAAAAAAAATTACATAAGTGGTTTAGAATCGTACAAAAGTAAAAGAAAAGAGAAAAACAACAGTAGTGATACATTAAAAATCCTCAAAGAATAAAAGAACAAAAGGTATTAGAGTTTTTCCCATGATACAACTCAAATAAGATATATTCATGATAGATGGAAAATCATATATGGTTTTTATTGTTTACAAAGATTATAACGAAATTCATCATTTTAAAAGAAAGAAAATGCATGAATGATTTTTAAGACAACCAAAGAAAAGAAAACGTACAATTACGCTAATACATTATAATGTACACCAACATAAAAGAATTATGGAATTATATTACATGTTTTGTGAGTAAATTGTACCAAATCAAGGTAATAATTGATGTATAAATATCTAAACATGATACATTTCAACTCAATATAACAAAAAGTTGAACCATGTCAATTACAATTGATAAATAATATAGTTAAATTAGTACTTTAAGCTTAAGAAGAGAAAATTTGCCTTAATGCAAGAATGCACAACGATGCATGGTGATCTGCAATAAGAAAAAGTAGAAATATGATTATATATTAACTGAAGATGAAAGACTAAAAAAAAGGGAGGAGGATTAGGATATTTATTAGATTGTTCTTAAAAAACAATATATTTACAATAAGGCATGTTGATGGCAAAAGCATCATTGTTAAATGTTCTAGAGTCACATAATTATGCCTTACACTTGCAGACTTTTCTTCTTGATATAGTAACTTATCCATAGAAGCACACATAGCAAAGCCCATGAACATTTCTGTTATTTAAGGAATGTCGATTAAAAATGCATTGATCCAATACCAATTAATAAGTATGCAACTCAAAAATTGGCTAATAAAGCAAAAGCTAATGAAGGACCTACCTAGGCATTCATCATCAAGAATCTCAATTTTTGTCAATTGGTAAAAAGCACCCCTAGGGCTTTAATATTATATCCCCCGTACATTAAGAATGGATAGAGAATGGAGAAGAAACATAGAAGAGCCTGCTAAATAATCAACTTTTGACTGAGGATAGCCTCTAAAGGTGAGCTTATCAAATTCTACTGTTGAGGAATTTGACTTTGCTTCACATGATTCTGCACGGCAAACAGATTGCATTGCATCATTATCATACCTAAAATATGAGAAGTATCAAAAGCCAAGTAAAACAAAACAAAGAGGAAAGTAAAGACTATGCATTTTAATGGGATGCTCTCATGTTAAAGAAGTCACCTTAAGTACTCAAGAGCATCTTCCTCTTTCCTAAGGTTTTGTGACTACGAGACAATTGCAATTGGAGAAATTGGAGATTTCTCTTCTTTTGCCTTTGAAATCAAAGATACAAACTTAAACATAAAATCTATGGCAAAGAAGGGAAAAAAAAAAATTAAACATAAAACACCAATCCCTCTTTGCACCTAGCATGACATACATGTCTATCTTAGCTATCCATACATTAAAAATAAAACCAATAAGCTTTGAGCAAGTTTATAAGGCATCATATATGACTTAGAATATAGCCAAAGTAAGTAGTCAGAGTAGGAGTGAACATGAAGCACTATAAGACGACATTTATGTTATTGAACAAAAAGATTTGTAAATCTTTAGCAAAAAATTTCTACTTGGAAAAATTGTTGCTACCCACGATCCACAAAAACAATTCCCATTCATCTTATGAAAAATGTAATAAGATCGAAAAGGTAATTGTTACAAACTGTGACTAAGAATAAATAAGGCTGATCGTTGGATGGGTTCAAGCTTGTAGAAAGCTTGAAAAGGATTAATGGGGAAAAGTATGAAAGGATAAAAATAAAGAATGAAACAATAAGCAAAATTCACGAATAACCCCAGAGGATATGATGCACTGATGGAACTTCTGAGAACTCATTGCTCAATTCGATATGACGTATGAATTAGTCCGGTGAGATTACTTGCCACTTAACGTTATTTAAGGGAAATGATAATAGTGATCCGAGAGTAAATAAACAATGTTTACTCAAAGAAGAAAAAGTACTGAAAGACTGTATATTAAGAATGATTTAATGTTATCATGGTTATAAGTACAAAAGGTATTTATACCCATAAGTTAAGGCAACTTGTTTAAAAAGAAAAAGATAAAAAAGCATTTTCTAAGGAATTAATTTATAAGATACAAAATGGTAAAAATGAATATATAAGAAAAGTAATCATTATTGTAACGAATTTTGTACATGATATCATACATGTGATGATGCTATATTAGCGAGGTCGTTAGAAGATGCGGACAAAAAGTATGGACAGATAGGTTATTCAAGTAGGAATGACTTAATTAGTTCAAAGTCTCTCTCTCGACTTTTCGGCAAGGAAGATGCCGAGGAATTGGTCGACTCGGCACTAGAAAGTAATTATCAACTCAGTATACTACAGAAAAATGGGCAATTATATGGCACCACATGAAATGTGACTTGATAAAGAAATACTTGGCCTCGGCAAGAATTGATTGGAATAAAAAGATTCATCGTGCTAGTTCTTGGGTTCGGTTATGGGTTAGAGGTCTAATAGCTTAATTCTTATCAGTAATAAATCAAGCATTTAATCAAAACAATTAATAAACCTAAAATCTCTGAAAAATTTACTATACAAATTAATACATAAATTTAATTTTACATAAAATACAATAGCATGTAATCATATATAGATAGAAACTCCAAAAACAATAAAGTTCTAAATTAATTAGGATTAAAATATAATCTTTAACATAGAAAAGAGAACCTTCAACAACAGACGACCAATGAGCATATTATATTTTGCACAAAAAAAAACTGGACTTTCAAAATCCTTCATAAAGCATCATAGATATATTTTTTTTTTTTTGCAAGATAGCACCCTTCCTCGAAATTTTGTTCTACAAAAACAAAAACAATATAATATTATCAACAACAATCATAAAAACTAAAAAAGACAAAGGGATACGCCAAATCAATCTCAATCCAAAAAAAAAAAAGAAAAAAAGACAGGAAAAAAAAAGGTGCTCAACAAAATCTAACTTTCTGAATCCTTCATAAAGCATCATGAATCTTCTTTTGCAAGATAGCACCCTTCCTTAGAATTTTGTTCTACGGAAACCAAAAAAATACAATACCGTCAACAACAATCACAAAAAATAAAAATGAAAAAGGGATACCCCAAATCAATCTTAACCCAAAAGCAAAAACAATAAGCAAAAATTTTTTAATAAAAATAAAACTAAAAAGAAAAAAAAAATGGTGTCCTTTTGAGCTCTAAAGAATTTCAAGAACTTAGCTTCATTGGTAAAGGAACTCTACATGGATCCTTAGCAATGGAGTGTAGATTGGTTGGTGGGATTGACGGTTGTAAAGAGATTGATACAATACTTTAGTGATTCGCATAAAGAGGGAGGAGACTGGAGATGGAAGGGAGAGTTGAAGCAGTTTATCCAAAAACTTACTGTAATATTCAGCTCGATTATTTAATGAAAATTTATCGGTAGAAAACTGACAAACTAAAAAGCACTTTTTCAAGCTTGCTGGGTTAAATAAATAAATTAATGAATATATATATATTATAGATAAGAACTGAAAAAAAAAAAAAGAAAAGAAACGAAAAGAAAGAAGAAGATACAGGTTTCCGGACAGAGAAAATACCCGCGACTAGTATAGCAAAGTGACGGTCACAGTCTTTGAAACTGTTCCGAAATCCTCCTTTACCTTGAATGCTCCGAACAACCCCACTATTATCGTCAACTCGTATATCCTTGTGTGTCCCTGTCAAAGGTTAAAGGAGAAGAAAAGCACATATCAGAAAAAGCGGACACAGGAAGAACGAGTGATAATTGAGAAATATCATTTCCCATGGCAGAAGAAATTACACATAGAAGAGTTTACACAAATGGGATATGGATGCACATAGCAGAGAAAGGAAAAGGTCCTCTGGTTCTGCTCATCCATGGCTTCCCTGAGCTATGGTCTTGCTGGAAATACCAAATTCATCACTTAGCCAAAAATGGGTACCATGTGGTTGCTCCTGACATGAGAGGGTACGGTGACACAGACTGTCCACCTGATGCTGCTTCCTACACTTACTTTCATATGGTTGGAGATTTGGTTGGCCTTCTTGATCAACTTGGTGAAGAAAAGGTGCCTTTTTTTTTTGCCCCCCTCCTTTTATTTGCTCTCACACGATGGATACAGTAGCAAGTAGCAACTTGCTTTAACACCAGTTTTTCATCAGATTTTTCTATAGATTAATATCATGCAAATAATGAAAATATCTATAGAATAAAGAACAATTATGAGATATAGATGAGCTGTCTAAGTCCTGCCTCAACTAGAAACACTTTTTTACGGGCAACTAAGGCTGTCTTTCTGGAAATTGTATTTTCCGATATTTATTATAATCAAAACATTAGAATTGTCAAATGTTACCCTCATAATCCCAGGAGGTGATGCCCCTTTATTGGGAATTAATGGCCGGAGGCAAGTTTACTACCAATGGTTGTGGCAGTAATTAACAATCACCAAAAATATCAATGAAAAATGGGTCATTTCCATTATAATTTTTCATGTTGCTAACCTCTTTTGCTGGTGGCTCACCATTGCCATTGCTTTCCACCTTCATTTATCATTACAAGCTACTAGTATCTCTAACCTCTTGAGAATATTGTAATATTATTTGACAACTACAAAGTTTTGTTGCAACTAGTATCAAAGAAAAGAAACGGGTTAAGCAAACACACCCTAAGAGTTGACTTCTTTCATTTGGAGTTTTGGAAATTGTTATCAAGGTCTATCACAGTTGATTCCTACTCTGTAACAGGAGCTTTAACTTCATTTTATGTACTGTGATACCATATACATATTTGAGATAAGTATTTTAGAAGGCTTGTCAAACTTACAATGGTAATTTGCATCCTAACTTTTATTTAGAAGCTTGCGATTTTGTATGTTTTGATGCATATGGTGTGCAATGTGTCAAGCCTAGTGAAAATTATTTGAGCAAAGTGGTTGAGAAGCTCTTGAAAAGGTTTAGACTTGATTGAAAGTTGTTAAGTTAGGGCTTATGCAAAACACCAGTGATTAGCACCAATTTGATGCTTTCAATATGGTTTATTAGCTAATATGTATACTAAAAGACATTTTTTTCATGTTGATGTAGGGTGCTGAAATGGCACTAATTTCTTTTCTTTTCCTTCTAGGATTGGTAATGTGGCATTTGCTCAAAAAAGTCAAATTTACATTTTGAATCTAACAATTTTGTTGGACTGGGACATTTCACTAAAATTTCCAATTATGAACATGTGTAGGAGGATAGAATAATTTCCATATCAAGGCTGGTTGGTTAATTAGCTTCTTTTAATGGACCTAGATTTGCAGGTGAATTGAATTTATCCATTTTGTCAGAGTGGAACACTTGGCTGAAGTTTCCAATTATGAGCACGTATAGGATAGAATAATTCCATAGCAAAGTTGGTGCATTTGATGACCATGACTTTGTGATCCTTAAACTACTTGGTACTTCCACTTTGTTAGAAATTGAAAATTTTCAATCATTAAATCCTCTAGTTTGAGTTTGTCCTGGAACGTACCAAGATACCATGCTCTGTCCTCCTTAACAATCAATGCAAGAAGTTTTTCACAAGGATCTTTGGGAACTTATATGTGGGTGAAACTCCGCTTGTACCAAAACTGCATGCAAATACTATGTGCTGAGACACAACTTGGTTGGGAGGAAATAATGGTGTAAGTTGTAATTAAGAGGGAAAAAAGGAGAAGAGCCATGGTCCCTTTGAGTAATTGGCATGGCACATGGTGTGGGTACAAGAGAGTTCCCATTTCTTACATGTCTCGTGCTTTCACTTTAATTCATAATTTGTAAGGAACTCAGCATAATAGATGTTACATAACAAATATAATAGTCTACTCCGTATATAAGTTTAATCTTTTAGATAAGACATTATGCTCAACTGAAGTATCAAGAATGCTCTTGTAGCAGAGGAGGAATTCTTCCAAAGTTGTCCTGTATACAATGGTTTAACTGATCAATGTGGCATCCCTTAGTTGGCAGAGCAGTTGAATCAGATTCTGGTGCAACATATAGCAGCAGTTCTTCCTGGGCTGAAGTCACAATTGAGCACTGCACTGTTTGCTGTTGCAAAGGAACATGCTAGCTATGGTCAAATCAGTGATTTAAAGTCTGGCAAACGAACTCTGCTACTGAATATTGTTTCCAAGTACTCTGAAACGTTTTTTTTTTTTTTTTTTGGTTTGGGGTGGTGGGGGGCATTGCGTGGGGGCGGGAGGGGGGGTGTGGGATGATGAAGAGATGTCCACAACAGCACCATCTGGTGGAGCACGTTTTCATCACATATTTCAAACAATTTATGTCAAAAGCTTGGAGGAGGTGGATCCTTGTGAGGACTTGACTGATGATGACATTCAAAGGGCCATTTAAAATGCTGCTGGTCCTAAATCTGCACTATTGGTGCCAGGAGTGCCATTTGAATTTCTTGCTTGAAGGCAAATAGCCCGTTTGTTAGATCTGAGTCTTCAATGTGCCAGGTTCAAATGGTGATGAATTAATAAAGATTAGCCATTGCTATCCTGCCAATGAATTGCAGGCATTCCACTATTGAGAAAGTGTATGGGGAGGGCTTGGAACCTGCTCAAAGTATGATTAATCATATATTGGATATGGAGATGGATTACATAAATACATCACATCCAAATTTTACTGGCAGGAGTAAAGCTGTTGAGATAGCACTGCAGCAAATCAAGACTTCTTGATACCCTTACCCATTTCTAGGCAAAAGGATGGTCTGGAACCTGATATAGTGCCTAATTCTGCGAGGGGCACAAAGTCCAGAGCTATTCTTGCCAGGCCAGTGAATGGAATAGTGCCTGATCAGAGTGTTCGGCCTGTTGCATATTATGAGAAAGTGACACCTCCAGCAAATAAAAGTGTTTCAAACTGGTGGATTTCATCAATTTTTGGTGGTAGTGATAACTGTGAACCAGCAAAGGAGAGCACGACTAGCAAGGCATATCATCAGCCGGTTCATAGCATGGAGAAGGCCATCTCTATGATCCAGTTGAGGAAGCCTCCAACTGTCCTGACCCTCAGAAAATCATTCAGAGCAGGAGGCTGTTGAAATTGTTGCTCAGTTTTTACTTTTATATCATGAGGAAAAATATCGAGGACTCTGTTCAAAGGCAATTATGCATTTTTTGGTAAATCATATGAATTGGGAACTGCATAATATCTCCATTACAAGGCTTTAAAGGGAGGATCTATTTGAGGAGATGCTTCAAGAACCAGATAAAATAGCCTGGAAAAGGAAACACAGTCAGGAAATGTTGTGTGTTCTGCAGCAAGCTTTTAGGACCCTGGATGAATTGCCATTGGAGGCTGAATCTGTTGAGTAAGGTTACAAATTGGGTTCAGACCCAACTGAATTACCAAAATGTCACTGATAGCCAAGATCATCATTTTACACATGCAGTGGATCAGAGGACTCCTAGTACTTCTCCTAAGAATCCAAGAAGCCGGAAGTCATCCCACTCTGGGGAGCTGCACCCACCTTTTTATGCTACTGCTGATTCTAATGGAGGCAGGGAGTTTTTCATGCTCATGTACCCAAAAGTTGACTAATAAGCCCTCCATGTGATTCATTTTATCCTAACGGTATCTGATACTGCTTCCTCGGTATGGCCATAGGGAATGAAATTCCACTCCTTGCATGCTGTCTTGAACTGAAGTTCAAGTATTCTTTATGACTTTTGGGCAAGTTGCATCCCAGCATTACTTTCTTTACCATCATCCCTCTTATTACATAATTCATAAGGGGAGTGCTATACAATAAATATTATAGTTTGCAACGTATCTACAAGCTAAGGAGAAAACAAGTGCATAATATAGAATATATTGTGTACTTCCATTTTGTAAGCTTATCATCATCTAATCCATTTTTATTATGATGTCATATGATGACAATGTCATGTCTATTGATCAATTCCTACTGTTATGCTTATTTATCTGACACTGGAAGAGATGATTTTTTAAGCAGGCTTTTGTTGTCGGACATGACTGGGGGGCACAAATTGCATGGTACCTTTGTCTCTTCAGGCCAGATAGAGTAAAAGCACTGGTTAATATATCTGTCCCATTCCAAAGGCAGACTCCAGATTTCAGGCCACTGCATCATCGCATGAAAAGATATGGGGAAGGATTTTATATCACCCAATTTCAGGTAACAATGTGAAGTAGGACATAAAACAGATCTATTAGGCATCCTTTCTCATTACTTTGGCAATGTGCACGCAGGAACCAGGGAGAGCTGAGAAAGCATTTGCTAAGTATGACTGCTTGACTGTACTCAAGAAGTTTTTACTAGTTAATTGTCCTGATCTTCTGGCTGCTCCCCCTGGGGTTGAGATAATAGACTCTCTTGAGACCCCAGACTCATTGCCGCCATGGATCACAGAGGAAGAACTCGAATATAGAGCCAAACAGTTTGAGAAAACTGGTTTCACTGGAGGCCTCAACTACTACCGCAACTTGGACTTGTAAGTACTCAATTTTTAGGTTTTAACATTGCAGGCAATGGACAGTTAATCTTCACGTAGATACTTATTGATTACCACAGAGAGCACAAAGTTGCTCATTACCATCTTATAGTGATCTAATGCTATATTTCTTTCATTTATCATTCTTGCAACCATGATGCATCCGTGGGTGCATCTTGTGGTAATAAAAATAAGTAAACTGCAAAGCAGTTCGAGTTAAGATCGTACAGATCTTTCCTTCCTATCACCTAAAGAGAATGACTTTATGATACGATCAAAAAGGTGGAAAAGGGCCATCTCAATGCTATCTACTTATAACTGATCAACTACCACTCTAGTAGTGAGATGCCTCTTGCTGCATCATATGATTGATGCATTGACAATTAAATAAAAGATAAACCTATAACAGCTTAAATTAAATTTGGAACCAGGTAAATGGGTTTATTGTTCATTTGTATTTGTTAATTGGAGGAATCATCAAAATATATGTTAGTGCCTATAGTCAGGAAGAAAGGTGATAAAACATCAATTTGTTGAGAGTGCACAGAACTTTGTGAGGTGATGTGCTTAGTAACGAACTTATACAATGCTCGGTATCCATCGTATTAAGATCCTTGTTTGAGTTTGAGCAGTAACATTGAGATTTGAATTTCCTTTTGCAAATTCAGTTCACTCATCAATTAGGTTAGCCGTATATTCATTACTGCTCTCCTGAATGCACTTATGTTTTACCATTAGGTTTGGCCTATTTTGTATTTGTAATGATTTGAGATGACATGGATGCAGGAGTTGGGGGCTTTCAGCGCCATGGCAAGGTGCAAAAATTACTGTTCCGACTAAATTCATAACTGGTGACAAGGATGTAGGATATCTGTCTTATGGCACAAAAGATTACATCCAAAGTGAGGATTTCAAGAGGCTAATACCCGGCGTAGAAGTAGTAGTCATGGACGGGCAGCATTTTATCCAAGAGGAAAAGGCAGAACAAGTTACTCAGGAAATCCTGTCCTTCTTCAATGGAATCCCTATTAAGCAATCCAATATCTAGAAAACTTAGGAGTATTCGTGAATAATCCCACAATTCACACTTACTGTTGTAACAAAACATGTGCTTGAACAAGAATAATTCTCTTATATGATGTAATAAGGATTCTCCAAGTTGTGTAGACTTGATCTTTATAGATCCAATTAGGACAATGTAGAACACACTTTCAAAGTATGCATATTTTTATATTTTCATTCTCTCAGGTCTCTCTGTTACCTTCACCATCTTATGTGCAATCTCTATTATCCAGAAAATTTCCATATAGATGGCAGCTTAAGGAGCTTCCTTGTCAATTGGATCGACGTGGCAAGATGATTTTCTTGAAGGCTTCATCTTTTCGTCATTTCTTAGTACACCGGGGATAGATAGGTAGGTTATGTCGGGATGGTCCATCGTTGGAGAACACGTGTTTTTTTTTTTTCTTTTTCTTTTTCCTTACCTTTCTTTCTTTGTTTTCAATTATTCATAAATCATACAATATTTCAAACAAAATATTTATACTTTATTTAAACTTGTTCTCTAATGTTGTTCAGGGCGCAATAGAGCTGAAAAAGAATAGCAATTCTTCCAATGGAGAGAAGAAATCTAAATTCCTAATCTATTTAGCATCATATGTTATTGAATGGACATTATTTATATTATAATTTTTTGCAAACTGAACAAGTAAATAGCTATTTGTCAAGTGGTAAGACAACAATTACAGTATACTCTATCCTTCTCTCTAGCCTAACATTGTGATTAGTTGGTCATAAATGAAGTGAAATGGGAAGAAATAAATGGAAAGGAGTGGAAATTTTGTATTTTGTAAATAAAGATGAGTGGAAATCTAGAGAAGTGAAGGAAAAATGAGTGGAAAGTTTTCCTCTTTTAGAAAAAGGACTATAATCGAGGGTACACATCTTAGAGTTTTTCCAACTAGATATTTCATAGTCAATGTTAATGATTTAAATGAACTGGTCTAAACGAAATCAATAGGATAGAAATCAAAGGGAAAGAAGAGTATTTAATCGACATTAGCCTTCTGTGTTTTTTTCTTTTTAAACTTAGATATTGCGATTATTTTTACAACTTCAAACTATAGATAATGACTTCAAAAGCGAAAAATTTTCTACTCATTTTTTTTTTAAATTTTCGCTTTTCTCTTTAATTACTAAACACAAAAATTTTCACTCGATTCCAATTATTTCTTTTAATTTCCTTTCACTTTTTATCAACTAGATAATAATCATGTTATTATCGGTTCACTATAATATCCTACTCTACTTTTATTACTTATGATACAGCTATTTACTTATTTGTTTTGCAAAGAGCTATAATATAAGTAATTTCTATTCAATATGAAGCCAAACGGATTAAGAATTTCGGTTCTTTTCTTTGCTAGAAGAAAGAAAAATTGTTGATATTAGAAAAAAATTTCAAAGAAACATAAATATGTTGGTTTAAATATTGTATAATTACTGAATAAGAGAAGACATCTTTTAAAAAAGAATGTGTTCCCTTGTAATGGGTGACCTCAAAACATTCCATTAGAAAGTTCCTATTAGCTACCATTAACCTACCTATCTACTGATACATTAAACCAGCACATAACACACTTTTCCTAGAAAGCAGACTAAGCAAGACTCTCGCTCTACACTGTCTATTTGCTTCATTGAATATAATGGGTCCTGGAATAAAGTTGCAATAACTTATTACATTTTTTTTTTGTTTAATTAAAAAGCACTTAAATAATAGACTGGTATTAGAATTGAAGTTATTATATTGCCCACATTCTTTTTAAACCCTAACTCCTATTTATCTTCTACCCACCTTTCCATGTGAAAAATCCCTCGTATAATTATTGGGCTGGAGTCAAATCAAAGAACGTGAACTGATAAATTTTAAGAAACAAGAAAACTTTCCTAATCCGTGATTATAAGGCTGTCCAAGGAAGAAAAATTAACACTATGTTTAGATTGAGGGAAAGAAAAAGGGGAAAAGAATTGGAGAGAAATCCCTTGTTTGAAAAAAATAAGAAATAACTACAAGAAATGCTTGTTTGTTCGGATAGAAACAGGGCAAAGTAATTAATGTTGAAGAAATTTCTGTTATTAATAGAGATTTTCTCCATGTGTAAGTAGCTTTTGATGTTGCAAAACCTTTGATTAGTGGATGATGGGTTAAAAATTCTGCTGGTGGTAAGACATGGGTTAATTTTAAATACGAAAGATTGGGTGATTATTGTACAGTCTGTGGGGTAACTGGACATGGTGAGAATGATTGTCTTCAAAAAAATCTACCCCAATTCGTTTATAGGCATTTAAACTGCGATTTGAAGGCTAAATCACTTGCTCAGCCTGGATCCAGCGCCCCAAATATTATAGGAAGAAGTATGTTTTGGCTGCTATTCCGATTGTAACCGCTACAATGCTGTTGCCTACTCCTGCTAACATGTCAAGCCAGATGGCATTAAGATCGCATGATGTGGGATTATCAGTTACCAAAAACACAAAAGGGTCTGTTTGTGGTGCTGACGTCATGTCAACAGAAATTCTTTTACACGGGATGGAAGCCTCACGTGACCCATATGAATTTAAAGATAAAAGGCAAGGGGGTTGAATTTGGAAATTTAGGGTGTTTCTATTATAACATCAGCATTACCATAACCCCAAATAATATAAACCATCTATTTAGTAAAATTTAATCTACATAATTACTTTTATTAAAATATTATAGCCTGCAACTTGAAGTATAGATTAATAAGTTTTGAGAATTAAAAAATTGTAATAAAAATATAATTAAATAATAACAAAATAACAAAACAATAATAAAATAAAATGTTCAAAACATAAACCTAAGAAGATATACATTTTCACTCGCTCTCTCAAAATAAAAAGCGACTCTATTACAGTAAAAGCGTATTGATCATAGTAGGCAAGAAGCTTTTTGATTTCTTGGATAATATATCCCTTGAAAAACTCATCCCGATATATTTTTTTTAATAATTTTTTCTTACTATACTCATTAAAATTCGGTTTTATTTATAGGGTTTAGGGTTTTTGTATTTTGATTTAACTATTGAAAGCGGATGTTTGGGTAATTGTACATTTTTATCATATTGTTAGGTTTTTCTATTTGGGATTACAATAGTTCCTACGAATTATCACATGGGGTCTAGGGCTTTAAAAATTTGTAATGGGGTTATTGCTGCCGAGATTAGTTGTTGACAAAAACAGATAACTGTTGACAATTCAATAGAGAGGGAAAAACATAATTCCAATAAATTGTTGACAATTTTAATCAACAATTGACAATATATGGAAACTGTGTTTCATCCCTTTAATAGCTATCGAAAGTAACATTTTATTGTCGATAATTAAATGTATTTGTTGGCAGTTTTTTGAGAGTTCAGTAATATCTGCCAATAGATAAAGGTGGGGAACTTCTGTGTCCATATTGACGGTCGACAGTTAAAGAAAACTATAGACAGTTTTTGATGTTATATGGTTGTTTTGTGTTGTCTGTATATAGTTTTATGTTTTCTATTGATAGTTATATGGTTGCACATAACTATCTAATTTTCATAGTTCTATTAAAACATAATTTTGTGAAATTCTTATAGGTTTGTGATTTTTTGGAGGAAGTAAGATGAAGCAGCTGATGACAGTGTACATGCATTACTTGTATAGCTCGACGTCTAGATTTTTTTTTTTTTTCAATTGTATTTTCTGCACTTTTATTAGCATTAGAAACTTATAATTTTGCTTCATTGCTTTATCCTTACATACGAGAGTAAGAAGCTAAAGGTGGATGAACATCCAGTTAAGGGGGAGGGTAGTGATGATTTTGATTTATACATTTTTGTTAGCTTAAGATAGTTTTAGGTTACTACTATATGATTGTATTTGTTTTTCCTTTTAGATGCTTATAAGGAGAGTTGAAAAATAGTGCGCTCTTTCTCTTGAAGAAAAGAGGGAATATGAAAAAAGAAAAATTAATAGCTCGAAAGAGTATTAGAGTTAAAAGGAGGAATCTAAGGGTGCTATGAAGTCGGTAAGATTAGATGGGTATTCAAAATTATTAACTTGGAATTTTGTTATCTTTTTTAATACTTATTTTGTATTGTTTATTTTTTTATAGTACCAAACAAGATGTCAACTCAAACACTTTGCCGAAATCCTTTCGTCCTTTTCTGATGTGAAAAAAGATGCAATGAGTGAGGTAGGACTTGGTCGTCTTTTGGAGTTGAACTGTAGTAAGATGGATAGAGATCTATGCTCGTGGCTGATTGAGAACTTTGAACTGGAGAGTTGTGTTCTAGACATAAATGAGACAATTCTTCTTATTACTCCTCTTAATGTGGAAAATATTCTTGGCCTGAGTAGTAAAGGTGAAGATGTACCAACGGATGCTAAAGAAGAGCAATTGGCCAGTGTGAGGAGTAAGTTAGAGTTGAAGGAAGATGTTAAGTTAATCGTCCTTAAGGACAAGTTGCAAAAAGTTGAGGCAACTGATGATAAGTTCAAGTAATTGTTTATGATATGAGTACTTGGCAAGTTACTTGCCTCCCAATTCGGTGTGATGGTGGTGATAAAGTATTTAGTAGTAGTGGCCAATGCAAGTAACCTACGATGATGTAACTGGGTGAAGTATGTAATATAGAGAATGCAAGATGATATTCTAAATTATCAGATGACTGGTTGAAGTTATACTTGAGGTTACATTCTATTCCTCATGGTATTTTTTCATCGTTAATAACCCTTATTTTAATTTAGTAGCATTCAAGTCATTGCTAATATAGTTGTTCAGTACATTATATGACCTATGTGATGTATCTGATTTATGATTATTTTCCACATTTTGTTATCTGTAGCTATGCTTCATTGACAAGTGTTCACTAAGCTATGCATTGGTCTATAGCTTAATGCGGGCCTCACCCTTGTTGAAGACATAGATGGAAGAAAAAGTAAGGAAGGTCATTCAAAAGTTCAACAAGATCTCAAGGGACTTGATAAGCTATTCAAGTTTTATAATGATACTTTAACTGTGAATGCTTTTAGGGTCTTTCATACCATCGTAACCATCTTTCCATTTGATAGGTGGTTATGTGGAATCCACCAAAACTATTACTTGAAAAAACATTGTCTCGCTCTAGGGAGATCAAAGCTTGAGGTTGCACTTTCACTTTCCTATTACAGATGATGATCTAATTTATATTTTTAAGTGACTAATACGTTATGTTAATGTGAGTTTTGCAGGTGTTGGAGGAGAAGCTAGATCTTTTACTAAAGCAACAACAAGAATGGAAGGAAGAAGTCTAGAAGATTGTAAGGAGGGGATACCCTATTTCTAATATCCATGAAGAATCAGTGACAGACTTGATGGATACAGCTTTTCCTTCTAAGAAATCATCTAAAGGTGTAACCGATGAGGAAGATAAGAATGAGGAGTTTGGTAGAGATTCGCTTCCTCTATAGGACCTTAACTCAAATGATGATGGATGCATGAACATTGATCCTTTGCAAGAGATATCAACTAATTATGATGAGAATGATCCCCAACAAATGAACCCTTTGGAAGAGATATCACCTAATCGTGATGATAACGATCCTAAAGAACCATAGGTAACCATTTGTTCATACTTTCACATTTTGGCGTAAATCCTTGATGCTAATGCATTGCAATTAATTTTCTTAGTTACCTTTCTATTGGCTTTTAGGATGAAATTGAACATAGTTTTATACATGTCAAGAAGAGTAAAATCAAAGAAATCATGGTCGTCTTGTATGAAAGTCTTAATCTCACTCCTTTCGTTGTACAACCCAAGATATAGGGGGAAGTTAAGAGGCCATTATAATATCAGGTGTCTCCTTACTTATAATTGACGATGATGAATAAGAAGAAAAAACCGATACCTTAGCCAACACCAGTTAATAGTCTTTTATACGGTGTTTGATTATTTTCTTTATCTTTTACTCTCTTTTTTATGAAACTGGTATTTGTTCCAATTTTTCACATTAGTATACATATAAATCAGTACATTAAGGTGCACATATAAAAAAAAGATGAAGGTTGCTAGATTTCTATGCCCTATGATGATGTGTGGTAATTAACTATGTATTTGATACCAAGATTGATAAAGAGTAAGATCACTGGTCATAAAATGCATAGTTTGAATTTATTGTGAGAGTAACATAATGCAAGACATATTTCTACCATGTGTAGTGAAATACTAGTATAATTCGATTGTCATGTCATCCTAATGCAATCGGATCTATACTCACTAAGACTTTTAGAGTGGTTATGTAATGGCGTTGTCAACATGATGATTCAAAAATTGAGCCATTCACTATGGAGTGATGAGTCAAAGAGGAAGACATGGTTTTTTCCCTTTACTTTTACGGTGAAGATACATCATTTCATTATGTTATTATTATTTCATGAAACTTTTCCTAGTGAATCAATCTAATAACTCTAGATGTAGGCATATGTCTTCATGAGAATAACATAACCGATTTCCTTCCATAACATCTTGTACATTAGTGAAGTCTTCTTAGGTAAAACAAATTGATGTGAGAGGGTGCGTGCTCTTTTGATCTCTGCCATTCCACATAACTTTTGTTTTGATTTAAGTGTTGATAATTGTTTAATGTAGGTCTTCATATCGATGAATCGTACAAAAGAACAATGGCATTTACTTAAGCTACAAATGACTTGAGAGACCATCATGGTGTACAACAGCTTGCACACAACACTACACAAAAAGCACAAAGTGATGTGGAGAGAGTAATAAGTTGTTTTTCTATTTTGTCCAGACAAATTGGATGCTTCTTGCAGTTGAAATCAACCTATGACTACTTGGTGATGACAATTTGGCAAGTTGGAATCATGTATACTATATTCCGTTTGCAAGAATTTATAGATGAGGGTGTTGGTCCATTTGACAAAGTCATTTCTGATTGGCCAATTCAGATAAACGACAAATGTTACGCCCCAAAGTAGTAAAGTACTAACAATTTCATCGTATAAACTAATATATGATAGTAACTGACCTTATAGTCTTTATTATAGATATAACTTATACAAGGCATTTATGAATCCTCACTTTGAAGTAAACAATTCATAATTAAAGATAGAATTTATATATATATAACTAAAAATTTTAAGTTATATTTACATAAAGATAGTCATACTGTCCTACATTCCTAGGAAATATCCACATATTATGCTAATCTAATAAGTAACATATTACATAATCGGTCTAAAAACTTAAGAGTTAGTAATATAACTTTAGAAGACTCGATTACATCATTAACCAGCTTAATCTTCACTCCACCATAGCTTAGCACTTAAAAAAAAAAAATACTAACCTTAGGATAGTTATAGTGTTGCATATCAGTCAGTACCTACAAGAAAATCTATAAAGTTATGAACAATCAACAGTTTAGTAAGTTAGAATGGAGACTTAAGAATGCTTAATAAATACAAATAGGGTTTCCAAACAATTAATTATATGTAATGCAATACGCAAATGCCATTACACAAAGTGGCCTGGTTTGTTGCGGAATCAGAGTAATTTTATCTGTTATAGTTTAGGTTGAGGAGTTTTCATGTTTATACAATAGCTTACAACCAAACTCAGGTTTGTGCAATGGACACTGCGTCCCTAATGACTATCCTTCAAACCATTGCCCTTATCTTTACCACGATCTCCCTTCATGTCACTTTGTTCGGTTAAGGATAAAGAAGAAACCATTATGTTATCTAGCGTTATCTTTTTCAAAGGTGTTGGTATTTAGTTGGAGAATCCTAACAGTCCCCTATAGGGTTGCAATGTATGTCTAATAAAAGTATTTAGGTATATTATAATTAAGTTCAGTTTAGGGTGATCAAATAATTTTACACCACTCAATTTACAACAATCACCAAAACATAACACAAATTTTCAGCAAAAAGTCAGATATGCATAAGCACATGCATATATAATTTCCTATCAGCACAATTACATACAATCTTAAACCTCTGTATACTTTAAAATAGTACTCCAAAATACAATAAAGTGTTGAACCCAACTTACTTGAAGTCTTCGGTTAGCTCACTTAACTTGCTGTAGGTCATTTATCTCTGCGTGTCTTATAATATAAATACTCTTTTAGTATTTATATTTTTATAATATATAAACTTTAGGTTATGATTGTACTCAATTTTCTATCTATATATATTCTTTATTTTCGATCTATTCTAAGCTAGTTTTAGAATTTGTTTCCGAATCCAATTTTGATTCAAGTTCTAATTCAATTTCAATTATAGGTATTATATGTAAACCTTAAGATCTTATTTCGGACCATAATATGAAATTAATTACATTATGCTTGGGTATCCTAAATATCACTTTTAGTCCCTCAATAGTGTTGTAGTCCGTATAGTACATCATAATCTTAATTTAATTACTGAATTTACTCCCGATATTAGAAAATTTTACATTTTTCATATAATTATCCTAATTTAGTTTCCTAATAGATTTATTATATATTACTATTATTACTATATTATAAATTTTAACCTAATATTTTTTATTTATTATATTTCCAATTTCACATATTATTAATTTACATATATTTACTACGTAATACACATAATAATTACATCTTACATCCTAAATGTCACAAATATCATACTACATTAGATATTAACATCCTTAAACATCTAATTACACAATAAATCAGTTATTATCCATTTAATCACCCCCAAATCACCTTTTTTATACATCATTTCAAGACCTAAAAATCATCTTAACATTTCAAAAATTCAATGTTGAAAAATATGTTCATAGCATTGTTTTACATCCTCTAAATAGTCTACATAAAACAATTGACCTTAAAACTATTCTTATAGGGCTATTTATTTCTAAATTGAAGTAAACTCGGGTTAATGGGATTTCTTAAGTACTATATATTTCTAGACATAATTTCATTAAACCAATATTTATCCCTAAATCTACATACATAAAAACCCCAAAATACTAAATACGGACTACAATACTATTATTAATTTACATATATTTATTACGTAATACACATAATAATTACATCTTACATCCTAAATGTCACAAATATCATACTACATTAGATATTAACATCCTTAAACATCTAATTACACACTAAATCAGTTATTATCCATTTAATCACCCCCAAATCACCTTTTTTATACATCATTTCAAGACCTAAAAATCATCTTAACATTTCAAAAATTCAATGTTGAAAAATCTGTTCATAGCATTGTTTTACATCCTCTAAATAGTCTACATAAAACAATTGACCTTAAAACTATTCTTATAGGGCTATTTATTTCTAAATCGAAGTAAACTCGGGTTAATGGGATTTCTTAAGTACTATATATTTCTAGACATAATTTCATTAAACCAATATTTATCCTTAAATCTGCATACATAAAACCCTAAAATACCAAATTTCATAATTTTCTAAACAAATTTAATATTTTTAAAAAATTAAATAAAATTGGGTTGAAATCAGACTTATCCATTTGATTAGCTTCTAGCCACTAGTGGTGGCTCCAAGTGTATCGGTATTCTTAGGCGGTTGGGGTAAAGTGTGGTGGTGGTGGCTGTTTGTTTATAGTTTGTTGTTGGTCATAGGTTTGCTTTCTAAGCCCTAAATACACACAATTTTTGCTAATTTTTTTTAAGAAAACCTAACTCTCCCTTTTTGATTTCTCTCTAATTTTCCTTGATTCCTAACTGACTAAATGAGCTCCAGTTGAAAGTTGGGGTATTTATAGAGTGGCTTAGCAATTTTTCTTTAATTTTTGGATTGACATTTGGCCTTTATCCCTTCCTTTTTGGCACTCTAATTGCCTTAATTTGATTAGGTAATTTTTCTTTCTTAATCCCTACTTTCCGTAACCTTGATTTAGACAATTCCTCACTTTTTCTAATTTTTGCTTGATTTTTTTTTTGTAATTTTCTTTAATTATTTAGCGTTAATTTAGTATATTTCCGGCATTTTAAGTAATTTCATGTATTTTTACCTACACATAAATACATATAGAGTATAAGTAAATACCTCTAAATATTATTTATGTTATTCTATGATTTTCAGTATACATATAATTTATTTTTATTAACTTGTTAGTTATTGGAACTCGTTTTACATATTTTCAATAAATAATGGGTAATATGTTTATAATTTGATATTATAATATTCTATTATTTTATTACTTATTTTTCTAAATTCAAACATATGGGATTACTTTTATTAATATTCTTAATTTCGTTGTATAATTTAGGTTTGATCAGACGCTTTAGCAATAGGCTTAGTTTCAAAAACTAACTTGACAGTGAAGTCTAACTTTCGATGTGGAGCTAAACCTAGTGTTGAGCCTGATTTTTCGGTTTCTTTTATTTAAAAATTGATTTCTCATTTCTTGATTAATACTAAACCCTAACCCATTTAATTTTAATCATCGACTAAAGAAATTCAGAAGTTTCGGTTTTTTATTGAAAATAGTTTTTGGAGTCGCTACTTGACTGAAGTTGGGAAAAGAAAAAGAATCTGTAATCAATTAGGTGGATTGATTATGATTTTGACTACCGTTCTTTGATTTTAATTTTAAATGAAGAACCAGAGGGTTCCAAGTTCGGGGGTTAACCTATTAAACCCTAACGGGTACCACTATCTATTTACCGAAATTAAGATTATTTTTCTAATTATAATATTTAAAATAAATAAATAAATAAAATCAAAAGAAAAAAAAAGAACCTAAATTTCTACATATTTTATCGTCGTCCTGAAGGTGTCTTTGTACCCGCTAGCCGGGATCAAACGATCATAGTTCTTTCTGAAAAATTTAGTGTATTGATTGATTTTAATTTTTGAAAACCGACCGAATTTACGTTATTATCAATTTAATTTTTCAACAAAAAAACTCTAAAAGAGCCCTAATTCACTAAGTCTTTTGTTCTATTTTATAAAAACTCTCTAAAAGTCCTAAAATTTTAAAAAAAAAATTTCACTGTTAATTCTCATTAAAAAGAAAGTTTTCCTACGTGAAGAATTCTAAAACAATATTAAAAAACTCTCTTAAGCTAATATATATATATCTTTACAACTATATTTATTGTCAAAACTACTTATTTAAATAAACTATGTTACATACTCAATCATATATAAGCTAGTATTAAATGTTTCCTAACTATATATACACTATTAAATAACCAAGTAACTAAAACATAATAATAACTAATCAATAACAATAATAATGATAAACTAGTATTCGAACTTGATTTAGGTAGTTCAGTAAAGGAGCAGCGCCTCACGTCTAATGCAACTGCAGACGCTGGTACCATCCCAATTCACATACTACCGATATGTTTGCTACCTTGGGTGCCTCTTTCTTTACTTCCAAGGCAAATACCCAACAAAATTTCCAATAATTCTCTTCTACCTTTGTTTCATACAATTTATCACATATCTCTACTACAACTATGTTTAATTTGCTTTCATCAGCTTTTCCTTGAAATACTGTTTCTTCATCATTTTGAGCAATGGTTTTGCTTCTACATTCTACAATTGCTTTATACTTAGACAACTAATTTATTCATACTATTATATCATAACCTTGTAAAGGTAATATTACAAGACTAATAGGGTATTCCTTCTCTTAAATCTTAATTTTACCATTGTTTACACTTCTCGAGTTTTTAACTTCTCCCTAGTAGGAGTTCTCACTCTATAAGTTGTGTTAATTTTAAACACACTAATCTCTTTCTCATTTACAAATTTCTAACTTTCAAAGGAATGAGATACACCGGTATCGAATGATGTAAAAGTAGGTTGTCCATTTATAAGCACATTCCTTGGAATATACTAATACCATGATTACTTATTATATTTGCATTCACAAATCTCAAAATTTAAACACTTCAATTTAACTTACATTAAATTATCATCAAAATAAGTAGTATATACCTATCAGAAGTCCTTCATCATTTTCTTTTTCAACTCCCATAATCTCCTCAACATTGTCATGGTAGTACTCTTCCATTCAATTCGCAAAATCTTCATCCTCCTCATTTCCCATATCCTCCATGGTAAAGACACGAGCAGGTGTAGTCGTGTTATCAGAACCTCCAGTCCTCTTAGCTTCTTGTCCAAACTGTGGACAATATCTGGAGAAATGCCCATTTCTACCACATTTGTTACACTTCAGAAGTTTCATTCTAGGGCATATTCATAGCATATGGTTCTAATCTCTACATATAAAACATTTTCCCTTAAGCTGAGTATAGTTTCTCAAAAAAATGATTTACTTCACATTTCTAGCACTTAATGTTACCATCCTTATCATAAAACTCAAACCAGGCATTGATTGCACTGGACTACTAGCTAAAGTTGCTGGTTTCCTTCTCTTTTATCCAGAACTACTAGTTGCTCCAAGATATGATCTTTTAAATGATGAACTAGGTTGATAACCCTTTTTAATCTTTTGACTCCACTTTGCTTGCATCCTTATGTGATTATTCTCCAATTGTCTTGCCTTATCTACCACGTCATTATAAGTAGAGAAATCGTAGTTTTCTAACTTACAATACATTGTGGGATTGAACCCAATAAGGAACAAGTCCTTTAATTCAGCATTATTTTGATATGAGTTAGGTGCATATTGCAACAGTTTATTAAACTTAGTTTCATACTGAGTCACACTCATACCTCCTTTCTTTAGTTTAAACAAATCTCTTACCATCTTGTTTTGAACAGTATGAGGGAAGTATTCTTTCTTAAATTCCTCTTTAAACTTCTACCAAGTGATATTATTCCCCAATTGTCTCACTTTTGAATCTTACAAAACTTGAGTAGCTAACTTTAACATAAAGGTGCCATATGCTAACTTTTGGGATTCAAGGACTCTAAAAGTCTCAAAACTTTATTCAATTTGGTCCAACCAATCGTCAGCTAAAGCTGGCTTTCCCATTTCTCCCTCAAAGTAACAATTTGCTTTTATAAACTTGAGAGGCTTATTTACCTCTTGTAGTCATTCCATTCTTTATTAAGCTACTTGTTGCCCTCTATTTCCTGTATTATCGCCAGTCATGAGATGTTGAATCAATATTCCTTGCTACCTCATCATCGTATGCATACTAGCAAGTAATTGCCTAATTGGTATACCTTCTTATAGTAATGGGGGTATATCTTATCTGTTTTGTTCCCTTAGGAGTGATGGTACTCGTGGTAGAGGGTTTTGATTTCCTTTGTTTCTTCTATTACAACTCCTATTTCTAGCTCTAGCCGTACTTACTTAATATTTATAACTCATAAACCTACATACATATCTATTTATAAGTTATCCCATTCCTTAGTTTTATAAACTTTTCAGAAATTAGTAAATTCCTGTAATTTGTACTTATATAAAATAGTAATAACAATATCTTTCCAAATAGTATGCATAATGAATATAACTTTCACTATTTACTTAGTTCTTACTTTACATCATTGTAGTTAATTACAGCTTTAGGAAAAAAAAGTTACAACTGGATAGACCTCGAATACACATTTAGGATTTACAACTCAATTACATCATTACTTGGATTAGCTAGTATAGACTTGATATTTACAATTGTATAATACAAAAGATTACATTAGACTTGATTACATCAACCTCTTTTACAACATCTAAACTTGATTAGAAGCTATTAAATGCATCAAAAGCTAGAAAATACATCAAAAGATCACAAGATTCATCAGTATCAGCCAAAATTGCAACTGGATCATACCTATAGATCTAACTAAACAAGTTAGCCAACCGTATTTAATCTTCGTCAGAGTTATCTGTGGTAGCTATTTGATAAAAGGGAACTTACTCCGTATGTCCACTTACTGTGTTATCTTCCTCCTCACTTGAAAATTCAGAACTTGTTGATATTACCTTTGAGCTTTCAGGAATCACAATCACTTCCTACACCTCATCATCCTCGGACTCAATAACATCACCATTTCCTATTCCCTCACTTTGTACAGGTTCTACCTTTACCTGTCCTCTAAGTCCATTTCCTATCCCTGCTATCTCAACATTAACTATAGCTTGCATAACTATAGCACGTATATTCACATCAAGTTCATTATCACTTTCCATCTATTGTTCCTCTTCTTCAAGTTTTTCTTCCACAAGTTTTTCCTCCTCAGGATCCTCTTCAATATTAGTCCCATTCTCTTGACGACTATTTTTCATATCTGAATGGGCTGCCTCTTGTAGTTCTGTAGGTGGTGGATTCTCTTGTAGTGGTCCTTGCATTATAAGTTTTAGATTAGGTTTATTTGGTTCCAAAGGTATCTCTATTCCCGCTTCAGTTGGTTCAAGTTAACAAGGGAACTAGTCAATAATCCCTAGTGGGTAACGTTTAGGAATATGTGGAACTCTAGTAGAAATATGGGTGATGCTAGCTGGGTCTTCTCTATCCAACTATCTCTCCTTGAAGGCTGTTATGGCAGTATACCTATTGTATTAGGGCCTTAAACTTATCTCCATCTATGCCCATTGATCTTACCAACTATAACACATTTCATCATGAAATTTATCAATGATCTCATTAATAGTCTTGAATATATTCCAATCAGCCAGCTTTAATAGCAACCGTTACATTTTAACTCTATAGTCAATGAGGACTCTTGACCATCTTCAACGTACCTAACTAAGTATCAACTCTCCCATTCGACCTTGTAATTAAACTTAGGATAAGTTAACATTCAATATACTAAATATTATACTTACTTCTACTTTAATACACTCAATACAATCTTTATTGCCCACCTAATGCTACCCATTCTCACTTAATACTAAATATTATAATATTCTATTATTTTATTACTTATTTTTCTAAATTCAAACTTATGGTACTACTTTTACTAATATTCCTAGCTTCGTTGTATAATTTAGGCTCGATTGCCTTAAATTTTATGCATCGAATCCGAACTTCTAGTTGTAGGGCTATAATAAAGTGCCACAACAACTAAATACAGGTGATGGGCAATGCTCTGATTTTTTAACACACTCACTCATTCAATATAATTCTGAGTTTCAATAATAGTAATAAGTTTTGTAATATGCAGTTCCAACCGTGGCGTATACGTACTTATGAGTCCAAAAGCTGAAGGCCAAACCTTTGAGATCAAAGGAAATGTAAGACATTTATTGTTTTCATACTTTTTAACCTTTTTTTTGTAAACCCTAATGTTGTCTTGTTTATTCTCTTGTTAAATGTCCTTACGTTGCTTCGCAGATTGTGACCTTTGGAGATCAATTGGATATTTTGTTGGAGCTAGTTAAGTGCAAATTAAATATAAGGAGGGCAAAGACAATCAAATTAGTACGTGACCTGTTACAAATCCAAAAGAATATAACTGAATTGTATTATAGTAAAATGCTATTATTTGTCCATTTTTGTTTAAGTATTATAAATAGTTAAAGGAAGCACAACATTTATTGTGTAAATAAATAGCAGTATTATATAGGTCATAATGAAGCAATTTCATGTTCTGGATCTTGATTGTACTGTCTTTGGGTCACAACTGCAATATATTGTCAACAGTATAAGACAGTTCATCGATAATACAAGCTAAAGTGCAAAATTGCAAGAGCAATACACTATTGATAGTAAGTTTTTCCTATTGATAGTATCGTGCAGTAAGCAAACTACTAACAGTATCATGATTTATTGTTGACAGTATGTTGCAGTGAGTCAAAATTACCATAAAGGAACCTTATCATACCATGCTTGAAAAGTACTAACATGGTAAAAGAAATTTATTTTACACTAAAAGAAGCCTATTTTACGGTAAAGAAACCCCATTATACCATGCTAAAAAGTACTAATATTGTAAAGGAATCGTAAATGAAGTTAATTTTACCATAAAAGGACCCAATCATACCATGCTCAAAAAGTACTCATACCATAAATGAAGTCTATTTTACCGTAAAAAAGTCAATTTTATTGTAAAGGAATCATGTCATATCATGCTAAAAAAGTATTAATAATGTATAGGAAGCTAATTTTACCATAAAGGAAACATCATACCATACTCAAAAGGTACTAATACTATAAAGGAAGCCAAATTTTACAGTAAAGGAACCCTATCATACCATGCTAAAAAAGTATTGATACCAGAAAGGAAGTCCGTTTTACCGTAAATGAAGCCAATTTTACTGTAAAGGAACCCCATCATACTATGCTAAAAAAGTACTAATATTGTAAAGGAATCCCATCATATCATGCTAAAAAAGTACTAATACCATAAAGGAAGCCAATTTTACTGTAAAAGAACCCCATCATACTACGCTTAGAAAGTATTAATACCATATAGAAAGCTAATTTTACTATATAGGAAGCCAATTAAATGCAAAGGAATGAAATCATACCATGCTAAAAAAATACTAATACCATAAAAGAAGCCAATTTTATTGTAAAGGAACCAATCTTACCATGCTCAAAAAGTACTAATACCATAGAGGAAGTCAATTTTATCGTAAAGGAATCTCATCATACTATAACCAAAATGTACTCATACCATAAAGGAAATCCATTTTATCGTAAAGGAAGTCAGTTTTACCATAAAGGAAGCTAATTTTACCATAAAGGAACCCCATCATACCATGCTGAAAAAGTACTGATATCATAAATAAGCTAATTTTACCGTAAAGGAATCTCATCATACCATGCTTAAAAAGTATTAATACTGTAAAGGAAGTCAATTTTATCATAAAAGAATCCCATCATATCATGCTTAGAAAGTATTAATCTTGTAAGGGAAGCTAATTTAACTATAAAGTAACCCCATCATACCATATTCAAAAAGTACTAATATCGCAAAGAAAGTCCATTTTATCATAAAAGAAGCTAATTTTACCATAAAGTAATCATATCATACCATACTTAAAAAGTACTAATATTGTAAAAGAAGTCCATTTCACTATAAAAGAAGCCAATTTTAATGTAAAGGAATCCTATCATACCATGCTCAAAAAGTACTAAATATCATAAAGGAAGTCCATTTTATCATAAAGGAAGCCAATTTTACTATAGTGGAATCCCATCATACCATGTTCAAAAAGTACTAATACTGTAAAGCATGTCCATTTTATTGTAAAGGAAGTCAATTTTACTATAAAGTAACTACATCATGCCATACTAAAAAAGTACTAATATCATAAAGGAAGTTAATTTTACTGTAAAGGAAACCCATCATATCATGCTCAAAAAGTACTAATATTGCAAAGGATGTTTATTTTACCGTAAATGAACCGCATCATAACTTGCTCAAAAAGTACTAATACTGTAAAGGAAGTAATTTACTGTAAATGAACCCTATCATACCATGCTCAAAAAGTACTAATACTATAAAAAAAGTTCATTTTACCGTAAAGAAAGCCAATTTCATTGTAAAGGAACCACATCATACCATGCTCAAAAAGTACTAATACTGTAAAGAAAGTCAATTTTACCCTAAAGGAGGCCAATTTTACTATAAAGGAGCCCTATCATACCTTACTCAAAAAATACTAATACTGTAAAGGAAGTCAATTTTATTGTAAAGGAATTTCATCATACCATGTTAAAAAACTACTAATATTGTAAAGGAAGATAATTTTACTGTAAAGAAACCCCATCATACCATACTTAAAAAGTACTAATACTGTAAAGGAAGTCCATTTTACCGTAAAGGAACCACATTATACCATGCTAAAAAAGTATAATACCGTAAAGGAAGCCAATTTTATAGAGAGTAATATACTGTTGACAGTTTAAATGTTCTGTCGACAGTACATGTGAAGCAATAATTTTTTAGAGTAGAACACTATTGACAATAAGAGTGGTACTGTCGACAATTTGTTCTAGTAAACATGTTGTCGACAGTAGTAGGATACATTGTTGACAGTGATTATTACAGTGTTTCTAAATTTTAAATTGTTTTAGCATAGAATTTTGTAGTGTTGATTTAGAGGATACACTTAATTTTAAATGTCGTATAATACCACAACTTTTGCAATTTATTATCTTCATTAGTCAATTTCATGAATATGGCTACATTGCTTTTAAAGTGTGCAAGTGTTGTCTTTTGCAAATTTTGATCCACAATAGAAATACTTTATGAAACGATGATAACCAACAATTCTCAAACAATTTGAACCAAATACCACCTTGTAGGAAATACACACCTGGTAGCAAATTTGGAAACAAAACCCAAGAATACACAATTTCAAAGTAATTACAAACATGATAAAACTTGATCCTCGATTAGAGTCATTACAACAATACATGTTCAAGCTAGAACTTAGTCCTTATAAATACATTAACCATTACATTAAACCTGAAATAAGGTCCTTAGAAATTAATTATCCATTACACAAAAGGAAAAATAAAAGGGAATCATGGTACTCTATTGCTACCAAAAAGTCAATTTCAACCCTGCAAAATGAAGAAGTCAATGTAAGTCCAATAATACTACATGAATCAAGTTGCTACCGATAATATTGAGCATTATACATTTAAGTATCTCTATTGTTGATCTTCGTCATCTTCCTGAGCTAGTGGATTGGTTAATGATTATTATGGTGACTAAGGCATGTTAAAATGTTTGTATAAGCTAGTGAACCTAGTTTCTTACATCTCCCTAACTTGGCAAACTTCCCCCTGAATGTCAGTGATAGAGCCTACAGGTTGTTGACTTGCCAAATTAGGTTGTCCACTTATTCCTCTAATGGAGTTACAACCTCACTCTCCTTATCTTCTTCGTCTTCGTCATATGAGGGTTCTATATTTTCCATAGGTTGCTAGCTAGAAATCTAAATTCTGTCTTTATCTTTACGATAGCCTGACCTCACAAGAGTTGACTTGTCAATCAAGTCATGATGTCTGTCTTCACTAGACTCATCATCACTAACTAGTTTTTGTCTTTTGAAAAAAAAATGAGAAAGCAATCTTGCATAAGGCCATGCGTTCTCTCTTCTTGATCTTATAAATCATCTAGTTACCTATATCAATCTTTTGACCATTTAGGATTTCTAGCATGATCTTTAGCATGACTATTCACATGGTAGCGTATTATGAGATGAAGAATCCTATGGGGGGCACTCAAGCATTGTGTTCCCATAAACTCCATAACACTTCACCATACAACATTCTACAAACATTGCTGCTATCCTAACGTTATTTGTATGGAATTTTTGATCTCCTACACTCAACTCACGAAGCATTTAAAAACATAGTATGATTAACAATTATAGATATTACTTGCACACATGTTCTAAATTCAGTTGCAATAGTGTCGGGGTCCTATAAATCAGTCATTACATTACCAAAGGTTAGGTTTAAGTTGAAAATATGAACTAAACATGGATAAACAGGTTGATATATCATCTTAAGCATATGTATTATACAATTAATTTCTAAGCCTTGGTAGAACGGGGAACAAATTTGTCTAACAAAATCTTGCAAGAACTTGCGACCGTAATCTATACTACGATCAACAAAAAACTCCTGATACCTTATCTAGTAGGTTTGAAGGGGGAAATGTGTATCGTAAAGCTAGCCGTGTTGCCGTTTCGATGTCTCTCCTTCATCCTTCGTATGCTCACTCTTCTTGTTGGAAGTGCGAGGAGCCATTTGTAAAGTTGGGTGTTGTTGAAAGTAGGGTATTGTCAAAAGTTAGGTGCTATTGAAAGTCACTTGATGTCAAAAGCAATCTAAACTAAGGTTTTGTTTATGATGTTGTGATATAAAGTTTCCATTAATGAAAGATGGAAATCCATTGGAAAATCAAAACTACGCATGTCAGATGTGGGGTGAATTGATATCTCTAAATTTTTGAATTTTTTTTTTGTTAAAAAAACCCCTCTTAACAACTTATAATGGTGAATAGTGATAGTTTAATGATTCAATACATAATAATAAAATTGCAAAGTAAAAGAGTAAGGAAGGAGAATATTAGGTAGAGATTTTATAGAGCTTCGACCTTTTGCCTACTACTATCTTCTAGCTCCACTACTAGGAACTCGGTTTACTTCATTGGTGTTATTCCACTTGATCCACTAAATCAAATTACAAACAAATCACAATCATTCATCACAATGACTTTACAACACTCTGTTATGCCTATCTAGCCTCTCTACAATCTAAGCTTATACAGATTTACAGAGTACAAACTATCTTTTCTCTATAATACAATATCGAGATTACAAGTGAGAATAAAATACAAGTCTCAACTAATTTTACACTTGAAAGAAATAACACTTGTTGTAGAACTTTGATTCGGTGCAGCTCTGTAAAGAAGTATTCGAAAAGCTTTTCAGAAGGTAAAAACTGATCAAGAAATTTTTTGTGCAATGATAGTATTTCTTCAGAGTTGTGTCTTTTAACATTTTGAATCTCTTTTCCTTTTATATTGAGATCTTTCAATGGCTAAAAAAAAAAAAATCTGAAAATTATCTTCACTTTCATAATTATCCAACCATTAGAATGCAAAGGATAGTCCTTGGATATTTTCGGGAGAAGATCTTGGTCATTTGAAAATTCAAAACTAGTTCTCCTTATCTTGTTTAGATTAGATATTCATCAATCCGTAATCACCAGATAAGCTTTGATTTGAATTTAAAAAGATCAGCTTTCGTTACCTATTTCTGGATAAGCCTTATGTTCAAAATTTGAAATCTTACAAAATCCGATTCAACCTTATTCTTTATTCATTCTTGTATATATCTTGGTTTATCCAAATATATTTTTGCTTAAAAGCAATCCCTACGGATCATGATTCCATGTTGAGTGAAACGTAAATGTATTTTCCTAATACACTTAATCTAGTGGAGTTAGGTCTTGATTAATTTGAATTTGATTTAAATTAATATTCTATGTAATTTTTTTAGACCAACCTTTTGAATAACCTTCTGAAGAGTATCAACTTTCTTCTCTTAAAAGTCTCCGAACAAGCTTTTGAAGAGCTGTGCCAATTCTTTTTATAAGAGCTTCTGTAATACTTTTTGAAGACTTTCTAAGATAGTTTATTTACAACAGTTTGAAGCTTCTGAATGTGACTTAAATATAAATTATACTTTCTAAAAAAGCTTTTGTAAGTTTGCACTCTTAAAGATTCTTTAGCTTTTAACCCTTTTGGTTATTAATGTATGAGAGATATCTAACACTTGGGGTTGTTAGGGTTTCTTTTTTTTTTTTCCATCTGTCAACCCTACTGTCTACAATAACAGATATATTATCGATAGTATACGCTTTATCATAGTAAAATAACACTTTGTTACAATTATAAAACTTCCCTCATAATAAAATCATATCACATGTGGTACAAGTACCAACTATTGATAGAATAATCTCATTATTGACAGTTAAGTCAATTTAAAAAATTTCCTACAGTTTGAGACTATTGACAGTGTGTGTGAAACATGAACACTGTCGACAGTATAGTTCTCTTATCGATAATTAAGTCAATTTTAAAAATTTCCTAGAGTTAGATACCGTCGACAATTTGTTTAACATATGTATATTGTTGACAGTATCAGTGTTAACTGTCCACAGTATAATCAAGAATATCAATTTCTTATTTAAAAATTCATAAGCAAAAATGATAATGGTTAATGTGTACGATTTGATCGAATAATGACATTCAAAAAATGGAGTACGCAATAAGGGAACTTCAAATATACATCCAATATAAGAATGATTCTTTTGTATAGTAAAATTGGACTAAATTGGCTCTAAGCAGCATTTAAAATACATCTGTAATGCACTAACACTCACTTAAAGGCAAAAGATAACTATTATCGTAAGGATCAAAATTGTTTACATTTTGGTTGAAAGTTGATAATTGATGGTTATCTTGCGCTAAATCATCTAGACTAAAGCATGCAGCAATGTTTTCTTTAGAAGGATTATCTAAAGTTACCACTGATTCTACAAATGTACTATTGTTTCGACCAGCACCTATTTTCTTGGGTGTTTTGACTTTGACTAGGACATCCTTTGGCTCGAACGACTTTTGGGTCCTTAATCCTACCTGTACAACATAGTAGAATCATCATCTTATAGTAGAAAAATAAAAAAAAGGAAAAAAAAATATGATACAGTATAAGGTGAAAGAAGCTTACCATCTGTCCCACCATCGCGTGTTAGGATGGCATCTACATCATCCAAAACTTCTTGCATCTCATGAGTAAGGCATACAATCTCATTCATTACTCTAGAAAAGGCTGTCTCAGATTTGGACCCCAGATGAAAAATATCTTGGCTAGCAATAGATAGAGCACCATATTAGACTTGTTTCATCATGATTGCATCTCTACTGCCTTGTATGGTCTCATGATATGAACCGTACCAAGGACAGACAAGGTCAGTTGTAGGAGTGGGCCCGATCTTGTTGAAGGAATGAAAAAGTAAATGGGAGTCAATGGTTTAGTTATCCTGCGCACTAACTCTACGGATATGACGTACCGTAAAACCACACACGGACCTAAGACTCGTTGGATGCATAGGTCTGAGTAATAGGGTTACCCATCACAATCCTTGCTAAAGGAATTGATAAGAACTAGTGAGAGAGAGAACTTTTCGAGAGAAAAGACTCAAAAGGGGGTTTTTCATTAATCTTTTATATGTTTGTATTGTTACAAATATTGCTATTTATAGTACATCCTAAACCTTAGAGGTAAAACTGTAAATAATGTACAAGGCCTTAAACCCTAAAGAATTGGGCTCATAAATAAAATAAAGATAAACATGTACAAAATATAAAACCGTGCGTTTTACAAGGGGAAGTTGGCATGTGATCATTTGGCATGCCTTGGAAGTAGTCTCGTATTACTTGGTTGAGACACTAGAGAGGTCGATCTATAATTGCTGAGTTTTGAAGTTGGTCGACGTTAGTCTCTCCAAGCCTTGCCGAGTGGATCCAACTCTCGGCAATGTGATCTCTCGGCCATTATATCGACAATAGACTTTGCCGAGTGAATCTAACTTTTGGAAATGTGATATCTCGGCATATCGGCAAGCGTGAGGCCAAATAAGTAATTGCTTAGGCATGGGTAAAGATCAGTTGTTGTTTTGGCCTTCTGCTTCTTAGTACTCTATCGATAAGTAATAGTATCACTTCGCTCAATAGACAGGATGAATCGGCAAGTAGATAAACTCGGCCTTGGCAGTTAAGTTGGGTCGATACCCTGAATCTTGTCATCTCATTACCTTCGTGAATGGTCTTTTCCAAGTTAGTCTACCTCAGTGATATGAGATTCTGAGGGATATTATTCATTATCTCTAATTTAGCCACATGAAAGGCATGGCTATAAGGAAATCTAGTAGTCTTGTAGTGTTGACATTCACAGATGATGGATTGGTCTAAATTTTTAAATGTTACCCTTATAAGTCTAGAAGGGTGATCATGATGGTGTAGAGTGTGAATAGTTATCCCAGGCTCATCGTCATCACGAAGGTATGGTATCCATAACGCCTTATACTCAATCTCTGACCTTACTCTTTCAAAGGATGCCCTTATATATCCGGAAGCTGCATTATTTTCAAAACTCTTGAGTACAGTATGCAAAACTATTTTGTATGTGCACTTTCATAGTTTGCCTTTAGTTTTGCATTTCTCAAACTAGATAATACTCTATCGCAGTGCTAAACTACTTGTTACATCTAATAACTCCGAGAAATGGAATGGTTTCCTTTTATAAATGAGTAGATCCCCTCACATCTCTGGGTACTCTACATGAATGCCCAAAAATGTCCCCTTAAACATACGTGTACCCAAGAGAACCGCTTTTGGTACAGTTTATCAACCCATTCATTTCCTTCAAGCTTATGTCTTTTTAAGATATTTGCCTAAGCTGCTTCAAATTCATCGATAGATTCAATGTCAAATATGCACCTCTTGAAATCTCTCATGAACCCATCGCTATGAACATGAGATATTGCATTCTTTTCTAGGTACCATGAACAAAGGCGGTACTGTACTTGTAGATAAACAAAAGTAATAGCTGCCCGCATTATCTTATCCCCATTTGTGGTAATAGATATGAGCCTTTTTCCTTTTATTGCATGTACAAAAACATCAATCAAGTAGTTATATGCATCTTCTGTCTTGTCATCTAATAGTGCATTGTCGAAGATGCAAATCTGATAGTGATGGTTAATGCCAACTAGTATTACCAATGGCATTAAATACTTATTTGAACAATATGTCGAATCAAAAGCAATGACACATCCAAAATAAGCGTAGTCAAGCTGACATGTTGAATATGACTAGAACATTCAACTAAGTTCTCCCTCTTCATTCACAATGTACTCATAAAATAGCTCGAGATCAGCTTCCTTTCGCCCTACTAGGAATGCTAGGGCTGCTTTAGCATTATTATCACATGCATCTACTTGCTTTTGCTTATTGACATAATTACATAGGTCTTTCTTTGTAAATCTAACTTTCTCGTATCCACTTGTGATAGGAATCAAGCTACGGGGCTTTTGACCTACAACTAAGCTCGAGGACTAGAGGGGCTGGCATGACGAATTCTTATGTTTTAACTAACCCTTGCTGAAGTTAAGTACATCCTTGCCAAGTCACCTTTAATGCTGTGTCGTACGACCGCATATTATTATGTAGTATGTCGAGTTAATGATTACTCTCCGTTGCCGAGTCGACCAATTACTCAGCTTCTTCCTTGCTGAGAAGCTGATAGAGAAAGACTAAACTGAGTAGGCCATCCTTGCTCAGACAAACCCATCCGTCCGTACTTTTTGTCTGCATCTACTAACAACCTCGCTAATGCAACATCGCCACGTGTACTGTATCATGTGTAGAATCTGTAGCACCAGTGATTGTTTTCCTTGTATATTCATTTTTACCCTTTTATATCATGTAACATTGCTTCTTTATGCAATGTCCTTTTTTTCTTTTCCCCTTTAGGCAAGTTACCTTAGTTTGTAGGTATAAATACCCCTATACTTGTAGTTGTAAGGCATCGGATAATCTTCAATACACTTTTTGAGTACTTTCTTCCTTACGTAAATACTGTTGTTTACTTTTGGCATTACTCTTATCCTTTCCCTTAAGTAAGGTTAGGTGGCGAGTAACCTTATTGGACCAATTCGTGCGTCACATCAAATTGTACCATGAGTCTTCAAAAGTTCCATTGGTGTGTCATATCCTCTAGAGCTGTTCGTAGGTTTTGCTTACCATTTTCATCCTTTGTTTTCACCCTTTCGTACCTTTCCCCATTGACTCTTTTTGAGCTTTTTACATGCTTAGACCCATTTAGCAACCGGCCTTATTTGTTCTTGGTTACAATTAGCATCATCTTGGTATTAGAGCAGAGGTTTTGTGTGAGTTATAGTTAGTTCTTCCTGAGTTCTATTACACTCCATTTTGTGTGTGTAGAGCAAGTTACTGTATTCACGTAACTACTGTGTTGTTAGTTGTTCACTTTCTAAAGTGTTTGTTTGAATTTCAATTTGTGAGGAAAAATGACAAATCCAAGTATGAATGTTAATGCTGGTGATGATAGTGGAGTTGTCCAACATGGACAATAATATCAGGAAATTCCCAAAAGTATTGACGAGAGACTTGATGAGGTAGCTAACCTCTTGATCGATTTGACTTGAGCTGTTTATGCCCTGTCTTGCCGACCTACTAAGGCTGTGCAAAACACTCCATAAGCTACTTAACCTATTAGAGGTCAGAACCTAACTCAACCATTTCGAGGTAGAGGAGTTAGCGGACGAGTAAGGCGAAGGATAGACTTGAGAGAGCTTGATGAGGAAGAAGAATAGTATTTTGAAGAGGAGCGTGTATGAGTCCTTAGAGCATTCGACCATGTGAAGCTTCAGATTTCGAGTTTCAATGGATCTGAGAATGTTGACGAGTATCTGGATTAGGAAGAGAAGGTGGAGTGTGTGTTTGATTATTACCAGTATGAGGATTACGAGAAAGTGAGGACTGTTGTCATTAAATTTTCTCGATATGCTGTCATGTGGTGGAAGAATTTTTAGGTCATGAGAAGAAGAGAGGGGTACTAAGAGATTAATACTTGGCTTAAGATGATAGGGGTGCTCAGAAACATATTCGTGTCGGAAACATACCTCTAAGATACTTTCATACGTCTTCAGGAGCTGAGACAGGTAGGTCGAACTATTGATGAATATGTTTAAGAATTCCAAATGCTTATGATAAGATGCGAAGTGGAATAACCACCTGCCTGAACACTTCCAAGGTTTGTCATTGGGTTGCGAGGAGACATCTAAGACATTGTAGAACTCCAACGATTTGATATAATGGATGAAGTTGTTAGGATTGCCCAATAGGTAGAGAGGCAAAGAAGAAGCTAAGTAGCGACCAGAGTGCGACTAGTTGACTAAGACAGGCATGTAACCGGACACTGGTGAATATTGAGCTGAGAAGTAAGATAGATGTTAAAGTCGAGTAGAAAAGCCGATCTGAAGATCTAGTGTCGACTCGAACGTATGAGAAATGGCAAGGGTTTAGTAGAAAGACTAGCTAGATCAAATGCTTCAAGTACTAGGGGTTTGGACATATGCCTGCTCAGTGCCGAAACCAAAGGACAATGGTCATTAAGGGAGATACCCTGAAGTTAGATGTAGAGAGTACGGATGAGGAACTTGAGGAGGAGGAGGTTCATGTCGAGAATGAGAATGCCGAGAAAGAGTTAATCGAGGAAGATGTATATGTTGAGGACTTAGACTAGCTATTCATGGTTGTTCGATGCATTATGAGCGTAGAGTCCTCATGAGAGGAGGAGTAGAGAGAGAACTTATTTCATATCACCTACAAGGTGAATGAATAGACACACGCCCTCATTGTAGACAGTGGGAGCTGCATCAATGTGGCATCAGCCAACCTCGTCTCAAAACTGAGGTTGTCGATTGTTGAGCATTTGAAGCCATACAAGTTGCAATGGTTAAGTGACAAGGGAGCATTACACGTCATTCAGCAAATATTACTGCCGATCTACTATAACCAAATTCTTTGCAATGGACTGCCCATGTGCGCATCCACATGTTGTAAGGCATTGGATAATCTTCAATACACTTTTTGAATACCTTTTTCCCTGTTGTTTACTCTTGGCATCACTCTTATCCTTTCCCTTAAGTAAGGTTAGGTGTCAAGTAACCTTATTAGACCAATTCGTACGTCACATCGAATTGTTTCATAAGTCCTTGAAAGTTCCATTGGTGTGTCATATCCACTGGAGCTGTTCGTGGGTTTTGCTTACTATTTTCATCCTTGTTTTCACTCTTTTCGTACCCTTTCCCATTAACTCTTTCTAGCTTTCTGCAAACTTAGACCCATTCAGCGATCGACCTTGTCTGTTTTTGGTCACGGTTCACATCAACTTACTTGATGAATCGAATATTCCATTATATCACATGGCTGGATAGTAGTATTTAACATGCTTTTGATTTGAACTCAATCAGTACTTGATATGGACCTGTTAGAATTTAAGAAACAATTCTGCAATGGTAGTATGAGTTTGTAATTATGCTCAGTATTTACACTTACAACCTCTTAAAGTACATCATCCTCATTAAGTTTTACTTTGAACATAGCTTCAAAATCAATTCTAGTCAATGCCCTTTCCTTTCTAACTTGGTCATTCCTGCTAAAGTGTTGTTGACCCCTATAACCTTTCCTTTAGCAAACCCATAGACACAATCTCACTTGCTTTTGCTCATTCTTTTTAGAATCACGTAAACGAATACCGAACCCGTTTATAGCAGCATACCTACTGTAGAAATCACAACCTTTTGAAAAAATTCATACTTTCTACCAACTAAAAGTTTAATCGAATGCAAACCGATATAGGATGGCAAGTCATCAATGGTAATCACATTGTTTTGTTGAGAAGAATCATCACTTCCACCATCACCAGAGATTGCAATATCATCCAATTCATCATATGCAGCATCGATTTCGGTATCGTGATTATGAAACTCATATCCATCTTCATTATCACAACCTAAATTGAAGACATGCCTACTAGAATCCATATTGCAAATGAAAAAGTTGTTGTTGTTCTTTCTAGGTACTCAAGGTGCACTTCGGGTCTTAGAGTGGAGATTTAAGTGTTTAAGATTGACGATAGTGGACTTTACTGTAAAAATATTGCAAATGTGAAAGTACTTATTTTTGGATGACTATTGACAATTTTTTCTCCATGTAATTATCCCATGCAATATGCTGTTGACAGTTGTAAGAATTTGTCAATAGTTATGCATTCTGTTAAGGTAAAAATAACTGCTACACAGTAAAACAAGAATCAAAATGGTAATATTATTTCGATAATGGTAAATGAAACTGTTGATAGTAAAAAAATACTGTCAACAGTATTTCACTCCAACTTACATGACTCCTTTGTATTAAGAAATGATCGAGCTTGGTTAGTTTTTTAACATTGATGATAGCTTTACCTATTAACAGTTAAATTATATTGTCAACAGTTTTGCTAAAAAATCTTTTGATTCATCTTATTTAATTTTAATATACATGTAGCCAAATGATTTTAGCATAAGTAGTATAAAATTTTAACTATACACATGGATTGTAGTATTATAGTACACAACTTTAGAACATGATATTACATATTTTCAACTAACGTTATTTATAAAGAACTCATGTATTATCTTATTATAATGGCACATGATATAGCATGGTGTACTAACAATGATATGTAGAAACTATGTTTGTACTATGTGCTTAGTTAATACATGAATTATAAACATGTACTTTGTCCAAATTAGTATTTTATACATAATATATATTGGCATTAATAAACATAGTGTTTTATACCAACAATAATATATATGGATTACAACTACATAAATTATATGTACGTATTATAATTATATCTAAATTATGTGGTAGGTATCCTTTAGTTTTAATAAATGGAGACTTTAATTGTACCATTCCTATGAATTTTATTTGCAATGTATTGAATTATATGAGGTACGTACGAATTTAGCATTCTTGCGAATTTCATGTGTAATTTACAGAAAAATATATAGTATGTGAACAATGGTACGCTCGGGTTTCATTCATATGAAATGTATGTGAAATTTACCGAATTATATGAATTGTGTATAGTTTCACTAAGTTCTAATTATTATAAATTTAATAAACAAAATAGTGAAAATCATAACAAATTATCTTTTTTTTTTATATAAAAACATGTGTAACATTAAATTACTTATAGTTTATATGAATTTCATAATATTAATAAAAGGATAGAATGAGAAAAACTATGTAAACAATAATTTACTAAAAAGTCAACAATAATTCTATAGATGGGAAAATATTTTGAATAAAGGAAGGTAAATAAAAAATAATAATTAATATATGTATGTAAAAATGGAGGAGATATATTGTAAAAATAGATATATTAGTATTTGATCGTAAAAATGGAGAGGAGATATTCATTAAATGGAAAAATGAACAAGATATTAAAATGAATATTGAATAAATGGAAAATGGAAAAATATGAAAATAAAAACTGAAAATGGAAAAATATAAAAAGGAATGAGATCATAATTAAATTGGGAATTAATTAAAAAAAGGGAAAGAAATAGGTAATCTACTAACTTCTTACAGTTGGTTACCTTATCATGTATTATAGTAATGTTGAATTGTCGGTGTTACCGCAAAATTTCTCAAAAATTGGGGCACCTGTGCTGTGAGGTCAAACTTTCTATGGCGCACATCCTTTTATCCCAATTAAAGAATTACAAACTCTTCTGACCATTTTTCCACTTTACGAAACATCATACCCCAAACCCCAGTTACTCTACTGAAGCTATATCTACCCCTTTCTCCTAAAAAACACCGTTGATCTTATCTCATCTACTGTTACCTTACCTCGCACTCTCCTTTAGCCCTTACACCTAGATTGTCCCTCAACCTCATTGTTCTTTAGACTTCCTCCTCGAAAGCACCGATTGAGAAAACCTTCGACTTTCTTACTTTAAAAAGGCCTCGACAACATGCTGATGATTGCCATGAGGAAAGTAGTCTTTGCACAGAAGGAAGCGAGTATGGTAAGAGTTCTTTGTTGTTGGGGAGAAACAGTACTCATTGCAAATTCAAATGGGTTTCATCGGAGAGAGCATCTTCTTTGAGGGAAGGGTTTGGAGTTGGCCAAATTGATGTTGAAAGCCATCTAGTGGAAGTGGAGGTTCATCAAGCTATTGAGTTTATTGTTGATAGTTTTCGTGGTTGTCCTTCAACAACCACGCAGTCGCCTTAAGGTTATTATCTTAGAACTGTCAAGGTTTGGGGTAGTCATTGACAATAATTGAGCTTGATAGAATTATCAGGAAAAATCAACCCCCATTTGTCTTCTTAGTAGAGACACGAAATAAATAGCCTTATTTAAAAAGACTGAGGAGGCGATTCAGGTTTTCTTTACCAGTCTATGTTGATCCTTTAGGACTATCCAGTGGTCTTCTCTTATTGTGGCATGATGATGTGGTGTTAAATGTCATCATTTTTGATAAAAATTTTGTCGATGTCAGGTTTGTTGAACCCTTGAGTGGAAGGCAAGTGAAGATATCTTTCTATTATGCTAACCTCGATTATAGTAGTAGATTAAACTTTGGGATAAGTTTCGGCTTTTGACAGATTTTTTTGATATTCCTTAGATGATTATAGGTGACTTAAATTAAATATGGTCTATTGCTGAGAAGAGTAGGGGTAGGCCTAAGCCGCAGAGGCAAATGGCTAATTTTAATTCTATGATCTCTGATTGCGGACTAATTTATCCTTGTTTTCAAGGTAAGAAATTTGCTTGGGTAAGTCGATGTGCTAATGGCATTTGGCTTAAGGAGAGACTTGACAGGGCTCTTATTAATTCTAATTGGGTGGAGCGTTTTCCCTCAATGCAAGTCTTTAACCTCCTAATGCAAGGTTCCGATCATTCACCTTTGTTAGTAGATCTTAATCTACTAAAAAAGAGAGGACCTAAACTCTTAAAAGTTTGAGCAAGGTTGGCTACGTGTGAATGGGTGATCTAAACTCATCCAACATGCTTGGAATAGCATGCTGCCTGCTCCTGATTTGTAGGGGTTGCTTATTAATTTGAAAGCTTGGAGAAGAGAATTGATGGAATGAAGTAGGAAAAATGTTCTAAGCAATAGCAAGGTGATTGATGAGTTGCATGGACGGCTTGCTACACTGCAGAACTGTCCGGTTTTTGATGCTCTTTTGGAAAAAGAAATGTTTATATAACAACTACTACAAGAGGCACAACAGCAGGAAGAATTATTTTGGCATCAGAGATCTGGAATAGATTGGCTTAAGTATGGGGGTCAAAACACCAAGTCTTTCTCTAGAGTAACTCTCAACCATAGAGTTAAGAATAAAGTGTTTTGTATTAAGGAATAGTGAGGTCAGTAGAGAATAAGGGAGGAAACTATTTTAGAGGCATTTACATCCCATTTTTTTGATCTCTTTGAGTTTGAAAATCCACAACTCTCACAAGTAGCTTTAGATTAGATACCAAATGTTGTTTCGTCTGATTAGAATGATTAACAAGATCGCTAGAAACGGAAGAAGTCAAAGAAGTTGTATCGCAACTTGGTAGCCTAAAATCGCTAAGTCTTGATGGGTTTAATAGGTTCTTCTATCAGTTACATTGGCAATTGCTCAGCCCCTATCTCTTTGATGTTGTCAACTCCTATTTGAGAACAAGTACTTTTCCTCCTTATTTTAATTCAACGGATATTGTTCTCATTCCCAAAGTATCTTGTCCAAATGAAATAACGCAGTTTCAACCAATTAGGCCCTATAATTTCTCTTATAAAATCATTTCAAAAGTATTGTCTAATCATTTACAACCCTTATTAGATAGGGTCATAGCTCCCTTCCATAGTGCTTTCATATTTGGTTAATTAATTTAAGATAATGTAATGATGGCTCATGAGGTATTCTACTATTTAAAATTGTCTAAACGAAAGAAAAAACATTTTTATGCCGTTAAATTAAATATGGAAAAGGCATATGATCAAGTAGAACCCTTATTAGATAGGATCATATCTCCCTTCCAAAGTGGTTCCATACCTGGATAATTAATTCAATATAATGTAATAATGGCTCATGAGGTATTCTACTATTTAAAATTGTCTGAATGAAATAAAAAACACTTTCATGCTATTAAATTAGATATGGCAAAGGCATATGATCTAGTAAAATGGGCTTTTTAAGAAGCAGTGATGAGTTGTATGGGTTTTTCATCTATCTGGATTAGGTAGATTATGTCTTGTGTTTCGTTAGTGAATTATAGTATGTTAATAAATGGAAAAAGAAGTAGTGGATTTAAGCCTTTGAGGGGTTTGAGACAAAGAGATCCTTTATCTCTTTATCTTTTTAAAATGGTGGCAAATTGCCTATCTGGATTGGTCATTTGTCCTATTGCCTTAAGCTAGCTAAAAGGAGTTAAGATTAAAGAATTTAGTCCCTTGCTTACCCACCTATTTTTTGTAGATGATTCTTTATTCTTCTTGGAAACAAATAAGAGGAATTTATTTAGGTTGAAGACTATTTTGGATTAGTATTGTCAGGTTTTGGGCCAACAAGTGAATTTCCCAAAGAGCTCCATAGCTTTTAGTAAGTTCACTCTTGATTGGTTGAAGGAAACTTGTGTGAATGAATTGTACATTGATCTCTTCCATTGCCTAGGTAAGTATTTTGGTCTTCTTATTGATTGGGGTAGGTCAAAATCATAGGCTTTGAGTTTTGTTAAAGAACGAATTGTCCAAAAACTACAAGGTTGGATGAAAAGCTCACTTTCTACAAGTGGTAAAGAAATTATGATTAAATTAGTACCCTTTGCAATTCCTACATATTCCATAAGCATATTTAGTTTCCTTAAGAAATGGTATATTGAAGTGAATGGAATGTTTACTAACTTCTAGTAAGGGGAAACTGATAATGGTAATAAGATCATTTAGGAGTGGAAAGATTTAGCTAAATCAAAGGATAAAGGTGGATTAGGTTTTAGTGATTTGCATGAATTTAACTTAACCTTACTTGGTAAATTGGCATGGCAATTTTGCAAAACCCAAATGCCATGTAGGTATGTTTGTTAAAGAGCATTTATTTTCCTCATTGGGATTTTTAGCGTGCCTTATGTTGGGGTAAAGCATCTTAGGGTTGGCAAAGTATTTTGTAAGGGCATGATGCAATGATTAATAATTTGTTATGGAGGATTGGTGATGGCAATTTTGTACGTGTTTGGTAGGATCCTTGGATACCAACTATTCCTACATATAAGTTACCACCACAAGAAGTTAATCCTCACTTACGAAACTTATTTGTGAGCTAGTTAATTGATGAAAGTAGTAAATGTTGGACCCTTTCTATCATTGATCATTATCTTACCAATAGTGAAATGGATGTCATTCTAAATAGTCCACTATCTCTTTCTTTATTAGAGGATAAATTGGTCTAGCTTAAAGAAAGAAATGGAAATAATTCAATTAAAAGTGGTTATCACAATTTGGTGTCATTAAGTGAAAGTTTATATGTTATAGCTAGTCAATCATCTCATGAGGCTACAATGCATTTTTAGTGAATTATTTAGAGTTTGGATTATCAAATGAAATATAAACACCACATTTAGCATTTATGCTTTCATGCACTGGCCATTAACAACAATTTATTTTGTAGGAAGGTTTTTGTTGATAGTCAGATTTCATCCTAAAATATTACTCGGCCATTCAATTGTCGAAAAGATGACCAATACTACTCCTTGCTAATGTTGAATATGGTTTTATTGACTTAATGGGCCTTGAAGCTTAGCTTGTCAATATGTTTGGTTTAAACTTAGGAAAGTGGTGCAAATAGTTATAATTTTGTACAATCTCATTACATAATCGCTTACTATTCCTATATTTAAGGCATGTGATTAATGACAAGATCTCCACGTGGCTCACGACTAATGATTAACTGCTATTTTAGATAGCTAATGTTTACCTATAAATATGGAAAGAAAGCATTGTAAGAACTTTCTTACGACCTTGAACTTTACACTCATTCACTTATCTCTCTAAAACAACTACTGACTTAGACATTGTAGTGGCCACACCAGATTAGCCCCGGTACCACTTTGCCTTTAGTGTTTTTACAGGACCAAAGCTTTACTCCAAAATCAATTGACAACATTTGGCACTGTTTATTTTTTCTTAACTTATCCACATGGCTAAAACAATAATGACAAAAAGCATAGGTGTTGGATCTTCACCTTGAAACTGTATGTAGGGGGTAGGGTTAATAGGCATACTAATGAATAGCGTTTGGTTAAGTTGGAATAACTTTGTCTCGACTTAGTAAAAAAAAAAACTAAGAACTCAATAAAAAGCATGATGAGATCCTTAACCTTCTTTATAAAAATGTTCACTTAAAACCAAAACCAAGCTTACGGCGATAACAGTGATGACAATAATGGTGATTCAGTTTATTCTTCTAAATTACCAAAAAAGCATATCAAAGTTACACTTGAACCTTCGACCTTTGCTCTTAAGAAAAGCGACAAAGGGAAGTAACCACGGCAAGTACACCTTACAGGACCCTTGTGTGTTAGTACCCCTGCTTCGATGAGTAAATAATTCTAAATAAGGAAGAGTTCCTTGAAATTTTAGATGAAGTAATACCATGACACATCAAGCTACCATAATTTGAGACTTATGATGGAGCGAAGGATCTTGAAGATCGTCTTGAATATTATCGCACCTTGGCAAAGTTTTACGGCTTAAGTGATGCCATAGCTTGCTCGGTTTTCCCTTCAACATTAAGGAACGAAGCTAGTACATGGTTTAAACATCTGAAGCCAAACATAATCTCGTATTTCAAAGATTTAGCAGAAGTGTTCTTGTGTTATGGACCTCTTGAAGTGGGCCATTCTTAGGAGGTTCCTAAAGCCCAAAGACAAAAGCTTAAGCCCACTAAAAGCTTCTAGATGATGAAAAGTTCTAGAAGGTTCTAGAGAAGTCTAGAATATTGTATAGTAGTTGGTGAAGATAGGTAAATGTGGTAGTTGGGAATTAATTGTAACTATTGGATTGAATTGATCTTGACCATTAGATTGTAAAGGCTTTCTGTATATATAAGGGTATTCCCCTCAGATGTAACACACAAGTTATTTGAGTGAATACAATATACTATCAGAGTTTCTCTCTCTACTTTCTCTCTCTAACATTGTGAGTGTATTACAGGCTAACTTAGCCTTCCTTAGTGAGGTTAGGAACGCTAAGTGCCGCACGGGGTCGAGCGACGGAATCCGCTCGTGACTAGTGGTATTAGAGCCCTGAAAAAGGAATTGCTTATGGAGAAGATGCCATCTGGAGGAGACAACAACGCTTCAATGGTCGATGAGCTGGCTAACCATGACGATCGCCGTGTTACTAGGCAAAGGGCTAGGTTTTGGGACCTACTAAACTCTCTCTTTAATAGGATGGATAAGGCAGAGTTGAGCATTGCTGAGGCCAAGGAACAATTTGATGAGTCTTGAGGCAGTCTTGAGGAAATGGAGGAAGAACTCCGAGGCGAATTGCAGGGAGCACTGAATCGGGCTGTAGAAGAGCTTAGGCAGCATGGAAATGTTATTGGAAAGAAGGGTGATGCTCTCCAAGCCCGAGTTACGGCCTTAGAAACTAAGGAAGAAGCTTATGAAGCTAAGATTGATGCAGTGGTAGTGGCCATGCGTCAAGAGATTGAAGATCTTAAGATGCAATTGGCGGCTTGCCGAATCGCTGTTGCAAATGGAATGACCCTCCAGACCGGCCATAGGGTCGATATTCCAAAACCAGATCACTTTAGCGGGATGCGGTCTGCTCGAGAAGTAGATAACTTCTTATGGGGAGTGGAACAATACTTTAATGCTGTAGGAATTTTAGATGATGCTGGAAAGGTACGTACTACTGCCATGTATCTGAAAGACTCAGCCATGGTATGGTGGCGCAGGAGGGCGGTTGATATCAACACCTGGGATAGCTTTGTACAAGAGTTGAAGGGTCAATTCTCCCCCCAAAATGTTGCTAAGGAAGCAAAGGTGAAATTGCGTCACTTAACCCATAAGGGTGACATAAAGCAATATGTAAAGGAATTTTCAGAGTTGATGTTGGAGATCCCAGACCTCAACCAAGAAGATGCTTTGGTGATGTTTGTGGATGGCTTAAAGCCCTGGGCTAAATTAGAGCTGGAGCGAAGGGGAGTGGAAGACATTTCCAAGGCTATAGCAGTTGCTGAAGGCCTAATGGAATTTTGGAAGACTGATCCTAAGACCACGGGAGGAAGATGGAAAGGGGGAGTTGAAAGAGAGAAGAATGGGAGTTCTTCCAAAGGAAAAACCAAAGCCGAAGAAAGAGATAATGATCGAGGAAGAACTCGTGAAGGGAGAGATGGGGAAAGATGGAAACCCCGTGAGTTGAAATGTTATTTCTGTAATGGACCCCATTATGCCAGGGAGTGTCCGAAGAAAGAGAGATTGGCGACATTAGTAACAGGTGAAAGCTCAGATGATGGGGATGAGGCCCAGTTAGGGTCAGTTCGTCTACTCAGTGCTATGAAGTCTCAAGTCAATGAAAGAAAAGGATTGATGTATACCTAAGTATCGGTAGCAGGTAAGAAACTCAATGCCCTCGTAGATACAGGAGCATCTCATCTCTTTATTTCTGATATGGCAGCAAAGGAGTTGGGGCTAAAAGTGGAGGAGACCAAAACATGGCTCAAAACAGTTAACTCAAAAGAAGTTCCCACTAGTGGAGTAGCCAGGGGGATAGAGCTCCGTATTGGGGGTTGGCAGGGAAAGGAGACAGTTGAAGTAGTGCCAATGGATGATTTTGAGTTCGTGATTGGGATGGATTTCTTAGATCGCATTGATGCACTTATCGTACCACGAGCTAACTGCATTTGTGTACTTGATCACAATTCGCAATGCGTGGTTCCTGTAGTAAGAATGGTAGGCCAAGCCACCAAATTTCTATCGGCTATGCAATTGGAAAAGGGACTCAAGAAGAATGAAGTCACTTACTTGGTTGCCATAAAAGTTAGGGAAGAGACTCGTGGTCAAGGAAGTGTTCCACCTCAAGTGGGGGAAATATTGGGAGAATTTAAGGATATAATGCCACCAATGTTGCCTAAGAAGTTACCACTAAGAAGGGAGGTAGACCATGTGATAGAATTGGAACCCAGAGCCAGGCCGCCTATCGCCGTCCCATATAGGATGTCACCTCCAGAATTAGAAGAATTGAGGCGACAATCGAAGGAATTACTAGAAGTAGGTTTCATTAGGCCTTCAAAGGCACCTTTTGGAGCTCCTGTACTTTTTCAGAAGAAACAAAATGGATCACTCCGAATGTGTATTGATTATCGAGCCTTAAATAAGGTCACGATAAAGAATAAGTATCCCATTCCATTGGTATCGGATCTATTCGATAGGTTGGGAGAAGCTAGATACTTCTCCAAATTGGATTTTCGCTCGGGATATCACCAAGTGAGGATTGCAAAAGGAGATGAACCCAAGACCACTTGTGTTACAAGGTATGGTGCTTTTGAATTCCTAGTCATGCCGTTTGGCCTTACTAATGCTCCGGCTACTTTCTGCACACTTATGAATCGTGTTTTAGCGCCCTTTCTTGATCAATTTGTAGTAGTGTACTTGGATGATATTATGATTTATAGTAAGACATTGGAGGAACATATAGAGCACCTTCGCTCAGTATTTTTAGCTTTGAGGAGGAATGATTTGTATGTGAAAATAGAGAAATGTGCCTTTGCACAAGAAGAGGTGACATTCCTTGGTCACATAGTGGGGAGAGGAAAGATTAGAATGGATGAAGGAAAGGTGTAGGCCATTTGGGATTAGAAGGAACCCACCAAGCCTACTGAGTTGAGATCCTTCATTGGCTTAGTAAATTACTATAGAAGATTCATTAAGGGCTATTCGAAGATAGCTAGTCCATTGACGGACTTACTAAAAAAGGATACCCCTTGGGTTTGGAGTATAAAGAGAAAGCGGGCACTCGAGACCTTGAAAATGGCAATCACGAAGGAGCCGGTCCTTCTCCTTCCCAACTTTAGCAAACCCTTTGAGGTATGTACTGATGCTAGTGATTTTGCTATTGGAGGGGTTTTAATGCTGGAAGGACACCCCGTAGCATTTGAGAGCCGAAAGTTGAACGACACAGAGAAATGATATCTAGTGCATGAAAAGGAGATGACAGCGATAGTACACTGTCTTCGGGTATGGAGGCACTACTTATTAGGGAGGAAGTTTGTGGTTAAGATTGACAATATGGCCACCAGCTATTTTCAGACTCAAAAGAAGCTCTCGCCCAAGCAAGCTCGATAGCAGGTTTTTTTGGTAGAATTTGATTTCGACCTTGAGCATAAGTTAGGTAAGACTAATGTTGTGGCGGATGCTTTGAGCCGAAGGGTTGAGTTGGTAGCCATCAGCAAACTTGAAAGCAACCTCATTGATAGAATCCAAGAGGGGATGGAGAGTCATAAGCAAGCTAAAGCTCTATGGATTCAATGTCAAGAAGGGAAGACAAGGAGATTTTGGCAAGAGAATGGACTAATATATACAAAAGGGCAACGAATTTATGTGCCCCATTCCTTGAATCTGAGAAGGGAGATACTTAAGGAGTGTCATGATTCTAAATGGGCAGGTCATCCAGGAATGCATCGTACCCAAGCATTAATGGAAGAAAAGTATTTTTGGCCACACATGAGGGAAGATATTGAAAACTATAACCGAACTTGTCTCGTGTGCCAACAAGAAAAAGTTGAACACAAGGCAACTCCGGGACTACTAGAGCCTCTTCCCATTCCTGAACGGCCATGGGAAAGTGTTTCCATGGACTTCATTGTAAGCTTACTTCGATCGGAAGGGTATGGTACAATTATGGTGGTGGTAGATAGGTTCTCAAAATACACAACTTTTGTCCCAGCAACAAAGGAGTGCCCAGCGGATGAAGCTGTCCGGTTGTTCTTGAAACATATAGTAAAGTATTGGGGCCTACCCAGAAACATTGTGAGTGATCGAGATGGGCGATTTATAGGGAGATTTTGGACAGAGCTGTTCAAACTTCTAGGATCTGAGTTGAACTTTTCAACTAGTTTGCATCCCCAGACGGATGGTCAGACGGAGCGAATGAATGCCTTAGTGGAGTTATACATAAGGCATTTTGTAGGGGCTAACCAACATAATTGGACCAAGTTGTTAGACGTGGCACAGTTTTCGTTTAACCTACAGAAGAATGAGTCCATCGGACAGAGTCCTTTCGAGATTGTCCTGGGAAGGCAACCCTTAACTCCTCATACAGTGGCAATAGGATATACGGGGTCCAGCTCTCCCGCATATAAATTCGCAAGGGAATGGCAGGAAAATCATGACTTAGCCCGGACCTACTTAAACCGAGCTATCAAGAGAATGAAGAAGATTGCAGACAAGAAGCGGAGGCCGATGGAATATCAGGTAGGTGACCAAGTGCTTGTTAAGTTACATTTGATACAACGTACGAAGGGCCAACTACATAAAGGTCTAATGAGGCGATACGAGGGTCCATTCCCAATTGTGAAACGAGTAGGGCAAGTATCTTACAAATTGGAACTTCCTCATAAACTGAAATTCCACCCGGTTTTCCATGTGAGCATGCTAAAACCATTCCACAAAGATGAGGAAGACCCTATAAGAGCTATATCACAAAGGGCCCTAATAGGAGTACGTGATTCATTTGATAAGGAAGTGGAAGGGATCATAGCTGATAGACATGTGAAGAGACATGGACAAACTCCCAGACATGAGTATATGGTAGTGTGGAAGGGAAGACCAGAGAGTGAGGCCAGTTGGGAACCAACCGAAGCACTGTGGCAATTTAAAGACAAGATTCGACAGTTCCACGATGAAGGAGCGACGGGGGCATCGCCGGATTGAGCGGGGGAGAATGTTACGGACCTCTCGAAGTGGGCCATTCTTAGGAGGTTCCTAAAGCCCAAAGACAAAAGCCCAAGCCCACTAAAAGCTTCTAGATGATGAAAAGTTCTAGAAGGTTCTAGAGAAGTCCAGAATATTGTATAGTAGTTGGTGAAGGTAGGTAAATGTGGTAGTTGGGAATCAATTGTAACCATTAGATCGAATTGATTTTGACCATTAGATTGTAAAAGCTTTCTGTATATATAGGGGTATTCCCCTCAGATGTAACACACAAGTTATTTGAGTGAATATAATATACTATCAGAGTTTCTCTCTCTACTTTCTCTCTTTAACATTGTGAGTGTATTACAGGCTGACTTAGCCTTCCTTAGTGAGGTCAGGAACGCTAAGTGCTGCACGGGGTCGAGTGACGGAATCCGCCCGTGACACTTGCATCACTTCATTACAAGTAAGCTTTCGGTTAAGGATTCTTCTATTTTTAACATCATAAAACAAAAATCAAATGAATCTATTAAGGACTATTTGGCTTGATTCATCGTTGAGATGGTTTAGATTCCGGAGTTAGACATGAGCATTGCTCTTAATGTAGTGATTGATGGAGTTGAACCTCACGGAGACTTTTTCAAGTCTTTGGCAAAAAATAAGCTGAAAACTTTTATTGAGTTTAAGGCTACAGCCACATGTTACATTTGCCAAGAAGATAACTTGAAAGCTCGACAAGAGGCCAATTAGAGTAGAGAAGATCAAAAAAGCGATAAGAAGAAGAATGCAAAAGATTGATTCGGAGGACATGATGATCAATGTTCCAAAGGATATAATGGCGAGAAAAAAAGGTCACGCTTCGTAACATATTTTGTTCATACGCCACTCAATCATCTAATTACGAACATTTTAATGGAAGTGTACGATCAAAGGGGCATATTATAATGGCAAGAAATAATGAGATGAAATCCTTCATGATGGAATTCTAATAAATATTGTGATTTCCATTGCGATAGAGGTCATAATACTGATGAATATATCCATCTCAAGAACGCAATTGAGGATGCAATCCAATGGGGGCATCTAAGCAAGTTTCTTACCCATGATGCCAAGAATATTAAGCAACCAACTTAGAGGAGACGTGACGAGCAGGAGAATGTTACGTGACCTTCTTAGGCTAAGAAAGATGCGAGAGATGGAAGTAGTAGCAAATTACCAAATGGTATAATAAATACTATTATCGGTGGACCTTTTGCCTTAGGCTAGTTAAGCTCTGCGGACTTGACTAACATTGTACATTATGTTTGTAATGTGTAGGGCAAGAAGGTTAAGATCAACAATTTAATTTTTTTCACGAAAGAGGATTTTGAGAGTGTTCAAAGGTCTCATGATGATGCACTCTTAATTAGTGCGACGATTACCAACTTTGAGATCAAAAAGATTTTCGTTGATACCGGAAGTTTGACAAATATTATTTTCTAACATGCTTTCAACCAGATAAGACCAAAGATCAAAGCACAGCTAAGATCTAATAACTATGATTTATATGCTTTCAATAATCACCTATTTAGGTCACTAGAGTTATCTCTCTCCTAACCTACATTGGAGACGATGAGCATGTTGTGGAAGATAAGGTGGATTTCCTTCTTATTAAATATTGGTCCTCATATAATATGATCATAGGTTAACTATGTAAGCATTTATTCGACATAGTCCCTTCAACTATGCATCTCAAGGCAAAATTTCTCACTCCCACTGGAGTTGGAGTATGTAAAGGTGACCAACAGTTAGCTAGATCCTTGTATTTAAGGGCGCTATGGTGTGAAGAAAATTTTCAAGTTGAAACCTGTTTAGAACAAAAAACAATCAGCATAGAAAATGCTAAGGAAGACATACAGGAAGTCCCATTAGGAAGTTATCCTAGGAAGACAACAAAGATAGGGAAACCTTTGTCGGTAAAAATTCATCAAAGTTTGATCAAATTTTATAGGACAGTGTTGATGTGTTTGCATGGTCTCCTTCAAATATGCCAAGCATCCCTAGAAAAGTAATAACCCATGAGCTTCAAATTGATCCTAATGGAAAGATAATTTAGTAGAGGAAAAGGCATTTCGTTCCTCAACAGCTGGTAGCCATCGAGGAAGAAATCTCAAAGTCATTAAAATAGGGTTCATAAGGAAAGAGCCTTATCCAACTTGGCTAGCCAATTGTGTTCTAATTAAGAAGTCTAATGGCAAATGATACATGTATATAAGCTTTACAAATTTGAATAAGGCTTGTCTTAAAGATTGTTTCCCCTTGTCGAGAATAGATCAAATGGTTGACTCAACTGTCGGACATGCCTCATTATCTTTTATGAATATGTTTTCTAACTATAATAAAATCAAAATGGATGAGGAAGATGAGGTTCAAGTATCCTTTGTCACTAACTTTAGGATTTACTATTACATGGTGATACCCTTTGAGCTCAAAAATGCTAGCACAACCTATCAAGGGCTTGTTACCAACATGTTCAAGCCTCATATTCATCGTAACATCGAAGTATATGTTGACGATATGATTGTGAAAAGCATGTAAAAAAATTGGCATCTTATCGACCTTGAGAAGACATTCAGTACTTTAAGGAGATATGATATGAAACTAAACTAGTAGAAGTGCGTTTTTTGGTGCTATTTCAAGAAAATTTTTAGGTTATATGGTTATTCGGTATGGCATTGAAGCAAACTCAAAGAAGATTGATGCTATTCGGAACATAAAGTCTCCTTGCACAATCAAGGAAGTTCATGACTTAACTGGATGGATAGTGATGCGTACCATAACCACGGACAGACAAGGCTAGTTGCAGGGATGGGTTTAAGCTTGTAGAAAGCTTGAAAGGGTGATGGGGAAATGCGTATAAGGACGAAAATGAATGAAAGAGTAAGCAAAACCTACGAACAACTCTAAAGGATATGATACACTAATAAAACTTTCGAAGACTTATGGTACAACTTAATATGATACATGAGATGGTTCGGTCAGGGTACTCGCTACTGAGCCTTACTTAAGGGTTAGGATAAAAGTGAAATGAAAACAAACAAACAATGTTTATGAGAGGAAAAATATCCAATTTATTAATGATAATTTGATATCTGTGGCTACATGTATAAGGGGTATTTATACCCGAAAATTAGGGCAATCTGCCTAAAAAGCAAAAGACGAAAAGGGTATTGTCCTAAAGAAGTAATATAAAGTATATAAAGGGTGAAAAAGAATATTCATGGAAAAAGCAATGATTATAGTAGCATGTTCTATGAGTGGTCTTGAATACGTAGTAGCAATACATTAGTAGCATTGTTGAAGGATGTAGACAAAAGAGTATGAGTTGACTGGGTGTCTGAGTAAGGGTACTAAATAGGCATGGACTCATCAACAGGAGTGGTTGAGGGTTAATTTAGGGTAGCTCTCTCGGTCTCTTGGCAAGAGTGATGTTGAGCAAATGCTCAGCTTGGACATGATAAAGCAGGCGCTCGAGGTTTGGTTGCAATCTAGGTATTCTTCAAGTTGGCATACAACTTTCGAGAGGTAGGTAGTCAAATAGCTTGGCATATAGAGTTAATCGGTAGTAAAGAGAAACTTGGCTTCTATAGAGGTCAGTTAGAGTAGGAGGATTCGCCTCGCCAGGACCTTTAGCCCTCGGGCTTGATTATGAGTTAAAGACTCAGTAGCCGGATTCTTATCATTCCCTCCGGTTTGATTTGGATTTGGGATCAAATTTGACTGATCTTTGCTCAATTCTCCGTTAGGATGATATAGACTGAGGTTAGCAACTTTGAAGGTGTCCGAAACCCCATAATTTACGGGTAACTCCAACCAGTGGGCATTGTCATTGATCTTTTAAATGATTTTGAAGGGTCCCTTAACTCTTGTAGATAACTTGTTCTTCCTCTTAGTTGGAAACCTTTTCTTACTCAGTTGTAGCTATACGAAGTCTGCAGGCTGGAATTGTTTAGTTATCCTACCCTTGGCCTTTTCTCGCATTTGTCTAGTGGTTTGGCCGATTTGTCGAGTAACTTTGTCGTAGATGTGTTAAAGGGACTATGCTTTGACTTTTGTATCAGGGTCTTCTTACTCAGATACAGGCATAGGGGTATGATTGAGGGACAACTCGAGATTAAAACCATAGACAACCTCGAAGGGGGTTTACTTGGTGGTGTCATGTACTGTTTGGTTATAAGCGAATTCGACCACTAGTAAGCAGACGTCCCAATCGGCTACGTTCTTACCCACTATAGCTCGGAGCAACGATCTTAAAGTACAATTGACTACCTCTATTTGGCTATCCATTTAGGGGTGATAGGAAGTATTGAATAGTAGTTTGGTCCCTATTCGTTGCCACAGAGGTCTCTAGAAATGGCTTACTAACTTTGGGTTTCTGTCTGATACTATACTTCTCAGTACGTCGTGTTATTGAACAATTTCTTGCCAGAAAAGAGATGCAATAGTTGATCATTAGTCTTGGAGTAGGGCACAAAGTGTACCATCTTACTGAACCTATTTATGACGACCATTACAAAATCTTTGCCTTGGGTAGTTTCTAGTAATTTGAGAACAAAGTTCATGCCCAACTTAGTCTATGGTCTTATTGGGACAGGCAAAGGCGTTGCTTTCTCTTGTTCAGCTTGGTACTTGGCCCTCTTACATGTAGTGTAAACCCCACAACCAGTTACTTAGGGGTTCGATCGGCTGAAAGATTCGATCGAGCCTAAATTATTAGTATAGTAAAAAATATTAGTAAAAATGATCTCGTAAGTTTGAATTTAAGAAAATAAGAAATAAAATAAAAGAATATAAAAATTCCAAACTTTAAATATATAACTCGTTATTTATCGAAAATACGTAAAATGCATTCCTATAATTAACGAATTGTTAGAAATAAATTATATGTATACTAAAAATCATAAAATGACTTAAATAATATTTAGAAATATTTATTTATACTATATATGAATTTACATGTAGGTAGAAATATGCGTAATTATTTAAAATACGCAAAATGTGCTAAAATAATAATAAATAATTTTAAAAAATTCATAATTAATTAAGGTAAAATAAAGAAAAATAAAAAAAATAAGGAATGATCTGTATTTGGGTTGTGATAGCTGGGGAAAATAATAAAAAAATTTATCTAACTAAATTAGAACAACATAAAAGGCAATTTGAAAGAAGATAAGGTAGTTGTCAAATCAATTTAATGCATTATAATTTCCCTAATACTCTATAAATAGCAAGAAAATTTTAGAAACTCATTTGGTTAGTTTGGAGAGTGAGAAAAATAGAGAGAGGCAAAATTGAGAGTAAATTAGGGTTTTAGGAAAATTTACAAAAAATCTATACAGTTGGGGTTTTTAAGGAAAACCCCGACTCGACGAGCAACTGGGAGTAGATGGCTACCACCACCATACGGTGGTGGCAATGCCTAAGTGGGCCGACATACTTATGGCCACCGACGTTGGTCAGAGCCACCTAAATCGGTGGGTTTAATTTCTAGCCCAATTTTGTGTAATTTTTTTAAAATAGTAAATATTCTTAAAAAATTATGAATTTTGTTATTCAACAATATTTTTGTATTTAGTTTCTAGGAAAAATATTATTTTGATGAAAATATGTTTCGTTATATATGGTCTTTAATAAATCATGCAAAACTAAGCATGTTTCGGTTTAGAAATAAATGATCTTAGGAGTGTAGTTTTGAGCCCAAAATTTTTGTGTAGACTACTTAGATGATATAAAACAGTGATATAATCTCATTTTCAAAAAGTAATTTTTGAACTTTTTAGATAATTTTTCGGCCTTAAAATGAGGCATAAAATGTGTAATTTAGGGTTAATTAAGTAATTAAATAGTTAATTACTGATTTAGTGAATAATTATATGTTTTAGGATGTTGAAATCTGATGAAGTATGATACTTGTAGCATTTAGGGTGTTAGATGTAATTATTAGGTTAATTATTTAGTAAATAAGTAATAGAGAAAAATAGTAAATTTTAAGTTAATTTTGTAAATTAGGGTAATTAGGCGTAAAATCTGATTTATGATGAATTTAGATATTTTGAAACGATACTTGATGTTGGGAGATGGTAATTAGAGTGATAAAAATATTATATGTGTATTATGTACATGATAAGTGATAGTACATAATATGTAATTATTGAAAATATAATAAATAGAAAATATTAGGATAAAAATTGATATTATATAAATAATAGGGATATATAATAAATCTAGTAGAAAACTTAAATTTATGTAATTATATGAAAAATGTAAAAATTTCTTACATCAGGAGTAAATTCGGTACATTATTAAGGATTTAAATGTACCAAGTATAATAAAATACTGACTAGGGATAATTATGGTATTTAGAATATCTGGAAGTAAGGTGATTAATTGCACATTATGAGTTAAAACAAGTTTCTAAAGTTTAGGTATAAAACAGTATTTAGAAATTGAACTAAAACCAAATTTAGAAATCGATGTGGAAATTGAACTCGAACCTGGCCCCAAACTTAGAATAATTGTAAAAGATTTGAGAATCTAGATAATTGGAAATATTAAACCTTAAACAAAAGATAACAATAAGCGTTGTAGGATAAAACCAATCTATAATAGTTATATGAAAAACTGAAACCACGTTTGTGTCATAAGGATGATTGGTAATGGCCTGAGCAAGTTAGACCTTGAGCGAGCGAGCGAGGAGTCCAGATAAGTTGGGATTAATATGATGTTGTATTTTGGAGGCTTGAGATTATGCTTGGTTGTGCTTGTTAGATAGTTGGTTGTGTGCATGTGCTTGATTATGAGTGATACTATAAATTTGTTTGTTGTTTTGGCTTGTACTGTATGATTTGTATGAAATGATTGATCACCCTAAATTGGACCTAATCAAATATACGACTTGTAATCATAATCAGACCTGCATGGCAACCCATTAGGGGAAACCTAGGATTCTCCGGCCAAATACCAACCCCTTTGAAAGGGATAGCGTAGGATTACATAATGGTCCCTTCTTCATCCTTAGTTGAACTAAGTGACAGGAGAGAAGGTCGCGGTGAGGGTGAAGTCAATGGTTCAAAGGTAGTCGCAGGAGGAGCGGTGTCTCCATTGCACAAGTTTGGGTTTGGTCGTGAGCTATTGCATTAATGGTAACTCTTCAACTCAAATTAGAGCGAACGTAATTTTTCTAATCTCACGATGGGCCGGACAATGTCGTGTGATGGCATTTGCTTAAACATGCATTGCACCTAATAAGTTAGTTGATAACCTTGTTATGTTTGTTGATAACCTTGTTATGTTTATGGTATAGTTTTAAGTCATCCATCCTAATTTACTGAGTTGTGGTTGCTCACATCCTTATAGACATCGTATAGGTGCTGGCTAAGAAGCGGCTTACAACTACTTTGAAGCTAGCAACTGTTGGATCTTGGGGAGTGAGGAAAAACATTTGAAGAACAAACATATATTTTTAAGGTCTAAGCTTTTATTTTAGAATTTTTCATTTTTGAATAATGTAATAACTAGAAAATATATTATGGTGAAACATTGTAAATGTTAATTGTAATAACTGAATTATAGTGTATATATATGTTTTCTCACTTTCTTAGGTAAATGATTTATTTAAATTACAATTTGTTTACTTCAAAGCGAGTTAGTCATGGACGTCTTGTGTAGATTAGGTCTAGGATAGCGGTTATAAAGCTAACTTCTATCTTAGAATGGTTTACATGGTGGGGCTGTTACAACTCTGCTTCTTCGAGGCGTGGCATGTAGCACAACCTTCAATAATTTGGTGCACATTTCGCCTCATTCTTGGTTAGAAGAAACACCCACTTAATAGCTCATACGTCCTTCTCTCCCTAAAGTGTCAGGAGATTCCTCTATTGTGGGCTTCCTTGATTAGTAACTCTTTTGGTGAACAGTTTGGCACACACAATTTTTCTCTTTGAAACAAGTACCTATCCTCCATATGATACTCATCCACTGTCTTTCCATTTGCACAATACCCAAATATAGGCTCGAAGTGTGGATCTACAGAGTATTGTTCCTTGATACTTATAAACCCAAAGAACCGAGTCTGTAATTTGGTTAGGAGCATATGTCTCTTTGAAAGAGCATCTATAATCACATTGCTCTTTCCCTGCTTGTACTTAATGACAAAATTGAATCCCTTAAGGAATTCAATCCACCTCTCTTGTCGCTTTGATAACTTAGTCTGACTTCGGAGATACCTTAGAGACTCATGGTCAGTATAGATGACAAATTCTTTTAATAGTAGGTAATGCTGCGATACTTGGAGTGCTTGGATGAGTGCTAAAAGCTCTTTGTCATACACAGAGTAGTTTAGTTGAGGTCCCCTGAGCTTCTCATTGTGGTAGGCAATTGGTCCGCCTTCTTGCATTAGGACAACACCTATCCCATTGTTTGACGTGTCACATTCTAGCTTAAATACTTTCTTGAAGTCAGGCAAAGATAGTACAGGTATAGAGGTCAATCTTTTCTTCACCTCGGCAAAGCTTCTCTTCTCCTTTTCTCCCTATATAAAGTCAGTGTTCTTCTTCGTTAGCTTAATAAGGGGTGCGGTAAGGGTGCTAAAATTCCTTATGAATCATCTATAGAAAGAAGCTAGTCCATAGAAACTTCTCACCTCGGCACAAGTAGTAAGAGTTGGCTACTCGACAATTGCTCAAATCTTCTCGTCATCCACTCGTAAACCTCCTTTACTTACTACATAGCCTAAGAATAACACTTTCTCCTAGCAAAAGTAACATTTCTTAAAATTATCAAATAATCTTTTGGTACAGAGGACATTTAATATGGCATGGAGATGTTCATAATGACTCAGTAAGTTGGCACTGTATACTAAGATGTCGTCGAAGTACACCATGACACATTTTCATATTAGATCTCTTAGGACATGGTTCATTAGTTGCATGAAAGTGCTCGAGGCATCCGATAAACCGGATGGCATAACCATCTACTGATAGAGTCCATGTTAAGTTTTGAACGTAGGCTTCTACTCATCTCCCGACTTCATGCGAATTTGATGGTAGCTAGACTTCAAATTAATCTTGCTGAAGATCTTAGCTTCACTCAATTCATTTAATAGATCTTTTAACTTGGGGATTGGATACCTGTATTTGATCATTATCTTGTTCATGGCTCGATCGTCAACATACATTTGCCAGGTACCATCCTTTTTTGGCACTAAGAGCACTGGAACAAGGTTGAGACTCTCCTTTACATACCTACTCTCCAGTTGCTTGTTGACTTATCGTTGTAGTTCAAAAGCTTGTTCGAGACTCATCCAATAAGCTAGCTTATTTGGTAGGGTAATGTTAGGTATTAAGTCAATGTAATGCTCTATACCTTGGACAGGAGGTAACCCTTCGAGTAATTATTCAGGAAACAAATCGGCATATTCATTCAACAACTCTCTTACTTCTAAGGGTAGTTCACCCCACTCCCTTAACTCTAAGAGTTGCTTGAGCAACATGGAGGTTGGCGCATCAACATGAATAGCCTCTTGGAGCTTGGCTGTACTCATCATCAAAGTCTTCTTTGATCCTTGAGTAAGTTTTTCTTGTAGTTTGTTAACTTAACTCGGCGGTATCAGGTTCAACGTAATCTTCCTTCCATCCTTTTCGAACACGTAGGTGTTCTTGTATCCATCATGTATAACTCTTCTATCATAAAGCCATGGTTGACCTAGTAACACATATGATACATACATGGGCAGCACGTTGCAAAGGATCTTGTCAGAGTAATTTCCAATTGTAATTGGCAGTAATACTTACCGAGTGACATGTAGTGTTCCCTTTTTATTCAACCAATGCAACTTATACGGCTTTGGATGCATGATAGTTGGTAACATTAACTTCGTGACCAGATTTGATGATGTTACATTGGTGCAATTACCACTATCTACAATTAGTGCGCACAACTAGTCATTCACTTTATAGGTGATATGAAACAAGTTCTCTCTCTGCTCTTCCTTGTGTGAGGGTTTCATTCTTATTACGTGTTGGACAACTGGGATCAACTGATCCAAGTCCTCAGTAAACATATCCTCTTGAATCGGTTCATTCTCCTGAGAAGTTTCTTTCTCGGCAATGCACTTTTCTTCTGGTTCCTCATCGGTACTTTCCACTTCCAACATCGGAGCGTCTCCTTGATGACCATATTCCTTCAGTTCAAATACAGGGCAGCTATATGTCTAAACCCTAGCACTTGAAGCACTTGATCTGGCTTGTCTTCCTTCTAGATCCTTGCCCTTTCTTGTACGTTCGGGTCAACATGTTACCTTCTGTTTGGCCCTTTTGGTAAGTCTTAACATCCCTTCGTTTGATTGGATCGATACTTGGTTGACTTCGGTAGCTCCCTTAATCAAGTCGGCTTGACCGAATAGGTCGACTAGTTGATGGTTAGGTCGGCATTCGACTCCTTCTTTGCCTTTCCACTCATTGAGCAATTTGTAAGGCTTCATCCATTGTGGTAAATCGTTGGAGTTCTATAATATCTTGGATGTTACTCCTTAATCTAGTAAGGAGCCTAAAGACTGTCCATATTGGTGGTTTCTCCACTTCATAGTGAATTATAAGTATTTGGAATTTTTGGACATACTTGTCAACAGTTTGGCCTCTTTATCTTAGCTTTTGAAACCAAGCAAATCTGTCTTATAGATAAGTATTCAGTACAAATCTATTTTCAACTATTCTCTTCATCTTAAGCCAAATATTAATCTCTCTGTATCCTTTTCGTCTCTTCATGTCTTGGAAATTCTTCCACCACATGGCAGCATATCCGGAGAACTTAATAGCAATGGTCCTCACTTTCTCGTAATCCTTATATTGGTAATAATAAAAAACACATTCCACCTTCTCCTCCTAATCTAAGTATTCATTTGTACTTTCTGACCCATTGAAGCTCAAAATCTGAAGCTTTACGTGGTCAGATGCTTGGGGTGCTCAAGCTCGTTCTTTTTCTTCTTCATACTCTTCTTCCTCGATGTCATCTATTTCTCCTAAGTCAATTCTTTTTCTCACTCGTCCACCTATTGCTCCATCTCGAACTTGTTGAGTTAGGTTTTGACCTCTAACAGGTCGAGCAACTTGTGAGGTATTATGCATGGTTTCAGTAGGTCGATAAGCTAATGTATGAACTGCTTGGGTTAAATCTACTCGGAGGTTAGCCACCTCATTAAGTGATAGGAATCAGCTTCCTACTACATCCAAGCTAAGGCTTATCAATGCTTGCTGAGGCCGAATTGTAGCCAGAAGGACAAGAGGAAGGAAGATGAACACTCAGCATTAAGTTTGTCATCAGCCAAAGTGCCAAGAGATCACGTAGGCGAGTACTCGGAACTAAAGGACCACTCGATACATAAGAGAAAGACTTATGCCGACTGATTCTATGACTTGACAATTGTAGGTTGACCTCTCTGGTGTCTCAGCCAAGACACGCGAGACGTCAGGGACCCCTTCTCGGACCTGGACATCCAACTGTTGACTATGTCTAGTTCGGATACTACTTCTCCCAAGATATGCCGAGTGATTACATACTAAGTTCTGTAAAATGCATAGTTTTGTATTCTTGTGTATGTTTTCCTTTATTTTATTTAGAGGCCCAATTCTTTAGGGTTTAAGGCCTTATACTTTATTTACAATTTTATCATTAGGGTTTAAGACTTACTATAAATAGCAACTATTGTAAACATCATATAGAGATAGATATAGACATATAGAGAAGAATACGAAAATTATATTCCCATACAAAGCGAATCTTTCCTCTATTGAACAAGGCTGTACTTGAGTTAGCATTTGTCAAATTATCGAGTGTTGATTAGGCTTTTTAATAGTCTTTGTGTTCTTATCAATCTTGACCCTAAGATTGTGGTGAACCCCTTCATTTGAATCGGTTAGTGAGTCACATCTAACCTATAATTTGAAACCCCGAGCAACATTTTGTGTTCGTGAATCTTATCGAACTTTATTTCAAGCTCAAATCCCTAATTGTGTTTGTATCTTATTACGTGATATCTACACACATTCACACTTAAAACCCCTGTTCACTTCTTGTTCTTCATACCCATTCTATTCATCTGACCCGTTGTTGTTCCTCTTATCAATCCTTATCATCAAGTCTCTTGTCAGTACTTCTAGCGGTGGCCTAGGATTGTCGGCTATGGTAGACAACACCACTGATGTGTACTTGTGATTATGTTAATGAAGTTTGTTGTTTGTAAAAAAAAAAAAAAAAGAAAAAGAAAAAGAAAAAAGAAAAGAAAAGAAAAGGAAAAGAAAAAGTCAAAGGAAGGAATTTTTCTTCCAAAAATTCATTCCATAAGTCTCACAAAAATTCATTCCCTCAATTTGGAGGGAATTAGGAAGGAAAATTTAAAATTACACTTAAATCCTCTATATTAAAAAGTGCATTTTGAAATTTTAAAAATATTTTATTTGTTTAATAAGTTTTAAAAATATACATTTTTATTGCTTTCCATTTGCAGTTATTTCTTCTTATTCTTTTCTTATTCAAATAAGAATTTTTTCCTTCTATTTTCTTTTCTTTCTATTTCTTTCCTTTTAATTTTCCTCCTTTATCCCAAACATAGGGTAAAAGGTACTTAAGTCATTCCCCAGCGAAAGAGAGAAGTTAAGCCACGTAAGTTCGTGAATGATTGAGGTAGTCGAGTTTAAAAATTAATCTTTTCATTCTTTTATTTTAGTAAAATCATAATATTATTGAAGCTACTATTGGATCCTCTCAACGGTATTGTAAGTCTTGGATTTTCTTGTCTCATAAGTCACGGTAGTCCTTGGGCGACCTATAGTACCACTAAAGCTAATAACACATAGGAGATTCAGGTCCATGGGTTTGTGGTCCGTGGTCTAATACATGGTGATGCTAGGTCCAATGATGGAGTAAGATGGTGGTAAATGGGTGGTGACAGACCCTTGAAGAAGAAGAAAAAGGAGGAGAATGAGAAATGGTATGAGGAGAGTAGTTTAGGAATATAGAAATAAATATGATTGTACTAGGCTTGTTATTTAGTGGGATATTTCGGCCCCTCTCCACCCCCGATATAATATGATTTATGGATCAATTGAATATATTTTTTCTTTTTAATTTTTGCTAATTGCTTTTTATTGATATTATTAGTTTAGTGAGATAACTTATTTTATTCCAATCAGTATTTCTTTTTGGAGTTAAAAAACTCTTCTTCTTATCTTTTGTAGATTTTTAAATTTAATTTTTGATCATTTTTGTCTATTAGATAGATCCCTTATTCTTTTTCTATCAAGGAATAATTTGTTAGATCTATAAATCAAATTGTAATGGGTAATTCTTGAATCATCCTATTATTGCGAATAGTTATTTATGTCAACATCATAATGTGGTCATCAAAATCAACTATGAAATGAACCATAAAATGTATTACAATATATGATTCAATCTCAAAGTTACTCTAAAGCAAATAGAATAGTATTATTAAAAGGAATTAAAAAAAGGAAAATTTTTTACTTGCGAATAGTTATAATGGTGTAACTTAATAACTATTCCTCTCCCATAAATCTATTATTGTGTTTGCTAAAAAGCAACTCCATGAAATTTTTATTACTTCAAAATAAGTAATTATAATTACTTTATAGTATCAAGAGAATAATTATTACTTGAATTTTTATAACATATTTTTATATCTAGTGAATAAGGTTGAGATAAAGATACGTTGGCATTTTTAAAGATATTTTGAATTTATTACTAATTTTATTTTAAGTGCAACTAAATAAAGTAATAATTATGTTTTTTTCCTTTCTATCCCTTAGAAATTATAATATTATTCTTATCTTATTCCATTCCACGAACCAACCTAAACAAAAGAAAAACTTGCATTCTAGACTTTTCTAGCTAAGTAATTTGTAGGTGGATAGACTTCTCTAAACACATGGTTCATGACAATTGCACAATTTAGCTGTAATCTCGATGTTTGTTTCACTTTATTTGATAAACCTAATAAGAGCAATCATGATGCAGCTAATAAACTCCACTTCAATTCCTTATGTGCACTTTTGCTAAAAAGTTCCATATATAAGGGGTCCATTTGAAATGGTCACATGTATATAGCATGATTGTAACAGTTCACATGACTTTGAGAGGAATGATGTAAAATTGGTACATAAAAATGACTTGGTAAAAGAAAGTAGGAAGGAGGAATATATAGTTTGTCAAGAGGCTTGAATACATAAGTGATAGGTAAAGAAGTTATAAAACATGAATCCTGTCATGGCTTAAACCAAAGAATTGTAACAACTCCATTATGTAAAGTAATCTATGCTATAATCTAGTTACCTTGGCTGCTAATATAGATATAGCTTACATAAGGTGTTTACTACTCCATTGCTTGGAAGCGTCTCATTTAGTACCTTGTATGAATCAATCTGTGGGCTAACTTTTAAAAATAGATCTTGAAAATAATTTTTACAACTTAAATTTCGAGTAAAAATCAAGTTAAAAGTTGAAAGAAAGATAAAACCTCGTATTTAATAAAAACTTCAAAAACTACATTGTTACGAAAAGTTATAATGTCTACTAAAATTTTATTAAAATCCATAGGCTTGCGGAGTATGGAATAAATTTTATTAACTAAAAATTAGGAGTCACATGAGGGGATCATATTAGTTTTCTTAAAAGTTAGTACAATCGATAAACCGAATAGAAATCTAGTAAAGTAATATTAAATCTCACTCCTTGACCTTATTCTCTAGCCTTTTAAAACTTGGAGTAATATTGGTGAGTCTATTGGGGAAACTTACAAAACAACTATAGAGGAATGAGCGACAATATGATCGGTAAGTGGGATGAAGACAGTAGTACATATCTGATATCAAGTAATCAGAGTTTTCAAGCAATTTAATTAGATGAAATGCATGATCAAGTAAATACCGTCACATGATGTTAACCGGTTGTAGTAAGATTAAAGAAATTGTGTTCACTTTAATCTGGGTTTCAAGGAGTTTAACGTTATGCACTTGTGAATTTGATTACTAAACTAGGGCTTGTGTAATGGAGAACATGCTTATCTTGAAACTACCTTCGAACTACTGACCCCAACTTGGCCGCGATCTCTTCTCTTGTCAGTTAGTTTAACTCAGGGTAGGGAGAGGATCATTTTTGCTATCTTCAATGAAGGGGTTTGTGTTTGGCTCATACTTCCTAGTCGTTTCCCTTAGTGGTTTGTGATGTAAGTCCGATTAGTGGTTGAGCTGAGTTTTTGTTAGATTACTTTTAGGGCGATCAAACAAATTCAAACAGTTCAAAGCATGTAATATTATGAAGTAATCAATACATCAATCCAGCACTTAAATAACATAATAGTATTCAAGCATACATGTTGCATGCATACAAGTAACTAATTTATAATCACAAAAAAGATATATACTAAGGTCTTTGAATATTCTTAAATAATATTTCAAAGTGTGGTGAAACAATGATCTCACTTACTTGGATATTGATGCTCATTCTCTTTGTGTGTGTTGTTCTCGTGTCGTCTTTTTTTATTATTTCTAAAATTTAACATGACATCTTTAGTTTATGTCCAATATATAATATATGTGTTCATTGTAGAAATTTAAGTACATTTTCAATTATGTTAGGTAAGTTTTTCTAAGGTGTTTATTAAATATAAGTTAAATATGATACTTTTTGACAAAGGTTTTGACTTGATACAAATTGCTATCTAGTAGTTTTTGATCCAGGTTCTAACTTCAATAAATTCTTAGAAAGTATAATTAGGTGACTTTTTGATTTATTCTCCGACTCCTAATGATCCAATATTCAGTACCAACTGTCTTCAAACTTCCAATTACTCTTATATTTCGCATATTCCATCGAACTATTTTCTGACTAAGGTTCTGACTTAGGTTTTGACCTAGTCTTGTGCTATAGACTATTGTCCAAATGACTTCCGACTCATGTTTTGACTCTAGTAAAGGAATGAAATTCATATACAAATTACTAGTTGATCTACTGTTGGTGTGGTCAAGGATATTTAATACTAAACAACATTTTGACCTAGTTTCTGATGAAGTTTTTAACCCTTGGTCCAAAGTTAGATTATTATTTAGAAAGTTCGGAAGTTACAACTTGTTTCAAGAAGTAGGGTAAAGTCCAAATATAAGCTACTTTTTGGTATAGATTCTATTTTCTTAGTTTATTCAATATATTCACACCAGATCACATTTTGCCTTACTTTGTAACATAGTTTTTAACGTTATTGCTGTTATTGTACATCCAACTACTTCATATAAAATTTAACTTATCTTAAGTTCTAAAGTCTTAATAAACATACAAATGCAGAAAACAACAATTTAGTATTACCCTCATATATTTACTTTTCTCTTTTACCATCACTTAATATAACTCATCGGAACTTTCGCAATTGATCTCCTAAACCACTAAACACACACTTAAAATTGAAAATCAACATCTTAAAGGTCCTATTCACTCACAGTTACTGTAAATTGGTCAATATAGGTTGAAGCATGTTTTTACAAAAACCCAACTTAGCTCTTTTAGGAAAAAAAAATCACTTTCCGCACATTGTTTTGTGAAAAATCATTTTTATCCAAAATCTAACTATCAAACTTTGAAAATCCAATCACATAATATCAAAGTTCAACATCTTAAGAGAATAACCACAAAATCTCAAGTTGAAACTATATAAATTGATCTTTCAAAAACTTCAAAAATTGTTGTGCGGGATGTTTTTGTTAAGGATCCCATATCTATACTCAAAATTTTGAAATTCTAACTGAAGATTTGAATTCCTACTGTAAAAATACATAAGGAAACCAATTTAAAAAATTTTGGAGTTCATTTACTATTTTCCCTAAATTTTTGTTAAAATTGAAGAAACCGAACACTCACTAAGAATGCGAAGAGTTGACCACCACTAGGGAAAGGGGGCTTGTCAGCAACAACTACCATCGACCATACCTTCAGGAAACCACCTAGTTGCGTTTCCAGCTAATTGATTTCCTTGGAAACCCCTAAATCCCCTATTTCGTGCAATATTTTTCCTCAATTCTTTTCCATACTTTGTCTCATTATTTTTCCTCCTCAGAATTTTCCTAAGTCACCTATGAAGCTAATCTTTCAACTGGAACAACCCTAATATTTTTATTTAGTGAATTTATATCACTTTGGAATTTTCAGCCTTCTTGAGCAAGTGTTTTCTATCTTTGCTTTCATGTTAACACATGGCCAACCTAAATTTTCAAATGATTTCCAACTCATCCCCTAACTTATTTGGCAGCAAGATGTTTCCCGCATGGTCTGGACTTTTTTATTAGTTTCTCTTATATTTTTCCTATTTATTTAGTATTGTTTACACATTTTTGGATGTTATTAGTAATTACGGGTATGTATATGGATATACTAATCATACCCGATATATACATGTCTTTTATATATATTATTTTACGTACAATATTAATTGTATTACTTCTATAATTTATCTATAAGTATTCGCCAACTTTTGAAGCTTACATTATGAGTTATAAATATTTACTATTTTAGCTATATTTTTAATTTCTAAGCCTACGGAAACTTCTCCACTAATATCAAGAAGCCTCTCGTAAACTTTTAACTTAATTGGGTTATTTTCCAAAATGCCTTAAATCGACTATAGAACCTAATCGCGCTAATACAATCTCACAAATCCTATGGTACAATACCATTTCTTTGATTTTTGAATCGTGTAATGAGGAGTTTTTGAATATTATAAAATTTGACAACAAATAATGATGGTTAGATTGCATAGGCTATCAATAGCTAAGATGAGTTTTCTTATTGATGGATTTTTTCACAGGTTTCTTTTAAGTGCAAGTTTAAGAGCAGTCTTTTTAAATATATAAGCCTCCTTAAAAAGGTTGAGAGTGGACAGATTGTTCTAATAGTTTTTGTTTCAACTTATTATGTCAAATTTTTTTTAGTCATCCTCATGGACCTAACTTCTTGAACCCCAACACTTGAAAACCCAAACCTAGATTGCTATTTTGCTTAAGCATAAAATTCATTTTTGCTCTAAGTGAATTCATATCCAAATTAAATTGGTAATAGCTCTACTTTCTCAATGCTTACATTTTCCAGGTAATTTTCAAATGCAAACAGCAATTACCGTTGCCACAGTGTAGAGTAACTATGTATCGCTTAATTATAGTCCTTTTCCAAATTGTCGAAAAATGTATTAGAGGATGATATGAAATAAAACTATAGAAGTTATACGGTCACATCCTTGAACCTGTTGCTAAATCCTAGTTTACTTTGAATGCTCCGAACAATGACAATTATTTATTTTATTAGCACACTGTAGCATGGGATGCTGCATCGGTAACTGTGTTCGTGTTGGATATGTATTAGTCGGATAGTGTGCAAAATAATCCATGTAAGCAATTGCATAAAAATTATTTATTTTATTATATTTTTCATGTCAGCAAAATACATATGTAAGCATCCAGATGTCTGTTTTGGAAGTGTAAATACCCAATTTTAAAAAGGGAGAGTATCCGTGCTATTACAATAAATTTGAAGGGTAATCGATGGGATTTAACCCGGAAAGTTTTTACTGTCACAGTCTTGAAACCGTTCATAAATCTTACTTTACTTTGAATGCTCCGAACAACATAACTTTACCACAACGAAAAGTCGAAGGAGAAGAAAAGTAAAAATAAAAGAGCAAGCACAGAAAGAAAGAGTGATAACTGAGAAATATCATTCCCCATGGCAGAAGAAATTACACACAGAAGAGTTCAAACAAATGGGATATGGATGCACATAGCAGAGAGAGGAAAAGGTCCTCTGGTTCTGCTCATCCATGGCTTCCCAGAACTATGATCCTGCTGGAAATACCAAATTCATCACTTAGCCAAAAACGGGTACCATGTGGTTGCTCCTGACATGAGAGGCTATGGTGACACAGATTGTCCACCTGATGCTGCCTCCTACACTTACTTTCATATGGTTGGAGATTTGGTTGGCCTTCTTGATCAACTTGGTGAAGAAAAGGTATTTTCTTTTCCTCTGATTGGTTTTCACATGATAAATATAGTAGCTTCTTGATCTGGCACCAGTTTTTCATTAAACTTCCTTGTACATTAATATCATGCAATTAATAAAAGTATCTAGAGAATGAACTACAATAATAAAACTTAGATAATCTGTGTAAGCCCTGCCTCAACCAGAAACACTGGTTTAATGCGTCTGTTTCATGTTTTCCCTGATTTGTTATTATCAATCCTTAGAAGTTTGCCCCCACCCCCCCAAAAAAAACAAACCCTTAGAATTGCTGAATCATCATGTTTGTAACTTGCTGATCCTTAAACTACTGGGTACTTACACTTTGTTAGAAATCGAAAACTTTGTAATCATTAAACCCTCTAGCTTAGGTTTGTCCTCAAATATACCAAGACACAATTCTTTTTGATCCTTATCAATTAATAAAAGGCCTTTTACCTTAGGATCGTCTATATTGACATTGGAAGCTTAAATGCGGGTCAAACTCCTGTTGTACCAAAATTGTACGTGAATACCATTTGCTGAGGCACATCTTGATTGGATGGAAATAATGGTGTTCATTGTTAGTAAAGGGGGAAAAAGGAAAACAATTGCATAGTTTGGATGAATTTGTACACTTACAATTTTCAACTTTATTATCATTTGATCGGTTTTTGGTAGTGTGTCATATGGTGATAATATTAAATCTGTAGATCCTATACTACTATTATGCCTGGAAGAGATGATTGTTTGAAGTAGGCTCAAGAGAGTTTCATCTCTTATATGCTTCGTGCTTTCACTTTAATTCATATTTGTTTTTCAAGGAACTTAGCAATATAGAAGGAGAAAACAAGTGCATGATTTAGATGAAATCGTTCACTTTTAACTCTGTTATCATTTGATCAGTTTTTAGTATGGTGTCATATGATGATGATATTAAATCTGTAGATCCATTCATTCCTACTCTTATGCTTATTTTTCTAACTGACGTTGGAAGAGATGATTACTCGAAGTGGGCTTTTGTTGTTGAACATGACCGGGGGGCACAAATTGCACGATACTTCTGTTTCTTCAGGCCAGACAGAGTACAAGCATTGGTTAATCTCTCTGTCCCATTCTGGCAGCGGACTCCAGATTCCGGGCTGTTGCATCATCTCATGAAAAGATTTGGAGAAGGATTTTACATGACCCAATTTCAGGTAACAATATCAAGTAGAAAATAAAACAGTTCTGCAATTTGACCTTTCTCATTACTTTGGCAATGTGGCTGCAAGAACCGGGGAGAGCCGAGAAAGCATTTGCTAAGTATGACTGCTTGACTGTACATAAGAAGTTTTTACTTGTTAAAGGTCCTGATCTTCTAGCTGCTTGCCCTGGTGTTGAGATAATAGACTCTCTTGAGACCCCAGACTCATTGCCACCACGGATCACAGAGGAAGAGCTCCAATATAGAGCCAAACAGTTTGAGAAATCTGGTTTCACTGGAGGCCTCAATTACTACCGTAATATGAATTTGCAAATAATCAGCTTTCACATAACAGGCAATGGACATCTACTTTAAATTTCCCATTAGTTTTAACTGTATATTCATTATCGTTCTCCAGCCTGCACTTATCTTTTAGCTTTTGGTGTGCCTCATTTTGTATTGGTGATGATTTGAGATGACATGGCTGCAGGAGTTCGGAGCTTTCAGCACCATGGCTAGGTGCAAAAATTACTGTTCCGACCAAATTCATTACTGGTGACAAGGATGTTGGATATCTGTCTTATGGCACGAAAGATTACATACAAAGCGAAGAAAAAGTAACTAAGATGAGGGAAAAAGTACTAAAACGTGTAGTATGTGAGATATGTAATGGCAATCACCCAAAACCCCACCTTGGATGCCATATATATGATGGGTTAAAATTAAAATTTTAAAGTGAACAAAAGTTCACTTGCATGACTTCACATTTTACTCAAACTTCACTAGAAAGACAAAAAGACATACCCATTTTTGCTTGAATCTTAACTTAAATTGATGGTGTTAGAACTTTTGACTCTAAGAGTCTGCTAAGAAAAGTCCATACTTGAAGTGTTGGGCTAAAAGAATCCTTATCTAATTAGTTAAGTAAACAAAAGATCCTGGCTTAGACTACCAAGTAAAAAGGACTCTAACTTGATTAGTTAGATGAGAAAGGTCCTAACTTAAACTGGTGGGTATCCTAAAGAGGACGATTTTATTTATGGATTTGTTACTCAACAGAATAGATCTTCTGAAGGCAAGATAGGATAGTGCACTTATGAGCATGCGACTTAACAACGGACAAGATAACGCTCCTCTGAGTAAACAATAGTATAACACTCTCATGAACAAGCAATTTGGAAAGGGATAGGATAATTGTCACAAACTGAAGGGGTGGTCAAGTTGTGGTAGTACCGTCGTGTAATATGGGAAGATTTGAGGTCAAGCACCATTCTTGATCAGGAAGCTTCGGCGCACTACACAAGGCTTACAATCCCAACTTTCGCTTAAAGACCAGTATCAAGTAACAACGGAGCATTTAGTATAAGTTAAGCTATAATATTTAAATCCAACATAAGGTAAGATGGGGTTTAAAGTTTCCCTTAACTTAAGTCATACAAAGCCTAAATAAAATAGTGCTAGTAGTTTATGCTACTCAACATACTAAAAGATGTAAATAACTTAAAAAGTCCAAATACATATTAGTGTCTACTTACACTCTCCATTCTTACTGACAGTCTCTAAGCTGGTAGTACTAACCTCGAGCATCTTACGGCTTGACACCAACCAAAGATCCTACTACAATAACAAACTATGAGAGAGTAAGCTATAACTGCTCAGTGATCAACCTTCTTATCCTACCAACAAATAAGAGATAGATAAGTAAATTATCATGCATAAGTAATGCAAACAAGCATATGAAATGCAACATTATACACAGTTTGCTGACAATTGGGTAGAATACGGTATTATGCCTATCATTGCCCGAGTTAGGAAGTATTTAGGCATGTCAAGACCCGGGTCTCCATATCTATCGTCCAGGCATGTTCATCTCTTTTTCAGTAGACCTAAAGTAGTGGACACGACTCAACCTTAAGTAAAAGGTAGCACTCTCTAAAGCCAAGTAGATCCCAAATGTTAAGGTAAGAACATGTTGCATGAGTATGTCGTGCAAATCAACAACACATAATAATAATACTCGATCCAACATGCATGGTCTCTTACTCTATTATGTAATGCTGACGCCTTGTACAGATAATGCATAAACGTGCAATGTATGGCTAGTTTTTATCAAAGTTGAGTAGTTATTATTCCGTTTCATAGGTTACTAGCCAAATATATATGACAAACGTTCTAAGGCCCTATTAACTAATGCAACATCTAATTGGTAATTTAAATATATTATCATCTCTTAACAAGCAAGTACACCCAAATCAAGTACATGCATATAATCCTGACCTAACATATTAATTTCTTGCATATATATAATTAAAAGGTGCTTTGTACTACAACTATAAGCAAGATAAGACAGAGGTTAGTATACTTACTCTACTAATGAATCTAACAGTTCCAGTAATTCTTAACTGTGTCAAACTCAGAGTCTTCATCACTTGAAGAATAAATCTAAAGTATATAAGTATCCTACTTGCACTAACTATCTATAATTTCTTACTCTAGATTTCTGTTTTAACTATTTTCATATTTCGGGCATAATTTCTTTGTTTTAAATTCGTTTTTTGTGATCTTATAGTTGTTTTTCATTGTTTTCAAGTGTTCTTTCATTTCTTGAGGTCATTGCTAAGCTTTTAGATCAACAAGGTTTTGATTTAGGCCTTACAAGTTCGTAGGCTCAAAGGGTAAGTTTGGTTACTTTAGAGCTTGGGTTTAGTTTTTGATCTGAGGCCTTATAATTAATATTTTGGGCTTCCTTTTGAGTATTTTAAATGAGTTTTTTTCTACCCAATACTCTAAATTTTTATCTTGAGCCTTAGTGCTGCTATTATAAGCCTAAATGGGCTCTTTTCTAAGTTTAAGGCTTCAACTCATAAAGGAGCCTATAATGGATATCTTGGATAGGCTTTAGGGTTTAGTAGGCCTCTTGAATAACTTATTTGAAGCTTGTTAGGATAGGGTTTAGATTTGGTTACTCAACTATTTGGGCCTTAAGATTAAGTCTTTTAGGGCTTAAGCCTACCATTGGCGCTAAGTTTAGTTCATTTTATCCAATGTTACAAATTTGGTTATGATCATTAAGATAGCCCTTAATACCATTTTCAAGTCTCTAATCACTAACTAAGCTAGTTTAGGGCCTTAATCCCTTATTACCTTACTTAGTTTGGTTAATCAAGTCCTAAATCATACTTAGCACTAAATAATCATGTTATTAAGCTAATAAATTAAAATTTTCAGATCTTAACCCATCATGTATGTGGCGTCCAAGATGGGGTTTTGGGAGTTTCCATTATACATCTCACATACTATGTTTTAGTGCCTTTTCCCTCATCTTAGTTTCGTTTTCTACTAACATAAGTTGTATATCTATAAAAAATTGTTAATTTGTTTATTATGTTTTGATGATACAAAAGATGATAACAAAAAGGGTTGATATTGTGTTATTTACATACATGTTTACCTTGATCAGATACTGTTATATATATTTATCAATTTTTCAAGTATATTAAACAAAGTCTTCTTAGATTTATTAGAAAGTCAGTCGGAGGACTAATCAGAAGGTACGAAAACTGGAAACATGGAATATACTTAGCATATAAGAATCACCGATTAAGACTTTAAGAAGACCCATCTTCATTTACTGAATTTATTTGGGGAATATGTTCAATACGTTCCACTAAGTAGGATTAAAATCTACGGGGATAAAACCAAACCTTTTTTGTTATAAAAACTGTCAAAGATTGGAAAGTTTTCTATTTTAAAAGAGTTTTTGATTAAGCCATCTAGATTTAAAAAGATTCATATTGACAGCAAAGTTTACCTTATATATAAAATTGAGGTTCTTAGAGAAAGGAAAGGAAATCTCACCACCTTTGCAGCATGTGTATTATAGAATGGATCTCATATATATGGAAGGTCAATAAAGAGATAATCTACAAATTATTTTTCCCAAGCAAAAGTTAGGAATAATTTCTCTAAGGACTTATCTTAAATCAAGATTCTAGTCATTGTAATTTCAAGAATATAAAGGAGGCAATATCCTCATAAAAGAGGATACGAAAAAAGAACGAAAGAATTTCTACTATTATTCTATAGTGTTGAAAATAATCCAATTCTGAGAATAGAAAATCGAACAAAAACTTACATACTTATCTTCATGTTAATTCTTATTTGTCGAGGAACCATTTCTTTTATTTTCCTTATTGTCTTTTGTAATCTTGATAGAGGTATTGTTTAAGAGAGATTTTTTCTTTTAATCTCTATAGTATTGAGTGTTAGCTTAAGAGTAAGGCTAAGTAAGTTAAAGTAGAGAATATTGTTTGTAACCTCTCTAAGTGCTTGAGTATTGTAGATAGTGAAACAACACCGGAAAGTGAACCAGGTGCCTAGCAGTGAGGCTAGAAGAGTGTAATAGGCACCATAGTTATCAAAATTATGATTTTACCCATTCGATTTTACGAGTTTACAATTTTATGAAGCCCTTCCAAGTTAATTTGTGTATAAACTTTTTTTCATATAGAAACTTATATTTTTAACTAAGTTTATCAATTTTATATATCTAAGTTAAATGAGTTAAAAAAAAAATTGCAACTAAACTTTTACAAGTCATCAACTATTGTGGTATTACATCATCTTTCCTATCCTATTTTATTTTATTTTATCTCTTTTTCTCTCTCTTACTCCTTTATTTTATGTTTATAGCCTTCACTCAAGTTTTATTTCTAATAACAAATATTACAAGAAAAATTATATAATTTAGTTTATACTATTAGTAATTTGAAATGAGTTGAAATATTTAATTCTCTTTAGTTCATTGTTTTTCTTTCCAAAAAAAAAAAAATAATGGAAAAAGTTAAGTTTCAACTTTGTTTGTTGTTCTTCCATACATATTTAATTATATATTATTAATTTTTTTTATAAAACAGTAATTTAATCTCTTTATTTCTGTATTTTCATTATTTATTTCAAATTTTGAATAACTATTATAAGTATCTTTATAGTATTTTAAAGCTATTCTATTTTACATAGTTTGTAGAAAATTATGTTTTTATATTTCGATTTTACGTTTCGATTCTATTAACTCTTTAGCAATTTTACATGGAATCGTGAGTTTGGCAATCTTGGTAAGCATAAAGCCGAAACATTATAATTCGTTTGCCTAATTTTCTAACTTTCATCTCTTTACTTTTATTTATATTTGTTTTTTCCATTTATGTTATAGTTGATAATTTAACCAATCATGGGGATAAGTTTAACTCAATCACCACATTTGTTTAAAATTTGATCTATAACCAATTCACCCCCTACACCCCTTGGTCATCATCAGGTTTGCACAGCATTCGACCTCAGTAGTCAACCTCAAAACTCTATTGATCTCAGTCATATCTAAGTCAGCTCAGCATACCAATTTTACTTGGTAAGCCAGGTCAACTATTCTATGCTCAACTGAGTTGATTACGCCTTTGCCTCTTAACCCTTTACGCCATTCAGATGGTCTCATTTAGATTTCTAAGCCTCTATACCTCCACTACATTACCAATCTCAAATCTTAGTCCATAAATGTACCGTGCTATTATTCGCACCTTAGGCTTATCAACATTGCATCAGATCATTAGCAATTGGAATTCTCAGACATATTCGTCCACACATTAGCTGCCCTGTATGAGTTCCTGAAGATGTTAGAAGGTATCTTGCTCATAATGTTTTGGCACAAATGTACTTCTTAGAACTCTCTTTATCTTATTCCAGGTTTGGATTTCACATCAGGCTTATTGACGTGCATTCTGCAATTTCTTCCACCACATTGATGCATACCTAGAAAATTTTAAAGCAACTACTCGAATACGCACTAAGTCTTCATAATCGTAGAAGTCAAATATTTTCTTAGTCTTCTCCTCCTAGTTTAGGTAGTCATCAGTATTACCAGACCCATTAAAACTCAGAATCTACACTTTAAGGTGTTTGGCTCCTCTAGGAGTGCAGAGCTTACCCTCTTCAAATTTGTCATGTTGCTCTTCCTCCTCCCCATACTCCTCATCTTCACTTAACATAAGTCTCCTCCTCACAAGCCTCTTAACATGTCAGGGAGGAGTTGGGTTCACATTAACTACTTCTAGTGTCCGATGCTTAGCTACTAGGCTTCTTGGCTTATCTCTCACATCTCGGCCTTATTCATCGACTCTCTCTTGAGACCTAGTCTTTACTACCCTCTATACAAATATAACCAAGTTGGCTACAATAGTAGTAAGGTCTTCCAATTGCTTGTTAGTAGTTCGTAGGGCCTATTGGGTAATACGCTCATGACCATGAGGATCACTTTTAGTATCATTAATCTCTCCTTAAATACAAGGATTTGACATTCTTAATACAAAACTTCAAGAAGTCCACTACTCTACGAAGATTTCACACAACTTTGCCAATATGATTTCACATAAAGGACTTTAGAACTTGATATATTTTCTAGTAGAGAAACAAGGTATAACAAAACACACAACTATAACAAGAAGCAACTACTACAATACTTACCTTTCTATCACAACCTCAAGCTTTAATACCGGGATTATATGATATGCCTAAGAGCTAAGTTATCACTAGGTCCTATTGTAGGAAGTAGTAATAATGGGTTCTTTAAGATATCAAAGAAAGAGGGGATGGATAGGTTAACAAACGCAGTAGCTTTCGTGAAACTGCTCTCCGAATGTGATTACCAAGGAACATAATATGACTTAGTATAAATGTTAGAAAAGGATGTACTTGAAAAATAGTGTCTTGCAAGAACAAGAACAAAGAATATTCATTAACAATGATGTGTAAGATGATTGTAATTATAGTAAAAATGACTATTTATAGTAGGTCATTTAGGGTAACAATGCAATAATGGAAAATTACATAAAGGATAGTGCATGAAAGAGATTCTTAGTATATACGAAAAAGGGAAAATGTGATTAAGAATGAAAAGGAATACGGTACAAATGTCAGAAAATAAGGGATGTTTGGTAAATTGTTAATAGGTGTGCGTTGTGGGGATTTTGGGGCAGTATAGCTAAATTGAGCTAATGTTGGGGTACTGTTGCTGAGCTATGTTGAAGGTGCTAAGGTGAATGGTGAGGTTGTAACTTAGTAGGATGAAAAAGGAGAACTTGGCATATAAGGATCTCAGCAGGTTAACACTTGGCAGGTTGATACTCGATAGGTTAGCAATTGGATAGGAGTCTGAACAGAGCAAAGTGTATCCAAGTTAGGGTCTTAGGGAGTTCTTTCACATCTCTTCCATATATTGGAGCTCATCTTCAGTAGGTTGACACGATAAGATCCTTCTTGTGAGAGATTGTAAGCCTCAAAGGTGAGCTCGGGTAAGGAGTCCAAAGGACGGCATTCCATCAATAACTATAGATGGCATAGTGGTGTTATGGATAGTGTTACGACATGGTGGTGCTATGGTGGATGGTGGCTAGTATGGTGGTGCCATGGAGTATGGACAACATTATGATATGTCACGGCGGTCGAGTCTTATGAGAGAGAATTGAGAAGCAACGAGGAAGAGCGTATAGAGAAAAAGAAAATAAAACTTAAGGTTCATGAATTATTGAATTGTGACTTTACTTTATGTAATGTCTAATGTATAGGATTAGAAAATAAAATATTATTATTTTATGATGTGTTGTTGAGTGATCTTACTCAAAAGGCTTTAACATAGATGTATATTATGTAGAAGATTTTTAGTCTTTCTTTCTTTCTTTTTTTTTTAAAAATAAAAGTGGGACAACTTGTTAACTTATGGATTATCCCATTTTAACCAATGGGTTAAATGGGTTAGACTAAAATGGCTTACTTTTTATAGGAGTTGAAAAACTTAGCCCTAATTCGCTTTAAAAGTAAGTTAAATAAGTTGGCTTACGAGCAAAAACCCATTTATACAGCTCTACCCCTAATCGACCCCTTAAGTTTCTTTGTCAACGTATCCGATAAGAAGACTAAGTACTCATATGGGCTTTTAAGGTTATAAGTTGCATTGCAAGAGCTTCTTAGAGGTGTTTTGGATTTACTAATGATTTGGTGAGTTGAAGTTTTATCTTATGCAAAGTACAGTGGTGCGTGCAATTTGGATTTCTTCGAGCTTTCATGCTAATAAGGATAATAGATCAACTTTAATAGGAGAGTTAGATTTGTCCTTGGGGTTATGGGCCGGTAAGAATGATCTAAATAAGATTAGCAAATTTTTTCTTAACATGATTGCCACTAAGATTAGCAATTTGGGACCCGACTCACCAAACATGAAATGATAAGACACGATTTAAATAGACCTAGGTATAGAAAAAGTCGACATGAGATACAAATAGGTTAGATCTGTGTAAACACATTTAAATTTGTGCGTTAGTTCAAGTCAAGGCCTTAGACTTATTTATGAACCTAATTAATAAATAGGTCACAGGTTTGACTTGCAAACCTGTTTATAATAAATAAATTTATATATTTTTTTATTCCTTTCATTTCTAATGGAGAACAAAGCAAAAATGTATATAGTCTAATTTGGTTTACACTCTGCATAACAATTGACACGGTTAAGTTAGTCAAATACAAACATTTTTTTGATAACAAGGTACTTTCTATCTTTAATTTCTTTTTCTTTTTCCTTCCTTCTGACTTTCATCCGTAAGCCAAGCATGTTCTAATTTGACATTCATAGCTCTCGAGTTTGAATTTTTTCTTAACAATCAAAGTAACTATGAAGTCTTGAATCTTCTTCTTTGTACAATGAGATGCTTATTTATTTATTTTTTTCATTGCGTCAAATAGTATGCACCTGAAATTTATCTTTATAGTTTTCTTTTTTTAATTTTAATTGTACCACTATAGTAAGGTGCTAAACTATTGAACTCCATTGATAAGTTAAAGTCCCCATTCTAACAGTATCTAGTTTAAGTCTAAGTTCGATGTTTAATTTCATGTGCACTCCACACTGTTGAGCTCTATAATTACCGAGGTCCAGCGGTTCGTGTACACCGGGAACCGTAGTTACCAATTTCCCGCAGTCACCAAGATGCCATGAACATCGAGCTCCTATATACATTGAGATCGCACTCACACCGAGATGTCATAGATAACGAGATTCGCGGACACCCAGATCCTATAAACACCTAGCACCCACTAAAAGCACTTTCTGGAACAAAAATCTGAATTGCCCAGATAAAACTTGACGTGCGCTAAAAAAGTAGTGCACCCTGTTATTTTTTATAAAATGCCACAATTGAATTTTCTTTCTTATAAGAAAAGCTGATTATAGATTGTAAAATATAGTATATCACAATTATTCGTTGAAGTATTTTTTATCATGGAAAAAATTGATTATGAAAGTGGTAGGTTTTTTTATACGTAAGAATTTAATCTTTCGTGACTATCAATGAGAAATACTAGATGTGTTACAATAACAAGCCTTGATATTTTTATGTTCTTTATAATGTATCACGATTGGATTTTTTTTTTCTTATTAGAAAAATAGATTATAGATAGTAAAATATATTCTATCACAATTATATTGTTGGTCCCATATAAGATATCAAGAGGAGATGAATTGATATTTTTAAATTTTTGAAAACTATTTTGTTAAAAATGAAGTTGTCCCTCTTAACAATTTATAATAGTGAATAGTGATAATTTAGTAATAATTTAGTAATTCAATGCACAATTGAAAATAAACAAAATTAAAAGAGTGTAAGAAAGGAAAAAATCAAAAAGAGGTTTTATGGAGCTTCGGTTTTCTGCCTATTACTCTTTTCTAACTCTACTGCTAGGGGTCCGGTCTACTTTATTGATATTGTTCCACTTGATCCATTAAATCAAATCATAAACAAATTACAAGTATTTGTCATAATGACTTTTCAACACTTTGCTCTGTCTATTTAGCCTCTCTACATTCTAGTCTAATATAGATTTATAAAGTACAGACTATCTTCTCTCTCAATAAAGTATAGAGATTACAAGTCAAAATAAAAATACAAGCCTCAAATAATTTTACACTTGAAAGAAATAATACTTATTATAGAATCTTGATTCGATGTAGCTCTCTGAAGAAGTATCCGAAAAACCTTCTATGACTTTTTCAGAAGGTATACTTTGATCACAATTTTTTTTTTGGTGCAATGAAATTTTTTCTTCAGAGTTATGTCTCTTAACGTTTTGAATCCTTTCTCCTTTTATATTAAAATCTTCCAACGGCTAAAAATATGAAGATTTTTTTCACTTCCATAATTATCTAACTATTAAATTGTAAAAGATAATCCTTAGATATTTTCAAAAGAAGATCTTGGTATTTTGAATTTAAAAATCTATTCTCCTTAATTTGTTCAAATCATATATACTTAAAATCATAACCACCAGATAGATTTTTTTAACTTAATGAAGAGATAATCCTTATCAAATATTTCTGGATAAAGTTTATTTTGAATTTTCACAAAATCCAACTCAACTTTATCTTTATCCATATTTGTGTCTATCTTGATTTTTCAAAAATTAAATCGCTTAAAGATAATCCTTATGGATCTTAACTCCTTCTTGACTGAAATAAGATTGAGTGTATTTTCCTAATACACCCAATCTAGTTGAGCTAGATTTTGATTAATTTGAATCTGATTTAAAACTAATTTCATCATCATACTTCTAGATTTACTTTCTAAAAAAGCTTCTAAAGAGTATCAGCCTATTGTTTCTAAATAAGTTTCTGAAGCGTTGTACCAATTCTTCTTATAAAAGTTTCTAAAATACCTTTTAAAGAATTTTAGACTAGTCTATATTCAATCAATTCAAACCTTCTAAATAAGCTTTTGAATGCACCTTAATTTGTAATTTTAAACTTTTTAAAGAACTTTTTGAATACTTGTACACTTGTTAATTCATTATTGTTCTTTTCTTTTTGTTATCATCAAAATTCATGAGAGATATCTAACATGTACGTTGAAGTAATTTTTACCATGGAGGAAATAGATTATGAAGATAAAAAAAAAAGAACTTTTCGTTCTTTATTTTATATAAGAACTCAATCATTTTTTAACTGTCAACGGATAAAGTTTTATGGGAAAATGCTAGAATTGTGACAATAAGATGCTAGTAGATGGGATTTTAATACATCTTAAAATAGGTAAGGTAATTAAGGTAATGTTATGAATTTTGGGATTTCTTATACTTTGATTTGATTTTACTAAAACTTTTATTTAGGTTGTAATTTTATGTTAAGTGCTAAAATTTTATGATATTTGTAATTATAGAATTTAAATATTATTATTGTCCGTTTATCTTTTGCATGCGTAAGTATCTTATAGATTCTTTATAACTTTTAAATCAATAAATAGGGTTAATTCGAACATGAGACACGCTTATTAAATGAGTTGGCTTACAAGATTAGGTATTCAAACATAATTAATAAACAAGTTATGTTATGAATTGAGGTTATCGAGATATAAACCTATTTAGATATGAACATCAAACACGATACAATAACACCTATTGCCAGCCCTAAGTGCTACGGGGTTATCCATAAAGATTGAATTTTTCTTAGGCATGAGTGCTATGGGATTGTTTGTGTGGTTCAGATTTTCTTGAACATGAGTATCATAGGGTTATTCTTACGGATGGGATTTTTTCAAGGTATAAGTGCCATGGATTATTTATGTAGTTTAGATTTTTCTTTGGTATGAGTGTTACGATATCATCTGTATAGATCAAATTTTTCCTAAGCATGAGTGCTACGAATTGTTTATACAATTTGGATTTTTCCCAAGCATAAGTGTTATGGATTATTTATAGAGTTTGGATTTTTTCTATGCATAAGTACCATAAGATTATCTATGTAGATAAAATTTTTCTTAGGCATAAATGCTACAGGATTATCTAAGAAAGTAGGCTGGTTAGGCATATCAATACCTTCATCGGGATCTTTTTGGGCTTTTGGCACATTAGAATTTCCTTGTTTAGGATCTGCGCATTTGTTGCCTTGGGTATATGAGAGTTAGTCGATGACTTGAGTCCATGGATTTTCAATTCATATTGGTGTTCCTAAGCTAAGCTTGGAGATTGGCTCCTAAGGATTCTCCCTTGATATATTGCCTTAGAATTTCCTTAGTGCCTATAAGGCGTTCGAGGTCATTATAAGTTGTTAGGCCTTTTCGAGCCAAGCTAGGTGGCCTAGCCCCTATAGATTGTCCTGGGCTTCATTGCCTTGGAATTTTCTTAGTGCTTAGGGCATTTTAAAATTATCTAAGAAATTTGAATTTTTATTTGCACACCTCAAATTTTATCTAGGCAATTTGGATTTTTATCTATACACCTTAGATTATATTCGAGTAACTCCAATTTTTTTTCAAGGTCAAACATAAATAGTCATCAGTGTTGAATTGGATCCTTCCCTCAAATGGTGTCAATATTGGTGTGTCATTTTCGCTTCACTAATTTGTTAATAGATATGTCTCAAATTTATGTTCTCTACAATATAATACGCCACGTTAAAGTTTGCTCTGATATAGCTACTTTGATATTTTAGTAATGTGTTTAATAGAATAACACCTTAAGTGAGAGAGATCTTATTTATAGAAGATGAAATTAGGTTTTACCTGGAATAGAATTATTAAGGAGTCTGAATCAATTGATTTGGGCCTAGCCATGACCAAAAATAGCCATCATCATAATGCGTAAGGAATTTAGTATGTATAGTGACCCCTCTCTATATTTTACTCAAGCCTTAGTATATGTATGTCCCAATTATCGATGAAAGCGATTCTACTCACACAAGAAAAAAAAAAACAAAAAAAACAGGCTGACTTTAGACTAGAGAGGAATAATATTTATGCCGTTTTCGAATCACTTGTTATTTTACCTTTATAACTCGAAATACACTAGGTATTTCGTGTCATTCTCTTCATCAAAAGAATTATTGCTCTTTTTGGATCCTGTTTCACTCCACTATACCGAACACAACGTTAGAGAACAACTTTAGGGAAGCACAAATATGTTGCTTGAAATATTGAATGATTAACGAATAAGAGAAAGCATGGTTTACAAGGGAATGGGTTCTCCTATAATGGACGACCCCTGTAAATTCCATGTAAAGGTCCCTATCAGCTACATTGGACCTAATTTATCTACCCGTATAATAAGATACACTAAACCTGCGACATAACATTACATTTTCATAGCCTAGACCAAGGACTAGGCAAGGTTGTGGGCTCAGCACTAAGTAGGCCGTGTTGAGCAAAACCAACTGCGAAATGAAACGTAAAATGTATTACACTGTGTGGCTCGATTTTCGAATAACTCTGAAACAAATGCAATAGTATTACTAAAGAGAATAAAAATATACTTTTTTCTAACCTCCATGAAAGTTTATGGTTTCTATCCAAATTTAACAAATTCCTACGGAATCTATTTATTTGGCTTTATAAGGATGGAGTTAAATAATTATTCCTTTCCTATAAATCTATTACTATGTCTGGTGTGCAAAATAGTGATTTCATGGAATTTTTATAGCTACGAAATAATGAGTTAGTAATTTTTTCATAGGACCAAAGGAATATTGTTTGTTTTTTCACATCATATCTTTATATCTAATCATAAAACCTTAGCTGATCGCTAAGCCACATCTGAAATAAGGTATGTTTATATTCTTACATATGTTTATAACTTATATTACTTTTCAATGACTTTAGGAATCGTAATCTTATTCCTGCCTTATTCCATTCCGCACATCAAACATAAAAAATGTAAAATTCTTAAAGATACAACTTGCAAACGACATTCTAGACCTTTCTAGCTAAATATGGACTTTCTTTGAAAACATGTTTTTTTGATAGCTGCACACTTTGACACTAATCTGCATGTTTGTTTCATTTTTTATTTTTTTTTTATAAATCTTAATGATAACAACCATGATGCAGCTAATGAGAAGTATGCTGAGAATCCGACTCCACTTCAATTCCTTATATGTGCTTTTGCTAACAAAATTTCGTAGATGAGGATGTTCAGTTTGAAGTGGTCATGTGAGAGCAGCGTAAGTCTCATGCTTTTAATGATTTCAGAGAAGTGCATGGAATTGATAATTAGAAATGACTCAGTGAAAGAAAGAAGGAAGGCTTGGAAAAATAAATGATAGGTGGGGAAGTTATACATTATCTACTTTATAGTATGATGTCGTTTCTTTGATTTCTGAGTTATGTGTAATGAGGAGGAATTCTTGAGCATTTATTAAGTTTGGCTATTGATAACATTTGTTAAATTGTATTGATAAGCAACAGTTGAGACTGAGTTTTCTTATGGATAGATCCTTTCATGGTTCCTCTTGAGTCCAAGATTATGAAGCACCTTTTTTAAATGAATAAGTCTCCTAAGATAAATGAAAAATAGATGAACTGGTGTAATGATTTTCACTTCAAGCACACTATATCAATTTTTCTTAGATCATTCTAAATCCATATATCTGACTCATTGAGCTTTATCACTTGGCCGAAAAGTTAATTACAGATTGCTATTGAGTTTCAGCCCAAAATTCATTTTAACCCTATACACATTCATATCCAAATTAAATATGGCCCTACTTTCTCAATACTTACGTCTCCCACGTAATTTCCAAATGTAAACATAAATTACTTCAAACATCGTGTAGAGTAACTCTCATTCAGTTTCTATTATTGATTTTAGAAAGGTAATTCTTTTACTTTATGAGCATTGAATATAACATATATACTCTCGATTGGGATTGTAAATAAGTCAAATCGAGATAATATAGTATTGAACTCGAATTTAACGTAAATGGAAAAACTCAAAACGCAAATTCGATTTGAACTTACTTAAGTTTTAATTCATAAAGCTCGAGCTTGGATTGAAAAAACTCAATAATCTTGACCTCAACTCGATTAAGCTCGTTTAGGCTCGATAATATTAAAAGATCTTATAAATTTATATTAAAATAATAACAATATTTAAACTCAATGTATATTCCACTAATACTTAAAATCGACTTGAGTTCAATTAGGCTCATAAGCTTATTGAGTTAGAGCATTACAAAGGTCAAGCTTGACTGGAAAAGTTATTTAATTAGCTTTAACTTTAGTTCAACCTTAACGTAATTGTGGTCGAGTCAAGTTCATGTAAATGTCAAACCGAACTCGGGTAGACTCGTCTCATTTACACATGATTCCAAATTGATGAAAAAACATTAGAGGTGATCCGGAAGTGGAAATTCAATTTTGGTGCAAATAGAGATTTGAAATAAAAATATGATATTACGGTCATAGTCTTGAATGTTCCTAAATCCTACCTCGCTTTGAATGTTTCGAAGCCGGACAACCCCACCATTACCATTACCATCAGCTCATATTTCCTTTTTAAGTCCCTGCCATAACTACATCAGAAGGAAAGGTCAAAGGAGAAGAAAAGCACATATAAAAGAGCAAGCACACAAAGAAAGACTGATAATTGAGAAATATCGTTCCCCATGGCAGAAGAAATTACACATGGAAGAGTTTATACAAATGGGACATGGATGCACATAGCAGAGAAAGGAAGAGGTCCTCTAGTCTTGCTGGAAATACCAAATTCAGCACTTAGCGAAAAATGGGTACCATGTGGTTGCTCCTGACATGAGAGGTTATGGTGACACAGATTGTCCACCTGATGCTGCTTCGTACACTTACTTTCATTTGGTTGGAGATTTGGTTGGCCGTCTTTAGCAACTTGGTGAAGAAAAGGTGTTTTCTTTTATTAGTTTTCACATGATAAATACAGTAGCATCTTGATCTGACACCAATTATTTCATTAAATTTTCGTGTAGATTAATATCATGCAACTAATGAAAATATCTATGGAATGCACTAAAATAATAAAATTTACATAGTCTATGTAAGGCCAGCCTCGACCAGAAACACTTGTCTAGTGCGTAAGTTTAATATTTTCCGTGCTTTTTTGGATATTTGTTTTTATCAAGCCGTACAATTGTTAAATCATCGTGATTAATTAATTTGAGATGCCAGTTCAAGTGGTGTGGTAAATCATCGTGGGAATTGTTAATGAAAGTTGAAGATATCCTTTTTGTCATTTTTTATTAATAGTTTTGTGGTTATTATACATCTCAACTAGTGGCCTGCCATTAGCCATCACTTACCATTACAAAATCTATATCCTTGTGAGAATAGTGTAGTAATGTATAACAACCATAAATTTTAATTGTAACAACCATGGGAAGAATGTTCAGAAAACATTCTTTGTGAATCAAACACACCTTAAAAGTGGCCCTTTCTTTTTTTTTTTTTTGTTAATCTCCTTTGCCGTTTGGAAGTGGTAACGAAATGAAGTTCTATCCAATAGAATCTTACTCTGTGGTAGGAACTTTATAACTTCATTTTCTATACTATAATACTGCATACATATTTGAGATAAGTATTTTGAGCCCATCAAACCTTTAAATATTCAATTCCCTCCAAACTTTTCTTTCATAAGATTGCAATTTCTTATGCTGTTAAGCCTAGTGAAAATTATGCGAGCAAATTGGATTGAAAAGCTCTTAAAAAGGTTTAGACTCGATTGAAAATAGTTAAATTAGGACTTGCAAAAAGCACCATAGGTTTTGCATAATATGTGTACTAGAAAATGTTTTAACGAAGTTTCTAATATGGTAATGAAATGGCACCAATTTCTCTTTTCTTTTTCTTCTTTTTTTTTTTTCACCTTCTTCTATGGCTGGTAAAGTGGCAGTTGTTGAGTGGAGTTAGTTTTGCAGTTGTGAATGGAATTGAACAATTTTGTCATGAGCATGTGTAGGAAGATAGACTGATTTCGCAACAATGTTGGTCGGTAAAAATGGCACTTGCTCAATGAAGTTATTATATCTGCAGTGGTGAATTGAATCTAACAACTTGGGAGCGGAACATTTTTCTAAAGTTTCCAATTATGAGCATGTCTAGAATAGAATTATTCCATAACAAGGTTGGTGTATTTGATGAACATATCTTTCTCATCCTTAAACAACTTGGTACTTCCACTCTGTAAGAAATCGAAAACTTCTAAGGCTAACCATTGTATCCTCTAGTTTGAGTTTGTCCTCCAATATACCAAGACGCAATGCTTTTTGATCCTTAACAATCGATGAAAGGGCATTTTACCTTAGGTCGTCTTTATCGATGTTGGAAGCTTATATATGCTAATGAAACTCCTGTTGTACCAAAATTTTATGCCAATTCCGCTAAGTATGACCGCTTGACTGTGCTTAAGAAGTTTTTGCTTGTTAAAGGCTTGATCTTCTCGCTGCTTTCCCTATTGTTGAGATAATAGACTCTCTTGAGACCCTAGACTCATTGCTGCCATGGATCACAGAGGAGGAGCTCCAATATAGAGCCAAATGATAGAATCGCGAGAGAGTACATAGAATTAGAACGTAAAAAGGTCTTTTTAACTTACATAAAATAACTTTTAAAAGAAATATAGATTTGTTTATAATAGTTTTAAAAATCTCGAAATACATCTCATGATAGATGTAAAGAATGAAGAAATTAAATTCTTTCTTCATTAAAGAATTATTAATCTATAATCTAAAATTTATGGAAAAAGAATGAGGAGAGTTGAAATTGAATTTCTTCGCATTATTTTTTATGAAAAAGAGCGATAAATTGAAGAAGAGTCAAAATTTTTAATTCATTTTGAATTACTAATAGTATAAATTTAATTATATAATTTTCTTTATAAACTTTTTTATTGGAGCTGGAATTTGAATAGGAGTTATGAATATCGAATAAGGGATTAGGCAAAGGAAAAAAAAAAAGAAAATCAAAATATGATAGGAAATATAATTTATTACCCTAATAGTTAATAGACTAGTAGGACCCTAGTGATATTTTTTTATTTTATTTTATTTTATTTAACTCATGTATGTAAAATCGGTATACTCAGTAAAAAACGTAAGTTTTTATATAAAAATAATTTTATATTAAAATTAATTCAAAAAAGCCTCTTAAAATCATAAAGTTATAGAATCGTATATATAAAATCGTAATCTTGATAACTATGAAATAATTTGAAAAATTTGGTTTCACTGGAGGCCTCAAACTACTACCTCAATATAAATTTGTAAGTAATCAGCTTTCCCATAACAGGCAATTTACACCTAGTTTAAATTTCCTTTTGCAAATTCGTTTTACTCATCAATTAGGTTTAATCGTATATTCGTCACCGCACTCCAGTCTGCATTATCTTTTAGCTTTTGGTGTGCCTTACTTTGTACCGATGATGATTTGAGATGGCATGACTGCAGGAGTTGTGAGCTTTTAGCGCCATGGCTGGGTGAAAAAATTACTGTTCCCACTAAATTCATTATCGGTGACAAGGATGTCAGATATTTGTCCTATGGTACAAAGATTACATACAAAGCGAAGATTTCAATAAGCTAATACCCAACGTTGAGGGAGTAGTAATGGACGGGCAGCATTTTACCCAAGAGGAAAAGGCGGAACAAGTTACCCAGGAAATCTTGTCCTTCTTGGACGGAATTTCAGCTAAACAATCCAATATCTAGAGAACCTAAGAGGATTACTCGTAAATAATCCCACTGTTGTGACAGAACATGTGCTGTGAGCAAGAATAATTCTGTCATATGATGTAAGAAGGATTTTGGTACATGCACCTATCACATGCTGACAATATCCTTGGCTCATTTTTATAGAAAAGGAATGAAAAGAAATGAGCGAAAGTAATTAGAAATTAATAGAAATGATAGGAAAAGAGAAAATATGTATTCTTTTTTGTTTGAATACATAAGAAGGATATAGAATAGTATAGCAAGAGTTTTTCTTTTTCCACGTGTATTTATTTAGAATTGTCTAGCTGTACTTAGTAGTTACAAGTTAGTTATCAACTGGCATATGTAATTATCTCTCTCTTACACAATACAAACGCACAACATTTTATATTTTTGTATCCTCTCAGAGATTTGATCTTTCTTCTATTAGTCTTTTAGCTCGTTAAAATCATGAATTCAGAGGATATAGACTTGACAACACTTAACAACATACCAAAGACTTTAGAGACTAAAACTAAGTCTTTTGATCAATCAATTGAAGATTCGTTATTTTTATCACCTTCAGATAACCCTAGCATGGTGATAGGAAATATAGTCTTTAATGGTCTCAACTATTTAGCTTGGAGTAGGTCTGCTAGAATAGGCCTAGGTGCTAAGCTTAAAATTGGCTTCATCGATGGATCGGTTATAAAACCAAAACTTGATTTAGTAGGTCTAATTTGTTGGGAAAGGAGCAATTATATGGTACGATGCTGATTGATCAATTTGATGATAAGTGAAATTGGGCAAATTTTTTTGTATGTTGCATTGACTATTGATTTGTGGTATGAGATTAGGAAAGGTATGGGTAGAGTAATGCATCGCTTATTTTTCAACTTCAATACAAAATAAGCAACTTGAAGTAATATAATCAGTTTGTAGGCACGTACTATAACAAATTGAAGTGCTATTGGGATGAATTACGGGTTTTACATTCCTATCTTGTTTGTACTTATGGTGTGTTGAATGGTTGTTCTTGTCAATTGAAGGAGCATGTGCTAGATTTGATTTTGAAACTAAGCTAATTTAGTTTTTTATGGGCCTCAACAAGGGATATGAAATGGTGCACTACCAAATTTTAGCAATGGAGTTGTTGCCTTTTGTAAACAAGGCCTTTTACTTGGTTCAAGTAGTAGAAAGACAAAAGCATGTCACTTCTATGGCAAGAACTAAGTTAGATGCTTTTGCTTTTCAAGTGACAAGAATAGATAAGGGCTTTCAATCAGTTTGAAAAGAAGAAAGGAAGAAAACTGTACGTAGGCATTGCAAGATGGAAGGTCGTTTGATGGAAAATTGTTTCCAATTAGTAGGATATCTAAATTGGTATAAGGGAAGAAAGGTTAGGAGTAATAATAGTAGAATGGTGAACTACATTACTAACACTAATTCTATGTCTTATGTAAACAATGATATAACAACTCCTTTTGATGATGGAACAAATGATATTTCTAAATTGCAGCATATAGGGCCAAATGTTAATATTACAATATCTTCTCCTAATGCAGTGCCTTCCTGAGTTGATCCACAACAGCTATACTCTATGTGTCAAGAAATTTGGAAGTTGTTTTAAGCAAATCAGGGATAGCTTACTTCACTGATAGTAAACACCACTTCATCGTTTAGTAATTCTTATGCTCTTACTTGTTTTAGTGCTAAGAATAGTAAGTGCAGTTCTTGGGTAGTTGATTTAGGGGCTACGGATTACATCACCCCTTTCTATTCCATTTTATTTAATGTTCACACTTTACCTCAACTCATTGTTAAACTATCAGATGGAACTACTAAATTTGTTCAAAAGGCTAGTTCAACTTATATCAATAGTTCACTTACTTTGACTAGAGTACTCTATATACCATAATTTTCATATGAGTTGCTATCAGTACCATAACTCCTTAAACATAATACTCTCATTGTAAAGGTTGATGCTTTCTCCTTTGTTTTCCATGACCATAAGACTAATTCTCCGGTTGCTACAACAAAGGCCATGTGTGGGCTTTATGTTTTGGAGTCTTAAGCTATTGGGAAATCTAGTAATACTTCATTAACTTTACCTATTTTAAATAGCGCTTTTGTTTCCTCTTCTAGCAATAAGACTATTTCATTCATTACATTATTACAAAAGCATTTGGAGCGTATTTCCTTTCCCAGACTTAAACATATATTTCCTTGTAATGTTTCTCTAAACACTCTTTTTTGTGATGTTTGTTGTTCTGCTAAGTCACATAGGTTACCTTTTCCTAATAGTACAACACATTCTCATTCTTTGTTTCATCTTATCCATGTAGATATTTTGGGGGCCATATTTTATACCCTCTAGCTTAGGTATAAGGTACTTTTTGACTATACTAAATGACTACAGTTGTTGTATGTGGACTTATTTGTGAATAACAAAGCTTAAGTTGTTGTTACACTTGAAAAATTCCTTAAGATGGTTCAAAATTAGTCCATAGTTTTACCTGAAACCATCCAAAGTGATAATCGGGCAGAATTCATTTCTCATTCTTGTCAATCTTTGTTTAGCAACCTTAGTATCTTATACTAAAAATCTACATCTTATACACCACAACAAAATGGTCGGGTTGAGCGAAAGCATAGGCATATTATTAAGACTGTTAAAGCTTTGAGGTTATAAGCTTCTTTACCTAAACACTTTTGGGGAGAATGTATGTTAACAGTAACCTATCTTATCAATCTTATGCTAATACATAAGTTAGGGTGGAAGTCTCCTCATGAAGTATTGTTTGGAGTGAAACCATCTTATACTCACTTGAAGGTTATGGGTTATTTGTGTTTTGCTGTACTTACACATCTACATAAGGATAAGTTTGATTCAAAGGCCATTAAATGTATTTTTCTTAAGTATATTATTGGTCAAAATGCATACAAGTTGCTTGATTTATCCAACAACCATATATTTGTTAGTTAAGATTTTTTTTTTTTTCATGAGAATGTGTTTCCATTTGCTTCACCCATTGCTTTTGCTCTACAATCAGATCCTTCATCCTCTATTCTTGTACATGAACATCTTTCCTTCTCGATTGATTCTCTTCTTATTGCTTTACCAGAACTAAATACAATGCTTAGTCCTGTTTTTGAGTCTCATAATGATCTTATTGATGATAGACCACCTATTTCATTTCCTTCATCAAACACTTATCCTTCTTAATCAATTCCTACAACTCATTCTTAGCTTGCTAGAAGGACTACTGGGATTCATAAAACTCCCACAAGGCTTAATGATTATGTTCACCAACTTAATCATGTTGTAGCTACTTTACCCTTACCCATGAATTCTATTACATACCTTTTCTTTTCTCCTTCCATTTTTGACCATTATCCTCATGACTATGTTGTATCTTTAGCCAATGTTCTCAACACTAATGAACTAATTTATTGTTCTCATGATTCTAAACATAAAGAGTGGATATTGGTTATGCAAGAAGAGTTTGCTGCTTTAGAGATGAATGATACATAAGAAGTAGTAGATTTGCCTCCTTGCAAACGACCTATTGGATCTAAATGGGTGTATATGATTAAGTATAAGCCTGATGGTTCAATAAAGAGATATAAAGTTAGGTTGGTTACTACAGAGTATACTCAAATTGAGGCAGTAGACTATCATGATACTTTTTCTTTCGATGCTAAATTGGGTATGATTAGGATACTTTTGGTTATAGCAAGTTCTTCTAATTGGCCTATTCATCAAATAGATATTAATAATGCATTTTTGCATGTTTTTTCTAGATGACGAGATTTACATGTTGCCTCCTCAAGGCTTTACAAAAGTAGGTTCTAACCAAGTTTGTAAGCTTAAAAGGTCTCTTTATAGGCCTAAATAAACCTCTAGGCAATGGAATAAAGAGATTTGAACTTTCTTATTTGATAATGGTTTTATTCAATTGGTTAGTGACTATTCTTTGTTCACTCATTTTGGTCCTAGTGGATTCTTAGTTGTTCTCTTATATATGGATGATATGCTCTTAATTGGAAATAATAGTGTTGCTATTTCTCAATTGAAAACTGACTTGAATTAAGCTTTCACCAATAAGGATCTTGGTGAAGCACTTTTTTTTTTTTTCAGGGGATGGAGATTTGTTGTACTCCAACTAGCATTCTTGTTTGTCAACGCAAATTCATTTTTGATATTCTTACCAATGTTGGTCTTTTGGCATGTAAGCTTATTTCTTTGGCACTTCCTACAACTGACTTACCTAAGGATTCTAGTGAATTGCTTCCTGATCCTCAAACTTATAGGCGTATTGTGGGACATCTTCTATATTTGTCACTTATGCATCTGAAAGCTTAACTAGTGTGTATCTTCACCTCATGTTGCTCATTATGATGCTGCTTTACACTTGCTTAAATACTTAAAGGGTATTGCTCATCTTACTATTCTATAAATTTGACAATTCATTGGAGCTTTGAGACTCTTGTGATTTGGACTGGGGTTTTCTCTTTCTTTTGACCATAAATTATTGACAAGGTATTGTATTCTTTGTGGTAATGCATTGGTTTCATGGAAATTTAAGAAACAAACTACTATCAACACTTCATCTACGAAAACCAAACATTATAATCTTATTGTTGTTACTAAAGAACTCATGTGGGTTTCTTATATTGTTTGAGATTTACATATTCCATTTTCTTTACCTATGTAAGTTTGTTGTGATAATTGTTCTTCCATTCTCATTGCAAATAATCCTTGTCTTCACAGCCATACTAAGTACATTGATATTGATATACATTTTGTTTGAGATTATGTTTCTAAAGGGTTCATTTTCTCCAACATGTTTCTTCCTCACTACAAATTGCAAATTTCTTCACAAAGCTCACCCTTGCTTCTCACTTGCCTTTTTTTCTTTTCCAAGTTAAGCCTTTAGCTACCTCCAACTTTAGAGGGGAGGGTAGTGGGGATTTATAATAGTATAGCAAGAGTTTTTCATTTTTCTATGTGTATTGATTTAGAATTGTCTAGCTATACTTGGTTACAAGTAGTTGTTTCTATTGTTGTTACTTGACTTGTATATAAAGATGATCAACAAGCATATGTAATTATCTCTCTCTTACCAATACAAACAAACACCATTTTACATTTTCATAGTCTCTCAAGTTCATCTGCTTTTCAACCATAAACATTACATTGTTGACAAGGGAAATGAAAGGAAATTGATAGAAAATTTTCCATTTTCATTATTAAGTTTATATCACATAAAGGAAATTCAAGCAAATAAATATTTAGTAAAAAAAAAAATTCTTCTTTTTATTAGGTAAATTTAGATCTTTAGAATATTTTTATAACTTCAAACTCTTTTCAATAGGGGAAATAATAGCTTTAAAGGAGGAGAACTTTTCCCTTTTCCTTGTTTTATTAACTTTTTACTCTTCTCTTTAATTACCAACCCAAAATTTTCACTCTTTTCAATTTATTCTTTTAATTCTCTTTCACTTCTAACCAACTAAACATGGTTTAGGCTATAGAAAATGATAACACTTATGTTGTTGTCTGTTTACTATAATGTAATTGTTCTTAAATCTTATTACTTCTAGAATATCTATCTACTTGCTTTGTTTGCGATAAACTATACCATAAGAAATATCTATTCCATATGATACAAAATAGATTAGGAATTTCCACGTCCTTTTACTAGAGGAATTCTTATTCCTTTTTAGCTCTATTTCATTTCATTTTATCAAAAGCAATGTTTAAGAAAAATGTTAAAGAAACATAAATATGTTGTCTGAAATATTTGATGATTATTGAATAAGAGATAACATCTTTAGAAAAATCATGTTCTCCTATAATGGACCACCATGACATATTCAATGAAAAGTTCCCTAAGCTACGGTGAACCTACTTACCCCTATGTACTAAGATACATTAAACCCATCACATAACATAACATTTTTGTTATGGATGGACTAAGTAAGGCTTTAGGCTCAACATTAATGGCCCATTCATTTTATCGAATAAAGGGGAATGGAGTTACTATACACCTCTATCTTGTAGAATAAATCTATTACAATGTTTATTTAGTATGTATGTTCATCTAAACCAACTAGGAAATGAATTGTGAAATGTATTACACTATTTGGCTTGATTCCCAAATTGCTCTAAAGTAAATACAACAAAAATATAAAATAAAATGGGAAAAAAATCCAACTTGTATAAGAATCCCTAGGTTCTGTCTAAATCTAACAACTCTCATAAAATCTAATTGTTTAGCTTTATAACCGTGAAACAGAATGATTACTCCTCTCATATAAATCTATTACTATGTTTGGTCCACAAAATAGCAATTCCATGGAATTTTCATTATCCCAAAATAAGATCAAAGGAATAGCTAGCACTTTTTTTTATTTTTTTTCCTTACATGGCATATTTTCATATTTGCTATATGCATATCAAGATAAACGTATAATGGTACTTTTAGATATATTTCTAACTTATTACTAGTTTCATTTCCACCGCAACTAAATAAAGTAATAATTATTATTTTCCTTTCTATTTATTTGTGTTGAGCTAAAAATTTAATTTCTCTCTTTTCTTAGCCTGATTTATATTAAGCCTAGCCTACTCAATATAAATCTCTTCACTAGATTAAGAAAAGTTTATTTTTTTAAATATAACTTTTTTTTTTAAAAAAAAGGGAGTTTCAACCTGATTGAAATTAGGAAAAATCGAAGTTAGAGTCCATGAGTAAATGAACTCTAACTTCAACTATTGATCTACGAGTTTCCTACAAATAGTTTAGAAAACAGAAACCAGATATCAATGGGCTCGAAGGATAACTTATTAAAACTCAAGGGGTTCTATGAAAGAAGTTCATGAAATTGTTTATTGGGCCTTAAGTATATTTTCAAATAAATTGTTTTTTTTTGTTAATTTTTTTTTATAAAAATAAAAGAGGAAAAATAAAGATTTTTATTATTTTGGGCTTCCTAAAGTGCTCATGTACCCACAAAGTTAGATTAAACCCATGTAGTTCTTCATTTAAGAAAATTTTAGTGTATAGGACAACTTTATTTATTGAAAGCTCTTATCATTGTAAGTCATTACATTTTATTAATTTTGAAAATTGCACTTTGGTCTACTTTTAAACAATCTACCAAACCCTTAAATTTGGAAAAGGTCAATTTATTTTTTTTCAATGAAAACATTTTATTAGTGAAAAGAATTTTGGGAAAAGGAAGCTTACCTTTATTTAGAAATAACTTTACGTAAACATGACAAAATGTAAAAAATAAGACACATTGATAAAATGTAAATGGTTAACACGACACACAAATCGTCCCTTTATTCATGCAAGTTAGCCATTAAGAAGGCCAATAAGATGCAAACATATTAATAATGTAAGATTATTATTTCTAAATTTGACATACCAACTAATCATTATCAACTAACAATCAAGTTATTTATTTAAACTAAACGTTTCAAATAGCAAATTATTTATTAAGACTAAATCCACTCATTAATTAAAAATCCAATCATTTATTCAATTTACTAAAAACTATAAGCAAAAAAGACAATTAAACCCATCAAGCAAATTATCATGCTAAACATTGTAATTAAATATGTTTATATCCCTAAATCATGCATACTAATTATTTAATTAAAACATGCATACATATTAATAAATAGTTATTTTTATTAACTAACATGTAAACTACATAACATGCTAACCAACTTAAATAGATTATCTAAGGAATTTTTTTTTTAAATTTTTACTATTTATTATTTTTGGATTAAGAAAAATTAAAGAAAAAAAAAAAGAGTAGAGACTTACCTTGGTGCACGATTAGTTTGAGTTAGTTCTCTACATGGGTCTAATGGTTTTTGACTCTTGACTTCTTAATCTTAGAAAGCTCTAAGTCAATTTCACAAAAACCGAGGTGTAAGTATACCAATTTCATCAAAAACCAAGCTTAACTATGTACATGAAACCCTAAAACACCCATCTTGATTATAACTTAAATTAAAATAAATAAAAAAATTTTGGATAAATTTAAGCATTATGCTTTGTTCTATGATGAATGAGGAATTTTTCCCTATTTTGTCTCTCTTCAATTTGCTCAATAGTGAGAGAAATTGAAAAGAGAGAGTTTGGGTCGCAGGTTTGAAGCCTATAGAGAGAAAGTGTGAATTTCTTGCAAATTGGAGCTTGTCAATACTTTGTGCGTATTGGAATGGATTGAGGGGAATTTCTTTAGAGTGCAATGTCATGATTCTTCCCTAAAAAAGTTCCCTTTTTGCTAAAAATCAAATCTTTATTAACAATGGCGAGTTCTTGTGTGTATCCCAGTTTTCTCCATTTTTGGCCAAATTTGATCACTTTTTTGCTCGAATTAATGGAAAATAAATGTGCACACATGTAATAGAAGATTTCATTACATGTTTTGATTGATTATCTTGAGGCATCTTGTAAGGATATACTTCAATTTTGCTAAATAAAACTTAGGTGCTATATACCCATTTATTTATGTTATCCCTTTTTTTTTTTTTGCAAAGTTTTATCAATAAAAATTTAAAATATGGACATTTCTTAATAAAACAATTTGTGATCTTCTCATTTCTTATTTTTCCATATTTTTTGTTGAGAAAAAACATGTTGAAATCGGGTATATAATTGCAAATGTTTCCATTTTTAATCTCAACTTTCCAAGCTTTAGACATAGAGAAGGGAAGAGAGAAAAAAATGGGTCAAATGTTTAACTCTTATGTGCTATGTGTCGCTACCTGGTTAGACTACATGGCGCCCTTTCATGGTGCTATGTGTTGCCTATCACTTTTTTTGTTTCTTTCTTATTTTTTTTTTCCTTTTCTTTTCTTTCCCATTCCCTACTATGATTTCAATTTTAAGTTGTTTTTTTTTTTTTTTTTTACATTTGAGATAAGACCCGATTAATTTTCCAATTTCCAAAAAAATCACACAACGCTCTTTAAGAAAAAGTAGAGTCTAATAAAGATATACTCAAAATGTTTTCAAAAATTTTCTAATTTGACTAAAATAGAATCTCAATTTTTACCATATTTAGTTTAATTTGAAAACTTCAAATGATTACAAAATGCTTGTTTTAGCTCCGATTGAGGTATGTATTGAGGCATGAACTACTAGAAAAATGAATTTTCAAAATATTTCAAAATGGACCAATCAAACTTGGGTCAAAAAATTTGTTTTTCAATAAATGTGCATTTTTGTTTGAATTTTCTAGTTCCATTAAATTGTATATATTTATTTTGACTCCAAAAACAATTTTTGACCTAGAAAAATTACTTCTACCTTGAATTGACCTAAATGGACCACCACATGGCACTTTTATGATTTTTCAATTTTTTGGATATTTCTAGGTTTTCCCTTTTTTATATTTTCTCCTTATTTTTCAATTATTTTGTATTTTATTAATTTTAAAATTTTTTGGGTATTTTTCCTTCTTTTTGAAAATTAGAAAATTCTAAACTAACGATGCATCTACGGAGGACAAAAATGGGATGCCTACAATTAGAAATTGCAACTCTATTCTTACCTCATTCCATTCTACAAACTAATGTTAAAGAAGTAGAGTACTTAAAAGAAAAATTTGCAAATGGCATTCTAGACTATTTTAACTGAATGATCTGAAGAAGGACAAACTTCTCTAAAAACATGTTTCATGACAGTTACACGTTTTAGTGGTAATCTCTATGCTTGTTTTGCTTTACTTGATAAATCACAACAAGAGCAATCATAATGTAGCTAATAAGCTATAAGTTAAAATTTTAAACTCCTCTTTCAATTCATTATATGTGCTTTTTCTAACAAAGTTCTATTGATGAGGAATCCGATTGAAATGGTCAAGTGCATATAGTATAAGTCTTACATTTCGTACGATGGAATTGATACACAAAAATGACTTAGTGAAAGAAAGTAGGAAGGAGGAAAAACAGTTTTTCAAGAGGCCTAAAAACATAAGTGATTGGTAGAGAAGTTTTAAAACATAAATCCTACACTACAATGCCATTTCTTTGATTTTTGAATCACATTTAACGAGGAGGAGCTCTTAAATATAGAGTTTAGTAATAAATGCTGATATTGTACAGGCGTCAATAGCCAAAATGAGTTTTTCTTACTAATGGATCTTTTCATGAGTTTATCTTAAGTGAAGTTTATAAAAAGCCCCTCTAAATATATAAGCCACCTTAGAAAAGGTTAGAACAGACAAATTAGTCAACTAGTTTATGTTTGGAGCCTATTACACCCAATTTTTCTATGTTATCTTTAGTTTATAGACGTGATTCCTCGAATCCTAGCACTTAACCTAAAGAGCCAAGCCAAATTGTTATAAAACTTAGACCCAAAATTCATTTTTCTCCATCGATAGTTATATTTTCTAGGAAACTTTTAAAGTGCAAATAGAAGTTACTGTTACCATATTGTAGAATAACTAGACACCACTTAACTATAGTCCCTTTTCCAAATTGATGAAAGTATTAGTGGATGATGTGAAATCGAATTATAATTGTTTGTGTAAATTGCATGGAATACCCCTTAAAATTGTCTTAGTGGCATAGATACCCTTTATTTTTAAAATTGAGCATTTATACTCTTGAAATAGACATCGAGATCCACCTATTTTTATTATGTGGTAGCTTACATGTCTATTTTGCTTATATAAAAAATATAATAAAACAAACAATTTACATGTAATTTCTGACATGGATTATTTTGTACGATATCCAAATAATACGTATCCAACACAAACACAATTATTGATGCAGCATCTAAAACAATTAACAGCCTCACACCATCTCAATATACAGACAAAAAACTCACAATATGACGTCAAACCAACTTATATGAAACAAATTGGACCCTAAACTACGAGACCCTAACTAATTAGATGATTCAAAGTCAAACGAATTCAACGAAATTCCCAAATTAAAACCCCAACGATAACTCCATTCCTAAAATTGAAGCTACAGACAACTTCGACCAGGCTAAGAATTAAAAAGGGGAATAAATGATATGTCTTCAAAGAAAAACCTTCTGATGTAGGTGGACCAAATGCTCCATCACTGGTGAAATCATGTGTTGTATAATGATAATTGTTTATTGATGATGTTGATTTTCATGTGTGGTTAGAAAATTCTGTCATAATGTGCTATGTATTCCTTCTTTGATGTTAGTTCTATCTATGTCTGCAAGGTGTTCAATGAAAGTTGTCAATATATTGTTGAATAGTTGCATACTATATATATGCACGAGGTGTTTGGAGAAAGTTCCCCACAAATTTTTGTTTTGTTCTATGTAATGCCTATCAATTCTTATGTTAATACATGTCAATAGCAACAAACTGGAATAATTGGAAGAAAGAATCTTACTCTCTTTGCAAAACAGAAACAGTTAATTATGTTGCAAAGTGCATTACAGGTTTCTAATGTTAAAGATGATGTCTTTTGGATTTGCTAGAAAAATCCACATCTTACTAAATGAATACTGAAATAGCTTTTTTTAAATCTTCATGGAAAGATTTACCTAACATATCTATTTGATGTTTTCAATAGAGGATTTTTTTTTTCTTTATACACAAATTTTTTTGAATGACTAAGTTATGAATCATTATTTTGTTCTATGTATACCTCGTTCACTTAAAAAGAATTCGAATTTAATTCCCCTCTTATTCCTATTACAAAGTTCACTTAATTTTTTGTTTCCAAATCACGATTTCTTAAGAATCCCTATTACGTGAAATCAAGTAATAGGGATTCCTTGACTCAACAAAAAAATCACGATTGCTTATAAAATTTTACATATTTTTAAAAAAATAACCTCATATCATTTTAACGATAACCACCATCACCTAATGTCACCACCACTGTTACCATCACTACTATCACCACCAACCACCACCACGAACACCATCATTTCCACCAACACCATTACCATCATATTGTTATCACCACTATCATCATTGCCATTGTCATCGCTGCTACCGTTACCGCTACTACCACCACCACCATCTTTAATCACTACTATCATTACCACCATTGCTATCGTCACTACTGCCGTAACTACAAACCAACGCCCCCTCCCCCCAAGCTACTACCCTAGCCATTGCCACTGCTACTGCCACTGCCACTGCTACACCACCGCCACCGCCACCGCCACCGCCACCGCCACCGCCACCGCCACCACCACCACCACCACCACCGCCACCAACATCAACCACTGCTTCGCCACTACCATTGCTTATAACTACTGTCAATCATTACCACTATCTTCGCCCCCACAGTCGATTTCTACCACTACCGCTTATTACTTTAGAATTACTTAAGAAAAATTAAGGGTATTTTAGTTATTAAAATTCTATTACGTGTCCATTTTTAAGTTGTTTATTAATCTAACTAAACAAATTAATACGTATTACACCCTTATTATATTCCTTAAGAATTTAAATTACATTCCTTCCTTATTCTATTATTCAGTGAAGTGAACGAGCTAGTAATGTCTTTGGCATATCATTATCAGCTTATTTTGACAAGGTGGCATATTAGACTGCAAAGTTCCACAACAATATCAAACATCACGAATGGACGAATAAAATATTGGAATTGAAAATGCACTTGGAGAGTCTAAGTTTTTGTTAGCGAGAAAAGCACTTAAAACCATATTAACTTTGTGTCTCTTGTGTGTTTCTTGACTAGTTTTTCCTAATCAAGGGACGTTTTGAGGAAGCACAACAAATTCGGCACATTCGTAATCAAAGAGAAGTTGAAGATACTTCTAGAAATTTTATAATTACAACGGAGAAAATTTTAAATGGAAAAAAGGGTTTGGATGTTTTGAGAACTTATTTATATTTAGTAACTTTGTTCTTGGAATTATTCTTATTGCGATGGTGATGTAGTAATGAAGGAACAAAGTTGTTGAGGTATATGTGTTGTCGGATGTTGAATATATGTTTTGTCTAAACATTGGAACATCTGTTTGTATTCTAAATGAAGAATATGTTAAACTATCAATGTCATCGTCTCTTTTGCTTATTTTGTTTCTTGTCTATGGCTGTTATTAGCTGTGTAGCGGCTTTGACATTTCTACTTTATATTCCTTTTCCCCTCATTAAATTCTATAGCCATGCTCAAATAGATTTTGCTTCTAGCAAAGTAGAATCATTGGCAGAATAATACTCAAACTTGAAAGAAGGGGCAAAAATAGACTGCTTAGCAACTAGAAAGTAGGAGAAATAAAGTGGCAGGAAATAGAACTTGATTACTACTAACTCTTACTCATCAACACAATGAATTAACATCTAAATAAATTGTTTAGTAACGGGAAAATAAAATTTATATTCTATATTCAAAGAAAGTAGAAGAAATATGGCAAATGAATAATGCATAGTGCCAGGCGAAAAAATCCCGAACCGAAAATTCAGTTTTTTTACATGCGGTTCAGTTCGGTGTTGGTGTTTCAGATTGATGTTATTATTTTTATTTTTTAAAAAAAATCATGAGTTGGTGACTTTGTGACTTTGACTCTAAACTCTTCTCTCATGATGAACTCGACATGAAAAGATTTGGGGCTGTATCTTTCACAATTGGTTTATTTAATCTGTTTGAGTATTAATGATTGTAGATGCGAAAATTTATCGGCCATGCGTCGTGTGTGTGCTATCCTTAGACAGAATACAAATTATATTTCTAACTTTTGCTTATGATCAGTTAAAATTTTCTTCTTCTTCTTCTTCTTCTTTTTTTTTTTTTTTTCTGTGAAATTTATATCATTCATGTACTTAAGCAAAAGGTTGAGGATAAGCCATAGTTCTATTGTATCTTAATTTCTTTTAATTCAATAAGTCGCATAGAAATCGTTATTAAAATTTATTTTCTTGAATATATCAAACCTGAAAATAATTTTCCGAAGTTGCTCTTTGCTCCAAAATAAGAAGGAAGAGGCACGTATATATTTCCATGAGGGAGATATAGCTCAAATATTAGATTTCTTGTTGCACTTCGTACTGATGCATATGATCTGCAACTTTAGGTTCATATGTCTAAATGGATAGATTGAGGATAAAATTCTTCTGCTGATTGCCAATTCAAGATTTCTGTTATTCAATATTGTCTTTGTAAATTTCACACTCCTTTTTAATTATTAGGATTTAATATTAAAAAAAAAAAATAGTTCGAACCGTGAACTAAATTGTTTAATTTTATATTTGAAAAATTTATAAATCGAACTGTACAGCTAGGTTCAGTTTAGAAAAAAACCGAACTGTTATTTTTATGTTCGGTTTGGTGAGGGGAGCAAACTATACTGAACCGAACTATGCTCGCTCTTACTAATACACCTAATTCAATTGTTATGACTCTTAAAATACACTAACAAAACAAATTGACCACCATTTTCACTATGTACTAATACTTGATGAGTTTCTTGAGACAAGAAAAACAATTTCCCTGATATAATATTGACTTCATCGCATGGATCCAAAGGAGTACCAATAGCTTCTGACCCTAAAGTTCCTACTATCAACACATACAACACACTTTTTTTTTGGCAAATATAGATGCCTTATTTAAAGTAACCTATTTCAATACCAATAGAATAATTAAATTGAAAGACTTTTTTTTTGTCATGGTCATCTCAAAGGTAGACTTTCTGCATATAAACATAGTTACACATTGGCATACATGTGCTAAAACATAAATTCACACAAAAGATCAATTTTACTTTCTTTCATCTTTTGCATCAAATGAAAAATACAAAGAAAAGCTTCTGTAATTGAATTTCATACTATATTTGAAAGAATCATACTAATATAAGCCATAGTATCAATAAAGAGAGTTTATTTAAACATGAGTATAGGAGCACTTGACAATTGTAGGCTACTACGACTTTGTCTCTACAAACATAGCAAATGGCTCAATAGAAACAAACTCCTTTCAAGAACAAAAGTATACAAGTGCAACTTGACCAAAGTCACTGAGAAATGGTAGCTTCAAGCTTGTTGCACAACCAACATAAATAGACTCCAAAGATAAACTATTAAACTATTATCATCTAGTTATAGATGCAAAACAAGGAGATAACTACTAGACATAATTGAACAATGTAATAGAAAAATTAATGCAGCAAAGAATTTTAAGTATAGTTGTTGTAGATATGACATTAGGAAAATTTAAAGTACACTTAAAAAAAGCTTAACAAGAATAGATCCTACATATCAAACCACAAAAAAATCAAAACTAGAAAAAATGGATAGTAGATAATTGATTAATACAGCATATCACATCCTAAATAGCTAAATAAATTACACTTTCTTCACACACTTATCTCTCATAGGAGTGTTAACATGTACGGGAATTATGACTAAGTTGATCACAATTTGTACATCGTAGTGTCTTCTTCTTTGGACTAAAACTCCTAGATGCAATCTCACCTGGCTCCTTGCTTTTGTCCTCTCTTAGTCTACTTGGAAGGTAGTGCATAAATTGTAGTAAGATTTTTGTAGATGCCTCAAGTATGCTAACATCCGCATAGGATATAGTATTTGCCTATGTGCAACTATATATCTCTTTTTAGAGAAGTACTCATGGCAATAATCTTCAATATTTGCTCTCATGTGTAGAATGCAAGCTGTAGCATGCTTGCAAGGGATTCTAATTTGTTCCCACACAAGGCAATCACAAATCCTTGCTTCTAAGTTAACTATAAAGTTAAGATTATCTTCCCTTGGAATAATCCCCTACTAGTGGTTATACTCTTATAAGATTAGGCTTGGGCTACAATCACATCCAATTACTTCTTAAGATTCTCATATACTTGATGTTACTAAGAACATCCTTGTTGATATTGGTATGGAAGTTTTGCCATTAGTTTCATTTGAATCATCTCAAGGGGTGTAATGATTGGTTTACAATGAATTTTACCAACCTAGTGATTAAAACTCTCTGTCATATTATTTGTTACATGTTCTGCTTTTTGCATAATGTACCATACGTATGTAGACTTATGCAAGGGCTAGTTCTAAACTATGAATCGGCTCGAAACTAGCCTAACCTAAGGGTAAGCAAGCTTGAATCGACCTATGAATCGATAGGTCCATGAATCGGTAGGCTTGAATCATCCATCAAATTGGTGTTTTAGCTTACTAGAACTTTGCTTTATTTTTTTAAAAAAAAACATCATGATTTGCAAATTCACTTTGTCCTATTCCTTTATATGACATCCCATTATACTCCGTTTTGGTAAATAATATTTTGTAACGTACCATCATAAATTATAATTAATTGTTATGTTGTAATTTATTTCTTTTCGTATTGACAATGTATTGCTTAAAATTACTTAACATTTTAATATTAAAGTAACATCATGCTCATATGGTCTAAACTAATTATTTTGGAATGGAATAAAATTTAAATCAAGAATAATAGTGAATCATTTACGTATCACTATATGTAATGTATGCATAAACTGTTACAATAATGCAGGGAAAAAAAATAGAAATATGAGAAAGGGCAATAAAATATGTACATTAATTTATAGAAATGCAGAAAATAAATCAAAAATTGCACAAATAAAAAAAAACTGAAGAAATGGTTTAAGGGCGCCCTTGAATCACCGGTTAGGCTAAATTAGCCTAAGCCTGTAGCATTAAGGGCTGGGCCTTCTACACCAAGCCATTGACCAGTAAAATTGTAGTTTTGGGTTGATTCGGCCCAGTATGCATGTCTATACACATTCCTTGCCAATTTCTTGACTCTTATCTAAGTAAGCCATTCATGAGCATCCTTATCATGGATCTCTAATTGCCTCATAGCTACCTTATGCTCCTACTTACTGTATGCTTTAGCAGTAGCCCAAAAATCTATACTAAGAACCATGTTGGAATACTTGGCCTTAAAGTTCTTATAGATGTGTCTACAACAATTTCTATGTTTTGCCAATGAAAAAAATTTGCCAATTACATTAGAGAAGCCCTGCATCGATATTGTGAAGATGGCTATGGAAATGGGTGCTATGTTGTAATGTACATAAAATAAATTGCGTATAAGAAACAATAAATAGCAAGTCGCCTTTTGCTTATCACTCATAAATGTAAGTGTTGAACCTTCCTAATCTGAACCTATAACCTCTTCTAACCTTAACATGAACCGCTCCCTCCCAATTATCTCCACATTCTTTTTCAACTACAGCAAATGCCAATGAGAATAACCCCTCATTTAAGATGATAGCCATCTAACCCAAGAAAAGGTCTACATTCGATTATAAACCCAATCTTACAAGTTGCATAACATACAAATGCCTATTTAAACCTAGGATTCAATGTTGACCTTCATAACTATCCCAATAATATATCTTAAAGATACTACTAGGATTATGTTTCTTAACAAGATTATCAAATTTAGATAAAAGGGAGTATGCTTCGTCATGTTCCCCTTTAATCATCTTCTTTGCCTTTACCTTAGCATTATATAACCTACAACTGGAAGGATCTATACCAAACTTTATGTTGACTTTTTGATACATCAAGTCATAGTTCATGTTCAAATTAGTAGACAACTCATCAATCAATTGACTAGCAATCCAATTAGAAGTGGCTTCTGATTTATTTCCACTTCTAATGCATGTGTATTGTGGGTTCAAAGTCTTTATAACAAAGTAATTTTGTTTCGACACAATTGAAGCATGTATTCTCTAAGAATAATTTTCAATAATGTAAATAGCAATAACATGTTTTTTCTCGTTCTTTGGTCTTAGTATTTCAAAACCCTCTTAAATGATATATTCCCTAAGGACTTTCGTAAACTCATTAAAATCTACAAATACATTACCTTTCTCAAGTATAATTTTTCCTTTACTATCATAAGCTTACCTCTTAAAACCCTTTAAATCCCTCTTTTCACTCCTTAGATTCCTCTCTTTACAAGTAATTACCATATTTCCACTATTGCTATGCTTATTGCCATCATCTTCTTCATATGACCTTGTCTCTTCTACACCATGCATATCACAATTTGACCACTCAGCATTACTATTCTCATTGTCATTATAAAAAACAAGGGATATGTTGGACGAACTTTCATCACACTCATCATTGCTATCCATTTCATTCGCAAGAAACTGCTCATCATTATCATTTTCATCCACCTTAAACTCCTCATTACTATTATATGGAAAAAATCTCGTTTTAGAGGAGATTTGAACTTATCTAAACAATAGATAGGGGAGTTGGTGTGGGTTCATGACCTTGGTCCGAGTCAATTTGCATTGAGTCACCTCCAACAAAGTCGAGTTCATTGGATATTGGCATTACCTAAGATAAATAAACATAAATTTCCTTCAAACTAGCATGCATACTAAACATGTTAATCATCACTTAATTAGAATCAACCTTTAATCTTCTATTTGAACCGCAATTCACAATAATATCATTACACCCAACACTTATATGCGAGGGTAGGAATAACTCCAATTATTTCCTTCATCCTGTCAAGAAAGCAATACTCTCGAGGATCAATGTCTTTCATGATGCATACATGACCTTCATGGTGAATAATGAAATCGTATCTTGTTTGTTAGCAAAGGACTTACCTAGCGTTTAAGGTTAGGTTGCGACTGTATTTGAAATTGGGGTTAATTATGGTTTAAAATCTTGCTTTTTGTCCTATTAGGTTTTCTTCTTCAATTTTGGACTGGATATTAGTACCGTGTAACATGGGATACTACAACAACAGCTGTGTTTGTGTTGGATAAGCATTATTCGAATAGTGTGTAAAATAATCCATGTAAGCAATTACATATAAATTATTTATTTTATTATATTTTCCATGTCAACAAAATAGACATGTAGGCTGCCATATAATAAAAATAGGTGGATCCCGATGTTTATTTTCAGATGTAAATGCTCAATTTTAAGAACGGAGGGTGTCTGTACCATTACAATAAATTTAAGGAGTAACTGGTGGAATTTAGCCTAAAAGTTTTACTGTCACAGTCTTGAAACCGTTCCTAAATTCTACTTTACTTTGAACGCTCCGAAAAACGACAAGCTCACCATTATCATCATCTCGTATTTCCTTGCATGTCCCTTTCATAACTTTACCACAACGAAAAGTCGAAGGAGAAGAAAAGCACAAATAAAAGAGCACCCACAGAAAGAAAGAGTGATAACTGAGAAATATCATTCCCCATGGCAGAAGAAATTACACATAGAAGAGTTCAAACAAATGGGATATGGATGCACATAGCAGAGAAAGGAAAAGGTCCTCTGGTTCTGGTCATCCATGGCTTCCCAGAACTATGGTCCTGCTGGAAATACCAAATTCATCACTTAGCCAAAAATGGGTACCATGTGGTTGCTCCTGACATGAGAGGTTATGGTGACACAGATTGTCCACCTGATGCTGCCTCCTACACTTACTTTCATTTGGTTGGAGATTTGGTTGGCCTTCTTGATCAACTTGGTGAAGATAAGGTGTTTTCTTTTCCTTTGATTGGTTTTCACTTGATAAATATAGTGGCATCTTTATCTGACACCAGTTTTTCATTAAACTTTCTTGTAGATTAATATCATGCAATTAATGAAAGTATCTAGAGAATGAACTACAATAATAAAACTTAGATAATCTGTGTAAGCCCTGCCTAAACCAGAAACACTGGTTTAATGCGTCTGTTTCATGTTTTCCCTGATTTGTTATTATCAATCCTTAGAATTTTGGCCCCAAAAAAAAAAAAAAAAAAAATAACAAACCCTTAGAATTGCTGAATCATCATGTTTGTAACTTGCTGATCCTTAAACTACTTGGTACTTGCACTTTGTTAGAAATCGGAAACTTTGTAATCATTAAACCCTCTAGCTTAGGTTTGTCCTCAAATATACCAAGACACAATTCTTTTTGATCATTAACAATCAATAAAAGGTCTTTTACCGTTAGGATCGTCTATTTTGATATCGGAAGCTTAAATGCGGATCAAACTCCTGTTGTACCAAAATTGCACGTGAATACCATTTGCTGAGGCACATCTTGATTGGATGGAAATAATGGTGTTCATTGTTAGTAAAGGGGGAGAAAGGAAAACAATAGCATAGTTTAGATGAAATTGTACACTTACAATTTTCGATTTTATTATCATTTGATCGCTTTTTAGTATGGTGTCATATGATGCTAATATTAAATCTATTGATCATATACTACCGTCTTGCTTGTTTTTCTTACTGACGTTGGAAGAGATGATTACTCGAAGTAGGCTTTTGTTGTCGGACATGACTGGGGTGCACAAATTGCATGGCACTTCTGTCTCTTCAGGCCAGATAGAGTACAAGGATTGGTTAATCTATCTGTGCCATTCCGACAGCGGACTCCAGACTCCGGGCCGGCGCATCATCTCATGAAAGGATTTGGAGAAGGATTTTACATCACCCAATTTCAGGTAACAATGTCAAGTAGAAAATAGAACAGATCTGCAATGTGACCTTTCTCATTACTATGGCAATGTGGGTGCAGGAACCTGGGAGAGCCGAGAAAGCATTCGCTAAGTATGACTGCTTGACTGTGCTTAAGAAATTTTTGCTTGTTAATGGCCCTGATCTTCTAGCTGCTCCCCCTGGTGTTGAGATAATAGACTCTCTTGAGACCCCAGACTCATTGCCGCCATGGATCACAGAGGAGGAGCTTGAATATAGAGCCAAACAGTTTGAGAAATCTGGTTTCACTGGAGGCCTCAACTACTACCGTAGCATGGATTTGTAAGTAAATAGCCTTTTAGGATTTAACATAACAGTCAATGAGCTCCTAATCTTCGTATGGATCCTCGCTGGTTACCATGAAAGTACTGAGAGATGACATGACTGCAGGAGTTGGGAGCTTTCAGCACCATGGCAAGGTGCGAAAATTACTGTTCCGTCTAAATTCATAACCGGTGACAAGGATCTCGGATATCTGTCCTTTGTCACAAAAGATTACATACAAAGTGAGGATTTCAAGAAGCTAATACCCCGCGTTGAAGTAGTAGTCATGGACGGGCAGCATTTTATCCAAGAGGAAAAGGCAGAACCAGTTACTCAGGAAATCTTGTCCTTCTTCAATGGAATCTCTGATAAGCAACCCAGTATCTAGAAATCCTATGAGGCATATTCGTGAATAATCCCACTATTGTAATTTGATGTATTAAGCATTCTCCAATTCGTGTTGACTTGGCTTTTATCGATCCAATTGGGACAAGGAAGTACACTAAAAATATACATAATTTGCTTTCACATGGTTATACTAGTTTTCTTGAATTCTTTCTCAAGTCTCTCTATTACCTTAAGAACTTATGTGCAATCTCTAGTGTCAGAAAGTGCCGAAGTAGATGGTAGCTTGACGAGCTTGCTTCTGATTAGGATCACATGGTGATGGGAATTAGGCTACTAGATCTTTGACTGGCAGTTGAGCTCGAGGACAGGAGGGGCTAACAAGGCGGATCCTTTTGCTTTAGCTAACTTCTGCCGAAGCTACGTGTCTCTATGTCGAGCTACTCTTCATGCCGAGCTGAATGACTACTTATCTCTTTAAAGTTGCGTGCTAAATTGTAGATTACTGAGACAATGGCCAAACCATGTACGCTTACTCACTCATGTCCGAACCGACCAATTACTCAGCATCACCCTTATTGAGAGACTGAGAGAGACTTCGGATTGATCCTTAGCTACCCTTGCTTAGACAAGCAATTTGACCATACTCTTTTGTCTGCATCATCTAACGGCATCGCCAATGTATCTCTATTATGTGTACAAAATGACATGTAGAATTTACCATACTAATCATTACTTTTCTTGAATATTTATTTTCACTCTCTTGTATTCTTATACATTACTTCTTTATGACAATACCCATTTTCTCCTTTCCCTCTTAGGTAAGTTGTTCTAACTTTTGGGTATAAATACCCCTTGTACTTGTAGTCGAGGTAATCAAACTACTATTAATACATTGAATATTCTTCTTCTTGTAAACACTGATTGTTTACTTTTATTTCACTCTTATCCCAACCTTTAAGTAAAGCTAGATGACGAGTAACCTCACCAGATCAATTTGTACGTTACATCAAGTTGTGTTGTGAGTTTTTAAAAGTTCTATTGGTGCATCATATTCTTTGGAGCTGTTCATGGGTTTTGCTTACTTTTCATTCACTTTTATTCTTTTGCGCATTCCCTATTACCCCTTTTTTAAGCTTTCGGTAAGCTTGGAACCATTCAGCGATTGACCTTGTTTGTTCTTGGTCATGGTATGCATTATCTTGGTATCAGAGCAGAGGTTTTATTTGAGCTGTAGTTGTTTCGAAGTTCTATCTATACTCTATTTTGCGTGTATGAAATAGAGTAAGTTACTGTGTTCGTTTAGTTGCTATGTTGCTAGTTATTAAATTTCTGGTTTGTGGAAGTGTTTACTGAAACATTGAATAAAAGAATTCGAGGTTTGAATCTTTTAGAGAGAATGTCCGACTTGAGTATTAATGCTGGTATTGCGGATGATAATAGTAGAGTTGTCCACCATAGCCGATAGTCTTAGGGTACTCCTAAGAGTACTGACGAGAGACTTGATGAGGTAGCTAACTTCTTAATAGATTTAACTTAAGTTATTCATGCATTGACTTACCAACTGCTGAAGCCGTACATAACACCCCATAAGTTGCTTGACCTGCAAGAGGTTAGAACCCAGCTCAACAAGTTCGAGGTGGAGGAATAAGTGGACGAGTGAAGAGAAGAATTGACTTTGGAGATCTGGGAGAAGAGGTTAAGGAAGAGTATTACAAAGAAGAAGAGTAAGCTCGAGTGCTTAGAGCCTTTGACCATGTGAAGCTTCGGATTCCAAGCTTCAATAGATTTAGGAGTATGGATGAATACTTAGAATGGCAATAAAAAGTAGAGCGTGTGTTTAACTATTACCAGTATGAGGATTACGAGAAAGTGAGAATTGTTGCTATTGAGTTCTCTAGATATGCTGCCATGTGGTGGAAGAATTTCCAAGCTATGAAGAGATAAGAAAGATACAGAGAGATTAATACTTGGCTTGAGTGAAGAGAATACTTAGAAACAAATTTGCACTGGATACTTATTTGGAAGATATTTTTGCTCGACTTCAGGAGCTAAGACAAAGAGCCTGGACTATTGATGAGTATGTCCAAGAATTCCAAATGCTCATGATCCGATGTGAAGTAAATGAACCATCAATATAAACAATCTCTGGGTTCCTTACTACATTGAGAGGTAACATTTGAGACATTGTAGAACTCCAACAGTTCACCTCAATGGATGAAAGCCATTCGAATAAATCAATGAGTGGAGAGGCAGAAAGAAGCTATGCACTGACTAGACTACCAATAAGCCAACCAGGATAGGGAAGTCATCGAGCTTAGTCAAGTATCAAGTTGATTCGAAATGTGGATGTCTACTTCGAACAGAAGGGTCGACTTAACAGTGACATGTCGATCCAAACTTATGAGAAAAGGCAAGGATCTAATAGGAAGATGAGCCAAATTAAGTGCTTCAAGTGCCAAGGGTTTGGACATATGGCTGCTCAGTACCAGAACCAAAGGACTATGATAATTAAGGGAGATGTCCCAAAGTTGGAAATAGAAAGTACTGATGAGGAACTTGAGGAGGAGGGCATTGCCAAGAAAGAAGCTCTTCATGAGAATGAACTAATTGAAGAGATGTGTTTATTGAGGACTTAGATTAGTTGGTTCTAGTTGTCCAATGAGCAATAAACTTGAAACCCTCATGCAAGGAAGAGCAGAGAGAGAACTTGTTTCATACCGCTTATAAGATGAATAATTAGGTGAGCATGCTCATTGTAGATAGTGGTAGTTGTACTAATGTGGCATTAGCCGATCTGATCACAAAATTGAAGTTATTGACTGTTGCACACCTGAGGCCATATAAGCTGCATTGGTTGAGTGAGAAGGGAGCACTACATGTTACTCAGCAAGTACTACTGTCGATCACTATTGGAAATTACTCTAACTAGATTCTTTATGACGTACTACCTATGTACGCTTCCCACATGTTACTAAGTAGATCGTGGCTATTTAATAGAAGAGTTATCCATGACGGATACTGGAATACGTATATGTTTGAGAAGGATGGTAGAAAGATCACGCTGAACCTAATACCACCGAGTGAAGTGAACAAACTGTAGGTTAAACTTGCTCTTGGATCGAAAAAGATTTTGATGATGAGTAGAGCTGAGCTTCGAAAGGCCCCTAAAGCTGACATGTCGACCCTTGTGTTGGTTAGGCAACTATTAAAGTTAAAGGAGTGGGGAGAACTACCCTAAGAAGTAGAAGAGTTGCTAGATGAGTATGCCAATCTATTCCCAAAATAGTTATTCAAAGGACTACTCCCTATTCGAGTCATAGAACATTACCTTGACTTAATACCTAGTATCGTCTTACCAAATAAGCCAACTTATCGAATGAGTCCTAAACAAGCTTATGAACTCCAATGACAAGTCAATGAACTATTGGAGGGAGCATAAGTTAAGGAAAGTCTCAACCCTTGTGTTGTGCCAGCGCTTCTAGTGTCAAAAAGGCATGAAACTCGACGGATGTGTGTTGACAGCCGAGCAGTGAATAAGATAACAATAAAATATAGGTATTTTATCCTTAGGTTAGAAGATATGTTAGATGAATTGAGTAAGGCTAAGATCTTTAGCAAGATTGATTTGAAATTTGGCTACCATCAAATCTACATGAGGTTGGGAGGTGAGTGGAAGATTACGTTCAAAACTCGGCATAGACTCTATGAGTGAATGGTCATAAGACTGATGAACCATGTGTTGAGACATCTAATGGGGAAGTATGTCATGGTGTATTTCGATGACATCTTAATGTATAGTATCAATATGTTAAGTTACTGTAAACATCTTTGAGCTGTCCTAAATGTCCTCTGTACCAAGTGATTATTCGATAACCTTAAGAAATGTTGCATTTGCTAAGAAGAAGTGGTATTCTTAGGCTATGTAGTAAGTGGAGGAGGCTTACGAGTAGATGATGAGAAGATTGAAGCAATGGTTGATTGACTCTAACCACTTATGTCGAGGTTAGAAGTTTCTATAGACTGGCTTCCTTCTACAAATGATTCATTATGAATTTCATCACCCCCATCGCACACGTTATTGAATTGACAAAGAAGAACATCGACTTCTAACAGTGAGAAAAGGAAAAGAGAAGCTTTGTTGAGGTGAAGGAAAGATTGACCTCCACCTCTATACTAGTTTTACTTAACTTTGAGAAAATATTTGAGCTGGAGTATGACACATCAAGCATTGGGATAGGCCTTTTCTTAATACAGGAAGGTTGACCAATTGTTTACCATAGTGAGAAGCTCAAGGGACCTCAACTAAACTACTATGTGTATGATAAAGAGCTCTTAGCACCAATTCAAGCACTACAAGTACGTTAGCATTATTTATTGCCAAGAGAATTTGTCTTCTATACTGATCATGAGTCTTTGAGGTATCTCTGAAGTCAAACTCGGTTGTTGAAGTAGCAGGTGAGGTGAGTCGAATTCCTTGAGGGGTTTAACTTTGTAATAAAATACAACATGGTTGCAAATGCTCTTTCAAGGAGGCAAGCGCTTTTGAATGAACTGCAAACCAAATTGTTTAGGTTTGTGAGCATTAAAAAGTAATACTCTGGGGATCCGCATTTCGGACCTATATTTGTGCAATGTATCAATGAAATGATAGTTGGCGAGTATTATGTAGAAGATGGATACTTGTTTTGAGGAGAAAAATTGTACGTGCCAACCTGCTCTCTACGAGAATTACTTATCAAGGAAGCCTACAATGGAGGACTCTCGGACATTTTGGGTAGAGAAAGACCTATGAACTGTTAAATGGTCATTTCTTTTGGCTGAGAATGAGGTGTGATGTGCACCAAGTTATTGAAGGCTATGTTGTGTGTAAGAGGGTTAAGTGCTAAGCCAAGTAAGAAAAAGCAATGCCTTTACCTGTTCCGATGAAACCATGAACTAAGTTGAGCATGGATTTTGTCCTCGGATTACTACGAACCGGTTAAGGCAAAGATTCTGCAATGGTTTTTATGGATAAGTTTAGTAAGATGGCACACTTCGTGCCCTACTCCAAAACTAATGATGCTTCGGCTATTGCTTCTCTCTGCTTGTAGGAAATTGTTAGATTACACGGCGTACCGAGAAGCATTGTATTAGATAAAGAACTAAATTTCTTGAGCCATTTCTTGAGAACTCTATGGTGACGAATGGGGACCAAACTGCTATTTAGTACTTCCTATCACCCTTAAACAGATGGCCAAACAGAGGTAGTCAATCGAACCTTAGGATCGCTACTCCAAGTTAAAGTAGGCAAAAACTTGGTTGATTAGGATGTCTACTTACCAATGGTCGAGTTTGCTTATGGTTTCAATCTTGAGTTATCCCTCGATCACACCATTGTACCTGAATTCGAGTAAGAAGATCCTGATGGGAGAGCCCGAGCATAGTCCCTTTAACACATCTACAAGAAGGTCACTTAGTAGATCGACCAAGCTGCTAAAAGAATGTGAGAGAAGACCAAGGGTAGAATGGTTAAACAATTCCACCCAGGAGACTTAGTATAGCTGCACCTTTGTAAGGAAAGGTTTCCAAGCAAGGAGAAGAACAAGCTATTTGCAAGACTTAAAGGACTTTTCAGAATTCTCTAGAAGGTCAAGGACAATGCCTATAAGTTGGAGCTACCAAAAGATTATGGGGTTTCTAATACCTTTAACGTTATTAACCTCAATCCATATCACCTTGATGGAGAGTTGATCGAAGACTATTCTAATTTGATCCCAAATCTAAATCAACTTGAAGGGAATAATGAAAATCAGGCTATTGGGCTTTTGGACCCACAGTCAAACTTGAGGACTGGAAGGCCTAGCAAGGTGGATCCTCTTGCTCCAACTTACTCCTATCAAAGCCAAGCATCTCTTTGCCAAGCCACTTTGATAGGAATCAAGTTACTAGGCCTTTGACTCTCAGCCGAACCCGAAGACTAAAAGGATTGGAAAGGTAAACCCCCTTACTCCGACAGACTCCTACCAAAGTCGAGTATTTCTTTATCAAGTCACTTTATATGCTAAGCTGAATGACTACCCGTCTCTTTGAAGTGTACCAAATTGTAGATTGTTGAGACAATGGTCAAACCAATTACAATTGTTCACTTACGTCTGAGTTGACTAAATACTCGACCTCACCTTTGCTGAGATACTGAGAGAGAGAGAGAGCTTGGGCTGATCCTTAGCCACCCTTACTTGGACTAGCAATCTGATTGTACTCTTTTAGTTGCATCCTCCAATAGCCTTGCCAATGTATCTTTGCCATGTATACATGACCTCGTATAGAATCTGCCACATTAATCATTGCTTTTCTTAAATATTCATTTTTACCCTCTTGTATTCTTGTACATTACTTCTTTAGGATAATACCCTTTTCGTCTTTTCCTTTTTAGGCAAGTCAACCTAAAATTTCAGTTATAAATACCTCTTATATTTGTAGCTGTAAAGGGGAGATTATCATAAATATCACTGAATATTCTTCCTTTCGTAAACATTATTTTGCTTACTCACATTTCACTCTTATCTTAACCTTTACGTAAGGTTAAGTGGCTAGTAACCTTACTGTGCCAATTTATGTATCACATTAAGTTGTACCTTGAGTCCTCAGAAGTTCCATTGATGTGTCATATCCCTTAGAGTTGTTTGTGCATTTTGCTTACTTTTCATTCACTTTTCCATTCCTTTGCACATTCCCCATCACCTTTTTTTAAGCTTTCGACAAGCTTGGATCCATCTAATGATTGGTCTTGTCTGTTCTTAGTCATGATTCGCATTATCTTGATATCAGAGAAGAGGTTTTGTTCGAGTAATAGTAGATTGTTTCAGAGTTCTATCTATACCTTGTTTTACATGTGTGAAATAGAGCAAGTTACTATGTTCATTTAACTGCTAAGTTTGCTAGTTGTTAAATTTTTGGTTTACGGAGTTGTTTGCTGAAACACCTAATCGAAGAGTTAGAAACTAAGATTTATTAGATTAAATGATGGAACCAAGTGTTAACATTAGTGTTGCAGATGACAACAGTGGTGTTGTCCACTATGGTCAATAGTCTTAGGGTACCCCTAGGAGCATTGATGAGAGACTTAATAAAGTAGTTAACCTCTTTGTGAACTTAACCTAAGCTGTTCATATGTTGGCTTACTGACTAAGTAAAGTTGTGCATAACACCCTATAAGTTGCTCGACCTGCGAGAGGTCAGAACCCAACTTGACAAGTTCGAGGTAGAGAAGTGGGTGGATGAGTGAGGAGAAGGATTGACTCGGGAGACATAGGAGAAGAAGATGTGGAAGAGTATTATGAAGAAGAAGAGTAAGCTCAAGCACACAGAGCGTCTGACCATGTGAGGCTTTGGATTCCGAGCTTTAATGGATTTGGAAGTGTAGACGAGTACTTGGATTGAGAAGAGAAGATGAAGTGTGTATTTGACTATTACCAATATAAGGATTATGAGAAAGTGAGAACTGCTATTGTAGAGTTCTCTAGATATGCCGCCATGTGGTGGAAGAATTTATAGGCTATGAGGAGACGGGAAAGATATAGAGAGATCAATACTTGGCTTGAGATAAAGAGAATACTTAGAAACAGATTTGTATCGAATACTTATCTGTAAGGCACTTTTACCCAACTTCAAGAATTGAGGCAAGGAGGTCAAATTGTTGATGAGTCTATCTAAGAATTTCAAATGCTTATGATCCGCTGTGAAGTAAAGGAACTACCAGCACAAACAATCTTTAGGTTCCTTATTGGATTGAGAGATGACATTCGAAACAATGTGGAACTCCAATAATTTACCACAATGGATGAAGCCATTAGAGTAGCCTAACAAATGGAGAGGCAAAAAAGAAACCGAGTACTGACTAGACTGTTGACTAGTGGACTAGGATAGGGAAGTCATTGAGCTCAGTCAAGTATCGAGTTAATTTGAAGGGTGGATGTCCTAGCCAAGTAGAAGAGCCAACCTAACAGTGATATGTCATCTCAAACTTATGAGAAATGGCAAGGATCTAGTAGCAAGACAAGCCAGATTGAGTGCTTCAAGTGCCAAGGTTTTGGACATATGGCTGCCCAATGCCCAAATCGAAGAACTATAGTCATTAAGGGAGATATCCTAAAGCTAGAAGTAGAAAGTATTGATGAGGAACTTGGGGAGGAGAGCATTGCTAAGCAAGAAGTTTCTTAGGAAAACGAACTCATTGAAGATGATGTGTTTACCGAGGACTTAGATCAATTGATCCCAGTTGTCCGACACACAATGAACTTAGAACCCTCATGCAAAGAGGAGCAGAGAGAGAATTTGTTTCATATCACCTATAAGGTGAATGATCACTTATGTATCCTCATTGTGGATAGTGGTAGTTGTACCATCAACCGACTTGATTACAAAATTGAAGTTGCCAATTATTGTATACCCAAGGCTGTACAAGTTGCACTAGTTGAGTGAGAAGGGAGGACCATACGTCACTTAGCAAGTATTACTACCGATTACTGTTGAAAATTATACTAACTAGATTCTCTGTAACATACTACTCATGTATGCCTCCCACGTGTTGCTAGGTAGACTGTAGCTGTTTAACAGGAGAGTTATCCATGATGGATACTGGAATATGTATACATTTGAGAGGGATGGCAGAACAATCATGCTGAACTCAGTGTTGCCAAGTGAAGTTAATAAATTACAGGCCAAATTTACTCGCAAATCAAAGAAAACTTTAATCATGAGTAGAGCTAAGCTCCGATAGGCCTTTAAAGTTGATACGCCAACCCTTATGTTGGTAAGGCATTTGTTAAAATTGAAGGAATGGGGAGAACTACCCATAGAGGTAAGAGCGTTGCTAGGTGAATATGCTGATCTATTCCTAAAATAGTTACTTGAGGGGTTGCCCTCAATCCAAGGCATAGAATACTGCATTGATTGAATATCCGGCACCACCCTGCCAAATAAACCAACCTATCGGATGAGTCCCAAACAAGCTTTCGAGCTCCAACGATAAGTCAATAAACTATTAGAGAGAGGTTATGTTAGGGAAAGGCTTAGCCCTTAAGCTATTCCAACACTTCTAGTGTCAAAAAAGGATGGGACCTGGCAAATGTATGTTGACAGCCGAGTAGTAAACAAGACAACAATAAAATACAAGTATCCTATCCCTAGATTGGAAGACATGTTGGATGAAATGAGTGGAGCTAAGATCTTCAGCAAGATTGATCTAAAGTCTGGCTATCAGCAAATTCACATGAGGTTGAGAGATGAGTAGAAAACTGCATTCAAAACTTGGCATGGACTTTATGAGTGAATGGTCATGCCATTTGGCTTATCGAATGCCCCAAGCACCTTCATGAGACTGATGAACCATGTATTGAGAGAACTAATGGGGAAGTGTGTCATGGTCTATTTTGATGACATCTTTATGTACAGTGCTAACATGCTAAGTCACTGTAAACATCTCCGAGCCGTACTGAATATCTTCTGTATCGAGAAGTTATTTGGCAACCTTAAGAAATGTTATTTTTGCCAGGAGGAAGTGGTATTCTTAGGTTATATAGTAAGTAGAGGAGGCTTAAAAGTAAACGACAAGAAGATCCGAGCAATCGTCGAGTGGTTGACCTCAACTACTTGTACCGAGGTAAGAAGTTTTTATGGACCAATTTCCTTTTACAAAAGATTCATTTGGAATTTTAGCACCTTCGTCGCACCTCTTACTGAACTAACGAAGAAGAACATTGACTTCCAATGGAGAGAAAAGGAGGAGAGAAGTTTTGCCGAGATAAAGGGAAGGTTGACCTCTCCCCTTGTATTAGTTCTACCTAACTTTGAGAAAATATTTGATTTAGAGTATGACGCATCAGGCATTGGGATAGGCACTGTCCTGATGTAGGACGACCAACTAATTGCCTACCATAGTGAGAAGCTCAAGGAACCTTAACTAAACAACTTTGTGTATGACAAAGAACCCTTAGCACTGATTCAATCACTATAAATATGGTAGTATTATCTATTACTGAGAGAATTTGTCATCTACACTGACTATGCGTCTCTTACGTATCTCCAAAGTCAGACGAAGATGTCGAAGTGGTAGGTGAGGTGGGTTAAATTCCTTGAGGGATTTAACTTTGTAATAAAATACAAACAAGAAAAGAGCAACATGGTTGTAGATGCTCTTTTGAGAAGGAATGTACTCTTGAATGAACTGTAGACCAAACTATTTAGGTTTGCAAGCATTAAAGATCAGTACTTTAGAGATTCACACTTTGGACCCATACTTACACATTGTGTCAATGGAAGGACCATAGGCGAGTATCATGTGTAAGATGGATTCTTCTTTTGAAGAGGGAAATTGTGCATGCCAATCTATTCACTCAGGGAATTATTAATCAGAGAAGCCTATAAAGGAGGACTCTCCGGGTATTTTGGGGAAATGACCTATGAATTGTTGAATGGTCGTTTCTTTTGGTCGAAAATGAGGTGAGATGTGCACCGAGTTGCTAGTGGCTGTATCGGGTGTAAGAGGGCTAAATGTTCAGTGGAGTAAGGGAAAGCAATGCCTTTGCTTGTTCCGACAAAACCATGGACTAAGTTAAGTATAGACTTTGCTCTCGAATTACCACGAACTACCCGAGGTAAAGATTCTATAATGGTCATCTTGGATAAGTTCAGTAAGATGGCACATTTTGTGCCCTGTTCCAAAACTAACGATACTTCGGCCATTGCTTATCTTTTCTTGTAAGAAATTGTTCAGTTATATAGAGTACTAAGAAGCATAGTATCAGATAAATATCTAAAGTTGTTAAGCCATTTTTGGAGAACTCTGTGATGAGGGATGGGGACCAAACTGCTATTTAGCATTTCTTGTCACCCTTAAATGGATAGCTAAACAAAGGTAGCCAATCGTACTTTAAGATCACTACTCCGAGCTATAATAGACAGGAACTTGGTCGATTAGGACGTTTACTTACTAGTAGTCGAGTTTGCTTACAACCGAATAGTATATGAAACCACCAAGCAAACCTCCTTTGATGTTATCTATGGTTTCAATCTCAAGTTGCCCTTTGATCATACCCTTGTACCCAAATCTGAGCAAGAAGACCTTGACGCAAGGGCCTAAGCATAGTCCCTTCAACACATCTCCAACAAGGTCACTTGGCAAATTGACTTAACCGCTCAAAGAATGCGAGAGAGGACCAAGGGTAAGACGGTTAAACAATTCTTATCGGGAGACTTGGTGTGGCTATACCTTAATAATGATGGGTTTTTGAGCAAGAGAAGAAACAAGCTATCTATAAGAGTTTAAGGACCTTTTAGAATCCTCCAAAAGATCAATGACAATGCCTATAGGTTGGAGCTACCCAAAGACTATGGGGTTTCTAACACCTTCAATGTTGCTGACATCAGTCCATATCACCCTGATGGAGAGTTGATCGAAGACCATTCAGATTTCATCCTAAATCCAAATCAACTTGAAGGGAATGATAAGAATCAGGCTATTGGGTCTTTGACCCACAGTCGAGCCTCGAGGATTGGAAGAACTATCAAGGCGAATCTTCCTGCTTTAATCGATTCCTATTAAAGCTGAGTATCTCTTTTCTAACTCACTCTATATGCCGAGCTGGATCACTGCACATCTCTTTAGAATGTGCTAAATTATAGATTATTGAGACAACGGCTAAACCATTCACGATTACTTACTCACGTACCAAATACTCAACTTTACCCTTGCTAAGATATCAAGAGAGAGAGCTTAAGCTAATCCTTAGCTACCCTTGCTCAGACCAGCAATTTGATCATACTCTTTTGTCTGCATCCTCCAATGGCCTCACCAATGTATCTCCACTATGTGTACAAGACCTCATGTAGAATCTACCATACTAATTATTACTTTTCTTGCATATTCATTTTTACCCTCTTGTATTCTTGTACATTACTTCTTTAGGACAATACTCTTTTTGTCTTTTCCCTTTTAGGCAAGTTGCCCTAAACTTATGAGTATAGATACCCTTGTATTTATAGCCGTAAAGGGGAGATTATCATAAATACGATTGAATATTCTTCCCTTCGTAAACACCGTTTTGTTTACTCTCATGTCACTCTTATCCTAACTTTTAAGTAATGTTAGGTGGTGAGTAACCTCATTGGACTAATTCGTACGTCATATCGAGTTGTACTATGATTACTTAGAAGTTCCATTGGTGCGTCATATCCCTTAGAGCTATTTATGGGTTTTGCTTACTTTTTATTCACTTTTTCATTCTTTCGCACATTCCCCATCACCCTTTTTTGAAGCTTTCAGCAAGTTTGGACCCATCTAGCGACTGGCCTTGTCTATTCTTGGTTACAGTTTGCATCACACTTTGCATACCGAGCTAAATGACCTCCATCTCTTTAAAGTTGTGTACCAAATTGTAGATTGCTGAGATAACAACCAAACCATACATACTTACTCACTCATGTCTAAGCCGACCAATTACTTAACATTACCCTTACCAAGAGATCGAGAGAGAGTTCATATTAATCCTTAGCTACCCCTACTCAGATAAGCAATCTGATTGTATTCTTTTGTTTGCATTCTCTAATGGCATCGCCAATGTATCTCTGTCATATGTACAGGACCATGTGTAGAATTTACCACACTAATCATTGCTTTTGTTGAATATTTATTTTTACCTTCTTCTATTCTTATATAATACTTTATTAGGATAATACCCTTTTTGTGTTTTTCCTTTTAGGCAAGTTGCCCTAACTTTCGGGTGTAAATACCCCTTATACTTGTACCCAAGATAATCAAACTACCATTAATATGCTGAATATTCTTCTTCTTATAAACATTGATTGTTTACTTTCATTTCACTCTTATCTTAACCCTTAAGGTTAGATGGCAAGTAATCTTACTAGACCAATTCATGTGTCACATCGAGTTGTACCGTGAGTCTTTGGAAGTTCTATTCGTGCGTCATATCCTTTAAAGCTGTTTATGGGTTTTGCGTACTTTCCATTCACATTTGTTCTTTCGTACATTCCCCATCACCCCCTTTTTAAGTTTTTGGTAGGCTTAGACCCATTCAGTGACTAGTCTTGTCTATTCTTGGTTATGATATGCATCACATGGTAAGAAAAATTTCTTTAAGACTATATTTGTTTGTTGTATCTAAGAGGCCTGATACATAAAATAGGAAAATGCAAGGCAACCACAATAGACCATCACGAACAAGGTAAGGTGATTTCCTATAATATGTTTAAAAGGATGCATGATTTATAGAAGAATAAGAGAACTTGATTGACATCATCCGATGTATTGATGTGTTGTTTTCACTTCATTATTTCCTACAAAATAAAACACTAGTAGTAGGGCATTAGAATTTGTTTTGACATAGCCACTCCAATGTTTAAGTGAGTAATATGTTTGAAGGAGTAAAACCCAAGGTAAGAGAGAAGGGGTGGAAAAGAAGAGTTCTTTACTCAGGGGCTTCATTCCTATTTATAAGAGATCGAAATATAAGTTTTACCTGGAGTGGGTTTATTAAGGAGCTTAGACTGGTTGGATTGGTCTTAGGGGCCTATGGCTAGGAAATAGCTATCACCACTTCACCCTACCTTCCCTTCATTATAAAGGTATGCAAGTAGGTTGAATGAGCCAACCCGATTTGATGGTTAAATGGGCTAACCAATTTTGGCCCACTTTATAAACAAGTTAAAATTTGTTGGCTCGACTTGACTTGCGTAGGCTAATGGGTTAAATGATCCAACCTACTAACTTAGCCAGTTTAACACATTTATGGGTTAAATCAGCTAACCTAGCCCATTTAACCTATTTTTGTATTTTCATAAGTTAAATGCCCTAGTTTACCCATTTATATTTTGATAAAATTCCAACTGAATTCGTGGAATTTACCATTCTTGCTCACCATAATATGTACTTTTATATATTTGTAAAATCATTAAAAGAGGATCATTCTAATATTGTCTCCTTCAAATATAATAATATATACACACCTATGACAAGACACATTACACTCCCCCTCACTTCAAATTTAGCTGTCCTAGTCATTACAACACATACTTTCATAAATTTATTAAAATATATAGTCTTACATTATTGTCTCCTCCAAAGCTATCAATTCAACAACCATATTTTGAAAATAAAACACAAAGGATAAAGTTAGAATATAATGAATAATATATGCTATCAAATGGTACTTTAATAGAAAAAATGCATTGAAGTCGGTAATCTAGAAGCAAACATAATTGATTTTAACATTTCTAAAAACACAAAAATTTTCATTCTAAATCCATTCTCTAATCAACAATTCGCCTCTCATCCCATTAGATTTAAATTTACATATACTTTAAACATAAAAAAAAAAAAAACTTGACAAGTGGCAACTATTAGGTAACGAAAAATTGAATACGAGATAAACATCATTAAATTAAGGATGTAGGTTTGGTATTGCAGATTTACAAGTCTTAAATATTGAAAACTTCATAGTTTAAGAATGTAAACAAATTGAGACCTTTGACTATTGCCACATAATTTTTCTTTTATCTATATACTAAAGAAAAGAAGTTTCATTTTCTGATCTCTAAGGAGTTATTAGGCCCTCATCAAAAGGATGCTTTCAATTATACTATCCTTTAATACCTTGTATTATGAGCTTTCCTACCTAATTGCTTGTAACAAATGCTTTATTGTGTTATTTTTATATTATCAAATCCCTTATATGATCTACTAAATAATGCCTAATAGATTCTATAATACTAAACATGATTAAAAAATAAAAGGCTAGGCTTTTCCATTCCTTTGACCAACAAATGTAGCTTTAAAACATCAAGTTTTTTTACCATAACTTACCTTAACTGATGGGAATCAACTCTTCGGACCAATTACACATACCCAAGTTAGAAGACTGCAAGGACTTACACAAAGAATAGTAGCTCAAAACCTCATTCAAGATGAAGATTCCCATTCCTATCTCCATCTTTTACATTACTGTTGACATGGGTGCTGAGCTTTCATTAGTATCAATACAATTTCCGAGCTACCAAGTAGTCATGTTGACCTATTAAGCATACGTGCCAACTAATTGAGTAGCCATACCTATTGCCAAGCTCATATCATGATCTAAGCAACTCCCAAGTTGACTAGTATCAAACCTTTGTCTGAGTTAGGCTATCGAGACATACGACCTGGAGAGGATCAAAATGCCCTTTAATACTAAAGCTCTAACCTGAACCAAACCAAGTCAGCTTTGACTGTTAACTTTCTTCTAACCTTATTCGAAAAGAATCCTGCAATAGCCAAGCGACTTCAGAATTCATTTCAACTTAGCCAACCATACTATAAGCCTTTAGTCACCATCTTTACCCCTTTTAAGAATGTTTTTAAAATCTTTTGTACATTATCTATTTCATCTTTTCCTTATTTAGTGTAACCTAGTTGACGTCATATAAAAACTTCACTTCCTTATATATGGATAACACATTATTACATTATTGATCATTATTGGTTTCCTTTCCTAAGTAACCATAATGTTCTCACTCTCTCTTAACTCTTATCCATTTCCTTTAATAAGGAGTAGTGGCAAGTAACCTTATAATTCATATCGGTAAGTTATATCCTGCAAATTGTAGGCTGAATAGGATTAATTGGTATGTTATATCCGATTAGTAGTTGCTCGAGTTTGCTAACCCTTTTTACTTTCTTTTGGTTCTCGTCTATTGTGGTACTTTCTCGTATGTATGATCTCGGAGATGCATCATTAACTTTTTAGGTAAAGCATTTATTAACACTAATCTAAAAGAAAATGACAAGAAACATCTTTCTTGGATTTTTGTAGTGATTTGGCCTTTTCATTTGTAAGATCAAATGTTAAAATCCCAAAGAACTAGATCCATATATATAAAATAACCATACTGATAACCACAAGTCATAACAAGAAAATGAGAGAGAGAGAGAGAGAGAGAGAGAGAGAGAGAGAGAGATAGAGAGAGAGAGAGAGAGAAGATGCTAAAGGATACCTTTGTTCATAACTATGGATGTCGTAATGTTGCTATGGATAGCATCACGACATAGTGGTACTATGGAATATGGATAGCATCACGGTACAATATGATGGTCTGGTCTTATAAGAGAGAACCGGGAAGCAACGAGGAAGAGGTTAGAGGGAAAAAGAAAATAGAACTTAAGGATTGTGAATTATTGAACTATAAGTTGACTTTGTATGATGCCTAATGTGCAGGATTAGAAAATAAAATATTGTTATTTTATGATGGATTATTAAGTGATCTTACTTAGAAGTCTTTAGTGTAGATGTATATTGTGTAAAAAATTTATAATCATTGTTTCATTTTTTTTTAAAGAAAAAAAAAAATAGGCTAGCCTGTTAACCCATAAATTAGCCCATTTTAACTCCCAAGTTAAATGGGTAAGGTTAAAATGGCTACCTTTTATACAAGTTGAAAAACATAGCCCTAACTTGCTTTAAAAGCAAGTTAAACAAGCTGATTTGTGAGCCAAAACCTATTTACATGGCTCTACCCGCTACACTATTAAACCAAAGGTTCACTAATTGATTTTGATGAAAACAAAACAAAAATAAATGATTAAACTTGTTATTATTTGATTATATTAAGTTAATTGAATAAGATTGATTATTTTGCTTAATGATTAATTACATCAATTAATTCTACAAGATATTTAATTTTTGAATGATGTTCAAACTTCCTTGAAGTTGGATTGCAAAGTATGGTTGTTCTTTATGTTGTTTGAAAGTTGATTTCAAGAGAAATTTACCCTACTAGCATGACGGAATATGGAAGAACTGACTTGACAGTATAAAGCCCTGGATAGCAAGATGAAAAACATTATGATCTCCTTAAGTCAGTATGCCAGTACACATGTCGGTATTCTTGCAAGTAGTCATTTTTCTTACCATCATGATGCTGAGAGGATGGTACTGTCATGCTAGTAAGTTTATTTAAAGTAATCATTGGAGCATTTAATGTATGATAATGAGAAGAATTGAATAGTTGATATAAATGCTCAACAACCCAACCAAAGAAAATGAAGAACTGATATTCTGTTGCAATCAAAAGATATTCTCTTACATTCTTTGGTCCTATTACTTACTATTTGTCTTATGTACTCTTTACTTGCAATCAAACAAGTGAGACTTTATATATAGTGCTTGAAATTTCTTATATTAGCAATCTTTAGAGAGAAAAGCATTACACTTGAGATTATTATGTATTATAGTGATTGTATGAACTTGTGTAGCTCTTTGAACTTTGTATTGAGAGATTAATAAAGTGGTGTAAAGTCTACGATTGGAGGCATTTGTAGGTCCATGGAGAGTAGGGGGCAGTCCAAACTCTACGTTATATCCGGGCTTGATCTTCTCTACCCCTATCTCTTTTAATTTTTGCACTTATCACTATTTTATCATTATCTTGATTATACTCATTATTGCACTTAGCACTTAATTTCAAAAAGAGTTGCAATTTATCTTAAGAACTCAATTCACAAACCACCCCCTACCCTACCTATCTTGAGTTTAGCCTAATATTCTTCAAATCTACCCCTCAGTTTCTTTGTCAACCTATTCAATAAGGAGACTGAATACTCATATAGGCTCTCAAGGTCCCAAACTGAGCGGCTGCATTGTAGGAGCTTCTTATGAGTATTTTATCTTTACTAATGATCTAGTGAGTTGAAGTCTTGTCTTATGCGGAGTACGGTGGTATGTGCAATTTGGATTTCTTTAGGCTTTCATGCTGTAATTAAATAGTTTTAATAGGAGAGTTAGAATTGTCCTTAGGCTTATAGGCCAGAAAGGATGATGTAAGTAAAATTAGTAGATTTTTTCCCAATATGAGTACTACTAGGATTGGCAATTTGAGACCCATCTCACTAGACGTAGAAATAATATGACATGATTTAAACAGATCTGGGTATAAACAAAAGTTGATACAAAATACAAATAAGTTCGGTTTGTTTAAATACGTTTAAAATTGTGTTCGAGTTCAAGCTAGAGTCCAAGACCTATTTATGAACCTATTCATTAAATAAGTCCAATAAACAGGTCATGGATTCAACCTACAAACCCATTTACAATTAATAAACTTATTTTTTCTTTTATTCCTTTCATTTCCAATAGAGAACAAGGAAAAATGTTCATGATCCAGTCTAGTTCACACTTCGCGTAACAACTGACATAATTAAGTTAATCAACTATAAGCATTTTTTGATGATAAGTTTTTTTTTTTTATTTTATCTTTAATTTCTTTTTGTTTCTCTTTCCTTTTAACTTCCATCCATAAGCCAAGCACGTTTTGATATGGCATTCTTAGCTCTTGAGTTGGAATCTTTTCTCAACAATCAAAGCAAGTATAAAGTCTTAAGTCTTTTGTTTTGTACAATAAAGGACTTATTTATTTATTTATTTATTTATTTATTTTCATCATGTCAAATAGTGTGCACCTATTCTTTATCTTTATAGTCTTCTGTTTTTAGTTTTGATAGTGTCACAATTGTGAGATGCTAAACTATTGAATTTTGTTAATGACTTAAAGTCCCTGCTCTAAAAGTATCCAATTTAAATTTAAGTCTGGTATGTAATTTCATACTTACTCCATACTACTAAGCTCTATAATTACCAAGATCCTGCGATCATCGAGCTCTAGAATATGTCATAAGATGGGAGATTTACCCCCTCTACGAGTGCTCGTACGACACTTGACTCTTCTTTACCTTGTATATTTTATCTTATTGTAGATGGCAAGCCAACCTTTTTCCTCCTTGTTTTCCCAAGATTGTTTTAAGCCCTTTTATCTTTAAGAATGTTGATCAACATTGTCATCTTCCTCCATATGATAGGGACATCTAACTTCTCAACTAGTTTTAGCTTACTATTTCCATCATTAGGAGAGTGGCATCAACTCCCGACCAATTTTCTCATGGGCGGCCAACTTCGCCTTGAGAGAATACTGACCCCACAAACAAATTGCTAGCTGATAGCCCTAAGTTGAATACCTTTACTTACCTTCATAACATGGACTGAAACATTCTCCCCTACCTAAATCTATGATGCCCTTGTCATGGGGCCATCTCTTTGCTACTACCCTTCCCCTTAAGATCACTAACCCTATTCCTCCATTGCCTAACTTCATACTAAGATCATCTTTGCCACAACTTTAAGGCTTTTACAGGTATCACCTTGCCTTTGCCTTAACCCTTACCCTCGCTTTTGCCCTTACCCTTTCCTCATCCTCCAAGATGACCTCTTATTGAGTGGCCTAACGGTTAGGTTTGCCCTTTGAATTTCATATTTTCATTTTCTTAAGATTTCGGTAGAGTCTTGTTATAATACTACTCATGACACAGCTCCCCCTCTTTTAACATGTCCTTCACATGGTGTTAACCCTTTTTAATTAAGTACAATGGGCAATATTTAAGTGACTCATCTAGGTTGGAACTTTTACGTTTTGATATCACTTGTTGTAAGCTCCCAAAATTGAGTTTAAGACAACCGAGCTTAGATTTAGGGCTTTTAGGGTAATTTATCCAATTGCGCCCAAACTTTGTGACTAGAATGAAAAAGTTAGTTGAGATATTATAGTGAAGTTAGATTTTAGTAATAATGACTCGAAATCCCAATTTTTCCCTTAGAAATTGAAAGATTTAATAAAGCACTAAAATGTTCAGAACTCCTAAAATTGAACTTAGATTGCAACGAGAACTTAGAGATAAGTTAATTGAGCTATAAATGAGATAATGTAGGATAATTTACTATAAAAAATACACGTAATTTTTCTAGTATACCCGGTACAAATAATAATTATACTCGTAAATTAACCCAAAATTGTGTAATTATATTTATTGTGTTAAATTCATGAAATTGACTTTAGAACATATCCTAAAAATAAAAGATATACTAGAAACTTAATTATATGAGTAAAGTTATATATTTCACATGTTATTTACATAGTGTATAACCTTGTATATTAATTAAATAATTAATTCTAACATATAATATCTATATTTAAGTAATTATTTAATAAAAGAAAAAGGAAAATTAATCAAATACATTGGAGATTTGCTGGACGATGAAGCATGGCAGGAAAATAGGATAGGAATGCTGACTCAAAAGCAAGTTCACAACATTAGGCTACCTTATGCTTAGGAAAAATAAAAAGAAACTAGAAAGAAAAATCTAAAATAATTATAAAAAAATCCCTTAATCGACTTAGAGACTCTATAAAAAGCCAACACCTTCAGATTGAAAACATTTAGCAGTTTGGAACAAAAAAACAACCGAAGGAAAAATTAGAAAAAATTGTAGAAAATAAAAAGAAATTTAGAAAAAACAAGGGAAATTTCGTGAAAGTATAGAACCCTAACCTAGACTAGATCTGCTGTGAAACCCAGCCAACCCCACACGGTCCACCCACCGCGCCAGCCGTCCAACAACCGCCTAGCCGTCGCTGGCCACCGGAGCACCCAAGAACAGCAAGGTCAAATTCTTGCTCTGTTTTTTGATAATTTTTAAAAATTAGTAAATCCGCCCAGAAAATTATGAAAAAAATTATACTTAGGTTATTTTAAACATGCTTTCATGTGATATTTTTATTTTTGCAAAATTCGTAATATTTAATATACTTTATTAAGAAATCTACTGTTCATCCGAATATATATTTATGAAATAAATGTACTATATGATGTTGTTTCTAGCTGAAAATTTTTGTGTAGGATGTATATGATATATAGGTAATTGCTACATAGCCCGAATTTTTATTTGAATAATTTAAATATTTATTGAATTTTTAGGCTTGAAATTAGCTCAAAAATAGGCAGAAATTATAAATTTAATAGGAAATTATGAAATTAATTGATGAAATGGATATGTACTGATCTATTATGAATAGTAATAGTAATGAGTCAGATTGAAATTAATTAGATGTTAAAAGAATTATAATTGGATAATTTATCAAATTTAGGGGTAAAATCGTCAATATGAAAATATAGGCAATAGGTCGGAAACTTGAAACCACGTGATAACTGAATTCTCTATATTTTTAGAAGTCCATAGAAATTTTCGGGGAATTATTTGGTAACCCGAACTATTTATTAAGAATTTATCAAGTAAAATAGCTTAAAATTACAAGTTAGGGTATAATTGTAATATTAATAGGCTAAAATGAATTAACCAAAAGCTATATAAAGGATTGCTGATCAGATGGGATTAATGGAAATTTTTATTATAATTATTAATAATTTAATTCAATATATAGTAATAACATGACTGTATATTATGAAAATAATATATATATATAACTATTATAAATTAAACCCTAATGTTTTCGTAATTATTACGGAAACTAAATTTAGACCTTTTGTGTAATTAAGACCTTCTAAAGACGGTTGACAATTCAAGTCAGCAAGAGCGAACATCTAAACAAGTAAGTTGGGATGGTAGCTTCGCCGCTGTTTGGGTACTATTTAAAAGTATCCGGAGACCCAAGAGTACTTCTGGTTGTGTTTGTAGTTAGATGATTATGCGCATACTATGTGTGTGAATGATACTCTGTTGTGACAGGAGTTCAACTCCTTAGTGTGCTGTTCTGCATATTTGCATGGATTCTGTATTGTGTGAACTTGTTGGTCACCCCCTGATTAACACTAACGGTTATTCGACTAAAGTGTAATTGGTCATGCATAATCACCCGTTAGGAGAAACGAATAAGAGTGTTAGGCCAAATACCGACTTCCTTCGATGAGGATAGCTGAAATGGTTCTTTCCCCACCCTTAGTCGAACTAAGTGATAGGCGAGGAGGTCGCGGCAAGGTTGGGGGCCGTAGTTCGAAGGCGGTCATGGGAGGGGGGTGTTCCCCATTGCACAAGCCCGGGTTTGGTCTAACTTGAGTCACGATGAAACTCCTCAATCTGGGTTGGAGCAGATGAAATTTCTCTAACCTCACAATGGACCGGTTAACACTGTGCGATGTTTTCATTTGAGTGATTGCATTGCATTTCATCATAATTATTAACCTTATTTGTGACTGTAAAGTACTCTTCTGACTCCGCCCCACTTACTGAGCTAGTTGTGCTCACATCCCTACAGACTCTTTTGCAGGTGCTTAGTGAAGGTAAAGATGTTCAGGTACCACCGTTCTCAGGTTAGTGTGCTGCTGTGTAGGAAAGTGAGGATCGAGGAATTTAACTAAACCTGAGCTTTTATCTTGTCTTTAAGTTTTGGAAGAAAACTAAATGGGAATTCCCTGGGAGCCCACTAGTTTTCTAACTTATTGTATATAAATCGTAAACCTGTGGTTTTTAATAAACTCTGATTGTAAACCTTACCCTTGGATGTGAAATGTTTGTATAATTACTGTTGTGGTACTAAACAGCAGATTGTATAGAACAAGTATTTTGTATAAGCTCTACCACAGGTTTGGATATTAACAAATGATAGAATAGACGTTTCAAGCTAGTTGAGTTGTGCGCCTTGTGTAAACTGCGTCTACGATAGCAGCTGTGAGGTCAGCTTCTATCTTAGATTAGTTTACACGGCGGGATTGTTATGACTCTTCTTGTTCGGGGCGTGACACTTGTCACAAAACAGGAGGTTCACCCCCTCCATAAGTGCTTGTACAGCACTCAACCTTCCATTACCTCATATATTTTATTGTATTACAAAGGGTAAGCCAGCCTTTTTCCTTCTTGTCTTCCTGGGATTCCTCTTGTAGATACCTCATTTTTTCCATTTTATTTTAGTATTTTTATCGAGCCAAGTTAAAGAAAAAGAAAATAAATAAATAAAAAATAATTAAAAACAAAAATTTTAAAGAAAAATAAAGAGTTAAGTTGTATAGATTTGAGTTGAATCGTTTATGGTCGAATTGGATAATGATGTGTATTCAATTTAATAAATCCTTAGTCGTTAAAGGATCAAGCTTCATTGAAATATTTTTTATTCTAGTATGATATAAAGTGGATTTTTATCTAATTTATATTGGGTCAGAATAGATTTAGGATTTATTAAATCGGTTAGTAGGCTAAATTGAGATGGATTGAGTCGGGCCCGAAAGATAGAAAACCCAAATTAATATATAGTTTCTAGAATGTTTGATGAATCTTCAATAAATCTAAATCAGATTATCGTATCTATCGTATCTAGGATTTGTTGAGATTAAATCTATATCTAAAAGATTCAAAAGATTTAATTGAGTGGCTTATAAATAGGAATGTGGCGATAGAGTTTGAATACATTTTTCACAATCCCCAACACATCAATACATATTCACATCGATACATGTTTTCATAATTCCTCACTCATGACCAGCCCCCATAGCACTTGCTCACTAGTCATTGAACACCCATACCACTTACCGCACTTGATCACAATACACACCACTCCACCATGTCTTGATCTCACATGCTCGCTTGCCTACACACTAACACCCATGTTGCACAAAGTCAAAACACATCCACACATCGTCGGTCAGCATACAACATACATACCGTTGTTTTAAACACATCTACGCATTGCACAAAATCAACACACAGCATGTATACCAAGGTTTATGCACATCCATACATCAAAGTCAACACACACATCCATATACTGAAATCAACACATACATCCATACATTGAAATCAATACACACATCCATACACTAATCATAGACAACTCAACTTGTTTAGGTTAAAAAAGTTATTAATTTTTTATTAGTTAATTAATTATTTTACTAATTTGTTTTCTTTAATATAGGTTTTTTTTTTATCTTTTAATTGTCATGTCCTTTTATTATATTTTTTAGATAATTTGAATTTTTTTTATTAATTTAGTTAAATTGCATTTTTCTGAAAAACCATATATCTTTTTCTCTGAGATCCTTATCTTTGGAGAAAATACGTGATATGTATCTTAGTATATCTTGCATATAGGATTTAGGAATTTTTTTTTTGATAAGTAGAGATTTTTTTTAAAAAAATATAATAAATAAAAAAATGATCTTAACTAGAGTTTCAAAAAGATTCAGTTAGTTAAGTTTTTTTTTTTTTAAATAAATAAATTTGTGAAATTATATTTTTTTTAGGTTTTATTTTTAAAAGTAATAAATGGTTAAATAAATGTAAATCTGACTTAATTTTCAAATTTAAAAATAATCCCCCCACTAAATCTTTTCAAAAAGAACTATGTTGATTTAATTTCGACTAGCGAGTACATAGATACCTTTAGGGCAACCTATAAAAAAAAAAAACTATTTTCCTTTTTCTTGAAAATTCACAATAAAAAATCCTAAAAACTCATTTTAGTTACATTTTGTATATTTGCATAAATCTTAGTATTATTAAAAAATAAAATAAAATAAAGCCCATTAATTTTTTTTTATATGGTGACTTAGTCTTAATAAGTTAACCTTAGAATTTAGTTTTCTAGTTAAATATTTTTGAAGAAAATTTGCAAATCAGTAGCTAAATTAGGGTTTTCCAATCTAAAAAAACCCTAATTTCATTTTTTACCAGTTTAACTGATTAGCGACGCCAATTTTTTTAAATGTTTTTTTTTAAAAGAAAAATATTTCATTAATTTAATATCGATGAATTTGTATTTAGTTAGCTGAGCTTAATATAAGTTAAATTAAGGAAAAGCGAAATTGGGCTCGATAGTTTCAAGACCTTCTATCTTTAAAAGCACTGACCAACATTGTCATCATCCTCTATATGTTAGGGATGTCTAACTTTTCAACTATTTCGGCATACTATGACCATTATCAGGTGAGCAGCATCAGCTTTTGATCAATTTGCTCGCAAAAGGCCAATCCTAACTTTAGAGATCACTTACTCAATGAGCAAACCGCCAGTTGATTTCACTTACTTCACTTTAAGTCCTAAGTTGAACACTCTTACTTTCCTTCAAACTATGAACCGTGATACATACACCAAGATCCATAGTTAGTAAGCTCCCATGGTCACTAAGATTTCATGAACATTGAGCTCTTATAGACATCGAGATCCCTCAAACACTAAGATCTAACAAATATAGAGATCTGTAGACATCGAGATCTCATTGACACCTAGCTCCCACTAAAAGCACTTCTTTGATAAAAAAATTCAAATTTCCTAGATAACATTTGAGGTACACTAAGAAAATAGTATGCCTTATTATTTTTCTGTTTTTTATAGTATGCTACAATTGAATTTTTTTCTTATAAGAAAAGCATATTATAAATAGTAAAATATATTATATCGCAACTGTATGTTGAAGGAATTTTTAACATAGAGAAAATTAATTATGAAGATTATAGTTCTTTTTTATATGTAAGAACTCAATTGTTTTTTACTATCAATAGGCAAAGTTTTATGGGAAATGCTAGAATTGTGACAATAAGAAGCCCTGTTATTTTTATGTTCTTTATAATGTGTTACGATTGGATTCTCTTCGTCATAAGAAAAACAAATTATATATAATAAAATATATTACGTCACAAGTATATATTGAAGTAATTTTTAACGTGGAGAAAATTGATTACGAAGATGATAGTTCTTTTTATACATAAGAAATTAATCCTTTTTTGACTGTCATTGGTAAAGTTTTATGGGAAATACTAGAATTGTGACAATAAGATATTGGTAGTTGGGATTTTGATACATCTTAAAATAGGTAAGGTGCTTAAGGTGATGTTATATAAATTAAATTTTGGGATATCTTATAATTTGATTAGATTTTTATTTCATTAAAACTTCTATTTGGGTTGTAATTTTAAGTTAAGTATTAAAACTTTATGATATGTATATTTGTAAAATTTAAACATTATTATTGTCCATCTACCTTTTGCATGTGCAAGTATCTTATAGATTCTTTATAATTTTTTAATTAATAAACGAAGCCAACCCGGACACAAGACATGCTTATTAAATGGGTCAGCTTTTAGGATTAAGTATTTAGACATGATTAATAAACGGCTCATGTCACGGATTGAGGCTATCTAAATATGAAGATGTTTAGACACGAACATGAAACACAATACAATAACATGTATCGCTAACCCTAAGTGCTACAAGGTTATATATAGGGATCGAATTTTTCTTGAGCATGAGTACTAAGGGATTATCCGTATGGTTCATATTTTCTCGAGCATGAGTGCCATAAGACTATCCATGTAGATTGGATTTTTCTTAAGCATGGGTGCTACAGGATTATCCGTATACTTCATATTTTTCTAAGGCATGAATACCATAGGATTATCAATATAGATGGGATTTTTCCCAAGTATGAGTATCGTAGGATTATTCATGCGAATTAGATTTTTCCCAAGTATAAGTGCTATAGGTTATTTGTGCAGTTTGGATTTTTCTTTAGCACAAGTGCCACTGGATTATCTATGTAGATTAAATTTTTCCAAAGCATGAGTACCATGAATTCTTCGTACAATTTAGATTTTTTCTAAGCATAAGTGCTGTGGACTATTCATATAGTTTGGATTTTTTCCAAGTAAAGTACCACAGGATTATCCATATAGATCGAATTTAACCTAAGCATGAGTGCCATGAGATTATCCAAGAAAGTAGGTTGGTTAAGCATTTCGATGCCTTCACCACGATCTTTTTAAGCTTTGTCATGTTAGGAATTTCCTACTAAGACCTAGGCATTTGTTGCCTTAGGCATATGAGAGTTGTTTGGTAGCTTAAGTCCATAGATTTTAAATGCGTATAGGCATTCTTAAGTTAGGCTTGGAGACCCAACTCTCAAGGATTATCCTTCACTTTATTGCCTTAGAATTTCCTCAACACCTAGAAGGTAGTTGAGCTAGTTATAAGTTGTTATAGGTTACCGAACCAGGCTTAGTAGCCCAACCTCGAAGGTTGTCTTAGACTTCATTGCCTTATTCCTTAATGCCCAGGGTGTTTCAAAATTATCTGAGAGATTTGAATTTTTATTCATATAAGTTAGATTTTATTCGAACAATTTCGACTTTTATCCACATATCTCAAACTTTATCTAGGAAATTCATATTTTTACTTATGTACCTTGGATTTTATCTAGACAACTTTAATTTTTATTTGTGCAAATTTGATTTTATCATAGCAATTCGAATTTTTACCAACATACCTTGAACTTTATATAGGCAATTTGGAGTTTTATTCGTGCACTTTGGATTTCATCGAGATAATTCAAATTTTTATGTACGCACCTTGGATTTTATTCAAGCAATTTAGATTTTTATCTACATACCTCAAATTTTATTTAAGCAATACGAATTTTTATCTGAGGTTAAATGCAAAATAGTCGTCATTTTTGAATTAGTTCCTTCTTACAAATAGTGTCAATGTTGATATGTTGTTGATTTATTGATTTGTTGGTAAAGATGCCTCAAATTTATGTTTCCTACAAAACAATACACCACTTCGGAATTTGCTCCAACATAGCCACTCTAATACTTAAGTTAGTAATATGTTTAATAGAGCAAAACCTTAAGTGAGAGAGATCCTATTTATTGAAGATAAAGGTAAGGTTTTAGCTAAAACAGACTTGCTTACGAGTTTGGGCTAGTTGGTTTGGACTTTAGGTCCATGACAAAAAATAGAGATCATCACAACACGTAAGAAATTGTATATGTATAGCTAGACTTGGGCAAAGGGCTGAATCAGCCCTAAATCGCCGGTTCATGGGCCGGGAACACGGTGAACCACGATTGGCCTGTAAGCCGACGGTTTCAAGCGGGTTTGAGGCCCTATAATAGTTTTTTTCTTTTTTTTTTCTTTTTCCTTTCTTTCCATAATTTTTTCCCTTTTCCCTTGCTGAGCCTTCAACCTTTTGTTTTTTTTTTCTTTCCTCCTTCCATAAAGCATACATTACAAACAGACAAAAATTAAAATATAGAAAAGTCTCTAATGGTATGAAGAACTAATCTAATCGAGTAGATTGAAGTGGTTGGAGAGAAAATATTTTTTACTATATTTTATGATCACTTAAAAGGTTTCTATATATCTACTAATTAGAATCAGACCGTCGTAGTTCAGTTTGGATTTTTAGAAAACCTTTAGTCTATTGGTTAATTTTGCATTTTGTGAAAAGAATCCAAGTGTATGTGAGTATCCAATTTAAATTTTTTAAAGAAAAATAATTTCATTCGGTCATTATTTGAAAAACCCTAACACTAGATCACTACTTTTGAGAAAATAATGCCATTTACTTTTTTTGAATAATGGGGAAAAAAGATTTTTCTATGTAATAAAACTTTTTTCGACCAAGATGAAAAGAAAACTTACTATGTCTCCTCTTGAGGTAGTTGTTCATGTTTGTAATCAGGAGTGGAACCTGTGACTAAGCTTAGGCTTCCATTAGATCTGTTCTAGTAAGTAATAATCCTCCTCGCTTGATGTCCCGCATTGTTATTGTCGTCTACAGGCTGCTTTGTATCAATCTTTTATGTAGGCACTTGCCTCAACGTTGACAACAGATAGGGAAGCTTGACGTTCGTTGATGATCAGGCTTGCTATATTAAACGTTTGTTCAATGGCAACCATTGAAACTGGAGTAGCTAGTACTTCACGGGCGATATGAGATAGGAGTAGGTAGTCCCTTGTGTACCTTTGCTACCACTCTAAAATATCGGAGTCCTTAATGGAGATTCTCTTAGAAAAATCAAAATTTATATTGGCGTAGTGTTACATCTCATACATTGGACCACCAGAGCGTTGCCTCTTCAATTTTTGCACTAGTTACTACTCACCCATAAATGAGTAATGCCATTCCTTAGTAAGTGGCAAAGGAGAGACTGATAACCGGCCACCATACTAACTTTGGTAGTGGTTGAGCATCTCCTTTATGTCGATCATCGCTGCTGACACTTCTTATGGTACTTCCAAGCTATATATGTCTTAGGAATCCATTAGATCTTGAATGTAACTGTAATAAGTTTTCAAATATATTAGTAATAATTCCACTTTACAACGAGGATCTAGAATAGTTGTTACAAGATAAAGATGAGGAATGTCTTTATCTTGCATGCATGCAGGTTTAGGTCCTTACGAGCCTGAAGTAGCATGCTAAGTATATTGATGGCTGACATAATAAACAAGTATACACTAGGCTTGTAAACCTAAAAAAAAGTCTTAGTAACATCATGAAAATTTTTTGAAACTTTTAGCAACTAGATACATATAACCTAGCTATTGGAGAGAATGTCAACTTCCTGCATGTTGTACATTGCGACGTCACACAGTAGTTCATTGTAAGGACTGTGCTATGCAACAACTTATAAGTTGAGTTCCAGCGGTATTACACATCCATCTTAAACTTCTGGGGCCTCTTCCTACACTCCATGCAGAGGTTCCTCCACTTTTTGTGAAGGGACAGCCTCTTTGTTATTGTTTTGATGATGTTCTTGATTAAAGTTATATTGTCTTATAAAGCTGCAATACCATTCTTGACATACAAGTTAAGAATATAACATACATAATGTATGTAGAAATACCCCTATCCCCTCCAACGTTAGTTAACAGTAATTTTGCATTTAAGATATTGAGGTAGTATTGATGCTTGCATTTTCAAAACCAATAGAAAAAATTTTCCTTACTAATCCATACTCATTTAAGATTTCTCCAATAATTTAATATATGTTTTGAGCTATATGTCGCTCATTACATACCTTTAAAGGCAATAGTCGTTTATTAAGTTGCGAATTATCTTCTATTTAATGAACAATAACACCTATATAAAAATTATTACGAAAAGAATATGTCCATATGTCTACACATATGGACACATGTATATTGAGGGAAGCAAGCTTATTGCAAGCTCCCTCTTACCTATGTTGTAGAGCTCCTGCATGGGTCGGGTTAACGTTTTGTGACTAAGCTGTCGTGAGTTGGGATTAAAAGTCTCCTGCTCATATCGACTCTGCTACTCTGATGCACCAGTGTTGAATGACAGGTGCATGTTCACCAGGTACTGTACCAAGTTGTACTTATACCTCTCTTCATTATATCTCATCAGCAGTTGACTGAATGAACTACCACATCTGCCAATATGTTGCTACGCACTGTCTGTTGCTACCTCTCCAGGATGCTTCGACCACAAGTGCTTATTAAGGGTACCATATCCTTATCCTGTTTTCCACTAGTAACTCACGTTGCAGTAGTTGCAAAATACCCTTGAGTTTCCCCTTTCATCTATATCTTTACGAACATACGTAATAAAAATATTAGACTTATCAGGTTTAGGGGGCTTACTCGATCCTGAAGGTCTCTAACTACTAAGCTTATGTTGTCCCATATGTTGCTCTTCTGTTTCGAGAATGATTTCTATCTCATCCTCCTCATCCTCGAACATGCTTGCAGGGCAACTCATCTATGGAGGTTCAAATCCTATAGATCGTGCAGGGACACTCATATAGGGAGGTTTGAATCTAGTAAGATGTTTAGAGACACTTATGCATGGAGGTTCAAAACCAAGAGGTGGCGTGCTTTGGTAACTCATGCGTTGAGGTTTAATGTCAAAGTCAAGAGGTGGTGTGCCGCAATTACTCATGCGATAAGACTCTAGATTGAACCTAGGAGGTAGTGTAACTTGTTCTTCCATGCTGTCAACTACATCGTATTCCTTTTGCTCATTTAGGTCGTATTTGTTATTCGAGTAATCCTAAACGTTGTCGAACTGTTGTGGCTTAGACGACATATCAGTTCCAGTGCTCTTGCCTTTACTCTTACTTTTTCTACTAGATGAGGAACCATGCTTCTTACTAGAGATAGTATGGCATAAAAATCTTTTCATGGATGCAAAAATTTTTTTTCTCTTATTTACTACAACAAAGATTAATGAATGAAATACAAAAATAATATATAAGACAAAACAAAGCGAGTATGTGTATGTCAATGTTATTTGCTAATGAAAATAGGTTAGTACAGTGGAATGAAGAACTATGCTAAGATATTGGTGGTTAATGGAAGGAAATATTTCTATGACAACGTTTCACAATTGAAAAAATTTAAAAGCAGAATGGTTGGAGTTAGAGTGTTTTAATAAGTTTTTGAAGTAATAACTGCTGTATATCGAGACCATTCAATTTATAAGAAGTGAGGAATGTGTGAATGCATCATTTGAATTTTGACAATTCAAAATTTTAAACATTTTGGTGTTGTAATTTTTGAATTTTTCAATTCAAATTTGGAATTGCATGTGTCGAAAGTAATAAGACATTTGAAATTATCCAATTTTTTTAATTCAAAAGGCAAGAAACTCCGAAAGCGAGGGCATAGGGGGTTGGGGTTTGGGTAGGGTCGGGTAGGGTTGGTGATCAAAAGTACCGACCTACTTTTCTATTCTTCTTTTTTTGTATGTTTATTTGTTTGTCAACAGTTCTTGAAGCATCAAGTTGAACCGGCAGGCTTAAGCTGTCAAGGCTTAGTGGTTCAGCCTGGCCACTTTTGAGTCGGACTAGTTTAAGGCTCGCTTGGGTCGATTCATGATTTGGAACCGATGCTTACTAGGATCTATATATAGCGACCCCTCCCTAAATTTTACTCAAACCGCATGTCCCAATAATCGATGAAAGTGATTCACTCACACAAAGAAATGGCGACTTTAGACTAAAGAGGAATGATACTTATGCCGTTTTCGAATCACTATAATATAAGGAAAATGTTTGGTGTTGCGAAATACAGGCACGAAAAAAAATCACGAAACGTGTTTGCTTACTTTCCATGCTTGCCATGTGTGCAATCGATCCGTATTTGCTTACTTCCAGTGCAGTTTTTATTTGTTTTTTAACTTTTCGTTTCTCATTTCGTATGCAATTGTCGTGATGCATAATATAATTGTTATTTTACCTTTACCACTCGAAATACATTAGATATTTCGTGTCATTCTCATCATCGGAGAAATTATTAATCTTTTTGGATCCTGTCTGACTCTAATATACCGAACACCACGTTAGAGAAGCAAAAATATGTTGCTTGAAATATTGAACGATTAACGAATAAGAGAAAACATGGTTTACAAAAGAATGGGTTCTCCTATAGTGGACCATACCCGTAAATTCCTTACCAGCAGACAGTGCATACACAACCTATGTGCTAAAAAAGTTAAATTAAAATTCTTTTTTTTTTCATTTTTTTCCCATTCGATTATAAATTTTTTAATTTCAATAATCAATTTTTAAAAACTTTTGAAATTTGTTAATTATATAAAGTGTTTTCATAAAGCCAATTATTTTTATTATATATTTTTGAACCTTTTTTTCAGAACATAAATGTTCCTCTAGTTAAGAAAAAATTACATAATTTGTATTTTTGTATAGCAGTTGATTTAGTAGTCTTGTGAATACATTTTTATAATTTACATTAGAAAAGTTAAAAGTCTTCATCATATAATTTCATTTTATAAATACAAATACAAATACAAATACAATAAAATAATTAATATATGATTATGTTATTATCACTATTGAGAATATTCACTTTCATAGATTTCTTAAACTAAAATATTTATCTACATTGCTTATAATAAATAATGCATTTTAGGGAAAAAAATATGTGATTATATTGTTATCTCTTTACACATTAAAGAAATGAAAAAAAAAATTAATAATTGTATATTACACATACTACATTTTAGGGAAAAGGTAAATATATGATTATATTATTATTGATATTAAGAACGTTTACTTTCACTGATATTTTTAAAAATAAAATATTAATCTACATTGCTGATAACGTATGCATTTTAGGAAAAAGGAAAATATATGATTATATTATTATCATAGTGTGTATCAAAAAAATAAAAAATTAAAACTCATAAAACAAATTGATGTATATCAAAACCAAAGGATACATGATTTTAGAAAAGTCATCTTAGTAATTTCCTTTTTCTTTAATAAGGCATTTAGCCTAAATGGGCTATGGATAAATATTTGTTATTGAAATCATATATTACATATAATTATATATAAAGCATTTAGAGAAAAGATAAATATATGATTATATTATTATCGATATCGAGAAATTTTACTTTCATAAATTTCTTAAACTAAAATTTTAATCTACATTACTTATAACATATAATGCATTTTAGGAAAAAAAATAAACATAACAAAGTTTTTTTAGTAATCTTTTTGGTATTTTATCAAGTAAGATAAAATAAAAATAAAAATATGAAACCTATAAGATATATAAAAATAAAAAAAAATTACCCATTATCTCTATGAAGGTGCATAAGTTACTGGAGAGAGAGTGAAAGAGAGATGTGTGATGCAGTTAATAAGAGAAAGTGGAAAAGTGAGAGAGAGAGAAAAAAATTGCATACAAAAGTAAGTAGAGAAATTGATAAGGAGAGAGAAATAAGAGTAAGTAGACAAATTTATCGATTATATATAATTTTAATAGTTTATTTTGTTATTATATTTTTTATTAAATAATGTTAAATAGAGGATAAACAATTAAATATAATGCTAATGGTTACTTAAATTTATACTAGTATACATAGTACCTACATTGTAGGTGCCAACATTAAATTCTACTTTATAATCAAATTTGAAGCATAAAATAAGTACTGAAATAAATTACGTGTAAAATAATTCTTTATATTGTGGAGTAATTTGATATTTAAATTTTGAAGCTATTGACCTTTTTTTCTATTTTAGAATTTTTGATTGCCCATATAAGGTTAAGTTGCCATAATTATATAGTGGCATAGATTATGTAAATTGCATAAAAATAATATTGTGATGCAATATAAAAAGGTTTAGAGGCTTGGCCTTTAGTCCTTCCACATTAGTTTATTGAATGGGCCGAAGTACATCCGACTTAGATTGAGTCAGATTTTCTTTTGTTAGGAGTTGTGGAATTAGAGTAGTAATAGGACACTTTCAGAAAAAAAATAAATAAATAAAGCTCTTATTTAGGATGTCACATAACTAACATTCATCACAATTACACTTATTATATAATGAAGCTCGGCATAGTATATATATGTTGCTCCATATTAGGGGAAGGTTTTATCAAATGTTATGTGCATTCTATCATTTTGGATATTTTTAACTCCAACATTACATAGTATTAGTTATTTCTTCTCTCCTATTAGTTTCATAAATGAAAGATCTAGATTATTTAGAAAGAAATTTAGAAAAAAAATATAATTAGCATAGTGAACAAATGTACATACATTAATATAATAAAATTTAGAATATAATGCAATTACTAAATCAAATTACATTCACAATCGGTGGTTTAAGAAGGAAAAAAAAGTTTATATACAGTCTAAATCAAACCATTTACAATCGTGAATGCAATTTGATTTAATAATTGTATTATATTCTAAATTTTATTATATTAATGTACCAAATAAATAAAAGAAGCTAGATTGCACAAAAACTTTCATTGTAAATCTTATATGTAGAAGAGAATGGAGTATATATATAATTAAAATATTAAATTGTATTAGCAATTTGATGTAATTAATGCTTTTTACTATATAAATAAAAAGTAATAATGTTATATATCATAAGTATGCTAGGAGATGCCAAACTTCATTAAGTTATTTTAGGTGCCCATTACTCAAAATATAATATCATAACTATAATATGGAGTTATAGACCTTATCAATTCTATCTTTGATTATATTGTACTACCCATAAAATAGAAAGTTTTAAAGGAGTTAAATAAAAAAGTGCTTCTTTTACACAAAAAAGAAAAAAATAAAACAAAACTTTTCTTTTCTTATATAAATATTCATTAATTCATTAAAAAGAGAGAGCATGTGCAAAGAATTCATAGACAACAAAGAATTCATAGACAACAAAGAATCAAGAATAGAAGAACGGGTTTCATAGATTTATAGCCTAAAATTCCCTCTATTGTTTTGGTAGTTTAACCATAGTACTCATAAGTCCATGGTTAAAAAAAAAAAAAGTCATAGAACATACATCATCAAAAAGAGGCTCAACGCATAAGAAGATAAATGCTTTCTTATTTCACCAATTTTAATTACATGACATGAAAATTAATATAATCTCTCTCTTACAAATGCAAGATTAGAGAATTGTAACATAAGACGGCTAACCAAGAGAGTTATTGCAATAAAGCCAACAATATATAAGTGAAAATAAAATATTAATTTGTAATTGTCGTTCTCTTCCCACCTTCTTCAATTTTCATGAATTTTGTCTACTCTAATGTTCATCTCAGCTTGAGTCACTATATGTGCACTTTCCCTCGTAATCTTTATGCTTATCTCAATAGAACTATAAATGAAAAATGAAAGTAAGGACTTTGAAAAAATAGGATTAATGAAGGCTGGCATATCAAGTTAACAATATTTAAAAGCAAATTCCCACCCAAAACATCAATCAAAGGATATGTATATAAGATAGTAAACTTTAAGAGGAATTAAAATAGCGTATTGATTATATTTTTAGAATTATGGTTTCTTATTCCGTTCAATTTTCAAAGAAGTGAGTATTTTTATATGGTTTAGTTTTATTTCGCGAGGATATTACACTTGGAAGGCTAATATTTCTATGTAAAAGGATAGAGATTTCGAAATTAACACTAAAATTATCATTAATATTGGAATGAATATCTAACGGATGAATGAAATTATAGTTAATATTCAAATATTATGGTAAACAAAGCAAACATAGCTTTAAACTTTAGTGTTTGTATCAACAAAATTTATAAATATTTGAACCACATACTGTCATAGTACCAATACAAATTAATCAAATAAAAAAATTTTGCAAAAGCATAGTTATGATGCTAGAATAGTCATTTTGTGTAGTACTGACATGTATATTATTAGAAAAAATGATTAAATAAATAACATAATAGGCTATAAACAAATATTAGGCATCAAATAGAGAAGCAATTTTCAGAAATAACATATAGATTATTTAAAAAAGATAATTAAATAAATAACATAGTAGGTAGCAAACAAAAATTAGGCATGAGATAGAGAAGCAATTCGCAAAGTAGGGGAAGAAAACCTATATAGGAAATGCCATTCAGGAAAAATACCAAGAAAAAACCAATACGTTGATTGTGGCTGAGATCTTTTGTCATACAAATGCATAATCTTGTCATCTTCGTGGATTTCACTTGTAAGCACAAAAATTTCCAATCTAATCCGTATTTTGTTGATGGAAATTAAGAAAACAAGAGAACTTTGAACTCATTTTGAACTTGGAGAGAATATGAGGAAATTGGAAAAGAAAAACCAACTAACGTATTTTGATTACATAGGATTTCATTATCATTTGAAGCAACAAAGCCCCTTTATGGATTTCCCTTGCAAGCATGAAAGGGGTCATTTCGATTGACATTCAGTTAGTGAAAATTAAGAAAAAAATGAGAACTTTAAACTCGTTTTGAACTTGAAGAGAATATGAGGAAATTGGAAAAAGAGAAACCAACCTTGACTTATTCTAATTTCATAGGGTTTCATTATCGTTCGTAACAACAAAGCCCAAGAGAATGACAAAAGATCTCATTTTCCAGAGAAGAAAATCTAGCACTATAAAGTGGAAAGTTGTAGGTTAATTAAGGGATTCCGAATTGAGTTTTGTAAATGGATTCGAAGGCTTTTGAAGGATTTGTGGTTTTTGGTGGATTAAGGTAGAAAAGACCGAAGAGATATAGTATGGATGGGGACTTTGGAAAGTGGAAAACCAACCAAGCGTAATTTTTAGGATGTGAAAACGTGAGTGTGATGGAAGATGAGAGAGAAAAAAGAGTGAGATAGAAAGAGGAGAAAAAACTGGATATAGGAGAAAGTAGTAGGTATTGACATAACTGCCAACTTTCTTGATAAAGCATTATGGAAATTGTAATATATAATTAATATTGACAAATGTACCTTTGTTAAATTATATGGTACTTAATATAAGAGTTGGAAAAAATTGAAAAAATCACTTGCTTTAAAGGATTTAATTATAATTACAACATGTGCAGTTACTTAAGGCTTAATCTAGTTTAATAATATAGATAAATAAAGGTCTCGATCAATTACATTGAACCTAATTTATCTACCTATATAATAAGATTCATTAAACCTACCACATAGCATTATTTCTTCATCACCAAGAATAAGGATTAAGTAAGGTTTTGGGGTCAACACTGACCGCTTATTCACTAGGCGGGAAGTGGAATTCCATTCATTTCTTATTCCTTATTACGATGTTCACTTTTTTTTTTGTTACGAAATTACAATTTCGTATGAATCTCTATTACTTGAAATCAAGTAATAGGGATTTCTTAATTCAACTAAAGAATCATGATTGCTTACTACTACTACCACCACTACCCCCACCAACCACCATTATTGCCACTGTTACTACTATTACCCCACCACCACCAACCACTACTACCACCGCCACCGTCGCCACCACTACCATCATCAACCACTGTCGTTGCAGCTACCACAACCACCGACCACCGCCAATGCCACCATTGACCACAGTAGCTACTGCTGCTATTACCATCACTACTGCTGCAACCACCACCACTACAATTGTTGTCACTACCATCATCGCTACTGTTGCCACCAATCATCTTAGCCATCACTACTACCTATTACTTTATGATTAGTTGAGAAAGAAAATGGATTGTGGATAATTTAGTCATTAACGTTATATTACATGTCTATTCTTAAATTGCTTATAAATCCAACTAAACAAAGTAATATATATTACACTCTTATTCTATTCCTTATGGAATTCCATTTCCATTCCTCCCATTCTATTCTATAAAGTGAACGAGTCATAAGTATGTATGTTCAACAAAACCAACTATAAGATGAAACGTAAAATGTATTTCATTGTGTAGCTCAATTTTCAAATTGCTCTAAAACAAATAGAATAGTATTACTAAAGAGGATATAAATATTTTTTTCCCCTAACCTTCATAAGAGTCTCCAAGTTCTATCCAAATTTAACAAATTCCTACATAATCCATTTATTTAGCTTTATAAAGATGGAGTGAAATAATTATTCCTTTCCTATAAATCTATTACTACGTTTGGTGTGCAAAATTGTGATTTCAAAGAATTTTTATTGCTATGAAATAATGAATTGTAATTCTTTTATAGGACCAAAGGAATATTATTTATTTTTTCATAACATATTTTTATATCTAATCATGAAGCCTTAGCTGATAGTTAAGCCACATATGAAATACAGTATACTTGTATTTTTACATATGTGTCTAACTTATATTACTTTTCAGTGATTATTTCCCTATTTAATTTTTTAAGAATTGTAATCCTATTCCTACTTTATTTCATTCCGCGAATCAAATGTGAAAAGAGTAAAATTCTTAAAAGAAAAACTTGCAAATGAGATTCCAGACCTTTCTAGTCGGACACGGACTTCTTTGAAAACATGTTTTTTGATTGCCGCACACTGTAGTAGTAATTTGCATGTTTGTTTCATTTTATTTAATAAATCTTAATAATGGCAACGATGATGCAATTAACAAGCGGTATGTTGAGAATCCGACTCCACTTCAATTCCTTATACGTGCTTTTGCTAATAAAATTTCATAGATAGAAGATCCAGTTGAAGTGGTCACGTGTGAGTAGCTTAAATCTCATGCTTTGTGTAATTTTAGGGAAGTGCATGGAATTGATAATTAGAAATGACTTGGTCAAAGAGCAAAAAAAGGCTTGGAAACACAAATGATAGGTACGGAAGTTCTACAGTATTTACCCTACAGTATGATGTCATTTCTTTGATTTTTGAATTGTGTGTAATGAGAAGTAATTCTTGAGTATTTATAGATTTTGGTTGTTGATAACATTTGTTAGTGTTGGCCTCATATAAGATATTAAGAGGGGTAGGGGGTGTAAATTAATATCTTCAAACTTTTTAAAATTTTTTCGATATAATGAAATTACCCCTCTTAACAACTTATAATGGTGAATAGTGATAATTTAATAATTCAACGCTCAACAATTAATTAAGTAAATTAAAAGAGTAAGGAAAGAGAATATTAAGTAGAGATTTTATAGAGCTTCGACCTTTTGCCTACTACTCTTTTCCAACTCTACTGCTGGGAACTCCGTCTACTTCACTGATACCATTCCACTTGATCTACTGAATCAAATCAAAACAAGATTACAAGTACTCGTCACACATGTACTTTACATCATTCTACTTTGCTTATCTAACCTCTTAACAATCTAGGCTAATACAAATCTACAGAGTATAAATGTACTTATCTCAATACTCAAGCAACAAATAATAATTGCAAATTACAAGTGAAAACAAAAGTATAAATCTTAATTAGTTTCACTCAAGAGAAAAATGATGAATGTTGACTAATTTGGTTCAATGGAACTTTCTGAAGAAGTATTTGAAGAACTTTATGTGACTTTTCAGAAGGTATAATTTAGTCTCGATTTTTTTGTTTTTCGAGAAATTTTTCTAGAGTTGTACTCGAACATTTTTTAATCCTTTCTCTTTTATATATAAATCTTCCAATGGCTACTTAGATAAATATTATCTTTACTTCTGTATTTATCCAATCATTAGTCATTCAAGATAATCCTTGGATATTTTTGAGAAGATCTTGGTATTTTGAAATTAAAAACAACTATCCTTATCTTTTTTAGATCAGATACATATCAGTTCGTAACCACCGGATAAGCTTTTGATTTTAATTTAAAAAGATCTGCTTTTGTTAGCAACTTCCAAATAACCCTCATGTTCAAAAATTTGAAACTCCACAAAATTCGAATCAACCTTATCCTTATCCATTCTTGTGCATATCTTAATTTATCTAAATAGATTTTTACTTAAAATAAATCCCTATGGATTTTAATTCCATCTTGAGTGAAATGGGATTAAATATATTTTCCTAATACACTCAATCTAGTGGAGCTACGTTTTAAATAATTTGAATTTGATTTAAAGCTATTTTCAATATCATTCTTCCAAACTTACTTTCTGAACAAGCTTTTGAAAAATATTAGCCTTTTATTTTTAAAGTTTCTAAATAAGCTTTTGAAGGATTGTACCAATTCTTCTTATAAAAATTTCTAAAATACTTTTTGAGAGAATTTTAGAATATTCCCCTTTTCAATCAAGTCAGACCTTCTGAATACAACTTAGTTTCATGAAATTAAACTTTCTGAGAATCCTTTTGAATGCCTACACACTTGTTAATTCATTAGTGTTCTTCTCTCTTTTCATTATCATCAAAATCCATGAAAGATATCTAACAATTAGATTGTATTGACAATCAATAATTGAGACAAGTTTTCTTACTGATCAATCCTTTTATGATTCCTCTTGAGTCTAAGAATATGAAGTGCCTCTTTTAATTGTACAAGTCTCTTAAGAAAAGTGAAGAGCGAACAAACTGGTGTAATAATTTTCACTTTAAGCACACTATATTAAATTTTCATAGATCATTCTAAATCCATAGATCTATCTGACTGAGCTTTATCATTTAGCCTAAAAAGCTAATGACATATTGCTATTAGGTCTAAGCCTAAAATCATTTTAGCCCTTTACACATTCATATCCAGGTTCAATTGCCAATGGTCCTACTTTCTCAATACATACGTCTCCCAAGTAATTTCCAAATGCAAACATAAATTACAGCTAACATCGTGTAGACTAACTCTAATTTAGTTTCTACTATTGATTTTAGCTAGACAATTCTTTACTTTATAAGCATTGAATGTGAAACATCAGTTTTAAAAACTCTAACATATATACTCTCAATTAGAGTTGTAAATGAATCGAATTGAGATGATATAAAGCTAAACTTGAATTCAACTTAAATAGAAAAACTTGAAACTCAAACTTAATCGAGTTTTAATTTATAAAGCTTAAGCTTGGGTTAAAATGAAACCTGATAAGTTTGAACTTGATTTGGTTAAGCTCGTTTATGCTTGATAATCTTAAAAGATGTTATAAATTTGTATTAAAATAATAATAGTATTTAAACTCAACTCAAATTCTACTAATACTTAAAGTCAACTCGAATTCGATTAGGCTCATAAGTTTATTTAGCTAAGCATCACAAAACTCAAGCTTGACAAGAAAAGTTATTTGAATAGCTTGAGCTTGAGCTCCACCTCAACCTAATTGTGACCAAGTCGAATTCGAGTAAATATCGAGTCGAACTTGAGTAATTAATGGGTAGGCTTATAAGTAGGTTCATCTCATTTATACCACTGCTCTTCTGTCCTTTTCCAAATTGATAAAAAAGCATTAGAGATGATCTAGAAGTAGAAATTCAATTCAAGTGTAAATAGAAATTTGAAATAAAAATATTATGTGACGGTCACAGTCTTGACTGTTCCTAAATCATACCTTACTTTGAATGTTCCGAAGCCGGGTGGACGACCCCACCATTACCATCAGCTCATATTTCCTTTTATGTCCCTGCCATAACATCAGAAGGAAAGGTCAAAGGAGAAGAAAAGCACATATAAAAAAAAAAAAAGGCAGACGGAGAGAAAGAGTGATAATTGAGAAATACCATTCACAATGACAGAAGAAATTACGCATAGAAGGGTTCAGACAAATGGGATATGGATGCACATAGCAGAGAAAGGAAAAGGTCCTCTGGTTCTGCTCATCCATGGCTTCCCTGAACTATGGTCTTGCTGGAAATACCAAATTCAGCACTTAGCAAAAAATGGGTACCATGTGGTTGCTCCTGACATGAGAGGTTATGGTGACACAGATTGTCCACCGGATGCTGCCTCCTACACTTACTTTCATATGGTTGGAGATTTGGTTGGCCTTCTTGATCAACTTGGTGAAGAAAAGGTGTTTTGTTTTCCTTTGATTGGTTTTCACATGATAAATATAGTAGCATCTTTATCTGACACCTGTTTTTCATTAAACTTTCATGTAGATTAATATCATGCAATTAATGAAAGTATCTATAGAGAATGAACTACAATAATAAAACTTAGATAATCTGCGTAAGCCCTGCCTCAACCAGAAACACTGGTTTAGTGCGTCTGTTTCCTGTTTTCCGTGATTTGTCATTATCAACCCTTAGAATTTTGGCAAGAAAACCCTTACAATTGCTAAATCGTCATGTTTGTAACTTTCTGATCCTTAAAACTACTTGTTACTTCCACTTCGTTAGAAATCGAAAACTTTCTAATCATTAAATCCTCTAGTTTATGTTTGTCCTCAAATATACCAAGACACGATTCTTTTTTATCCTTAACAATCAATAAAAGGGCCTTTTACCGTTGGGATCGTCTATTTTGATATTGGAAGCTTAAATGCGGGTCAAACTCCTGTTGTACCAAAACTGTACGGGAATACCATTTTCTGAGGCACATCTTGATTGGATGGAAATAATGGAATACCAAAATTGTTGGTAAAGGGGGACAAAGGGAAACAATTGCATAGTTTAGATGAAATTGTTACACTTACAGTTTTCAACTTTATTATCATTTGATCGGTTTTAATTATGGTGTAATCTGATAATAATATTAAATCTGTAGATCCTTTCCTACTGTTATGCTTATTTTTTCTAACTAACGCTGGAAGAGATGATTATTCGAAGTAGGCTTTTGTTGTCGGGCATGACTGGGGGGCACAAATTGCATGGTACCTCTGTCTCTTCAGACCAGATAGAGTACAGGCATTGGTTAATCTATCTGTCCCATTGCGACAGCGGACTCCAGACTCCGGGCGGGCGCATCATCTCATGAAAAGATTTGGAGAAGGATTTTACATCACCCAATTTCAGGTACCAATTTCAAGTGGAAAATAAAAACAGTTCTGCAATGTGACCTTTCTCGTTACTATGGCAATGTGGGTGCAGGAACCAGGGAGAGCCGAGAAAGCATTTGCTAAGTATGACTGCTTGACTGTGCTTAAGAAGTTTTTGCTTGTTGAAGGCCCTGATCTTCTGGCTGCTGCCCCTGATGTTGAGATAATAGACTCTCTTGAGACCCCATACTCATTGCCGCCATGGATCACAGAGGAAGAGCTTCAATATAGAGCCAAACAGTTTGAGAAATCTGGTTTCACTGGATGCCTCAACTACTACCGTAACATGGATTTGTAAGTAATCAGCGTTTTAAACATAACAGTCAATAAGCTCCTAATCTTCATATGAATCCTCGCTGGTTACCATGAAAGTACTGAGAGATGACATGACTGCAGGAGTTGGGAGCTTTCAGCGCCGTGGCAAGGTGCGAAACTTACTGTTCCGACTGAATTCATAACCGGTGACAAGGATGTCGGATATCTGTCCTACGGCACAAATGATTACGTACAAAGTGAAGATTTCAAGAAGCTAATACCCGGCGTAGAAGTAGTAGTAATGGACGGGCAGCATTTTATCCAAGAGGAAAAGGCGGAACGGGTTACTCAGGAAATCTTGTCCTTCTTCAATGGAATCTCTGCTAAGCAATCCAATATCTAGAAATCCTAAGAGGAGGATTATTCGTGAATAACCCCACTGTTGTAACAAAACATGTTCTTTGAACAAAAATGATTCTATCATATGATATGATGTATTAAGGATTTTAATAAGTGCACCTGTCACACGCTGTTGCAGACATTCTATGATCAATATAAAGTCACATCCATGTGCAGTGCTTAAGCTTTCCTTAATCACGGCCGAGAGGCCAATCTTCCTTCCCTCTAAAGAACCTCTTACGCTCTGTTTGGCAAATTTTAAAAGAACCGACATGAGTGGAAGTTATTAGAAATGAAAGAAAATGGGAAAATATGTGTATTTTTTTTTTTTAATTACTTGGATAGACAAGAAGGAAATGAAAGGAAATTGATAGAAAATTTTCTATTTTCATGTGTCATCTATAAGATTCTTATTGGTAGAGTATAGTGAATCTGGGTTTTGTACTAGTATAATGAGCCAACAAAACAATGCATAGTAAGAAGTGTTGGGGTTTTGTATATTAAGTTTAACCTACTTAATATAGATTACTCAATATAAAATTACGGAAAAACATTTTTTAAAAAATATTTAAAAAAATAATTGAAGTCGCCAATTAGTAAAACTAATACAAAGCAAGATTAGAATTTTTGGGTGGAAAAAACCTTAATCAAGCCACTAGTCTACGAATTTTTCAAAAAAGATTTTCATAAAATTTTTAACCAAACAACTAAATTTGGAGACTAATCTATTAAGACAAATATTACCATATAAAAATAAAAAATAAAAAAAAAACTAACTAATGGGCCTTTATTTTTATAATTTTTCTAAAAATTGTGAAAACATGTAGAAATGTGAAAATGCATGAAAATGAATTTATTATTATTATTATTATTATTATTATTATTATTATTATTATTATTATTATTATTTAAATTTTCCTTAAAAAATGAAAAGAAAAGAAAATATTTTACAAATTTTACGATTACCCTAAAGGTGCCTACGTACCTACAAATTGTGATCAAACCAACTATAGTTCTCATGTTTTTGAAAAACTTTACTAGGTTGGTTCTTTTTATTTCAAAAATGGGCTAGCTTTACATTAGTTAACAATTTTATTTTTTTATTTAAAAAAAGACCCTAAAAGACTTAATTTCATTCCCAATTTCAAAAATCCCTAAAAACCTAAATTTTGAAAAGACTCAAATTAAAGATTTTGAATTTATGAAGACTAACTAAGTAATAAAACAAATTTCCTAACACATCTATGCAAATTTTGAATAAGATATGAGATGCGATTATACCTTAGAAATGTAATTTTTACTAAAAAGATGCAAATTTTGTAAAATATGTAATTTTCTAAAAAAAGGTAATTTTTGTAAAAAAAAATGAAAATTTTTATTAAAATATGCTAAAAATGTGATTTATAATGATAAATATGCAAAATATGTATGAACTACCATTATTCGAGAAATAACATAGAGACTTGCAAAGAGAATTTATGTTAGCACCTAATCTATGCAAACAAATTATCCAAAACATACAACTTTAGGCAAAACTAATATCATACAATGAAGCTATTGATTTGCCTAAAATATATATATATATATAAATAAATGGCGAATACTCCAGTAAGTATACTAGGTTAGAATAAAGTAATATGGAGAAAATAAGGTTTTTGTTCCTTTAAGAACTAAGAAATTACTAATCCTTTACTAGTTCTTATCAATATTCAGACAATCAAAATTAAATTGATTAATCTAACAATTATTCTCAAACTATTAAAAAGAAAATAACTATGAAAAATCTAAAATTAGGCAATCAATTGAGAATTGTGGAAAAACAGAATCCTTCCTATATTATGTCAATCAAATTGTTATCATGTTATATAGATTAATAGTTATATGGTCATTTAAGTAAAATTATTATACCTCAAAACTTAAGGATTTAAACTCCTAATTAAATAGTCAACTTTCGCATATTATGATTATCTAATGTTCTAAACCAATTATCCCTAATGTCTTAATGAATAATCAATCACCGAACATCACATTAATTTGTAGATAATTTCAAATTAATTCAATTAACTCTGCTTCCACAATGATTAATCAAATCAACTAAGAATTTTTAACAAACCCTATATCAACTCCTGTATCATTAAGGTATCTAACAATTATAATTAAAATAATAGAAATTGAAATCATGAATCATCCTTATATCTCTTAATCCTATAATATGAACACAATCATCATCTTAGTTATCTAGGGTTTCATCAATTCCTACAAATAAATTTAGCCAGCCATGGATTTAGAAACAAAACATAAATACTAATTGAAATTGTATGGAAATTCATAATTGGAAGCATAAGTAATTCACAGAATTGCATAAGAATAATTGAAATAAATGTCACCAATTCTACAGTGGAAAAGATAATCGTTAGTTGCAACTTCAACTTAGTCTCCATGGCAAAAGAAAATTCTTCTCAATGATCCAAATGATCTCCAAAGAATTCTTCAAGAACTAGCTAAAAACTATTCTACAACTCTCTAAGTATAAGGAAAGTGTGTTCAAAAAGGCTGTCAAACAATAAAACATGAGCTATTTATAAGAAAAATTATGGTTGACTTGCGTAAAGTTTCTTTTTCACGACCGGCCTTTAGGCCAGCGGTGTAAGTGCAGGGCCGGCTTTTAAGCCAGTAGCATAGACATCAAGGGTTGACTATGTTAACTTCAAAGGCCCCCGGTATAAGTTGTAGGTCGGCTGCCTTCATTTCTAACTTGTACGTATTGATTCAGACTTTGCTCCTTTGCTTAAAATTCCTCTAAATCATCCGTAATTCCAATCTTGAATTCTCTAATTCAAATGAAAATAATTAAGTACCATTTATTAATCATTTCTATAAAATCAATAATAATTCTATCTTAATTTGCACTTTAAAACATGAAAAATATGCCTTTATCAACTCCCCCACACTTAAACTTTTGCTTGTCCTCAAGAGAAGTAAACAAAACTAAAGAAATCTATCCTTAAAAATATGAAATTTCCAATTGCTAATCTAAGACATTTGATAGTTCACATTTTCAAACTCACTAATTTATAATGCCCACTACTTTAACCAAACCGAAATATTTGATTAGAGTACTACAATTGAAATTAATCAACTATTCTAGAGAAAATAAATTTTAATCCAAGTGTTTAACCTCAAATTTCTATTTCAAAAGTAGATATTCAGTCCTAGAAAGAAAAACACCCATTTAAATTTCACAGCTGTTAGCAAGCATATTATCTCTCTAATTATCCTAACCAACAAACAAATTAACAAAGTAGTGAAAACGTATGGTATCTGCTCTATCCCTAGATTTTCTTCCTTTTTATTACAAGCCTTAATTCATTTCTTAAATTGCATTCAAATTTCCATTTTCCATTCCCCTTTTTTTTCTTTTATCTTTCCACCCTTCTCATTATAGTAAGTGCATTGAGTCGGCTCATCTCGGGCTCATCACCTAAGTGACTAATTTCTTGAGTTATTAGTGTAAAGGTACTCATTTCATCACTTTTTGAATGCTCACTAAAATTTTTTGGACTTCTTTTATAGGAATCACTAAGTTTAAAGCTTCACTTACCTCTTTCACTAAGTGTTAAATTGCCATTAGAATAACTGAAAAAACCCTATACTAACTAACCTTGCATAGAAGCGAACCTTTTACTTTTCACTTAAGGACTCGACCGACTTTTAAACTTCAAATTCTAATGCTAAAAACTAGGTAAATTAGGTTCTTAAAGAGTTGACTATTTATTTTAATTGAGTATAAAAATCTCAACGTTGGTGAGTAGGTCACCTTCGTGAGTTAATTATTCAAATCACAATTAGATGATATTAACAAAAATTTTTCTTTGTATAATCTTAAGATTCCAAACAACAAATTCAAAAAACTAGGCCTAAACATTGCTAGTTACTTAAGAACAAATAAGTTCAAGGTGATAGGAAAGTATAACTATTTGCAAATAAAAACTGGCATCAAAATTGATATTTTCATTTCCTATAATTCCTTCCCCCCACTGTAGGATAGACAGTGTCCATACTATCTTTTATTCAATATTCAAGAAGAGGAAAAAATTTGCAACAATAAGAAATGAAAAACTAATACTCCCTTAGATTCAAATTTTCAACAACAATGAAAATTCCAAGCATGAGATCATTGCTATCATAAAATTCAGATCTGACTTATCTCATCAAACACAAAGAAACATGAAATAGCAAAGATAGCATAAAAGTGCACTGAATAGTACATAGTAGAGCTAATGATGAATTACCCAAACAAATGGGTACTAAAAAAAAATAACTAAACAGTAAAATAAAAGAAAAAGAAAAGAAATAAAAATGAAAATAAGAAAAAACATTAGAAAAGCATGTAAATATCTAACTATCTCGATCGATGCTGCTACTCTCTGCATTGAAAGTCTCATAATGGAATTGCTCTACAGTTGCTGGCTGAAAACATGAGATAGCAAACTTTAACTTATTGAACATAGTAGTCTAGAACTTCTTATTCATCTTCCTTTCTTTCTTAATTTCATTATGGACTTCTCTAATTTCAGCACTCAATTGTTCATAACTATTATCTGGAGGATGAGATGAAGCAGACGCTCTAGTTAGAGGAGGAGGATTTTCAGGAATATCTTCCTCATCAACAGGATGAGGCATATTATTTATCTTGACTAATCCCCAACCCTTAAAGGATGTAGTAGAAATAGGTTTACATGGGATACCATCGTCCCCCTTCGGCTCTTGAAAAAGCCTCATACCCTTCAATAATGCTGTAATATACCCATTACAAAAGATAACCTGTATCCTTGTATCATCTATCTGTCTATAGATAAAATTTGCTATTTCTATTCTTAAATCTATCTGATACCTAGAAATCATACTATATAGATAAAATATGTCAAAACTGGTTACCTTACCATGGCTAGTCTTCTTACAACTAAGAGTATGAGCAAGGATATGGTGGAATAGCATGTGTTCCACTGCTAAGAAAGTCGTAGCGAGTGACTTTGAAGGTACAAAATTGTCTCGCTTGGGATGAATCAACTGAGACTAAAATCTTTCAGCAGTCATATCATTAGGCTAAGAGTTGGGTAAATTGACCTCCTCCTCCTCATATAAACCCAGAAAATAGCTAATTTAACTCAATTCAATTACATAAATCTCTCCATAAACCTGAAATGTAAAAGTGGACATACGCCCACTTCTCTCCAACTGCAAAGTGGACAAAAAATCAATGGCTATATTTCTAAGAGTGGATTCTTTTACCTCAAATAAGTGAAACCATGTTTTATTAGGAACCATTTGCTAGATTCTATCATCTATTCCATACTCTTGTAAAATAGTCCAATCCAAATATTGTTGATTCATAAATGTCATTTGTTGTAACTTCTTCCTTTCCCTAGCATACTTCTAATGTGAGAGTAGATCGTTGCCCGAACTTCTAGAAGATGAAGCAATTGCTGTCTTTTGTTTCTTTCTCGGTTGCATCTTCTTGGGCGGTAGGTGGATGCAAATCACAAATCAGAACTAAAAAAAATTAGAATGGGTATGGAAAAGTAAAATAGTGAGTGAATGTAAGATGGATTGATGAAAAAAAAGTGTATATGGAAGAGCTAGAGTGATGGAGAGAAAGAGATCTAGAGAGAAAACTAGAGAGAATTCGGGAGGAAAAATGAGTGAGGAGAGAGAGAAAATCAACGAACGTGCTTTTAAAAGCACTATATGCCGGCACTTACCTCTGTACGCTAGTAACGTACATTGCCAGCGTAGGACTTGAATTCAAATTTCATGCTTTTCTCCTCTTTTTTTTTTTTTTACTTCTTAGGCTAATAGCCTTGATGCCTAAGGCCAGCCTAAATTTTTTTAAAATAAAAATAATTAAATAATATTGAATAATAAAAAAAAAAATTAGCTTGGTTGGACATGGGTTACCTCCTATGAAGCGCTTAATTTATAGTCACTAGCTTGACTTTTCCGATCTTATTGTAGGTTCTTGCTCAACACCACAGTGGTATCATTGTCCATGTTTTCTCCTTTAAAATATTGTTTGAGGAGATGACCATTTACCTTGAAAGTGCAATTATCTCCTACCTTTAACTTAATTGTACCATAAGAGAAAACATTAGCTATTTCAAATGATCTAAACCATCGAGATTTTAACTTACCTAGGAATAATTTCAGTTAAGAGTTGTATAATAACACTTTCTGACCAGGTATGAACTCCTGCTGTTGAATGTTCCTATCATGCCATCACTTAGCTCTCTCCTTGTCAATCCTAATGTTTTCATAAGCTTCTTTTTTATTCTCGTTTAGCTGTTTCAATTGGAGCAATCGCTTTTCACCTAGAACTTATAAATTAAAATTAAAGGTATTTTATTGCCCAATAGGCCTTGTACTCGAGCTCTATAGGTAGGTAACATGATTTACCATAAACAATTTTGTATGGGGACATTCCTATAGGGGGTTTAAAAGCTGTCCTATAAGCCTACAATGTATCATTGAGTTTTAGAGACTAGTCTTTCCTAGATGCATTGATAGTCTTTTCTAAGATACGTTTTATTTCCCTATTGGATACCTCAATTTGTCTACAAGTTTGTGGATGATACGAGGTGGCAAGTTTACGAGTGACTCCATATTTTGCTAACAATTTTTGTAATTGCTGATTGCAAAAATGCAACCCCCCATTACTCATAATAGCCCTAGGTACCCTAAACTTGGAAAAAATGTTCTTTTTCAAAAATTTAATTACCAATCTAGCATCGTTAGTTTGTAGAGCTACTACTTTTATCCATTTCGACACATAATCTACAGCCAGAAGTATATATTTGTTTGAAAAAGATAAAGGGAAAGGACCCATGAAGTCTATTCCCCATACATCAAAAAACTCAATTACCATAATACTCTTTTGTGATAATTCATGTCTCTTAGAAATATTCCTAATCTTTTAGCATTGAGCACAAGAAATAACATAATTCATGCAATCACTAAACAAACTAGGCCAGTAAAATCCATAATATAAAATTTTAGCTGTAGTTCTTTCTACATTAAAGTGGCCCCCTACTTTTTTAGAATGACAATGCTGAATTATGTTAAGCTGTTTTATTTCAGGCACACAACGTTTAATTACTTGGTCAGCATAACTTTTAAAAAGATACTGTTCATCCCAAAAATAAAATTTCACATCATGTAAAAACTTATTTTTCTTTTGAAATGAGAAATCGTATGGTATGATTTTACTAACTAGGTAATTGACTATATCAGCATACCAAAGTAATCATCGGATCTCTATTGCATACAATTGTTCATCGGGGAACTTTTCATTAATGGGTAGCTCTAAACACTTTAATTGTAATCAAGATAAATGATTAGCAATGACATTTTCAGTTCCCTTTTTATCTCTAATTTCAAGATCAAATTCTTGGAATAATAAGATCCATCAAATTAACTTAAGTTTATCATCAGCTTTAGTAAACAAATATTTCAAAGCAGCATGGTCTGTGTATATTATGATCTTAGAACTTATGAGATAAGGCCTAAACTTGTCACAAGCAAATATAACTGTTAAAAGTTCTTTCTCTACCGTGGCATAGTTTCTCTAGGTCTCATTTAAAGTTCTACTCACACAGTATATAACATGAAATAACTTACCTCTCATTTGCCCAAGTACCACTCCTATATCGTAGCCGCTAGCATCATGCATCATCTCGAAAGAAAGCTCCCAATCTGGTGCAATGATCATTGGTGCTGAGTTAAGCTTTTCCTTTAATATATTGAATGCCTGCAAAAAACTGTCATTAAAAACAAAGATAGAATCCTTTTCAAGTAAATTACAAAGAGGTCTAGAGATTTTAAAGAAGTCCTTGATAAATCTCTAATAGAAGTCAGCATGACCTAGGAGGCTCCTGACACTTTTGACTAAAGTGGGTGGTGGTAGCTTCTCTATTATCTCCACTTTAGCTCTATCAACTTCAATCCCCTTTTTTGACATCTTGTGACCTAAGACTATTCCCTCTCTTACCATAAAATGGCATTGTTGCCAGTTTAGAAATAAATTAGTCTCTTTGCACCTTTTGAGGACACAACTTAAATTAGTCAAACATGAATCAAATGAATTCCCAAAGACAGAGAAGTCATCCATAAATATTTCAATAAAATCTTTTAACATGTCAGAAAATATAAACATCATACATCTTTAAAAAGTCACAAGTGTATTACATAGACCAAAGGGCATTCTCCTAAAGGTAAAAATGCCATAAGGACATGTAAAAATGGTTTTCTCCTTATCTTCGAGTGCGATATGAATTTGATTGTAACCAAAATATCCATTTAAGAAACAATAATAATCATGCCCTGAAAGTTTTTCTAACATCTAATCTATGAAAGGGAGTACGAAGTGGTCTTTATTAGTGGCATTATTTAGTTTTCTATAATTTATGCAAACTCTCCACCTAGTCACAGTACGAGTAGGGATTAGCTCATTATCCTCATTTTTCACTACGGTCATACCACCTTTTTTTGGTACTACTTAAACGGGACTAACCTACTTACTATCTGAGGTAGGATAGATTATACCTGCATCCAACAATGTAAGTACCTCTTTCTTCACTACCTCCTTAAGAGTTAGGTTGAGTAGTCTCTATAGTTGTACTGTGGGTTTGCACTTAGACTCAAGCAATATCTTGTGAGTGAAAATTAAGGAACTAATCCCCTTTATATCTGCAATGGTCCACTTGATGGCTTCTTGATGCTCTCTTAGAACTCTTAGAAGTTGTTTCTCCCAGTCATCTGTCAAAGAAGAGGAGATAATTATTGGCAAAGTATCATTTTTTCTAAGATAAGCATATTTTAAATGACTAAGTAAAGGTTTAAGATCAAGCACCGGGAGTTGTATCAATGATGGGACTGGCTTTTGCTTACTGGTGCTTAGTTCTTCATAGTTATAAACTTTAATCTCTAACACCTGTTCCTTACCTTCTTCTTCAGGCTTGTTGTCATCGCTCCAATCATCCAGATCCCTAAGAACTGATTCCATGGTATCCAATTTTGCTTTCTCTTCTATAGACTCACAAGTAATCTCATAAAAAATGTCAATAGTGTAATAAGATTTGCAATCATCAAAATGATTTATGGCTTCATAAACATTAAACGTTACTTGATTGTCTATAACTCTTAAAGTCAGCTTACCTTATTCTACGTCTATCAATGCCTTACCTATTGTAAGAAACAGTTTACCCAGGATCATGGGTACCTCTCTATCTTCTTCCATCTCCAAGACTATAAAGTCAACTAGGAACATAAATTTGTCTAACTTCATTAAGACATTCTCAACAATACCCCTTGGGTATTTGATACTCCTGTCAGCAAGTTGCAAGGTGACATGAGTCTCTTTGTAATCTCCAAGTCCCAACTTCCTGAAAATAAACAAGGACATTAAATTTATACTTATACCTAAATTAATAAGAACCTTATCAAAGTGAAAATTTCTTATAGTATAAGGAATAGTAAAACTCCCTTAATCTCTTTGTTTTCTAGGCAGGGTAGATAAATTTTTCTACAGGATCATGGAGCACTCCCCTATAAGCATTACTAGTTCATTCCCATCAATCTTTATCTTCTTGCTGAGCAACTCCTTCATGAATTTGACATACGAAGGCATCTGCTGAAGTGCTTCTACAAAAGGAATGTTGATATGTAGCTTCTTGAAGACATCTAGGAATTTGGCAAATTAAGCATTTAGCTACTGTTGCTTCAATCTTCTTAAAAAGGGGATTGGAGGGACATATGATTTCACTTCTAGTGACTTCTATGTCAGTTCATCTTCCACCTCCTTCCCTTTTTTCTACCTTTAGAATCTCCACCTTTTCTTCAACTCGTCTGTCAACCATTTCCAATGCTTTTCTACTCCTCAGCATAATAGCATTTATACATCTGAGATTCTATTCAGTATTGCTGGGTAAAGACCTTGATGGTCTATTACTCAACTGTTGAGAAATATGACTAATCTGATTCTCTAGGTTTCGAATAGTTGCCTATTGATTCTGTAGCAAGGTATCAGTCTTTTGCATATAGCTCAACATGAGCTCTTCCATTCTAGACTGGTTTTACTGAAGTGGAGTATTCTGAGTAGGCCCTTGGTTCTAGAATCCAGGTAGTGGTTAGAATGCATTGGTCTCATTTCTCCATGAAAAATTTGGATGATTACGCCACCCAGGATTATATGTATTCGAATATGGTCCTTGATTACTGCATTGAAAATTGTTGACAAAATTCACCTGTTCTCCACTGGTTAGAATTGAGTGATTCCCAGTTAAGCACTTAAGAGTAGAATGTGATCCTGAACATAACTGACAAAAAATAATAGGGTTAGCATTAAAAGACTATGTTGAGGTGAGTTTACTTACCTGAGTAGTGAGAGCTACAATCTAAGCTGTTAATTAAGATACAATGTTATTATCATTGGCTGATACCGCTCCTAACTTACTTCTTTCGTTTTGCTAGTTATGTGCATTGGAGACCATCTATTTTATTAGTGCACTTGCTTCATTATATTTCTTACCCATTAGAGCACCTACAGCTATAACATCAACTAGGGACCTCAATGTCTCGTCCAGATAGAGATAGAAGATCTCAATCAAGAGATTGTCTACCAAGCCATGATGTGGGCATTTTCTGATCGCCTCCTTAAATCTCTCCCATGCTTCATAAAGTAACTCACCACTAAACTTGGTAAAGTTTGTGATGTCGTTCTTTAGTTTTGCAGTTCTAACTGGTGGGAAAAATCTCCTTAAGAACTTCGATAAGAGATCGACCCAAGTGGTGATAGATTCTTATGGCAATGAATGAAACCAAGCTCTAACTTTATCCCTCAATAAAAAGGGAAAGAGCTGTAATCTGGTAACCTCATCTGTCACATTGTTCATCTTTACTGTATTACAGTAGTGAAGGAATCATGCAATATGCTCGTCAGGACTTTCATTAGGATATCCTCCAAACTAATTCGTCCAAACCATCTGAATAAAAAATGGCTTCAACTCAAAGTTGTTAGCCTGAATGGTAGGCCTCCTAATAGCTGAACCCATCATCATGGGTACTGTATAATCTCGTAATGTTCGTAGAACTCTTGTATCTGATTATTACCCTCATTACTTACCATCTATTATATCCTTCTTCTATTCTCTTGCCTCAACTGATGTAAAGTGCACTCTATTTCTGAATCTAATGGTAGAATTTCAGCACTTTCACTCCTACACATAAAACACCTGCAAAGAGAACAAAAATAACACATGTCATCAACTATGCCTAAATTACCAATAGAACTAAAAGGTTTAATATTTCTAGTTTCTAGCGACGGTGCTAAAAACTTGATTCGCTTAAAATATATATATATATATATAAATTGTGAATACTCTAGCAAGTATACTGGGTTAGAATCAAGTAATATAAAGAAAGTGAGGTTGTCCATCCCTCGAAGACTAAGAAATTACTAATCCTATGCTAGTTCTTATCAATATTTAAGCAAGCAAAATTAAATTAATTAATCTAATAATTACTCTCAAACTATTGAAAAGAAAATAATTATGAAAAATCTAAAATTAAGCAATCAATTAAAAATTGTGGGAAAGCAAAATCCTCCCTAAATTATACCAATCAAATTGTTATCATGTTATATAGATTAATAGCTATATGGTCATTCAAGTGAAATTATTATACCTTAAAACTTAAGGATTTAAACTCCTAATTAATTAGTCAGCAACCGCATCTTCTAATTAACAGTAGACTCTAAATTATAATCATATACTCTCAATACTATGATTGTCTAATGTCCTGAATTAATTATCCCTAATATCTTAGTAAATAATCAATCGTCAAATATCGCATTAATTTGTAGATAATTTCAAATTAATTCAATTAACTCTACTTCTACAATGATTAATCAAATCAACTAAGAATTTCTAACAAACCCTGTATGAACTCCCGTATCATTAAGGTTTCTAACAATTATAATTGAAATAATAGAAATTGCAATCATGAATCATCCATATATCTATTAATCCTATAACATGAACACAATCACCATCTTAGTTATCGAGGGTTTCATCAATTCCTACAAATAAATTTAGCCAACCATGGATTTGGAAACAAAAACACAAATACTAATTGAAATTGTATGGAAATTCATAATTGGAAGCATAAGTAATTCACAGAATTGCATAAGAATAATTTAAATAGATGTCACCAATTCTGTATTGGAAAAGATAATCTTTAGTTGCAACTTCAACTTAGTCTCCACAGCAAAAGCAAATTCTTCTCAATGATCCAAATGATCTCCTAAAGAATTCTTTAAGAACTAACTAAAAACTATTCTACGAATCTCTAAGTTTAAGGAAAGTATGTTCAAAAAGTCTCTCAAACAATGAAACATAAGCTATTTATAAGAAAAATTAGGGTTGACTTATGTGAAGTTTCTTTTTCATGAAAGCGGGTGGTGTAAGTGCAAGGCCGGTGACGTAAACATCAAGGGCTAGCGGTGTTGACTTCAAAGGCCACTGGTGTAAGTTGTAGGCTGGCTGTCATCATTTCCAACTTACACGTATTGATTTGGACTTCATTCCTTTACTTAAAATTTCTCTAAATTGTTCGTAATTTCACTCTTGAATCCTCCAATTCCTAAAATGTCCAAATGAAAATAATTAAATACCATTTCTTAACGATTTCTATAAAATCAATAATAATTCTAGCTTGATTTGCACTTTAAAACATGAAAAATATGCCTTTATCAGCTAAGAACTACTAAAATAAAATAAAACTAACCAATATTAATCTAATGACTTGCACAAAATAAATATAAAGTTAGTACATGTATTATTTAATAAACTAACAAAACAAATAAAAGAAGAAGAAAAAAAAAAAAAACCAAACCCCACCTATCCTAACACAAAAGAGGGTTAGATTAGGGGGAAAGGCCAAGCACACATGGTTATGTTAGTTTGCTTGGGTTAGATCGAGTCAAATCTTATGCTTCCAAGTACAAGTCGAGTTGGGTCGCAACTTTAACCACCTTTCTAAGCTTCACATAGAGACTTCTAAGTACTTAATCAAATGGGTAACGTGATTTTTACGAAAAAGTGATTGATGAAACTCAAATTTGTGCAAGTGTTACAGTGTAAAGTAGTGATTCAATGATGTTTGACATTTGGGATAGTGTTTTCTAAGCATGGTGTCGGCTAGAGTTAGGCATTTGTGTACTATGTAGCTCGAGAGGATGGGTACTACTGTTCGTTAGGTTCAGTGAGTAAATGGTGTTGTTGTTCGTTGTTGATGTTGGTGTTGGGCAGAGTAGAGAGAGAACGTCATCGAGGTTGGGTGATTATGAGAAAGAGATTGAAGATGATAGAGGGGCATGAAGTGGTTGTTTGTGATTGACTATGGGATTAGGTATGTTCTTGGTTTTCATTGGATTCCTATGCTCAATATATAGCTTTTTAACCCAAATCTTCAGTGAATCTTCAGATTAATTTGAATCTGTCATAGAAAATTCACGCTTGCTTAAGTAAAGAGTCGAACTCGTAATCTATACATCGGCCCCTAAGTCCAAACACTTAACCAAGTGAGCTATTGCTCATTTCTCAATATGTTGTGCATTTAAAATGTATTTAACCTTTTTCTCTTAGGTCCTACTTTATTTCCAACTTTCAAAACCAAGCTCTGTCCATCTCAACTCGTCCTTAAAATAACCCTGACTTATTTAAATGGTCTAAAATATATAAGCTAAAGATTTTTAACACTATTTTCCAATATAATAAATCATCAGTCTTATTTTAATTAGACTAGTAAAAATATTCAAAATTGGACTAATTCCCACATTCATGAGTTCAAATATCTCTTGACTTTTCTTAAATAATATTTTTCTAATAAAACCTAAAAGACACTAAATTTACTTAATCGCAAGTATATTTTCAATCGTTGCCTAATCTAACCCTAAAAGACTAACTGACTCGACTCGAGCACTTTTGAATTTATTTTTTTTTGTATTTTTTAATTTTTAATTTTCTTTTGTGTTTTTCCATTTTTAATTTTTTAGATTTTTTGTAAACCTGGCTTAAAAATAAAAAGAGATTAAAATTAAAATAAAGAGTGGCAAAAATGGGATGTCTATGTGTCATAGCCAATTCAATGTTTATGTTAATATAGTGTTTAAGGAAATAAGAGTTTAAGGTTGCTTAAATGAAGGTCAAGTGTGATGGGATTCAAGCATTAGGACCCTTGACTTAATCAAGAGCAAAAGGTCGAGTGAATTTAACTACTCGTCTACTCAATTGCCAACTTAACTTTAGCCCTTTCAACATACAAAATAATGCCCTTAAAGATGATCTCCAAGCTATCCGACCTGTTTAGAGTATTATTGTAATTTGTCCTAATCTAAGTAGCATGACCGTACTACTAAACCCAAAAGACTCGACCAGCCATAAGGAGCCCGACCCGACAAAAGGAACTCATCATACTAACCTGGACACCACCTGTCAAAATTTGTTATTTGCAAGCATACCCTCCACTCCAAAGATGACACATGTTCTTACAGGCATGCATGCACCTAACACCTAAATATTCTACTTCTAAAAGGATTATGAGATTGCCCTTCTCCATTTTACATTTGTACATGTAATTTTTCTTACCCATTTTAGTAAATTAGCTAGTACAAGTAACACTAATAGGAACCAGTATAAATAGTCTCTTGTATTGCTTTGTAATAAGATTTTTTAGCCTTATTAATAAAATTTACCTCCTTAGTGACTTCTTCTCAACTTCGATAACCTTACCAAACCCAATTCATATCAACCCTTAGAGTAAGGTTGTGCCGAGAGCAATGCACTACCTTAGATTAGTGAGTCACATTTATTAACATAATGGTTCATGAGTGTTTGACTTGTGTATCACATTTACAAGTAGCTTATGAGGCTTAAACTTTTCTTTCCCTTTTACATTTTGATTCCATTTGAAACCATACTTTTCCCTTCTTTGATAGCTTTCTCCAAAGGACCCATCTACATTATGGTAAGCCTTCTTCTGAAGAACATCATCTTGGTATTAGAGCTCAAGGTTCTAAGCAAGGTTGCAAGTTTGAGTTATTGTGAGATATTGTTTTGTTGTTATTGAGGTAAGTGATTAAGTGAGCGATTGCGATAGAATTGTTGTTGAAGTAGGCGTTATGTTTGTGTTGTGGGTGTATTATAGTGAGAAGTTTCTATTCTATTATTTCGATTTTGTTTTTGGGTTTTGAGGCTAAAGGTTAAGTATGGATAGGCGCACTCTATTTTATTTTGTCTCCATTATATGTATAATAAGGTAATTGGGAGAAGTGTAGTTGTAGCTAAGAGTATTATTTCTGGGTTTATTGATTTAACGTGATAACTGCGATTGTTGGGAGGGTAAATATGACTGATCCAAGTGTTAATGCAGTGGCGGGAGACAATGACAATGATGTTCCCGATCCTAGACGCCATGTAAAGCCAACTACTGATGAATGGCTAGATTAAATAGCGGTGATGATGGAGAATATGATGATGTTGATGTACGAAACATTGATTATAAGGACGAATGAGGCTCGTAAGATAGGTGGTCGAGCAGATGATAACACCCCAGTAGAAAATCAAGTAAAATAGGATGACCACCGAGCTCAAGTTCTTTGTAAGGAAGTAGATCACCCAGCTTATCAAATACAAGTTAAAGGAGTTGAGTGACTAGTTAACAAGAAGTTAGAGCTTAATGATGAAGATGAGAGTGTTGTAGATGATTTTTATGAGATGGACAAAAGGTTAGCTCGAGCTCCTAAAGTTAAGCAATGTGATTATCAACCTAATCAAGTGCCTTAACATGCTTGCCTCTTCCAAAGGTAAGCTGTTCAACTAATTTAAACTAGGATGAACTTTAGAGAGGTCAACCTAAATGAAGATGAAGTTAAAGAGGAATATGGAGAAGAAGAGTGGGTTATACAAGCTCTTACAAGAAGAGATAATTTGAAAATCCAAATGCTGAGCTTTTTGGGGAGTGGATATGTTGATGAATACTTAGATTGAGAAGATTAAGTTAAAAATTGTTTGAATGTTATCCTTATGTTGAAAGAGACAAGGTCAAACTTACTACTCTTGAATTTGTTGGATATATCATATGTGGAGGAAGAAATTACACACCATGAAAGATAGGGAAGGATGATCAAGAGTGAGGTCGTAAGAAGCAATGAGAATAGTTATGCATGGAAGGTTCATTCCTAAATCATACTATTAAGATACTTTTTCCAAATTATTAAAGCTCCAACAAAGAAGTTGAATTGTTGATGAGTATGTGTAAGAGTTTCAAATACTGATGATTTGATGTGAAGTGAAAAAACTAGAAGCTCGGACTGTCTCAAGATTTGTTACTGGACTAAGACTTAACTTAAGAGAAATTGTTGAGATCTTTTCTATTCATACCTTCAAAGAAGCTATTAAGGTCGCCTAATAAGTTGAAAGGCAAAGGAGAAGGAATTTGAAAAGGAGTAGACTTTTAGGCAAAAGATGAGTAAGATCAAGTGCTTCAAATGCAAGAGTTTTGGACAGGTGGTTTATCAATGTTTAAACCACCGAACTATGGTCATTCAAGAAGGTAAAGTGTATAACACCAATGAGGACATTAATGAGGCTATAGAAGAAGAAGCAGATGGAGTGAACATAAAAGTTACAGGTGAAGAGATTTATCCTGAGGAAGGAGATATGTTGACCTTAGTAAATTGTCAGACTCTTGGTGTGAAACATGATCAATAAGAAAAACAACAAGAAAATTTGTTTCATACTACTTGCAAGGTAAATCAACAACTTTATGCCTTGATCATAGATAGTGGTAGTTGTATGAATGTAGCATCTGCTAAGATGATAAAACCATTGAAATTGCTGACTACTCTGCACCCAAGACCATATAAATTGCATTAATTGAATAAAAAAGGGTCATTGCATGTTACCAAGCCAGTATCCTTACCCATTTCTATAGGAAGCTATAAGGATGAGATCTGATGTGATTTACTGCTTGTGTATATGATACATATCTCGTTAGGTTGACCATTGTTGCTCTATTAAAGAGTTATACATGATGGATATCAAAATATTTATAGTTTTGAGAAAGATGGCTAACTTATTACATTGTATCCTATGATTCCAAGCTAAGTGAGCAATATGAAATCTAAACTCATCCAAAAGACTAAGAAGGCCTCGATAATGACCGGATTCAAGCTTAGAAGAACCATGAGGGAGAACAAACTGGCCTTCCAATTGGTGCAAAGGTTGTTGGAAATAAAGAAACAAACTAGCTTACCTAAAGAGGTCAAGCAGTTGTTGAGAGATTTTGTCGATCTATTTCTTGATGAGGCATCTAAAGGATTAACTCCAAAATGAGGAATAAAGCATGGCATTGACTTATAGCCTGGAGCCACATTGCCTAACCAATCGATCTATCGAATGAACCCCAAGTAAGTAGCCGAGCTATAGCAACAGGTTAATGAGCTTGTTGAAAGAAGATATATTCAAAGAGTATAAGTCCATGTGTTGTACCCACATTATTGATACCAAAGAAGGAAGAAAGTTGGAGGATGTACATTCATAGTTAAGCAGTGAATAAGATTACCATTAAATATCAGTATCCCATTCCCAAACAGGATGATATGTTAGACGAGCTCCATAGAGTAAGTGTGTTTTCAAAGATTGACCTAAAATCAAAATACCACTAGATTCAAATGCTAAAAGGCGATGAATGGAAGATATCCTTCAAAACAAGGCATAAGTTATATGAGTGGCTTGTAATGCCATTTGGATTAACAAATGCTTTAAGTACTTTTATGAGACCAATGAACCATGTATTGAGAAGTTTGATTGGAAAACTTATAGTAGTATATTTTGGTCATATTCTCGTGTATTTGAGGTACTCCAATCTAAAAAGTTGTACAGCAATTTGAAGAAATATTGTTTTTGCCAAGAAGATTTTATATTCCTTAGGTGTGTCATTAGCAAAGGAGGGCTTAGATTAGATGAACAGAAAACACGAGCAATTGTAGAATGGCTTATACCTATTTCATGTGCCAATGTTAGAAGTTTTCATAGGTTAATAATTGTCTCTAATTGGATCTTTCGAGTTTTAAAATTTATGAACCTATATTATATCCCTAACTCAGTTCAATAGGCATGTGTACCTATCGTTTTATAGCATGGATGAGTATAGGGTCGTCTCCACTAGGAATAGATACAAGTACTAGTACTAGTACTAGTTAATTTTCCTATGATCTAGCAACAAAATTATCAAGTGATTAATGATTAAAGTGTTTAATTTACTAATTAAACTAATCTAATCGCAAACAACTTTTATCTAACATAATGACTTACAAATACATTTAACAATACTGCACTTAACATGCAAACTTGCTTCACCATGTAGCATGATATCACTAATAAACTTTTATCCTAATGTTTGTTACCTGTAGGGATTTATTAGTTTGTAAGCATTCTTCTTAGAAATACTTACTCTTAACCTTAATTGTGTCTATTAAAGTCTCTTCTAAATTAATAGGCAACTAGGATCGCAGTAATGTCATAATATTTTATCAATTCCCTAAGGATATAGCAACTTTCTAATAATATCTCTATTATCAAGAATAAGTTGTTCCAATAAATTAGATCTATTCAATAGAATTGTCTTTCGACATATTCTATTGAAATCAGTTCTAATTTAATGTTGTAAACTACACTGTACTTAGATTCATTAAGTTCAATTCATCAGAATTAACAAATATCAAGAACCCACTAATCCATGCACTTGATCATACTAAGTCAATTTAGCAAGTATTAACCTATTACTCATACATGATAAAACAATAATAGAAAGTAACAAAACTCATAATTAATAAGAAATAAAACATAGAATAAGTAAAAGAGTAAGAAACCCCTTTTTGATTTCACTATAGAAGTCTTACAAACACATGAACAATAAAGTCTCGTCGGCTCTCTCGAGTAGTTCTAAGAAAAGTATACAATGTAACACTAATGATTATACAGAAAACGGAAAACGCAATTAGGTACAAGGATGAATAGAAGTGTTAGGGTTCAAACTCTCTATCTAAGGTCTAGATTGTCTTGTAATGTAATATCTGATGATGTGATATGATCTATGATGATATGAAATGATATATGATATACAATATCTCTTGCCTGAAAATTGCAATGTATTTATATTCTTCTCTTTAAAAGGCTCGAAATACCCCACTTTAAGGCACCCCCCAGTGTTTAGACCCATTTCATGCAGCGGTTTGTGCGAAACATTTTAAAAAGAATTGTTGTGTCTACTCTTATTACTCCTATGGCTTGGGGCTTGATTGTCTCGAAAATGAATAGTCTTTACCTATCACGGCTATGACGTAGGACATGATTGTCGCATCAAAATTATTCGTCTCCTTATGCCTGTGATAGAAGCCATAACAAAAGCTAGGCACTTAATTCTTCCATGATCACGTCGGTGATGAAGGGGGTGACATTCTTCATTGAACTTTTCCATTCCTGATGCCCGTAATTGCCATAAATTTCATTGTTTTTGTGCAAACTTCTTCTTCTTACTGTTGAATCATTTGAAACTGATATTTTGCACATGCATAGAAAATGTATAATAATTTATACTTATCAAACTTCCCACACTTAAGCTTTGCTTGTCCTCAAGCAAATACTTAAAAACAATCAATTAAACTCAATGACTTTTTGATTGTATATTTAACAAAGCATTCACAATGGCTTAACTTTGTGCCTCCATATTGTGTTCTTAGATTACACAAGTCAATATTCTAAAACTAATCTAAGTAAAACAAACTTCACCTTTACTATTTAATGAAAGTTTCTAGAGGTACAAAGTGAACACAAAGTTAATAAGAACAAAAGAAATCTTGTTATGCTTTATCCACTTCCTTAAGTGTATCAAAATTTTTCAATTACTTTTTAAGTACAATAATCTCAAAGAAAAGTACATTGCATCCATTTTTCTCTTATAATTCTACTTCTTTTATTGAATCTCTCGAAGAACAACTTATACATTGCATTTTCAATTTTTTTTTCTTCTCTTTTTTTTTAATAAAAGAATAAACATCAAAGATTAGCAGCGAAGTCAAATTTTGCTCTTCTGAGGGACTAAAGCTCACTCTTACAAACTTAGTTATAAGGATAAAAATTAGCAGCAGAGTCAGACTTTGCTCTTCTGAGGAACTAAAGCCCACCCTTACTAATTCAACTCTTATATATCCTTATTGTAAAGTTATAAAGATAAAAATTAGTAGCGAGGTCAGACTTCGCTTTTCTAAGAGACCAAAGCCCACCTTTACTAATTTTGTCCTGAAACACTTCAATTTACTTTATTTTGAAGACATTTTGAAGAAGTGTCAACAAGTAAATTATTTCATTTGTCCTTTCCATTCAAGATTAAATGAACTCTAAAAGTAATTAAAGAGTAAATATGCTACTCAGTAAGTTTAGAAACATAACCGTTTAACTTTGAACTAAAGACTCTAATTCACTTCTATCCTCTAAATTCATTCATTAAATGGCAAGTAAGTTTGCTTCACTTAGATTTTATCTCACAATTTTGTAGGTTTGCTTCACTTAGATTTTATCTCATAATTTTGACCAAGTATACTATATCCACAAGAGGTGAGTAAGGCACAAAATTAATACACAAAATTGACTGCTATTTTGTCAAATCCATAATCTATTAAGTCAATTGACAACTTAAAATAAACAAACTTAAGTGGAAAACTTTTGATAAGCGGGGTTAAACCTTCTCTACACTTAGAGAGAGACATCGTCCTTAATTTCTAAAGAAGGCAAACATAAAATAGGCATAGAAAAAAAAAAAAAAAAAAAATTAAAGACAATAACAGGACCCCCCCCCCCCCTTGGAAGTTTGATCGATGCATTGGGACATACATCATCATAACAGACATCCTTCAATCATCATGACAATTGGAATATAAGAAAAAAAATTAACCATTTTACAAACTAAAACAAACCCATAACAACACTCAATGTTAGAGTCTTTAGCAACATATATCAATAAAGTTAAGCTCTCAAATAGTTAGTGAGTCTAAAAACAAACAAAATAAAACAAAAGAAAGAAAACAAGTTAGTTATCATAGGCTTCAGTTTCCTCATCCAAGCCATCCTCTTCATCCCCTGATAGCTCTTCCTCATTATCATTCTTAGCCTGTTGCCCTCTGACTTCCAGCTAGGTTCCTTAGGTCTCTTCTATATCATCACTATCTTCTTCTTTTAACCCATCCTCTTCATCATCCAAATCCTCTTCTTCTAACCTATCACCTTCTTCTTGTTGGGTACTTGTTAGTGAGGGAACTGGAGGTTGACTAGGGCATGAATCATCCTAAGTTCAAGGATGAGAAAAGTAAGAGGGAATGGCTACACCCATTGTAGTGGAAATATTCTTTAGGAATTCAACAATCCCCTTCTAAGTTCTTTAATCTCAGCCACTTCAGTTTCTAAGCACTTCAAATTTCCAATCGAGAAACTAGATGTAGCTGGCGTGAAGTCTGGAGCATTAAGATCCTCAATGTCCGAGTTAGGGTCAGAGACTCTTACAATACCTTATTGATTAAAAGGGGTTCTTGGAAGCAGTTCTAGCTTAGCATAAAAATCTCTTGGCCTATCACTGCTAAGCCACAACTTTAAGTTCCTTAGAATTCTAGTGATCAAACCTCCAATGAAGATACCTTTGCTCTTGTCGACAGTTTGCAAGCGAATTCCAAATGCAATAAGGATTCCAATATTCACCAAATACTCCTTGAGCAAACTATACAATGGCAGTAGGTCATGTTCCTCTACTGCCCAAGACTGTCATGCTTCCCATAGATTGTCCTTATAAAGATGTACTGAAAGATTCGAGCAGTGTTTTTCTTTAAGGTAGAAGCTTTTTGACTTACTTGCCCGAAAACTACTCTCATTGGAGATTTCTCTCTAGCATTCATTCAAAGAAGTACCCCTAGGAAGACTTACTAGTAAATCCTCAAATTCATCTCCCTCCAATTCTGCCCTGGTGTATAAACCCATAGCATACACAAAAATCGTCGTATTAAAGGTGTGAGTTCTTCTAAAAGCAAATAACTTAACCTTATTTGCCATTTTTGTACCTATGTACTCGTACTTGATTTTGAAGACTAAAAGGAACACCAATGTGGTTTGCTTGTATGTTTTCTCTTAAATCATAAATAACTTTAGCCATGACCCATTCCTTAATAGCCTTTATATAGCTATCTCCAACCCATACTCTCCCAACACATCCTAGTTGGCAACACAATGTCTCTTTATTATCTTCTTGGCAGCAAACTCCTTAAACCTTTCTTTTTGTTCTATAGTCATTCCATTCGGTGGAGTGACTACTCTACTTAAGCTTGCTACATCAGATTATCTAGGAAGGAGAGGAGGAGAGTGATTAGCTCTAGGCCTCTTGTTTTGAGAAGTTATAAATGATTTCTTAGGTGCCATCTGCAAACATAAATGTTAATTCTAGAAAGACAAAAACCATGCACTTCTTATGATACTTAAGACTAAAACATATCCATTCCACCTTCTTCCAATTCAAACCATAAAGCCTTCACAAACTAACCATAATCATCCCTCGCCTATTCTCAAGCATGAGTCATAGAAGTGAGTCCTTTGTGAACTTAACTTGTAACCAAAAACTATAACTAAGTATTATTATCTCCCCTTTTATCAATAGACTATACAACATTCTAATTTTACAACAACACATAAACATAATCCCATTGCTATATTGACATACGAAACTACAACACGTGCAAAACCAACTAGCAGCACAATCTTATGTAACAATTAATTATTAATGACAAGAATAAATCATCAAATTAGACTTAATTCACAAAAATCCCTAATTTAGCAATTATTAATGGAAATTAGGGTTTAACTTAGTCATTCCTAAATTTAGCACAAAGTTCATGCAATTCATTGTCTAATTACTACACAAACAATGCTAAAAGTATGATCACAATACAATTTAAATCATAATATTCACACATATACAAATCGCAAAATAACTTGAACTAAATCTATCTAAAGGTTGAAAAACTAAGGAAAAAGGAGAAGATCATACCTTAGAAGCACATACAAGTGATTAAAATGGGCGTTCAAGTGCTAGAAATGGTTGGAATAGTGATTGAAGTTGAGAAAATGAAGGTGGAGTTTCTTTCAAGATAAGTGCGTAGGGAGAATCATGGGGTAGAGTTGCAATAAGTGTAAGAAATGAGGAGAGAGAGAGAGAGAGAGAGAGAGAGAGAGAGAGAGAGAGAGAGAGAGAGGGAGGGAGGGAGGGAGGGAAATTTCTAATATAGTAGCATGTTAAGGAGATGATCATGCCCATAACATAGGGCATGATGCCTTTCTTAAGCTTGATCACAGGCGTGATATGACTCGTGATCAACACTGAGTGATAAAATCTTGGATAATCACGACCTACACCCTTTATTTGTCATGAGCGTAATGCTTCCCGTGACAAACACTACATAACAAATCTTAAGGCATCCTTGTGGTCACGAGTATAAGCAAAGGTGTGAGTACCCTTAGTGAATCTGTCACGGTCAAGACCAATAAGTGGATCGGTCCTGTTAATTTATCACAACCATAATTGGATTCGTAATCGATGCAGTGATAAAAAATTTAAATACTTACCTTCTATCATGGCCGTAATCTGTACTAGCCTTCCATCCTCTTTCTGCATCCCCCACTTAGTGAAAGTTTTCTCTTCTTTTTTGAATTTCCATGACTCCACATAATCTTTCCTTTCTTTTTACCTAAAACTTCTACAAATATAATCAAAACAAAATGAACAAATAATAATAACAACAACAAGTAATCTCAACTTAACAAACTCAAAGTCATAAAAACAAACACCAATAAACTAATCAAATCAAAGAATACATGTTTATTTAACGTCTCAAGCTTAATATTCCTAAAAGCTTTCAGCTCCATTTGTAAACTAGAGAAGTCTCAACTCCTCCTCTTCTTAAAGTCACAGCTTTGACTTATTCTTTCGGGTTTGCCTTAGTATTTCTAGGAAGAGATCCTGGAGCTCTTTTAGAAAGGGTTTTTGCAATCTATCCAGCTTAGTTTTCCAACATATTCTATTGAAATCTGTTCTAATTCAATGATGTACACTACACTGTACTTAGATTCATTAAGTTCAATTCATTAGAATTAACAAATATCAGGAACCCACTAATCCATGCGCTTGATCATACTAAGTGGATATAGCAAGTATTAAATTATTACTCATACATGATAAAACAATAACATAAAGTAACAAAACTCATAATTAATAAGAAATAAAACATAGAATAAGTAAAAGAGTAAGAAACCCCTTTTCGATTCAACAATAGAATTCTTACAAACACATGAACAATAAAGTCTCGTCGGCTCGCTCAAGTAGTTCTAGGAAAGTATACAATATAATATTAGTGATTGTACAAAAAATGGAAAGCACAATTGGGTACAAGGATGAATAGAATTGTTACAGTTCAAACTCTCTAACTAAGGTCTAGATTGTCTTATAATGTAATATCTGATGATGTTTGATGACATGATATGATCTATGATGATGTGAAATGATATATGATATCTCTTTCTTGAAAATTACGATGTATTTATATTCTTCTCATCAAAAGGCTTAAAATACCCTACTTCAAGATACCCCCTAGTGTTTAGACCCATTCCATGCAGCGATTTGTGCGAAATAATTTTAATAGAATCATTGTGTCTACTTTCATCACACCCATATCTCAGGGCATGATCATCTCAAAAAGGAATAGTCTTCACCTATCACAGCCGTGACTTAAGACGTGATCGTCTCATCAAAATTATCAACTCTTCACACCCATATCGAGGGAGTGATCACCCTCCTGATATCCAATCAAGAGTATGATAGACAGGGGGATCATAATACTTTCCTTGGTCAAGCCCATGATAAAGGCCATAACAAAAGCTAGGCACTTAATTCTTCCATGATCATGCCAGTGATGAAGGGGGTGATATTCTTCCTTGAACATTTCCATTCCCTACGACCGTGATTGCCTTAAATTATATTTTTTTTTTTGTCCAAACTTCATCTCCTTGCTCTTGAATCATTTAAAACTAATATTTTGCACAATTAGATACCAAGAACTTGAGAAATGAACATAATTATGATCAATTTTTACCTAAATATGCATAAAAAGTGTATAATGATTTATGCTTATCAGTTAGTGTCTTTCTATAGAAGATTCATCTAGAACTTTAGTTTTGTTGCTACACCACTTACCGAGCTAACCAAGAATAACATGGATTTTTTATAGGGAGATAAAGAGGAGAAGACCTTTGCCAAGCTGAAGAAATGGTTGACTAAAGCCATTATACTTACATTACTAGATTTTATCAAAGTTTTTAAGCTAAAGTGTGATGCATCTAGCATAAGGATTAGAGTAGTCATCATATAAGATTGTCGACCTATTGCTTATTTTAGTGAGAAACTCAAAGGATTGACGTTGAACTACTCTATGTATGATAAGGTGTTGTTTGCCTTTGTCCAAGCTATGTAGACTTGGCAACATTACCTATTACCTAAGGAATTCATAGAGTACTCTGATCACCAAACGTTAAGGAACTTGAGGAGCCAACCGAAACTCTCAAAACAATAGATTAGATGGGTTAAGTTCTTAGAAGGATTCTCATTTGTGATTAAGTACAAACGAGGGAAGGCTAATGTAGTTATAGATGCTTTTCCCAAGAGACATGTGTTGCTTTCCGAGTTATAAGCAAGGTTGTTGGGTTTGTGAGCTTAAAGGAGGTATATGCTTAGTACCCTTACTTGGGACTTATTTGTGCCTAATCCTAAAAGGGAAGGATATTAGATGATTCCTTCATCAAAGAAGGATATCTTTTTTGATTTGGAAATCCGTGTATGTCAACTCATTCAATACATGACCTGCTTGTTAGAGAGGCCTATAGTAGATGGCCTTAATATTTTCTAGATTGGCCTCAATCCCTCATTAAGTGACCATGAAGCCCAAGAACTTGCTGAAGGCAACCTTAAATACATACTTTTAGGTGTTCAGCTTTATGTTGTATCTTCTCATTCTATCAAAGGCCTCCTGCAAATCCTTAATATGGTCATCCGGTTGCTTAGTTTTAACGATCATAACATCTACATAAACCTCCATGTTTCATCCAAGCTGAGGCTTAAACTATAAACCCCTATATTTTTTAACTTAACCTTTTAAGTAGACTTAAGTGTATTAGATATTCTAAGAGCTGATAAGGCGAGTGAAAGTGAAAACCCTAAAATAACTAATCAAACGCGTACAAAATTTTTCTACCCTAAACGTATGTAAACACTAAAGATTTCATCCGAAAGTGATAAAAACTCTAAAACTATAACTTTAAGAATAGAAAAGCACCAAATCACCATAATTTACCCTCAAACCCTAAATGATAATATAACCTTAGTATTATATGAAATCATTGATAAAAGATTAAAGATAACTTTCAATCATTCATAAATACATATAATACTTAAGTAATCCTTTAGAAACTAAGATATTGCATCAAAGATTACATTCATCTTCTAAGTATATAATTAGGTTAGTATTGAATAGAGTTAAGAACTTAATTAATGATCATATTGCATATAGTAAACATTAATACCCTAAATGATACTTTTCATAATAATTATACTAAGTAGCTTACCAAATGATGTATATAGGATATAAATACCTAAAGGAAGATCTCATTATCTATTTTTACTAATCAATTCACTAAACTTATTATTTCCTTTCATTTCACTAATTTTTCTCCTAATTTTCCCTAATTACTTCATTATTTACACTAAATGGCATGTAATTTTGGAAAGTTAACCAAGGTCAAAAGGTTGACTAAGTCAACATATAGAAAAGTCAACAAAATATCATTTTCACTCTAGAATCATCTCTTCCTTTCTAATGATTTCTTTTCTTTTCTTTTAGATTTTTTCCCCCTTTTCTTTTCATTTGTGCCGTCTATTCCCCATCCCTTAGGATCCCACTTGTTTTCATTTTCAAAGCACAAAATAACATAGAATCAAGTCCTTTTGTTCTTCTTCCCAAACCGTGATTCCCTTTCCCTTTCACCTTTCTTAATTTTCAAACTTTGCAACCATATTTCAAGGAGACAACAAAGGTATGTTATTATGTACTACTCCATATTATTTAATAGTTAGATGAATAGATAGGTCAGTCTAAGAAGTTTATGTTTTGTGTACATATATGTTATTGAAGGCTTAAAGTTTCAATTTTTATATTTAGAAGTATAGGATAGCTTTAGTAAATGGAAGAAGAGCATGCGTACATATATCTAAGTATGTGTATATAAGAGTATACTAGATAAATACATGTATAAAGACTTTTATACAAAAGAATCCATTATGTACATAACTTAAAATAAGGCACATACCAACTATATATACATATACCATGTCAAATACACCCTTAAAGCACAAAGATATGAAAATTGTAAAGCTTTCTTAAGAGAGGATTTTAGGCATATGAAAATACGTATAAAAATATGCATGTTATCATGTGTATACAGGTATATGTACTAATATACGTATAAGTACAAGTACATAAGTATGCATACTAATATGTTAGAAGTGTAAGTATATGTATAAAGAGTATGAATACATAAGGATAATAATGGATGATGATGTAAGCAATGACATAATTGAATAATGATGTAAGCAATGATGTAATTAAATGATGACATAAGCAATGACACAAGCAATTGATAGCATAAGCGACGACATAAGTATAAGCTTATAAAATAATAACTTATAAGATTACATGAGAATATAATATATGTATGTACATGTACATAAGATCCGAAAATCTTTTAAACCTCAGTACACTTCCTAAATTGAATTAAACTTAATTAAGTACATGAATTAGTAATACTAATGTAAAATTCCCTAACTATAAGAATCTAATAGCTAATTAAATTATTAAGTACTAAAATAGGATATAAACATAAGTAATAAGAATAATTAAGCTTCAATAGTTAAAATTTCAATAAATTTAGGTCATATCATAAAACACGGGTTTTAACGTCTAAAACAGACATTACCATGTGAATATATGTTCGAAAACAATAAAAAAACGACTATAAATTCATAAATATCATAAATAAAATGAAAAAGTTACATACGGTTAGTGATAAAATCTAATCAGATCAAAATTGATAGTAATCTAAGTAGAATTAGGTAAATAGATATCTAGAGTTACTAGTTAATTCAATTGCTTACTATTATTATTATATCGTAATGATCAAGTGATCTCGAGGTAGGCGAAGATCTCTCGATTGATTATTACAACTAAAGCGAGTCATCATGGCTAAGTGAATCTTTACCCTATGATTCCATGCTTGTATGTAATTGCAGATAGTGGACTTAAATGATATTGTTAATTGATTGTTGTGTGGGGTCGGCAAATGCTTGTGTATGTTATTATGTGCTAAGTTGTGAATTTTTCTTAAGTACAAATAATACTTTGTTTGCTGTATGGTAGTATAGAAAATGATTATGTATACTATTAGATAGTTACATCATAACTAGACTTACCTATACTCAACTCATAAGAAGAAATTGGTACATGCACCAACATGTATTGTATAGACATAATTCCAACTGTCACATCACACGGAGGTAAAGAGAGGCCATTCAGAGGTTGTTATTATAAATTTATTGGTTCTATACAGTGCACTCGTTCAAAATGACCTTACCCTGGCTCACTGGAATACTAGGCGTTGGAGGCGCCAACCGCCTAGTTAAGGGTCGAGTATAGAGGCCTCCATTTAGAGTGAATATGGACTATGGGGGCCCACTCACGATTATACTAGAACTTAGTTTTTATGAAAATAAAAAACTTGTTTAATTTAAGTACGGAATATGGAGTTCCACAGTAAAGTAAGTTTTAATACAATATCCGGATCTGATTGGTGTCGTGTATACTCTAACCCTGACTTCGGAGGGCATTAAATCTAAGTTACGTATATGGACTAGTTAAATATACATATTGTTTGGCATTATATTTGACAATTCATTCATATGCATGAATATAATGTATTTATAACTTGCTTGTGGTGTAGCAGAAGGTTTTGCTCATTAAGCTTAGGCTGACAACCCCTTAGACATTTGCTGCAAGATAGCTTATTCGTTGAGGCTAGCTAGGGGATGCCACAGGTTAGCTTAGGGACTTGAGCAAGAGCGAGCCATCCAATGTGTTGAGAGAACCGATTAATTAGACTTTTACCTATGTACTTTTGTCTTATTAGTAATATAGACTTAGATGTACTAAATTACTGCTTATTGTAAACTTTGTATTTTAAATTTTATATAAATATGTTTGTGTGATGATATCATATGGATTTGTATGTTCTTGGGAAACTAGTGATTGTAGAGCCTTATATAGTATGTGAAAAGTTCATAATTGGAAGGGTAACCAATCAGGGGTTCTTCGTATAGTATACGATGTCTGGTACGACTAGACTGTCTTTAGTTTGTGACATAAACAATGAAGTCACCATTCGCTAATATGTGGCCCTGATATTTTTTAGGTTAAAAGGCATGACGATGTAGCAATACGTGCCAAAATCTATCATGAATGAGGTGTGGACTTCATCTTTTAGGTCCATTTTGATCTAATTGTAACCTAAAAAAGCATATAGCTTAGTAGAGCATGTCTTGACATGAAGTCAACCAATTAATCTATCCTTAAGAAAGGAAAGCAATCCTTTGGCTAGGCTTTGTTGAGGTCAATGTAATTAATTCACATCTGCTACTTCCCATTTTTTCTTTTTGACTAACACAATATTAGCTAGCCAAGTCGGGTACTTCTCCTCTCATACGAAGCCTACCTTTAGCAGCTTCTACACTTCTTCTTCAATAGCGCCCTACTATTCTAGGATACAATGCCTCTTTTTTTATTCAACAAGTTAGACGTTCTCATCAATATTAAGGATGTAGGTTACCAAGTCATTCAAGATATTGGGCATATCCAATGGCGACTAGGAAAACCAATCCGAAGTGGCCTGTAAGAGTTAGACTATGCCCTCCTTCACCTTAAGAGGCATCTCGACCCTAACCTTGGTAGTCTAGTTAGGACTAGTGCCAATTTGCACCTGTTTCTAAAGTGAAGACTCCATCACCTCAGGCTACCTTCATGTAGAGCTTTCTAGAGAGCTTATGATCACATCTACAAAATCCTACACTAGTGGAGGTTAGGAATTTAGCCTTTAAGTAAAAGGACAACGTAATAACTCTAAAACTGGTAATGTTCAGTCATCATAGTGGTGCTATGGATGATTTGATTGTATGCAAACTCTACAACTGGCAGATACATATCTCAATCTTTTAAGTTCTTTCCCATGACAACTCGAAGTAGATTTCTCAGGATTGTATTTACTACTTTAGTTTGGCCATTATTCTAAGGGTGACTACTAAAGCTGAATACAAGTTTAGTTCCCAATATTTTCTAAAGATTCTTTCGAAAAAAGCTCAAGAATTTTGTATCTCATTTAAAAACAACAGTCGTCAACACTCTATGTAGTCTGATAACTTCTTGCAAAAACAAGTCAGCAATATATAAAGCGTCGTTAGTTCAATAACATGGGATGAAGAATGCCATTCTGCTAAAATGGTCCACTACAACAAAGATTGAATCTTTTCCTCTGGATGTCCAGGGCTTTCTTAGGACAAAGTCTGATGGGAATCAACCTCCGACTAAATTCAAGCTGAGGTAGGATTGCCTAAAGCTAAGGCTGATCAATGCTTGCCGAGGCCGAGCTGAAGCTAAAAGGATGAGAGGAAGAAAAATAACCACTTAGCAATAAGTCTGTTGTCAACCAAGTGGCCAAGAGATCACGATGTCGAGAGATAAAACCACTCAGCATGGCATAACGAGAAAAGTGCCGACTAACTTTAGAACTTGGCAATTATAGGCCGACCCCTCTTATGTCTCAACAAAGCTACATGAGAATTATGGGACTCCTTCCCAAACCTGTACAACCAATTGCCGACCCCGTCCAGTTTAGATACTACTCCTCCCAAGACATATGAAGTGACTACATGCTGACTTCTCCTATGAAACACACAGTTTTGTATTCTTGTACATGTTATCCTTTATTTTATTTATAGGGCCAATTCTTTAGGGTTTAAGGCCTTATACATTATTTATAGACAGAACATGAATATAGACAAAAAGCATATTCCTGCATCTTGTAATCTTACCCCTTTTGAGCAAAGCTACTCTTGAGCTAACATTGCCAAATTATTGAGTGTTAATCAAACTCTTTATTCTTCCTTACATTCTTATCAGTCTTATTCCCAAGATTGTGGTGAACCTTTTCATTTGAATCAGTTAGTGATTTGCATCTAACCTTCATTTGAATCCCGAGCGACGTTTAGTGTTCGTAAGTTGTATCGAACCCTATTTTAAGCTCAAACCCCTGTTTATGTTTATGTTTTGGTACATGATATCCATTCACATTCAAACTCAAAACCCTTATTTGTACTTCTTGTTCTTCATACCTACTCAACCCATTCTGGGTTATTCAAAGATTTGTTGCCATTTGATTTCATTTGATCCCTTGATTCTTATCATCTTGGCATCAGAGCTTTGGAGAGACACGTATGCTTATGTTCTTCAAAGTTTGATTCATGGTTAGGACATTTGTTCATCGTTATATTATAAGTGTAGTATGTTATTTTTGTTTTAGTAGTCGTAGTACTATGCTGCAGTTGAGTCCAGTACCATTCATTTCTATAGTTGATTTTAGTGTTTGTTAGTTGTAGGTAGCTACAGAAGCCGAGTAGTTTCTAGGTTGTTGTAGTTTTTCTATTGTAAAACATGTTTGTTCAATTTTCTCAAAATTACTATACAAAAATGTTAGAAGATAGTGTCAACAACAATAGAGATAGTCCTCGCGGAAGCTTGAGCAGATGTATTGACAACTTGGAGTACTAGATTCAGAATCTCACTAACTCTATCTAAGAACTCACTAGTTTAGTTAGAGGCCGCAAGCATCATGGCCAAGAAAAGAGGAAGGAATAGATACCTACCACTAGGAGTGGCTCTAATAAACTTAATAATGATGAGCGACAGTTGAGAAGAGATGTTAAGCCAAGAAGAGAACACCAACCAATGCCAAGATGAGGCAATGACAAGAGTGTTAACTTTGAGTTGAACTAAGGAACCTAGAGAAGAGAACCAAGGCCAAGACAAGACAATGCAGAGCAAAGCTCTAACAAAAGTGGCCAAACCGAGGTGACTCGATTAGTTCGAATTGTAAGGGATGAACCCCGAGCACCTAATTGAGGACTTGACAATGTCAAGCTAAAACTGCTGACCTTCAATGGGAGTAGTGAACCTGAAGAATTCCTTAAATGGGTTTCCTAAATTGAGAAGTTGTTTGAGTGCTACAAGTGTGATGATAGAACAAAGGTTAAGCTAGCTTCACTATCCCTTATTGAATATGTGAGTCTTTGGTGGGATAAGTTGGTTGCTAAGAGAAATGCTGAAGGAAAGGAGTCAATAGGAACTTGGAGGCTTATGAAGCAATTAATGAATTAGCACTTCATACCGACCTACTTCAAGTAAGAGATGCTCCATGCATTCCAGCATCTGAGACAAGGTCGAAATGCTATTGAAGAATATTTGTAGGAGTTTGAGACCTTGATGACGAGATGTGAGATTACCGAGCCATAGGACCGCACTATTGCCAGGTTCCTGGACTCCAAGACAACATTGCCGATATAGTTGAATTGCAGCCGTTCAACTCTCTGGATGAGCTAATCAATTTAGCATTAAGAGTAGAGAGGTAAAGGAGACGACATCATCAGAGGCCAAGTAGTCGACCTCAATAAGGCAGCCCTAAGCCTGAAAGGTATGCCAAGAGTAGGCAAGAAAAGAAGATAGAGAAAGGAGAACCTAGCCGACCAACCCATGATGAGAAAAAAATTATCGAGAAATAGAAGGTACCCAACAACAAGGCCCAAGAAGTGAAGTGCTTCAAGTGAGTGCTTAAGCTACAGACACATTGCTTCTTAGTGCCCAAATAAGAGGATTATGGTCTTGAAAGGCAAAGGACCTAACGCTGAAGTAGAGAGTCCGAGTGATAAGAGCTCAAAAGACGGATTGATCAAAGAAAATGTGTAAACCCTACTTTTAGCAAGCCTATGATCTAACTAAGAGTACTTCCCAAATGTTCCAAGGATCAACTAAACTAAGAACTCAAGTTTATAATTAGAACGAACTTATTTTTCCAATTCGAAAGCCTATTATTGATAAAACCCAAACTTGAAAAACTACGAGCCCTAAAGTCACTTAAGACCCTAAACCCTAAAGAAATTAAGGACTTTTAACCCTAAGTCACTAATCGATAATTTAATTTGAATAATTTCATTTAACTTTAGAAAATTTCACAATTTTATAAGAATCAAATCATAATTTACAAAACAACACAAGAAGTAAATCCTAAAATAATTTTCCATAAGACAATACCCTTATCTTCATGCCTAAGCCTTATATATAAATAAGTAGACCAACCAATCACTTTAGATGACTTATCAATGGAAAATGCGAATCATTTATCAATTAATAACTTATCAAAATCTAGTAATAAGACGCTTTCCTTATCACCCCTTTACTTATACTACATATGAACAAATTGTCACAAGATTTCACATGCTTAATTTTAATAGATAAGACAAGACAATTCCATGCCCAAAAGGATACCCTTATGGTCGGTTTGAACAAGCAAGAAAGGGGGGGGGAGGTGGCATACTCTTTTCTTTCACCCATCAATCACTTTATCTCACACTCCACTATTCACCCTTTAATGCTTACATCATCAATAGTTGCAATTGTTGACTTTTGTGTAAGCTACAAAACAACTAAATCAAGCTTCTTAAATACACATTTACCCCATTCCCAACCGGCCACTTTGTCTTCCATTTCTCTCACTTTCAATTTCATTTTCACTTCCTTTTTCTCTCACTTGAAACCAATACAAAAGTGGAAACAACCTTACCCTACAAATCCTTTAACTTTGTCGCCACTTCCAAGCTTCCACTCATTGCACTTTCAACTTTTTCTTGTGTCCTTCTTTTCCAACATTTAACCTTCTTTAAGACCCTTAAAACAATCCATAAACTCTACTTCAAAGGATCCAACAACTCGGTTTCAAAAGGGTGCAAAACGAGGAAGTAAGATAAAGAGCATAAGTGGAACCTTTGTGTACAACCTCCATACTTTTGCTTTGTAGACTAGTAAGTGTTTCTTTGTGTAAGTAGGTTAGTGTTCATATTAGGAGACTATGATTTCTTGAAGTTATGAGTGTGATCATAAGTTGGTGTAACATCAAAGACCACCCTAAGAAATAAACTTATGAAACCCTTACATGAAGTTGCAATATGAGCATGTAAAGTTAGTATTTTATAGAGATACTTGTTTAATAGTTTGAATAGAAGATTTTAAGATAAGAAAATCTTGAACAAGAACTTAAATGAAAGAGGATCGTGCTAGATTTAAGGATTCAAGGGTCATTTGAATGTTGATTTCGTTTCTATTAAGTTGAACATGCTCAAACCTAGACTTAAGTTAAGGAAAAATTCATCATATGAAGTTTTATGAGGAAACCAACTTTGAAAGACATGAGCTATGATGTGGAAATTGTCATAAGTATGAGATCTACTATTTTCATGAAAAGTATGAATCAAATAACCCTCTCATGGCAAAGAAATCAAGCTAAGATTTGAATACAAGTAACCCAGGTTCATGATCTAATACCTTAACTTAAGAAAATGATCAAATAAGTTGGAAAACCAAGTCGAAAGCTCTCATATTCAAACCGAACAGATCTGGAACATCCTTAAAAGAAACTTAAAAATATGATAAAAAATAAGTAAATAAAGTGAAAAGACTAACCAAGGGAAGTATGATAAGTATATTAAACTTAAAACTTAAAACCGAGCTTAAAACTTCCAAAACGAGCCTCATACACCAAGTTGAACCACCCTTAAATTTATAACCAGCAACTTGACACATCAATAAGAGTTGTTTTAAGACTCTGAAGAAACCCACAAGACACTCCCTAAACCCAACAAAGTGGTTAAATTTGAGTTGGATAAAAAACAAGCCCATTTGACAACTTAAGCCCACTTAAGAGCCTAAGAAGTGGTTGATAGCTTTAGGAGTGTAAATCAAAGTTGAAAATCTGAACTTAAGGAATATTTTGAGCTTAGAAGGAAATCTGAAGACTAAGCCCAAAGGATTTCCCAAGTTACCAAAGGCCCATTAACCAAATAAAGCTTAAAAGCACTTCAAATCATGAAGACCACTACTATTCTGACCTATGGACAGATCTGCATACCTCATTTCGAAAATCTAACCTCACCACATTAAATTACACTTGAAAACAATGAATATTGACTATAAAATCATAAAAATCGGGTTTAAAACAAAAAAATTTATACACGATTGAACTTTTAAGTAAAACCGGGAAAAGATACTAAAACTAGTCGAGAGTATAATTTAAGAGATTTTAGTTTAGTTTCCTAAGTTTTATTTCAATCCCTTATAGTATTATGATTTCGATGACCAGGGGACACTGCGTACGGAGACGACTTGCCCCCAGACTACTTTGACTGATCGCATGGCGAAGTGAGTAAATTCCCAATGACTCTTTACTTAGATTTGCTTGTAGAATAAATGCAACTAAACTTACATATATATAAATTTGGATGCTTATGGGATTGGGAAATGCATGTGTATGAATTTGTGAATGAATGCAATGGCTTGTTAATTATATAATAATGGGAATTGTTTGTGATAATTTATACGTACGATTATATGGAATGAAATTATCTTATCACCATGAAAATTAAGTTAATCACTTATACGATTAAAAAATTAAATAGATCATGCATTCCCTATAATTGCATTCGGATAACACCGATTGCCGCTTTACACAGAAGATGAGAAGGGACTCACAAGAGAAAGAGCCTCCTACAAGATTGGGCACCAGCTATGTCATCATTTTTATTGAGTCTATGTCTTAAACTAATGGACTTACTAGGTGCTGGGAGACGCCAACCGTTGGTGAGGTGTTGTATCTTGTAACTTCTGCTTAGGGCGTATGTTTGTAAATTTCAGAGGCCACCACACCGCTAAACTTAGGATTTTAAAAATATGATTTGTTATTCGATAAAGAAAGTATATACATATATATATATATTTTTTTTTTGGCTTAAGCATAATAGTACAAATGAAATAAAACCCAAGGTCTAGAACTCGGATTTTGGTTTAGGTCAGTTAATTATCTTCAAACCCCGACTACAGGGGGCATAATTCTGAATCATATGCAGTTCTTAGGTCACTGCATGCATTGTTTAGCATACTAATTATTCATGCATTCATATGATTATACATCTAATAAATTTTTGCCATGTGGTACCGATGAGGATATTTATCTCACTAAGCTAAAGTTTACACCTCGATATATTTCCTTTATTGCAAGAAAACCTCTTTTTTAATCCGGGCCGAGGCATACCCGTAGTAAGTCTCATGTAAAGAGGAGTTTGAGCGATCAAGGAATGAAGAGGAAATTTTGTAATAGTTTTATAGATAACTAGTTACTTTTATATTTTTGTTTATAATATAGATTAAAATTTTTAATGTAGTTTCCTTATGAACTACATTTGTTTGTAATATTCTTTTGGTGTGGATCTTACAAGTCCATATGTCTAGTTAATTTATACCATAAAAGTAAATTTAGCTAAATTGCTCTATATTACATATCTATGGGCCTAATGGTAACGTATAGTAGAAGGAGCCTTATATGTCATATGAAAGGCTTGCGATTAGCAGGGGGTTAATAGCAGACCTTTGTACAGTACATGGTGACCTACCACGACAACAATACTGTTGGATCATGATAAGATGTCTATGCCAAAAATCTGGATGAACTCTTATCCTTAATGAGCCGACAAGCCAACCAAAAGGCAAATCCTGGACAAAAGGAAAATTTATTTCATATGCAATGCCTAGTGAATGGGAAGACCTATTCCCCGGTTGTCGATAGAGGTAGCTGCACAAATATTGTCTCTACCGAGTTGGTAGGAAAAATGAAGTTGCTAACCTACTTGTACCCTTGACCTTATGGATTGAAATGGTTTAATGATAAGGGTATGGTTCGTGTACATAAAAGAGAGCAGATAGCATTCAACACAGGACAATACAAAGATGAGATCGACTTCAACATAGTGCCTATGAATGCCACGAATCTACTTCTTGGCCGACCATGGGAGTTTGATTGGAAAGTAATCCATGACAAATTCCTCAATACTTACACTGTTTGGAAGGATGGAAAGAGCTATCTCTTATCCCTGATGACCATTGAGGAAATCCAAAGTCACTTGGCACCCATGGTAAAGTGAAAAGGGAGGAGGAGCTTATTCGACATCCTAGCTCGTGCTCAACACTTAACATCGAGGACGACTTCCTTTCAGACTCGTGGTAATGATGAGAATCAACCTCTGACTAAAGCTAAGCCAAGGTAGGACTACCGAAGTAGAGGCCGATCAATGCCTATCAAAGCCAAGCTAAAGCCAGAACAATGAGAGGAAGAAAAATAACCACTCAACAATAAGTTTGTCATCAACTAAGTGGCTAAGAGACCACAATGCCAAGAGATAAAACCACTCAATATGTCACGATGAAATGAGTGTTGACTAACTTTAGAACTTTGAAATTATGGGCCAACTCCTCTGATGTCTCGACCACATGAGAATTCTAGGACTCCTTCCCGAACTTGTGTAACCAATTGCCGACCTCGTCCAGTTTGAATACTACTCCTCCCAAGACAAGCCAAGTGACTGCATGCCAACTTCTCCTATGAAATGCATAGTTTTGTATTCTTTTACATGCTTTCCTTTATTTTATTTATGGGCCTAATTCTTTAGGGTTTAAGGCCTTGTACATTATTTACAATTTTGCCATTAGGGTTTCAGACTTGCTATAAACAGCAACATTTGTATAAATAGAGAGAATAGATAGAACATGAATATAGACAAAAGTATATTCTTGCATTTAGAAATCTTTCCCCTTTTGAACAAAGCTACTCTTAAGCTAGCATTGCTGGATTATTGAGTGTTAATCAAACTCTTTAATCTTCCTTGCATTCTTATCAGTCTTATTCCTAAGATTGTGGCAAGCCTTTTCATTTGAATCGGTTGGTGAGTTGCATCTAACCCTCATTTGAATCCCAAACGACGTTTAGTGTTCATGAGTTGTATCGAACCCTATTTCAAGCTCAAATCCCTGTTTGTGTTTGTGTTTTGGTGCACAATATCCATTCACTTTCACATTCAAAACCCCTGTTTATACTTCTTATTCTTCATACCTACTCGATCCATTCTAGGTTGTTTGAAGATCCATTGCCTTTTGATTTCATTTGATCCCTTGATCTTTATCAAAGTCCATACTGAGGTTAGCCTAAAACAAGGTTAGTATAGTTAAGGGCATATACTCTCTATGTGGCTCTCTCTTTCCTTAGCCTTCTTACATACTTTGCAACTACCGACTACCTTATAGACATCCTTAGTTAGACCAGGCCAATAAAAGTGCTCTTTCAATAAGTTGGCTGTCTTGGTTTCCCTAAGATAATCAGATAATCCACCACTATGAGCTTTCCTCACCAACAACTTGCATGTAGAATAGTTTGGTATACATAACCTTCTTTCTCTAAACAAATAGCCATCCTTGACATAATATTCTCTAACAGCAACTCCTTCTCTACACTGCTCAAGTATAGGGCCAAAATTGATAATTTCGTCTGTAGGGTTGATAGGGCATCTGTGACCACATTAGCATTACCCTTCTTGTATCGAATCACATAGGAAAAACCTTCCATAAATTCTAGGTGCTTAACTTACCTTTTTGAAAGTTTGTTATGACTTCCAAGATGCTTCAATGACTCATGGTTAGTGTAAATTATAAACTCTCGTAGTAAGAAATAGTGTTGCCAGATAGTAAGAGCTTGGAAAAGGGAGTGTAACACTCTTTCATATACGGAATAGTTTAGTACAGCACCACTGAGCTTCTTACTGTGGTAGGCAATTGGCCGTCATTCTTGCATTAAGATGACTCCAATTCCAATGCTTGAAGATCACATTCCAATTCAAATGGCTTGTCAAAATCTGGTAGGGATAAGAGGCAATAGCGAGCTTCTCTTTGATCTCCCTTAAGCTTTGTTTAGTTCGATCATTCCACTGGAATCCATCATTCGTCATTGTTAGTTCAGTCAATAGGGCTACAATGGTACTGAAGTTTTTAATGAATCACATATAGAAAAAAGCAAGTCCATGAAAACTTCATACTTTAGTGACATTCTTTAGCATTGACCACTCTTAAATAGCTCGGACCGTTTCCTCATCTGCTAAGATTCCTTCTCCAGGTACTACATACCTAAGAAAGACAACTTCACTTTGACAAAACATATACTTCTTTAGGTTTCCATATAATTTTTCGACTCATAAAATGTCAAAAACAACTCAAAGATGTTGAACATGGCTATTCAGGATGGTACTATACACCAATATGTCGTCAAAGTATACAACCACATATCTTCTGATCAATAGACGCATCACATTATTCATAAGCCTCATAAATGTGCTCAATGCATTTATAAGTCTGAATGGTATAACCAACCATTCATAGAGTATATGCCTTGTGTTGAAAGTAGTCTTCCATTCATCACCAGGCCTCATGCAATTTGATAATAGCTACTTCATAGATCAATCTTCATGAATATTCAAGCACCATGTAACTCATTTAACATGTCATCAAGCCTCAGTATGGGATATATATACTTAACAGTAATTCAGTTGATTTTTCGGCTATCGATGCACATGCTCTATGAACCATCCTTTTTTGGGACGAGCAAGGCAAGTATAACATAAGGACTTATGCCTTCCCTCACATATCTTCATTCTGTTAACTCATCTACTTGCCTTTTCAGCTCAGTAGCTTATTCAAGATTCATTAAGTAGGTTGGTCAGTTCGGTAAGGTTGCGTCTAGCTGTAGATTAATACAATGTTCAATGCTTTGGATTGGGGGTAGTCCCTTAGGCTACTCTTCAAGGAACAAGTCCATAAATTCATCAATTAATCTTTAGATCTCATCAAGAACATCTTCTAGATTTCTCATCTCCAAATCTTCTAACCAATAAAAACATAGGCTCATCGACCTTCTTAACAGCTCGAAGCTCTCTTCGGCTCATTATTAAGGTTCTCTTCTTACTAAGTCGGGTAAGCTGGTTATAAGTCTTGTCCACCTGGGTAGGTGTCATGGGTTGCAGGAAAATCTTTTTTCCATCCTTGATAAAGGCATAGGTGTTCTTATATTCATTGTGAGTAACACATCAGTTTAGCAACTAAGGTCATCTAAGCAACAAATTGAAGCTCCCATTGGGACAACATCACATACTACTTCTTCTCTATATACATTACTAATACTAAAAGGCATGGATAGTTGCTCTATGATGTCTAAAGTACCCTTATCGTAAAGCCAGTGTAACTTATAAGGCCAGGGGATGCTTAGAGGTTGGCAAACCTAACCTTTGCACAAAGAACTATGCGGCGATGTTGGTATAACTTCCTCCATCTACAATGATAGTGTACAATTGTCTCTTGATGTTATACTTTCTATGGAATAAATTCTCTCTCTAATCTTCTTCGGAGCTCAGTAAGGAGCTCACCACTCATCTTAGTACTAAGGTCATTACCTTTCCCTGGTTAGCATAGACACGTATCTCCACTTCCTCCTCAGTTTCAACTTTCTAGCACTATTTTCTTCTTCTAGCTTGCTCTCGTCGATGCAATCCACTAAATCTCCTTAAAATACTATGGCACATCAATTCGAATACCCAACAACCGTGTGTCCAAAACCTCAGCGTTTGAAGCACTTCACCTCGCCAGTCTTCCATCTAGAGGCCTATCCTTTCTCATATGTCATCAGCGTTGGCCTATCCTCAACTTAGCTTTATTGGCCTACTCGTCTCTACTAGCTTACTCGACTAGTCAGTCATATTTTTCCTTAGCTTAGGAGGATCTCCTCAACTCAACATGAGTAGGTCAATGCAGAACAGGAGTTCAAAAAAATGTCGGCCTAAGTCAACTTAGAGCATTTCTTCTCTACTTTTCAACCCTCTACACTACTTTAATGGCCTCTTCTGGTGTATAGAGCCTTTGTACTTCTGTAACGTTACGAATATTGTATTTAAGTCTATAAATGAACCTCGACACTGTGTCAACCTCACGTTCATCCACGTCTGCTCGGATCATCAACGTTTGAAATTCTCTCACATAGTCATCAACAAATCGACTTACTTAGTGAAGTTCCTGCAACTTTGCAAATGTGTCCTACAAGTAGGTCTCTGGTACAAATCTTCCTCTTAACAATCTCTTTATCTCTTCCTAAGTTCTTACACTTTGTCTTCCATCTCTTGCTTTGGCTGCATTTAAATTCTTCCAACATATAGTAGCATATTTAGAAAATTCAAGTGCAGTAAGTTGTGTTTTAACAGCATCAGTATACCCACAATAGTCAAACACTTTCTCGACCTTTCTTCCCACTCTACAGGTTCATCTGTATCTCTACATCCACTGAAGGGTAGGATCTAAACCTTGAAATTGTCTAGTCCTCAAGGAACACGATATCCTTACTCTTGTGCTCATTAATATTTAACTTCTTCTTCTTCCTCTCTGTTAGTCTCTTCATCTTCCTTATTAACATCCTCTTCTATCTCCTTTAACTCCAACCTTTATCTAGTAGCTCGATTTGCAACTCCTCTAACTCGATGGGGTTGAACTGGGTGATTAGCTCTACCACCTTAGCCATATTGTCTTTAAAGAACATTTTCAAGTGGGTTATGATGTAGTATACCCTATGGTTGCCATCTGTTAACTTGCATCATAGTAACTAAACTCTCAACAAGATTGGTGAGCCTGTCAAGCTCATCATCAACTGACCTAAGAGTGTTACTACCATTTTGACCTCAACCAACATGAGCTCTACTACTTTAGTCACCAATAATACCTTGAACACTCGAATATGACAAAGTATAATACTTCTCTAACAGATTAACAACACATTACACAATAAACACTTTTTCTTACTACTCGAAACCTTACTAACTTGCTCTAACAACTTCAACGCCCAACATACACATGAATATCATAGAAATGAACTTACTCTATTTTCACAGTGGGAAGTGGAGTAAAATAAAGTAAAAATAGAAACTACACTTATCAATCCACGAACCATCCTTCACTTCATAGTTCACAACTTCAACACTTACTTTACATGAACACACTACGATAGCTACAGAAGAAACACAATAGCTTTTAACAACAAACATGAACAAGAATTTCACTGCAACTTCACACACTCTTTCCCAGAATCGTGCTTTGATACCAGTGAAGCTGATACATCTCTAAAGTCGTACATAAAAAGAGGCACCACAATGGATGAGAACTAAAAGAAAGTAAAAGGGTTTAACAAATTCGGGCAACTACTAATCGGATATGATTAATCCTACTCAGCCTATAATTCACCGGATGTAACTTACCGATTAGAACTATAAGTTACTTGCCACTACTCCTCATTAAAAGGAATAGATAAGAGTTAAGATAGAGTGAGAACACTTAGGTTACTCAAGAAAGAAACTAGCAATATTCAATAATGCAAAATTGATGTGTTTGCATATAAGTAAATGAGGTTTATATACTAGCCCCACTAGGGTTATAAGGCATTTATGGAAAAGACAAATGGGTAATTTACAAATAGAATACATAAAACATACTAAAAGGGATATAAGGCATATATGGAAAAGACAAAAGGGTAATTTACAAAATAAAATACATAAAACATACTAAAAGGGGTAAAGAGGATAAAGAATACTCTATAAGGAAAGAGTAAGGAATCCTTGGAATGTCACGCCAAAAGACACGTGTCAAGGGGTGGTTGGAGGCTTGCAGTTCATCAGCTAAGTTATAACAAATGCTAAGGCTACTTAGTCATTGTAAGATCTAGCTTAGACAAAGTCAAAAGGGTATCATCGGTCAGAGCTAACCTAGTTGGGTTCAAGTTAGAACTAGAGCTATGAGGAACACTCTAATCCTTTCTTAATTACGTATCTTGGCAACTCGGCTCAGATAGAGGTCTGATGCTAGTTAACTTAGGGGTTATATGGAACATAACATGAGCTGGACCATAATTATGGATGGTTAGTTAGTCAACATACACGTTAAGGAGGTTGGCATGATTACTTAGCAGTTGGGAACTGTACTAGAGGTTATGAGAACTCGATGCTTGAGTCCATAATAGTGTAGAAGATGGAGATTAGAATAATAATCCTCATCCTGAATGGGATTTCAAGCTAGTATTCTTCGTATGAGTCTTTATAGTTCTCTAACTCAGCTACATGTGACTGGTCTGATGAGTTCATCCTTATTAGATCCCAAGGATGTGATGTACCAAGAAACCTCCATAAACTCACGAATCAACTCAATATGATGCATAAGTAGCTTAGTAAGGTCACTCATCACCTAGCTTTACTTAAAGGTTTAGATAAGAGTTAAAAGAGTAAGCATACAATGTTCAAGGGTATTTATACTCACAAATCTAAGGTAACTTACCAAAAGTGGAAAAGACTAAAAGGGTAATGTCCAAAACAAGTAAGATACAAGTAATATTAAAGGGAATAAATGAAAAATCAAGAAAACATTTGTTTTTTACAGCAGATTCCATTATGTGGATGCCTAAACATGTAGCTGGCGACTAAAGGTAGGCTTTTAGTAGAAACAAACAAAAGACTATGATCATCCTAACTATTGTCAAGCCAAGCTGTAGACCATTCTAAGTTGAATTTCAGCTAGAATATGCTCTTGGACAACTTGGAGATAGGTCGACCAAACTAGTGAGTGAATGTATCAAGCTGTTAGTTGAGTGCTCCTCAAGTCGGTACTCAAAGATAGTAAACAAGTACAAGAGGGCTCAACTCAAAAAAGACAACAGATCGATAAAGTAGATCAACTAGAACTCTTTTAGTATGGGTTAGGATGAAAGGTTACACTTTGTCAAGCTCTCAAGTCCTTATGCTCGAGCTCAGGTCAATAGTTTAGGCGTTCGATTCCTATCATCCCCTCCGAGCTAATTAGGATTTGGTGTCAAATCTAACTAGTCCCCGTTCTGCTCTTCTTCTAGTCAATAGGGACTAAGGTCAGCAATATTGAACATGTCGAACACTCCAAAGTCTTCAAGAAGCTCCTCTCGATGGGCATTGTCATTGATCCTTTCGAGTATTCTGAATAGTCCTTTAACTTAGGTAAAGAACTTGCTCGAAAATCTTTCCTTACTCAAATGTAGCCATACTAGGTCGACATGCTGAAATTACCTGGTCTTCTTTCCCCTTCCTTTCTCCTTCAACTTCTTTATAGCTCGATCAATTTGTTGGGTAACCTTTTGGTAGATTTGTTGGAAAGACTAAAATTTGGTTCTTGCTTCTAGGTCTTCTTAGTTGGATGATGGCATTAAGGTGTAATCAAAGGAAAGTTTGAGGTTGAAGCCATAGACAACCTTAAGTGGTACATGTCCAGTGGTGGCATGCACTATCTTGTTATAAGCAAATTCCATTACAAGTAGGCATCTTAAAGCAATGAACCCAAGGTGCAGTTGATGACCTTTGCCTAACCATCAGTCTATGGATGGCAAGAAGTGCTGAAAAGTAACTTTGTTCCCATCTAAAGCTAGAGAGTCTTTCAGAATGGCTCAAGAATTTTAGGTCTTGATCTGACACTACACTCCTCGGTACTCCATGCAAACGAATGATTTCCTATAAAATGTTCGAGGTAGTCAAAGCATTGTTAGTTTTGGTATAAGGCATGAAGTGTGCCATCTTACTGAACCTATCCATGATGACCATCACAGAGTCTTTTCCTTGGGCAGTTCGAGGTAATCCAAAGACAAAATCCATGCTCAAATCAGCCCATGGTTTGGTCGAGACTTGTAGAGGTATAGCTCTTCCTTGCTCAGCTCAGCTCTTTATTCTCTTACAGATCGCATAACTCTACACTACATGATGCACATCACGCCTCATCTTAAGCTAAAAGAATCTTGCATTCAGCAGTTCGTACATCATTTTCTCTCCAAAATGTCCAAAAAGTCCACCAAAGTGAGCTTCTCACATTAGTAGCTCTCTCAAAGAATAGATCAACGTACATAACTCACCACCTTAGTGTTGAAACCCTTAATGAATTGATGGTAAAAGGATGGTAGTCCATGGAAGCTTCTTACCTTAGCATAAGTGGTTAGGGTTAGCCATTTGACAATAGCTCGTATCTTTTCATCATTGACTCATAGGGCTCCTCCACTCACAACATATCCTAAGAAGATCACTTTTTCCTAGTAGAAACACTTTTTCAAATTCCTGAAGGGCCTTTCAGCTCTAAGGATGTTAAACATAACTTGGAGATGGTCAGAGTGACTTAGCAAGTCAATATTATATACAAGGATGTCATCAAAGTAGACTACAACAAATTTTCTAATCAAATTTCTCAAAATATGATTTATCAATCTTATAAAAGTGCTCAGGGTGTTTAATAACCTAAAAGGCATCACCATCCACTCATATAGACGATGTCGAGTGTGAGCGCCTAAAATCGTATTTAAGGCACTCATACTCAGATGTAGGGCCTTTAAAGAAACTTATTTGATTAAGCCTAAACTTTATTATTAGGTCAAAAAAGTTAATTAATAATAATAGTAAAGCTAGATTTTAAAAATGATGGTGTAAAATTCTAATTTTAGCCTTAAAAGTGTAATTATTTAATATAGCATAAAATTCATTGAAACTCCTAAAACCGAGCTTAAAATGCAATGAGACCCTACAGATAAGTTATTTAAACTATAAAATAAAATAATGTAGCATAATATACCATATGAACATATATGTATTTTTATAAATATACCTAATATATATAATAATTATAACCATAAATTAACCCAAAAACATAAGAATATATAAAACAAGCGATAAATTCACAAAATTAAATAGGAAATAAATCTTAAAAATAAAAGACATGAATGAAACATAATTATATGAGTATAATTACACGTTACATGTATTACATATATAGGATATATGCCCGTATATTAGTAAATGTATTAAATATTAATATAATATAATATATTAATAATCAACCTAAGAATCAACTAAGACTTATCCAAATTGCAAACAAAAACTTGGAAATTGCTGGACTTTTCCTGTGACAGCAAATTGGACTAGGATAAGATGATTTAAAAGTTGAATCCTTAAGAACAAGCTACCTTATGCTAATTTAAAAAAGGAAAAAAATAGAGAAAATTTCTTTTTAGTCGACAACCCTTCTATAAATTGCCATAGACTTTAGACATTCCTCATGTAGCATTTTGGAATCTACAATAATGATAGAAAAATTTTGAAAAAATAGAAAAAAATTTGCAAAAATAAATCAAAAAATAGGGGAGGAGCCGACTTAAGTTAGTTTGTAAACCTACCCAAGACCTAACATGGAAACCCATCGACCTTAGGCGACAAAGCCACCCACACCTAACCCATCCAATAACCACCCACCAATCAACGGTAACTAAAGTTTCAATGAATAGGCATATTAAAATTCTACCTTATTTTTCTTTTAATTTCTAAAAATAGTATATTAATTAGGAAAATTTTAGAAAATTTTATTTTTAAGTTATTTTAGATTTAATTTCATGTGGTGTAATTATTTTGATAAAATTTTAAGTATTTTATATACTTACTTAATAATTATACTATCCATCTGAATTTTCAAATGTAAAATAAATATATTAAATGATATTGTTTATAGGTTAAAATTTTTTTATAGAATATATATTATATCTAGTTTAATTATATGTATCCTAATTTTGATTTTATATATATTTAGTATTTATTATATTTTTTGACCCCAAAAATGACTAAAAATAGGCAATTTATGAGATAAATTGATTTTTATAGAATTAATTGATGAAATTGATACCCAATCACTTTTGGAAACTTATAATAATGTCAAGACATATTAGAAATAATTTGATATAAAAATGATATTATTTGCTTAATTAATTGTAAACCAAGGGTAAAACTGTAATTTTACATATATAGGTGATAAACTCGATAGTATGAAACCACTTGTCGAATAAATTCCCTATATTTTTTTGAGCTTATAGAAATTTTATTAAAATTATTTGGTGATCCTAACTATTTATTACAAATTTTTGTAGTTAAATAGCTTAATTTATTAACCAAGACACATTTTTAGCAATACCAAGTTAAAACATGATAAATATTTAAATAAATCTTACACGTGTACATACTAAACAGGTTTGATTAGAGTATATTTTTATCATAATTTGGTGCTATCATATGACCTAGGCTAGGATGTACGCGTGTTAAGGCTAAAAATTATACATATTATTAAGTTATGTTAGGAAACTATATAAAATATAGTCTATTTATATAATATGGACATAATATGATAATACTTGTTATAAGAGCATATATGTATAATAGAAACGAAAAATACCTTTTGAAAATTATCACTTGAGATAGAACTCATATTACGTATTTTCGCATTCGTACAAACTTGATGATACCATTTTTATTAAAATTGGACAATTTTAGGAAATAAAACAAATATTTTTATGATATTATGAAAATTTAAGTACTGTAATGACTTTATTATAATTAAAACATAACTTGACTAACTAAATATACATTTCCATACAATCAAAACAATATATTATAAGTAATAAAACAACAACATATATTATCAGTACTCACTAACTTAATATAACTTACATAATAAAACTATAATTATGTACATATTTGTTGAGCTTGAATTTTCGGTTTTTTACTTTAATTTCGTTTCCCATTTTTTTTTATTAATACTAAACCTTAATTCATTTAGTATTAATCATCGATTAAAGGAATTGGAAAATTCCAGTTCTTTAAAAAAAAAAAAAAACTTTTGAAGTCATCGCCTAGCTAAAGTCAGGAAAAAAGAAATCATGATCAATTGGGTGGATTGACCACAATTTAGCTACCGGTTTTTTATTTTAATTTAATAAAAATTAAGGGGTTCCAAATTCGTAAGCTAACCTATTAAACCTTAATAAGTACAACTATCTATTTCCAAAATTAGATTTATTCTTCTAAACTATTCTCTCTCTTTTTTGTTTTTAAGAAAAATAAAAAATTAAGTCTTTATAGATTTTGACATCACCCCGAAGGTATTTACGTACTTCCTAGTTGAAATCAAACAACCGTAGTTCTTTCTTGAAAACTTTTATGTATTGATTTGTTTTAATTTTAAAAACAAACTGGATTTATGTTCTTAATTGATTTAATTTATTCAAAAAAAATATAAAACGCCTTAATTCTTAAGTGTTAAAAAATAAACTCCCTAAAATGTCCTAAAAATTTTATTGATTTTTACTTCTAAAAAATAATTTTTTTCTAAATGAAAAATCCTAAAAAAAACTTAATACTAAACAAATCTCCTAAGCTAATATATATTATTTATATATTAAACAACTACCCATATAAAAAAATAAATATAATATCCTTAACCTATATAATAAAAAAAAAACTAATACCAAAAAAATACATAAATATATACTATGTTAAATAACTAAGGATCTAATAAAATAATAATAATAAATAAATAAAATTTGAGCCACCGAACCTGAACTTGCTATTTAGCATTGCTGGCGCGTAAGTCATGTAGTGTGTGTGTTCAGGCGCGATCGGTACTATTGGAGTTGTGGTGTTAGTGTCAGACTAGACAACATGTGGACACACAGACTGGACGATGTATGGCTATTGTTCAGGGGAAGCTGTAACTAGAGTTGCTGTCGACTTGGGTTGTCATTGGTGCTAATCGCGGAACGTAGTTAGTGACATGCTCGGACTAATCGTAGATGCTACTACTATCCAAAGTGTGGTCAGTGCATGGACTTTTGCAATGGAGTTGTCTTGCCTAACTCAACATGTTCTGTTCAGTATGTAGCTGTACGAAATTGTGCTGTGCAATGTGATGAAGTGTGTTGCTGTTGGCATGTATTTGTTTGTGACAGGGGTTAGTAATGAGTGTTGTGAATGATTATATGTGCAGCCATGTATGTAGTCGTACTGCTCGTGCGTTTGTGATCAACGTAGAGAAGATAGTGCAGTGTGTAGATGAAAAGTAAGCTTAGCGAGTGAGTGCTGTGGGCGGACGTGTATGTCCGTGCAACGAGGAGTGATCGTATATTTGATTGTATGTGTTTGAGATTCGTGAATAACAATGTGTAAGCTATGTGCAATAGCGATGGAGTTGCTCGGTGAAGTGAGTTTATATGTGGTTGCTCTGTGTGTTTGAACATGGATGAAGCTGATCTGTTGTAGTAGTGATTATGCGGACTGATCATGCTGTAAGGTATGGATGTGAGCTAGAGTCGGTCGAAGAGTGGGTCGCCGGGTAGATGTTTGCTGGTGGTTGTGCCTGTTGCTTATGAATCAAGCGTGCAGCTATGATTCAGTATGGGTGCAGTGGAGTTGGACTAATGATAGCACGGTGGACGTTCGTTGTCACTGTTGTATGGACGTTGGGGTTCTATAGTGGATTGTTGGCTGCAAATGTGGTGTCAAACTTACTGCAGTTGCCATGGGGAGCTGGACTTACAAGGAAAGGATGAAGGTTAGAGGCCTCGGGGTCAATTCGTGTTGGGGCTTTGGCAGAGAGATCCTAGATGTTGTGGCTGTTTTTGGATAGTGAGCAACTATTAGTGATGGTCTTCGACGAATGGTGATTGGAAGTGGAGTGTTTTATTGCCGAGTGTGATCAGTGGACGGTGAGTATATGTGAGGGTTGATCCGTGTAGCTATTTATGGGAAATGTGATTGAATGAAAGTGGACTTAGGCTCTTTTTTTTTTAATGTATAATCCCCTCTTTTATGTCGCACGATTAGTATTTATAAAGCTTGAAAATTCAATCATGTCGACCCAGATCTGATTCAATAAAAATCAAATTAGATTTGAATCCCATAAATCTTCGTCGCATTAAATTTAAAAGATTTAATTAGATTTGAATCCCTTATGCTCAACCAATTCTTACAAAATGAAAGAAAGAAAAATAAAAGGCATATATGTGTCAATAAGATTTGAACTCGTGACCACTAGTTAACCCAATAAGTCACTAGCTTATACCTTGATATCTAGTACGATTAAATTATACTTAAATTACGTGACTCTCTAAAGCTATTTAAACCGAGGTAAAACCAAACGATTGACCCCAAAACGTTTTAATTTCTAAAAATCTATTTTCCTAAAAATCTTTATAATTTTTTCTTTTTTCATTTTTTATTTTTATCATTTTCCAATTATTTATTTATTTATTTATTTTTTAAATTAGGACCCTATTAAAAATTAGAACTACAAAGGGAGAAGGAGGAGGACAAAAATCGAGTGTCTACAATATCTAATTATAACTATATTTTATCATACAAGAATAATATATTTCAAATATGTATTTATATATATAACATCATGATAATACAAAGAGAAGATCGAACCTTAACATTTTCCTAAATCTTATGAAAACTAAATCTGAGTTTTAATATATATATATATATATATATATACATATATAAGGTTTCCCGATGAGTAGAATGTCACTATACAGACTTACTGTAATGAGCGTCAATACAAGTAAGTTAGGATTGTGACTTTACCACTTGTTGGGATTGTGACTTTACTACTTGTTGAGATACTATATCAAAGTATTTGAAGGCATAAGAATGCTTTTGTTTATGGTTGTAATTATCCGTACACATGCTACGTATGTAATTGGTATTCTATTTTGTTATAGGAGTTGAACTCCTTGGTGTACTGCTGTACATGACTTCATATTACTGTATTGCGTGATCTTGTTTGGCCACCCCTAAATGAAATTAATGGTGAACTAACCGTTAATATAATTGGACATGCGTAGCATCTCATTAGGAGAACAATTAGGTATGTCATACCGAATATCGACTCCCTTTGATGAGGATAATCGAAATGGTCATTTCCCCATTCTTAGTCCAACTAAGTGGCAAGTAAAGTGATTACGACAAAGATGGGGATCGTAGTTTGATGGTAGTCACGAGAGGAGAGCATTCTCCATTGCACAAGCTTAGGTTTGGTCTGTTTTGAATCACGGTAAACTCCTCAATCCGGGTTAAAGCAAATATAATTTCTCTGACCTCATAATAGATTGGATAACATTATGTAACGTTCTACATGATTGATTACATTGCATTTCATTATAACTAATAACATTGTTTGTGTTTGTGTTTGTGTTTGTATGGTACTTTTCTATCTCCATCCTACTTATTGAGCTAGTTATGCTCACATCCTTATAGACCCTTTTGCAAGTGACGAGTAAAGGTTCAAGATGTACAGATATCACCATCCCCAGGTTAGTACATGATTAGAAAAGTGAAGAAAGGAGAATCCATTAAATTTGGGCTTTTGACATTTTTTTTTTTTTGTTTTATAGAAACTAATTGGAAATCCTTAAGACATCCACTAGTTTCCTATCTTATTGTAAATAGACTCCAAAACTTATGGCTTTTGTAAAGTTTTAGTATAAATTATAAGTCTATACATGAAAATGCTTATATAAGTACTGTTGTATTATCGGACAACAAATTATCTTGAATAAGTATTTTGAAAAGCTATATCATAAGTTTGATTATTAACCAGTGTCAAACTAAATGCTTCAAGCTGATTAAGTTTGATTATACCATAAGTTTGATTATTGATAAGTTTGATTAGCTCGGATCATTATGAACTTATAGTCCATTTTGATCGTTTTCAAGCGTATTTTCTCGTAACAAGATCCATTTTAGACATTATGACTCGTAGTGTAAATTGTGATATAAAAATATCACAAAATTTACTTTTTAAGTTTAAAAATTATAAAATATTAATGTTCGTTTTTCTTAATATATTTACGATGTAATAATTATTTAAACCATATATTTGATATTTTTATTATTTTGAGTATACTTTTCCTATTTTTGAGATTTTGGCTTTGTTATAATTATTATTATTATTATTGCCATTATTATTTTTATTATTTCTTATTTTCTTATTATTTATCTATATTTCACGATCTATACATATATATATATAGACTTATAATATATTTTCTACATACTACATATATATACTATATGTTATATGCTATATGTATGTATATACTTATTTTATGAAACAAACATATTCTTATGTACATATACATATATTTATGTATTTGTATTTATACATATAAATATACTCATATAATTCCGAATACATAAATATATATATATAAAATACAAATACCTATTCATGTATTATATACTCGGTATATATATATTTACATAATATTTGTTATAAAATATGTATACTATACATTATACATATATTTTATAATATATGCAGTATACCGCAATATATACTCTATATTATATATATATATATGTATGTCATATATTATTACTTATGGAAATATACTACTACATATATATACTATACAATTACATATATATATATAGACGAAAATAATTATACATGTATACATAACTATTTTTACATTTCACAGTTACATATATGTATATACTATAGTTATTTAATAAAAATACTTAATACTAATTATATGTATTCTTAAAAAAAATACATAATACATACTCTTTCGTATAATATACCTATATACATACATGTATACATACATAGCCTAATACATGCATATTTAATTCAATTTATGTATTTATGCACATATACATATTATAGTAGTGTTATATTAAAAAAAAAAACAAAAAAATACCATACAAATAATACATTTATACATGTATATATTATATAATATACATCTATACTACTAAAATACTTCTACTTGCCTATTATTTTTTATTTTTCTTCTTCTTTTCTTCCTTCTTCTTCTTCTTTTCCTTCCTTCTTTTTCTTACGTTTTTGCTTCCAAAATTTTTTTTTTGTTTCGGTTTGCTTTCCAATTTTTCTTCCAAGATTTGTGTCCTCTCTTTTTATATGTGCAACAATTAAAATTAAAAAGAAAAAGAAAAAGATAAGCTAAATCTTATCCTAATCTCTTCATATATGAACATAGGACAAAGTTAATCATTTGTAATTTTCTTCTTTCTTTATAACTTAACACTTCCATTTTGTAGGACGTAGAGAAAAGAAGAAAAGAGAGAAAAGAGAAAAAAAAAAAGAAAGAAAAAGAAAGAGAAGGAAAATAAAAATTAATGATAAATATATGTAATTTTTCTAAATATATAAATTATAACAATACTCATCATAAATTAATTTTTAAATTCTTATGAAAATTTATCAATTTAATTGGTACCCGGCACAGTTAAAATTTTTACAAGTTATTATAGCGATTTCGTTAAAATTTCACGCGAATAGGCGATTTAGTCGAAAATTATAATTGACTATAATTATATCACTATCGAATAATATTTATCTATTTTATAGGTTTATGTTTATAATTTTAAGGTTTCGGACAAATTCGAGATCAATTTTGATTAATGGTGTGTAAGTCAGTTTTAGGGTTTTAGTACACGATTTAGGGTTTTGATCAATTCCTAGGGTTTTATTATTAGTGTTATATTTAATTTATTAAATTTCGTAATCTTTTATTATTACTAGCCTTGTCAACTTATTGTACAGTTTAGGACACTCGGACTTGAATTAGGATTCAACCACTGATTTCCTAGGGTTTATACAAACGCCAAGTACCATCATTCTTCAACATAAGTAACGTAAGTATAGCATAAGGGTTAAGACTCTCTCTCACGTATCCTTTCTTTAACAGTTCATTAACTTGCCTTTAGAGCTCGATAGCTTACTCGAGGTTCATTTGATAAGCAAGCTTGTTTGGGAGGGCGATACTAAGTATCAAGTCAAAGTAATGCTCAATTCCTCAAAAAGGATGTAGCCCTTTTAGCAACTACTCAAGGAATAGGCCAGCATATTCGTCTAATTGTTCTTAAACCTCCCTAAGTAGTACAGCTTACTCCTTCAACTCTAACAATCTTCTGATCAATAGAAAGGTTAACGCATCAAACTTGATGGCTTATTAGAGCTTAGATGGGCTCAAGACTAATGTCTTCTTAGATCCTTGAGCTAATTTGACTTGTAACTTTTTCACTTAGCTTAGATTCATAGCATTCAAAGTAATCTTTCTCCCTTCGTTCTCAAAAACATATGTATTTCTAAATCCATCATGAATGACTCTTTGATCAAATAGCCAAAGTCATCCCAATAGCACACAAGATGTATACATGGGTAGTACATCATAGAGAATTTTATCAGAATAATTTCCAATTGAGATCATAGCAGCACTTGCTAACTGACATGTAGTGTTCCCTTCTCATTTAGCCAATACAACTTATATGGCCTTAAGTGTGTTATGGTTGGCAACTTAAGTTTCTTAATCAAGTCGGTAAATGCCACAATAGTACAACTCCCACTGTCTATTATAAGTGCACACACTTGTTCGTTCACCTTACAGGTGATGTAAAACAAGTTCTCGCATTGCTCTTCTTCAACTAACGGCTTAATGCTCATTATTTATCTAACGACTAAGGTCAATTTGTCCAAATCCTTAGCAAATACATCCTCCTCAACTAGTTCTCCATTATCCTTAGTATCTTCCTCCAATTCTCCTATCTCCTGGATTCCTCATTGGTACTATCTACTTCAACCTTAGGAGCATTACCTTTAATAATTATGGTTTGTATGTTCAAACATTAGGTAGCCATGTGTTCAAATCCCTAATACTGAAAACTCTTGATTTAGCTAGTCTTTAATCTTAATCATTACTGTTTCTTGAATGTTCTTTGCAACGCTTCTCCTTCATTTGGTCGGCTCCTCCGCTTAGTTCTAACGCATGTCCTCTTACTCTGCTCAGTATTATACAAAGCTTAGTGACTCCCTTAAGCAAGTCGGCTGTATTGAACAAGTTAGCTCAATGGTGATCGGCTTGGCTTATTCCTTCTCTACCTTTCCACTCGTTGAGCAATTTTTATAGCTCCATCTAGAGTGATAAAATGCTATAGTTCTACAACATCTCATATGTTTAACCTCAGTGTAGTCAAGAATCTTGATACTGTATAAGCTGAAGGCTCATTGACTTCACATCAGATCATAAGCACTTAAAACTTTTGCTTATACTCATCAATAGTGCAATTTCCTTACCTTAGTTATTAGAGTCGAGCAAAATTGTCTTATAAATAAGTATTCGATACAAATATGGCTTTAAGAACACTTTTCATTTTAGGCCATGTACTGACCTCTCTATACCCATCTTATCTTCATATGGTCTGAAAGTTTCTCCATCACATTGCACCATACCTTAAGAACTCTACAGCAACAGTCATCACCTTCTCATGGTCACCACATTGGTAGTAGTCAAACACTTATTCGACCTTTTCTTCCCAGTCGAGATAGTCATTTGCATCTCCAAAACCATGAAAACTCGAAATTTAAAGCTTTAAATGGTCAGTAGCTCGAGGTACACGTGCTCTCTCTTCTACTTCCTTATATTCTTCCTCATTCTCTAATGGAAAGCCGACCTTCAAACCTCTCACGCAAGCTCATCTCAAAAGCCTACAAGGTTTACCAAAAACGATCCTATTTGTTCAACTTGACTTAGATGAGCTTCAATACCAAGAAGCCTAATGAACTCCTTAAGTGCCCAGCTCACACAAACTCTAATATGGTCTACCTCCTACCCATATGTCGAGCACCTTAATGTTGACCTGTTATGTGCTAAGAACTCAATTATCGACCTATCAAGTGCTAAGAACCTGAAATCTCACCTCCCTGCTTCTCCCCTTTGCCAACCTGTTACTGCCTCCATACAACTTAACTCCAGTACTTCTTTGCCTAATATATTAATGCAATAACAACTTGCCACTTATCTTTACTTTTTTTTACACTATACTATATTCCGTTTACCTTAATTGTCTCATTTTCCCCTTTTAACAATGTACTAGGTTTCTTTATTCTTGCATTACCCTTTTATGTAATTTCATGCATTTCCTTGTTACCTTTGGGACTTACTATAAATAGTCCCTTGTCATTTACAACCAAAATCTATCTATCTTGATCATACTATTTATGAATATTTCATTTTGTGTTCTTGCAATACAACCATCTCTGAGTTCATATCTTATACTCTTGTTTAGTCTTGCTAATAGCTTGAGATTAGTGACGGGTAGACCTTAGCTCTTTGCTTCTTTGCTTGTATACCATATCAAGTTGAGACTAAGTTGTATTGAGTTCGTTTGGTACATTATACCCAATGAATTGCTTCATAAAGCTACTGAAATTACCAAACTACTCCATTTCGTACTACTTCAATGTCTTGGAGGACCATCGAGCTCACTACGGTAAGACCTTATGATAACTTAACTCCAAGGCACGTCATTTTCCTCTTCCATTCCTCCTAAATCTATTCTTCTCCGTACATTACCTCTTATTACTTTACCTCAGACTTACTAAGCTGAGACTTATCCTTGGCGAAGTTAAGCATTATTAATACAGTACACCAAGAACAGACAACGTCAGTTGTATCAGGGGTGGGTTTAAGCTTACAAAAAGCTCGAAACGAAGAGTGATAAATGAGTGAAAAGAAAAAGAAATGAGTAAATCCCATAAATGATCCCAAGGATATGACACACCAAGAAACCTCCATAAACTTAAGAACCAACTCGATATGATGCATGAGTAACTTGGTGAAGTCATGCACCACCTAACCTTGCTTAAGGATTAGGACAAGAGTTAAAAGAGTAAACACAAAATTGCTCACAAAAGGAAGAACTTAATATATTCAATAATGGTAAGATCGTGATGTGGCTAGAATGTAAAAGGGTATTTATACTCGCAAATCTAGAGCAGCTTACCAAAAGTGAAAAAGACTAAAAGGGTAATGTCCAAAACAAGCAAGATACAAGGAATGTTAAAGAGCATAAATGAAAAATCAAGAAAACATTTTATTTGTACAATAGATTCCATCACATGGGTGCTTAAACACATAACTAACAGCTAGAGGCGAGCTTCTAGTGAAAACAGACAAAAGAGTACGATCATCTTAACTGTTCTTGAGTTGAGTTGTAGACTATTCTAAGGTAAATTTTAGCTCAAATATGCTCTTAGATAGCTCATAGACAAGTCGACCGAACTAGTGAGTGAATGTGCTGAGTTGTTAGTTGAGTACTCCTTAGGTCAACATTCAGAGATAGTTGAAAAGTACCGGAGAGTTCGACTCAGAAAAGACAATAGATTGGTAGAGAAGAGTAGCTTAAACTCTTCTAGTGTAGGTTGGGATGAAAGGATGCACTTTTTCAAGCTCTCTAATCTTTGTGCTCAAGCTCTGGTCAGTGGTTTGATTATTATCAAAAGAGGTTCGGAAGTTAATAGAAGAGTTTTCCGACCTATTCTCAAATGAGCTACCTAAAGGATTACCCCCAATCTAAGGCATTAAACATTGCATCAATTTACAGCTAGGTATAGCTCTATCAAATAGAGTTGTTTATTGAATGAACCCTAAGTAGGTTGTTGAGCTAAAACGATAAGTGGACGAGCTCGTTGAGCAAGGTTATGCGAGAGAGAGCATAAGCGCTTGTGCTATGCCTATTCTGCTCATCCTAAAGAAGGATGATTCATAGTACATATGCATATTTTTACACACTTATTCTATTTTAAATCTTATACTTTCTGTGTAATTTATAACACTTTTATTGATATATTAGAATAAAAATAATAAATTACACTAGATAGATTATAAAATAAATTGATGAAAAATTATCCTAAACTAGACTTCGATGATTTTTGTACTAATATATTTTTTATTCTAATTATAAACCATCTTAATATTTAAAATTTTGTATTTGAGATAGAAAAAATATATAGAACTGAGAAATATACATATATTTTACAACTAATATAGAAATATTTGAGAAGCGAAGCATGGACCAAGATTTACAGTGCATGGAAAATGAATTGAGCTTTATTCTCAAATTGAATGCCTGCCAACCGCGAGCATTCTAATAGAGAATTGCAATTTGCAATTAACGTGGGGCGTTGTCTTGTACATTTCTCAACTTTCGAAAAGCTAACATGGAGACTAAAGAGGGACTCTCTAGCCATGACCATATGGTGGGACCCCTTGCTCATCATCACTTCCGAATTTCAATGATTCAAAGCCCACTTCTTTTTCAATATCTATCCAATGCTAATTCCAAAAGTCAGGCCATTAACCCATTACTTTAATCCCTCCTTCACACACTAGCAAAGGGATAAATAAGGAGACAGATGCAGATTTTGGGGTTGTCTTCACGAGTTTACGGAGAGTTTCGAAGAAAATTTTATGGATTCTTTTGTACTTCATTATATATTTTCTAAGTACTTTGTATGGAAATAAAACCAAGAATTCAAGATAGGCTAGCATTTAAGAGAAAAGATGGGCTAAGTTCTTCTAGTCCCTTTTGTTTATTATCATGTTTCCTAAATATTTTTGTATATATTATCACGAACTAAATTTATATTATAGGATTTTAATATATTTGCTTATTTGATTAATATATAATTTTATTATATGTTACTGTTTAATTAGTTACAACTTTTAATTATCCTATTTTCATGATTCATGATTTTATTATCTGACCAACAATACTTTCGTAAATAAAATCTGAAAAACTAGAAAGGGAATGGATGGTTTATATAAGATCGAACTAAAATTAATTTAATTAGTATCATGGATATATGCTTTTTAAATTAATTTTAAAATTCACATATTTAATGTGATTAATGTTAGTCTTTGTGACATAAAAATATGCATTAATTTTAATATTAATTAGAGTAATAATATTTGTGAGAAAAATTTATTACTTAACTGAATATTATAAATAAATTACTCAAAAGAAATATTTCTGCTATAGCTAAATAATAGCAACTTGAAAGGGAAGTGAGTCTTTGTGAATCTAATTAAACAACTAATTAGTCTTAACATATTTTAAAAGTATATGTCAATTAATTAGATGATAGCGTAGTCTTAACATATTTTAGAAGCATATGTTAATTAATCAGATGATAGCGTAATCGAAATCCCATGCAATCGACTTAGTAAACTTCTCCTTTATTACTTTTGTGTTTTGGTTAATTTATTTCTTTTATTTTAATTTGTTTAAACATCATGTTTTGATCGCTTAGCTAAAAAAGGAGTTGACATAATCTAATAATTAATTTTCAATCCCTGTAGATATGACCTGATCTCACCAATTCTTTTTATTACTGTATGCATGATCCAGTATACTTCTCGACATAAATTGCGCTTTTTAATGTCCACACGTATCATGCATCAAATGCCAAGCTATTAATCGAATTACTATTAAGTACAGATATCCCATACTATGGCTCAATAACATGTTAGACAAGCTTCATGGCACCAGAGTGTTCTCGAAGATTAACCTGCGAAATGACTACCATTAGATTTAAATGAGACTTAGTGACAAATGGAAGACTGCATTTAAGACAAGGCATGGTCTTTACAAATGGTTGGTTATACCATTCAAACTCATTAATGCACTAAGTACATTTAAGGCTCATGAGCCATGTAATGTGCCCCTTAATTAGAAGATGTGTGATCATGTACTTTAATGATGTCCAAGTATATAATATTGACTTGGCCGATCACCTAAAACACTTCCAAGCTGTTTTTGACATACTTTATACTAAAAAGTTGTTTGGAGACTTGAAGAAATGTACATTTTACCAAAGCATAGTTGTCTTTCTTAGATATATGGTGTTTGGAGAAGGAATCTGAGTTAATGACGAAAAGATTTAAGCTATCTTAGAGTAGCCTATACACAAAAATGTTACTAAGATTAGAAGTTTCCATAGTCTTGCTTCTTTCTACAAGAGGTTCATCAAGAACTTCAGTACCATTATAGCCCCTTTGACTGAATTGATAAAAAAAGAGTGATAGATTCCAATTGTGCTACACTGAATTATTCTATGTATGGAAAGAGTTGTATATTATTTTCCAAACCCTTATAGTATAGCAGCATTACTTACTCCCTCGAGAGTTTGTTATTTATATAGACCATGAGTCCTTCAAACATTTAGAGAGTCAGAATAAACTTTCAAAAAGACAAGCTAAATGGTTAGAGTTCATGGAAGGATTCTCTTATCTGATCAAACACAAGAAGGGTAGTGTTAATGTGATCATTGATGCTCTATCATGACAGCATGTCTTACTGACTATCCTATAAACAAAGATGTTGGGGTTTTCCTTATTGCTATGCAGTATGCTTAAGACCACGCTTCGACCCTATACTTGAGAAGTGTCAAGATGGATTTGCTATAGAAGGATATTACTTGAAGAATAGATATCTATTTAAGAAGAGGAGGCTATGTATACCTAGTTGCTTTACACTCGAGCTATTAGTAAGGGAAGTTCATAATAGTGGTTTATCAAGGCATTTTGGTGAAACCAAAACTGCTGATCTATTAAGAGAAAATTTTTACTAGCCTGGCATGGTTAAGGGTGTTCATAAGATTGTTAGTAGTTGTGAAGTGTGTAAAAAGGCAAAAGGGAGAAAGAAGCCCCATGGAGAATACATGCCATTACCCATACTAATTTCACCTTGGGCCAACCTCAGCATTTGACTTTGTCCTAAAGTTGCCTCGAACATTGAGAGGGAAAGACTCAATCCTTGTAGTTGTGGATTGGTTTAGGAAAATGACACATTTCATTCCATGCCACCAAATTAACGATGCTTTATATATTGTTGATTTGTTTTTGCAAGAAATCGTCCGCCTAGATGGAGTCCCGAAGTCCATTGTTTTAGATTGGGATACTAAATTTTTGAGCTACTTTTAGATGACCTTATGGAAGAGACTTGTCACCAAACTTATATTCAATTTGCGCAGCCACCTTTAGACTAACGGCCAAATTGAGGTGGTGAACAGGACATTAGGAACTCTGCTTCAAGCTATCGTTAGGAAGAATTTAACATATTAGGATATGTGCTTACGTATTGTGGAGTTCGCCTACAACTGAACCACAGTACCATTAGAAAGACTCCCGTTGAGGTCTTCTATGGCCTCAACCCAACCATCCCACTAGACATTATTAGTACCCACATAGCACCTTAAGAAAGCTAGTCTGGAGTGGACTGAGTTTATGAATTGCACAAACTGTACCAGTAAGTGACAAAGAAGATCGCTAAATTCAATTAACAACAACAACAACAACAACAACAGATAGGTAGTTATGGCGGTCAATCTATTTATTTCAATCCAGGTAACCTAATTTGGATCTACCTTAGCCAAGAATAATTTCCCCATCTTAGAAAGAACAAGTTATCACCTACAGTTGACAATCCATTCAAGGTCTTCCCTACCAGATCAAACTGCCTGAGGACTATGGTATCTCTTCCACTTTTAACGTATCCGACCTGATTCCCTACCACCTAGATGAAGCTAAAGTAAGCCCAACTAGAGAAGACCCCGTAGATTTGAAGCCAAATCTCTCTAACCCCTAGGAAGATGATAAGAATCAATCCTTTAAACCCATCACCCAAAGTCGAGCTAGAGGACTCCAAGGACTTATCTAGCATATATTAGCTCAAGAATCCTTCAAGGATAAAGATTCCATCACTAACTTGGTATTACTTCATCTCACCCAACTTAAGTGTCTAACTCTAACTGTAATCAAAGCGATTCTTGAATCAACTAGCACTAAACTTCCTTTTGAGCTAAGTTGCTCAATCACCTAACCTAAAAAGGCCCATAACAACACCTAGTGTCTAAGCTCCAACCCGATCCAAATCAGGTCAACCTAGCCTTCTATTCTCTTTCTAAACCCTTCCAAGCTGACCTTGACTAGTGCCGAACCATCAAAGATCTTACAACTATAGGAGCAATTGAACATATGCACATTAAGCTCACCAACCATAATTTGACACGTATCTTCTAATACAATATTCCAAAATGATTCCTCTATTTTTTGTACCTTGTATTAGTTGTCATTTTTTCCCTTTTTAGTATGTTTTAAGAATCTTTTTATACATTATCCTTTTTGTCTTTTCCTTATTCATGTAACCTTAGGTGAGGTCATATATATACCTTATTTTCATTATACGTAGACATTAACATATCTTAAATATTGAATACAGTAATTTCCCTTTTAAGAGTACCTAGCCATATCTTCTTTTTCTTTAACTCTTATGCATTCCCTTTAGCAAAGAGTAGTGGCGAATGGCCCTAATCCTCACTTGTGTGTCATATCAAGTGGAGATTAGATTGAGTAAGATTAGTCAGTATGTCATATCTAGCAAGTAGTTGCTCGAATTTTGCTAAAACTCTTTTTTTTTTCTTTTTTCCTTGGCTTCAGTTTATTATAATGCCTCTCAATGTATATGACCCAGAGATGCAACACTTTAGCTATTCCAGTCACTACTTAAAGGTTTGCTTGACTGGAGCCTGGTTATTCGGTGGCTAGTTGTTAGATCTACAATGTGAGACATGGTGAATAAAGGAAATGGGATAAGTGTTTGGAGAGTGTTTGCAGTGTTTTCGTATCGAATGAGTTATTTCCCACAGACAGTGCCAAATGTTATCTATAGGATTCAACCAGCAGAGTATAGCGAATATGGGCTTTGTGCTAATGTAATGACTTGCAAAACAATTCACAATGAGAGGCGACAAAGTGTTATCCGACGTAACCACTCTAATGCTTAAGTTAGTATGGTTGCGTAAGGAAATAAGAGTTTAAGGGTGCTCAAATGAAGGTTAAGTGCGCAAAGAGTATAAGTAGATTATAGTTAGGATGTTGGTTAGTATTTCTAAAGAAGGGCGGGTAAAAATTAGGAGACCTGGAGTAGCACTTTAGCACATCCATAAGTCATGGATAATGGGACTATGCAATCCAACATGGTTTGGATTTGCTAGGTAATAGCTATTGACTGAGACTTCAAGCCTTATCCTTCTATTTACTAGCCATTGTAGGCTATTATAATTGAGTAAACCTTGTACTAAGCTTAGGCCGAAGTCAACTAGGAAGACAATAGGGTAGAATACTAGTGAATCATGGTAGGCCATGTGCTTTATTAGATCAACAATAGCCTAAGGGGCCTAAGTGCAAAATACCCTATCAATACCATAGTTAAGTTTATATCATGTAAAGGAAATTAAAGCAAAATATAATTTAGTAAACAATATTATTCTTCTTTTCATTAAGTAAATTTAGATGTTATGAGTATTTTTGTAACTTAAAAACTATTTTCCATGAAGAAATTATGGTGTTAAAAGAGGAGAAATTTTTACTCATTTTCCTTCATTTCATTTACTTTCCACTCTTCCCTTTAACTACCAACACAAAATTTTCACTCTTTTTAGTTTCTTTCTTTTGATTTTCTTCCACTTCTAACCAACCAAACACAACTTAGGCTTTAGAAAAGCATAACACTTGCATTGTTGTCAGTTCATTACAATATAATTGTTCATGAATCTTATTACTTCTAGAATAGTTGTTTACTTGTTTTGTTTGTAAAATACTATAAGTAATATATATTCCATATGAAATAAAATAGATCAGGAATTTTCACTTTCTATTATAGAAAAATTATTATTCCTTTCTATCTTTAATTCATTCCCTTGTATTAAATGCAATGTTAAAGAATTACTTCAAAGAAACATAAATATATTGCTTGAAATATTTGATGATCATTGAATAAGAGATAACATCCTAAAAGAAAAGTGTTCTCCGATAATGGACCACCTTAATAAATTCAACGAAAAGGTCCGCAAGCTACGATACCTACCTAAATGTACTAAGATACATTAAACCCACTACATGACATAACATTTTCATTGCCAGTTGAATTACTACACACTTCTATTTTGTATAATAAATCTATTCAAAAATGATAATTGAGCCAAAGTAATATGCCGAAAAGATGATATGAGTGATTTGATTCAATGAGACTTCTTCATTTGCTCTCCATCCTATTTGCTGACATAAAGCCAAAAAGAAGCAATTGGATGTCGGATGTGTTCACATGATTTTAAAAAAAAAAAAAAAAAAAATTGACACATGTATCATTATTCTATATCTATTGCAATATTTATTTAGCCGTAATAACTATTTAGCAAGGACAAAAATCCTGCTAAATATTAAATAGCTATAACGAAGGATATCCTATAAAAAGCTAGCTATTCATTGATTTTATTCCCCCTGCCCTTCTACCGTTCCCTCACCTTCTTCTTCTTTACTCCCACTCCTTTATTAGACCTCGCCACCGTATTCATAATAGACCATGGACCACTACCACAGACCATAGAAGAACCACCATTATTGCACCACTACAAACTATCACAGACTACACCCACATATCAAGATATATATATAGAGAGAGAGAGAGAGAGAAGAAAAGGACTTATTGACGATGAATCTTTCCACAACTCTTTTGCTTCACCTCAACTAGAATCTCGATTATCTTATAGTCAACCTAGATCTTCAATCATGATTCTTAAATTAAATACACCCCTTTTTCTTTTAAATTTTCGTATCCATCTGACTATTTTGACTAGAGTAGTATTATCAACTATATATGACCCTTTAACTTCACCATGTTCATGTAGCTCCAAACTCAAGAAAGTTAAGAAATGCTGATGGAGTCGTAAGAGTCATTTCATCGGTGAAATGAACGAGTTATAAGCACGCATATTCATCAAATCCAACTGCATAATGAACCACAAGATATAAATACGACTCGATTTGTAATTTGATCGGAAGCTGAATTGCTCTGAAGCAAATATAACTTTATTACTAAAAAAGAACGAAAAAAAAAAAAAAACTTTCCAATTTGCACAAGAGAGTCTTCATTTTTTTTAGTCGTCAATAAATCTGATCGTCTGGAATTAAGGTAAAGGTACTCTTCCTAATTTTATTAGAATAAGGAATTTAATTAAAAATATCAACCAAGGAAATGCCTGTTGTATTCAAATTCAACAAACTCTTGCAAAATCTATTCAAAGAAGCAAAATTCTTAAGAAGAAAAACATTACAAATGACATTTTGGATTTTTCTAGTTAAAAAATCTGCAGTTGTCTGGACTTCTCTGAAAACATTTTTCCTAAACAGTTGCACTTTTACGCTTTCAGCAGTAATCTCACCCAATAAAAGCAACGATGATGTAGCTAATAAATTGCATGCTGAGAATTTGACTCTTTTAACTTTAATTCCTTATACACGCTTTTGCTAGCGGAGTTCTCTAGATGGGGGGGTCTAGTTGAAATTGCCATGTACATACATCCTGACTCTCGGGCTTCATATATCCTTAAAAGAAATGAAGTGGAACAAAAAGTAGGGAGGATCAACAACTAGTTTTCACGGGCTTTGAACGCAAAAATGGCATGTTGAGCGGTTAAAAAGAGAATTACGTAAGTAGGTTGAGTGGATTAACCTGTCACGTGTTCAGTGTTTGATTCAATGGTTAAGTAAGTTAGCTTGCTTCGTTCCATTTGCACATGAAGGTGAGAATTTTTAGTTCAACCTAGCTCACATAGGTTGATGGATTAAGTGGAACAATCAACTAATCTGTAATATTCTAAAAAAAATTTTTTCTAAAATTAATATTTTAAAATAAACTACTAAATGTAATATTATATTTTAAATTAAATTTTGTGTTTCTCTATATATTTTATTTCCCCCATATCTAATTAATATATATAGTTCGATGAACTGTTATGGTAAAAATAACGTTATACATTAACTTATTAGTATCCGTTATACTATGGAGTGACTTTGATCAATAATCTATATTAATATATATTAAAAGAAGAAATCTGGTTAAATGTCGGTTTGATTTTATATTTGATAAAGTTATGATTGCTTTACTGAGTGGATCCAATATCATCAAAAGTTCGATTAATTGCTTTTTGAGTCGATAACTTTTTTTTTTTTTAAATCTCCGAAGTTTTAGTCATTATATTTACTTCTCCAGTTTTGATTGCGGTATAATATACTAGTATCAGTGTTAAAAATTTTTAATATCATTAGGATCAATGAAAGTTTTTTTTGGTCACGGTACGTAACTTTAATTATATGTAGACTACTTAATCATCATGATACAATAGAAGTTCATTGATTTCACATTATTTTTATGGGTATTATGGTACATTAATTTCTTCGCAGTCATAGGAACAAGTTGATGATTTATTTGAATTGAAGAAGATGACTGATTTTCGATCGTTGAATGTTAGATTGCTTTTACTAAAGAAGTGGACAACGTAGTGTTGTTTTAATTTTTAATGCCGTTCAGATTTTGTGTGTATATATATGCAATTTCTCATATCGTTTAATTTCTCGTTTAGGAGTAGGTTTAGACCTAGACAAGACTCGGTTTCCAACAGCGAACCGATCCGAGCAAGTCCAACCGCCCTGGTGAACTGCTAGGCTTTAAGAGCCCAAACAGTTCAAGAAGGTAGACCCACCAAAACTGTTAAGTCGTAAACTGTTGAGCCGACTCACCATTAAACCGGTGGATTATCCTAGGCGATTCATCCTCTTAAAAAAAAGAAAGAGAAAGAGAAAGAGAAAAGAAAAAAAAAATCATTAAGTCAGAAAAAATAATTTGATAATATCCAGTAAGTTATTGCAAATCAAAACTACTTTTTTTACGATAGTGAATGACAATTTTTTTAACAATAATATCATCAAACTAATAATTGATAACTAATCATAAGTTAATTTTGTATTAAGGATAGATTGAAAATTCAATTTTAGTTAATGTAAATCATTTTTATAAAACTTATTAAATGTTAAAGACTTAAATATGAGGGAAAAATAAAATTTGAGGAAAAAAATTAAAAAGTCAAAATCGCATTAAATCGAATAGTAATAAAAAAATTAGAAATTATTAATATATTAATACACTTTTAAAAAAAGAGAAAAGAGATCACATTATTGCAAATTATTAATATATTAAAAAATTTAAATATTAAAAAAAACAATTCAAGAGCTTTAAACCGCCCGAAATCGCTAGTTCATGGGCCATTACAGTCCATCGTATCACTGACCCATGAACTAGTAGTTCAGAGCCGGTTTCGAACCATGCCCAAGTTTAGGTAAGATTGGTTTGGGCTAACTTATCTCATAGTAGGGTTGACTCGCTTTAATCTATAAGTTAAGCAAAGTGGGCTGAAAAATCTTATATTTAAATAGATAAAAAAAAATTAACTCAACCTACATTTTTTTAACAAATTAAACAAGTTGGCCCGTAAAACCTATCTCGCTTTTCAACCCTAGTTATAAAGTATCAATCCTATAGAACGACATCATTTCTTAGATTTCTTAATCATGTGAAATGCAGGAAAATTCTTAGGTATTCATAAAGCTTGTCCACTAATGACATCCATCAAGCTGCATTTGTAAAGATGAGTCTTTCCTTAATGAATCCTTCATTGGTTCCCCTTGAGCCCCAATACATGAAGAGTCTCCATAAATACAAGAACCTTCTTAAGAAAAGTGAAAGTAAACTAATTGGTTTAATAGTTTCCTTTTGTAACTTAGATCATTATGCCAAGTCTCCCTAAGTCATCATGAATCCATAAGCTTAACTCTTTTAACCTTATTACTTAGCACAAACGTTATTAGACTTAAACCCAAAATTTATTTTAACCCTTTAAAAATTCATATACAATTAAGTTCTTAATAGCTCAACTTTCCAAATACTTGCATCTCCCAATTAATTTCTAGAGGCAAACACTAATTACCGCTATCATCATGCAGTTTAACTCAAATTCCATTTCTAATACTCCTAATTTATTTAGACCGATTCATTTACTTTATTAGCATTGAGATAAAATATATTTGAAAAGACTTTAACATCGATACCCCTTGATTAGAGTCCTTTACCAAATTGATGAAAAAGTACAAAGGGATGATGAGAAGTATACAAGCAAGAACTATAGTTCCTGTACTTAAATAAAAGTATATCTTTGTTACTGGTAAAATAAAAGTAGCATTATTTTAAGAATGATAAATAATCTTTTCAGGTTGTTGGAGCTATCGATAAACGACAGTTCTTTACATAGTAAAGAAACATCGTTATGCTAAAATCGTATAATTTGTCAAAGAAACATAGTAAAATTGCTTAGCCTCTCCTCCTTTCTAATCTTGTAGTATAGAGGACCACAACATACATATATATATATATATATTAAAGCAAGAAGGTTTTAAGTAACTGTTCATTATAAAATTATTATTTAGATATTCAATTTAAAATTATACAGTGAAAAAACCAACACTAAAAATACTATAAATATATTATAATATAAATAAATTCAACATTTTCGTAATGTCACATTATATCTCTCTCTCCATTTGCCTAAATCATAATCACCCCCATTCTTTCACTTTCAATTCCAATCTTACTCCCACATCCTGCTTATATCATACACATCTTTTAACTTACATATAAATTTAAAATCATACATATTCATAATCATTTAAATTTCCTTATATATCTATTATTTATATTATATTAAGTAAACAAAAATTATTTATAATATTTTTTAAATAAATATTTCTTAATAATTGATACCAAATCATCAATTAATACATATAGCTATTCTTCATTCAAAAGAATAGTGAAAATTTTTATTTTAGTAAGCGTTTCTATAGATTTATTTTATTTTTTTCCGGCAAATTATTTTACTCAATCATTTATTGTTTTTTAGCATCGGTAACATGAGTGTGACTTGAAGTACATGTGTGTATGTGTATGTGCATAGTTCCATTTGGATGGGTTTTTTTTTTTATTGGTTTCAATTATATATATTAATTTTGTTTGGATGGTTTTTTTATTATTATTATCTTGTCTATATTTTATTTGTATATATTTGAAATTTGATATTTAGAAAACCATTTTATCTATATCTTATTTATTTCTATTTCATAATTATGATAAATGAGATGATTAATATATCATATTTAGAAAATAAAAATTTATGTACTTTTAAGAGATAAAAATTGAAAAAATATATTTTATGTATTGGAAATAAATATTTTAATCAGTATTTTTATAAATATGAATAAAATAAATTGTAGACTTTATTGGAATTTATTATATATCTATATGGTCATAGTTGGATTTTTTTTTATTTTATATGTATCTTATCCATATCTTATCTTTATTTTATCATTTGAAATTTGATATTTAAAAAAAATATTTTATTTGTATCTTATCTATTTATGTTTTATAATTATGATAAAGGTTGAAATTAATGTGTTAGAATTAAAAAATGAAAATTTACGTATTTTTAAGAGAAAAAATTTAACAAAATATATTTTATGCATTAAATATGAATATTTTAATCCGTACCTTTGTAAATATAAATAAAATGAAGGGTAGACTTTGTTAGAAATTTTTAAATATTTAACTTTACAAGATAGGTATATATGAAATTATATTTTCATCTTTTCGGTATTTTATTCTTGCCAAACGCAAGGCTCAAATAGACACTAAAAAGATGGTAAGTAGATGAAAAAAAAAAAAAAGATAAACCAAACCAGGCCTATATTTATTTATATTATTTAAGTATTAGGACTTTTATAACTACCTTTTGGTGTGTTACGGACTTTTGAAAGTCAAATTAGTAAGATACCTTTATAACTTACCTCGGTCCTTCATGTCTTCACATTTCAAAAGTTGTTTTGAATACAGTTAATCTTTGAGATGGTTTTCTTACAAAGCATTTAATTGTGCAATTTTCATAGTATTAAACTAGACAAAAAATTTTATCTCATGTTTAATTTATAAATTTGCTTGGTAACTAGATAAAAATTAAACTAATAGACTGAATAAAAGATATAAATTTTATCTTATCTACATCATGGTGTAAAAATAAAATTTATTAAACAAAAACAAATAATATTTTGCATTCTTAAAAATACTCCTTCATGTTATAATATTAAATTAATGACTATTATTTTTATTAAATATTATAAAAAATTATTTATTTTATAATATGAATAATTAATCTTTTAATATAAAATTTATATCTAATACTGTAAAAACTAAATATAATACAATAAACTTATTATATCCAATCTTTTTTATACTTATTTCGAATCTAATTTCAATTTCTCATTCCATCAAGCCACCAACTACTTTATAACTCAACAACCCCTCTTTTCATTTCCAAGTTTTGACGGAACTAAGGGGTGCAACACAAAGACCAAATTTATGCAGGACATGAAATTATAAGCAGTAGAAGAACCGGGTGCAAAGGTTGCACATCAAAAGCTTGAGCTCTGAATATTTTATGCGTTTCTTTTCTTTTCTTTTTTTCTTTAAATTAAAAAAAAAAAAAAAAAAAACCTGCTTAATTTATAGTTATATAAGTCAATGTTAACAAATTTATTTCTCAGCATATGAGTAGCGGGTGCATTAACCATTAATATATATCGAAGTGCAAGACGCTCTTTTATTACTGAAACAATTCTAGAACTTCAATTTTAGTTTGTCACTGCACCCAACAATTCCTATTATGAAAAGAATGTATATCATATAACATAAATCCAAAGTAGTATACCAATTGCATCAAAGGTACTAGACCGATTTTATATAAGAGCTACTATGAATTAAATTCTTCTATTAATCTAAAAAAGGTATTTTATTAACTGAAAATATAATTGATGGGTGTAATTAATTAATCAAATAAATTAATAACTGCTATAATAAATATTAGTTAATAGCTTAAGAGGTGTAATAAATGTTTAAAAAACGTTCAAACCAATATTCAAGTTATCACAGCTAAAAACTACCAGGACGACTCCAAATATTAATTATGTAAAATATATCTAAAAAATCAACTTATTTAGTTGGATTATTTAGAAAATGAAGTAGTTCATCGATTATTATTCAAGCCAAAAGTACTTATACACGACTCCTACTCATAAATTATACAGTAATTTAGATGATGATGATGATAATAATAATAATAATAAAACTGTTCTCTTTGCCTCTTATTTTCTTCCCAATTATAAGTGCAGAAGCATTAATGAAAGAATTCTCATGGAGATATAAGTTTCCAGTCCTCATAAATTTATGTTTCCAAAATAACTTTCATTTTTCCAAAGAAATAAATAAAACCGAAAGCTAAATTGTAATAAAGTTTTAGTTTCGGTTTACTAGGAGATGGGATTGTTTTTTCATTAATAGTTTGTGCTTATGTCGGGGTAATGATAATTTAATAGTTCACAAAACACACCAAATCAAATAAAAGTTTCAGAAATTATATATAAAACCTCTTTTTACGATCTTTCTGGATTTTCAAATCCATCTTACGTAAGCATGGAACCAACAAATTCGTTTACACGACAGGATAATTCAAAGGATATGTGGTCTCCTGAGGATATAGAGACTCTAATGAATTCAATTGAATATATAGACAGTAATTCCTTAAATGTTGCACAAAACGTTGGTCCTATGATCCATGAAGAAAAAATGCAGCAAATAGATGTAGAAACGATGCAGCAATTAGAATTGGAGCTATTGTCCCTGTTGGAAAGCGAAGAAGAATACCGGTAGGTTTTCATTTTAATTTTGGCTCTCGAATTTATCGTTTTCTAATTACGAAATTTTATAAATATAACTATCACATATGATATGGATATTCTACATTTTTTTCGTCAATATCTTTTAAGATCGATGATAATTCATTTAAATAGATGTTTTTAAGATATTTATTAGAGTTTATATAAAGAAAGATTTTATATTTTTGCTCTTTCGTTGTTGCACATTTTTTCGTCCTTTCTTTCTTTTTTTTTTTTTTTTTTTCTTTAAAGGGGGGCATTGTCTATGTATACCCATTGATGAAAGCCTTGTCAAAATGGTTATCTGATACTTATTGGTAAATCACTTTTCAATTTAGAGAATTAGAGGGACAAACTTTATTTTTTTAAGCTTTCTCTTGAAATATATCTAACATTTTTTTTTAGACACTAGAAACTACGTGGCCTGTGTATAGCGTTTTGTAACATTAGATTTGTGGGATCTATGGGGAAATCTAAAAATTCAAAATGCATGATTTATGGACTAGGTTTATACAAGAAAAGTTACTTTTTCTCGTTTTATTGCTAATTCCTCTTACAATTATTATTATTATTTTTTTTTTTCAGAAATGGGGAATTAAACAATCAGTTCACTCCACAACACATGACGGATGGATTATGGTCTCATGAAGATATACAAAATCTTAAGAACGCATTAGCAGAGATTAGCTCGGATATTGCACAGCTCATTGCTTATAGAATTCCTGGAAAAACCGTGCACCAAATCGAATCGAAAATTCGAAAACTTGATTTCAACGAGGAGTTCATTGAGCCTGGCGGAACAATGCAGTACATAGAATCAGAAATTCAGAACCTCCACTATAATATGGAATTAGTTGAGCCTGACGCGGAAACTCAGAAACTCCATTATGGCGGGGAATTGATGGAGCACGACGAATTCGACCAAATTCTAGAATGTCTGGATTTTGAAATTGAAGACAACAAAGTTGAAACTCAAAAGAAGAAAAAGAAATGGCGAAAGTTTAATAGATGGACAAACGAAGAACACCGGTATGTATTATTAATTTTATGAGAAATTTGAGGATTATTTAGCTAGCTAAGACCACGGTTTCGTATTCATTATGCTGTGGAATTGTTTATAGAATTTAAATTTTCGATAGATTTTTTTATCCACAAATTAGGAAAAATGGGACTTATAAATTATTTAATTTTTCGTCATAATATGAATTCTATCATAGAAATATTTGTTACATGTGCTCATCCTTTTATTCTTATGGTATCTTTGTTTTCTAAATATCCACTTTCAAATAGATGTCAAAACAGTTATCAAAATCATAACATACCAAAACTACGTTTCTTCTATAAGTGTTTCAATATGCTTTTTTCATATTAATCAATGAAACAACCATATAGTATAGTACTATGTGATTCGGAAATTCAATTAAAAATTTTCTGTTAGAAATGAAAATCGTATGTCATTAATTTTTTTTATTTTTTATTTTTTTAAGAATTTAACTAAGAAATTGTTAAGGCATAATTTTATGGAATAAATAGATCAAACTCATATGATATAAGGTCGCATTTGGTGTCTTTTGCAGGCAATTCTTGCGTGGATTAGAAGAATTAGGAGTTGGTGATTGGAAGAACATTTCGCTAAAATATGTACCCTCTCGAACACCACAACAAGTGGCTAGTCATGCTCAAAAGTTTCTTCTACGCCACCAAGTCAAGGAAAAGCATCGATCAAGTATCAATGACAATAACACAGTCGATGACAAAGCCATCAGCGTTCCACTAGATCCACCTGCATAAGTGGAAGGGAAGGCGGCCACCGCAATTACCCATGCCGCCGGCCAAGTGATCGTTTCATGGGGGTCCTCATATTACTCTAGCATTGGTACCTAATCAAAATTTCCATTTGGTGGTCGGCTTCGAGTGTTTTTGTCCCCTTTCCGGTTAGGATCGATGAGATGTGCATTTGGTATGGTTTGATCAATTAGGCAATAGTTACCCTGCTGCATCATCATGTGATTTCTAATCTATGATTGAATTATGTAATGCATCATCATGTGCTTTCATTAGATGCCATGATGGCACTTCTTTAAATTGATTTATTTCTTTAGTTAGGCTGTTGGAATATTACAAATAGGAAAACGTTAATGATTCTATCTGATTTTTTATTCCTAAAAAAGTCTATAGTTTTGAAGACAATTTTAAAATGCCATTGAACCACAATGAACAACCATCGGACCTCCATGAAGCACTTGCCTCACCCACGATAGACACGTATGGATGTATGCACGGACATTACCTTCGGTAAACACCACCATTGCCTTGACTGAACACATGGAAAAAGCTGTTATTTTCAGGGAAATAGCGTCGAACACATCTTTGTCTGAGGAAGAGGCTACGTGGTCTAGCTCCTCATAAATGATGTTAGGATTGACCAGGGCTCATCCTCAAAAGAAAATAAAATAGAACCGAATCATTTTGTCTCACTAATCAGTCTGAATAGGATTTGAAGTGCTTTCACAATCATTCATATTTATTTCAACATATGAAGGGTGCAGAAACTACTGTTTCTAGGATACATCCTAGCTTGCTTTCTCACCTGGTAGCCTATGTTGGAGCAAGAAAGGAAACGTTAGACCATTATAAAATCAAGAGGCATTTAGGAAGCGACTGCTTGCTTTTGACATAACCTTCTAGAAGACCAACCACAAGAGATCCATATATCAATGGTGAGCAATAGGCTTAACTGAATGGGTCGAACCCCTAAACTAGTAAGGTTGGGTTGATATTGGCACTTCGATTATTTATAGTTGCAAGATATGTTTAGATTTTATCATTTGCATTGTGTCGTCGGTTGGTAGAGTAAATTGAATTTGAGCCTTACGCTTGAGTGATGACCCTACAAAAGAGAACACTGTACGGGGCGATAGGATATTTTCCGGTATGGCCACACCAATGCTTAAGTCAGTAAACCATATATAGAGAATACAAGGATGTAAAGGGCTCAAAGATAATATGAGCGCGGAAAGAGTCTAAGTGAATTACTATTGGGATGCAAGTAAGTATTTATAGATGAGGGTAGCTGAGAATTAAGGGAGCACAAGTAGCATTTTCGTACATCTACACAACTTAGGTAGTAAGAGTGTGGAGTCCAACGTGGTTAAGATTTGTAAGGTTGTGGCAATTGATTGAGTCTCCGAGCCTTATCCTCTTGTCTAATAGCCATTACAAGGCTTTTAGGTCAAGAAGGCCATCTAGAAATCTTATGTCGAGTTCGGCTAATAAGATGACTAGGCTAGGCACTAGCAAATCTAGTCAGGCCATGAGCCTAATCATGTTGGCCCAAGGTCCAAATAGCTTGGCATGAGCTTAAGGGACTCATGTCCAAAATATACTATCAACCCTTGCCTCATTGTGCAATCTCATTGCCAACAAGGTAGTAAAGAGAGAAAATGGGTAGATAGTTCTTTAGGCATGTAGTTGAATTGAATCTGAAGCACCTGACATGCCCACTAGTTGATTTGACATGTCAAGGAGACATTCTGATGTCTGTAGAGAAGAGGCTAAGATGAATAGCTAAAGTCTGACTTGAGAGAGACACCTTGTAGGGCGATCTAAGCTAGCCCCATGTTAATCAAGTTAAAGACTCAGAAGGTTAGGTGCCAAGCTAAAGAGTAAAAGGATCAGCCTCCCCAAGTAACGGAGAGGGCAAAGCCAAGGAGGTAACCATAGGAGGTGCCATACGGTCACTTCTATCAAAGCTGAGGTCATGTTGATAAGGCCAAACTAATTCAATTCAACCATGCCAAGCATAATGGTTATCCGAGCTACTTTGCTAATGAGTCATTGTGGAAGATAAGGAAGCTGAGGGGGGCTTCAACCAAACTTACTAATAAAGTTACCCTTTTTAAATTCTAAGCTTAAAGCACGTTCCTAAAGTGTAGTTAATGCAACATGATAGCTATCATGTCTATACAGTGGCGCGTGTAGTTGTAGTTGTATTGTCGCTCTCGGCCTTCCAATCAAAACTATCGCCACATGCCTACATCTTAGTGCAATAAGAGAATCTCAACTATACTGATCCTAATAACCACCAATGGACTTCCCTATGCCTAAGGCCTACAAATATCCCTTAGGTAAGCCAATTAAACACTTTAATTAACATGCATTTTAGTTCTCTACTACAAATCCTCTCATCTCTTTCAACTTTCCTTAATCAATTTACCCACTATCTTTACTTTCTTTTTCAACCACAATCACAGATGACGTCAAACTCTAGTGAGTCACATTCTAAATCTCACTCATCGAAATACCAACTAATGCCTTCTAATTCCAAAATGACTATGAGTGCTACTCCCCCCATGACGATGGTCAAAGAAGTTTCATCTTCCTCAACACACATAGAGAGGAATGTTTAGGAGTTGTGGTGGAGATAAATGGGTCGAAGCTTATCAATGCCATCATACATGATGTGTACCCCTACGAGAGGGTACTAAAGGCTGTTATTTATTTAATAAGCCTAAGAATTTTAAGGGGCCAAGTGGTTAAGTGAGCAAAAGTAAGCCATCCACTATGAGATACTATTTATGTAATTATATGGTAGGAGATTAGCCTAATATGGTGTTACCAATGCCAAGGCCAAAGGAGAGGGTACACTTGTTGCCAAAGAGGTCCTTTGTAATCTATGAGAAATGTCTAGAGTTTAGGATGCACCTCCTTCCATAGAGTTTGAAAGAGAATTCTTTAATCATCATAGGTGCTGTCATGCGTAGATTCTTCCTAATAGGCAGAAGACCTAAAGGCATTCTAAGCCTTCTACAAGTGCTTGGTAGTACGAACCATACTAGAATTGTTTAATTATTTTTATTTATCGTAGAGTTTAGATAGATGGGCATTCATCCAGAACCATCAAGGGAATAAGTTGTTTAGAGGCTTGGACTTATCTTGTAAAGAATTGGAAGGATGAGCTCCTAGTGGTAGAGTTGCCTAAACAAGTAAACTTTTAGAACAAATTGGTCTAAACTGGCAAACTAAAGAAGCTCGGTCAAAGCAATCTTAAGGCCATGCAGGACATTAATGCCTTATGGCTCCAAGAGACAATCAATTAATTAATGTCAAGGATATTGTATAAAGGTACTTCTCCAAGCCAATCTCCCAACTCTTCTTGGGCATAGAGAAGTCCATGATGAAGAAATGATTAGGAGGTATGAGTCCGATCCCAGTGTGAATTGTCTCCTCCATTGTATTGGTGTAGCCTTATAAGAAGCTATCTATTGTCCATCATCATTTAAGGAATTGGGATTCATCCTTGCTCGTACTAATCACTGCAAGATCATGGGTATTTGTAGTTGCTTATGCTTTGATTAACTTTGTTCATTTCCTTTGTAGGTGAAAAATTGCTAAGGTCTAAGAAGTTACCCAACTTAATGAACTAGAGCTACTTAGGTAGTGGAAGTCCAAAATGAAGCCTAAGAAGAAGGTTGTCAATTCGAAGACGAATGCCCCTAAACCAAAGTCCAGCATAAGGGAGACCAATCAAATAAAGCCACCAGTTCTACCTTAGGGGATCCCACTCAGTACCCCTTCTATAGAGCTGGTGGTAATTGAGCACAAAACTACGATGGCCCTAATGTCCAAGCCCTTCACCACCATGGAAGGATAGGAGCCTGCTACTGGCAAGTAAGAGCTAGTGGTGTTTTCCTCTCCCTCTGATGACAAGGGGAAGAGGCTCGAGGTCAATGTGCAAGAAAAGCTAGCAGGCTAGAAAAGGAAGACTCCACAAGTTGGCGAAGTAAGCTTGTAGCCCTAAAAGAAGGTGAAGGAAGCTGTCAAAGTTCCACAACTTTCCAAAGTCATGAAGGAGCCACTTAGTCGAACTAGCGTGCTTCAATTCCCCCTTAATCACCCTTACCTTACTTAATCAGATGGGGGAAGCCAACCTGAATGAGCTCAATGAGTGTCGGAAGAGGGAGACGGTTCTGGATTTGCTCAAGAATGCCTTATACAAGTCCAAGAACACCTGCCTGTACTAAGGAGCTAATGAGGCTACCACCAGGCAAGAGGGAAGATCCTTCGGTTGCAATAAGCAATCTAAGCAAGCAATGTGACTTTATGCCGTCTGGAGCTCAGTTAGCAGGCTATGATGGGGTCTTATATCCCGAAGGATTAGCTTATCTTAGAGAAAGAGATGGAGGCTAAGGGTGAGTCGGGCTCTGATATAGGGGGTCATTTCACCACCTTGGCTCGTCAGGTGAGTTGTGATTCACTTGGGTTGTCTTATTTCATAGCGTACTACAAGTCTTCTATCTTCTAACTACTTGTTGTTCGTTTGATTTGGTGCAGTCTAATGGTCTAGAACTGCTTTGGCTCAAGCATTATGACTAAGTTCTAAAAGAGTTAAAGCTCCTTTAAGATGAGTTGTTTAGTGCAAACCAACATTGTAAGGAGTCAAATTCCTCTTCTAAATGTTGGCATAAAAAATTGTTTAAAGTTAACCATCATCTTCGTCATTATTATGTATAGAGATCAACGTTGGGGGCTGAGTTGGAGAAGGAGAGACAAGAGCGTAAGGAGGCTAAAGAAGGGGCTCTCAAGGAGATTTCCTTGCTAAAGCAGCAACTCGAGGAAGAATGGAAGGCTAAAGCCAAGCTTGCTAAGAAGTTAGAGTACAAGTAAAAGGCCAAGGCAAAGCTTGACCAATGTAAGCGCTCTAGTCTCCAAAATGTAGACTAAGCTAGCAATGAAGAAGGAAGAATGCTCACTTGCCAAAAAATTCTCTCTAGAGCTAGCCAATCAAAAAGAAGAGTTAGAGAGAAGGATCAAAGATCTTTAAGATAAGGCTAGTGAGATGAAGGAGCTAATCACTAGCCTCAAAAAACAAAACGTTATTCATTCTTCCACTAAAGAGAAGGTTATAGAGAAATCTTTGAAGTCCAAACTGCAAGATGATGAATGCAAAGACATCTCCATTGAAATAGGCCAGGGGATTTGAGATATGGTACATTAGCAGCACTCGAGCCTAGACCTAAGCTTCTTGGCCTTCCTAGATGGTCCAAGTTATAAGGAAGAATAGGAGGCCAAGTCCAAGAAGGAGGTAGCCACTTCTATTACCAAAGCTATCCAAGAAGACACTTTGGTATCCTCTCCAACCTCGATAGCTCCACAAAAGATCATACCCACAAACATTGAGGGAGACGACCAAAACCAAGGTGAACCTCCTACCAGCCAAAGCAAGGAAACTCCTCCTTCCCCCTCCTTAACTCAAGATCCTTTAGCTTTGACAAATCAGTCCTTCAAGCAAATTGGCACCCTAGATTTTTCCAAGTTATCAAAGCAAGCCAATCCAAAGTAAAGAGCTAGTATTTCTTTTGCTTTTTAATTTTATAATTGTTTTTCCTTTTCCATCCATATAGTTGTATTGAATCCTTGTATTGATCTAGGCTATGCCAGCTATACCTTTGTAAATATTACAAATCTTGTAATGAGAAGCTTGGTTTTGTAGCTACTTTAATTTACGCTTTGTTTTTCCTTTTTTGTTTCTAAGTACTTGGCATGCTTAATCGAGAGATTAGTGTTAATCTTCTTACAGGACCATTTAGCTGATAGTAGTAGCAAAAGTCATTATACTTAGTTGAAGAGCTAGTGTCACTCTTCTTATAAGACCATTCAACTATTAAGAGCTTAGGTCATTTAACTTAGGGAAGAGTTAGGTTCACTCTTTTGGGGGGTTGGGACCATTCAATTGTTAATGCCTTAAGTCACTTCAGTTAGGGAAGAGTTGGGTTTACTCTTCTAGGTGAGGTAGTTACCATTCAACTTTTAGTAACTTAAGGACATTCCTTATAGTCAAGGTCACCCAATGGGTGTTAGGTTGGTGGTGTTATGGCCTGGCCATGCTTAAAGAGGCACAATTAAGGGGTCTTTTGAGGACTTTTAATGGTTTATAGGTCCATTCACCCAATATATGTTGGGAAGAGCTAAAAATAAAGATCAAAGGAGACACATAACAACTTTAGGGAATGAAATTTCGTTAATAATCCAAATAGATACAATCATATTCACAACATTCTAATCAAAATATAAACACAGGTTGTTAGTATTTGATATGCACAGGATGAGCTCTCCATCCAATCTTTCTAACTTGTATGCACTACTCCCAAGTTCTCTCTTACCCTAATCGAATCTTCTCAATTGGAGGCTACCTTCCCTTGCCTTTCTCACGGTCAGTTGCCTATAGTCTTTTGCAAACTAGGTCTCCTACTCCAAACTCGTTATGCTAGACCTTCTTATTGTAGTATATGGCTGCCCTGTACTAACAAGAAATTACCCAAGCTATAATGAAGTCTTAAATCTTTTATATTGTGTCTATGCTAGCCTACAGGATAGATTCGATCGCGAAGGTATTAAAAGACTATGTCCCAATGTTCGGAAATTCCAGCTCTATAGGGAAGACGGCTTCTAACTCGAAAGCTAAACAAAATAGAGTTTGGCTTGTAGATGTACACATCTACCTTGAGGTTAGTTGACCTTTTTCTTAATGTTGTCGAGAATGATCTTATTAGTCGCCTTGACCTGGCTATTAGATTAAAGGTACACAACTGAGGTGAAGTGAGATGTAATATGATGCTTGGCATAGAACTCCTTGGACTTAAGGTTGTCGAATTACCACCCATTGTCAATTATGAGGGCATGCTTGGAGAGGATGTTGTTACATACGAAGGACTCCATGATTCTCTCTATTATCTTGGTGACAGCCTCGACCTCAACCCACTTGGTAAGTTAGTTGACAGCCACTATAATGAACTACCATCCTCTAGACACCTTTAGGAAAGCACTGAAGATATCGATGCCCCATTACGTGAAGAGCCATAGGCTGGTTAGAAGCTAGAGGTTAGAGCTAAGGGTTATGTATAACTGGAGCATGTTTCTAGCATTGAAAACACTTTTGGGTGACTACCTTTGCATCCTGCCTTATGGTTAACCAGTAGTATCCGAGCTAAAGAGCTTAGACATAAAGGGGTTGTGACTGAATGTGGTTGCAGTACACATTGGCATATAGCTCTTCTATAACATGCAACCCTTCTTTAGGTTGAAGACACCTTAACAGAGGGAGATTGGCCCCTCATCTATACAGGATACTGTCAATTAGGGTACAGTTGGCGCCATAGTATCTCAACTTCTTGGCCTCTTTCTTGTCAGAACGTGCCTTACTCCAGGTAATCCCTAATAGGGTCCATTTAGCCCATCTCTGTTGGTATCGTATTAAGCTCGAAGACCTCAGCTCTACTTAGGCTAATACTTTTCCCTGGTAGGTACTCCATGAATATCTCTTTATCTTTCACCTTAAGTCTCTATATCCCAATAGAGGCAGGCATAGACAGCTAATCAACTATTGAGTTCATGGTTTGAGGAATCTTTAGGATATTCTATGAAAGGAACTTAGCTAAGAGAGTCTGCACCTTCTTCAAGTACCTTGCCATAAGGTTGTCCTTCACCTCGTAGTCACCTTAAACTTATTGGACGATAAGCACGGAGTTCGAGAAAACATCCAGGTGCTTGGAAATGATCTCTTTAACCTTCTCTAAGTACCTTACCATAGTGTTGTCCTTAGCTTTTTATTCACCTTGAACTTGTTGAATGACAAGCATGGAGTTTAAGAAAACATCCAAGTGTTCAACACCAATCTCTTTGGCAAGCTTAAGACTGGCAATCAATACTTCATATTCAAATTATTTATTACTTGTGTCAAGCCTAAACTTAAGCTCATAGCAAACCGTAGTCTTGTATAGTACAGTGAACACCAAACCCATACCTCCTCTAATTGAGGTACATAAACCATCAACGTAGAGAGTTGACACCAGTGTTTTAATCTCCAATCAATGCTTCCTCCTCTCTAGTATACTCTACGATGAAGTTAACCAACACTTGTACCTTATAGGATATCCGTAGCTAGTATTGAATTCCGTATGCTCTTAGCTCTAATGCATACTTAACCATCTAACCAGATGCATCAAGCTTCTATGGAAGTGTGCAAAGGGAGTTGATTTATTAACATGATGATCTAAGGCTCCTAGAAGTATGATTGAAGCCATTGTGCAAAAATTAGCACCGTCAAGGAAAATTTCTCCACCTTGGCATACCTAACATCAGGCCCTTAAAGAATGTGATTGATGTAATACATAGGCCTATGTTCCCTTCCTTTTACCTTGACCAGAATGGAGGAAAGCGCTTTGTTGCTAACAACCAGGGATAAGTAGAGATCCTCTCCTAATACACACTTTGACAAGATTGGTGGGTGCTCTAGGAAATCCTATAACTCCTTGAAGACTTCTTGACATTGGCGAGTCCACTTAAAACCCTTAGGATTCTTCAAGATTTTGAAAAACTCCATAAATCAGTCTGTGCTACTGGAGACAAATCTGCTTAGGGCAACCACCATGCAGATGAGCTTCTAGACCTCCTTGACCTTAATGGGGGCCTTCATGTCTTTGATGGCAGTGATCTTTTCAGGGTTAGCCTCAATCTCATACTAAGTTAAGAATTTGTCAAAGGCGACCTTAAATATACATTTTTAGGGGTTCAACTTCGTGTCATACTTTCTCATCTTATTAATGGCCTCTTATAGATCCTTGATGTGCTCATCAAGTTACTTGCTCTTAATAATCATTTTGTCCATATAAATCTCCATTACACTCAAGCTAAGGCTTAAACAATGTAGTCATTATTCGCTAATATGTTGCTTTAGCATTTCTAAGGCTCAAAGGCCTTACCGTGTAGCAATAGGTATCGAAGTCTATGATGAAAAAAGTGTGGACTTCATCCTTTGAGTCCATCTTAATCTAATTGTAACTTAACAAAACATCTATGAAGCTTAGCAAAGCATTCTTCCAAGTAGAGTCGACTAGTTAATCTATCCTCAGAAAGGGAAGCAATCCTTTAGGCAAGCTTTATTGAGGTTGGTGTAATCGATACATATCTGCCACTTCCCATTCTTCTTCTTAACTGTCACAACATTGGCTAACTAAGTCAAACACTTCTCTTTCTGATGAAGCTTACCTTAAGTAGCTTCTACACTTCTTCCTCTATTGCAACCTATCATCATAGAGCGAAGTGCTTCATCTTTTTCTTGAATATTCTAGATCTTCTCATCAATTTTAAGGCTGTAGGCTATCAAATAGGTTAAGATACCAAGCACATTTGATGAAGACTAGGCAAAGAGATCTAAGTTAGCTTATAGGAGCTGAACAACAGCCTCCTTCGGTTCAAGAAGCGTTTCAACCCTAACTTTAGTGGTCTAGTCAAGGCCAGTACCAATTTGCACCTCTTTTGTTTTTTTTTTTTTTTTTTTTACCTAGCTCACGTCTTTCCCCCGACTTCTCCTGTAGCTTTTTGCCATCACCTCAAGCTACCTTCATCTAATGCTCCCTTGAGAGCCCTTAATCACATCTACAAATTCCTAGCCCGATTGGAATAAGGAATTTAGCCTTTAAGTTAAAGGACAACATAATGACCATAAAGCTAGTAAGGCTTAGCCATCCTAAGATTGCATTGTAGGGGGATGGGCAATTCACCAACATAAACTCTACTGGTTGTTTAGTGACGTTACCATTGTCCTTAAACTTCGTATCCAAAGTAGTGACGCCCTTAGGTCAAACAGTAATCCCATTGAAGCCAATCAAGTCTTAATGGTATAGCTTAATCTTTACTAATAGCTTCTTCCACATTTTGTTGTACATATATTTAAAGAGGATGTCGATAGAGTTACTAATATCCACCATAATTCTCAGGACCTTGAAGTTCGATATCCTTCCCTAATCACAAAGGCACCCTGATAAGGGGTATCAACCCCCTTAAAGTCTTCATAAGAGAAAGAGGTACAAGAATCCCACCTCTACCTCTTCTCTCTAATCTCCATCACCTCAAAAGGAGTGTTAGCCAAGCTACTACAGCTCGACCGGCTCTCTGGGTGTAACCCCCCAACTATAATGTTGATGACACTGTCAAAGGGCTCAATTATTGCAATGGTCATTGTTTTCTTCTTCTCGAGCATCCTCAATTCATTGCCTCTAAGGTACCCTCTCTCTGTCATCATTAACGTCAGCCACGTATTCCCTAAAGAAGCCCCTTTAGATGTCATACTTGATGGTATTATTTAGCTGGAAGTGCTCATCTATCATGTGGCCATAATCTTCATACAACTAACAATATTTGTCTGAATTTCGATAACTAAGGTTCCCCTTCAACTTGGGAAGCTTCTAAAGTAAGCCTCTCCCTTGGACCTCCATGTACACTTAGACAAGAGGTTGATTTAAAGGCATGTATTAGGTTAACATTGGTGGGGGTGATGGGTGCTTCTTGCTATTAGGGCTCACCCCATTAAGATAACTCAACTGCTTACTGCTGAGGTTGTCTTTAATATTGTAAACCTCACAAATTTAACCTTTAAGATATAGTATCAAACTTGAGTACCATAGATATTTTCTTAAGTCGACAAAACGACATAAAATGAAAACCAATTACATTTTTTAATTCAAACCTTAAAACAAATATGAAAACCTTCATTATACAATTTGAAAACCCTAATCACACACCAAAACCCCAATCCATACATGCATATACTTATAAAAATGTGAACCTAAACTTAAGAGAAACTGGTAAATGTCAAATCATAAAATTTCTAAACTTTATAATTTATCTGAATGCTTGAAAAAACATAAATCAATAAAATTATCATTAATTTCACGAAATTGTATGAAACTAATAGTAAACGATCAACGAAATTTCAAATAATAATAAACAACAAAACTAAGCTAGTTAAAAGAATAAATTAATAAATTTAAAAAATTAATTTTATATGTATACATAAGTAGCTCCACAATATGCATATATATATATATATATATTTTACTAAGCAATTTCTTCTCTTTTCTTAATATGTCATATGATATATATATGTTGCTTAATAAAATATACCTTTTTCTTGCTAATACACTAACCAAGCATAATAATAATAATAATAATAATAATAATAATAATAATAATAATTATTATTATTATTATTATTATTATTATTATTATTATTATTATTATTATTATTATTATTATTATTATTATTATTATTATTATTATTATTATTATTATTATTATTATTATTATTATTATTATTATTATTATTATTATTATTAACCACATGTAACATATGGTGTATATTATACTATACTTATATTAAGTATTATATATGTGTTATATTAAATATTTTGCTCTATTTTAAGGACGGTCCATCATATCCCTAACCCTCTACATTGTCCCATTTAAAATGACTAAACCCTTATTTTCTTACAAAACCATACCTCGTCATTTTATTAAGAACAAAAAACAAATTAAGTCAAATCAAATCATTATTCTTTTTTCCACTATACCATTGGTTCAATTTGCTACTCATTTATTTTTTTTTCTTATTTTATTCACTTTGCATAAACTAAATGCATTAAAACACTCTTCCATGTCTTTCGTAAAACCCATAAATTTCCCTACCTAGTTCATGCTATGAAATTGGGTGCCATAAGTAAATTATCATAACACATTCTTAAGAATAACAATCTTAAATAATTAAGCCAACTAAACCTTAAGCACCTAAGTATAAGTCGAATACTCTCGAATTTACGAAAAATCCTAAAACATACTTAAACTAGCTAGAACTCTAAACCTAAGGATAATTAAGGACTTATGACCCTAAATAAATAATTAAAAATATAATTTGAACAAATTTTATTCAATTCTAGAAAATTATAAAATTTCTTAAGAAGCAAATCATAACCCGCGAATTAATTTAAGAACTAAACCCTAAAAGAATTACATTTAAGACAATTCTTTTATTTTCCCTTATAAACTATATTACATATGAATAGGTAAACCAACCAACCACATTAAATAATTTATCATTTGAGAGTTAGAATCACCTATCACTTGATAACTTATTAAAAGCTTGTGATAAGATCATTTCCATATCTTATCATAACTTATACTATATGAAGATAATCTATCTCACCACATTATTTATCTAATTTTAAAACAAGTGAAGAGACAAGGCCATACCCTTACAAGACAAGACATGACCAGTTGAAAAGAAAGGAAATGGAAGGCCATACCATGTCAATCATCTATCAATCCATTTGTTTTTCACATCTACTATTTGTCCCATAATGTTTACATCATCTAATCATTACAAATTAAGGCTTATGTAACAAGTTTAGATGCATTAAAAAGAGGCTTATTGGATGCATTACACACCCATTTTGAACCGACACACTCTCTCTCATCTCCTTTCATCTATTATTTTCTTTTACACACTCCAAACACATAATCAAAAGGAGAAACCAAACCCCCAAAAATTACACACAAACCACCACTTCCACACTTGCATCCTCACAGCACAAAAACACTTTTGTTGCTTTTACTTTATCATCATCAAAAGCTATTTTAAGAAACCTTAGGATACCCAAAACCAACCTTAAGCATCAAGACTTTGGAAACTTAAGACTTGCAAAAAGGAAAAGGAAAACAAAGAGCAAAAGAGGATTCTTAGTGTACAACCATTTTTATACTCATCTAGGATGAGTAAGTTATTTTTCTTAGTTAATACCTTAGTATGCCATAGTTAGGAGTTGATATTTTCATGAGGATATTGACATATACATAAGGTGATAACATAGCTGATCTCCTTTAGGTGATAAGCTTGTGAATCTTCTACAAAAAAGTTGAAATATAAGTATATTAAGTTTAATATTATGTAGGATGCATGTCTAGCACTCAAAATGAAAGTTTGAAAGTTAAGAAAATCATGAAATATGTATATGGAAGAGGGGATAACATGCTGGACATGAAGTGTTTGTAGGGTACTTAAGTGTTATTTTCATTTTTATTAAGTTACACATGCTTAAATTTAGCCTTAGGTAAAGGAAAAATCTACTACATGATGTTTTATGAGAAAATCAATTTTTTAAGATGTAAACTAAGGTATAGAACTTATGATAAGTATGTTATTCATAACTTTTACTCAGTACTTAAGATAAATAATCTTCTTATATAAGAGAAGTTAAGTTGGAATTGGAACATAAGTAACATAGGTTCTTTATTTATCACCTAAACTTAAGGAAATGATGAAACAAGTTGAAAAACTAAGTTGGAGGCCCTTGAACCAAACCGACCAGATCTGGAACCATAAAGAAACCCACTTAAAATTATAATAAAATAAAGTAAACAAGGTAAAAAGACCAACCAAAGCAAGTATAATAAGTGTATAAACCCTAAAACTCAAAACCGAGCCTAAAATACTCAAAACAAGCTTAGAACTCTAAGTTAGGCCTTCACCAAATTTCTGACTAACACCTTAATCTATCAATGAAGGTTGTTTTGAAGCCCATAAAGAGTCCACATAATACTCCCAAAGCCCAACAAAAGGACTAATCTTAGTTTAGATAAAAAAAAAAAAATAAGTCCATTCAACCACTTAAGCCCACATAAGAGTCCAAGAAAATGTTGATAGCACCAAGGGTATAAACCAAGGATGGAAATCTGATCTTAGAGAGTGTATTATTTTTAGAATAAAGTCCTAAGCCTAAGCCTAAAAGCTTTCCTAAGATAACAAAAAGCGCAACAACCAAAGTAAGCCCAAAAAAGTTCAAAAACTTGAGGACCGCTACTGTTCTGATTAGTGGATAGATTTGCATGTCTTATCTTGAAAATCTAATCTCACCACATTAAAGTACAGTCAAAATGATGAAAATTGACTATAAGATTATAAAAATTGGATTTAAAATAAGAAAGTTATATGCAATTGAAGTTTTAGTACAACCGGGAAGAATTTTGGGAACTAAGTTAAAAATGTAACTTAAAAGATTTTAGGAATGCTTCTTAAATTTGTTTCAAATTCTTATAATATCATATTTACGATGTTTAGGGGACCCTATCGTTGGAGAAGACTTACTCTTGGACTACTACGACTAAGCTATGACTGAGTAAGTGATTCCTAGTGACTTCATGCTTAGTTTTGTTTTTAGTGTAAATGCACTTAAATTTATATAATGAACTTGAATACATGTAGGATATAGGAAATGCATGTATGTGCTATTGTGATAGAATCCCATGATGTTCTAATCAGATAATGAATGAAATTATTTGTGATGATAGATATGTATTGTTGTTGTGGAATGCAAATGTCTAATCACAATGAAAAATGGATTAAGTAATTATTTGATTAAAGAATTCAATGAGTCATACATTACTCATATTTGCATTATAACTATACAGACTATCACCTCCCGCAGAAAATGAGAAGGGGCTCACAAGAGCAAGGTCTCCTGTTGGGATTAGGCAAATGTGTCATTTATATTATTAAGCCTCTATCCTGAGCTTTCAGGCTTACTAAACGTAAGGGGACACTAACCTTTTAGCGAAGGGCCGTGTCTTATGGCTTCCGCTTAGGGCACATGATATGGATTGAGGAGGCCACCACACTACTAGACTTAAGAATTTTAACTTAAAGTTTATTTTAAAAAGAAAAGTGTATTTTCCATATGAAAAGTAAAGTTGTTTATATTATGTATAAGTTCGAGTTGTTTTAAGCACATTGTATAAAAACTCAAGTGCTAGAACTAAGTTAATGGTTTGTATCAATTGATTATCTCCAACCCTGACTATAAGGGGCGTAATTCTAAGTTGCATGCAGCTCCTAGGTTATTGCTTGAATTGTTTGGCATTTTGAGTGATTCATGCATTCATATGGTTTTGCATTTAAATAAATTGTTTGTGTGGCATGACGGAAGGATTAGCTCACTAAGCTTGTATAGCTTACTCCTTAATAGTTTTTCCTTTGCAAGTTGATCAATAGTTGGGATAGGGATAGGAATCGAGTACAGAGTGCTACCATTGAATAAGTATGCCAGAAAGCTTGTGTAATTGTTTTGGAATGCTTTGGGAAACAACTAATATCTCAATTAAATTTAATATGTTTAATAAATTTAGAATTTTCTAGAATTATCTATCTTATTTCACTATTCTAGTAGGGGATACAGATTCTATACAGTTCTGGGGAACTGTGGAATATTGGATATTTATAGTTATTTATATTATACAATGAGTTAATGAACTAAAATCGAAGACCCTAGCGATTAACTATTTAGAGTGTCACAATCTCTTACTTGTAAGGCTATTTTCTTATCATGGGTACACACGTGATATGAAAATTTTAAGCACTACTACTAGGCCCCCTATAGAGTCCCTACAAACATACCCTTTTGTCCTTATTTTTTTCTTCCTGACTTCTCCAAGTCAGCTTCATGCTTAGCATGACTATTATCCTCCTAGTCCATATACTTTTGGACCTTCTATTAAAATTCCACTAAGATCTTCAATTTACTCTTGTACACCAACTGAAAGAAGTGTTTGAATGTTCTAATGCCGAGCTATGCAACATGTACGAAAACTCCCACGTTGAGCTAAGGGATTTCCATCATGACATTATTGAACCTTGCTACATATTCCCAAAGGATTTCCCCTTCCTTCTATTGGATCAAATATAAGGGTGAGGTGTCCTTAAATGGAGGCTTGCTAGCTTAGAAGTGGAGGTTGAAGTGATGAGTGAGCTCGTCGAATGATGCAATGGAGTGCTTAGGCAAATGGTTAAAACATGTTCGAGTTACCTTCCTCAAGGTACTTAGGAAGGCCTTACACATGATTGCATCTCCATAGATGATACAGATTCCGTGGATTAACATACGAACCCAATATCACACGTAACCAAGAGGTAGGTTTAAGTCATAAGATGGCTTGAAAAGTAAATAAAAGTCGAGGTTAAGTAGAGGTTCCCATGCACTAACGATTGATATGATGATATGATGCATCAACGCCTCACACGAACTCTAATCACACTTTATATAACGCATAAGTATGGCCGAAGGTCACTTACTATTAGTCACGCTCAAATGGGCTAGATAATAGTAGCTCAAGAGTAACTAAGGAGATACTTAGGTTAAGAGGGTGTAAAAGGTCAGTGTATTATCTATATGATTCCCCTGTTCAGTTATTACATTATGCAAGTATTTATAGTACCCAGTTAAGATAAGTCTTAAATTACAAAAATGGATCCCTACTTACTAAACAGAAGGAGAATAATTTATAGGGAAAACAAGTATTCATGCAAAAGAATATCCTCTATTAGAAAGGACAACATGCGTGAGTTTTACTCAGTCTATGGTACCAATAACACTCTATGCAAGGGTAGGCCTTGATTAAGTTCGATTAGTGTCAACAATTTGGAAACTTTGATTGCTAGGGTTAAACAAGGGTTAGCTCAGGGACAGCTTACATTCGGTATGGCTATTTTCCTAATTTGATGCTTGGAATGGGGTGCTCTGGAGGGATCGGCTCTACATGTTGGCTAATCACCTCAGTAGCTTCCTGGATGGTATGGAGAGTAAAGTAGCTCAGTAGATCAAATTGGGGTAAACATTGCTCTTCGGCACTTAACTCACCTCAAAAAGCTTAATGAACCATCTAAGAAAGCCCTCAGTCTTGGGAGTACATTATCAGTCCTTGATCCTTATCATCCTGATATGAGGCAAGTACACCTATCAGTTTTAATATAGCGGATGTGAGTCCAAGTCGATCCCTTAGAGACTTCGAGTATTAATATTAACCTTAACTTTATTATCTAACCGGAAAATTATGAAATTTTGAATTAATTAAAAATACTAAAATTAACAAACTAACTTAATTATAAGACTTAATTAAGCAATTGAAAAAGCGATAAAATTAAGAACGATTTCAAGAAAGTAATAACGTATTTAGGAATTATTTCCCCTAGAGTTAATCATGTGATCGCTTAAAATATATTCAATTCGGTTTCTATTATTCTTGAACGGAGGGATTCACAGCTAAAGTTAATACATTTCTCAAGCATATTAACCCTAATCTTAAATTATTTACCGAAATCTCTTCACTTGGTAATATAATTTAGAATTGCATTAATGTATAATGAATTCCCAAATAAATAATTAACTTTCCGGAAGAAACATGTATCTTATCTCTAAGTATACATGTAATTCTCTTCAATTATGTAAAGATCTAATTACACATGCAATTTCTCAATTAACATGCATAATATCATATATTGATATTCTAGAAATATCAATCAATAATTAAACGACATAATCAAATCAAGTAAAAATAGAAACTTTATTGAAATTTCTAAATCAATCTAAGAATCACATGAAACCCTAGGTTCCATAATCCTAAATACTCGAATTCTAAGCCATCGTAATGAATCTAAAAACGAGTTTCATCAATAATATAAAATAAAACAAGGAAACCCCTTTAATTGATGAACAATCTCTCTAATCTTGAAGTTGTTGTTGTTTCCCTCTTTCTTGATGTTGTTCCGCCTCTTTCTTGATGTTGTTCCTTAAGTCTCTTTCTCTTCTCTTGTGTCTCTCCGTTTCTGTAATATCTCTCATGTCTTTTAAAACCCTAATATGTCCTTTTATAGTGTATCAAAAAGATTCTGTTTTCGTCACCAAACACGGCCGTGTCCCCAGGTCATGTAACTTTCTGCACAAAGACAAAATTTTCTACACAACTTCAAAACTTCAGAACTTCTTCATTTGAACTCCGATTTGAGTGAAATTTGATTCCTTTTTTTCGTTTTCGATCCTAGAACGCGTTCAAACCTAGAAATCAAAATTTTACTCAATTAAGTATCAATTTCTTTAAAGAAAACCAAAAAATGTGAGGAAAATACTATAAAATCATCCTATGAAATATGTTTAAAATCCGAGTTATCACATTCCCTCCAGGTTATTTGAGATTTGGGATCAAATCTAGTTTAGCTCCTGAATAAGTATCCGTCTTCCCTGTGATAATCGTCCAATGTCTGTCCTTCCTCATATCGAGTATAAATAGGACCAAAGTATGGATCCTCAGCATACAAATTCTTTATGGTTGAAAAACTAAATAGCCTTGTTTACAACTCGGTTAAAAGGGTATGTCGTCTCAATAGGGCATCGGCCATTACATTATTCCTCCCATTATTGTATTTTACGACATAATAAAAACCCTCCATAAACTCAACCCATTTGGCTTGCCTCCGGGACAACTTAGGTTAGCTCTTCATATACCTCAAGAATTCATGATCGGTGTAGATTACAAATTCCTTAGGCAGCAGATAGCGATGCCATACCATTAGGGCTCGGATTAAGGAGTAGAACTCCTTATCATAGACAAAATAGTTAAGTGTAGCTCATCAAAGTCTCTCACTAAAGTTAGCAACAGGTCAACCTTCTTGCATCAACACAATACCTATGCCTAGTCCAGATGCATCATACTCTACTTTGAACAATTTGTCAAAGCTTGACAAAGCTAAGATAGAGGTTATAGTTAGCCTCTTTTTCACCTCCTCAAAACTCCTATTCTCTTTCTCTCCTCATCTAAATTCAACGCTCTTCTTTTATAGTTCGATAAGTGGGGCCCCAATCATACTAAAATTCTTTATAAATTTATGATAGAATGATGTTATCTCATGTCTACAGAATAGGTTGACTCAAGCCATTTTATGATCACTCTTGTTTTCTCATCATCGACTTGGATGTCATTTGCACTCACAACAAACCCTAAGAAGATCACCTCGAATTAGAAAAAGTCACACTTCTTTAGATTGGCATAGAGCTATTCAGCTTAGAGTTTTACAAAGACTCTTCAAAGATGCTCTTGGTGAGTCTCCAAATCCGGGTTGTATACCAAAATGTTATCGAAATAAACCATGAAAAACTTTCCTATTAATTCTCAAAGCACATGATTCATCAGGCACATAAATGTGCTTAGCACATTAGATAGTCCAAATGGCATTATAAGCCGCCATTCATATAAATCATGTCATGTCTTGAATGCAATCTTCCATTCGTCACCCCCGCGTATTCGAATCTGATGTTATCCAAATTTAAGGTCAATCTTGGAGAACACTCTTGCTCCACTTAATTCATATAGCATGTCATCAAACTTGGGTATGAGATACCTGTACCTGATGGTAATTCGATTGATCGTTATTCGATTGATCATTCGGCCATCCATACACATCCTCCAAAAACTATCCTTCTTTGGTACTAACAAGGCCAGAACGACATAGGGGCTAAGGGACTCTCGCACATACCCCTTCTTCATTAGCTCATTTACTTACTTCTGCAACTTGATGGCCCGTTCAAGATTCAGCCTATAAGTAGGCTTATTTGGCAGTGTGGCTCCTGGCTATAAGTCAATTGCATGTTTGACACCTTGGAAGGGAGGTAGACCTTCCAATAGCTCATCTGGGAACAAGTCAGCAAACTCTTCTAGCAATATTTTCACCTCAATATGCTGCTCCCTCTCCTCAGACCTCATCTTCAGTAACCTTCAAACCAACAAATAGGTTGGTCCTTCGAGCTCCATTTCTCTTGTCAATTTGACTCGGGTCATCACTAAAGCCTCCTTTTTATGGTTTAGCTAAGTTAGGACTACATGACCTTTACTTACTTAGCAATCATGGGACTCAATTTCATATTCCTGCCTTCATGCTCTACAAAACATATATTCCTCCTTTCGTCATATATAATTGCTCAATCAAACATCCATGGTTATCCAAGTAAAATGTGGGATGCACTCATGGACAACACATCACAGAGCACTTCATCTCAATATTTTCCAATGCAAATTAGTACAAACACCTACTTGTTCACCTATAGAGCTCCCTTATCACTAAGCCAGTGAAGCTTGTAAAGTTTCGAGTGGGGCATGGTTGGCAATTTTAACTACTAAACCATAAATGCAGAGGCTGCATTGGTGCAGCTCCTACTGTCAACGATCAGTGCGTACAGCGATTCATTCACCTTGCATCCAATATGGAAGAGATTTTCCCTTTGTTCATCTTCGGGTATAAGACCGGCATTCATCGTCCTCCTCAACACTAGAGTAGTCAGCATAAAGTTGTCTTCCTCACTATAGATAACTTCTTCCTTGGATAGTTCAATTTGTCCGTCCTCTTTTAGCTCCTCTACTTCCGCATCAGTACTGTCGACATCAACAGTCAATACCTTGCCTTAGATCACCATTGTTCGCCTGTTTGGACACTGAGTAGCCATATGTCCAAATCCTTAGCATTTGAAACACTTGCTCCCACTCGTCTTTCTTCTTGAACTCTAGCCCTTCTCGACCTTCCTTAAGGGTTCCTTCTCCCTAGCTCAGGTCTCAATAACCTTACTTAGTTCCATTCACTCAAGTCTGGTCAAAACAATTCGACTACTTCCTAGTTAACTAATTGGTGGTCGGAACCTTCCTTTCGGCGCCTTTCTATCCTTTGGGCGACTCAGATTGCACCATTAAGCATTCCAATATCCAGTGTTTCTAGTATATCTCCAATCCCATACTTCAACCCATCGATGAGTTGAGATACAATTCGGTCCTCTGGCTCTACGACTTCACATCGAATCATTAACATTTAGAATTCCTTAACATAAGTGTCTACACTTAACTCTCCTTGTTTAAGCTCTTGCAGTCTTTTAAAAGCATCCTGCAAATAATAGCTTGGCACAAACCTTCTCCGCATAACCCTCTTCATTTCATCCTAACTCCTTTCACTCTCCTTCCCTTCTTCAGGTAGCTTGTAAGTTCTTCCACCATAAGGCAACATAACCAGTGAACTCCAACACAGCAAATCTAACCTTTTCAATGTCGGGTACATTGTGATATCCAAACTGCTTTTCAATCCCATCTACCTAATCTAGGTAGTCTTCAACATCACCACTTTTAGAAAAACTCGAGATACGCATCCTCAATCCTTCAACTCTAAGGACTCATGCATTTCTTTCTTTAGGCTCGTAATACTCCTTTACTTCTCCGTCTCCTTCCGCTTCTTCCTCAATCTCTTCAAGTGCTAACCTTCGTCTCACATCCCTACCAATTCCTTTAGCTTGGGATGGTCGAGCTGGGGCATTAACTCAGCCAAACTGACCATTGCCTCAGCTTTGCTACTCACGTTCTCTAGTGGGGCTATTCCTAGTTCACTACCTATCTTCTTAGATAACAATTACTAAACTAGCTACTAAGTCAACAAGCCTATCCGAGCAATCACCCACTAACTAAGGTGTAAAGCTTCCTTCTTGCCCTTGGCCAAATCGAGTACCACTTTCTTGGTTTCCCAAAGTACCTTGAACACTTGAGTCTGACATTAATGGTTACTTCAAAAAAATCAACTTGTAATAATACCACTTAAAGATCAATAACCAATACTCCAATCACCACGACAATTACACAACAAACGAACAGTCAACCATACTTTGTTTTACATATTGGAAACAAAGGAAAACAGAGCATAGAACACTTCTCAACTATTAAACTCCAAGGTTAAAAACAAAACCTTTATCATACGAGAGTAGTAACAAACCACTCAAAGAACATAGTAGTAAAATCTACCTTCGAACATAGCCAAGCTCTGATACCCAGATGATACAGATTCCGTGGATGAACACATAGACCTAATATCACATATAACAAAGGGGTTGGTCTGAGCTACAAGATGGCTTGAAAAGTAAATGAAATTTGAGGTTGAACAGGGGTTCTCATGCATCGACAATAGATATGATGCACCAATGCCTCACACGAGCTCGAATCATACTTGATATGATACACAAGTGTGGCCGGAGGTTACTCGCCACTAGTCTACGCTTAAATGGGCTAGATAAGAGTAGCTCAAGAGTAAGAAGGGGACACTTAGCTCAAGAGGGTATAAAAGTTCATTATATTCTCTGTATAATTCCCATTTTTGGCTATTATATTATGTGAGTATTTATAGTAACCAATTAGGGTAAGTCTTAAATTACAGAAAATTACAGAAATGGATCCCTACCTACTTGCTAAACAAAAAGAGAATAATTTAAAAGGAAAATAAGTATTCGTGCAAAAGAATATCCTCTATCAAAAAGGATAGTACGGATGTCAAAAAGGACATCGCGTGCATTTTACTCAGTCTAAAGTCCCAATAACACTACAAGCTGAGCAGGGGTGGACCTTGATTAAGTTTGGTTGGCGTCGGTAGTTCGACAACTTAATTGCTAGGGCTAGACAAAGGTTAGGTGAGGGATAACTCACATTCAGATCGGCCTCAAGTAGTCAACTCCTAACAATTGTTAACTCGGCCTCAGCATTATAGAGATGGCCATTTTCCCGATTTAATGCTTAGACTAAGTGTTGCGGAGGGGTTAGCTCTACATGTTGACTTATCACCTTGGCAACTTCTTGGATGGTGTAGAGAGCAAAGTAGCTCGACAAATCGAACTTAGTTAAACACTGCTCCTCTATGCCTAACTCAACTTAGACAGCTCGGTGAACCATTTGAGAAAGCTCTTAGGCTTAAAAGCACGAGATTGGTCCTTAATCCCTATCAATGGAAGTGAAGCACGTAATCATTAGGGTTACTAGTCCCATCGTACTGGCCTAGGGTGGGGAGCTTGGAGTTTAGAGGGAAGACCCCGTCCTAAGCACCCCTAATGAAGGGGGTTTTACTGTTGTTGACTAGGCTAACACCTTTAACTACTTTGCTCTCCTACTTCTTGGAGAGCTTCTTAACCATCTCATAGAGCTCATTTAGGTCAGCATTGTTAGCCGGATGAACTTTATGCCTTGTTGATAGGGTGAGCCCCTTATGGGAGTCAACCACCTGCTCATTTCTAGCAAGGGCACAATTATGGTTAGATATAAGCCATGTCCGCTATTCCTACACTAGAGGATTGGGCTAGGGTGCCCTGTCATTCTACTGTTGGGGGTGATCATTTTGACCATCATAAGCATTTGAGGCCTTAGCAAGAAGAGGCAATCTATTGTACCTACTTTGCTTCATTACCTCATCCACTCTAGCTTAGAGCTCACTATTTCAAGCCACAAGTTTTTCAAGCATATTTTCTAGTTGCTCTAATCAACACTACTTAAGGTAGGCTCAACTGGGGGTTGGTTGTTTAGGTTCACAGTTCGTCATATGATAGATAAGTTAAATGAGGAGTATATACAAAGTGTTTGCTTTTTTTTGGGTATCCAATGAGCAAGTTTCCCATAGACAGCACTAAATGTCATTAGTAGGATTTGGCTGGTAAAGTAAATTGGATTTGAGCCTTTCGCTTGAGTGATGAGCCAGTAAAGGGGAACACTGTGAAGGATGCCAAGGTTTTATCCAACGTAACCATTATGATGCTTAAGTTAGTAAATTATATATAAAGAGTACAAGGATGCGAAGAACTCAAAGATAGTATGACTATGTAAAGAGTCTAAGTGAATTACCATTAAGATGTTTATAAGTATTTATCAAGGAAGGCTACCAGGAATTAAGGGAGTACAAGCAACATTTAGGTACATTTGCATGATCAGGGTAATGGGAGTATAGAGTCTGACGTACTCCGAATTTATAGAGTTGTTGCAATTGATTGAGTCTCTAAACCTCATCTTCTTGTCTAATAGCCGTTATGTAGGTTTTAGGTCTGGTAGGCCATCTAGAGAGCTTATGCCAAGTTTGGCCAATAAGATAACTAGGGTTAATAAATCCAGCCAAGCCATGCGCTTAATTAAGTTAACCCAAGGTCTAAATAGGTTAGCATGACCCTAAGAGACCCATGTCCAAAATATCATATCAATACATTAGATCTAACGAAATAAAAAGGGAAATGAAAGAAATAAGAAAGATAACTAAGATAATAAAATAATGGAAGAAATATGATGTAAATATAAAAATTTTATTAATAATGGAAAGAGTCGCTTAGACTTCAAAAATATTTGATAGCCTAAAGGCATAATGAACAAAATAGACCAAATATTAAGTAATAAACAACTAAATACTCCATTTAAACCCAATCTTTACTCTAGAAGAAACCTAACATTACTAATGGGAATTGAAAACCAATTGAGCAAATGCTCATGGGTAAGACAACTTTCCCACACTCCTTACTCTTTGTAGCTAATGGCACATTATCGATTGAATGGTTCAATCAAGCTGGCTAATTATAGTACTTAGACATATGCTAGCCTCAAGAATATCTCTATGATCTTGAGGAACTCCATAGGGATGTCAAGTAGTCTTTCTCCTCTTTTCATTTTGACCACTTGCTTCATCTCCTCTATTTCCTACTGTATAAGGACATACCTCAAATCGAATGTCTTAACCTACCATCTTTCTTCCTGTGAATGTGTTGATGTTCTCCTTCATTCTACAATTCTTCCATTCCTTTTATTGTACAAGCCTCATAAGAAATTTTCAAGCTTGGCTCCTCCATTTCCTCATCCCTAATATAGGCTATTACCATCTCCTAATAAATATCATGGCCTTGCTCCCCTAACATTGTGACAACCTAGCTATTAGCAATGAATTTTACCTTTTAATGAAGGTTAGATGGAATAGTTTCAACTAAGTGCATCCAAGGTCTTCCTTAAAGGAGATTAAAAGACTTTGGAATATCCAAAATTTGAAACATCTACAATTTGGAACATAATCATGAAAACCTATAGGCCAATCTCAACTTCTAGATCGATTTATCTGACTATCTCCACTTTAAAGCCATTAAAGGCCCACATTATGATAGGGCTTGGCTTGATGTTCAATACATCTACTCCAAGACATTGCAAAGTAGACAACAAGCAAAAATTGAAGGATGACCCACTGTTAATGAGCACTCGAGTAATATTCAATGCCTTATATTTGATGACTATAACAATGGTTATGTTTCCTACATTTGATCCTATCCTAATTCATCCAATGAGAAAGCTATTTTATTTATAGTAAAAATAGAACTAATAATTAACCCTAATTTATCATAGAAATGCCTTTTAGGACTTTGACCTCTCTAAGGATTTTGATTAGAGCTACATAATGCATGTTGGACGATAAAAGTAAACCCATCAGGGGAAATCTGAGCTTGAACCTTAAGTACTTGGTCAATAGTCTTATACTCATTCACCTTTATCATCTTCATGATAGATATCTACTTCTTTCCTTTATCCTTTCCCCTAATTTAAGAACATTCTAAGAGGCCTCCATAAAGGTAGCCTTCCTTTTAGCTTCCTTATCCAAGTCATACACTCTACCATAGCACATGGATACTCTAATCATGAGCAATGATGCTTTTGGAAGCTAATTCACTACCTCATAATTTAGTGGTTTTTATAGTTTTCCAAGTCTATCAAAACATTAAATATCACTTTCCTAAGATAGGCCTTAACTTTTTCCTCCTGCTCCTTTGGTTGATATCAAAAAACAATGGTCTCTAGAACCAAACCAGTTATTCTTGCCATTCCTTTTATATTTTCATTTTTATTTTTTAGATCATCCTCTTCCTTAAGTTTCAGACCCTAACTAGTTTGGGGTGTGTCCACACACTTCTTTAGTACAAAAGATTAGTTTACAAGATATTCAAACATCATAGAAAGCTTGCCTAATGTGTCAAAAGTGGGACTCCTACCATCTAACCCTTTCTTAACTCCTTTTTTGAACTATTTTATAGTAACTTAGGAATCAACATTACCTTTATCTCCTCCTTGTTGAGTTTCCCTTCTTGTAGCAATTTTTCAATTGCCAATCGAGTCTATGTTTGGTCTTTAGTTTTGAGCCAACTAAGTACAAAACTAAATACAAAAAAGCATAGAAACCAAGTATTCTAAATCATAATATTTGTAATAAAGCTATATATATATATATCATACGTTTGATAATCCCGACATCATCAATAACTTAGCACATCAAAGTATCCACTTTGTTAGCAAGCAAATGTGCAACAATTAATGCATCATACAAATGCCATGCAAAATTATGTGACATGCACTGATACCAGTATAATAGCCTAGCCTAGCTTCTCATCCAGTTAATCAACACTCTCAAGCATCTAAATACAAATTCCAAGAACCTAAGGTAATAAAGAGCTATCAAAACTTAACCCAGCTGAAATCACATGAAATCGCTAGAGAAACCCCAACATATAGCTAGCATAGCTAAAACTACATAAAGTGGCCAAAGAAACCCCAATATGTAGCTGGCCTAAAAGTGGCCAAAGAAACTCAGCATATATATGGCCTAGTTTAAATCATGTGAAGTAGTCAAAATTGTTTGAGTAATGTAGTTCTATATGCTCAAAACCTAACCTAGCAATATTTTTATCTTTCAAAATGCTTGACTTGTAGGTCCTTTCATGCAATGCCATGAACATAATCAAACAATATATTTAGCCTAACCAAATCCAAGTATGAGTTCCAAATTAACCTAGCCATGTACAATTTCCAAGTTAACCAAGCCAAATATATTAACCAAATACCAAGAACCAAGAATAGGGCATCAATTAAGCCTAGCTTTCATCACAACAATCAAGTATCATAACGGTAGGCATGACATAATATAGGAATCATAATTTATACACAAGCCTTGTCATATTATCATTCACTCAATCACCATTCAAGATTCATGAAGTCACACATAAAACATGATTAATCATCATATAGGAGCAAATGCTTTCAATAACCAAACACAATTACACCACTAAGATCAACTAAATTATATTTTCAATGAATCTCAATCTATTGTTACAAACACAAATTACACTAACCAACATATAAAGCAAAGGTTTATCATAAATAATATCAATTCTACATATAAATACTTTAAGGCTTGAGATATACTTAAGTAAATCTCATAGCTGCATATAGTAGCCTAAACACATAATAACCAAGCAGGAGGTACTCACCTAACTTAAGCAATCCTCTTACTCTACGTATTCAAGCAGTTATATAGCATACATAGTAGTTCCTAAGTCAATACACAATAACCAATGCATAAACAACATAACTTGCTGTTTCATATTTCTATTTTTATTTCTATAATATCAATTTTTGTTAGCCATAAGTTTCTCATTTCTCATCTGTTCTTACTTCTCTTTATGTCGTCCCAATCATCATTTTGAGAAATATATGTTAAGATGTCAAAACTTGTCAGCTTACTAAAATTACAAAATTACCCCTTGTCTATTCCCATTTTACATGTAGTTACCATAATTTTGGATGTATTTCAACTACACTTAACATTCAATTAAGCACCCTAATCTCACAATGACCTAATAATGGTCAGGAAGTGCTTCCCAATGATTCTTATCTTCAAAGCATGATACAACCAAATAAAAGTTATTCACGAAATAAATAGCATACTAAAGAATCTTGCAATACTTACTATATTTGTATAAAAGTATCAAATTAGCAGGAGCTTTTATGGTCCTATCCACCATTTTGATAGGACCAATCTAACCCATTATCCCATCATTAATTTAAATCTCTTTGAATCTGAACAATTGAATTGTAATTAATTTAATGGTCTAGATTTAAAGAAATGTAATTTAAGGATGGAATACAAGATTAGACCGATCACATAAAAAATAAAGACAGAACTGTAGAAAAATTTAAAATTAGCCCATTGTCTATATTCACTAAATTTACATTTTAGCCTTAAGACAAGGAATAATTACATAGATAGACAAGTTAACATTTGATTCCACATTCAACTAATCCTTGCAACATATCTAAGCTTCAAAAGTTACAAAACATTTGACTTAACAATTAAACTTAAATTTCTTGAAAATTTTGTTATTGTACTCATTCTACCTTCTTATGGATAAAGCCTCCAACTGATGTTAGTGCATTTGTCAATTACTAAAACAAAGACAAGGCTTGGTGGTTGTTATTATACTTTTCAAGTCTTCTTGAAATTTTCAATAGAAGAAAAGAGTTGGTTTCCTATATCTAGTTTTATTTTCTTTCACCCATTTCTTTCCTTCAATATGTTAAAGCTATGGTGTGATGCAAGTAATCTCCAAGTGTTGAGAGGAGACAATAGTACTCTAGTTAAAGTGTATTTAAATATAGCTAAGTCTTGATATTAAGGGTGTTAGGCAAATATCTAGTCTCCAAAGCTCCATAAATGTTGCATTTGGCTTAATATCCCTATGTAGTATCATTCCATTCTTCTTTTATACTTAGGCAAGTTTTCCAAGCGAAAGGGTAGACTTATATGTGATTGTTTCTATATTGATCAACTTGTAGAAAATAAATAAATAAATAAAAATAAAAGAAATGCTGCACAAGACATTTTGCTGCACTATTTAATTGATATTATATATTTATATTCTACACAAATAGAAGTAGCATGAAGTTACAGATTTCAATATAAGATTTGAATTTAAATTGATGGGGGAAAAGATGAAATGTAGGTTTTTGGATCAATTGTATGAAAACTTGAAAGAAAGATCGATATAAGGATCACATGTTTTATTTTGATTGTATATCATTGGTATATGCAAATTTTTTTCATTCAAAGTTGGAGCATTACATGATAATGATTCATTCGTTCTTTAAGTTTGCGTATCTTATTTGATAGGAATTTATTCACTTCTTTTATGTTTCCCATTTCCATTTCTCATTAAGTTAAGGCTTCAACTTTCATATGTCACATATACATACAACAAATAACAAACTCTAAAACCTCAATACATGTGGCCTAAGGCTCTGTATTGTGGACACATAATATTCTCCATCTCCATTTCTCATAAGAGTATAGGATTATGTATGCATCTTCATATATTTGTATAAGTATAACAAATTAGACACTCTAAGGCTCTAAATACATAAAGCATGGGTTTTAGTATATGCATTATGTTTTCCATTGGTGTTTCTCATAAGTGTGAAGGATTATGGTTTTAGCTTCATATGTTCAAAGATATAGATAAATTGTGAAAGATAGAAATCATAGAGCCCTACTACACATATTTTTAACTCAAATATGTTGTAACAATTCTTGTTATATATAAGTAAAGTATCTTTTAAGTGTTAGTGAACGGGAGAAGTAAAACAATGTCATACTTGTTTTTTGCTATTGATAGTGTAGACAAGTCTACTGAAGAATTTAATGAATGAATGGAAAATATTTTCAAGATAACTTAAAAGAAAACATAAGAGCTGAGGATGTAGAAGAAGGGTTAGTGACAAGTATGTAATATGATAATCTTCATCATTATAAGCTAAAGTACAAACCTTTTTAGTAAATAGAATGTAGGTCTTATAAAATAAAGAAATAGATGGTTACTTAGTGTTAATACTATATGAATTGATAAGTAACTATAGTAGTACCATTTTTTTTTTGCCAACCAATAGCAACATATTTCAAAATATGTATTTATAAATGGACAATCTGCACATTCATTATTTGATACTAAAGCCTTTCATTTTTTTTATTAGTCAAGAGTTCATTATAGGAACGGAATTGATATATTTGAAGTTAAAGCTACTTATAGAGTTAAGACCCCCATTGGGGACTAAGTGTTAGCTAAGATAGTTATGGATAATGGATAAATCCATATTTAAGTGAAGGAAATTCCAATTGAGTTAATATTTTTGCCTTTACAAAGCTATGATATCATTGTACGGGAATAGATTGGTTGCTTAAGTAGAAAGCTAAAGTAGATTGTCCAGGTAAGAATGTAACCTTAGAGGAAGGAAATGTCTTGTTTCAAGGCGAGGTTGATAAGAGTAAAATGAGATTGGTGATTATTGAGGTAAGTGAAGGAATGGAAGAAGATAATAAAGAGTAGAGATTTTTATGGGTATTTGCAGTTGAGGAAGGAAAGAGTCCCCAAAAATATCAGACATACTTGTACTATTTGAATTCCCTTATACTTTTCTAGATGAATTACCTGGCTTAGCCTTACACCAAGAGCTAAATTTCATTATTAAGTTAGTTCCTAGTAGATCATTGATATCTAAAGATCTGTTAGAATGGTGTCCAGTGAACTTGAGTCAAAGAAGCAACTCAATGAGCTATTAGATAAGGATTAATAAGGTAACTATTAAGAATAAGTACCTGTTGCCTTAGATTGAAAATTTATTTGATCAACTGCATTAGGTGATTATGTTTTTACAAATTGGTTTGAGATCTAGATATCATCAACTGTGAAATAAGCATGAAGATGTACCTAAAACCTCCTTTAGGATACAATATGGATGTTATGAATTTTTTGTTTTGGCTTTTGGGTTGACAAATGCACCAATAGTATCTATGATTCTGATGAATCAAACATACCAACCATATTTGGATAAGTTTATGGTGGTTTTTATTGAAAGATGAAGGTAGTGTTTCAACTTGGCTATATAATCTATTAAACAAATGTGACATGTCGCTTTCATTTCAACAAGTTTGGTTAAGCCTACAAGAATGGAATGAGGATATGATTGAGTATCCTATAGATGAAGAAATTAAGGAAAAATTTGGACTTATGGCTCTAGAAGAAGCAAAGGACTCAATAAATGTATGTCTTTTAACAAAGATCTAACTTCAAAATCGGCTTAAGACCAAATGTGCCAAGAAGACACTATGGCCTATGAGGAAGAAGGCTGAAGGTATATATGGAAGACACCTATAATACTGTGTATTCATGTGCTAGTATGGAAAATTTGCATAATGGACTAATTGCTAGGGATAATCTTGCAAGGCATGGTATGAACATTGGAAATGCATGTCCATTATGTAAATCTGAAGAACAAAGTATAATACATATTTTTTATAAAAGTAGCTGGACTAAATCTATTTGGAATAGATTTGGTATCAGGATAAGCCCTTCCGATGATGGACTTTACAACTTTAAAGAAGTGGATTGACCTTAAATTGAGTCATCAATCAACAAGTCATACTTGTACATAATATGACTATAGTTCTTCGATATTCTTCTATTTTAGTTATCTGCCTCTAGTTTGTAGATGTAGTAGTCGCTAGTTGTACTAAGGAAGCTATTGCCTTGGGAAGATTTTTTATTCCTAGTAATGTAAAAAATAGTTCTCCTACAAAAAGACCCCCTAGTAAGGGAAAAAAAATTATGGTTAGTGTCCCAACCATCACCAATTACGCAAAACCAATCTTGTAATTAACTATTTGAGGAAGTCAAAATGAGCTTTAGCTTAAGAGTGGGGGTGAAAGGATTACCACATAAGACACAATTCACAATGATCTCGATCTCACTAAGTTATATTCTTACCTATCTCAAAGTGAGAACCTCCTAAATTTTGAAATGTCTTATGATAATTATAGGCCCTGGAATTTAGATCCTAGCAAACTATGTGAGTATCACCTAAAGAAGGTAAGCCACTCTATTGACAATAGTTAGAAGGTCAAGCACAAAATCAAGGATTTCATCGATGCAGAATAGCCTAGTTATATTTTGTAGAAGCATTAGGGCCCAATGTCAACAACCTGTTGTCCAATTGTAGGATTACAATATATATGATAACAATGGATAAGCCTAAACTGATGTAGATTTAGACGACTTACCTACCATTATTGAATAGCTCACTGATAACACTCATTTAATGCCTATATTTCGAGGTACTTTTGCATGATTTTATTCATTAATTGTTTTAATTATTGATAGTTTTGATCTTAATTAGTCATTATTTCATTTATAGGTGCTTTTGAAATTTCCAATATGTCTTCAAAAAATTTAAGAGAGTTTTAGAGCTTCAATAAGAAAGTGCACTAATCGAGCTACTTAAGGAAGTAAAGTCCAAAGAAGAAACAATGTCCAAAGAAGAACACGTACATTAACACAATCATGTACCTTGGTCGTACAGCTCTCATCAAAGAATTTCATTGAAAAATATAAGTTACGATTGAAGAAAAAGAACACTTCTAAGACCATGATCGTGATCGTAAGGTATATACTTGCCATAATTTGAAAATCTTCTATTTTTAGAAAGCTTCTTTTGTTATCTTAAGTCTAAGTCCTATATAGAGAGTTTTAATTTTAGCATTCAAAAAGAAAAAAGAAAAAAAAAAGAGCCTCAAGAAGGTGCATTGTAGGGTAAAGTAAAGAAGGTCTCTCATGTCTCTTATCTTCTTTTATTTCATGTCATAATTTTGCTGTCTTACCAAATCTTTTATTGAACCTTATTTCAATATGATGATTATTATATTTTCAATCCATGATATCGTCTCTTGCAATCTTATATAATTTTATATTATCTTTAATTCAGTATAGCTGCTATTGAATTATTGTTTAAATTGACTACAAAGTTTGCTAGATATTGTAATAGATGAACTGATATAATTAGAAATAATTGGATAGGCTAAGTGATTAGATATTCAATTTCTTCGAATTAAGGCAACCTAATAGTGAGATTCAAGATTTTAATGCGATCTTGAGGTAATTTGTTGCAAAACTAATTTGAATAGATTATCTTAGGATTAGGATTTAATTAAGAGACATGAGTCCGATTAATTCATTATAGTAACCTCTACAGTCCAAAAGTACATTGAGATTGAAAGTTGTAAAGAATTAGGTAGTAAATAATAGATTTACTAAGAATTATGCTTTCACAATTTAATTAATTTTGCTTATTTAAAAAGCGATCCATAATGGTTTATGGTAAGTTATATAAGGGAAAAAATTAAGAAGAAATAGATACTAAATTTATGAAGAAAAAAGATATTATCTAATTTAAGGTACTGCAAATACTCTTTTTTTTTAATTAAAACTAACTTGTGCAAGGAAAATTATTGATATTCAAATGAACAATAAAAGTTCAACAAAGAAACAAAATATGTAGGTGATAGCTAGATAAAACCTAGATATTAGAGAGCATATGCTTGATTTGTGAAGAAATTGATGACTATTTAATTTAAGAAACTACAAATTTTTTTTTTTTAAATTAAAACTAACTTATACAAAGAAAATTATTACAAGATATCTAAACAAACAAAAAATTTCACACGAAGGAACCAAAGAAATAGAGTAATAGCGTGCAAAATATGTAAGTAATAATTGGTTAAAACTTAGATGTTAGAGAGCAAAATGCAAATATTTTATATGTAAAGAAACTGATGGTTAATGAACCACGTATTTATATTACTTCTTTTGATGTTTAAATTTCAAATTACCACTCCACAACTCATAAGGTCCTCTCCATTAATTTGCTTATTAAACTGCCAGGCTTTTTACGTTTTAGTCCTTATCTTTTCAAATGTGCTCATAACATTTCAATTTCCTCTCCATTCATTTTGAATTCTCATGCATTGATTTTGAGTTATGTAATGTAATGCATCAAATCTTCAAAGTTTCAAACCATTAATAATGGGAGAGGCAAGTGAACATGGGTAAACTTAGTAAGGAGGTGTAGTGTAGTGTAGTGTAATATAGTGTATTAGTTCAAAATTAATGCATAGACACATAGCACAGGAAAGACTGCATTAATGTGCAATAAATTTGATAATTATATATATATATATATATATACATATTACCTTTGGAATTTTTTGAACCAACAAACCAAGTTTATAGTTTAAAGTCTACAAGTTCGGCAAGCCAACAAAGGTAACCCCACTAGACCTACTAGGCCCTCTAATTTAAATACCAATTTAAGCCCGTCCTATCTACACTCGAGCCAATTTAGTGAACCGACGGGCTAGTTTATAGGCTAAAACAAGCCCTTTCCCAAGTCTAATTGAACCTTATTTTATGTTTTTTTTTTTGTTGTTTCAAATAATTTACATAGATGTTAGGTTAAATTGATGTTAACATTTAGGTGCTGTGTAAATCTTATGTTATACGTTACTTTAGTGGAGAAACACATTGGTGGCATTATAAAGAGGACTTAGAGAAAAATACCTGATAGAATAATAGATAGTTTCAATAGGTTAAATACACTTATGACAAGTGAAAGAGATATCAAGCATTAACCTCGCTATTATTGGTTATATGTTGACGTATTCTTTTTTTAAGCTCTATTTGATCTTAGATACTAAAGCTTTACTACTTTTTATTGTTGCTCCAATCTCAAGAGCTTCAAAAAATGTCCTATTGAGTATTTATAAATCTTGAGGTTAATGTAAAAAAAAAAAGGTCTATAAATGAGTTAGTATAGTTAAGTATTTATAAACTCTTAAGGTTAATGACATCTATTAGATCACATTGACGATCTAAGAAGAGATAAAGTTTACTCATCTTAGGGTTATTCTAATAAGCTTATTACGAACCTAAGGCTAATGGTACACATTATTAAGTATGTGAGCCTATTTGAGAGAAGTTGAGAATAGAAAAATTGGTCCAACAATTTTATTTTAAGTCCACCAAATCAAATCTCCTTAAGTCATTCCACTTACAGACTATACTCCTTAATTCATGCCTTTTAGCTTAACGAGTAAACCCAAATAAATAGTAGGTTTAACCCAATATTTTATCATAATAAGTTTAGTCCTCTACAATTTGAATGGAAATACTTTAATGCGAGATTTAGATTATAGTATATCATACTTAAAATTACAATTATATAAGATAAAACATTTGACCATAAATGGATTAAATTATTTAACTTCTTGAAAATAAATATATCGAGATCATTCTATATAAAAAAAAGAATAGATAGACCTAATCAACATCTAAATTATGAACCTCTAACTGTCTTAATTAGGGATAAGCATGTATAAGTTGAGTCAAGCATAAAGTTTTATCAAAACCTCACTCCATAGGTATAAGCTTCCAAATTTTAAAGCAAAATCTATTATATAACACTTTATATCCTATATCTTACATACGATGCCCCATAAAGCCTATAAGTTATTCTATTATATTTTTATAACAATAAAATTTTGAGATAATATTTCAATAACCTAAAACCATCACTATTTCCATAACATTCTATTCATTCAAATACAATACAAATATAATTCTATTTTGCAAATATTAGAAATTTATATGTTTTTCCTTATTTTTAGAAATTACAAATATAATATTACTTTACATTTATTATTATTATTATTATTATTATTATTATTATTATTATTATTATTATTATTATTATTATTATTATTATTATTATTATTATTATTATTATTATTATTATTCAATAACTTTTACATAATAGATATAGGATACTTTGAAACCTATATGTATATGTATAAATGTACAAGGTGGATTAGGATACCTTGCTTAATAGAGCATACTTCAAAAAAATTATACCTAAAATCTACAAGTTAGGGCTAGCGTAGTTCGATTCAGTATAGTTTGCCATCTTATCGAATCAAACCTAATATAATGGTTCTTTTTTTTTTTTTTTTGAAACCAAAACTAACCATATGATTTAATTTGTAAATTTTTCAAACTTAATTAAAACCGATTCAATCTGATTCAATTCACGGTTCAAATCGTTTACATCAAATTTTTGTTAAATATTTTTATCTTCAATAATATATTTTCCTTTTCATTAAACTTTTATATTTTTTCATTTAATTTTTCATATATTTATCATGTGTAATAATATTTAGTAAAAAGTTGTACAAGATCTTAATAAACTCAACTTAATTAAACAAGAATATAAAACTCTGTTTCGATGAACAATAATGAGGAAAGAAAAATAAAGTTATCATTTCGAAAGCAATATGATGAAGACAAAGAAACACATCAAAGGATGAATAAAAACACAAATGAGAAATATGTAAAGAGACTAAGGTCAAACCCTTAATTTAAAAATATATAAAAAAAATAACAATTTAGAAAAAGAAAATATCTAATTGTGAAATTTTATATGAAACTCACATAACTTAATCTTAATAGTTGACTTAGAAATAATATAAAAAAAAAATAAGATAGAAAAATTCTGATGAAATCTATAAAGATTGAAAAAAAACAAACATAAAAACGTATTATGTAAATTTGTTTTTGTTTTACCAACCAATTCGATTCAAAATAAACCACAAACTATTTATATATAACTGAATTAAGCAATAATCGAACCATTTATGGAAAAAAAAATAACAATCTGATTTTTGCAATTCGATTTAGTTCGTAATTCATTCCCGCTGTTTTTTTTTTTTTTTTCCTGTAGCCTCCAGTATTCTTCAATATTAAAAGAGAAAAAAAAAAAAAAAAAAAAAAGGAAAATACTGTGAGTTACGCGGTCCAACTAGATAGCTTAACCGTAACCTTCCAAAAGAGAAAATTTACGAAACAAAACTATACTTCCAAGATGTGACGAAAGATAGCGGACGGAGAATACAGAGTGAAGGTGTCGCGAAAGATACCTTATCTTTTATCATCCTGGGGGAGGAAAAACTGCAAACACCACCAAAAGGATATGATCGCTTTAGTTCCATATCCGCCTTCCTTCTCCTTCTTCAAGTTGCTGCCAGCATATCCAAACCCAGGTCTCTCTATCTCTTCCTCTCTGTCTTTCACACGACAAAAACAATAATCATCATCTGAGAAATGCATTTTCAGCCAATCATATATGGATTTAACTTTGCATTTCTTGCTGACCTGAAGAATCTTCTTTGTTACGTTAGAAAATACTAATGAGTTGTCTGAACACTTGTTTAAGTTTTCACTTTTTCATACACTTTCTGTAATGTGTGCACTCGTTAAAACGCGTGTATAATTCTATATATTCACGCATCAGAACCATTTCTAAATGAGAATTGCTACATTATCCGAAGAAATAATACGAAACTATTAGGCCGTACATGTTAATTCGGGATCTCCTCTTGGAGCCATGAACATTTTTCTTACTGAATATTAGTAACCTGTTGGTGTTGGTTTTTCCATGAATTTCTGGAAGCAACTAGACTTGTTGGGAGAAAAAGGTAGGTCGGATGCATGTAAAAATAGATGTAACTTCTACTGGATACCGGTATGTTTTCCCATATGTGAACCCAAATATCCTATGAATTGAAAAATCGATGTAGGTTTGACCGATGAATAGGTGTAACTAGGTCTACATGCTTACTTCTATGCTTAGTTAATTGCTAAGATTGGGTGGCTTCTAAAATTCGACCTTTCCTTGTAGAAGAAATCCTAATGCTAAAGAAGATTATGGGATGTTAGACATCTTAGTTTCTGTATCGTTACCACTATGAATATATGATTATATAGGAGATATAATTTCTTAGGAAAGGTGATTGAAAGTTGATGTTGCATCATTGATATCTGGTCTACATGTGTTTTAGGTAATTGCAGTCCATGGAAACTGGTTTCAAGAAATATGGTGTATAATGCTGTTAATAGGGTGGAACAGAAAAGAAGAAGAAGAAGAAGAAGAAGAAGAAGAATGACTATTAGTGCAAGCAATGGATTCAATATGGGAAGTGATCTTCAAGGTGGTGAGCAGCTATTTCTTGGGATGGACTTTGGCACATCTGGAGCTAGATATTGTCTTATTGACAAGCAGGGCGCTATACATGCTGAAGGAAAGAGGGAGTACCCTGTATACATGGTAACAACCAATGCATAAAACGTAGGTCTGGTATGCCATCATGAGCAATCGTGATCTCATAGCTTGATTTCAAAATAAGCAAGGTCAATTGCTTATTATAAGTACAGCATTTTAAACTGTTGTGCAGAAGTATTCATTTTCTATACCTACTCAACTTTGTTTTATTCACACATTGATTTATGATAAAAAGTAGATAGTAAAACTCGTTTGTATTCATGCCCAGTTCATTGGTGGATTTCATGGCATTCAATAAAAAAGAGAATACAGGTCTCCGGCACTAAGAATGAACTTCTGTCTGTGTGCTATCAAGGGGTTATTAGTGGTATTTCTTCTCAACTTGTGATGAGGAGAACACTTGGAAATTTAGTTTGTGTTGATTTGCTCAGTCAAAGAAGATTTTCTGATTCAAGTCAATTGCAGTATTATGCAATTCGAACTTTCAGAAAGGATATACCAACTTGCCCATGATGAATAGTATTTGGTCAAACAATATATCCTGCAATCAACCTGTACTGGACATAGTTTTTGCAGGAAGAGAGACCAAGCCTGTATTGTTTCATACATTTTTTATCCATATGTTTGTATTAGTTATATATCCACTATATATATTAGTCATATAATTTTATTAGCATCTTTGCTAGATAAACTCCCAAATTCAAGCAGGTGCTAAAACAATCTTGTTGTTGGTCTACACAGCCTTTGATATAGGATCATACATCATGAGATCAGCTTGCATTTTAATGTATCATATGTTAACAGAAATATTATCTATAGGAGTCCTCACTTTATATATGCTAAAAGGTGTTTGATAGGAATATCTGATTGTTTTCATAAATTCTTTGGCTTAGGGAGAACTTCTCACAAAATGTTATTTCCAAAATGAACTGAAATAACTTTTCTTTTATCTAGAAAGAATGAAGAAACAATGGATTGGGTACGTTCATGGAAAGAGACACTACTCTCACTACTCGGAGATATTCCACTCCAGCTTCGTCCACTTATTGCTTCTATGTCAATTGATGGAACTTCAGCAACCACTATGCTAATAGATAGGTAAACTATTTAGTTTATCATCACCTCTTAGTATCAAACCCTTCAATGGAAACCAAACATTCTCAGTGTTGCTGCAGCGAGTCAGGAGAGGCACTAGGGCGACCTTACCTTTACAATGAAAGCTGTCCCGACGCTCTACCAGCAGTGAAATCTATCGCTCCGGAGAACCATACAGTCTGTTCTGGTTCATCCACTCTTTGTAAGCTCGTATCATGGTGGAATTCAAATGACATGAATGACTCTGTTATACTAATGCATCAAGCTGACTGGCTACTCTGGCTTTTGCATGGGAAGCTTGGAGTATCTGATTACAACAATGCTCTGAAAGTAGTATTTGTTTTAATGTAGAGTTCTTTTCTAAGAATTAACTACCTATCCATGTTTATTGAGTGTTTTTGTGGTTTATCTGAAATAGGTTGGGTATGATCCAGAACTCGAGTCTTATCCTTCTTGGCTTCTATCTCAGCCATATTCACAAGCTTTGCCTAATATCATGGCTCCTGGAGCTCCAATTTGTCATATCAAAGAAGATATAGCCATGCGATATGGTATGCTCCACTCCTTCAAGCAAAAATAGATATGATCTAGATTTTGACAGATCCAGAAAGACTTAACCTGTTTTTAGAGAACATAGGCAATTCAGTTCAGAGCTGGCCAGCAGACTTTGAGATTTGTTAGAGAAGTTTTCATTACTATTACCGCCAGAAAAATTAAAATAATAAAACTTTATGTATGAGATGCAGGCTGTAACGGGGTATTTTAATATTTCAATCAGTTACGTTTGAGGGAAAAATATATGTTTCAGACTCATAAGATTCAAAAAAATTTTCAGTGCATTTCAGTTCCTTGAACTTGCACTTTGCTGATAAGATCTCCAACAACCCAATCTTTACTGAAATTCTGTCTTCAGGTTTTCCAAATGATTGTCTAGTATGCACCGGTACAACAGATAGTATAGCGGCATTTCTCGCTGCAAGGGCAACAGCAACAGGAAGAGCTGTGAGAATTTTTCTACCCTTGGAATCTAAATTAAAATTAACTACCAAGAAACTGTAACTTTCTTCCAAAAGCACTTTACTCTGCATATCATATTGTACTTTTAGAAGGCCTTCCACATAAAGTGCCTATTTCTGTGGATCTAATATGTAACATGGTATAATAGCAGGAGGCTCTTTGTTTAAACTAGTATGTGCTAATTTCAAACTTATTGACTGAAATGGTACACTTGATGGACTTCAATCAAAATTTCAGCCTATAAATAAGAAAGAGTACTAGCCATAAATAAAAAACCATGGTGGATCTAACAGTCAAGCTCCTTAGATAAGCTGGATGTGAATTTAAAATTTATTAATACATGTACATGATTTTATATCATTTAGACTTATAGTGGTAAATTTCTGCCTGGGATTCAGGTAACTTCACTGGGTTCAACACTTGCAATAAAGTTATTGAGCACTAGTAGGGTTGAGGATGCACGTTATGGGGTTTATAGTCATCGCCTCGATGATAAATGGCTTGTGGGAGGTGCTTCAAACACTGGTGGAGCTGTTCTTCGACAAATATTTACGGATGAGCAACTAGACAAATTAAGCAAGGAAATAAAGCCAGCGGAAGCCTCTCCACTAGATTATTATCCTTTGCCAATGGCTGGTGAGAGGTTTCCTATTGCAGATCCTAATATGGCACCCAGGTGATATATGTTGTGAATCTTAAAAGATGAATGCATTATCAGTTATCCCTAAATGGAGCTTTTCTTGTTTTGGGGTTGATCCTGTGTTGGGATCTAGGAGTGGTTGTGAAACAACACATAATTAACTCGATATTGGATGAGTTTGGCATGCATAGCAGTGGGCTTAGTAAGTGCAAGGCTTGCTGAGAAGCTCCTACTTTGATATCATGATGAATTGTAGATCCCCAAGTGTTTGATCTAAAAACGTAAACCCAGTTTGATTTTTATATTTATTAGTTAACAGTTTCTATTCATTATGGTCTAAAGAGCTTTCTCAAGATGTAGATTTTCTTCTCTTTCTTTTGAATACGATCTCATGGACAGCTTTTACTGCATTTAGAAGTGTCCTTATAAGTTTGCATTTGAAACTCATATTTGTATTGAATCCATGCCAAACTACAGTAAGGGACAAGAAGAGAAAACACCAATAGATGTTATGTTGGATCTTTGATGTGATAAGTTATCTCATATGAAGATGAAATATGTCACAATTAATAGTCATCTCACTATGGCATAACGAAAATGTAGTCAACAATTCCTTTTTCTTTTCAATATTATTCTCCATGTTTATGTCCCTTAAGAACTGATACTTAAATTTTCTTGCATAATACGAGTCTACATTTTCTTGGAACAATTTCTGTTCCAGGTTGCATCCACGTCCAGAAAGCGATGTTGAATACTTGCATGGCATTCTGGAATCTATTGCTCGTATCGAGGTAAATAGATTTCTCTTCCTTTTCTAGTGCTTTTCCAATGTACATAAGAAGAAAAAAAGAGATCTTCTTCCAGGAAGAATATCATCCCTATAAATTTATCGTTTGTCATTTTCCAGGCAAAGGCTTATAGTTTGCTTAAGGATTTAGGTGCAACCCCAGTTGATGAAGTGTTTACTGCGGGAGGAGGATCAAAGAATGAGAAATGGATAAAGATTCGAGAGAGGATACTCGGCGTCCCTGTGAGTCGCGCCACTCAAACAGAGGCTGCATATGGAACTGCTTTATTAGCACTGAAGGGTATGAAGCAGAAGTTAAAGTAGTAATGGATAGAGAGCAAATATTTGAATCAGTTATACAAATTTCCTAACTCTGTGAAGGCTTTGGATTTGAGAAGATTAGAGAAGTTGTTTAAAACGGCTATGGAGAACTCAATTAATCATGAATTTCAACAATGTTTTACGTGAAAACTTAGCATCCATTGCCTGTGACCTGTGAATCTACACACCATTTTTTCATGAACTTTTTTTACCCCCTGCTCTTGCTTTTTATTGGCTTCTTTAGATTTTGCTTGGGTATTAAAAGTTGCAATGTGTAATACTTAAAAGGTGAAAGATCCGGAAAGCTAAATTAGCGAAAGAGCGGTTTTATTTTAGCAAAGTTGCATTTACTATATATTTAATATTATTATTTATTGTATTTTCCGAATTCACATTTCTTGTTTGGATATTCGGAGATTTGTATGCAACCAATCACATGCACTTGGAAAGCGGAGCATGTCAGAAGGTTCATTGTGGTGATTGATTGTCAAATAATTCATCTTTCGGTCTTAAGTTTGATGCTCTTTATCATTTTTCTCGACGAGCATAGTCAGGCTGAAACGAATATAATTATTAACAAAAGAATGTTGCTAGAATCAAACTCGCGGCCTCTTGCATCCGAAGCGAAAATCATACCACTGGACCAAACACCCGGCCTGTGCGCTATTTGATATTTTCAATTTTTGGTTTAAATTTTTCATTCAGATGCCCTTTCCTGAGTTCCTGAATTAGAAGAAACGCGAGTGCGGATATTTTTGCAATCTTTCTTAAATTATGTCTTCGCAAAAATAAAATACCAGAAAATGAAAGTGTACATATATTATAAAATTAAATACCAAATAAATTCCACCTTTATTATTAGACATAAATAAGCTAGTTTTTACAAAACCTTTTACCCTAAACATATATAAACATTCACTATCCAATCACCATCTTTATTGTAAATATGGTGAGATAAAGCAGAAAAACAAAAAAGAAAAAAGAAAAATTATCCAAATATGAAATTTAAATACCGAAATTGATCACTTATAAATCATATAGTTTTCTAAACATCAAGTTTGAAATAAACATAACTAGACATATAACAAATACATACAAAATAAAAGTAAAAATAAAAAATAAAAAAGGGATAGCCCATAATGACCCTATCATTAATGATGTAATTATTTCACACAATGCAAATATTCTCCAAAATTTTTCTCAAAGATTATCATAACTAGATATTGACACTCTATATTTGATTAGTAAAATTTTAGGAGAAAGAAAACAAGAAAGTAAAAATGAAGGAAAGTGGAATAAAATGAGGAAAGGAAAGAAATGTAGAGAAATTTAGTTAGTTTAAATGAGAGTAAAAGTAGGGGAATTAAGAGTTAATTGTGTACATTGGCCTTCATTTTTTTTTATTAGTATACATTTTATTAGCTTAGGAATGGTTTATAATCATTTAAGTCACTATTCCTTCCTTCCCTTTTATTTCACCTAAATATTGCGAAGCAAAATTTTTGCAATACAAAGCCCATTTACCCCTTACTTTCCTTTTTCTAATTAATCTTACCATGTGTTCCCCTATTATCGCTCTACTTTTCTTATTTTCACCCTAACCATAAGGAAGCAAAGTGTCCATTTTATTACCAATTTTAGTTGAATCCATATGCATATGTAATTTGAAACTTGCTGTAAAGAATGAAATAATATTTCTTGACTTACAAAGCTATGACTGCATTTTAGTAATAGAATAATTCTTCCATGAAATTCTTATTGCTACCATAAAAAGAATTATAGTTCCCTTTAAAACTAAAAGATTAGCTATTTCTTAATTTAAAAGCTATTTAGATAAATGTACTAAAATGTTCCCCCTCATACCCTTTAAACTTAAAGAGGTAAAGTAGAATTTCTTAACATTGGTAAAGTATTCAAATAGGTATGTCGGTAAGTAAGCAAGGGTGACAAAGTAAATTGGAATGATCCTTGGATATCTTCATTATATAATTTTAGATTGACTCATGAAGTATTGAGTAATGATCTGGAGAACCAAAGAGTGAGTGATTGTGTTAATGGGAGAACTTGTTGTAGAAGCTTCATAATATAAGTTACTTGTTAACAATTAAGGAAGGGAAGGTTATTTACAATATACCCATTCTTTTTTACAAGAATGAGGACCAGCTAATATGGATTATGGAGAGAATTGGCTTATATACTATTAAATCATGATATATTTCTTTGTTTGACAAATACTCTAGAAATTTAACTAAGGGGTGCATCTTCTTCGTACTCAATAGGTACAAATGTTTAGAAGCTAATTTGGATCACGGATTGTATACTGAAGCATAAGCATTATTTGCTGAGAATTTGAACTAATTCTTTGGTAACTCAATCAATTTTGTTTTGCGGGAAAATTTGATCTCATCCATTTTGCACCTCTTATGGTAGAGAAGAAATGGTGGAACGCCTTTTGTTTCATTATGATTAGACCAAATCTATGTGATTTGTTACTTTTAATCACATAATATATGAATTCCACATTAGAATGACTCATAACAACTATTATTGTTGATCACCTTCCTCACTACAATGAAATCTAATGTTATGAGCTAGCTCAACAAATACGTGTCTCTCTAAGCATGGAAGTTGTTGCTCTATTAACAATACAAATCAAAATCCTTACAAAGTTGTAGAACCAATATATAAGGATATGCAAGAGATTCTAAATCCAAAGCTTTCAATGCTAAAAAAGGCAGATTCATTGCCATATGTATCAAAGGTGCTAATAAATCATTAAACTCCTCTACCTAAAGATCAAAATTAAAGGAGATAGAGCAATTGATCATAATGATAAGCATGGTCAATTAAGTTTTGTTGCAAGAAATTCACAAGGAGCTCTCTTGCTAGCTTAAGAAACAATGAATGAAAATGCTAATGTTGAGCTTATATGGAAGAATGGAGGAAAGGGGGGAAAGGAGGAAGAATAGAGGGATATGTTAACAACAGTAAGAAAAGGTTAGAAGAAGACATATTTCTAGTTTGGAAAATAGTTTTGATGGTTGTCCATCTCTTTTGTCAATCATGAAGCAAACATATGTATTATACACTAGGCTACAAACCATTGTAAGTTGGGGATAAGTCATTGTTTTAAGGTGTAGAGAGCTAAATCTAACTCACGAGCTTCAAACCTAATAATGACATGAATTTGACTCTTTAAGCTAAAGTGATAGAGCCCGGAGAATCAAGCCCATAAGAATTTGGAATGATCAGGGAAGATTTGGCTTGATAAGCTTGGAATAAGGTCTGTTAGATTGGTTTACCCGATGCAACCTTTCTTGGTTTGGCTCACACTAATAAAATATAAAGCCCTTTATTTATGCTTAAACTCATGAAGAAAACCCACTTGAGATCCATTTATAAAAGGCTTCAATCTTAACCATTGATCAACATAATAATCCTACGGATCCAACCTACCTACTATCTCCTATAAATACCCCCTTTACTTCTTTATTTGGACAAGAGATAAATTCTAACTAACACTGCTACTCTACTAAAACTTATCTCAAAGATTAAACACTTAAACATCCTAAAAACACTACCCCGTTCTTCATCCATCAAGGAATTTGATATCACCATACTCCTTTACGTATCACCTAACATATTAGAGCCTACCGAGATTACCTACTCCTTCTCCCATTCTATTTCACTTCATCATCCCATAAATATAAGTCAAATCATTTCTTTAGTCATGTATAGCGTAACCTGATATACAGCACGCATGTAACCCTTATGATTTGAACCCCTATACATAAGGTAAATCTACACCCACACCTCCATCTCCATTCCTTACCTCCAAACCTATCAGCTTTGATATCTTGATAGATCATATTTTGACCAGAAAATAAAGTAATAGTTCTTACTATTCTATTATATTCCTTAAGAATAGCAATTCTATCTCTACCTTCTTCCATTCCCAACCTCATATGCTAAACATGCCATTTGTATTGTATAGGGAAAAAACTAATGTTGATATCTACAATATACAATCCACATTGCATTGACTAACATACAGTAAGCTAGCAAGTTACTAGCATGGCCTCATTAATGCAATGAAATAGTAAAAATAAAAGCTACAATTATGATAAGTCTACATAAATGTTAATAAAAATAGATGATCAATTGGAATATCACTAAATGCAATTACTTTATACACTCAAGATGAACATACATGTTAGGGGCTTAGGAATGAAATACAGTTAAGGACCATTTAATAATGAGATTTTTGAGAATGGCTTTGCCTATATGTAGATTTTAGCTTTTCTTGATTAAATGTATAATGAAATTAAGATTAGGATTAAGGACTCATTAAGAGAGCATCCTTCAATCCAAACTATAAAATCAAACACAATAACTTTCTAACTTGTTTCATCTCTTAAAGGAATGGCTTATTAATATAAACATTGTGATATTAATTGTTAAAATAAAAGACAAGGGCAATCTAACAATGTCTCCTAAAAGATAACAACAAAATTGGAAACTAAAATAATAAATTTTAGATAAATCTTTCTATTTTCCATTTTCTCATTCAATTGTCCTAGAATTAAGTCTCTAAAATATCTCTCCTTGACTTTGAGCTTGTTCTCCAGCTCTAAAGTTGGCATGAAATTACCTAATTTCTTAATTGTTTAGTGCTTGGTTACTAATATTTGTAAACACTCAATTTTTGCCTCCTCGTAGTTTTAATTTTTGTTTTTTATTTTTAATAGGATCCTAATTCAAAATAAAAAATAATAAATAAATAAATAGTTGAAAATGATAAAAATAAAAAAATGAAAAAAATCAAGAATTATAAATATTTTTTTTTTATGAAAATAAATTTTTAGAAAATAAAATGATTTAGAGTCAATCGATTTAATTTAGCTTAATTCAAGTAGCTTTAGAAAGTCACGTAATTTAAGTACAATTTAATTATATTAAATATTAAGGAATAGGCCAACGGTTTAACGGATAAGCATTTGAGCATGCATGGAGGTCGCTTAAGGTCATAGGTTCAAACCTCATTAGGTACATATATGTTTTTTTTTTTCTTTCTTTCATTTGCAAAAATTGGTTGAGCATACAGGATTCAAATCTAATTTTAAATCGATTTATTTTCCAAACTTTATAAATACCAATCATATGGCATATAAAAAAAAGGAAAATTACACATTTAAAAAAAAAACTGAAGTCCTCTTTCTCCATCCTCGCATGAACAACAACTAAGCACCAAAACTAACAACCATAACTTTCACATTCCATAGTGCAACAAGTTTCATCTTTAATCCAACAAACTAAGCCACACCATCACACCCCACTAACATCACCAACAATTACTCCAATACACGCCCAAACACCCTCTCTTAACCAATCCCCTACGCCTCACACACAGCCATGCACAAACTCATTGCATGTCTTGATCTCACAAACACATTCACACACTGACAATCACGTCCTGATCTCACAAACATACTTGCATATGATCCATGCTGTTGCGCGACATACACACACACTAGGCATCACCGCACCAACTAGAATCTCACCCCCACGCCAGAACACCATCTCACAACATACTCTATGCTACACAATACATCACTGTATCACACTGCAATGGCAATACACAATCCCCAAACACTGTACAAGCTAAACTCACAGTAACAATCACTGATCCGACCAACATCAACGCCCTATCCACAAGCTACTCACAACAGCTGATACGAACTCGTGGATTAACACACAAACCTGATATCATGCTTAACCAAAGAGGTGGGTCTAAGCCGTAATATGGCTTAAAAGGTAAATGATAGTTAAAGGTTGAGTAGGGGGTTCCCGTGCACCGATAAAGGATGTAACACACTAACGCCTTACACGAGCTCAAGTCACACTTGATATAATGCACAAGTATGGCCGAAGGTCACTTGCCACTATTCCACGCTCGAATGGGCTAGATAAAAGTAGCTCAACAGTAAGGGGAACACTTATCTCGAGAGTTAAAAAAAAGTTCTGTGTATTCTCTATCATATTCTTCTGTACTTTTCCAATATGATGGTATGTATATCATCTCGTTATAGCAAATCGTAAGTTATAAAAATTACAAAAGAATAGTCCTTATTTGCTAAAAACAAAAATAATAATTTACATGAAAAATATGAAATCATGCAAAAGAAGAAATGCAGACATCCTTAATCAAAAAGGACAATACGGATGTTAGTAAAGGACAGTGTGCGCACTTTTTTACTGTGATTCTGACAGTATTGTAGTCCCAGAAGGGGTAGACCTTTGTTCGGGCTTGTTCAGCGTTAGAAGAGGCTAAACAATTGTTAGTTCAAGGACGGCTCACATTAGGGTTAACCTTAAATGGTCGGCTCCTAACAATTCTACCCGGTCTCGACATAATAGAGATTACTGCATTCAGATTTAGCGCTTAGACTACGATTTAGTGGAAGGTTCGGCTCGACATGCTGGTTGATCACCTCAACAACATCTTGGATGGCATGGAAAGAAAAGTAGCTCGGTAAATGGGCAAGCATTGCTCCCCAGCATTTAACTCACCTCGAACAGATCGACAGATCATCTAAGAGAGCCTTCAGGCTCAAAAGCGTACAATCGGTCCTTAATCCCTATCAATAGCTGCACTCTCTAATACAGTATACCGATCTACACACCACTGCAGATCACATGAACAAACCCTACATAGTTGAAACACCCACTCCGACAGCACTATCCTCTTCACACACGCAACTCCATAGCTTAACTATACAGCTACATGCCCACTTGTACGTCTTGTACATATTACATGCATTTTCCCCATCTTTACTGAACACGATTCACCAATATAATACTGCAGCACATGAAGACCCAATGCCAACTCAATACAGCACCTAACATCTACAAACTGTAGCAACAACACGCCATCTACTAATCACAAATAGCACCCACTCATTGTACGTAGACATAAATTCAATCTCACTACACTATCAGTCCAACACACACTACTGCAGCACATGCACGTTCATCTACTGTCTATTGCTTGCGCATACACATTTGACTCAACACTCACACACAAACACGTCATGGCACCGTCTACAACCAGTTACATAATCACATGCAATCTTACAAACACTGCAGTTCAAGTGATACAAATCGCCACGAGTGAACCCAATATCACACGAAAACCAATAGGTGGGTCCAGACCACAAGATAGCTCGAAAAGTAAATAAAAATTGATGGTTTAGCAAATTCGTGACCTATCTAGCTAGATATGACGCACTAATAAGATCTAACACGGCTTAAGACTTGTCATATGTGACATACCAATTCGAATGATAGGGTTGTCCACCACAATCCTTACTAAAGAGATTGATAAGAATTGATAAAAAGAGATTTCCATGAGAAAAAACTCAAGAGTTTTTCATTAATGTTCAAAATCTCCCTTAAACCCTATATAAGTCTTCTATTTATATAAGAGGGGTAAAGTCGTAAATAAAATGACTAAAGGATGCTTTAGTGGCATTTCAGTAATTACAAATGAAATATGAGTGACAATTAAAGGAAAATACAAAAAGAAGGGAAATCCAAATAACATAAGTAAAATAGGTAGCTATACAAAATTCTTAGGTGAGGAGGCTGATGTTTGATTCCGAAGAGATGTTAGAGACTTTGAGCTTTGATTTAGGTGGATCTAATTCTAGACAACCTGTCTTATCCGGGGTCAATATGACATGTCCATGGCCGACCTAACATGACCAAAGCCAACCTCGCATGGCTAGATCAACCAAATATGATAGTAACCAACCTGACATGATAATGGCTGACCTCTCATGGTCAAGCTGATCTGACATGGACGTAGTTTACTTATTTGACATGACCTAGTGCGGCCGAGCTAATATGGAATAGTCGAGCAGTCTCGTCATGACAGAGCATACCTTAGTTGAACAAACTCGGTTAAGCAAATCAACCTCAGTAAAGTAAGGCAAACAAGTAGGACAAGACAATCTTGTATAGTTGATCCGAGTAAACCTGACAAAATAGAATAAAGCCAACCACAATAGGATAGAATGGATCAAGTATAGCAAGGAAGACCTGACAAAGTAGGGCACAAATAGTAGGCCAAGATAAAACTTATAGAGCATATCAGGTCTTCTAATATTACCATAGTTTATAGATAGGTAAGTGAGAGAGCTCGATCAAAGTAGAGTGAGGCGTACTTAGCATAACAGGGCAGACCCAATAAGGTAGGACCGGCTGTCCAACGCTAACGCATCTTATAAATAGGTCACCTACTCATGCGGAGCTCGCAAGCAAGCTTTCCATGTGGTCTAAAACTTAGTGTGGCGTCAAGTTAGTACACAGAGTCCTATCATTACGTTTACTAATGAGTTTGTTGAATAGCACTTCACTGCACAACATCAATTCAAGTTCGGTTTTATGAAAAAAAAATTAATTATTCTTTTGTTTTATATTATTTTTTATGATTGATTTGTTTAGTGGTTATTTTTGAAATATATATATATATATATATCTTACTTTAGGACTTTTCTTTTTAGCATTGGTTTTTTTAGAATTTTTCTCATTTAGAAAAATTATTTTTTTAGAAATAATAATTAATAAAAAAATCTTTTTAAAAAATTAGGACATTTTAGAAATTTTTTATAAAATAAAAATACTTGAAAATTAAGGCCTTTTTAGAATTTTTTTAAATAAATTAAATCGGTTAAACACGTAAACTCGATTGGTTTTTAGAAATGAAAATAAACTAACACACTAAAGTTCTTAGAAAGAAATACAATCATCTAATCCTGACTAAGGGTATGTAGACACTTTCGGAGCGATATTAAAATTTGTAGAAACTTAGATCTTTTTCTTTTTTACTTTCTTTTGGTTTTTATTTTTCTTAAAAATATTAAAAATAGACAATTTTGATGAATAAACCTAATTTCGAAAAATAGATAGTAATACTTGTTAAGGTTTAATAAGTTAGCCCCCGAATTTGAAATCCTCTAGTTTTTATCAAATTGAAATAAAAAATCAATAGCTAAATCGTAGTCAATACACTCAATTAATTACAATTTCTTTTTTTTGGGGGGGGGACTCCAATTGGATGGTAACTCCAAAAGTTTTTAATTAGAAAAAGCATCGGAATTTCCCATTTTCTCTATTTAAATATTACTATTAAATGGGTTAGGTTAAGTTTTAATCGAAAAGTGAGAAATCAAATCAAAATAATAATAAAAAACCAAAAATTCGGACTCAACAATATCCATCCTCAACTTACAACAAGCAAGTTCTAGCATTTAGTGTTCAGTGTTCATGGTCAAATGGCTCATTAGAATTCAAGTGCAAACCCTTTGCATATGCCATTATGCTATCTATGCCGCATTAAGATGATCAATTTTCCAACATTTCTCTTTTGAACTCTAATTGCTCCAATCAACCTTGCCATAAAAATGGAGACTTGCTATTTTTTTTTTTTTACCACAAACAAGTGATAGTATTATTAAAATTCAACCATGATGATCATTACATATAAGGCCAACTCTCGAACTAGACTAAAAATTGAAAGTGAGTAACTTCTGGAGCTAGAATGGGGGGTTACACCACTAATAGAAAGGATACATCTCTCTCATGAGCAATAATGATATTGTCATGAATCATCTTCTCAACAAAAAAAAAAAAACACACTTTGATTTTCAAATATCAGATCAATTAGGTAAGGTTTAAGCTTATTGACCATGATTTTTTAAATGTCTTTGTATAAAGAATTACACAAACTTTTAGGTCTAAATTAGGTAACTTTGTGAAGATTAGGATATTTGGGAATCAAAACAACATCAGTAGAGTTGAAAGAAGGATGAAAGAAACTCGAGTTAAAGAAGATTTTGACTGCTTTTGAAACTTCTTTCCTAATTATAATCTAGAGCCGTTGACAAAAAAAAAATCCCTAAAAAACCATCCAAACCAAGAGGTTTTAGTCCTCCAAGTTGAAAAATAGTAGCTTTTAATTTCCAATTTTTCAACATCAACACAAAGCACTCTATTTATACCCTCCCCAACTCTCCTCTCAATCTAATCTAGACACTCCGCATTCTCTACACTAGAAGAAGAAAAAAGACCTACTGAAGTAAGCCTCAAATTCCTACGCGATCAACCCTTCATCTTCAATCCATTCACTCCCTCTAGTCTGAACTTCATAACTCTATTCTTGCTTCTTTTGCAAATAGTTGAATGGTGAAAAAATAATATATTTCTATCACCAAAATTCAACCAATTAGTCTCACCTCTCTAGTGCTAATATTTTTCTTCTCTTTCCCATAAATCATTTAACACTCCAAACAATCTCTCTTCTTCTTCAACATTTAACCCATTTAGATCACTTTGCACCAGGGAAAGGATTCTAAGGGCACAATCAATTTATTTCTTATTATTAGGGAAAGTCTTTTTGCTCCAAATCTCTAACCGCTTCTTACACACCTCCAAATTTTGTAAACGTAGATCCCAAGTAGTCAACTCTATCATTATAAACCAACTGTCATCTATAACATTTTTGCACTCATTAGAAGTCAACTACATATTTTCAAACTTGAAATTTCCTTATTCCCTTTGTCTTTGGCCACTATATAAACCAAAACAGCAACATGATTTGAGGCTACAGCTAGAACATGCTCCACTTTATAATCAGGATATTTTCTATCCAACTAATTGAAGCAGGACCCCTATCAATCCTTTCACACACTAAATCTCCTCTCTCTCTTTTATTAGACCATGTAAATTTTAGTCTGATCAAACCTAAATCTTATAAACATGTGTCCTCAATGATCTCCCTAAAGCCTATCATAACCCTTTTATCTACTCTACTAGTTCCTTCTTTTTCATGCTCAAATAACATTGCATTGAAGTCACATATACAAAGACATGTCAAATGTTGTTCAATCATGACTCTTGTGATCTCATAATTCTTTTTCCTTTCAAATTTAGTTGATGAATTTATCTATGTTATATGGCTAAAATGCTCTCTTCCTACCCATCTCATCATTATATCTATGTAGAAATTACACCAAGACAAAATATCAAAGTCTATGCTTACATTCCACCAAATTGAAAGACCACCAGCCAAACCCCTTCTTTTAACATAGAAGCTTCTTGCATATCGTAGCCTGCTTCTTAACCTCTCAAGGAGTCTTTCTTTATTCTTAGTTTGCATTAAAAAGAAGACAAAAGGATTGAATTTATTTATTAGGCTTTGAAGATTACAAACTATCTCGGGAGCCCGATCTCTTAATAGTTCCAACATAGAAGACTCATAACCCCGTTGTTATTGTTAAAAGCCAACCACTACTACCTTCTAAGATACCATCCATCATTGTCATTGGCACTTCATACTACCCAGTCATAGCATAATACTCTTCCATAGACGTACAAACTTCAACGCTCCTTTTACCCTTACTTTCTTTTTTTACCACTACCTTAATTACTCTTCTTCCTTTTCTTACTTTTTCCTACATCACTTTAACTCTTCTCGTCTTCTTTCCTATCAAATTACCTACTTCCTCAATAAGCAGGTTTTCATTTCCTCAATGGAAAGATTTGAATCCTCTATTTTTTGTTTTCACATCAAGTCAGGCTCAAATCCTAGGTAATCTTTCCTTTTTAGGTTCAGATTTTTGAAAGCATGAGTCAACTCAAAAATCAACAACAAAAATAGTAGAGAAGTCTTTTGCTCCACTTACTAGATACTTAGTACCCTTCTTCTAGTACCTTCTGAAGTATTGATCTTCACAATTCCAAGTATATTTTCTGCCTTCAATTCTTTAGATAGAAAATTCACATTACATTCATTTGAATTACAAGTTTAGGCAGCATACTTGGTATTGATATAAAATGGGTCTAATTCGAGATAATAATAATCTAATATTGTTGAATTTAGGATTCAAACAAAGAGGGTTCAAAGGTCAGTGTATCAAGGTTTTAAGAAGTAAAAGATTCTAACTGTGTAGGTTCATTTTGTTTAGTGGTAGAAATATGTAAAGGCTAGGGTGTATGTTTGGATTTCTCTGATGATGTAGTGTTTTCAAGATTAAAAGGGGTTTTATTAGGGTTTATATTTTCTTTCAATACTAAATCACAATCTCCCCCTTCCTCCCACTTCTTTACCATTGCTGCTTTTAACTCTAAACCCATACTATCATCTTTACATTTCTAAAACTCATACAGTTTAGTAAGATGGCCTAATCTTTCACAATTAAAGCAGAGTTATTCAACCTTTCATATTTAATAAAAACTCCATATCTTTCAGCATTTCCTCTATTTATCCACAAACTTGATTTTAAAGGCATATTTATTGGTATTTTAACCCAAACTCTCAAGAACGCCCTTCTTTTCTCCTTTCTTAGAAAGCACAAGTTCAATCTCCATCACTTCACCCACTTTACTTCCAATAACCTTTACACTATTAAGAGTCAAATGATTTAAGCATAGACCATGAATTTGTACCCAAAATGTTAAAGAATCGATAAGGATCTCTTCCAATTTCTAATTACCCTACCACTCTTCAATAATCATATAGTGACCCATCATAAGCCATGGAGATTCTTCTATAACTCTCTATAAATGAATTCATTTCATGAAACATATCAAGAACATATTGGCCTTAATATGGGACACATTAATAAAACCATATCATTTCCAAACATTCCTTAATGCATTAATAACTACTATTTTGTTGAGCACTTTATCTATTATTATCTTTGTTATAGCAATAATATCCACTGCATTTGGTCTTCCATCTAAATTTTCTATAGAAGGTTCTAGGACTTCATCTACATTTAGATTATTAGGAAAAGAAGCTTCAGAAGAGGATGCCATAGGTCTGCACAAGGATCATATTCGGCTATGGAGACAAGATTAAACAACTAAGAGAAGCAAATCCAGATTTAGTAAGACAAGGAGTAATAACATTGAGATAAAAGTTTAACTAAACTTAAAAGATCACAACAGCAAAAGTAAGACATGTCGACAGTAGAATTTCACCCAGCAATAGTGCTTGGCACCTCAGCTATCAAGCTACTAATCATTACTATTTTCAATTAAGGCTTTTGATAGCTCGACTCATATAATAGGCTTACGAGCTCAGCCTGCCTATATATTTGGTTTAAATTTGAAAAGCACTGCGAACAACTGTAGCCTTACACTACTTCATTACATAACCGCCTACTACTTATATTCTTTAAGCATGTGCTTAATTAAAGAGATGCCACGTGATCCATGACTAAGGATTACCCGTTGCTATAAACATTTGATACACGCTTATATATAGGGGAAAGAAAGCACTATAAGAACTCTTTGACACTTGAATTCACTTGGCTTTCTTACTCATTCCCTTCTTCACTTTACGCATATACTAACTTAGGTATCGAAATAGCCACATCGAACTAACCCTAGCACCCACTATATAGACCAACAACAAGATGAATGAAAAAAGAAAGAAGCAACTACTAAAGACAGAAAGATCAATAATAATATTTTTTTTTTTCTTTTCTCTTCTTTTTTTTTATTTAGGTTTAGATTTACAAGGTGGAGATCAATGATGTAAAGGGATATTATGAAAGGAAAAGAGCTGAGAATCTAAGAAATTAAGTGCAATGTACCAGTGCTATAATGCAAAACCAACCATTATACCCTTGAAGCATAAGAAAAAAGAAGAAGAAGAAGAAGAAGAAGAAGAGGAAAGTTGCTATGGCTCCCTAATCTGGAGACTTGCTACAACACCCATGTGGTGTGAATACTCTCCTTTTGAGAGAATTTTCTCTCTAGAAGGCTAACGAGAGAATTAGCTCCCTAATCTAGAGACTTGCTACTTGGTCAATACAAAGAGAACCCTAATTAGCAACTTTTGAAATCTTTATTGATCATCCTCCATCTTCCCATTTCAATTCAATCTCAGTAACTCACTTAACAGGTTACATCTCAGTAGTGGTTCAACTCTTAAATTATGGAGGTACTTAAATTTTGTACATGTTAGGAAGGGTTCTTTTTGGACAACCTTGTAGTAGCACCAAAAGTACTCTTTACCCTCAAGATGAAATGAAACCAACTCGACCCAATTGATCTCCAATGTTACGTGGTTGAAGAAAAATCAATCACACCTGATTATCCAACGAAGGTAATCTTTTGCACCATTGGGAGAAGGAAATTATAACTAAGTATTACATGGAATGATTACAAAGTCAAGTAGTTGGTCACCTTACGCTGCCACTAGGAGCAAGTTGCTTTATGCCACCACTTGTGATTATTGTATATACACCTCAACATCTGGAAACCTAGATCCTACATCGCTATGTGGCAAAGTTAGGTAGCTTGCATTTTACATGATCATTAAAGCACCTACCCCACTAATTGCAATGTGTTAAACTTAGACTAAAAGGTTAACTTGAGAATGACAAAAGGTCAAGGATCAAGAGGATTGAACTGAAATCAAATCGAGATTAACAAAAATATAAGAATATAATTTGTATTTATTTATAATTTAATAAAATTACCTGTATCTTTAGAATTTAAATATTAAGAACTTTTCATTGTTTACTTTTTCCTTTTTTTTAATATATATTTACTTTTTCAGCAAATTAGTATATTTTTTAAAAAATGCAAAAGAAAATAGTATATTCTAATCCAAAAATACCAATAAATTTTTATAGAAACCGGGTTACACAGCTAGACCTAATAGGTCAAATCAAGATCACTTTCAACAAAAATCAAATAGATTATTCAAACCTTTTTAATAGAGGGATTAGATTGCATCAGGATTGGACCAGACGTATTAACCTCAATCTAACAACACTAACTAATTGTGGGGCTCTTGCAAACGGTTAGGTGTTGCTCCAAGTGGGTGCTTTGCGAACATTCACACCATCTCATCCATGCATGCTGCCAATGCCAAATTCCATGCCCTTTCCCATTCCTTCTCTGCCCAATCTTGCTTTCTCTTTGTTTGGATTTCTTGCATAGGAGCCATCATTTGGTCGCCCAATCTCATGAGAATCTCCAATAACAGACGGCTCTAATGCCAAGTTGCTGGCCCAAGCGATCAACTATACAATGTACTGATAATGGCTTCGCCTTTCTTTAAATTTCGACTTCTCTAGGTAGAAGCTTTGATGAAATTAGGTTTAAGGTTAAGGGCCCATTAAAAGGAAACTCAAAATCCTCCAAATCTCATAAGACCATAAAATAAAAGAAAATAGGTTTCTAGCTTGTTTTATTTCTCAAATCAATAGCTTATCCATACAAGTCTTGTGATCTACCTTGCCAAAAGAACTCCTAAATATGACAATGAACTAGGAAAAATAAAATAACAACATTAAGATAAATATTTTTATTTTCTAAATCTACTTATTCAAGAATAAACTCCCCAACAGTGTCTATACTCGTTTGCGCTACTAAGCAAGTTAAAGATGAGTACATATAAATGCAATTCATGATACTGCACGTACAATGCAAATCGTACATCATGCGCCTACATTATCACTTATAGACTGAAATTTTACCCCTGTTACTCCATGATGAAAACCACTCGCTGACTGGACTGCTTGACAGAATTAAAACAGCCATTGTCCAACCCCAGCCCTAACTCTTGTTGATTGTTTGAATGAGAAATTTGAGAGTGCACTGCATGATGAATCATCGGTGCATGCAAAGAATTTGGCAAGGTAAATTCAATTGCTAGAGGAGAATTAGATGAGTTGAAAAGCAAGATTTTGAGAAGTGGCCCATATGCTCTTTAGCAGAACCTTGTCGACACAAGAGACCATTTATCACGTGTATTCCTTGCCAAATTTGGAAAGCTATCCAGCTTTTAGCTTCTCCAACTGAAAATGCCCGGCATCTTCTGAATTTATAACGCTGTTGGGAGCAGTAAGTCGCCGCAGACAGAGAAAAAATCGAGCCTAAAAGTTTTCGAAATTTCCAAATGAGTCATAGCAAGTGAAAAGAGAAGCACCTATCGAGGAGCTGATGATCCCAATCTTACCCACTGAAATCCTGAAAGTGCGAGCCAACATCCCAGTAAACCAAATCCTTTGCTTCTCAGAAACTGTTATAAAAAAGGAATTTATAAATAAATGATGTGGGTTCAAAAGTCCTAAACTGGCATTGAAGTAAATGAAATAGAATTCTACCGTGACCAGAAGAGCACCAAAAATAAAGCATCCGCTCATCGATGCACTAACAAATTTGAGATCCCTTCCAGCCTAAACAGTACAAATGAAATGTGAATTAATTGCAGATAGTTTCTTGTGCATGGGAGGACATGACTAATAAGGCCTCGTGCTTGATAATTAAATAATGTTTTTAGAAAGAGCATGAATGCCATAGAGACAAGCACGAATGCTGTAATGAAATGCTGGTCCCTACGCATCCACTTATCAACCACCTGCAACTTTTTTCCCTTCTACTTCTTTTCGCCGCGCCCCCACCCCAACACAACCCTCACCAGTTTGAGAAGGTTCAGTTGTCTGAAATCGGCGGAGGAACTTTTAGGACACCCATGGGCTTGCTCCTATTTCTCAGAATCTAATAGCTCATCCATTAGTTATTAAAATTTCCAAGGAGTTGAGAGTCATGAGCTTATAATTATTTATATATAAACCATACAGAATGACCATGCTCTTTCCAAAAACATTATTAATTCAAAGGTGAACGTGTTTAAAGAGAAAGCCTGCTGATAAACGTAAGTACAACCTCTTTACCAGCAAACCTGTCTCAGTATCCTCTCGACTTGGATAAGGCAAATTTTTTAAGAGAACACAAGCAAATTCCTTCAAAAACTATAGCTTCTAGACAGCCTATGGTATCCCAACTTCTATATTACGACAAAATAGGTCATCAAGAAAGAATGTAGGTACTATAGTTTGTATTTTCCATTTGTTTTTTGGTTTCACATGATTGCTTTAAACCAATATGCTGACACCCACTGAAGGAGGTTCAACGTTGACCTTCTTCATTGCCTTCTCATTTCATCAGTGTTTAATATGATGTATACAATATAATATGCCAATTCTGTGTCAACAAGACTGCTGGGGTGTTCAAATTTGAATATAACAAATTCCAATAACTTAAGTGTGGATTGTTTTTATAATTAACTGGTGGCAACACCCTGCTAAGATGAACAAATACACCAGAAAGAAAGCCATATTAGTGTTAACATGGCAGGTCTTAAACCAGCTGTAGCTGAGACCAGAAGTCACATAAAATCCAAACCAAAGAATTTCTTACCAGTAATGTACCCTCAAGGCTAAGAATGGTTGGTGTCACAGACAATGCGACAAAAAAGGGTATCAACACGGTGTGCATCTGCATTATAGAAAATAATTGTTACTAGAACAGGCAGGAAGTCCACATTATTCGTGATAATGCGAAACTGTTAGTCGTACCCTTTTACAATTCTACTTTTTTGACCAAGCTCTTAGATGGCACATTGTATAAATGACAAACAAAAACAAAAAGCTTTCTTAGTCAATGGCAAATAAAATGATTCGCCAAACTTCTAAGAGATAAGCCCACCAACAAAACTTTTGTTAAGTTGATTCACTGTACTCTTCATTACGTGTGTCTTGTGAAAATGGGATGGCATTACTAATTCCAGAACATCTACAATCACAGAGGAAATATTTTGATTATATGACATCACAGATATGCAACAAAACAGAGGAACATAGAATCTCGTATGCTCTAATGCATCAAGAGCAGCACAAGTATGTGTACTGGCTAGAATTAAAGACATCAACTTGTCTCATCCTTGCCCATCAAAGGACAACAAACACAGGTTCCACTTGATTGCAAGTCATATAACCCATCAAATTTTTATACTACCCACAAGTAACCCAGAACCAATAGCAGATCAACTTCTCTCATAGAACGAAGCCTTCCCGGTGGTCTACCAAAAGTTAAAAATAACCTGGACTCACCTCTTGTATAACACTTTGATCAGTTGTAAACCAATGAGGAAAGCACCATGGGACACTAGTACCAACAATACCCAAGAATCCTCCAACCATAACTCCAATTAATACGAGCGACTTAAATAAGATCTTTGCCTGCTTTTTGATATCACGAGAGTTTAGCACATCAGAGGTCAGCTCAAAATGGTTTGTGCTCTGACAAAAAGGAAGCATGCATTGGTCGCAAGTCATACAAAATTTAGCACATTCCAGTTTCTAGTCAGGTGAAAATCCATGAGGTACAAACATAAACACTGAAATACCACTTGCCCTTGCCAGGCTTCTGTTGACTCCATATATACGTTCAGGCATGAACGACTGTGCTGTTTGAGAAAGAGGCTCACCCCACACGGTACACATCAGAAATGTTTGAAAGATTACCTAAAAGAAGTGCAATGAGTTATAATAGGTGGTTTAAAGAGATGCATCACAGTATAAATGACTGTGGTTCATTACAAAATATCACCTGGTGTGCAGCCACAGTAGTTGTCCCCATAGATGTTGCGAAATATATGACTAGTACAAAAAATGCCACCTGAAAGCAGCCAATTCTCTCAGAAAAAAGTGAAATAGTTCTAATGAAGCTGCAAATGATCTAAGAACCTTTGACATTATCATTATAAACACTGGTGCTGCAAGCCCAATTATTGACAGAAGTTCATCAGGCGATGGCACAGAGAGAGAAAATGCATTGTATCCTTTCTCATTCAGAGCTGCAATCATCATATAAGCAGCAATAACCTAAAATAAAATTGGGCGAGTGAAAATGCATCAACCAGAATAGCTCTACATTTAAAAAATAACATAAAAAAAATTTACCCAAAAGATCAATCAAAATATTTTCAAATAATTTTGTGCCATACTTGTGATACCATTGTTGCCCATGCAGCACCTGCAATTCGATACCCTAGAAAAATGCACAGAACAACATCTCCAATGCCATTCACTGCACTAGCAACAGCCAGAGCCTTCAGTGGTCCCCATGAATCTTTCATACCAAGACTGAAAGATAGTAAATATTAACATGATGAGAGCTTGAGAACAAAAGCAAGCTCTATAGCTTTCCAGAAAAATGAAGGGCTTGATTTTCTTTGATATGAAGCAGCAAAAGTATTAATTACATTGGCACTTTGTTGGCAAATGTGGTAAACTCCATAAAGTTCTGATTTGACAATAACTTATGGAGATAATGTATACTGAACCTACAACTAAAGTATCAGCAAAACTAACCAAATGGAACATTTGAAAGTTTGAAATTCACGTATATGAATTAAAACAAACTTATCAACCAAAATCAACTTCCTCTTTATGGCCGGAACTATCAATTAGCATTGATGGAAGATAATAATCAAATCAAAGTTCACTTGCTAAATCTGTTGGTGAGAGATTTATGTTTGAATCTGGCCAGGCTAATCTATAATCTGAGAGGATGAATATTGGTGCTTAGGCCAAATCTTGGGATGACTAGAAGACTGACATTGGCCTACCACTACAATCAGGTTGAGCAAAAAGGATTACTGGTTTAGCAAACCTAAGGATCTTTCTCCATGAAGTTGATTGACAACTTATACATGACTAGGCCTCAAGGCCAGGATTTCAAGATTATGTTGTTTAAAGGTGTATGAGAAACCGTTCCTTCATTTTATGGCTTGTGATGAAAAAGACCGTACATTGGCCATGCTGCTAAAGTGGGAGTAGTTAGCCAGCACCTTTGCCTTTATGTGACTGTGTTTGTGACTCACCAATACCTCTTCTTTGAGTATCCTATTTTAAAGGAGATACGGAGCAACATCATGAAGATTTTTTATGTCATTGCAAGGATTTCTTAGGTTTCTGGAAGCAAGAATCCATTGATTCAGCACTGTAGACTGATTTTTGCTGCCACAGTGCCTTGGAAAGAAAGGGATGAGAGGAGTCACAGGGGTGCTCCACCTAAAGTGCAGGTTAGAACAGAGTCATATACACCATTTTAGCCATTGTGTAGCTTTGATTTTGCACAAACCAATTTTTCTTTCTTCTACGTTTATGTAAATAATTCAACTACTCAATAACCTAGAATCTATATATTTGCTTTCTCTTCATTTCCACTGCAGACTTTTAGATGCAGTAGCCCAATATTTCATCTCTGCAATGCATTTATAAATATATGGGAAGCTGCAAGGTAATCTATAAACAAATCCGCAGGGTAAGAAAAAGATAGTACCTAGCACTTTGAGCAACCCATCCAACAAGAACTGCAGGCCATGCGAGGCCTCGAATCTAGCAGCAAAAAACATTATATTATTTCATGTTTACAGAATACAAATGACAGTCGAGGGTGCTAATGGTAGAGAAGAGGAAAAGGAGAACTATCAGAGGAACAGTGAATCTTGGTTGCGCAACCCAACATTTTCTGTAAAATACATGAACGATATAGAGAAAAGTAGCCAGAATGATCTACCACAAGTATTTTTTCCATACACTTACACATAGAGAACTTGGAACTGAATTAGAGAGAGGTTTACACTACTCAACAAAGAATATTAAGTAATGGCCAGATCACATCCATGATAGAAGAATATTGAATCCAAAACATCAAAATCTAGTTTTACTGCAAAGATTGAGGATGTGTCTGACCATGAGAATGAAATATTGTGATAGAAGGTGAAAAAGAAAAAAGAAAAAAAAAAAAAGCTACTCCTAAAGCAATGACACTCTGGTCAATCCTAATTATACCTATGTAATAAAATAAATGAGGGTATCATTTAATTAGGAACAACAATGATCCTTGGTGAACAAGACAGAACCAAACGGGAAACAGAGATTGAACCTGGACATAAGTATTCGCTGCAGGGACAATGTGTACATTATTAGATCCAATGAAAGCTGATAAAGAGAACAAGAAACAAGTGATCAGTCGTGGAATTTCAATACTTCCGCACCATATTATACATAGTTTCAAGTTGGAAAGAGTATATTCTTCCAGCATTAAGTCAGAAAAAGTCTGGTTTCGAATTGTCAAGCACTCTATAATATGAAGCAGGGAAGCTGGGGCGAAGCTAGTTACCAGACAATGCCCAGGTGCCAAAGAACTTGGTGAAAACAAGCATCAGAAAGCCACAAGTCAATCCAACGAATAGCAAGATGGATATCTTATGCTGCACCTCATTCTTGTCCTGCAAAACTTTTTTAGGGACATGAAACGTGTTGTACAACAGATACTGCAAAGATAACTTCAATAAAGCGTACACCTCCAAATGTTCATAAATGAGCTAGCCCACTTCAACTTTAAAATCAACCATGGGGCATCTCTAAGATACTCTAAGCTAAATAATTGCCAAGCATTGGCTGACACCTCATCTAAGAACTTCATACATGACTTGACCAGCAACCAGTGGATGTTGCAACCATAAATAACTACAGTAGAGTTTTTTATTACCATGACATATGCTGTGATTCCCTGATGAACATTAATAATAATTTGAGGCCATTTATAATGATTAGTAGATGAGGAACTCGAAAATAATAAATTCAACTCCATAATCAATCATCATAAGGTTTTACTCCTATTACTTTAACAAATTTGCCGGTCACTTAGATTCAAGGAAGTGAAAGTTATTTTGATGCCTTCCTATTTCTAAAGGGAGGTGTGGACAAAGTTCAAGTACTGAAAAGCCTAACTTCATCTATTTCAGACACGAGACTGGAAACAACAAATTGCAGCAAATAAAAGTACCAATCCTTCTAGACATCACATGGATTCCGTCATTGCAGTTTTTAAGCAGAATCACCTCTCTTGCGAGTGCAGTGGCAACCATATTAGAAGTGGCGATTGAAAGGAACATGAACACATAACTCATGTAATCGCAGAAAACTGTTCCTGGACCTGTTAAAGTGAGCACCAGCACATCAAAGTTCCAAAACCTTCCTTCCATTGCAACACATTTCATGAAAATTTCATGTATCAATCAAGATAAAAATGAAAAGAAAAGGGGGCAAAATCATAGTGGTATAAGTGAGAATCTAAATATGCCGCAACAATGTAATTATTGTTTTCAAAATAATTTTAGGAACAAATACAAACTTTTTTGTTGAATATTCAGTCCAATTGTAAACCTTTTGAAGTTTACAATTCAGTCAATATTCAACAAAGGTTACATTAGCTGGTCCATTGGCCTAAATAGGAAACTTTTGATTAATCCAACACATTTTACATCAAGCAAATGCATGAAAATGAGACAAATTTCTTTTTCTTCTTTTGACATCTTAACAAATGCTCATTTGCCCAACCCCTCTTCCCAAAAAAAAAAAAAAAGAAAAGAAAAAAAAGAAAACAGAAAAAAATACCTCGCACCCTCTAACATTTTGACATTTTCTTTTTAAGTATTTACGCCCATACCATACCAACAAATAGGATGAGATAAAATTTACAAAGATCATGAATAGCATGAAATTAAATATTCACCAAATGAAATACTGAAGAGGTTCCCTAAGCATTTGTGAGAAGAAAAATAATAAACAGGTGCTAAAATTTATATATTTATTATTTTATAAAATATCTAATCTTCCTTGAAAAAATTTGAATGAAACCAAAGCTCCTTCGATAAAAGCAGACATCTAACGCTCCAGTAATAGAATACCTAGAGCAGCGAGCTCAGTAGAACTTCCTTGACCAATAACAGCAGTATCAATAAGACTCATCAAAGGTCCACAAATCCACAACCCCGTAGCCGGTCCCGCAAACATCACAATCTCTTTCATCTGATTCCACAAGCTCCAATCCTCCACTTCCTCTATCTCTTCTTCTTCTTCTTCTCCATTCTCAACCAAAGAGACCAACGCGTCCTCCTTCTCGAGTTCATTTTCCTGCGGAATCTCGGAACTAATGCAAGAAGTAGTAACGAGTTTGTTATTGAAATTAAACTCCTTCTTTTGTCTAAGGAAGTGTAAAGTGGAAGAAAGGCGCGTGTGGAGAAGTGAGCGCGTGGTAGAGCAAAGAACAGGTGGAGAATGGTGGTGGAGTGGAGTATAGGAAGAGTTAACAACAAGAGTTGTGAAGTTCATTTATTCCTTGGTTTTACTTTGGGGGAGAGACGAGGGAGAGGGTAATAATGTAAAAGGAAGGAGTAAAACAAGAAGAGTAGGTAGGTGAGGGAAAATACAGAGACAGAGACAGAGAGGTCGTACCTTTTTTGGAGTTGTTGACGGTTGATATTTGGAAGGGAGAGAAATAGGAGCCACAAGTGGTTGGGTGGGTGGGTGTTCCTGAGACTGCCATGCGTTCAGCGACTAGAGAGTGATGTCTATACACCTCACTTTTTTAAAATGCCACACTAGACTTTTACTTATATGCTAACCCGGCGAGAAAGCTGAATGTCATCGTTGCGTCAACTTCATATCAATTTTATTAGTAAATCATATTTGAATTTTATAAATATATATCAATTAAGTCAAATAACAAAAAATAAAAAAAAGTTTGTTAAAATAGAATTAATTTTTTTAAACTAGGACCCGTCCTTGCATATTATAAATCTATATATTTATTAATTAAATTAATGTACTTTAACTAAAATCCTGTTACCTTATGTGATTCTTCAATTTTTATCGGTAATTGATTATGATCTATACGTACTGGACCTATAAAATAATATATAGTGAAAAGATGCTAGGGAGTTGTCCGATATGGCCACTCTAATACTTAATTCAATAATAAGTTTTTTTTTTTAAGAATAGAATACTAAGTATGCAAGCTTAAAATGCAAAATTTGTAGAAAGAGTTACCATTGGGTAGATGTCTGGTATTTATAGCAGAGTGAAACCGATCGTTAGAAATCAGTTGGTAGTTGGTAGAAGAGATCTTCTCCTACAAATGTGGAAAAGTAAAGCTGTCATGTCTGATATATTCCTAATATTTAGGACATGATTGTTTTATCCTTATCTTATAGTTTATGGTCATTACAGTTCTTAATGGGCTTGAGCCACTAAAGGCTAAGCCTGAGGCCTATAGAAGTGAGCTTAGCGAGGTTAGGCTTAGCAGATCTAGTAGGGCCTAAGAGATCCCTGCTCAAAGTGCCTTATCAATGCTTCCCTTACCTAACAATCTCATTGCCAATGAAGAGGTAAGGAGAAAGAATGCATGGCCCGCTCAAACATAAACAATCCAACTCTAGGAAGTTCAATCCGATGCCATGATGTCAACGTGATGAGGTTGTAGATCCGAAGTGATGAATGATTTGAGGTGAGAAGGCTTAAAGTGATGAGTCATCTTGGGCAGTGGTCTGCTGATCTAAAATTGTCCAAGGCTAGGTGACCAAAGGTATTAAGGTGCTCCAATGCTATAGACCAGCCTACTTGAACAAGGACTGAGCAATCATAGGTACGTCATGTCTTTGTAATGTCGATCAAGTGCAGATCGGATAGGCGCTAAAGAAGCTTCCTGTTAAGGGGATTTTCAAAATGCAACTTTGCCCACTGGTATTCCGTACATTAAATGCAATGTGACAAGTGTTGCGTTAGAGCAAACTAACATGCAACTACATGCTTTTTGCCTTTGTAAACATAGCCATCCAATCAAAATGCTTTCTATGTATCTACTAGGCAACATTCCAAGAGACTCATGTTTACACGTATCCCCATAACCGCCTATACGGCTTCCTAGGCGATTTTCCTATAAATAGGAGGATTACTAAAAGAGAACACTTTTCTACAATCTTTTTGCTTAGTTGTCATAATTTCTGCATTCGTATTCAAACTCTCAAACCTTCTTCAAAAGCTTCAATTTTTCTTTTTAACAATCATGATCATGTTTACCAATAAAGGTGAGCCTAATTCTTCTTCGTTGGAACTTACCTCCAATTCAGATTTTACAACGAGTGATCCTCCCCGGGCATAGGAAGGCGAAGTGTCATCACTAGCACAACTCAACCAACCCACGAGGATAGCTATGGAAGTGTTAGATAAAGCCAAAATCATCAATGCCATCACTAGAGACTCGTACGTAGATATTCCCTTATCCCCTGCTAAGGATTTATTCAATGCTCCTGGTACGAGGAAGGGCCCTGCCGACCGTATCAACAAAAATAAGGATTTTGTCCCCAACTGGGTGATCAACAACTTCCTCATAGGGGCAATACCCATGTAGCATATTAAGTGGCCATGCAAGGACGAACAGATGGCCTACCATCAGGGAGGCGCTTTGCGGTATTCGAGAAATACTTAGAGTTTGAGCAATTCCTCCTCCCAAGTCATTTTGAAAGGGAGTTTTTCAACTACCATCGTTGCAACCCATCGTAGATCCCTCCAAATGGGTGGAGGGTATTAAAGGTGTTCCAAGCGCTCTATTAATACCTAGTGATAAGGGCTACTCTCAAGCTTTTTTACCACTTCTACATGTGGAAGAGCGTTGGGGGGTGGCCTTACCTCCAGTCGTGCCCAGGAAAGAAACTATTCTGTAGCCTTATCGATTCGATCAAAGGCTAGCAGGACGATTACATGGTGATGGAGCTGCCCAAAGAGGCCGCCTTCTGGACCCGATAAACTAGAATGGTCCATACTAGAGATGAGAAGATGCTCAGCCCGAGCAACGTCAAGGCCATTGAGGAGATCTTGGCCTTCATGGAGCTGAGAGGTGGCCAGGAGATCAACACTACAGAAACTATATAAAGGTATTTCCAACACCCAATCTCTAAGCCCTTCCTCAGCATAAAGAAAGCTTAAGCGGAGAAGTGGGTTGAAGGTACTGGTTCATTCCTACGTGCCTGTTTGTTGTAATAGTGTCGGGGTACTTCGTCCGATGCCTGTATGATAAGTGGACTTCCTTGGTCGTACTAGTCACGGTGGTGTTTTACAAATGGTAATGGTGGTTTCTTTTGATTTATCTTTGTTTTCTTTTTCTAACCTTTAAATTCGTCTTCCTACAGGCAAGAGCTTAGCTCGGAAGATATCTTGTCCGTCTGTGGACAATCTAATGAGCCGCCGCCAGGCGCAATCGAATGCAGGTTTGCCGACAAGGAAGGCGATAAGGCCAAAGCCGAGGCTTAGAGAAACCAGCAAGCCACGGCCGAGGTCTGCACCTCAGGGGATTCCAGTCATCATCCTGGACGAGCCCACGGCTGTAGCTCTACCCGTTCCTGCTATCTACTCATCCAAATCCATCCTTATGAGCAACGAAGGTATCGACGTGGAGGGGCCTGACGTGTAGATGCTTTCCCTTCCGAGGGCACCCAAGGAAGGAACCAAGGAAATAACTGCCCCTCATGCTACTGTGAGCGACAAGCATAAGGCTCTCGAGGTACCCGACGAGCCAAATCTAAAGGTAAAGAAGCAGAAACCCTTGGCAAGGAACCCCTTCGCCAAGGGGAAGTAGAATAAGTGGCCCCTGGCCCATCCCTTCTAGAGTGTGGATGACATTGGGGACGAGTTCTTAGACATCCTCAACAACTTCCAAAAGATAGGGCTAAGACCAAACTTATTCATCAAAGCATGATACACTTCCTTGGACGAGGCGCTGAATAAGGAAGCCCCAAAGATGGAGAAGAAAAGGGCCCAAGGAAAGATCCTGTGGTCGAAATGGGAGGTCCATGCTGGAGACCTAACACTGTGCCACTGAATCCTCAGTTACTAGGATTCAATGGGGTCTTATACCCTTGGTGATTGGGCTGTACTAGAAAAGATCTCCCAAGAGGGTACGGGCAACCCTATACAAACTGCAAGCCACTTAACAATTAGGTCTTTCGTGCTATTATGGTGTTGTACTTTAGTGTCTGGTGCTAACTTATGCATTTTATTTTCATCTTGCAGTACCACAGCCAAGTGCTACTCAAGCTGAACAAGCCCATGCCGCCTAAAAAGAGGTAACTAGATTACAGAAGGAGTTGCATTTGCATAAGGAGTTGCATTAGCAGAAAAAGTGCTTACTAAAAGCGAAGGCTTCTAGCAGGAGATACTTGAGAAAATTTGCTTAAGCTAATAAGTGCATCCGCTACTCTGTTATGCAAGTGGCAAGGCTTCAAGCATGCAGAGCAAGAGAAGGGCAAAGTAGAGAGGGATGCCCGGAGGGTTACGAAACTAAAGGCTTAGCTGGAGAACAAACAGAATACGAAATCTTGTTTTTCACAATGACTAGAAGAAGAGGGCACAACTAAGGCCCGAATTGAAAAAGAGAATGCCAAGTTGAAGGCTTCCATGGTCGGGCTGAAGAACGAGCTAGCGATGAATGTGTCGAAATGTAAGGGCGTTAGGGCCATGTTGCTCAAGCTAACCGGCTCGAAGGCTACTTTAGAGCAACATGTCGGGGACCTGCAAGGTAGGGTTTTAGAGATGAAAGAGATCATTTTTAAGATGGAGAGTAGAGAGGTCCTCAGCAATGCTACCGCAAAGAAGGCGATTGCCAACTATAGAGCCATCGAAGAGTAGTTAGAAGAACTAGAGGACCTATCTACTAATTTTGCCTGCTTCACTAGGAGAGAAATCCTCTCCCATTATCCAAATCTAGACTTAAGCTTCTTGGATTTTCTGGACTCCCCCACGTTCATCGAGAAGAGGGAGGCTCGGCTAAAGGGGAGGGCACTTCTACATCCAACCCTGCTTTGGTAACTCAGTAGGAAGATGCCTTAAAAGCCGTCCCAGCCATCCTTAAGGAAAATTCGCCCACAGGAGGTCCTGCCACTCCTAATTCGCACGTCTTGTGCTCCCTTGCGGCTCAAGGCCTACCGGCTAAAGTTCCTGTAGATTGGCGCTCGAGCAGATTGATGCCTTAGATTTTTCAAGATTGCTTAAGCTAGTTGATCCCAGGCGACAACGAGGTTCTGTAATTTTTTTTTTCAAGGCCGAGATGCTAGCCTTTGCTCTGTAAATAAAAATGTAGAACAAATAAATAAAGTTTTTCAAGTCTTTTTCCATTTTCTTTGTAAGCTTTATAGACCCTTGGTCAAGATTTTGTTAGGGGAGTTCCTCTATGCAAGGGGTGTTTCCCCTTACCGAGGTTACCTTAAGGGGTTCAGGTCGGTAGCATTCCTATCTGCTTGGTTTATGAAAGTTCCTTTGTGTAAGAGATGTTTTCCCTTATCGAGGTTACCATAAGGGGGTCAGGTTGGTGACATTCCAACCTACCTAAATAACTATTCATATGCCTTTCTGAAAGGCTGGCAAGGCAACTGAAACAAAAGGAAAGAGAGAAAGAGAAGTACACAATCAATCAAGAACTTTTTATTTTGACTCAAATTGAAAATAAAATAGTATATGATAAAATTTTAGTCAAAGTAGAGGTGTAGATTGTCGACGTTCTACATGCACCGGATAAGCTCGCCATCCAATCTTTCTAGCCTATATGCTCCATCGCCCAGTTTTTCCCTGACTCTAACCGAGTCCTCACAATTGGGAGCCAACTTACCCAAGCCTTCTCGTGAACTAATGGCCTCTAATTTTTGGTATACTAGGTTACCAACTTTGAATTCCTTGTATCAAACCTTCTGATCGTAATACCGAGCGGCCCGATGTTAGTTTGTAGTAACCTAAGCAACAACAAGGTCTCTGATTTCCCAGATAATGTTGACGCTTGCCTACAACAATAAGTCATTCAAGGCAGCATCGAAACTTCGAGTCTACATATTAGGGAGTTCAAGCTTGATAGGGAAGATAGCTTCCTACTCAAAAGCCAGACGGAAGGGGGTCTTGCCCATCGAACTGCAATGCTTGGTCCTGTACCCCCACAAGATGTTTGGCAGCTCATCAGCCTAGGCACCATGAGATCGATCCACGTACTTCTTAAGGCTATCTAAAATGACCCGATTGGTCGCCTCCACCTATCCATTTGATTGGAGGTAGGCAATCGAGGTAAAGTACGTGGCGATGTTGTGCTTAGTGCAAAACTCCTTGAACTTAAGGTTGTCAAATTGTCGACTGTTGTTCGTAATCAATACATGAGGGACTCCAAACCAAGAGAGAACGTTATTTCTAACAAATGTCTCTATACTCCTCTCTTTGATTCTAGCCACAGTTTCGACCTCCACCCACTTCATGAAGTTGTCCATGGCGACAATTATGAATTGCCATCCTCTTAATGCTTTCAGGAAGGCACCGAGGATATCGATCCCCCATTGGGCAAAAAGCCATGGCCTCGTCAAGGGTTGGAGCATAATGCTGGGTGTACGACTAATTAGGGCATGCTTCTGGCACTATGAGCACTTCTAGGCTACATCCTTTGTGTCCTACCTCATGGTGAGCCGGTAATATCCAAGCCGTAACACCCAAAGGTACAAGGCTTGGGACTACATATGATTGCTGTACACTTCAGCATGCAGCTCTTCCATGATGCGCAGTCCTTCCCTTGCTTAGAGACACTGGAGGAGAGGGGGGCTAATTCTCCTACAATATAAGACATTGTCAATTAATGTATAATTGGTAGTGTAGTATTGAAACTTCTTCCACTCCCTCCTATCCTCTGGCAACATTCCCTCCTCCAAGTAGCTCTGGATGGCATCTATCCAACTCAGCTTTGGTGGTACTGTAGTCAGTTCCAGAACTTCAATCGGGCTTAAAGCTATACTTTTTTTCTGGTAAGTACTCTATAAAGATCTTGTTATCCTTTATCTTGGGCTTCTGTATACCAGTGGAGGCCAGTTGTATAACGAGCATGGAGTCCGAGAATATCCGCACATACTCGACCTCGATCTCCTTAGCCAGCTTGAAGCCAACAATAAGCGCCTTGTATTCAGATTTATTGTTGTTGGAATTGAACTTGAACTTGAAGGTGTAACAAATGGTAACCTTATGTGGGCCGATCAACATAAGGCTCGTACCTCTACCTCTAGTGGTGGATGATCCATCAATGTGAAGAGTCCAGACCGGTTTATCATCGCCCAATGGTTTTTCTTCTCCGATATATTCTATCATGAAGTCGGCCAGGACCTGAGCCTTGTAAGCCGTTCATGGTTAGTATTGGATTCTATACGCGCTTAGTTCTACTGCATACTTCATCATCCATCCAGATACATTAAGTTTCTGTAACATTGTACACAATGGCTAGTCTGTAAGTACAATCACCCGGTACGCCTGGAAGTAAGGTCTTAGCTGTCTAGTAGTAATGATGACGGCTAGCGCAAATTTTTTTGCCTAAGTATACCTAACCTCAGGCCCATGAAGTATATGGCTAACATAATATATTAGCCTGTATTCTCTTTGATCTGCTCTAACCAGCACAAAGGAGAGAGCCCTACCACTTATGGCCAGGTACAAAAATAGATCTTCCCTTGGGACAGGCTTGGAGAGGACCAACGGATGAGAGAGGAAGTCTTAGAGCTGCTAAAAGGCAACAGCATACTCCGAAATCCATTCAAAACGCTTGAGATTTTTGAGGATTTTAAAGAACTCAGTACATCTATCGATGCTCTTCAAAATGAATCTGCTCAAGGTAGCCACCATACCAATGAACTTTCGTACGTCTTGAATTAAAGTTGGGAGCTTCGTTCCCCTAATAGCCGTAATCTTCTCGGGGTTAGCCTCGATGCTTCTCTAAGTGATGAAAAATCCAACAAACTTACTAGAGCCAACGCTAAAGACGCACTTTTGGGGGTTCAGCTTCATGTCATGCATATGCATTCGATCAAAGGCTTCTTGGAGATCCTTAACATGATCAACCAACTTCTGACTCTTGACAATTATGTCATCGATGTACACCTCCATATTGTGTCCGATCTGAATCTTAAACAATTTCATCACTATGCGCTAATATGTAGCCCTGGCATTTTTCAGCTTGAATGGCATTACAGTGCAACAGTATGTACCATAATCGATAACGAAGGAGGTATGGACCTCATCCTTCGGGTCCATTTTGATCTGGTTGTATCCCGAGGAGGCATCCATAAAGCTCAGGAGGGCATGTCTTAACGTAAAATTGACAAGCTAGTCGATTCTAGGGAGGAAGAAACAATTTTTGGGGCAGGCTTTATTGAGGTCGGTATAATCAACACACACGCGCCACTTCCTATTCTTCTTTCTCACTAGTACCACATTTTCCAGCCATGACGTGTACTTTTCCTCCCTTACAAAGCCGGCTTTAAGCAGTTTCTACATTTCCTCCTCAATTACGACATGCCATTCTAGGGCGAAATGCCTCTTTTTTCATTTGACAAGCCACATTGTAGTGTCAATGTTGAAGCTGTGGGTTACTAGGTTGGGGGAAATTCCAGGCATGTTGGATGCCGAGCAAGCGAACCTATCCAAATTTGCTTGCAAAAGGGCAATGATTTTGTCCTTCACTTCAGCTGGGGTCTCAATCTCGACTTTCATTATTTGGTTAAGAGAGTCGCCGATCTGGACATCTTCGATTTTTTCTCCAAGCTCGCCCCTCTCAGCCAGTCTCTCCTACAGGCCTATCTCTAGGGTGAAGATGCCATCGCCTTTGGCCGTCCTAACATATAGCTCTCATGAGAGCTTTTGATCGCACTTGCATACTCCTACCCCCGTAGGCATCGGGAATTTGGCCTTTAGATCTAGGGAAGATGTGGTCATCCCAAATACGTTTGGGCTTGGTCTTCCCAAGAGTACAGTATATGGAGAAAGATAATCGATCACAATGAACTTCACAAGTCATTGTGCCACATGTTCGTCATCGCCAAGTTTCATGTCTAGCATGATGATGCCCTTGGCTCGGGCCGTGCTGCCGTTGAAGCTACTTAGATTATCGTGGTACAACTTCAGCTTTACTGAGAATTTCTTCCTCATCTTATCATATGTGTGGAGGAAGAGTATATTGGTGGAGCTGCCAATGTCCACCATGATCTTCAAGACCTCAAATTTTGAGATCCTTTCCCTAATCACTAAAGCGTCTTGGTGGGAAGTGCCAACCCCCTCAAGGTCTACGTTAGAGAAGGAGATGGAAGTGTCTAACTTTTATCTCTTCTCCTTAACTGCCAGCACCTCTGATTGGGCATTAACCGAGCTGCTAGTGCTTTGCTGCCTCTTAGGGTGTAGATCTCCCATAATTACATTTATGACGTCATTAGGGGCACAATCATTGCGGTGGTCATTATTCTACTCCGCTTAGGCGTCCTCGATCCATCACCTCCAAGGTACCCTGTCAATGTCATCGTCGGAGCAATTATCGTTCCATCGATGTGTTACGTACTCATTAAAGAAGTCGCATTGAATAGCATATTCGACGGCATTCTTCAACTGGAAGCACTCTTCAGTTGTATGGCCATGATCATCGTGGAACTGACAGTGTTTGTTAAAGGTCCAACGACTAGGGTTTCCCCACATTTTCTATGGCTTCTATAGCAAGTTTCTATGCTTCCCTTTGGAATAATCCTAGGCTATAGGTCTATTCAGAGGTGTATACTAGCTATAAATGGGAGGGAGGAGAAGGTCACGCTCTACTCGACATTTCTTCTTCCCAAAGTTTTCCCCCTCTAGCATGTTCGGCATCCTTCTACCAAGGTGATCTTTAATGGACAATTTCTCCTTATCTTGCTTTCCCCCCAACCTTTCTCGGTCGGCATCACGCCTAGTGCGAATGTTGTCTCCTAGTCGATGTACTTCTGGGCTTTATTCCAAAAGTTAGCTAAGGTCTTAGGCTTACTCTTCCCAAGCAATCAGAAGAAATCTCCTAAGGGTCTAATGCCGAGCTATACGGCATGAACAGCGAATCCCTCATCCAGCTGAAGGATCTCAATCACGGCGTTATTAAATCGAGCAACATAGTCGCATAGGGACTCACCCTTACCCTGCCTTATAAGGTACAAGGACGAAGTGTCCTTAGACAAGGGGTTGCTAGCCTTGAAATGGAGGCTGAACTTCCTAGCCAACTTGTCGAAGGAGCTGATCGAATTGTCGAAGGAGCTGATCGAATTGTCGAAGAGGTGGTTAAACCACGTCTATGTTACCTTTCTTAGCATGTCCGAGAAGGCCTTGCATAGTATGGCATCTCCATGACCATGAAGGTTCATGAGGGTACGAAAATGGAAGAGATGGTCATTACAGTCACCCGTGCCATCATACTGGTCCAGGGACGAAATTTTACCTTTGGGGGGCAGTACTTCGTCCTAGACACCCCTAATGAAAGAGGTCTTGTTACTGGTGACCAATTCGGTGTCGCTAGCAGGCTTACTCCCCTGCTACTCAGAAAGCTGCCTTACCATCACACGAATCTCATTTAGGTCGGCATTGTCAATTGGGTAAGCTCATCATGCAGCTGAATAAGCCCGAGCTCCCTGCGAGTTGACTTCCTGCTCATTGCCAGCCTGACCTTGGTCACGAGTATCTACGGACCTTGCTGGCTACTGTCACAACGACGGATTGGGTTACTAAATCCTTCTATTCTGCAACTGCTGCTGGATGTTATCCCGCCTAATGCGGGCATCCGAAGCTTCAAGGTGGTGAGTTTGTTCTCTATGGTGCTTTGCTTCTTCTAAGCAAGCTTGGAGCTCCCTATTCTTCTCAGCATACTGTTCAACCAGGTTCTCCGCGTACTCTAAGTGTTCTTCCAGCATAGCTCTTGAGAGGGGCTGGTTACCCTCAGGTCGGTTGTTAAACAACTGCTGATTTCCTTACTCATCGTGTTGAAACATGCTGTAAAAAGATTTGATGCGGGTTATATGTTTGGTGTATTTAGGATTTCGGGTGTAAGAATTCTGATTCCCACAGACAGCACCAAATGTCGTTCCTCGGTTCTTGTTGGTAATGATTAAGGTTTACACGTGCTAAGCCTACAAAATAATGCATAGTGAAGGATGCCAAGGGGTTGTTCGATGTGACCACTCTAATAATTAAGTCAGTAATAAACTTTTTATGGAATAGAATATTAAGTACACAGAATTAGAATGTAGAATTTGTAAAAAGGGCTATCATTAGGTAGATGTCTAGTATTTATAGTGGAGTGAAGCTAGCCATTGGAGATTAGTTAGCAGGAGAGATCTTCTCCCACAAGTGTGGGAAAGTAGAGCTGTTGTGTTCAATATGTCTCTAATATTTAAGACGTGGCTGTTTTATCGTTATCTTGTAGTTTATAGCCGTTATAGTTCTTTATGAGCTTGGGCCACTAAGGGTTAGGCCCAAGGTCTACAGAGGTGAGCCTAGCAAGGCAAGGCTTGGTGGATCTAGTCGAGCCTAAAAGGTCCCTGCCCAAAATGCCTTGTCAACACCTTACAAGATTATAATACCGGTAATTGGTAAATCGACCATCGTTATAAGATTGCAATTAATGCTAGGCAAAAGGTTTCTCATGATTAGAAACTTGTTTCTTTTAATTTGTAGTTTTTATTTTAATTTTTCTATCTTTTTTATTTTTATTTCATTAACATATATTTATAATATTCATAGAAGGGTCTTACTTTTTTAAAAGTTTTTCAACATTTTTTCTTTTTTTTTTAGAAAATTCCTTTTATTTTAATTATATGACCACATTAATATATAAATATTTACAATATTTAAATATAATTTATTAATAATATTGATGCAAAGATAACTTTACAATTATACATTAGTCTTCTTGCCACATCATTAGTAGTTTATCCAAAAATAATTAAAACATTAGTCTCTAAGAATACATGAGGTAAATTACACTTTGGATAGATTTGTTTTAGACAACTTTTTAATTTTACATGCATATTGTTTTTATACTTTGCATATCTATATTTTATCATCTTTTGTCAATACTTAATTATTACTAGCATCAACTTTACTAGTTTACGGTACTCACTCTAATGAAATAGTATTACAATAAAATATTAAAATAAAAATAATAAGAATTCATAGATAATAGAAAAGGAAATAGAAATCACAAAAGAAAAATAAAGGCTTGACCAGCTACATGCTAACCCATTAACTTTAGAAATTAGAAGGAGGAGGAAGAGGTAAAAGAGGCGGAGAGAATAAGCCTCATCATGTTGAAGTTGTATTTTTTTCCGTGAAATTTATCCATTTGTTATAGAGATAGGTGAACTATACAACCTACCAACTTATTTGGCTTCGCTTAGATTGTTTTTGTTTTTTATTTTTGTTAATATTTATTACTAATTAGTATATTTAGTTAATTAAAGTGATTTTAATAGATATCCTCTAATTAGCATTTATTGTAGTAATAAAAAATCATGAATATGCAAAATGTAATTTACCATAAATATTTGTGTTATAAAATAGTGAAACGTGCATATGTTGTTGATTTTTTGCAAAGAAATGATCTATGTATACGCTCCTAAGTTATAAAATACCAAAAAAGAAAAAAAAATGCCACAATTGATATAATTTCATGGTATACATGCATTATAGTAAAAAGATCTTGTTTTGTATGAAAGAAAACATATGATATGGCTTACTTGCCTTTTAATAAAAATGTATGTATTAAGAAAACCATGCGATTTCCATGTCATTAGTAGTATGTTAATGCAAATAATAAGAAAAATTTTCTTTAGAAATGCTATGAACACCAAATTTTGTATAATAAGTGTATTACAGGTGCCTATATTTTCAATTTTGACAAATTAGTGTTGAGTTGCATTCAATTAAATTCCATAGATTAGATTAGACAACTTCATTCTTGTCGTAGCAATAAATACAAATCCAACACACTCAATATCCCATCACCTGTGCAAATGCAAAACATATTAGTATGCAACAATTATTGTCACATCACTAGCTATACTAATGAATTATTCAAACTCAACATGTCATGTTACACCATCATGTGAAAGTTCTATGGCAATGTACCAATTGTCGAAGCTTATTTTTTAGCTTCCATGGTCACACCCATCATGAGGATGTTCAACACCACAGGGCTAATTCATAATACTAGCAATGCATCATTATGTAGAAGTGGCCAAAGCAGGTCGCAAAAGCATGTCGCTCTCTGCTGGTGAAAACTAAAGGATCAAGCTGCATGATGCCTTTCCCATTGTCCTTGTGATGAAAATTAGGCCATCTCTTCTAACTTTGGAAAGAATATTACAATTTTAATTTTTGACATTTTTACTAGATAGATTTTGCAGGATTCCAACATTAGCTTAATCCATATCAACTTCATGTGGCACTTGTTAACTTCTACTTTTCTACTTTGATATGAATGATTTGGGAAGTATATTAAAATTAATCATATCCTAATATACACGAGTTTAGTATATAATATAAATCTGAATTCACAAGACTAACCTTAAACTACTCTATTAAATATTCTAATACTCTCCCTTAAGCCGAAGCGTATACATCATATGATCTTAACTTATTACAAATATGATTTACTTGAAGTGCTTAAAGTGACTTAGTAAATAAATCAGTAAGTTGGTCTTCTAATCTCAATAGGTTGTATCAAACTCCTTATTTAAAATTTTTTCACAAAGTCATAATCAATTTCAATGTGCCTTTTGTGTTCATGAAACACAGGGTTTGATGCTATGCGCAAAGCAGCTATTGGTCATCACATATCAGTTTCATCATTTGTGATTGTAGAAGTCGAAGTGCTTTTGATAAATACCAAAACAAAACAATTCACAAGTTGGGATGCCATTACTCTATATTCAATTTATGCACTTAACCTTGCTACCACGGTTTGTTTCTTAATCTTCCACGAGATAAGATTACCACTAATAAAAACATAATATCCTGCAGTAAATCTCTTATTCAATGGTGAACCTACCAAATATGCACATGCTTATGATATTTTACAAAATACCTGAACTAAGAGATCCTTTAACATAATATAAAATATGAATCACAACATTCCAATGACTAATATTGGGCGAATTCATGAATTGACCACTATACTGACTGTAAATGATAGATCAAGACATGTCACAATGAGAAAATTGAGTTTATCCATTAACCTTTTATATCTCTCTAGGTCATCTAAAACCTCTCCTCCTCTAAGCTAGGGCTTAACATTAGGGTACATAAGCGAATTAACTAGTCTTGCTCTAGCTAACCAATGTCATAAACAATATCAAACAATAAGTCATGCATGAGCAAGTAACTTCAATTCTAAAAGAATATTTCAAACTGCCCATGTTCTTAGTCTAGAATTTCTATTGTAAGAAATCCTTCAATTCCTTAATGCCTTCATGATCACCTTTGAAATCACAAGAGGCAACTAATATTTCTTACCACCATACTATTAATAAAAGCATATGATCTAAATTACACATGCAAAGACCAAATTCCACTATGATAGAGCTAAATCTTCGAAACTAAGCAAGTGCAGATTGTTTAAGCCTATATAAAGATTCCTTTAAGCAAGAAACTAAGGTTGTCTCCTCCTAAATAACAAAAACCTGGTAGTTGTTCCATGTATACCTCTTCTTCAAGATCACTATAGAGGAGGGCATTTTTAATAAATAGTTAATGTAATGGCCAATGATAAGTAGCAACAAATGAGATGAGCATATGGATGGAGGTTATCTTAGCTACTAGGGAGAAGGTGTCCTAACAACCAACACCATAAATTTGAACATAACTTTTAGTTACTAAACATGTCTTCAGTCAATCAATGGTACCATCGAGTAAGATTTTCATAGAGAATATCCATCAACATCCAACTATAGATTTACCAATATTGATAAGATACATAGGATCTCATGTGTTATTATCATAAAGTGCATATATTTCTTCTTTCATAACAGCAAACTAATTAAGATGAGCTATGCTTCTAAATAGGAACTTAGAATATAAATAGTAGATAATGATGTAGTAAAGATGCATAAGATGATAAGAGAAAAGAGTATGTAAGAACAGTAGAAAGAAGTTGTCTATTAGGAGGACGAATAGAACACTTACCATTTCTCAATGTTATTAGAAGATCAAGATTTGTTAGAGAAGGACTCGAGTGTAATGAAGGAGACAATGGAGATGGAGAATCCCAAGGTGCTTCTCTTACTTTGTCATTCTCTCAAGGGTAACCGCATTTAATCAGCTAAATACCTAAGTTTATGGATGACATAGTAGTCGAGGCACCTTAGAGGATGATAAATTACTAAAAGCATTCTAGTTAGTAGGAATTGAGTCATAAGAAGGCAATATATAGTAATATAGAAGGCTCAATCATATAGCTAAAGATGGCGTAGAAAAGTATGGATTTAACTCAAACCAACATACATTTGGAGAAACATAAGCCTTTTGATTTTCAAGGAGTAATATTGGTAGCCCTTTTAACTATGAGAAAAGCTTAGGAAAATACAATGAAAATAACTAATAATCATGGTTATCTATCTGAGGAAAAAACACAAGCATCCCAAGACATGATGGTATTCTATAAATGAGAAACATGCAATAAAAACAACATTGTACCAAAAATACTTAGGCACATTTATATCAATCAATAACATTCTGCTAATATAAATGAGATGTCAATTTTTTACTTTTAGCAACTCAACATGCAGTAAAATCTTTAGCATTGTCTATGCGAAAAACTGCATAAAGGATTTATATTGATTTTGAATTGAAGAATGAAATGCACAAAATGTATCAAACAACTCAAAATTATTTTTCATTGAATATGATCATGTTATCCTTGAGTAATCATCAATAAATGTACAAAAATATCTAAAACTATGAAGAGAAGTAACATAAGTAGGTCCCATACAATAGAATGAACTAAATCAAATGGAGCAATAGCTTGCTTATTGACTCTTGGACTAATTGAAGGACAACTCCATTTTGCCTATTTGACAAGACTGACACTAAGTACTAAAACAAGAATGTAGATGACAACACATAAGACAAAGGATCTTCATGGACAAATGACGAAATCGACAATACATTTCCATAGAATTTGGTTTAATAGTTGGGTGAGTAGTAATAATAAGTGTTGAATTCAAGTAGCATAGCCTAAGAGACTTGTGCCCTCTAGTAGTCGTCTTCCCCATTCCCAAACCTTGTATCACAAAAGAATAAAGAAAGAATGTAATGAAACAATTAAAAAAAATTGTGAGTTTATGAACAAAAAGAAGGTTAAGGGACAAATTAGGTCTACATAAAACCAATGTCTAAGAAAATGATGGAATAGGGGAGGCATTGCCAAAACCACTAATAGGTGAAGTGGATCCATTAGTGAGAGTGATATTTGGTAGTATGAAAGAATAGATAATGCATGAGAAGCAATTAAGTGTACCTAATATATGATCTGTAGCACAAAAATCTACAACTTAAGACAAAGGGGAAGCTTAAGTAACACATGTAGTAAGATTACATGATTAGATTATAAATGAAGAAAAAGTAAATGGTTCCAATACATTTTTTACATTATAGGAGTCTAGCACATTCTTCACATGATAAAGTAATAGTAGATAGTTGAGTTTCTTCACCATGCAAATCTGGCTATGTGCAAATGAAGAATTACTAGGTTGAATAACATGAGCCCTGGTGGGACATCAATGCGAAACCTAACAAATCTCTCAAGACCTTAGCAATGATAGTGATCACGCAATGACTAGTGATCATAGTAAGGACATAATCCATGGCCACGTCCTCCATGATCTAAGAGATCTCCCCCTCGACTAGAAAATCCTCTACACCTACTATTAGGAATTTAACTAATAAGAGCTGATTGATTGAAGGGAGAAGGAAGAGATGATGCAAACTGTGCAAAACAAAAGCTCTAATGATCCAAGAATTTGAGATTTCAATGACTCTATCTTCAGTTTAAGACCATAAATGAGTTTAAAGACTATAAATTAATCGTGTTCTTTCTACATATTCATTTCCTCCAAACATCTTAACCTTGCCATAATACTTGAAAAAATCCTTGTGCCTTTGCTACAATTGAAAGAAATCTACTAGAACATCGTAAGTGCATATATCGTTTGAGGCATAGAGAAACTTAAGATGATCTCAAACTTATTTACAAGTGCTAAAATTGTTACACAAATTAACTATCTAAGGTTCCATTAAATTCAATAGTAAATGAAGATGCAATTAGTCTCCCATTCTACTTGTTTACTATCAGTATCCTTAAAGAGCTAATTTAGTCAAGATTTTGATACCACAAAAGAAAGCTTAAAGTATATGAGCATACTAGAAACAATTTCTATTATTCAATCTAAAAGATGTAAGTGCTAGAATAGAACACATTAGTACTTGATAGTGTAATGGGTACTTTAGAATCCATAATAATTGACTAATGGATTCATTTTCTAGGATACAAGAAAATGGACAACTAAACTATGCAAAATTGACGATGGAAAAATAACCATCAACCATCCTCAATTAAAATCACATGCATAAGAAAAACCATCATAACTAATGCTCCATTTCGTTCATCTTTTTCCCATCTTATTGATATCTTTTTAGTATCTACTTAAATCTTATATTTGACAAGAATAATACACCAAAAATATGGAAATATAATTCCATATTTAACCATCCTCTAAGATTAAATACCCAACAAATCCAATAAAATTGAATTAATCTACCATTTACTTTATTTATATTTACAAAAATACTAATTAAAATAATTATTTCCAATATATAAAATATATTTTTTTCAAATATCTTCTCTTAAAAGTATGTAAATTTTTATTTCACAATTTTAATACTCCAATCACCACCCTAATCTTAATTATGAAATGAAAACAAGTAACATACTAATAAAATAGTTTTCAAATACTAGATTTCAAATAAATACGATCAAATACAAAACAAAAATAGATAAAATATATATATAATATAAAAATCTAAACAGGACCTACATCTTCTTCCCTAATTAGTAGCTCTTGTACAACTCATGACTCATAAGCCCATTACCAACAATCAACATTGAGCAATTTTAATACAGAAACTTAATGGAAATAACAAAAAAAGAAGATACATCCAATCTTAATACCAATGATTTTAATAACCATAAGTGCAAGAATGTGTATGCAAGAATTGAATCAAAGAATCTCTATATAAGAACGTGTTTACAAGAATTCATATGCTATAAATCCAAACAACAGTTTAATGGTTTGGTTGGGTTGATTGTAATAAGAATGCGTATGCAAGAATTGAATCAAAGAATCTCTATGTAAGAAAGTATTTGCAAGAATTCGTATGCTATAAATCCAAACAAAAGCTTAATGGTTTAGTGGGGTTGATTGTAGTTGAATCGAGTTAAAGAATTGATCAAAGATTGGTGTGCTAAGGTTTTAATTAGCAAAGAGTTTCTATTTAGGGTTTAATCTAAGATTTCTTTTGTGGCTAGTATCGTCTTAAGGTATTTACCAGTAGTAATTGGGCTCTGTACATAATAAGCCTGCAAAATAAAATACTATGAGGAGATGCTAAAGTGTTGTCTGGCATGGTAACTCAAATACTTAAGTTAGCAGAGAATACTTGCAGAATAGAAGGTGTTTTAGAGTAACGGGTAAGCTTAATGCGTAAAATATAGAGAGCTTTACTACTAAATAGTAAACTGGTATTTATAATAGAATAATACCGATAATTGGAAGACAGTAGAATAGATCTTCTCCTATAAATATAGGAGAATAGAATTGTGGTGTCCGACGTGTCTCACTTTAACTAGAAGTGGGTATTGACTTAGTCTCATATCCTTATCTCATGTCTTCCAACCATTGAAAAGGTCCTTAAACGCGATCGATTTGACCTTAGGGCTTAAGCCCGCTATGGTAAGCCTTAAGTAACAAGGCACGTTATATCTAGACGAGCCTGAAAAGTTTATGTCTAAATAGTCCTATCAACAACTAGTAATGAAGGGCTTGATTTAAGGTTCAAGGTTCCATTTACATTGGATTTCATGGTGGTTTGATTAGAGACATGTGATGGATGGCAACAGGAGGAGAAGGGTAGCAACCTTATATGGTGCTAGCGGTGGTGATCTATATTAATGAGGTTTGGTTGAGGCCGTTTAGGTGGCTACTAAGATTTTGTTCAACGGCAATGGTTAAATCCAATGACGAGTATAGTGATGGTGATCATTCAATGGTAGTAATGAGTTCAGTAGGTATAGTGGTGGTTTATCATAAATTATCCCTGCTATGATACCATAATAAGAATGATTAGAGAAATATGTTAAGGCTAATCACATCCTTAACACATATAAGTTTACTATATAATATAAAATCTAAAATTACAAAGTTATCCTCAAACTATTCTACTCTAAAATACTTGAAAAAAAATTCCAAGTAATTAACATACTTAATAATTGAGCTTGTAAAATCTTTCAGATATAATTCCATATCTTAAATTTATTGGTGCAGGCCCAGCGTGCAACAAAAATAGCAACTATAAAAGCTTCAAATTTTCAGCAATTCTTAGAAGTGTCGATCGACATAAAGATCAATTGAATTTTCCCTCATTACAACTATTTTGTACACTCGAGACGAGTATGATCTATAAAACTTGCTTGAATTACTGCACACGTTAACGAAAATACATATAAAACTTGCTTGATGTACTTACCATGCACATCATCAACAATATTATGACATTCATATGCCCGGCATCGAGATTGAAGTACATTTAACCCGATCTCTCTGAGAGTGCAACCTTCTCACTGACCGGGCTGCTTGACAAAATTACAGTGGACTCTCCAAACCCATCCTTCAGTTGCTTGTATAACTGACAACTGGGGAATGTATTCATAATGCCCCAATATGCATCAAGGCAGGCAAAAGATTTGACAAGGGAATCCTGATAGGAAGAGCTGTATCAGGTGAGTAGAAAAGCCAATTGTCGGGAAGAGTCCCAGACGTTTAGTGGAACCTTACACACCAAGAGAGTACTAATCGCTTGTAGTCATCGCAGAATTTGGGAAACTAAGCAGCTTTTAGCTTCTCCAAGTGAATATGGCTCACATCTTCTGCATTTATAATGCTTTTGGGAGCAATAAGCCGTTGCAGAGCAAGAAAAACCCGAGTCTGAATGTTTTCAATCAATTGTCGAATGAGTCATAACAAGTAAAGTAGAAGCTTGTATGTAAAAGCAGACGATTCGGTCTTACCCATTGAAATCCTGCAAGTGCAGACCAACATCCGGGCAAACCAAACCCTTTACTGCTCAGAAGCTGGTGTAAAACAGGACTAAATAAGTAAAAGAAGTCGAATACAGAGGTTTGAAACTGGCATTGAAGAAGAGGGAATAGAGTTTTACCATGACCAGAAGGGCACCCAAAGTAAAGCATCCACTCATTGATGCACTGATAAATTTGAGATCCCTTCCAGCCTAAACGGGACAAAGCAAAATATGAATAGTATGATCCTAGAAAGCTTCTTGTGCATAGAAAACAAGAATATTAATGCGCCATTTGGTTTCTTTCATAGAAAATGATTTCAATTTAATGATGGCTTTAGTCAAAGCTTGGGCATAGAGTGGGCATACAACCAATACGAGTTCTTGGCCCCCAATTCCTTGAAATAGGAGTTATTAGGATTCCAAGGAATTGAAAGACCCTAAGCTCCTATTTGTGTGTTCATCACTCCTAATAATACAGCCAATATAACATAAAAAATGTTAGTATTACAGATTCCAACAAATTCTATTTCAGAGAATAAACCAAACAAGGCCTAAGTTTTTACTGTAAGATGCAAAGCAAGAGAGTATTATGCAGATACCCTACATGATAGTAGGATATTGACATTTTGCTAAGAGCAACTCGATGCACGTGATGTTATATCATTAATTAATTACATTATACACCATTACTTTTCATTTTGTCGGATGCCCAATGTAAAGACTATTAAACAATTCACATATCAAGGAGTTATGGATCTAATGAGAGAAGAAAGACTACTGTATTAGGACTCTACAGAATAACATAAGCCTGGATCATTTTAAAATCAACTATTAGCAACAGACCATCTCTCCCTTTATTGACTGACTGTACATAATAAAGATTGAGCAAATATAACAACCCAAGTAGGAGAGGCTTCAGCATAAACTACAGCTCATTTTACAGGTATTACTTCTTCCTGTGCTCAATTTCTGGTCTACTAAATGGCTTCGGAACAGACAGAGCAACATGAATAGACAGACCAAATAGTCCATACACCGAAACTAAATTAATCCCTATTAAGTCTACTATCAGCTGTAAATGAAACAACAAAAGTCATAAAAAATTCCTATGACAGCATTGCTTACCAGCAATGTACCCTCAAGGCTAAGAATGGTTGGAGTCACGGACAATGCAACAAAATATGGTATCAGCACAGAGTGCATCTGCATGATAAGAAAATAATTGTCATTAGAACAGACAGGAGGTCCATATTATTCATGACTAAAATGAACCTGTTAATTTAACTTTTCTTTCCATTTTCTATTTCTTTCACCAAGCACTTAGATGGCACCTAGTAGAAATGACACACAAAGCAACATTTTCTGAGATAATAACAGTTAAAAAGATCCAGAGAAAGGTCTACGACACACGGCCACAATTTAAACTTTTGTTTGGTTAAGATACAGTATCAATTACATGTGCTGTGTGAAGATAAGATGACAGTAATTGTGCCACAACTTCTACAACCTCAGAGGAAATAATTTGAGGATATAACACCATAGATGTGCAGTGAAACGTTGGAAGTCAGAATGCAATCGGCATTAATGCATCGACAGCTCCACAAATAAATATACCAACAAAATTGGAAGCATCAACCTTATCATAGGACACAAACACAAGTACCACTTGATTTTCATAACCACCAATTTTTTATATTACCTGCACATAATCCAGAACAAATAGCAGGGAAATTTTTCTCTCACAAATTAACTGAAAGGCGTGTACTTTTAGTGTTAGAAACAATCTGGACTCACCTCCTGTATAACACTCTGATCAGTTGTAAACCAATGGGGAAAGCACCAAAGTACACCAGTTCCAAAAAACCCCAGGAAGGCTCCAACAATAACTCCAATTAAGACAAGCGACTTAAATAAGACCCTTGCCTGATTTTTGTCAAAGGGAGAATTTAATGTATCAGAGGAAAGCTAAAAATAATTCGTAGTCTGAGAAAAAGAGTCTCACATTGCTTTCAAGTCAAACAAAATTAAGCACATTAACATTTCGTCACATCAACATCCATGTGATACTAAAAGCAAGTAATATGCCAAAATACCACTTACCTTTGCCAGACTTCTGTTGACTCCATATATAAGTGCAGGCATGAATGATTGCGCTGTTTGAGAGAGAGGCTCACCCCACACTGAACACATAACAAATGTTTGAAGCATTACCTACAAGAAGTGTAATAAGTTAAAAATAAAATTGGTTTACAAAGATGTATAGGATAAGAAATGACCTGTGGTTTATCACAAGATATTAGACCTGATGTGCGGCCACAGTAATAGTTCCCATAGATGTTGCAAAATATATAAGCAACACGTAAAAAGCCACCTGAAGCAGCAAACTTTCTCAGAAAAAGTGAAATGATTCTACAAGATTGCATGAAGCTGCAAATGATGTAAGTACCTTTGACATTATCATGACAAAGACTGGTGCCGCAATTCCAACTATCGACAGAAGTTCATCGGACGATGGCACAGCAAGAGCAAATGCATTGTATCCTTTCTTGTTCAGAGCAGAAATCATCATATAAGCTGCAACAATCTAGAACGGAACTTCATAAGTTAAAATGCATCAACAGAACAACTGTTCTACAGTTAAACTAACATAAAAGAGTAACCAAAAAAAATTAAAAGTCATGAAATAATTGCACATCATACTTGCGATGCCATTGTTGCCCATGCAGCACCTGCAATTCCATATCCTAAAAGGATGCATAGGACTACATCGCCAATGCCATTCACCACGCTAGCAACAGTCAGAGCCTTCAATGGTCCCCATGAATCTTTCATACCCAGACTGAAATATAGGTAAGCATATATTAATATGATAAAAGCTGGAGGATAAAAGCACATCATTTCCAGCAAAAAAAAAGGAGGAAGAAAAGTGCTTCAATTTCTTTATGAGGCAGCAAAAGAATAAATGAGTAAATTACATGAACCACCCATTAAAACTATCGTAATTGCATAGACACCTCCTTTTTAAGATTAAGCACTTATACCCCTAAAATAGATGTAAGGCTCACTTTTTTTAATTATGTGGCAGCTTATATGTTAAATCCGCTGACATGGAAAATATTAGAAACAACTAATTTTCCACACTAATTTACCGACATAATAAATACGTAATTAATTTATTTAATTTCCACCATATGATACCCAATCCAAAACCAAAAGCTAACTTTTTTTTTTCCCTGAAAAAATGAAAGCTAAATAAAATACAGTTTTTTGTTAATAAATCTAAACTACTAGTCTTCTTAGATGCTTTGTATTATTGACCTTCTTGATATAAATCTAAATTGATTCCCAGAAATTGAATTCTCTCCTATATATTTATTTAATCAACACATTACCAAAGTTCTATTGTGCGGTTTGTTAACTTGATTCCTCTATGATTTGCTTCTTGTTAGATATTTTCTTTATTTGAAATAAAAGGAATCAGAACACTTTCTCTCAATCAATAAGAAATCTTCAATGTCCCTGAAGTCATGTTAAATTACAAGCTATATATTAATTACATTGCATTTTACACACATGATGTTGTTTGAATGTGGAATTGAATAGACCGCAACAGACAAAAATAATTATTAAGAGCAGAGGAAAAGAAAATTAAAAAAAAATAAAGATTGTATAAAAAAAATCTTCTATAACCTGAAGGGGGTAAAAAAAAAAAAAGTCACTATATTATCAAAATACTTATATACAATGGATTCCCTCTATATAAAAATACTTATATGAAAATCACTATATTAGCTTTTGTTTTTTTAAAAAATAAAAAAGAGTTAGCTTTCAATTTCAAGTTGGACATCACATGGGGGTAATTAAATAAATTAATTATGTGTCTGCCACATCAGCATATTAGATAACATGACAAATTATTTGTTCTATAATATTTTCCATGTCAATGAATATGACACATAGGCTGCTACATAATAAGAAAAAGGGACCCATATATATTTCAGGGGTGTAAGTGCTTAATTTTAAAAACGGAGAGTGTTCATACAATTAAAATAGTTTAAATAATGGTCCATGCAATTTATCCAAAACAAGTTATGTTGCTGCCTTGGTAGTAGTAGTAGATGGTGGTGATTCCATGCGATTCTTGTACCACAAGAACCATGGAGATAAGATACATGAACCTATTACTAAGTATCAGCAAAACCAATTATATAGAAGATTTGAAACTTCAAAGCCATGCACTTGCTTTAATATGAGCATATTTACTGGATCTACTTCACCTTAATAACTGGAACTATCAAGTAGACTTAGTATGTAAGATTTAGGAGCTCAACTTTCAAAAGCAGTTATGCTTTGGCTCAGAGAGTGAAGGAACTTTCACATTTTACGGCTGAGAGATAATCATCAAATCTAGGTTCACTTGCTGAATCTGTTGGCCGGAGAACCATCTTCAACTCAAAGATTTTAAGAGAGGCAATGCTCATGATCTATAATTCAAGAGGTTGAATGGGAGCAGGCCTGATGGCCAAATGCAAGATGACTTGAAAACTGAAATGGGCCCAGTGGTATGCTTAGGCTGAGCCAAAAGAATGACTAGTTTGGTTGCTCAAGCCCACAGCACCTTTTCCTATCAAGTTGGTGTTCAATAATACAGCTCCTCATACATGATTAGGCCTCAAGTGTTGTGGTTCCGAAATTGCATAGTTTAAAAGGTGTATCCTAACTCATTTCCTAATTTTATTTCAAGTCATGGAAATGGACTCTAAACTTTGGACAGATGGCTAAATCAGGAAATAGTCAGGCAAAGAATTTGCTTTATACAACTCTGCATTTCAGACACCCCAATATCATGTATTTAAGTGTCCTCTTTGCAGCAGATGTGTCAAGCAACAATTTGAAGCATTTTAGATCTCCTCCAAATTTTATTTTTCAGAGGAGCATTCCTTGGCTTCCAGAGGTTTATTGAAGCAAGAGTATGTAAATTCATAAACTGAGATTGGTTTTCGCTACCACAGTGTTTCTAGAAAGATTGGAATGGAAGGAGTTTGGGGGTGCTGCGTAGAGGCAAGTCTGTTGGCCCAGATCATCTCTACCCTGTATTAGCCATTTTTGAAGCTTTGGACTTAGTAGACAGCAAGTTTCTCTTCTTCTATGTTTATTTAAGAAGCATAATCATATATGATATCAAAAGATGCAAGCTATATTTTAAGTGTGTTATTTAATGCCACAGACTCTATACCTTTGATTTTATTTCCTTCCCAGGGCAGATTTTAGATGTTCTATTCAACAGTATCAATCCCTTTTGTTCCATTTGTTCCGAGATAAAGATTCAGCAATCACTCAGCCAAAATCAAGGAACTATTGGCAAGTTATTCAATTCCAATATAAGGAATGTCCCTTTTTCAATAATTGTTTTTGAATGGGCCCATTTAATAATGTCATTAACAAAATTTAACCGGCAAGGCAACCATATGCTTCAACCTGCATTAACTACAGCGCTATTCATTGAAGATGAAAGTACATCCAAACAATAGGAAGTTTTACCATGAGCAGATTGTATCCATTGGGAAAATATAGGTTCAATGAAAATGTTTCTCCCGAGTACCAAAAGTAACAATGACATCATTATGAACATAGAGTCCCAAAATATGGAATACCAAAAGAGGCTAGCCCAACTTAATTGAAATATGATAACTTCTTTGTGGTTTAACATTCTTGCCTATGCATTATCTTCATTCTATCTGGATTGTAATCTCCATTTTGTTACTACATTATATATAAAATTCACTAAATCACACAAAAAAGAGAGGAGAGGGGGGGTGGGGGAAGGTGGTGGAGGAGGTGGGGTTTGGAAAGATGCAAGATAACCTAGTAAATAATATCAAGGAGAAAGATAAGATTTCACCTTGCACTTTGAGCAACCCATCCGACAAGAACTGCAGGCCAAGCTAGGCCTCGAATCTACCAGAAAAAAAAGCATTATGTTACTTTATGGCTACTGAGGACTGATGATACTCTGGATGCTGAAATTAAAAAATAGGAGAAGGTGGACCTAGAGATGGTCATGGGATGGGGAAACCCTGATCCACACGGTGACCCAAACCGATGGGGCAACTATGGTAGGGGAAAATACTTCCATGGTACAATGGAGGCAGTTCATCTTGTTCTGCGATGCACCAGATTCATATTTTTTCCCTTGACAACATAATATACTATGGATTATTCATTCAAAGTCATAAACAAAGCTTTCTCGATATCAACGAGTTATTTCATGTTTTTTAAGGCTACTTTAGTTCAGCAAAGTTTTGAAAATTTTGGTCAAAGGCTTTTCTATGAAATTTGTTCAATTCAAAATTAAAGAAGGTGGTAATGAATTTCAATGCTCCAATCAGGTACCATGAACTTTGATGGACAATGAAGTCACTCTTGTTATTGGCAGGCAATAGTGAAAATGCATAAATCTAGCCCAAGCTGCCCAATGACCATCCCAATGGAGCCCATTAAAGGCTCATGGTTGTGGAAAAATTCATTTTCCTGTTCAATAGAATATGATACATAGAGAAGTATCTAGAACAGTCTATCACAAGTACTTCTTCCACAATATGTGGACATGCATTTGAAACTGACTTAGGTCTACTGCAAAAAGTTTAGTTGGTGTCTATGATCACGACAATGAAAAATATGTACTACAGTGTGGAAGAAGAAAGGTTGCAACTCCTAAAGCATTGACACTTACTCAATCCCAATAAGAACAATTTACCTAAATGATTAATAAAACATGACGACATTATTTAACTGGGAACAATAGCATCCTTGGTGAACAAGATAGAAAGAGTCATGAAACAGGAAGTGAACCTGGACGTAAGTATTTGCTGCTGGGACAAGGTGTAAATTCTTTGCTCCAGTGAAAGCTGGACGAGGAAACAACAAGACAAGCAATCCATTACGGCATTTTAATACTTTTGCACCATATTATTATTGTTTAAGTTGGAATGCTTATATGAATATGGCATTAGATGAGAAAATGACTGATTTCAAGGTGTCAAGCATTCTCTTCTTGAGTTATATGAAGTAGTGTCAAAGAAAAGTTATATGAGCAGAGAAAGCAAGCCACAATTACCAGACAATGCCCAGGTGCCAAAGAACTTCGTGAAGAGAAGCATCAAGAAGCCACAAGTCAAACCGATGAATAGCAAGATGGATATCTGATGCTGTACCTCATTCTTGTCCTGCACAACTATTTTTGGTACGTGAAATGTAGTGTAAAACAGTGCCTCAATAAAGTTTACACTTCCAAATGTTTGCGAATAAAATTGGTCTGCTTTAACAACTTCACATCAACATTGGGGCATCTTCTAAGAAACTCTAAGCTATCATTTGTCATTTGTAGGCTCTCACTTTGTTTGAGCATTGTACTTGGCATGGCCAGCTCTAAGCAGATGCAGTAACAATTAGATATCTATAGTTAAGTTTGCATGGTGCCATTCTGAGACGTATATCAATAGTGAATGAGGTCATCTTCAATAATTTGAAATGATCTAGGAAACCAAGTATAATAATTACAAACTTAATAGATCATTTTAGGCTTTAATTTTATTACTTTACAACTTTGTTATCATCAGCATAACATTGCCAATAAGAGAATAATTAATGTAGATGGATCACCATTTGTACTTAAGTAAAACCCAGTGACTTGAATTCATGGAAGCAAATTTCATTTCAATAACTCCTTATATTTGGAGGGAGATTTAAACAAAATTTTTTAGTGCTATAAAGCATAACCACATCCATTTTAGATGTCTTAATGCCAGACAAAATCTAATACATGAGACAAGAGAAGCTAATCGAAGATCTCTGCCAAATTGCACCAGATAAAAGCACCAATCCTTCAAGACAGCGCATAAAACAAGACGAACCAATTCTATCGTTGCATTTGTAAAAGAAAATCACCTCTCTGGCAAGTGCAGTGGCAACCATGTTAGAAGTAGCGATTGAAAGGAACATAAACACGTAACTCATATAATCACAGAGAACCGTTCCTGGACCTGTCAAAATGAAAACCACCACATCAAAACTCCAAAGCCTTTTGACAACTGCAACACATTTCATCATATTTCACATGAAAGTCTTCCAGAAAAAAAACTGAAGAACTGCATAATGGTATAAATCTCCATACTCCAAGCGATCCAAATTCAAACAAACCACATGAATATCTTTGATGACATATAAGAATCTACATGAACCACAACAACTTAATTATCTTTTTAAAATAAAACTTCAAACAATTTGATCAAAAAAATAAATAAAGCTCCAAACAAGAACTTATTGCGTATATTCTTATTCAATATTCAATTAAATGGAAAACATTTGAAAATTTACAATTCAAATCCATTTTTAATGTCATAGACATTTCTCTCTATTTAAGATATCGTTATCGATTGAATTATAAATTTTTTACATAGTTCACAAACAGTATGAATTGCCAATTCACCAAGACAAAATTTATAACACAGTCCATGATGATTTATTAAAATATTGAATCTAATATTCAGATAAAAGATTTAAAATACATATTCTATACATTTTTATTCAATTGTTCGATTAAATGTTAACATTTCAAAATTTTATAGTGCAGTCACTTTTAACATGAAAAAAACGGACTGGATAGTAATTTTCGAAAAAGTTCATGGATAGACAGTTGAATATTCACCAAAAGAGATGAAAATCGATAGCAACGGATAAGTCGCCCAGCCCCTCATGACTAGCGGAATAATAATTATTCTAAAAGCGCTTTCGATTTCGCATTTCCTAAAATTGACTGGAAAAAAACAGAAAAAAAAAAAAATCTTTTAACGGACATTTTATCTTCTCAAGAATGTTTCTTCTAACTAAAAGATCATGACATCATGCCTGAGTATAGTTCGAATGGGTACTCGATCCACACTCTCACATGTATTCTCTAGAATTGGAACACGTAAGAAAAATTCCAACATCAATCCAACAAAAGTACCTAGAGCGGCAAGCTCAATGGAACTCCCTTGACCAATAACAGCAGTGTCAATAAGACTCATCAATGGTCCACAAATCCACAACCCCAAAGCAGGTCCAGCGAACATCGCGATCTCCTTCATTTGATTCCACAAGCTCTGATCCCCCAGTTCCACTCTCTCTTCTCCTCCTCCCTTCTCAATCGAAGAAACTGGAGAGTCATTCTTCTCGATTTCATTTTCCCGCGGAATCTCGGAACTGATGCAAGAAGCAGTTACACGTTTGTTACTGTGAGTGAACTGCTTATTCGGTCTAAGTAAGTGTAAGGTGGAAGAAGGTCTAGCTTGGAGAAGTGAACGCGTGGAGAAGAGAAGAGGAAGTGAGGGTCGAGAATGGTGATGAAGTGGAGTGTGGGTAAAGGGTACTAGGGTTGTGAAGTTCATTTCTTTTTATTTTTTTCTTTGGGTACGAAAGTGGAGGAAATAAGGAAGTGAAGAAGATGAAGAAGGGTAGGATGGTGTGTGTGAGTCTCAGAGAGAGAGAGAGATAGAGAGAGCGCTTTTTTTACTGTTGTTGGAAGTTGAAAGGTTGTTGGAAGTTGAAAGGGAGAGAGATAGCAACCAGGGAGGTGTCAAGTTGGGTCAGTCAAGTCAAGGCAGTGTCTACTTTCCTTCCGGTGGCTTCTGTCCACTGGTTGATTAGCAATGTGCTTAAAATAGGCAAGTAACCAATGTTGTGGGGTCCGGACTACGAAGTTGAAGGGAGAATAAGAAGAGGGTTAAGACTTGAAATGGACAATAAAATTATTAAAATATAATTTATTAAATTAATAAAATTACATTAATTTACAATTTATCTTATTATTCTTGATATAGATTTCTTATTTTAGTATAACATTCTCGAGAGAAAAATAAAATAAAATAAAATGATATAAACTTGACTAGGTTATATAAAAACTAAATTAAATCAATATAATCAATCAAGTTTTTCAAATCACTATCAATAAAGGTTAAAAAAATAACTTAAACATAACCATGGTCAGGCCAAGTTAAATTTCATTACTTCGCCCAAATCAACTTAAATTTAACGATACTGCTTATAACTTAGCATAATACATTATTCATTTTATTGTGTATGGACGAAGTTCAATTCTCCTTTAATAATAAATTAGCAAACAACACATCCACGCCACGAGTGTAAAAATAATTATATACAAAATTTATAATATTGAAATTGCCAATCTATTTTTCTTTTTGTATTTTTAATTAAAAAATAAATCCATGCAACTCATCATTATTCATTTGGTGTCATAAACAATTTAATTTTATTAAAAATAAATAAATATTATAAATATGTAAACACACACTTTTGTGTTTATTATAGATAACTCTACAATGATTTATCCATATACATATCCATATTCAACTATACAGTGATTTATTCATATCCATGACTAACTTTAGATATATATTGAAGTTATATACACTCATTTTTATTAAAAATTTAAATATTATAAATATGTGAATGCATATATTAGAGTTATACACACTCTTGCATTTGTTGTAGAAAACTCTAAATTTGAGTTAAAATTCTACATTCAATTATAAAGCAATTTATTTATATTTATAATTAATTTCTCGTAGATATTAGAGTTATCAACACTTTTGTTATTAATTAAAAGAGATTTACAAGGGAAAACAAAATGAGAGAGACGAGAAGTGAAATTAAGGAAAATGCCAATTTTATCTATATATAAAACATTAAATAAGTTGTTTAAGCAGTTTTTTTTGTTATATAATTTTCAATTGAAGTTTTAAATAATAATTTTAAAGAGAACGGTTACCAAAGTCCTTCTAACTTTAATAATATAGGTAAGATGATAATTGAAAAAAAAATATTTATATGTGGTTAATTCTTACACTTACATGCATATTCACATGACATATATTATCTAATAAATTGTTTTTATAAATAAGTTAAAATAAGAAAAGAAGGAAAAAAAAAACCCATAGGTGACTTGTTTACCTATTTAGCAAGAACAATATAGCAAGAAGACGGAAATATAAGTACGTATATACTTATCTTATAAAATTAAATACATAACTATCTCTATAAAATTAAACTTATTTATATTTATTTTATTTATTTTTGTAGAAACATAACTAAAATATCAATTTTTAATATATAAAATATATTTCAAATCATATATCTTAAAGGTACATAAATTTTGGCTTCTCTATGCACATATCCCAAATAATACTTTTTAGGAGATAATTTTATAAATATTAAATTTTAAACAAATATAAATTTGATGAAGAATAGATATAGATAAAATACTAATAGAAAGATGAATCCAAACAATAAATTTAAAAAAAAAAAGTATTCCATTGTTCTATTTATCTATTTTTTAAGTATGAAAATAATCCTAAAAATTATTAAAATTTCCTTTTAAGAACTTTAATAAGCGTTTTTAAGTATTTTATGTTCCTACTACTCTTATGTAGCTTAGACTCATTTCTTCTGCTTGTTTGTTTGTTATTTGTTCAATATTATTAAACCCCCTATTACAGTATTTAGTTTGTTTTACACACGCTGATTTTTTAAATACTAGAATCCTCATTCTTACACTTTGTTTGGGAATTTTATAGACAATAGAAAACGTAGGAAAGTTATAAAAAGGAAAAGAGCGGAAAAGAAATGAAAGGGAGTATAAGTTCTTTTCGTTGTTTGGATATAAAAAGTAAAACTAAAAGGAAAGTTGTAAAATATTTTTTCAAATTATCTAAATTACCCTTTGTAGAGAGAAAGAGAGATAGGAGGGAGAGAGCAAATGCACAGAGAGGGGAGAGAAAGAGAAAAGAAATGAAACCCTTATATTCATATTCTAACCATAAAGAAAAGAGAAGAGAGGGGGAGAGAGAAAGAGAAAGAGAAAAGAGAAGGGATCCATCATTAACCAAGAAGATGATGAATAATTAGGGTATTTTAGTATTTTTATAGGATTTCTATTTATTTTTATCGATCTTTTCTTAAATTTGAGGAGAAAAATTAGAATTTTAAAGTGGAATTCTTTCTATTTATTTCTCCTATAGTCATATTCTTTCTACTTCTTTTAAATTATCCAAACAAATAACATCTTTTGATAGAGTTTCATTAGGGTTGATAGATTTTCATGTAATAAATCATAGCGTTAATCTCTACTTAAGAATCATAATTACTAGATCATTTCTCACTTTTTTTCCTAAACTACCCTTTCTATCTCTCCTACCTCTCGACTACTTCTTCTTCGTCACTTTTCTCTTCATCCTGATCTCTCCTCCATCTCGACCGCTCTTCATCACTGTTCTCCTCGTCCCAATCTCTCCAACCTCTCGATTAACACTCCGAGAAGAACAAATGGAAACACCTGCTTTGTCACTCTCTTTCTCTCGAACCCTCCTCTGTCTTTATCTCTCGATCTCTCATCTTCTCTCACTAACTCGGGCTTCTCTTCGTATCAGTATCTCTATTTGTCCTCCTAATCGGGTTTAGAGTTTCAAATTGAAATTTTGAATTTAGAGTTTGGAGCAACTATTTCAAATTAGGGTATAAGGTTACATCTGGAAGAAGGGACTACTGTTTGTTCTTGAATTGGTGTTAAGGTTTTGTTTCAAATTGGGGATAAGGTTCTCTTTATTCGAATTGGGGTTAGGGTTTTTCTTAAATCTTAATTTATCTCTTTGTTTGTTCTTCTTGAAGCTTGTGAAGAAGGAGAACTATTTCCAATTAGCGTTATGGTTCTTCGTAGAAGAAGATCACGCGCCAATGCTCCCTTTTTTTTTTTTTTTTTCTCAAAAAGTCTGTATTTGTTAATAAGAGGCAATTTTGGCATTTTACATACCTATCCTGGTTTTGTACATTCGGCATGTTTCTCATGGAAACAAAGTAATAAGACAAGTAATTGATATTCCACTCTAATTTTATTCCTGTAAATTAGGGGTAGATAAAATAGTTAAAAACTGTAGATTAAACTAAATCGAATTATGGTAGTCTAATTTTAATTAGTAGATATATAAGTATTTTTTTAACGGCCGTAAAATATAGTAAAAATATTTTCTCCTTGATCATTTTACTCTGCTCGATTAAATTAGTTATTCGTAATATAAGGAATTTTTCTATATTTTAATTTTTATCCGTTTTTATTGTATACTTTATAGGAGGATGAAAGAAAAAAAAAAAGGCGTTGAAGTATCAGCAAGGGAAAAAGAGAAAAAAAATTATGTAACGGAAGGAAAAAAAGAAAAAAAAAAAAGAAGAAAAATAGTCATTTACTCAGAATAAAAGTAGAAATAGATCTAAAAAAGAAGAAGAAAAATAGTCATTTACTCAGAATACAAGTAGAAATAGATCTCTCTTCGGCAACAACGAATGGCAATAATTCTGGGTCCAAGGGTTGCCTGTTATTGTTTACCTGGTAAATTTAAAGCTCATTAGATTGAAAAGCGTCACATTCAAGAGTGCACTAGCACATTTTGATAAATTTTTCATATATAAAATAAATCATAATTACAATAATAAGTAGATGCTTTTGTATAAATAACTGTAACATTGTTTTGATAAAAGTAAATTACGGTGACACTCACAATTTTAATTTTGTCACTTTTTCCCTTTCAACAAAGAAAATCCAAAAAAGCAAAAGTCAAAAGAGTCAAAAATATCAAATAAAAAAGGTAAATACCAAATTGAGGAAATGCATGTCCTACGCCTACAGCTACAGTCATCAGACTGACTACCGCTCATACGCTAGCTCCTCTATTACCACCTTCAAGTTGTCTGCAAAATATATTGGTTATAACAAATATTGGAAAAATTAGGAAAAAAAATATATATATATATATTTTGAAAACAAGCAAACCCTTATTTTACATTTTATCTAAATAAAATTATTTTTTTCTACAATGGTATCGTTGTGGACATGGAGTTTTGAGTTGTCTTATTCAAAGGCAATCAATCACAACTCAAAAAAGCTTTCCTACCATGAGATCGGTCTCGTTGCATACGACAATACCATTAACGTGCCGAGTAGGTGAACCATTGCTGTGAGAGTTCTTAGTCCCCTCAGCATAGAAAGGAGACGTTGAAAAAGAGAATACCGGTCGCACTGTGTGAATGAATATTCAATACCAACCGTTGTTGTGGATATTTGGGATTTTAGTTCAAAATTTTTACTTGATTCTACCACATCTGGGATAATTAGAGCATATTCCTTTTTATTGCTCGAAGTTGTACTTTTGTTATTAGTCTCATGATTTAAAAAGAGTAGATATATACAAATAAGAATATCAAACCGTACATATCGGTTTATTATCCTATCTTAAAGTAATAGTTTTTTTTTTATTATATATTGTTATATAAAAACAATATTTGATGCAAGCCATTTTTTATCTTTTATTTTATATATGATTGAAAAGAATATGAATGAAAACATCATTTAGAAACATAAAATTGTATAAATTATAAATTTAATAAATTATATAAAAAATATTTTACTAAACGTGATATATATCACATGAATCATTTAGTAATATAATCATCATAAGAAAATTAACATATGTAAAGTTGGATATCAATCGAATCGATGTTAGTTTTCCGTCCTAAGACACGCTGTACGATATACATGCCAATTGACAACGATTTTTTTTTTTTTTTTCCAAATTTTAGGCTAGGAAGCATTGTAAGAGCCGGAAACGATATAATCACGTGAAAGCCATATTCATGGAAATAATTGGACTGTCGACCGGCCACGTGACTCCCTTGCTGTCCACTACAGTGTCATTCTCAATGTCCCTGGGAAAGTTTTGTTTCAACCGACCAATCCGTAAAAATAAATAAAGGAATGAACGGATAAAAGTTTTTGTAACGGGTTCCACGAATCGAGGAAGGAATGGATTTTGTACGTTTCGTTTGCAAAATGTAATAAGCGAAAAGAAAATTGTAAATTTTTAAGGAATAAAATAGATTGAAATATGTTGGATATGGCCAAAAAAACAAAAAACACAAAAAAGTGATTCTTTTATTATATAAAGGAATTACAAATTCCTCGTTTCTCGATAATAACAATTCCGTGGACCAACTAAACAAATAAATAAATTTTCAGAGAAAAATAACTACTTTATTCCACAAGTGAACATAACATACATATTTTAGTTTATAAGGTCACATTTTAGTTTAATTTAAACCGATTTATCATAAGAATGATATGATTAAAAAATATTAACATATCGAATGTGATAGAGTACAAAGGAACAAGGCTAAAATATAACACTAGTATATAAAACAACGCATTGCTCACCAAAAAGAACCAATGATGAATGATAATATTGCTTCAAAACTTTATTCTAAATAAATCAATAAATACCTATACCAGCAACAAACTATTACATTCATTATCTCAGGATTTACTTGGTCCACATAGTCAGGAGACTAAGTGCAAAATGCAAAGAAGCCACATAGATTAGAGGTATAAACTATTCAAATCTATTATAAATTACTTGGATTTAATTCGGTTATAATTGATGTTTCTTGAATTCAAGCTACACTAATCAAGATGAGATTATGAATCTACTCGAGTATGACTCAAGTTTATATATAAATCAAGTTTGAATTGAGTTTATATATCAAGTTTATTACGATTAAAAGAAAAATATACTTTTTAAACAAAACAAATCTTTACAAGTTAAATCAAGCCAAATATAAGCTTATGGGCACTTTAATCAAGTTCAAGCTCTATCTAGACTTAAGAAGCTCAAATTCAAAACTACATTTCTCAATTCAACTTGTTTATATCCATAGATGAAACCATCTGGTTGACCATCTGGTTGAGTATTAGTATTAGCACGGATATAGGATCATAGGGGAGCAAGAAAAAGCCTGGCTTAGTTTTGAGAATTCTTTTTCTTTTCTAAGCCAATAGCTTTGAGAATTCAAGTAGGCTACGGTAAGTGATCTCGCATTACTAGTTACGAGGGGCTTCCAATACTTAAAAAGGCGTATAACCAAAATTTTGCAATTTAGTTATTGATGATAGATAAAAATGGGTTGAAGTCTCATTCAAGAGGACCTTTGAATCTCATCAACCAATTTTCGATTCAGAGACTAATTTTGGAATAACTTTGTTGTTTTGTTATTATTGTTTATTGGATTTGAAGAGTAGAGGAGATAGGAATCATCAGGTTATAGAAGGAAAAATGGAGAGAAACGAGGGAACAATAGAAGATGGGGGTATGGTGGGTGGGTGTATCAGGGGCGGCCACCCTCGGTTCATAAGATCAACGATTTGCTTTTCCTTTGGAAAGAGAGAAAATTAGAGAAGGAAAGAGAGGGAGATGGATAAATAGAAGCAATTTGCTGCTTGTACTATTATTGATAACAGTGATGTATTCATACAAGCTCCTGAATCCCCACATTCCCTAAATAGGAAATAACAATAAATCTATTCATATCATCCAAGATGCATAAAAGCAGAAATAAACAACAATATTAATCCTTACTTCATTTTATAACTCATATATGGCTAATATTGTTCCCAACGCACAAACAGACATAAATAATCAAATATATGGCCAAGGGCACCAGTTGCACCATGAAAAAGAAGCCAGCTAACTAGGTGGAGCCTGATACAGCCCGCATCAATAGAGACAAGCCCTGGTACAAATTAATGCCAAAAAACATTTCAATGAGAAAGCACCAAAGCAGCAAGTACCTCTTTCTTACAGCTGATTAAGATTCCTAGTAGAACTTGTTTTCAACGTAACTAGCAGCTGCAAGACAATGGCTCATCAGATTAGGGAGCTGGAACGAGTCAAGATGATTGATAAGACCGCAGAAGCTCTGAATCAACACAGCATGTCATAGCTAGTTTAAAAGCGTTGTAGCAGAACCTCATGTAATATTCCACACTGCAAAGAAAGCGAAATGGAAAACTAAAACAGTCGTTGCATTTGGAAATATACGTTGGGGAGAAAGATCTATCACCTCTTTCACATTCTCATTAAAAAACTTGCAGAAAGTCCTTACCCACAAATTGATCCACCAAAATCATTCCTAGCATTTTTCACGAAATTATAATTCATGCAGGACTACTTTAGCCAGTAGCCATTAATGATATCCTAATGACTGTTGCAAATGTATTGTGACCATAATCTAAATTGATGTCAAACTCACAAATAGATGACAATCGTTTCAACAAGTCAAAAACGGACAAAAATCTTACTAGTTGCATAACCTACCTAAGCAGAAATTATTGTAGCTTGGAGATGTCAAGAAGATTAAATGTAGCGTGAAGAACTAATTGGAGCATAGCAAACCATATAGAGTGACCTTCACCAGCATTAGAACATCCGTTATGGTGTGATCCTTAAAGAGTATGATATCACATCAACACTTTAAAAAACTTCCTCAATTAAGTATTTCTCCACCTTAGTGGTGGGTTTCTTAGATGGATTCCTTGTATTAGTTTATAGTTGTGCAGGGCCCACTTTATTGAAAATAAGACCAGGGAAAGAAAGAAACAAGGAAGGAAGAAAACAGACAGGGAGTTCCAACCTCACTTAAATAGTTCAGATCTTAAAGGTTGGTCACATTGAACCGCAAGAAAGATCTCTTGGAGAAAGAAAGCTCGTAGCAGCAGCAAGTAGATGAAAGGATGTATTGCTTTGATATGATACACAGTGATCAATCCTAAACTTGTTATGTTAGGCAATTGGTGAACAGGGCATATCAAACTCGATAAAGCTATTTTGCTATCAAATTTTAGAATGAATTACAATAACTACGTTTACAAGATCTATCGCCTATTGGTAAAAAACAAAAGAAGCCAGGAGATCAGCGGATGCTAGCTTCATGGTGTAAACTTCATTACCCTTGAATTCGACAACCAAATATGTCAGCAGAGTCAACTATTCCACCAGTCTTTGACTAGGCGCAGAGGGGATATTGCATGCTAGCCTCTTATGAACCAAATGTCCTTTGATATATATCAATTCAAGATAAAGGTACTATGAAGCTTTTAGTTTCTCCAGTTTGAAACGTTCAAGATCTTCAGAGTATAATATGCTGTTGGGAGCAGTAAGGCGCCAGAGAGCAACAGACAGTCGGGCCTAAAATATTTCACCAAATTTTAGAGAAATCTTAACAAAAGATGAATTTACCAGAAAAGGGATGCTAGCATTACCCATTGGAATCCAGCCAGTGCATACCAACATCCAGCCAAACCAAATCCTTTACTGCTCACAAGCTGGCATAAAAAATGAAATATGTGTCAATGCATAAAGATGGTTTTCATATCGGGAATTGAGAAACACATTGTACCAGCAGAAATAAAGTAGCCAGAGTTAAGCATCCAGTCATAGAAGCACTGATAAATTTGAGATCCCGTCCAGCCTACAAGCAAGCAGACAGCATAAATAAGAACTTAGTTTAGATAAAGATTTTCTTTTAATGATGCCCTCTCTAGAGATGGCACACAGAACTAGAAGAGCTTTCTAAAGCATCTGATGGTTTGTTAGAGCCCGGAAAGTATGTGAAGCCATGGCAATTCATGTCAATGTGTATATGGTCAAAACCTTGGGTTATAAGCTTGCTAGATGAACATAAAAGGCAACATACAAACAAGAGAAACTTAGACAAAGAATATCCGTACCAGCAATGTACCCTCCAGGCTATGTGTAGGGGGTGTTGCTGCCAATGCGATGAAGTATGGAAGCAAAACTGCGTGCATCTGCATCAGCACAAGATACAATATCATATGTATGTATATATTTATTATATATATATATATATAGATAACATGTGACATTATTGAGATCTGCATTTTATCTTGCTTCTTTTTTTTTTTTGGGTGGGGGGTTGGGGAGGGGAGTGGGTTAAAGATTAGTATATAATCTTTTTTAGCTGCCAAATACAGAGGCATCTATGTTCATATGTTCAGAAAAGAATGATATAGCACAAACTAGTAATTAGGTTGATATAATAAAACTGTGAGCTATTTGAACCATTAAAAGCTCAAGAATGGTGGAATAGTATAAGGGAATCTTGACAGCAATACCAACAGGAATAGCTCAGAGCACGAAGTAGTTGTTGGTTTTAGATATTAAGTGCAAAGACCAAGCTACAGCACAAATTAGTCATTGGGTTGTTATAATGCTCCAGTTAGTTACTCAAACAACTAAAGCTCAGAGTTGGAAATGAATCATTAACCTCCCATATGATATTTTGATCAGCTGTAAAAATAATAGGGAAGCGCCAAGGAACAAATGTTCCAATACTCCCAAGAATGAGCCCAAATAAGCCTCCAATAATCACAAGTGACTTCAGCAATTCTCTGGCCTGTTATATAGAAATTCAGAAAAGACACCAAAAGAAGATAAGGAAAACTCATCATAGAATCCTGGCAACTACACAGCAAGATAGTGCAAGTGGATGATAATCTATTCTACTTTGTATGCACAACATTATTGAGAGAGCTGTGCTAGTACATAAGGAGTCATCAGCAAGAAAGAAAGAGAAAGACCACCATCCTTCAAATCCAGATATCATTTACCTTCTTCAGACTCCGGTTTACTCCATATATTAGCTCAGGCATAAATGATTGTGCTGTTTGAGACAGAGGCTCACCCCATACTGTACACATGGAATATGTTTGAAGCATTACCTGCAGCAAAGATAATGTATTAAAAGAATAGAATGGTAACTGAGAACTAAAATCGGAGATGAATTACAGTTATAAAGCAAACAACATTGAACCTGATGAGCAGCCACAGTGGATGCTCCCATCGATGTAGCAGCATAGATGAGAAGTGAATAAAAAACGACCTGAAAAATGAAAAAAATTCAGGCCCAGGAGTGGGAAAAAGGTCATGAGCTCATCTGAAGCTGTGAGTTGATAATGAAAGAACCTTTGATGTCATTGTTATAAACACAGGTGCTGCAAGCCCAAGTATTGACATAAGTTCATTCAGCGATGGTGGTGAGATGGCAAATGCATTGTATCCCTTTTTATTTAGAGCAGTCATCATCATATAAGCTGCAATAATCTAGAATATGTGGGGTAAGTGAAATTGCAGAATGAGGCTACACTACATTTACCAAAACAGACAGATAATCTCAGTAACAATCCTACTTGTGATGTCATTGTTGCCCATGCAGCACCAGCTATCCCGTAACCTAATACGCTGCAAAGAATAATGTCGCCAATGCCATTCACAGCGCTAGCAACAGCAAGAGCTTTCAAAGGTCCCCAGGAATCTTTCATGCCAAGACTGGTAAAGAGAAAGGCAGAAGTCATTTTAAATATCAGATACTTTACCAGAAGAATGTCTAGATCACCTAATCAATAATACCCAGAAAAATTTCTTAAAATGATTACCTAGCACTCTGAGCAACCCATCCAATTAAAACTGCTGGCCATGCTAGGCCCCGAATCTGCAAATGGTATTGGCAAATAAGTACAGAAGTTGCCAAAAACTTTAAAAGCTATGTCAATGTAAGAGATTCTAACAACAAAGAGTGGCCAAAACATGATTTACATAGGTGGCAGTGGCACAAATCAAGCTGGAGGACAAGACCTTGAAATAATACTAAATTTATACATATAAATCTGGAACAGGAAGTTTGTTCTTATTGCATCATTATCTTCTTTTGTCTATGTAACACCAGATGTCTACTCTAAAGTCAATAGCCTAAGAGAGAAAACAAACAAATTTGGAACAAATGAACTGAAACAAAACCTGGATATACATGTTTGCTGCAGGTACCAATTCTATGTTCTTTGGCCCAGTGAAGGCTGCAACAAAGATAGAAAAATACAAAATTAAAAAAAAAAAAAAAATCACCATGGCAATTATATTGTCTCTGTCCCTCATCATATTTCGTCCTCCTTTCTGAAATACTTCTGACACTTTTTGGAATACATAATAAAAAAATAGTTGATGAACAACAGACATGCATTATATTTAAGATCAACAAGTTGAGGAAAACAAGTAATCTACCTGTTACCATCCACAAACCAAAGAACCTTGTGAACAAAAGCATTAAGATGCCGCAGGATAGTCCAATGAAGAGCAATATGGATATTTGATGCTGCACCTCCTTTCTATCCTGCATGGAAGTGTTTTAAAGCAATTCAGGTATAAAGGGAGTACAGCAACATATATATATATATAGCAGAAGACAGGATAATTTGTTAATCAACACAGAGCGGATATGCCAAAAAAGTTACTTAAGACAATACATACTTTAGATGACAATTCAATCATGGCAAACTTATATATCAAGCTTTCCAATAAAGACAACCAGAGACAAGTATTAATTAAGATAATAACCTTTCTGGCAAGTGAAGTTGCTACCATATTCGAAGTAGAGACTGAAAGGAACATAAACATGTAACACACGTAATCACATATAACTGTTGCTGGACCTGCCAAAAACACTCCAGTGTCAAGAAACCTACCCTGAAAACGATTTTCACAAAAATCAACTGTAGGATCACATATCGATGCAAATCTGACACTCATCCCCAAAAAAAAAAAGAAAAATCCGTAGGATCTTATCAAAAATATTTCTCAGACTCAAAAATCATGCTCAATTGGATAGAGAAAGTAATGAATCGGAAAGGTCAACTATTAATTCCACAAGCCTGTAGCCTCTCTTTTGCATATCACATCCACACATTACACAACATTTCATCATATTCTCCATGGTTTCTTGACCAGTGCACCATAAGTTCAAATTGTTATGGTTAATAAATTTGATTCCAAAGTCAAGACATATGAAATCTTGAATTAGACAGGTGTGATTTTAAATTTCAGGTGCATCACATGTTAGCCCAGGACGATATTAGATCCATAACTAATCAATCTAAAAGCTTAAGCTGTTAGAATGAAATGGATTTTATATATATTCACTATAATACTCACCCAACTTGTGGGAGATACTTAACTAAAGCCATCAAATGGATAATTTAATTTGGCATAAAATGATGGTACAGATATTTGCAACCATGACCTCTTAGCTCTGATTTCATGATAACTTTAATGACATAACTAACTTATCAAAAAAGCTTAATGATGTTAAATCAGTATGGGCTTCGTATATTTTTTCTAACAGTTCATTTATTCTGCTAAAAAACATTTTCCAAATATTATTCAAAATTTTTCATGATGAAAATTCAAAACTTATCAAATATCGTCACGATAATATCAATATGCTGGGATTACTCGCATCCTTTAACCATAGCTGCCGTTATGTGGGAAGGCGATGGCTTGGATGACTAATGACCATGGAAAATACCCATAGAAAATAAGCAAAAGGATTCCCACTTTTTAAAAGAGCCAATGAGTTCCATTATTATTTATCGTGTTTGTCCATCATCAAAGGCCACTACTACTTCTGCTACTAGTGGCTATCTGCAATACAGATTATACCCATATATTCGTTAGTTACAAGACTTCCACAACAGCAAATGTGAGGGGAAAAAAAATCTGGAAAGTTTTCCGTTAAGCAAACGCACCCTGAGTGCAATACAGAACCATGAGCTGATAATAACAATTTCTCAGAATCCAAAACAACCGGAAGAAAAAAGGAATTAATTACCTAGCGCTGCCAGCTCAATAGAACTTCCTTGACCAATCACAGCAGTATCAATAAGACTCATCAATGGACCACAAAGCCACAATCCCGCAGCCGGTCCCGCAAACACAACTATCTCCTTCATTTGATCCCACAAGCTCTGTTTCTCAGCCAATCCATGACTGTGGACGACCACGTTCGGGTCCTCTCTCTCATTGTCGACCGTTGGAGCTAACGAACTTCCGTTATGTGCTTTCGGTGCCGTCTCTTCCTCAAGTACTTCAGTACCATCGTCGCTAAGGTTAGTGCTCCGGTTAGGGTTAATACAAGAAGTGACTGTGATTCGTCTTTTGACGGAAAGGTTCGATTTTGAAATTCGTAAAGGCGATGATGGAATGTGGAGGCGACGGGAGGGAGGAGCACGTGAAGGAAGGAATGGGAACGGAGGATGGAGAGGGAAGCTTGAGGAGTGAGTTAGGGTTTTAATCTGCATTTTGGCGGATGTAATTAGGAAATGAAAATACGAAAACGGAAAAAAATGAACTACAAAGAATGATGAAAGAAGGATGAAGAGAAGAGGCAGAAGGTTATTTATACGGTGCCGGTTTTTTTGGGAGTGTTGAATTCGAAAAAGGTTGGTGTCCGTTAACTCAATTGACGTCAAAAATCACTGGGGGAATATTACCAAGCATATTTTGAGACTTCAAGCGAGAGAAAAATAAATAAATAAATAAATAAATTTCACGTGAACCTTTGTTTTTTTTCTTTCGTTATCTTTAAAATTGAGCATATAAATTGTTGTCGATCTTAATTTTAAGACATAATAAAAAATAATTTTAATATTTTCAATTGTATTATGCAAAAACAAAATAGTAAAATACATTTTTAAGAGTACATTTTATTGGTATTTAGTACTTTGTTTTAAAAATGAATATAGTCATTTTATTTGGCTTATAAATTAAACGGACGAAGTTTTTTTTTCCGTTTAAAATGCAAGATAAGAAATCTCTACCCAAACTCCTTTTTTAAAAAACAGGTTAAATAAAGTTAAAACTCATTTACATACTTCTAATCATAAATAAATCTCTCTAAATTTTTGAATATTACAAATGATCCCCAAACTTTTGTTTAAAGCAAATATATCTTAAATTTTCAAATATTACAAATTATTTCATTAAATTTTGACATTGGTATCATAAATGATATTTATTAATAAATTTGAAAGGTTGTTTTCGCCACAAAAATTAAAATTTAAGAAATTATTTACAATATATAAAAGTTCAAAAGATATATATGCATAATATCAAAGTTTAAGGTATGGTTTGCAATGATCAAACTGTTTAAAACATTTCCACACCGGAGATTAAAGTTTAAGAGATATTAACATTTTCCTCATGAAATTAATATAAGGAATGTATTTCTAATTTAACAAGAAAAAGAAAAATAGAAAAAGAAAAGAAAATGGTTAGCGGACCTCCCTTTTCGAGTTTTCATGAAATTCAGATGAATTGTTTTGTTTATTAGGGTTTGGCCTTTCTCGTGTATAGACTAAACAAGCCATGTTATCTCATTTTCATTGGAACGCAAGCTAACATTTCCTCTTTCTGCAATTTATTGATTTATCTTATATTTTTCCACAAATGCATAAGCTCTTTTTGGTGAAGTAATCGTTGAGTCTTTTAAATATGATATATCATATAGAAGTGTACTAAATAGAATCCTAAATTTGAAAATCTTGTAATTCGAGGTTTATAGTATATCATTATATAATTTTTACTTTTTGATGTTTCCAACTTATGGATAGAGTGCTTGAAGGTAATTAGATGTATTTATGAAAAACGGTTTTTCTAGTGGAAAAAAGCAATGGCATATGCGATTAATTTCTAACCATAACATCTCGATAACTAAAATTCTCCCACTTTTTTCAACCGAACTCCAATCGCTTATTAAAATACTCTTACTTTTTCTCGCACCTTTTTAACTACAATAGATGTCCCTAAATGGAATGTTAGGGAAGGCGATTGGATAGAACGAGCCCGTAAACAAAGTCAAGCACGGCTTAAGGACATGACGGCCAGATTTTTCAACATACTTTATCCGACAATTTCTCTAAAAAAAAATCTAAGATTGCAATTTCGTGCGGAGTTTTCTAAATCTATGATTTTAACATCATGCATAGCCAACGTAGTTTGTTTACGTGCAATCGCAGTAGAGGCTAGAGTCCGAACCCATTACAATTTATTTCTTATTAAATTGCAGGAAGAGAAATAAAAGAATCAACAAAACATAACTACAATAACCCGGTACATTGACCCAATCCGATTATTCATGATATTAACAAAACGAAATCGTCACTAAAGTGTCTGGACTTGTTAAAATACTTAATGAAGAAAACTTATACCTTTTATATACTCCTTTTAATAATGTGTTTTGAAATACCGCCCTATTATTTTAGATACCCTCCAAACTTGTAATCATTCTTGATACGGAAACAACTGTGTCTAATAGAAACAGAGTGACTCAAATACCATTCAAACTATGAAGGAAGAAAGATTTTGGCATAATCCTTCAAGACAAATGAAGCAATGCAACAAGTGCCATCAAATAGCAGCATCATTTTTGCCGTCGCTTAGAGCATGCAAACTTGACAGTAATGTCAGCATCTTAGGAAACCCTATCACTTAAAACAACTCTACACTATATGCCAAAATTCCTTAACCAAATTTTCTTCACACATTTTCAAAATATTATTATTAATATCTTATAAAGACAAATTTAGTATCAATAGATATTATATTAATAATAAATATTGGTATGCAAAATAAATATTATATTCCTGCATTTATAATACATGAATTATTATTTAAAAATGTTAATTAATTAAATTTAGATGTTATTGATCCAATGATGTTTTCAAAATAGATAATAGTATAAGGACAATGAATTAATTTAAAATAAACAGTTAAAATGCATAAAAATTGAAAAAAAGTAACCACTACCTTATAAAATTGAAGGCATTTGAAAATTTTGCATATTTTGTAAATGTTCCAAGGTCAGTAGATTTTGAAAATTATCGAGATTCCTAAATTCTCTTGATTATCAAATATCATACAATAAAGTAAATTATTTTGAAAAATTACTTTAAAATATACACAAATTACCTTATTTATAATGGATAAGGAAGAAAATAACTAATGAAATTTTGTCCGCTAATGTACGTTGTATGTTTTAAATTCTCAGTCAGCTTTTCATTTTGCTGCACGACAGCTAAATATTTGAAGGGGCAAATTTTTCTTAAAAAAAAAAATTTAAAAATGGAGTTACTCGTTACTTATTGGAGTAAGCTGACAAACTATAGAAACGTCAGCACAATTGTGAATATTGGAGACGCAACTCCATGGTCGTTGCTTCGGCATGGAAAAACGTGACAAGTCACGTTGGTATTCATGCTCTTAAGGCAGCGCGCAAGTGTTAAAAAGATCTAAGTCGGCATCTAATATTCCGAGAACTATAAATACAAATGTAAAAAATGGGCAATGGAAGCTTTCATGTATAACTTTGAGGCAGAAGCTAATTACAGGAGTTAGTCATGCGTAAAAAACCCGTTGTGCTTAGCACTGCAAATGCCAGGAAACCGGCTTCTGAAAGTTCCCTCCAAATGTGACTAGACGAACTGCAATAACAGCATAATGAGATATTGATTCATCTTTCAAAGCTAGAAGAACCAGTAACATGGGCTAAATAGATAGATAATTTGCGAATAGACCTGAAATCCAATACCTTAAAATTTTCCAGATACCTTCCTTTCAGTCACATAATCAAATATTTCGAATGGATTTGGAGTCATGTAGTTTTCAGCTTCCCCATATTGAAGATATAAGGACCACCATGGTGAAGTACACCACCAGAAGACATAAGGCGTTGGAGAGCAAGAAAAAATCGAGCCTGAGATATTACTTAGGACTTCAGCTAGACTCAGGAAAGGTAATTTCACATACATAAACTCAATGAAGAAACATTTCTTGAAGCAGGTCAACAAAAATATGATAAAACAAAAGTATTGGAATTTGAGGTAATCCTGCCCATCGGAATCCAACTAGTGCACACCAGCACCCACATAATCCGAAGCCATTACTGCTAACAAACTAAAAAGGAAAAACGAGAGTCGATTGCATCTGAACGAGAAAAGAGTTACTAGAAAACTAGAAATCCTTACCCACAGCAGAAGAGCCACCAAAACAAAAGCAGACACTCATTGATAGGCTTATATATTTAAGGTCACGTCCAGCCTGCATCACAATTGGGGGATTAGAATTTTGACAGGCAAACGTTTCATCGCAAAGCAAGAAAACCAACTGAGATTAGGTAAACTATAATTAAATGATATTTTTAAGTTAAAGCAATTTTCTTCCCATGCTTTTTGATTACCGTAAAAGATTAATGTTTAGAGTAGAGGATTATTCCATTTACATTTATAGGATTCAAACAATGGAAGAACTAGCATTGGCTTCCCACAGCACAATGGTATTAAGATATTAAACTCTTGATATTTCAGTACAGTTTAGGATGGAAGGACATGCACTTGGGGTTTTGTTGCTCCAACTCTAACCATAACTACTGAAAGTGGATCGATCGCGATAGTGACACTAAGAGAAAATGAACAAATTCGGATAAATGTGGACATGCCAGCAAGGTTCCCTCAAGGCTATGAGTACATGGTGGGATGGCCAATGCCAGAAAGAATGGTAACAAGATTTTGTGCATCTGCAATTAATACAAACTATTGATTCCATTGGAAAACAAAAAACTGCTCGCTTGCAAGAAGACAATTTAAAAAGAAGTAGAAAAACAAATATACATGTGGTCAACATTCCTTCAAACTTACCTCCTGTATGACACTCAGGTCAGGTGTAAAGATAGTGGGATAAAACCTAGGAACAAATGCTCCAATTGTCCCAATTACAAATCCACGCATGGCTCCAATTAGCATAAGTGACTTCAGCAACATTTGAGCCTATTTAACATCACTAACCCCTCAGCAATGTTTTCAAGGAAAAAAAGCTCATGCCAAGCATCACTAGAAGTATGACTCGATGAGAATGTTATAATTGACATGGGCTCGATCTTAGACGATGATAGAATTTGAAATATGTCCCAACCTTTTGCAAATTTTTTATTGGCTCCACCGATCAACTCAGGCATGAATGATTGGGCTGTTTGAGAAAGAGGCTCTCCCGAAACAACACACATGCTGTAAATTTGAATCATTACCTAAAGTGAATGGTGAATTTTGGGTGTCAATTATTGCCAAACCATCATAAAACTAGACCAACTGCCAATCAATCATGATCCTTGAATTACCTGATGAGCAGCCACAATTTGGGTGCCCATGGAGGTGGCAAGATAAACGATAAGAGAGTAAAAGCCCACCTGTACCATCAAATCTTTTACTATTAGGAGAAGAATTGCATAGAATATGTTGCAAGGCCGAGAAATTATCGAGTTACCTACCTTTGACATCAGCGAGACAAAAAGGGGAGCGGCAAGCTGAAATACCATCAGTAATTCACCAGGCGATGGAACAGAGATAGAGAAGGCATTACATCCTTTCTCATTTAAGGTTTTTATCATCATATAGGTTGCAACAACCTTCAAAATTAACACGCAAATGGTACTAAACATGAAGGCAGTCACAACGAGTATTTGCAAAGATAACAACAGAGTGGAATATGGTGTGTAACATATTTGTGATACCATGGTTGCCCATGCAGCACCAGCTATACCATATCCAAGCAAGCTGCAGAGGACTACATCTCCTACTCCATTGATCACAGTGGCCATGGCAAGAGCTTTTAAAGGTCCCCTTTCCTGCCAAGACTGTGAAACAAGGAGTTAAAATGAGCAGTGCATTTTGTTCAGCATGGACTTGAAGAATTTCAGCCTGAAATTCAAATCTAAAGGTACATTTCAAACTTTTTAGATAACAATCAACCATGGTTATTCAACCTTCTTTGGAATCTTGCAAGATGATCAGCAAAAATTAACTTTCAGGGCTGTTGCACAACAATGTTGTTGAACAAACAGTCTATGTTCAAGATATGCCAGATATTGTTGATAACCTTGCACTTTGAGCGAACCATCCAACAAGAACTGCTGGCCATGCTAAGCCTCGGATCTTATTAAAAAAAAAAAAAAAAAAAAAAAAAAAAAAAAAAAGAGAGACAACTAGCAATTATTTTAAAACGGTAAATAACCCATGCAAGGATATCTAGTCAGCTGGGAACACTAGGAAAGAGAAACATCACAAGCATCTGCTTGCTAAAAGAGGAAAAGGAGCAAAACAATCAACCTCGATGACTAAAAGCTTATCTAAGAGCATTCAACAGTGTGGAGCAGGACTGAAATGTAAACATAGAAAATAAACCGTGTCCAGGGATAACACAGTTCTGGTTTGCATGTTTTATCAGTAAATATATATTATTCTTTCAGACTGAAAAGAAAAAAAAAAAATTATATCATATTCAGTAGTTACGTGCTATAGGTTCTTACAATTGTCAAGGAGAAACATAGAAAGATGAAATGAACCTGAGCATATGTGTTAGCAGCAGGCACAAGATGTCCATTCTTTGGTCCAGTAAAAGCTATAAATGCAACAAGAAATTTATCAATCATGTTATCTATCTAATAGCTACTATTGACAATAGAAAGAAAATTACATCCCAACAAAAAGGAAGGGAAGGAAGAAGTAAACCATATATTCCAAACAAAAGCTAGCTTTACCTTTTAGGGCCCATGAACCACAGAATCTTGTAAACAAAAGCATTAAGGTGCCACTTGTTTACCCTATGAAGAGTGGCATAGATATTTGACGCTGCACTTCATTCTTGTCCTGCATTTGACAGGTTGGTCTGTCAATTGGCCTCCAACAACAGATCAGTAAAATAGCCATGAGCCATTCCCCTATTGCTAAGTTTAAATATTTCCTCTCTAAGAGAAGGATTGGAATGAAGGAATGAATCTCACCAACCAATGATTAAAAGGCCAGGGACAAGAGAAGCATTCATCGATTGATTAAGCTCAAAGCCCTTAACAAGGGGTGGAGTGATATCAAAAACATAGCTGACACCAAGGGATTATGACATAGAAACACTGATACCTCTTAGCAGCATGAAAGACTAACCCAGCTGGCCAGTGAAGTGGTGACCATATTTGTAGTAGCAATTGAAAGAAACATGACCACATAACTCATATTATCGCAGAGAACTGTTCCAGGACCTGAATTCAAGGATAAAAGATTAATTATATCTTCCCAAAACCAGCTATTGATACTTTAACATTGCAATCTCTTTAACTAACTCTTCAAAGAAGTTTACTACATGATCTCATCACACAAGTCTCAAATGCACAATATTGTACATGCACACATATCAAGTTTCCAGGAAGTGCTCCATATTTGAAAGAAAAACCACCAAAATTCCTGGATATTCCAAATTCTAGTCAAAGAGGCAGTATTCATCAAGAAATAATTTCTGCTACTAGTATAAAGACTAAGCTCTTTTATAAGGACCCAACTTCCAAATTCCTAATTAATGTCCCCATCCAACTCTCCACCAATCGCATACTGCCACCTATTATCACAAAAAGCACGAAAATCACAAAATCACACCTGCATTAAATATACATAACATGGGCCAGCAAATGATTGGAGAGGGGCATGATGGCTGCAAGAATACATGGAAGTATGGTTCCTTCTATACAAACTTCACTTAACAACATATAACAAATGAATATATATATATATATATATATATATAATTAAGAGTGATATGCCTAAGAACCAAGAAGAATTATCACTAAACCATATTAGGAAAACTATCATGTATGGTTAAAGAAACCTCAGGTATCAAAATCCTATATGCCTGTGCCTGCCACCAAGAAATCCTCATTTTGGGATTCTTACTCATCATTGAGCAATGTGCCAATGACCCTCACTTTGGTTTCGTTGTTGAACAATGTCAAGAAGAAATCGTTGTTGGAGGATATTATCTTAAAGATGACTATTTGTCTAAGGACTGCAAGCTATGTATTCCAAACTGCTCCACACGTGAGCTATTGGTCAAGAAAGCTCATAGCGATAAACTTTCAAGCCACTTTGGGGAGGTCAAGATAGCCAATATGTTGAAGGAGAACTTTTATTAGCTAGGTTTGACTAAGGATGTTCATAAAGTAGTTGGTAGTTGTTAGTTGTGAAGTGTGTAAGTATGCAAAGTGGAAGAGAGAACCCCATGGAGAGTTCATGTTTCTGCTAATGTTAACTTTAACTTAGGCCATTTATCTTAGGGTTGCCTCGGATATCCAGATGGAAAGATGCTATCTTTGTTGTACTATAGAAGTTTCGGTAAGATGGCATGCTTCATTCCGTGACATTGGACTAACGATGCTTTATGTATTGCTGATTTGCTTTTGTAGGAAGTTATCTAACTACATGCAATATCGAAAACTATTATCTCAGATTAGGACATAAAATTTTTGAGCTATTTTTGGAAGACTTTTTAGAAAAGACTTGGAACTAAACTTATATTCAGCTTTAGTAGCCACCCTTAAATTAATGGCTAAACTAAGGTGGTGAATAGGACGCTAAGCAATCTACTCAGAGCTGTTATGGGAAAAAACTTAAGGAATCAGGATCTATGCTTACCAATTATGGAATTCATATATAACCAAACTGTCCACAGCACCACTGAGAGGATCCCATTCAGGGTCGTCTATGGGCTTAATCCGAAAATTCCCTCAGACATGATCAATACCCCAGTAACTGCTGAAGAGAGTTAATCTGGAGTTGACCGAACCCGAGAATTGCAAGTGCTATACGAGTTTGTATCCAGGAAGATCGCCAAATTCAATCAGAGACAAGCAGCCAAAGCCGCCAAACTGTTTCTTTCCAATGAAGAGACTTAGTATAAATTCATCTTAGCTAAGAGCAATTCCCGCACTTAAAACAAAGCAAACTATCTCCTTAAGTTGATGGCCCATTCAAGGTCCTGAAGAAGATCAACCACAACGCTTACCAGATCGAGTTGTCTGATGACTATGGTGTCTCCTCCACTTTCAATGTGTCCGACCTGATTCCTCATCAACCAACGAAAGAAGACCTTGCGAGTGCCTTAGAATAAAGAGTAGAGATTGCTCCAAATTTAAGGACAAATCTCTTCGACCCCAAAGAAAATAATAGGAATTAACCTCTTAGACTGATTACACATAGCTGAGCTAGAGGACTCTAGGGACTCACTCGGAGAATACTAGCTCAAAACCAAAGTCGAGATAGGAATTCCTATGCCGAACTAATCTCCTGCCGATTTGAGCCTCAAATCCTTACTTGTGTCGGATCCACTCCTAATCAGCAATAATACTCTATCCTAAAAGACAACCCAAGAATAGCTGAGGCGAGCTCCTGATCCGACTATAAGCATCCGACCCCAAACTAAGCTGACTTCCTTTTAGAACTAATTAGTCCCCCGACCTGGTCCAAATCAGGTTGGCCCCTGACTGCCAGCACTTTTGGTTTCGCTTATTTATGTCTTCTAACACAACATTTCAGAATGATTCCCTCTTTTTCCGTACTGAATATTCTTGATCTCTTTTACCCATTTTTAATATGTTTTATGTAACCTAATTGTAGAATACCTCTTTTATCTTTTTATATATGTAAATTTACTTTAGTAGATGGGTATATAAACCCCCATTTGTTTGTACACAGCCAGAATCATCAATATCAGATTATTCAAATATTAGATTATTCAAATATCTTTTGAGCGACCTTAGTGTTCTTATTACTCTTTAACTCTTATCTATTTCATTTAGTTAAGAGCAGTGATGAGTAACTCTTCAGTTCGGACTGGTGTGTTATATCTGACAAATTGTAGGTCGAGTAGAATCAAGTGGTGTGTCATATCCATTTAGTAGCTGCTCAGGTTTTGCTAGCTTTTCTTCCGTTTCTTTTTAATTTTTTTCGTTTTGGTACTTCTCCATATGTCTGACCCTGAAGACGAGACATAATGATTTTGGCTATAAGATATATGGGACTATTTATAGTAAATCCCTAGAGCAATAAGGAAATACATGCAATTACAATAAAGGGTAATACAATAATATTATCTTAGTACATTGCCAAAAGGGTAAAAATGGACAAATAGTACAAAGGAATAGAGTATAATGTCAGAAAAAGGAATGACAGGTGGCATGCCATGATTGGGTCTGCATTCTGGGATCTTTGGACATTGTAACTGAGTTATACTAAGGTTGTAGCTGCTGCTGACAAGTGGTACTTGGAGTTACTAAGACAAAAAAAGGACATTGTTATTAAGTAGGCTAAATGAATAGAGCTTGACGTGTAGTGGCCTCGACAGTTGGTAGGTCAGCCTTAGCACTTGTCATTTCTATAGGTTGGAAGAGTAGGGCTTAATGTGTAGCAACCTTGGGCTCACCACTCGATAAGTCTGCCCCAAGACTTAGTAAGTTAGCCTAGGAATTTGAGTAGTTGACAACTAGATAAGAGTCCAAACAGAGCAGAGTACGTCTGAGCTGGAACCTTAGGGAGTTCACCCACAACTCTTCCATATAAAAGAAATCATCTTCAACTGGCTAACATAAGAGTATTCTCCTCATGAGAGACTATAGGCCTTGGAGGTAGGCATAAGGAAGCAGTTCGGAAGTCGGCAGTCTATCAGTTCTCTAAGGTTGTTGAGAATTTTCCCTCAAATCTTATTCTTCTTCTTCTAGCACATAAGACATTAAGTTGGCAACATTGAATGTAATAGACACTCTATACCCTTCGATAACTTTAGTTTATAGGCATTGTCATTAATGTAGCGAAGGATTTTGAAGGGGCCATTCGATTGTAGGGATAACTTATTTGTCCTTCTCCTTGGGAATCGCTTTTTATTGAAGTAGATCCAGATGAGTTCTTCAAGGTTGTAAATGACTTGCCTCCTTCCTCAACTTCTCTATTCCCTCTATCGGGTTACGGTCTTGGCTAATTGCTCGGTAACCTTCTGATGCAGTCTCTGAACTCCTTGGTACACTGTAGGCCTAATTAACTTTTTCCTTAGGAAATCGGTTGTTAGCCATATCTAAAAGTAAGTTCGAGTTAAGTCCATAAATGACCTCAAAAGGTGTCCTTCTTGTCGAGCTATGAGTGAAATGGTTGTAAGCAAACTCGATGATGGGTAGGCAAAGATCCCAATCACGTCCGAGTTAGAACCTTAGAACTCCATACAGTGGTACAATCTCCTGCAAAAAGAGTTTAACAACAAATACGGCATCATTGGTTTTATGGTAAGGGATGAAGCGGCTCATTTGCTGAACCAATTGACCACCACCGTCCTAAGGTGTTCTAGGTAGGTTAAGCATGAAATCCATACTTAGATTAGTTCATGGCCGCTCAAGTAGAGGCAGAGGTGTATATTCTTCATATGGTTCTTTCCTTCCTTTGGCTCACTTGCATACTTTGCATCGGTTAAGAAGTTTGCGCACATCTTTCATCATTTCAAGCCAATAAAAGTGCTCTTTTAGCAACTCGGTGGTCTTCTTTTTGCCAAAATGGCTAATTAAGCCCCCCAACATGGGCTTCTTAGACAAGTAAGTCCCCAATAGACCTACTCGGCACACAAACTTACCTTCCATTCATTAGAAATCCTCGGCTCAAATAGAACTCATCCATAACTACTCTAACATTACATTTGGTCACCCAAGGTCCGAAGTATAGATCATGCTCATATTGATTAGGTTGGGTGTCGAACCCATGTATCTTAGCCTGTAAAGTGGTAATAAGAACATGTTGACAAGAAAGTGTATCGGTTACGGTGTTGGTACTTTCCTTCTTGTAATTAATGATATAATAGAAAGTTTATAGGTATTCAACTTACTTGGCATGACGTTAAGAAAGTTTTTACTGCCTTTTGAGATGCTTGAGAGATTTATGGTCCATGTGGACAATGAACTCTCTTGACAGCAAGTAATGTTGCCAGTTTTGAAGTACTTAAACAAGGGCATAAAACTCCTTGTCATTTGCTGAGTAATTTAGTATGGCACCTCCAAGTTTCTCGTTGAAGCATGCAATTGGTTGGTGCTTTTGCGTAAGAATAGCTCTGATAAAGGCATATTTTACTCATATTTTAATGTACGAATTTGGTTGAATTATTGTTAATTTTATAGAAATCATTAAGAAATGGTACTTAAGTATTTTCATTTGGATATTTTAAGTCTTAGATCTTTAGTTGAATTCTATGATTTGTTTTTATTTTTAATTATAAACTTCTTTGTAAATTCGATTGTTATATATGCTTTTATTTTAATTTACATGGCTGGCTAAGTTTAATTTATGAGAAATTGATGAAACCTTAGAAAGCTGAGATGAAAATTGTAGTCATGTTATAGGGTTAATAGATATATGGAGGATTGATGATTGCAATTTTCATGATTTTAATTATAATTCTATATTAGTTATGGCCGTTAGAAACACTATTGATACGGGAGTTGATATAGGGTTTGTTAGAAATTCTTGATTAAACTGATTAGCTAATGCCGGAGTGGCGTTAATTAGATTAATGAGAAATTATCCATAGATTAATGTAATGTCTCAAGTTAATTATTCACTAAGGCATTAGAGATAATTGATTTAAGGCATTAGTCAATCATAACATTGGGAGATGTATGATTGTAATTTAGAGTTCACTATTAATTGGAGATGCAGGAGCTGACTAATTGATTAGAGGTTAAAATCCTTAAGTTTTAAGGTATAATAATTTCACTTAAATGACTATATAGCTATTAATCTATATAACATAATAAAAATTTGATTTATACAATTAGAGTGGATTCTGTTTTTCCTACATTCTCAATTAATTGCTTAGTTTTAGATATTTCATCGTAATTTCTTTTTGATAATTTTAGGGTAATTATTAGATTAATTAATTCACAATTCAATTTTAATTGCCTAAATATTGATAAGAGCTATCATAGGATGAGTACTTTCTTAGTCATCAAAGGATCGATAACCTTACTTACTCTTTATTACTTGATTCTGACCTAGTATACTTGTTGGAGTATCCGCAATTTACTTTTATATATAGTTTAAATGGATCAGGCTCTAATGTCGACTCCAAATACATCACATTCTAGATAAAAAACTTTCTTGAAGTCAAGTAAGATGGGTACTAGGGTAGAAGTAAACTTAGACTTAATCTCATCAAAGCTTCTTTGAGCATTCTCAGACCATTTGAATTCAGAGTTTTTCTTAGTTAGTTCAATTAGTAGGGTAGCTATGGAACTAAAGTTCTAAATAAGTCTTCAATAAAATGAAAATAGACCATGAAATCTCCTTACTTTGACAGTATTAGTCGGCGTCGACCATTCGAGAATAGCTTGAACTTTCTTGTCATCAACTCTGATGCCTCCCTCTGAAACAACATAACCTAAAAATACTACCTTACTTTGACAGAACAAACATTTCTTTAAATTGTTGAATAATTGCTCTGTGTGAAGGATATTAAACACAAATTTCAAGTGCTCAACATGAGAAATGAGGTTAGTACTATAGACCAAAATATCTCAAAGTAAACTATAACACATTTACCAATTAAAGTCCTCAGAACATGATTCATGAGCCACATAAAAGTGTTCGGCATGTTAATAAGACTAAACGACATTACCATCCACTCAAATAGTTTGTCCCTTGTTTTGAAAGTGGTTTTCTACTCGCCTTATGTCTTATTTAGATCTGGTGGTAGTAACTCTTCGTATCAATCTTCGAGAATACTCACACACCATGTAACTCATCAAGCATATCATCTAATCAAAGGATTGGATATTGATACTTAACAGTGATTTTGTTGATTGCTCGACTATAGATGCACGTTCTCTACAAGCCATCCTTCTTTAGCACCGGGACAGTTGGCACGACACAGGGTTTTATGCTTTCTTAGACATATTCGCATTCATTCAACTCATCAACTTATTTCTTCAACTTAGCTGCCTGTTCAGGATTGAGCTTATAGGTAAGTCAGTTAAGTAGGGTAGCTCTAGGCTGAAGGTTAATGCAATGCTTTATATCTCTTATAGGTGGTAAACCTCTTGGCAATTCGTTAGGGAACGGGTTGACATATTCCTGAAGCAATGTTTGCACCTCGACAAGCAAGGCTCCAGTTTCTTTCAACTTAAGAAGTTTGCTAACCAACAAGAGTATACATCTTTCCGTCTTAATATCTTTAGAAAATTAGGCTCAAGAAATCACCGAAGACTTCCTTTGTCATGATTTGAAAATCTTCTGTTGTCACTCGTGAACCTCTTTAAGGCTCATTAGGGTCAATGCAACCTTCTTCTCGTCCGTTTGGAACATATAAGTGTTCTATACCTATCCTGGAGTACCTAGTAATCAAATAGCCATGGTTGGCCTAGTAGTATGTACGAAGCGCACATAAATAGGATGTTGCATAATACCTTATCCCTGTATCTATCACAAATAGTAATCGATACCCTGACTTATTTGGCAATAGGTAGACCCCCTTTCTCATTTAGCCAGTGAATCTTATAGGGCTTAAGTTGTAGGTAGGTCGGCAACTTCAAAGCTTTAACTAGTCCCCGTACTATGACATTAGTATAACTCCCTCCATCAATGATCAAAACACAAAGTTTGCCATTTACTCTGTAGTTTGTATGGAAGAGGTTCTCTCTTTATTGACTCTCATAAGAGGTAAAGGTACTTAGAGATCTCTAAACAACAATACAATATTTCTCCCATTTTGGGTCGAATCTAAGCGCCAATATCTTCTTGAAGTTTATCCAATAAGTGATTAACATCCACCTCTTCTTCCTCTCTTTTACTAGCACTCTCTACTTCAAGCTGGGTTTTTTCCCTTGATGGTCATGACACGTCAGTTTAGGCGCTGACAAGCTATGTGTCTAAAACTAAGACAGTTAAAGCACTTTACCTCTTAGGTCTTCCTTCCTAAGCTCTAACTCTAATCTTTCTTAATCTTTAGCTCCTCAGCCTTAGTCTTGCCTCTACCATCATTAGGTCTACTCGGCATCTGACCTCGATAGTCCATCTCAGAACTTTATTAAGCTCTGTCATATCTAGGTTGGCTTAGCATACCAATTCTGCTTGGCAAGTTAGGTCGGTTGCTTGGTACTCAGCTAATACAATTTCGCCTCTACCTTCCGACCCTCTATGCTACTCGGATGGTCTCATCTATAGTCCCAAGCCTCTGTACCTTTACTATATTACTAATTTCAGACCTTATTCTAGAAATGAATAATGCTATTGTTCACCCTTCGGGCTTGTCAACATCACATTAGATCATTAGTAACTTGAATTGTTGGACATACTCATCCATTTATCGGCTACCTTACCTGAATTCTTGGAGGCAACGAAAAGTGTCTTGCTCAAAGTGTTCTAGAACAAAACTACTTCTTAGAACTCTTTTCATCTCATTCCATGTTCGGCCTGGCGTACATTTTGCAGTTTCTTCTACCACATTGTTGCATGCCCTAGAAATTCCAAAGTAGCTACTCAAATACATATAGAGTTTTCGTAATCATAAAAGTCAAATATCTTTTTAATGTTCTCCTCCTAATCCAGATAGTCATCAGCATTACCAGATTCATTAAAACTTAGTATTTGTACTTTGAGATGCTTAACTCCTTTAAGAGCAAAGAGCTCGCGCTCGTCGAATCCTTCATACTACTCCTCCTCTTCCTCCTCTCCATACTCTTTAACTTCATCTAACTTAAGTTTCCTCTTCGCAAACCTCTTGACATATCAGGGTGGAGCTGGGTTCATATGCAGCTTCGGGAGCTTAATGTTTACACACCTATCTTCTCAACCTCATTCATTAACTCTCTTTAAAGGCGTAGTCTCTACTACTCTCTACATAGAAATAGCTATGTTGGCTACAATAGTAGCAAGATCTTACAACTATTTGTTAGTAGTTCGCGAAGTTTGTTAGGTAACACCACTGAGACCATAGGCGCCACTCTCAGCATCATTAACCTCTCCATGAATGCTAGGATTTGACGTTCTCAATACAAAACTTCAGGAAATCCACTACTCTACAGAAAATTCTCACAAACTTGAAAATACGATGTTATACAGTGACTTAAGAACTTGCTTTGTAAGTGCAACAGAATACACGCTATAATAAGAACAACTACTTCACTACTTAGCTTTCGATCCCAACCTTGAGCTTTGATATCGGGTTTATATGATGCGTACCTAGGAGTTAAGTTAATCACTAAGGCTTATTATAAAACTATAACCAAGCAGGTCCTTCGAGATTTCAAAGAAAACAAGGGTAGAATGGTCAACAAACATAGTAGCTAACATAAAGCTGCTCGAAGGATGTAATTCACCAACGAACACAACACAATTCAATAATCTGCTTGATGTGACACACAAGTTAATACTAAGGCTCACTCACCACTAATCTCGAGCTGCTCAACAAGATTAGATAAGAGTATAGAAGAAAGTGTACTCGAAAAGAGGTGTCTCATAAGAATAAGAATATTCATTAAGTATAAGGTATATGATGATTTCGGCTACAAGATACAAGGAACTATTTATAGTAAGACCCTAAGGCAACGAGGAAATATGTGCAATTACAATAAAGGTTAATACAATAATACTATCTTAGTACATTACCAAAAGGGTAAAAATGTACAAATAATACGAAGGAATATAGTAAAATGTCAAAAAAAGGAATGACAGGTGGCATGTCGGGATTGGGTCTGTATTTTGGGATCTTGGGATGCTGTGGCTGAATTGTACTAAGGTTGTGGCTATTGCTGACAAGTGGTACTTAGAGTTACCGAGATAAATAAAGGATGGTGTTGTTAGGTAGGATGAATGAGCAGAGTTAGGTGTGTAGTAGTCTTGGCACTCGAAACTTGATAGGTCGACCTCGGCACTTGTTATTTCTATAGGTTGGAAGAGTAGGGCTTAGCATACAGTGACCTCAGGCTCAGCACTCGTCAAGTCAGCCTTAGCACTCATCAAGTCAGCCTTAGCACTTGAGTGGTCGGCGATTGGACAAGAGTTCGAGCAAAGCAGAGTATGTCCAAGTTGAGACCTTAGGGAGTTCACCCATAATTCTTCCATATACAAGAACTTATCCTCGGCAAGTTGACATGAGAGTATCCTCCTCATGAGAGACTGTAGGCCTCGGAGGTAAGCACATGTAAGTAGTCTAGAAATTAGTAGTCCATTAGTAAGCTCTTGATTTAACATTGCGGTTTATGATTAATAAAAGTCGTGTAAAGTTCTTAGTTAGAGGCATTGGTGTTTGTGGAGAGTAATAAGTGGTTCGAACTGCACATTAAATCATAGCTTAATCTTCTGTTACCTTATCTCTTTTATTTATGCATTTATTATCATTGTTTAATCATTAAAATTGTTCACTATTGTTGCATTTATTGATAAATTCTTAAGAAAATTCAAAATTTGTCATTAATACTCAATTCACCCCTCTCTTGAATATTAGCCTAGCGTTCTTCACCAACAACCTCATTGGAAAAGCCAATCAACTCAGGTTGCTTCAACTAGATGCTTACTAACCTAGCTAACATTAGCTAAATATGCTTCAATTGAACAAGCCTCAGTTACATAGGTGATAGGAATCAATCCTTCGAACCATCACCAAAAGCTGAGTTAGGGGATTATAAGGACTTGCCTAACCTATACTAGTTCTGGAACCTTTCAAGGACAAAGATTCCATCACCAACCAAGGTTTACTACACTTCAACTGACATAAGTGTAGAGTTTTAAGCATGATCAAAATAGTTCCCAAGCTGACGAGCACCAAATCTCTAATTGAGCTTAACAATTAGGTTATCCAAGCAACCGATACCTTAAACAATGCTTAGCATCTGAACTCTGACTTGACCTAGATTAGGTTAGCCAGTTCATCTGTTCTCCTTTTGACCTTTATCAAGCTAATCTCACTAAGTGCTGAACTAATAAGAGACCTTACATTCGCAACAACAATCAACCACACACCACTTTAGCTTGTTAACCCCCATTTGATATGTATCTCTTGATCCAACACTCTATAAGGATTCCCGCCCTTTTCCTTCCTCGTATTATTTTACCATTTTCATACATAGTATGTTTTAACTGTAATTACCCTTTTGTCTTTTCCTTTTATGTGTATAATATAAGCCATAAAGCCAAGCCAAGTAACCGTAGGATTGAACTTAGAACCCAAGGTTTAGGGCGATCGGTTAAAGGATCCGATCAAACCCAAATTAGAAACTATTGAGAGGAATATTAGTAAAAATGACCCTGTAAACTTAAATTTAAGAAAGTAAGTAGTAAAATAAGAAACTATAAAATTTTCAAATTTTAAGCATAATAACTGCTAATTACCGAAAAGGCGAAAAGTGTCATGAAATAACTAAAAAATTACTAAAGATAAATTATATGTGTACTAAAAATTTTAGAATGACCAAAAGAATATTTAGGAATGTTTACGCGTACCCTACATGTATTTACGTGTAGATAAAAATACGCGTAATTGCTAAAATAGGCCGAAAACTAAGTAAATATTAAAGAAAAATACAAAATAATTATAAAAAAATCAGAAAAAATCAGGATAAGATAACTGCAACAAGGTCAGGTCGTGGAATGAAAAGAAAAAATTAACCAATAAGAATTTGACAAACTAAAAGCCTAAAATCAAGGAAATGGGGCAAAAATCCCATCAAATTAATACACATTAATTACCACATTTGTCTATAAATAAGGAAAAAATTCTCAGAAGTCATTTGGCTAGTTTGTGATCTGAGAAAAATCGAAACACAACAAAAATCGAGAGAAATTCCAAAAAAAAAAAAGAAAAAAGAAAACTGTGCAGATTAGCAAGGTGAACTAAAACCACCACCCACCACCACCTGGGACCGAACCACCACCACCACCCTACAGTAGACCCACCGCCTGGACCGGCCGACAATATTGGACCGGGTTGGGACGGCCCAAAAGCTTTGAACCGGTTAGTCATTTATTCATCCGATTTTTGTATAATTTTGTAAAATTATTTATTTTGTCCAAAAAATTATGAAACTTGTTATTCTGAGGTTTTATTGTATGTGTATTTAGGGAAAAATATTGGTTTAGTTTAATTAGATCTGGAAATATAGCGTCCCTAACAAATTGGTCAAAACCGAGTATTAGTAAACCGGAAAATAAATAGGCTTAGGGATGTAGTTTGGAGTTCAAAATTTTTCTGTAGGATGCTCATTTGATGTATAACAGTGCTATGAAGCCATTTTTTTAAAATTAATTTTCGAAATTCTTAAGTTAATTTTTAGCCCTAAAATGATGGTAAAATTGAGTGAATAAGGGTTAATTAAGTGATTAGGATGTTAATTACTGATTTGGATCTTAATTAGAAGTTTAGGGAAGTTAATCTCTGCAGTGGAACCTTAATCCCAGCCTTTAGGTACTAAGTATGGTTAATTAGGGCAATTAGGTAAGTAATATAATAAATTAGTAATATGTGAAAATGTAAATTAATAAATCTAAAAAAAATAAGGTTATTAGATAATATTATAATTGAAATCAGAAAAATAATAAATCTGAAATAATATTTAATTTTAAGTAAATATCTTAAAATGTAAGATTTTTACACATCGGGAATAAATCTGATACCTCAATTAGGGTTAACGTGTACCGAATAGTTAGAATACCAAAATTTCGACCTAATAGAATATTTGAATACCCAAACATAATGTGATTAATGTCACATTGGGATTCGAGACTAATTACGACTTAGGAATTCAAAACTAGAATTTAGTTTAGGAATCGAACCCCGAAATAAAATACAACGAATTATTAATACGTTGTAGGAATACATGAGGAAAATGAGTTACATTATAAATTAGAATAAGAATCCATAAAATATAAGTACTAAAAGAACCTATTTGTATTATAGGACACTCAGGAACAAATCAACTCGCAACTAGAGGATCGAGCGATTGAGCAAATTCAAGTAAGTTGGGTTATTGCTTATTGTAATAGAGTACTAGTTTCGTAGTACTCGGAGATTTAGGCTTGTATATGATTGTGATTGTAAATAGTTTGCGCATGTGCTTGATGTATCTGAATTCGTGCTGGAATTTGTACTGTGAATGACTTTGTGACTGATTGAATTGGTATGAACTTGTTGAACACCCTAACCGGCATTTAATCTCAATCGACCCTAATAACCGAAAATGTCATGCATTGCAACCTGTTAGGGGATCATAGGACTCTCTAACCAAATACCAACCCCTTCGAAAGGGATAGCGCAGGATTGCAAAACGGTCCCTTCTTCATCCTCAGTCGAACTAAGTGACAGGAGAAGAGGTCGCGGCGGGGATGGAGTCAATGGTTCGAAGGTAGTCGCGGGAGGAGCGAGGTCTCCATTGCACAAGCCTGGGTTTGGTTGTGAGCTGCTGCATCACATGGAACTCCTCAACCCGGATTGGAGCGGGTGAAATTTCTCTGATTTCACAACGGACCGGACTACGTTGTGCGATGACACTTGATTGTTGCATTGCATGAAAATAATTGTTTGATAACTCTGTTTGTGCTTGTATGCATTCATAAGTCTCCAATTCAACTTACTGGGTTTTAGTTGCTCATACCCTTATAGATCCTTTTGCAGGTTCTGATTTGTGAACACTTCAAGTACTATGCCGCCCTATAATTATCCAGAGGTTAGTCTTTTTGAAGCCAGGGGTGTGAGAATCAAGTTATTTCGCAAATGTGTAACTAGACTGACCTTGTAGTTAAAGGTTGAAGACTGTTAGTTATTCTGTAAATTAGTAAACTGTAGTTATTATGTAAAACTTCCTGGGAAGCTCTGTGGACTTATTTATAATTATCTATGTTTTATAGAACTTTGTGATAATTATCATAATTGTAGTATCATTATTACTCGAACTGTTTACTTCAAAGCGAGGAGTCGTCGACGCCTTGTGTAGATTATCTCTATGGTAGGCACTGTGAAGCCAGTTACTATCATAGAATGGTTTACACGGTGGGACTGTTGTGACTTTGCGACTTCGGGGCGTAACAGTTCTCGGTTGGTATCAGAGTGTAATTTTAGTAAACTCGCTTTGAAGCGTCATACCTTAAAAGAAATAGATATTTTAGGAATATTGAGAGTGGGTAAGACTAAATGGGCGATAAAAGATTGTATAACATAAGTAACCTTAATCTTTAACATAGGAAATATTAATTGGTTTAAATATACTTACAGGGTCGAAGGGGAGAACTGATTCATAGTTGGATACGATTTGGATTGAATGGAGAAGTATCTCCCATTGATTATAGGGTTAAATTACAATGGCTACTGATGAAACTAGCTGATTGGAATATATTTAGGACAGTTGATGAGATAATGAATAAGTTTCATGATTGGATGTGCTATAGCTGGAAGGATGAGTGGGCATGGATGGAGACGAGTTTAGGCCCTCAGTATAATAGATACACCGCTATAGCAGCTTTTGAGCAGAGATGGTTGGAGAAGGAGGGAATTATAACCCTGATGATGCCCTTACGGTATTTTCCTGCTAGGTTAGAGGATGAGAGACCATACCCTGCCAGTATTGCACACATCCCTGCTGACATCCCATACATTCCTAAACAGTACCCACTAGGGATCATTGATTGGTTTCCACAGTTTCCCGAGCCTGCTGGGGATGGTATAGAGATACCATTGAACTTTAGTCCTGAACCTGAACCTGAGATACCAGGACCACCACCAGAAAACCCACCTCCAGTTGAACCCCAAGAGGATGGAGTTCATATAGAGGAAGACCCTGAGGAGGACCTAGAAGAAGAAGAAGATCCAGAAGAAGACCCTGAAGAGGAACAGGAAAACGAGGATGAACCTGGTGTAGACCTACATGCTTTGCTTATGCAGGTGATTGCAGACACCGGGATAGCTGGAGTAGGAACTGGTAATCCAGTTGAGTCGGATGATGATGAAGTACAGGAGGTGATTGTGATCCCTGAGACTCCAGAGATAATATATATAGACTCTGCATCAGAGAGTGAGCATGAGGACCATTCAGTTGGAGGCCATATGGATTATGATCCCTTTGATGACGTAGCTGCTACGGATTCAGAGGAGGACTAGTTTAGTGGGATGACTGACATGTGTAGTAGGTAGATTTTTGGATATGATCTAGTAGCGATTTTGATGGAAACTGATGTATTTTAGGATCTTTTGATGTATTTTTTGACTTTTGATGTATTTTGTAGCTTCTGGATCAAGTTAAATGTACGTTGTAAGTAAGTTTGATGTAGTCAGTTGATGTAACCTTTTGTCTTGTACAGTTGTAAAGATCGAGTCTGTACTAAGTTATGTAAAGAACGATGTAATCGAGTTGTAAATTTGATGTATGTATTTTAAAGTTATCGAGTTGTATCTTTTATGTTGAAGTTGTAATAGTAATGATGTAAGGTTGAATGAAATATACAGTGAAAGTTAGATTTCTAAGTACGTTGACTCTAATACTATTGTCATTGCTATTTGATATGAGTACATATTGCAAGCATTTATTTATTTATAAATATTCTCTAAACAAAAGTAGGGATAACTTATAGATAGATATGAATGCAGGATTATAAGTTAAACTAGTAAGTGATTATGGCTGAAGCTGGAAACGGAAGTAATCAAGGAGGAACTGAAGGGAATGAAAACCCTCCACCACGAGCACCATCACCACCAAGAGAACAACATAAACAAGATTTACCTCCGCCGCCTCCACAAGAAAACATGCCTATTGGGCAAATACTTGTCAGTATGCATACGATGATGAGACAACAAGGAATGTTGATTCAACATCTTATGACTGGTGGTAATGTGGGAAACAGAAGACCCCAAGAAGTTGAACAACGAATAGAGCGACCTCAAGAGGTAAATAAACTTCCTGAGTTTATAAAAGCCAACAGTTATTTTGAGGGGGAGATGGGTAGGCCAGATGTGGCTGATGACTGGTTAGCCCAAGTTGAACGGAGCTTTGAGGCTTTTAGAGTCCCTGAATCCCAAAAGTTATCTTATGGTACATTCATGCTAAAGTTAGCTGCAAGAGTATGGTGGGACTCGAGAGCAAGGCAACTTGGAAATAACATTGATTGGCAACAATTTAAGGAGGAATTCAGGAAGGAGTATTTCCCTCATAGTGTCCAAAATAGAATGGTGCGAGACCTGTTTGAACTAAAGAAGGGAGGTATGAGTGTAACCCAGTATGAGACTGAGTTCAACAGATTGTTACAATATGTACCTGGTTCATACCGAGACAATATAGAGTTGAAGAAAGATTTATTCCTTACTGGATTTGACCGCACAATGTGTTGTAAGCTGCTGGATTATGGTTTTACCACTTACAATGAAGTGGTAGATAAGGCAAGACAATTAGAAGATAATCGCGTGAGGATGCAAGCAATGTGGAGTCAAAAGATTAATAAAGGATATCGACCAGGACCATCATTCAAGAGATCATATCCTGGTGCCTCTAGTAGCAATTCTGGACTGAAGAGAAGGAGACCAGTAACTCTGGCTAGTAACCCAGCGCAGTCAATACCGAGTGTGAGTTTTTATGACAAGGATGATAATGTCAAATGCTGGAAGTGTGGTGCAAATCATTTTTCAAGAAATTATACTCAGCTAAAAGGGAAATGTTTTATATGTAGAGATCCGAACCATGTGCTGGAGGCATGCCCTAAGATGAAATTGGTAAAGTGTAACAAGTGCGGTAGAAAGGGCCATTTCTCCAGATACTGTCAACAGTTTGTACAAGGAGCTAAGCGAACAGAAGGTTTTGATAACACCACTGCACCTGCTCGTATCTTTGCTTTGGAGGATATGGAAATTGAGGAAAATGAGGATTTTTCGAATTTTATGGAAGAGTACTACCATGATGATGTTGAGGAGCTCATGGGAGTGGAAGAAGAAAATGATGAAGGACTTATAACTGGTATGTACTCAGACTATTTATTTTAATAATAATTCTAAGTGTGAATTAAATTGAAATTTTTGCATTTTAAGATTTATGAATGTTAGTGTAGTTGGTAACCATAGTAATAGTACATTCCAGGACATGTGCTGATAAATGGACAACCTGCTTTTGTGTTGTTTGATACTGGTGCATCTCATTCCTTTGCAAGTCAGAAATTTGTAAATGAACAAGAGATTAGTGTGGTTACTGTTAATGTAACTTATAAAGTTAGAACTTCGACTGGGGAGAAGGTAACAACACGAGAAGTAGTAGCTGATGGTAGGATAAAAATTCAAGAGAAGGAGTATCCTATAAGTCTTGTGATATTACCTCTACAAGGGTACGATGTCATAGTAGGAATAGATTGGTTGTCAAAGAATAAAGCTATTATGGAGTGTAGGAATAAAATTGTCAATCTTAATGATGGAGAAACAATATTTCAAGGAAAAGCTGGTGGAAATAGGTTGAATTTATCAGTGATGGAGATATGTGATGAACAATTTGAGACAAGAGTAAAGGAAGGTGATTGGAAATTTTGTTGGGTGTTTGCTGTGGACGCAGAAAAGGAAATACCCAAGGTAGCAGACATACGAGTAGTGAATGAGTTTCCAGATGTATTCCCGGAGGATTTACCAGGGTTAGCTCCACCCCGAGAGTTGGATTTCAATGTAGAATTAGTTCCTGGAACTGAACCTATTTCGAAAGCTCCATATCGGATGTCACCCATAGAACTTCAGGAACTAAAGAAGCAACTTCAGGAGCTATTGGATAAGAAGTTTATTCGACCGAGTGTTTCACCATGGGGAGCACCGGTATTGTTTGTGAAAAAGAAGGATGGTACTATGAGATTGTATATAAACTATCGAGAGTTAAATAAGGTTACCATTAAGAATAGGTATCCGTTACCTCGCATTGATGATTTGTTTGATCAACTCCAAGGTGCTACTGTGTTTTCTAGAATAGATTTAAAATCAGGATATCATAAATTGAGAGTTAAGCCGAAAGATGTACATAAGACTGCATTTAAAACTCGATATGATCATTATGAATTTTTGGTGATGCCATTTGGCTTAACAAATGCTCCGGCTGTATTTATGGACTTGATGAATCGTATATATCAACCATACTTGGATAAGTTTGTTGTGGTGTTTATTGATGATATTTTGATTTACTCAAAAACCAAGAAGGAGCATGCAGAACATTTACGACTGGCATTGCAGAAGTTGAGAGAGAATCAATTGTATGCCAAGTTAAGTAAATGTGATTTTTGGTTGGATAGGATTGCTTTTCTAGGACATATTATATCTGGTGAAGGAATCTCTGTAGACCCTGATAAAGTGAAAGCAGTAATGGACTGGAAGCAACCAACTACAGTGACTGAGATAAGGAGTTTTCTGGGCATGGCTGGATATTATCGACGATTCATAAAGGATTTTTCCAAAATTACCAAACCATTGACTTGATTGACCCAGAAGGATATAAAGTTTGAATGGAGTGAAGATTATGAAATGAGTTTTCAGGAGTTAAAGAAACGACTGGTTACAGCACCAGTATTAACATTACCTGATCCGGATAAGCCTTATAATGTGTACAGTGATGCTTCACGGAATGGATTAGGTTGTGTATTGATGCAGGATAGAAAAGTTGTTGCATATGCATCAAGACAATTGAGGCCACATGAAAGGAATTACCCAACTTATGATTTGGAGTTAGCTGCTGTAGTGTTTGCCTTGAAGATTTGGAGACATTATCTTTATGGACAACGGTGCGAGATGTACACTGACCATAAGAGTTTGAAGTATTTCTTTACTCAGAAGGAGTTGAATTTAAGGCAAAGAAGGTGGTTAGAACTGATTAAGGATTATGATCTGAATATAAATTACCACCCTGGAAAGGCCAATTTGGTGGCAGATGCATTAAGTAGAAAGAATTATGAACAGGTTGCATTATTGTTAACACCTCAACATGAATTAGTGCATGAATTTGAGAGAATGCAAATTGGGTTTGATTGGTGTGAACCTAATAGCCAGTTAATGAACTGGGAATTGCAACCTACTCTATTAGAGAGAATCAAGCAAAAGCAAGAGGAGGACAGGGGTCTGATAGAGATAAAAGAGAAATTGAGCAACGGACAGGACCCTGACTTTAAGGTGGATGATAGAGGTTTAATAAGGTTTAGAGGAAGAATATGTGTACCACAAGATGCAGACATAAAGAAGCAAATTTTGGACGAAGCACACATTACAGGTTATACTGTGCATCCGGGAGGAAATAAAATGTATCAAGATCTAAAACTTATGTACTGGTGGAATGGGATGAAGAGAGAAGTGGCACAATATGTATCTGAGTGCATGACGTGCCAATAAATCAAAGCAGAACACCAAAGACCAGGTGGATTATTGCAACCTTTAGAAATACCGCGATGGAAATGGGATCATATTACCATGGATTTTGTAGTAGCATTACCAAGGACTCAAGTGGGATACGATTCCATTTGGGTAGTCGTGGATAGATTAACGAAGAGTGCACACTTCTTACCTTATCGGACAGGTGATTCAATGGAAAAGATGGCTAGGTTGTATGTTCGAGAAATAATAAGGTTACATGGTGTTCCTGAGAGTATTGTTTCTGACCGAGATAGTCGGTTTGTATCCAAATTCTGGGAGAGCTTACATAGAGCTTTGGGCACAAAGTTGCAGTTTGGTACCGCCTATCACCCACAAACAGACGGGCAGTCTGAGCGAACGATTCAAACTTTAGAAGATATGCTACGAGCTTGTGTGTTGGATTTTGGAGGTGATTGGGATAAATATATACCATTGATAGAATTTGCCTACAATAATAGTTATCATGCAACGATACAAATGGCGCCATATGAAGCACTATATGGGAGGAAATGCAGATCGCCACTGTATTGGTATCATGAAGAGTATGCCATGATTGGACCAGACATGATCAATCAAACGAGTGAGAAGATTAAGATTGTACGACAACGGATGAAAGAAGCTCAGGACCGTTATAAAAGTTGGGCTGATTTGAAGAGAAGACCCTTGGAATTTGAAATGAGTGATCATGTTTACATTAAAATAAGCCCATTCAAAGGACTTAGACGGTTTGGTTCAAAGGGAAAACTGAGCCCACGATACATTGGTCCATTTGAAGTGCTAGAGAAGGTTGGCAATGTATCGTACCGAGTGGCTTTACCTCCAAGTCTATCAGGCTATCATAATGTATTCCATGTTGAGAAGATTCATTAAGAACTCGAATGCAATAGTGGAAATAGAGCCAGTGGAGTTAACGAGAAATTTTCAACTGATGAGACAACCCATGAAGATATTGGATAATCGGGTTCAGAAGTTAAGAAACAAAAATATGGAGTACGTGAAGATTCAATGGAATGAAGGTCCAGACTTGGAGATGACTTGGGAACCAAAAGCTGCGATGATGGAGCAGTATCCATGGCTTTTCTGATTTCCAGGTTAGTAAAAGTATACAAGTTACTGTATTTAGTCAATTAAGTGTAAATTAGATGTACAGAAGTTTTGAGGACAAAACTTTTTTGAAGGGGGGGGTGGAATTGTAAGCCCTAAAGCCAAGCCAAGTAACCGTAGGATTGAACTTAGAACCCAAGGTTTAGGGCGATCGGTTAAAGGATTCGATCAAACCCAAATTAAAAACTATTGAGAGGAATATTAGTAAAAATGACCCTATAAACTTAAATTTAAGAAAGTAAGTAGTAAAATAAGAAACTATAAAATTTTCAAATTTTAAGCATAATAACTGCTAATTACCGAAAAGGCGAAAAGTGTCATGAAATAACTAAAAAATTACTAAAGATAAATTATATGTGTACTAAAAATTTTAGAATGACCAAAAGAATATTTAGGAATGTTTACGCGTACCCTACATGTATTTACGTGTAGATAAAAATACGCGTAATTGCTAAAAGAGGCCGAAAACTAAGTAAATATTAAAGAAAAATATAAAATAATTATAAAAAAATCAGAAAAAATCAGGATAAGATAACTGCAACAAGGTCAGGTCGTGGAATGAAAAGAAAAAATTAACCAATAAGAATTTGACAAACTAAAAGCCTAAAATCAAGGAAATGGGGCAAAAATCCCATCAAATTAATGCACATTAATTACCACATTTGTCTATAAATAAGGAAAAAATTCTCAGAAGTCATTTGGCTAGTTTGTGATCTGAGAAAAATCGAAACACAACAAAAATCGAGAGAAATTCCAAAAAAAAAAAAGAAAAAAGAAAACTGTGCAGATTAGCAAGGTGAACTAAAACCACCACCCACCACCACCTGGGACCGAACCACCACCACCACCCTACAGTAGACCCACCGCCTGGACCGGCCGACAATATTGGACCGGGTTGGGACGGCCCAAAAGCTTCGGACCGGTTAGTCATTTATTCATCCGATTTTTGTATAATTTTGTAAAATTATTTATTTTGTCCAGAAAATTATGAAACTTGTTATTCTGAGGTTTTATTGTATGTGTATTTAGGGAAAAATATTGGTTTAGTTTAATTAGATCTGGAAATATAGCGTCCCTAACAAATTGGTCAAAACCGAGCATTAGTAAACCGGAAAATAAATAGGCTTAGGGATGTAGTTTGGAGTTCAAAATTTTTCTGTAGGATGCTCATTTGATGTATAACAGTGCTATGAAGCCATTTTTTTAAAATTAATTTTCGAAATTCTTAAGTTAATTTTTAGCCCTAAAATGATGGTAAAATTGAGTGATTAAGGGTTAATTAAGTGATTAGGATGTTAATTACTGATTTGGATCTTAATTAGATGTTGAGGGAAGTTAATCTCTGCAGTGGAACCTTAATCCCAGCCTTTAGGTACTAAGTATGGTTAATTAGGGCAATTAGGTAAGTAATATAATAAATTAGTAATATGTGAAAATGTAAATTAATAAATCTAAAAAAATAAGGTTATTAGATAATATTATAATTGAAATCAGAAAAATAATAAATCTGAAATAATATTTAATTTTAAGTAAATATCTTAAAATGTAAGATTTTTACACATCGGGAATAAATCCGATACCTCAATTAGGGTTAGCGTGTACCGAATAGTTAAAATACCAAAATTTCGACCTAATAGAATATTTGAATACCCAAACATAATGTGATTAATGTCACATTGGGATTCGAGACTAATTACGACTTAGGAATTCAAAACTAGAATTTAGTTTAGGAATCGAACCCCGAAATAAAATACAACGAATTATTAATACGTTGTAGGAATACATGAGGAAAATGAGTTACATTATAAATTAGAATAAGAATCCATAAAATATAAGTACTAAAAGAACCTATTTGTATTATAGGACACTCAGGAACAAATCAACTCGCAACTAGAGGATCGAGCGATTGAGCAAATTCAAGTAAGTTGGGTTATTGCTTATTGTAATAGAGTACTAGTTTCGTAGTACTCGGAGACTTAGGCTTGTATATGATTGTGATTGTAAATAGTTTGCGCATGTGCTTGATGTATCTGAATTCGTGCTGGAATTTGTACTGTGAATGACTTTGTGACTGATTGAATTGGTATGAACTTGTTGAACACCCTAACCGGCATTTAATCTCAATCGACCCTAATAACCGAAAATGTCATGCATTGCAACCTGTTAGGGGATCATAGGACTCTCCAACCAAATACCGACCCCTTCGAAAGGGATAGCGCAGGATTGCAAAACGGTCCCTTCTTCATCCTCAGTCGAACTAAGTGACAGGAGAAGAGGTCGCGGCGGGGATGGAGTCAATGGTTCGAAGGTAGTCGCGGGAAGAGCGAGGTCTCCATTGCACAAGCCTGGGTTTGGTTGTGAGCTGCTGCATCACATGGAACTCCTCAACCCGGATTGGAGCGGGTGAAATTTCTCTGATTTCACAATGGACCGGACTACGTTGTGCGATGACACTTGATTGTTGCATTGCATGAAAATAATTGTTTGATAACTCTGTTTGTGCTTGTATGCATTCATGAGTCTCCAATTCAACTTACTGGGCTTTAGTTGCTCATACCCTTATAGATCCTTTTGCAGGTTCTGATTTGTGAACACTTCAAGTACTATGCCGCCCTATAATTATCCAGAGGTTAGTCTTTTTGAAGCCAGGGGTGTGAGAATCAAGTTATTTCGCAAATGTGTAACTAGACTGACCTTGTAGTTAAAGGTTGAAGACTGTTAGTTATTCTGTAAATTAGTAAACTGTAGTTATTATGTAAAACTTCCTGGGAAGCTCTGTGGACTTATTTATAATTATCTATGTTTTATAGAACTTTGTGATAATTATCATAATTGTAGTATCATTATTACTCGAACTGTTTACTTCAAAGCGAGGAGTCGTCGACGCCTTGTGTAGATTATCTCTATGGTAGGCACTGTGAAGCCAGTTACTATCATAGAATGGTTTACACGGTGGGACTGTTGCGACTTTGCGACTTTGGGGCGTAACATATAACCCCAGAGGGGTAAGTATAAAAACCCCATTTTTGTAATGTGCAAAAATCATCATCTTATTATTGAATACAAAGACTTTTCCTTACAAGAGCAACCCTTCTGTTCTCTTCATTCCTATTTCTTATCCATCTTCTTTAGTAAGAGTTAATGGTAAGTAACCTTAATCTCTATATTCTTATGTAATATCAAGTGTGGAGTTACGACGTATGAGCTTGTGGTGTGTCAAATCTATAAGTTGCTCATGGATTGGTTAGTTCTTTGGTTTCATTTACTTCGTTGTGGTGCTTCTCTATGTGTATGACCCTGGAGACACACGAACTTCGTTGGTATTAAGCATAGTTCCAAGAGGGATCATATGAAGTGACTCAAAGTGAATGAGGACTAATAAATGTATTGAGTCATGCAAATGGTGCAAAAAGTGAGTCAAGGTCATATTCCATAGGGAGCTATAAGCTAAGTGCTAAGTGCTAAGTGCTAAGTGCTAAGTGCTAAGTGCTAAGTGCTAAACTAATCGAGTTTTTTCCGAAGCTACAGTATCGAAAATTAAATTAAAAGAGAGTAGAAACTAACTAATAAAATGAACACAAAACCAAATGTCCTAACTACATTATGAAGGTCCTAGGTCTAGGAGATAAAAAGAGTTAATTGAGGGTTTACAAATCTATTCTCATTCGAATCAATACAATACCTTAATGCGATATTCGATATTGACTAGACGAGATTTAACTAAACTCACTAGAACTCCTAAAACTCTCCGAACTCCTAGAATAGTTGAGTTCTAATTATAGTATAAATCATCCTATCTGGGTGATTTATTTATAATTATTGAATAACACTACTTTAGTTAAATATGGTTTGTGCACGTCTCCATGACATGAACCATATTTCTAACAGTATTAAGTGCGTAAATTCATGAATTTAATTAAAACCTATATATTCCTATGATAGGCTTTTTAAAAAATTCAAGTCATATTCACCATAAGTTATTAGAACCTTCCCAAGTATCTTATAATTTTATCTAACTAAAAAGTGTTAGCCATGCTCTAACTAGATAGACGATAATCACAATACAAAAATACCCAATTACTCATAATTGATATCGGAATAAATCATAAAACCATATTAACTCATCAAATCCATTATCGTAAAACCTAATGTGTATTAAACACAATCTCAATTAATACCCCAAATGAATAAATACATAATACAATGAAATAAACAAGGAAGAGAAAACACCTCAATGAATATCTTCAATTCCGACTCCTAAAATAAATTTGATATTATCTCGATTCAATTAGAACCCGAGATAGTCCTTTAGCAAGCTAGAATAAAGTTTAGTGCCCTAAAATTAAAGAAAACATATTGCAATTAATGTACATAGCTAGCCTTGCTGATTCCAAAGAATGATGGTTTATGGCTCATGTGCATCAATAGTTGAGCTATCAACTGTATCATTATCAAGTATAGATACCCTATACCGAGGTTCAAGGACATGTTAAACCAACTTCATAGTGCTTGAGTGTTCTCAAAGATTGATTAGCAAAATGGTTATCATCAAATTTGCATGAAACCAAGTGATAAGTGGATAGCTATATTTAAGACAAGGAATTGTCTCTACTAGTGGTGGGTTATGCCATTTAAACTTACCAATATGCTGACCATGTTTATAAGACTCATGAATCATATGATACGCCCCTTGATTAGAAGATGTGTAGTCATATACTTTAATAACATACTAATGTACGGAACCGATTTGGCTTATCACTTAGAGTATCTTCGAGCTGTTTTTAACATACTTCATAGCGAGAAGTTGTTCAAAAACCTAAATAAGTATATATTTTCTCAAAGTGAAGTTATCTTCCTTAATTATGTAGTATATGGGGAGGAATCTAAGCTAATGAGGAAAAGGTTTACACTATCTTAAAGTGGCCAACACCTAAGAGTGTTATTGAAGTTTAGAGTTTCCATCGTCTTGCTTCTTTTCATAGAAGATTCATTAAAAACTTCAATACTATTGCAGCGCCCTTGATCAAATGGACAAAGAAGAATAAGGGATTCAAGTGGAATGACCAAGTTAAGAAGATATTCAAAGAGGTTAAGGAGAAACTTACTACAGCCCTTATCTTAGCTTTGCTAAATTTTGATAAACCATTTGAGTTGGAGTGTGATGCTTCAAGTATTAGTATTGGCACAATACTAAGGCAAGAGTGCCAACCCATTGCTTATCAAAGTGAGAAACTTAATGATATTGCCCTAAATTACTTTGTATATGAGAAAGAGTTATATTCCCTTTTTCGAGCTCTTTTTGTATAGCAATATTACTTATTACCTCAAGACTTTGTATTCTACATGGACCTTAAGTCCTTGAAACACCTTAGAAGTCAAAACAAGCTCTCAAAGAGGCAATCCAAGTAGCTAGAGTTTATAGAAGGTTTTTCCTATGTGATTAAACACAAGAAAGGTAGTACTAATGTGGTTGCTAATGTTCTTTCACAACAGTTGGAATAAGGAAAGCGCACTTAATGATAGTATTATGGTCTTTTAAATGAATAGTATTCCCACGGGGACTATAATTACTAATATTGACTATTGTTTTATTATCTAATCGATAAAATTCAAATTGGTTAAACTAAAAGGAATTAATCTAAATTGTTGCCAATGTCTAATCTAACAATTAATCAAGACTTAACTAAGGAAACTAACAAGAAAGTGATTAAATTAGAAAATTTACTCAAGATTCAATGATGTATTTAGATCTTACTTTCCTTAGAATGTGACTTCCGTGGAAGATAATCTAATTCAATCCTTAAATTCTTTGACTAGGAGAATTTTTTAATAAAGTTAATAACTTTCTCAAGTTTATTAATACTAATATTTGAATTACTTATTAGAATATCTTCTCAATAGCATAATAAAAAATTACACTAAAGCATAACAAGTTCTCTTAAAGATAACAATAAATATTATAAAAAGACTTTGCAATTTATCTCTAAACTTATAATAATCTTCATCAATTATGTCTAGATCTAATCATACAAGAAATCTCTCGATTTTCTTGCATAATATCAAATTTTAGACCAACACCCGAGGAAATATCAATATAAAGCAATCAAGAACACATAATTGAATAAAAAAAAAAAAAGATCTTTGTTAGATATAATAAAACTCAGCGTCACATATTAATTCTAAGTTCTAAAAAATCTAGATGCAAGAAGTTTATGTGCTAATCATTGTAAAAAACTATCTTGAATAAGATCTAATGAAAACATGTAAAGAAAAGCCATGAAAACAATTAAAATCTCTTAAATCTTGAATTCTAGAGTGTGTTGCTTTCTTAAGTGTTTCTGCCATTTGATTCTCTCTAAAGGTGGTATGAAAAAGTTTGACAAAAATCCTTTGATGATGCCTTTTATAGAATGTGTGGATTTCTCACTTGTTGCAAATGTCCTTAAAGATTCAATAAATCTATGCAAATCTTCTCCAAATCTTTTCAAATCTGCTACTGACATGGCTTGGGACATGATCATGTCTCTTAAGTTGTCTCACTCACTGTGAATTGCTCCTTTTTATTCAAAAATCTTCCCTAAAATTGACATAGTTATGTCGCTGCTTATGTCGCTTTAAAACTTCATAAATTATTCATTTGAACTCTGATTTGAGTGAAACTTGTTTTCTTATTTTCTTCTAAAGAATGTTTTAAAACCTATAAATTAAGATTTTACTCAATTAAGTATCATTTTCTTAAAATAATCCAAAAATTTAAGGAAAATCACGAAAGATCACTATATTAAATATAGTTAATTAAGAGCTTATCAATGGCATGTCCTATTAACCACTCTACAGACAAAGTTGTTGGGATTTTCCTTCATTACCAAGCAATATACCTAGGATTGGCACTTTAATCCTATACTTGAGAAGTATGGAGAAGTAGTTGCTATTGGAGGATATTATTTGAAGGACGACTACCTATTTAAAGAAAAGAGGTTGTACATACAAAATCCATGCGCTAAGTTATTGGTTAGGGAAGCTTATGGTGATGGACTATTTGGTTACTTTAGAGAGACCAAATTAGTAGACTTATTGAGAGAGAACTTTTATTGGCTTGGTATGGCTAAGGATGTCTATAGGTTTATTAGAAGCTATGGTATTTGTAAGAGGGCGGAAGGGAGGAGAGAATCATATGAAGAATATATGCCCTTGCCTACACTGACCTTCCTTTGAGCTGATCTCAATATAGACTTTGTCTTAGGGTTGCCTCGAACATCTAGAGGGCAAGACTTTATCCTCTTAGTTGTAGATCACTTCAACAAAATGGCTCGCTTCATTCCATGCCACCGAACTAATAATGCTTTATATATGATGATTTGCTTTTGTAAGAAGTTGTTCGCCTACATGGGTTTTCCAAAGTCTATTGTCTTAGATTAAGATACTAAGTTCTTAAGCTACTTCTAAAAGACCATATGAAGAGCCTTAGTACCAAACTCATATTTAGTTCGAATAGTGATAATGCGAAAATAGTATAAATTTATATGGTTATTCTGTACAATATCAAGTTAATTTTGAGCTTAATTCATTTAAATTTCATTTTGAGGGACTTTTGGAGCATTTTATGAGGTTTTGAAGATTTTTAGCACTTATTAGAGTAATTTGAGGCCAAAGCATTGATTACGGAATGAAGCGAAGATTGTTCAAACATGAATAGAGTGAAAAATGAAGTCTAAATATATTTGATTTGGAGAGATTGATGATTTTAGGTTAAGTTTTGGAAGATTTGAAGATATTTTGAATGAATTTTGAAACCTTAAAAAGGATCGTACACATGAACAATGAGCATACATTGAGATCATAAGAAATGAAGTAGAAATTAATGTCCAAAGACAACCGTAGTCACTACCATAGCCATGGTCGTTACTCGTGGTCCCTTCATCAATTAATTTTTTTTTTAATTTTTAAGTTTTTGTGCAAGAAGCAAGTACATAGCTAGCCCCTATGGCCGAATACCTAAGGCGTACTCACTATATGACAAGCAAATCTTTCGTTTTTGTTGAACATATTCTATTTTTAGACATGTGATATTAATTGAATATTTTATTTCTTCAAGCCTATCTTTGTAAACCTAACCCCATAGCTCTATAAATAGATCCTTAGGCTAGAGTTTCCAAGAAGAACCCCTATTAGGGTAGAATTATAGTTTAGAATATTGTTAAGGGTTTCTCAATTTATTTCTTTCTTCTTTTATTATGTTGTTACTTTGTTTGATCGTTCTTAGTGAAATTATTGAAATCTAGTTCTTTTCGCAACACTTATCTTTCTATTAATGATATTGTTCTTTGATGATCTGATTATGTCGAACATTTTGACTTCTTTTAGTATTTATAGTGGTTACTAATTGGATATATGAATTTACTATAGAGTTACGAGGCCTGCAAAAAATAGATAAGCATAGTTAGAAGAGTCTCATTGCAGTAAAAGATTAGGTATTTGATCTTTTCGGATTAAGGAAGCCTAATAGCGAGATCCATGTAATTTATGTGATCTTGAGATACTCTATTCAACAGCAATGCGGGCAGAGAGCATCCTAGGATTAAGGATTAGCCAAAGACATGAGTCCAGTTATTTCATAATTCAATTTTTGCAGGAATAAGATTAGGAATTTCCACAATCTAGAGAATAATTGAGATTAAAAGGTTATATGAAACTAGAGAGTAAATAATAAAGATTCACTAAGGATTATGTTTTTCTTATTTTAATTAATTCATGTCGCTTATTTATTTTAATTAATTTGGTTAATTAGTTTTATTGCTTTGCTTGTTATTGTTTATTTTATTTTTCTTATGTCATTAATCCTCATTCATCTTTTCTATTTAATCACAATTTATTCTATATTATAAAGTTAGGTAATTAGATATTTTGGGAAACTCTAGTAATTAGGTTCTCATACTCCGATTCCTTATGAGATCAACACTCAAACTCACATTCATTTTAACTATACTATAACTTCACTAGGTGCACTTGCTTATTAATGTGGTATATGATCGATCAAGTAATAACCCTCAAACAAATGGCCTAACCGAGGTGGCAAACAAGACATTAGGTACCTTACTCTGAGCCATAATAGGGAAGAACTTAAAAGATTAGGACTTATGCTTATATGTGGAGGAGTTTGCTTACAACCAAATTGTTTACAATACTATTAGGAAAACTCCTTTTGAGGTCATCTATGGCCTCAACCTAGCCACCCTACTTGATATGATTAGTACCCTTACAGCTCTTGAAGAAAGCTAGTCTAGAGTCGACCAAGCTTGAAGACTATAAGAACTACATCAGCATGTAGCTAAGAAGATTACCCATTTTAACAAACGATAATAAGGGTGAGGTAATTGTGGTTGTTGAACAGTGCCTTTTAATCTAGGTTACCTTGTATGGATCCACCTTAGCAAAGAGTGATTTTCACACCTTAGGAGGAATAAACTATCACCACAAGTCGACAATCCATTCAAGGTTCTAAAGAAGATCGACTATAATGCCCACTAGATCGGGCTACCTGAAAACTATGGTGTCTTTGCTACTTTCAACGTATTCGACCTAATCCCTCACCATCCAGAAGAAATTAAAGCACAGATGGAAGAAGAACTAACTGGAGAAGACCCTACAGATTTGAGGCTAAATCTCTCCAACCTCCAAGAAGATTATAGGAATTAATCCCTTAGATCCATCACTAGAAGATAAGTTAGGAGATTACAAGAACTTACTCAATGTATACTAGCTCGAGAACCTTTCAAGGAGGAAGATTCCATTACTAACTAAGGTTTACTACACTTTAATCGACCTGAGTGCCGAACTTCAATTGTAATCAAAACACAAAACAGTTCTCAAGCTGATGAGCACTAGATCTCTAATCATGTGAAGTAGCCAAGTTGTTTGAGCAATCGAGACCTCAAACAGTACGAAGCATCCGAAATTTAACATGACCTAGATTAGGTTGGCTTGTTCATTTGTTCTCCTTTCGACCTCTGCTGAGCTAATATCAATAAGTGCTAAGTTGACAAGAGGCCTTACATCAGTAAGGGCACGAGTACATGCCACTTCAGCTTACTAACCCCCATTTGACATGTATCTCCTGATACAACACTCTAAAAGGATTCCCTTCCTTTCCATACAATGTATTATTTTACCATTTTTACCCCTTTTAGTATGTTTTAAGAATCCCTTTGTATTTAACCTTTTGTCCTTTCCTTTTGTGGGTATAACCTTACAAGGGTAGGTATAAAAACTCCATTTTTGTAATGTATAGAAATTATCATCTTATTATCGAATACCATGACTTTTCTTTACAAGAGGAACCTTTGTGTTCTCCTCATACTAAGCTCTTATCTAGCTCCTTTAGTAAGAGTTAGCGACAAGCGACCCTAATCTTTACATTCGTTTGTAATATCGAGTGTGGAATTAGGTTATGTGAGCTTGTGGTGTGTCATATCCATAAGTTGTTCATGGATTTGCTAGTTCTTTGGTTTCGTTTAGTCCATTGTGGTGCTTCTTTGTATATATGACCTTAGAGCCGCATCATTAGGTCTTAATAACGAGGTTCGGGCCTCATAGGACTTAGTTGTACTTATACATGCCTCGAATGAGAAGGGTTAAACACAATGAATCTCAGACAAAAAGGCTTCAACCATAAGCGCCTTATGTATATTAGCTACTAGACCTTAAGCGAATGTTTCGGATCAAAACTTACAACAACAAGAGTAAAAGATTCTCAAGAGAATTAAAGAGTTAGCCGTAAAAGGTGAATTCATTATCAAGATTACCAAGAGGTACCTACAACTATAAGGTCAACATTTTTTATGCAATATGACATCAAAGGAGTGCTTTTAACCTTAAATATTAAACTAACTACATTGGGGTTTCAAGTTGAGAATTCCTTTCTAAGAAGCGTTGACTTATAAGATTTCTTAAGGCTAATTCAACTACCAACCTTAGAAAAGTTGCGCTTTTGAGAAAAAATGTTGCATTTCCTCCAATGCCCATCTATGTTGTTCTTATCCCTCGATTTAGATTCGTTACCCTTCGATTTAAAAAGAAGTGAATATAATGTTGGGACTCCAACTACATCACCTATTTCTTTGAAGACATGAAGATAAACTAGCCTAATTTGATGCCTTGGCTCTGGTTCTTTAGCCTTCAGCTTAGTTCACCCTCCATAATCCTCATAAAGGTTGGGAAAGAGCCTAAGGCTAAGGAGACAGTAAGTGCTGATGTCAACCACTTAGTTGATCCTTATCGTACAGTGGTTGAGGTGAGAATTAATAAGATTGATCATCCTAAGAGAATAAGTTAACGACAGACTCCCTAACTCGCTTCAGTTAATGACTCCTTTTCCTTCTACGGGATTTGTAACCACCTTATGATGGTAAATGCATTGAGGGGCTTGTGTGCTTATTGAGCCCCCCTTGAGGAGGAATAACAAGCCAGTAAACCAGTATTTAACATGAAATGAAAAATTGGAGCTTCATATGCCATAGCTCGAAGACCTACTCATGAAGCAAGATGAACCCCAGAAAGTGAAATGCAAAATCGAAACTCCTTATCGACAAAAGGCTAAGAAGAAGAATCTTAAGATGGAATGACCTTTACCAACACACAAGTTGCCATTAAACAAGAGAGCTAGGGGGTTGGTACTCCCCCACCCCATCACCTATATGACAAAAGTGAAGAAGAAAACAAAGGGAAAGACTAGGGAATTAGGCTCTCAAAGGAAAAAAGAAAGGTTCTGCAACTTTGGCTAGCTCCTATTTATAGGGCAACAAAGATATTGGGATGGTGTATTGTAATAAATGTTAGAAACAAGGAAGATGAAAAGTCTCTAATCGTGATAAGTTCACCATACACCAAGCCAACCTTAGTTGTATACATTGCTAGTCAATGAGACTATACATCCTTACACTTATAGATTCATGTAGCACTTACCGCTTGTAGCATCACATTAATCTTTATGACAAGCCTCTTGATGAGTGTAAAAGACATGATTATAGTATGCGAAAAGCCAACCAAAACAATTAGACTACTCTAAAAAGAGGTCTTAATACCTAAGCTCACTCGGAGAAGGCAATGCTGAGCATTTAATCGCGGTTACCTTGGCTTCACAAGTTTGGCCATGATTCACTCCTGCTGTATCCCGTACTCGACTAGCTAAGGTGGAAGGGAAGCAGACCGTGATCGTATTGTCATCTTATTGAAACTTGCCTTAACGGCACTAATCACAATTTGCCCATGGTATGACTTGTACTGGACACCCTTGCTAAGCCATGTTAAGTTTAAAACATGAAGCTACGTAAACCCTCGTACCTCGAGCTAAAACACCTATGTTATCCTTCCAAGATCGATTACTCTCTTTACTTAACTAGTCGCCAAAGAGTAGGAGGCAAGTGTTGATAGGTATTTTTAAATGTGGGATCTTAAGGTCAAATGTGGCTAAGCCCTAAGGCCTAACACATCAAAGCCTAATGGCCTAAAAGATACATCATCCCATGACCTTATGGTCAAATCAAAAAGGGCATTCAATGCTCAGATTGGGCTTAGTGTTATAAAGCCACGTGCTTAAAGCCCTAATGCCTTTAATATAGTATATGCAAAGAGATAAGTGTAAGGCTTGGGTTCTTCATGTTACTTATTGTAAGCCCTCACAACCAGACGCTCAAGGCTTTGATTGATTGAAAGATCCGATCGAGCCTAAATTATAAGTAAAGTTAGAAATATTAATAAAATGATCCCGTAAGTTTGAATTTAAGAAAATAAGCAATAAAATAAAAGAATATAAAAATTTCAAATTTTAAGTATATAACTCGTTATTTATTGAAAATATGTAAAATATATTCCGATAATTAACGAATCACTAAAAATAAATTATATGTATACTAAAAATCATAGAATAACCTAAAAAATATTTAGGAATATTTATTTGTACTATATATGAATTTACATGTATGTAGAAATATGCGTAATTACTTAAAATACGCGAAATGTGCTAAAATAATACTAAATAATTAAAGAAAATTTATAATTAATTAATAAAAAATAAAGAAAAATCATAAAAAATAAGGAATGATCTAGAATTGGGTCGTGGCAGTTGGGAAAAATAAGAAAAAAATCAGCCAATTAAATTAGAGCAACACAAAAGCCAAAAATTAAGGGATTTAGACAATGTCTTGTCCAATTTAATACACATTAATTACCACAAAGCTCTATAAATATCCCACATTTTTCATAAACTCATTTAGGCAGTTTGGAGAGTGAGAAAAATAGGAAGAGGCAAAATTGAGAGAAAAATTAAGGTTAGGAAAAATAATAAGAAAAACTGTGTAGTTAGGGCCATAAAGGGAACCTAGACCCGACGAGCAGCTGGGAGTAGACGACCGCCACCACCACACGGTGGTTGAAGTGTCCAGGTGGGCTGACACACCCATGGCCATCAACGATGGCCGGAGCTACCTAAATCGGTGAGTTCTATTTCCAGCTCAATTTTGTGTAATTTTGTAAAAACAGTAAATATTCTTAGAAAATTATGAAACTTGTTATTCCAGAATATTTTTGTATGTAGTTTTTAGGAAAAATATTATTTTGATAAAAATATGTCCTGTGATATATGATTCTTAAAAAATCGTGCAAAACCGAGCATATTTCGGTTTAGAAATAAATGACCTTAGGAGTGTAGTTTTGAGTCCAAAATTTTTATGTAGATTACTTAGATGATATAGAATAGTTCTATAAAGCCCGTTTTCAAAAATTAAGTTTAAAAAATTTTAGATAATTTTTAGGTCTTAAAATGAGGCATAAAATGGGTAATTTAGGGGTAATTAAGTAATTAAATGATTAATTACTAATTTAGTGAATAATTATATGTTTTAGGATGTTGAAATCTGGTGAAGTATGAGACTTGTAGCATTTAGGATATTAGATGTAATTATTAGGTTAATTATGTAGTAAATGAGTAATAGAGAAATAGAGAAAAATAGTAAATTTTAAATTAATTTTGTAAATTAGGATAATTAGAAGTAAAATCTGATTTAGGATGAATTTAGACATTTTGAAATGATAATTGATGTTGGGAGATGATAATTACAGTGTTAGAAATATTAGATGTGTATTATATATATAATAGGTGATAATTCATAATACATAATTATTAGAAATATAATAAATAGAAAATATTAGAATAAAAATTAATATTATGATAATAATAAAAATATATAATAAATCTGATAGGAAACTTGAATTTATGTAATTATATGAAAAATGTAAAAATGTAAAAATTTCTTACATCAGGAGTAAATTCTGTATACTATTAAGGATTTAAGTGTACTTGATATAATAAAATACTGATTAAGGGTAATTATGGTATTTAGGATATCTAGAAGTAAAGTGATTAATTTCACATTATGAGTTAAAACAAGTTTCTAGAGTTTGGGTATAAAACAGTACTTAAAAATCAAACTAGAATCTAATTTAGAAATCGATGTGGAAATCGAAACCGAACCTGAACCTAACCCCAAACCTAAAATAATTGTAAAAGACTTAAGACCTAGATAATTAGGTATATTAGACTCTAAATAAAACATAACAATTAGCGTTATAGGATAAAACGAACCTATAATAGTTATATGAAAAACTGAAACCACGTTTGTGTTATAGGGATAATCGGCGATGGCCTAAGTGAGTTAGACCTCGAGTGAGCGAGCGAGGAGTCGAGGTAAGTTGGGATTAATATGATGCTGTATTTTGAAGGCTTGAGATTATGCTTGGTTGTGCTTGTTAGATAGTCTGTGATGTGCATGTACTTGATTACGAGTGATGCTATGATTCTGTCTGTTGTTCTGGCTTGTATTGTATGGTTTGTATGAAATGATTAATCACCTTAAACTGAACCTAATCAAATATATGACCTATAATCATAATCGAACCTACATGGTAACTTATTAGGGGAACTTAGGACTTTCTGGCCAAATACCGACCCCTTTGAAAGGGATAGTGCATGATTGCATAATGGTCCTTTCTTCATCCTTAGTCGAACTAAGTGATAGGAGAGGAAGTCGTGGCGAGGGTGAAGTCAATGGTTCGAAGGTAATCGCGGGAGGAGTGAGGTCTCTATTGCACAAGCCTGGGTTTGGTCGTAAACTATTGCATTAATGGCAACTCCTCAACCCGGATTAGAGCGGGCTATATTTCTCTAATCTCACGACGGGTTGGACAACGTTGTGCAATGGCATTTGCTTGGACATGCATTGCACCTAATAAGTTGATTGATAACCTTGTTATGTTTGTGGTATAGTTTTAAATCCTCTATCTTAATTTACTGAGCTGTGATTGCTCACATCCCTATAGACGTTATGTAGGTGCTGGCTAAGACGCGGTATTCAACTACTCTGAATCTAGCAACTGCTGGATTATGGGGAGTGAGGAAAAATATTTGAAAAACAAACATATATTCTTGAGGTCTAATTTTTTATTTTAGAATTTTTTATTTTTGAATAATGTAATAACTGAATTATAGTGTATATATATATTTTATTACTTTCTTAGGTAAATGATTTATTTAAATTACAAACTGTTTATTTCAAAGCGGGTTAGTCGTGGACGCCTTGTGTAGATCTTGTCTAAGATAGCAGTTGTAAGGCCAACTTCTATCTTAGAATGGTTTACACGGCGGAGCATTTACGACTCTGCCACTTTGGGGTGTGACACTTATCCCTTTACATTATCAAAAAGTTGCACCAACCCAATTTCTTGTGAGTTGTCTAAAGACATCTTAGGTGCAGACTATCATTTAATCAAAATTCAACTTCCTCTTCTATAAATACCTAAGTTCATCTTTTATAATCCTCATGTTAAACACTATTATTATATACTAGACAATCTTATATAAATTGTTCCTATAATTTTATATTGCATGTGAGTGAATTAAGTATTACAATGACCATATCAGATAAAACTTCAATGCTCTTCTAATTATGTTTTCTTGTTGTAGGTTGTTCAGAGCCCATTACATCGTTAACCGAAAAACACCAAATAGTAATGGCTCTTTTTTTATATTTTTGAAGTACCCAAAATTCTATAGTACGGATTTTTCAACAATTAACTTAGTGTGAATTTTGAATTGTTGAGTTGAAAATCTTATAGCTCGTTTCCTTATGAATTCCCCCAAAGCACGCATGGCCAAGGATGCCTTGGATCAAGACTATTAACCTCTAGCCATTTGTTGGAATGGAAGTAGATGTTGTGCAATTCATAATTAAACCACCTTTTATTTTATTCATTTTTAGATATTTCTACTTATTTCAAACCATTTTTTTTTATTTTTGCATTACGAGATCTAGGGTAAGTGAATCGTCTAACTTTAGAGCTAATTTATCATATTGGTTTAATCTATAGATAAATAATAGAATAATCTATGTAAATGTAATTTCTTCTCTTTGATCTTAGTCAAATTGCAAAAGTTGTAAGCTCAATTCTTCTATTTTTTTTTTTTATCTAAACTCTATAATGCATCTCCTTAATAAGCGCTTTAACACACTTGTTATGAACTAAAATGGAAAATTCGGCGCTTGGAAAATTTTATGGAAAAAAACGTAAAAAAAGATTACTATTATGATTATTGTTGTTATTTTATTTCTCCACCACTGACCGAGTATACCTGTTGGTATTTTCCTCCGGAAATACACCGTACAAGGTAAGCACCGCGTGACAGCATTTTGAGTTCAAACTTCAAGCTGCAATCTGTCAGAACACTCTTACTAAAATTTGGGCACCCAATTCCCAACGGTCACCTTCCCTCACTCGCTCATTTCTCTCCCTCTCTCTCTATTTCTCTTTCTCGCTTTCTCTGCATTGGTTTTGGGGGTAGCAGGGAGAAAAGAAAGAGAGGGGGTAAAAAAAAAAAAAAAAAAGAACTCTCCATCAATCTACAGACCGAGAAAAGATAGAAACGGAGAGATAGCAAAAATGGTGGTGAGCTCGAAGAGAAACTATGAGGAATGCCGTCGCCAGAGAATGGAACAGAACAGGAAAAAACTAGAAGAGCTTAATTTAAAAACCCTAGCTTCTTCTCTCACCGCTACTTCCCCTAAGTCTACTCCTGTATCTCGTTCTCTCTCTCTCTCTCTCTCGCTCGCTCTCTCGCACGTGTTTATACATATTATTACATTTGATGCTTTTCTTCATGGTGTGTTTTTAAAATTATATTCTTATTTTGTAATTTACATTTTGCAAATGGCAGGTGAAACAGGCTAAAATAAGAACTCCAAGAAAACCACTCGATCCTTCTTCTGTCCCCGTGAGAAGATCCAGCCGGTTCACCGATAAGCCTGCTCCTAATTACAAGGAGGTGTGTTTTCTTCTGTTTTCAGCTTTAAACGAGAAGCTCTAGTAAATTGTCAGTTAATCTATCCATGAATTAACTGTGTGCAGTTTCAAGAACTCGATCCCTCAGAACGTGTTAGAAGGTAAAGAACATGTGTTTTCCACTGTCCTTTCCTCTGCGTCCCCCTTTTTGGTGTTAGAAATGGATTAGGGTTTATGTTTATGTGGTTGAGGTTTGAAATCGAGGTTGTTTGTTTGTGTAAAACTAGGAGTTATACGAGGAGAGATTTGTTTAACAGAATCTATGCATCGGATGAGATAAGAGCACATGCTATTGATAGGGCAGAGCAACTTCAATCCACTCTTGATACTGAGACGCCGAGTTTCGTGAAGCCTATGCTTCAATCTCATGTCACAGGAGGATTTTGGCTGGTAAGTTTCCTGAATTTTTACAAATGCACAAGCTAATCTCTTTCTCTATCTGTGGAGGCAACATTTACACTATGTTTGGCAACTTTTATGCAAAGTAGAAAGGGAAGGAAAGCTATTGAAAGGAAAAGAAAGGAAAGGAAATCAATGAAAATAAATTTTTTTTTCTTGTTTGGACATGAAGAGTGAAAATGGAAAGAAATGGGTAGAAATATTTTCATTTCTCTTGTTTGGTTGATATAAATAGAATAAAAAGAGAAGATAAAATATAACAATATGACCAAATTACCCTTATTTAGAGGAAATTCCTTTGTTTTTATTTTCTTTTTAGGGGCATAATGGTAACATTATGATTTTTCCACTGATTTCCCTTGCTTTCTGCTCAATTTTAGAGAGAAGTTGATTTGCATCTTGAGTGGAAATGATTCAGCTCATTTCCTTCCCATTCATCACATTTCCATCCTCTTTAAAATTAACCAAACACAAACTTTCTACTGCTTTCTACCCTATTCATTTGATATCCACCGACTTCCACTAATCCAAACACAGCATTAAATATGACTTATGACAATGAATATGCATTTGAAAATGCTAAATGTTGCATCTAAAACTTTTCAAAAGGATAACATTGTAAGGTTCTTTTGGAGAAATGGGATAATATTATTAGAAAAGAATGTTCCTAATTTCCCACAAGCATGTGTATATTGCTTATTTAGTGATAAATAGTTTGTATTGGTAACCACACATACCTCCACCTGATATGCTGACATGTTTATTGTTATTGCGCTTAAGAGCAACACATTTATATGTTTCTTTAAATGTATCTTAGAGAATTTGACTCTGCTCCATCCATGTTTTACAAAAGGATGAATGTGAAAAAAGTGATTTCAGTGTTTTGACATCAGTTGCATTTTTAGTGAATTTGCTATCTCATAATCTTCTGGATCTTGTTAAGTGTTGTCCCTTTGCTTAGAGTTAGATGTGAGCATTTTCTGTATCTAAGATGCCATAATCCCTTTTTTCTGAGTAGGGCCTTCCAGTCCAATTTTGTAAGACACATCTTCCTCATCATGATGAAATAATTACTCTAGTAGATGAAGATGAAGAGGAATATGCAACAAAGTACCTCTCTGAGAAAACTGGTCTTAGTGGTGGATGGAGAGGCTTCTCTATTGCACATGAACTGGTTGATGGTGATGCATTGGTGTTTCATCTAATTAAGCCGACTGTATTTAAGGTTTCCTCCTGATCCTTACCTCCAGCTTAACACCAACCAATATTCTATTAAACCTTGTGCATCTATTCTGATTTTCATCTATGCTGACTTTGTGCGCATTTGATATTCCTGTCTTCATGTACCTTTATTAGTATTTCTCAAATTTCTGGTATCAGAATTCAGTAAAAAGCTGGACCAAAATAAGTGCGGTTTGTTTTTATTTCTTACAGGTATTAGTGTCCATTGATATCAAGAACAAAGACTGAATAAGAACTCTTGGAAATTAGGTTTATATATCACCAATCAAAGCAGATAAGAACAAGAACATAGCAACTAACTTAAACATGTAGCACTAACTCTTAAAGACTTGGTATAACATACCCAATTGGTCCGATAAACTTTTATTAAAACAGCTGAAATCCATGCTAAATTCCATCCAACAAAGAGCATATCAGTTTTTACATTCACCTTATCCAGTATAGGAATTTTACAAATATTTGTGATATAGATTCTACTGCACATGTTAGTTTTGCTGCACCATCATAATTTGTGGACCGTTATAGTGGAAGTATCTATATCTACAATCCTCACCCCTATTGACAAGGCATGCATATAAGCAAATGAGCTTCTCTGCATACTGCCATTCTTCTCTCTGTTTCTTCCTCTAATTTCTTCTACTCTATTCAATTATTGTCACTCACACTTTTAGATACATCACAACATTTAGATGGATTTTTGGAAATGATGTCAATATGAGAATTGAAGAAGAGTCAAGTTGTTATTGCACAAAAGCTCATTCAAGAGTCATATATACAATATGAATTAGATGAAATTATGAATTAGCACACAATTACAAAATCAATATATTAAATTTCCATTTTTACAATCACATCTGGCTTCATGCTCTTCCATTTTTTTGGTACATGCCTCATTGATGCATTCTATTTAGTTTTATATAAATAAAACATAGATGAGACATAAGTTTGCTTCATATCTATTAAGTTGATCCTATTGCAAAGTGAAAAAAGGTGTGTCATCATGGCACATACTTTAGTTACAGTTGTTTTATTTCTTACAGTTATGGTATCTATCGACAGAAGATGATGAAAACAGAGGCTAAATAAGAAGTAGAAAATAGATTTATATATCACCAATCAAAGCCATTCAAATAGGCTGTAAAGTGAGCAGATAAGAATAAGAAGATAGCAAGTAAATTAAAAACATGTGGCAGTAACTCTTAAAGAACTTGGTATGCCAAGTCCAAATACTCTAATAAACTTTTATGAAACAGCTAATATCAGTACTAAATTCTACTCAACAAAGAGCCAGTTTTTACATTCCCCATATAATCTCGGCTGGTATAACAAACCGAAATACTCTAATAAACTTTTATAAAACTGCCAAAATCGGTGCTAAATGTATTCAACAAAGAGCATGTCATTTCTTATGTTCATGATAGAATCTCAGCCACTATAGAAATACTCTAATAAACTTTCACAAGATAGCAACTAACTTAAAAACATGTGGCACTAACTCTTAAAGACTTGGGTATGCCAAGTCCAAAGACTCTATGAAACAGCTAAAATCTGTACTAAATTCTACTCAACAAAGAGCCATTTTTTACATTCCCCATATAATCTCAGCTGGTATAACAAACTGAAATACTCTAATAAACTTTTATAAAACTGCTAAAATCAGTGCTAAATCCATTCAACAAAGAGCATGTCATTTCTTATGTTCATCATAGAATCTCAGCCAGTATAGGAATTTCACAAGTATTTGTGATGTAGAATCTATTGCAAATGTTAGTTTTGCTGCATCATAGTTTGTTAATCCAATATTATGGATGTAATTATATCTATGATCCTCACCCCTATTGAGAAGGGATGCATATAATGAAATGAGGTTCGCTGCATACTCCCTCTCTTCTCTCTGTTTCTCCCTCTAATTTCTTCTATTCTACACTTCTGTTGTGACGCATACGCTTAGATCTACAACAATATTTTGATGAATTTCTAGAAAAATGATATCAGTTGGAGAGTTCAAAAGAGTTAAGTTGTTGTTGCATGAAGGATCATTGAAGAGTTTTATATATGATTTTGATTAGATGAAACTATGAATTAACATTATAAAACTGGACATGCCATTGGAGAAAAATAGTGGCTTTCTTATTTTAGCATTCCAGTAGTTGTTGGTGGTGAAAAACATCTTATCGGACTTTAGATAAAATAAATCTTTAAAAAAGTCCAAGATTCTTTAGTGAAAAATATTGGGTCAATACTAACCCATGCTGACTTTCCATTTTTGAAAACAGTGGGTCAAAATGAATGTAAATTGAAACTTCTCACCAGATGGAAATGCACATCATCTTTACATGTGGTCTGCTGAATGCATTGCTCCAATGGTTGCAGGTATATATCATTAGAGCATATCAGTCGGAAGAAGAGAACAAGGAAGCAGAAGAGGAGGATTCAGACCCAACAAACCTGGGCAAAAATGCCAAACGAATTAGAGCAAAGTAATTAACAGACTGATTGCTGTCTTATACAATTATAGAAATGTGATACAACATAATGATTTTCCCACATCTCTTTGAAGAATGTCTTCACTGCTTACGTCTGCTATAATTAATACAAGTTTCCTTATTCTGCAAACTACAAACTTCAAAGATTTCATACTATTCCATTTCCATAGTGAAATTCTTCTGCTAAACGTGGACTTTGTTTCTGCAGGTAGAGGGTGAAGAATTCGTCAGTAGTAAAATTCTTCAGTGGAAGTGCAAGGAAATGAGCATTGGTGAACGGAGTTTTGGAACAATATGCCCCCCTGTACTTCATACGGTATGGGGGTGATATTGAATTTTAATTCATCCAATTTGTAGTATTTCACCTTCTTTATTTTGCCTGCAAGCCACTTCTAGATGCTATTCCAAAGCCATCCTTTATGGGAGAGCATACTTCTGAGCCTTAACTAAATATCGTTGATCTGTGAAATGGATGTAATCCTTGTATGTTGAACCAATTCCGGCAAAATGCTCACGGTTAAGTGGCCTGTTAACTTAATTTTAACCACCATCTAAATGGGGCAAAAGAAAAAAAGGATCCTCTGCTCTACAAGCAATAGATGGGAACCAAGATTACGTACTCTGCCAACTTTTTTAGGGTTAGTTACATAATAACATGTATACATTTTTCACCTTTTTATTTTTTGTTTATTTATTTTTTACTTTGCATGATTTTGTTTTGGTTATCCCTTTCTTTTACCAAAAACCGGATAACTAATGATTGATAAGGATAACAGCTTTAGTGCGAGTACGATTCTAATCTTATGGAATTCATATGACTTATTCTTGTGTTAGTTGTCATTTGAGTTGAGATGAGATGAGACATTTTAGTATTGAATAAATAGTACTTGAGAAATACAAGTTGGATTTACATAAGTTCATCTAAATTCAATTTATTTAAAATTCTTTTCTCTTCTAATTAAAACAATATAAATATCTAAACTTGACTTCTATTTAATTAACATTTAAGCTTCATTTAATTTTGATTGGGATCACGACTTAGTTGGTTTTTTTTTCCTGGTAGTTGAGTTAAATACATACAGTGAATTTTAAACTCAACTAAATAAACTATTTAAGCAATCCCAACTTAGAACTCAAACTCAATCCAACCAAACTTAAATAATTTTGCAGATAAACATAATTGAACTGTATCGTCCTCCCATCTACTTAACTTTAACTTACTACACTTCTTTTTATGATCAACCGCAGATGTAAATTCTTTCCAATATAATTTTACCCACAAAAGTAATATAATCGATGACTATTGACTTAACTTTGACCTATAACTTGCATCAATGTTTCCGTCTTACTCCAAGTCTCCAAAGTTGAAAACTGCTCAGTCACTTATTTTTTTTAGGTCTATTTATTCCTCCATTCAAATTGAGAATGAGCAAGTCCGCCAAAATAAATAAATAAACAACTGAGGGCGAGCAAGAAAATATTTAATTAACTAACTAGAGATGTTGACATAATTTGTGCATGAAAAATTGGTTATGGAACAACATCGCATTTTGTGATATAAATAAAATTTATAAATCGTCAATGTATTATATTGAATATGTTATTTATATAGCACACTGACTATGATTACACTAAGCCTTGGAATGGCTGAAAAATGAGGAATTATTAACTGGATCACCAAACTTGACTATGATTATTAAGTTTTTAATTGATTTTTCTTTTTTTTCGTTTTCTCTTTAAATTTCAAGACTGGCAGGTGACCCACTAGGTAATTCCTCATCCTTCCAACCATCCCTAGTAGGCCTTCGGTGGTTGAAAATAGCCACCTTAGATTTTTTTTTTTTTTTTCAACCAACTTCTTTTTCTTTGCCAGTTTTTGGCTTTTTCCTTTTTTATTTTTTATTTTTGCAAATCTTTTATTATTTTTATCTAGTTGAATTTATTTAATGATATTATTTTAAAAACTAATTATTATGGACAAATTGAAGTTAATACATGTTTCATTTTGTAACTAACATTAACAGGCGATGATAAAATAAAGGTTATGAGTTTTTTAAAAAGCAAAGCATGGTCATGTGTATGCAAAAACACAAACATAGGTCGTATTTTTATAATTTTCATCATATTTATTTATTTATTACATAAACTCACCCCTGTTATAACAAAATAAGACTAGAGAGAAAATGTCTAAGTTTAATAAAGTTTTGATTCAATCGATCATTATAAAACTAATGATGCGGGTTGTTGACACCCAATTCTCACTCGGACTAAGACCCAACGTACAAGATCCAATATGCAAGACCTTACATGGAGAGACATCGAAATGCATGCGAGTGAACAGCAAGCTCATCCCTTACACCGCGACCTACTGGTGGAGCCATGTAATTACACCAAGAAGGGCATGAGTTGTACATCGAGCCCATCCCCTGTACAACGACTTGTTTAACGAGCCGTATAATACCTTGACCAAGCAAGTAGCCTTGATCGTCAAGTTGGTATACACCGACCATCCAGTATCAACTCGAGACTCAACTTACCCTCAATCAAGCATCAACTAATCTCTTCCTTAGTGTTTCGACTCGACTTTTATCTTTAGCTCTTATTTTCCATAACAACTCATTAATGAGTATCTGACATCCGTAGTATAACCAGCACATTAGATAACTTTTTCAACTATCAGATCTTTAGGCTATAGATTTGGTGGTCTAACCTACCATAACTAATTGCTTGCAGTATAGCTCAATCTTTACTATAGAGCATACTATTTGCTGGCAATTAATATGAATAAACCTCAAACCATCACTTGTCTAGGTAACTTGCATAAAAGGTGCTTAGAAGAACACCTGTCCCTTTTACTCTCCCAAAATTCTCCCTTTTCCCCTCTCCTCTCCACTCAAATCTCGAGACACCACATATACCTCACGTATCTAAGTTGGGCATTACCCCTTGAGTCCTTAGTGCTTATTTTTTCTTTTTCTTATTTCTCTTTGCTAACTTGAGTATTGATTAGGCCATGTGGCTACACCAACTGGATGCTTTTTTGCAAGTGTCAAGAAGTAGGAAATGAAGCCCAAGCTCACCTCAACAGAACTCTAAGGGAGTTTACTTATCCTAATTGATTCAATCATAATCAACATGAGTCTATGGAGTATAAGAATATAAATACCACTGATTTTATAATTTTTTTTTAAGAACATAGGTATAGAAAGTAGAAAAGAGGAAAAATTCAAGTTACTAAACTTAAAAGAAAAGACTACACAATATATGCCGTGAAGAAAACGGGAAAGAAATTGAGAAAAAGAAAATTGTTGTGCGATCCAATTTCATGGTTTCCTGGTGCAGTTCAGACTCCCGAGCAAAAAGCATTAGTTCCATTACAAAAGAGTATTAAATGCTTGACATTTGACCCAAAAAGGCACAATGTAGAAGTCCACACATCCATTCCATGCGCAATATTCATATATCTTTCCAAGTCAACTTCATACCGGAGGTCAACCATCACGAGCTAAAGAATATTAAGATGCGGAGTAAACTAACTTGTTCATACTCTCTCTCTCTTATCTAACTTGTTTATTTTCTTTAAAGTGTGTAATCGGTATTAATAGACGTGAGAAGTTTTTAACGTTCTTTTAAGCCTTTAAAAAATTGTTTTGAAATATCCCTTGTCTAAAAATAATAATGTTGAATAAGATGATGTATTTCAAGGTAAGGGCGAACAGTTTCTTAATGCACTAGCATGGTTAAGCCATTTAAGGGTTATATATAACTGTCTAATGACGCTCACATTTAACCATTGAGATCCCTATTACTTTAATTCTTGTAACTATATTAATTACTAAATAATGAATCGGTCGGTTTTATTAATGGATCGATGGAAGTCGAAGGAATGAAGTAGGTAACGGCAAAAAAAAAAAAAAAAAAAAAAAGAACAAGAAGAAGAAAAAAAGACTTTTTCTTGCTCGCTAACCAAATTTCTGTTCATAGTTAGCGTATAGCTTGAACCCATTTCCTTACACAATGTTTGGATAGGAGAAAACAAAGCGGAAGGAAGATATTTAGAAAGAATTTTTCCATTCCTTTGTTTGGTAAAGGAAAATGGAGGGAATGATTGTTTTCTAAAAAACTTTTCCTAGGCCGTGCATTTATCCATTCCCTCCGCATATAGGGAGAAAGTGGGAGGAAAATATGGAAGATTATTTAAATTGTTTTGTACCGAAAAGATAGGTCTTTTGATAATTTAACAAGTATAAAGAGGTAAGACTTGTAATTTAGGATCTAGCCACGATAGACCTTGACATGATACAATATAATTTAAATGGGTTAATATATTAAAAAATTTAATGTGAGACATAAACGAGTTAGAATTGTTTAAACATAGTTAAATTTGTATCTAAGTTCGAGTTAAATTTTTAAATCCGGACATTGAACACGAGACATACTATATATTATTTTTATATTTATATTTTATTACATAAATAATTTCTTTTTAAGTTAAAAGATCTCAATTAAAGGTATGAGATACTTTTAGCAGTATATTCTTTTTACTACATGGTAGTTCAAATGGGAAAAAATTTTAAACTTATGTATAGATTGTTTTATTGTTTCTCTTAAAAATTTGACATATAATGTGATAAATTTCAAAATTAATATTAATAGTAATACTAATATTTATTTAAGTCATATTTCTACTTAATTTAATGATATTATGTAACTTAAATTTAATAATATTATATTCTTTTTTTTACTACATCGAAGTTAAATGGGAAAAAAATTATGAACTTGTATATAGATTTTTTAACTATTTTCCTTGAAAATTTGAGAAATAACGTGATAAATTTAGAAATCAAGATTGGTAATAATATTTATATTTATTCGACCCATGGTTCTACTTAGTTTAGTGATATTATATAACTTAAATTTTTGAATTTTCTATATTTGGTAAGAATTTACTTTATTGAAAACTTTCGTTTGAGTTGTAAATTTTTATTAAGTATGAAGATACTATATCATTTGTCTTTATAAAATTTAAATATTATTATCGTTTTTTTCTCTTTATATCTATAAATATTTTATAGATTTAATTATAGAATTTTAATTGGTATCAAACCTAAAATAACTTAAATACGACATAGTAGTATGGATGGTTAGCCTTAATATAAACTATTCTAATCTAGATACAAGACATTTTAGGTTACAGATTTATATTCTTATACACGATTAATAAATGAGTAATATCATGAGTTTAGATTTATTTTATCATGGATCCGTTTAAACATAAAAACGGGATATAATAATAAAAATTACCAGCCTTATAAAAATAATATTTAGGTAATTTTATAACTATAGTCATTCCTTTCTATTTCTTTTCAATCTAAACATAATCTTTCTCTTCATTTTCTTTTCTTTTTAATTTTTTCTTTCCACTTTTCTGCTTTGTAATTCCTTCCTCCTTCCCAAACATGGTGGTAATGGTACTTTTTTTTGGTCCTGCCTTTCCCTCGTTTCTCGCTCGTACGCGGTAAATTTTTTCATTAAAACCTGTATAAGGATATATGCGTACAAGATATTTTTTAGAGTAGTGAAAAGATAAAAATTTCTAGATATGACCAACACTACATCCATATCTTTAAAAACACCAAAATTGGAAGATTTAGTTGGATTAGAAGGAAGCTCTTATAATTTTATTCATGATCATGTACTCATACTCATTAAATTAGAAGTAGCGATCCAACTTATTTATAGAAATAAAAAAGAAACTATGTTTCACCAACTTCATAATCCGATTTTTTAAACAAGCCACTTATGGGATACTCGCAAATTACCCATATATATTAAGTTCCAACTACATTCTCCAGATAAATTATATCTTGTTCTTAAATTTGTATTGCGAGTAGCAATTCGAAATGATTAGTTAAAAAAGAAAAAAAATTCTGTTTAAGGTATTCAATTTCTTATAAAAGTTAGTTCCTTTCCCACTTTGCTGACTCGTAATTGATAATTGATTAAAGTCATTTTGTCTAAAGCATTAGCAGGCTTTTGTTGACAATGCCGAACTTCGGCAAAACAGAACAAATAAACAGTCCTAGAAGAAACAGAAGCTGACATTGCCTATGGATTTGTCCGCCTTCTCAGCAACTAGTATGCTCCATTTTCCTTTTTTTTTCTTTTTTTTTTTTTTTTTTGAAATTGATGTGCTCCTTGTCCAAGTAAACTTTGACTGTTCATTATAAGAAAATGAAATGAAAAAAAGAAAAAAAAAATCGTAAATCGTAAATATACACCTTTCATTTGTTTCACCTAGTTTAAATTTCTTATTCTTGATAGAGAGGAGGTTTGTAGGTTAAGTAGTGAATATTTTATTTGCCTTTTCCTCCTTTAATCAGTGAGAAAGGCAAAGCCATCGACTCGGAAACTAAACCTTTAAAAGAATCTTTCTCCATGGATTCAGACTTCAGTTCAGGTATATTTTCTTTAACTCTGTTTACCTTCCTTGTCAGTTCGATAACTTGGCTATATTCACTTCTTCTTTTTTTTTTTTTGTGGGAATTAAAATCCTTTACGTTGGGTATGAAATTTTCGAAGTCGACACATGGTTTTGGTTAGGTGAATCCTGAAATGAAAGCGAACTCTGTGTGCTTACACTCGAGGTTTGGTCATACGTGTTCGTACTATTTATTGTTGTCCGATTCTGACTTGCAATATGAATGGTTGAGAATAAAATGTTTTTCACTTGCAACTATAAATTTAATTTCCACTACGAAAAGAGTAATATATGCTGGGGACATTTTACCAAACGCATTGAATAGGAGTCCCCCACATTACACGTAAGCTTTTATAATTTAGATATTTATTCAGTCGACCTCACTCCACTGGCGAAGCCGAAGAACAACACATGATAGAAATAATAATGTCAGTAAGATGACAAATTTTAGTATTTTTGGTCGGCATCGTGCAATCCCGTGATATTTCAAACGTTAAAGCAATGTCAAATGCTATCTTGGACAAGACTATCCGGCACTTTCCTTCTCCTCATGGCCAAAGATATTGCACTGCCACAAGATACATGACATAGTTTTTTAATTCCCATGTGAAATTGACTTGCTCTAATCACGAAGCGATATGATATGACTACCCGAGAAATTAAACCATCTATAATATTAGAAAAATATTGGATATGCCAAGTGAACGAGTCCAATTCTACTTCCTAAATTTCGGGTAAATATAAAGGTAAGTATAACTTAATATAATGAATATCAATCTTAAAAAAAAAAAAAAACGAACCAATATTTTTCTTCATTCTTTTTTTTTTTATTAAAAGAATAGATTGGATTTGAATCCCTTCTCTCTCGTTAAACTATGATCGGTCACAAGAAAAAATAAAAAATTATGGAGCAAACAAAATAAAGAAGTTTTTTGTTATATGTCATAAATAAATGAGTAATATGTTTGCTTGGCAATTTGAATTCATAGTTATTGCCTTTTTTTTTTTTTTTTACCAATTACGAGAGATAGAAGATTCAAACTCTAATCTTCGATCGAAGACTAATAGTAATGTCACTATACTATAATGGTTTTAGGAAACTTGTAATTATTGCTACATATGTATTATGCTAGATGAGTTAATAAAATAATTGATAGAATGGTTTGATAGTTTCAATGTTAAGAGTATTATGTAAAACCAAAAAAGAAAAATTATATAACAAGTAATATATGCATTTTTCAAGAATTTTCATATGATTTCCTTTCCTTTAAATTTATTTCTAAAAATAAATTATAAATACATCGTTTTGTATTTTTTTCTACATAAGCTTGCTTCTTACCTTCTTTGAGCAACAAGACTCCATATTTGTAAAAAGACAATTTTAAATCCTATGTACTATTTTTTATTCGGATAAATAATAGAAAATTACATAAAATAAGAAAATAAAGAAAAGGCTTCCTTTTTTTTATTTTTATCTTTTACAAATTTTCGTTACTAGTATTATTTGATTTATTTTTATTTTTTATTTTAATCAATTAGAAGACAATCATATAGGGTCAAAGCACTTCTTTTAGAAAATTTAGTAGTGTAAAATGTAAACAGTCATTTTTAAGCCTGCGGGCATATGTTTATGGTTTACCTTATTTTTACTATCTCAATCCAAGTTTCTTATCATCGCTGCTATCACACAATGTAAATTTTTGATCCAGTCCTGAAAGACTTAGATAATAGTAGTTCTTTCTCAAGTTGTGTTGGGGACATGCAAATGTTTGTTGCCCCGGGATAATTTCTTTAGACCGTGTATTTGCGAATTTTGTATTTTTCTGGTTTTATAAAGAATGTAGCTTACCGCTTAAAGAAAAAAAAGAAAAAAAGGTATTAGTTGATTGCTCAAATTGTTTTAACTATAAAAACATTTCCGATCTCCATATTAGATCAAGATATTCAAAACTATAGGGTTTAAACTTTATATAAAAGTTAACAAAACCCCTATAATTTAGTAATACAAATAATAATTACCTAATATGATGTGATTCACTTTTTCAACAAGTAGTCATTCGAGGATAAAAGGTTTAGAATCTAATTAAAGAAGTGAAAAAAAAAAAAAGCAATTGGGGATGATGAGCAAGGATCACACCCAAATTCACCTCAAGAATTCAAGTGTAAATATATCAACAAAGGATCACACTTAAGTTTGGCCTATCCACACCCTCCAACCCTCAGCCTTGCCCGCAGCCACCGCCGCGGCACACACCCACCCCCCAACCTCGCAAATCACCGATAATGAATTTAGGTGTGAACATGTTTTAGCCTTTATTACAACCTTATTTCATTTAGCTTTGTTCACATCTTTTTGTCATATTATGAGGTTGGTTTATATAACCTATTTTCCATATTTTGAGATAGTTTTTAATGAGTTCTATCCTTAGTAGTACTTTTGAAAGTATTTTCTTCAGAGATTATATTTCTCTTTATTTGTCTTATTAGGTTATATACTGATCATAGATTATAGAGACTTGTATTTTGAGATTATAAAAAAAAATATGTCAAATTTTGATAAAGCTTTGTTTGGATCGAATGTCATATCAATCTATTATTCCCAATATAGCCATTGTTTTTGTGCTATATCTACTGTTTATCAACTATATTGAGAGAGAATTTACAAGTTATTGAGAAATCTCATTTAAATCATGTAACAACCTCCATTGCTTGCCTCGACATGTCTAGGTATTGTGGCTGTGCAACTCCTAAATGACATCACAATATTATAGATGAGGTTTTAATTTCACTCTTCAAGCGGTGATCATATGCATAATTGTTAGCTTACAAAAAAAAAAGGCGGGAGCATTTAAGGACTTGATAATAATATTTAGAGTAACCTTGTACATAAAACTAGTCATGTTGACATGAAAATTTAACGGAAAAATGCAAACAACACAATTTCCTCCATCCAGCTCAAATTTTAATTTAGGTGTGGATTGATTCTTGAATTTTCCAAACATGCTTTAAAATTCTTTAAATTTTGATAGATTGATAAATAAACTTTATTAGTTCAAAATAACCCCTATAAACTTTAATTTTGATATGAAAATCGATTCTAAATTTATCATAATATGCTTTAAGACCTCCTAAATTTTTATTATAGTATGACTTTCTATAATTAAAAAAGTAAATATTATTTATATTGCTGATTTATCAAAATTTCGAGAGTCTTAAATAATAATTTAAAAGTTCATGAGATTAACCTATATCTAAATTAAAGTTTATGAGGGTTAATTGTTATTTCCCAAAAATATTTTAATATTAAGTTAATTTTGGAAGATATTGATTACACTAAAAAATCATTTCATGACATATTAAAATGTTGTAAAACAATTTAAATTATATTGCAATATATGTAAGAAAAAGCTTCATTTGATTGATTTTAAGGAATCCAACTTATTTTTGGTTTATTTGTATGTGAATTTTTTATTTTTTAAATTAAGACCGGAAAGAGTTCCTATTGAAGTTTTGTAATAGAATGAAATGAACTAAAATCATGGTGTTATAAGAAAAAACTTACTTAGTACCAGTGCAACTGCACGTAATAAAGCTATTAATTTATACTATTTGATCTATTAATTTTTTCAATTTGATTTCACAATAATATAACTTTTGTTTTTATTTCTCTCTCATTTTATCATATCTTATTTATATTTATATATATTATTTAAGTCACTAATTTTTTTTTTGTTCGACTGCGTGATTATAGTATAAACTTTAATTCTATTTAAGCTACCAATTTTTCCATTTAACTCCACAATCATAATATAAGTTTTAATTTTATTTTTCTTTATTATCTTATCTATATCTCTCTCTCTCTCTCTCTCTATATATATATATATATATATATATATCCATACTATTTAAGTCATTAGTTTTTTCATTCGACCTATGTAAGTTTAATTCTATTTTTTCTCTATCATCTTATCTCTTATCTATATCTATAATTATATATATACATATTATACACTATTTAAGCCATTAATTTTTTCATTCAACTCCACAATTATAATATAAGCTTCTTCTTCTTGTTCTTTTGCTAACTATTTTACAATTTGGAGAGGGGAGATCGAACCTGATTTATCTTGTTGATAAAGCGATGCTAATGTTATTAGACTATAACGCTATATCTATATCTTTTATATATTAATATTTGAGCTATCAAACTTTTCATTCAACTTCACAATAAGAAAATAAGCTTCAATTTTATTTTTTTCTCTTTCATTTTGTTAATCTTATACTATTTAAGCCATTAGTTTTTCATTTGACTTTGTAATCATAATTTAAGGTTTGATTTTGTTTGAGCCATCAATTTTTGTATTTGACTCCACAATAAAAAGATTAAGCTTTAATTCTATCTTTTCTCTCTCATCTTATTCTTATCTTATATTACCATCAAAAGACTATTATTATTTTTGCCTCCACACTACAATCTATTCTATGTTGTCAAATAGATACTCCATATTCATCTCCATACCCTTAAATTAGCATTAATTATAGCAAAATTACCGTCACATCTTTTTAATATCATTTAGCAAAAAGTCATCCCATTTATTATAAGCAAGTTTAATGCATTTTCAATATTTTATATGAATCATGACTACTTCTTCAAAACTGTCCAAATTCTACGTTTTTGAATTCCATGTAAAAAACCGTTGAATCCATTGGAACATTATGACATATTTAAAAAAAAAAATGTAAGTATATCACACAATGTATAAATATTGCTATATAATCACGGGTTTTATTTTACCCTCTTTTGTAAACTTATCTTGGATCTCCACCATGTCTATTTTGATATTTTCATGATAGAATTTATGCAAGGTTATTCAATTTAATATTCTCTTTTAATTTTGGTTATTGGAATGATGAAAAGAAAGATAGAAGTTCTTGTCCGAGGAGAGATTTAAAATATTCTTTTGGACTGATTGGATGATAGTCCTTGTTGTAGTACAATTTGAATTGTAGAGCATAATAATTTATTCTTCTAAATATTTTTCTTGAATTCAAATAACGTAAGTGACATAATTTGTACATGTATTGTGTGATGGAGAAAGAGAGATGAGTAGGTAATTTGAGCTGGGGACACAAAAGTCGATAATGAAAAAAGCATTGGTCTCCATAACTATCAACATGTAGAAAGTTTATTTTAATCAAAATTTGAAATTTTTTGTAAATTTTTCATGGATGTTCTCTATACTTATTCATGTCTTGTTTTATGAACCGTATAATGTTCTTTTAAAAAAAAAAACAACTTTATTTTGTTGTTTTATAATATATCATGTCATTCTAGGAAATATGAACAGCTTTCTTTATCTAACTTCTTTTATATATACTACTTTAACGACTTAAAAATTAGTAAGTTTTTTTTATGATAGCAAATAAATGTATTAGTTAAAGTATGTGCTTTTATCCATTTTGCACTTTCTTTTTCATTTTTTTACTACTTTTTCCCATATTTTTCCTTTTCTTTTCTTTTTTATTATGCATAACAGATCCTCAATTCATGACGAATAAATATAGCGCCTATTCAGGATTTACTAATTAGATCTCCTTTATAATAAATTACATACATTTTTTGAAGTACTCATTTTCCTTTCATTTAATTTTTAATTTTTGAAAAATAACTTTTTGTGAGTTTTGTTTAAAATTTATGTAGTTGATAAGACATTTTGAGCATGGGTCTCTTGAGTTCATACTAACCTATTTAGATTTCAAGCCAACTTAACTGGGCCTATGGCCCTACCTAGTTTGCCAACATCCAACCTTCTCATCTTCATAGCCAATCTTGACTTAAACTCTCCAAATATCCTGCCTAACCATAAAGCCTCATAACAGCTATTAAATAAGAGGATAAGGCTTAAAGACTTAATCAATCGCTACAACCTTACAAATCCATAGTACGTCGAACTCTACACTCCCATTACCTTGGTCGTATTAACATTAAGATGTTGCTTTGCTCTCCTAATTCTCAATGGCTCTCCTCTATAAATATTAATGAATATCTAAACGGTAAACTACTTACACTCTTAACGCACTCACGCTGTATTTGAGCTTTCTTGCACTCTCTATTCATAGCCTTACTGACTTAAGCATCGAAGTGGCCATGTTGGATAATAGCCCTATACCTCTCATTGTGATATCTTTTATAGGCATATCACTTTAGCATAAAGCCTAAATCTTATTCACTCTATTGATTGAATCCTATTGATGACATTTGGCACCATTGCCAAGGAACCTAGCATACTTAATATTTGAAACACTACAGACACACTTATCTATTGACTTAATCATCACGTCTTGCATTGTAGACCTAAATTATCAACCTCCAATTGAGCCTATCCCTGACTAGCGCCGTTTGAAGCAGCTAGAAAAGATGCTCGAAGAATTTGCGACTCAAAACATGGACCTCTAAGCTAGACTTAATGAGGTGGAGTGGTAAAGCAAGCACAACATACTGCTTGAGCCCTTGGACGCCCAAGATGGATAGAACAACTAACCTCGGCATCAGCAAAACAATAAGGAACCATAGCCTAACCCCCTAATGCAAAAATAGTAGGTGGTTAACTCCCATGGGGGATTCACCCATTTGGCAATATGTGAAATTCACCTGATTGATAACGTTGATTTGAACGAGCTTTGCGAGATGGTCAAGAGGCTCTCCGAGAACCATAAGAGTAAGGTAGTTGAAGGTATTGACCTTGTTGTTAGCAATAAACTCCCTTTTACTAGGGGTGCCTAAGATGAGGTCCATCCTCCAAACTCTAAGCTCCCCAACTAATGGACTGTCGACCTCTAGATCCCTCATGTACGCCCAACTTTAAGGCTTGCAGTCTCTTACCAAAAGGATTATCTCTTGTTAACCTGTGAAGGACAAACACAAGTATGTGAAAGAACAATAGGTGAATTCTCTAAAGTCCAAGCTCAGAATCAACCTTACTCTGTCTTGACCTCTACTTAATCAACAACCTGTTAGATGCCAAGGCCGATCTATCAACTGCAGAGGTTGATATGTCAGCTATAGAAGCTAAGGCAACTATGCGTTGAACTCCTCTCTTCCAATGTATTGAACTGCCAATTATCGAGGCCGACTTAACAAGTATCGAGGCAAAGTCCCTTATAAGCCGAATCCTACTTACTTAGCCTATCGAATAATAGCATCCTTTATTTGTCTGGCAACTCTGAGTACCCTTAGTCAGTAGAATCCCCAACATCAGTACAACTCAACTACAGCATCTTAAGACTCTAGAACATGCATCCAATCGCAGCATGCCACCTGTCAGTCCTTTTTTGGCATTAAACTATATTCCTTTATTCTATTTATCCCTTATCCCTTTTTGGTAATGTACTATGATAGTATTTTTATAGTACCCTTTATTGTAATTACGTAGGTTTTCTTATTACCCTAGAGACTTACTATAAATAGTTCCTTTTCTTCGTAGGCAGAATCATCATATACCTTACATCTATTGAATATTCTTGTTCTTGTGAGATATTCTTTCTCTAAGTATATTTCCTCTTACACTCTTATCTAATTTTGTTGAGTAGCTCAAGATTAGTGGCTGGTAGACCTTAGTATTAACTTGAACATTAGATTAAGTGAAGTAGTAAGTCGTGTTGTGTTTGTTAGTGTATCCGTTGTTGTGTCATATCCTCTGCACAGCTCACTGAAGTTACTGTGTTTGACTATTCGTCCATTTCTTTTTCTTCGATATCTTGAAGGACCCGTTTAGTTACTATTTTTAACGGTAACCCTTAGTGATTACTGATCTCTTAGGCACATTAGCATCCAATATTAGCCATGAACGGCCTATAAAGTGTACTTCATTGTAAATTATACAGGAGAGGAGGAAGTACTGGCCGAAGATAACAAATTAGTGTAGACTCTCCATGTTAATAGTTCTTCTACCTCTAAAAGAAGAGGTATAGGTTTGGTGCTCACTAGACTACATAAGGCCATAGTTTGCTACACTCTTAAGTTTGAGTTCGATGCAAGCAACTACGAATCCAAATATAAGGCATTAATTGTCAATCTCAAGCTAGCTAAGGATATTAGTATTGAGTACTTAGATGTATTCTTGAACTATATGCTTGTTGTCTAGTAAGCTTGAGGTAAGTTTGAGGCCAGGGACGACACCATAACAAGAAACTTAGAAAAGGTAAAGACCTTCTTGGCTGAGTTCCCTTTATAAAATATCATAAAGATTCCTCGAATCGAGAACTTAGAAGTTGATTGGCTATCGAAGCTTGCCTTTATAAGGATACAAAAACTTGAGGTGAAAGACAGGAAAATATATACAAAGTACTCGCTAGAGAAAAGTGTCACCCTAAGTAAAGTTGAAGTCCTCGAGCTTAATATAGCACCAATAGAGTCGAGTTGGATAAACCTTATTAGGGGTTACTTGGAGCAAGGCATATTGTAGGCCGACGGGAAGGAGACCAAGAAGTTCAGATATCATGCTGCTAATTATACCTTAATTGACGGCTTCCTATACTGAAGATGGATCAGCTTCCTTTACTAAGATGTCTCCGACTTAAAGAGGGGTTGCATGTCATGAAGGAGCTACATGCTAGAGCGTGCAGCAACCACATTCAGTCACAAGCCCTCCACATCCAGGCTCTTTGGCTAGGATACTACTAGCCAACCACGTTGCAGGATGGGAAGTCAGTCGCTCAGAAGTGTCCATAATACTAGAAGTATGCCTTTGTTACCCATGCCCCTAACTCTAACCACCAACTTCTGACCAGCCTATGACCCTTTACTAAATAGGCATTGATATCCTTGGCACTTTTCTAAGGGCTTATGGAAGGAAACAATTTATCATAGTGGTTGTCAACTACTTCATCAAGGGGGTTTCGGTCAAGGTTGTTGCTAAGATCACCGAAAGGAACATGGAGTCTTTCGTCCACAATAACATCCTCTCTAAGTTTAGTTCTCTACATGCCTTTGTGATAGACAATGGGTAGTAGTTCAATAAACCGAAGTTTAGGGAATTTTTTGCTAAGCATTATATCATGTCCTACTTCACCTTGGTTGCACAGCCCAAGTCTAATGGCCAAGTCGAGGCAACCAATAAGATCTTCCTGGATAGCATTGAGAAGAGGGTTAATCGAGCTCAGGGCATATGGGCAGACGAATTACCAAACATCTTATAGGAATACAGGACTACTTACCGCACATTTATAGGTAAAACTCCATTGTGTTTGGTCTTTAGCTTAGAAACAGTCCTTCTCATAGAGCAGGAACTTTCCAACATTAGGACATAGTTGTTCAATGTCCTCGTGGACGAATCCATCTTACAAGCTAATGTAGACACTACGGAAGAGATTTGAGACCTTGCTGCAGCTCAGGTGGCCGCCTATTAGCATAGGGTAGTTAGATATTATGATAAAAAGGTCTAGCATAAGGATTTCATGATGGAAGATCTGGTTTGCTGAAGACTTCAAACAACAAGCTCGCGAGAAGGGCGGGGGAAGCTAGCCCCCAATTGGGAATATCTAGTTAGAGTTAAAGAAAATTGAGGAATGGTGCATATAAGTTAGAAAGATTGGATGGAGAATTCATCCTATATACATGGAACGCCGATGACCTACACCTATATTTTGATTAGTTTGATGTAAATTTGTTTGTACTTTCTCATTGCATTAAAGAATTTTCATTCCCCCAAGTTGTTATGTGTCTCTTTCTATTTTTATTCTTAGCTTGTCTAAGCCGACACTAGGTGACCAAACCTATAAACTACTAAAGTCCTCAAAGGGACCTTTAATTTATATGCCTCTTTAAGCATAGGCAGGTTAGAGCACTATCGAACTAACCTCCATTAGGTAACCTCGATCGTAAGGAACAAATTTTGCACGACAAAGGGACTCTCACAGTGCTTATTGGAACATTACTAACTTTGTCCCTAATCCAACCTGAGCTATTAACAACTGAACAGTCCCCGTGGAAGAAGCAACCCTAACTCTTCCCTAAGTGAAGTGACCTAACCTACTAACAGCTTAATGGTACTACTAAAAGAGCAACCCCAACTCTTCCTTAAGTAAAATGTTCTAAGCTCCTAACAACTGAACGATCCTATAAGAAGAGTAACATTAACTCTTCAACCAAGTATGCTAGATATCAAAAGTTAGAAATACAAAAAAGGATGAAGCACAAATTGAAAACAACTACAAGAGCCAATCTTTCATTACAACAATGGTGCATTTAAAAAGATAAAGGCTAGCATACCAACCTAATCAATACAAAAGTTCTTTATAAACATAAAAAGTAGAAACAAGTACAAAACAAAAAGGAAAGAAAACAATGGCTTGTCACTTTGAATTAGGTAGCTTTGATAACTTAAAAAATCGACAATGCCAATTTGCTTAAAGCGTTAACTCGATAGAAATCGAGGATCTTGAGTTGAGGAAGAGGGAGGAGGAGTCTCTATGCTCTAGCTGATAGGGGGATCACCCTAACCTTAATTCTCCCCCGAATGCCCTTGGGTGACCCCCTTTAGAGCTATTGGGGTTGGAGAGGATGTAGGAGCATCTTGGATGGCTTCAACAACAAGAGCATTTGTCTCCTTTTTTGCCTTGGCTTCCCTTTCTTCCTTATGAGTTGGACCATCTAGGAAGTCCAAGAAGCTCAAGTCTAAGCTAAGGTACTATTGAAGTACCATCTTTAGGATCTCCCACCCTGCCTCTATGGAGATATCTTTGTAATCATCAATCCACTACTTAGTTGTTAGAAATCTCTCTATAGCCTTCTACTTGACAGTGGAGTACATGATACCCCCATTCTTGAAGTTAGTGATTCGCTCTTTCATGTCACTAGCCTCGTCTTGAAGATCTTTGATCTTCCTCTCTAAATTGCCTTTTTGGCCAACTAACTATAGAGAAAATTTCTACTCAAAAGAATACTGCTCTTCTTTCATCACCAAATTAATGTTCATCATAGGGACTAATGCATTTAACTTTTGATTACATAGGTTCAGCTTTGCCTTGGCCTTCTACTCACTCTCCAGCTTCTTAGTTAGCTCGAAACTTTTGTTCTCCCTCCAATTGTTTCTTCAAAGCAACAATCTTCTTAACAGCCTCGCTCTCGGCCTCTCTGTACCTCTACCTCTCCTTCTCCAGCTCAGCCTCTGGCTTTGCACTTTACACATAAGTACGACATAGACGTTGATTAGCTTTACTTAATTTTTTGTGATAATGTTTAGATAAGGACTCCACCTCCTTACGATGTTGATGGGTATTAGATAGCTCATTAGACTTGGTGATATTGTCCGAGCTGAAGCATTATTAGGCCATTATACTACATAAAATCAAACGAATAATGAATGGTTAGAAGATAAAAAAATTTAAGTACATTATGGACTAAAGTAGCCTAAGGGAGTTACAATTCACCTGGCGAGCAGAGATGGTAAAGTGGCCCCCCATCTCAAAGGGTAACTCACCTTTAGCCTCTATCATCTTCTTTACGATAACCCAGTCATCTAGGGTATAAGAGCCCATCAAAGCCTACAAACTAAGCTCTAGGCAGCGTACATCACTTTGCTACCCTGGACCCTCCATTGCAATCGAAGGAGTTTCCCCTTAACTTGCTTAATGGTAGACTCGGTGGCTTGTTGGTACAAGCTGAGGTTTTTGGACTTGTATAAGGTACTCTTGAACAAGTTTGGGATCATCCCCCTCTATTGGCACTCATTTACTTCCTCTCAGCGGGCTTTCCCCATCTAGTTGAGAGTGAGGTAGGGATGGCTAGAGCGGAATTGAAGTATGTTGGTTCGATCAGGTGGCTCCTTCATCTTTGCCTTCTTTTGGGGCTGCAAGCTTACCTCAACTACTTCGAAGGCCTTCCTCTTCTAGCTCGCTAGGTCTTCCTCTATGCTAACATCGAGCCTCTTCCTTCTGCCCTCAAAAGGAGGGGAGAGCACCACTAGTTCCTACTCATTAGCAGTAGGTTCCTATTCCCCCACAGTGGTAAGGGGCTTAGAGATTACCAGCTCCACGAAAGGGGTATTGATTAGGACTCCCTAAGATAGAATTGGTGGCTTTGTCTGATTGGTTTCCCCTAATTCTCAACTCCAGCTTTATGGCTTTACCCTCGAGGTTAACAGCCCTCTTTTCGGGCTTCATTCTAGACTTCGATTGCCTTAAGAGCTCCAATTCACCAGGTTAGGGCAACTCCTTAGACTTGGCCATCTTTTCACATGCAAAAGGGAACGAATAATGTTAATAAAACATAAACAACTACAAGTACTTACAAGCTCTATCGTGGCCTGTACGAGTAAGGAGGACTCCCTATTCCTCAGACAAAGACGGACAAAGGATAGCTTCCTTTAAGCCTACGCTGGCACGATGGAGGAGTCAATTCACATCAAGGTCGGACCTATACCTCTTAGCCATTTCTTCATGATAAACTTCTCCATACCTAAGAAAAGTTGAGAGATCAACTTGGAGAAGTATTTCTGTACGGTCTCCTTGGCATTAATTAATTGATTGTGCCTTAAAGCCATGAAGGCATTAATCTCCTGCGCAGCCTCGAAGTCACTTGCGCTAAGCTTCTTCATAGTGCCAATTCAGACTAATTTGGTCTAGCGAGCCTAGAATTTTGCTTACTTGGACATCTTTAACATAAGGAATTCGTCCTGCCAATACTTCACGGACGATTCCAAGCCCCCGAACAACTTCTTCCCTTGGAGATTCTGGAGGTATGACCATCTACTTAGAGTCTTCCATAAGTAAAAATACTTAAATAATTCAAGCGTGACCCATACTACCAAGTACTTGTAGAGAGTCTGGAACCCCTTTAGTATCCTCCACCTATTGGGAGGTATTTAGATGGGGCAAAACAGATAGTAATAAAAAAGTCCATTTCGAATTCAGTGAAAGGGAAGTGATTCCTAAAATCTAGACATTTCTCAAAGATGCCAAAATACCTCCTCAATAATTAGGTTACCCTTTCCTCTAGCCTTAGCACCTACAACACCATACCAAGCTATAGCCCACCATAAAATTACTTAAAATATATCCTACAACGAATAGCTTGCTCTTGCTTTCCCGACTACTTGGCCCCTTATCATTCCCAAGACTATTAATTAAATCGACAACTACTGGTACCCTCTTATAGGGGTAAACATCACGTGGCATCATAGTTGTCAAAAAAGCGATTTTATCGATGCAATTTTACGAGTTTGTAATTTTAGATGATTCTTTTAAGTTAACTCAAGTGTAGAATCTTTTTTGTATAGAAACTTTCGTTTTTAATAGAATTTATATATAAATTAGATAAAAATTTACATTTTTTACCAAGTTTAACAATTCTACAATCTGAGTTGAATGAATTAAAAAATCAAAGAAAAAAAATACCAGTAGCCTTTTACAAGTCATCAACTATTAAAGTATTACAACATTTGTTATATCCTATTCTAATTTTTTCTCTTTCTTTCCCTCCCAATATCTTATTTTATGTTCATAGCTTTTTTCCAAATTTCAACTCTAATAACAAAGTTTATAAGGAAAATTATGTACTTTATTTGATATTATCAATAACTTAAAATGAGTTACAATATTTGGTTTTCTTTAATTTATAGTTTTTTTTTTAAGGAAAAAAGTTTAGTTTCAGCATTATTTGTCTTTCTTTTGTATTTGTTATATTGTATATTAAGAATTTTTATGAAAAAAAAAATTAATTTCTTCATTTTTTTTTATTTTTATCATGTATTTCAAAATTTGAATAACTACTATAAGTATATCCATAATTTTTTAAAACTATTTTACATAAATTGTAGAAACTTATATTTCTACGTTTCGGTTTTACGTTTTAAATTTACATACCTTTTAGCAATTTTAGGTAGAATCGTGAGTTTGACAACCTTGGGTAGGATGGCCTTAATGAATTCTGCCCTGTTAAACCCCTCCACCACTCTCCTTGACTCCTCATCTATTTGTGTTAATGTAGACAAAACTTCTTCGCCCATCGTTATAAAGGGAGTAGCACACTTAGTAGCCTCAAAATTTGAAGGTGTTAGCTTATATTTCGATGAAAAAGATTAAGTGTACAACTCACCAAAGTTTGCACTAGAGTTAAATGCCATATATGAATGAGAAAAAAAAAAAAGAAGTAAGGAAAGTAGGTAAAGTGATTGACTAGGGTTGGGAAGAAGAAAGGTGTTCCCAATTGCAAAAAAGAAAAAAAAAAAAAGAAGAAGAAGAAGAAGAAAGAAAGAAAGAAGAGAGAGACAGAGGAAGTTTTCAAGTTGCATGAAGGTGTAATTGGCTCACCTAAGAGGTATTTATAGGCTTGAGATGTGGGGAAATCAACTAACGGTTATTGGGATCTGTATGGGTGCAACTTTCTCGATGTGTTGTGACGAGGGCATGTCGTATCGGTTTTGATCAAATGACTAAGATCAATGTAACAACACATCTATAAATAAATAAGTATAGAGAACAAAAAGAAATGATCAGATTCATCTATATCTACTTGAATGATATCAAAACTCAACCTTCTCTCTCTATTCATACCCATAAGTAATAGCAACCTCTTTTGAGAACTTCTTCTATTTGTGGTTGTGTGGTGAATAATGATGGTTATGGTAGTGATCTAGGTAAATAGTACAGACATGGTAGTAGTTTGTTGCCTATGACTTAATGGTGAACAATAACAGTGACAATGGTGATATGTAGTTAGGTAGTGAATAGTTATGGAAATGGTGGTGGCTTGTGGTCTTATAATGGATAGTGATGACGATGGTGGTGGTATGTGGTTTGTGGTCATGTCGTGAACAATGATATAGGTGGTGGTGGTGGTGAGCAATTGCAGGTAATTTTTATATAATTTTTATGCTAAATTGTAATTTATAGGTCTAAGTAAAGAATTGCAATTCCTTATGGAATTTATATTATAGGGTGAAAATTGAACTAAACATCATGATAACAATATGATAGGGGAATGGAATTACAATTCATGTGAAGTAAATGGGTTGTTAATGCGATCTTAGCTTTGCATGCATCTTTTCTTGTAATATAAAGAACTTATAATGTAAAGTATTCATCAAAATGATCAAACTACACTTTGAGATGGGTTCTAATTCAGCTTGAACCCATTTAGAACGTGTAATTCATAGGTCCCCAAATGAAGACGCTGAGATCGATTTGTCTAAGGTTGACTTTGAGTCAACGCTTTCCTGTTTGTTGTCCAAAAGCTAGTTCATGGGTCTTGAACCAATGAATTAGACTAACTAACTTTTCTTTTTTTTTTTTTAAACTTACATTTTAAATTGATGAAACTTTAAGCCTAAAAGTGATTTTGTATTTATTTGTACAAAACAATACCCAAATTAAGTTGTAATATTAGTAACATGAGAAAAAAAGATTAGAAAAAACACCAAAAGACAAAAATTAGTTTTAGTCACACATTATTAAAGAATGGGATCTTTGTTTTAGTGAATGTTTATACATACCAAACATACTTTATAAGTATATATATTTATTATATTGTTAATAACGAGTAATAGCACATTAAGTGCTATAAATAGAAAATAATTTTTCTTAATTCATATCAAAATAAATTAAATTTTCATTATTTTTCAAAATTTCAATTATTATATGCTTTATCTTTTTATCGTTTTATTTTTTCACTGATTAATTTTTATTTTTTTTTATAATTCCCATTAGGAATCCTCTATGGGCCCATCAAACTTATGGACAGTTGAAGAATTGGCCATTTGGAACGGAGCCAATTTCCACCTTGCCAGACTGGTTTCGGATATACTCACGGGTCAATATCAGCGCGTACCTTTGTCTAGGTAGACTAGGCTGCACACACTCTTGACAGATAATCTTGCTACCTGATCGTATTGTAACTTTGTTAGGTAGACTAGGCTTGTGGTCCCGAATGTTTGTTTTTTAGTAAGACTTTAGTCTTTATTACTTTTGATTTATAAAAACCATGATTACAAGCATCCACTAACAAATCCTCAATTATAATTGTCTTTTTAATATAAATCAAGTTTCCAAGCATCCATTAACAGATTCTCCATAATAATCCGTCAAAGTCCAATCTAAGGAGTAATTAACGATTATAAATACTGAGTGTCAATAGATTGTCGTCATAAAAGATTGGATTAGATGACACCTAATGAAGGTTTTTCGATGGATAATACAATGGTTTGATAATGCACTTTTAAATCTTATAGGGTTTGGATTTCGATCCGATAGTATTAAATTTAGTATATTTTGTTGAATATATTTTAATTAAATTGAATTAACTTATAGTTCAGCTTTCAAATGGATATCAGATATTCGTGATATATATTAAAATACCCAGTAGAACTTACAAGGGTTTTCAATCGGTAATATGTTATTAGATCATGTAAGAGTTTTATAGACTTCCACCAAAATCCCATTCAATTGCATCTCTGACACAAAAACGTATCTAGACGTGAAATGCATATGCAGCGAAAAAGCAGTTGCCAAAAAATGAAATGTACCGAAAACCAAACAACATACAAAGCAGATGGGTGGGCCAGAATAGATTGAAGGCGGACAGTAACCTACAACTAAATCATTCAAAACGGGAAACAAATGGCGAACTGTCTTTATATTAATGCTGATTTTCAATGCGATAGACAGGAAACAGAGGAAAAGTTGACGTGCAATAATTTTCAACGGTTCCATTAGCCAACCCCTCTTTGAGTTATTTGTTAGACTCAGTTCGGAGAAGTGCTAAAACTTAGATCATGTTTTTGTAATTTTTCAAGATACATCGATATTGAGAAGGTTAATGTCTTACATACGGATTAGAACTAAACCGGGGTTTGTGCAATAGAGAGTACGCTTTGCTTAAGACTTCACTTTGAACCACGATTCTTAATCTTGCCGCTACCTTTTCTCCCGTCACCTAGTTCAACTAAAGATGGGCAAAGCACTATTTCAGCTATCCTCATTGAAGGGTCTATATTTGGTCTAAGCATGCTAATTTTTCCCCTAGTAGGTTACGATGTATATCCGGTAAGAAGTTAAGTTGAGTTTGAATTAGTTTGCTTTTTGGGATAGTCAAGCAATTCCAGACAATTCATTCAAGCAATATCATAAAGCAAACAATACAAAGCCTAGCACTCCAAATAGTATAGCCATATTCAAGCACATACATCGCATACGCACAGGCAACCAACATATAATCACAAACAAAACATATATTAAGGCTTCCAAATATCCTTAGGTAATACTCTAAAGTGTAGTGAAACACTGATCCCACTTACCTGAATGAGTTATGCTCGATAAAATTGCATAAGGGTCTCATTCGCTTTAGTTTTCCTCTAAATATTCAATACAATGGCCATAGTTTTTCTAAATATAAAGTAAATGAGTTTATTTAAATAATTTAAGTGTAGTTATAAATTGTTTTTAGCAAGTTGTGTAAGCTTCAGATTAAGTTCCAATTTGCTACTGAAGTCTCTGGACAAGGTTCTAAATGATTGCCTATTACCAAGTTTCAATCTCAAAACTTTCTGATGAAGTCTCTAAACGAATGTCTTTAAACTAAGAACCTTCTGACTAAGTCTCTCATGTTATCCTAGTTATACTCCTTACTTCAATCTACTCTCTAAACAAGTTTCTGAAGTCATTTCCTCTAATCACGCCATTCAATCCTCAAATCAAGTCCTCAAAGCCATTTCAATTACACTTCCTTTATTAAACACTTCCCAACAAGTTTATGATGAGGCATAATTAAGCCCTTCTTACCATCCAACTTTCTAATCAACTCTTTGAACTAAAGAGTAAGTCCCTTTTTATAGACTAACCCTTTGGAGACTTCTATGAAGTGATTTCATTTAAAACCTTCTAAATCAGCCACCCCTCTGGTCAAGTCTCTAAAATTATGACAATCACACTTCTTTCTCCAAATAACTTCTTAAACGAGGGTACCACATATTTAGAGTTAAAATAATTTTTTTTGCTAACCTTCTGAATATGTCTATGAAGTCATTACAACCACATTTCTTTTACCAAATAACATTCTAACAAGGACTCTGATATGGTTAAAATCATGATCCTTGCCCCAGCTAACCTTTTGGCCGAGTATCTAAACCAAGAATGTAAATCATTCTTTATCAGATCAACCCTCAATTTGCATGTTTGCACAGAGCGACTCGCTTTAGTATTCCACTACAGTTTACAAACATAGTAAATCTTAATCATACAATAGGTTCATATACTCATAATCGCCATATCACCCCGACTTCCAAATCTTTATATCTTCACTTTAATACATGTATACCATAACTAGTGACTTACGTATATCTCCATTCCCACGCAATCCTTCTAACTCCAAATCACTCTCCACAACGACATATATCACAAACAAACTTCTAAATCTATTGCATGTTGTTTTTCACCACGCTAATTGTGCATAGTTTCCCAAAAACAGCATTTTTTGACAAATTTAGAGGCTTAAAAATCATAGAAAATACTTTTGGTTGAAATCTTTTCATGAAATTCTTACGTGTAATATAGGCTTTAAAACAATAAATAAGGATTATGTAAAATGACCTAAAAAATTATTCGAATTTAGGTGATTTCTTAAGGAGGTCATAAATCCACTTAAAATTTTTTACAATTTGATATTTCCTTGAAAAAGTGCACACTAATTTTTCTCATAATTTTTTTGAATTAATTTAATATTTTTACAAAATTAATGAAAACTGGGTTGAAATTTGACTCACTTGAAAGATGGACTTTCGATCACCAACGCCGGCCACCCTAATGTCAACCCTCTTAGCCGCTGCCACCACGGTTGGGTAGTGGTGGTGTTTCATACCTAACAACTCTCTAAATATGTAGTCCAATAAATCGTTGCTTGTTTTTGCTATTTTCCTATAAATTTTTTTAGAATTTGTTTCTTTTTTTTTTCTCCTTCCTCACATTTTGTAATTTTCTTCATACCCTCAAGCACATTTGGAGAGGATTTGGTAAAAATTCCTAGGCTTGAATGGTTTCAAATGAGGATTTTCTCTCTCTTTCAAGCTTACATACACCTCCCCACAATCAATAGCTGACTACTAAATGTCTTACTACTAAATCCTTATAATTCTAGTAGCTTAGTAAATTTTTCTAATTTTTTTGCTATTTTTCTTAATAAATTTATATAATTTCAAGTATTTAAAGCATTTATGGATATATATTTATATATAATAATTCTACCTGAGGTATATGTACTACTTTAATATATTATTTTATATCATTTTCTAATTTTATAATGTAAATAATTTATCTATAGTGTTTAGTTAACCATTTTTAACTATAATATTATTATTTCATTATATTTTTAAAATTCACATTAACGGGGTGTCATCGACTAACCCTTAGGACTTATTCGTAAAATATCATCTTAATTAGCTTACTTTCGTTTATGCTCTAAATTACTCGCTTAAGATGATTACGTATGGGGCTTACATAAACGTAGAGCTAGCATCATCTAGTAAGCTTGATCCCACCGTATACGACCTGCTCGAGCTATCCTAAGCACTTCACTTTATCATATCACCTGTAAGACAGCATGAATTGCTTGAGCCAACTTGAGCACCTCAGTATGCCTAAGCACCTCCCCTTGCTTGATCTATCCATAAGCTAGAGCAATCTGCTCGGGCCACCTCGAGCACCTTGGTCCCTTTGGACACGTCAGGGTCTATAGAGAACTTGACCTGACTCCTTGGGCTGAAGCCGCCTCTATCCTTTCGGGCACATACGCGAGGTGTCTAATATGTGGCTCGGTACCCACAGCGCTTCCACTTTGCAATCTCCTTCTCTCTTTTTCTTGATTAATTTTCTTCTGACATCCGTAGTATGGTCATCTAACAACTTTAAACATATCTGTGTCCTAGGTTTCAAACATAGTTGCTAATGTATTCATATCCGACAAAGTGATAGAGCCGTTTTATCCCCCCTCCAACACATATCCATTACAGGTGTTTTGTATGACTAAACCTCAAGACGATACATATCCTTGATAAGTAAACTTCTTGGCCTATAAATAGGACAATGAGCTAAAGGTACCGCACTCTTCCACTCTCTCTTCACTCACTTGATCTAGAAATACCTCGAGTATCCTCAAAACACTTCTGAAAACTTGCTTAAACAGATGAATACTCTCCCTTACTCTCTCTTCAATCTTTCCGTAATAACTTAAGTATCGAAGGGTCCTTATGGACATAACTATCAGGGGTTTTTTGTAGGTCGTTTACTGGAGAATAGGCCACTTGAAATAATCCAACCAACCCTTTCTGATTTTTACAATAACTACCAACTTATCTTTTAAAATTAACCTTTTTACCAATATAGTCCTCCAATTACGTTTCAAATTAAAAATATTTTTTTTCCTCTTAAATAATTGAAGGTTAATTTTAATAAATTTTCCTCACTTTGACCATTTTTTATTATTAGTATTATTATTATTTTTTACATCACGTTTGTTACTTTAGGCAAGGAGTTTTAATTCCAGTAAACAAGATGTGAAAATTGGAAAGTTTTCTATCTGTTTTCGTAGTTTTCACCTTTAACATACCTTAGACAAAATTTATTTTTATTTTAATCACACATATTGTGAGTATATGCCCTCTAATACTAATAATAAAGAGCAAACGGATAAATTTCTTTAAACATTGGTTTTGTGCAGAATATATTGTTGTCTTGTAATATAAGTGACAGCCACGTTGAATTTTATATGATTCAAGAAATTTTACCTTTTAATAATAAGATTATGCATGTAATTCCATTTATGTTAAATTAGGACAACCATAAAATGAAGTTTTTTAAATTGATATTATTTTTATTTGAGTCATCCAATTTTTAAATACGATCTTCCGTTAATTTTATTAAATATTCTATTAACTTGACAACACGTTTCTCGGCTTTTAAGTTATTTGCCATATGTTAAGAAAACCCTTTTAATATTGAAACGCAGATCAGGTATGGTCCTAGCAGCTCTCAGATGTTGATCATAGCACATGGGATGTTTTGGCCAAAATCCCAATATCCAAACCAAAAAAGAATAAAGAAAAGAAACTGTTTCTAGTATTTTATCCAGTTGTAGTTTTTTTTTTTTTTGCCAACTTTATCCAGTTGTAGTGAAAACACTATAAGCTGATAGGGATGGAGTTAGATCTTTAATCAATGACTCTATTCCTATTATCGACATGAAAATTGTATTAATAAAATAATATATAAATATCTCGTAGGTTGCCTATAGTACGCAAGGATATGCTGAATCATGATAGTAATCGAAATCGAAATCATTCAGATTTTTTTAATAAAAAATAACTTCGTGAATAAAATAAAAGCCCCAAAATTCAGAAGAATCCAGAAAAAGAAAAAAAAAAAAGTTTCATAATCAATAATTCAATATAATTTCAAAACTGCCAAAAGTTCGCATTTTCTGCCTAAACTCCCCTCTCTCTCTCCCCTCGCTTTTCACGTTAAACCTTCGCCCTCTGCGTCTTCGTTTCCCCCGCCAAACAAATCCGACGGGTGTTTTCCACATTGCTTTAGTTTTGTAGATACCTTTATTCGTCTTCCATGTATGTTTGATTTATATATGTTTCGAATTTAATAGCTAAAAAATAATTTAATTTGTATGTGATATGCTGCCGGTTCAAATTGATAATATAATAAATTGCTTTTTGATAATATAATAATTTATTTTAAGGTAAACATAATAATGAGAATTAGAAAAAGAGGGTTTATAGAAGAGATCGAATCTTGTCCATGAGGATTAATAATCACGTTATAAAATTATTTTGGCATAAAATGAGAGTTGAAAAGATAAAATTTCACAATTTTAAAAAATATTTAAAAATATATTTTATTCATTGAATTTGATTTTTTTGACTAAATAAGTATTTTTAGGATTTATTAAATATTTATATTTGTAACAATTATTTCAATAAGTGTATGAAAAGATGAAAATGCTTGACTTTCTATAGTAACGTTGTGTTGTTATAACATTATGATAAATCATCATATTATAATATATAGTTTTGAAAACTCTTTTCATATATAGTTTTTTAATCATAATATTTTTTCTTTATTAGGTTCATAAAATTACAATTTAAAAATGCCATTAAATGTTTTAAAATTAATATTTTCTTCTATTCTCATTATGATACATTAATTTATCATTTAATGCAATATATATCCATAATTGGCTCAAGTTCTTTTTGAATTTATTTTAACATTCCATATATATGTGCATACTTTCCCCTATATAATTCACAACTAGTACAAAATTATAGATACCAGGGATGGATGTGATTCAGTTCGATATAGTTCACTTTCCTTTACCAAATTTAATTTAATATAACGGTTTAGTTTTTTTTTTTTTTTAATAGAACATGACCATATAGTTTGGTTAATAATTTTTTTGAATTTAATTAAAATAAGTTCGGTTTAGCTAGAACCACAGTTTCAATTATTTATATTAAATTTTCACTAAATATTATTATTTTCAATAATATGTTTTTCTTTCCATTGAACTTTTATATGTTTCCAATTAATTTCTTATATATTTATTATGTATAATGATATTTAGTAGAAAGTTGCACAGGATCTTAATAACTTAACTTGATTAAACGAAGATAAGAGACTCTATTCTAATGAATAAACAATAAGAAGGGAGAAATAAAGCTGTCTATCAAAAAACTATACCAAAAAAACAAAAGAGACACACTAAATATCAGGAAAAAAAAAAGACACGTAAAAAACACTAAGGTGAGATCCTTGATTTGAAAATATATAAGAAAACGACAATTTAAAAAAATAAAATTTATAAATGTGAAATTTTAAATAAAACTAACTCAATTTAATCTTAATAATTTACCCAAAAATAAGATAAAGAAGAAACATATATGAAAAACTTGATAAAATCCATAAAGATTGATGAAAAAAAGAAATAAAAAAACAAAGTAATTACATGAAATTATTTTTGTTTAACTAAACCGTTTTCAAAATATTCTATTTAACTTGTTAAAAAAAAAAAACAGTTTTTTCAGTTCGGTTTATAGTTTGATTTACAATTCATGATTTTTTTGCCCAACCCTAATAAACACTATTCTCTTAAAATATGCACAAGTTATGATCTAATTCATTCACTACATTTGAATTGATTTGTTTTATATTATGATGCTTTGTTCTTATAATTATATTATTATTTATATTGTGATAGTTTTTTTTTTTTTTTGAAAAGAGTAATTGATTGTTCTCATATAGAACATCTGCTAACTTCAAGGCGCTTTCTCTCTTGTCAAAGTCACTAAATAACGTCATTGCCTCACTAGTCTCACCTTGAATAATGAAATTAAAACCTACTATTGGAGGTAGCTTTCTTAGGCATGATAATAGCTCTGAGAATACAATAAATCAATAGAATTTTTTTTTTTTTATTTTCTCCATAGCAATGTACTTTCACATGTTCTTCTTTTTTATATATATTTAAGGTTATGGATGTCAAATTTGCAACATTTGATGTTTTAAATTTGTAACATTAAAACTTTTTTTATAATTGCACTCATCGTTCTATATATGGTAGCATATGATTAGTTAATGCTTTTCATCTATTAAAGAATAAATTGAGTATTTACTTTATAGTCATAGGAAAAATCGTGATTGAGAGGATTGCAAATGTAAGTCACATAAAGGGACTTTCCATAAGGATAACCCTTATATGCAATATAGTGATCGAGAAGATCATAAACCTAAACCAAACAATCATGAAGATCATCAAGAGCTGAAAGAAGGTTGTAGCTTTTTGGAGTTTAACCAATAAGTTAATGATTTTGGGTGGCTGTGATGAATTCCATCTATGGTCATCACATTATAATTTCAGCTGAAGAGGCATTGCCCAATCTAATGTTTATGTGTTGTTGCCACTTAACTAAAAGCATTATCAAAGCCCCATTTCATATATATTATACAATGTAGAACCATTGCTTTGCATGATTCATCTAATCTTATTGTATTTTTTCTCAAAGCATTTTATTTTTTTAGATCCTTTAATTCCTTTTATTGTGTAGATTATATTTGTTGGATATTTTTAGACGATAAAAATTTCTACATATATTTTTATCCATAAATAATACATCAAAATCGTCAAATAGGACTATAAGTATAACTCTCATAGATATCGTTAAATTTTACATAAAAATATAATGGTTTAGCAATTAATAATTAGCTTTGTAGTATAATTCTTATTTTTTATATTTTTATAGAAGTTCAACAATTTCTTTTTTTTTTTATTTCTGATTTATTATGATTGACAATGAATATAAACAATAATACTAAAATGAAAAGTTAATTAACGCCTTTAAATTTGCGTTCTTATATATGAACATGTGATATAGTTTATTCATGAAAAATCCTTTGACTAAGTTTTTATACATGAATATGTGATATAATTTAATCATGGAAAATTCTGTGACTAAGCTGAGGGATATTTCTTCTTTTCTTTTCTTTTTTTTTTCTTTTTTCCTTACACGAATTAAAGATCGGAGATTTTAATTGTTGATGAAGTTAGAATCACTAATATAATCATGGACCATTTTTTTGATAAATAATATTGTGCATTTAATTGCAGCTTTCTTAGCTTTCTTCTAATTTAACGATGCTATATAGAGTGGTGGTCTCATCTTTAGTTATTATACATTTTATGGTCTCAAACCTCTTAAACTACTTTGGTTAGAAAAAAATTTGATACTTTAATTGAGCTATTATGTGGTTGTGCATGTTTGTTAATAATGTGCTATTTTTAGTATGGGCCATAAATAGCAAATATAGAGAATACTTTTTTAATTAGGTAATTTATGCTTTTACTCAATCGATTATATTTATCAGAAGAAAGGTAATTAAATAATTAGTATTATCTAAGTAGACTTTTTATTGTCAATGAAAAAAAAAATAAATGTTATGGTTATTGGCTTGCTTAATGCTTAACAGAAGAAACTTCTATTAAGTAAGACTAATTAATTTTGTACAACTCTCATGCATAATAAATAATATTAATTGATACAAATTTTATTATACATAAACAATTGACATGTTCCACTAATTTCGAAAAACATGCACTGGATGTGTACAAAATTCATTATAAATAACATCTATAATGCTTGAGACATATACAAAATTTCATTAAGAGTAATTAAATGTATATATAATTAATTTTCTACACATACTTTCCATACATATCATGTGATTTTTTTAATCTTTTTATTTCAGTGATTGTAATAATATATATATTTTTGGGACAAATAGTTGTGGTATGATTTAGTCAATTAATATGTCATAAATTTTTTATATAGTTTCATTTATTGTTTGCATATGCACGGCAGTGCACACTTGCTGGCCAATAACCATTTGATTGTACATTAAATAAATTCATTGGTATTAATTTTAGTATTGACTCCATATTACTCTCTATCCATTAAAACTCCTTCAAATATACATTGAATAAATTAAAACATCAAAATGATATCAATATGTTGAATTCAACCATTTAAAATTGGTTTGAACATTATGGTTTAGCAATCCATTACAAGTAAAATAGTAAACATTAATAACTATTAATAACAATAACTATAATATCATATCAACTATAAAAAGTAATAACAATAGATAAATAAAGTTATATATGTAATAGAAATAATAATATATTTATATATATATGTGCATGTTTGTGTATGTAAAAAAATCATAAGCAATAATAATAGTATATATATATATATATATATATGAACATATATAAGGGAGTAAGTAAAGACAAATGAATTATTATAAATTTTTTTTTCTTTTTTGTTTACCAACTATGTTATGGATTGGGGAGGAAGGGATTCGAATGTACATTTCAATAGAAAACTAGTAATGAAGTTATGAGGCTATAATGGCTTTGGTCATGATGCCGTTTGATGGAATGAAATTATTGTTTCTCTAAATGAATTTATTATTGTTATTACTATTATTTATTTTTAATTTGCAATTAGTTACTTTGTGTTATTTTTTAAATTGTATTAGTGCATTCCCATAATTTTTATCATATTTAATATAACTTTGGAAACTCTTGCTTTTATATTTTATTGTAATAATTTATTATTCAGTATACTTTAAGTTATTATATATAATTTATATATATTTATATTATTAAAGCTCTTTAATACTTAAGTAATCATCAGCATTATATTTACTTATTTACTCTCTATTTAACATTATTTAATACAAAAACTAACAATAAAATATATTATTAAAATTACAAATAATGGATAAATTTGTATACTTACTTTTCTTTCTATCTTCTTATCCATTTCTTTTTTCAATTTTTTCTCTCTCTCTCTCCCATTTTTCTACCTTGTATCACTTTTTTCACTCTCTTTTATTAACTACACCTCACATTTGTCTCTAACTCTTTCTCCGATAACTTATACCTCTCAATAGAGATAATGGACAACTTTTCTTTATTTTTATATATCTTATAGATTTTATGCTTTTATTTTATTTTATTTTTTATACCTTATTTGACAAAATACTAAAAAGATTAAAAAAAAAATAAAAAAACTTTGTAATGTTTATTTTTTCCTTAAAATGTATTATATATTATAAGTAATGTAGATTAAAATTTTAGTTTAAGAAATTTGTGAAAGTGAATGTTTTTTATATCGATAATAATATAATCACATGTTTATCATTTTTCTAAATGCATCATATATAATTATATGTAATATACGATTTCAATGGCAAATATTTACCCAGAGCCTATTTAGGTTAAGTGCCTTATTAAAGAAAAAGAAAATTACTAAACTGAATTTTATAAAATCATGTATCATTTGGTTTTGATATATATTAATTTGTTTTATGAATGTTAATTTTTCATTTCTTTGATACACAATATGATAATAATATAATCATAGATTTTTCTTTTCCTTAAAATGCATATGTTATAAGAAATGTAGATTAATAATTTATTTTAAAAAAATATGTGAAAGTAAATATTTTCAATATTGATAATAACATAATCATATATTTACTTTTTCCCTAAAACACATTATATGTAATATACAATTAATAATTTTTTTTTGTTTCTTCAATGTGCAATGAGAAAATAATATAATCACATATTTTTGTTTTAAAATACATTATTTATCATAAGCAATGTAGATAAATATTTTAGTTTAAGAAATATGTGAAAGTGAATATCCTAAATATTGATAATAACATAATTATATATTAATTATTTTATTATATTTGTATCTACAAAATGAAATTATACCATGAAAACTTTTAGTTTTTTTAATGTAAATTACGAAAACATATTTATAAGACTACTAGATCAACAGCTGTATTAAAATTGTAAATATAAAATTGGACAAGGTAGTTTAGAATTTTTTAAGATGAGTTTGATTTTTTTTACATGTGAATATATTTAATGAGTAAAACTAAAGGTATTAAATTGTTAGTTATAGGGTAGTTAAAAAAAAAAAGGCTTTTCCTTTAATATATTATTACTATTCTTCTATATTATGGGGTTGATATTTTTTTTTTTTAAATTTTTTTCACACGCAAAACGAGTGTATATTTTACTAATGTTATAATGTCCATTAATAAATGAATTAAATATTTTCTTGGATAATATTTTTTTTAGATAATACATAAAATAGTAAATTTACATCTGTTATTTTTAAGAAAAAAACCTTGTAATTATAGTTCAAACTTTTCTTCTGCACATAGCGTGAGCTCTAACTAGTAAACCATAAAATGAAAGCCATCATCAGTTGCTATTTTTACTAATAAATCACTTTGACATCTTTCATTTTACCCACTTATAGCATAATTTATTTAAATCAAACGTGGTTATCATGACATTACACTAACTTTCCCGTGGAATTTGCCCCCTTAAAATACATTTCCTAAGTGCTCTTTGCCCCCTCACCCCCCCTCTCTCTCTCTCTCTCTCTCGCTCTCTCTCTCTCTCTCTCTCTGTAATAGACGTCACTTTCAACGGATCTCCAATCCATCCATTTGGCGTTCTTGCTCTGTCAACGACTTTCTTAACCATCACTCACAGACGCCATATTAGACCACATCGCCACTCTCACTTCTTCCTCTCTCCCTCTCTCTCCCCTCCCACTTTCTTATAATACCGCTCCTCAAAATCATCACCAAAGCCACTTTGTCATCTTGATCTTTTGTTTTTTTTTTTTGGGGATCTGGTTCTGTTTTTTCCCCGGGGGAGAGAATGGGGAGTTTAGGAGCGATTTTGAAGCATCCAGATGATTTTTACCCGCTCTTGAGGCTCAAGATGGCGGTTCGGAATGCTGAGAAGCAGATTCCTTCGGAGTCTCATTGGGGATTCTGTTACTCTATGCTTCATAAGGTTTCTAGAAGCTTTGCCCTCGTCATTCAACAACTCGATACCCATTTACGCAACGGGGTACGTTCTTATCAATTTAACTATGGATATTTTGATTATATGTTCATCGTAAATGAATTTGTATGTTGTGTGCGAAAGTACATTTTCTCTCTCTCCGTTGTGCGAGGAAGAGAATTTTTTGATTTTGTAGATCTGATTATCTTTTTTTTTTTTTTTTCGGCTCATGTTGCTATGCGTACTTTAGCTGAATATATAATGTCGCGTGGATGGATTACTTCTCAGAATCGTTTCTAGATGTTGTGTTTAACTGAGAAATAGCTGGTAGAAAAAAATAAATTTGTATAAATTTCTTGGTTTTGATTAAATGATTATGATGAATTATGGCTTGTTTTCCTGGATTAATTTATTTCAAATTCTGATAGGAGTGACTTTCGCGTATTGGTCTAAGTTCGGGAAAACATTTCTTGGTTAGTGAGGCGGCCTTTTTAAGTGCGCAAAACATAGCCTGTTTAATCACGAACTTGTTGACTACTGGCCAAAAAAATAAGGAACTTACCGACTGCTTAAGAAATAAAAATGATGATGACAATAATAATAAGCTTTTGAAAAAGTAGTGTTGATGCTTAGTCCAATACTTTTAATAAGATCAACGTAGAGAAACACTGTCCGTGAAAATAGTCAGGTGTATAAGATAGATGGAGTCAAACTATGAAAGTTTAAATTTCTTTTGGCGAATGCACTTTGTCATAAATGCAGTAATTTTCTTTTAGCGAATTCACTTTGTCATAAATGCAGAAATTTGAGTTCATAATGAGCTCTTGTAGCACAACATGTTCGGTATTAGGATTGGAATTGCACTAAAACTTGTCAATTTCTGAATAACTTTTAAGTCTTATATTAATCCTAAATAAATGTGTTAATTCCACTACCTGTTGTGAGAGCTGAAGAACCCGGTAAGGTTACACTCAGATAGCAATATGTCTTACACTATGCCAAGTTAGTCACCTGATATTAAGCAATTTCGTTCATAGTTGATTCTGTTCTAATGAATAGTTAAACCTTTACATACAATAGAGCTGGGCAGCGATTGCTCCATTTACTAAGATTTTAATAATAAAAACAAGAAAATGCCTTACTGATTTCTGCTTTCTGTAAAGCTCTTAGATGTCCTGTTCAACATAATCTACTAAATCAAAATCTTATTTGGTAGTATTGGCCAATCAATAATGTCAACTAGGCAACATATGTTGCCAGGTCTATGAATTGGCTCGATCCTCATATTCTACCGTATCGTTATCTTGATTATTTGTGTTTGGTTAAATGGCTGGCAGTTAGTTCCAAGCATATATAGTCATACTGCTGTATCGCATTTCTTGTTGTTTTGCTGAATAAGGAACCATGTTTTAGTACTTTTTTTGACTTATTTTTGGATAAGTTGTTACTTTTGATTTATCAGTGGGTACTTTTTGTTTTATGTTTCGGCCAAGTTATTTATCTGTGATTACCAAAAAAAGAAAAAAAGTTATTTACCTGTCTCAACCTTTTCTTGCTTTCTTGCTTTTTTTTTTTTTTTTGTTTTTTGGGTAACGAAACCTCTGGCTTCATGCTGATTTTTTATGAAATACTTCTAAAAATTCCAAGAAGAGCTTTTATTAACTGTCTCACCGTGAAATGTTCATTCTCTTCAGGTCTGCATTTTTTATTTGGTCCTGCGAGCCCTCGACACTGTTGGTATGCCCAAATATTTTTCTTTTCTATATCATCTTGCCTGCATTTTTTTTCCCTTTTTTTCTTTAGTGGTTTCTGCTGGACTCATTGTTCTTCCACGTTTTGGCTGTCTGTGGTGATTTTTGGCAATAGCTTGATTAGACACTTGAATTCATCAATGATCTGCATGTCTAATATCTGAAAATTAAGGTTTTTTGGCCCCTTTCTTATGTTGCGAAGATACAAAACAAATCTATATATTATTTACTCTGATGAACTTGTGAGCATCTGATTCCACCCAAATGCCATGTACTTAGATGTTTTCCTGCCATCTTGATAAATTGTGGTTCCCTGCTATAGGGAGACTTTTCTTGGAAAGTGCTGAGTTGTACCTATTCTATAAAAGGTTGGCTTTGATATGGTTACTGCTCATCCAAGTTATGTAGTTCTCACAATATCTCTATTTATGCCATAAAATATTGTAGTTCACACATATGTCGGCATTTATTATCTGAATCTTTTATCTTTCACATACGAACTCAAGTTCCATGTTCATCCCATTTAGCTGACTTATCTGAGTTAGAATCATTCTCATGATCCGTCCTTTTTTCTTGAGTTCTTTACAGAGGATGATACAAGCATAGCAACGGATATCAAAGTCCCTATTTTGATGGCCTTCCATAGGCACATATATGAGAGAGACTGGCATTTCTCATGTGAGTGTGTAATTCATGAACTGTATCTTTTTGCTCAAACTTACTAGAAAAAAGAAAAAATATGTCCATCTTATATGGCATTTCTCATGTGAGTGTGTAATTCATGAACTGTAACTTTTTGCTTAAACTTACTAGAAAAAAGAAAAAATATGTCCATCTTCTATGACATAGTTCAAAACAATATCCCCCCTATTATCTTCTCTAAAACTTCCCTTCATGTCTACTTTGAGGACATTTGAACCACCTTTGGATATGTTAAAATCCTGGAAATTTGTAGTTATGGCTATGAGATTGGTGCTTGGAAATTTCTGGTTGTAACTATGGTCTTTTGCCAATTAGAAACCCTGCTTGTTAGATACTTCACATTCTCATGCACTTTCTCCTCATAAGTGTGAGGACACTGCGATCATGTGAGAATGTAGAAGTATCTAATCAGTTTGTTCTATATGGGGGGAGAAAAGACTAAGGCTTTTCAACGTGTAATCGATCGCCAACAAGATTAAGAGAGCATGCATATTATATGGTGAAATCTGGTGCCTTTTCCTGCTTCTTTTTCCTTGAGATATTTAAGGAATCAGGATTTTTTAAGGGATAGTTACGTTGTTGTGCTTACTACACAAATTTGTGCTGACTGGGATCATGCTGAACTTGCTCAGTTTTGCTTTCAATGCTTTAGGTGGTACAAAGGACTATAAGGTTCTCATGGACGAGTTTCATCATGTTTCAACTGCTTTTCTGGAACTTGGAAAAGGGTACCGATCTTTCTTATTTTTTTATTAATCAGCTGTTGGTGCTTGCTACATTTCTGTGCCTCCCTACATAGCAATGTCTTGAATCTACATAGCAATGTCATGAATCGAATGTTATATCCATCTTAAGTGGGCGTATTGAAGTGAAATTTATTAACATCTTCCCTTTCAAGTGCTACTATTCTTTCTCCCAACTAATCAGTACACCTTTATCCCATTGTTGGAATAGATGAAACTTGGTCATTGGTTGTGCAGTAGTATTTCTCTTTAGATTTGTTTCACCAATGACCTCTGTTATGTTATTGTCTAAACTCCTACACTTCTGTGGTTATGCATCCTTGTGCTGAGTTGTTTCCTGTGAAATTATTTTACTTCAGTGTTTATTTCTGTATCTCACCAACAAGGCATTGTTTCGGCTGCTACAAGGACCTGGATGATGTGATATCTATTAATATGAGGACCTGGATGATGTGATATCTATTAATCTTTTGACCTGTTCATATATTGGTGGGGGTCTCACGGTTTTACTGGTTGTGACAGTTACCAGGAAGCAATTGAGGATATTACCATGAGAATGGGTGCAGGGATGGCTAAATTTATTTGCAAAGAGGTTTGCATGTACTAGCTATCTCAAGTTTTTTTAATTACTGATAGCCTCATATGGAAATTACTAAAAGAGAATCCACCTCTCATGGATTAATAGGATGAAATTCATTCAGAGCTTAAAAGATATAAATTAAAGAAACTCCTTTCTGTCATTAGTTGACAAGTATCAGCCTAGAATTCCCCATTTTCCTCTGCTGGTGTAAAAATTTGTAGCTCACAATTTCTTCAGAAATAGCCTGCTTATCAATTTATAGTGCTTTTATGCATTTTGTGCTGCTACTACTACTACAACACTTAAAACACTTATTCTAGGTGGAGTTGACTATTTTAATCATACTTTATTGCTGCACCCTATCACAGCATGTATCAATACCACTTGAATAAGTCATCATTTTTAATTGTTTCTGTCCACATCTATTGTTCTCCCCCTGTGTACACGTCTTTGCATATGGTTGAACCATTTTAGCGTACTTCGCTCATTTTCACATCGATGGGTGCTACTTTAGTGCGTTTATTTTTTATCCTCTCCATCCTTCTATAAGCCCATACATCTTATCATTTCTGTCCAATTCATGCTACTCTCATTTTCAGCTCATGTCCATAGTTTATTTTCCAACATGCAGACCCAGAAAGGTCTGTTAGACTTATAGGTGCCATGTATAACTTACCTAATAGGTTTTATGGGCACCATACAATCGCATAAACTACCTAATGCGCCTCTCCCCGTCATCCATCCTACTTGAATTCCATGTGCTGCATCTTTATCCATGCTCCATCTTTCTGCAGTATTCACTTAAAGATGTATCTTATTTGCTCACTTTTCCAAAGGACCCATTCATATACCTGTCGTCTCTAGAATTGAACTCCATATATTTTGTGGTGTCATGCATTTTCTGCATATTCAAAATATGACTCATCCTAATGTTTGTCTCTTCTTTCTTATTTGCAGGTGGAAACTGTAGATGACTATGATGAATATTGTCATTATGTAGCTGGACTTGTTGGATTGGGTCTATCCAAGCTTTTCCATGCTTCTGGCAAGGAAGATCTTGCCTCTGAATCTCTTTCAAATTCTATGGGTTTGCTTCTTCAGGTATGTAAATGCTAGACAAGACTTAACTCGGTGTCTTTTGCACTCTCAACTTTGAAGTATAGACTTCAGATGATATTGTTGTTAATTGCAGAAAACAAATATCATTCGGGATTATTTGGAAGATATTAATGAGATTCCAAAATCACGCATGTTTTGGCCTCGCGAATTCTGGAACAAATATGTTGACAAACTTGAGGTTTGTCTCCTGGCATCTTTGATATTGTCTGTTGTACTTAGGAGAATCCTTCATACCGAATCTTTGTTTTCACTTTCTTAACTGATCATTTTTCGTTGAATAATTTTTATAGGACTTGAAGTATGAAGAAAATTCTGAAAAAGCAGTGCAATGCCTGAATGACATGGTTACCAATGCTTTGATGCACGTGGAAGACTGTCTCACTTACATGTCTGCCTTACAAGATCCGGCTATATTTCGATTTTGTGCAATTCCTCAGGTACTGATTCTTACCTTTTTCAAAAGCAGATGGAGTCAAAATCCTTTCTGTTTTATCCACTATGGGTTTGATATTCTGCTTGAGCAGTACCAAATGCGGTGTTAGTGATGTCAGAGATAATAGAAGTCCAATTGGAATCAATCAAATGGACAACAGATTATGGAGTCTTTTCGTTTAGAACTTCTAGCACTAAGTATTCTGCTCTCTCTCTTCTTTTTCAAGTCAGCAATCAATATCTGACAATATACTTGTAGGGAAAAACCCACAATGTTTTTTCTCTAGGCATTCAAGATCTTGTGGTATACAGCCTGGGAGGATTACCATACTTCTTTATGAAATTATAGATTATTCCTGGCAACATTACAGTCAAGTCCAACTGTCTCACGCTGCATCTATTGCATGAAGTATGCCATTGAGGTCAAAGTGTAGTTTGAAATATTACTGTGGCCAATATCAATGCAGAAATATTATGTTAGAAGAAACTCGACTGTTGATGTGAGGACTAGATGGTCTTTAATACTGTTCTTAGGAATATAATTAGTATCCCTTTTTATCGATGCTAATTCTATAGACCCTAATGTTTTAAAAAATTGCTCTTGCAGTGAACTATGAGCTTCATTTTGTGCTCAAGAAAAGATAGGATCCATTTACGCTTTACATATTTTCTGACTTAGATTTTTCAGCCCTTTGAATACACTGTTTTCTTCTGTAGATCATGGCAATCGGAACACTTGCTTTATGCTACAACAATATTGAAGTGTTCAGAGGCGTAGTGAAAATGAGGCGTGGTAAGAAAATAATTTTTTGATTTCTTTTTCCATGTGCTAATTGTTAAGTGAATGACTGATGTTTGATGGGCTGAAGTTTATCATGATTTGAAATAACGAAAGCATATTTTAAAAATTAACATTGTCATATTCATAATATTGAACCATTTCTTACCTTTGCATTTTGGGGAAAAAAAATATCACAATAATTGAGAACAGAAATCCTATTTAAGTTATTTATGTGCAATTGTATTGAAAACAGAAATTATCTTTGTTTGCAAAATGTGCACTTGAATCAAATGTGTTCTTGTCAAGTGCTCATGTTATTATAGAATTTCTGATGTGACTGCTACTATGCTGTTTAGGTCTTACTGCTAAAATTATACATCAGACGAGCACGATGGCTGATGTCTATGGCGCTTTCTTTGACTTTTCATGTATGCTCAAATCCAAGGTATGTTATCAGAAATTAGAATTCATTGGACCGTTATATTAGGTCAGTGATGCAATGCTTTCTATTTGCAATGTTCCTCATCTACTTGCATCAACAGGTGGACAAGAATGATCCAAATGCCACGAAAACTTTAAACAGACTAGATGTTGTACTGAAAACATGCAGAGATTCTGGCCAACTAAGCAAAAGGTTTACTGCAATATTTAGTTGCATTTTACTCAGCAACTCGAAACCTTAACCAATCTTTTGTTATCTAACAAAGTATGCATGGAACTTTTCAGGAGATCCTATATACTTGATCATAAATCAAGACATGGTTCTTTGTTGGTAAGTTTCCCATCTGCTTCTTTGGCCACTGAGACTAGAAGAATGGCAAATTGACCGTGACACTTACGTGCAGATTGTTCTGTTATTCCTTGTACTGGCAATACTTTTCGCATATCTCTCGGGACAACAGCCAAATAATAGGTGCATGTCTTATCACTTGTTCATTGTCATATGATGAGCGTTTGATCTTTTCTTAAATCGTCGTGTGTGTTTGTGCAGGATTTGAGCCTTTTTTCTAGAGGTCCTAAAGCAATTGATGGGTAGCGAAGCAAATGTATGTTTTATTTTTGAGTTTTTCTCTTGTACTTTATCCAACACTGAGTGTGAGAAGTAATAACTTTGTATAATCCAATATAAAAATGCATTTGATCTCACTTTCTCTCCCTCCTTAAAAAAAATAAAAATAAAAAAAGATAGGAAAAATGCCTAAACTTAGTGCTCTTAATTCAGTGATACAGATTGGCAAGGTTACGTTGAGTTCTATTGGAAACTTTCAATACTAAGCCTTGAGAAGGCCGAGATTGTTATTTGGTCAGCACATGATCTAAACTTACGCAAGTAGGAGCGCGGAAATTGTTTACCACAATATATTTAATTTCTGTTATCATAAATGTTTTACTGTTATCGTAGTCGTATGAAGGTGTTACAATTATCGGTGGCTTTTAGCGTTTAATGGAGGTTAGAGGTGAGGCTGGGAATCGGTAATCGATAGTGATGATTAACCATTTCCGAAGCGTAAAGAGTTGATGACAACGATTATTTTTTCGAGAAAATGAATTTCCAGCCGTTAACAGAGGGCTAAATCTCATAAGTGGGTTTTAAGTCTATTAATTAATTGGGTTTGATTCTCTAAGTAACGTTGACATGATCTAAAAAGTTGAATCCATGTGTTCAGAGAATGATAAGGGAGTTTTGATACGGTAAACTTGGAGTAAGGCTTGTTAGATTAGTTCATTTAATTCGATTTTTCTCAGTTTGGTTCATATTAAGAAAATAATGCCACTATTGGGCCTAGATGCATTAAAGAGGATCCATTTAAGATTTATAAAAAAAGGGATCGATTCTAGTCTTTGATTACTATCATGATTTATTGGACGAGATCGATGGCTAATTCTTATAAATACTATCTTCTCTCCCTTATTTGGATTAGAGAGATTGTTGACACTCAGATTATCACATAAACTAAGGCTTAATGGGTACACCTCTTACGTCCCCTTGACTTGACCATTCCACAAATCACGTTTGAGGTCTAAGAGCAACTCCACAGACCACTAAGCATTTGCAAAATGCCAGAACTGATGAACTTAAAAAATTACTGTAACTACCAAAGGGCATATGGGCACAACACTGACAAGTATTGCCACCTCAAGAATGTAGTTGAAGGCTTAGTCTACAAAGGCCGCATTGATCACTTTGTGGTAGACGAGAAAAACCAACTCCAATGGTTTACCTAACGTTGCCAAGTGGATAACCAATAGCAACAGCACAATCAGCATGCTAATACTCTGACAGATGAATAGAACTACAAGGGACGACAAGACCAAATCAACACCATATTCGATGGCCCTAGGCTCTTATCAAGTGATAGAACCATAAAAGGCAAACACAAGGTTCACATCATAAGAAATAATAAGCTAAAGACTGATACTGTTATCGCTTTTACCGATGTGGACGAATAGAGAATAAACTTACCCCATTGTGACACATTCATCATAAATGTTGAAATCGAGTGCTTTACCATCCCCAAAACATTCGTTAATAGTAGCAGTTTAGTAGACATACTCTTTTATAGTGCCTTTGAGCAAATGAGAGAACAACTCGATAAGCCACTTCAATTGTACAATCATGGCCTAATAGGGTTCAGAGGTGGTAGACCAATCCTTGCTAAGGGAATTATGACCTTATCGGTTCAATTAGGTGATGAAAAACATGTAGCCACACAATCAATAAACTTCGTCATCATTGATATATGGTCACCAAACAACACCATCCTTGGTAGACCAAATATCACAAAATTTGACATGTTTATCAGCCAACAATGCCTTAAAGCAAAGTTTACGACACCCATTGGTGTGGGTGAGGCTAAAGGTAACCATGCTCTATCCAAAATTCTCAATCTCAAAGCTCAATCTAGAAACAATGCCATGAACATCGAATTCACTAACTCCTTTATTTCCTTAACGTAAGAGGAGCTTACAAAAGAGACCTTGAAGATCAAGATATTAATCACCCTTTGGCATGATAACTAAAATAAGGGCTGCACTGTCGGATAGCGACAAAGTCAAGCTTACAGATTTCCTCAATGAAAAGTTAGTTGTCTTCGCGTTTACCCCAAAAGACATGCTAGGAATCATCAACATTTCTAAGGCTACTCATCACTTCGATGTCAATCTAGCCATTCAACCTAAGCAAAAGAAATAATACGTCACGTGAAAACGATAGGCTGTGATCTAGAATGAAGTACACAAGTTCGTCTAAGCAGGTTTCATTTGGCAAGAGAAATACCCAACATGACTCACCAATATAGTTTTTGTCAAAAAAGTAAATGGGAACTGGCGCATGTGTGTCAACTAATTGACCTCAATAAGGCATGCCCTAAGGACTGCTTCCCCCTATTGCGTATCCACCAGCTGGTCAATTTGATGTTCGGTCATGCTTTTCTTAGCTTCATAGACGCCTACTCTGAATACAAAAGATCTAAATGGCTCTCAAAGACTAAGTTCATATGTCCTTCATTATAGACTTCGAGACTTACTGCTACAACATAATGCCCTTCGGTTTAAAAATGCTAAGGTTACATATGAAAGGTTGATCACTTACATCTTCAAGCACAAATAGGCAGGAACATTGAGATCCATGTTGACGACATGATTGCTAAGAGCAAAACTAGAAAAGACCATATCGACAACCTCTACAAGATCTTCCAAACACTCAATTGATTCCAAATGAAGCTTAACCTTTAGAAGTGCGTCTTTAGAGTTGCTTCAGGCAAGTTTCTTAGTTTCATGGTCATAGAACGAAGAATAGAAGCGAACTCGAATGAAATCAAAGTAGTCTAAGACATGGAAGCTCTGACAAAATCAAGGAAGTCCAGTGATGAACAAGAAGGGTAGCTGCACTTAATCGGTTTGTATCTTGCAGTGCTAATAAATGCGCCTAATTTTTTAATTTGCTCAGACACCTCACTGCATTCAAGTGGACACTAGAATGTTAATGAGCTTTCCAAGAGTTAAAGAGCTTCTTGGTGACCCCTCCTATACTTTTTAAAACAATATTTGGAGAGGAATTATACTTATAACTTATAGTTGGTGACAAGGCACTATCTTCAGTACTCGTTCAAGCTAATAGTCACGACCACCAACCAGTCTACTACGTTAATCACATCCTCTAAGGGCTAAAACTTAGGTACACCAAGATAGAAAAGTTTACCCTTGCGGTGGTCATTGCAGCTCGAAAACTAAGGCCCAACTTCTAGTCACATCCAATCGTTATACTAATAGATGTATTACTCAAAATTGTACTATAGAGGCCCAACACTTTAGGCTGAATGATGAAATACTCCCTTAAACTCAGCGCTCATGGAGTCTAGTTTTGCCCTAAGTAGGTAATCAAGGCATAGGTCCTTATAGACTTTATAGTAGATTAAACTAGAGCAGACGAGCCTCCACTTGAGCTCACCAAACCCATTTGGATGCTCCACATTGATGGCTCCTCTGGTAAAGGGGGGAGTAGGGTTGGTATCATATTACGAGGCCCACATGAAACAAAGATCCTCTATGCCCTAAAGTTTGGCTTTCCAGCAGGTAATAGTGAAGCCGAATACAATATTACTAACCTAAGAATTACCAAGGGCATCGGGGTAGAATAGCTTAGCTTACACCTAGATCCATGTTGGTTTTACAGCAAGTCAAAGGGGAATATTAGACTATAGGCGAAACAATGGCCAAGTATTTACATTTAGTGTGGGAACTTCTTGCGAAGTTCACTTTATAGGAAGTTAACAAGATCCTACAAGCAGAAAATGCAAAGGTAGATAGACTATCCAAGATAGCCTCATTTACCATTCCTACATCACACGATTGTGATAAGTCACTCTTCATACAATACCTCTTCGAGTGAAGCATAGAGTTATAATAGCAACAGGTCATAGAGATGATAGAAGTAACCCTAGAGCCCTCTTTGATGGACCTTCTTGTATACTACTTCAAGACTAGAGCATTACCTGAGGACTGAGCAGAGGTAAAGAAGCTAGCCTACATTACAGCCAACTACACATTGATCAATGATATACTCTATCGATGAGGATACAACATCCTGCTCCTTAAATGCCTCCGGATGGAGGAGAGCACTTGTGTCCTTGAGTAGCTATACTCAGGAATTTGTAGCAATCACATTTAGTGGCAAGTATTATACCTCCAAGCACTAAGACTAGGTTATTATTGGCTTATGATGAAGGAGAATGCTAATACCATGGTCTAGAGATGTTACTCCTATTAAAAGCATGTCCGTTACGCCCCAAATCATAGAGTCGTAACATTCTTATTGTGTAAATTAACCTAAGCTAGAAGCTAGCTACTTAGCTGCTGACGTAGGTATAGTTTACACAAGGCATTTACCACTTCTTTACTTTGAGTTATCCAATTTTGAGTCAAATAGATATCAACCTGTGATGTAATATTTTAAAATAGCTTTATAAAATAAACTTGTAACCCAAATGATCAAGGAAATTAAGCTTTACAAGTCTTTTAGAGTATAATATCTCAATTTCAACAAAAAGTTCTAAAAGTAAATTGATTTAAGAAAATAAAGTGATTAATAAAGGGTTTATAGAAGATCATAGGTCAATAGAGCAAGTAACAGTATCCATAATTAAAAACTAGAGGGTCACTAGCAAAGAAAGACCCTATTAGTTTCCCTATAAGTTAGTAAAGCTAGCAAAGAAATAAAAACACAGTCTATTAGTCTTGAATCTCACTCATTGATCCCGCTTTCTAGTATTTGTGAAACTTAGTGTAATACTAGTAAGTGTATTGGAAACTTGCAAAAGAGTTATAGGGGAGTGAGTGACAACTTACTCAGTAAATATGACAAAGACAATAGGACATATCAGTCATCAAGTAACCAGGGTTTTCAAGTAAGGTTAATTAGATGCAATGCATATTCAGGCAAATGTTATTGCACAATGTTGACCTGTCGTTGTGAAATCAAAGAAATTTCACCTACTATAATATGGGTTTTGAGGGGTTTGATGTCGTGTATTTCGCGGATCAAAACCAAACCAGGGCTTATGCAATAGAAAAACACGCTTCACCCGAGATTACCTTCGAACTGCAGTCTTCAACCTTGCCGCAAACTCCTTTCCTATCATTTAGTTCGACTAAAGGTGGAGAAAGGATAATTTCTATTATCCTCATTAATGGGTTTGTGTTTAGCTCTAGAGTCCTAGTCGTTTATCTTGATGGGTTATGGTGCAGGTCTAGTTAGAAGTTAGGTCAAGTTTGAATTAGTTTGCCTCTTAAGGTGATTAAGCAATTTTCACACAATTCAATCAATGCAATACCATAAGGCAACCGATATGTAAAGTCCAGTACTCCTTAACAGCAATATAATATCTAAGCACATGTGCTGCACACACATAGGCTAATAACTTCTAATCACAAACATGACACATATTAAGGTCTTAAAGTATGCTTAAGCAATACTCTAAAGTACGGTGAAGTATTGATCCCACTTACCTGGACCTCAATTGCTCGCTAATTCGGTTGTTCACTTGTCTTAATAGGTGATCCCTTGATGTTTATCTTGATGTACTACTTTATTCTGCGTATAAATTAGGAAATATTTCTAATTTACTTGTTTATACTAGACTTAGATTAATTAGCCGTTGGTTCATTGACCTACACCTTAAGTATTAGGAGTTTAGAATAATATTATAAGTTTATGTTACCTTTTAAGCTATCTTTTGAGTTAAGATGTTCTTGAAATATGTATTGGAAAAGCTTTTGAGATATCCTCTACACTACTTAGGTATTGAAGTTCACTATAGATTCATCCTCTGCATCAATTTCTAATGATGGTAAATCCCTAAGATTTTCAATAACCACCTTCTGAGCGAAGTTCTAAGTTAAGTCATCCTTGAAGTTCTTAAACTGGAAGTTTTTGAGTTATCCCTTGAGTCACATTGAGGTTAAGGGGTTAACAAGTTTATCCTTTGAACCATCACCTGAGTTTAATAAACACCTAAGATGTCGTACGGATTACCTTCTGAGGCAACTTCTGAGTGATCACATATTTGTAATTACCACCAAATATTACTCTAAATTACCTTCTAACTAAGTTGTTGAGTTTACTAAAATTTAAATTTCTTAACAGTAGCCTTCTAAGATATCTTCTAAGACTAGCAACTTCAAAGTTCTTAAAAATATTCCCTTTTATTTAGCCTTTGAGATTCCCTCGTTTTACTCATAACTTACAATCTTGCCTTTGATTTAACTTCTAAGTAAATATTGAATAGAACATTTGCCTCCTAACTTCCTTTAAGATACCCTTTGACTCTGTTATTGATAAGAATTTTAAGAAAATTATCCTTTGACCAAGGTTCTGAATCCTCTATTCTTATATTTTCTTTATAGGTTTTGCTTCTAGCTCACCTTCTGAGTACCATTCTAGTGCAAAATCTCATTCACAAAACCCTTAAGCTATCCTCTGCCTAAGTTCAATTTTACATATACTTGTTGATCCTTCCATTTTGCCCCAAACTTCAGTAAAACAACCAAAATAACACTCTAATCCATACTTTACAGGATCATTACAACCAGCTTTCTTATATAACACATCATCATTTACCAATTTCTTCAATTCTTATATTACTAAATTATTCACATAAGTGGTACATACTTGATTTTGTTACTTCTTCCAACAAAACCCCTTCTAACAACACCCATATATCACAAAATACATCAATAATTAGTGAAGCTTAGAATCCAAGTGAGGTCCTTAAGAGAAATACTCTTTTTTTTTTTCTAAATATATTATTTTAATCATAATTTAGGGCTCAAAATCTATTAAAAATTATAAAAAATAGTTTTGTGAAAAATCTCTTCATAACAATTTAATATAAGTAAAGAATAATTTATAGAAAAAATTTTGGACTTAAAACTACATTGATAAGGTTGTAACATATAGGGTATAGGGTACATGGTGGTTCTCAAGTGCCACATGATAGGTTTTAGGTACAAGAACTTGGAAACCTATACTTATAAGGTAGGGCACGTGTAGGTCTCATACTTTACTTACCCTATGCTAGCTCATCCTTAATATACATGTATACTTGAAAATTATACATGACATATATACGTATATTATACATATTATTTTATATTCCATAATAATTTTATTACATATATTATTTATCTTTAGGAGTTTACGAATTAACGAAATCTATTTTACGCAATTATGATAAATAATATGTATATAGTTAAATTACACTATTTTAGATATATTATTTTTATTTTATTATATTTCTAATATCCTAGTTTATGAGGTGTCATCATCTAATATCTTGACTTGTAAATTTTGTAGGTCATTCAAGTTAGTTCCACTAATATCTTAAATTACTCGCTTGAATAACTACATGAAAATTATGAGGCTCATACATGCACCAATTGCGCACGCCCCCAGTTTGGAGTTACACCCCTTGATAAGCCCATGGCCATTTGCATAGTAGAGATTAGACATCCTAGGCCCCTTCTCAAAAGCCTTGGCCGTTCGACAATTTATCTTGATGGCAGTGGATTACTTCACTAAGTGGGCAGAGGCATCGGCTGTTGCGACCATTACAACCTAAGCTACCAAAGGGTTTATGCTCACCTACATATTGTCTAGCTTCAGAGTACCTATAGGTTGATAACTGATAATGGGAGACAATTCAATAGCCCCCAATTGGGCAGTCCCTGTACAAGCAGTCAATGATTTGGGAAAAGGTGCTTACAAGCTTTAGACACTGAAGGGATGACCCATCCCTAAGCATGGAGTGCTAAGAATCTTAGGCTTTACTTTCCCTAAGTATAATGATGACAATCAAAAACACTTGTAACCATGGTTGGATGCAATGAATTAATTAAGTTTCCAGCATGTGCCCTTTTCCTTCTCTCATACCTTACGACCTCAAGTTGATCTCCATCCCTAAGTGTGCTTTCCTCAGTTAGTCTTCATCCCTAAGCCTTACCCAAGTTGGTCCTTATGATAATGATGTGGGCACCTCTTTCGAGCATCGATTTACATCGAGTCCCTAACCTTAGGTTGATTTTCATCCTTAATCTTTATCTAAGTTAGTCCTTACACTAACAACGTGGGCACCTCCTTCGAGCATCAATTTACTTCGAACCCCTAATCTTAGGTTGATTTTCATTCTCAAGCTTTGCCTAAGTTAGTCCTTACATTAATGACGTAGGTACCTCCTTTGGACATTGATCTACATCAAGCCCTTAACCTTGGGTCGATTTTCATCCCTAAGCTTTGCCTCAGTTAGTCCTTACACTAATGATGCAGGCACCTCCTTTAGGCATTGATCTACATCAAGCCACTAAACTTGGGTCAATTTTCATCCCTAAGATCTGCTTAAGTTAATCCTTACACTAATTGTGTGGGCACCACCTTCGAGCATTGATTTACATTGAGCCCCTAACCTTAGGTCAATTTTCATCCCTAAGCTTTGCCCAAGTTAATTCTTATACTAACAATGTGGGCACCTCCTTAGGCATCGATCTACATTGAGCCCCTAACCTTGAGTTGATTTTCATCCCCAAGCTTTACCTAAGTTAGTCCTTACACTAACGATGTGGGTACTTCCTTTGGGCATTGATTTACATCGAGCCCTCAACCTTAGGTCGATTTTCATCCCTAAGCTTTGCCTAAGTTAGTCTTTACACTAATGACATAAGTATTCCTTTCGGCATTGATCCATATTGTGCCCTTAACCTTAGGTAGATTCTCATCCCTAAGTTTTACCTAAGTTAGTCCTTGTACTAATGACAAAGGAACTTTTCTTGAGTTGATTTTTCTTCCCCGAGGACTTTTCTAGGTAAGATGCTGTTATAACAGTTATTAAATACAACTCTAAGTCAAATTGAATAGTGAGATCTAAAGGGAAGTAAACTAGCTAACAAGAAGCAAAGATTAAAAGAGGAAAGTTTTATTTCACTAATCGAATGAAGTATAAGGTTTAATAAGTTGGCGTACTGAGCCTAATTACATCAAGATAGAAAATAAACAATTCAAAATCATACAACTACCTCCAACACAATGGCTATACACATCACTTAAATGACTACTCTCAGCTTCAACTTAGCTCCTCACTTTGGGAACTCTTCTTTAAGAGGAACTCCTATCAATTTTGACTCAACCTGCTCTCACGTTGTGACTACATCCCTAGATTTCTGTATGATTGGGACCGAACTGTAAAGGTCCTAGTGACACTCAACCTCCAAGTGAGGGTCTCCACTCCACCTTCTAGAGCCTTTCTTCCACAAAAGCGGCAATGGGGACAGCTGATTTAGTTACTCCACTTAGGGTAACAAGCTCCTGAAGCCCTGCTGGCGACAAAGGAAGGTTGATGCTTTACCTAGAGTGAAGGAGAGGACTTACGAAATAGAGGATTCCCCTTGGTCATTAAGTAAGGGTGGAGAAAAGACCTCCTCTGCTGTCATAGTCATCGTAGCCGCCTCCATTTGCTCAAAGTTATTTGGGACAGTGTGTGTAAAAGTTGAATAGAACCTCATGTAGACAAGTGCCCTTATAGTGAGGCCTCTACGAACAAGCAATTGGCTATGCCCAAGCCCCCTACCCCCTTTTCGCTTAGCATTATTGAGACGCAAAGATGGGAAGACCCAAAGGCCATGTACGTCTCCCGGTTACAACTAGAGATCTAAGCATCGTTGTTAGATAGCTATCCATACCCTCATGATCACAACCCAAAGGAAGAAGTTGAAGGTGACCCCTTCCCCAACTCGAGCACTCCATCCCTCAATAAGATCGCTATGGATACACTCATGTTAGCTCTTACATAAAACCCACTAAAATCATTTGGATGTTTGGCATGGCAAAGTAAGGACTGTGTAGCCTTTATAGGAGCCATGAGATGTCCTTAAATGTACACGTGTCGGCTATTGCACAACCCCAACATGTTGGGAACCCAAGCGATACCTGATGAATTAATGATGCATAGTACATACATTAAATATCCTTTGGAAGGCACTTTGCTTGGGGTGTTCCATTTACCAGGGATACATGCTCTCTAAAATGAACTCTACCGAGAAGATATGCTTATCTCAATAAAGATCCACCTTGACGAAATTACCTTACTAAGGAGATTCCGTGGCGTCATCACAAGATTAGCTTTGATAGGCCTATCGCTTTATGGCATTGCACCTTTGCAAGAATCCAAAGAAATGCAATCTGCTCGGAAGGTGGGACACCTTAACCTACGAGAGCACATTGTTGCGAGTGCAAAACACTTGAACAAAAATCAAGGATCGGTGCTAAAGGTTTACACATGGGCTAGCGAATAGTCTTACATAGAAGTATCTACGAGTAGGTGTGACAAACTAATTTTTTAAGGCCCCTGAGATACGCCGAGCATAATCTTAAGTATAGGAGACATATATAAGAGATCCTCATGGCCCATCAAAAGGGAAAGGCCTAGGCCTAAGCTTGGATTTGAGGAAGATTCTAGTAGTTGGAAGGTTTTGAGAAGATTTTAAAGATGTCTAGATTTAATATATAATAGTAGGTAGGGAAGATACAATTCAATTGTAACTGTTAGATTAAATAAATCTTAACCATCCATTGTAAGGGGCCATTTGTATATGTAGGGGTTTACCTCTCATTTGTAATTATCTAAATATTGAGTAGAATTCGATTGATAATCAGAGTTTCTCTCACCACTTTCTCTCTCTAAACTTTGTGTGTATGGTCTTTAGGCTGAACTTAGCCTTCCTAAGTGTGGTTAGGAGTGTTAAGTGGTACATGAAAGTGTTAAGGAGAATCCGCTCGTGACAAGTGGTATCAGAGCCAACTTTTGAAGAGAGAATGTCATCTTCTAGACTTGAGAACAACTCTATGATCAATGAGGTAGATGACCAAAAAGAACGCCGAATGACTAGGTAGAGGGCCAAGTCTAAGGATTTGCTGAATTTCCTTATCACTTGGATGGACAAGGTTGAGCTAAGTGTCACTGAAGCTAAGGAGCAATTGGATGACTATGAAGTGACTATGGAGGGGTTAGAGGAAGAACTTCGAGGTGAGCTACAGGGAGCTTTGAACTAAGCCATAGAGGAACTAAGGAAGTATGATGGAGATCTTAAAGAAAAGGAAGGTATCCTTGTGGCTCGAGTGGATGCACTTAAAGCTAAGGAAGAAGTGTATGAAGCCAAAATTGATGCTACCATCATTGCTATGTGGCAGGAAATTAAAGACCTTAAGCATCAGTTGCTAACATATCGGGTTGCTATTGCTAATGGAGTAACTATCTAGTCGGTCACAAGGGCGGAAGTATCGAAGCTGGAGTGTTTTAAGGGAGCACGATCTGTAAGGGAAGTAGATAATTTTCTGTGGAGAGTTAAGCAATACTTTAGGGCGATGGGGCTTGTTGATGATGGGAGTAAATTAAGGACAGCGGTCTTATACCTGAAAGATACGACATTGGTTTGGTGGAGAAGAAGGGCTATTGAAATTACTTTGTGGCCACACTTTGTGATGGAGTTCTAAGATCAATTCTCTCCCTAAAATGCAAGGAGGGAAGCTAAAATTAAACTTAGACATTTACAATAAAAGACTAGTGTGAAGCAATATGTTTAAGAATTTTTAAAGTTAACTTTGGAGATATCGGACCTCAACCCAGATGATGCTTTTGTTATGTTCTTGGATGGTTTGAAACCTTGGGCTAAGCTAGAGTTGGAATGTTATTGGGTGGAAAACATCTCAAAAGTTATCACTATAGCAAAAGGCCTGGTGGAATTTTAGAAGGAGGAAGATTGGCATCCCAAAAGTAATGAAGGGGAAGAAGAAGAAGATATCAAAGGGAGGAGATCTCAAAGTCCTCCAAAGGGAAGGAGGAGGATGGTAGATAAGAGAAGGATATGATAACTTAATTGCTACTTTTGTGATGGACTGTATCATGCTTGAGATTGCTTAAAAAGGGAACGATTGGATGCTCTCCTTACAAGAAACAAAACTAAGGAAGACAACAAGGGTTAGGTTTGTACTATTCATCTTCTTTACGCCATGAAGTCTCAAGATGCAAAGGAGAAAAAGAGTTTAATGTATGTGGAGGTGAAAGTAGAAAGAAGGAAGATTAATGCTGTGTATGGGGACCTTATATTTATTCATTTCAAAGGATGCTGCCTCTAAGCTTAGGCTAAAGGTTGAACGGAGTAAAGCTCGACTCAAGAAGGTTAACTCTAAGGAATTCCCAACTTATGGTGTTGCTAAGAATGTGGAATTCAGCATCGGAGATTAGTAGGGAAGGGAGAATATTGAAGTCATCCCCATGGATGACTTTGAGTTTGTTATTGGCATGAACTTCTTGGATAGGAGTGGTATCATCATTGTTCCTCGAACTAATTGTATTTGTTGGCTTAATCAGGGTTCTCAGTGCATAGTCCCAATAAGTAGGAAGGCAGAACAAGCAACAAAGCTTATTACATCAATGTGCAAATTACAAGGGAAGAGACGGCACTTATGAAAGAAGATAGTTAGACTTTGGTAGGCGAGACTGAGGAAAGAGAAGCGAAAAAGATCCCACAAAGTTCAAACCTAGTAGATGTGGAAAAGCAAGACAAAGTCTCAATAACTAAGGTTTAGACTGAAAAGGACGAGGAGTTACTTTAGGCTTCAAGAAGGTAAGTTGTTGAGCATTCTCATGATATGGGCACATATAAAGAATCAAGGTTAAGGTATTGAGTGGACTAAAATTCAAGAAGGAAGCTATGATGAGAAAGTCATTGGATTGGATAGAGGAGAATGTTACGGACTAATTTTTCAAGGCCCTTGAGATACTCTTAGCACGATCTTGAGTATGGGAGACAAGACAAAGGGGATATATGTAAGAAGTTCTCATGGTTCACTAGAAGAGAAAGGTGTAGGCTTGAGCTCGAACTTGAGGAAGATTCTAGAAGCTGGAAGGTTCTGAGAAGGTTCAAGAGATATCTAGATTCAATGTATAATAGTAGGTAGAGTAGGGTAAGTAAGGTAGATAGATATGATTCAATTGTAACTGTTAGATTAAATAAATCTTGGCCATCCATTTTAAGAGGCCATTTATATATATAGGAGGACTCCCCTCATTTATAATTATCTAAATATTAAGTGGAATTCAATGGATAATAAGAGTTTCTGTCTCTACTTTCTCTCTCTAAACTTTATGTGTGTGGTTTTCAAGCTAAACTTAGCCTTTCTTAATGTAGTTAAGAGCGTTAAGTATCGCACAGGAGTGTTAAGAGGAATTCGCCCGTGACATAGGCACAGACAACCTTCTCGAAGATAAAGGACTTAGTCTTACAAGTACATAAAGTACACAGATCTGCTCGAGAAAGATCTTCGGTAGAAAAGACTTAGATAAAAAAGGAATGGAGTTTAAGTATACAGCCATAATAAAAATACAAGAAACAACAGCTAAAGGAAACAAAATGGAAATCAAAGCCAATTAAGGGAAATTTCATTCATCTAATCTCTCAATTCATTACATGAAGAGAGGACAATGTCCCAACCTCCACAAAAATAAGATTACAAAATATGAAACCAAAAATTAGCACACATCGCCTACACTAACTACTAAAAAGAAAAAAAAAAAAGTCCGACGATGTTCTTAATTACCTATTACTATTCCTTCTACTACTCTTACCCGAATTTGCCATCACCACCTCCTTCCCTAAGGCCTGCATTTGAGTTGCTGCTAGAAGCTCTTAACAAGTCACTTGACAACTTGTAACCCGACCTAGCTTTAGTAGTAACCTTAGGTTCATCTAGTTAACGTAAGAAGGATAAGTCCGCATCGGGCATGTTTTACAAAACTTGTTTCCACACCTCTTCCGCCATTGCATATCTAGCTATGGTGATGGCCTTCTCGATCATAGAGTCATCCAAGGTCTCCATGAAGAGATTGCGTTTGGCCTCATCTGACAACCCTTTGCCCTTTAAGAGCTCAGACTCCTTCTTGGCAAAGTTGGCTCGAAGCTTCTCTAGTTCTTCCCCCCTTACCCTTAGTTCGGCTGTTAGCTTGTCTTTAGTACTTTTATCGAACTCCTTAACCATCTTTAAATCATCCTTCAGCTTGCCCACTTACCTGAAGTCCTCCTTATGCTAGTGCTCTAAGTTACTGAAAGTGACAGCTAAGTCGTTGCTTACCTTCTTCTCCTCTTCTAGCACCTTCTGGAGCTTTTCAGCCTCGCCTTTTCCTTAGCTTCCCTTCGATTGATGGACTAACCAATTGTATATGAGGATGAAATCCACTAAGTCATACAACTGCGAGCATAATATATAGTTAGTAACCAAACTAAAACTACATACTCTAACAGAAGCATACAAGCAGTTTACCTCATTATGCCTTCTCAACAACTCCGATGAGGCCTCCACTTCATTCCTGCCTACCACCAATTGCCCAAACCCTCACTTGTAGTTACTCAAACCTCTAGGTAGGCCAATCTACAAGTTTAATGGGGGTTTCTCACCTCCTAGAACGGATTAAAGGTTCAACATACTCGTCTTTGGGAATCTTGATGGCATTTGTAGTAATAGCTTCAAGGGTTCGCTCCAAACTTGCCCTCTCTACCTCCACTCAAGCACCTGTTGCTACAAGGCCCTACTTGGTGATTATGGCCCCAACCAAAGCTTCCTGAACAGTGCCCTCAATAGATGTCCCCGAGACCGTACCGAAGTCCCCAATGGCACCCCTGTTGGCACATCCCAACTACCTTGCTAAACAACCTTAGGAAGTGTTTGCTACCTTCCACTCTCCTTCTTCGACTTTTTTGAGAGGCGATGCAAACTCTCCCCCTCTCCTTCTAACTTAGGTTACCTTCTCTTTTCAAGCCTTGAAGCAATCTTAAGTCGCCTGCTTTGTACAGCAAGCAGCTTTGTCTTCACCTTCTCTATGGCTAATTCTAAAGTTGTAAAAGAATAAAGAACTCCTTAGGATAAAGAACTAACACAAAGACAAGGCACTTATTCAGCCAAGGACGAGTAGCCTAATGTCCCCTACTCCAACAGCAAGATAACGTAGCGCAACAGACAACCAACCACCTATCCTTAGCTAAGTACAACAAATACCTATCTCCTTTGCAAACAACAACACTCCATTCTTATACTTCTCACATATTGACAAAGGTTTGAGCTTTCTCTAGCCGGCTAGATTCAAGGGCTCAATGCTAGCCATCATGTCCTCATTCCTTAAGGCCTTCAATTTCTTGCCTCGAATGGGCCATCTCCACTCGATTAGAAAATCAAGTGGCTTAAGAGCATGAACACAGTAAAAGAACTCCTTCCACCTTATTTGGCAGCTTACCAATAATACTCATACTTGTGCCTTGGGTAGCGATGTAAACCCATCCATTGGCCGCCTCCTTATACAGAAGAAGTGCCTAAACAGTTGCATAGTCAGTCGTTACAACTCCTTAATGTACATCGCCTCAAAAGTGAGTAGCTGAATCCATGCATTTGCATTAAGATTGCCCCAGTATAACTTTAAAGTATTGGAAGAACTCCAGCAAGAATTCTAAAAAAGAGAGGCAAAGACTGATCTTGAATGGCTTTGTGTAAATACTGAATGATTGGTTATCTCTTATGTCATAAGCTCGCTACCCATCCGTAGTGATAGGAATCAAACCATCGGACCCCTTACCTAAGCCCAAGCTCGAGGACTAAAGAGCATAGCCAGATGAGTTCTTTCTTTACACCCCATAATTGAGAATTCCGAGTTGCTGTAGTCTACTGACTTGATGCCTTAGTTGAGCCAAACCCTCTTGTGCTTATCAATAGTCTCTAGTTGTCGACTAGAAGTATACTTGAACAATAGCTCGGCCTATTCAACCATCTGCTTAACCAACTTGAATATGAATCACTCTAAGCATGTTTGATTTGAACTTACCTTGAAAGAACCCCCAGTCTTGTTCAGTAGTTGTTAGCTTGATCATGTAATTTGTCTATTTTAGCTAGAAATTCACCCACCAACTGACAGCTATGTATCCAAACAATCATATGATAGAATCTTCCGTACCATGCGGATCCTTTTTCTTGATTTTCTCTTTATGCCATTTTTCATTCTTTGTACATTACTTAATTAAGACTTTACCCTTTTAATCATTTCCATTTATGGTGTTGCCTTAATATTTTGGGTCTAAATATCCATTGTAAAGGCAACTACAACATCATCAAATATCGAATATGTTACATGGTCTCTTTCTATGATAATTTCTCTTTGCTTACTTCACTATTATCATAACCCTTAAGTAAAGCTAGGTAGTGAGTACCTTAATTAGATTAGCTTATGCATCATATCGAGTTGAACCAAGAGTGCCCAATAGTTCTAAGGTGCATCATATCCTTAGAGTGGATCATGGTTTTGCTTGTTTGATTCTTTGTTATCATGCAACTCTACCTTAGCTTTTGAAGCTTTCAATAAGCTTAGACCTACCCCCTCACAACCAGCCTTGTTAGTCTTTGGCTCGATTTATATCATCTTGATATTAAAGCGGAGGTTCGTTTGGGTAAGTTGTGTTTAAACTTTCTTATAAGTAGTCTTTGTTGTGATAGTTGCTTAAAGGTTAACTATAAGTGTTTGAAGTAAGTTGAAGGCATAGTAGTTTGATGTTGTTGTATGCTTTGTTATACTTTATTTCGTGCATATGAAAACATAGCAAATTGTAATTGGGTTTATTGTTCTTTAGAGTAGTTGTTGTGTTCATAGTTAGTTTGAACTTTTGTGTGGGTAAGTGTGTTTATGTGAGTTGTTGACTTAAGAGGACAATGTTAGTTGTTTTATGGATTTTGAGTTTGTTTACTAAGCTTTGTTGAGAGGATGACGGACCAAGTGTCAACACTGGTATTAGAGATGATAATAGGGATGTTGTCTACCATAGATGACGATCCTAGAACACCCTTAGAAGTATAGATGAGTTAATTGATGAGGTGGCTAACCTTATAGTAGATCTGACTAGAGTTGTCCATGCATTGGCCTTTTAACCTGCTGAGGCTGTGTAGAATACTCCATAAACCACTTGACCTACAGGAGTATAGATGTTAGCTTGATTAGATCGAGGTGAAGGAGGACGTGTGAGGAGAAGAATTGACTTAGATGGTATGGGTGAAGACGATAAATAAGAGTATAATGAGGAAGAGGAATGAGCTCGAGCACCTTGAGTTACCTACCATGTGAACCTTCAGTTTTTCATTGGTTTTGGAATGTAGATAACTATTTGGATTAGTAGGAAAAGGTTGAATGTGTTCTTTATTATTACCAGTATGAAGATCACGAAAAAGTGAGAACTATTGCTGTAGAATTCTTAAGTTATGCTGTAATGTGGTAGAAGAACTTCCAAATTATGAAGAGATGAGAAAGATATAGGGAAGTAAATACTTGGCTTGAGCTGAAGGGGATGCTTAGAAACATATTTATATCAGATAGTTATTTGCAAGATATTTTTGCTTAGTTTCAAGAGTTAAGACAAGGAAGCCAAACTGTTGATGAATATGTTTAAGAGTTTCAAGTACTCATGATTCAATGTGAAGTGAATGAACTATCAACCTGAACAGTATCTCGATTTCTCACTTGATTGGGAAGTGACATCTAAGACATCGTAGAGCTTCAATAGTATATTGCATTAGATGAGGCTATAAGAATAGCTCAGTGTATGAAAAGGTAGAGGAGGAATAGGCCAAGCTGCTCCCTAATGAGCCAACCAGTACAAATAAGCCAACTTGCTTAGGGAAGTTACCGAGCTCAGCAAAGTACCAACTGATTTAGAGAACAGAAGCCAGAGATGAACAGAAGAGCCAACCGACTAATTATGAAATGCTATCGAGAACTTATGAGAAGAGGTAAGGATCTGGGAAGAAGATGAGCTAAATCAAGTATTTTAAGTGTCAAGGGTTTGAACACATGGTCGCCCAATGTTCGAACAAAAGAACTATGATTATCAAAGGGGACATTTTGAAACTCGATGTAGATAATACTGATGAGGAGCCTAAAGAGGAGTTGCTTTCAAGGAGAATACCCCTAGAGTGTTTGCTGAGGATCTAGAAAAACTAACATTGGTTGTCTAACGTGCGATGAGTATAGTTACCTCTATTGAGGAGGAACATAAAGAGAATCTATTCTACATCACATGTAAGATGAATGAGCAAGTATGTGCACTCATAGTAGATAGTGGAAGTTGAACTTATGTAGCATCTATTGACTTGGTTAAGAAGCTCAAATTGTTGACCATTTCACATTCGAGGCCTTATAAACTACACTAGCTAAACGAGAAGGAAGCATTACATGTCACTCAGCAAGTGTTGTCAATCTTTATTGGGAACTATTTTAATGAAATCCTCTATGACATGCTGCTCATGCGTGCGTCTCACGTGTTACTATGCTGACCTTGGCTTTTTGATTAGAAGGTTATTCATGATGGTTTTGGGAATACATATATGTTTAAGAAGGATGGGAGGAAAATTACCCTAAACCCTATGACCATAAGTCAACTTAGTAAATTACGAGCTAAATTAGAATGTGGATTGAAGAAGGCTTTGGTACTGAGTAGAGACGAGCTTCGAGTAGCCATTAAGTCTGACCTGTTGACCTTCATATTGGTAAGGAGACAATTGGAATTGTAGGAATAGGAAAAGCTGCCAGAAGAGATCAAGAAGCTACTCAATGAATATTTTGACCTATTTCCTGAGCGATTGCCCGAAGGATTACCTCGATTTCGAGGTATTGAGCACTGCATTAACTTGATACCTGGTGTTACACTGCTAAACAAGATTGCTTATAAAATGAATCCTATGCAAGCTGCAGAGCTTTAGAGACAAGTCAACAAGCTATTAAAGAAGGGATATGGATGGAGTTTTAACCCTTGTGCTATGCCAACATTGCTTGTGTTGAAGAAGGATGGTACTTAACATATATGTATGGATAGCATAGTTGTCAATAAGATTACAATTAAGTATAAATACCCCATTTCGAGGCTAGACGATATGTTAGACGAAATGAGTAGTGCCAAGGTGTTCAGCAAGATTGACTTGAAGTCAGGATATCACCAAATTTGACTGAAGTAAGGAGATGAATGGAAAATTGAATTTAAGACCTAACATGGCCTGTATGAGTGGATGGTAATATCTTTTGGACTATCAAATGCCTTGGGCATTTTTATGAGGTTGATGAATTATGTTTTGAGAAATTTGATCTGGAAGTTTGTTGTTGTCTACTTTGATAACATTCTTCTCTATAGTACTAACCTGAGAGGACATATTGAACATCTCTGAGCTGTTTTCGACATCCTCCAAGTAGAGAAACTATTCGAAAACATAAAGAAATGTTGTTTCTATCAACAAGAGGTGATCTTCCTTAGTTATGTAGTTAGTGGAGGAGGATTGAGAGTTGAAGAAGAGAAGGTTTGAGCCATTGTTGAATAGCCAACCCCAACTTCATATGCCGAGGTGAGGAGTTTCCATAGATTGGCATTATTACCAATGCTTTATTCAAGGATTTAGTACTATAGTGGCACTTTTGATTAAGCTAACAAAGAAGAATGTGGAGTTCAAGTGGAGAGAGAAAGAAAAGAGGAGTTTTACCGAGGTGAAAGTAAGGTTGACCTTTGCCCCAGTTTTGGCTCTTCCAAACTTTGATAAAGTGTTTGAATTTGAATGCAACACATCAAGTGTCAACATCAGAGATGTACTAATGCAAGAGGGTTAACTTGTCGCTTATCATAGTAAAAAGCTTAGAGGTGCATAGCTAAACTATTTCGTATATAATAAAGAACTCTTAACATTAATCAAAGCTCTTTGCGTGCAACCATATTATCTTTTGCCAAAAGAATTTGTCATATATACAAATCATGAGTCTTTGAGATATTTGCGGGGCTAATCAAAGTTTTCTAAACAATAAGCTCAATGGATTAAATTTTTAGAAGGATTTAATTTCATCATCAATTACAAGTAAGGAAGGAATAATGTAGTTGTCGATGCTTTGTCAAAGAGATATGTTCTTCTCATTGAGTTACAGACTAAATTATTAGAGCTTGTAAGCATTAAGGAACAGTATCAACATGATTCACATTTTAGTCCGATATATATACACTATGAAGAAGGAAGAACTATGAAGAAGGAAGAATAATGAATGAATACCATGTAGAGGATGGTTATCTATTCTAAGGAGGCAAATTATGTGTGTCGACTTGATCAATAAGGAAACTGCTAGTGAAGGAAGCTTACAATAGGGGATTCTTTGGACACTTTAGAGAATGAAGGACGTATGAACTCTTGAATAATAGGTTCTTTTGGCGTAAAATGAAATGTGATGTGCTTCATGTGATTGAAGGATGCGTTATCTGTAAGAAGGCAAAAAGCCGTGCAGAGTAAGGGAGAGTAATGCCTCAACTTGTTTTGACCAAACCATAGGCTGACTTGAGTATGAATTTTATCCTTGGATTATCTCGAAGTAAAGACTTTATAATGGTTCTCGTAGATAAGTTCAGCAAAATAGCACATTTTACACCCTACATAGCATGGTGTTAAACAGAGACCCAAAATTCTTGAGCCATTTCTGGAGAACTATTTGGCATTAGGTGAGAAACAAACTACTGTTTTGCACCTCTTGCCATCTCCAAACTAATGCTCAGATAGAAGTTGTCAACTATACCCTAGGATCGCTACTTTGAGCTGCAATGAGAAAGAACATAGCTAACTAAGACGTCTATCTACTTGTTAAAGAATTTTCTTACAATAGGATAGCACATGCTATTACTGGACATGCCCCATTTGAAGTCATTTATGGTTTCAACCCTAAGCTACCCCTTGGTCACACTTGATGCTGCCTACTGACCAAGAAGACTTAGAAATAAGAATCAGAGCTTAGTCCAAAGTAGATCTACTAATCGGTTGCTTAGCACATTAACCAAGTTGCTAGAAAACTAAAAGAGAAAGGCAAAGGAAGGAAAACCTAACAGTTTCAACCTTGTGACTATGTGTGGTTACATTTGAGCAAGGAGAGGTTTCCTAACAAGAGAAAGAACAAGCCATTTTCCAAAGTTGAAGGACCATTCAGGATACTTCAGAAGATAAACGATAATGCATACCAACTATAACTACAAAAAAACATCGGAGTGTTTGAAGTATTTAATGTTGCCGACCTCAACCCTTATCGACTTGAAGAGAACTTAGATGAGGATTAACCAAATTTGATCCCAAATCTTAATTAACCTAGTGAGAATGATAGGAATCAAACCATCGGACCCCTAACCCAAACACAAGCTAGAGGACTAAAGAGTATGGTTAGAGGAGTTCTTTCTTTATACTCTATAACTGAGGAATCCGAGTTGTTGCAATTTGCTAACACGATGCCTTAGTTGAGTCGAGCCCACTTATGCTTATCGATAGTCTCAAGTTGCCTACTAGAAGTACACTCGAACAATAGCTCATCCCATATGACCATCCACTAAATTAACTTGAGTATGAATTGCTCTGAGCATGTTCGAGTTGAACTCACCTTTGAAGAACCCTTAGTCTTGCTTAGCAGTTGCCAACTTAATCATATAGTTTGTTTGTTTTAGCTTGAAATTTACCCACCAACCTGCAGTTACATGTCTAAACAATCATATGACAAAATCTTTTGTACTAAGCAAATATTTTTTCTTGATTTTCTCTTTATGCCCTTTTTTATTCTTTATACATTACTTAATTAGGACTTTACCCTTTTAGTCATTTCCATTTATAATGTTGCCTTAATATTTTAGGTATTTATTGTAAAGGCAACCGTGACATCATCAAATATTAAATATACTACATTATCTCTTTCCTAAGTATTTCTCTTTGCTTACTTCACTCTTATCCTAAACTTTAAGTAAGTTAGGTGGTGAATACCCTCATTAGATCAGTTTGTGTGTCATATCAAGTTGAACTGTGAGTCCCCGATAGTTTAAGGCACGTCATATCCTTAGAGCGGATTGTGATTTTACTTATTTGATTTTCTATTATCGTACAACTCCACCCAAGCTTTTCAAGCTTTTGACAAGCATGGACTTACCCCCTTAAGATTGGCCTTCTTAATCCTTGGCTCGATTCGTATCACATTGGCTCCTACATTAGCTACCTAATTACTGCTCTCCCTGCCCAATGGACTAACTTTAACTTCTCCTCACTTTCTACATAAGGAGCACGTACATACGTGTGCTCGTTTACGATAGATGTTCATGACAATTGCTTAATGTTATCCTCCTTGCCATCCGGTGGGTATGCATCATGAGGATGTTTTTGTATGCACTCCTTCTCTCCTCTGAAGATAGTATTACCCCATCCTCTTCTCTTGCCGCCATTATTGTTTCAAGGGGAAACTTTTTTTTTTTTTTAAATTAAAAGTTAAATCATATGAGAAAAATCGAGTCAAAGTCGATACTTTTTCTTGCAAAAAATTGCAAGTTGCATTTCAAGACTCCTATCCCCTCTTTCATAAGTCCTACATAGAATATTTGCATGAAAAGGGTATATATATAGGTTATCTTAAGTGGTGTTTAAAGAATCGTGCTCATGCGCATGGCATGTGTTTTGTTCGACTCTTTCCTTAGTTTGAATAAAAAAGATATTTTTTTACTTAAAAAAAAATGTCGTACCTATATATCTTTAGTTGACATATGGCGTCACATGGCGATTGGAGTTGCTGTCACATGTCCACTCTTGCCATGTTAATGAGTGTCATGTATGAAAACATGTGTCAATTCGTAGTAACGTCATTTAAGATTTCATATCATGTCAGCAGATGTTACGTATCTATTACATTCATGTGAGCAAACAAAAACTTGCAGAGTTATGTTGGATAGCATAAATAATCATGAAAAATATAACTAGATAGTAAATTAAACATTTCAAAGTTGAGGTAGTAAATTGAATAATTTAATAAAATTCAAATATTAAATACGACGTTAACCCTAAAAACAAGTACGGGGAAATAGGACTCCTTGACAAATCCCTGTAGATGGCTTAAAGTTTCCCACTCTCTTACCAGTGATTAATAAATTACACTGCAAAATCCAATTAATCCAAAATTTGCTGAATCCCATTTCTCTCATGATTTTAGCTAAGAAGTGTCACTCTACCTTATCATAAGCCTTGACTGGATTATGGATTTATTCATACTTGGTTATAAGTGGTGATGTATGTTTCAGTTTGCGTTATATTTCAGGTGAATATTTACCTTACTCTAAACCTACTAGCATGAATAGAAAACCAAACGAATGACCCAAGCATTACAATGTGAATCATATTAGTTTCATTGTATTAATTCCCCTCTTTCAAGTCAATCAGCTATCTTTCGTTCATTTTGCCGGATAGATTAGACAACGTCTAATATTCAACAGCGTCTTGCTTAATTGCTCATGGGAACGATACCTGTTCTTGAAGAAAACCATTTATTACTATTATGATGGAGTGCGTTTGCTAATGCTCAAAAGCCATCGAAAATAAATACACGGATGATTGATTAAGAGCACACATTGCAATTGGGGAGATAATCTAGCTTGATATCCATATTTTTTAATTCATGGATATAGATACTTAGTTTTTCAATACAAAATAATCCCTGGTGGTGATGGTGGTGGTTGCAGCAGTAATCCATGTGAAATTTTGGTGATAATTTAATAGTCTCGCCTGGACCTGCTTCCTACCAAACACAACTGGATAAATACTCGAACTCAACATGCCTCGACAGAAAAGAAAAGTACCAACAAGATGTGTGCATCTATCAAGAAAAGAAGGCTGCGAAACAAGATGGCGAGCGTTCTTCAAATTGCAGAACGCAACACACCAGAGTACATATCATACACTGAAAAATAATCATCCGACCAGAAGCGAACCTAGAGAGCGATCTAGAACACTTCAGCCATTTTGCTTGCAAGAACACGCTCCCGTCTTTCAACATATCCATATGGGAACCATCCCGCTTTCCCTTTACATTCACCTTCAGCCCAGCCATTGTTAGTAACCTACAGAATGCACGAAAATCATCATCATACATGGATGGGCTTAAATATACCCCACAACGTAAACAGTTAGATCTACAAATAAGGTAAATTCTTAAAAACGATCCGTTGCTTGTTAGGAGAGAAGTTGTTTCTGTCAAGTCTTGTGGTACTAGTACCCCTTGAACTGGTCTTTTTTTTCTGCATTAAATACTGGATCCTCATTACAATCAGTAGATATCTTATTAAATAGAACTGCTCAAATTACAGATTATTTATAGACACAAACCATCTCAATGACTTGCCAAGATCCACCCCTTTAAACATATAATTGATGGACTTCTTCTATTATAAGTGCAGAACCAGCATAATTTTCGAGCCATTGTGGGATCAGTTCTTCTAGACCATGTTAGACCTGCATTGCTCAACCATTAAAAACTAACACTGCCTGTGAGATCTCTATGAAATTTTCCATTCAACTTTTCACCTAATAAGATCCCTCTTGAAAAGTTGCAGGAGGTATTATTTTTATTTTCTGAATTATCTAAGAGGTGGCCATTTTCGGCAGACCATTCTAATTTGGTTGCAATGAACTCCGTTCCAGACAAAAGGCATGCACAATCTTGCTTTATCTTTGTTGTGGACATGCCTTGAATATCATACACGTGGCCTGTCCAAAAAAACATTTATGACCAAAATGATATTGGATTTGTTCAGACATAAGAGGATTGGGCAGCCATTTTGGCCCGGATTAAGGTCTAGACAAGGGACGTGTATTGCCTATTGTGACCAAAATAATATTGGATTTGTTGAGAAATAAGAGGATCAGGCAGCTATTTTGGCCCAGGTTCGGGACTCGACAAGGGACGTGTATTGCCTATGGTGAATGTACGATTTGTGGAATTAGGGGTTTCAAAGGGATTAATGAGAAGGAACCCTCCAACCTCTAATACTACCTTATACTAAGTTATAAATAACTTCTTACTTGTATCAACGATAGTCACATATTTATACAAGCTTTTGAATCGCCACTTTTCCTAAATAAGAGATTGTTGTAAATCTAATAATATCTCCTAAGATGCATAAATTTGGAAAGTAAATAGCAAGATAGTCTTCATTTCCTATTCTAGAGGATGTTCCTAAGATATTCCTAACACTGCCTAAGATACAACTTGATATTCATTTTGATAATTGAGATTTGTCAAAGTTGAAAATATAAGAAGCTTTAGTGACACATTGTTATAAAGTTCATTTATCAAGTATCATTATATAAGCTTCCAGATGATTTATATTGAATATGTATATTCATTTCTCTAATATTATATAAATGTAGTCATAAATAAATATATTCCATCTTGTCCTACTGTAGGTTATACAAAATATTTCAAAAAATTTCTGTGTCCTTGCAACAGTAACCAATGTACGTGCAAGAGCTTTATCCTCCAAGCAAAATCCTCTAACATAATAAAACCAAATGGCCATCGACTACAGGATTGTGTAATATCATTAGTATGCCATAATTTACTAGTAGTTCAAATGAGCTAACCTTTCGAACAACAACATAATCACCAACTGACAAATTCAGCTCCACATCAGATTCAGCTTGATATGGATGCATTACCTGTAAGAAGACAAATCTTTCACCTTTAACTACCATTTAAGAAGACTTTGACAACAGTAAAGTAAACAGGCAGCAAAGCTTCAATAACCATGTGCAATTAATTCTGGACAGCAGTGGCACCAAATAAAAAAAAATAATAATAATGATGATAATTTGGACAGCTGACCTCTCCAAGAAAGTAATTAATTTTATCTGTGGATCCATTTGATGTCTCAGAAGCATAAACACCATTCACTTCTTCATATGATGGAGGTGGAGGCATGCTGTCCAAAGTAGGGCCAGGAGGAGCTTCAATTCGTTGCCGTTCCAATATCATCTATTTTATTGTTTAGAAAAAGCATTCAACAGAAACACTGCAATGAGTTTGCATGCATGAGCAACAATAACACCCACTGATAATGAATAAGAATTATGAAGTTGTAGGCATGCCTCGTTTTCAAGCTGATCAAGAATCTGAAGAACTCTCTGATGGTAAGTATGTTCTGCTTCCACCTTCAACCAAATACAAAAGAAGTTGCAATTCTTATTCTTAACATAGCAAGAAAGCTATGCTAAATATAAAGCTGATTTTAAGGACTTACCATAGCAATGAGCCGCTGAAGAGTCAATCTCTGTTGTTGAGCTTCGACTGCGGCCAATGATGCAGCAGCTTCCTTCCCCAATACTCCCATGTTTGTTTTGAGATCTTGCAGTTTTGCCTCTGCTGCTTCAAGTTTCACAACATACTCATTGCCTGGTGATTCCCTCACTTTGGCTTGACGCTTCAAAACTTCTATAGTCTGTCTTAAGTTCAAAAGAAGGAATGAGTTATGACTTGCACTGCTACAAAAAGAAATGAGATGACTCGTTCTCAACGATCTAAACCACAATGATTTAGAGAAGCAGCAAGAAACGTATGGCATATCATCAACTTTAAGAATAGGGAGAATATCACAATAGAAGTCAGATTCATTTCAACTTTCAAAACTGTCATTTATCAATACACCCTAAAAAAAAAAAACAAAGGAGCACCTGAGCTTCAGCTTCTTGTCGCATTCGGTCATATCTTTGAGCAAGATGCCGTGCATCCTCTAATGGGGCTCCCATAACCATGGCTCTTAATGGTTCTGCAACCTGGTATGGAGTCCAAATAATACAAAGATTGCAATTTTTTGTTGCATGAATTATAAAGCTTCAAGTACAGATTCAAAATTTGCAAAGCCTAAACTTTTCTAGAGCATTGTTTCGAATATTGAAAATCTGACAGATGTTTGGATGGATATGATAGACCTAAAATCAGAGATCCAAGGTTAAAGTTGTGTCATAAGAACCATAAATGGTACCGATGCAATATAAGAGTGTTGCCATATAGTTTACCACAATAACAGAGGGAACGAATGTAAGAATCACTAGCAGCACATGTAACATATGCAAGTCTAGGTAAACAACTGAAGTGAAAAGAGTGAAGGAGGATCATAAATGATGACAAGCAGACTTCTGATTTATGATTTTGAAGCTACAATTCACTACCCTCAACACCACAAAATATGCAATCAGAAAAATCTATACCAAGATAACAGCAAAGTAACAGCAATAATCTCGTATGGCTATCCAGGGTGATCAATCCTCTTCAGCCAGGTCAATGACATACTCATGCCATCACAAACATATGAGATTTGAGCATTTTCCTTAAGATTACTGATACCATCCTCATGCTGATGCAATGCCACCAAAGACGGTTCCTTCTAATCTAAGCCCATTGAAAACATTAATTTTCACAAATCCAAGGTCCCCACACCAGATGTATGATCATGAGATCCAGTACCTTTCTCACAAGAAAAGATTGACATATTAGTTTCCACCTTACCTGTGTTCCCAGAGCTTTCAAGAGATTCCCACGCTCTTTTTCCATTTGAGCCCGTGCCCTTCCAAAGCTTAAAGAAGCTTTTATCAAACTTTTGCCACTTGTACAAGTATTTTCAGAACCATATTTCCTACCATCCTCTGACAATTTAGTCCCTGATAAATAAGAACATGGAAGACCATGTATTATAAGAAAACTGAAAACTTGAAGCCACAGACGCTTGCCATATTACTTACCAATCTCAACTTGTTTAGCCCCATGTACAATATAACCTTCAACTCCACGCACAATATCCCTTTGAAAGTGCTGCACCATAAATTTAACTTATTAAAATATACTAAAATATTTAAAAAAAAAAATCCAAATTGCAGTAGTAGAGTGTGTGTGTGTGTGTGCGCATGGTTCACAAACCTTGCCAGCACGGGTAGATATATAAAGCTTTTCAAGCTTCTGATGTAGATGGAGTTCAGCCTCGTCAGTAATTATGGAATCTGATCCTCCATATCCCCCGGCTCCAAATTGTTTTAGAACAGCCTAAAGTAAAACTCAACAATACATCATCCCTTGCAGAAAAGGTTCCTCATGAGAAGAAAGAAACTTTCCAACTTCTCAAATCAATCAGCATTCCGCATTACATTACTATTTTAAGAGAGGAGCACATATAATTACAGTAGGGGCATATAGCAAACTCCTTCATGTTTAATGCCGGGATTATACTGTTAATACAAGCTTTAAAGATACTTCCACCAAGAAAAGCACATGATTTACTTCTGAAAGAACATTAATCTAACTAGAAATTTCATAAGAAAAGTAAATAAAGGATTGCCGGCTAGATTCAAGGTATGCCAAGTTGATGGAGAAAAAAACATAAAGCTTTTAATTCCGTACCATCTTAATTACTAGACCATTACATATCTTCAATTAGAAGAAATGATTTTTTTATTATTAGTGAAATAGAAGTTATAACAGAGATGCAGTCCCTATCACTTTACAAATAAAGTTAAAGATATTGGCAAAATCTACATCTAATTTTTGAATATTTATTTAGTTAAGTTTGAAGTTGCTAAAAATCACACGTCGGCAAATTTTGCAACCAAGTTTAAAGTTGCTAAATGTCGTACTTAATAGAACTTGTGCTTGTCAAATTTACCTCCTTGGTCCTGGAAACTACTTTTTAGTCAAAGTTTACAAGTATGGATAACGAGAACTGGTTAAATTCCTCAGTGTGAAACTGGAAGAAGAAAAAAAATCAGCCTTGGTCTCTTAAAGCTATATAACACGGAACAGATTAAACGCGCAAAGAATCAGCAAGTAATTTTCCTAATCAATTCGCGTTTTCACCACAACAACTTATTCCACATTAACAAATCTATGATAGAAATCATAATCAATCAACTTCCTTTTTTCACTTCTTAATTTTTCACATGCAAAATAATGAATGTAAACAGATAGATCCAATTCACAGCCCTAACCGAAAAATCCAAGTCAATGACTGAAGATAACTTCGACCAGCTTCAAGCACTTGAAGAACCCATTTTATAAATATAAGTTGCAAATTCAAACTACACAATCTCAAGAAAAACTATACATTAAAAAAAAGCATTAGCGAAGATACTCGTCGGATCTAAAAGAGTATGTGTCAAAACAATCGAGAGAGTGAGAGAGAGAGAGACCTGTTGCTGTTTAGCAACTTGTTCGCGCAATCGGGAGGCTTGTTTTCTGATGGCTTCCATTCATAAGCAGTTGATCCCTCTGTCCACCTCTATATGTCTGATCGAACGTGACAACGTTGAAAGGTTTTAACTGTAAGGAAAGGTTTTGGGGAGAGAGAGAGGGAGGGATTAGTGTTGGATTTTGAAAGAAGGAGATGGGAGATAATGATTTGGACACTTTGGAAAAGACGTTTGAGCTTGGGTTCATTCAGGCACACGCTTGTCCATTTTTGAATTTAAAGTAGAAGAAGAAGCTTCCGAATACAAAGGATTACCTTCATATTTTTCTCACTTTTTTAACCTATACGGTCTCAAGATTTTTTCATTAAGGCCACGGGGAATTTTCTAAGCTGGGAAAAGCCGAATAGGCTTTATTTTATTAGAGTATAATTTTAGCGTTTTATATAATAGTATCCGAAGCATAACAGGGATCCGTATGTGAAAATAAAATATAAAAGTTTAATTAATTTTAAAATGTAAAGCAATTATTGAATCAAACTATATCAAATATAAATAGTTTAAAAGAAAAAGTATGCATGCATAAGTGATATTGAAAATGTCAGATAAATTACTCAGTCAAATTCTCTCACTTCATCTCTTATGTGCCCGATTTGGCAAATGTTGACAGTGAAGTTACAGCCGCCTTGGGTTGTAAAAAGTTAAGTTAACAGTACTGGAGAAGATTTTAGTAATTTAATAAGTGTGTAATTTTTTAGATTACTAAGACACAAAGAATGAGTAGGCGGTTTTAATATTATTAATGCACTTGCCATGTAAATGTATACAATAAAAACTTTGATTTGTAGAAAATAAAATCTTAAATTTGTATTAATAACTAACAATAGTTACAAATTAAAGACATGAGAAATAATAACGAGTGAGGATTTTCTTTTAGATAGATGGAGAAGATGGATAATTTGACAAATCCTAAAAGAAAATATGTTTTGTGTGCATAATTCCTATATATTAATATATATACTATAGTTTAATCGTACATATCATTCTACATTAATGTGTACTCATTACAATTTGATTGTATAAATTATTGTATATTAATATGCAATTTACAATAATTTGGTTATATAAGGTTATAACTATATATTAATGTGTATTACTTTAGTTTTATTATAGAGGGATATAATCTATTATATTAAAGAGAGAGCTTTTTCTTAAATATCTGTAACTAACAATTTAATATCTTATAGTATTAATTATTACTAAAACAAGTTAAACTCATCTCACTAAACTCTTAATTGCCGTGTCCAACTATATGTTTATAATTTTTAATCATAGTTATTTCTATTGTTGCTATTTTTTTATTTGTCTAGTATTTGAATAATTTATTACACTTTTGATTTTACTAACATATATTATTAATATTCTTTTATATTTTTTAGTTTAAGTTTTTTTTTTAATATTTTTTACATACACAATATAAATGCATTATCTATTAATTATTATATATTAATTTTGTTGGTGGCTATAGCCTTAATGCTTAAAAGAGACAAGGGGCCCAACGAGAGGGGCCTAGAGCCCGATGTGCAAAGAGAGGCGCTCTAGACAACCAAAAAGGTGCTTAACTTTCGTGTACTCTAAAAATATGTTCCATACCTTGTGGGGCCTTTAAAGCCTCACTATAACAACAAGACGATTAGTAGGTGATTGGCCCTTGAGCACTCTATTATTGTCGATGCTCCGTTTCTAGTGAGGCCTAAGAGTTTAAATGCAAATGCAATGGGAAGATTTATGAATATAATGTAAGCTCCACAACTAACCATTCAAGGTTTTGATTGGCTGAAAGATCCGATCAAGGTTAAATTATAAGTAAAGTTAGAAATATTAGTAAAATGATCCCGTAAGTTTGAATTTAAGAAAATAAGAAATAAAATAAGCAATAAAATAAAAGAATATAAAATTCCAAATTTTAAGTATATACTCGTTATTTATCGAAAATGTGTAAAATGCATTCCAATAATTAACAAATCGCTAGAGATAAATTATATGTATACTAAAAATTATAAAATAACCTAAATAATATTTATTTGTACTATATGTGAATTTACATGTATGTAGAAATACACGTAATTACTTAAAATACGCGTAATGTATTAAAATAATACTAAATAGTTAAAGAAAATTCATAATTAATTAAGAAAAAATAAGGAATGATCCAAATATAGGTCGTGGCAGCTAAGGGGAAATAAGAAAAAAATTAACCAATTAAATTAGAACAACACAAAAGTCAAATTGGAAGAAGATAAAGCAATTGTCTAATCAAATTAATGCACAATAATTTCCCTAAAGCTCTATAAATACCCCAAATTTTTCAAAAGCTCATTTGGATAGTTTGGAGAGTGAAAAAAATAGAGACCTTCGAAAATTCAAAAGAAAAACCAAAGAAAAAAGAAAAGAAAAGGAAAACTGTGCAGTTAGGCCCAGAAAGGAAAACTTAGACCCGACGAGCAGCTGAGAGTACATAGCTACCACCACCACACGGTAGTGGCAGCGTCCAGGTGGGCCGACACACCCATGGCCACCGATGGTGGCTGGAGCCACCAAAATCGGTGAGTTCAATTTCTAATCCGATTTTGTGTAATTTTATAAAAATAGTAAATATTCTTATAAAATTATAAAACTTGTTATTCTAAAATATTTTTGTATGCAGTTTTTAGGAAAAATATTATTTTGATGAAAATATGTCCCGTGATATATGGTCCTTAAGAAATCATGTAAAACTGAGCATGTTTCAGTTTAAAAATAAATGACCTTAGGAGTGTAGTTTTGAGCTCAAAATTTCTGTGTAGATTACTTAGATGATATAGAATAGTGTTATGAAGCCCGTTTTTAAAAATAAATTTTGAAAAATTTTAGATAATTTTTAGGCCTTAAAATGAGGCATAAAATGGGTAATTTAGGGTTAATTAAGTAATTAAATGGTTAATTATTAATTTAGTGAATAATTATATGTTTTAGGATGTTGAAATCTGATGAAGTATGATAGTTGTAGCATTTAGGGTATTAGATATAATTATTAGGTTAATTATGTAATAAATGAGTAATAGGGAAAAATAGTAAATTTTAAGTTAATTTTGTAAATTAGGGTAATTAGGTGTAAAATATGATTTAGGATGAATTTAGACATTTTAAAATGATAATTAATGTTACCAGATGGTAATTAGAGTAATAGAAATATTAAATGTGTCTCATGTACATAATAAGTAATAGTACATAATACACAATTATTAGAAATATAATAAATAGAAAATATTATAATAAAAATTGATATTATGATAATAATAAAATGTACAATAAATCTGATAAGAAACTTGAATTTATGCAATTAGAGGAAAAATGTAAAAATTTCTTACATCAAGAGTAAATTCAGTGTACTAATAAGGATTTAAGTGTACCGGGTGAAATAAAATATTAATTAGAGATAATGATGGTATTTAGGAGATCGGGAAGTAATGTGATTAATTTCACATTATGAGTTGAAACGAATTTCTAGGGTTCAAGTATAAAACAATACGTAGAAATCGAATTAGAACCTAATTTAGAAATCGATGCGGAAACCGAACCCGAACCTAATCCCAAACCTAGAATAATTGTAAAAGACCTAAGACCTAGATAATTAGACATATTAAACCCTAAACAACACATAACAATAAGCGTTATAAGATAAAATGAACCTATAATAGTTATATAAAAAACTGAAACTATATTTGTATTATAGGGATGATCGGCGATAGCCTGAGCAAGTCAGACCTCAAGTAAGTAAGCGAGAAGTCGAGGTAAGTTGGGATTAATACATTATTGTATTTTGGAGACTTGAGATTATGCTTGGTTGTGCTTGTTAGATAGTTGGATATATGCATGTGCTTGATTATGTGTGATGCTATGATTCTGTTTATTGGTCTAGCTTGTATTGTGTGATTTATATGAAATAATTGATCACCCTAAACTGGACCTAATCAAATATACGACTTGTAATCATAATCGGACTTGCATGGCAACTCATTAGGGGAAACCTAGGATTCTCCGGCTAAATACCGACTCTTTCGAAAGGGATAGCATAGGATTGCAATGAGTCTCTTTTTTATCTTCAGTTGAACTAAGTGATAGGTAAGAAGGTCGTGGAGAAGGTGAAGACAATGGTTCGAAGGTAGTCGCGGGAGGAGCGATGTCTCCATTACATAAGCTTGGGTTTGGTCATAAGCTGTTGCATTAATGATAACTCCTTAACCCGGATTAGAGCAGACGCAACTTCTCTAATCTCACGATGGGCCGGACAACGTCGTGCGATGGCATTGGCTTGAACATGCATTGCACTTAATAAGTTGATTAGTAACCTTGTTGTGTTTATGGTATAGTTTTAAGTCCTCCATCCTAACTTACTAAGCTGTGGTTGCTTACATCCCTATAGACGTAGTGCAGGTGCTGGCTAAGAAGCGGCATACAACTACTCTGAAGTTAGCAACTGCTGGATCCTGGGGAGTGAGGAAAAATATTTGAAAAACAAACATATATTCTTAAGGTTTAAGTTTTTATTTTAGAATTTTTCATTTTTGAATAATGTAATAACTGAATTATAGTGTATATATATAAATTTTCTCACTTTTTTAGGTAAATGATTTATTTAAATTACAAACTGTTTACTTCAAAGCGGGTTAGTCGTGGACGCCTTGTGTAGATTAGGTCTAAGATAGTGGTTGTAAAGCCAACTTCTATCTTAGAATGGTTTACACGGCGGGGTTGTTACGACTCTATCACTTGGGGGCGTGACATATGACACAAATAGGTCCATCATTGGGCCATCACATCAAGACCTATGCCTTACTTGATGAGACTTGTTCAGCAGTAACTTGGGCATCTAGCTTAGATCTTGCCCCATTAACTCACAATTATAAATAAAGTCCGTTTGAGTATTTAGTAAGGATTTTCTTAAAAGTTTAAAGGTGATTTACACGAATACTTTACCATACTCTTCTGGCTTTCCTTATCACTTATATATCTTTAGGTATTAGAGTAGTCATACTGAAAAAAATTTCAATACTTACTTTGATGTGTTTACTATTTTGCAAGCTCAAGGAAGTTAATATGAGCCAGACAACAGATCACCATTAATAAACATGTATTTATAATGGTTTGATTGTATAGGGTTACCAATGTATAATAATAGCAGCAGTAGTAATATTAATGGTAGCAGTAGTAGTAAATTATTGGATATAAATGTAAGATCATGTAAGGAAATAATCATATCATTACATATAATATTATAATATATAGTTTCAAAAGCTATTTCCTTCTTTATATTCCATCTATTTATATCATCATTCATTGGTTTCCATAATTTGTTTTGTTGAATCATAATGCCTTTTTGTATATATTATCTATTTTTTTCTATTCTCTATTATTATAAATATGTCTATATCCTCTTCAGTCTATTCCTTCCCCTTTCTCCTTTCCTAATCAACCATTTTCTTTGTTTTCTAAAATGGTGCTTCACCTTCCTTTTTTGTTCAAGTTGACAATTTCAATTTCACTTATTATCATACCTACTATGATTTTATTTTCTTTTTTGTTTTGCATATTTCCATTTTTCATTTTGATTGTTCTTCCTTGACTAACTTTTGTGTTTATTTGTTATATAGATGAAACTAAAATGATAACCAGATAAGATAGATAGACTTTATATTTTTATTATGAGTAGATAAATTTAGGAGCTATTTAAATTTCGTTGTAATGCTATAATTTTGATACATTCCATGATTCAAGTTAGTAGCATTGAATTCTTCTGTAACAGTAAAGCTATATAATATTATTGTAAAACTATATAATTCTTTTTGTAATTTTAATTATTTTTTTTCAATTTCATAATTTCCATCATAATAGTAGAGCTATAGCAATTCGGTTGCAACACTATATGAATTTCATTCTAAACTATATTATTAAAGCTATTATATATATATATATATTTGGTCTTGTATTGATTGGTGAATATTTTGTTTTGGATTTTTTAAGCATTGCATATCAAAGGAGTAATTTTATTCATATAGACATTAATAAATCAATACTTTTCATTTTAATGTAAATAAAATGTTAAAAAGGTTGAAATTTGATTAATTTCCAATTTATTTCTCTCAGTTCTTTAAGCTCTCCCTTTCCTCATGGTGTCCCTTGTGACAACTTTTTTAATTTTTGGCTAATGTCCCTTTTCTCACTACCTCTTGTGTTTTTTCCTCTACTTCTTAACAATAAGTTTCATCTTTGAAAATTTAAACCATAGAGGTTCTAAGGAATTATGATTATTCTTGGTGCACTTCTTTTTCCTTTTCTTCTAATCTTTTCTGTAATTTGAGGTCCTCATTTAGTTTTATTGGATGCATTTTGACTCATTCATTTTGCCATTAATTATTTAGTTTTCAAGTTAACATTTTGTAATTAAGCTTATTTATATAATTTTTTTACGCGTCTCTTAAAAAGTTGGGTGTTTAATGTGATATTTCACCGTTGGATTGAATCCATGTGAATAGTAATCCACTAATGTGATTTAAGTTTTTTTTTTTTTTTTTTTTTTCTAAGTAGCAATGATAATGTCTCGTATACCTTTTTATTAGCAATATTTTTTCAAGCTTTTTATTCACAACAATGATATAGAAAAAATTGTATGTTTTTGATATAAAGTTTTGCTAAGATAAATTGCTTTTGGAGTATGACAAAAATTTTTCCAATCGTAGTAAAGTTGCTTCAATTATAGGGTTGGTAAAATTATAAGATAGGAAGTGATTTTTGTTAATAAATTTTAGGTTTAGAAGCTTCATGCCCCTAATTTTTTTTTTGTTGGTCAAGTGATTGTATTATGGGATAAGAAAATAATACTCGACATGTGTTTTTCTTTTCCTTTTTTAACATCTTTCCCATATTACCTATGTTGACACTCTCTTGAGTTAAACATTTCTATTATGATTGCAAGTTTCTTTTTATTATATTGAATGTGACATATCTATATGACCATTAGACAAACTACTTAGATAATATAATTTTATTTGTTAACAAACTTTAAGTTTGATTCTAACACGTTTGATGGGCTACAATATTTTGTTGTTATTTAACATTTATTCATGTAAATAAAGCATGAATTACTAGGATATTCAAGACTTAAAATAAGTTATACACTTAGAAATCATGGAGTAAACATCTATAAAAGAGAAGGTATAAAAATAAAAATAGAAAAACATAAAAAACACACCAAACCTCTCGCTTGCACTTAAACAATGTAGATAAATATTAAATATATTATAATCTAAAAATCAATTGTATCATATCTGCCCGAAAATAAACTAATCATTTGAAATGTAGATTTTACTGTTTTAAGTATCAATCGTAATTTAACACATAGATAAATTAAACAACCAAAGATGAATGCATATATCTAAAATGCTAGATGTTTAATTATTATTGGCCAAGAGTGGTTTGAAACTTTTTTTTTTTTCATTTGAATTATTTTTCTTTTTAATTTTTGTTAATTTACTAAAAATTGAGATAGCAAATATGAATCCAACCATTTTGACATCACTTCGGCTAATAATTTTGGTTTTTTTAATTAGTAGCTTGCAAATATAGTCCATATACTTGCTTGATGTACATTTAAACCACTTGTCTTTGAAAATAGAGTGCTTAGATTCTAAATCTTTAAAGTATGTGTTTTCAGATGCTAGCTTACTGTTTTTTTCTTAAATAAAATAATTTTTAAAATGGCGAATTTCCTTTTTATCATTTTTAAGAGGCAAAGTGATCCTTCGAGGTTGAAAAACTTTATTTTCTAAAAGAAAAAAATTTAAGAATCTAAATACTTGATTTCAAAGATATAGGGATTAAATGTATACTAAAAGAAGAATATAAATGAATGTATATGCAATTTACTTTTTTATTATCCATTTATATTAAAACTAGAATAATTTCCATCTTCCATTTAATTTTTTATAATATTCATAAAGATTTACAATATTTTTGACTCTCTATTTTTTTATTTCGTCAATCATTTTGTATTAATTTAGTTTCAATGATGTCAAATATATCTTTATACGTAAACTCCAAAGCTTAATCATATTATCACTTTCTTCCTCCCATCCTTGCAATTGATACGATACTGATTCCATGAACTAAAAAGCAATCCGCGTTTCCTGTTGGAGCACCCACCCAAGAGTCTTAGTGGAGAATTTAAAGACGAAAAAGTTACCGTTTCTTGATTAATAAAAAAGAAAAGAAAAGAAAATGAGCGGAGTCAGATTTGGAGGAGTTTTATAAAGCTCCAAGGTAAAAGTAGTTAACAACTAATGCAATAAATAATAACGGGATCATTTTAACCATTTGGATCAAAATTTTTTAGTTTTCTTTTTCCTTTTTTTTTTTTAGCCAATCAAATATTTTAGTTAGTGTTGACATGTACACTACTACTCAACATATTTGTCAATTTATATGGGACTCAATTTTCATTCCACTTATATGGAATAATACAATTTTACTCTTAAGACCGGTTTTATTTTATCCATATTTTGGGAAAGAATGAAAAGAAAATCAATTGAATTATATAAATACCTTTCAATGAAAAGGCAAACTTAAATTTGAAATACTTTTTTTTTCTTTTGTACTTTAATAAGTTTAACGTACGACATTTCCTGTATCTTTCCATGTCGTTTCTACTTTTAATCCAAGCAAAAAGTTTCTCTGCACTTTCTTTATGCTCTAGTGCTTTTCCAATCATTTTCTTCTCTTCTTCTTCTTCATCCTTTTTTTTTTTTTTTTTTTCAAACATGAGTTTGTGCTGATTCAAGGTATGGAGGAGATCAATGATCCAAAACTGTGAATGACTGAAGGACAATGAAGGTATCTTGGAGAAATAGAGCAAGAATAGCAATTCTCGAAGGCATTCCACGATAAATGAGATATTGTTGCTCCATTACCTAACTATACGGACTTAAATGCAACTAACCTTGAAAATAACAATTTCATTAGCGAATAGATACATAATGTCACTTGGAATAGTAAATGATAGGTAGAAACTAACGATAACGTAGAATGTGGATGCTGTTTTGAAATACAACTACTACGAGCGATCAATAAATCCCACACTATATCAGGTTTTATTGGTCCTTCGTCATTACTGATCACCTAAAATGGCATACCATTGCCTCCTGAACCGTGTCTCGTTCCAAGAGAATTAGGGTCAAAATGAAAAATATAATGTTATTGACGTAGTATATAGATTCAACATGAGCTATTGTGTTAATAAGTGGCACTAGTTGATGGGTTTATCGAAAGAATCCGGTGGAAGTCTCTGGAGGATCCCAACAGATGACAGGCAATCTTAACGATGAAAAGTTAGAAATTAGTTATTTGTTCAGTGAAAAGTTTCTTATGTCACGTGAATATATTAATAATATTTAAATATAAATAAAATTTTAATACATAAAAATATAAATAATAATATTTAAAAATTATATATTATTATTGATACTCGTACGTTATTTATTCAAATATATAAAATATAATACCATTAAATTTTTCTTTCGGTTTTGTCCCTATTGCTAAGAGGTTGGTGTTGAGGTTGCGATGATTCATAATTATATCCTGATAGAGTATGTATATTTGGAATTGGGCGTGCGATGTACGGAATAAAAGGCTCTAGCATTTCTGGTAGTAAAACTATGGGATTATCGATTGGTGAATTAGTCTCGGTGATGAGCATTCGTTATATCATTTAGCGATATGGTAATTGATGGATCCATAGTATTAAAATAACCATGATGAGCCTATTCTTTTATTTTATAATATAATGGTTTCTCTTGATTTGATCTACTTTAACTTTGAATCTCATCATAGAGGTTGCATGTTTTCGGTAATTTTTTTTTTATTTCAAAATTTGTCTTTAGAACTTTTTCTTTTTTTATTATTTTCATTTAAGGATATGAGTTTAAAATTGGGATAAAAAAACATACCTATGCACCTAGATGGAAGAGTCATTAAAGTTGCCAATGTGGCATTCACATCCTCTTATCAATGTCATGCTCCCTCATTATGTATGATATAACCTTAGCCATCTTAGGTATTTTTCTTTTTTTACAACATGTCATGTAGATATATTAAAGGTATACAAATAATAATAAAATTTTGACTTGTAAAATTTTTTAACTACTAACTATCATTAGTATCTATATATATATTATTGGTGTTTACTTATCACCTGTCTAAACACATAATATATGAATTAACAAATCTTTTTTCACCCTTTAGAAGTGATGATATCAGACTTGAAATGCTATTTGTGTTGAATTCAAAGAAGAAGAAACAAAAAATAGTTTGTAGAAAGAGTAGCGAAAGAGAGAAGGTAGACGAGAGTTTTTAGAGTATGGAAAGCTTAATAAAATTCAGTTAAAAAAACCATTCTCAACTAAATGCTCAGCTCACTATTTATATATAGCAAGCCAACACTAAATATAAGTTGTTGATACTTGATTCTCATTTAAGCCAAGGCCTATCGAGTGAAGCCTATCACAAGACATACCTAGTAGGCACCCAAGCAAGTAGCAGTCTTACGCGTCGTGTCATGCTCTTTTGTGTGTCCGTTAGCTCGCTCTAATGAAGAATGGCAACTAAGGATGAGCTAGTCTTTTGTATCGCGATGTGCTTAGCGAGTCAAATAATGAATGTTTGAGTAGATCATCCTTGACCAACAAGTCGACTCTTATTGACTATCTAGGGTAAGCTTAAGCTCAACTCCTTCCATCGATATCGATTGACCCTTCGATGAGCATCTTGGCTCAACTTTTATCTTTAGTGGCTATAGTCTACTGCAACTCATTAATGAGCGTTTGATATCTGTAGTACAGTCTACATGCTGAATACCTTTGCCCTTGCCGGATCACTAAGCTACCAGTGACCACCACAAAGGAACCTCGATTGCTATGTGTTTAAGTAAATCATATAAAAGGTGCCAAGCACCAATAAGTAAGGAGATTAGATCTAACTCTCTTGAATCCTTTTCTCTCTCTCATTCTCAGCTTCTCAAACTTCTCCTTCTCCTTTTCCTTAAAGAAGAGAGGTTGAAGATATACATGCACCATTGGGAGAACACATTCTACTAGGTCTCTTGTGGTCGCCTCTCCCTTTCTTGGTCCTCCTTACTGACTTAAGCATTAGAGGGCTCTCGTAGCTTAACTTACAAGGAGCTTTTTCATAAGTATCGAGGAGTAAGAGGCAAAGCCTAATTTGATTCAACTTTACATATATATTAGTTAGTCTTCACTTGATCAACATTTTGGTGTCTGCTGTTTCAGGCTACCATGACAATGATGGCTAAAAGCAAAAATAATAACCTGCAGGCTTCCTATGTGAAAGACACTAATACCTCCCAACAAGGTAGAGGCAATCAATCTTTCTTACCTCAAAATGAAAACAATGAAGTTTAGGAGCTTAAGTTACTCGTCTAAAAAATCTTAGAAGAAAATAGAAAATACTACAAAATCCATTGTAGCTTTATACAAAGATGTAACGTTGCTCATGATTGCATCTCAAAAGCATCCAAATGGGGAAGTGACAGTTGAGTCCTCCTCATAGCCGAGCAAAAATGACGACCAGTGTAACGTACGCCCATTGCACTCATGCGAACACATTTAACATAATCACTAACCACATGAAGACCTACATAAGTAGCTTAACTGCAACAGCAGTAAAACACATGCGAAGGGTGAGGGCATAGCGATAAGTAAACCAGTTGATAGCCTATCACTAAGGTCATCGCCAAAAGATTATGAAGACATGAACATGGACGAGCTTAATGAGCACATCCACCATGCTTCCAATGTGCCTCATTAAAAGAAGGTCAAATCATTTGCACGACCATTACGCTTTATGCCAACAAAGAGCCCTTTCATCCCCTCAATCCTTGAGGAAATGCTCTCTACTGGTGTAGGTTACCACATCTCAATACCTACGATGATATTACCGATCTAAACGACCATCTTGTCTACTTTTGGACAATGATGAGTCTCCATAACTTCTTAGATGCCATCATGTGCAAGGCATTTCTTAGTACAATAATGAAAGCTACCTTACTTTTGTTTAACACCTTCTTAAGGCATCAATCACTTCATTTGATGACCTAAGAAGTGAGTTCCAACAACACTTCCTTAGCTCCTAAGTCCCATGATGAGATTCTTCCATCCTTTATAATGTCAAGCAGTGCCCCAATGAAAGCTTGTGAGTATATCTTAAGCGCTTCAACTGAACAAAACTGCAAGTTTCCAAACTAGACATAGGGACGTCTCTAAAGGCACTCCTAGTAGGTATTGACCTAAACTGAAGGCTCTTCAACACAGTATCTTTGGACAAGTCTGAATCCTTAGACGAATTCATGAAAATATTGAGAAATACATAGCTTAAGAGGATACTATTAGAGCCTAATTCAAAGTGGAGAATAACAACTACATCTCAGTAAAGGATCATTTGGGATCTTGTGACCCTAGACGAGAAAAGCGTAATAAGCAAAGGCATAAGTTCTAAGACCATACCTTGTACATAACCTTAACCTGACTGTTTGACGAAATCATGTATAAAGTTCAAGAGCAACTCTTGAGACCCCCAGCATCTACGAGATGCTAGAAGTAGCGACTACTATAACCCCCATAACTTGAGTAAATACTATGATAACCATAGAGCACATGGATACAACATTGACGAGTGTTGCCATTTCAAGAACACAATCAAAGGTCTTGTTCATAAAGGCCGCATCGAGCACTTGTCATAGATGAGAAAAATCAAATCTAATGGCTTACCCAACGCCGCTAAATGGACAACCAACAACAACCCCATCATTAACAGGGTAACCCCTTATAGATGAACAAAACCGAAGAAGATGATGCAGTCAGGTCAACGTTATATTTGGTAGAATTGCCCTCCTTTCTAATAACACTGCCCTTACTCCTAAACATGAAGTATACATTGTCAAAAGTAAGAAGCTAAAGACTAACACAATAATAATAACCTTCACCTACAAAGATAAGTAGGGTCTCAACCTGCCCTATAGTGATGCACTTGTTATAAGTGCTAAAATTATGTATTTCAATGTCCTAAAGATGTTCGTTGATAGTAGGAGTTTGGTAGATATACTCTTCTATAATTCCTTTAAGCAAATGAAAGAATAGCTTGATGAGCCTCTTTAGCCATATAAACATGGCCTTATAAGGTTCGAAGGTGATAGGCCAGTGTCAACAAAGGGGATCATCACCTTGCCCTTTTGACTATGTAATGGTGAACACTTCACTACCTAATCTATAGACTTTGTTGTTATTGACATTTGGTCATCATACAATGCCATTCTCGGTAGACTAAGCATAACAATATTTGACATGCTCATCAGCTAGAAATGCCTCAAGGCAAAGTTCGTGACTTTGACTGGAGTTGGCAAGGCCAGAGGTGATTAAGCTATGTTTAGGACGCTATACTTGAAAGTACAATCTAGAAATAATGTCATGAATTTCAAGTCCATCAACCTTCTTACTTTAGCATTGCATAGTGAGCCAGTAAAAAAGACTGTTGAAGTTCAAATTTCCGACGTGCCAGGAATGATAACTAAAATAGGAGCAAAAGTTTAGAACTTAAATATCTTTACATCTACCCTAGAAGACATGCTTGGGATCATCTGCATACTCGAGGCAACTCACTACTTCAATGTCAATCTTGCCATGCGACCTGTTAAGTAAAAGAAGTAACATGTCACACTCAAACATCAAGCTACAATTGAGGAGGAAGTATAGAAACTGCTTCGCTTAGGCTTCATTTGGCATGAAAGCTATCTTACTTGGTTCGCCAATATAGTGTTCATCAAGAAAGCAAATGGAAAATCGTGCATGTGTGTCGACTTCACTGATCTCAATAAGGTATGCTCAAAGGACTACTTCCCCCTATGGTACATAGATCAGCTTGTTGACTTGATAATAGGTCATGCACTTCTTAGTTTCAATGATGCCCATTTTAGATATAACCAAATTCGGATGGCTCTTGAAGAAGAAGTTCATATATCCTTCATCACATACTTCAGGACTTATTGTTACAAAGTTATGCCCTTCGGCCTAAAGAATGCATGAGCTACATATCAAAGGATGGTGACCCATACCTTTAAGCCCCATACCTTTAAGCCACAAATAGGAAGGAACATTGAAGATTACATTGACAACATGATTGGCAAGAGCAAAACTAGAAGAAGCCATATTGATTAACTCCAATAAATCTTCCAAACCCTTTGATGGTTTCAAAAGAAACTCAACCCCATAAGTACATCTTCGAGGTTGCTTTGGGTAACATTCTCGGTTTCATGGTCATAGAGTGAGGGATAGAAGCAAACCCTTGATAAGATTAAGGCAGTCTAGGACATGTAAGCATCGACTAAGGTGAAAAGAGTCTAGCGACTAACAGGATGGATAGTTGTAGACACTTCATTTTTACTACCTTTTGTTTTAATTTCAGTCTTGTTTTACTTTTGAGCCAAGTTTATAAAAAATTGAAAAAAATATAAAAATAAAAGATAAATGAATAAAATAAATAATAAATAAAAATAAAAAAACGAAAATTGAAAAAAAAAAAGTGTCAAGTAGAGTTGAGTCGCTTATGGTTGGGTTGGACAGTAGTTGAAGATGTATATTCAATTTAATAAATTCTAAGTCTTAAATAGTCGGGCTTCATTAAAAATATTTTTAGTTTAATTCAATATAAGGCAGGTTTTTATCTAATTTATATTGGGCTAAATAGACTTAGGATTTATTAAAGGGGTTAGAATGTATTTTTGGCTAAATTAAGATGGACTGAATCAAGCTTAAGATAGAAAGCCCAAATAAGTGTAGGGTTTCTACAAACTAGATTAAATCTTCAATGAATTTAATAAATCCAAATCAAGTATCATCATATCTTATCAATATTGGATTTATTAAGATTGAATTTTCCTTAATACAAGATCCAAAAGATTCAAAATCCATAGTCTATAAATAGAGGACATTGGGCTATGAAAAATATACGTTTTCGCAATTCACAAACTATATACATCTCCTATATGTTTCAAATTCACAAACAGTCACTCATGAATCACACACTGCTCACACTCACTTACCCACGAACATTCATAATCCACTCCATGTCCAACTGATCATATCTTACACGCCATAGTTACACCTACGTCACAAACTAATCCCTTACGCACACATCGACCATGTTGATCTCATACACTTGACTTCACACACAATATTCACATCTATATGCACGCGCACGATCACCACTCTCACTCACTGAGCACTGCACTTTACTAATTACGCCTTGTACTTCATAGCACCGATCATGATAACTTGAATAATACCTCCCCTCCACATTCATGTCTCTACGCTCCATTGACCATTATCCTCATAATCCAACATGACACTGTGCGATTGAACCATGCAACATACACACACATCTAATATATTGCACTTTACGTCATTGCACCAACCGGGCACTCATACATGACTTCATGCATGATTATACTTATGGTACTCCATCGTTATGTTTGTTGCACTTCATTACATGACTACACACATTGACGTCCAAATCTCTTATACGTACGTCCACTGTTTAGCACATGGTCACTCATATACATCCTTCATTGTATGTATGATCTCGTGAACACTCACACACAACCATTGTCTAGCAGTACGCTACGCTTCATTGCACGAACAACCCCTAGCATACATAAGTTTAAGTCTACATACGTCCAGTTTGAGTCCAACACTTCATGACACTTGAGCTCTACGATTCGCGTAATCTTTCTTCTAAATCCAATCCGTTCTAGTGAGTTTATTTATTTATTTTAATATTATTTTATGTATTTAGTTATTTAATCAATAATGTTATTTTGTTAATTTAGTACAGTTTTTAGGAAATATATCACGCACATATTTCATCACACTTTTATTAAAAATCACATTTTAGACAAATTGCATTTTTTTTTTTGAAAAAGTTGCATATCTTTTCTTCGAGATTCACATCTTTGGATAATATATGTATCTAGATTACATACCTTAGTAGATCTGGCATTTAGAATTTAGAAAAATTAATTTTTAACATGTAGTAGTTTTTTTTTTAAATGAAAATCTTAATTAGAGTTTTCAAAAGATTTAGTTAGTTAGAGTTTTTCTTAAAATAGATTTGTAAATTTACATTCTTTTTATGTTTTTTTTTTAAATAATAAAATAATAACTAATGTAAATCTGGCTTGATTTCTTTACAAAAAAAAAAAAAATTAACCCATTAAATTTTTTCTAAGAAAAGAATTACATTGGTTTAATTTTGACTAGCCGGTATGTAGGCACCTTCGGGGCAACTATAATCATAAAAAAATAATTTTTTTTTGAAAATTCGTAATAAAAATTATTGAAAATTCATCTTGATTACACTTTTACATATATGTACATATTTTAGCATTTTCAGAAAAATTACAAAAAATAAAAGCCCATTATTTTTTTTATCTTTACATGGTGACTTAATCTTAATAGGTTAGCCTTCGAACTTAGATTACTTGGTTTAATTTTCTAAAAAATATTTTTTTTAGAAAATCTACAAACTAATGGTTAAATTATAGTTTTTTCACCTTAAAATAAAACCTTAATTTCACTTTTTACCAGTTTAACTAGTTGGCGATTCTAATTTTAAAAAATATTTTTTTAACGGAAAATATTTTTCCTTAATTTAATGTTGAGTAATTTATATTAAGCAGGCTAGGCTTACTATAGATTGAATTAAGGAAAATTGAAATAGAGCTCGATAATAGTTGCCTTCAATCGCTTCATCTCTTAAAGCGTAGATAAGTGCACAGTGTTTTTCAGTTTGCTCAAACACCCTGTTAAGTTTAAATGGACAACAGCATGCTAGTAAGTGTTCTAGGACTTGAAGAGCTTCCTTACAACCCACTCATACTCTTTAAACCCATTCCCAAAGAAGAATTGTTCTTATACTTCATAGTCTATGACAAAGCATTATCGTTTGTACTCGTACGAGCTGATGATCATGACCATTGCCTAATCTACTATGTAAGCCACATCCTCTAAGGACTTGAGCTTCGATACATTAAGATAGAAAAGTTTGCCTTCGTAGTAGTCATCGCCACCTGTAAGCTCAGGCCCTACTTTTATTCGCATCTAATCATCATACTGACGGACGTACCACTCAGAACAGCTCTATAAAGGCTCAGCATTTCAGGCCGAATGATGAAGTACTCTCTCGAGCTTAGTGCTCACAGAGTTCAATTCTACCCAAGATAAGTAATTAAAGCACAAGTTCTAACAAACTTCATAATAGAATACATTAGAGCGAATGAGCCTTAACTGGAGCTTACTCTATTAGTTTGAACGCTCTGCATTGATGGCTCCTCTACTATTAGGGGAGGAGTAGGCCTGGTATTATGTTATAAGGCCCGCATGGAACAAAAATCCTTTATGCCTTGAAGTTTTGTTTCTTAGTGAGCAATAATGAAGTCAAATATGAGGCATTTATTGCCAACTTGAAAAATTGCTAAGGATATTAGAGCAAAAAAGCTAAGCATATACTTAGACTCCATGCTGGTCGTATAATAAGTAAAGGGAGAATACGAGACTAAGGGCAAAACAATGGACAAGTACTTACATCTAATGCAAATTCTTTTTGTGGAATTTACCTCTTGGGAAGTGAACAAAGTTCATCGAGTGGAAAATGCAGAAGCAAATGAACTATCTAGAATAGCTTCATTTGCTATCCCTACATCACACTACTATGATAAGCCACTCTTCATATAGTACCTCTTCGAGAGGAGTATAGAGGTACAGTAGCAATAGGTCACTGAAATGAAAAAAGTAGTCCTAAAGCCCTCTTGGATGGACTCCCTTGTGTTGTACCTCAAGATTGGAGCATTACCTGAAGAGTGATTTGAGGTGACTAGGCTAGCTTACGTAGTAGCCAACTATACATTGACCAATAATGTACTCTATAGATAAGGATACAGTGTTTCGCTCCTTAAATGCCTTCGAATAAAAGAGGATACTTGGGTACTTGAGGAACTTTATGCAAGAATTTGCAGTAATTACATCTAGTTGCAAGTGTTGTACCTTTAAGCACTCAAGCTTGGTTATTAATAGCTTATGATGAAGGAAGATACTAAAGCCATGGTCTAAAGGTGTCACTCTTGCCAAAAGCTTATGTTGAGTACTTATGCCCCTAGCTTAGAGTTACACCCTTTGACCAACCCATGGCCATTCGTATAGTAGGAATTAGATATCCTCATCCTTTCCTTGAAGCTTCGGTAGGCTGACAGTTTATCCTGGCAACAATGGACTACTTCACTAAGTAGGCGGAAGCATTAGCTATCACGACTATAACGACTCGAGTTATTAAAGGCTTTGTGTTCACCCATATACTATCTTGCTTTGGAGTGCTATATAGGTTGATCATTGATAATGGAAGGTAGTTCGTTAGCGATCATTTCAAGAACTTCTGCAACAAGCATACATTGGTCTACATTATACCTTGGTTGCCTACCCTTTGACCAATGGCCAAGTTGAAGCTATCAACAGGATAATTCTCAACAATCTTAAGAAGAGGGTGGAACGAGTAGGTGGTAGGTAGGCTAATGAGCTTCCTAACATACTTTGGGGTTACCACACAACGTATAAGACGTTGAGTGAAGAGACTCCATTTCGTTTCGCATTTGGATCTGAAGCCATCCTCCTTATTGAGTTAGAGCTACCCACTATCAGGGTACAATACTTCAATGTAAATACTAATCACATGGCCTTATAGGCGAATCTCAATACTTTTGACAAAGTTTATAACATTGCGTGAGTACATACTATGGCATACCAACAATGAGCTGCTTGATATTACAGTTGCAACGTTTGATATTAGGTTTTCTACCTTAGTGACTTAATGTATAGTGTTGCGAATTGTGACCAAGGATAGACAAGGCCGGTTACTGGATAGGTTCGAGCTTGTAGAAAGCCTGAAAGAAAGTGATGGGGTATGTGTGAAAGAAAAAATGAGAATAAAAAGGAATAAGGTAAAACTTACAAATAGCTCTAGAGGATATGACGTACTAATGGAACTTTTAAGGACTCATGGCACAATTCGATATAATGCATGAATTGGCTCAGTGAGGTTACTCGCAACCTAACCTTGCTTAAGGATTAGGATAAGATTGATATAGAGAGTAAACAAATAGTGTTTATGCAAGGAAGAAAACACAAAGTGTATTAATGGTAATCTGAATTTTGATCCTTTTACAGCTACAAATACAAGGGTATTTATACCCATAAGTTATGGCAACTTGCCTAAATAGGAAAAGACAAAAGGGCATTTCCTAAGGAAGTAATATACAAGATACCAAAGGGTAAAAATGAATATACGAGGAAGACAATCATTGGTGCAACAGATTCTACACATGATTCTGTATATGTGGCGATGACACATTGGTGAAACTGTTGGAAGATGTGGACAAAAAGTATGGATAGTTTCCTTATCCGAACAAGTGTCGCTTAGTTAGTTTGGAGTCTCTCTCTCAACATCTTAGTTAGGGTAATGTTGAGTAAGTACTTGGCCAGGCATGAATGAGAATGAAGATTGACTATTTTCTTGGCTTTTCACTTCTTAGTACATAACTTGCGAGAAATAGGCAATCATTTGGCTTGGTAAGCAGAAAGGATCGGCAAGGAGATACTCGGCCTTCGCATGGGTCGGTTAGAACATGAGGATTTGTCTTGCTAGTCCCTTTAGTCTTCGGGCTTAATTGTGGGTCAATGGTCCGGTAGCCTGATTCCTATCATTCCTTTCGAGTTATTTTAGATTTAGGATCAAATTCGAATGGTCTTCATTCAGCTTTCCGTTAGGGTGATATGGATTGAGGTTGCCAATGTTGAAGGCATTAAAAACCCCATAGTCCTCGGGAAACTCTGATCTATAGGCATTATCATTAATCTTTTAGAGGATTCTGAAAGATGTCCTTTAGCTCTTGCAGATAATTTGTTCCTCCTTTTGTTCGGGAACCATTCCTTGTCGAAGTGCAAGCATACCAAATCTGCTGATTGGAATTATTTAGCATTCCTACCTTTGGTCTTCTCTTTCATTTTTCTAGCTACTTGGTTGATATGCTGAGTGATTTTGTCATAGATGTGTTGAAGGGATTGTGTTCTAGCCTTTGCATTAAGGTCCTCTTGTACGAGTACAGGTACGAAGGTGTAATTGAGGGGCAACTTGGGATTGAAACCATAAACCACTTTGAAGGGAGTCTGCTAAGTGGTGTCATGCATTGTCCGGTTGTAAGTGAACTTGACCACTGTTAAGCAGACGTCCTAATTAGCCAAGTTCTTTCCCATTGCAGCTCGAAGTAGTGATCCCAAAGTGTGATTAACCAACTTTGTTTGGCCGTCAGTTTGGGGGTGATAAGAAGTATTGAATAGTAGTTTGGTCCCCATCTGATGTAATAAGCTCCTCTAGAAATGGCTCAAAAACTTTAGGTCTCTATCAAAGACTATACTCTTTGGCACACCATGTAATTGTACAATCTCTTACAGGAAAAGAGCAGCAATAGCCGAAGCGTTGTTAGTTTTAGAATAGGACACAAAGTGTGCCATCTTGTTGAATTGATCCATGACTACCATTGTAGAATCTTTGCCTTGGGTAGTTCGTGGTAGTTTGAGAACAAAGCTTATTTTCAATTCTGTTTATGACTTTGTTGGATCAGGTAAAGGCATTGCTTTCCCTTGCTTGACTTGGTACTTAATCCTCTTGCACACAACATAGCTTTTGATAACTTGGTGCATATCTCTCCTCATTTTCGACCAAGATAAGCGACCATTCAGCAGTTTACAGGACCTTCTTTCTCCAAAATGTTCAGAGAGTCCTCCACTATGGGCTTCCCTGATTAGTAGTTCTCTTAGGGAACAAGTTGGTATGCATAATTTTTTACCTCGGAACAAATGGCTATCATCCATATGATACTTGTCCACTATCCTTCTGTCAACACATCTCGTAATTATAGGTCCAAAGTATGAATCCTTAAAATATTGCTCTATGATACTTACAAACCCAAACAGTTTGGTCTGTAGTTCAGTTAAAAGCACATATCTCCTTGAAAGAGTATCTGTAACTATGTTGCTCTTTCCCTACTTGTATTTAATTACAAAATAAAATCCTTTAAGGAATTCAACCCATCTTACCTGCCGTTTTGATAACTTGGTTTGACTTTAGAGTTACCTCAATGACTCATGATCAGTATATATGATAAATTCTCTCGGCAGTAAATAGTGCTGCCATACTTGCAATGCTCTGATTAGTGCCAAGAGCTCCTTGCTATACACGGAGTAATTTGACTGTAGTCTTTTGAGCTTCTCATTGTGGAAGGCAATTGATCGGCCTTTCTACATTAGGATAGTGCTTACTCTAATGCCTGATGTGTTACATTCCAACTCAAATGTTTTCTTAAAGTTAGGTAGGACTAACATCAAGGTGGAGGTGAATCTTTCTTTTATCTCGGCAAAGCTCTTTTTCTCCCTTTCTCCCCATCAAAAGTTGGTGTTTTTCTTTGTTAGCTTAGTAAGTGGTGTGGCAAGGGTGTTAAAATTCTTAATGAATCATTTATAGAATGAAGCCAGTCTGTAGAAACTTCTTACGTCAGCCCAAGCAGTAAGAGTTGACCACTCTATAATTGCTCGGATTTTCTCATCATTTACATGTAAGCCTCCTCTACTGACTATATAGCCTCAGAATACTACTTTCTTCTGGAAAAAGCAACACTTTTTGAGATTATTGAATAATCTCTCAGTATGGAGGATATTCAATATGGCTTGAAGATGTTAACTAAAACTCGGCATGTTGGCACTATAAACTAGGATGTCATCAAAGTACACCACAATACATTTTCCTATTAGACGTCTCAACACATGGTTCATTAGCTTCATGAAAGTGCTCAGGGCATTTGACAAGCTAAATGACATAACCATCCATTCATAAAGTTCATGTCGAGTTTTAAATGCAGTTTTACACTCGTCTCTTGGCTTCTTGTGAATTTGATGATAGTTAGACTTTAGATCAATCTTGCTGAAGATTATGGCTCTACTTAGTTCATCCAGCTTATCCCCCAATCTAAGGATGGGATACCTGTATTTGATTGTGATCTTGTTCACAGTTTGACTATCTATATACATCTGCCAGGTCCCATCCTTTTTCGGTACAAGAAGCGCTGACACAGCTCAAGGATTAAGACTTTTTCTAACGTAACCTTTCTTTAGTAACTCATTGACTTGACTTTGGAGCTCGAAAGCTTGCTCAGGATTCATCCAATAAGTTGGCCTATTCGGTAACGCGGTGCTGGGTATTAAGTCAATGCAGTGCTCTATACCTCGAATTGGGGCCAACCCTTCAGGTATTATTTTGGGAACAAGTCGGCATATTCATCTAGCAATTCCTTGATTTCCTAGGGTAGTTCACCCCAGTCCTTCATCTCTAATAAGCTCCTAACCAACATAAGGGTCAACTCGTTAGTATTGATGGCCTTTTTGAGCTTAGGTCTACTTGTAGATACCTAATTTTTGCCCCTTAGTAATTGTAATTTTTTATTTTTTACAAAAGGGTCCTAATTCAAAAAAAAAAGAAAAAAAAAAAAGATGAAAATAATAAAAATTAACAAATGATGAAAATACAAAAAAAATAAGAAAAGGAAAAATTATAAAAATTTCGTAGATTTTTGGAAGTAACTTATATTAAGAACAAATAGTTTTAGTTTTAGCTTTAGCTTTAGCTTAGTACAAATAATTATTTTAGGGAATCGGGTAGTTTATGTACAATTTAATTGTACTAAATGTCAAAGTACAGGCCAACGGCCTATAGCCTAACGGATAAGCATTAAAGTATTGATTTGGATTTAATTTGAGGCCACAGGTTCGAATCATGCAAGACACTTATATGTCTTTTATTTTTCAATCTTTTACAAAAAGTGAGATAAATAAGCGAGATCATATCTAATCAATTTTTTTTGTGTTTGAATTTGAATAGTTAGAGAATATTTGAATCTAGTTTGATTTTATTAAATTTGATTTAAATCAATTCGATTCTAGTGTAATTTTTATCAAATTAGATATAATGAATATGATTCGATATGATTTGGTTTGGGTTTCATAAATATACACATTCGCCAAATAAAGAATATTTCAATCAATCTAATTCCCCACTCTGTTCACGGTCAAGAATACTGAACGCACCAACAGTTTGCGCATTGATCTCTTGCATTGGCTGACAAGCCACTAATCAACTCCGATCAGCCATACGAACACATAGCATTTGCATGGCCAAGCGACCAAACACTCATACGCCCACAGCCTGATTGCACACTACATATCCAAAATAGCAAGCCCCTGATGCCTTCATCATCGTGATCGTTAAGCTTTGACCACGCCGCACAACATACAAGCTATTGACATTACGCCCGAACAGTGGCACGACCAACGAACTACTCCCCAACGCTTTGTACTGTCGACTTACTGGACACTCTATAATGCTGCGGTACCTTACTGTTGCTGTCCCCTTCACACCAATCAATACTATACATTCCCACAATACAGGAATCAGGACCAGCAATTGCAATCACAGTCCACGAACCGCATACTCCATAGCAGCAACTAAATACTGTGGTAATCCTCGACAGCCAATTCCGATCAGTATTTCATCCTCAATTATGGCTAGCTTCGACGCTTTACTGTAGAATTTGCCGTAGCACTTTTAGACCAATCCGCAGCGTTAACATCTGACTCACTCTCGCACTGAATGCATTCACACTAACAAACATCACCATCCTTAGCAATACGCTCCATTAAGCACTACACAGCTACCGACTACATGGTCCACATTCTGATAACTCTTGATCAACCATACGATACTGTTGTAGCTTTACGATTAGCCCACACTCCATCGATGCTGTCACACCCCGAAGCGGCAGAGTTGTAATAGCCCCATCATGTAAACCATCCTAAGATAGAAGTTGGCTTTACAACCGCTATCTTAGACCTGATCTACACAAGGCGTCTACGACTAACCCGCTTTGAAGTAAACAGTTTGTAATTTAAATAAATCATTTACCTAAGAAAGTGAGAAAAAATATATATACATTATAATTCAGTTATTACAATTAAAGTTTACAATAATTCTCTGTAATATATTTCCTAGTTATTATATTATTCAGAAATGAAAAGTAATAAAATATGTATTGATTCTTTAATGTTTTTCCTCACTCCCCAGGATCCAGCAGTTGTTAGGATGGAGGACTTAAAACTATACCATAAACACAACAAGGTTTTCAATTAACTTATTAGGTGCAATGCATGTGCAAGCAAATGTCATCGTATGACGTTGTCCGGCCCGTTGTGATATTAGAGAAATTGCGCCCGTTCTAATCCGGGTTGAGGAGTTACCATTAATGCAACAGCTCACGACTAAACCCAGGCTTGTGTAATGGAGACCTCGCTCCTCCTACGACTACCTTCGAACCATTGACTTTACCCTCGCTGCGACCTCCTCTCCTGTCACTTAGTTCGACTGAGGATGAAGAAGGGACCAATTGCAATCCTGCGCTATCCCTTTCTAAGGGGTCGGTATTTGGCCGAAGAGTCCTAAGTTCCCCTAATGGGTTGCCATGTAGGTCCGATTATGATTATAGGTCATATATTTCATTAGGTCCAGTTTAGGGTGATTAATCATTTCATACAAACCATACAATACAAGCCAGGACAACAGACAGGATCATAGCATTACTCATAATCAAGCACATGCACACATCTAACTATCTAACAAGCACAACCAAGCATAATCTTACGCCTCCAAAATACAGTATCGTATTAATCCCCACTTACCTCGACTCCTCACTCACTCATTCGAGGCTCGACTTGTTCAGGCCATCGCCGATCATCCTTATAACACAAACGTGGTTTCAGTTTTTCATATAACTATTATATGTTCGTTTTATCTTATAACGCTTATTGTTATGTTTTGTTCAGGGTTTAATATACCTAATTATCTAGGTCTTAAGTCTTTTACAAGTATTCTAGGTTTAGGGTTAGATTCGGGTTCGGTTTTTGCATTGATTTCTAAGTCCTAAATATGCTCGAATCCTAATGTAAAATTAATCACATTAAGCTCGAGTATTCAAATATTTTATGGGATCTTAATTTAGTATTCTAAACTATTCGGTATGCGCTATTCCTAATTGGGGTATCGGATTTATCCTTGAAGTGAGAAAATCTTACATTTTTATATAATTACCTAAAATTAAATCTTAATTCAGATTTAGTATTATTCTGATTTTTATTCTAATATTATCTAAATAACTTTAATTTTTTAGATTTATTAATTTTCAATTCCACATATTGCTAATTTCTTACAATAACTACCTAATTTCCTAAATTAACTATATCTAATACTCCAAAGGCTAGGATTAGGGTTCCACATAAGAGATTAACATCCCTAAACATCTAATTACTAACTAAATCAGTAATTAGTATCTTAATCACCTAATTAACCCAAAATTATCCAATTTTTCCATCATTTTAGGGCTAAAAATTAACTTAAAATTTTCAAAAATTAATTTTAAAAAAATGGTTTCATAGTACTATTCTATATCATATAAGCATTCTATAGAAAAAAATTGAGCTCCAAATTACACTCCTAAACCTATTTATTTCTTATTTTAATCATGCTCGGTTTTGATTAATTTGTTAAGAACCTTATATTTTCAGATGTAATTAAACTAAATCACCATTTTCTCTTAAATCTACATCTACATACAATAAAACCTCTGAATAACAAGTTTCATAATTTTCTAATAATATTTACTATTTTTACAAAGCAATGCTTAAAGACAATTTTCCATTGCCTCACATTGATGTCTTAGTGGATAACATGGTCAGAAATCATCTATTCTCTTTCATGGATGGTTTTTCAGGATACAATTAGATCCAAATGTTTGAAGAAGATAAGACATAGACGAATTTTATTACAACTTGGGGAACGTTTTGCTACAAGGTAATGTTGTTTAGGCTTAAGAATGCAAGGGCAACATATCAAAGGGCTATGGTTGCAATTTTTCATGATATGATGCATAAAGAAATAGATGTGTATGTTGATGATATGATTGCAAAATCTAAGGAAGAGGAAGATCACTTAGAAAACCTGAGGAAGCTATTAGATAGACTGAGGAAATACCACTCGAAGTTGAATCTGGAGAAATGTACCTTTGGCGTGACGTCCGGAAAATTGTTGGGATTCATAGTAAGCCAAAGAGGTATTGAAGTTGATCCTGATAAAGCTAAAGCCATAATTGACATACCTTCTCCACAAACACTCAAGGAAGCATGAGGATTGCTGGGGCGTTTAAATTACATAGCCTGATTTATATCACAGTTAATCGACAAATGCCGCCCTCTTTTTAAGCTATTAAAGAAGAACACAAAGATTAGCTGGAATGAGGAATGCGAAGAGGCTTTCACTAAAATAAAAAAAAAATACCTCATGAAACCTCTAGTGTTAGTAGCTCCTGAGCCTGGAAAGCCGTTGTTTTTGTACCTAACCATAATGACTAAATCCATGGGATCCGTGCTTGGTCAAAAGGATAAAGAAGGGAAAGAGTGGGTTTTTTACTATCTAAGCAAGAAGTTCACAGAAGGGGAACATAAATACTTAGAAGTCAAAAGAACCTGTTGTACATTGGTCTTGGTCATGCATCGGCTCAGATAATATACACTTTACTATCAAATTGAGTTGATAACATAACATGATCCTTTGAAATACTTAGCTAAAAAACCGGCTCTCATTGGTAGAGTTTCAAAGTGGCAGATGTTGCTAACAGAATTTGACATTAAATATGTAAGTCAAAGTTCAGTCAAGGGGCAAGCCTTGGCAGATCAATTAGCAGAGAATTCCTCTGAGGATACCCCTTAAGAAGTACTGGTTGAGTTTCCTGATGAAAGTATCTTGGTAGCAGGAAATGATTTTGATTGTGAAGTAATCGAAAAATCTTCAGGGTAGAAAATGTTCTTCACAGAGCAACTAATGTGTTTGGATGTGGAGTCAGGGCGATTCTAGTATCACCGGAAGGTACACAATTTCTAATGGCTATGAGACTAGCTTTCCATGTATTAATAATATTGCAAAATACGAGGCATGTATTTTGGGACTCAAAATTACGTTATTTAAGGAGATATGAAAATTATAGGTGTATGGAGATTCTTTGTTGATTATTGGCCAAGCTCGGGCTAAGTATAAGACGAAAGACCCCAAATTAGTACTTTACTGCCAACACCTGGTCGAGTTGATAACCAAGTTTGAAAAGATTACATTCGTGTACATACCAAGGGTTCAGAACCAATTTGCTGATGCTCTTGCTACTTTGGCATCAATGATCTAGATATCAGGAGCAGTGGAGATTTAGCCACTTAAGATTGAAATTGAAGAAAAGCGAGCTTTTTGTTTGGCAATGGAAAGTTCATGTAACGAAAAGCCTTGGTATCATGATATCAAAACGTTTTTACGACATGGTACGTACTGTGAAGAAGCAGAGAAGAAGGATAAAAAATTAATTAGAAGATTGGCGGCTCAGTACTTGATAAGTGATTCTACGCTGTACCGATGATCATTTGATGGTACGCTTTTATGTTGTGTAGATGAGAAAGAGGTAGGGATGCTAATGAAAGAAATGCATAAGGGAGTATGTGGTCCCCACATGAATAGCGACATGCTTGCCAAGAAAATCATAAGGATGAGATATTATTGGTTAACTATAGATGCTGATTGTATCAAACATGTTAGGCACTGCCATTTGTGCCAAATCTTTGTGAATAAGATAAATACTTTACCTCAAGAATTGCATACACTATTAGCACTATGGCCTTTTTCGATGTGGGGAATAGATATTATTGGCCCAATCACTCTAAAGGCGTCTAACGGGCATTGATTTATATTGGTAGCTATTGGTTATTTCACTAAGTGGGTTGAAGCCTCATCCTATTCTAGTGTGATGAAGGGAGTAGTGGTCAAGTTTATCAGGAGAGACATATTGGCTCGGTATGGTACGCTAGAGACAATTATTACCGACAATGGTATGAACTTGCATAATAAATTGATGTTAGATTTATGTTGACACTTCAGGATCATCCATAGAAATTCTACTCCTTATCAGCCCAAAATGAATTGAGCTGTAGAAGCGGCCAATGAGAATATCAAAAGAATTATTGAGAAGATGGCCATTACGTATCGAGATTGGCATGAGATGTTACCATTTGCACTCATGGCCTATTGAACTTCTATTAAAACATCAATAGGGGCAACCCCCTACTTGTTGGTATATGGAATGGAGGCTGTACTATTAGTAGAGATTGAGATTCCATCTCTCAGAATATTGTTGGAAACTCAGTTAGATGAGGCCGATTGGATAAAGAAGCGAGTTGAGTAGTTGAATCTAATTGATGAGAAGAGGCTGGTAGCTTTATGCCACAACATTTGCTATCAGCAACGAATGGCCAGGGCTTTTAACAAAAAAATGCGACCCCAAAGTTTTGAGCAAGGAGACATGGTGCTGAGGAAGACTTTTTATAACATATCTGATTTGAAAGGGAAGTTTGCTCCAAACTATAAGGGGCCTTACATTGTGAAGAAAGTATTGCCTGAGGGAGCCATTATCTTGTCTCAAATGGATGGTTCGGACTTGAAGGACCCGTTAAACGGTGATGCATTGAAGATGTACTATCCTTGAACATCAATAGAATTTTTGTTCAGATTATGAAATGCAAATAATCATACTATTACTGTGGTCTCACTTTCATTTTCTACATGCAAAGTTAGTATTCCTAGTAGTTGTTAGCATTGGGTAATATCTTTAGCCCTTTTTTCGTTCTACTAAAAGTCCCCATTTCTTGCTCTATCCACTATCCAAATAAACCCTACACATAAGAAGCATAAGAAAAAATAAATGCTTAGTCAGTTCGAAGTCTTTCTCTCAGTATCTTGGCTAGGGTGATGCCGAGTAAGTACTTGGCCAAGCATGAATAAGAATGAAGATTGGTTGTTATCTCAACCTTTCGCTTCCCGACACACAACCTGCGAGAAATAGGTAATCATGTGGCTCGATAAGCAGAAAGGGTCAGTAAGGAGATACTCGGCTTCCGCATAAGTTAGTTGGAATAGGAGGGTTTGTCTTACCAGTCTTTCTAGTCTTCGGGTTCGGTTACGAGTTAGTGGTTCGGTAGCCTGATTACCATCATTACAAAGGGTTGCCTCAGAATAACCTAAGTAACAAATTGTAACGCTTGTGCTTGGACATGAACCCACTAAAGAAGAGATCTAAGAAATGAAGGCCAAAACCAAAGGTAAGAGAGGAGATCACTTGAACCATGCTCATATGGATTTTCCAGACATCTATCAGACATTCTTAGTACCATTTTGTGTTCAAGAACTTAAAATAGCCAATTAATCTAAGGCTTTGGCTTAGCAATGCAGCATCAGTTTAGACGAGAAGAAAGATATTGGCGTCCTAGTTTCCTTATGCAACCAATTTTCTATTCCCATTAATAGTCTCTTTAGAAAGGAAATATTAGACCAATTTTCAAACACTTTGAATTCATTCAATGAAATTAGTTCCTTTCTTTCTATCAATTCTTCTTTGTTATTTATTCGTTATCCTTTTGCTTTTTTCCTTCACTCTTCAGATCCAATAAAAACGGTGAACATAATGAATATCTTGTGCTTGTAAATGGTGAAAGTATCAATATTACCTTTAGCCTTGCTAGGTTAGATGTTGGGGATGATATTGAGACTCCAAGCGAAATACAAGAGAGTTGGAGTTGATTTGAACAAGGGAGAGTGATTATTGATGAACTGATAGTTGTGATTAATTTGGGGATAGAAGAGAATCTACGAAACTTGAAAATCGGGGGTAATTTAGTAGATGATCAGAAGCAGTAGTTGTTGTGTTTGTTATCGGAATACTTAGGCATATTTGGCTTCTCTTAACTCTAAGAGTTTCGTTATCAGAAGGAGTACACACTCTTTGGCCTCGACTTTACAGGTGAATAGAGCTCAGGAAATCACTAAAGACTTCCATTACAGCAATCGAGCAACCTTCTCTTATGCCTCCTATACTTCCCTAGGACTCATAGGGATCAGTATAATCTTCTTCTTGTCCTTTTGGGACATGTAAGTGTCCTTATACCCATCGTGGAATACCTTCAAGTCAAATAATCAGGCTCGGCCGAGTAAGATGTACAAAGTGCACATGGCTAGGACGTCATGCAACACTTTGTCTTTGTATCTATTGCCAATGGCAATTGGTATTCTAACCTACTTGGCAATGGGTAGAACTCTCTTCTTGTTCAGCTAGTGAATCTTATAAAGCTTAAGGTACAGGAGGGTCAGCAACTTCATGACCTTCATTACGTCCTATGCTATAGTATTGGTATAGTTACCTTTGTCAATGATCAGGGCACATAGTTTTCAATTCACTTAGCAATTTGTATGGAAGAGATTTTCCCTTTGTGCATTCTCATCGGCTACAAATGTACTGAGAGATTGATGCACAACAAAACAGAAGTCAACTCCTACTCTAAGAGTTGTGAGGGCATCAAGGTCTTCTTAGAACTCCTTTAGCGTTGGGCCAACTTCAACCTCCTCCTCTCCTTCACTAGCACTCTTCACTTCGAATTGTGGCATGTCTCCCTTGATTGTTATGATACGTCGATTTGGACATTAACTAGCTACGTGCCCATAGCCAAGACATTTAAAGCATTTGATCTCTCGGGTTTTCCTTTTAGAGCTTTAACATTAGTCTCTTCAGCCCTTAGGTTCCTTGGCCTTCATCTGGTCGGCTCGACACTTGTCCTTGGAGATCCCCCTTGGAATTGTTCAGTGTACGGCCATAGTGTGATCTGTTTGATATATTACTTCAGTTCAGTAATCCTAGTTGGTTAGTCTGGCTCCGTCTCTGCTTCTCAACCCTCTACACCACTCGGATGGTCTCATATAAACTTCTTAGTCTCTTTAATTCCATAATATGACCAATCTTAGTTCTTAGTCCAAAAATGAACCTCACCATAGTTCGTATCTCAGGTTTGTCAACATTACATCGGATCATGAGTAATTGAAACTCTCGGACATAGTCGTCCACCATCCTATTACCTTGTTTCAAATCTTAGAGACATAAGAAAGTATCTTACTTGTAGTGTTTGGGAACAAAACTACTTCTTAGAATTCTCTTCATCTCATTCCATGTTTGAATTTCGCGTTGGGTCCTCAAGCGAACATTCTATAGCTTCTTCCACCACATTGCTACATATGTAGAAAATTTCAATACGACCACTCGAATATGGACAACATCTTCATAATCGTAAAATTTGAACATCTTTTCGATCTTCTCCTCCTAATCTAGGTAGTCATTAGCATTACCAGACCCATTAAAGCTTAAAATTTGTACTTTGAGGTGTTTGGCTCCCCTAGGAGCTCTATACTTATGCTCATCAACTCCAACATACTACTCCTCATCTTCTTTATACTCTTCCACTTTGTCTAACTCTAACCTCCTTCTCTCGACTTTGTCAGCATGATGGGGTGGTGCTTAGTTAATAGGAAGGGGGTCTAATGCTTGCTGTTCCATCACTTACCTTCTTGGCCTAGCCTTCATTTCTTGACCTTGTTCAGTGGCGGTCCTGTCTTGTGGCCTAGTTTCTAAGACTCTTTGCACTAAGAAAACTAGATTAGCCATAATAGTAGTAAGATCTTGTATTTGCTCATCAGTAGTATGTGGTGTTTATTGGGTTACACGACCGTATTCTTGAGCATCACTCTTAGCATCATTAATTTCTCCTTGAAAGCTAAGATTCGACATTCTTAAAAAGAATAAGCTTTAGAAGACACTCTTCATGCAGGAAATTACCATGCAGAGAAAATACTAATCTAACATTGAACTAAGGACTTGCTCTATTCTTTTAGATGAAAATAGAGTATAACAACAATAGACTAGTAGGAACTATTGCAACGTAGCTCTTGGTCACAACCTTAAGCTCTAATACTAGGAAGTCATATGATATGCTTAGGAGCTTAGTTATTACTAAGACTTGCCGTAGGACGTGAGAAACCAATGAGTCCTTTAAGCTATTGAGGAAAATAGAGTGAGTAGGTTGATGAATGAAATATAGTAGCTGATGTGAAGCTGTTCGGAGGATGTAACTCACTAACGAATACAATATGACTTGATACTTCACTTGATATAACACATAAGCTGATGTCAAGGTCCACATGCCACTAATCTTGAGCTACTCCATAAGATTAGATAAGAGTATAAGAAAAATGGACTTGGAGAAGGTTGTCTTGCAAGAAAAAGTATATTCAATGTCAGGAATAAAAAATGTAATAATTTCAGCTACAAAGAGAAGGTATTATTCATAGTAAGTCTTTAAGAGAACATTACAATTAAAGAAAATTACAAAAATGATATACATAAAAGGGTTCTTCCTAATACATATGAAAAGGGGTAAGTAGGACAAATAACAAAAAGAGAAAAAAAATAGTACAGTGTTAGATGGGGTAGACAGGTGGTAGCGTAACATTGGTTTCGTACAAAAGATTCTCTAGTTACAACAGTCAGGTTGAATCAAGATGTTGCGGTAATAAGGAGGTTGAGACATGAAAGTGATGTCGTGAGAATGAGTAGGAGGCTAGGAGAGAAATACTCGGCCAGTAGGAAGCTATTTCTCATTACTTAGTAGGAAACTCTCAGCAATTGGAGGTCAGGTTACTCGGTACATAGCCTTCAGCCAGAGAACAGTCGGCATTAGCAACAGAGAGAGAACAGAGCATAGTATAACCATCTAGATCTCTTAGAGAATTCAACATCCCCCTTCTGTGTACTATTTCTTGTCATTAGCAGGTTGATGGAAAGAATTCTTTGGGTGAGGGATTGGAGGCCTCTAAAGTGTGTATGCATGAGTAGGCCAGAGGTTGGCAGCCTATCAAGGTTGATGTTAATGCCGACTTGATTGGGGAAGTTGTATTCATAGAGGATTTAGATAAGTTGACTCTAGTTATCCGATGAGCAATGAGCTTGGAGCCTTTTACTAAAGAGGAGCAGAAAGAGAGCTTATTCTACGTCACTTACAAAGTGAATGATCGGGCTCATAGTGGATAGTAGAAGCTACACTAATGTATCATCCATTGACCTAATTAAGAAACTCAAGTCACCAACCATTCCACATTCGAAGCCATATTAGTTATATTGGCTGAATGAGAAGGGAGTACTACATGTCACTTAGTAAGTACTATTGCTAATCTCAATTGGAAACTATTTCAACAAAATTCTTTGTGATGTGCTACCCATGTACAAATCTTATGTCCTATTAGGCTGACTTTGGCTTTTCGATCGAAGGGTTATTCATGATGACATACATATGTGTTTGAGAAGGATGGAAGGAAGATTACACTAAACCTTACGCCGCCAACTCAAGTTAGAAAACTGTAAGTGAAACTTACTTAAGAATCAAAGAAGGCTTTGGTATTGAGTAGAGCTGAACTCTAAGAAGCTATTAAAGCCAATGTGCTGACCTTACTATTGATCAAGTGATTATTAGAGTTGAAGGAGAGGGGTGAACTACCTCTAGAAGTTAAGGAGCCATTGGATGAATATGCTGACCTATTTCTTGAGCAATTACCTTAGGGATTACCCTTTTTTCGAGGCATTGAACATTGCATTGACTTAATATCCGGTGTTGTCCTGCTAAATAAGCTAGCGTATCGAATGAATCCTAAGTAGGCTATTGAGCTCCAAAGATAAGTCAATGAACTTCTAGAAAAAGGTTATGTGAGTTAAAGTCTTAGCCCCCGTGTTGTACCTATGCTACTTGTACCAAAGAAGGATGGAACTTGGCATATGTATGTAGATGGTAGAGTTGTCAACAAGATTACGATCAAGTACAAATACCTCATCTCGAGGCTGGATGATATGCTGGATGAACTAAGTGGTGTGAGAGTATTTACTAAGATAGATCTGAAGTTTGGATACCAATAAATCTGAATGAGACAAGGGGATGAATGGAAGAATGCTTTTAAGACCCGATATGACTTGTACGAGTGGATGGTCATGCCTTTTGGGCTATCAAATGCCTTAAGAACTTTCATGAGCTAATGAATCATGTTTTGAGAGATCTAATTGGGAAATTTGTTGTCGTCTACTTCGATGACATCCTTGTCTATAGTATCAACATGGTAAAACATACTAACTACCTTCACGTTGTTTTTTATGTCCTTCAAGCAAAGAGATTGTTCGAAAATTTGAAGAAATGATATTTTTGTCAAGAAGAAGTGGTCTTCTTAAGCTATGTGGTTGGTGGAAAGGGGTTTAGAGTATGTAAGCCCTAAAGCCAAGCCAAGTAACCGTAGGGTTGAACTTAGAACCCAAGGTTTAGGGCGATCGGTTCAAGGATCCGATCAAACCCAAATTAGAAACTATTGAGAGGAATATTAGTAAAACTGACCTCGTAAACTTGAATTTAAGAAAATAAGTAATAAAATAGGAGACTATAAAATTTTCAAATTTTAAGTATAATAGGTATTAATTACCGAAAATGCGAAAAGTGTCATGAAATAACTAATAAATTACTAGAGATAAATTATATGTATACTAAAAATTTTAGAATGACCAAAATAATATTTAGGAATGTTCACGTGTATCCTACATGTATTTACGTGTAGATAAAAATACGCGTAATTACTAAAATTGTCCGAAAACTAAGTAAATAATTAAAGAAAAATACAAAATAATTATAAAAAAATCAGAAGAGGATAACTGCAACAAGATCAGGTCGTGGACTGAAAAGAAAAAATTTAACCAATAGGAATTGGACAAACAAAAAGCCTAAAATGAAGGAAATGGGGCAAAATCCCATGAAATTAATGCACATTAATTACTAAATTTCTCTATAAATAAGGAAAAAAAATTCTCAGAAGTCATTTGGCTAGTTTGTGATCTGAGAAAAATCGAAACACAAAAAAATTTGAGAGAAATTCCAGAAAATAAAAAAACAAGAAAACTGTGCAGATTAGCAAGGTGAACTAAAACTACCACCCACCACCACTTGGGACTGAACCACCACCACCACTCTACAGTAGACCCACTGCCTGGACCGACCGACAACATTGGACCGGGTTTGGACGGCCCAAAAGCTTCGAACCGGTTAGTCATTTATTCACCCGGTTTTTGTATAATTTTGTAAAATTATTTATTTTGCCCAGAAAATTATGAAACTTGTTATTATGATGTTTTATTGTATGTAGATTTAGGGAAAAATATTTATTTAGTTTAATCATATCTGGAAATATAGGGTCCCTAACAAATTGTTCAAAACCGAGCATTAGTAAACCGGAAAATAAATAGGCTTAGGGATGTAGTTTGGAGTTCAAAATTTTTCTGTAGGATGCTCATTTGATGTATAACAGTGCTATGAAGCCATTTTTTTTAAAATTAATTTTCGAAATTTTTAAGTTAATTTTTAGCCCTAAAATGATGGTAAAATTGGGTGATTAAGGGTTAATTAAGTGATTAGGATGTTAATTTCTGATTTGAATCTTAATTAGAGGTTTAGGGAAGTTAATCTCTGCAGTGGAACCTTAATCCTATCCTTTAGGTACTAATTATGGTTAATTAGGGAAATTTGGTAAGTAATATAATAAATTAGTAATATGTGAAAATGTAAATTAATAAATTTAAAAAAATAAGGTTATTTAGATAATATTATAATAGAAATCAGAAAAATAATAAATCTGAAATGACATTTAATTTTAAGTAAATATCTCAAAATGTAAGAGTTTTACACACCGGGAATAAATTCGATACCTCAATTAGGGTTAGCGTGTACCGGATAGTTTAGAATACAAAAATTACGACCCAATAGGATATTTGAATACCCGAGCATAATGTGATTAATATCACATTGGGATTCGAGCTTAATTACGACTTAGGAATTAAAACTAAAATCTAGTTTAGGAGCCGAACCCCGAAATAGAACACGACGAATCATTACTACGTTATAGGTATACATGAGGAAAATGAGTTATATTATGAGTTAGAATAATAATCCATAAAATATAAGTACTAAAGAAACCTATTTGTATTATAGGACACCCAGAAACAAATCAGCTCGCAACTAGAGGATCGAGCGATCGAGCAAATTCAAGTAAGTTGGGTTATTGCTTATTGTAATAGAGTACTAGTTTCGTAGTACTCGGAGACTTAGGCTTGTATATGATTGTGATTGTAAATAGTTTGCGCATGTGCTTGATGTATCTGAATTCGTGCTGGAATTTGTACTGTGAATGACTTTGCGACTGATTGAATTGGTATGAACTTGTTGAACACCCTAACCGGCATTTAATCTTAGTTGACCCTAATAACCGAAAACGTCATGCATTGCAACCCGTTAGGGGATCATAGGACTCTCCAACCAAATACCGACCCCTTCGAAAGGGATAGCGCAGGATTGCAAAATGGTCCCTTCTTCATCCTCAGTCGAACTAAGTGACAGGAGAGGAGGTCGCGGCGGGGGTGAAGTCAATGGTTCGAAGGTAGTCACGGGAGGAGCGAGATCTCCATTGCATAAGCTTGGGTTTGGTTGTGAGCTGCTGCATAACATGGAACTCCTCAACCCAGATTGGAGCGGGTGAAATTTCTCTGATTTCACAACGGACCGGACTACGTTGTGCGATGACACTTGATTGTTGCATTGCATGAAAATAATTGTTTGATAACCCTGTTTGTGCGTGTATGCATTCATAAGTCTCCAATTCAACTTACTGGGCTTTAGTTGCTCATACCCTTATAGATCCTTTTGCAGGTTCTGATTTGTAATCTCTTCAAGTACTATGCCGCCCTACAATTATCTAGAGGTTAGTCCTTTTGAAGCCAGGGGTGTGAGAATCAAGTTATTTAGCAAATGTGTAACTAGACTGACCTTGTAGTTAAAGGTTAAAGACTGTTAGTTATTCTGCAAATTAGTAAACTGTAGTTCCTGTAAAACTTCCTGGGAAGCTCTGTAGACATTATTATAAATATCTATGTTTTATAGAACTTTGTGATAATTATCATAATTGTTGTATAATCATTAATCGAACTGTTTACTTCAAAGCGAGGAGTCGTCAACGCCTTATGTAGATTATCTCTATGGTAGGCACTGTGAGGCCAGTTACTATCATAGAATGGTTTACACGGCGGGACTGTTGCGACTTTGCGATTTCGGGGTGTAACAGAGTAGATGAACAGAAGGTGTGAGCTATTGTTGAGTAGCAAACCCTGGCCTCCTATACCGATGTGAGAAGTTTTCATGGATTGACATCATTCTATCAACGCTTTATTAAAGGATTCAGTACCATTGTAGCACTTTTGATTGACTTAATAAAGAAGAATGTAGAGTTCAAGTAAGGAGAGAAAGAGGAGAGGAGTTTTCTTGAGATAAAAGTAAGGTTGACCTCGGTCTTGGCTCTACTAGACTTTGACATACTATTTGAGCTTAAATGTGACATATTAGGTGTCGGCATCAGAGCTATACTGATGTAAGGTCGACTTGTCACTTATCATAGTAAGAAGCTCAAGGGAGCGTAGTTGAACTATTTTATATATGACAAAAAGCTTTTGGCCCTGATCTGAGCTCTTTGTATGAAGTAGCACTATCTTTTACTAAAAGAATTTGTCATATACACAAATCATGAGTCCTTGAGATATCTGCGGAGTCAATCCAAGCTTTCCAAATTGTAAGCCCAATGGATTGAGTTCTTGGAGGGATTTAATTTTATCATTAAGTATAAGCAAGCTAAAGTAATGTAGTTGTTGATGCTTTGTTGTGGATACATATTCTACTCTCTAAGTTATAGATCAAATTGTTAAGGTTTACAAGCATAAGAGAATAGTATCAGAATGATCCCTATTTTAGCCCTATATATAGGCACTGTGGAGAAGGAAGAGTAGTGGATGAGTATCATGTAGAGGATGGTTATCTATTTAGAGGTGGTAAGTTATGTGTGCCGACTTGTTCGATGAAGGAGTTGCTAGTGAGCGAAGTTTATAGTAGAGGACTCTTTAGATACTTTCGAGAGTAGAGAACATATGAGTTGTTGAATAATAGATTCTTTTGGCCTAGACTAAAGCATGACGTACGTTGTGTGATTGAGAGATGCGCCATTTATAAGAAAGTAAAGAGCCGAGTAGAGTAAGGGAAAGCTATGCCTTTGCCTATTCTAAGCAAACCATGGGCTGACCTGAGTATGGACTTTGTCATTGGATTACCTCGAATTACTCGAGACAAAGATTTTGTCATAGTTGTCGTAGATGGGTTTAGCAAAATGGTACATTTCGTGCCTTGCACTAAAACTAACAATGCTTTGCAAATTACTTCATTTTTTTTTTTTGTAAGAAGTAGTTTGCTTGCATGAAGTATTAAGGAATGTGGTGTTAGACCAAGACCCAAAAATTTTAAGTTGTTTCTGGAGGACCCTCTAATGTCAGATGGGATCCAAACTACTGTTTAGCACCTCCTGCTATCCCTAAATTAATAGGTAGACTGAGGTGGTCAATCGTATCCTAAGATCACTGTTTCGAGCTGCAATGGGGAAGAACTTAACTGATTGGGATGTCTACTTACTTGTAGTCAAATTTGTTTATAATAAGATAGTACACGCCACTAATAGGCACACCCTATTTAAAGTTTTCTATAGTTTTAACCCCTAACTACCCCTCGATCACACCTCTATGCCATCCATTGACTAAGAAGATCCTATGGCAAGAACTAGAGCCCAGTCCATCTAGTAGATCTATCAACGAGTTACCCAGCAAATTGATCAAGCCATTAGAAAACTAAAAGAGAAAAGCAAGGGAAGGAAGACCAAATAGTTTAAGCTTGGAGACTAAGTGTGGTTACACTTGAGTAAGGAAAGATTCCCTAATAAGAGGGAGAACAAGTTATCTAGCTGAGTTAAAAGACCATTTATGATACTCTAGAAGATCAATGATAATGCATATCAACTTGATCTTCTAAAAGACTTTCGAGTATCTGGTGTGTTTAATGTTGCTAACCTCAGCCCTTATCAACCCGAGGAGAACTTAGACGAGGACCAGTCAAATTTAATCTTAAATCCTAATCAACCCGATAAGGATGATAGGAATCAAAACACTAGACCCTCAACCCTAACCCAAGCTCAAGGGCTAAAGAACATAGCTAAGCAAATTCTTTCCTTACGACCCATTATTGAGGAGTCTAAGTTGCTATGTTCTGTCAATTGATGCCTTGGCCAAGTTGAACCCTATTGCATTTATCATTTGTCTCTAGTTGCCGACCTGAATTACAGACGACTACCAACTCAGATGACTTGAATTTGAGTCGAACTAAATACACTTGATGTGAATTCACCTCGAAAGAATTATCTACTTAACTCAGCGCGGCTCAAAAGATACTAAACTGATTGTACATAATTATCTTTTTTGCTAGAAGGCCATCTATCCATAAGGAGCCACATGTCTAAGCAACCATGTGATAGAATCCTCCATATAAGATATTCATTTTTTGTTGTATTTTCAATTATACCCTTATTATTCCTTGTATATTACTTCTTTTAGATAATACCCTTTTTAGTCTTTTCTATTTTTAGGCAGGTTACCTTAGTTTTCCGGGTATAAATAGCCATTGTACATTTAGCCACAAGAATCATCTTATCTTAGAATATTGAATATACTCTACTCCTTTATGTGAGCATTGCTTTTATTAGCTTGTTTACCTTACTCTTATCCAAACCATTAAGGTTAGGTGGTGAGAACCCCCATCAAACCATCTCGTACGTCATATCGAATTGTGCTGTGAGTCCTTGGAAGTTCCTTGGTATGCCATATCTTTAGGGTTATTTGTGGGTTGCTTGTTTTACTTTCTCTATTTTCTCACCATTTCCATCTCTTTCTTCAAGCTTTTTGCAAGCTTGGACCCACCTTAATATGTTCACCCTTGTCAACTCTTAGCATGCTCATTACCCTACCATTAGGTTGAATCCCATCCTCGAATGCTCACTTACACAAAAGCACTTCAATAGCTAGCATCAAACACAACATTGGAGTTGAAATGAGTAGCGAAGAGTTGAAGGAAAGTAAATTAATGGATGAAGAAGCAATGATTGAAAAATAAGAGTTTCATTTTTATATTCTAATTAAGTATATTGTTTGGTGGGTTGACATTCCTAGCCTAGCTACATCTAAAAAGCAAAATGATGCGAAAAAGTACAACCGTGTCCTACGCTACAACTATTCACTTTGCTTGAATGGTTATTGTTCGGCTTAACTTGACTTCTTGCTCCAAGATTCTTCCTTAAGAGGAACTCATCTCAACGTAGACTCAGCTAGCTTTTGGGTTGTGACTACATCACTGAAGTCCTTATGGCCGAGCCTTGAATTACAAAGCTCCCTACGACGCTTAACCTCCAAGTAAAGGTCCCTACCCTACTTAATAGAGCCTCTTTCCTACAGAGGCAATAGTAGGAATTGTCGATCCAGCTATGATACCGAAAGTGACGATTTAGGCCCTGTTGGTAACAAAGTAAGGTTGATCCTTCACTTAGAGTAGACTAGAGGACTCGCGAAGTAGAGGATTCCTATGAGCCCCTCGATCCATAGGTAAGGGTGGAGAAAAGACACTTTTTGGCACCGTAATCATTGTGGTCACCCTCTCCTACTTAGGGTCATCTGGGACAGTTCATAGTAAAGACTGCTTAAAAACTCATACAGGTGAGTGCCCCATGGTGAGGTTGTTATGGACAAGCGGTAAGGCATGTCTAAGCCTCCCCTCTTCTGCCCGACATAATTAGAATCGAAAGAAGGTAGGAACATGAGATGATGTATGCCTCCCGGTCACAACTCATGAATCGATTACCTCTACTAAGTAGTTATTTGCACTTTACAATCACAACCTAAAGGATAAGGTCAAAGACAATTGTCTCCTTAGCTTGAGCATACCATGCTTAAACATGATTGCTTTAGACACACTTATGGAAGCTCTTAAGTATTACCCACTAAAGTTGTTTGGGTAATTGGCATGGGAGACAAGTATCTATGCACCCTTTATATAAGATCCATGAGATGCCTACAATCGTACACGTATTGGTCATTGTGTGGTCCCAAAACATCAGGAACTAAAGTGACTCTTATGAAATTAATGGTAAGACGTATTGGCATTAAATACCTTCTAGAAGGCACTTTACCTGAGGCGTTCCACCTTTCACAAGAACACAACACCTGAAATGAACTATGCTAGATGGATAACATATGTTTGGAAGAGATTCACTTTGCCGAAATTTCCCTACCAAGGGGATCCTATGATGTCATTACAAGATACGTTCTTGTATGCTCGTATCTACTCGAATGTAAACCTACGAGAGCCTTGAGAACCATATTTTGCTTGGGGGATAAGGGACATCGGCCTATAAGTGAGCACCTTCGCAAGGTAAGATCACGTAGATTAAATTAAGCATAAGTATGAGGCGATAGTACATGGCAAAATGAGTAGGTCCATAAGGAGCAATCAATTAGCACCTATTCGGGGATACATAGATCTACTGATCTCGCAATTCAACAAGGCATGGGATCCTATTCAACAAAGCCCTCTCCAACATAAAAGACTTAGTTAAAAAACATATGGAGTTCAAGTGTACAGACTTAATATGAAAACAAGAAATAATAACCAAGAAAAATGCAAGGACAAGTTTAGAGAACGTTAATAAAACTTCATTTAAAGGTTTAACAAAATCGACATCTCAACCTCTTGCTAAGAGAAAAAGCCAAAAGTTTGTAAAATGGGTACACATCACTTGAGCTAACTACAAAAAATATGAGGATACTGCTAAGCATCTTTAACTTCTTCTTGTTGTTGTTGTTGTTCCTGCTACCACTCTGGCCCTTTCTTTACTTTGCCACCGTAGTCCACTTGCTTGAGGTTTGCATTAAAGTCACAACTAGAAGTTCCCAATGAGTCATTAGACAACTTGCCACTTGGCTTACTACTAACAGTAGCCTTAGGTTCATCTAGCCAATGTAAGAAAGATAAGTTCACATTTAGCATATTCTACCGAACTTGCTTCCTTAACTCCTCTGCCATTGCATAACTTGCCTTGGTGACAGCCTTCTCGATCAGGGGGTCCTTTAATGTTGCGATGAAGATATTGCATTTAACTTTATGAGATAACCTCATACCTCTTAAGAGCTCGGCTTCCCTTATGCCGAAGTCGGCTCTCATTTTCTCCAGTTACTCACCCTTACCTCTCAGCTTAGCAGCTACCCTACCCTTCATGACCTTATTGGACTCCTCAGCTTTCCTCAACTCATCATTCAATAGATCCCCTTGCTTGAGTAGTTCCCTATGCTAGTGTTCATGGTCATTGAGTGTAGCGACTACGTCATTGCGCGCTTTTTCCTTCTCCGCTAACACTTTTTAGAGCCTCTCCACCTCAGCCCTTGCCTTGTTTCCCTCTAACAAGAGAATTGAATAGTTGTAAGCTAGAATGAAGTCCATCAAGTCGTACAGCTGCAAAGATAATCAACAATCAATAGTTACATCGAAAGCAAGCAATTTGACAAAAGTACATGAGCAATTTAACAAAAGTACATGAGCAGTTTACCTTGTTACACCACCTCAATACTACTACTAAGGCCTCTAATTTGTTACGATGCGTAACAAGCTGCCCAAACCATTCTTGTAGCTACTCAAACCTTTGAGGTGGCAATCCATGGGTTATGTAGGAGTTGCTCACCCCTTCTGATGAACCAAAGGTTCAACATTCTTGTATTAGCAATCTCAATAACTATTGAAGTGGCGGTCTCAAGTGTTTTCTCTAAGCTTACCTAATCTACATCTACTCGATCACTTGCCACTACAAGCTTGGCTCAACTATAGTGTCCCCAGTTGGAGCCCCTAGAATTGTCCCACTGCCAAATGCCCCCAAGGTCATCACTGCAGTACCTATAGGTACCCTTATTGGCACATTGCTTCTCACCTACTAGACAACCTTTGGAAGAGTCTACTGCCTTCCTTCTTTCTTCTTAGACTTTTCTGAGGGATGACACTAGGTCTCCCCCTCCCTTTCCCTCTCAAAATACCTTCTCTTTTTGGGCCTCCTAATACTCTTAAGTCACCTACTCTGTATGGTCAACAACTTTACTAGTAGCTTGTTAGATGCTAACTCCAAAACTGCAAAACAACAAGTGAACTACTTAGAAAAACAAACCAAAATGAAGACAAGAGACTTACAACGTAGAGGATGAGCAGCCCAATGTCCCCCTACTCTAATGGCAAGACGACGCAGCGTGGTAGACAATTAACTACCTCTTGTCAGCTGAATAGAACAAGTAACTATCTCCATTGCAAACAACGGGACCCTACTCTTATGGTTTTCACATATCAACAGGGGTTTGATTTTCATCTAGTTCGCTAATTTTGGAGCTCGATGCTAGTTGTTCGAGTCCTCATTCCCTAAGCCCTTCAATGTTGTACCCCTAATTGGATAACTCCACTTCGTTGGGAAATTGAGGAGCTCCGAGTCATGAATATAGTAGAAGAATTCCTTCCACCCCTTTACTTTATTTGGAGACTTATCCATGACACTTATCCTAATGCCTTGAGTAGTGATGTAAACCTACCCATCGGCTAACCTTGTCATAAAAAAGAAGTGCTTAAAAGGTTGTACAGTCGGTTGCTACATCTGCCAAATACACAATGCCTTGAAAGTAAGCAGCCAAATCCATGCATTCACATTTAAACTACCAAGCGTGGTCTTGAAATACTGAAAGAATTTGACTAAGAATTCATAAAAAGGAATCCATAGACTGAACCTGAATGACTTTGCATACATTACAAGGGATCAGGTACCCCCTATGTTGTATTCCTACTAGCTTTCTTGGGGCTCTTCCATTTGGCACTGCCACCCAAGCATTGCTTCTACTGCCTAGCGAACTAATCTCAATTTCTTATCACTCATTACATATGAAACATGAGCACATGCATGCCCATTTGCGCATGTCCTCCTCAATAACTCACTAACCTCGGCCTCCTTGCCATCTGGTGGGTACGTATTACATTGATGCCCTAGCATACACTCTTTCCTCTCTTCCTAAGAGAATAATTATCACTTCATATTTAGTAATCATCATTACTGTTGTCGTCATCACTTCGGAGGGAGAAGGGCTACTACCCCCTATTTGGGATGAGCTTTCATAGCTCTCGTCTACCTCCCTTGATATAGAAGGATAGGATGACTTACCCTGATAATTGGTCATGCTTTGACCAGCCATCGCGAGAAGTTTGAAACAAACAAGAAAGAGGTATTCAACTCGAAAGACAAAATTTTGGTAGAGTTTAACCTAAGTGAATAAGATAAGTGAAAAATGAATGCCCAAGTCACCCTTTAGATAGACAAGTGATAGGTTGTTAACTTCTGGCCCACTCACGTGCGCATGCCTTAAAGACCTCCAGTTCTTCACCCGAAGAATTCTTTCTCGTCAACCTACTGATGAAGAGAAACAGTATACAAAAGGGGGATGGCTAGGAGCTCAGTCATCATAAGTACTTACTATAGCAAATTTGAACTAAATGAGTCCTTTGAAATATTGAAGAAAATAGAGTGAATAGATCTTTGAGCAAACTAAAGTAGCTGACGTGAAGCTACTCGGAGGATATGACATACTAACAAACACAACACGACTTGACACTTCACTTGATATGACGCACAAGTTGATGTTAAAGTCCACTCGCTACTAATCTTGAGCTATTTGATAAGATTAGATAAGAGTATATGAAAATAAACTTAGAGAGGGTTGTCTTATAAGAATACAATATTTAATGTCTATGTATAAAGTTAGGTAATTTCGGCTACCAGGAGAAGGGACTATTTATAGTAAGTCTTTAGGGCAACATTTACAAATATAAAAATTATAAAAAGGGGATTCCTAGTATATACGAAAAATGGTAAAAAGGACAAAAGACAAAAATGGAAAAGTAGTACAATGTTAGATGAGGTGGACAGGTGGCAGTGCAACATTGGTTCTACACGAAGATTCTCTGAATACAGCAGATAAGAGGGATCAAGATGTTACGACAGCAAAAAGGCCGTAACGAGAAGAGGGTGCTGCGAGAAATGGTAATAAGCCAAGAGAGAACTACTCGATTGGTAAGTAAGTCTCTTATCATTCGGCGAAAACCTTTCAATAACAGGAGGTTGGATTACTCAGTATAGGGTCCTTAGTCAGTGAATAGTTAACATCAGCATAATCGGGAGCGCAGATCAATGTATGACAATGTGGAGAGCTTAAGGAGTTCAGTCATCCTCCTTCGGTGTAAAGTTTCTCATTATTGATAGGTTATCGAGAGAAAATTCTTCGGATGAGGGATTAGAGGCCTTAGAGCAGTGTACAAGTAATGGGATCAGTGGTTAACAGTTCATCATGGCTTCATTCTCTAAGAGCTCTAGATGGTTATGCTATGCTTTGTTCTCTCTTTATTGTTGATGCCGACTGCTCTTTGGTAGATGGCTTTATGCCGAGTGACTTGACCACCAATTGTTGAGAGTTTCCTATCGTGTAATGAGAAATAGTCTCTTATTGGCCGAGTATTTATCTCTCGACCTCTTGCTCATTCTTACAACATCACTTTCTCGTCTCGGCCTCTTTATGTCGAACCCTATTTCGATTTTTTTTAATTTAATTTATATTAAGTCCAGCTCGCTAAATCTAAATTACTTGACACAAAATTAAGGAGGTTGTTTTCTTAAAAAATGTTTTTAAAAAATTAGATTCGCCAACTAGTTTAATTGGTAAAAAAATAAAATTAAGGTTTTTGAGTGATAAAACCCTAATTTAGCCATCGATTCACGTATTTTCTAAAAAAATAATTTTTAGAAATTTAACTAGAAAAATTGAGTTTTGGGGCTAACCTATTGAGACTAAATCATTATGTAAAAATAAAAAAAAGTTAATGGGCTTTATTTTTATACTTTTTTTCCTAAAAATACTAAGATACATACAAATAGGCAAAATATAACTAAAATTAATTTTTATTACAAATTTTTCAAGAAGAAGGAAAAAAATTTTATTTTTTTATACGATTACCTTGAAGGTGCCTATTGTCGAGCCTTATTTCAATTTCCTTAATTTAACCTATATAAAATTTAGCTCGCTTAATATAAATTACTTAACATTAAACTAAGGAAATACTTTTCCTTAAAAAAAATTTAAAAATTAGAATTGCCAACCAGTTCAACTGATAAGAATGAAATTAGAGTTTTTGAGTAGGAAAACTCTAATTTGGCCACTAATCTATGTATTTTCTACAAAAAATTTTTTTAGAATAAATAACCAAAAAATACTGGGTTTAGGGGTTAACTTATTAAGATTAAGTCACTATGTAAAAATTTAAAATATTGATGGGCTTTTATTTTTATAATTTTCCAAAAATGTTAAAAATATACCTAAATAAGTAAAAGATAACTAAAGTAATTTTTTATTATTAAGAATTTTCATGAAAAAGGGAAAAAAAGTTTTTATTTTTTATATGGTTATCCCGAAGGTGCTTACATACTCGTTAGTCGGGATTAAACTAGCCGTAGTTCTCTTTTTATAAAATATTTAGTAGGTAGGTTATTTTTATTTTGAAAACCAAGTCAGATTTACGTTTATTTATCAATTTATTATTTTTTTAAAAAACCTAAGAAATCCAATTTTCCCAAATTAAAGAAAACCTTAAATAATTAAATCTTTTGAAAAACTCGATTAAGATTTTTTTTATTTTTAAAACCACTACGTGTAAAAAAAAAAAAAAATCTTTTCTAGATACTAACTATAAGATACACTCTAGACACATATCGTTTCTATATCTCAACCGTAAAATACGTATCTAGATACGTATTTTTTCTAAATATTAACCGTAAGATACATATCTTATATATATTTTTTCTAAACCATAAGATACGTATCTCGTATGTATCTTTTTTAAATCTCAACTGTAAAATACGTATTTTGATACGTATCTTTTCTAAATCTCATCTGCAAGATACGTATTTTGTATATATTTTTTCTAAATCCAAATCGTAAGATACATATTTTAACGACAAGATACGTATATCTTAAAAAAAAACACGATTTTTCTAAAAGACGCAATTTAATTAAATTTTATTAAAAAATCATAATTATCTATAAAAACTACTCAATATGAAAAAAAATAATAAACCTGAACTTAAGAAAAATAAATTAGTAAATAAATAAAATTCAACTAACTAATAAAATAAATAAAACAATTTTTACCGAATTGAATCGTATGTGACTGTGCATTGTCATCCGGATGTTGTGCTCGTGTTCATATGTGTGTTAGCTTGTGGACGTGTGTTGTGCTCATCGGATTATGTGTGTGACATGGACTTTAGATGTTTGTTAGGCTTTGGATTACGTCATTGGATTTTGATTTCAGCTTGATGTTGGTTTTTGATTTCGGATGGACGTCAGGCTTTGGATGTTCGTTGGATTTTGATTTCAAAAATTTGAACGGTTGACTTCAGATTGGCTTTGCAATTGCGTTGGGGTTTCGGATGTTAAATTGAGGATTGGATTTGGTTTGAAGTAGAATGGCATCAGGGCTTTGGATTGAGAATTGATCTGGCTTCCTTGGTTTCGATAGACTTTACCAAGGATTGGAGATGTAACGAAGGGCTTTAGAAATGGGATGCAAGGGTTAGATGTTTGTCGTTGGGATGTCGGAGTGCAGAATTGGACATTAGAAATTTGATGGCATTGTGAGGATTGTGAATTGTCCAGTTGTAGATGCAACGTGAATTTCGGTCAGGCAATTTTGTTAAGGGAGTGAAGCTTTTAATTGTTGAAGGGAATTAGAAAGTGGACGTTGGTGTGGAGTTTCAATTCAACATTCTAGAGGCTTTGCAACTGGACTTGTTCGGTTAGTTAGATCGTAATTGAGAGTAACGGCTATGCAATGGATCGTGTTTAGGGATGCGTAGTTTTAAAAGAAAAAACCTCTTGAACTCTATCACTAAATTCTTATTTATAAACTAAAAACTGAATCTTTCATATCTTTTAATTATGGATTTGATTTTTAATAAACGAAAGATATGATAAAGATTTGATTTAACTTTTAGAAATCCCATTTGAGCTTTCTATTTATCGGACTCGATCTGATCTAATTTAATTTAGCGCCATAATTTTTTTAATAAATCTTAAATCTATTTTAACTCAATATAAATTAGACAAAGGTTTATTTTAAGTTGGATTAGGCTAAAATTATTTTAATAAAGCCCAATTCTCAAATGACTTAATGATTTATCAAATTAATCATACATTGTTATCCGATTTGATATTAAATGATCCAACGCGACTCAGCTGGACTCGTTATATATAGCTTAACTCGATAGATTCAACTCAACTCAATATGATACGACTCATCTTGATATGATTCGACGCTCTTTTTTATATTTTAATTTTCTTTTTATTAACTTGGTTCAACTAACAAAAGATAAAAAAAAAAGGCAAAAATTAGGTGTCTATACCTACGTATCCATTAGTCGACATCAAACCAACGTAATTCCTTTTTTTAGAAAAGATTTAGTGAATGGATTTTTTTTTATTTTTGAAAATCGATCCAGATTTACATTTGTTTAACATTTATTATTTTTTAAAAAAACCTAAAAAATTATAATTTTGTGAATCTATTTAAAAAAAAACCTAACTAACTAAATCTTTTTGAAAACTTTGGTTAAGATTTTTATTATTTTTTTAAAAATTCACTACTTGTAAAAAAAAAAAATACCTTTCTTAAATCCTACATGCAAGATACGTATTTTCTTCCAAGATACAGATCTCGGAGAAAAGATATGCGATTTTTCAAAAATACTATTATAATACAATTTTTTAAAAATTCAAATTATCTAACAAAATAACAAACGATATGACAATTATTTTAAAAAATATAATAAAAAAATTGCATTGAAAAATCAAATTAGTAAAATAATTAATTAACTAATAAAATAAAATAATATATATTTTTTACCTAAACGAGTTGAACCGTGCGTGATCAGTTTGTTCATGTTGACCATGCTGTAATCGTCTAAACTACATTCGCGTACTCGGTTGTGAAATTGATCGTGTACATGTACAATAGTGAATTGTATACCTGTACAATAGTGAATTGTGATCGTACATGTAGCAATATTTATGTGTGATCGATGTGTTGTAACTGTGTAGTGAGTTGACTTCGGTGTGCATAATGTATGTAGACTTCGGTATGCATGCTGCATATAGACATGCTACACGTTGAGTACAGCGTACAGTGTTCCAAATGTTGTCCATGTATGTGTAGTGCATTGGTGAATGTGAACGGTGCATGCAGTGTGTAGGACATATGGCTGTGTATAGTTGGTGTAGCAAATGATGTAGGTAAGTGTATAGTATCAGGGTATGGGGTTGTATCATTCAGGTGAGCGAGGGGCTGTTGTGCAGTGTTGTGAATGTGTCAGGGGCTTATCATGTGTATATCAAGAGGTTATTCTGTATGTGTGTGTCATGTGTATGTTAGGGCAACGTATTTCATGTGTGAACTGCATTCTGTATGTGATAGCATAGAGTTTGTTCAGGTAGGTATACGAGTGATTAGTATGTGAGGGGAGAGACGGCGCAGCATGAGAGAATGGATGTGACAGGTAGTGTGTCAAGTAGGTATAGTGTTTGTGTGTCATGGTTTGTAAGTAGTAATGTGCGGCGTGTGTGATATTGTTATATGGCGGTATGTAATGTGTTTGTATGGAGTGCAGTAATACTCAAGCAGTGAGTGTTTGGTGAGTGATAAGAGGGATTGGTGTGAGCTTGTGATTGTCCAATGGAGTATTAAGGGTAGTATAGTAGAGATTGGGTATTGGGTTGTATAAAAAACATCCTCAAGTCCATCATTAAATTCCTATTTATAATACTCACTACTGAATCTTTTATATCTTTTAGTTATAGATTTGATCTCAACAAACTCTATATACAAAAGATACGATAACGATTACGATTACGATTTTTTGAAGATTTGACCTAGTTTCTAGAAACCTTATCTTAATTTAGGCTTTCTATCTTTCAAGCTTGACCTAGTCCAACTGGATTTAGCCCAATAACCCACTTAACAAATTCTAAGTCTATTTTAGCCCAATATAAATTAGATAAAAAAAAATTCACTTTATATTAGATTGGACTAAAATATTTTAATGAAGCTTGATCCTTCAACGACTTAAAATTTATTAAATTGGACATACATTATTATCCGATTTGGCCTTGGTAAGAATTGATTAACCTCAGCTTTGGATAGGTTTGCCTCGACTTGGGTGTAGTCGGAGGCTGATTCCCATTACAGCTCATCTTGAAAATGGTAAGGTAAATAAATAGGAGGTCCATCTTGAAAAGATGGAACAAAAAGAAGCCTTGCTTAAAAGAATAGGGTAAAAGATATTGGGCCTCTCTTGAAAGGGTATGGTAAAGGTTAGGGAGGCCTATCTTAAAAGGATAGAGCAAAGGAATCGAGTGCTTATCTTGAAAGGATAGGACAGATTTGGGGTGCCTATCTTGAAAGGATAAGGAAAAAGGATTATGGGGGCTTATCTTGGAAGGATAGGGCAAAAGTTTTAAGGGAGCTTATCTTAAAAGGATAAGGAAAAAGGATTATGGGGGCTTATCTTGGAAGAATAGGGCAAAAGTTTTAAGGGAGCTTATCTTGAAAGGATAGGGCAAAAAGATTAAGGGGGCTTATCTTGGAAGGATATGGAAAAAGTTTTAGAGGGCTTATCTTAGAAAGATAGGGAAAAATTCTTAGGGGGCCTATCTTGGAAGGATAGGGCAAAATATTTAAAGGGGTTTATCTTAGAAGGATAGAGCAAAAACCACTAGGGGTCAAATTAACTTGTTTTGGTTTGGTGGATGATCCAAAGAGGATAGATTTTTTTGAGATTTCAAAAAAGCTTTTTAATTCTCCTAAATATCTATTTCAGGGACTTTTAGGATCATTTTACTTAGGAATGGAGAATTTCATAGATAATAACCAATTGGCATATCCTACGTTGACTCTCGATATTCACTCATTCAGAATGCTAAATATGACTAAGACATTTCCTTAAGATTGTGCTTGCTTTTTCTTCTTTTTTTCCTCTTTACTTCTTCTTCTTCTTCTTCTCTCTCTCTCTCTCTCTCTCTCTCTCTCCTCTCTCTCTCTCTTTTCTAGAATAAGATCTTCTTCATGATTGAAACCTTTTGCTGATGATTCTCGTAGTCATACCATGCTCATGTCTTGATTTTGTTTTTGTTGTTATAGGGTCTCAATTTCCACCTCTTTATGATTCTTGAAAAATAAATCTTTTTTGAAAGAAACAAGATTAAATCATTAAGAACATTCGTTTTCAATTTATTTGATGACTCAAATCCATTGTAGGTTTGATATTTAAGTGTATGAGGCCGAGAAATATGGTACATAAGGATTCATTGGTGAAGTGTTTGTCAGTTAATGACCATCCGAAATCGAGAACATTCATAGATATTAACTTTACTTGTAAATGATGAAAGATTAACTACAAATATTTCTTAAGAAAAATTGGAATCTTTATTGAACTCAGTTTTCATGAATAATACAATTTAACTGCATCTAAATAAATAGGTCCCCTTATTTTTGGGCCATCCATTTCTGTCAACACTAATGTACCTTTTGATAATACCCTTTTCACCACATAAGGGCCTTCATAATTTAAAGCAAACTTGCCCTTAGGGTATTTTATATTTGGCAATACTTTCTTTAACACCAAATCTCCTTCCTCGAAGTACCTCGAGTGTACTTTCTTGTTAAAGGCTTGGATCATCCTTTGTTGGTAGCACTGATCGTGACATATTGCTGCAAGCATCCTCTCATCTAAGAGGTCTAAATTCTGTACTCATTTCTTTAGCCATTCTGCTTCATCAAGTTAAATTTATGCTAACACTTAGAACGAAGGTATTTCTACTTCCATTGGTATTATCACTTCAATTCCATATACCAATGAATAAGGTGTTGTACCTATAGAGGTTCTAACTGAGGTCCTGTAAGCCATGAGAGTAAAGGGAAGCATTACATGCTAGTCTCTATAAGTGATCACCATCTTCTCAATGATTCTCTTGATGTTCATATTAGCGGCTTCAACTGCCCCGTTCATCTAAGGTCGATATGGAGTTAAATTTTTATGATTGATCTTGAATTGTTTGCATACTTCAGCCATCAGCTTATTATTCAAATTTGATCCATTGTTTGTGATAATAGATTTGGGTGCACCATATCTTGCAATGATATCTCTTTTTAGATATTTGACTACCACTCCTTTGGTCATTGTAGCATACGACGCTGTTTCTACCCACTTGGTAAAATAATCAATCGTGACTAAAATGAATCTATGCCCGTTTGAAGTCGTTGGCAAAATTGGACCCATCATATCCATCCCCTACATTAAGAAAGGCTAAGGAGCCGACAATACATGTAATTCTTAGGATGGAGCATTGATTTTATTAGAGTATACCTGACACAAGTGATAATGTCTTATGTGCTTAATATAGTCTGATTTCATCATCATCCAAAAATAACCCATCCTTATGATTTTCCTGGCTAACATGTATCTATTTATGTGAGGACCACAGGCTTCCTCATGTACTTCTTTCATTAATTTCTTGGCTTCTTCTTCATCTACACACTTTAGTAATGTTGCATTTGGTGATCTTTTATACAATATAGCTTTAGTTAATAGAAAATAAGCAGCCAATCTCCTTAAAGTTTTTCTATCTTTTCTATCAGCTTCATTAGGGAACTCATCCGTTTGAAGTAACCTTTTGATATCATAATACCAAGGCTTATCCGTTCCCTTCTCTTCAACTGTCAAACAAAAAGTCGGTCTTTCCTCCACTTCAATCTTCAGGGGATAAATTTTTATCTTATCCGTGACTTTCACCATTGACACTAATGTGGCTAATGCATCAACAAATTGATTTCGGGTTCTTAGAATGTAAGTGAATGAAATTTCTTGGAATCTTTAAATCAACTTGTTTAAATGTTAGTGATAAGGTATCAATTTCTCGTCTTTCATCTTATATTAACCTAGGATCTAGAGAATTATAAGAGAAGAATCTCCATACACTTTGAACTTTTGTATTCTTATGTTTAATGCCATTTTGAGCCCCAAAATGTAGGCTTCATATTTTGCTATGTTGTTCATATATGAAAATGCTAACCTTACTGCCATAAGGAAATGATTACCCTTAGGTGATACTAGTACTGCTCCTATTCCATATCTGAATACATTGGTTGCTCCATCAAAATACATTCTCCATTCCAATTTCTCACCACTCAATTCATTTACAACCATTACATTTTCATCAGGAAACTAAGCTTTTAGACCATCATCTTCATCTTCTAGCGAGGATTATGCCAATTGATCGACTAATGCTTGCCCTTTTGACTGAACTCTTAGTTACATATTTGATGTCAAACTCAAAGAGCAACATCTACCACTTTGAGATTCTCTTGATTAATGTTGGCTTTTCTATTAAATACCTTAATGGGTCATGTTTTATCAATAACTCCACTGATTAATAGAGAGTATACTGCCTGAGCCTATGTATCACCTATACTAAGGCTCAACACGTTCTTTCCACCTTTGAGTATTTTTGTTCGCTTTCAATGAAATTCTTGCTTAAGTAATATATTGGATGCTCTTTTTGGCCTGTTTCATCTTTTTATCCCAACATACATCCCATTAATTCAAGAAGGATTGTCAAATGAAGAATCGATGGCCGTCTCAGTGTAAGAGTGACTAGTACTAGAGGATTCATGAGATACTTCTTGATTTCAACAAATTCTTGCTTACACTCTTCATCCCATTCTATCATTGTATTCCTCCTCAAGAGTTTGAATAATGGCTTCCATTTATCGGTTAACTACGATACAAACCAAGTAATGTAATTCAACCTCTCCAACAATCCCCTATCTTCTTTTACAGTCTTCGGTGCAAGCATGTTGACGGTTGCCTTGACTTTATCTGGATCCACCTCGATTCTTTTTCTACTGACTTAAAAACCCAACAATTTCCTTGAGGTTACTCCAAAGGTGTACTTTTTTGGATTTAGCTTCAGTTGAAACTTCCTCAACTGCATAAACAACTTACATGAAACATTAACATGATTCTCACCTTCCTTGGATTTGGCGATCATTTCATCTACATAAACTTCAATCTTTAGATACATCATATTATGAAACAAAGCTACCATAGCATGATGATAAGTTGCCCCAATGTTCTTTAACCCGAAAGGCATCATTTGATAACAAAACATTCCCTAAGTGGTAACGAAGGTAGTTTTGATTTTATGTTCTTTTGCCATCTTGATTTGATTATATCCTGAGAAACCATCTATAAATGAAAAAAATATGATTTTTGGTCGTGTTGTCCACCAATACATCAATGTACGGTAAAGGAAAGTTATCTTTTGGTGTCTTCTGGTTTAAGTCATGGAAATCTATACATACCTTAACTTTCCCATTTTTCTTTATCACTGGCACCACATTCGCTACCTATTCGGGGTAATTCAACACTTCTATTAACCCAACTTTCAGTAATTTCTTGACTTCTTCTTTTATTTTAAGGAGTATATCTGGCTTATATTGCCTAAGCTTTTACCACTTAGGTTTCATATCTTTTCTTGTTGGTAACTTATGAACTATGATTGATGGATCCAAACCGGCCACGTCTTCATAGGACCAGGCGAATATGTCCAAGTATTCTAATAACAAACACAACAACTTCTGCTTATGATCATCTACCAAATGACCCCTGATTTTCAAGTTTTACGGATTCTCTTCTATCCCCAAATTAATCACAACTATCGGTTCATCAATATTTACTCTCCCCTGTTCAAATCGACACCAACTCTCTTGTATTTCGCTTGGAGTCTCAATATCATCTTTGAAATTTGACTTAGCAAGGTTGAAGGTGATAATGGTACTTTCATCAATTACAAGTGCGTGATATCCATTATGTTCATCATTTTTATTGGATCTAAAGAGTAAAGGAAAAAGCAAAAGGATAACAAATAAATAACAAAGAAGAATTGATAGAAAGAAAGGAACTAATTTTATTGAATGAATTCAAATTGTTTGAAAGAAAAGGGCCTAACTAAGGAAACTGGGATGCCAATATCTTTCTTCTTGTCAGGACTGATGTTGCATTATTAAGCCAAAGCTTTAGATAAATTGGCTACTTTAGGTTCTTGAACACGAATTGATACTAGGAATGTCTAACGGATGTCTAGAAAATCAATATGAGTATAGTACCGGTGATCTCCTCTCTTGCCTTTGGTTTTGGCCTTTATTTCTTAGATCTCTTCTTCAGTGGGTTCATATCTGAGCTTGAACGTTCCAATCTATTGCTTAGGCTGTTCTGAATGACCCTATGCAATGGTAAGACTTAGGCTATCGGACTGCTAATTTACAATTGAGGCCAAGGACTAGAGGGACTGGCAAGATGAATCCTCTTATTCCAGCCGACTCATATGGAGGCTAAGTATCTCCTTACTGACCCTTTCTGCTTGCCGAGTCAAGTGACTGCCTATTTCTTGCAAGTTTGTGCCGAGAAGTGGAGGGTTGAGATAATAGCCAATCTTCATTCTCATTTATGCTGGCTAAGTACTTACTCGGCATTACCCTAATCGAGATGTCGCGAGCGAGACTTTAGATTGACTAAGCTACCTTTGTGCGGATAAGCAAATTGTTTGTACTTTTTGTCTGCATCTTCCAACGGCCTCACCAATGTAGCTACATATATAAAATTATGTGTAAAATTTGTTGCACCAATGATTTTTTTCCTTCTATATTCATTTTTACCTTTTTGTATCTTGTACGTTACTACTTTAGGAAATGCCTTTTTTATCTTTTCCTATTTGGGCATGTTGCCATAACTTACCGGCATAAATACTCTTGTATTTGTAGTTGTAAGAGGATCATAATTCAGATTACCATTAATATACTTTGTGTTTTCTTCCTTACGTAAATACTGTCTGTTTACTTTTAGCATTACTCTTATCCTAACCCTTGAGTAAGGTTACATGGTGAGTAACTTCATTGGACCAATTCGTATGTCATATCGAATTGTGCTGTGAGTCCTTAGAAGTTTCATTGGTGTATCATATCCTTTGGAGCTGTTCATGGGTTTTTGCTTACTCCTTTTTATTTGCATTTGTTCTTTAACATACACCCCATCACTTTCTTTTGATCTTTTTACAAGCTCGAACCCAACTAGCGATCAGCCTTATCTGTCCTTAGTCATGTTTCATAACACCCCCTATCTTGATAATTCAGTTATGTTGACTTCATAAAAAATCTACAATCTTAGTTCCTCTAATTCTTCACTCCCGATATACGAAATAGCCGTTTCTTTGTAAATCTCATAATCTTGCTCTTTAAGAATAGTGACTAACTGCCCCTCGGCTATGAATTTCACTTTCTAATGTGGGTTAGATAGAATTAGCCTTGTTGAGTGAATCCACAACCTCCCTAATAGAGGATTGAAAGTTCGAGGTATATCCCAAACTTGAAATGGAATAGTAAACATCTGTAGATCGATCTCAGCCAGCAACCCTATTTCTCTAAATATCTCTCTCTTTGATCCATCAAAAGCTCTTACTGAAATTGAGCTAAGTTTTATCTCAGCCGAATCTACTCTAAGAAAATTCACTGTTGTCAGTGGACACACATTTTGTGAAGACCTATTATTAATTAGCACCCGAGCAATGACTTTCCTTATACACTTGACCATTATGAAAAGGGGTTTTGTTTGTCGATTTCCTTCTTTGCCTAGCTCATTTGGTGAGAATGAAATTTGATCTATCGCAAATATCGAATTCACCACCAATCTTAGCTCCTCAGTGGAAATCCCTTCAGGTACTTTAACATCCTTCAACTTTATACCTTTTTCTAAGCTCCTTCCAAGTACATCTCTTTTTTGGTTTTGGAATTGTCATAGCCATAATGTCAGCTTTCTATATCTTCCCATTCTTTAACAATTGATATATTGCCGGTCGAGTTTGGGTTCTATCTTTGAGATTTATATTTCAACAAGTGTCCGACCTACCTTAGATTCTAAGTTACCTCTTCAATAGTGATAGGGAGATTATCTAGATCAATCTTTGGTTCAGATACTTTGGCGATGATCATGTTGATTGAACATCCATGATTTGGTAGAGGATTGTTACCCACATTAAGAGCGGGAGTCTGAATGTAATCTAATAGCACTAACTTTGCATCAATAAGATCCTAGATCTTATGTCTAAGTCTCTAGCACTGATTTGTCGAATGCCCTACTTATCCCAAATGATAATCAGAACAGAGCTCTAGGTTATAGTCTCTAGGTCTTTGTCCTTCCTTAGATATTTTAAACTTCAGGAGATTCTCCTTCCTTAGTTGGGCAAGAATCTGGCTTAAAGGAATGGGTATAATTGTCTCCTTTGTGGGCAGTTATTTTGATTTGGATTTAGTAGGGAATTAGAACCTCCTATCATAGCTATTGGGGCTATAGGTTTGATAAGGTTGCTAGTATTGACAACGCTTAAAGTAGCTTTTTTGGCTTTGTTGGAAAATCTTGTGGGAGGCATTTTCTTCCTAGCTACTTGAAGATTAAGGAGCCTTCCAATATCAACAAATTCCTTAATTCAACACCTTGAAGCCACGATTTCTCCAAAGTTAAAGGCAGGATGTCCTACCAAATGTTGGTAGTATGGGCTTCTAAGAGTGTTGATAAAGGCAAAATTTAGATCCTTCTTTGTTAAGGGTAGAGTAACCCTAGCTACCATGCCTCCTCCATCTCTGAGTATACTCCTTAAAGCTTTCGTTGGACTTCTTTCGAAGATTATTCAAATCCCACATGGATGGGGTTACCTCAATATTGAACTTGTACTGGTTGTAGAAGGCCCGGGCTAACTTATCCCATGTATCAATCTCATTCAAGTCCAGTTGGGTGTACTAAGTTAAGGTAGGCCCAGTCAAGCCATCTTGAAAGGTTTGGACCATCACCGTGCTATACTTCGTATATTTTCCCATCTTTCTGATATACAACCTATTGTGGAGCTCTAAGTAATCGGTCCCATCGTATTTCTCAAATTTCAAAATTTTAAACTTTTCTGGAAAATCATCATCTTCATATGTCAGCAAGTTGATCATTCCGATTTGCTTAAGCCTGTTAATCATTTCTAAGGTTTTCATCTTCTTGGTCAAGTTCTGCATAAACTTCCTTTCCATCTTTCAGTGTTTTTCCTCATTCTCCTTCCTCTATGTCTCAGCATTAAGGACTAATTCTACATCTTCCAACTTATGGGGAAGGGTTGCTTCTGCATTTCGATTTGGGTTGACTTGAGATGCCTACCTATTATTAAGAATTCCAATAGCTTAAGTAAGAACTTGGATTTGTTTAGCCATCTTATTCATGTTTTCTTCCAGGGTTTAACTCTCGGGTCGGGCTCGGTTTGACTGACATTTTCAATACCTTGAGTTGACATTCTTGCTTTTGAACAAGTGAATATTAGGCTTCTAGTTGAGTCTGCTCGCTGGAGTGCTATTTTCAAAATCCTAAATGAAAACTTAAGTTTTAGACATCTTTGTGAACTAAAATTTTTGTTGTTTTTTTTTTCTTTTTGTTGCTTGCTTCTTCTTCTTCTTTTTTTTTTATTTTTTTTTTTTCATTTTTTATTTAAAAGGCAACTATAAAGAAAAATTAAAAAAGAGAGCAAAAGACTGCATAATCAATAAAGGTTTTCATTTAATGAAGTTGGAAATTTATTAATAATCATAAAATCAAATCTATACAATGGACTAAAAGAAAATGAAATAAACTCCAAACTAATCTTTCTAAAACAAAAGCTCAAACCTTATATTTATAAGAGCTGATGGATCTAGCTAAGATGAGCTTCATCGACTTCTCTCATCAGCTTTTGGACTATAACATCTCCTTCTAAAATCTTACTCTTCAAGAATTGATTTTCTTCCATCGTCCTCTTATTCTCCATTTGTAATTCTTCAATAATTCTTTTGCTTTCTTGGAACTGAGCTTCAATTATAGCCTATATGGTATCTCGGTAGGCCTGCTTAGTAAGTGAAAGGTATTCTGGCTTTAGCTCATGTTTGAATACATTTGGAGCTTCATACTATGTCTTTCCAATCTTCTCCAGCTGATTGTAGATAAACTGCCTGGTAACTTAGTATTCTTTGATTTTTCCTCTCAAAGTTCCTACATTGACTATCTTCTTGATCGCTCTCCGTTTCTATAGCTTCACGAGTTCTACTAGTTGTTGAATCAAAGTAGCGATAGGTAAACAAGGATCTTGCTAATTTAATGTAACATCTTCTAAGGAGTCCATGTATGCTATCTCTTGAAGAGGACCCAGCTGTCTGGTGATATAAGCTGGGAAATACCTTGTATGACCAGTAATGCTGACAAGAGGAACCCTTGCATAATTGACGCACCCTAAGATGACTTGAGTGCAAGTACTCCACCTAGCTATCCATATAAAATCTACTAGTTGCATCTTGCTTATGATTGATACCCATCCTTTAAACTGAGCTTTCTTCTAGTACCTTAAGGTGATGGGTAAAGTTGTTTATCAGATTCATGTTTTCAGTCAGGGTTGCTCTGAGAAGATTCCCTCTATACCCTTGTGTGTGATTGAGAAACCATACTACAAGGATTGTAGGGTTAGCCATGAAGTATCTATGCCCCAGCTTCCTCAAGTAGATGAGTGTCCTGAATTACTCTACTAATAATGTTGGTATATAGGATTTACTAGCTAAGAATTTGGTTACTAACTTGGCTATCCTATAATGAACTTGACCATATCTAACGGGAAATAGCACTGTCCTATATATTGCTACAATAAAGGCGTTTACCTTCTTTTCGACTCATGATTCATATCTTCCACAAAAGATCTGATGATATTTCTAATAAGTATCTAAGCTTGAAAACCATTCTACTAATTTTAAGATACTGAGATATTTCTTGCCATCTAAAGATAAGAACGGTGCTAAGGCTGCCTTTTTGACTCCCAACAAAGTCATAAAGGCTTTCTCTAGTTGGACTCTGAGATTTGGGACGTTATGCCTGCTTTGAGAAGCAGAGCACTAAGTCATTGTAAGTATTCTTCTAAAGTGGGAGTCAATACATGTAGGTTAAACTTGAAAGTTACAGATTCTGGATTCCAATAATGAATAAGGGCTTGAATTAGAGGCTAGTAAAGCTGGACTCGCATAAGAGATATGATCAGCCTAATCTTCTTGCAAATGTGATCTTGCTTGATGGATGGAAGCTGATTTAACCAATATTTTAGGATAGCCTTGAGGAAAGAATAATTATCTAACTGGACCTCAAGGATGGGCTTAGGACTAACATTACCCTGTCTTTCCATAGCTAAATTAGATAAAACATGCAATGATGCAATTATTTTCAATGAGACCCTTAAATTTATAATAAAGTTGAATATGATACTAATAATTTTGCAGCTTCTTCAAAATTTTCATTTTTTTAAAATTACGCAGCCTTTTACTCATTAGGAGACAATGTAAATATATATAATACAAGAAATTAAAATAATCACATAAAAACAAGCATTGGTGAAAAAAAAAATCGAATATATAAAAAAAATGCAGTATGCTACACATGCATGAAATGCAATAGAGGTTGGTAATTAATAAATTATAGGAATTATTATGAACCCGCGGTCGGAGGGTATCCTTATATATAAGTCTATTCAAAATAAGATTTAAGAATAAATGAAGCTCGTGAATACTTTTATATAAAGGTTATTGATTGCTTAATTTCCCCTCTTTTTGAAAAAGAACAACGAACCGACTGCAGGTTGATTAGGCTTTTTTTATAATTTAAAACTGATTACCCCTTTTTGAAAAGAATAATGTGTGTTGGGTGGGGGGAAGGTCCAACTACATCTAAACATGTAGATGATAGTTAATAAAATGAACCCCCCCTAAATCCCTAATAAGGGTCCATTGGGCCCTTTTTTTTTTTTTTTCTTAGGCCCTGCATCACTAAAAACCAATTAGTAAAACTATAATGCAATGAAAGAAAAAAAAATACAAAAGCTGATCAAGTAATTTTTTAATTTTTACATGACTAGCTTGTTAGGCTTCTCTAGTGGAGTCGCTAATTCTATCGAGCCATATTTCAGTTTTCCTTAATTTAATCAATATTAAGCCTAGCCCACTTAATATAAATTACTTGACATAAAATTAAGGAAACATTTTTCTTAAAAATGTTTTTAAAAAATTGAAGTTACCAACCAATTTAACTGATAAAAAAATGAGGCTACTGATCCGTGTATTTTCTAAGAAAATGATTTTTAGAAAAATAACAAAAAAAATTTGAGTTTGAGAGTAAACGTATTGAGACTAAGTTATCATGTAAAAAAAAAAAAAAATTAATGAGCCTTATTTTTATATTTTTTTTCCTAAAATGACTAAGATATATACAAATATGCCAAATATAACTAAAATTAATTTTTATTATTTTTTATTACAAATTTTTCAAGAAAAAGGAAAAAAATTATTTTTTTATACGGTTACCTTAAAGGTGCTTACATACCCGTTAGTTGGGATCAAACCAACGTAGTTCCTTTTTTAGAAAAGATTTAGTAAATGGATTTTTTTTTTTATTTTTGAAAATTAAGCTAGATTTATGTTTACTTAACCATTTATTATTTTGTAAAAAACCTAAAAAATTCTAAATTTACGAATCTATTAAAAAAAAAACTAACTAACTAAATCTTTTTCAAAACTATGGTTAAGATTTTTATTTTTTTTTTAAAAAATCACTACTTGTAAGAAAAAAAAAATAGTTTTCCTAAATCCTATTTGCAAGATATGCTAAGATACATAACTCGATATGTATTTTCTCCGAAGATATAGATCTTAAAGAAAAGATACGCGATTTTTCAAAAAATAAAATTTTAATTATTAAAAATTCAAATTATTCAACAAAATAACAAATGATATGACAATTATTTAAAAAATATAATAAAAAAACTATACTAAAAAATCATATTAGTAAAGTAATTAATTAATTGATAAAATAAAATAATAATTTTTTTTTACCTAAACGAGTCGAATTGCACGTGATTGGTGTGTTTGTGTTGATTGTATTGTGTTCGTTTGTGGGTTACATCCTCTAAGCAGCTTTATGTCAGCTACTATATTTCATTTATCGACCTACTTACTCTTTTTCTTCAATTGCTCGAAGGATCCATTGGTTTCTCGCTTCCTATGGTAAGGTCTATTGATAATTGAGCTCCTAGGCACATCAACAAGTAATAAAGGGAATGATTTCTCCACTCTCAAAGCACAAACCCATGATAGGATGTGTATTAAACCCTAGTTGTCCACATACCCTACTCCTTTAGCTAAGGGCCTTAACTAATCCTTGCATGTAGATCTATAATGCAGCTTAATAGTAGGTTGCTTTACGTGTACAACCGTTCTTTATAGACCATCATTGTACGTTATATTTCTCAATGACATCATAATGACACATTGAATAGTCAATAGTTACGTCAATGAAGCAATAACTCAAAATGCAAGAAATCGGTTCGCTACAACCCAAGTAGCAAAACTAGTCCCTTAGTCAAGTAATATGCCTTGGTCCGCTCACATTGCTTGGATTACTCTCTTCGTGCCTTAGGTGTTGGTGAGAGTAGGGGGACAAGTGTTGATACTCGATTCTCATTTGAGCTGAGGCCCATCGAGTGAAGCCCATCACTAGACACACTTAGTAGGCACCTGAGCAAGTAGTGGTCCCACATGTCGTACCATGACTCTCTTGTATGTCCACGAGCTCTTGCCAATGAAAAATCTTGACTATGGATGAGCTAGTCCCTCGCATTGCGAAGTGCCTAGTGAGTCAAATAACAAATGTTTGAGAAAATCATCCTTGACCAACTAGCTGATGCTCATGGATAGTCTAGGGCAAGCTTAAGGCTTAACTCCTTCCATCGAACATCAATTAACCCCTTGATGAGCTTCTTAGCTTGACTTTTGTCTTTAGTAACTCATTAATGAGTGTCTAACATTTTTGATAAAGTCAGTACACCAAATACGTCTACCTTTGCTAGATCACTAAGTTGCAGGTCTGGTGGCTCGGTTGGCTACAATGTATCACCTATAGTGAAGCTTTACCACCTACTATAGAGCGTACTGTCTATCGGTGATTAGTATGAACGATCCTGTGATTGCTATGTGTCTAAGTAAATCATATAAAAGGCACCAAGCACTAATAACTAGGGAGATTGGATCTAGCTTTCTTGAGTCCTTTTCTTTCTCTCATTCTTACCTTTTCAAACTTCTTCTCTTCCCTCTCCTTAGAGAAGAGAGGTTGAAGATACATACGCACTACTTAGTGAGTACAGTCTACTAAGTCTCTTATGCTCACCTCCTCCTTTCTTGGTCCTCTTTGTTGACTTAAGTATTAGAGGGCCCTTGTAGCCTAGCCTACATGGGGCTTTTTTGCAGGTATCAAGGAGTAGGAGGTGAAGCCTAGTGCAATTCGACCCTACATATATATTAGTTAGTCTCCACTCAATTAACATACATGTAGAAATATACCACACTAAGTCTTGACACTCCCTCTCAAGATGGGAAGTATTTATTAAGAATTCCCATCTTGCCAAGTAGTAGCTTGAAACGATCAACAAGAAGACCTATTGTAAACAAGTCAATGGATTGAAGCTTACTGTTGACATGAATGGGTAGAATAATTCCTTGAACTACCTTGTCTTAATAAAATGCAAATACATCTCAAGATGTTTAGTCTTTTCATGAAAAGCTAAGTTTTCTGTAATGTGTAGTAAAGACTGATTATCACAAAACAATTTCATTGCAGAAGAGGATGAAACACCAAACACTTAAAGCAAAGAGAAGAGCTAAGTCATTTCACAAGTGGTACAAAGTGAAAGCTCTATACTTTGACTCAGCTAAACTTCTTGAAACTATTTTTTTTTCTTTGATTTTTAGCTAATAATTGAATCTCTAAGAAAAACATTAAAGCTTGTTATTAATCACTAAGTATCCCTATAACCTCCCTAATCACTATCATTGTAAGCTCTAAGTACTAACCATGATTGCCATGAGAAAAATAAGCTTTGGCCTAGTTGCTGCTTAATATACCATAGCACCCTTTTTAATGCTATTTAATGAGCTTGTTTTGGATTATCCATGAACTGATTCAGGGCATTCACTGCATAGCTACATTTGGTCTAGTATTAGAAAGATGTAATGATTTTCCAACCACTTTTTTTGTAAAAGATAGCATCAACAACAAGACTATTGTCTTCTTTCGACAATTTGTGATTAACGACTATGGTTATTGAGGCTAGCTTAGCTCTTAGAAAACTAGTTTTAGCTTAAAACAAAATCTTTATTTGACCAAGCTAATTTGAGACCAATAAAGTATTTCAATACTCCCAAGTCTTTTCACCTTGCACTAAGTATGAAGAAAGTTTTTGAATTTTTCAAAATTCTCTAATCGGTTACTAGCAATTGCTAGATCATCTACATATGCTAAAATAGTAACAAAATCATCCTCACTCCCTTTAGTAAAGAGTGCATAATCAGAATAAGATTGTTTGAAACCATTAGTAACAAGACAAGCGGTAATTTTTGTATTCCACTATCTTGAAGCCTGTTTCAACCCATATAATGACTTACTTAACTTATAAACCATCCTATTTATACTACCGCATTCCCCCTTAACTTCCAAGCTTGGTGGCAAATCCATGTAAACTTCCTCAAATAGATCACTATTAAGAAAATTATTATGAACATCCATCTAATGAACATGCTAATTAAAAATAGCAGCAAGAGAGAAAAATAAACGAACTGTAGTGTATTTAATAATCGGACTAAAGGTCTCATTATAGTTAAAGCCTTCTTTTTGAATATATCCTTTTGCTACTAAATGAGCTTTGTACTTATCAACAGAACCATCAACTTTGGTTTTCAATTTATACACTTATTTACAACCAATTGTATGTTTACCTAGAGGTAAGGGAACAACAATCTGAGGATCATTATTTTTCAAAACATCTAGCTCTTGATTCATTACTTTGTGACAACATTTAAACTTGACAGCTTGACGATACAAAGAAGGCTTAATGTGTTTAGATAATTGGACAGTAAATGCACAAAACTATGGAGACAAAGACTAGAACACTCTCAATAGGATGAGAAGTAGAAGAACAGGGATGATTGTCAACTAAGGCAAGACTAAGACTATGATAATAATCTAGCAAATAAGAAGTAATGCAAGTAGCTCTAGTACTATGATAAGGAATAGTAGGATCGCATTGTGTATTAGGAGAAGAAGAATGTATATTGGCAGAAGAAGGATGCATATCTATACGTTCATTATCAGCATGTGTATTAGAAGAAGTTGCATTAGGATGATTTATAGGATGAAAAGGAATATTGGTGGCATTAGAATCAATGATACCAATATCATTAGAACAATCAATGATAGATGCATCAGCATTTGAATAAGATAAAAGAACATCAAATCGTTGAAACAAATTATAAACATAAGAATTATGTTATGTGTAAGGAAAAACAGAATAGTCAAGTGCATTATATGTTCCAAAAGAATGCAAAGAACGAAACTTAAGTGGGAAAATATGCTCATAGAAGAAGACATTACGTGAAACAAGACATTTTTTATCAATAAGATCATAAAGCTTATTGCCTTTAACTTTAGAGGGATAACTAAGAAAGACGTATGGATATGCCTTAGGATCAAATCTCTTGTTATTTTTATGTAGAGTGGATGTAAAACATAATGAACTAAAGACTCGAAGATGTGTTTAGGAAGGAGATTTTTGAAATAGTAGTTGAAAAGGACTAGAACTACCTAAGATAGGAGATGGAAGATGATTGACCAAATAAGTAGCAATAAGAATTGCATCACCCTAGAAACATAAAGGCAAAGAAGGTTGAAGAAGTAAGGATTAATTCAATTAAGTAAATGCTAATGTTTGTGTTCAACAACACTATTTTGTTGAGGTGTCTTAACACAAGTAAGTTGATGTATAATACCATATGATGAATAGAAATTTGATAAGGAAAATTCAAGACCATTATCATACCTTCTCACTTCAATTTTCTACTGAAATTAAATTAGGACAAGCTAATAAAAGTGAGAAAGAATGGAAGCAACTTTGTATTTAGATTGCATAAGATATACCTAAGAACACAACTATAGTAAGAAAATAAGTGTTTCCCAATAGTTGGTGTAGCAAACGGCCCCTAAATATCGACATGGATTAGATGAAAAGATGAGGAAGTATTTTTCACATACGTAGGAAAAGGACTACGCTTTTGCTTAGCTATAAGACAAACTAAGCAATCAAATTTATTGCAAAGTATAAAATCATCAAGCTTTTGAATGAGCTACATACGATCAAAATAAGGATTTCCTAACTAAAAGTACCAAACATCAACAGTTTTAGGTAGATTATTGACTAAATTTGAAGCAACGGAAAATGTAGAAGTATTACAACTATGTTAAGTAGCATGACAAAAAACTTACTCTATAAAATATAGCCCAAGCTTAGCCTTAGCATGACCAGTCACTTTTATTGTGGCTGAATCTTAGATATAAGCACAATTTTTAGGGAAAGTAACTACATGTCCAGTTGAAACTAGCTTAGACATTGAGATAATATTGAAAGTAAAGCTAGGAACAAACAATACATCACGGATAATTAGATTTGGACACATTTGAGCAACTCCCTTGTATGTAGCACGAACATGCTTTTTATTTGGCAACTAAACATAATAATCATGAATATCGAAATAGAACATAATAGGACTTAGAGAACTAATCATACGATTAGTAACTCTAGAATCAAGGATCCACAAAGTATTATGATATGATGATGAAAAACAAGAATAGCAGAGCAAATTAAAGAATTGGATGAGAATATACCTATTGTGTTATCGATTGAAGTTGATGATGAATTTGGAAAATGTTCATCTCGCAAAATAGATGATTATACAGAGGAAGAAGTAACATTTGTAGAATGAGTATTTGAGTCGTTATTATCTAAAACATTAAGCAAACCTAATAAATGAAGACCTTAATCCTTCATAACCATTACACTTGCACTAGATACTCTTGCACTACTCGATAGAGAAACAACATTAACAGCTTGACTATTAATAATTTTAAGATTAGAAATCACCTGATTTGCTCTAGAAACTCATGATAGCGACTTGTTAAACCGAAAGTGTGGAGGAAAACCGATTAAAAGATAGCGATTCTCCTTCAAGTGGCCATGCTCATGACAATAATTGCAAGAAAAATGATTCCTCAAAGACCTTTGTTTAGAAAGATTAATAGCAACCATAGTTAAACACTTCATACGCAAATTCCTTTGCTTTGTTCAATCTCTATAACTCATCCCTAATAACAAGATTACATGCTTCATCTAATGAAGGAAATGGTTTCGACACCAATATCTGTAGCCTTAAGGTCGAAAGACTATCATTAAAACCATTTAAAAGCTTGAACACATAGTCCTTATTAGTTATCTCCACAAACTTCTTAAAACATTATACATTACAAGATCCGTAAGTATAGTGCGGATGTGGTATGCAATTCCTAAGCTCTTCCCAAATTGTGTTTGATTTGGTGAAATAATCATCGACATATCTATTTCCCCATGTGATTTTGTTAAGCAAATGATAGAGTTGATAGATTTGTGTATCATTCGGCTGTGCAAATCTAGTTTTCAACTTATTCAAATATCTCTAGCTAGATTTATGTACATAATAGTTGAAGTAATGTGAATTGAAACATATCTTAAAAGCTATACTACTATGAGATTATTACACCTATTCCATACCTAAAACAATGGATCAAACTTCTTTAGTACTGCAATAGATTTGTTGATAAATCCTACCTTATTTTTCATTAAAAGAACTATAGTAAAGGATCTGCTCCAAGTATTGTAATTTAGGCCTATAAGTACAAGTGTCATGATTACAGAATTTTGTGAATCTGTATGGTGTAGATAATAAGGTGAATTAACATCCTCTAATGGTGAGATCTTAGGGTCTGATATCATGATGAAATTAGACTTGAAATGCTATTTGTGTTGAATTTGAAGAAGAAACAAAAAATAGCTTGTAGAAAGAGTAGCAAAAGAGAGGAAGAGAGAAGGTGGATGAGAGTTTTTAGAATATGGATAGCTTAACAAAATTTACTTACAAAAATCTATTAAGCTGCTCAATTAAACACTTAACTCACTATTTATATACAATAAGCTTACACTAAATACATCAGTATAAATATACTACACTAAGTCTTCACATAGTGTATCAACGTAACAAAACTTGAGGTTCGAGCCCTTGCTCTTATGGGTTTCTCATGTAAGCAAAACCCTTATTGGTGCCATTGCGTTGTAGTTACAAAGAGGTGGTGAGCATAAAGCATTGAGAAACTTAATGATGACTATTGTGGGAAAGTTATTTCATTTAATAATTAGTTGTTCTTAAGGTCGTCTAAGGGGATGAATTTGATCTTAATCGAATAGGACAATGTTGCTTCATTAATAAATAATAATAAAAGGGAGGTACTAGTAATTTCACTGATGAAAAACCTTTTTATATGTACTTATTTTCTTCGTTCATCAATCTTTTATCTGAATCATAAAAAAGTTATTATTTTCTCTTTACATTTTCTCCTCTATTTCTTTTCTCCTACTTTCTTTTTGTCTTAATTCTATCGTTTTTTTCAAATAGTGTGGAATATGAGCTTATGTTAGACTTGTGAAGTCATTTGTGGAAGACACTCCGTTATTTCAAATAGTGATATTAAGGGGATATCTAACATGATTGAGCTTAGTAGTAAGAATTTATTGTTTCATCTATCCTTACGGTGACTGATAGATCCACTACATCCATAGTGTTGAAATAAGGACATTTCTAATCTATTGCTTCTTTATGATTTCATTATGCAACAAGTTCCATTAGTTCCATCTATTATAGTTTTGAGTGTCTCTATGTAAGGTCTAAATAAGCTAATCAAAGTAAGGTTCTTTTATCCTCTATCTATATTATTCAAGGGAAAAAGAGTTTTGATTTTGTTGTAACATGTAAAATTATCAAAATGGTCCATTTCCCTAAAGAAAATAAGTTTTTCTTTTTCAATAAGGAAAAGAAAATAAATTGATGATGACTTTGTTATACATAAAGTATAATTTGAATTTTGAAAGTTTTTATGATCTAAAGTTATAAACATATAATATGAAACTTTATATTTACTTTCTGTTATACGATTATTTTATATTTTTTAGGCATCTTTTTGTGACATACTAACAAAAATATCAATTTGTTGAGAATACAATTAGAATTTGTCACTGTTATTGTAGAATACATAGATGACAAATAAACAAGTAGGAAAAAAAATTGATATGTGAGATTTAACAAAGAAAACTCAAAAGAATCGAGGTGAAACTATGGAGGTAACTCAAAATGATTTGCTGGTAACTCTTATTATATATAGAGAGTTATAGGAGGCTTTATGACCTTAAGAAAATAAAGGAATTACTTAGCAATAGGAGAAAACAAATTAGAAATTATCATGCACCAAAACCTGAGTGACTTGTAAATCTAAGAAACAAATTGAATAAATCTCCACTCCTAGCTTAAATTTGCACAACTCAGCAAATGTATATACAACCAAGTTTCTCCTATAATTAGCGCATTCATTTTAGTTTGCCTAACTTGCTTGCCTCTAGGCCCTTGATGCACCTCACTTATCTATGAGCTTCTCATCACTTTTTGTCTTGATAGTTGTCATCCATTTACTCCAAAAGTGTCCTTACCTAGCTTTAGATCTTGACACTAATGACTCATATTCATTCAATACTAGTTGGTACACAAATTGAGTCATTGAATATTTCTTTAATCTCTAAGCTCTATCTTCCTTCGAACCTTTTATCAAGGCATCGAGTGCTCTTTGGACCTCTTAGTCTTCAACTTTCTCTAAACACTTGCTCTATACAATTCATGAGTAAAGTTAAAATGGATGTTTTTATTGTACAGCTAAATAACTAGTCATAGCTAACCATAACAACACTAAATTCATTGACTCTTAAATCAACATCTACCATAAAACTATTTAGAATCACCAATCTTCAATATTAGAAATAAATTATAGAAACTAAACTTCTCTTATAACAACTAAACCTCCATAAACACTAAATTTGAATGTACTTTAGTAACTAGATCAAATTAACCAATAAGAACACAATGTAATGCATAATACTTCGTGTACCCATATTTGAAATAGTATACCTTTGCCAACGTTTGACTTATAATTCACCAACACTAGTAATTTTTAGCTTTTGTCATAGCTTAGTCACACAAAACAATTTTCATAGGTTCATAGAATTCCAATTAGTCTCCTTGTAACATGAATGAACACTCTTATTGAAATCATTAATATGTCAAGGGTAGGTGATGCCCAATGTGACAATTACCAAATTAACATGCAAAAGTAAAGTAATTCGTAAAGCTTCTCTACAAAAATACTTGATCAAATCTCCTAGAATTTACATCACTCTCTCTTAATATTAACTTTATCATGATAACAATGTCCATGCATACATACATACCTACACATATACATATGCGTATATGTATAAAGCCATATCCATTTATTGGGCTTTTAAGCTTAGTAATAAATTGAGTTTAACTTCTTAGTCTAATGTGATAAGGCCTAGATAGTTAATCTATGATATTCAGGATAATGAAAGGAGATTTGGCATAATGTACTTGAAATAGGAACTATTGGGCTTAGTTATCTACTCTCAACTTTTTTTAAGAACGCTTATTACTTAAAAGAGACTTTTATTAGGCTTGGACCTAAAAGGAACCCACAAAGGGGTCCATTATTATTGAAGAGATTGACCTTAGCAGTCCATCATCAATGTGATCTGATAGATGATGTCCATAGGCAAACTCTATAAATACTTAAATCTCCTCCTTATTCTAAGAGAGAGAATTTTAGACAAATGTTGCTATTCCATTGAATTCTTTGATCAAAAGATCAAATATGTATCAAAATGAAGAACATGATACCTTTCACTAAGAGTAGTGAAGGATGATGCTTGAATAGCTCCTCCAGCTGTTACAAGTGCATTTGAGTCTTTTAGAACTGTTTACTCTTTCTCCCTGCCTCATTTTCTCCTAACCATCCCTTACTTGTCATTTTATATCACTTTTCTAAAATCACATGCAGTACAAGATGTATACTATATGTATGTAATAACTTCAATCAATTCATACATCTACACATGCATATATAAATACATATTCATATGTATATATATATATATATATATGTATGTATACTTACATATGATATACATTTATAGTTATGAAGGCTCTTAAAATCCTAACACAATAAAGGAACTAACTTTGGTAATGAGAAAATACAAATTAGAAAACTGCAATGTACAAGAACATTATATGGTGTTTAACCTTTTGTTCATTCTTAATTTATTAATGCTCCTAAAACTCCAATCATATGTAAATGTAATTTACAAACGTAGCATACTTAGACTTGGAGCCGAGTTAAACTTGGCTCGAAATCGACCCAGACCTGCTAGGTCACAAGCCTAAGTGTCGGTGAACTATAATCGGCTCAGCTAAGGTCGGTTCAATAAGCTCATTGGTTTATGAGTCGATTCCTTAGCCTGTGACTTATCCTTTTTTTTTTTTTTACATTTTTCTGTTTTTCTAGTAGTTTCATTTTTTTCATTTCCTAAATTATGAATACTAACATATATGAATTTTAAATTTCAAATTTTTTAAAAAATTAAATTTAAATAGTAAACATTTGTACAATATTCAGTCACATAACGGTATTGTACTATAAATTGAAAAATTATATTATACCATGTAATGAGAATGTAACTATTATATTTCAACGACTTTAAAATTATTTTTTTTTGTCGTACTATATTAGCAGTTACCTATATATCTAATATATAAAATCATATAATTGTAGTTTCAAAATAATTTTTATAATTTTTTTAAAACTTTAGTGTGCTGCTTAGTTTTTATATTTGAGAAAAACCATCATAATTGTGTAATTAATCATTTCAATTTTTTTTAAAAAAATTCATACTATACAAACTAATTTTTATTGTAACACTTTCAATTTCTAAAATAAAAGTAATATCTCTAATTCCTAGATTTAAAAGAAAAAAGCCAATTAAGACTTTTTTTAAAAGAAAATTTATCTAATATAAATGTCGAATACGTAAAATTAATAGAAGAAAAATTGTAAGTGTTAATTAGTTAAAAGTTTTTAAAAAAATTTATCTTTTTTTTTTATTGAACTCGATTGAATCAGTGAGTTAAATCGTTGATTTGTCCTCTAATTCAAGTAAGCCACTACTTATGACCCGTATGGACCTACCGGGTCCAATTCTGGGTTGGACTTGACCAATTTGAATCTGGATCAATTCATTGAATCGATGAACTAGGTCTAAGCCAATTTACGGGTTGGACCCTACCATTTTCCAGGTCCAGACACACTTTCAACCTTAGTGCTTTACCGCCTCTAATAATATAAGTTGGGATAATGTATACCGTTTAAAGAAGAAAAATTCTGTTTCAAAGGTAACGCTAATTTAAAAATATTATTTACGACGTCATTCCTTTAAAGTGGAATTTTTTCTTCTTTTCCGGTTTAGCTTGTCTTGAATCATTGTAAAACTGAGGGGCAAACAAAAGGAAGCTACATAAGTTGAACCCAGATCGTAGCACAACTGGTGTATAAAAAAAAGAAAAAAAAGAAAACATGGAAATTATTTCGAATTTACTCATTGTCTATCTGGTCGGAGAGTGTTGTCATTAGTATGTAAAGTCTTGGACTCCAAGGTATGAATATGATGAAGGGGACGTGAGACAATTATGAACCTTAGCTTCTGTGTGATCTTTTTACTGTTTTTATCTCTTGAAAAGTTGGCAACTTACTTTCTAATCCAGTAGTATAACATTTGTATTTGACAATCTGCATACAGTGGCTCCTAAGTTATGATGGTGATTAGTGGAGCCACAGAGAAGCGTCATCATTTTTCTTCATCCATTATGATTATTTTCATCCGTATACATATTTAAAGAAACATATATGGATCCAATCTTTATATATCTTATATTTAAAAATATTCACATAGGCCAGATTTTTATAAACTCAGCTATAAATAACATAACACAAAATATACATTTAGTACATGATAAGATACTGATCATATATATTAAGGTATATTATACTTGTCGAACTGGCCATCATTAGATATACATGATTTTCTTCGCCTTATATTATGCGCATCATGTTTGCTTTTCATTTCTACAGATTGTCCACTCCACACATGGTTATGTCTACGTCAAGCCTTCTTTCTTTCTTCATCATGATGGAGAACTTTATTTAGGGTTCCATCAATTAATCCAGCGCCGGATTTTTATTAAGGGTTTAATTTCACATTTTCGACATTAATCATACTTTTCGTAAGAAAAATAAATGTATAAAGATAAAAAGTTTCTTCATTTAAAATCGTTTACTCTCATCTATAGATTTGAATTTCAATCCTTGGATCGAGAATCTTCCATGTTCGTGCCCTAAACAAGTTTAAATTTGTTTGTGTCAAGTGGAGGATATCATGAGCATTCCATCGTAAATCGAAGACGAACATCGAAATAAACTCCTCCATGGTTTTATCGACTAGTTTCAATCATGATTTTGTGAAAAAGACTTTTTGTTCTAACCAAAATTAGCAGAGACGTGGGACGAATATATCCTGTGTAGTTGTGCTGCATTCAAAATTTCAATGTTTAATCTACCAGTTCAACTGTAAAAGGAAAAAAATAGATATAAGAAGGCGTTGTATTCGAAATCTTGTCGTACCCTCAAGTCCAATTTAATTAAAAAAGTTGCTCTTACAGTGAACAATTCAGAATCGATCATTTATAGAGGTTTAAAATTTTACTAGAGTAAAGATATATAATAGTTGGAAAAAAGAATTATTAGAGCTATTACTTGCTTTATTATGTTACCGATTCATGCACATTTACTAGAGTGGAGTTCAGTAACAAAGTCAAAAACTGACCACCCAGGTTAGATTATTAGTGTACGATAGTTTTGTCAAGCCCAATAACAGGACGCATTAACAGGCTTTAGCATTAACAGGCTTTAAATATTAAAGCCTTACTTATCTAGAATATTTCGGAAGGATTTGGTTTGGTGGGATAACCCACCATCTCTCATTTGTATTTTATGGGGGGTTTTCGAAGAGGCACAAGAAAGTTTCCCCCTTTCATCAATTACCACCCTTGGACAGCTCCGTGGATGTAATAATGTTATCTTCTTTGAAAAATATATAAATAATCATTTTTCAAAGAGAGAAGAAAAGGATTTATGTCTTTTTCTTTTAGTAGAGGGATAAATTATTATTATTATTTTTTTTTGACTAAAAATAGACTTCATCGATAATCAACCAATATCAAAAAAAAAAAAAGACAAATAAGCATAAGATATCGTAGAAGGATAACACGACAAATCGATAACATGTAGCTTTTGAAAGGTGAATGAGTTGTTTAACCATCAATTGAGAGGACACATTACCCTTTAGACAAATGAAGCTACCCAATCAGTAGCTTGATTAGCTTATCTTCTAACAAAAATGGAACCAACATTACGACTCTCCATATCATGCAACCTCATAAGTAGATGATGGAAGTAAGGCTTTGTTAACCAATGAAAAACCTTAAGAGCACCCATAAGTGCATGAAACAAAAGTGAGCAATCAGTAAAAAACATAAGACATCTAAAGCCTAACTTCTACACTTCTTGAAGGCCCATAAGCAAGGCCATACACTCAGCCACTTGTGGACTAGGAGTTAGTATTCGAGCATCCATACACTAAAGCCCCAACCCTATTTTGAAACATACATGACAATCCATATACCACCTAGACCATGACCTATCCATATGTACTCAAACTACATCCTCCTTATGTAAAAGATCAACAACATTAGCACCGCATATCCCATCAATCTCCTAAATAAGCCTTTTGAGTAGAGAGCACAAACCTTGATCTCCATTTATACTACAACTCTAGTAGATTTGTTGTAATTGTATATGAATTAGGCTGATTATGAGAACCAAAGCCTCCTTCAACGTACCACACATCAACCAAACTTTGACAATCACATAGATGATTAACATGTTTTCCTCTAGTGATAGTTTGGTGCACCTCCTAATGTGCTAAGTCAAACTATGAGAGAGTAGACAACTAAATATGAGATCTGTTCATGGCATCTTGAAAGAGAGATCTAACTCGTAATACTATAGAAAAGGGATTAGTGATACAAATTAGCTCCTTAGACTAATCATGCATAACTGAGCTAGAGGACTCCAATGATTTGCTTAGAGGGTATTAGCCCTAAGCGATAGAGTATTCCTATCCCATGCTTGTCTCTTGTCGACCTAATTATTAGATTCTTACATGCGTCAGACATGCTCTTGCCCAACAGCGAAGTCTTATTCTAGAAGACAGTATAGGACTAACCAAGCTGAGCTCCCCCAATCGACCATAAGCATATGACTCCAATTTAGCTGACCTTTACTAGATTGATTGGCCCCTGAGCTAATCTATCAGGTTAGCCCTTGATTGTAATACTTTCTTGCTTCCGCCTATTTTGTATCACATTCCTAATGTCCAGTTACCAATCGACATGTGTCTTCTAGATGCAACTTTCCAGAATGATTTTTTCTTTTCTGTATTGAATATTCTTTCTCTTTTATTCTTTTAGCATGTCTCATGTAACCTAATTATAGAATACCCTTTTTGTCTTTTCATGCATGTAAAGTAACTGTAGTGGATGGGTATATAAACCCCCACTTTCTTATATGCAGAATCAGCTAATCAATAGAGTATTATTCACTTGAGTAACTTTAGTGTTTTCGTTACCATTTAACTCTTATCTATTCCTTTTAGCAAGGAGTAGTGGCGAGTAACCTTTCAGTTTAGACTAGTGTGTCATATCTAGTGGATTGTAGGCCAAGAAGGATTGAGTGATGCATCATATCCATTTGGTAGCTACCTAGACTTTGCTAACTTTTTCCCTATTTGTTTTTTGTTTGTTTTTGTTGTGATGCCTCTTTGTGTGTTTAACCTCGGAGATTCATCGGCTTCACTGGTATTAAAGGATAGTTCCAAGAGAGATTGTGTGAAGTTGTAGTGAAATTTTGGTTGGCTTTACTATTAGTCGCTACTGTATTCCTTTCGTAGCTATTATAGTGTATTTGTGTGATAGCAAGTGTCGTTTCATTGTTACTTTGTTTCTCATTGTAAAAACAAAGCAAGTTTGTTTCTATTTTGTTTCAGCAACTATTGGGCACTAAAGTTGTTAATGGATTATTAATCTATTGGGGAAGTATTGTACTATGTCAAATTCAAGTGTTTAAGGTGTTATTGGCGACCTAAGTAATGGTACTCAACCTAGTTGTGGTCATAGTGGTAGTAACACCCTAAGGTCAGTTAATGACAAACTTAATAGACTCATAAACCTTGTCGAGAGTCTAGTCACCTAATGCTAGTTAATAGAAAATAACCTTAAGGTGTACAGCACCAAAACCCATAAGAAAATGCCCCTAGGAGACACTATAGCTAAGGCAATTGAACCAATCACAGCAATCGAACCAATCACAGCAATCGAACCAATCGCACAATTCGACCACCACAAGTTAGAGGAGTAGCAGACCAAGCTATTAGACAAAGATTGGAGATGGAGGAGATTGGGGAAGATGATGAGGAGTTGGATGTTGAAGTGTTTGGTGAAGAAGAAGAAGTTGACTATTACCAAGTACAGGGACAAAGACGCTGAGTTCCTTAAGGGTTAGACAATATCAAGGTTCAAATGCCGCCCTTTAATAGAAGTGGAGATGTAGATGAATACCTAGAATGGAAAGAGAAGGTTAAGAAAGTACTTAAATGTTATAGGTATGAAGATGCTGTCAAAGTCTAACTTACTGTATTGAAGTTTATTAGGTATGCCACCATGTGGTGGCAGAATTTGAATGTAGCTAGAGCAAGAGATGAAAAACAAGGTATTAGAACTTAGAATGAGATGAAAAGGTTGTTAAGAGGTAGATTTGTACCCAAGACCTACCTACAAGCTACGTTTGCAAAGTTATAGGAGCTTCGCTAAGGAAGCCAATCAATTGATGACTATGTCAGAGAGTTCTAAATGCTTATGATTCGGGCTGACGTAGAAGAACCTGAGCCTCGCACAATATAGAGGTTCATTTCTAGGCTCAAGTATGAGATTAGTAACATCGTTGAAGTATAAAGATTTTATACCTTAGAAGAGACGATCAAGATAGCGTAGAGGGTTGAAAGGTAAAGGAGAGGTGTTCCGAGTTGACTCGGGTCAACATTATCTCGACCTCCAGTTTTACATCAACCTGTTCAAACCGAGCCGAGGAGGCCATATAGGGCCAAGGATAGGAATGATCGATCTGATGACAACCAAGCAAACTAACAAGGTTGAGTTGGTTTAATAGGTCGATCCGAAGTTAGGTTAACCCCGAAGATATATGAGAAAGGGTAGACCTCTGAATGGAAGGCTAACAAGGTTAAGTGCTTTAAATGCTTAGGCTTGGGACATATGGTTGTAGAGTGTCTGAACCAATGCATTATGGTGCTTTGAGGAGACATAGTGGATAACACCAATGAGAGCAAGCTCGAGGAGGAAGTAAATGTTGGAAAACCTAAAGCCAAAGAGGAAGAAGAGACCTACATCTATGTCGACCAGGGAGAAGTGATAACCTTAGTCCTAAGATGGGTCTTGAGTTCCTTATCGAACTTTAAGGAGGACTAGAGGGAGAATTTGTTCTATACCAATTATGCACAATCATTATGGATGGAGGAAGTTATACTAATGTGGTTGCATAATCCTTTGTGCAAAGGTTGGGTCTTTCGACCTTAAAGTATCCTTGACCTTACAAGTTGCATTAGTTTTATGAAAAGGGTATTTTGCACATAACTAACAAGTGACCATACTGTTCAATGTTAGGAGCGTATATAGGGATGAAATAGTGTGCGATATTGTCCCTATGGGAGCTTCACATTTGCTGCTTGGACAACCTTAGTTGTTTAACCAATGTGTTATGCACTACGAGGTATAAGAACACCTATGCCTTTGTTAAGGATGGAAGGAAGATTGTGATGCAACCCTTAACCCTGTCCTAAGTGAATGAAACCCATAATTAGCTCACCCAAGCTAGTAAGAAGAAAACCTTAGTTATGAGCTAAAGAGAGCTTTGATCTGTTGAGAAGGCTAATGAACTCATGTTCCTATTAATCAGAAGGTTGATGAAAATGAGAGATTTAGAGGATATCTATGATGAGATCTGAAGCTTGCTAAATGAGTCTTTTGATTTGTTCCCTAAAAAACTGCCTAGAAGATTGACTCCAATCCGAGGCATAGAGCATTGTATTAATTTGTAGCCAAGCACTGCCCTATAGAACCAACCTGCATACAGGATGAACCTTGAGCAAGCTATTGAGCTTAATAGACAGATAGACGAACTCATAGAACGAGAATATGTAAGGGAGAGTATGAGCCCTTGTGTTGTACCAGCTCTGTTTGTTTTGAAGAAAGATGGTTCATGGTACATGTGCATCGATAGTTGAGCAATCAACTAGATTACTATCAAGTACATATATCCGATACTAAGGCTCGATGATATACTGGATGAGCTTCATGGTGCTAAGATATTTTCAAAGATTGATCTGTGAAGTAGCTACCACCAAATTCGTATGAGATTAGGAGATGAGTGGAAGACCGCCTTCAAAATTAAGCACGGACTTTATGAATGGTTGGTTATGCCGTTTAGACTTACTAATGCGTCAAGCACATTAATGAGGTTAATGAACCATGTAATGTAGCCCTTAATTGGAAGATGTGTGGTTGTATATTTTGATAACATACTGGTATGTTATGCTGACCCAAATAGCCATGTTCAACATCTCCTTGATGTATTTGACGTTTTATGAGCTAAGAAGTTATATGGGAATGTAAAGAAGTGTATGTTATGCTAGAATGAGGTGGTTTTCTTAGAGTTTGTAGTGTTAGTGGAAGGGATTTAAGCAGATGAGGAAAAGATCCGAGTTGTTCTAGAATGGTTGAGGCCGAAGAACGTTACTGAGGTCCAAAGTTTTCATAGCCTAACTTCGTTCTATAGGTGATTTATTAAAGACTTCAGTACAATAGCCGCCTCATTGATTGAGCTAACAAAGAAGAGCGAAGGGTTTAGGTAAAATGACTGAGATGAACAGTGCTTTAAAAAGATCAAGGAAAAGCTCACCTTGAAACTTATCCTATCACTGCCATATTTTGACAAGCTCTTCGAATTAGAATGTAATGCATCGAGAGTTGGAATTGGTGTTGTCCTGATGCAGGAGCGATGACCAATCACCTATTATAGTAGGAAACCTAGTGGTCCTACCCTGAACTATTATGTGTATAAGAAGGAGTTGTACTCCCTTCTTCGAGCCTTCACTATTTGGTAATACTATTTGCTACCATGAGAGTTTATTATTTACATTAACTATAAATCATTAAAGCATCTTGGAGTTAAACAAACTCTCAAAGACACAAGCCAAGTGATTGGAGTTTATGGAAGGAGTCTCGTTTGTCATTTGGTACAAGAAGGGGAGTGCAAATGTAGTCACCAACACTTCGTCACAACGCCAAACATTGCTGACCACTTTATAGACAAAATTGTTGGGATTCTCACTCATTACTAAGTAGTATGCTACTGACCCTCACTTTAGTCCCATTATTGAATAATGTCAAGAAGGGGAAGTTTTTAGAGGATATTATCTTAAGGAAGGCTATCTGTTCAAGGACCAAAGGTTGTGTATACCAGATTATTCTATGCGTAAGCTATTGGTCAAGGAAGCTCATAACGGTGGATTATCAGGTCCCTTCAGGGAGACCAAGACCTCTAGTTTGTTGAAGGAGAACATTTACTGGCCATGTTAGGTTAAAGATGTCCATAAGGTAGTTAGTAATTGTGAAGCATACAAGTGTGGAAGAGAGAACCCTATGGAGAGTACATGCCACTGCCAACACCAACCTTACCTTGGGTTAACCTTAGCATAGACTTTGTTCTAGGGTTGCCTTGGACATTTAGAGGGAAAGATTTTATATTTATTATAGTAGACCACTTTAGCAAGATGGCGAACTTCGTTTCATGCCATCAGATTAACAATGCTTTATATATTGCTGATTTGTTTTTGTAAGAGATTGTTTGACTACATGACGTACCAAAGACTATTGTCTTAGACCGGGATACAAAATTTTGAGCTATTTTTGAAAGACTCTTTAGAGAAGACTTGAAACTAAACTTGTATTTAGCTTTAGTAGCCACCTTTAAATTGATGGCCAGATTGAAGTGGTAAGCAAGACGCTAAGTAATTTGCTTAAAGCTGTTGTGGGAAAGAATTTGAGGGATTGGGATCTATATCTATCAGTTGTGGAGTTCACATACAATTGAATTGTCCATAACACTACTGGAAAGACTCTATTCAAAGTGATTTATGGCCTTAACCTTGCAATTCCCCTAGATATGATCAACGCTCCTATAGCTACTAAAGAGAGTCAATCCGGAGTTGACCGAACCTAAGAATTGCATTGGTTAATCAGTTTGTAACTAGGAAGATCGCCAATTTCAATTAAAGACAACAAGGAATAGGTAACCAAGGTCGTCGTACTGTTTCTTTCCACCCAAAGACTTAGTATGGATATATCTTAGCCGAGAATGATTCCTACACTTGAGACAGAACAAGCTATCTCCTCAAGTTGATGGTCCGATCAAGGTCTAAAAGAAAATCAACCACAATGCTTACCAAATCGAGTTGCCTGATGACTATGGTGTTTCTTCCACCTTCAATATGTCCAATTTGATCCCTTACCAACTAGTAAGAGAAGACCCCGCATGTGCTCCAGAAGAAGAAGTAGAGACCACTCTAGACTTGAAGATAAATCTTTCCGACCCCCAAGCAGATGATAGGAATTAACTTCCTGGACCGATTATATGTAGCCGAGGTAGAGGACTCTAAGGACTCACTCAAAGAGTATTAGCCTTAGGCCATAGCCGATGCGGGGAATCCTATCCTGAGCTAGTCTCCTACTTACAAGCGTTAGACATGCTCCTATTCTGCAGCAAAATCTTATTCTAGAAGATAGCCCAAGACTAGCCGAGTCGAGTTCCCCCAATTGACTACAGGCGTATTACTCCAATTTAGTTGACCTTTATTGGATTATTTGGCTCTCGACTTGATCTAGATTAGGTCGGCCCTCTGCTGTAATGCTTTCTTGCTTTTACTTACTTTGTATCATATTCCTAATGTTTAGCCACCAAGCAACACGTGTCTTCTAGAGACAACTTTCTAGAATGATCCTTTCTTTTCCATACTGAATATTCTTTGTTTCTTTTATCTTTTTTAACATGTCTCATGTAACCTAATTATGGAATACTTTTTTTGTCTTTTTATACATGTAAAGTAACCCTAGTGGATGGGTACATAAACCCCTACTTTCTTGTATGCAGAATCAACTAATCAATAGATCATTATTCACTTGAGTAACCTTAGTTTTTTCATTACCATTTAACTCTTATCAATTCCCTTTAGTAAGGAGTAGTAGCAAGTGACCCTTTAATTCAGACCGGTATGTCATATCTAGGGGATTGTAGGCCGAAAAGGATCAAGTGGTGGGTCATATCCATTCGATAGCTACCTGAACTTTGCTAACTTTTTCACTATTTGGTTTTGGTTTATTTTCATTATGGTGCCTCTTTGTGTATTCAACTTCGGAGATGCATCAATTAGGGTTTCAATTGAAAGATGCTTCATAGTGTTCCTTCCAAACAATCTATGCTGCCTCCACCAATTTAGCACCCAACTTATTATTCGAGAAGGAGCCTTATAGGGTTTGCTACGTCTCTAAGAGGACCCTAAAGTGGGCCTAGTAGGACTAACTAAAATTTCCATAACATATGTGCATCCATGATATGAAAACCGCCTTGCAAGTTAGAGATTGCAAGACTTTAAATGATTAATTACTAAGGATGTTGAATTGTTAAGTAATTAACATATTATAGGATATAAATAACTATGGATATCCAATATTCCATATTTCCTTAGAACTGTAGAGAATCGGTATCCTCTACTAAATGATAGGATCAAAGAGAATAAACTTAAAATTCAAACTTATTGAAGTTATTAAATCTAAATATATAAGTAATATTTACATTTAAAGTTTCACATAAACTAAACAATCTTTCTCTAATTCTAACCTTTAAAACATCTAAGTACTTTCACTCAACGCTTGGCTCTTAACCCATGTCCGATTATCTAGCATCCTGCAAAAGAAAAACTATTGGGAGGTAAGCTACAAGAGCTTAGTGAGTTATCCCTTATACTGTACTGACAAGTAAGTTATCAAACAAATTATTACAATCATATAATGCATGCACATGCAATATGTCAAACAATATATGCAATTGAGCGATGCTGCATATAATATTAAATTTTAACGCTCTCCGAGATAAGGGTTGGAGATACATCGACACCAATCACGATCGGGCTTTAGCACCTGGATTTTTTCCCTTAACTTTGAATTTCATATTTTACAAAATATATTTCTATTTTTAAGAAGTCTAATAGTACACAAAATCCCAAGCCTAGTGGTGAGGTGGCCCCCGTAGTCCACACTCACACCTTACAGCGGAGATCTCTAGACTTAACCCTTAGGTAAACGGTTGGCATCTCCATCTCCTAATAAGCCTATAGGTTCAGGTAAGGTCATGTTGTATGAGTGCACTGTATAAAAACACTTTAATATATATAAATAACCCGTGTTAGGCCTCTCTTTACCTCCGCATGAAGTGATGGCTGGAATAAGTAACACAATTCATGGATAATGCATAGCCTTTTTAATTTAAGATAAGTCAAATATAATTAAGTCAAATTATGTAGTAGTCAATCAATATCAGCAAACCATCCAAATCATGTAACAATCAAACAGTCAAATCCTCAATTATTGTATTAAACAATATTTTTCACGGTAAGCAATCAGTATCAAGCACATGCATATCCTGAATCCCTATGCATCAAGTTATTACTATTTAATTTAAGTGCATTAACTGCAAATATAAACAAGTATAAAGTCATTGGGAGTACTCACTTGACTATGACGACTCGTTCTAGTCGTAATAATTGATCAGAAGATCTTCGCCCTCATAGGGATCACCTGATGATTACGAGAAAATAAGGATAATAAGTAATTAAATTAGCTAACGATTCTATATATCTATCTATCTAATTCTACTTAGATTACTATCATTTTTTATTCGATTAAACTTAATCGCTAATCGTATGTAACTTTTTTATTCTATTTTCGATATTTACAAACTTATAGTCATTTTCCATAGTTTTTGGATGCACGTTCACACGGTGATGTCCGTTTTGGACGTTAAGACCCGTGTTTTACGATATAGACTAAATTTATTGAAATGTTATCTATTGTAGCTTAAATATTCTTTTTGGCTAGTTTTATATTCTAATTTTGGAATTAATGATTTCATTGGCCATTAATTTGTATACTTGATGATCTTATGATTTATTGTTTTAGTAGCTTATGTCATCACTTATGTCATCATCGCTAATGTCATAGCTTATATCATGATTGGATTAGGTCATTGCTTACACCATTGTTTGCTTACATCATTATTTGCTTACATCATCCATTACATATGATACTTATCCTTATGTATTCATACACTTTATATATATGTTATATATATACTTATACTTCTAATATACTAATATGTATACTTATGTACTTATACGTATACTAATACACATACCCATATACACATACAGTGACATACATATTTTTATACATATTTTCGTATACTTTATATACCCTCTTAAGAAAACTTCGCTAAACCCACATTTTTTCACTTTAAGAGTTTATTTAGCAAAGTTTATGCATGTATAGTTAGTATATACTTCTTTTTAGGTTACGTACATAATGGGCATTTATGTATAAGAGTACCCATACATGTATCCCTTAAGTATATTCTTGTATTCCTATGCTTAAGTATATGTATATGTGTTTTTCTTTTCATTTAGCTAAGGATTTATACACTTATACTATGGGTTTCACTAAAACTCAAATATGTACACTCCATATATACTCACTTGATGTATGTACATGGATATTTCTACATGTATAACCAAGTAGTTTTACACTCTATACATAAATATGGGGCTTTCTACTATTAACAACACATATGGACATATCACATAAGCTTACTACACTAACTTAGCCTATTCATCTAACTAATAAATAAGTTAAGAAATTATATAACAACATACCTTTCTCTTACTTGTTATATGAAAAGGAAAGCTAGTATATATATGTTATTAGTTTATGTTAGTAGGTAAAGTTGTCAAAGTGAAATTAGAAAAGTTGAAAGGGACAAAGCAAAAGGGGAAGCTCATGGTTTTGAGGAGGGAGGAAGAACTTTGTTTTTTTTTTGTTTTTATATTTAAAATGATGAAAACAAGTGAGTCTAATGGATGGGGAAGTGGATGGTACAAATGAGGGCAAAATTGAACAAAAAAATGTATAGAAAGTTAAAGAGAAAGGAAGAAGGCTCTAGATGACAATGACATGTCTGTTGACTTAGTCAACGTCTGACTTAATCAACTCTTTGAAATTAATTGAAATTTGTGTGTACATAATGGGATAATTAAGGAAAATTTAAAAGAAAAATTAAGGAATTAAAGGGAAACGTAGAGTTCATCAAAATGATTAGTAAGAATGGTTAATGAAATCTTCCTCTAAGTATTTATATCTTATATATATTATTTAGTATGGTACTAAGTGTAACTATTATGAAATATGTCGTTTAAGGTACTAATACCTACTAAAGCATAATATAAACACTTAATTCCTTATAATACTAACCTAGTTATATACTTAAGAGATGGATGTGATCTATAATACAATATTTTAGTTTTTAAGGGATTACTTTAGTATTATATGTATTTATGAACGATTGAAAGTTATCTTTAATTTTTTAACAATGATTTATTATAAAACTAAGGTTATATTATCAATTAGGGTTTTAAGGTAAATTATGTTGAATCAGTGCTTTTATATCCTTAAAGTTATAGTTTTAGGATTTTATCACTTTCAAGCGCAATTTTTAGTGTTCATATATATTTAAGGTATAAAAGTTTGCTATGTGATTAAATTTTCGGTTGTTATTTTAGGGTTTTTATGAGGTTCGAGATCAACTTTTGCAGTTACATATAGTTAAGGTTTTAAGGTCTTTATATGAGATTAGATGTTCAATTGATAATATAAGGTTTTTAATATTCACTTTAGGTTTTAAATTAGGATTTTAATTGGTTTTAAATCTCATTGACTCTATTGATTTTAGGAAATTATCTATAGTTTAGGGGTTTAATTCTGTACTTAGAAGGTTAAATTTATGGAGTTTATAGTCTTTGCCTACTGAATCGCAAAATTAGTAACCTTAGCCCTATCAATTTTGAGACCTACCAACCCAAACCACATACACAGTATCCAATTACAACATAATAATGCATGTTGTACGATGTCCACCATCTTGTCGAAAGGATAAAGAGGATTCAATATAGCATGCCTCTAGAATAGGTTAGCAAAGGTAATGAGAGTTCTTATTAAGATCTTTTAAAGGAAACGAAATGTTTTGGGTAAAGATTTTAGATTTCGTAGTTGTTTCCATAAACTTGCTTGTATGACATGGGATGAGGATGTTGCCTCACTAGAATTCACTGTTCTTGTAGATTGCAAGAAGAAATAGGCAGATTTAATTGAGAAGAGTCCATTGTAAGAGAATAGCCAAATTAACCTGTTTAGACCATGCTCAATTGATATGGGTATATGTCTAATAGCCTTAACTTCTTCATGTAGTAAAACATGTCATATAGGATTTAGTCTCCACACACCCTCTTCCATACACATTAAATCACAAATATGTATAGAAGGGTCGATTTCTAATCCTTTACTATGATAAGCAAGTTCCAGCCCAATTATCTACCCATCTTTCCCTGTAAAAATACTCCTACCATCACTACCATCTTAAACGGTACCTTGAAAGAGGGCATCTCTTCCTTCTAAAATATTGCTCCAAACCTAAGATGCATGCCTACCCTTCCGAGCAAATCTAAACTCATCATTTGGAAAATATCTAGCCTTAAGGACACTGGCCCTTAAAGCTTATGGTTGTTATTGAATAGCTAAGCCAATTTAGCTAACAAGTTAAGATTAAAAGAACTCAAATATCTAAAGCCTACCCTATCCATTTCCTTTGGTAATGTTAAAGTTTCCCAGTACACCCAATGGGTCTTTAGTCTATCTCCTTTAAGTCTCCACCAAAAGTTAGCAATTATAAAAATCAACTAATCGACACCAGTTCTTAAGGAACTTGAATATCCCTATTGAGTAAGTAGGTATTGTGCACACTAACGATTTGATTAGAATCTTACGCATAGCTTCACTTAAAGGATAGTATTTCCACCCTTAAAGCTTCCTTAAAATTTTCTCCTTCATAAACCTCATAACTTTAGTCTTAAAGCGACCCCAAAGAGTTGGTAAGCTCAAATATCTATAAAGATTTTCTATTGAAGGGATGTTAAGTAACCTTTGCACAACCTCCTTAATAAAATTAGGAGTATTGGAGCTATAGAAGGTCGTAAACTTATTGAAATTCACCATTTGACCTGTTGCTTCATAAGATACATCAAGTACATAATGTAGATTCATGACATTAATTTCATCAGCCTCTATAGAAAACAAGGGAGTCGTTTGCAAAAAGCAAATGAGTTAGAATAGACATCAATTATTAACCTTTATCCCTTTGATCACACCAGCTGAACAAGCCATAAGTTGACACACAGACAACACATTAGCAACCATAATAAATAGGTAAGGCGATAGGGGATCACCTTGCTGAATCCCCCTTAAAGGATACACATTGCTCACTTGTTTACCATTTACAACCAAGCTATGCTATACAGTAGACACATATGTCATAACTTGCCTAACCCATGTATTAAAGAAACCCATTTTTAATAGAAGTGATCTAAAAAAGCACCACTCCACCTTATTGTATGCCTTACTTATATCCAATTTAACAGTAGAAGAAAAACGTTTACCTCGACGCTTATTTTTTAAAAAATGAAACATTTCACGTGCTTCTACAATATTATCTTGAGTTAAACTTCTTGATGCAACGGCACTTTGATTTTCAGTAATAATGTTATCCAACAGGGACTTTAACCTATTTACTAAGAATTTCAAAATAATTTTATGTAGGTTATTACATAAGCTAATGGGTTGAACACTTTGAAGTGAATCGCTCACTAGGGGAGGGAGTACACTTGTAGAGAAAAATGTTTTAACTTCTTGGATTAGTAAATCACTTATAGTGTTCTAGAATGATTGATAAAATATACCCAAGAACCTGTTTAAACCAGATGCCTTTAATGCCCCCTATTGGAAAACAACATCTCTAATCTTATCGGGGGTAATAGGGGTACACAAAATATCATTATCTACTGGTGAAATCACCAAATCAACCTAGCTCAAACAAGTACCAATATTTCAACATCCTTCCAACCTAAAAACCTTAGAGTAATAATGTATGAACATTTCTCAAATATTTGTTTTAGCACCTGCACTACGACTATCATCATTAATAAGTTGGAAAATCTTATTCTAGTGTCGTCTAGCAATCATGGAATGGTGAAAAAACTATGTGTTTTTATCACCATAGAGAAGCCAATTTCTTGATCGTTGATGTCAGAACATCTCCTCTCTTCCCCATAAATCATCCAACTCCGCTTGTATATGCTCTCTTTCCTCTAATGTATTTCGATTTTCCTTTGATTGCAATATGGACGGCTTTGATTTGAGATGTTCAATTGCAATCCTATTATTAGGAAAAGCCAATTTACTCCATCTCCTAAGCTTTTCATTGCAATAGTGCAATTTTAGCATGACATCATCCAAACTTGAACAATATGGCCCCTTATCCCAAACCTGTTGAATCACTTCTACACATTCAGTTGAAGTCCTCCATTCATTGTCAAACCAAAAATGCCTTTGGCCTTTAAGGGTTGGATAAGTAGTGTTAACAATTATAGCAGCATGGTCAGAGGCAACAATTAGCTCATGTAAAACCACAATATTAAGATATAAGGCAACTAATCAATCGATCCTAAACTTCTATTTATATGCTCTATTATGATAGTGCCATTATGTTATTTACTAGCCTAAGTATATTGCTGGCTACGACAATCTAATCTTGCAACTTAGATGTAAAGATCATGTGCTAGAATGCCAAGATATTACGTCTATTACGTTGCCATCTACCGTACTTCTCACTATCATGTACTATTTCATTGAAATCTCCTAAACATAACCATAGCCTTGTGGTAACAATAGAAAGCTCTATGGGTTGCTTCCATAATATAGCTTTATCATGAAAACTACATGGTGCATAACACCAAGTGAAAGTACCATAAGAGATCCATTTAAACACAACATTACGGAATGAGTAAACTAATTAGAACTATAAAGGACATGTATAGAAACATTAGCATTCCACCAAAGGGCAAAACCTCTACTTAGACTGTTAAGGGCCACATAGAAACTACCATCATATGTCATATGATTCCATACTTGCTCCATCTTATTTTCCTTGTTTTTTGTTTCAATTAAGAAAATAATTATGAGATTATGCTGTCGAACCAAGTCATAGAGGTGGAAAATTGTTAAGGAATGCCCCAAACCTTAACAATTCTAGAAAATGTAAATCATGGCGACTATGTAGTTATTATGAGTCAACTACCGCCGCTACTCAACCTAACATCCAATGATGAAAAGTAAGGTAAATTATCTGTAGAGCATTAACTATGTGCTACTATATAGCTTCTTTGGTCATATTAATTGATAGTTTTTTCTTTCTTTTAATTTTGATAAACCTCTTGGAAATGACTCTCTTCGCCTTTAAAATGATCCGAACCATCATTTTTACCTTCTTACATTCTTCCTCACAGATTGCTTCTCGTTCATGTTTCAATTGCAACCTATCTAACTCATTAGAGAGCTCCTAAATTTCCATACTATGACCCTTTGCAAAGGAAGGACCATGTTCAGTAGCCCTTGTTAGGCCATTAGTCATATCACTTCATCCAGGTCAGACACAAAGTACTCTACACCTTTGTCTTTCGTTGACTGTTGGAAAGAGTTGTTAAGACTTGGGGATAGAGTAACAAAAATGAGTGTTGACTCCAGCTTAAGGGAACAGAAAGCCAAAGGAAGAGTGGTTGTATGCATGGGTGAGGAAAATGAGGTAGGTAAAGATGATGGGCTAGTGTAGTATATGGAGGAGGGACAGATTTGAAGTTGGGTAGGTAATGTAGGACATGTGTTTAAACCTATATCTTATACAAAGGAAAGCTATTGGGAACATAAGGACATCAAAAGGGTTAAAGAAATGGAGGAAGTGGTTGGAAAAAGTTCACTAAGTTGCATGGAATAAGGTAGAGAAGATGCTGGCTTCTGTTGAGTAACTGCAAGTAGGGAACAAAGATTCCTTCAGTGGTTCCAAACATGTAGGTAGTCAAAGTTTAGTGAAGATAGTTGAAGCATTGATAAAGCATCATATACAAACCTGGGAAGAGGCGAGGAAACTACTTAGGGACCCATCCATCCTCCAAGATCCTTCATAGGTAAAGCTCTTAGAATAAGGCCATAAAATAAATGAAGATCCTTAGGAAATGCGATTGCTTTGCTACGTGTCCTAACTGCCCATGGTTGAAGCAAAAATCCGATAAATGCTTGTGGTTGAACAACACCCGGTATCTGTTTCCATTTTTTTGATTCACCCATGCTCCAGTAATTAACGAGTTTTCATAATTGATCCAAACTTTAACTCGCAGGAAACTTCGATGAAAGTGAGAATTTGATTTTATGGAGTCAACGCTTACAACCATACCAATTCGTTTACCCAGCTTATTGGTATTGCTCAAAGATAAATGTTCCAAGAGAAGCCCATGCATCTGAACCCACAAAAATAGAGACAAAAAGGTAATGTTTTGCACACTAACTACGTATTTCCACTCCTCCAATACAACAAAGTGTCCCGTAACTACCCAGGGGCCATCATTACAAATTGTAGAGGCCATGTCATAACTTCCGAAAGCAAAGAGGAAGAGGTTAGTTCCCAGATTTGAGATCTTTACACCACCACACATGCTCCAGGCTTTCCGTAGAATATTAATAACCCCGAGTTTGTTTAAAGACTTGTTTGCAATGATCTTACCAACCATTAAATACTCATTAACACTGATAAGTTCAACATTCTCCTCTAGGTCCATGGCTTGTAACTCATCAGTCAAAATGAAACCCTGCATTGATTCACTTGAGTTAGCAACGTCGGACATTAAACTGAAGAAACAAATAGGAAAAGTTAGAGAACAAAGATAGACACGACAAATTAGAAAAGGTGAAAACTAAAGTAGGGTACATGCGAAAGACATATGGATATCACACTATCAATGATGCAAAGAAGAAGACCATAATGAGATGAAGAAAGGAACTCAACAGTGAAGTTATACCAAAAAGAAAGTGCCATATCAGTAGTGTAATTCAAACAAATGCAGCGACAATGAAACAAATTTGTGTTCAAAAACCTAGTAACACGTTAGACGATGATCACATATGAACACAACGTACAGGAAGTTAGTGTGATGAATGGAAACTACAATCGGAAAACAAAGTTAGAAACCTAGAAATTGCTACGAAAACTATCGCGTAACTCCCGCTACAGGAGCAGAAGCATGTCTCACGCTTAGAGAGAAAGTTTCTACAAGTCATCAAGGATGAATTATTTTCTTCTCGTTATGCAATAATCAAGTGTTCTATTAAATACTTGCCTGATATGTATGTCCTACAAAAAATAATCTAAACCATACATATAAATAAGAAAGCTTAAAACAATGAACCCTAAAATCCCTCTCTTTTATTTGGTTTGGGACTTCTTTGCCTAGTGCTTAGAAATGAATAGAAGGGCTTGGCAATGAAGATAAAGATTTAGAATGTCTGATAGATGGTTTTGTAATACTTTAGTGTTTATTTTAGGTTATGGGAGAGTAACATTATTATTTTAATAGAGCATTTAATGATTGCATTACAGGAAATAATAAGGATCGTAGATTCTTATAAGAAAAACAAACCAAAACCGTGAATTATGCACCTTAACATTTGTTTGAGACCATTGACCTAAGTTGCGGTTAAGGTTTTGCCAAGGCCAAACTAGTAGTATGTAAAACTACCGATGTTATGTTTAGGGATGCCATTGGGTGAGAATAGATAGGTTTTGCACAACCCAAAATTGGCTTGATACCTTGTAAAGATTCATAGTTTTGTCCTAAAACTCTATAATCTTATATCCAAAACTTGCCCTTTAGGGCATTTTTGAATTCACAACTTGACCTAACCCTATTATATAGATAATTTTTTTTAATGATGCTTCTTGCTAATATAATTAAATTACACAGCATGCTAGTATAATTATTATAGCTATATTCTATGTTGTATAAATATGTGTAATTTTCACTCCTACATGGCAAAACCACTTATTGATAACTCAATACTATCAGTGAATGAGTTTTAGCTTTTTAATCAAAAGTTAATTTGATGATACTATAGCTTGAAAAATAAATTTTAAAAAAATAGATAAACTTTGTATTAGATATAATATTAACTTCCTAAATGCATGAGAAAATGTATCAAAAAGATGCCACACAAAGATACAGAGTTTACTAGAAGGGATTAAACTTTTGACTAAAATTCTTACTGCTAAAACAACTAATAGCAAAACGCTTAAACAATTCCTAAACTTCCTATACTAATTCTATTATCTTCTTTTCACCTATTTACTTTACATTCGCTTTAATTGGCTTTTAAAATTTTTGTCCTTTACTAGAGTCAAAGGCTAACAATCATTTTTGCATATTAGATGGAAGAAAAAAAGATCCTGCCACTTCAAACCACCAAAAAAAAAAAAAAGTTGTGATGATAATAAGAATGTTAGAATAAGTTGTCTCTTATTAAGGACACATTTGTGCTTTCACAATTTTATTGTACAATAAAATATTATGCTAAGGTTTATGGAACCTAACACTTTTTCTAGTCTAAAACATGGCATCAAAGCTTAGCTAATCGATACACTATTATACCTTCAAAATCCACTACCACAGCCTCACAAAATGTCAAAACATACCTCAAACAACCACTACACGCGCTAGCATCACTTTCACATCATCAACATCACTAAAGCTCTTTGATTTTCCTTTCCTAATTGAAACCCTAGCACAACAATCATCGTCCATTCAGAACATTAATTAAATTTAGAATCTTAGTTTGTTTTGAAACCCTAACCACACCAAATCGACATCCTAACCCTAACAACACCACTTTTCTACTCGATTCAGCACCACCTAACCACTATGCATCATCCTCTAACCCAATTCATGCTTGATCTCCACCAAACGCAACCTTGTTAGATGATATCTGCTTATTTCCCCTAAGTCTAAATCGATAGACTTACACTAAATCCGCTACATGCCAAGCCCAACTTGATAGGACTATCATAAGCATCAAAACATTCAATTTTGAAATTCCAGTATGATGTCCTCACCAAATATGTGGTGTTTATCAAGAAGGATCAATAGTTGATTTTTTGCCTTTAAACTTCCATAGTTCTAGTGTCATAATTTATTTATATTCAAAAGTAAAATCAATCATCACACTACTTACATCCTCTAATCTAGCACTCGCATCTGTTGAATTGAATAGTAAGAATTATTTCCAATGGGTACATATGGTTCAAGCTTTCTTTCATGGTCAAGGGAATCTTAAGATATCAACAAAGTCACCTCTTAAGTAAACCAACAATAAATATGTAGAATGGAATCAAATGCATCAATAGTATTTGCAGATGCTTTGGAATTCAATGGAACCTTAGATATTCAATTAATGTATTAGTGTTAATACTTGCAAAGAAGTTTAAGATTACCTTAAGTTTCGTTATGCCTTAAATGATACATGCATTTATAATGTTTTGACCATTTTCTTGCAACTCTAAGAGGGTGATAAGGACTTTATAGAATATTATAGTGAAGTTAAAATATGTCTTGAATAGATGAATGATGTGATGCCTCTTAGTGCAAACTTGAGAGAGATGCAAAAACAGTTGACCAACATGTAGTCATTAAACTTCTTCATGACCTTAAACCAAAGCTAGAGCCAATGAAATATCAGATTCTTAGGTCATTAGAGCTTTTATCTTTGCAGATATTTGTTATCTCATCAGTCATGTTTTTGCACAATCTACATCCGTTACTTCACCTTCTAACCATTCTACCCTTATGAATTCAACACTTAATGATGGGCATGGACGAGCTTCAAGTTGAGGGGGAGGCCGTACTGGTCATGGAGGACTAGGTCGTGGATCATGTCCTTATTGTAATCATTGTCATTGCATAGGCTATATTCAAGAAACTTATTGGGTTTTTAATGGACGTCTTCCCAGTACTCATGTTATCTAATCTAATTTATCTTCACTTGCCTAAGTTGCTTTAAATTTAATATAGGTCATGGTTAGTCCAAATTTGCATTGTGGAGAAACCCAGTCATCTACTATCACTTTATCATGGGAAGAATATGCTAAACTCCTACAACTTTAGAATGTTTTGCAACCATCTATTTCTTCCTCTTTAGTCTAATTAGGTAATCCAACTGTCTATCTTATTGAAGCTTCTCCACAGTCTTGGGTTGTTGATTCCACCATACCAAATCTCATTCTTGCTAATGGGTTTACTTCACCTATTAGTAGGGTAGGCACAGCTTCATCCATTCCATTATTTCCTCCAAAGTTAGTTCTATATATTCCTCAATTGCCTTTTAACTTACTATTGTTAGTAAACTCATCACTTCTTTCAATTGCTCAATCACATTCTTTCCTTCTTCTTTTGTCATACAAGATTTGAGAACGGTAAGACGATTAGTGGAGGGCATGAGTCTTGTAGGCTATATTTCATGGATTTAGTGCTTATTGCTACTATTGCTTAGATATTAAACCGAATCCTATGGAGATACATCATCAATTAGGTCATCCATCTTTAAAGATTCTCCATCTTTAAAGATTCTTCATCTTATGTGTCCTAGTCTACAATATTACGTTAATCTCTAGTGTCATTCCTACCAATTAAGCAAATTGAGTCATGTCTCATTGATGTGTCTCCAAGGTCATACATATGGAGACCGTATTACAACGAATAGAAATAAGAAAATAAAAAGGGGTTTAGCAAATCCGAGTAGATACCTAGCTGATATGATGCACCAACTAGATCTTATATGGCCCACAACTCATCGAATATGACTCACCAATTTAAATTATAGTGTCACTCACCACTGCCCTTGTTAAAGGAAATCGATAAAAGTTAAGTATAAGAGAGAGGACATGGCTAAGTGCTCTTAAAAAAGTATAATATATACTCAATAACAATGAAGATGATGTCTACATATAAGGAAGTGAGGTATTTATATAACCTTAACTAAGGTTACACTAAGTGAGGAAAAAAATGAATAATGTACAAGAGATTCCTAAAACATTCTTAAAAAGGTAAAAATGGAAAATAATACATTGTATGGAAAAGTAAGGAATCATTTTAGAACAATGTGCTAGAAGACATGTATCATTAGGTGACAGGTGATTCGTACGAAAGAAGTTCTTGTTGGTGCGAAATCTGGGGTAGTTTTACAGTTGTAGAAATAAGCTTGAAGGTTGTTGAGAGAGTGCTTGAGAATTGGGCAGATCTGGTCCAATTCAAGTTAAAGCTCGGACATTGAAGATATTTAGATCCTCTTCTGGTCAAATATCTCAATAGCTTGGCTCAGACAGACATTTGAAGTTGGTTGGCTTAGATGCTACCTGGATTATGGTAAGAGCTTAGTAATAAGGATGGTTACTTGGTAGGTCGGTACATTTATTTGGTAGCTTGGTTAGCTTGGCATGTTGGTCCTTCAGCCTTGTTTAGATAAGGTATGTAGTTCTAGGTTAGCGATGGAATCTTCTCTTTTGAGTAATTCTCGAGCCAAGACGTGTGGAGTAAGTCCTAATAGTCCTCTAGCTCGGCTCTTAGTGACCAGTCTAGGGAGTTGATTCCTATCACAATAATCGAGCTACGCGTCTCTTTGATTTAGTTCATTCTAATATATGGGGACCTGATCTAGTGAGTTCTCTTTTTCGTTTTAGACACTTTGTTACTTTTATTGATGATTATTTAAGAATGACATGGTTATGTTTGATGAAAGCTCGTTCTAAGTTATTTAAAATCTTTTGTGCATTTCATTCTGAATTTTAGAATCAATTTAATTCCTTAATTCATGTTCTTTGCACAAATAATGCCAAAGAATACATGTCCAACTCCTTTAAGTCATATATGCAAGATAATGGTATTATTCACTAGACTTCATATGCTTATACTTTACAACAAAACGTAGTTGTGAAGCATTAGAACTGTCATTTGATTGAAATTGCCATAACATTGATGATTCATATGCATGTGCCAAGCACTTTTAGGCTGATGCAATTCTCATTACATGCTTTTTTATAAACAAAATGCCATCTACAGTACATAAAAATGTTCCATTTTGCCTTTTTTTCCCCCACTAAATTGCCTTTTCCTTTACCTTCTCATATCTTTGGTTTCTTGTTTTTTGTTCACCAATTATCTACAAAGGCTAACAAGTTTGATCCTCGATTAATTCATTGCATTTTCCTTGGCTACTTTTATAGTAAAAAAGGGTATTGGTGTTATTCTCCTAAACATTGTAAGGTTTTTGTTTGTCTAGATGTGTCTTTCTTCGAGTCAACTCCATATTTTTCTACATCATCTTTGTATCCTAAGGATGAGTCTCTTATATTACCTTTACCATCCTTTTTTGATTCACTTCTTATTGATCCAGTTGCTTTTACTTTATCATTCCCTCAAGATACTTCCATTGCTTTGCTACCACCACCTTCCTAAAGGGTTCCCTCACATCAATCGGCAAGATATGCAACTTTATAGTCATTGATAGCACACTAGCTTACAAGACTTCCTACCTCCACTAACTTCTCCACCAAACTCAAGTCTTCCTCCATCCGATCTTGACCTTCCCATTGCCATAAGGAGAGGTAAGTGTGTAATTCGTCCTTCTATCCATTGTCCCCTTTTAAATGTTATTACATACCCCTTTCTCTCTCCATCTTATGTTTCTTTTGTTGCTTCGTTATCTACTCTTTCTATTCTAAACTCTGTTTCAAAGGCTTTAGCTCATCTCAGTTGGCTTGCTGCTATGAAGAAGAAATATCTACACTTTATAGTAATGATACATAAGATCTTATATCTCTTCCCAATGGGCATTCTTCATGAAAGCTCTACCTAATGGTATTATAGATCAACTAAAGGTTTGTCTAGTTGCTAAAGGCTATACTCAGATCTATTGTGTGGATTATTGAGATACATTTTCACTAGTAGCTAAGATTGGTTTGGTACATTTTATAATAACTTGTTGCTACTTATAATTAGCCTCTACATCAACTTGACATTAAAAATGCCTTCCTCCATGATGACCTTAAAGAGGAAGTATATTTGGAGCAACTACTTGGTTTTGTTGTTCAGGGGGAGAAAAGGCTAGTTTACCTCTTAAAGAAATCTTTATATGCACTTAAACAATCTTCACGTGCTTGGTTTAATAGATTTAGCTCAATTATAATGGAATTTGGTCTTTGTAGATGTAACTAAGATCACTTTATCTTTTATTGATAGCATGATGGTAAGAAAATTATATTGGTTGTCTATGTTGATGACATGGTGATTTTAGGAGATGACCATGAAGGTATTAAGAAATTGAAGGCTTTTTTATGACAAAAATTACAAACAAAAGACATCGACTATTTAAAATATTTCTTTAGAATTGAAGTTGCTCGATCTAAGCAAGGTATATATCTATCTCAGAGGAAATATGATGATAGGAATCAACCCCTCAAATCGATTACGCGCAACCGAGGTAGATGACTTTAAGGACTCGCTCGGAGGATACTTGCTCTATGCCATAGCCAAGATAGGGAATCCTTTCTCGAGTTAATCTCTTACCGACCTGACTATCAGATCCTTACATGCATTAGATCCGCCCTTACTCAGCAGCAACGTTTTATCTAAGGAGACAGCTTAAGAGTAGTTAAGGCAAGCTCTCAATCCGACTATAAGCATCCAACCCCAAATCAAGATGACTTCTCCTCAAAAGAACTAATTCTATTTCTGCTTACCTTGTACCATATTTCTCCCATCAAGACGCTAAGCAATACGTGTCTTCTGACACAATATTTCAGAATGATTTTTCTTTTTCTTAACTGAATATTCTTTATCTTTTTTACCTTTTTTAGTATGTCTTATGTAACCTAGTTGTAGAATATCCTTTTGTCTTTTCATACATGTAAGTAACTTTAGTAGACAGGTATATAAACCCCCACTTTCTTGTATGCGAACAATCATATCATCAGTATCAGATTAATAAAGTATCCTTTGAGCAACCTCAATGTTTTTATTACCCTTTAGCTCTTATCTATTCCCTTTATCAAGGAGTAGTGGTGAATAACCCTTTAGTTTGGACTGGTATATCATATTTGACGATTGTAAGATCGAGTGGTGTATCATATATGTTTAGTAGCTACCTGGATTTTGCTAGATTTTCTTTTGTTTCTTTTGGTCTGTTTTGTTGTAGTGCTTCTTCGTGTGTTTGACCCTAGTTGTTCGACCGACGTGTTGCTCACAACGAGTATAAGAATACTTATGCCTTTGTCAAGGATGGAAGGAAGATTACGTTACAATCCTTGACCCCGTCCTAAGTAAATGAAACCTACAAGCAGCTCACTCGAGCTAATAAGAAAAAGATCTTAGTTATGAGCCGAAGAGAGCTTTGATCTGCTAAGAAGGTTGATGAGTCCATGTTTCTATTGGTTAGGAGATTATTAGAGATGAAGGATTTGGAGAATGTCCCAGAAGAGATCTGAAGCTTGCTTGATGAGTTTTTCGACCTGTTTTTGGAAGAACTGCCTAGAGGATTATCACCTGTTCGAAACATAGAGCATTATATTGATCTACAGCTAGGCATTGCCTTACTTAATCAACTTGCATATAGGATGAACCCTAAGCAGGCTGCCAAGCTAAAGAGACAAGTAGATGAGCTCATATAGTGAAGACATGTGAGGGAGAGCATGAGCCCTTGTGCTGTACCAGCTCTACTCGTTCCAAAGAAGAATGGTTCATGGCATATGTACATCGATAGTCGAGCAATCAACTGGATTATTATCAAATACAGATATCCGATACTGAGGCTCGATGATATAATAGATGAGAATCAAGGCACCAAGATATTTTCAAAGATTGATTTGCGAAGTGGCTACTATCAAATTCATATGAGGTTAGGCGATGAATGGAAGACTGCCTTTAAGAATAGGCATAGACTCTACAAATGGTTGGTTATATCATTCAAACTTACTAATGCGCCGAGTACATTCATGAGGTTAATAAATCATGTGATGTGCCCTCTAATAAGATGATGTGTGGTTGTGTATTTTGATGACATACTGGTATATAGTACCGACCTGAACGACTATGTAAACATCTCATTTTTGCCATTTTTCATTTTTCATTTTTGAGCTAGGATGAGAAATAAATAAAAATAAGTGAAAAAAAATCAAGAAAATAATAAAAAAATGAAAAAAAAATAATAATAATAAAGAGTGGTCATATTGAATCGAGTCAAGTCGAATTGTATTGAGTCGAGTCGAGTAATTTAAAATCAAATTGGGTAACGATATATGATTAATTTAATAAATTTTAAGTCATTAGAGAATTGGGCTTAATTAAAATAATTTTAGCTCAATTTGATTTAAAGAAGATTTTTATCTAATTTATATTGGGATATAATAGACTTAGGATTTATTAGATAAGTTCTTAGGCCAAATCAAATTGGATTGAATCGAGCCTTAAAAAAATAGAAAACTCGAATTAAATGGGGTTTCTAGAAGTTAGGTTAAATTTTTAAAAAATCGTTATTGTATTTTCTATATCTTCAATACAAAAGATACGATTGAGGGTTTATAAATAACACATCCTAACTCAACACGGCCACATTCTAAAAAACACAAAACCAAACACGTGATAGCTCTACACAGCAATCCACTTCACATTCACACGTCCCTTCACCGATAGCACTGCACTTCATCAATTCACTTCACAGCACATACCAATCCATACCACGTCGTCCAACATCATACTGTAAGCCACAACTCACCACCCCCCTCAAATCTGATCGACCGAACCACCTTGCCTAAAACAAATTGCTTTCATGAGTAGCAAAGTCCATCTCCCCTACCACGTTCTATAACCAACCCAAACTGTTGCATACATATGCCTGTAAAATCTCATAGTCCCTTGAATAAGACAAAATGTATATCGTCCTTCGCTGTCCCCTAAACACAATAAATCGATAAATTGGTTTTGTATAGTTTTTAATTATTCATAGTATTGATATTAAGAAAAGGTTCATGGTTTTCTTAGTATTGTTTCTTCTTCTTTTTTTTTTTTTTCTCCTGAAGGGTCTTGAAGTTGTCATTCCTATATAATTGAAGAATATCCCAGATTAGATGTCAGTTTTGAATTCAATTCTATTGCCTCAAAAGTCATACTATAGCCATGTATTTCTACTTTCCAAATCAAACTTTGTATACTTAGCTACTCAACTTGAAATCACATTCTATTGTAATTCGCAGGTTCCATTTATAAAGTCAGGTTTTAGTTTTGAAAAAGCTATCAGAAGACGATATTCTATAAATGCCATAAACTACTACATAGTAACATTGGCACATGTACGCAATTTGACACATACTCCACTGTTGCCATGCGTATGTAATCCAACACACGATTCACTACGAAGTACATGAGCACGACTATACACGATCATGCACAACTTGATTCGTTTAGGTAAAAATTATTTTATTTTATTTTATTAATTTTATTAGTTAGTCCAATTATTTTTTACTAATTTATTTTTATTTAAGTACAAGTTTATTTTTATTTTTCTTGTTATTGTGTGCTTTTTTAGATAATCTCAATTTTTAATAAAATTTAGTTAAATTGGGTCTTTTAGTAAAATGGCATTTTTGAAAAAATAAGCATATTTACGAGATCCGTATTTTCAAAGAAAATATGTATCGAGATATGTATTTTATAGTTATGATTTGGAAAAGATACATATTTAGACACGTATCTTATAGTTGAGATTTAGAAAAGACACGTATTTGAATCGTATCCTCAACGTGTCTTATGATTGAGATTTAGAAAAGATGATATATATCTAGATCGTATCTTCAGTATATCTTACAGTTAAGATTTGGAAAAGATACATATGGAGATATGTATTTAGATCGTATCTTAATAGATTTTGCATGTAGGATTTAAGAAAAGATACCTTTTGACACGTAGTGTTTTAATAAATAAAAGTCATAATCGGGATTTTAAAAAAGATTTAGTTAGTTAGGGTTTTCTTTAATTCAGGAAAATTATATTTCTTAGGTTTTTTTTTTTAAATAATAAATTGTTAAATAAATGTAAACCTGGCTCGGTTTTTCAAAATAAAAAGAATCCACCCACTAAATATTTTACAAAAAGAGAACTACGATCGGTTTGATTCCAATTAGCGAGTACGTAAGCACCTTTAAAGTAACTGTATAAAAATAATTTTTTTTCCCTTTTTCTTAGAAATTCATAATAAAAAAAATAATAAAAGATCACTTTAGTTATCTTTTGTTTAGTTAGGTATATTTTTAGTATTTTTAGAAAATTATAAAAATAAAAGCCCATCAATTCTTTTTTAATTTTTACATGGTGACTTAGTCTTAATAGGTTAGCTCCTAAACCTGGTTTTTCTTGGCTTAATTTTCTAAAAATCCTTTTTTTTAGAAACTTCGTAGTATAGTGGTCAAATTAGGGTTTTCCCACTCGAAAACCCTAATTTCAGTTTTTATCAGTTGAGTTGGTTGATAACTTCAATTTCTAAAATTTTTAAGAAAATTTTTTTCTTAGTTTAATATCAAGTAATTTGTATTAAGTGAGCTGGGCTTGATGTAGGTTAAATTAAGGAAACTGAAATAAGGCTTGACAGACCATGTTCAACATCTTCGCGAAGTATTTGACATTTTGTGAGCTGAGAAGTTATATAGGAATATGAAGAGGTGTATATTTAGCTAGAAAGAGGTGATTTTCTTAGGGTTTATAGTATTAGAGAAAGGGATCTAAGGAGATGAGGAAAAGATCCAAGCTGTTCTGGAATGGCCGATCCTGAAGAATGTCACTAAGGCTTGAAGTTTCTAAGGCTTAGCTTGTTTCTATAGGCGATTTATTAAGGACTTCAATACAATAGCTGCCCCCTTGATCGAATTGACATAGAAGAGTGAAGGTTTCAGGTGGAATGACTGAGTTGAATAGAGCTTTAGAGAGATTAAGGAAAAACTCACCTCGGCACTTGTCCTATTACTTTTTGTTTTAACAGGCCCTTCGAATTAGAATGTGATACATTAGGAGTTGGAATTGGTGCTATCCTGATGTAAAAGTGACGACCCATCGCCTACCACAATAAGAAACTTAGTAGTCTTGCCCTGAATTATTCTGTATATGAGAAGGAGTTATACTCTCTTTATTGAGCTCTTATTGTTTGGCAACACTACTTATTGCTATGAGAGTTTGTTATTTATATAGACCATAAGTCTCTAAAGTATCTTAAGAGCTAGAATAAGCTTTCAAAGAGGCAAGCTAAGTAGTTAGAGTTCATGGAAAGATTTTCGTACTTCATCCAGCACAAGAAAAGAAGTGCAAATGTGGTTACTGATGCCCTCTCACAATAGCAAACCTTGTTGACCACTTTGCAAATGAAATTATTGGGATTCTCACTCATTACTGAGTAATATGCTAATGACCCTTACTTTAGTCCTGTTATTGAACAATGTCGAGACGGAATAGTTGTTGGAGGATATTATCTTAAGGATGGCTATTTATTCAAGGACTGCAGGTTATGTATTTCGAATTGTTCTACGCATAAGTTACTGGCAAGGGAAGTCCATAGCAGAGGATAATTTAGTCATTTTAGGGAGGCCAAGACAACTAATTTGTTTAGAGAGAACTTTTATTGGCCTAGTTTAGCTAAGGATGTCCATAAGGTGGTTGGTTATTGTGAAATGTACAAGTGAGCTAAAGGGAAGAGAGAACTCCATGGAGAGTACATGCCTTTACCAACGCCAACCTTACCTTGGGCCAATCTCAACATGGACTTTGTCCTAGGGTTGCCTTAGACATCTAGAGGGAAAGATTTTATCTTTGTTGTAGTGGATCATTTCAGCAAGATGGTACACTTTATTCCATGTCATTAAACTAATAATGCTTTATATATTGTTGATTTATTTTTACAGGAGGTTATCTAGCTATATGGAGTACCAAAGACTATTGTCTTAGATCGGAACATAAAATTTTTTAGCCATTTTTGGAAGATTCTTTAGAGAAGACTTGGAACTAAACTTGTATTCAGCTCTAATAGCCACCCTTAGACTGATAGTTAGACTGAAGTGGTAAACAAGATGTTAGGTAATTTGCTCAGAGATGTCATAGAAAAGAACTTGAGGGATTGGGATTTGTGCTTACCAGTTGTAGAATTCGCATATAACTGGACTATCCATAGCACTATTAGGAAGACCCCATTTGAGGTGGTCAATGGCTTAAAAATGAAAATTCTCCTAGACATGATTAACCCTAGTGGCTACTGAAGAGAGTTAATCTGGAGTCAACTGAGCTCAAGAATTACATAAGCAATACCAGTCTGTAACTAGGAAGATTGCCAAGTTCAATTAAAGACAGCAAGAAATTGATAGCTGAGGCCGCTAAACTATTTCCTTTTACCCAGGAGACTTAGTATGGATACATCTCAATCGAGAACAATTCCTACACTTGAGGTAGAACAACCTATCTCCTCGTGTTGATGGTCCATTCAAGGTCTTGAGGAAAATTAACCATAATGCTTACCAAATCAAGTTACCTGATGACTATGGAGTTTCTTCCACCTTCAATGTGTCCGATTTGATCCCTCACCAACCAATAGAAGAAGACTCAACAAGCGCCCCAGAAGAAAGAGCAAAGACCGCTCCAAATTTGAGTACAAATCTTTTTGACCCCTAACCAGATGATAGGAACCAACCCTTTAGACCGATCACACGCAGCCGCACTAGAGGACTCCAAGGACTCACTTAGAGAATACTAGCTCTAGGCCATAGCTAAGATGAGGAATCCTTTCCTGAGTTGATCTCCTACCAACCTGACTATTAGATTCTTACATGTATCAAATCCCCCCTTGCTTAGTAGCAACACTTTATCCCAAGAGATAGCTTAAGAGTAGTCGAAGTAAGCTTTCGATCTGACCACAAGCATTTGACCTCGAAATAAGTGTTACTTTGTTTCACCTACTTTGTACAATATTTCTCCCATTCGAATACTGAGCAACATGTGTTTTCTGACATAGTATTCTAGACTGATTCTTTCTTTTTCACAATTGAATATTCTTTGTTTCTTTTACCCTTTTTAGTATATCTTATGTAACCTAGTTGTAGAATACTTTTTGTCTCTTTTACCTTTTTTAGTATGTCTTATGTAACCTAGTGGTAAAATACTCTTTTGTCTTTTCATACATGTAAGTAACCCTTGTGGACGGGTATATAAACCCTACCTTTCTTGTATGCGAACAATCATACCATCAATATCAGATTAATTAAGTATCCTTTGAGCAACCTCAATGTTTTTGTTATCCTTCAACTCTTATCTATTCCCTTTAGTAAGTAGTAATAGTGAATAACCCTTTAGTTTGGACTAATGTATCATATCAGATGGATTGTAGGTCGAGTAGGATTGAGTGATGCGTCATATTCATTCGATAGCTACTCGAATTTTGCTAGCTTTTCTTCTTTTTCTTTTTGGTTTGTTTTGTTGTAGTGTTTTTTCGTATATCTAACGTCGACGATGCATCATATGCGCTCAACTTATTATCTGACACTTGCTTGATTGGAGCAAAACCAATTGGCCTAAGGATCCTAATGTCAAGCTCTCACCTAATGAAGGTGATGTTTTAGATGACCCAAAGGGATACAAAAAGGCTAGTTAGTAAGCTCAACTATCTTACTATAACATGCCCTTATATATCATTTGCAGTTAGTTTAATGAGCCAAATTATGAGCTTACCTCATACTAGTTATTGGAATGCTATGATTCGTATTCTACGTTGTCTCAAAGGATTACTCTTTGTGGTATTAAATATAAGGACCATGGGCATACTCATGTCATTAGATATATAGATGCTGATTAGGTTGGCTCACCATTGGATAAGAGATTGACTATAGGATACTTTATGTTTGTTAGTGGTAACCTCATATCATGAAAGATCAAGAAGCAAACCGTGGTAGGCTAGTAGCAAGATCAAGTGCAGAGTTTAAGTATAGAGCAATGGAATCCACAACTTGTGAACTACTTTGGTTTAAGCATTTGCTAGAAAAACTTGGGTTTTCATAATCTTAGCCAATGAAGTTAATATGTGATAACCATGCTACATTATGTATAGCATTAAATCTAGTATTTCATGAACGTATAAAGCACGTTGAAATTGATTGTCATTTTATTCATGAAAAGCTATTGAATAAAGAAATTGATACATCAGATGTGAGATTAGAAAACTAGCTTGTTGATTTATTCACTAAATCATTTTAAGAAGCTAGGAGTATATTATATACTCGCTTTAGCTTAAGGAGGGAGTGCTAGAATAAGTTGTCTATTATTAAGGGCATATCTTTAAGTGACTAACAGAATTTTGGTCTTTTAATTGTTTTAAAACCTCTCTTGCCCACTGTCTGAACTCACGATCCCCTTCTTTTCCCTCTTTTTTATTTTTTCTTAATTCTTTCCTTATCATATTCTTGTTTCCTTATGCAGTTTCCTCTTCCAATCTCCTTATGCAGTTTTCTTTCTTCTTATGTACCTAAGATGAAGTTTTGAAGAAAAGTAAGTGCTTATTGTGTATTCGAGGAAGGATAGCGATAAGAAGATAAGATTTTAAATTTCTTTGGTTTATTCGCATTTTATATGTGTAGAGTTGGTTGTTCTCCATCAAATTCAAATAAATTTATCTTGTTGTTGATTAATTTATGTCAAGTTTGGTTTTAAGTTCTAAAATGGAAGCTTTGTAGTTTTGATGTAAATTGGGTAGTAACGTATGTTTAGTGACCTTTGTGAGTTTAGGGGGAGGGAAGGCGCATTGTAGTTTAGGTGGTCGAAGTTGTTAAGTTTTGATGTATGGATAGCACATTAGTGGAGGATGAACACGATTTTGGTTAGTTTTCATGAATGGAAGGAGTATCTTGTGTTTGTGCAGGTGAATGCTGTTAAACTAGCGAGAAGTAAATCAACTTGACTGTGTGGGGATAGTATGAACCACAGCCTACCAATTCCCTTATAAATTGTTTGGTCGGTTGGGTTTGTTTTAGGTACAAAAGCCCCTTTTGAGGATTGTTTTTTGTTGATCCATGTTTGGACCACTTAGTTGGTTCTCCCCCTTTTGAGAACAGTGTAGTTAAGCTCTTTTTCTTTACTTATTTTTCCTTAAAATCTTGTTCCTATGCATTTATCATGTGTTTTCAAACTATTTTATCAACAAATTAACGTATTTTTAATGACCCTTTCTTATCACGTTTGATGCTTATCATCCTTAGTAAGTTTAGCTAAAGGATGAAGTAGAGGGGTTAAGCAAGAGCATAGTTAGTGTATAATAAAGATAGGTTCTAAATTGTGATGTTGTACTTGCTTTCTAGTTTCAAGAGTATTATAATATCTGATTCTAGAGTTCCAGATGTTTTAGGTATATGATACTTGCTTGTATAGATGTTCTTGTTAGGTTAGCAACTTAAATAAACTTAATTAACAATCCAGTCCTAACTGAATGTGTGTTACGTGTGCATGGCTTTGGCCAACACCTTAGAAGCATTGATGTATTGGTAAGACATCTTGATGATCTTTGTATGACACTATTCCAAGAACAATTCCATATTGCAATGATCTAGATAATTCTAGGTTGATTCTTAGACTCTATGGTATGGAGAAATTTTCAACACTAATACTATATTGTATATTATACATTTTGTATGTTAAGATTGTGAGTTAACCCAATTCTTAGGATGGTAAGGTTTTGTTGCTTACCGGACTAAAGTAAAGATAACAAATTGGTATTATTGAATTAATGATTCTTGTAATGCATGCAACTCTAACTTCTATTGATCATGTACGCACTTGTGCATATATAGTATTTTTTTTGGGGCTTTATCTCACCTACTGGAAACCTTTTTGTTTTTTAGTTATAGTTAGAAATCCTATTAACACTTTAGATACTTATGAGGATATTAATTATGAGTGTATCTATGACATGGAGGAGGGGGTAGATTATTACTATAATGAGGATAGTGGCTTATCCCAGTTTAAGATGTCTTAGGACTTGTGTTTCTAGGAGAGTAGACCTCTATTATTGTGTTGACTTAGTTAGCAAACTATTTTATCTAACATTGTTGTTATTGTTGCTATTATGAAGTTATGTGAGACTTCGATTATGATACTTGTTTCTAGTTGTTGGGGAGTCGTTTAAGACTTCAATTTATGTCAGGTTTCTAATTGTTTTAGGAGCTTTCGACTCCACTATTATGTTTACGTTCCATTTAGACTATCGATTGATCCTTTCTGTATTTCAGTAGATTGAGACGGATTCCTTGAGTTGCTTTTTCAATATATGTATTTAGTGAGATTCATTGATGAATGTTGGCAATTGTATTTTCAAAAAAATGGATTTAAACAAGTTTTGTAGGTTATAGATGCCTCAAAGTGTCATCGTCAATTAATGACTTGTGGTTAATTACAACACTTCAAATTCTATGATGCTATGCAATGAGAGATTGAGAATTGAGAGGCAAGAGCGCAATTGAAGCATGTTCAAACCATGTGAGATGAGAGAGACTGGTGAGATATGAGATCTGGGCATGACCTATGAGTGATAAGAGCTTCACCAGGATGTGGACTTGTGCAGTGACTAGTGAGCTACGATTTTTTTTTCAAATTTTTAGTTTTTATAAAATTATTACTTTTATTTAGATTATATATAGTACACAACAGCGAACATATATTATTTATTTTCCTTTAGGATTTGGATTTTCCATCTTTTTTTTTTTTTTTTTTTAGTTTTGAAATCTAATCTAAAACCTTATAGGTTGTGAAACCTTTTCAAAATCCTTTAAAATATTACCTTAAAGATATAGTAGGAGAATTATCGGGCTGAATGAGTAGGGTATCCCGAAATGATGCACCTGTTGCCATTCCTAATGGTGTTGGTATGATTTGAGAAGCTAAAGATCGTCCCGGCAGGCAGGCATCCGCACTTCCTGTTTTTCCATACGAGTAATTTTCAGTCAACGCCCCTCTACGACCCTACCCCCACCACTGTCTTCCCCTCTCTCTCTCTCTCTCTCTCTCTCTCTCTCTCTCTCTCTCTCCACTAACCATTATGCACAAGATTCCACCTTTCTTTGCTTATGACATCTGACTGCACATTTTCTTCGTACACCGAACGGAACAAGCAAGGAAAAGTTCCAAACCCATCAACTTTGTTAGATTTTTCAGAATCAACCATCCACCATTAATCATAAAGGAAGTGCCTTTAAATGGAATGATGTCGAAGATTGACTTGATTTGCATATTACGTTAACGTGAAATCAATGAATTACATGTCACTAAAAGGATTAACTCATCATTTGTAGTGCTTAAAGTGTAGGTTTTTTTTTTTTTTTTTTTTGGGTAAGGAAAGTGCAGATGTTTAGTGTCAACATTTTTTTTGTTTTAATGATAATTTATATTATACGATTGTATGGGGATAAATCAAACAAAGATTAATTCCGTTATTTTTAAATATATGAAATAAGTGTCATATAGTTAACCACTTGAATTATATATTGATCACCTAATTGAACACGACACCAAGTTTCCATTAACTCTAATGTACTTACACCATTATATTAATATTTGTATCTAGATGATAAAAAAAGAAGAAATATTTCCTGCCAATTCTCTTCTTATCTATCTATTTTCTTTTCAAGTATCAAACGAAGTAATACCTTTACGCCACATTGTGGCACATCAAATCTTAAATAAATGTCTTATGAAAATTTAGATACCAAGATAGTAACCTCAATCAAAATTATAATATGCTTATAAGTCAATCTTAGAACGATTCGGTGTTTAACATCCATGCAACAGCATGAGAATTATAAGAGATACTCTATTCCATTTCCATAAGGCCACACGTAATAAGCACTTTTTATCGGTAAATAATTCATAATACAACCCACCAATATATACATATAGTATAGGTACTAATAATATTTAAACACATAATAATCATAGTGGGTAATTTTTAAAATATTTACACCCAGGTTGTCAAATACTCAAACATTATTAGTACTTGCACACTGAGTACTTATACACGTGGCACATGTTACTAGTGAAACTTTTATATATTTATATGTATATATTAGTATTGTCATTCCAATACATACATGCACAGATTGGTTTACTAAAATAGATTCTAATTCTTATAAATTCAATAATAGAAAACATGTTAGAAATTTATTTCCACGATCCTATTAGATAGAATCTATTCTTTTCTACAAGGGAAAAGTATAACTTCATTTCTTAATATTTGTAAACATTTACAAATAAATCCCCATTAGTATTCTGTTAGTTTTTTCGCAAGTAATCACATGTAACACCATATGATTATTCCATTTATTTGTATTAGATAAATAATATAATAAAATTATAAAAATAAAAATAGAAAAAATTAGGAAAATTAAAAAAATAGAAGAATAGAAAAAATTAAAAAACATATAATGAAAAATGAGATAATAATATATATGTACATATAATTTAAGTAAAATAAGAAAAAATAAAAATTTTAGAAAATAAAAAAAAAATCAAGTAAAAGCATTTGTAGCTATCACCCGACCTTAGGGTAGCTATGGCCACTCATAGGTGGCCATCTAAGTCTAAACACGCTCCTCTAAAAAGAAAATAGAAAGAAAAAAAAAAGGAATAAACATGAAAACTCAATCAAGTTTTTAGCTTTTATTCTTTCTTAGTTTTTAATTTTTTATTGCTACGGAGGAGTCATTATATATAAAATAACAATTTTAATCATTCTAAGATTATGAGGTGGTCGATTACCACTTAATGAGGTTGCCAATCCCCTTGATAGTTACCAATGACACCTTATTCAAAGATGATTAGATTTTTTTTTTTTTCAATTTCTCTCTTTTTTATTTTCCTTTTTATTTAATTTTTTCTTATTTTACTTAAATTATTATTATTATTATGATCAGTTGTTCATATTGAGTCGCTCTAATAAAATTATGGTATTCCACACATGTTTATTTATAAATTGCCAATCAAAAAAGTTAAATTGGATTTTATGACTGGAAATTGGTAAGACGGTCTGCCCTTTTAAGTTCTCCATTCCCTCCCCCCCCCCCCCCCCCCCCCCCCCCCGCAAAAAATAAATAAATAAATAAATAAAAAAAATGTAAACACACGTCCGTTTATTTGTAGCTGAATGAATGAATGCATTATAGATTAAGATAGTAGCAATTAACAGTGGTAGAGCAGGTAAGCATTTTGGTCCCCACGCGTTTATTATTCCCATCACTAGCCACCCTCACCAGGTGATATAAACTCCCACTATCGCATAGTGTTATAGCTACCATGTTGTTTTCTTATTTTGTTCTCATGGCTTCTTATGCTTGCACTTGGGTATTAAGCATACTCATTCTTACTTGCTTACTTTCTCAGCAACACTCACTCCTTACTTCAGCTCTTGTTTCAAGCAATGTAAGTGAATAGTTCACTCGACAGTTCCTTCTTCTTTTTGGTGTTTTTAAGTCAGCTTTTTTATATTTTTGGCGTAATCAAGTCTTGGATCAATATGTTTTTAATGTTTTGTTATTTGTTTGACAGGCCTATATCGTGTACTGTGGAGAAAGGTTCCATGATGAACCAGGACAAGTTCAAGAGTACCACCATAAGATTCTGTCTGAGGTTCTTGGCAGGTTGTTCCTTCATCCTAATTGTTCAGTAATGTAGGATTTTTTTTTTTTTTTCTTTGTTTCAGGGAATATGTTTTCAACATCTGATGTGATCAATACATTATAATTATGAAATACTATCGTAGAATTCTTGGGAAGTTGCGGTTTTTAGTAGCTTTTGGCGTCAAAATAATGGCAGGAAGCGAAGCATTCAACTGGTAGCCTACGCTAAAGGTTAATCATCACGCAAAATTTCAATAGAAAATAGGAAAAATGATTTCCCTTTTTCAAATGGAAATCATTTTTCTTATTTTCTTTACCAATTGCTAACCACAGTCGTTAGTGCCCATCCACTATTTTTTTGCCTATCATTGTTACTTTCCGCTATGAGCCACTAAACTATACAAGAATACAAAAAATAATATTTGATAACTATGGAGTTTTTCTAACATATACCCAAAAAAAGAATAATCCAGAGAATGTTTTCCTCGTAAGAAATTAACCTGTACATTCATCAAGGAGGAAAAACACTAAGTTTGCTTTTTATAGTGAACTTGATTATGCGAGTTTGAACTTTTCTATTTTCATGTTCTGAATTTTTTGAAATTTGATCCTGGTTGCAAATTCATATGCTGGAATACATTACTTTACTTAAAAGATTATTCTATCTGGAGCATTTCATATGTCATTCTAATAACAGCTGCATGGAGAAGATTAGAAATTCAATTTCATTCTTTGTTTGTCTTCAACAGCAAAAGGGCTGCCGAAGAGTCAATCATATACAGCTACAAGCATGGATTTTCAGGATTCACCGCAAGATTAACTAAATCCCAAGCTAAGCTTATTGCAGGTGTTACAATGTTGAGGGACCGTGTGCTCCTTTTTTTTTTTTTTTTTGGCCCATCATGGACTTGACATAAACTGCATCTTGTTAAAATTGCTTTGGAATTGCAGATTGTCCTGGAGTTGTTCGTGTCATTCGCAACAGAATATTGAGCCTGCACACAACCAGGAGTTGGGATTTTCTTAGAGTAAAGCCTCAAATGCTGAGTGGAATTCTTTCTAAGAGAGAATTGGGTGAGGATATCATCATTGGTGTTATGGATACAGGTTTGTCCAGGGATGCCATTTTTCCTAGGAGTTTCATGAAGTTTTATGCACTGTAATCCGGTTAACACGGACCAGATCTTAAATTTTCTAGATCAGTTGGTTGCAGTCTCATTTAATTAAGTCGTCTATTTCAATCAAAAGTCACACCCCTCAAGTAAAGAGAGATATTTTAATACCTAACAAATCGAAAGTATATTTTCATGATTTATAGGTATATGGCCAGAATCTGAGAGCTTCAAAGATGAAGGAATGTCAGATGTTCCGCCCCATTGGAGAGGCACATGCCAACAAGGAGAAAGATTCAACCGTTCCAATTGCAATAGGTTGAGCTTAGTATTATTGCTGCATTCTTAAACTAGAAAATTTTACCAAACAAGATAAGAAGCATGTGAAATGGATAAATTCGATACGTTGATTTCTAATTATGAGGCTTTATGCAGAAAGATTATTGGTGCACGCTGGTATATCAGGGGGTATGAACAAGAATTTGGAAAACTGAACACAAGCGAAATGCTCGAGTTCAGGTCTCCCCGAGATGCTGCAGGTCATGGCACTCATACATCATCTACCGCTGCAGGTGCATTGGTCCAAAATGCTAGTTATATGGGACTAGCTCAAGGAGTGGCCAGGGGGGGTGCTCCATATGCAAGATTGGCAGTCTACAAAATTTGTTGGTCTACGGGTGGCTGCAGCTCAGCCGATCTTCTTGCCGCATTTGATGATGCAATTAATGATCGTGTGGATATTGTTTCACTTTCTCTTGGCACGACGCCTCCTCTTCCTTCTTATGTGGAGGATACATTGGCCATTGGTTCCTTCCATGCTGTAGCTAAGGGAATCACGGTAGTATGTTCTGGTGGGAATTCAGGTCCTTATCCACAAACTGCTATAAACACCGCTCCTTGGTTGATCACGGTTGCAGCAAGCACTATTGATAGGGCCTTCCCAACTGAAATCATTTTGGGAGATAATCGAACGCTCGTGGTATTTTCTGCTTCTCGTCCGGTCATATGAACGAGTTCTTTGATAATGTCGATGTATGCATGACTGAAACAAGAAAGCTAATCAATTAGTCGTAAAGGGACTAAAAAGTTCTCATTAAACAAGAAAGCTAACAAACTTGCGCTTGAATTTGCTACTTTAATGCAAATGACACCGTTGAAAAATAAGAAATATGAAAAACATTCAGGATCTGTAAGTTTTAACATTTTAGATTAGATGATCGTGATTGTATCAGAAATAAAGGTCATCAGTTTAACTTTTTGCACATCTAAAAGTGATATTTTAGATGTCCTACATACTATTCATTTCTTCATTATGAGTGTGCAAATATCATAATATATTATAAGTTTAAACTTTTAGACTATGAGTCTTGAATCTATGAGCAAAATCCAAAATCTAACTGATCTAAAAATTCAGCTTATAAATCTCACGTAGTTATATATTTTATTAATTTAAAACTGTCATCGGCTCAATGACCATTACAATGATGTTTCTATGTGAACAAATCAAGATATGATGCATGCTTTCTGTTGCAGGGTCAGGCCTTGTACACAGGAAAGAATGTTGATAAGTTTTATACTGTTGTGTATGGAGAAGATATTGTATCTGCAAAATCTGATGAAGACAGCGCAAGGTTGAGACGCGAGACTTGTCTAACTCTGTTATCCCACACAATTCATGAGACTTGCTAATAAGTAGGGATCAAATTATGTATTTTGATTTTTAGCACTACATACATTTTTGGCAGTAGCTGCAGTCCAGGAAGCCTAAACGCAACGTTAGCACGGGGAAATGTGGTCCTATGCTTCCAATCGTGGTCCCAAAGGTCAGCTGCTGTTGCTATTAAGACTGTGGAAGTTGCCCAAGGTGTTGGTCTCATCTTTGCAATGTTTCCAACAAAAGATGTTCCTCCATCCACGAGCATACCTTGTGTTAAGGTTGATTTTACGCTCGGAACTTATCTTCTCACATACATTGAGGGAAACAGGTAATCAAACAAGGGAATATACGGATACTACATGTAACATGTTACTAGATTCACCAACTCCGAAAGTTTTCCACAGGGGGATTGCTTCAAATCTGAATAGGCACGGCAAGCTTCATCTTTAAAAGCTTATTTTGCACATCACTTATTAGAGGTTTACAAAAGAAGATAGTTATTAGGAACGTTATAATCAAAAGTTGAAACAATAGGAAAGAAAGGAAAAGAATGGTATCCTTGGTTCGAGTCAAAGATGAACTCTAAGAAATTTATAAATGAAAGAATGCTTTTTAATGAATTGATTATTTTTCTTTTTACAATATAAGCCTATTTATGGTTTAACTAAACTCTTTTAACAAGCAACATATTCGGGCATCCAACTCATATGTTAACATTTTCGATATACTATGTCAATGCTAAACAAATTGCATGGCCTCAATTCTTTGTCCATAAAAATATCTCACTCTACTTTGCTCCCCCAGCAACCCCGTTGTTAAATTTGCTCCTACAAGAACTGTTATTGGACATCAAGTTTCACCTGAAGTGGCATATTTCTCTTCGCGAGGGCCTAACTCCCTTTCTCCATCAGTGTTAAAGGTATTGGTACTTTACTTATCTTTCCCTTAATTATTTATAACATCTAACATCCAATCATGCATGCAGCCTGATATTGCCGCTCCAGGAGTAAATATATTAGCCTCCTGGTCTCCAGCAGCATCTGGACTATCCAAGGTTGACCAAGCCTCCTCACTTAATTTCAATATCGAATCAGGAACCTCCATGGCTTGTCCCCATATAACCGGTATCGTGGCTCTTCTTAAAGCAATGCATCCAACATGGACCCCGGCTATGATAAAATCCGCATTAGTTACTACAGGTTTGTAACTATTAAGAGTATAATTGCCTCCTGAGAAATACTTCATTTGATGACTATAGACCTGCTCGGGCCCTCTACTTCATAAGCTAGCTTTTGTGATGGGCTCGATCATCCAATATGGTATCAAAGCCAATTTTCACCTGCGGTACATAAATATCTATTCGGTCCTGTAATTCATAAGCTAGTTTTTAGACGGGCTTGGTTTTTCCAACAGATCATGAACATGGTCCCGTTTTTGTTGCTTCTAGAGTCAGTTTTGCATCTTGTAATTTTTTTTTTTTTCCTCCTATTTCACAGCTTCTATAGTAGATGATTATGGTCAACCTGTTGCTGAAGGAGCTCCCCACAAGCAAGCTGATGCGTTCGACTATGGAGGAGGCCATGTTAACCCAAACAGGTCCATGGATCCTGGACTGGTCTATGATACAGAAATATCAGACTATGATTGCTTTCTTTGTTCGTTGGGGTACAACAATAGTGCCATCAGCATAATCACTCAAAGACCAACTGAATGCAATGCCTATACTTTGAAATCCTGTGCTGTGAACCTAAATTTGCCTTCCATTGTCATTCCCGATTTGAAGAATTCAGTGGCTGTAACAAGGACAGTTACGAACGTTGGTCCCATAAACTCCACCTACTTCGCCCGTGTTAAGTCTCCACCTGGTACGTATGTGAGTGTAAGCCCGAGGAGACTGTCGTTCAATTCTGGTGTGACGAAGCATAAGTTTACGGTGATGTTTTACCCTCGGCAAAGGGTGCAAGGCAGATACACGTTTGGCTATCTGTTTTGGCATGATTTTGTTCATGTAGTGAGGATTCCTTTGGTTGCTCGAATCGTGATCGATGAATTCTCTGCACAAACATGATGGACCTGGTTGATAATCAAATTACAAAATCTACTTCCTCAATTATTGATAGTTTACACAAAGCAACAAGTGAGTTAGCGTGTACAAGTGAATATAAGACTACCTCTTAAAACAATAACAGCCTCAATTATTGACATATGCATGCTATCTTGTTTCTATTAATATTCCTAAATATCCATATTGCGTCCTAATGGCTCTTTGTAAAATAGAAAAACAGCTATGTCTCCGTCCATTGAAATAGATAACTTTTGGAAGTTGAAAATAAACATATGATAAAATAAAACACCACAAGCCCTGTTGGTTCATCTTTTTTTTTTTTTTTTTCCTTTTTCTTTTTCTCCTTCGGTTTGTCATTTCGCTGTGTCTTTCGTTTATTCCAAGCTGTTCTTAGAAAATATACAAATAAAGCACATAAAGAAAAGCCACAGGAAATATATATTCATGAATGGATAATGGCTTCGTCGATGAGTCAATATAGATTTGAGAAAGTGATGGTTCTAAATTCACTGCTAACTGTTAAGAAACCGGGCTAAAGCAAAATCATATTGGTTCTAAGTTAGAAACCCTTCGCAATGCCTATTGAATTTGGGAACAAGAAACAGGATTAAGAAAGCAGACCTCAAGATATCAAACAACAAATGAAAAGGTTTTTGATTGTATATATAAAGGAAATACAAATTCCAATTAGGCAGGAGTTAAAGGAAACAAAATGCCAAAATGCTATCATTAAATCTTGCAAGTCCCAAAGCTTTCGAAAAAGCTTATACAGGATTTCCAATCATAGCAGGAAATGGGGGAAAGGGATACTCAATTTAAAGTGAGTAAATAGAATTCCATACTCATCTCATGAATACATATAGAATTTTATGGAAAGTCGTATGTACGGCTTGGAAGGAGATCTTTCTTTCATATCTTTCGAGAGCCACCCTACAATATGGGGTCAAAAAGCCAAAATAAATGATTTTAGTTCTTATAATAAGAAAACTGATTCTTGAATCCCTTTCACGCTCATGTCACGTCGAGGTACTGCAGAAGAAAAAATTGCAAAATCCGATCCAATTTATCGTAATCGATTAAGTACTAAAAGCTTCAGAAAACCTTATGGAGTCAAAAGAGATATATATATATATATATATCTGCGTGTGTATTGAAAGATCAATGATTTAGGACTTAAATATAGGAAAAAGTACATAAATCCTTTTAACTTATGGCATTAGATTTTAAATTAGAAAAGTCCAAAAATGTCCTGAACATTTACGTCTTTTTATTTTAGTCTTTAATATTTCAAAATTTTTATTTAAATCCTTAACGTTTGCAAAAATTTATAAAATAGTTCTTTTAACTAATGTCATTAAACTATCATTTATACATTGATAGGTAACAACATTTCATTGGTCCATATATTTTTTTAAATAAATAATGTAATAAAATATTAAACATTAATGAAGGTATTAAAAAAGTTATAGAAAAATATTAAGAAATAATGAAAAATTATAAAAAAAAATTGGAAAAAATGAAAAATAAGAAAAATATGTAAAATTGAAAAAACATTTACAAGATAATATATTTACATACATATATATATTAATATTAATTTTAAAATAAATTAATAAAATAAAAAAATTACAAAAAATGGGAAAATATATATAAAAAAGGTAAACTCAACCATCCAAGGGCATGGGGAGATCGACAACTTTTATTAATTTAGATTAAAATTAATATTAATGTATACATGTATCTAAGTACATATATATTACTAAATGTATTATCTTAATAACTTTTCTTAGTTTTGCAGATTTTTTCTTATTCTTCATTTTTCTAATTTTTAAATAAATTTTCATTATTCTTTAATATTTTTGTATAATTTTTTAATTAATTAATTGTAATATTTTATTATATTAGTTATATAAAAGAAATACATGGACTAATATAATGTTGCTACATGTCAATATATAAATAATAATTTAATGTTATCAGTTAAAAGGACTAATTTTTAAATTTATATAAATGTTGAGGATTTAAATAAAAATTTTGAAACGTTAAGGATTAAAATAGAAAAAAAAAAAAGCAAATGTTAATGACTTTTATATACTTTTCCAATTTAAAACCTACCGCCATTAGTTAAAATAACTTATTTGTAAACTTTTGCAAACATTGGGGATCTAAATAAAAATTTTAAAACATTAAGGATCAAAATAGAAAATGAGATAAACGTTGAGGACTTTTTTGTACTTATCTCTAAAATATATTTGAAAAGGTATTATACCGGATTTATAAAATAGGGCTTTCTGTAGTATAGTTACTATTCAATAAATCACCTTGATTTATAGTAAATCATACCATTTTATAGTAAAATTGAGATTATCGATAGTTTTCATGGAAGTTATCCATAGGTTTCATGCAACTCTCAACAGCTTCTTGTTACTATTGATGGGCACTATCATATTGTAAATCGAGGTGATTTATTAAACTCAAAAACGATCATACCATATGGTCATTTCAAATGACTATACTGTAGAATTTCCATCACAAAATTAGAAGGTTTAGGATTTGAAAATCTACATTTAAAAGAAGTTCAAGACTTACTAAGGCCTTTTTAACCTAATGGCATGAAATCCAGTCTTTTAACAAGATGGATTGGGTTCTATCCTTCCATCGCCGTTCCTAAAGTTGTAACAATAGTTGGAAAAGAAGAAGAAGAAGAAGAAGAAGTTTAGAATGCAATTGACAAAATATGAAAGAGCTTAAAGCTTGTCTTCACCTTTTCCCTTTTCTCTTAAGTTGCCTACTTAGTGTTGAATGGTATTTCACCCAACACCTAAGCATGCAAGACAGCTATTGCAACAATAATCTCCTTGCCAACTTAAGTATTGCTAGATCGTTGGAAATTTTACTCAACAATTATCTTTCAAATTAGTAAAGGAATCTTGAATACTCCTTTCTAAAAACACACCAATTTCGAAAGGTAAGGAATGTTGAAACTCGAGAATGTTTAGCATGCTATTTTCTTTGTTAATTTAAAATATTTTTATGTGCTAAAAGATTAACTTATAAATTTGAATCTTATTTGGGAATAGAAATTTTGTAGGATCATTTACGGGTAAAAGTGGAAAGAAGGGGAGAGAAAGGCTATTGCTCCATAGTGATTGGAAAATCCTCCTTAGGCTATCCTATTCTACTTACAACTTGTACTATTGTTGTTGCTCAGAATTGCTAGTTTTTACAACAATCAAAGTTCATGAACGATTTGAAGAAACAAATATGAGTATTCAAACAATTGTGGCTCAATTAAGAATGATTTGAACTCATCTCGCCAGTTGTTGGTTTATGTAAAAAGAACATAAGAGTTTATTAGATTAGGGTATGAGAATCAATCTTTGATGTAGTAAGCTTCGACACCATGAGGAAAAGAAAAATTACAAAATACAAATGAAAACATTGATTTAGTTAGTTAATGCTAACACAAGTGAAGTTCATATACAAGTTTGAGAAGCCTACTAACTGAACATGTTGACGTGTACCAATCAAAATAAATCATAATGGAAAATAAATAAATATGAACAATATTCTAAACACCCCACCTTGCCCCTTACCCCACACTCCCCCTACAAAAAAAAAACCTCCCCTCTTAAGTCGAAGCCCGTTGAAGGCCAAACTTGGAACAAATGAAGGAAAATTGAGCAGTTATAGGAAGCTTAGCAAAAACATCATCTAACTGTTGCTAATGGTGGGTTGCTTTTTAGACTTTGAAGGAACAAGCAATCACCCAAAAAGATACGATAGCTACTAAGAGATTTTCAATTAAAAGAAGAAGAGCCTTAATCCATATCAGTAAAGGCAAAAAGGGTAAGAGAACTCTGAGAAGATTAGAAGAGACTAAGTTCCAAGGTACCCTTAAGCAAATGCATAGCATCCTACAACTAAGGATGGTAAGGAAGGGATACAAATTGACTTAGTTTTTGCATGGCAAAGGAAATGTCCAGGATTATAAGTGTCAAATACAAGAGAAGGTTAATGATTCTTCTATAGAGTTGTGGATCTGATAAAGGATCACCAACATCCTTAGCAAGAACTAAACTAGTGGTAAGTGGCAAAGCAATAGGCTTACAAGTCGTAAGACTAGTATCAAAGAGATATTAACAATAAACTTTTGTTGTCTAAGAAATAGACTAGTATTTGTATGACATATCTCCAACCTAAGGAAGAAACGGGCATGTCTTAAATCTTTGATAGTGAATGCACTATTAAAAGATATTTTCAAAGAAGCAATAGAACACTTACAAGTACTTGTAACGAGCATGTCATTGACATACAAAAGCACCACAAGAAATGCATCAGCTGAATAAGAAGTTAATAGGGAATTATCACTAGAAGATTGATGAAAGCCTTTGCTATTAAGAAATTGAGAAATTTCTTTATTCTACTGACAACATGCCTGTTTAAGTCCATAAAGAGAGCACTTAAGTTTGCAACCTTGATTGGGACTCACTTTAATAGAACCTTGAGGTGGAAACATATAGATCTCTTCATTTAAGAGCTCATGTAAAAATGCATTGTTAATATCCACTTGATGTAAATGCTAGCCATAAGAAGAAGCAATAGCAAGTAAGATCTTAATCGTGCTAAGCTTAGCAACTAGAGAAAACGTATCATGATAATCAACACTACAATGTTTAGCTACTAGCCAAGCCTTTAACCTCTCAACTCTTCCATTGGATCTCTATTTAGTTTTATAGATCCACTTTGAACCATTAGCTTTCTTACTTGGTGGTAATTCCATTAATTCCTAAGCATCATTATTCTAGAGATTCAAGCTCCTTATTTATGGAAACACCATAATCCTTATGTTTGGATGCTTAAGAATAAGAAAATGGATTAGGAGTTATCATTTCATGGGCTAAAGAAGAAATGTAATTTGGTAGGAAGTGGTTAAAAGTAGTAGAAGAAAACAAAGGATAACAAATGGAAGAAAAAGTAGGAGAAGAAGCAATAGTATTATAGATATGATCATCACCTATAGTTGAAGCAGTTTGCATTACATGAATATAGTCTTAGAGCCATTGAGGAGGTCATTTATCTTTAGAGGACCTACGAAATAGAGGGGCCTATTCTGTAGAAGACAAATCATGATGTACCTCGAAGGAGGTCTTACTAATGCATGGATGGGTCCTTCATAGAATAGCTAATGGAGAAAGGAAAGAGTAGGGTTTTAGGTAGGAAAACACAAAAGAAAAAAAGAAGGATTAAACCCCGTAAGCTATTCGTAGATGTGACTTATTGCTTAAGCACTTACGAACCAACATGTCACCAAATTTAACTCATTGATTCGAAGGGCTGGGTTGCTTACCGGCATAACCTTACCTAAGGGTTGCTATAAGCTAAGGGATAAGTTCTCAACAAGAGAGGAAGGGAGGAAAACCTAGATATTTCATTAGTAATAGGAGGAAATTTTATTTACAACAATTGTCTTAATAAGGTATTTATACTCGAGGATTCAAGGTTACTATGCTAAATGAAATTACTATAAAGGTAAGAAATTTATAAAACTACAAGTATAAATGTAGAAGGACAATTATGTAATCTGTTTAGAGAGAGAAGATCCCTATGTTGGGGTGTACCCGTGGGGAGGGGATAAGTGTTTTTGCAGGAAAGGCTGGGGCATATTCTACTAATGGTTTTTGACAATCCAACATTTGATTAGTAATTGCAAAGCTTCAGTGTAGCTTGATACAGTTAGTTAGTAACAAGAGGCGACCTTCAAGACTAGTTAAAAGGATTGACTTTAGAGACGACTTGAAGAGGTTGAGATCAGTTAAGGTGGTACAGCAAACAACTCAAATGATCTTGCATAGTCGTGTGCTCTTTTTAGTCGGCATGGATAGAATTAGCTCGGTAGTTGAGAATCTAAGAGCCAAAATTGTTCAAGCCTCTTACTCTTGCTTAGGTAAGAGGTCTATGTGCTAGATTCCTATCATCCCCTCTGAATCATTTGGGATTTAGGATCAAATCCTCGGATTGCTTTATTGGTATGCCTTCATCGGGAATGTATGGGCTTAGATTAGTAATGTTGAAGACATTAGAAAATCCATACCCATCTGGGAGTTTGAGTTTACAAGCATTATCAATCATCTTTTGAACTAGTTGGAAATGTCCCTCTGCTCAGGGTGAAGGTTTATTCTTTCTCTTGTTAGGAAACCTTTTCTTACAGAGATGTAACCATATAAGCTCTCCAAGTCAAAACTACTTCTTTCCTTTTTTCCATTGGCTTCCATGTGCTAGTTTCTTAGTAACTTGGGTTAGTTGCTTGGTAACCCAATGGTTGATTTGTTACAAGGCTCCAGTTTGATCTTCAGCTCTTGGATCATCTTAAACAGTCCTTAGAGTGAGTGTTTTGTTAAGTGATAGCTCAAGATTGAAACCGTACACTACTTTAAATGGAGTTTTGCTTATTATCACGTCTCAAACAGCACCTTCGTTGTGGTAGATCGCCATACACCATACAAAGGTCAATGATCAACCTCCATATCAACCATTGCCCTTCCATGATGTACAAGGCTACTTCTACTCCTATTTACCATCGGTCACATAAACAAATAGTATCATAGAAAAGTAGATATTATCACTAAATAATCAGATAAGTTATCAAATTTAATGTACAGAACATAATGTTGCCAAAATAATAGTAACAGTAATAAGTAGTCCAAATGGCTACTAAAGGTTTAGCAAGATAATAAAGAAATTCATAAAGTCCTAGACAATATTAAGCAATTCCCTTCCTTGCTCCAAGTAACTCATAGTCTCATCCTAGCTTGAGACTAACCTTAGGCATCCCATAGCCTAGATCAGTAAAAAGATGGCCCTATAACAAAAGGAATCCCAGGGGGTATAAGCTTATGCTTAGTTAGCTAATCCTTCCAACACACATTACAAGCAATATATTGCAATAATATGAATGCATGTAATAAGCAGTATGCCAAATAATTCATGCAGTGGCTAAGAACTGTATGCAACTCAGAAATTTTATCCTCTATAATCAAGGTTGAAGATTGTTGACTAACATAAACTATCAACCAAGTTCTAGCACCTGGGTTTTTTTTTTACTCGAGATTGCACCTATGTGTTCAATATCAACTTATGTACATATATTCACATACACACACACACATACACTCTCTCTTAACACAAAACATGATCTTTTCAAAAATCCCTAGGTCTAGCAGTATGGTGGCCCCCATAATCTACAGTCACATACCCCAAGCAATAGTCACAAGATACAGCCCTAATTCAAATGGTTAGTGTCCCCTAGCATCTAGTAAGCCTGTAGGCCAGGACAGGATCTCAATAACATGGCATAATGTACCTAACTAATCCTTTGAGGAGCTCTTGCTCCTATGACCCCTTTTTCCATCTTCTACGTAAGGTGGTAGTCAATATAAGTTATAATGCAATGACGTGCCATGCATGACTTATTTTAAACTCATAGCCAAATAATTACTTATATCCAATTACTTGGGTGATCAAGCAGTTTCATACCATAACGACGATGTATAAATCAGTCATACAAGCGCTCTTAGTTCATATTTTACCATTAATTCATTTAAATAATCAAGAGTCTACACACATGCATTCCCCATACCTCTTATGTAACTAATTTAATCATAATATTACTTTAGTATAACTAGACTACAAATAAAAGTAAGTATGAAGTCATCATGAATCACTCACTCTGTTATGGCTACTAGTTGTAATAATTTAGAGGTAGGTTGTCTCCAAGATCAAAGTCCCCTAAACAAAATAAAAGCAGCAACATAAGGTTTTAAGGTATTATAATGTCAACCTAAAGTTCTATCAAAGTTATACTCTCGACTTAGCCTTAAATTCTTCCCGATTAAGTTAAATTTTCAATCGTATATAAATTTCTTATTTTAAATCCGATTTTCATGATCCTATAGTCAATTTCCATTATTTTCGAGTGTACTTTCACATAATATAATTATGTTCAAGAGATGAGGCCCAAAATTTAGGTTATAGGCCATAACAGTAGCATCCTTAAAGTTTAGGTTCCCTTTTAGGCTTGAATTTGTTATTAGGCCTTTTACAACCTAATGAAATTATTAGGGATTGGGCTTGGGACTTTTATTTGGGCTTAGTTACTTTCTTAAGATCAGTTTTTCATTGAATATTTTTTACCTTATTACTATCTTGCACTTCTTGAACCTTTAAGTGGCTTTTATGATCAAAGATGGGTTCGATTCTTACATTTGCAATACGTGTCACTTTAGTGGGCTTAGGAAATTTAATGTAGGTTTTCTATGGGATTTATTGCATCCCTTTCATAAGCTTATCTTGCTGGTCAAAAAGTTTTGTATGGCCCAGTTAAGAGTTTTGAACTTGTCTTATGAGTTTTGGGCCCTTACCACTTGTCCTGCTAGTCTTGGTTGGTTTTTTTCATTTTGTTTACTATATTTTTAAGTGTGTTTAAGTAGACTAAACATATGTTACAGATATGGTCAATTTGGTTTATTAGCTCCCGAATTCATTTTTCAAACTTAATCCCTTGTTTCTTTAACTTATGTGCTAAACCAAGGCTTTCAATTATTTGCACTTCAACTTATGCTTGTTTTATTCCTTATAAGTAGATTAATTTGGCATAATATCAAGTGGAAGACGTAGAACGTGTAACTCTTGTACGCAATGCTTTAGGTTAGGCCCTTATGTGATGATTTCTTCACGAAAGTTTCATAAAATGGTTTTTCTATCACCCAAAGTTAATTTGATGCATGAGAAACTTCTATAAGTGAAGATAACACTTTGGGAACATTCCTTGACCTCACATCCAGCACTTAAAGAAGTTTCATATGAGCTTATTTTTGTGATTTTCTTAGGTTACAAGGCTATACTACAAGTAACATCCATGTACACTAAGAGGAGACAAGCTTAAGCTACTCATGTTCTACCACTTGTGACTAAACTTCAAGAAACTACTACTTATCCTCAATAAGAGAACTTCTAAATACATGATATAGTTACAAGAATAAGGAAGGAAACTTTACTCATGGTGTTCTAAAGATACTTGAAGATAGGGTATACTTTATTAGATTAGTGGAAGGTGGTTGACTCCTTACTTGAAGCTCATTTGGTTCCTAGCTTTCGTCCCTTTCCTTTGGAAATCCTTAAGATTCTTAGATCCTCTAATTTTGGGTGCTTGTTCGTGCTCAAATGTCCGCTCAAATGGTGAAGTGTAGGACTGGTTTGGGGTATCTTCCTTGATGATCAAACTTAGGGTGCTCAAATGGATAGTTGGCATGTGGTTTAGGTATGTTTATGGGTGGTGAAGATGTTGTGTTTAAGGAGCTTCTTCTTATTATGTTTAAGTGTTGTTTGTCTTGAGAAGAAATAGAAAAGCAAGTGCGGTTTTATGATGGGGGGGAAGGTGTGGGGGTTAGGTTTTCATGGCTAGTTTTGGGGTTAGGGTTTCTTATCAAAATCTTGTCACTTTAATGTGTTAAAGTGATGCATAAATCTAGGGGATGTGATTGTTTGTATAAGCTTTTTAAGTGGCTATTAATTGTGATATAACAAGTGAGATAAAGTTTGAAAAGATGAAAAAATGGCATGCCATACTCCTTTCTTCCAACCGGCAATGTAAGGGTGGTTTAAGGTATGATTTCTTGCCCCATCAATCCTTACTTTTGGATAAAACTAAAAATGGTTAAGTTACTTCTTTCCATAAATGTTATAACTTGTATAGGGAATTGGGGATTATCTTGTCTAACACATAGGAGCTTGCCAAGTTTACAAGTCAACTAAGTTCATACTCTTGACTTTGGTTTGTTCAAGCTTAAATTGGGAGGGAAATTGGATAGTAGTAGCTAATTCTAGCTTCACACATGTGGCTCTCTAATTTCTACCTTTGAAAGTCCTATTTGATTATCTTCTAAGTTAAGGTTTAGTTTTTAAATATTTTCTTACCTCAAATTGGTTTCCATACTAGGTTATAAGTAACTTAGGATTAGTTTAAGCTTGGTTAGGTTTAGGCTTTCAATGTAGGGTTCTTAAGTGTTCAACTTAATAGTCAAGTTTTTGTTTGTTCATTTTGGGTTTCGATAAACTCGAAAGTTCTCATTCCATTCTAGGGTTTAAGGTTTTAGTAAGTTAGGGCTTGTTATTACATTTTAGGGTTTTCAAATGTTCGAGTTAGTATTGATCTTTTCGTTTCAGTATTTTCACAAGTTCAGAAATATTCTATTATAGTTAAGGGTTTTGGGTTTTGGGTAACTTCTAGGATCAATATTGACTTTAGAGTTCTTAAGTTAGATTACAATTATGAAGTCAATTATTATGAGTACAACTTTTATATTAAGCTTAATTTTCAGTTTGGTTGATCCTTAGGAATATTCGAAGAGCATTTCTGACTACTTAGATTGTTACTCAAAATTTGTAGAGTTTACACTTGTTGTACTATGGACGGATTTGTATGCAAATTCTACTATGGGTAGGCAAGAATCTTAGTTAACCTGATTTCGTCCAATAGTAGCTTAGAGAAGAGATCCTATAATCCAATTGATGACCTCCGTCTGGCCATCAGTCTATAGATGACAAGATGTACTAAATAGCAGCATAATCCTTAGTTGGTGCTTCAAGGTCTTCTAAAATTGGCTGAAAAATTTATGATCTTTCTCTGACACAATACTCTTGGGAACTCCATAAGCCTTACAATCTTCTATAAAAACAGAGAAGGAATAGCTTAAGCATCATTAGTTTTATTACAGAGATTAAAGTGTGCCGTCTTACTGAACTTATCAACCATGACCATGACAGAATCCTCCCCTTATGCCATCCTCAGTGATCTAAGTATAATGTCCATACTCATGTTTACCCATGGTATAGTTGGTATAAGTAAGGGCATAGCCTTCCCTTATTCAGCTTAGCTCTTGGCCTCTTTGCAAGTCGTACATCTCTTAACAACTCGGTGCATATCTCTCAATATCTTTGGCCAATAAAACCTTAACTTCGATAAATGTTCTCTTTTGCCCAAAATGGCTAACAGTCCTCTACTATGTGCTTTTTAAATAAGTAAGTATCGTATTAAATAGGTCAACAAATATAATCTTCCAAATTGGAAGAGGTAACCTTCCTCTACAAAGTAATCATCCAACGTCTTGCCATCCTTACACTAGGTAAAGATCGAACCAAAGTGGGGGTCTTGGTAATATCATCCCTTGAGGCTTACAAATCCCAACAATTTTACTTGATCACAAATGAGCATCCTTCTAGAAACTCAACCTACCCAAGTTGTCAATTTGAGAGCTTTAGTTAAGTCCTCAAGTACCTCAAGGTTTAGTGATCAGAGTACATAACAAATTCTTTTAGCAGTAAGTAATGTTGCTAAGTTTGCATAGCTTGAACTAAGGCATATAACTCTTTGTCATATATGGAATAATTCAAAGTAGGTCCTTTGAGCTTTTTTCTTAAATAGGCAATAAGTCAGGTAATCTTGCATGAGAACTGCTCCAATTCCTATGCCCGAGGCATCGTACTCTAATTCAAAGATTTTACTAGAACCTTTGAAGTTAACCTCCTCTTCAGCTCGGTAAAGCTCCTCTCTTCTTTATTTCCCTATTGAAATTCGACATTTTTCTTTGTAAACTTGATAAGTGGTGTAGTAACAAAATTAAAGTCCTAAATAAAGCTGCAATAAAAAGAAACTCCTAATGTTAGCACAAGAAGTTGAGTTAAGCCATACGATAATAGCTTGAACCTCCTCTTCGTCTACTTTAAGGCTTCCTTTACTCACCATGTACCTAAGGAACACAAGTTTCTCTTGGCAGAAACAACACTTCTTCAATTGTCGAACAGTTGTTCAACTTGGAGCACTTTAAAGAGAGCTTAGAGATGACTCACATGGCCGAGGAGGTTGGGGCTATACTAAAAAATGTCATTGAAATATACCACAACAAACTTCCCTATCCAATTCATCAGCAAGTGGTTCATTAATCTCATAAATGTGCTTAGAGCATTAGATATCCTAAATGTTACATTCTGGCATAGCACGGGATACACCAACACATAGGAATACCTATTAAAAACTCGACTCAACCTTCTCATTTATCAAAAGACAACTTTATTTATGTGACAATAGGAGAGTTACAATGGAGTTCAACTAAATATTCGATTACTACTTATATATACAGCTTAATATTTACATCAAAACATGAATCATTTTTTTTTTCCTTTCAAAATAGTAGGACTTCTAACTTAGTACAGGTTCTATCCAAATGTTTCTAACTCTAACTAATACTCCTAGAGTACATCCACCCCCCCCCCCTCCCCCCTGGATGTTAGGCCCTTCAAGATTTTGCTAACTTGAGGATAAAATATTTATCCCCTTAACTATTGAAGCCAAGTGAGAGTGGATAACAAACAATACAATGTTGATAATATCATAACTCAAACATTTCAATTATAACTAACAGATTTAACTTCATACATACATTAACCCAACTAGGCATTTATTGCTAGTAATGTAGTATGCTATGCTCATACGCGTGGTATGCATCGGTATCGATATCATATGCCCTTCCAATATACTCATCCAGTTAATTGACATACTTGGGCATCTAGATATAACGTCTAAGAACCTAGTGGCAATAAGGAGCTGCTTGGGAGTATGACCCCTAACTCTGTTTTACCAAATTAGACTACATGATGTAGTCTACCAAGTCAAATTACCAAAGTATAGTCAGGTTGCTCGAACAATAAGAATCTATATGCTTCCAAAAATTGAGTTCATAAAGCCGTTGTTTTCCTTAATCACTTGGAAGCCTCATTGTGAAAATCTCGACTCGTAGGTCTCTTTTATGCCATCCCATACTATATAATCACAACTCATGTATATCATTCAACATAACCAGTCTTTAGGTTTTATTCAACATAGTTATCTAAGTCTACTTTTTTAGTCTTTCCCTAGTAGAAATCTAATATCTTACTTAGGATTCACTTAAGCAAACTCCCAAAAGATTAGGTTAACAATCACTTAACTCTCTAAGTTAATACAATCATTTATAAACGCCACATCAACATTCAACATAGCAGCATGACAGTTTAACCAAGACATAACTATCATCATTCAAAGTCACCACATCAGCATCCACTATAATAGCATATCAGTTCACCTATGATATTGCCATATTGAATCAATACAGCATCAAACAACACATAGTGTTATGAGTAGCAATATATCTATTTCAAGCATAGGTTAAATCCACTTACTTAGGCTTAATAGTAGTGCGAAATTCCAAACTTCGCAATATAGTCATTCCTTACTTATCACACCTAGAAAAATATAAACACAATCTCTAAGTCAATTACGGGTTAAACCCAAACTCTTATAAGCTTTTATTAGTGCATTTTTAAACTTCATTTAACCGTATCTTACACATTTTTTATTCAATTTCAGTAAATTTTATATCACCATGGGTCATTATTTGAAGTACTATTAGGATATCTTAAGAAAAAAAACTGACCAATATGATTATAAGTCCAAAAATACCCTTTCTCGCAACTGACTCAGTTATATATTATCATAACTTCGTAATTAACCTGAATAAACTTTAATCCTAAATTAAAAATCACACTTTCCAAACTTGAACAACATCTATTTTATACCTAAAATACTTATCTTACATTATCCTATCTATTATCATAATAGCATTATTTACCGTTTTACATATTAAGTCAATATATAAGCTTATTTTAGGAAAATGCATGATAAATAGTATATGAACCTGATTAATTCCACAAAAAATTCTATAGACTTACAAAAATAAGTAATTTAACTATTGACCATTAATTACACTAAACTAGCGTATTATCTATTTTTACTAAAATAGTAGTTTTAGTTCAAAATTATAAAAAATAAGGGAAAATATATAAATTTAGGTATGAGATAAAAACTAAGTGTCCCAAATATCCTCATAAACTTCTAGAAGTCAAAACATTTAGGGTTCGTTCATTAATTTACTCAAAAACCAATTATTTCAACAATTCAGTAAAACTTGTAGTTTTTATCCAAAATAATTATAAAAAATAGTAAACAGGTTCACTTAAAAAAATTCTTGTTACCACAATTAAATATACATATTAAGTGTATTAATACAAAAATTGAGCTTGAAACAATATCATCTAATATTTCTAAAATTTAATTCAATTTCTACCTAAATAGGACAATTTCTTAAACACCTATATTTCCACTAACTATTTAATTAGAATAAATTTACCACATAATCTACACCTAAAATAACAAAAACATTTTTTTAGACTTTTCTAAGTAGATTTGATATTTTTAGAAAATAAGAGAAGCTTACAAGCGGACAATGGGTTCACTTAAACCGATAGCCTCCAACCACTACTACTTATCAAAAACACCTCCCTCACGGCCAACCTTAAGACCTCCAAGCCGCTTCACATCAAGTTGTTGATAACCTATTGAATTGCCTTATACTATATTTGCTCCTATTTTTTTTTTGTTTTTATTTTATTTTATTTTTCTATTTTTTTCTAATTTTCTAAAATTATGTTCATATGTTCCTAGGCTCCTAAAACATTTTAAATGAAGTTTAGGATTCTATTTATAGGTTTTAGAATTTTTGCATGTCAAAAAGTGGGTTGACACATGTCAGTCTCCTATTTTTATAAATGTTGACTAGGCGCCATGTGTCATTTCCTTATTATTTAAGTGTTGACTCATCACTCCAAATGATTCTCAAGCTATTACATCATTTAATGACTCATTAAGCCATTTTTTAATTAATATTTCATTATTTTATACTAATTTACCTTATTTTTATAAATTATTATTATTATCTATATATATATAATACATATAATGCATATCATATGTAAATATATGTATATTATATATAATTCAACTTCATTTATTATTTTTATAGGTTAAATAACTTATCTCTAATATCTCGATATATCTCAAAACTTGAATCTCATGTTTTTTACAATTACCAACTTTATCGATAAATTAATGTTTTTTTCTCAAATTAATCATTTTATATAGCTTATTTTGAGAAATTGACTTCACTAGAATACATCAAACTTTTTTAGCTTTACTGTGAAATTTAAATTAAAATGGATAACATTGCCTGATGCCCTAAATTCAGGGGCTTAGAACTTTGGGTTATCATATTAGCTCAAAACCTTAGGATATTACACCAAATGGCATGACAAGCCATTCATACACCTAAACGAGTTAGGGTTGAGGTTTTTTGGCTCGTTTAAAAAGCAAGTCAAATGAGCCCGGCCGGTTTAACTCGTGGGCTAAAGTGTTTAGGCTGAGTTGGCTCAGTTAACTCGCTTGCATACCTCTACTCAGGATTCATGTGATAGGCTAGTTAATTTGGCAATGTGACTTCAAGTAATAACTCAATGCTATTCTCTATTCCTCGCTTCAAGGGTAATCCTCTTGGCAGCTCATCAAGAAATAGGTCGACAAATTCTCTAAGTAAATTTCTATTTCTTTAGGTAGGTCATTATGTTTCTATATTTCTAATAATCTCCATACTAGCAAAAAGGTCAATTCATGGTCTTTTATAGTCCCTCTCAAGTCAAATCAACTCATCACCAAGGCTTTCATAGTCTTTTGGTTTAGTCTGGACTGCATGCTACTAACTTGAATTAGTATCGTTGAGAAAAGTATAACAAGTCGATCATCTTTCTTAAAGCTATAGGTGTTCTTATAGTCATCTTGCTTGACACTTTGATTAAATAGCCAAGGTTGGCCTAGGAAAATATGGGAAGCACACGAAGCAATACATCATACATGATCTTGTCCTTATAGCTCCCTATAGTAATTGATAATAACACTCACTTTGTGACATGCAATGATCCCCTTTCATTTGATTGATGCAGTTTGTACGGTTTAGGGTGCATAGAGGCTAGTAATTTCAACTATTCTACCATTCTAGCTGAAGTAACATTTGTACAACTTCCACTATTAATAATCAAAGTATAAAGTTGATGATTTACCTTGCAGGTAATATGAAATAAATTCTCGCATTGCTCTTCTTGTTGATCATGTTCTACGCTAAGAGCTTAGCGAATGAACAATGTTAGCATGTCTCCTTCTTCAGGATAGATTTCATCTACTATAAGTTTTACCTTCACTCCGTCATCGCTTTCTTTTGTAGCTTCATTACCTTCTTCATTCGTCATGTATACTTCGAAGGTTAGTATTTCCCCTTTGATTATCATAGTTCGGCGATTTGGTCATTGTGAGGCTATGTGTCCAAGACCCTTGCATTTGAAGTACTTTATATCGCTCGTTTTCCTTTCAGAGATTTCCCCTTTTTCAGATTCTTTCTCTTTTCCTCCTTAACCTCACTCTTCACCATGTGTCGCCTATCCTTCCCTCTTGCTCGGTATTGTCCTAACAGGTTTCCTATTATTTCTATGTACCAGTTGGCTTGTTTAAATAGGTAAGGAACTAGTAATGCGAGAAGATTGTGTCTTCCTTTACCTTTTGACTCATTGGGTGACCTTAATAGCTTCCTCAAGGGTATGAAACGATATTACTTCAACAACTTCTCTAAGCTTGTACCTCAGTCTAGTGACAAACCTAGAAATAGTTCGAGCTTCAGGCTCTTCAACTTTACACCTAATCGTTTGCATTTAAAAGGCCTACACATATTCGTCAATAGTTCGGTTTCCCTGTTTGAGCTCTTGCAAATTTATGAAGGTATCCTAATAGTATGATTTAGGAATGAACCTACTACGAATGACCTTTTTCATTTCTCCCCTCATTCTTACTCCTCATCGTCCTTCTCTCTCTCTCTCTCATTGTATGCAGCTTCTTCCACCACATGTGGGTATAACCAACAAACTGTAGGATGGTAAGTCTAACCTTATTACCTTTAATGTAATGATAGCACCCAAAGAACTTCTCAACTCACTCCTCTTAGTTTAAGTATTCATCGGCATCTCTATTCCTTGAAAAGCTCTGAATTTGGATCCTCACATTCTCTAGACCCCTAAGAGCTCAAACAATTCGTTCTTCTTCAAAATATTCCTCATCGAGATCTCTTTCTTCCATATCTTCACCATAGTTCATTCACTATTGAGTAGGTTGATTAGATCTTCACTAGGAATGTTGAATTGGGAAAGATGCTCGATTAGGTCGGGTCTCGTACTATTCAGCTTTTAGAGCTCATTCCATTCTTTCCTTAACCTAACTCTTCCACATCACCTTCATCTTCTTTCATTAGATCCAACCTTCGATTAAATCATTACTTAACTCCTTCAACTCGTGCAAGATAAGCTGGATGATCTACTCCTTAATGTAGCATCAAAAGCTTAGTGAGCCCCTTGATTAGCTCAATATTTAACTGGAGTAATTTCTTTAGCTCAGCTATGGATTTGGTGAGCCTCATCTGCCCAGGCAGCTACTACCCCTTGCATCAACACCATCATATTTTCCATCATATCCATAATTCAATCTAGCCATTCGTCTGTAAAACGGGTGTCTGCTCCATATGGCGGCCTATTCCTGATACATCTCTCTCATTATCTCCAACAACCACATTCACTCTTGGCTCCATCATTTCTTTATTCCCAATAACTATTGTACCACTATACAACTCAACAACTAGTAACCACCACTCAATAGTACAACAATTGACTTGAATCATGAACAGGTCTCCACTCACTACTTTGTTCCACAAATTGAAAAATAGAGTACAGTAGATTCTCTACAAACATCCTTAATCTGTGGTCTTAGCAAAATACCTAGAACTTCAACCACTACTACTTTAGAAACAAGGTAATACACCTTCTTTAAGAATCACAACTCACTCAACTTGACAATAATTTGGAAACTGAAATAAGGTACAACAAAACATAAAATGCTCACCACAACCAACAACCAACACAGCCAACTCATACAATGCCTCAACCAACACTGGCACGCTTCTTAAACTCTTGGCCTTATTCAAAACTTCGAGCTTTGATACCAAGATGATGTGCCTTAAAGTAGATCTTACTAATGCATGGATGGGTCCTTTGTAGAACAGCTAACGGAGAAAGGAAAGAGTAGAGTTTTTGGTGCGAAAACATAAGAAAAAAAGATGTATTAAGCCTTATAAGCTACTTGTGGATATGACTCACCATTTAAACACTCATGAACCAACACGTCATCAGATGTGACTTACCGGTCCAAAGGGTTGGGTTGCTTGGTGGTACAACCTTGCTTAAGGGTTACTGTGAGATAAGGGATAAGTTCATAACACCATAGGAAGGGAGGAAAACCCAAATATTTCATTAGTAATAAGAGGAAAATTTGTTTACAACAATTGCCTTAACATGATATTTATACCCAGGGATTTTAGGGTTTACTGTGCTAAACGAAATTACTACAAAGGGCAAGAAATTTATAAAACTACAAGTACAAATGTAGAAGGATAATTATGTAATCCTTCAAAAGAGAGAAGATTCCAATGTCAAGGTGCGCTCATAAGGAGTGGGACACATGTTGTCGAGGGAGAGGTTGGGGCGTATTCTACTAATAGTTTTTGACAATCCAAGATTTAGTTAACAATCGCAAGGCTTTCATATAGTTAAGCACAATAGGTCAGTAACAAGAAGCGACCTTTAAGACTAGTTAGAAGGATTGACTTTAGAGATGGCTCGAAGAGGTCAATGTCAGGACCTTAAGGGGTGTCTAGTAGGATTGTCTAAAATTTTCATATCATATATGCACCTATGATATAAAAACCGTATTACAAGTCAAAGATTACTAAACTCTAATTAATTAATTATTAGAGTTTTTGATTTTTGATTTACAATCTTAACATAAAATATAAATAACTATGGATATCCAATATTCTATAGTCTATTAGAACTGTAGATAATCAATATCTCCTACCAAATAATAAGACAAGGTAAGTCAACTTTATAAATTACAAGAAATAATAAATTATATAAAACCCTAACATATAAATACTTTCTACATAGGATGTTTCTGCACCAGCTATACACTTCTTAATTAACTCTAACATTATCTTACATAACTCTGCACTCAAAATTTATCTTAGTCCCAACTTAAACAAACCTGAAAAAAAAAAAAAAAACTATAGGAGAATGAACAAACCACAGCTCAGTGAGTTTGTTTCTCACTACTACCATTTAAGTAAGTTATCAAATATTATTAGTACACAAGGAAGTTTGTCTATGCATGAAATGGATGTATACATAGTGAATGCAAGCAACAACATCCATAGGAATTTGAAACTATGAAAGGTGTAGATTTACGTCATCTACACGTCGATTATCTCTTGTACTTACTTATATAAGGCACCTCACCTTACCTACATGAGGTTTCCTAAGGGGCACCGTCCCTTTAGACGGTACTTGACTATTTCCTTAGTTGAGAAAGAAATACCAATTCAAATAAGTAGACCCCAACTAAGGCCATCTACTGTCGACAAATCATATCTAAGGTCCCACGAGCTTAACATCTATAAATCCAATTCAAGGCCCTATAGGCTCAACTATGTAAGTCATCTTGCTAACAATCAATTAAAGATCCCATGTTAGCTTTACCTCAACGACAAAAATAGCATCGATGGGTACTACAGGCCCTTATGGAAATTATATAAGAATCTATTTAAGATTGGAAAACGTTTCCAAAAAGACTTTTCTAAAAATTTGCAAAGCTAGCACTCTCCATAAGTATATCAATTGAGTCATAAACATGCGGTAAATATAACTAGTTATTTTGGTCAAACACTTAAATTTACCGATTTATAGAGGTGATCACACAAATGATAGCATACAGGGTAAAACAATTATTCAAACACACAAGCAATAACAACTAGCAAAACATTAAGCAAGTACCATGCATAAATAGATAGTAGATCATTAGAACTCCCTTACCTAGATTAATGCTTACTTTACAAGCCTTTAGAATTTTCAGAACTTAACAATTGAATACCTAAAAGATAATAAGACTTATAAGTATTTAGAAAAGATAGGCTTCTAAATTAACTAAATGTCTATTGTAGTTTGCCTAATTTTCCACTATAATCCAAATTTAGTATGAACATGGTTTAACTTATTTATTGAGGTCAATAGGAAATATATGTGTATATTTATAAATAATTTTATCTTATGTATTTGTGTATTTACTTTAAAAGTTTATCCTCATTATTAGTTTATAGGGTCAATTAACTTAGTTATCCTACTTATCTTTCTTAGTTTATCTTAAATATTTAGTTTCATATAATTTTTTTCATTTTAACTCTAATTTTATAATCTTATAGTCAATTTTTATCGTTTTCAAATGTACTTTCATGTAGCAAGGTCAGTTTTAGACGTTGGAACTCGTATTTTCTATTATGGAGTTGGAATGTTGCAAATTTATTGATTTTTTCTCCCAAATGTTTTTAATTATCATTTTGAGCTTTTGTTTAATGATTTTATTTGTTGGATTTTCTTTATTCTAATAACGGCTTGAATAATTTTCTAAATTTGTATATTTTCTAAATATTTTTATTTTTGTATTCATTTTATAGTAATTTCATTATTTTACTATTGTAAACCTAAATCATTAATTATCTTAACTTTGTGACAATTATAATTTTCTAATTAATTTATTACTATTGTTTTTGTAAGTTGTGGTTTTAATCAGAAAAATTGAGAAAAGATAATGTGGCAACTTCTTTTTGGTTTACATTGCAATTTTCTTAATTTTTCCTTTTTTCTTTGCATTTTTCCAATTTGTAATATTAATATATACATATATATGATACTATAAATAACTATAAGTAGAAAAATAACTTCTATTCTTCATTTAATGGTCACATCTAGCATATGTACATATATGTATATATTTATACTTATTAATCTACTTTAAGAAAATTAAGTACTAATAAACATGTACTTGTATTTTTGGTATATGTACATATGTAAATGCTTATAATATATTATATGTATATCTACTTAAGCCTTAGAAAAATAGAGTAATATATATTTACATATACATATAGGTACATATATCTACTCCTATAGTTTACTACTTATATATATGTATCTATACTATTTGGTAATATATTCATATATATATATATATATATATATTGAAGTGTGTATTTTTAGTAGTATATGTATTTACATGTACTAGATATATATATATATATATATATATATATAAGAACAATATATATATGCTTAACTAAGTAAATATAACTTATGTATACATGTAGTTAAACATATTTAAATATATACATGTATAAATACATAAATATGAAAAATAAATGGTTATACATACAACTAAATACATATTCATATAATTTTTATTACGAAGTACTAAGAATATATATATCTTCTACTAACATATCTCCTAATACATAAGGTACTAGAATACATATTAACATGAGAAAAATATACAAGACTTATATTACAAAGAAAAGCTAAAAGAACATAAGAAAACTTTAATTACTTTGATCTTGAAATTCTTTAAGATGGTGCTTCCTAATTCCCTCTTGTCGCTAGTAGTAAAGTGATGATAGAGTATGTTGCAAAATAAGAATAATAGTTGATGGAGTAAAACAGAGAAAATAAGGAAAATGAAAGGTTAAAGAGGGAGGAGGGTTTGTCGATTCAAAAGGGAAGAAGAAAAGGCCCAATTTGAGTACACAATTTGGCAAAGGAGAAAAATAAAGTAAGTTCTAGATAAAACACTTGGCAGCCGAGAAAGAGAAAAAAGGAAAGAAGGGAAAAAGAAAAAGAAAAAGAAACGAAAGAAAAGCAGAAAAGATAAAAGGATAAGATAAGATAAGAGTTGGCTTTGCTTTTCTTTTTCTTGATTTCAATTTTGTGTAGATGGAATAATTACTTGGATATATGGCAGTTGAAATTTTGGATGCGTAAAAGAAGAAAATAAAAAGTTACTTTTTGACTTTTTTTAAAGTGTTTTTCCAACTTTTAGATAATGTTTGGAATGAAATATGATGTCATTATAAAAGAAAATATAGGATGTAAAATTAATATATACTATATAATACATAAACATAAAATATGTAGTAAAATTAAATCAATATACAACTAACACGTACACACACACACATATATATATACACACAGATACACACATACATGAAGTCACAAGAAATCATAAAATAATATTTACAATCTTGTTAATTTATTTAATTCATTTGTTACTCTGTATGTCTATAAATATTTAGGAGCTATCTCTATTTGTTCGTTAGCGAATTTACGTAATTACGTGCGTTTATCGATAATTTTCTTAGATTAAGACTTTATCATCGTTAGGCAAAATTTTATACATTTTATAATCTTAAAGCTTTGGTTTTAGGATTTTTATCAGATTTGGGTTCCATTTCTTATATTTATGTGTACATAGGATTTAGGGTTTTTGTTCGTAATTGGGGTTCCAAAAAGTATATTAGTGTTTTTCGCATTCATTTTAGGTTTCAAATTTAAAATTTTAATTAGTTTTAAACTTATCTATTCTGTTGACTTAAGGAAATTATCTACAATACTTAAGTTTAACTTTATACTCAAAATACTAAATTTGTGAGGTTTACAGTTAAGATCAGTTGAGGTAGTACAACAAATGGTTCGAAAGCTCTGAAGATCCTACATAGCAATGTGATCTTTCTAGTTCGAGAGGCTAAATTGTTTAAGCTTCTTTCTCTTGCTTAGGTGATAGGTTCGAGTGCTAAATTCTTATCAAATCAGGTGGATGATCTGAATTAATAGATGCATTTAAGCAAGTAGTAGCATTAGCAATTTGATTAGTAGAAGACTAATCAATCAAATCCTCAGAAGCAATGGAAGGAAAAGGCATAAAGGGTGAAGAAATAGGAATATCATAAGAGGATGAAGAATTTTTGAAAGGAAAATGTTGGTCATAGAATACAACATCTCGATTAATGAAAATACAATGAGCATGCATGTCATAAAGCTAGTAACCCTTTTGGCCTAAAACATAACCCAAGAAAATGCATGAAACTCCTTTATGATCAAACTTATCCTTGTGCGAAGTATTAATAGCAATAAACCATAAGCAACCCGTCACCCTTAAATAGTCATATGAAGTTTTTTCTCCAAAGAGAAATCATTAAGTATAGTAAGGAAGAACTTTTCACCAAAAATAGAAGAAATAGAATATGGACCCAAATATCAATGTGCTGAGATACACTTTTATGAAAGGGAAGCTTGGCAAACTTAGCTTAATGACATGTAGCACATACAAATTGTCCCATATCAAGGTTTTTACAAAAAACCAAATGTTTTAGCTTTGACAATGAGGAGTGACCTAGTCTATTATGAACTAGGTAAAAAAAGTCAAAATTATTACAAGAAGTATTAATGGATGAAGCAACTTGGAAAGAGAAATCCTCCTTTGAGTGAAGACTTCTAATACACTAACCACCTCTTTTAAAATAAAAACATATATAATACTAGCAATTACACCAGGTTCCATATGCAATATAATACTAGTGAAGACTAGGTTGTTCCTATAGGATTAGGACTAGTTTTTAGCTATATTAGTCCTACCTATATTTAGGTAAACTGAAATATACTAAAATAAAAGAATGTAAATCAACTACTAAATAATATAAAATATTAAATATACTTCTAATTAATAGAAAGAATATAAGAAATCAACACCCAAAAGGTTAAATCAATTAACTAGCAAATTGGAATCTTGGATTGATGTGAACGATCATGATATTAAAATATCCCCTAATTGACTAATGGATCCTTGATTAGTTTAGATTATTTCCTTTGAATTCCCTTTCGAGTTATTAAAGTAATGAAGTATAGAATCACTTTCTCTCAAAGTGTGAATTACCTTAATTAATTAATTAAGTCTTCTTATTTCTAGAAAAAGGTTATTTAATTTGTTAACCGTTTTATATTCTAAACCCTAACCCAATGCATTATCTCTAATGTCCTATATGTCATTCGATGTCGATTTATCATGGAATCGATTGAATCAATTTTGTTCTTCTCAAATGTTAACTCAATCTAACATGTATTCCACAATTAATAAAACACATGCACAATGACAAGAATATCAAGAATACCAATATTCAAATATTTAATATAGAAATATCACAAATCCATTAATCTAATATCCCAACAATAAAGACTAATTCATGATTAAGTAAAGCACATAAACTACAAAGGAAATAAATAAATCCATAAATGAAAATCAAGAAAAGGATATAGAAGACTTATTCTTTATCATAAAAATCGAAAATCCCTAGCCTTCTATCTTTATATGAGTTAACTTCTCCATTTGTACTCGGTATCGATCCCGCTAATTATTTACAAAAAAATTAAAGAAACTACTCTATAAGGAAGATTAACAAAGTTGACTCTATGGTGCTCTATGAATGAATGCCCATATTTACAAGGGCCTTGTGATCTATTTATATATATGGAAATCTTGAAATGTCTTGTGTATCTTTCTAAGATAAATCTTCAATTTAGACTAGCAAATAAAATATATACAACTTTTAATTGTATCCTCCTTATATTTATACGGCTTTGGAATCGCTTCTTAGATTGCATAGGGCATCATGGCTTGATAGACAACTTATGCAATCTCAATAATTCTTAGATGCATGGCTTATAATTGGACGATGGGCAATGGCTCTTGTTTTTTTCAATGTAAACATGTGTATAGACGATGGATTGAATTAGGAAAGTTTGAGTGACTAAAACATGGACTTCAAATTGCTTATTGCAATAAGTTATTGGATCAATTTGTCACCTTCACATGGCTATGAATGGAATGGAACATGCTGGCTCTCGATTTGCTTGGAACATTGGGCTTGAATTGATTCATCACATGAAGATATTAGACATTAACTTCAACATGGACCATATGAATGATCACATGGGCTTGGTGTCAATTGAAATGTAGATATGATGAGCTAAACTTCAAATGTTAAGCTGGACATTGTGATTCAATTTCAAGCTTGATATATCCATGACATGACTATGTCAATCTTCAAAAACCCATAACTCTTCCAATTCAAGTCCAAATCAAGTGAAACTTGATTCATTTTCTTCTCTTCTTCTCAATTACTCCATCAAAACCTAAAGACAAAATATTTTTTGACTAAGTACCAAATATCCACAAAATTCCCATAAAAATATTAAAAAAACCATAAAAACCCATTATATTTATATGTAATAAAGCACTTATCAACTTCTAATGACTTTAATGTTATACACCAAAGCGGTAAAATCATAACGGTCCCACTGTGTAAACTATCCTAAGATAGAAGTCAACCTTAAAACCACTATAGTAGAACTAATTTACATAAGACACCCATGATTAACTTGCTTTAAAATAAACAGTTCACATGATATTAATAATTAACTTACAAAAGTCTTTACTATATATTTATGGCCCAGATTATCAAAGCACTCATTACATAGTTTTATAACATGGTTTACTTAGATATGTACATAATTTAGGACCAAAAGTTCAAAAGATACACAAACAAAAGCTTCAAAAGTCTAGCTGATCTTCAGTTTCCTATTCTTACACCCCAGTTCCCAATAGTAACTAACCTTATGGTAGTTATATCGTGGCATCTTAATTAACTCCCATAAAGAAATCTATTGGTACATGATTAACCAACCGCTAGGTAATTAGGGATAGAATCATAAGACTATACAACAAGTACAAATGGGGTTATCAAGCAGTTAATTTAATGCAATGAAACAAAATAGATACCATCGCATGAAGTTATCTAGTCTAATAGAGATCATAGACTGATCACTCGCTCTCGAGCTCGAGGACCCATCCATATGGTTTGTCGAGCTATCCAAGGAGAGTTAAAATCTAAAAAATGAGCCTTTCTCAAGTCCAACCCGCTGAGTTACTCCCCTCTCCATCTCATTAAAGAGACTCCCAAGGTGAGTGACTTATTGCTAAGCCGACCCTTACACAATACATCAATCTAAGGTTAAGCACCAAATTTTCATGCTGCTAACCTGATACATTGTCGAAGCCAAGTTGACACTAATCCCGAGTCGATTAGCCAAAGTTGACTTGATAATAGGATACCCCCTAAACTAAACTTTCCTCAGCCTAGAACATTCGAGCTATTGAGCACTTGACCCCAACTTAGTCTACTCAAAACCTATTATGCTCAACAGACAGCATCATTAGGACCACAGAATGGATAGTTGACACATGTCCCATTTTCTAACATCAGTACTATCCTATTTGTACCCAAATATCCCTTTTCATTTTATTACAACTCTACTCTTGTAATTTATTCCTTTTTCCTTTTCTAGTAAGAATCTTTTTGTAATTTATGTTAACCTAAGACTTACCCTATTTTGGTCATATAAATACTTATAGTATGTGATAGCCACATGATGACAACAATGACAATTGAATTTTCAGACATATTTCTTTTTGTGAGCTAAGTGTCTTCTACTTACTTTCATTCACTCTTATGTAGTCCATTGTGAGCGTGGATTAATGGCGAGTGCCTTCTGGCTATACTTGTACATAATATTAAGTACGACCTAAGCTCTTGTGATACATTAGTACGTCATATCCATCATCAATGCATGAAAACCCCTACTTAACCTTTGATTACCATTTATTCTTCGAGCCATCTCGCAGTTTGGACCTACCCCCAGTTGTATGATATCAGTAAACGTATGTTACGCTTCCTAATGATCCGTATCATCCTAGTATTAAAGGTTGGCTACATTAAACCAAGTTCCAATTACTTTGTGCTCTAAGTGATATACTTCTATTATAAGTATGTTTTGGAATCTATTTGTTGTTGTTGTAAGGACTTGAAGAGTGTCAAGAGTAAAGAAACTAAGTGTTCTATTTTCCCTCGTTTCTTGTTCGCAAAACAAAGTGCTAGTGTTCAATTGGTTTTTCGCATGTGGTTGTAATAGCTGTTAGTGTGTTAAGTGTTATTTTGTTACTGTTATTTGTAGGAAGGATTTAAAGTTATGTTTTAATGACCAATCTATTGTAATAAACAATAATGTTCAACTCTTGTGTTCAAGGAACCTTAGGCAAGCAAGAGAGTGGTGCTTATAATAGCCAAGGTCAACAAGGAAGTTTTACACTCTAGTCTATAGATGAACAACTGGATAGGCTTACTGACCTAGTGATTAGTTTGGTGATTGCCATGAACAAAGATAGACGCTAGCCAGAAATAGTCCCTACAAAGGACAAGCCAACGACTAGCTTAAGAGAGGCAATGACCGTTACGTCTAAACTAATGCTTAGGTTAGGCCACACCAAGTTAGAGGAGTAAGCCTAGTTGTTGGACGTAAACTAGCATTAGAAAAGATCGATGAGGAGGATGAGGAAGTAAGTGATGAGGCAAAAGGGTATTATGAACCTAAGGATAGGAATGTTCGAGCTCCCAGAGTGAAAGGACTAAGGTTATATATCCCTAATTTTTCTAGGAGTGGAGATGTTGAGGACTAGTGAGTTTTATTTTAGTTTTCTTTAATTTAACCTATACTAAGCTTAGCTTAACCAATATAAGTAACTTGACATTGAATTAAGGAAAACCATTTTTCTTTAAAAAATTGTTTTCAAAAATAACTTGTAGTCACTAACTAGTTAAATTGATAGAAAGTTAAATTAAGGCTTTCAAATGGGAAATCCCCAATTTAGCCACTAATCTACAGATTTTTATAAAAATAATTTTTCACAAAATTTAACTAGAAAATCTAAATTTGGAGGTTAACATATTAAAACCAAGTCACTATAAAAAAAAGAAAAAAAAAACTAAAGGGCCTTCATTTTTACAATTTTTTAGGAAAATGAGAAAGCATACAAACAATGTGAAAATGTATAAAAATAAACTTTTTATTACGAAATTTCCCTAAAAAATGAGCAGAAAAAAAATATATTTTACAAATTTTACGATTGCCCTAAAGGTACTTACATATTCGCTAATTGAGACCAAGCCGACTAGTTCACATTTTTTAGAAAAGCTTTAGTGGGTTAACAATTTTTATTTACGGAAATGGACCCAATTTACATTTTTAGCTAGGTTATTTTATTAAGAAAATCTCAAAAAAAAACCTTAATTTTTATTGTCCAATTTTGGAAAAAACCTTAACTAAAAAAAATTTTAATTTTTATTTAGAGAAAAACCTTTTTATATGTGATTGAAAAAAAAAAACTAAAGTACCTAAATGCAATTTTCCATTGAGTATGTAATTAATGTGAAAAACATGCCTAAGATACTTAAACCATGGAAAAAAATGCCTAACTATAGAAAAAATATCTAAATCATATAAAAAATACCCAACTATGGAAAAGATACGATCCTATCCTATCCTATCCTAATCTTTTAAGACCTGTGACTTGAATGCAAATTTTATCTTAAAGATATGAATCTTGATAAAAATATGGTATGTACCTAAAATATGTAATTTTTCTAAAAAAGATGCAATTTTATCTAAAAAATGCAATTTTTGTAAAAGATGCATTTTTGTGCCGATTTTTTTGGGAAAATATGCAATCTATAATAAATATGACAAATATGCAATTTATTCTAAAAATATAGTAAAATCAATATTGGTAATTACAACTTTTGTAATTTTGTAGAAAATAAAATGAAATGAAATAGAATAAAACTACTAAAACCAATAATAATAATAATAAAAGACAATAAGAAAGAAACAAATAACCTACCCTTTAAACTAATACAGGTTAAGTCAAGGGAAAGCTTTAACTTGCGGATCTGGGTCAGATTGTGGATTAGGTCACGGGTGCTCTAATGATTCGAATTCAAGTCATAGGTTATCTCTAAGCACAATCACCCTCTAAGCTCGTTACAATGCTATTCAATCTCCAAATTAAAGAGGAAATCACACTTTGACAATAAATCGATTGATGAAAATTGGATTGAAACAACTGCCTTGGGCAATGGTGGTAGTTTGGGTAGTTTTAAAAGTTGAGCAATGGGTAATGTTTAGTACTATGACGTATACGATGATGGGTGAGTCATAGATGGTGGCCAGTTATGATTGGGTTGCTGCTATGGTTATGGGGCTTACGTTAGATGTGATTGGTTTATGGGTAGCTATCATTAAGTAGACGGATCGAGACTCACACAAGGTTATTATGTGTAGGTTGCTCGCAATGGTTGTAAGGGCGTGCTACATGGTGAGAATGGTTGGTTAGGTTAAGTCTCCTACTATGATAGTAGTATGGATGTGGTTGGGATACAGTAGATTGCTATAGAGTAGGGACCTATGTTTTAGGGTACTTCTGGTGTCGTGTTTAGGGAAGATGATAGGGGTACTACTACTAGTTGGGCAATGGATGAGAGGGTCGACAATGGAGGATGTGTGATGAGAGGATGGGTAATGCTTGTGTGTTTGCTGTAGTTATGAATGACTGTGGGTTGGGGTTTTAGCATTATCAAGTATACTATTGATGTTTGACGAAGATGATGGAGGTACTGCTACTTATTGGTGAGGCATCATGGTTAGTATGACTATGGAGGAAGAAAGTGGAAGAGGGTTGGTGAATGCAATCGAGATTAGGGGTAGACTGTTCTATTGGGGAGAGCATGGATGGAAGAGGAAATTAGGCCCAATCTTATAGACTAACAATTGAATCTTTTTAGTCAGATTTAAAACAAGTTTATACCCATTGATAAAGCTCTAATCCAGATTTTGATCAAATCTGTTATAAATGAATTTACTAATCCTTGTTAGATTTAGTTGTTTTATCAATGATTTAATAAGATTTCAACTAAATCCTAAAACAAATTTGAATGATTTGATAAAATCTATCGCAACAACAAATTCTAAAAAGCTTTCATTCCCTTTCCTATCTGTCTTCTTGGTTAACAGGGCATGTAACCATAGGATGAAGCAAAAAAAAAATAATAATAATAATCTCCCTAGCCTAAGGGATTTGAACCCCTAACTTGTTATAATTCATGTACATGCCTTACCAACTCAATTGAGCTTTTCTTTATTTATTGACGCAACCCAATTTAATCTAAAGATCTTTTATTAAGTCCAACTTTAATTCTGCCTTTCAAGCCCAAGCCTAATTCGACCTAAATTATTTTTAGATGTCCCTAGCCTACTTGTCAACCTAAAATACACATGCTAAAGATTTTTAACACTATTATCAGATTTAATAAATCCTAGGTCTTATTTTAATTAATCCAATTAAAGAATATTTCAAATTCAAATTTCAAATTGAACAAAAGCCTATTGACATGAATTCAAAATTTTACTAAACTCTTCTCAAGGATATTTTTCTAATGAAACCCAATGTTTAAAAACTCAAAACTTATTAAATTACATGTATATTTTATTATTGCCTGATCCAACTCAACTGACTTATTAACTCAATTCTGATACTTTCAATGCTTTGTATTTTTTTTTAATTTTCAATTTTTTTGTATTTTTTCAATTTTTTAATTTTTTTAAATTTTTTGGTTTTTTAATCTTTTTGTATTTTTCAATAAACCTAGCCTTAAAAAGAAAATGACCTAAAACAAAAAAGTGGCAAAAATGAGGTGTCTATAAGGACTACTTACATTAGGTATATGAGATTGAGAAGTAGTTTGAATGTCATAAGGTATCTGATAATGCTAAGGTTAAACTTATTGTATTGGAGTTTACTAGCTATGCCACCTTATGATGGAAGAATCTGCAAACCACGTGCAAAAGAGAAAGAGAACAAGAAGTTAGGAGTTGGAATGAGATGAAAAGAATAATAAGAAGGAGGTTTGTTCTAAGCTATTATTTGTAGGACACCTTTAAGAGATTATAGAAGTTGAGACAAGGAGGATTGAGTGTTGATGCATATGTGAAGACGTTCTAAATGTTAATGATTTAATGTAAAGTTGTTGAGCTTGAGGACTAACCTATATCCTCATTCATTAGTAGATTGAAGTACGAAATTAGAGATATTCTAAGCTCCTATCAGCCAACTTACCATTAACCAACTTGTTTTGGGCTAACCTATCCAACTAGAACTAAGCAAAGTTACTGAGGTCCAACTTGCTCAAGCTACCCAAGTAGAGGAGGAAAAGATCTCAAGGAATTTTGAGAAAGGCTAGAGTTCAGGTAGAAAGACAAGTGAGATCAAGTGCTTTAAGTGCTAAGGGCTTAAACACATGGCTGTTCAGTGTTCAAACAGAAGAACTATGGTGATCCATGGAGAAGCACCAATCATTGAGGCAGATAGTACTGATGAGGAGGTGGAAGAGTAGAAAGGGACCAGATAGACTGAGCTATCCAAGGAAAAGGAAGTCATTTATAGTGAAGAGGGTAATTTTATGCCTGTAACCTTTGTGTTGAGGAGAGTAATGAGTGTGAGTCCTATAACCGAGGATGAACAGTAGGAGAATTTGTTTCATATTAGCTGTAAGGTCAATGGATTGTTGCGTGCATTAATCATTGATAGTGGTAGCTATACCAATGTAGCATCTGCTTTCATAGTGTAGCAATTGAAGTTGCCGACTAAGCCTTACCCCAAGCCTTATAAACTACACTGGCTTAGTGACAAGGGATCCTTACAAGTAAATAAACAAGTGACTATGCTGATCAGTATTGGAAACTATCGAGATGAAGTACTCTATGATGTGTTACCCATGAGTGCGTCCCATATCCTTCTTGGAAGACTATGGATGTTTGATCGGAATGTGATATATGATGAGAGGAAAAACACATGTTCCTTGGAGTATGAAGGCAGGAAGGTAAAATTAAGCCCTATGACTATCAAGCAAGTTAAAAGTATGTAGACTCAACTAAGCTAAGTTCTAAAGAAGGAGGCTTTGGCGATGACTTGAGCCAAGCTAAAAAGAGAGATAGAGCTTAAAGAGCCAACCTATCTTTTAGTCAAAAGCTTACTTAAGATGAAAGGATCAAATGAGGAATTGCTACCTGCCGAAGTGAAAACCTTATTAGATGATTTTTCCAATTTGTTCCCAGGTGAATTGCCAAAAGGTCTACCTCCCATTCGAGGCATCAAACATGCAATTGATTTACAATTAAGAGCCGTACTATCGAATAAGCCTGCCTATAGGCTAAATCCTAAATAAGCTACCAAACTATAGAGACAAGTAGATGAGCTAATGAAGAGAGGGTATGTACAAGAGTCCCTAAGCCCATGTGCCGTGCCAGCTCTACTGGTTCTAAAGAAAGATGGAATGTAAAGGATGTACATAGATAGTCGAGCAATTGACCGCATTACCATTAAGTATCGATACCTTATACCAAAGCTTAATGATATGCTTGATGAGTTGAATGGAGCAAGAATATTCTCTAAGATTGACCTCAAATCTAGATACCATCATATTTAAATGCAGGAGGAAAATGAAAGGAAGACCACATTTAAGACCCACCCTGGATTGTATGAATAACTTGTGATGCCATTCGAACTATCAAATGCCTTGAGCATGTTCATATGACTGATGAACCATGTATTCCGAGAACTCATTGGAAAGTTTGTCGTTACATATTTTGATGATATTCTTGTCAATAGTTCTGACCTAGAGACACACCAAGAGCATCTTCGAGCTATTTTCTTAAAACTTTAAGCTAAGAAGCTTTACACCAATCTGAAGAAATGCAACTTCCATTGATCAAGGTAATCTTTTTAGGATTTTTTGTGAGTAGTGGTAACATCCAAGTTGATGATGAGAAGATATGAGGGATTACTGAATGGCCTGTACCGACCTATTCAACCGATGTGCAAAGCTTCCATGGCCTAACATCATTTTATTGCTAGTTCATAAGGAACTTCAATACTATTGTGGCTCCATTCACCGAGCTGACAAAGAAAAATGTAAAGTTCAAGTAGGGAGAGAAGGAGTAAAGGAGTTTTGAAGAGGTGAAAGAGAAGTTAAGTACCGCTCCTACTTTAGCTCTATCGAGCCTTGACAAATCATTTGAAGTGAAGTCTGATGCATTTTGACTAAGCATAAGTGTTATGCTAATGGAAGAGGGTCGACTTACTACCTACTTCAGTGAAAAGCTTTGAGCAGCTATACTTAAATATTCTATTTATGATAAGGAGTTTTATTCTTTAATCCGTACCCTAATTGTTTGGCAACATTACTTGTTACCTAAAGAATTTATGATCAACACTAATCATAAATCCTTAAGATATTTGAAGAGCCAGCCTAAGTTGTCCCAAAGACAAGCCAAGTTGGTAGAACTCATGGAGGGATTTTCTTATGTTGTAAAGTATAAGAACGATAAGAATAATGCGGTGGTCTATGCCCTATTAAGACAACATTGCCTCTTGACTGAGTTGTAAAGAGGGCCAAATATTTGATGATTATCATAGGGAGGACGGATACTTATACAGAAAGAGGAGGTTATGTATCTCGACTTATTCCATGTGAGAATCATTGGTACGTGAAGCGCATGGCAGAGGTTTATCTGAACATTTTAGTAAGTATCGAACTCATGAGGTACTAGCCACTAGATTCTTTTGGCCAAAGATGATGAAAGATGTCCAAGCCGTACTGGAAAAATATGTTACTTGTAGAAGAGCAAATAGCCAAGCTTAGCAAGGGCAATACTTACCTTTGCTAATCCCGACTAAACCATGGTCCAAGTTGAGTATGGACTTTATGTTAGGATTATCGAAGACATCTTGAAGGAAGGACTCCATCATGGTAGTTTAGACCGATTTAGTAACATGGCATACGTTGTGCCTTATTTCAAAGCTAACGATGCTTCGGCTATCTTTTTTCTTTTCTTGTAGGAAGTCATCAAACTCCATGGAGTGCCTAGGACCATTGTCTATGATCAAGATTGGAAATTCATAAGCTACTTCTAGAGAACACTATGGAAGCAGATGGGAACCAAACCATTGCTCAATACGTCCTGCCATCCACAGATAGATGGATAAATTGAGGGTGCTAATAAGACAATGTGAACTTTACTTTGAGTTGTTGTTGGTCAGAATATTACTGATTGGGATCTATGCCTACCCATAATTGAGTTTGCCTACAATAGGACTGCCTACAGCTTTACGAACATGTCACTATTTGAGATCACCTATGGATTCAACCCTAAGCTTCCACTGGATCAGGCACCGCTTCCAGGCCAGAACGAAGATCAACTAGCTGTAGAGAGATCCAAGGCTATCAAAACAATGTACCAAAAAGTCATAGAACAACTGAGCCGAGTTGCCACCAAGCTCGAGAGGTGAAGCAAAGGATAAAAAAACAAAGAATTTCAGCTTGGTGATTTGGTCTGGATTTACCTCAATAAGGACCGATTTCCAAGTTTGAGAAAGAGCAAACTATCTCCTATAGCCGATGGACTGTTTAAAGTGCTTGAGAGGATCAATCCGAATACCTTCAGGATTGAATTACCCAAAGATTATAGGATCTTAGACTCCTTTAACATTGCCGATCTCCATCCATATATCCTCGAAGATGAGCAACAAGAAGTTAAGCCAAATTTAATCCCAAATCTCAAATAGCTAGGAGGAGATGATAGGATTATGGACTAATCACTCGCTCCTAAGCCCAAGGACTCATTCATATGGTTCATCGAGTTGTCTAAGGAGAGTTAAAATCTAAAGAACGATCCTTTCTCCAATCCAACCTACTGAGTTACTCTACTCTCCATCTCATTAAAGAGACTCCTAAGGTAATCGACCTGTTGTTGAGCCGACCCCTTCACAATACATCAGTTTAAGGTTAAGCACCAAACATGCCTATTGCCAACTTGATACATTGCTGAGGCTAAGCTAAAACCAATCCTGAGTCGACCAGCTGAAGCTGACCAAATAACGAGCTACCCCCTAAACCATTCCTTCCTCAGTTTAGAACATCCGAGCTGTCACTTGAACCCCACCTGATCTATTTAGAACATGTTATACTCGGCAAAAGCATCATTAGGACTATATAATGGACAATTGATATACGACCCATTTTCTAACATTCGTACTGTCCTATTTGTACCTAAATATCCGTACTATCCTTATAATTTATTCCTTTTTTCCTTTTCTAATAGGAATCTTTTTGTAATTTATGTTAACCTAGGGCTTACCCTAATTTAGTCATATAAATACTTGTAATATGTGATAGCTATATGATGAGAACATTGACAACTAAATTTTTAGACATATTTTCTTTTGCAAACTAAGTGTCTTTTGCTTACTCTCATTTGCTTACTCTCATTTACTTTTATCTAGTCCATTGTAAGCATAGATTAGTAGTAAGTACCCTCCAACCACACTTATGCGTAATATCAAGTATGACCAAAGCTCATGTGATGTGTTATATCCATCATTAGTACATAAGAACCCCTGCTCAACCTTTGATTACCATTTATTCTTCAAGCCATCTCGAGGTTTGAACCTACCCCTGGTTGCATAATATCAACAGCCATGTGTTACCCTTCTTGGCGATCCGTATCACAACTTATCGTAAGATTGGAGAAATTTCACCTACTTTAATCTATGTTTAAGGAGTTTCGACATGTATGCAACAATTGACAACCAAACCTAAGATTATGTAAAGGAGACATCCTTCCTTTCATGACTACCTTCGAAATAGTGTCTTTAACCTTATTGCGACCTCCTCTCCTCTTACTTAGTTTAACTAAGGGTAAAGAAGGGATTATTCCAACTATCTCTTACAATAGGGTCAGTATTTGGTTAAAGTACCCTAATCGTCCTCTATTGGGTTACAACGCATGTCTACTTAAGTTTTTAGGTTTAATATAGTTTAAGGGTGATTAACCAATTCTATACAGTTTAAGCAATTACAATCCAGCATAGCAATCAAGTAATGGTACAATCAAGATTGGAAACGTACATACATGCGCATAAGCAATCTACTTATAAGCATAACCAAGTATAATCTTAAGCCTCCAGGTACTATAAAATAATACTCCAAAATATAATTACCTATTGATCGCAAACTTACCTAAACTTCTTGTCCGCTCACTCAGGTACAACTTGTGATATATCTTTACTGTAGTTTCCTATAACATAAAGAATATTTTAGTGTTTATACAAATACAATACATACTATTATTCTATATCTTAGTTTGTTCACTTAAGTTTAAGGTTTTGTTATACTAAGATATTCAGGTTTTAAAGTCATTAGTCATTAGCTTATATATGGCTATCCTTTGATTTATCCCTTAATTCATCCTCTGATTGCAGTTTACCTAAGACCATTAAGTATATCCTTTGACCTATCCCTTGAAGTACACCTAAATATACTTTATATATACAGAGTCCCTGATTTAGCTTTTGAACACATTTCTAACGTGCCATTTACATATAACCTCTTATCTATCTTCTAATTTTTCCTTTGATTAGCATGTACTCACTTTTCAACTAAAATCTCCACAACTTCAACATATACTTTCACATCCATAGTCAAGATTAGCACCCAAAAATCCTTTCCAACCTCAATCTCATTCCACATTAATAAATCTTAACATATACCACATTATATATAAGTGTATGTAAATGAACTATCCTTTTTCCTACTTCTTATCCATTAAACTAGTTATGAACTATCTTATTTACTCTAAGAAAATCATTTTCCTTTTAATTTATTATAGACACCACATTTTCGCCATTTTTTTTAAATTTTTTGTTAATCAAGCCATAATAAATAAACAGAAAAATAAAAAAAATGAAAAAAAAGAAAGATGAGTCATATAGTATCGAGGCGCGTCGAATTATATCGTATCAAGTCGCATCGCGCATATCGTATCGTATAGAGCTACATCCTATCGTATAGAGCTACGTCATATCAAACCAAGTCGCGTCGGATCGTTTAAGATTAAATCGATTAACGATGCGTGATTAATTTAATAAATCACTAAATTATTTGAGAATTGAGTTTATTAAAATAATTTTGGTCTAGTCCAATATAAAATAGATTTTTTATCTAAATTACATAGGGTTGTATTGAATTTATAATTTATTAAGTAAACTCTTTGACTAAATTAAATTGGATCGAATCGGGCCCAATAAATAAAAAGTTCAAATAAGATTTCAAAATATTAAATCAAATTTTTATCGTATCTTTTGTTTATGAAAAATCAAATCTGTAATTAAAAGATACGAAAGATTTAATTTTGGTTTATAAAAAGGAATTTAGCAATCACATAAAAAGGGTTTTTTTTTTTATTCTCACTTTCTAAATTTCCGCAAATCCATCCAATCCTCATCAAATCGAATTCCGAAGTCCATAAGTTCAAACGCCAATTTCGAATTCCATAAGTTAAAACACCAGCAAAATTCGATGGCTAACGCTCTAATTCAATAAAGTCCAAGTCCATCTTGACGTCCACAAATCCGAATGATTATGAAGTCCCAAACGCTCCAATTCAATAAAGTCCGAAGTCCCTGACGCTCTAATTCAATAAAGCCAGGTCTACCGTCTTCAATCCCCTGGCCGAATTGCCTGATGCCGTATGCTGGAATACAACGCCTTCTGACCAAACAGTTAGCACCGCACGCCTGACAAAGACATACGAAGAATCACGCCTAAATAAAGACCAAACACATCCCTAATCCCCTGACAAAATGCCGACCAACAATCCTTCGCCTAATCATTCTAAGCCACACACGCACAACTCCACGTCAGATCCGAAGCCCAACTCCAGCGCACACCGATGCCAGCAACCAACCGACCAAACACGTGCTGACCCAAACAGTCCTTCGCCCAAAGCTTTGTGCACACGTCCACAACACGGCTTGACCACGACGCCCACACCTAATCCCAATCGAACTCCAATCTTGCTTGACAGTGGCTATCCCAATAACAACAAACGGCACACACACGCAATCCAACATTCGAGCGCGAAGTCCACGTACCACTCGACTTATCCGTAAAAGTCGTTTTATTTTATTTTGTTATTTATTTTATTTTAATTCAATTATTTTTACTAATTAATTTTCTTATTTTAGTGTAGGTTTTTTATTTATTTATTATTGTTTGCTTGATTTTTTAGATAATCCAAATTTTTCATAAAACTTAGTTCAACTATATTTTTAGTAAAATCATGTTTTTTGAAAAATAAACATATCTAGATCGTATCGAGATATGTATCTTGCGGTTCAAATTTAGAAAAATACGTATCGAGATACATATCTTGTGATTAGGATTCAGAAAATACACACATGAAGATACGTATCTAACTATATTTTCATCGTGTCTTATAGTTAGGATTTAAAAAAAATATTTTTTACTAGTAGTGGTTTTAAAAATAAAAAATATCTTAATCGTGATTTTCAAAAGATTTAACTAGTTAGGGTTTTCTTTAATTCGGTAAAATTATATTTTTTAGGTTTTTTTTAAATAAAAAATTGATAAAAAGCGTAAACCTAACTCAGTTTTCGAAATAAAAATCAACTCACTAAATATTTTATAAAAAAAAAAAAGAACTACGGCCAGTTTGATCCCGATCACTTTCGAGATAACCATTAAAAAATAAAAAATAAAAAAACTTTTTTTCTCTTTTCTTAGAAATTCATAATAAAAAATCATTTTAAATTACATTTTGTGAATTTAGGTATATTTTTATATATCTTTTAATATTTTTACAAAAATTATGAAAATAAAAGCTCATCAATTTTTCTTTAATTTTTACATGGTGACTCGGTTTTCTCTGGTTTATTTTTTCTAAAAATTATTTTCTTAGAAAATCTGTATATCAATGGTCAAATTAGGGTTTTCGAACCTTAATTTGATTTTTTTTACCAGTTGAATTGATTGGTGACTCTAATTTTTAAATTTTTTTTAAGAAAATTATTTCCTTAGTTTAATGTCAAGTAATTTATATTAAACGGGTTAGGCTTGATATATGTTAAATTAAGGAAACCAAAATAGGGCTCGATATTTATCATCACTAAACATTCAAAATTCCAAATTATAACTAAGATCATATTAAACTACTAAAGAGACTTTAAGAAATAGGCCATTAGCATACTATTTTTATAAAAACCAAAATTTAATGAAAATCCAATCTTACAATTTTAACAAAATATTTACATAACATGAAAATATATTGTGAGACAATCTTATAATTAAAAATCAAAGTCAAAACTATGTCATTTGCTCCTTTGAAAATATAAGCGAAAAATCAGTGCACACGTTTAATTTCTTATGGAACATATATTTACACTCAAAATTTGGAAAAACTAATTAAACTTTTGAATTCTAGACACAAAATTACCAAAGGAAACGAAGGGGCATAATTTTTTAACACAGTTTAGTGCTTTTAATAAATTAATGAAAATCGAGCAAAAATTTACAATTCATCAACAATCTATGCTCCAGCCACCAACAATGGCTCCCCCTTTGTTAGCTGCACTAGTTGTGGGATCTTTTGTTAGGTGATGCTGGTGGTACTTGGTTTTGTGGTTGAACTCCAATTTAATGCTAATTTCATTATTCTTTCTAATTTTTTTCCTAAATTCTCTCTCACTCTCCAATTGCTCTCAATATTTTTCTTAGATTCACCAGAAGAGGTAAAATGAATTTTGGAAGAGTAAATGCTCTTACATAAGCTAGTTGAAGTTAATGGGGAATTTGTGAAGTTGCCAAATGTCTATTTCTCGCCTTTTCTAATATTATTAAGTGTCCAAAGCTTTCCCAAAAGTTACTAATCTATCACACTAAGTTGTTACACCCTAAAACATGGTTTTCCTTGCTACTACATAACCATTCCTTATTTTTGTTAATTTTTCTTTAATTATTTCAATATATTTTAGTATAATTTAGGTATTTTAAGTAATTTCAAGTATATATATACACACATAAAATTACATTTAATATAAATAACATTCTAAAACATTATTCATGTTATTTTATAATTTTTAGTGTGGATATAATTTATCTCTAGTTATTTATTAATTCTCAGAACTCGTTTCGTGCATTTCTGATAAATAACAAGTAATATACATATACATATATTCTACAAAAATAATATTTAATTATTCAATTATTTTATTTTTTTAATCCAAACTTATGAGGCTAATTTTGTTAATTTTTATAACTTCATCATAAAATTCTAGCTCAATTGCATAACTTTCGCAATTCCTTAAAGTTTATGTACTAATTTCGAATCGACCCATTACAGAGCTTACATTCGGACTCTAAAAGCATACATTCCACATATTGACTTATCCATAGTAATGATATACTTCTATGATCCTAAAATTTAAAGGAAGAGGAGTTAATTATTGGAACTAAAGTGCAATTGGCAAGAACCCAATGTATTGACATGAGGTTATGATAGGAATCAACTCTTCGGATTAGTCATATGAAGTCGAGCTAGAAGATTGTAAGGACTAATCCGACGTATGCTAGCTCGAGAACCCATCCAAGATAAGGATTCCTTCATTGATCTCAAACTTCTACACTTATGTTGACCTGAGTGCTAGACTATAGTTGTGATGAGCCCAGCTTTAAAGCTACTAGGCACCAAGCATCTATCCAACCTAAGCTGCCTATCCACTTAACTTGAAGAAGCTCCAAATAACTCTGAACACTCAAGCTTTGACTTGATCTATATTAGGTCTACCCAATTCCCTAACCCCCTAACCTCTTTAGAACTTAATCTTGCAAATGTCAAGCTATTCGAGAATTCACTTCAGTAGGACCAGCTACTTTATAGACCACGAGTTACCACCTGACACTTGTCTTCAAATACAACAATCTAGAAGGATTCTCTATTTTTCCGTACAAGACATTATTTGTCATTTTTATCCCTTTTAGTATATTTAAGGAACCTTTTGTGTCTTATCTTTTTTGTCTTTTCTTAGTACACTTGTAACCTTAGAGAGGCTAGTATATAACCCCTTTTCCTTATACGTAGACATCATTCTTCCATTATTAAATTATAGAATTTTTCCTTTCAAAGTCGCCTGTATGTTCTCTATTACTCTTAGCTCTTATCTAACTCCTTCAACAAGAATTAGTGGCAAGCACTACTAGCTCGAACATTCATATGTCATATCAAGTGTTTAGATTAGGCTAAGCAGGATTAGTTGGTATATCTTATCCAATTGGCTGCTTAGAACCGTTAAACTCCTCTATCACCCCACCACCACCCACCCCCACCCCCACCCCTACCTCCACCAACCCCCTTACCCTTCCCCTCCTGTTTTCTTCTTGTTCCCATTCGTTGTGGTGCTTCTCTATGTATACTACCTAGGAGACACATTAGGTTATATTTAAAATCTAACACAAAAAGAACATTGTGAAGAGTTAGGTGTTTATTGATGTGAACATATCCAACAATCTGAAAACATTCTGTTGTTCCATTTGGTAATTTTATGAATGTAAGTGAATTTAAAACTTGTGTATTATACAAATAGAATGAAAGGACGTTATATGGTTCATAGCACCTGAACCCACAATCCATGAACCAATATTATTATTTACAACATTCAAACATAGAGAAGGGTACAAGTCACTTACAAAGTGAATAGAAATGACCATACCAAACTCATGTTGCTCCTTCATAAGCTTTAAGACTTCATGATAGACTGTTTGCAACATATTTAGATCCTAAAATCCATTGCTAGAACTACTTATAGCTGTAGAAGTACCACCAGTATGATCCTCATCTAATGGTGCTACCTACAAATTAGAATCAAATTTTCTCGAATTGCAACTAGCAATTAGTTTATTTGAACTCTTAACCATTTTCTTCCCTTTAAACCATTTGGGGTAACCAATAAATTGAAAGCAATTACCCACAGAATGCTCCTCACCCTTACAATATTGACACACTAGCTTACCCTTCATCTTTCATTTGTCAAAATTATTTCTAGTAAGAGCACCATTAGTGTTACTCTTTGCTTTGTTCACTCTATTAGTCTAAAAAGCTACTGACTCAATGTCAGAAGCACCAACAGATGTAATATGCTTTTGAGTCTCCACTTGCTCAACGTTAATATATTTTGTTGACGAATGGAAGAGGACCCACCGATAGGATATGATTCTTGACATATTCAAACCCTTTATTCAATCCCATCAAGAATTTAATAAGTCAACTTTCATATTCAAAATATATAATCTTACTCTTTAAGTCACAAGTATACCCTTCCATTTGACCATAAGAATAAGTTGGATAATTATGAGGAGTCGAAAACTCATCCCAACATCTTTTTAGCTTATTATAATAGCTTCTAACAGACTAATTCAATTGCTTCAAATTACTTATTTCACACTTTAATTGATATATTTGTGGTCCATTACCTTGACCAAATTGTTTCTTAATCTCATTCCAAAGATTGAAAGTTGATTGCACATATGGGAAGTTTTGAGAATATTCACTCATCATAAAATTTATGATCCAACAATAGACCATGTAGTCACTTCTAATCCAACATATTAAATCATCTAAGTGTTTATTTGGTTTAGTCACACATCTATCGATAAACCTTAATTTTAATTTCGCACCTAGACCCATCATTATCGATCTATTACATGCCAAGTAATTTATGCCATTAAAAACTATATTACCTATTACCATACTTAGATTATCTAAATTTGAGATATACAATGGATCTTCAATCTAGTTGCAGTACATTCCCTTCTATAATATGATTATTCATGATTTCAATTGGAAATGAAAAATATTAGCAAAGGAGCAAAAGATCTAACCTTAATGCTCTAATACCATGTAGAAAGTACGTTCGAGTTGATTAGATCAAGGTATGAGAATCAATCTTCAATATAGTAAAATTCGACATTATGAGTAGAAAAGAAAACTTGCATAATACAAATGAAATGGTGAAGTCATTGATTCAATTAGTTAGTTCTAGTCTAAGTAGAGTTTATATACAAGTTTGAGAAGCCTACTAACTAAACATGCTAAAGTGTACCAATCAAAATAAAATATGGTCCAAAATACATAAATATGTACAATATTCTACAATTTCTTTGGTATGTTTCTTATGACAATTTAATCTAGAGGAGTCAATCATGATTCTTGCATTTCTATTTCTCAGAAGAGGCATAAGGAGGAGTACTATTAAAGTAGGTATAGCTAATAGCTAAGGTAAACATTTTTAAGTTTGAATGATTAGTTAATAAGTGAAAACATCTACTATTCACTTGATTTAGTAGGCTATCAAGCTTCTTAGTCCTAGAATACTATTAAACTGTAAGAAAGCTGTTGAAGAAAATTACTTAGCACCCCAAGTAAAGAAAATTTTCCTAAGATGTATTTTATGATAAATAAAATTTCTATCATAGTAATCAATAAAAATACAACAATACTTCATAAGTTTTGAGTTTTTAGATGAGTTAGTTGTAAATCTAAATTAGAAGCTAATCATAAGTTCAAGTCCCATGCATAAGCTAATCATATATATAAAATTTGTCATATATATACCGTTCAAACATTGTTGCATTATGATAATTATATGAGCTCTTTTGTTTTTATTTTTTTCCTTAACCTCGCATGTGATAAATAATGGATAGAACTACTGGTATATCCTCAAGCTCAACATTAGACCATTGAGGAAAAAAGTTGAAGAAAAATCGAATGTAATCTTACTAGTGCAAGCTATACAAAGACTATAGCATTTGGTTGCAATAACTAGACTACAAAAATAGAATTAGACAACACAAGTAGAAGGAATAAATGACAATATAACCCTCTATGTTTGACTTGTATGGCACTAGATACAAAATTTTGTGATGTCTCTTGTTTTTTGTACATAAATTGGACTCATTAATATATTTTTGATATTTATATCCTCAATATTATCTGATATATATATATATAATCATAGTTTTATATTATTTAAAAAGTACAATTTGAACAAATTATAAGAGAGTATTTCGAGATTTGAGAAAGCTTATGTTTTTATCTAATGAAGTTAAGTTTTGTATGCACTTTAGATAAGATAAATTTTAAGCATTTTGTCTAATGCTTAACACCCTTTTTTATCTAGTAATTAAACTAAAATTACAAACCAAATATAAGATAAAAGATTTTATCTAGCTTAGTTTCATAAAATTTGTGCAACCAAACAATACATATATACAAAATAAACTCAATTGCATAGAACTTAAGAATGAAGAGAAGAAGCATAGGTTCTTATCATCAAATTAGCCAACATGAGAACATGTTCTACATTATCAAGCTAATATAATCCTCATTTGAAATTGACTAATTCTTGGTTTGATTAACACAAAAATTGAAAAGTATAAAGCTCATAGTTTGATGTCGAGCTTTGAAGAAATTCAACCATCACCATTAATGATAGACTCTCTCTTAGAGGCAACGCCTTGTTAGTCACAGTTAACTACACAATATCATACATTTCGTCCTCTTAAAGAAAGTGAATACGATTAACTTAAATTATAAGCCAAAGGTTTCTATATTCTTTTACCTTCTTCATACTAAGAAAATTGCAAAATAATGTCAAGTTAGGTACATGACACTTGTGAGTTTTGCTAAAAGAAGTCAAAGAATAACATGTACTCCTCAAGCAAACAAAAATGGCTATATTTATTTAAGCCAATTATAATTCAGTATTCTTAAGAATGTCAATTGCTAGCAAGTATTGGGCAACTCATTATCGTCAAAAAATAACAATTGATATCACGAAGTGTTAAGTCAGAAAGTAAATATACTACATCAAAATATGAAACATTGTAGGAACAACAAAAGATGCCTAGACAAAAGTACCAATGACACACATGATCACAACATAATTAAAAGCCTTATCTAGGCTATCAATGCATGAATTTCCTACATGTGAATTCCATATTAAATTATTAGTAGCAAATGTACAAAACTAATACTAGTAATAGCTTAAATAAAAAATTAAGCCTACCTTTTGCAATTAAGTTCTAACAATTTGAGATGTTAGAGAAGGCTATACAACTTGCCATTAAGGTAAAGAGACAAAGGCCTAGGAACATTTTCAGGACATGGTATTCTCTTCTAAACTGATTGAATTTAGTTGATTTATAGGTGTTGAAGATAAGCGGAATGAATATGGTGTGGTGAATAGGTGGTATGTGTAGGTGGTCTAATGAGGGATGAATAAATAGAGATGTGAGATGATTATCAGCTAATTATTTTGCTATTCTTAAGGCAAGATGAGCAGATGTACAGGGTATAGTTAGGTCCAACCAAATAAAGCATTTCAAATGTCTGGGTTTTAGTTATATAGCAGCTTAATGTCTTAACTAGCTTAGGGGTATGCCAGAGTTGAGGATAGATAGTAAGGAGGAAGAAGAGGAGTGTCGGGGAGATAATGAGATAGCTATTACCACATATGTTGGTGATGAAGATGTAGATGAGTTTATGAGTTAGGGTAGGCTTTACTATCATCCTCAAGACAACTTAAGTGTGGCATTTGTAATAGAGAATGAGCATAAGGAAAACTTATTTCATATTCAATGTATACTAGAGGGGGATGCTAATTGTAGACACAAGCAATAATATTAATGTTGCTACATTAACTATAGCTATGGTTTAGTACACATTTGCATTCATACAAATAGCATTAGTTGATGGAGCAAGGGGCTATGCATGTCATAAAATAGGTAGGTTTATCTTTTTTATAAACCCTACAAATTTTGCATTTTAGAGTTAAACTTGAACTCTAATATTAGTAGATGTTACCTAAACTCAAGAAGACCAAAGAAATTAAAACTGATAGAGTCCTAGATCAAATCTTTAAAACGAACTCAAAAATACCAATGCATAGTTCAAAAACTGTAAATGTGTATGAAAACCTTGAATACGAGAAGCACTAAAATGAACTTATAACCTTAATTGAACGTCTAAAACCCTAATCTAATGTCAAGACCCTAATTTGGCTATTAAATCCTAATTGAATGGCAAGCATTAATCACAAACAATTCACTTAATTACTATAACACCCTAATTTACCTTCTAAATCATAACTAAATATCAATAATTAATTTCAACTCCTACAAACCCTAAATTAATTAGATAAGGTAACCGAATAGGCTCAATTAACTTAATTATATATAATAAACCCCAAATTATGGCTAATTAAAGTCATATAAGTTAGTAATTGAGGTTAAAAAGCTTAATTACATCTTAATCACATAATCAGGCCCTACATGATGATTTACTAAAAGTCAAGTGTAATTAATCATAGAAGACAAGAGAATTAGTTGGCATAAAACATAATTAAAGGTCAAGTGCTACATTTAGAGACGAATCTTTGCCATTTAATGCAAAGATCAAGAAGGTACATGTGGTCTTAGAAGTAGAGTATACCAAGTAACCAAAATAGGTAAGATATCATCCCCCATTTCCCCTCATCCAGATCACTTTACCCTTCCTGTAAACTTTCATTTTCATTTCATTCTTCCTTCATTATAAATCCCCTTAAAACCCTCTCAAACAAAACTTTCTCAAAGTAAGAAGAAGAAGAGGAAAACACAATACCCCTATCGGCTCCCTTGCACCCTTTACTGCCTAACACCACCACTACTTACTGCCATACCCTTTCACCTCCCTCTAAGTGACCAACACACCTTACCCAACCACCCACACAAACCCACCTACAACACCCCCCCCCCCCCTCCCCTTCCCCCCCAACCCCTACACACACACACATAACCGCCACCTAGCTCTTTTTTTCTTTGCTTCAACTATCACGAGAAGAAAGGAACATCTCAACACCATTTTTAAGGTTAGTGCATCTGGTCTAAGCTCCATTTTAGTACATGTTATAGTTACATTTTTCTTTAGTTAGAGAGTATAAAAACTTCATTTAAGTTAGATCTAGCTTAGAGTGCATTTTCATGGGTTAATTAGTGGGCCTATTAAGCTATTTGACTCATTAGAATAAGTTAAACCTAAGCTTAGGCCCTTATGATGTCAAATAAGCTCAAACCATATTAAAAGGCCTAAAAACAAGCCATAAGCCCACCTAGAATAATATGATCAGCTGCTACACATGAATATTTAAGACCTAAATAAGAGGCTCATAAACCTCAGGTGTTTTGGAAGGCCTATGATAGGTTTAGCCATGAACTTTTTCCCATAACTAACTAAGAAGCTTATTTAGGCCTTTAATTCATTAAGAATAGGCATAGATCAAACTTCAATTGGACCAACTAAAATTATGACCTTAAAATACTATAATAAATGCATAATAATGAATAAAATAAATGTATTAGCTTAAAAATAAACTTAAGCTCAAGATAAGATGCAAAACCCTTTATGTAAAGCCTTAAAAGACTAAGTAAATTAAAAGAAGACCCATAGGCTAAGACACATGACATACTTGAATATCTTATGCCCAAACACTAAATAAAAGCTAAATAACAATAATAATTAACTAGAAATAGGTATTACGTACTTAAGCCCACAATGGAACCAAAAACTATGTAAGGTAAATACTTAACAAAATCGGATCTAATCCTACCCAAATTCAATAGTTATAGGTCCTAAATCCCAAAATAGAACTTGCCATGTGAAAATAAGTACAAAACCATGTGAAATCAACTATAAGAACGTGAAAAAAAGGACTTAAAACAACGAAATTATGACTAAAACAAGATTTACCTACATTTAGGAATAGTATAGTAAAATTTACTTAGGTAAGTAAGTAGTATTAACACAAGCTTATGAGTTTTATCATTACTTTATTACCAGGTGATTTTAAAATCAATTTCAAGGAACCTAAGGATCCGTACATTCACAGACATGGAGATCAAGTGAGTGCTCCTGAAGACTTTATAATTGTTTATCTATGTAGTTAGTTGCATGATTAATTAAAGATAACTAAATTGGTTGCTTCGACTATATGGGTCATGAATTCTTTTTACACTTCTTGAATATTGTGTTAAGATACCTTAATTATAAGAGAACGAAATGCATGCTATATTATTGTTGTGTATCTACTACGAATGTCTATGAATTGCATGATCACTCAATTGAATCATACCTAATTATACAAGATTTGATTAATTAAATTAGACACGCATGACCATAACATTGCATCCATTATTCCGTAGTCACCTTACATGGAGGTAAAGAGAGCTATATAGAGATTGTATCTATTATACTTTCAAAGCTCATGTTGTAAAATTATACTAGTATAATGCATTCATACAACAAGCACCCCACTCTAGCCCACAAGTTTATTACATGCTTGGAGATGCTAACCATATGGTTAAGGGTAGTGTCTAGAGATCTCCACTATAAGGCATGAGCGTAGATTGTAGAGGCCAACTCATCGTCAAACTAAGGCTCACCACTAGATCGAAGCCCCGATTATTGTAGAAATTGGAAACATGAAAATTTTTCTTTGGTTTGAAATGTGGAATTTCATAAACAGTTCGAAGCCCAAGTGTTGGAACTTAGTTGTGATTGGTGATAATGAATCTATAACCTTGACTTTGGAAGGTGTTCGTCTGAGTTATATACAGCACCTAATCAATTGTATACATTATTTGGCATACTACTTATTTATGCATTCATATGATTGTAAATAATAATCATTTGGTAACTTGCTTGCTAGTATAGTATGAAGGATATCTTATTAAGCTCGTGTAATTTACTCTCCAACAATTTATTTCGTAGGTTTACTTAAGATAGGATTGGGATACGATTCAAGTGTAGAGTGCAAATCCCAAAACAATGTAACAAAAAGTTAAAATTAGGAAGGGAAATGTATAGTTAGTTCGAAATACTCTATTTAAGAAGTATTTACATGTTTAAGTTCTATATCATTAAGTAGACATTGCAATTTATAAAATTGGTTTGCCCTTTCTCATTATCTAATAGGGAATATTGATTCTTCGTGATTTTGATGGATTATAGATCATTAGGTGTCCATAGTTATTGATAGAATAAAATAGTTATATGTGTCATAATTAAATGTGAGTAGCAAATTGAATTACTAAAGCTTTATAATCTTTAGCTTGCAAAACGGTTTTCATATTATGGGTATGCATGTAATATAAAATTTTTAGGCAATTATATAAGGTATCCCTTTGGGGGATTACACTTTTCCATTAGTACCCAATATCATGATAAAATTCTATGTCATCCGGTACTAATGAGTACGTCACATGTATTATCGGGTTATCCTTAGTTATTTGATCGGAGGGCATAGATGCCTACTAAAAATGGTAAGCAAGTAGTTCTTTATCTTACGAGTCTTAAGATGTTAGAGATGCATATGTAGAATTGTATGGATTTATAAAAGATGTACTGTTTATGACTTGAATTGAACTCGTGTTAGTGGTTCTTAGAGGTGAGCCTATGTTTCTCTTACATATTTCTTAAGTGTTAGGGATTGATTTCAGGTTCCCATACCCATAGTGGTAGAACACTTCTTACATTTGTTTGCAGATGTATTATCTAAAGATTGCTTAGGGGACCACCTCCCATAAGAGGTATTGAGCACAACATTGGCTTAAGCTTAGAGCATTTTACCAAATTATCTTACTTACTATGCAAATTTAAAAAGGATGTGGAGCTAAAGAAGTTAATAGAAGAACTTATCGAAAAGGGGAGAGCATGTGCTTATATTATAGCAATACTTTTAGTACCTATGGAAAATTACTCATGAAGAATATATATTGACAGCAAGACCTTAGATTACATCATTATCAAATACAAGTATCGATATCCCATTTTTATCTTCTTGTAATTTTATATATTTTTTTTAATATGATAAAGGGTCCTAATTTAGACAAAAAAAAAAAGCACAAAAAATAGAAAATTTAGAAAAAAAATGAAAAATACAAAAGCAAATTAAAAAAAATAATGAAAAATAGAAAGGTGGATTGATATTGTTTCTTGACCAGCTAGCTGATCCAAACCCTGTATAATCCCTTACCCGTAAGCTAATGATAAAGTTTTTACGAGAAGACATCGACCGAGCCAAGCACATGGTTAAGGACAACGAGATGATAACATGCTATTGTAATTTTGTCATTCCATTGACTTAGGCGAAATTGGTAGCAGTGCACTGCCTGCTAATGCCTCTAGTTCCAACCCTAACTTGTATCACACTCCAAGTGCTCATGGTAGTATCTCTCCCAAGCAAACATCGCTAACTCCTCATAAGCAGCGTACTAGTTAGCCTTTGACATCAAACATAGGGGAAGATGTTACCTAGCTATCACCGTTACAACCTAATCCGATTCCTCTTAAGGAGTTCAGCAATACTCCTCCGCATCCATAAGAGCCTCAAGCTTTTGAGGGAACATCGAGTTGTAGGTTTTATTACTTGCTCGCTTCAAGAAACAACTAACAAGATCTAGGAAGAAGTAGTTGTAAACAACCACTTTTGTATTACCTAGTTAGTTGATTACGTATTCTCGACATCTATTATTTACTTTGTACAAGGATATTATAAATGACTTCATACATTGGAATACTATTCACTTGCTATTGATTCTTAATCGCAAATATACTCTGTAATATTATATTTGATTTCATAGGTTCAGTTATGTTAGATATTCTACTAGACTATTTATAAATTTGCTGAGTTATATATTAAACCGGTTGGAATTCATGTCTTTTAGTGACGTACTTATAGGTTTTAGGTTTATTGTTGTTATAAGACCGTTTAGCTCTATATTCAATGTATATTTTTGTTAATCTACATGTATTTAGGGAATTGGTTATATAAATATATATGGGAGAAAGAGCAATAAGGATTGCACCTTTAATGCAATGAGAAAGGTGCAATCAAACCATGCGCCTTCTTAGTTTTAGGAAGATGCAACCTTAATATGCGCCTTCATTATAAATCATGCATACTTTCACTCCACTACTACCATAATATTTAACAAGACCACCCTATTTTTGTACTGTTTTTTCAATAGTACCTTATAGAGGTACAAAACTCTTCCCTTTCATCCTCACAGCCCCATCTTCAACAATCAACCCACGACCAACACCCCCTAGCAGCACCTAACCATCAACCATCAACTACGCAGGCCCCACGTCCAGTGAACACTTGATACCTACACTCAACCACCATATTCACTATCGACCCACATCCAACACCTTTGACCTCCAATCTCCATCGATCACCCTCGAGCACAAACCTAACCACAACCGACCAATCGTACAGTCCATCGTAACAACGCAATCACACAAGTACAACACATACGGCAACAGCCCCTCCATCAACTACCCTCTTTCACACCGTGCAATACCTCCAGTCAACAACACCGACCCATTGCAGCAAGCGCAGCACCAACATCTCGACCCCATCCACACACATCAAACCACTCACTTGCCCAACTTAACACTATGAACCACCCCACGATCGCCTCAGCAGACTACTCTTCACGCCACTAAAATAGACCCAAATCGTGACACTAACCAACTCTTGGTGACAGCAACTTCGATGACCCTTCTCTTGCAAACACTCTATCCACCAGCAATAGCCATGACCCAAACCTACTAACCAACACCCACACCAGCGTGACACATAGCAGCCGCACCTCATCCATGCGCGACGCTAAACCCCATTCGATGCCTAACCACCATCACTCAGCACAACACCGGAACATACTTCCCTTTACATTGAATTGACCTCCATAGTTAAACTTAATAACTACCGTCGCCGACCACCAATGAAACCCCCGAAGCCATCATGAAACCTCGAGCCATGGTGCTTTAAACCCCTATCGTTAATCACTTCTCCATAAAAATCGAATCCCCCACTTAATTAGGCAAGAGAAACACGTTGCACGAAGTTGGAATTGCTATTGCTATTGGAGATCCAATTGCGACCTGACCCACGGCCTACTTGAAGTCCATGACCCAAACCGTACTTGACCCGCGACAGGTTCTTAGTTGGTTTTTATATATTTTATTTCATCTTCTTTTAGTTCTCTTATTGTAGGTAGTCTTTTATTTTATTTTCTACACAATTTAAATTTGATAAGAATAATTATTAACTTGATCTTTTTTTTTTATGCAGGTTTAGTAATAGTCATGATTATTTTTAGTTAGTTGTTTATTTTCATATGTACAAATTACTAACAAAATAATAGTTGGTTAAATTTACACGTTTAGGGAATTTTATGTATAATGATACTAATTTGAGTCTTTTTGCAGGTTGATGTGTCAACATTCATTAATTGCTGGTTTTTTATAAATATTGGCATGCTTATTACGAAAATGGTACTTTTAATAAAATTGCATGGTTGCATATTTTCCTAGAAATTACATGCTTACATGTTTATTTAACAAAATTGCATTCTTGTTAAAAAATTTTCACAATAATAGCATGTCTCACATAATAACTACATCTTTTTCCATGAAAATTGTATATTCTCATAAAACTACATGTTTTACTAAATTGCATTTTTTTTTTCAAATTAGGCATTTTAGGGTTTTTAGGAAAAATTGTTTTGTCAAGTAGATTTGGGTTTTCTAATAGAAAAATAAAAAAATTTAATTGTTTCTTTTAAATTAGTTTTTTAGGTTTTTTTTAGGGAATAAAAGCTATGTTTTTAGGGATTTTTCTTAATAAAAATAAAATGGTTGAAAAATGTAAATTTGGTCGTTTTTCAAAATTAAAATAAATTTACATACTCAAGTTTTCTAAAAAATGATAACTACAACCAGTTTGATCTTAATTAGTGGATACGTAAGTACCTCGCGATAACTGTAAAATTTGTAAAATATTTTGTTTTTTTCATTCTTTTAGGATAACTGGTAATAAAAATAAAAAATTATTTTTTTATGCATTTTTCACATTTTTACATGTTTACACATTTTTTTAGAAAAACTATAAAAATAAAGTCTCATTAATTCATTTTCTTAAATTCTTACATGGTAATAAGTATCTTAATAAGTTAACTTCCAAACCTAGCTTTTTGGTTATTATTTTCTAAATAACATTTTTTTAGAAAATTAATAAGTTAGTGACCTAATTAGAGTTTCTTCCACCCATGAAACCAAATCCAATTTTTTACCATTTTTCACTGGTTAGTAACTCTAATTTACATTTTCTAAAGTATTTTGAAACATTTTTAAAGAAAAATATTTTTCCTTAATTTATTATCGAGTAATCCATACTAAGTTGGCTAGATTTAGTATGAATAAAATTAAGGAAAACCAAAATAGGCTCGATACTACGATCATAGAAGTTAGCACCAGGATTAGAAGATTTTTTTAAGATTTTACAAAAGGTCAATGATAATACTTATAAATTAGATCTTCTAGGTGAATATGACACTACGACCAAATTTGTCTCATATGTACTAGAAGGGATAGACTAAAAAACAATAGGATTTTAGGTTAAATCTTAATTATCCTTAGAAAAGTGATAGTAATCAAGTTCCTACATGTTCAATTTCATGAACTAGAGCCAAAGAATTGCATAATCTAGTTCAAAGGGTGCTTAATCTTAATAAATTTGTATTGTATAACATGCCATCTAGAGGTACTTATCATTTATACAACGAAGCTAAAGAAACTTACTAGACGAATGGTACCAAGCCATTGGTTGTTCGACTGCTAGCAACTAGTTTATTGCTCAATGAATGCAAATAGCTACCATTCGACCGGTAGCCTAATGGCGTTCAAAGAGCATAATACTTATTAGAGCGTTATTATTATATATTCTTCTTATTAGTTATAGATATTAGGAATGTTTTTAGGACAATTATGCCCTTAGCAAAACTTAAGTAATGTTTTCGTTAATGCAACTTCATTAACTCAGTGAAATTATAGCGAGCAAACCATTTGAGTGATTAATGTGTTATATCAATTCAAGAGAACATACTACGATCTTTCTTAGATACATAATATCTATAGTTTAATTTCAAGATAACACAATAAAAGATCAATTACTTGATTAAATCTTGTGCTTGGAGTTTATACATATCTAGGCAGACGACAAAGGTCTATCTTCTTTTGTCTTTTTGTTACTCAGCAAATTGCAAAATAAGGTTAAGTGGGTAACGACACTTTTAAGTTTCGCTGAAAAAATCAATGAACATGCACATGATAATAATTACTACATTCAAGCCAATTATAATTTTCCTTTCTCAAAAATGTTAACTACTTCCTAATATTGGGCACTTAATTGCAAGAACAAAATGACAGCGAACATGTCTAAATACTTAAATCGGAAAGCAAATACACTACGTCAAAATACGAATCATTGCAAGACTAATGGCAGATATAGAGACAATAGCACCAATGCAGCAGATGAGCACATCACATTTTGCAACGGTCAACTGGGTTTTCAACATGCAAAAAGCATGTTAAATTATTATAAAAGCACATGCGTGGCTGCCATTACTAGTGATAGCTCCAATAAAAACATTAAGCTTACCCGATCAAGCTTGTTTATGAGGTTTGTGGTTTCAGCATTTTGATTGGATATCTTGTCATGAATTTTGTTGCCAATAGGTTAGACCAGAAAAAAAATTGATGAATAAGGTAGATACAATTGATAAAAGCTATAGTTAAAATCACACATTTTTATATTTTTATTCTTGTTTCCTTACCGATTTTCAAGCTCCAAATTCAACCTACGATTAGCAATAACTTTATCGATCTTCCTGGTACAGATGATAACTAGATAAGAATGAAATCTAGAAGTCAACTTAAGAAAGAATGCTACAATGAGATATTTACTTGGCGGACCTCAAATTACTAAGCATCTTCGTGAATTCACCTCGAACTTTCTCGATCTGACGCTCTATATCAGCTTGAACTTTCTCGGTTTCGTGCTGTAATAGGGAAAAATGATGTCCTCACAACAATATCTCTTAAGACACTTTGATAAAACTCATAATAATGGACCTTCATATTGCAGTGTTGTACCATATTCATTATCTATGAGTAGTACATGGTCAATATGCCAACTCATTCACCATTTCCACAACATATTGACAAATTCACCCACATATTGAACTCGCATATCTAGTTGCAAAGTAAACAAAATAGGTAGATATAGACATAGTTTAGCATTTATCAGTTGAAAGTTAACCAAGGCTCATTACTAATAAAGAAATCACGACCGTTTTTCTTAATAGCACAAAGACAAAGACAAAGACAAGCTTTCATTTATTTCCAATAAAAACAACACTAATATCCTGTGAAACGATTTCAAAGATGCACTTCCTGTATTCAAATCACATATTCAGCTCTTCCTTTTATTTGACATTAATTTCCTTTTAATCTTATCGACTTCAGATAGAGTGCAAAAGACAATGAAGTGAGGCACATACTATATCAGGAATTGACCATGAACACCATATTCAACTCCGAATTCGAATCCACTTTCTTCATACATGATTGTTGTTAATTTCAAATACATGGCCCCGTGTTAAATTTTTATAAAATGTTAACTTTAGTTTTCATTTTCAGCAATTGGTAAGCTGAATTTGGCAATTTTTTCTTAATTACATATAAGGACACATGCGTTTTCCTGTTGGATGATGTAATTCTAAATAAAACCCTTAATAATATTAATATATTTTAATAAAAAAATAGAGAAAACAAAAAGAAAAAAGAAAGAAAAAAAAAAAGAAAATCATTTTGGACATTTCCATCAAGAGGAACTCTCTGTTTAAAATTCTTAAATATTACATAAACAATTCAAAAAACTTTTTTTCTTGAGATTTATCTACTTTATTCGTAAAGTTTTTAAGTAGATTTACAGAACTCACAACACAAATTTTCAATAAAAGAAATAACACTTAAAAAAAAATTTGACAACATTTGAAGGTCTTTGATAAAAAAATGATAAAGATCTCCACGCGAGATCTTTCACCTCTTGGAACCCGTACGAAGAAGTGGTGATGCTCTTACAAGTTGCGGATGAGGAGGAATACAAAGGAGTTGATGATGTGATTAAGTTGACTTATTTAAATGATCCCGGTGTACTTTATAATCTCGAGAGGAGTACTTGCTACGGTTACTCTATTCTGGCATTCTGGTATTTTCCATAAGTTAATGTTAATGCAGTTAGACAGCAGCTCCGACTTCTTTCTTTTTCCCGGCGATGCTGCACCACTTTCCTCTAGGTTCCTGTGAAGCAAGTCGCATACGGGTGTGCTTTTGGTTTCACTTTGCTTTTCTTCTTGTTTTTTTATAATCATTAATCACATTGTTCTGTTTTAAAATTTATATAAGATGCTAATTTATTTTTTTCCCTGTTTTATTATCGAGCGGCCATGTACTCGAGTCACGTGCTCGTTATCAAAGTCTTACACATGGCAATGCTCCGGTATTATCTTTCTTCTTCGCTCTTCCTGTTATTATTTATTCAACGGCGAAGCCTTCGAGTTCCAAATTCGCGTTCTCTGTTTCTTTTCTTTTTCGGTAGACTCCATCTTTTCCGGTGGTTTTTTTTTTCGGTAATGGTGCCATGATCCTCTACTTTTCGTTCCATGTTTTTTTATGGGAACCGTGCTGAGTAGTTGACAACATTTACGTGCATATTCGGCGATACAACATATATTACATAAACCAATCAAATAATAAATAGAATTGTTCAGCCAAGGTAACGGTATAAAATTATCATAAGTACATCGAAATTCAGTAGTTCGGATTTGAACTTTGATGGATTAAGTTCTTGTAAGATCTGCGAAAAACGAGAAACCCAATTCAATGAGTAACTTAAAATCGAAACGGGATTTGTTAGTCCACAAATATATTTGTTTAATATATTTAGGGAATCCATCAGTAAATTTAGCATACCATTTACATATTAAATTAACAATTACATAGGCAATATGGAATGGAATAGTTTGAGTATTAAGATGATGAAATTGAAAATGTAATACATTTTAAACGAAACCTTTATTACATGCTTCTTTTTTCCACCCTTCGATACAATAAATTGAGCATTAAGTCTTGATCTATGCTTAATGATCTCATTAACTTATGATGTTTACATTAGGTTTGGTGTGTGAGAATGGATATAAAATGAAATTACAATTTTAAGTTTCATTTTCTTTTCCATGTTTGAAAATAATTTTAAAAGGCAAAATTGGAATTTCTTAAAACAGGCAACTCTAGCTTGAAGAGGGGAATTGATTCCATCCTTTAGAGCTATTCCATTACATTCTCATAAATTATAACCTTTAATCAAATTATAGTATGTAATGATTAAGAGCATTTTTAATAAATACTATTATGTACAGATTTAATTGAATTTCATTTAATAAGCATATTCAAATAGAATACAAAAAATGATTTATCATTTCATTTCCACTCCTTTCCATTTCGTTCCGATGCATTCATGCATAATAAATGCAACATTGACTCAATCCTCAATACGTCTTTAGAAAAAGATGTACTTTGCTCTTCTTTCATTATCTTCGAAACCCTTTTTGTCCTCTCAAGCTTAGCAAATGACCGGCTTTTATTGTCCAACTCTAAGAGCCTGCTAGTTTCAAATCAAGAGTGACGTTGAGGTACTTCTTATTATGATTACCCTTTCTATTATTTATTTATTTTGGCTACTAAAGATAGTATTAATCGGGAGCTCAGGGAGCGTATATAAGGGTAGTAAAGAGTAATTTTTCCACCCAGTTGTAAGTGCTTACTTCTACCTGTAAGGCTTATGATGGGGATCAGGGTCCTGCAATGCATCCTTACTGTCTAAGGAAGAATGGAAGACATGTTGGAAGGCTTAAGAGCAGGAGAAAACCATCTTTCAATCATGGCGGAGTGGAGGAAATTAGGGTCAAAGATGTACGCAACCATGTACAAACTATATTCTTGGCTTGTCTTATTTTGAGCGTATTCCCTAGCCATGTTGATGAAGGTAGATGATGGCTGGGAGGTTCTGTTACATGGTAAATATTATATGTTATAATTAGTTTAGGTCATTAGAAAAAGAAAAATAAAATAAAAAAATAGAAAATAGAGAAAAAAAAAATGCTAAGTTGTAAATACAAGTTCTAGAGTATTCTTTAGTTTGTTATTGACCTTAGGGAGGCTATATATACAATATATAGCACATTACAAATTATCAATGAAAAACCCAAAAAAGAAAATTTCCCATATCATGTGCTAGTTTTCTGCATTCAGGAAACTTAATAGCTGCATTCAACTTCTGCTCATTCCCTATTGAAAATCCACCATGTATCAAGTGGTATTAGAGCTTTTCCGGGTGATGACCATGGCAGCTTCAACTCTTGAGTTTCAGATATTTGAAAAGTCCTTAAAAGTAGGAATGAAAGATGTGAAATTAAGGCAAACAGGTACCGTTCAAGAATATATAATGGAGTCTGAAAAATTAATTGATTCGTCACTTCCAGAATCCTATCATATTTGCTATTTTTCAAGTGAATTAAAACAAGAAATCAGGCGCTCGACTATTTAGAACCCTTAATTTGTAACAAGCATATACACTTGCAAGACTACAAGATTCCAATATTGATTCCAGCAGTGAAACGAACCTAAATTCCACCAATCACCACTGTACATGACCTAACCCCAGACACTATCCCTAGAGAATTCAGCACTAAACCTAACCCACCACCCATCATTGACATTAAACTAAGCACCGGCACCTATATCCACAAACCCAACAACCCTACAACATTAACTCGCTCCACTGACTCGAAACATATCCCAGCATGCTGCTTATACTAGCCATTTCATCCATTACCGCAAACCCTCCACTTCTCACTACATCATGCAATACCGGTACTAGACTAGCCCCATACATCAAGCTCATCCACACCAATGTCAACCCCAACCGCATTCAATACACTGATAATCACAGCAACATCAAACCACCCCACATGGCCACAAAACCATCAAATTTTTAACAAAACCCGCTTTAATCCATTTCAATACAAACCATACACTAAAGAGAATACCCTAGAGCAGAAGGAAAAGAAATATAAGACCAAACTTACATCGCTATTACTCTTTTATTGGGGAATTTCAACAAACACCTCTTAAGAGTTCCCAATATATTGGTTTAGTTTCACCGTGAGAGGTACTGAAAAGTCTATAGCCATCAATGTTGCACCATTGAACATGCAACAAACCCAACTAAGTTTGTAGAAAATGCCATGGCAGAGTTTTTACACCTCGTACTTGTGCCTTAAAGACTTGATATTGAAAGTTTTGTGGAATGAATCGGGGGTACATGGGTCGAAATGAAGAAAAAAGTGAAGAGATGGGGTTTTTGTTTTCAGGTAAGAAAGTAATCACATTAGGAGTGACAGAAGAACAAAGGTCATTGCTTGTGCTCTTAAGGTCTCGAATGGAGTCGTCGCCAGACAAATCGAGGGAATTCGTTGTTGTTTTAAGGTTCAGTAGGCCAAGTGGAAATGAAGAGCAAAACCCTAGTGCCATGAAAATTCTTAGATTTGAGAACTTGGAAGAGGGCAAAAGAAGAAGGAACACAAGAAGTCATGAGTTGTGAGGAAGGATGCGGCGTGGAAAATGAAATCTTTAGAAAAATGGGGGAATGGATTGAAGAGAAGAAAGCGCTGTGTTGAGCGTTAGGGTTTGAAAAGGAGTGGGTTTGCTTGATGGTGAAGAGGAGACAAGTCATATGTTTATTATGTAATAGCTGTGTGTACAGATTGAAAGGATAAGGTATAAGCAAGGAATAGACTCTCTACATGCACATTGGACAAATGCATTCTAGTCCGGTGTATTTTCGTAACGAGCCTAAAAGCTCAGAAATCAGGTGTATTTAAGCATTATTTTCTCTTTCTTTTAGAACATTAGACACTTTTGACGATCGCTATATTTATTTAAGGTTGTCAACCTTATTGATTATCTTTAAGAGGTCCACTGACTTTTGTAAACACTTTTAGTTGTTTTTTATAATTAAATTGATTTGTGAGCATTATTGACCTTTAGTTTTAACTCTATTGATTTTTTATATTCGTGAGGAGGAGATCAAAATAAGATTCAATAACCCCAATTCAATTATTGTCTAATATTGTTCATATATGTCTTTTATTTTCTATCAATTTATCATAAAACACCAAGAAAACATAATTTATATTGCTGCATAACACTAATTCATGCCCATCAATCCTAGAATTAGCGCATATCATTATTTGGTATTAGAGCACATAGTTCACATGCTTTGTGATATGTTTTAATTTATCTTTCTTTGGAATTCTTAGAGAATGAGATTAGGGTTGTTGACTATACGGTATGTGGTTGAGATTTGGTGGATTGTGTTGCTTATTGATGAAGGTTAAAAGAAGAAATTTAACATAGAGGACAATAAAAGTATGGAAGAAGTAATAAATTTGATATCCAAGAAGTTAAGAAAGATTGCATTGTTAGATTTAGTAGAAAATTCTAGTAGCCAGAATGTTGAATGTTTAGAGGATACGATTCTGAGTGTTATTATGGAAATAGTGAGGGAGATGGTGGAGATAGTACACACATTCCTAGATCAGCAAAATCAATGCGTAGATGAGCATATGGAGGTGATGTTGGCTAGTAGAATAGTTAGATAAATAATTTGATCACACATAAAAACGCCTACATGAATAATTTAATTGCCTAACAACGTACTAATATGAGGAATTTGATTAAGGCATGTAAAGTAGATGTATAGGTATCGAATAATGCCAATTAGATTGTCGAAGTGCCAAATATTGAACAAAATCAAGATCCTATGAACAATAATAACTACGCCTCGAGAGGATTGGTAGATATGAATTGCTAAGGAGAAATATAGTATCTAGGGAAATGGTTCAAAATCCTATATTTAATGAGCTTGAGGTAAATGGAGCTATAGATAAACCCCCTATGCGTTAGCATAGATAGACTTGGGGCTTAGATACTATCAAACTTTGAATCTCTTAGTATGATGAAAAGTGTACCACAGACAAGCACTTCAGCTGGGGGGATCAGGTAAACAAATTATTTGAATGCTATGAGTGTGGAGAGGAGATGAAGGTGAGGTTGGTCGCACTTGAATTTATAAGATATGCTATAATGTAGTGGAGGAATCTAATTATCCAAATGAGGAGGATTCAAGAGGGGTATGTTACGTCCTGATAGGAGATGAAGCAGTTAATATATAAGAGATTTATGCTTGAAAACTATAGGCAAGATTTGCACGTAAGATGCAGAATACTAAGCAAGGAAATTTGAGTTTTGAAAAGTACATAGAGGAGTTTAAAGTCTTATTGATTTGCTAATATGTCTTCAAGTCTCATGAGCAAACCATTGCCACATTCTTAACTAGATCAAGGCCTAAGATTCGTAATATTATTGAATTTTACAAGTTTGCAACCCTAGAAGGTGTAATCTAGTTAGCGACTAAAGTTAAGAGGCAATGGCATAGAGGAGTTCCTATAAATCAAGATACAACTAAAAATCTTCTATAAAAGATGCCATGTTTGAAGATAGTCAATTGAATAAAGGCATAGTAAGTGAGAAGGAGGTTAAGCCATCTTATTCTAAACATATAGATAGAGCTGAAAAGATAGGAAAAAGTGCTTGTAGAGTGGATCAAAAGGTATAAGGCATAGGAAGTTTTCAAAGGGAACCTAAGCAAGTATAATGTTTAAATGCTAAAGATATGGGCATCTTCTAACTGAATGTCCTAACCGTCAGGTTGTAATGCTTAGAGAGATGAATTAGTTTATCAAGGTGATGAAGAAGATGCGAAAGATATTGAACAAATGGCAAAGCAATATGATGAGGAGAAGGATGGTATCAATTGCTCAAATGGAGAACTTTTCTCTATTTTTGGCACAGTAAAGTGAGAATCTATTTTATGTTCCAGGATCAATAATGGGTAAGCATTGCTTATTTATAGTTGATCAAAGAAGTAGTGCTAACCTAGTTTCTATAACTTTTGTCCATGTTTGCTATGTTAAAGGCTGAAACTATTCTAAGAACTTATAGCTTGCATTGGTATGGAGCAAAAGGAATGGCACAAGTCAGAAAGATGGTTAAGGTTCCATTCACTATAAGGGAGTATTGTGATGAAATCTTGTGTGATATGGTTCCCATAGATGCAACCATTATTTTACTAAGAAGACCTTGGCTATACGATCATAGGGTGATTTTTTATGTATATAAGAATTCGTATGTTTCGGTAAAGGATGGGAAGAAGATTGTAATGGAGCCCATGATTCCAAGTGCAATGAAGAGGGATGAGAATCTAAAGGTAAATTTAGAAACTATACAAAAGAGTTTATTATGAGAAGAAAATTTTATGATGTAATCAGCTAACCTATAGATTCAAGGCCTTATCATTTTCAACAAGGGGGGAACGATGTGACCTAAGGGGTTTTGAATCAATTCTAATGCATAAGAAGGATTGGGAGAGGAAGAAGCAGACAATTTTGAGACCATAGTGAGTTACACGACCAAGTATATGCCCAATACTTAACCTTGTTGAACAACACAAGCAATTCAATGAGGATCTTGCCTGTATACATGGAAGGAGAAATTGGCAAGTGAAATATACCCAAGAATATGGTTGTATTCTTGACCATATTCTTTTGAAGATCTTATTTTTATTTTATTTTGTTTGCTAATTGATAGGATATATTCTTCACGACTTTGTCATTCCATTATAATTAGTGTTTTAAGCATTATTTTGTCTTTCTTTTAGAGGGTTAGACCCTTTTGACAATTGCCACATTAATTGAAGTTTGTGAACCTTATTGATCATCTTTGAGATATCTATTGATCTTGTAAACAATTTTGATTGAATTTTATCATTAAATTTGGTTCGTAAGCATAATCAAACTCTCTAATTATAGCTTTATTGATTCTTGTACTCATGAGGAAATCGAAACATGATTCAATAATCCTAGTTCATCAATCATTTGATAGTTGTTCATATCCATCTTTTATTTTCTATTCAAATATCATAAAAACACCAAAAAGACATAAATTGCTGCACAACATTAATATGTGCCTAGAATCAACCTTAGACTTAGTGCCTATCAAAGAGTATCATGACCTTTTACAGGTTTAGGTTATTAAAAGTTCATACTTTCGTGATTTCCTTATAGCCAATAAGGGTAAAAGGGCATCTTGGATTTAGTATTGCAATGAAAGAGATATCAAATGCTTTTATGATCTACGTGTACCATAGGGCAATTTCCAAAACTACCCTTTAATTAAGAGAGAAATGTCAGTAAGGAAAGTAAGGTAAAAGCCTTCATTAATCGGGCAACCCAATGCTGGGACATAGATGAAGTGAAGGCAGCCTTTGATCATGAAATTGCGACCAATATTCTGAAGATACCTCTTGGTTGTGTGGATTGTAAAGATAGAGTCATATGGCCCTTGAATAGAAATGGTTCTAGAAGGATATTATGCAATCTGTAAGTTTGTGTCTCAATTTCTAATCAGTAAAAAAATCCTTTATGGAAAATCATTTGGTATATTGATTATATGCCCAAACATAAGCAATTGTTGTGGAGGAGTTGTTCTAATTCTTTGAGCACAATTGTAATCGTTTTAAGAGGAAAATTGGGGACAACCCTTTATGCAATTTTTGTAATGAGACTAAAATGATTGAACATCTTTTCTCATTGTGTAGTTAAACTAGACCTATCTACTTTGAAATCTGGGAGATTAGAGTGGATGTAAGTTCAGTTAACAGGTGGGATAAATGGGTAATGGAAATGTGAAATGCATGTGTGTCACGGCAAGGAGATCCTAAATTGTTCCTTCCTAAGCTATCAATAAGTGCTTAGTTTATTTGGAAAATGCGATGTAATGTTGTCATCAATGATCTTTGTCTTGATCCAAACACAATTGTATTGTTGATAAAATGTCAGAACATTTGGAAGCAACTTCAACATATACGGTTGAAATGCATATACAGTAGCAAATTTCTATAGTTCATCTATGGAAACCTCCAGCTAATGGTGTTGTGAAGATAAATACTAATAGGGCATGGGATGCATAAAGAGGCAAGGTAGCTACCGTGGGAGTGATCCATCACTACAATGAATAGCTTATGGTAACGATGTATGAAGAAGTCATGGCCAGAATTGCTGATTCAGCAAAGGCAAGAGCTATGTTGGAAGGTCTTCAGTTGGCTTAAAGGAGGGGTTGTAAAAGAGTGATGCTAGGGATGGATTCTTTAGTAGTGTTTTAGGCCTTGAAGAATGTTTCTTCTCACTGGCTTATTAAACCTTTCATTATCGATGCTCTTGGTGTTTCTTCTACATTTGACTCCCTTCTCTTTTATTCCTTACTAATAGAATGGCAAATTGTTGTATGAATTAGGTTGCATCCCATAGTAAGGAGGAGTTATGCGATAGTTTTTGTAGTTATAATCCCCTTTTCCTCTTCGAAGTCTTTTATGTTCAATGATCTTGTAATTAGGCCCCATCCTTCTTGGGGTAGTTTTTATTTCTTTTTATCTAATAAAAGTTCTCTTTTTGGTAGAAAATAAATAGATAAATAAATAAAGAAGAAGAAGAGGCAATAGTCACGATAAGAAATTTAAAATAAGTTATATTCCGTGTTGGATGCTTCAACTATTACATAAAAAAAAAAAAAAAAAGCATCAATGTACTAGTGTGTGTTGCTATAAATAGGATATAAAAAGGAGTCCAAACTTGTCTCATGGACAAGAAGCGATTTAATATTTCTTTTTCCTCTGCCATTTTCAATTGAGAAAATGACAAAATTCAAAGCGGATCTATATAATTTTCTTCTTGTAATCCTTCCTAGCAAGTAGCAGGTGAGAGGAAATGAAGATACAACTTAGACCCAGACGAACGGTCAGCAACTACAAATAAACCATTTAACAAGGTTCCTTCGTGCTCTTTCTTTCTACCTTCCGTGGAGTTTCTGAGCTCCTTCAAACTGCAGCACCTTTTCATCTTTTGACAACAGCAAAACGAGGCAAAAATTGACTCATGAACTTGGTAATTAGTAATTAACCATATTTTTTTTCATGCACTTGTGTTATTTAATTACTAATTTTTTGGTAACTAGTGAGGTAAAAAGGAATTGCGATAAGTAGATTATAAGTCCCTTATATTTGTATGGAAATTCAATTTAGTTATCAGAATTATTATTAAGCATTATTATTGTGATGTTTATGGTTAACATCATACATAAATTTTGCCATGTTTGAAGGAATTTATTGTGTTGCTGTTTTTCCTTGTCATTAATTGTCCGAGTATATGGCAGGAAATTCTGTTGCCTTCATCATATTCAATCATGACGATATTTTCGTTAAATATATCAAGATATGTTCACAATAACATATAATGGAATGAATTTGTATCTAAAGCCGGCAATTTGGAACCTCAACACCATAAATCCAAACATCATACGAAACGACTTAAACGAATTAGTTAAAAAAAATAATTTAATACAAGATACAAATGAGTCCAATCCTTTTAGATACTATTAAATTTATGTTTGGTTTTAGATCAAACTTTTAGATCTAAACACGAGATATGCTATATATTTTTTCATATTTACATTTTTTTAACACAAATTATTTCTTTCTAAATTAGAGATCTCAATTAAAGATATAAGATACTTTCGCTTATATATTCTTTTTAATACATTATAATTTAAGTGAGTAAAAAAAAAAAAATGAACTCGTGTATAGGTTCACGGACTATCTCCTTGAAAATGTGATAAATTTTGAAATTAATACTAATAGTAATACTAATATCTATTTAAATCATCGTTCTATCTAATTTAATGATATTATGTAACTTAAATTTAATAATATTACATATCCTTCTTGCGGTATCGTAGTTTTTTTTTTTTTTCTAACTATAGAGGAGGGGAGATTTAAACCATGGTCTATTTTAATAAGAAATCAACGATGATACCACTAGATTGTAACAACTTTGGCATGATATCATAGTTTAAATTTGTAAAAAATTACTAGCTCATGTATAGATTTATTGACTATCTCTCTTAAAAATTTAATAAATAATTTCATAAATTTGAAATCAACACTGATAATAATATTACTATTCATTTAATCTGTTATTCTACTTAATTTAGTGATATTATATAATTTAAAATTTTTAATTTTTTATATTTGGTAAAATTTTGCATTATAGCAAAATATGAAGATACTATGTTATTGTATTTGTAAAACATAAATATTATTATCGTTTTTTTTTTTTCACTTTCTATCTATAAATATTTTATAGGTTTAATAATAACTTTTTAATTGATGAAAGATGTTAAATTTAAGATAAATGAGATATGACATGGCAATACAAATTGTCATCTTTAATATAAACCGGTCCAATCCGAATGCAAGACTCACTAAATCACGAGTTTAGGTTTGCCAAAAGCTTAAAAAGGAAATGATGGGAAATGTACGAAAGGACAAATGTGAGAGAAAAAGTAAGCATAAGCCTACGAATAACTCTAATAGATATGATGCACCTATGACACTTCTGAAAACTTACGATATAGCTCGATATGATGCAGGAGATAGTCCGATGAGGTTACTCGTCACCTAACCCTACTTAAAAGTTAAGATAAGAGTGAAATAAATGTACACAAGTAATGTTTACAAGAGGTAAAATATCAAGTGTATCAATAGTCAATCTACTATACAGTTGTAAGTACAAGGAGTATTTATACTTGAGAATTCAGGGCAACATACCTAAAAGGAAAAGATAAAAGAATATTACCTTGAAGAAGTAATATATGAGGATAAAAATGAATATTAAAAAAAAAAGGTAATGATCAGTATGGTAGATTCCATACGTAGTCCTGTACATGTGGCGACAATACATTAGCGAAGCTATTGGAGGGTATGAACAAAATTATACAATTCAGTTGCTTATCCAAACAGGGGTGGCTAAGGATTAGTTTACTCTCTCTATCGACTTCTTAGCAAGGGAAATGCCAAGTCATTGGTTGGATCAGGCTTAAGTGATTAATCTATAACTCGACATACTTTAGAGAGATGGATAGTCATTTAGCTTGACATACAAAGTGACTCAGCAAAAAAGTACTTAACTTTGGTAGAAGTTGACTATAGTAGAAGAATCCACCTAGCCAGGCCTTTCGGTCCTCAGGCTTGGTTGTGGGTCAAAGGTTCAGTAACCTAATTCCTATCAATATCTAGAAGAATTCAATTGCATATTCTCTATCTTGCGGCCATTACAACATAAAGTATTTATAGTACCTAATTAGGATAAATCCTAGGTTATAGTAAATTACGAAAAAGGATTCTTATTCGATAAGGGTAAGGGGAATAATTTATAGGGGTATCATTGTAATTGTGCAAAAGGAATATTTGTTGGCAAAAAGGACAATATAGATGTTAAAAAAGGATAACGTATATGTAATTTACTCATTCTGTAGTCTCAATGACATAGCGAGTCAAGCAAGGGTAGGTTCTAATTAGGTCAAATTAGCGTCAATAGTTCAACAGCTTGATTGGTCAGGACTAGGCAGATGTTGGTTTAAAGGTAACTCTCTTTTGGGTCCTCCTTGGGTGCTCGGATGTAGTTTACTCATTCTATGGTCTCAATGATACGGTGAGTCGAGCAAGGGAAGGTCCTAATCAGGTCAAATTAGCTTCGACAGTTCAGCAGCTCAATTGGTCAGGACTAGGCAGATGTTGGTTTAAAGGTAACTCTCTTTTGGGTCCTCCTCGGGTGCTCGGCTCTTGGAAGCTGTCAACTCGGCCTTAGCACGACTTAAGTTAACTATATCCTAATTTAACACTCTAATTGGTGTGCGACGGTGGGGTAAGCTTAGTATGTCAGTTGGTCATCTTAGCAATTTCCTAGATGAAGTAGAGAACGAAGTAACTTGGCAGGTTAGATTGCGGAAGGCATTGCTCCTCAGCACTAAACTCACCTTAGATAGCTCATCAAGCCATATAAGCAAGCCCATAGGCTTAAGAACGTGTGACTGGTCCATAATTACAACCAAAACGTCCATATTTAGTCAAAGAATCCGAATCGTTTTTCCTCTTGAGTTGCGATGTATGTCAAGTTAGAGATTAAGCAGAGTTTAAGTTAGATCATTTTTTAGGTGATCAATCAATTTCAAACAATCCAATTAAGCAATAAGAACAAAACAAGCAATACATAAAGTTCAACATTCCATAGTAGCAAAGTAATATTCAATAGTGTATGCTGCATATGCACAACTACAAACAAATATGTACTAAAGCCTCCAAGTATTTTCAAATAATACTTCAAAATATGGTGAAGTACTAACTGCACTTACCTAGAATTTGATTGCTCGTTAACTTATTTGTTCACTTGTCTGCCTTTAAGAATCCCCATATGTTTATCCAATTAATTATTTTACTTACTTTACAAGACATAAGATACCATTAATTTATTTATCTCATAAGAATTAAGTTGATTTGAAATTTAATTTATGAGTTATGTATGTGTAAGTATAGGAAGTTAGAGTCATTTCATAAATGAATTTTACCTTTGATACCCTCTAAACTAAGGTTTAAGTTAAGTCATCCATAAAGTTTTTAGATTGGAAAGCTTCTAAGTCATCCTCTAAGCCGTATTGGAGTTAGGATTTATGATAGAATTGTCCTTTGAATTAACCTCTTAGTTTGATAAGGATTCCAAATTTCTCACGGAATGCCTTTTAAAGTAGCTTTCAAGTGCTCACATTCACATATCTTCATTCAAATACACTTTGAGCTACCTTATATGTTCAACTTACTTCATGATTTTTAAGAGATTTATACTTTGACTTAATCTTTGAGTTTCCCTATGGTCACAACTCATATGTAAGTTTTCCTTTGACTTAATTTCTAAGCTTATTCTTAGTATAATATTCATCCCAAATCCTCTGTGTTATCCTCTACCTTTAACTAACTTCCATTGATTAATCGATTTATTCACTTTTCTCTTAAATTCCAATTAGAGAAACCAATTCAACACTTCATTAACACCTCACAACCCCATTAATCCCTAGAATCTTCGTTTAACAATTCATCAATTACCAATCCTTAAATTCATATACTACTAAATTGCACCCGTAAGTGGTAGATTCCTAATTTTTGTAAGCCTTAAAGCTAAGCCAATTGACCGTAGGATTGAACTTAGAACATAAGTTTTGGACAATCGGTTAAAAAATTCGATTAAATCCTAAATTATAAATTATTGAGAGAAATATTAGTAAAAATGACTCCGTAAACTTGAATTTAAGACAATAAGTAATAAAAGAGGAGACTATAAAATTTTCAAATTTTAAACATAATAATTGCTAATTACCAAAAAGGCAAAAAGTGTAATCTAATAATTAATAAATTACTAGAGATAGATTATATGTATACTAAAAATTTTAGAATGACCAAAATAATAATTAGGAATGTTCACGTATACCCTACATGTATTTACGTGTAGATAAAAATACGCGTAATTACCTAAATTGGCCAAAAACTAAGCAAATAATTAAAGAAAATTATAAAATAATTATGGAAAAATTAGAAAAAATCAGAAGAGGATAAGATGAAGTAAGATTAGGTCGTGGCAGGTCCAAAGCTGCAAAAAAAAAATTAGCCAATAAAAATAAGACAATTTAAAAGCTAAAAATTAAGGAAAATGGGCAAAATCTTATCAAATTAATGCACATTAATTACAAAAAAAAGTCTATAAATAGGGGAAAAAACTTCCAGAAGTCATTTAGTCAGTTTAGCATTTGAAAAAAATCGGAGCACTGAAAAAATCGAGAGAAAATCCAAAAAATAAAAAAAAGGGAAAACTGTACAAATTGGGCACGTGAGCTAAACCCACCACTCACCACCTCCTGGGACCGAACCACCACCACCACCCTATACTAGAACCACCACCTGGACCGGCCAATAACTTTGGACTGGGCTTGGACGGCCAAAAAGCTTTGGACCGATTAGTTTCTTAAATGACCTGATTTTGAATAATTTTGTAAAATTAGTTATTTTGCCTAGAAAAATATGAAACTTGTTATTCTGAGGTTTTATTGTATGTAGATTTAAGAAAAAATTGATTTAGTTTAATTAGATCTGCAATTATAGGGTTCTTAACAAATTGCTCAAAACCGAGCATAATTAGAACCGAAAATAAATAGGTTTAGGAGTATAGTTTGGAACTCAAATTTTTTCTGTAGGATGCTCATGTGATATAGAACAGTGCTCTAAAGCCATTTTTTTTAAATTAATTTTTGAAATTTTTAAGTTAATTTTTAGTCCTAAAATGATGGAAAAATTGAGTGATTTTGGGTTAATTAGGTAATTAAGATGTTAATTACTGAGTTAGATAGTAATTAGATGTTTAGGGATGTTAATCTCTGATGTGGAAACCTAATCCTAATCTATGGAGTGTTAAGTGTAAGTAATGAAGGTGTTATGTGGTAAATATAGAAAATTAGGAATATGTGGAATTGAAAATTTAATAAATATGAAAAATTAGGTTTAATTAGATAATAAAATAATGAAAATCCGAACATAGCAAATCTGAAACAAAATTCAATTTTAGGTAATTATATGAAAAATGTAAAAATTTCTCACAACATGAGTAAATTCGGTACACTAATACGGATTTAAGTGTACCGGATGGAATAAAATGCTGACTAGGGGTAGTGATCGTATTTAGGAGATTGGGAATTAATGTGATTAATTTCACATTATGGGTTGAAACGGATTTCTAGGGTTGTGATCTAAAACATTACTTAGAAAATCGAACTAGAACCTGATTTAGAAATCGATGCAGAAAACGAACCTGAACCTAATCCTAAACCTAAAATAATTGTAAAAGACTTAAGACCTAGATAATTAGGTATCTTAAACCCTAAATAAAACATAACAATAAGCGTTATAGGATAAAACGAACCTATAATAGTTATATAAAAAACTGAAACCACGTTTGTGTTATACGGATGATCGACGATGGCCTGAGTAAATCAGACCTCGAGTGAGTGAGCGAGAAGTCGAGATAAGTTGGGATTAATACATTATCTCGGATTAATACGATGCTGTATTTTGGAGGCTTAAGATTATGCTTGGTTGTGCTTGTTAAATAGTTGAATGTGTGCATGTGTTTGATTATGGGTGATGCTATGATTCTGTTTATTGCTCTGGCACATATTGTATGATTTGTATGAAAGGATTGATCACCCTCAACTGGACTTAATCAAATATCCGACCAGTAATTATAATCGGACATGCATGGCAACCCGTTAGGGGAACTTAGGACTCTTCGGCCAAATACTAACCCCTTCGGAAGGGATAGCGCAGGATTGCAAAATGGTCCCTTCTTCATCCTTAGTCGAACTAAGTGACAGGAGAGGAGGTTGCAGCGAGGGTGAAGACAGTGGTTCGAAGGTAGTCGCGAGAGGAGTAAGGTCTCCATTACATAAGCCTGGGTTTGGTCGTGAGCTGTTACATTAACGGTAACTCCTCAACCCGGATTAGAACGGGCGCAATTTCTCTAATCTCACGACGGGCCAAACAACGTCGTGCGATGGCATTTGCTTGCACATGCATTGCACCTAATAAGTGATTGAAAACCTTGTTATGTGTATGGTATAGTTTTAAGTCCTCCGTCCTAACTTACTGAGCTGTGATTGCTTACATCCCTATAGACATCGTGTAGGTGCTGGCTAAGAAGCGGCCACAACTACTCTGAAGCTAGCAACTGCGAGATCCTGGGGAGTGAGGAAAAATATTGAAGAACAAACATATATTTTTAAGGTTTAAGCTTTTACTTTAGAACTTCTCGTTTTTTTTAATAATGTAATAACTAGGAAATATATTTCGGAGAAACATTGCAAACGATAATTGTAATCACTAAATTATAGTGAATATATATATTTCCTTACTTTCTTAGATGAATGATTTACTTAAATTACAAATTGTTTACTTCAAAGCGGGTTAGTCGTTGACGCCTTGTGTAGATCAGGTCTAAGATAGCAGTTGTAAGGCCAACTTCTATCTTAGGGTGATTTACACGGCGGGACTGTTAAGACTCTGCCGCTTCGAGCCGTGATAATTTTCATATCCACTTCCAATAAAACTCAATCTAACCCTCTCACTAAACAATAAATTACTCCAATAATCATCTTATTATAGATTTTGAGTGAGATCCTTAAGAAAAATTACTAATTTTCACTATAAATACCATTTTAATCATAACTTAGGGCTTAAAGATTCATGAAAAATATAGAAAATAGTTTTGTAGAAAAACTTTTCATAGCATATCAATATAAGTGTAGAAAAGCTTATAGAAAAAATTCGCAAGTTAAAATTACATTATTAAGATAATTTAAATCAATACCGAAATCAACTTGATTTTATTGATTTTTTAAGGACGTAATATTTATCTGCTAAATTTATATAAATAATATTTTTTTTTGGATTCTACACATGAAAATGCTTCGAAATAAAATATTCTAGAATTTTCTAGGAAAAATTAATATTTTTAATAATATTTTTAAAAATCAGCCAATTGTGAAAACTCACTAGAATCTTCAACTCTGGCCACTAGCAACTACACCACCCTTGTCAACCAAGCTAGCAATGGTTGCTACTTTATGTGGTGATGGTGGTTGGTCTCTAGCAACCGCTTATACCTCCAAACTACTGACAACTCAATTTTGCACCCAATTTTTGTACATTTTTCTAAATTTTCCTCTTCAATTTTATAAACCTAAGCTTATTTTTCCTAAATCCCAATTTGAATGTACAATATTGTGGAGAGAGTTTTTAGAAATTTTTAGAGCATTTAGAGATTCAAAATGAAAATTTTCTCTCTGTTTATGGAAATTCACCTTATATACTAAGCTTAAGTGACATATTACTTCAATTCTTTACCCAACACCTATCTAATTTCACTTCTACACCTAAACCTAACTTAATCCAACTATCCTACATTTTTATTAATTTTTCATTATATTTCTTTTCTTATTTTAGCTTAATTTGTATTTAATTGGGTATTTTAGATAATTACAGGTATATATTTACATCTAAAAAGTACATAAGGTAAATATACATATTTTCAACGTATCATTTTACGTCATTTAATAATTTTCCTACACGTATAGTTTATCTCTACAAATTTGCTAACTGTCCAAGCATGTTCTACACAATTACGTTAATTATTAAATAGCATACTAAAAATATATTATTTTAGCTATATTTTTAGTATTTTATTATATTTTTTAAATTTGAGCTCATAAGTACTCATTGACTAAAATTCTTAACTTATTTGTAAATTTTTAAATTAATCAGATTAATTCTATAAATGCCTTAAATCACCCGCTAGAAACCTATTCACATAAGTACAAGCCTATATGTTAACTATATTAAACATATATACATGTCTATTAAATATTATTTCATATTATCTTATAAATAATGTTATCCATATAGTTTATCTCTCAAACTTAGTTAAGCATTATAACTTATCCTAGATGCTTTCGATAATTTACAAATGTTGCATGCAAAATTAGCTTTTTAGTTATAAAATTTTTATTATTATATTTACAAAAACCTAAACCTGTAAAGGCCATGTTGTTTCTTGTTTACATATTTATATATTAATTATATATTTATATTTCTTCTTCAACCAAGTCATATAATACTTGCATTCGACCATACTACTTTCTTGAATGCCCTAAAACTTGATATGTAGAACTTATTTACTAGAGTATACAACTTACAATTTACTTGACTTGATAGCTTCCATGATTGTGCTACGTCTAAGTGCTAAATCCTAACTGTAAATTTTGCATGACCTCACAAGTGCTTAGCACGAGAATGTATGTCAAGCACCTCTGATAAACATGACATAATTATGGATTAACTATTGGATCCAATAGTGAGACATTATGGGCTAGACGTACAACTTACCAAGGAAATTAGAAAGTTATCATAAATATCATATAATATCAAGTAATAAAAATATAAAGAACCTAAAAAATTAATAAGGCTTTTGACCGTCTTACCATGCTATACTAGAGGACTATGCTTGTGGATAGCTCGATTAAATTGTTTAGTGAATGTTACCATGATATAATGGAATAGCTATACAAGCTTGAAGCCTTTTTTGTTTTTTTGTTTTTAATTTATTTGTACTTTATTCGTATCTATTTTATGTCCAATATGTATCAGTGTGAATTTAACATTTGAAAAATTATCTTATTTATTTTGATTTCAAACTTAAGTTTAGTTAAATTATGTTTTTGTATCTCAACTCATATTAACTATGGTGAAGATGGTTGTTGATATGCAAGTTTGGACTTAGACCTAATAAGTTCAATCTAACCTTACTCATGCTCTTGGGTAACCTTAGAAGGTCTATTTTGACAAGGCTTCTTAATTAGACTTATCTAACTTGATTATAAGTTTACTTTAAAGATTAGTTTGACCTATCTTTATTTAGACCCATCCCTTGTTCTACTAGAGCTCTACCCTCTTCCCTCCAATCAGTGATCTATCCTACTCAGCTTATCCTACTCAACTTCCCCTTAGGTTAGGTCCTTTATCATACTGCCATAATACCCATTAAGGGACTTTGAACTTTATGTGGTTGTCTCCAAGGCATGGAAGCTCCTTCGAGCTTGTCCAATCCTAGCATCTCGTTAGGTAGGAACAAATAGAAAAGCACCTATATTTAAGGTAAATCTTTAATAAAAATACACTCTAACTTTTAGAAGATGTATATCTATTCAATTGAATATGCTTGCCTATTTGAGAAGATTTGATTCTAGATTTAGCAACGCTTGACTTTTCTAAAATATCTTAGCCTTATCTCCTATAAATAGGCGATAAACCCCTTAAGTATGATACTTCACTCATATTGGCTGTCATTTTACTACTTTTAAGAGAGAGTGTTTTTGTAGGTCACATCGTTAAAGAACCAAGCTTTCAAGCCCACATCACATGAGATTTAAGCTCACCATCCCAATTTCAATCTTTGGTAAAGATCACAAGGAACAATCGTAATTAAGAAAAAGGAATTGGAAGGTAAAAGTCTGTATTTTCAAGAAGAAAATTTTAAAAATATATAATTTATTTATTAGAGAAAGTAAACTTTGTTTTTTTTTTTTCTATGAAACAAAATAAAATAATAAGTAAGTGTACTTTTATGGAAACTTGTCACACATTTAATTTTATAAAGTAGGTATGTTAGTACTTTTGTTTTCATATTTTCAATAGCTAATTTGGTAAAAACATGATATGTAATCAATGGCAAAAGGTTTTTTAAAAAGTGGAAGAGAAGACCTCAAGTGTAACTAACGCAACTTAAGCGAATAACTTGATGACTCCTTAATGGCATTTTTGGTTCATAGAATGAACCAAGATGAGAACAAAATTATAATTCTTAGGGAATAAAATAGAGAAATGATATCTATTACTTTATTTAATTGCATTTAAAAGAAAAGATACTGTTGGATGGGAAAAAAAAAGGTTTTAAAGTTGCTATCGAAGTACATGTATTAATTGAGTATGTTTGAATGTTCATAATTGATTAGTTTAGTAAATTAATTGGTAGAAAATGGAGTCTTGGCATATCTTCAAAACTCCTATCATAGCTCCATGAAAAATGTCCACAAAAATTAATAAATAGTTATTGCAATTTCTTATTTGACAATAATAAGGGTTTTTTTTTTAATGGAAGCAATAATAAGGATTTAGTGGAGTAGTTTTTAGCTAATCGTGGGAGAGGGAAGACTCGAACCCTAATCTATCTCGATCGGAAATCAATAACGATACCACTAGACTATAATAACCTTAGTTTAGTAGAGTAGTTTATTTACAAAACAAATGCACTAATACCTTAAATAAGGCAAGAATAATTATTCAATTTTACCTCTATAAAGTTAGATATGTAATCATCATAAATAAAAGTATTATTATATTGGATAGGGGATGGAACCTAATCCATAATTATAAATTGAAAACTCAAATTTATAACAACTTAGCTATTGTGAATTAAGAGTGAACAACTACCAATCAAACTCTATTAGACTGAATTAATTTATTTAGGACTAATGTAACTTGTGAATAATTTTCTTATTAGCTTAGCTAAATCAAGAGTTATATAGATGTAATACAAATAGAAAAAAAAAAAAGCATTAGAAGAGTTTGGGTTTTCTCTTTTTGTTTTTATTTTAAGATTTATTATTTAGATTAATTACGTAGACTACCCTTATGAACCTTGTAAATTACATTATATTGTTCCTTGAATTTCACCTGAAGGTGAGATCACTTGTGATGAAAGAAGACAAACTACAACAATGTTGGAGGGTGCTCTAAATTAACTATTCTAATGTATAAGTAAAAAATATGGCGATATAGAACAAGCATGTACATAAGGAAAGTCTAAAATGTTGAAGGTCCTTTATCACAAGGCCTCACCTCTAAATTATAAGGGGGTAAAGTCGAGCTAATTTTGGCATGTAGATTGAAATCTTGAGATATGCTATAGATTCTATGGGACAATTGTTGACTTGCTTAATCTACCAAGGTGATCACGTGGACTTAAGTTGGAACTCTTGTAATGGACTTGGCTATCCTAAGCTTGAAGGCCTAAGACTTCGGATAGGCGCTTCATTTTAATTAGGTCAGACCCTATTTTGATAATTTAGGTAAGGTAGGTAGAACTCTTTCGTAACATAGCCTTGGTTTTGTGGAAGATATTCGAACTACGAGGAGCTTGTAGGATAGGAGGTCGAATAGAGCCTTAAGAACTCAATGCAAGTATAAAGGATGTAGACTTAAGCTTAGGACCTATGTGCAAAATAATCTATTAACACATCAACATTTTACCTTTTTAAAATACAACACTTGTATTACATTTAATATGTGAGAATGGACTTTGAATTGTATTGTGATTTTGGGTTTTATTTGTTTTCACATGTTTACAAATGTTTTTAGAAGATAGAATTGCAATTCTATGGAATTGGTGATTAACTTTAAGAGGAAATTCTTTTTGAGTCGAAGGGTTAAATCGTGACTCAATTTCACCTTTTAAGAGGGGTAGAATCCTTCATTCCATTATGTCCTCATTATGTTAATTTGAAATTACTTATTTAATATTTAGTCTAATTACTAAGATTGTTATAGCTTAGGTAATGCCATGTATCTCCTAACCTATTATAATAAATTAGGGTTTGAATCCCTTTTTGCATATTCGGTAAAAAAAAAAAAAGACTTTAGTCTAATTACAGTATGCAATAATTAAACGCATTTTTTTTAAATTAATATTGCTATATACATATTTAATTCCATTACATTTCATAAATATTTCTAAACATATATATATATATATATATATTATTCTGATACTTACTCCATCTTATTCGTTCCATACATATCATAACATTGTTCCCCTAGTTTTGGTTGACATGGAGGTGATCAAATTTTTGACATGGCTTTACCACATTGACATTGTTAGTAATTGTATTTGAATATGATAATATTATATATATAACGATTAACTTAAATAGTAAAAAAGAAAAAATAAAATTCAAAAATATAAAAGAAAAGGAAAAAAGGATATTTTTCAAGTAGGTCGTACTTTTACACACATATATTATAAATATATATTAATTAAATGAATTAATCAAAATAAAAAGGAAACAAAAAAAAAATAGAAGAAAGGGAAAAAAAAACTGCAAATAAGGGGGAGAAGAAAAGGTTTTTTACCACTCCTTGATCTTGGATGGTAACATAGATTCTAATATGAAAAGGTACGAAAATATTAAATCTCAATAAGAATTATAGAAATCTTATTTCTACCCATTTCTTTTTAAGAAAAACTTTAGCTTCACATGAGAATTTAAAAAAAAAAAAAATAGGTGGTAAAAGAGGAAAAGAAAAAACACCCATTACATTTATCCCCAAATAAAAATCCATGTACTAGCAGATTAATTCCACATTTTCCAAGGTGACTGTCTCATATATTTATTTAATCCGGCGTCATCTCCAAGTAATTACCCCGTACCGTCTAGGTAGGGAGAGCGGACAGGACTTCCGGATTCTTACCCAAACCGTGTGTTTTAAAAAACCACAAGCAAGTCACAACTCCTTCATTCGCCAAGACAAAACAAAACAATACAATTCGATCACGCCTTTCTCATTACAATCTATCTCTTTCTTTAACATAGGCACTTAATAAGTTTAACCCGCCACTTTTCTTTACATTTTCCAATCCATTGAAAAAAAAAAAGAAAGCAGAATACAGATTAATCTGTTTTTAATTGTGTTAGCAGTCTAGATTTCCTTGCCCTAATTGATTGTTAATATTCTTTCATATATAAAGGGAGAGACCTATTTGATGGCTGCTTTTAGGCGCGTTGTTCGTTTTGGGGCAAATTCTAGGATTTGCTTCTCCAATAGATTTGGATCGTTAAATTCCTATTCAACTTCGAATTCAACTTCAACATCCACCAATTGGAATGCCTCGCATTGGTTCAATTACAGGCAAATTTCTCAGGCTGTAAAGCCCAATGGAAAAGGCGCATGCCTCGTTGACACGTTAGCTGTGGTAATATTGCTGTTTGATTATATTTCTCTCTATATATGTCGATTTTAGGTTTCGGTTAAGTGGCAAATATTGATCGATTTGTTGACTAGGGGTAGGGATTGTGGTTGTTTGGATGGAATTTGTTGTAGGTTAGGAGTTTAGAAGCACAAGGTTTGCCGTCAAAGCAGGCCGAAGCTATTACATCAGCGATTACTGCTTGTATGGACAATGTTATTCATTGCTGTGTTTCAAACACAGACATGCAAAAGGTAGTTGATTATGATACGATTTTCTGTGTGATTTGCGGATTGGGTTAAATGTTGCCTTATTTAGTTGATTTTTTTTTTTAAAAAAAAACTTGGTGCAGATTGTAATGGGACAGGACTCCAATTTGTCAAAGTTCCAATCCAAAGTAGAAAGTTATCAGGTATTCATGATGGTTTTGTTTGGGTACTTCAGTTATAGAGAACGCTAGTTATTATTTGATTTTGTCTTGTGTATGCTAATTATATTGTAGCGTCAAATATCTGTACATGTTGTGAGATTGCCTGTTGGATTTTTTCTTTTGTTAAAATGCATCAATGCATTGGTTGAGGACAAGTTTTTTTATGTTTGCAAGTTAATGTTTATTAAAGCTTGTTTTAATGGTTGTGGCTTACTTATTGTTTGTATGCTTCACATTTCGAGCTCAATTTTTGCAACTAGCTTTTTAATGCAAGCATTGGTTTCATACCCTGGGTTTTGTGTATTGTTAGAAACAACAATTTGTATTTTAAATAGCCTTCACTGGAGTAGGATGTATATTAACATATTTGATGCAAGCATAATAAGCTTGAAGTCCTTCCACATATGAGGGCCAGATTGGTTCCAGAGAACTTACAATTCTTCTTAATTAAATATTATTTTCTACTTGTGCTCACAATTGAAGATTAGTTAGGCAGTTGATACTTCTGTTTGTTCAGAAACTCTAGTCAAAATGGTATGTTTGCCTCCAGAAAGATTTCTTGTTACTTGCTAGACATTGGATTTTAGGTGCCTCAAGCAGGATGGTATGTAATGAGGCAGATCAGTCATTCTCTAGTTAGAATGGCACGTATATGAGATATTGTTACAGGATCAGTTTCAGATTCAATAGGGGTGGATTCTCCACTAGTAACTTCATTACCTTTACCAACATTCCTCCCTTGTTGACCCATTTTTGCTACCAATGTTTAGGGCTCATTAAAGAGAATTCCAGATCTTTAGAAAATATGAAGAAACTGTTTTGTAATGAAACTGTCTGATTATTCTTTCCAGTGTAGTCATACTAGTATACAAGGAATACATGAAATAACTTCCTCTAGACATTATCTAAAATGGCACATATATGAGATATTGTTACAGGATCAGTTTCAGATGAAACAGGGGTGAATTCTCCACTAGTAACTTCATTACCTTTACCAACATTCCGCCCTTGTTGACCCATATTTGCTAGCAACGTTTAGGGCTCATTAAAGAGAATTCCAGATCTCTAGAAAATATGAAGAAACTGTTTTGCAGTGAAACTGTCTGATTATTCTTTCTAGTGCAGTCATACTAGTATACAAGGAATACAGGAAATAATTTCCCCTACACACAATCTAAAAGTAGCATAAAAATAGGAACAACGTAACTGTGTCTCCATTCACACAACTGCACACAACCATTAGAACATACAGCAAAAAAGAAATACAGAAAATTCCATTACTGCTTTTAAAGGGTGTTAAGAGCTATTGGCATGTGGCTGCACTACTAACATTGTCCTCCCCCTTTAAAGATGTGGCTGACATCAAGCTTGATCGTTGGAAAGTCCTCGGCTGCTGGTTCCCATGAAGCTTCAGTAGGTGATTGACCTTCCCAATGAACCAATACTTCCTCTTGATCATGAACTTTGCGTATATCCAGAATGGCCTTAGGTAGCATCAATGCCTTTCCATCTTTGACTTGTGGAATAATTGGTGGTGTTGAGGGAAGTCCATAAAAGCGCTTGAGATGGGATATATGGAATACTGGATGTATCTTAGTTTCCTTTGGAATAGAGAGCCAGTATGCTATTGCTCCAATTTTTTCTGCAATGGGAAAGGGCCCATAGAACTTAGGAGACAATTTTCTGTTGGCCCTATGACCAACCAATTGCTGCCTATAAGGTTGCAGCCTCAAAATAACCAAATCCCCTTTGTCAAAGTGAACTTCCCAACGGTGGTAATCATAGGTGGACTTCAGTTTGTCTGAAGCATATAACAGTCTTTCTCTGAAGTTTTTAACCATCTGATCCCTGTCCAATAAGGTGATGTCTACTGCTGCAATGTTATAGGCACCAGGAACATAAGATAGCAGGCGTGGTGGTGGTCTTCTATAAACGACTTGAAATGGAGTCATTTTCAAGGTAGAATGGTAGCTATTATTGTAGCAATACTCAGCCCATGATACCTACCCTGTCAACTTCTTTGGGTGATCACTAGCAAAGCAACGGAGATACATTTCGAGAATTCTATTCCCTTCATCGGTTTGGCCATCACTTTGTGTGGTCAAAAGAGGCAGAGGATGCTTTCACAACACTCTGAACAGCCATGACACGATAAAAATACAGAAAATTCCACTACTGCCTATGTATTTTTATTTTGCTGTATTATTAATATTTGTGTGCAGTTGTGTGGACAGAGACATAGGCAGTTATGTTCTTATTTTTATGTTATTTCTTAGATTGTATCTAGGGAAAGTTATTTCCTGTATTCCTTATTTACTAGTGTAGCTGTATTGGAAAGAATAAAGGAACAGTTTTATCACAAAACAGTTTCTTCATATTTTCTAGAGATCCAAGGTTATCTCTAATGAGCCTTAAATATCTCTAGCAAAAATAGGTCAACAAGGGAGGAAGGTCGCTTAAGGTAAGGAAGTTACTAGTGGAGAATTCACCCCTATTTCATCTCAAACCAATCCTGTAATAGATATACTAGTCTTTGTTAGATGCACAAGCCAAATTCTACTTATTCTTAAAATATTGATTTTGATTGCATTTATAAGAACATTTCTCTAGGCTTTTGCTTTTGCTTTAGCACTTTCTATTAAGCCTTTCCTTCAAATTGTTGCATTCGCTGAGAGAAATGACTATCTCCTATATGAAGTTAGCTCTTTTCCTTGTGTAGATACACTTTCTTTTTAGTTTGTCATTTATTATTACATGTATAAAGTATATCCAGATGTTTTGTTGTTGGTTATTGCTTTTTATTGCTGAACTCTAAGATCATGCTGTTGACAGTTCTTCATCCTTCAAGCTTTCCTCATGTGTTTTCGACAATTTCTTGTGTGGTATATTTGCTTAAAGATGTCCATGCATTGAGAGTTATGCACAAGGATGGATGTTCAACAAAGGCCCGTGCATTTTGAATCCACCAAGGTTCAATCCCGTTGTTTGCCCATCCCATGTATCTCATATGTATCTTATGTAGAGACCTAAGTTCTTATGATTTCTTTTTCATTATTCGTATTAAGTTTCTCCTCCAAATGTATGGAAAAAAGAGTTCCAATATTGAGTAAAAATAAGAGCTCCATATCATTAAAAGAAAGTAAACTATAAATTCACAAGAGCAATGCAGCTAAAAATCTTGCAAAAGTAAAACTCAAGGGCTGTTGTTTCTTTTGTAAGCACGGTTTTGCAGATGAGCAGCAAGATCAGTGAGCTTCTGGACTTGTAGTTTATGTCTTTCAATTTCCTCCTGTTAATATCTTTATTATCTAAAATGCATTAATAATCAACTGCTACTAGAAGTTGGTTGGCATTGTTTAGATCAAATTATGTATTTCTCTGTGATTACCTCTGTAGAATCATTTTCATGTCAAAATTTCAATATGAATTCGAATTCCAACTGGCCTTCAAGGCCGGAATGTTGAGGTGTATTATCTCAAAAAATGAGAGGGCGGAGACTTCTTGTCGAGAAAAGATGCTTGAAAATACTTCTTTGTGCTCTACAGTATCTGCTTGTAGATTCTGCTGCAAATTATAATAATGGAATGCTCACTCCATGTAGAAACCTTAACATGGAGAGTTCCTATCATACTCTTACTACAACTTATATATTGTTTAATATAAATGGGAGATTGTGAAGAAGATGTAGTACTTGAATCATTTATTGTTTGACAAAATATGAGTGGGGATTTGAATTTGGAATTAAGATGATCTTCATGTTCAACTCCTGATATAAGTTAAATATTGCTCCACTTTATTGTCTCTTGCACTCTCTCTAAAGCCATTCTTTGAAACCGTTTGGCTTTATTGGAAATACATGAAAGATTATTTTTCCCCTCTGTGGTTATTTTATTTTTATAGTGGAGGAGAAAAAAGGACCTTGATTTGCTCAGCAGTAATGAGCATTATGTTTGTATATAGCTCTTGGTTGAACTTTCCACTAATAAATGCTAAATGCCTTATCTGTATATTTTATTGACTTTTCCATTGGATAGGTGAGTTCAGCATGTGAGTGAATCTGTTTCTTTTGTGTAAATAGTCATTAGTCACTCCAGCATGATTGAGTTGGCATATTGACCATATGTGTCTCATAGATAATGGTATATCACTGCTCTATGAAGGACCTTAGTATGAGTTCATCAAAGTTTCTCTTGTTATATTGTTGCAGGAAAACCAATTTTCTCTATTGCGACGTGAGATTGAGAAACTTGAAAGTATTGTAAAGCGTGAGAGTGAGAAACGTGAAGCTGATATTGAGAAGATGCGTAGTGAACTGAGGTCTGTTGATTGAATATCTCACTATAGCATTCTCCTTTTCCAAGTTTGACTTTCGAATTTGGTTGAATATCTGAGATATTAATTAGCTATTGCTTGTATCAGATATGAGATCGATAAAGTTACTGCTGGTCAGCGGTTGGATTTGAATCTTGAAAGAGGGTAAGGGAAAGAGAATAAAAATAGTTAAATTTCTATCTCTTATGTATAATTTTTAACCATTGATTTTACCAGTAGTATCTTCCTTGTTTGCTAATTTTTTCTAGTGTAATATATCAACAGGCGAATTCGTGATGAACTATCCAATCAGAATGCTGAAACCACGAACCTCACAAACAAGCTTGACCGAGTAAGCTTAATATTTTTATTGAAGCTTATTACTAGTATTGGCATTCACACATTTGTGGTAAATAATTTAAAATGCATTTCACATGCAGGAAATTCATGCATTAAGAGCCCAGTTGGAGGCTGCAAAATATGATGTGATCAAGTACTGCATTGGTACTCTTGTCTCCATATCTGCCGTTGGTCTCGCAGTGGTTCGTATTTTAATGTAATTTGTTTGCTTTATGACTTAACTCCTAGAAACATCAATTATTATACTTTGACAGCAACGAGGGTCTCAATATTTACAACTAGAACTTTTCTTAGAGAAAAGGCAAGTTGAAATTGACTCGAATGTAGTGATAATTGTCTGCTTCAAGAGCGTTGTGCATGTTGTTCTTTGATTTTTTCAGCAAAACTCACGCAAATGTAATGTATCTCGCTTGAGTTTGTTTTGCAATTTGCTTAGTGTCGAAAATGTAAAGAAGATAGAAACTTTTGGTTTACATCTTTGGTTTACTTTATTCACTTTCTTTGCCCTCTTGGGAGAATGAAAGGCACGATATTGTGCAATATACCGTTACTATTGACAAGATGCCTGCCTGAAATTAATGGTTTGTTGGTATGGCTATGGTTGACTTTTGGTCTGTTGCTGCAAGTTTCTGTCTCTTTTTCCCTCTCCTTTCCAAATAGTAGTAGGGCCTGTTGGACACGTTCAAGAGAACTGAGGAACGTGTTTGATTTATTTTAATGCCCATGATTAAGCATATGCGTTTCTTTCATGGTGATTCAGCCAAGGAACTTGCTAACCTTGTATAGCTCAGATTGTGCACGAAAGTAAGATTGCATTTGTTTCATCTATTTCTTTTCTCATCGGCATGCTGTAGAGCTCAAAGTCAAAGATGCCCCCTATGTTCTATGCATATTAAGATGATCTGATATGAAAATGATTAAACTTAAGAGAGAACTTTAATCCAGAGTGAACTCTAACAGCGACAGATGTTTCGTCATGTTCAAAGGAAAAGCCCCGTTAGTCCGTCCATAATGGCTTCGGTTTTTCTATTTCCATTATATATTACATGTAATTAATATAATACTAGTATCCGACCATTTTTCAGGAGAATTGGTTTTTCTTGTTCTCGATTTGGCCAAGTTAAGTGAATTAAGTCACTCGTGCGTATGCATAAACTGTTTGCAAACTATTTGAGTTGAACGGATAATTATTACTGTAATTCAGTTTTCCTAGCTCCATGTTATGGACCTTATCAATTTGACTCGATTACATTTTACACTTGAGGTCAACCATGAGATGAAATGCTTACTAAAAATTATTAAATTGTGCATAAAATCTTTAGTATGCAATGATACAAGATCGTGTATGGTAACATATTTTTCCTTCTGCTTTTACTTATACTGGTGTTAGGAATATGGAGACGTTAGAGATAACTCATCGATCTAATGGTGAAATGTTATTTTGGGAAAAACTAGGAATGATGTTTAATATTTATCCTTTGTTTATACGATACAACATAGCAGTGATCTAACTGCAACTGCCTTCTATAATTTCTCATTTCCTATCACATTACTTTTAACACATACTCGTAAAATAATTATGCAATAACTGTCCACACATGTACACATCTGCACTATACATTCACGTTATCACTATATCAACCGAACGCCATATAACACATCAAAACATAGTCACTACCTACATCGTAAACACTAACTATTGAAGCTACTGCTTCTTAGTCAATTGCTTCACTAACGAAACTATCTTACAATGAACATAAACATCTTTCAAAGGAGGGATTGTCTTCCTAACATCTGTGCCAGCCCCCCTAACATTCCTCGACGACGCACGTGACCTCAAGCGTAAAAGTGGGGTTATCCTTGACAAACCATTGCTGCGTCTTCCCATGTGGCGTCTATTGGTGAATGGCCTTCCCAATGGATTAATACCTCACCAACATAAGAAAAGCGACGGACATCAAGAGAAGCTTTAGGTTGTGGTATAGCCTGCCCTTGAGAGACAACTGGCACTAATGGTTGAGAAGTAGTACTGACAAATTTCTTGAGGCCCGAAATGTGGAAGACAGGATGTATCTTCATAATGCGAGGAAGTGTTCGGCGATCAGCAACTTCTCCAATACGTGCTTCGACTGAAAATGGGCCATGGTATTTTGGAGCCAACTTATGTTATTTTTGTTGGTCATAGCAGTGTGCGTTTAACGTCGCTGTTTCAACCAAACCAAACCTTCTTAGCTTAAACTGATGTCACGATGCTTAGCATCATGGATATCCTTTATGGTCTATTGAGTGACAGAGAGCCGGTCACGAAGGCTCGCTGCCTTGGCATCTTAGTCACAAATGGCTTGGTGCACCGCTTCTAGTTTTGAATAACTTGGTAAATAAGAGAGCGAATAGAGGCGGTCTGCCATAGACAACCTAAAAAGGGGTATATTTGAGGAAAGAATGATAGCCAGTATTGAAGCAATATTTGGTTCGAGCTATCCAATCTACCCATCATTTAGGTTGATCACCTGCAAGGCACCCTAAATACATCTCAACGATACAGTTATCCAATTCCGTTTGACTATCACATTGGGGGTGATAGGCCGAAGAAAATGATAATTTAGTAATACTTAACTTGCATACTTATCTCCGGAAAAATGCTAGTGAAAGTAACATCTTTATCACTAACAATGGTTTCGGGTAAGCCATGAAGTCGAAAAATTATGTGAGAAAGAAAAAAAAAAGAAAAAAGAAAAAGAAAGGACCAGGATAGCATTATAAGGATGATTTGTGGGAATAAAGTGTGTGTACTTTGGACAATCGGTCTACGACAACTAGTAAAATAGATTTTCCATGAGGAGGAGGAAGGCCATCAATGGAATCCATTGAAATGTCAAGCTATACCTAATGCGGGATTGGAAGTGGTTGAAGAATACTAGCTATTTGTAAATTCTTAGATTTATTTTTTTTTTGACAATTGATGCAAACTCGTAGTGCTTCTTTGCCTTGGCAGCGTAATCCCTTGAAAAGAATTCCCTGGTAACCAGATACATGTCTTTTGATAGCCTTCAAGAAATAGTTCATGGATACTGTCGACAATGATGCTGCAGAGTTGAGGAAGAGTCCAAGAACACCTTATTTTTATACAGAATAAATCCTTGTTGTATACTCCAAGAGCTATCTAAGTCATTTGCACTAGTACGTGCAACGAGTTTCGACCATGGCGATGAGATATCTTCTTTGCGCACCAACTCAAATAAAGTGTAGTTAAGATGTTAGAATGGCAAAAGATTGGCTTGGTTTTGAGTTTTGTACCTCTATGGGATATTTTTGGTAAAATAGTACAAAAATGAGGTAATTGTGGTAAATTTTACGGGAGCGAGGTGGTGAAGACACACACATAGCATACGCTTTTACTGTTCACGTGGTTTTTGTATTAAAAATACGTACTTTATACACGTCTTTATTACAGAAATTATTTTATAAGAAAAGTGCATATTAAGCTTATGTCTTTTTTGTTACATTGAAGGCCATACATGTCAAGCACCTTCCTTGTAAAATAGGGATACTAAAAGTTATGATATGTTCACATCTTTAGTACTAATAGGAAGGTGCAATCCAACCATATGCTTTCTTAACAAAAGCACGCGTTTTATGTATATTTTCGGTATAAAAATCATGTATACAATAAAAGTACACGTGTCGTAAATTTTACCACGGCTACCTCATTTTTAGTACTGTTTTTCTAATTGTACCCTATAGAGGTACAAAACTCGGTTTTCATTCCAACAAGAAAGTGCGTCCTCAAACCCGTTCTCCTTACCTGCTTTGCATTCGATGTCAAATTCAAAGCCAAGAAGCTTGTTTCCAGTGTTGCTGAGGTAATGTGGTGACTCGCTATTGTAATAACGATTCGAGGCTATAATGATTGGTTCGTACTATGAACTTATGTCCCCACATATACGCATGCCAATGACAAACTGCTTTGGCCGAACTTGTTTAATTCTTTCTCATAAGTAGGAAGCTTCAAATGTCGTTGGGAAAAAGGATGGCTAAAAAATGAAATTGGTTTGTCTTGCTGCTGCAACACAACACCAATTTTGCTGTCAGATGCATCGCACTCGACGATAAAGGGTTGTGTAAAGTCCGGTAATGCTAAAACCCGAGCTTTGGTCATGGCATCTCTAAGAGCAGTGAAGGCTGTTGCAGAATCGTCAGTTTATTAGAAGGAACTTTTTCTTAACATACGATTGAGGGGGTTTTGCAATAATCCAATAGTTGTCTTACAAACTTCCTTTAATATCTACTGAGCCCAAAAATCCCCATAAAGCTGTAACTGTAGAAGGTTTAGGCCATGCAAGAATTGCTTCAATTTTTTGTGGGTCCGCTTCTTCACCTTTTGCTCATATGAGATGCCCAAGATATGAAACTTTTTGTTGTATAAATGCCCATTTATCCTGTTTCAGAAATAGTTACGGTTTCTTTAGGAGGGGAAAAAACCATGTTCAAGTGTTGCAAGTGTTCCACCCATGACTGGTTATATATAAGAATATCATCAAAGAAGATAAAAGAATAAATTTTCTTAAATACCTTTTAAATACTTCATTCATTAATGATTGGAAGGTCGACGGGGCGTTTGTAATACCGAATAGCATCACAAGATACTCAAAGTGACCGTGATGTGTCCTAAAAGCCATCTTTTCCACATCCTTTGGGTTCATCCGCACTTAATTATAACCAAAGAATAGTGGAAAAATAACGAGTACCACCCAATTCTTCCAATAATTCTTCTATAACCGAGAAATTTATTCTTTAACTTTCACTCATTTAAGGCCCTATAATCTATGCAAAATTGCCAAGTATGATCGCTTTTTTTAAGCAGCAGTACTAGGGATGAGAAAGGGAGATTGACAAGGCCTTATAATCCCTTTGCAAGCATCTCATCGGAGTGTCGCTCAATTTCATCTTTTTGGTTATGATGATATCGATACGACCGAATTCCAAGATGAAGGCGAATCGTCAGGTCATAGTGTTGTGATAATGGAAGACCTTGAGGCAATTGGAACATATTAGAAAATTCCACCAGCAGCTGCCGTAACTCATGTGCTCTTCTGCTTCTTGCATTGTGGTTGCCAAGTTAGGACCATTTTCAGACCGAGCTGTTCCTTGTAACTCCACCTCTTCATTTTCCACTACAAGCCTCATCTTCATCTCCGAATAGTCCCAAGCCCAAGCGATAGGTCCAAGAGATTTTAGCCAATTTACCCCTAGCACAACTCCCAACTCCATATAATGGCAGAGAATAAAGATCCATTGTAAAAATTTTCCTTCTAAGCCTCAATGGCAGCTTTTTATAGATTCTGCCACTCTTGGCTCTCTCTCACCAGTCGCCACCACTACTCGCAGTTGTTCATTCTTAATCACTAGTAGCTTCATATTGGTAACTACCGTTTAGTTCACAAACCTATGGGTACTTCCCAAATCAACTAGCACTAGAATTGGTTTTTGATGAATGTACCCGTGGATTTTCATTATTTGTGCTTTTGTCAACCCTACTGTTGCTTGCAGTGATATTTCCAACTCCCCTTCTCCTTCTTCTCCTTTGATTTCCTCATCTCCTCCATCTTTTCCTCACTATCCGCCCCACACTCTACCCAAAATAATTTTTTACATTTATGCCGAACCAAGAACAATTCATCACAATTGAAACACAACCCTTTAGCCTTCTCTCCTCTATCTCCTTGTACGTCAGTTTCTTAATGAAAGGGGCTTTAGAACTTGCTGGAGATGGCACTAGCACTTTGCTGTAGTGTTCCTTCTCTTATGGTTACACCCCATGCCTTCATAAAGCCTGGCCAAACTCATGGCTTGTACGTGGCTCGCTGGCTGGTGAAGTTCCACTTCAACCGCTATATAATCCTTCAATCCACTTACAAAAATTGCAGTCTTCCGGTCTTGAGAGAGAGGAAACTAATGCAAACAATTGTTCAAATTACATCGATAACTTTAAAGAAATCCTAGTTGTCTCAAATCTGACAATTCTCCCAATTTGTTGCTTCTCAATGGAGGCCCAAAACACATGTTATATAAAAACTGAAACTTAGTCCACAATAACCTAGGATGATCCCATTAAAAATTTCAAATACCACGATTGAGCATCTCCCACTAAATGAAAGGTAACAAGTTCCACTTTCTCTTCATCCGCTATACACTGATGGTGGAAAAATTGTTCACATCTATTCAGCCGTGCTGATAGTTCTGAACTCCCATTATACTTTGGAAAGTCCACTTTTGCTAACCTCGGTGTAATTATCCCTCGACCTCCTTGCAAGCCTCCTATCATCTCCCTCTCCACCCTTCCTCCATCGCAGCTTGTTTCCTCTTGGTCCTCCAGACGTTGGGAAGAACTATCCCTTGATAAACTTGCAATATGCTCCAACAATTGTGGCTGTTGTGACTCTACATGGGTCTTGTCTTCCTTGCATAAAGCCAAAAATGCCTCAAATTGTTGATGGAGTTTTGTTAATTCTTCCATAAAATGCAGCTATAATACCAAATTGATGCATGATCATGTATAATAGCATGTTTTCTTTCCACATTTACCTATATTGGCATTAAGAATATGGGCTTGTTGGAGAGAACCCATCAATCTCATGGTAAAATATCATTTTGCGAAAAACAGGAAACGATGTTCTTTATTATTTGTCCCCGTTTATGCAATAGAAAATAGCAGTTATCTAATTGCAACCACATTCCTAGAATTTCTCATTTTCTAACACATACTCCTAAGACAACTACACAATAACTAGCTACATGTGCACATCTGCACTATACATACATGTTAATAACACATCAACCAAACACCATACAACACATGTCAACATACTATCACTGCCTACATCTTCATAGACACTCACTACTGAAGCTACTACTACTAATTCAATTGCTACATTAATGAAACTACGAAAGCTACTACTTCTTACAGTAAACATAAACATATTTGAAAGAAAGAATCGTCTTCCCAACACACAATTATACTCTTATTATAATATGGAACACTTATTTTCCAATTGACTCAAAGCAACATACTAAGTGCAAAGTCCTTTTTTGTATTTCCATTAGAATATTTCATTTTAATTAAAAATAAATTTGGTGCATGGCTAAGAGGGCAAAGATTTTAGTTATCATTCATTATTAATATACTCACATGGAAGTCAAAGCCTAAATGACAACCAACTTAAACTACAGCGAAGAACCATGGCTTGAATAAGAATACAATGAAGTATTCCCAATAACAACGAATTGAGACCATTGGACCACGAAGATTCTGACTACAAAACCCCACCATAGCAAACCTAAAAACACCATGCAATGTTGTTAGGCTTGTACTAAGAGGTTAACTTGGGATTAAGAAGGGGTTGTGGGTTAAGAAGGTTAAATGGGAGTTGAATGCAATCAAACCAAATATAGTTCATATTCATCTATAAAGTAATAAAATTATCCACTTTGCTAAAATTTTAAAAGTTGGTAGCCTATTATAGTTAAATTTTTGTTTTTCTTTAATATATATTTATATTTTTAAGAAATTGGTATACTTTAAGGAAAAACAAAAGAAAGTAGTACACTTTAACCTAGAAAAACAAAGCCAAGTCTTATGTAAATCGGGTTAGATCAATTGGATCAATAGAATGAAATTGGAGTCACTCTCAAAGAGGGGCAAAGATGACTTAAACTGGTTTTATGGCTGGGTCAAGTCAAACTAGGTTAGACTAGATGGGTTAATCTAAGTCTAACAACATTGCTTACATGATTCAAATTAAACATCCTCGATAATTGGCAAGTTAAACTAGATCACCATAACTTAGCTAACCATTAACACCATGTAGGCTCGCCTAAAGATTTGTCAGGGTTCAATTTAGTGGTCTTGATAGGAATAAACCCCCTAGACCAATTATAAGAAGTCGAGTTAGAGGATTTCAAGGGCTCACATGAAAAATGCTAGCTCTAAGCCATAGCTGAGATGAGAACTCTTATCCTAATCTGACCTCCTGCCGACCTCTCTCGTAGATCCTTTCGTGTGTCCAACATGTTCCTGCCCAACAGCGAAATCCTAATTCAAAAGACAACCTTGAACTAGCCAAGCCGAGTTATCGACCCGACCTACTGGCGTCTAACTTCAAGATAGCTGACCTTTTTGCCAAGCTGATTAACTCCCAACTTGATCCAGATCAGGTTGACCCCTAACTCCCAAAACTTCCTACTTTTGCCTGTATATCATACTTTTGACATATCAAGTGACACGTACCTTCTGACACAACACTCCAAAATAATTCTTTCTTTTTTGTACTGGATATTCTTTGTCCCTTTTACCCCTTTTTAATATGATTAATGTAATGTAATTGTAAAATACCCTTTTGTCTTTTCATACGTGTAAAATAACCATAGTAGACAAGTATATAAACCCCCACTTTTCTTGTATGCAGAATCATCTAACTTTCAATATAGAATTATTCTCTTTGAGCAACCTTAGTGTTCTTGTTAACTCTCAACTCTTATATATTCCCTTTAGCAAGAAGTAGTGGCGAGTTGCCTTTCAATTCGGACTGGTGTGTTATATCTAGTAGATTATAGGCTGAGTAAGATCAAGTGGTGTGTCATATTTATTCGGTAGCTGCCTAGACTTTGCTAGTTTTTTCTTTGTTCTTTTTCAGTTCTCTTAGTTGTGGTGCTTTCTCTGTGTGTCTGACCCCGAAGATACATCAGCCTCGCTGGTATTAGAGCACAGTTCCGTAAGGGAGTGTGTGAAGTTTCAGTTTACTTTACTGTTGGTGGTTGTTGTGTTCCTTCCGTAGCTACTACAGTGTGTTTGAGTGTTCTTAAGTGTGGTTTCATTGATACTCTGTTTTACTCTATTTTCCATTGCGACAATAGAAAAAGTTTGTTAATAGTTTGTTAATCTGTTCGAAAAAGTATTATGCTATGTTAAATTCAAGTGTTTAAGGAGTTATTGGTGACCAGAGTAGTGGTGCTTAACCAGGCCATAGTCATAATAGTAGTAACACTCCAAGATCTGTTAATGACAAACTTGATAGACTCACAAACCTTGTTGAGAGTCTAGTCAATGCAGTGCAAGTTAATAGGCTACAACCCGAAGGTGTTCAGCAACAACACCCATAGGATGGTGCCCCTGAGCGACACTATGGCCAAGGTAATTGGACCAATCACTTAATTCGACTGCTACGAGCTAGAGGAGTAGCAGACAGAGCTATTAGACAAAGACCGGAGTTGAAAGAGATTAGGGAAGATGACGAGGAGATTGATGTCAAAGAGTTTGGTGAAGAAGAAGTTTATTATTACCAAACTCAGGGACGAAGACACCGAGTTCTTTAGGGCTAGACAATGTTAAAGTGCAAATCCTACCCTTTGGTGTAGGTAGAAATGCAGATGAATATTTAGAGCAGGAAGAGAAGGTTGAGAAAGTATTATAGGTATGAAGATGCGGTCAAGGTCCAACTTGCTGCGTTGGAATTTACTGGATACGCTACCATGTGGTGGAAGAATTTGAATGCTGCCAAAGCTAGAGAGAGGTGTCAAAACTTGGGATGAGATGAAAAAGTTATTAAGAGGTAGATTTGTGCTTGAGACCTACTTGCAAGATACGTTTGCAAAATTGCAAGAGCTTCACCAAGGGAGCCGATTTGTTGATGACTATATCAGGAAATTCCAAATGCTTATGATCTGAGCTGATATGGAAGAGCTAGAAGTACGTATCCTATTAAGGTTTATTTTTGGACTCAGATTTGAAATTCGCAATATCGTGGAAGTATAGAGATTTTATACCTTAGATGAGGCCATTAAGATAGCTTAGAGGGTCGAAAAGTAAAAGAGGAATGTTTCGGGTTAGCCTGGGCAAGCATTCTCCTGAGCTCTCCTATCACGTTGACCTGTTTAAGCCAACTCGAGGAGGCCATATCGAGCCAAGGAAAGGAACGACTGACCTGAGGAACACCGAGTAGACCAATAGGGCCAAGCAAGTTAGTCAAGTTGACTTGAGGCTAGGCCGACCTCGAGAACCTATGCGAAAGGCTAACCATCTGGACAAAAGACCATTGTGATGAAATTTTTTAAATGCTTAGGCATTAGACACATGGCCATTGAATGTCCGAATCGACGTATGATGGTACTCCGAGGTGACATGGTGGATGGTATTAATGAGGGTGACCTTAAGGAAGAAGAAAATGTTGGAGAACCCAAGGTAGAAGAGGAAGAGGAAACCTGTATCTATGCTAACTAAGGGGAAGTAATGGCCTAGTTCTAAGGAGAGTCCTAAGTTCCCTGAGAGAACCTATTCCATACCAAATGTACCATTAGAGACCAACTGTGCACAATCATCGTAGATGGAGGAAGTTATACTAATGTCGTTGTACATTCCATCGTGTAGAGGTTGGGTTTGCCGACCTCAAAGCATCCTTGACCCTACAAGCTACACTGGCTTCATGATAAGGGTGCTTTGCACATGATGGAACAAGTGACTGTGCCGTTCAGTATTGGGAATGTATATAGAGACGACATAGCCTATGCCTTTATCAAGGATGGAAGGAAGATTATATTTCAACCCCTAACCCCGTCCTAAGTGAATGAGGCTTATAACCAACTTACTCGAGCTAGCAAGAAGAAAGCTTTAGTGATAAGCTAAAGGGAGCTCCGATTTGCTGAAAAAGCTGATGAACCCATGTTCCTCTTAGTTAGAAGGTTATTAGAGATGAGGGAATTAGAGAACGTTCCAGGAAAGATCCAAAGCTTGCTAAATGAGTTTTTTGACTTATTCCCAGAAGAACTGCCTAGAAGACTGGCGTTAGTTCGAGGCATAAAGCACTACGTCAATCTGTAGCCAAGCACCGCCCTATCGAACCGACTTGTATACAGGATGAACCTTAAGTAAGCTACCGAGCTGAAAAGATAAGTGAACGAACTCATTGAGTGAGAATATGTAAAGGAGAGTATGAGCCCTTGTGCAGTACTAACTCTGCTCATCCCGAAGAAGGATGGATCATGGTGTATGTACATCGACAACTGGGCAATCAATAGAATTACTATCAAGTATAGATACCCGATATCGAAGCTAGATGACATGTTAGATGAGCTTCATAGTACAAATATATTTTCAAAAATTGATTTGTGAAGTGGCTACTATTAGATTTATATGAGACCGGGGGATGAGTGGAAGACTGCCTTTAAGACTAGGCATGGACTCTACGAATGATTGGTTATGTCGTTTGAACTTATTAATGTGCCGAGCATATTTATGAGGTTAACGAACTATGTGATGCGTCCTCTGATCGGAAGATGTGTGGTCGTATATTTTGATGACATACTGGTATATAATGCTAACCTGAACAACTATGTTCAACATCTTTGTGAAGTATTTGACATTTTGCGAGTTGAGAAGTGGTATGGGAATGTAAAGAAGTACATGTTTTGCCAGAAAGAAGTGATATTTCTAGGGTTTATAGTGTCAGGGGAAGGAATCTAAGCAGATGAGGAAAAGATCCGAGTTGCTCTGGAATGGCCAATGCTAAAGAATGTCACTGTGGTCCAAAGTTTCCATGGCCTAACTTCTTTCTATAGGCGATTTATTAAGAACTTTAGTAGAATAACTGCCTTATTAATTGAGCTGACAAAGAAGAATGAAAGGTTCAAGTAGAGGAATTGATTTGAGAGAAGTTTCAGGGAGATCAAGGAGAAGCTCACCTTGACCCCTGTCATATTACTACTGGATTTTGTTAAGCCCTTCGAACTGGAGTACGATACATCGAGAGTTAGAATTGGTGTTGTCCTGATGCAAGAACGACGGTTAGTTGCCTTCTACAATGAGAAATTTAGTGGTCTTGCACTGAACTATTCTGTGTACAAGAAAGAGTTATACTCCTTTTCCGAGCCCTTACTGTTTGGCAACATTAATTGCTGCCGGGCGAATTTTTTATTTATACAGACCATAAGTCTCTGAAGTATCTGGGGAGTCAAAACAAGCTTTCAAGGAGGCAAGCTAAGTGGTTAGAGTTCATGGAAACTTTCTCGTACATTATCCGGCACAAGAAAGGAAGTGCAAATATGGTTGCCGACACTCTGTCCCAATGATAAATGTTACCGACCACTTTGCAAATAAAATTATTGGGATGCTCGCTGATTATCAAGCATTATGCTCGTGATTCTCATTTCAGCCCCATCAAAGAATAGTGCAAGGCCAGGATTACTGTCAAGGTGTATTATCTCAAGGATGGATACCTGTTCAAGGATTGACGACTATGCATACCAAGTTGTTCCACGTGTGAGTTGTTGATTAGGGAATCTCATGGAGGAAGATTGTCTGGTCATTTCAAGGAAACCAAGACAACCAGTCTATTAAAGGAAAACTTTTACTGGCCTGATTTGGTCAAGGATGTCCATAAGGTGGTTAGTAGTTGTGAAGTATGTAAGAGTGCTAAGGGGGAGAGAGAACCCCACAAAGAGTACATACTACTACTAACACCAACTTTACCTTGGGCCAACTTCAGCATGGACTTTGTATTAGGGTTACCTCGGACATCCAAAGGGAAAGATTCCATCTTTGTTGCAGTGGACTACTTCAATAAGATGACACACTTCATTCCATGCCATCGGACTAATAATGCTTTATCTATTGCCGATCTGTTTTTACAAGAGAATGTTTGACTACATGGAGTACCAAAGACTATTGTCTCAGATCAGAACATAATTTTTGAGCTATTTATGAAAAACTCTTTGGAGAAAACTTAGGACTAAACTCGTATTCAACTCCAGTAGCCACCCTCAGATTGATGTTCAGATTGAAGTGGTGAATAGGACACTAGGCAATCTGCTTAGAGTTGTTGTAGGAAAGAACTTAAGGGATTAGGATCTATGCCTACTAGTTGTAGAGTTCGCTTACAACCGAACTATTCATAATACTATTGGGAAGACCCCATTCGAGGTCGTTTATAGCCTTAACCCTGCTATTCCCTTGGATATGATCAGTACACCAACAGCTACTGAAGAAAGTCAATCCTGAGTGGATCGAGCCCAAGAATTGCATGAGTTACACCGGTTTGTTATGAGGAAGATCTCCAAGTTCAATCAAAGACAACAAGAGATTGGCAACTAAGGCTGTTGAACTTTTCCTTCCAGCTAGGAGACTTAGTATAGATTCACCTCAGCCGCGAGCGATTTCCGTACTTAAGACAAAATAAACTATCTCCTCGAACTGGTGGCTCATTCAAGGTCTTAAAGAAGATTAACCGCAACACCTACCGAATCGAGTTACCTGATGACTATGGTGTCTCCTTTACTCTCAATGTGTCCGATTTGATTCCCCACTAACCAAACAAAGGAAACCCTGTGAGCACCTTAAAAGAATGAGCAGAAACCACTTCAAATTTGAGAACAAATCTTTCCAACCCTCAGGCAAATGATAGGAATCAACTTCATAGACTGATCACAAAAAGTCGAGCTAAAGGACTTTAAGGGCTCATATGGAAAATGTTAACTCTAAGCCATAGCCAAAACATCGAATCCTATCCCGATCCGACGTCCTGCCAACCTATCTCTCAAATCCTCTCGTGTGTCCAACATGCTTCTGCCCAACAACAAAGTCCTAATTCAGAAGATAACCTCAAACTAGCCAAGTTGAGCTACAGACTTAACCCATTGGTATCTGGCCAGGCTGATTAACTCTCGACCTAATCCAGATCAAGTTGACTCCTAACTCCTAGTACTTCCTACTTTTACCTATATATCATACTCCTGACGTATAACCATCAAGTGATACGTACCTTTTGACACAACGTTCCAAAATACCCTTTTGTCTTTTCATACATGTAAAATAACCATAATAGGCAAGTATATAAACCCCTACTTTTCTTGTATGCAGAATCATCCAACTTTCAATGCAGAATCATCCAACTTTCAATACAGAATTATTCTCTTTGAACAACCTTAGTGTTTTTGTTAACTCTCAACTCTTATCTATTCCCTTTAACATGGAGTAGTGGTGAGTAAACCTTCAATTCGAACTGGTGTGTTATATCCGGTGGATTGTAGGTTAAGTAGGATTAAATGGTGTGTTATATCCATTCGATAGCTGCCCAGACTTTGCTAGCTTTTTCTTTATTCTTTTCGGTTCACCTCATTGTGGTGCTTTCTCTGTGTGTCTAACCATAGAGATGCATCGAGTTTGTAGGTTCACATGGGTTTGACATCAAGGTATTATAGGAAGTGGGGCTAGGTTCATTTTCATTTGGTTGTTTAGTTGGGATTTGGGTCTATGTTGGGATGGTGATTAGGTTAAAAAAAATGTGTTATAGTCGTTTCAATTTAATTACGAACGTATTACACACATTATTTTCAATTAAATTAAATAGCATATTATAGCCTTATTTCAATCTTAAGAAATAAGAATTTTAGTACTTGCTTATACTATCCAATAGAGTGAATTTGATGTTAGAATTCACTATTCCTTGTTTATTAAATTTTAAACAATCATTTTTTGTTATCAATTCTAATAGGTAACTATTTGTAATTGGAAGAAAATTTTCTATAATGAAGAGGCCATTAATAAAATACCTCCGCTAAAGCTACCTATGAACCACTACAATACCATAATCACAATACTCAAAACCACCAAACAACCACCCGTAGACTATCTAATATGATTAGATCTGGGAAAGAAATCTATTTATATAAATTTTGAAATGGATCATTGTCGAAGGTTTTGAAATTGAATATTTGTTTAATTTTGATAACATTGTGATCAAAATTGAATATTTTTGGCATTTTAAATTAAGAGATTTTGAAAGTCTAAAAGGGATATTGATAATTAATTTAATTAATAAGCCCGTAACACCATAATTAGATTAATTGAACTAAGGGTTTTGTTTAATCTAATTGATAAGTCCATGGATACCAAAATTAGAATAAACAAAGGTTTTTATTCAATAAGCCAATGATACTGATACGGATCGAAGGAATATTAGCGGATCTTGAAAAAAAGGGTCAGAATGGGTTTGACGGACGGGAAGTGAGATGGTTGGTTTTGACGGTGAATGTGAATATATACCACACACCAAGGCACAAACACTATCAGGGGTTTAACCTCGAAATATGGTTCGATACAACTTATGAACATTAAATATTACTCCAAGTTCAAATGAAGGTTAGATATAACTCACTAACCGGTTCAAATGAAGGGGTTCAACACAATCTTGAGGTAAGATTGATAAGAACATGAGAAAGATTAAAGAGTTTAATCGATACTCAATAATTAGGTAAATGCTAGCTCAAGAGTAGCATTGCTCAAAAAGGAAAAGATTCCAAAGTGCATAAATATACTTTTCTGTTTGATTTCGTATATTGACGTCTATTTATATATGTATCTCTATGATGTTTACAGCTGTTACTATTTATAGTAAGTCCTAAACCCTAGTGATAAAACCGTAAATAATGTACAAGGCCTTAAACTCTAAAGAATTGGACCTATAAATAAAATAAAGGAAAATAATGTACAAGAATACAAAACTATACGTTTTACAAGGGGAGTTAGTATGCAGTCACTTGGCATGTCCTAGAAAGAGTAGTATCTGAATCGGACGAGGTTAGTAGTTGGATGTGTGGGTTTGGGAAGGAGTCCTTAAGGTCATGTAGTGCTTAGTCGAGACACTAGAAAGGTTGGCCCATAATTATCGAGTTCAAGAATCAATCGGTATGGATTTCTCGATGTTATACTGAGTGGTTCTTTGGTCTCGAGTACTTAGCCTTGTGGTATCTCGATACTTCAACTGACAACAGACTTGATGCTAAGTATTTATCTTCTTTCCTCTCATCCTTCTAGCTTATGCTCAGCCTCGGCTTCGAATAAGCTTGTCTTGGCTTAAATATAGTCGAAGGCTGATTCCCATCAGATATCGTAAATCAAAATAAAACAATGTGGGTTAAATAATACAATTCTTAAAGAATTTACAGAATTATGAGAAAAGAGAGCAAAAGCTTCTTTAGGCTTTTCATAGGAATAACCGATTTGATGTGTCTCTAGGGTCAAACACATGGAGGAGCACCATAATGGAAAGGAACCAAAATAAAACAAAAGGGGATTAGCAAATCAGGGCAGCTACCAATCGAATATGACATATTGACTGATCTTATTAGACTTACAATTCGTCGGATATGACTTATCGGTCCGAACTATAGAGTCACTCGCTACTACTCCTTGTTAAAGGGAATGAATAAGAGTTAAAAGAGAGTGAGAATACTAAGGTTGCTCAATAAGGGAAACTGATAATATTCAAAATGAGGTGTTGATGGCTAGATATATTCAATAGGGGTTTATATACCCACCCCACTAGGGTTACAATACATACATGAAAAGACAAAAGAGGTAATTTACAAGTAATGCATGAAACATATTAAAAAGGGTAAAAGAGATAAAAAATATTCTGTAAGGAAAAGTAAAAAATCATTCTAGAATGTTGTGCTAGAAGACACATGATGCATAGTGGTTGGTAAACTAGAGTATGATACAATTTAGACAATGGTGAAGGAAAAAGTCTATAATTAAGGTCAACTTGATCTGGTTTAGGTCGAACCTTAATCACTCAAGGATGTCCAAATCCCCTTCAGGTTAAGTATCTTGCAGTTTGGTCTAGATTACGGTTAGATGTTAGTCAGCTCAAATAGACATTTGAAGCTATTCTACGTAGATATTGTCTGGGTTATGGTATGGAAAATTGATAAGTTGGCTTGTATATTTAGTAGGTCGGCATGTCTACTCGATTGTTGAGAAACTATGTTGGCACTCATATGAGCTTGGTGCTCAGGTTGGCAATAGAGTGAAAGATAGAGGTTGGAATAAGAATAGGAATCCTTGTCTTAGATGGTGCTTCGAGCTAATATCCTCCGCATGAGTCCTTAGAGTTGCTTAGCTCGGTTACACGTGATTGGTCCAGAGAGTTGATTCCTATCATTTGCTTAAGGGTTGAAAAGATTTTTCCTCAAATCCGAGAAGGGTTTTGGCTCTTGCTTTGTCTTAGCATCTATTGTGTCTTCCTCTTCTAGTCGGTGGGGAATTAGGTTAGGCGGAAGAAACACTGTAGTTATCAGGTAGTTCAATCCGGTAGGTGTTGTAGTTGATGTTCTTCAAGACCTTGAATGAACTACAAGCTCGTGGAGATAGCTTGCTTTGTTTAAGGTACGGAAATCAATCTCAGCTAAGGTGAATCCATATTAAGTCTCTTGGTTTGAAAGAAATAGTTCAACGGCCATGACTAAGAATCTCTTGTTATCTCTAGTTGAACTTGGCAATGTTCGTTACTATAGATTGATGTACTTCTTATAATCCTTAGGCTCAGTCGACTCTAAATTGACTCTCTTCAACAACTACAGGAGTACCAATCAAATCTAATGAAATAGTGGGATTTAGGCCATAGATAACCTCGAATAGAGTCTTCCTAGTAGTATTGTTGATAGTTCGGTTGTATACGAATTTCACAGTTGGTAAACATAGATGTCAATCCTTTAACTTCTTTCTTAAGATAACTCGGAGTAGATTTCTTAGTGTTCTATTTACCACTTGAGTCTAGCCATCAATTTGAGGCTGGTTACTAGAGTTGAATACAAGTTTAATCCTAAGTCTTCCACAAAGAGTCTTCCAAAAATAACTTAAGAATTTTATGTTGCGATCTGAAACGATAGTCTTTGACACTCTATGTAGTTGAATAACTTCCTACAAAAACAAATCAACAATATATAAAGTATCATTTGTTCGATGGCATGGAAGGAGGTGTGTCATTTTGTTGAAGCGGTCCACTATAATAAAGATCAAATCCTTCCCCCTAGATGTTTGAGGCAATTGTAAGACAAAGTCTATATTGATGTCGACCCAAGGTAAAGTTGGTGTTAGTAGATGCATATTCTCTCCATAGGGCTCTCTTTTTCTCTTAGCTCTCTTTTTCCCTTAGCTCTCTTATATACTTCACAGCTACCAACTACCTTATAGACAAATTTGACCAAACCAAGCCAGTAAAAGTTTTCTTTCAATAGATTGCTTGTTTTGGTCTCTTTAAAATAACTAGATAATCCACCACTATAAGCTTCCCTAACCAATAACTTACGTGTAGAATAACTAGGGATGCATAACCTTCTTTCTTTGAATAGATAGCTGTCTTTGAGGTAATATTCTCCAACAACAACTCCTTCTCTGCACTACTTAAGTATAGGACCAAAATAGGGGTCGTGAGCGTACTGCTCAATGATAAGTGCAAAATCCCAGTAATTTTATCTACAAGGTAGTTAGCGTTTATCGACGTAATAAAGCATCAACAACTAATTGTCACTTCCTTTCTTGTGTCAAATCACATAGCAAAAACCTTTCATAAATTCTAGTCACTTAGCTTATCTCTTTGAAAATTTGTTTTGATCCCCAAGGTGCTTTAACGACTCATGGTTAGTGTAAATTACAAACTCTTGTAATAGTAAATAGTATTGCTAGATAGTAAGAGCTTGAACAAGAAAATATAACTCTTTCTCATATATAGAATAGTTTGATGTAGCACCACCGAGATTCTCATTGTGGCATGCAACTAGGCATTGTTCTTGCATCAGTATGACACCATTTCCAATGCTTGAGGCATCGCATTTCAGTTCAAAGGGTTTGTCAAAATCTAGTAATGATAGGACAGATGTAAAGGTAAGCTTCTCTTTGATCTTCCTGAAGCTCTATCTAACTTGGTCATTCCATTAGAATCATTCACCCTTCTTTGTTAGCTTAATCAAGGGGGTTATAATTGTACTAAAGTTTTTAATGAACCTTTTATAGAAAAAAGCTAAGCCATGAAAACTCCACACTTCAACATCATTCTTCATCGTCGACCACTCCAATACAACTCAGATCTTTTCTTCGTCTACTCGGATTCTGTCTCTAGATATTACATACCTAAGAAGAGAACTTCACACTAATAAAACGTACACTTGTTTAGGTTCCTATATAACTTCTCGGCTCATAAAATATCAAAAACAGCTAGAGATGTTAAACATGATTGTTCAAGTAGGTACTATACACCAATATATTATCAAAGAATGTGACCACACCTTATGATTAGAGGGCACATCACATGGTTCATTAATTGCATAAATGTGCTTGGCGCATTTGTAAGTCCAAACAGCATAACCAAGCATCCATAGAGACTATGCCTCATCTTTAAGGCAGTCTTCCACTCGTCACTTGGTCCCATGCGAATTTGGTGGTAGCTACTCTGCAAATCAATCTTCGAAAATATTTTGGTGCCATGAAACTCATTCAACATCCCATTGAGCCTTAGTATTGGATATTTGTACGTAACAGTAATACAGTTAATAGCTCGACTGTCGATGCATAGGTGCTGTGAACCATCCTTCTTTAGGACAAACAGAGTTGGTACAACATAAGACCTCGTGTTCTCACTCACGTAAGCTCTTTTTATGAGCTCATCCACTTGCCTTTTTAATTCAATAGCCTATTTAGGGATCATTCTGCAAGCAAGTCGGTTTAGTAGAGCTGCACCTAATTGTAGATCAATACAGTGTTCCATGCTTCGGATTGGGAGTAAACCCCTAGGCAACTCTTCGAGAAACAGGTTTGAAAACTCATTAATCAACCTTCAAATTTCTTTAAGAACAACCTCTAGATTCCTCATCTCCAGCAATCTTCTAATAAGTAGAAACATAGGCTCATCGGTCTTCTTAGCTGCTCCGAGCTCTCTTTGGCTCATTACTAAGGCTTTCTTCTTAGTAGCTTGGGTGAGCTGGTTATGGGGGGTTTGTGTCATGGGTTACAATACAATCTTCTTCCTATCCTTAACAAAAGGTATATATATTTTTGTATCTATTGTGAGTAACACATTTGTCGAACAATCAAGGTCTTCCAAGTAATAGATGTGAAACTCCTACGAGGACGACATCACACACCACTTTGTCCTTACATACATTGTCAATGCTAAAGAGTACAATTACTTGCTTTGTGATGTATAGAGCACCCTTATCATAGAGCTAATGTAACTTGTAAGGTCAGAAGTGTTTAGAAGTCAACGGTCCTAGCTTTTGCAGAAAGGACTATGCTATGATGTTGGTACAACTTCCTCCATCTACTATGATGGTGCACAACTGTCCCTTGATGGTATACTTTATATAGAATAAATTTTCTTTTCGATCTTCCTTAGAGCTCGACAAGGAGCTTAGTACACATCTCAATACTGAGGTCATCACTTCTCCTTAGTCGGCATAGATACAGGTCCCTTCTTTCTCCTCGACTTCAGCCTTTCCAGTAGTCTTCTCTTCCTGTAGCTAACTTTCATTGATGCTATATACTATGCACATCAGTTTGGACACTCGGTAGCCATGTGCCTAAAACCTAAGCACTTAAAGCACTTCACCTCGCTTGTCTTTTGTCTTGAGGCTTATCCTTTCTCATATGCCCTCGGGTTTAGCCTTTCCTCAAATCAGCTTGGCTTACCTACTTGGCTATCATTAGGTTGATTGTTTCTTTCCTTAGCTTGGGAATGTTTCCTCAGCTTTGAATGAATAAGTCAACACAAAACAAGGTCTCGGGAAAATGTTGGCTTAAGTCTGCTCGGAGCATTTCTCCTCTACTTTTCAACCCTCTACGCTACCTTAATGGCCTCTTTCAATATATAGAACCTCTGTACTTCTACAATATTACAAACCCCATATTTAAGTCTAGAAATGAACCTTGACATTGTATGAACTTTGGGTTCATCTACGTTTTCTCATATCATCAGCATCTGAAATTCTCTCACATAGTCATCAACAAATTGACCTTCTTGGTGAAGTTCTTGCAACTTTGCAAATGTATCCTGTAATTATGTCTTAAGCACAAATCTCCCTTTCAGCAATCTCTTTATCTCTTCTCAAGTCTAGACACCTCATCTTCCATGCCTTGCTTTAGCCACATTTAAATTTTTCCACTACATAGTAGCGTATTTAGAGAACTCAAGTACAGCAAGTCGCATTCTGATGGAATCAATGTAGCCATAACAATCAACACTTTCTCGACCTTCTCTTCTTACTCTAAATATTCATTTGTATCTCTACTTTTGCTGGAGGGTAGGATTTGGACCTTAACATTATCAAACCCTTGAAGAGCTCGGCACCCTTACTCTCGCACTTGGTAGTACCTAGTCTTTTCTTCTTCTTCCCCGTCAATCTCTACATCTACTTCCTCATCATGCTCTTCTATCTCTTCCAAATCGAACTTTCATTTAGTAACTCAGTTTACAACTCCTCCAGCTCAATGGGGTCGAACTAGGTGATTGGCTCGGCCACCTTGGCTGCGACTCCTTAGAGCATTCTCTAGTGGGTTATGATGTGGTATACCTTAGGTTGTTATCTATTAACTTGCATTGTAGTGACAAGACTCTCAACAAGACTAATGAATCTGTTGAGCTTATCATCAATTGAACCTAAAGTGTTACTACCATTGTGACTACGACTAGCTTGATCACCATTCCTCTGGTCACCAATAACACCTTGAAAGCTCAAATCTAACATCGTGTGATATTTCTACAACAAATTATCCACACAATATACAAAAAACACTTCTACTTTACTACTTAAAACTTCTCCTAACACACTCTTAATAGTTTCAACACCTAACACTCGCTCGAACTCAACAGATATGCACTTGTTCTATTTTCGTAACGAAAAACAACATATAATAGAGTAATAATAGGAAATGCACTTACCAGCACACAAACCTCTACTTCACAGCTCACAACTCCAAACTTACTTAACATGAACACATTGAAACAATTACAAAAGGCATATAGCAACCACTAATAGCAAACATAAACTAAAACTTCACTACAACTTCATACACTCTCTCTCAAAACTGTACTCTAATACCAGCGAAGCTGATGTGTCTTTGGGGTTGAACATACGGAGGAGCACTACAATGGGAAGGAGAAAACAATAGAGGATTAGCAAGTTTGGGCAACTACCAATTGGATATGACACTCTGACTGATCCTACTTAGCTTATGATTCTCTAGAAACGACTCTTCGATCTGAACTATAAGGCTATGCACCACTACTCCTTACTAAAGAGAATAGATAAGAGTTAAGAGAGGCTGAGAACACTAAGGTTGCTCAATAAAGAAAACTAATAATATTCAAAATGAGATGTTGATGGCTGCATACAATAAATGGAGGTTTATATACTCGCCTTACTAGGGTTACAATATATACATGAAAATACCAAAAGGGTAATTTACAAGTAATGAATAACATATACTAAAAAGGTTAAGAGAGATAAAAGATATTCTATACGAAAAAGTAAAAAATCATTCTAGAATATTGTGTCAAAAGACATGTTGTATGGTGGTTGGCAAACTGGAGTATGAAACAATTCGTTAATAAGTAAAGGAACGAGTCTACAGTCAGAGCTAGCCTAATCTAGTTAGGTTGGAGCTCAATCACTCAAGGATGTCTAAATACCCTTTAGGTTGGGTATCTTACAGTTTGGTTTAAACTGGGTTCGGATGTTGGTCAGCTTAAGAACATAGCTTGGACAGACGTTTGAGGCTAGTTTACACAGATGCTATCTGGGTCATGGTATGGCAGCTTGGCAGGTCAACCTGTATGCTTGGTAGGTCGACACGTATGCTCGGCTACTCTAAAACTATGTTGGCACTTATGTGAGCTTGATGCTTAGGTCAATAGTAGAGTGAAAGATAGATGTTGAAATAAGAATCCTTGTCTTAAATGGGGTTTCGAGCTAATATCCTCCGTGTGAGTACTTAGAGCCTTCTAACTTGGTTACATATAATTGGTCCGAGGAGTTGATTCCTATCATGACTAAATTAAATAAAACTAATAACAAGAGCATTTGTATGAAACCTATAACCCTAAAATAATTTGGTAATTGACTATGGATGATAAAAACTAAATTGCAAAATATAAATACAACAATACAAAGCCTAATGAAATAAATTAAAAATACTTAATATTGTAAGTTACGAAAAAATAATGAATCTCATAAATAATTTATCGAAATTAGGGAATTTAATCCCTATCATCTCCCTTAGGTTGGAGGAAGATTCTCTTTCAATTCTTAAACAAGTATCCTCCTGGATCAAAAACATATCTACTAAAGAAAAACACATTGAATATGATGCTCTCGTAATAACACCATAATGTTGGCTGAATTCACCATGAAGGATATCTAAACTTGCCACAGGTTCCCTAACCCACATCATCAAGTTCTCTAGACACAACTCTACGTACGGATTCTTATATCTATAACTATTCATCAAGTATTTCCATTTTCTCTTTCTCAAATAGCGCACCATATTCATGTTTAGTCGCATTTTTCTTAACCTCTATCTCTACATGATTCTCTTATTTTGGCTCTACTTTTTACTCCTTATGTTCATGTTCAATCATATCCCCAATTTCACTTTCTACTGACTTTTGCTCAATGGGCTAAATATATACCTATTCTTTGGCCTTCCTCTCAGCTATTCTCTTTTGAACCCCATCTCTTATAACTACTAAATCCCGTTGCATTGCCTCTTTAAATAGGAATACCAAAGCTATTCTCGTATCCTTACTAAAACAATACTCATACCTCTATGGTTTGTAAGAAATTATGTGTTGCAATTTCCAAAGCTTCCCCCTACTCATATGACTATCACTTAATGTAGTCACATCACATAACATTGCATCTTGATAGGCATCATAAATAAAGAAAGCAACCATAGCTCGTTTCATTATTGGGATTACCTCACCACAACAAGCAAACTCATATGGATGTAGATGTTGAATAGTAGCTATTCTTAATGATTCAACCAAGAACTCATAGATGAAATCATGTGTACTATCATCGATAAGCACATGAAAAATCCTTCCTTAAAGATGAACATGTATATGAAATTTTCTAGCTAACATCTCCATAAACAACTAATAACTCTAAAACTTTGAAAATTGAAAATTCTTTTTTTTTTCCTCCTGAACAACTACTAAAACTCAAAAGACACCTTTTTTACTTTTTCCTTTTTTTTTTTTGAAAGAAACAAAAATAAAAGTTGAAATAACCCTAGCAATCATCAATAGTACTGCAATTCAACTAATAACATAGACCAACTATAGATATGATATTTCTAAGATCAAAATCAAATACTTACTAATAAAGATGGTATCTCTATACCAAATCTACAATAAAGATGACACCTTTATTTGTAGATCTACAAGAATATTTTGCTATAATCTCTAACCCTTAAGCAACTTTAATCTCTAATGTTCAAACTAATACTTTTCATGTCATAACCTCCACTTTAATACCAAAATGATAAGATTAGATCTTGGAAAGGAATCTATTTTTATGAATTTTGAAACAAATTGTTGTCTAGGGTTTTGAAATTGAATATTTTTAGCTTTTTGGACTAAGAGATACTAAAAATCTAAAAAGGCTATGAACAATTAATTTAATCGATAAGTTTATGATGCCACAATTAAATTAATTGAACTAAGCATTTTGCTTAATCTAATTAATAAGTCTATGGACACCACAATTAGAATAAACAACGGTTTTGTTTAATTATAACGTTACGCCTTCTAAGCATTTGTATAAAATTTTTCTCAAACTTTAGGTTTCTAAAGACGGTTCATTACACCATTCCTAAGGTAGAGACAGGTGAAATATCCTAAAAATATATCATAGAAAATTTTTCCGAAAATATTTTCAACTCTAGTAAATAATTTCTACAATGAAATTTTTTTTTTCTAAATTAACTATGACCGTTTTTTTTTTATTTTTACCTAAAGACTTTTTACTTAAGGGCTAAGTTAATTAAATCCCTTAGTCTTTAACATGTTCATTAATAACGATTAATTTTACTTGATTGTCTCTATTATGTTAAGTAGATAAAGGATAAAATTAAGGGTACTTAAGTTATTAAGAGACCTGAGGTATTTTAGCTTATAGTGCAAATTGGTGGTTAGATGATAGAGAATCAGTGTCATCTGAATCAAAAGGAGGTAAGAAAAGTACAAGCTTTCTCCCCCTTAGTATGTCGTGACTATGGAGTGTATCTAAGTAGGTATTTTCTTTTTCTTTTTTTTTGAGGTCAATACAAGGATTTAAGTGAGGCTTTGGCACTTGGGAAGGATTTAGCCTAAAGACCCAACTTCAATTGGTAAGCAAATACTATGAACTTAAAGATTATTATGTTAAATTAAGTACTTGGTATATTATCAATGAAATTGCAATGTAATTAATGGTTTTAAGGTGTTGGAAAACTAAGAACATCATTAAAGGTTGGGAGTAGTAGCTCAACTCACATGTGAATTATAGAGGGAAAGTTGGTATAACTTTGATATTTTGATTTGAAATTCAATTATGTTGTAAATCTTAAGCCGATCTACAAGTTTCATGAAGATAACACGTGTTAATTTTGACGTTTTATCGGTCAATTAGAATGTTGAAGAAATTTTATGGATATGCATGTATATGTATGTGTGCCAGAAGTGAAGTGTGAGTTTTGATGAGGATTTGTTGATCTAAGCTTAAATGGGTGTTTTGTAATTAGGCATAAGGTGTGTAATGTAATGAATAAGAGTTTGATGCAAATGAGAAGTGGGTTTGATTGAATTCATATTTATAATAATTTGATGTTAATTGTGTGTTTAGATTGGAACTATGATGAAAGATTTGATAGAAATCAGTTAGGAGTTCAAATGGAATCAATACATGGTGTTTTAAGCAAGTTTTGAGCTGTTTTAGTTTATTTGATGTAAACCTAATATATTTCTGAAAAAATCTGGAGTTTATGAGTTTAAAATAAAGTTATTTGAATAATTTAAGTATATAAATAAGTTTGGATGAATTTGAAGTTAAAATGAGTAAGATATGGCTAAATAAAGTAAACTTGTATTGATTAGAGTTATGAAGCAAAACTGGACAGCTTGTTTAATCTAATATAATGATGTAGTAAACTTGGGTTTCTCCTATAGAATTTAAGTTCATATTGAAGTTAATTGAATAAGTCAAAAGTAAAATCAAGTTTGGATCAATTTGGAGTTGCATTGATCAAGTTATGAGCATTTGAAGCTGTAACACCCCGTCTTCTAAGTGTCTACATAAAAATTTTTCTTAACTTTTGATACGTAAAGACGGTTTATTACAACCATACTTGAGTTAAGGATAAGGTAGAACCTATAATCTACCTATCATATAACAACATAAAACTTCTGTCCCCAAAACTCTTCTTATTCAATATAACAAATAACACTAGAAATCTTTACATAAGTAGGTCATACTTAGAGTATCACAACTATAAAATCTTATACAATATAGAGCTCCCATTAAATTATCTTTATATTATACAAATTCATCAAAAAATCTATATATCACTTTTATAATCTCCTGTTGAGACATTAATAACATAACTTGATAGTCTTCTTGTAAAGTTCCTTCTTAGTTCTTAAATCCAAGTTTCTAACTATTTCCCCCTTAAAGGAAGCCATGCCCCTTAAGTATACTAAAGTCTTCTTGCTCCTATGGTGTGTAGTCTTGGATAACTGCTTTCCTAATCTAAGGATAAGATAAATTATCTCCTCAGTCTATTGTAAAACCCATTAGTCCAACTAAGCAATGTAGATGTAGGATACGCGTGCCATGCTCATATACGTGATACGCATTAGTGTCTATATCCTAGCCTAGCCCTAGCCCTAACCCTAGCTATCTGGTTAGTCGACACTACTGGACATCTATATACTACGTCTAGAAACTTAGAAAACTTAACCTAGCGGTAACCACCACTATGATTATGATTATTGGATAAGTAAATCTATATGCACAAAAAACCAGTTTCTAACTTTCTATTAACTAAGTTGTTTGTTTTACAAAACCAAATTTTCAAAAGCTAAATTGATTGCTTAATAAAACTCAATTTTTTTTTTTTCAAAATAGAACTTAGCCCAAGGAAAACTTAGTTTTAGAAAACTTGACTTGTAAGCCCTTTTAGTGTCGTGCCATGCCATGCCATGCCATGAATGCAATAACTGTATTCTAAGGAAAATCAAGCAAAATTAAGCCATTACCAAGTAAACATACTCATCTACTTATTAACCAAGCTCTTACTTTATTTCATTTACCTTTTCATCTCTAAAACCTCGATATTGGGTTCACTTAAGTGAATACCTTATGAGGCAAGGTTAATACATAATCTCTTTGTCGAGTTAGTATAGAACCAAGTACAATAAGATTTGTTGGTAGCCCATTATCAACATTAACATCATTAACAACACTTGGTCCAATCAACAATACATGTACCAGAAAGATTGGGAACTAGTTAACAATTCATCAATCAACATTTTACATTCATACATAAGATCAATCACATTCATTATAGTTAGATATATTAAAAGAAGATAACATCTACTCTAGAACACAAGCAATTCACTTACCAAGGCTACTTAGCAAATTTCCCAACTCTTACTCTTGATCCTGAGGCTCTTTGTTGCCCTATCTCCTAAACAAAATGCGTACAATACCCAAGTCAATTGTATGTCAAGTATAAGCAAGATTATTAACTTACTTACACTTAGGTCTTGGTCTTAGTGTAGTTCTTTATAATGCAACTTTAGTCTAAGATACTTTCTAACCCAATTTTTTACTCAACTTTTAATTTTACTTCTATACATAAAGTTCTTCCAACGTACTTTTGACATAGTTTTTGATCACTTGCTTATTATGAATATTCTTATATTCTATACTTTTATGATACCACTTTGGTTCCAAAAAAAATTTCAATATAATTATTTAATGTTCAATTGTTATAGTATTATTAATATATCACTTAAGTTAATTGTACGGCTAAATGGATATCAAAATTATAAAGAATTATTTCGAAAATACACATATGTATACAAAATCAACCAATCCTTACATCAATTTGTGACCTAGGTTTTGTACATCAAGTTATTTCATATTTTCATTCATTTGACTTTTTAACCTACATCTTGACTCACGTTCTAACTTACATTCTGACCTGAACAAACACTTCTTAAATCATCAAATCACTCGATTCTAGCACTAACTCCCATGTTTCCACACTCCTCTAGACCAATCTAGTATTTCAAAACCAAATTACAACCATGATATAACACACACAAATCAAAATATTTAAAGAAATGCTACTCTCACACACTTCCAACTCATTTACTCCATATTAAACTAATATTACCCAAAATCTAACATCATAGTTTTTCAAAAATCTTTATATATTATTAAAGTAGACCTTTTTAGGAACTTGTATACAAAAATTGGAGTTGGAACTACATGTTTACTATTTTTAAAATTTCTTGCAAAATTCGTTTTTAAGTTGATTTTTTTAAGGAACCCATATGTTTGCTTAGAACCTCAAAAATCTAGTTTGATATTTATATTCTACATGCAAAAATACCTAAAAATACCAAGTTCCATAATTTTTAGACAACGTTTACTATTTTTAGAAAATAATTAAAAATCAGATAAATTTGAGGCACTAACCGTTGTATTGGCTTCTGACCACCGTCCAATTGAGACGGGTTGTCGGAACCACCATTCAAGTGGTGCTCTATGTGGGTCTAGTGATGGTCACATGTCATGTCATCTATTGATGCTTAAACTCCATGCAACTAGCTTTTCACCATATTTCCTTCTAATTTTCTTCCTTCACTTTTATGCACTCTCTCATTTTTCTTAGACACCAAACTCTCCTGACCAGATTATGATTATGGAAGAAGAAATTATTGATAAGTGTAAATTTTATATATTTTATCTCAACTTTATATTACACTAATATGTATATTTTTATATTTTTGATAGGAAATTGTGTGGATTTGGAAAATACAAATGAATTATTTCAAGTGTACAAATTTTATGGAAAAGGGATAAAAAGCCCTATTGTGAGATATAAGCATTGGATTGGATATAAGAAGATATGGCCCATGTGTGAAATTTAGAATCAGGCTGTATATCTCATTGGAAAATACAAATCATGCTATACCCAATTGAAGGCCATCCAGTGCTATGTAATTTGTGGAGTTAACAAATTGGAAGTCCACGTACTTTGAATTGAAGTTGTGAATCCCACATGCCAAGCCTACTGAAGCCATGTTCCAGCTCTATAAGATTCAAATTCTCGTAATGGAATTTTTGAAGGCCAACACATGGATCGAAGGTCCAGTTGTCCATAATCCAACATCATGCAATTGGAAGTTCACGAAATTTAATAGATTAGAAATGCCTAAAAGCAACTAATAATTGAATTTTGCTCAGCCCATTCCAACGTCTAAATTGAAGTCCTCAATGCCAAAGGTCTAAACACAAAAGTAAAGTTGGCGAAGGGGAAGTGAATCTGATGAAAAAACTAATTAATTAATGCTAATATATCTTAAAAGCATATGTTAATTGATCAAATAGCGGCATGTAAGAATCTCATATTATTATTAGTGAATTTTTTTCTTATGATGGTAGTAGTATATTTTTATTAGATAATTAGCTTTTGTAGTCAATTGGTTTTTTTTTTATTTTAATTTGTTTCATCATTTTATTTTGATTGCTTAGCTAAGAAACGGATTTAAATAATTTAATACTTACTTTTCAATCCTTGAGAATGATTTGATTTTACCAGTTATTTTACTACAGTGTACAATTTGGTTTACTTACCAGAGTGTTTTTATTAACACACACACACACATATATATATATATATTTAAGAGAAATTATACACATCAAGTTTTTTGTACCATTGCTGAGGATTGCACTAAACTAAATTGCATTCTCAATTCTATTTTTCAACTTGGTATTTTCTTTTGCATATTCTATATTATTTTAATTCACGACATTATTGATTTCTAGTTTTCATGCATCTTGATTAGTTTTTAGTAATTGCATAATTAGATACTATAATTTAGTAATTTTTTGCATACGAATTTATTAACTTTAGTTTTTATTCTGATAACGATTCAGTTATCGGCACAAGTTGTAGCTCTCACTTCTCAAATGAGCTAAATAAGTAAGTTTCTTACTATTACGAGCTCTAGTTCCTCCACTAATGGTGTGTACCCTTTGTGGAGGTGCCTATGACACAATGGACTATCAAATAGTATTCCCCTCAGCTCTATTTGCAAGCATGAGCTCTAAACAAGCTAACTTTGTTAGCAATTTCAATAAGGGGAATCATAATCCATATTCGAACACCTATAACCCCAATTGGAGGAATCATCTAAACTTCGCCTAGCGAGACAATCAAAACGCTTATAGAGCACCACCTGGTTTTTCACAACCCTCTTAACCACCAAAGGAGAAGAAGTCAAGTATGAAGGAGCTCATGACTTGTTTTATCCAGAGGTCTAACATGAAATTTTAGAACCAAGATGCTGCTATTCATAATTTGGTGGTGCAAATAGGCTAGATCTAAGAGATGCTGAGTAACTGCCCTCAGGGTTCGCTACCTAGTAGCATTGAAAAGAACCCAAAAGAGGTGAATGCCATAACTATCAAGAATAGAAGAAAGTCAGAGGAGGTTACATAGAAGGACCTCAAGCATGTTGAGAAGAATAAGGAGCTATTTACTAAAAATGAGAAAAGAAAGGAGAATGAGGCAGGATCGGTGTAGAAAAAGATAGATGTGAAGCCTTATGTTCCTCCTATTCCTTTTCTAAGGAGGTTGAAGGAGCAAAAGCTTAACCACCAGTTTTCCAAATTTTTGGATTTTTTCAAAAATTTGCATATCAACATCCCATTTATGGATGCACTTAAGCAAATTTCCCCCTATGCAAAGTTAATGAAGGAGATCCTCTTAAAAAAGAGAAAATTGGCTTACCATAAGATTGTATTGCTGACTGAGGAGTGTATAGCTATCCTATAAAATAAGCTACCTCCTAAGCTCAAAGTTCCTAGCAACTTTACAATTCCCTATAATTACATTATAGGGAACACCTATTTTGACAAGTTCCTTTGTGACCTTAGTGCCAGCATAAATCTCATGCCCCTATCCATCTTTAAGAAATAGTGGTTAAAAGAGTGTAAACAGACTACAGTACTACAATTAGCCGTTAGGAATATTAAGTACCTTAAGGGAATTGTAGAAGATGTGTTAGTTAAGGTGGACAAATTTATCTTTCCTTTAAACTTTATTATATTAGAGATGGAGGAAGATAGGGAACTTCCATTGATCTTGGGCAAGCCATTTTGGGACACTAGTAAGGCTTTTATTGATGTTGAAGAGGGAAAGCTAATACTTTAAGCAATGGATGAGTAGGTGACCTTCCATGTGTTCAAGGAAATGAAGCACTCGAGTGATAGCAACTCTTGCTACACCATTGATATGGTCGACTACTTAGTATAGGAGATGAAAGAGGAGGAGATTGGATTAAATGGTTATAAGCATCTAGTTCCATCTGAGAATTGGAGTAGTGATGAGGAAGATGGAGATGAGGAGAGTAAGAGTGATGTACAGGTGAAGCAAGTGGCAAAGGTTTGGTCAAGTCTGCCAAGGTTTGAAGAGTTGGGAACCAGTGTGACAAAATTGGTTCCATCTATAGAAGAGTCTTTGAAACTCAAGTTGAAGTAGCTTCTTACTTACTTGAAGTATGTGTTCTTGGGCAAGAATGAGACATTCCTTGTTATCATTTCGGTAGAGTTATCACCAGAGAATAAGGCTAGGTTGATAGAAGTCCTCAGGGAACATAAGGAGGCTATTAGATGGACAATTGCTAACATCTAGGGGATCTATCCATTGATTTGCATGTAGTGGATTCTCTTAGAAGCCGAGTGTGAGCCATTAGTTCAACCACAGTGCTGACTCAATCCCACTTAGAAGGAAGTGGTGAAGAAGGAGGTTTTGAAACTCCTCAATGCCAGGATTATTTACTTAATCTCAGATAACAAGTGGGTGAGTCCAATACAAGTGGTACCAAAGAAGGAAGGCATGACTGTTATGGAGACTAAGAGGAATAAATTGATAACTACTCGGACCGTAATAGGATGGAGGGTTTGCATCAATTATCAAAAGCTAAATGATGCAACTTGCAAGAATCATTTTACCTTACCCTTTATAAACCAAATGCTTGAGAGATTAGTAGGACATGCGTATTATTGTTTTCTAGATGGTTATTTTGGATATAACTAGATACATATTTCCCCTGAGGATTAGGAGAAGACCACCTTCACCTGTTCTTATGGAACCTTCACATTTAGGCTTATGCCTTTTGGTCTATGTAATGCACAAGCTACTTTTCAAAGGTGTATGATAGCGATTTTCTTAGACATGATCGATAAATACATTGAGGTCTTCATGGATGACTTCTCTATATTTGGCTCTTCATTTGAACACTGTCTAGAGAATTTGTCATTCGTGCTTTAGAGATGCATAGACACTCACTTGACACTTAATTAGGAGAAGTGTCACTTTATGGTGCAAGAAGGGATCATACTGGGACATAAGGTTTCTCATAGAGGGATTAAGATGGACACGGAAAAATTTGAGGTGATTGCAAAGTTGCCTCCACCAATGAATGTGAAAGGGATGCAGAGTTTCCTAAGACATGTAGGGTTCTACTAGAGGTTCATTAGTAATTTCTCAAAGATCACCAAACCTCTGTATAATTTGTTAGAAAAGGAGACTCCATTTGTGTTTGATGAGGAGTGCCTTCAAGCATTCGAGTTGCTAAAGGAAAAATTGACCACCGTACTAGTGATTGTAGCAGTCGACTAGGAGTTGCCTTTTGAGATCATGTGTGATGCTAGTGATGTGGTAGTAGGTGTTATGTTAGGTCAAAAGAAGGATAGAGTATTCTAGGCAATATACTATGCCAGTGAGATGCTCAATGATGCACAATGAAATTATGCCACTATAGAGAAGGAGCTTCTTACAGTATTATTTGCCTATAATAAATTTAGATCCTATCTTATGGGGTCTAAGGTGATTGTATATACTAACCACTCAGCATTGAAGTATTCGTTGGCAAAGGTGGATGCAAAGCCAAGATTAATTAGGTGGATTTTGCTATTACAGGAGTTCGATCTCGAGATTCAAGATAAGAAGGGTAATGAAAATTTGGTAGCTAGCCATCTTTCAAGGATTGTGAATGAGAAAGATGAGCTACCCATCAATGAAGTAATCCATAATGAGCACCTATACGTAGTGTCTTTGATAGATTTTCCTCGGTATGCCAACATTGTCATTTACTTCGTTAATGGCATATTACCCTTTGGAATTTCTTATCGCTAGAAGAAGAAATTCTTGTATGATATCCGATATTACTTTTGTGATGAGGTATACCTTTTCATGATTTGTGCAGACCAAGTAATCAGGTAATGTGTTCCTGAGTGTAAGCATGCTGGCATTGTTTACCATTGCCATTCTAGAGAGGTTAGTGGTCATTTTGGTAATGAGAGGACAGCAGTTAAGGTTTTACAGTGTGGATTTTATTGGCCCACCCTATTTTTGTAGGGCATTTGTGTTAGTTTGTACTTAGTTTCAACGATCTAGAAATTTTTCTAGAAGACACAAGATGCTGCAAAGTGGAATCTTGGTGATTAAATTGTTTGACATGTGGGGGATTGATTTCATAGGACCATTCTCCACTTATTTTTCGAATAAATACATATTGGTTATGATTGACTATGTATCAAAATGGGTTGAAGTTGTTGTTCTCCCAACCAATGATCATCAGGGTGTACTTAAGTTCTTGAAAAAGAACATCTTCACTAAGTTTAGGACACTACACACTATCATTAGTGATGGACAGACTCACTTTTGTAACAAGCAAATTGATAATTTGCTTGCTAAATATGGAGTGAAGCAAAAGGTGTCAACACTTTATCACCCTCAAATAAGTGGCCAAGCTGAGCTTTCTAATAAGGTACTAAAGTAGATTTTAAAGAAAATTGTTAGTACATTACACAAAAACTAGTCGCTTAAGTTCAATGATGCTCTTTGGGCATACTAGACTACTTACAAAAATCTAATTGCCATGTCCCCATACAGGATGGTATTTGGCAAAGTGTGTCATCTCCCTATAAAGTTGCAACGCAAGGCTTACTGATGGGAATCAGCCTCCTACTATGTCTAAGCCGAGGTCAACCTATCTAAAGCTAACACCAACCTATCTAAAGCTAACACCAACCTATCTAAAGCCAACACTATCCCTTCGGAAGAAGATGCCAACTTGTTCTAACCTGAGGTTGAACAACTTTCACCGAAGGCAAACAAATGACAGAAGACTGAGGAGAAAGAAAGGAGCCAATAGGCAACAAGTCTATCGTCTGTCGAGAAGACGAGAGATCACACGACCGAGGACTTGGGACCAAAGAACCACTCAGCATTATCTCGATAGATTAGGGACAATTGACTTTAGAAGTCGATAATTGTGGGCCGACTTCTCTGGTTTCTAGGCCAGGCATTGCGAGACATCAGGAGCTCCCCCTTGGACCCAAACATCGAACAACTGACCTTGCCCAATTCGGATCCTACTCTTCCCTAGACATGCCGAGTGACTGCATGCCGAATTCTGTAAAAGGAACAGTTTTGTATTCTTGTATATGTTTTCCTTCATTTAATTTATGGGCCCGATTCTTTAAGGTTTAAGGCCTTATACATTATTTACAGTTTTGCTACTAGGGTTTAGGACTTGCTATAAATAGCAACATTTGTACTAAAATTAGATAGACACGTACAGATACAGATACAGACATATATATACAAAGAGTGAAACTTTCCTCTTTCGAATAAGGCTATACTTGAGCTAGTAGAGCTTGCATTTGTTGGATTATTGACTATCGATTACTCTCTTTAATCTCTCCTGTGTCCTTATCAATCTTATTCTTAAGATTGTGGTAAATCCCTTCATTTGAACCAGTTAGTGAGCTATATCATACCCTCGTTTAAATCTCGAGTGACATTTAGTGTTCATGAATTGTATCGAACTCTATTTTGAGCTTATTGTATCTTGGTGAGTTATATCTATTCACATTCACCGTAAAAAACCTTCATGTTCTTCGTACCCATTTTTCTTTTAGAATCCCGAATACCCATTCTGGGTTCCTGACCCACTACTGTTTCTTTGATCCTTATCACTTATTGGGTCATAAAATTTTTGAACTTTGATAAAAATGTTATAACTAGCCATTCTTTATTCCAACTCAATGAGTTGGAGGAGTTTCGAAATGAGGCATTTGAGAATGTCAAGATCTATAGTGAAAAGACCAAAAGGTGGCATGATAGGAATATTCTTCATAGAAAGTTCAGGGTTGGACAAAAGGTGTTGTTATATAACTTTCAATTGAAGTTATTTCCCGGTAAATTAAGGTCTAGGTGGTCAGGATCATTTGAGGTGACCAAAGTTATCCCCTATGAAGCTATTGAGATTAAAAGAGATACAAGGGGCCCCTTTTCGAGTCAATGGGCACTTATTGAAGCATTATTATGAAGGGGAGAATTTTGGTGACCAGTAGCTAGTAGTAGGTCTAAGTGACCCAGCTTAAGTAGGAAAGAAAGTCAGGTTGAAGACTTGAAAACAAGCACTTAGTGAGTGGTAGCCCATTATCTCTTTACTTTTCTATTTATCTTACATTCTGTTTTCATTTCCTTTTATCTTTGATTTTTTTTATCTCTTTGTTAAGTGTGTAGGCTATAAGATTTTGTTTGGCTGAGGATGGCAGGATGATGTTTATCGTAGACAGGGCAATTTAACCAGTTAGTTGCTCATCACCGTAGAGGAGTCCCGTTTCTTACCTTTCTTTATGCTTTTATTTTGTTAAACAATGAGGACATTGTTTGTCTTCAAGTTGCGGGTGAAATATTTATTTTGAAGTTGAGGTGATAGAGATGAATTGAATATGATATATCTTGATGCTAGTTAACTGTTATATTTTTGGACCTTATGAGTTGTTATTGGAAAATCTTGCACTTGAATTTATATTGTTATATGAAAGACCATTTTATTGTACATACATATCTTTAAATCAATTTGCATTTTTATAGAAAAGCAACTTTTGCTTAAATTTTTTTTTTTAATTTTTTCACTTAATTCTATTTGATTACTTTTGAACTTTTAATACTTGACTAGAGTTGAATTGTGAAATCTGTGTTTAGGTTTAGTTGCGTGTTATTTAAACTTTGATTTAAGACTTAGAATTAGGGCATTGTCACTTATTAGGAGTTAGATGCTTGTATTTTTTAGCTTACTTTAATGTATAATCATCTCTTCGAAGCTTTTAGAGCCTTATAATTTATAGTAAATGAACAAATAAAACTTATTTCTTGAAAATCTCTTGAAAAAGCAAAATAATTGGAGGTAAAAAAAAAAGAGAGTGGTAAATAAATTGTATACGTCGGTAAGGATTAACCTTGGTCCCTCAAAAGAGTAAGATTCTTTCTTGCCGCTTACGCGAAGATAAGTTGGGATGGATTTGCCTTGATCCTTTAGAAGAGCAAGGTTTGAATTCCATTCCCAATGAACTCAATTAAAATAATTGTGCTTAAATAAACAATGGAGTAAGTGGATGATTCGAAAGGGAGTCTTAATGCCTAGTAGCCTAAAGTTATCTGGCTTGGGAATTACTGATTGATGAAACTACTCTAACCCAATAAAAAAAAAAACCCAATGAAAATCAATCCTAAGGGGGATAATAAAGGAATAGGTAAATGTAATATGCATTTACTTTGAATTATGACGTTTGGGGAGATGAAAGAGGGGAGTACATACATTTTAGTTAAGTGTACAAAGCACATGTGACTTTCCCTCGATTAGTTGATGTTATATCTAATTTTAACTTTCTAAATCTTTGTTTAAATGATATGTTAGAACTTTATCTCAAATGGATTAACTTTTGAACTCTAGTATTTTAATGTTCTTAGATCATGTAAATTGTGATCGAGTGAATGCATGCAATTGAAAGTTGCAAGAAGTTGAATTTGATAAAATTGAATGCAAATTGATAAGAGAGACATATCTCTTAAGTCTAGAATAGAAGTGATGTGCAATCTATGGCTGGTTTTCATGTAACATTGTAATTAGTATAGTACTTGTCCTTAATTGCTTTTGTGGAAATATGTTTTGCTTGAGGACAAGCAAATCTTAAAGTTAGGGGTAGTTAATAAGTGTAAATTTTATATATTTTATCTCAACTTTATACTACACTAATGTGTATATTTTTATACTTTTGATAGAAAATTGTGTGATTCGGAAAATACACATAAATTATTTCAAGTGTACGGACGTTATGGAAAAGGGATAAAAAGCCTTATTGTAAGATATAAGCATTGGATTGGATATTAAAAGATATGGCCTATATGTGAAATTTAGAATCAGGCTAAATATCTCATTAGAGAATACAAATCATGCCATACCCAATTGAAGGCTATCTAATGCCATACAGTTTGTGGAGTCAACAAATTGGAAGTCCACGTGCCGTGAATTGAAGTTGTGAAGCCTATATGCTAAACTAATAAAGCCATGTTCTAGCTCTATACAATTCAAATTCTCGTAATGGAATTTTCCAAGGCCAGCACATGGATAAAAGGTCCAGTTGTCCATAATCCAACATCATGCAATTGGAAGTTCATAAAATTTAATAGATTGGAAATGCCTAAAAGCAATTAATGATTGAATTTTGCTCGGCCCATTCCAACGTCCAAATTGAAGTCTATGATGCTCGAAGGTCTAAACACAAAAGTAAAGTCGACGAAAGGGAAGTGAATCTTTGTAAATCTGATGAAAAGCCAATTAATTAATGCTAATATATCTTAAAAGCATATTTTAATTGATCAGATGATAATATAGTTAGAATCCCATATTATGATTAGTGAATTCTTTCCTTGTAACATTAGTAGTTTATTTTTATTAGATAATTTGCTTTCATAGTCAATTAGTTCTTTTTATGTTAATTTGTTTCATCGTTCCATTTTGATCGCCTAGCTAAGAAAACAATTGAAATAATTTAATACTTAATTTTCAATCCCTGAGAATAACTTAGTTTCACTAGTTATTTTTACTATAGTGTACGACCCGATTCACTAGCAGAAGTGTTTTCATTAAAATATATGTATATTTTTCAAAGAGATCATACACATCAATTGTTTTGAATAAATAGGTATTTGGTTGATGAATTTTCCTTAGGCAAGATAAGAAGAGTTTTCCTTCAATATTTCACTTGCTTACTTTTCCTTACCTCAATTCCATCATTTTCAACTCTTATCCTGCTGTTTGACATGCTACTCACTTCTTTAAGAAGTTGCCTCTAATTATTTTTATTAATTTTCCATTACTTTATCACATTTTGTTAGTATGTAATATGTGTTGAACATAGAGTTCATTATTTGATTTTGATGAGAAAAATATATATATATATAATTAGATATATTGATTTTGATAAGAACAAAAGTGTATAATTAAACATGTTATTATTTGTTTATATTGAGTTCATTGAAAAACAATTGCCATCTTGCAAAATAATTATAAACATCAATTAACAATACAAGATATTTAAATTTGAAAGATGTACAAGCATCATTGAAGTTGAATTTATATTGTGAATGTTCTTTGTTTTGTTTAAAAGATGGAAATAGGTGAATTTAGCCTACCAGCTTAACAACTCCAAAGTACTACTGACTTGATGGTGAAGTGGCCTAAAGAAGAAGATGGCATGGCTTCTTATCAAGGTACCGGTATGTTGGTGGACTTGCTGGTGTTCATGCCTGCAGTTATGTTGCTTACTGGAATGATGGTAAGAAGGTGATATTGTCATGACGGTAAGCTTATTTCAACTAGCTATTGGAGCATTTAATGTACAATAATGGGAAGAATTGAATAAGATGATATAAATACTCAACAACCTAACTAAGGACAAGAGAGAGTTGATTTTTTGCTACAATATTTCAACATTCTTTTATACTCTTATTGTCTATTATTCTTATGTCTCTTGTAACCTAATTTGCTAATATTTAGAGAGATTTGAATTGTAGTACTTACGAGTTAATAGTTGCAAAGTATTGAGAGTTAAAAGCACTACACCGATAATCCTTAAAATTGGGTTTTGTGTTATGAGTTAAGATTGTGATTTGTGTTAAGAGCTATGAGTGTAAAACTGTGTAATCAAGTTTGTGTTTGTATAGCTCTTAGAGCTGAGATTAAGAAATCAATAAAGTAGTGTAAAGTCTTCAATTGAAGGCATTGTGTATCTATGGAGAGTAGGGGACGGTCCGAACTTCACGTTGTATCTGGGCTTGACCTTCTCTATCCCTATCTCATTTAATTTTTTACGTTCATTATTATCATTATCTTAATCTTATTCATCGTTACATTTAGTGCTTAATTTCGAAAAGAATTGCAATTTTTCCTTAAAACTCAATTCACCTCCTCTCCCTCTCACGTTTAGCTTAGTATTCTTCAATTGATATCAGAGCTAGTCTCTAATTATTTGCTTTATTGTACATTAGAGTAAAGATCATGAAATCTAATGCACTACGCTTCATGGAAGGGCAAGCCATAAATAGACCACCACTCTTACTTGGGAATAATTATCCTTATTGTAAATGTAGGATGACTGTATTTTTAAAAGCATAAAATAGATTGTTATGGCAAGTAGTGAAGAAAGGACCATTTGAGATAGAACGCAAGGAAGAAAATAATTATACCAATAATGATTAGAAGTTGTTAGATTTAAATGAAATAGCTATGAATATCTTACATTGTACCATTAATGAAAATGACTATAATAGAGTTTATATATGCAAGAGTACTAAGGAAATCTGGGAATAGTTAAAAAGTATATATGAAGGAGCTAGTTGTGTAAGGGACACAAAAATAAGCTTGTTTTGTGGCCAATTTGAAATTTTCAAGATGGATTCTAATGAAACTACTAATGAGATGCATAATAGATTCACCAATATCACTAATCTTTTAAATGTTCTTGGTAAATCCTTTAATAATCCTGAAATTGATTCCAAAATCCCTAGATCTTTACCAAATGATTGGGAAGCCAAGAGAACTACAATCAAAGAAGCTCACAATCTTAACACAATGCCAAATGAGCAACTTCTTATAACTCTTAAGACTTTCAAGATAGCTAAGAGGCAAGGAAAAGAATCTAAGAAGAAAACAATTTCTTTGAAAGCAACGGAAGAGAGCTTTAATAGTGATGAAAGTGAGGACAATGATGATGTAACTATGATCACAAGAAATTTCAAAAAGTTATAAAGTTGACTAGGAAATTGGTGAAGGACTAGGATAAAAACATATCTCGATCTAGAAGGAACAAAAAGGAAGTAATCAAGTGTTATGATTGACAAAAATTGAGTCATATTCAATAGTATTGCCCAAATCCTAAGAAACTAAGAAAGAAACAAGGAAAAAGGCTATAATAGCAACTTGGAGTGATGGTGATTCAAGTAACTTCAATAGAGAAATATGCTTCAAGGCCATGGATAATAAGGTATATTCTACTTCTAGTGATTCCTCATTTGATGAGCTTAAAAACAGGTATGATGAGTTACTTAAGGAATTTATTAAAGTTCAAAGAAAAATAAGATGATGAAACAAATGATTATTGAAATAGGAAGTGAATTTGATGTGATTAGAAATGAATATAACAAAGTGAATAATGGTAAAGAAAGTTTAGAGGAGGACAATGAATACTTAAGATTAAAAATTGATAAATTAAATAAAAATAATGAAGAATGAGGAGTTCAATAAGGAAAATGATCAATTGAAAGAAAAGTGTAATTCTCTTGAAACAAAAGTTGAAAGCATGAAAAATGAAGATGATATAGTTGATAGCTTAGGAAAGCTTCAAATTGAAAACTCCATCTTAAAGTTTAGCCTAGATGATTTGAAACAAACTATAGTTAAGTTCATAAATGGAGAAAAGAATTTGGATAAGCTCCTTGTCTCTCAAAAGTAAGGATTGGACAAAATCGCAATTGGCTATATTAAGGAAAATATTTATAAGTTTTACAAAAGTTACTTTGTAAAAGCAACAACCAAGGCTTGTAACCATTGCGATAAATATGGTCATATTATACATACAAGTGCAATACATGACGATACCAATTTGAATCATAAAGGTAAAATGGTTTAGATTCCAAATGGACAAGGATATATCATTACAACTAACCATGAAAGACCCAAACTGACATGAGTACCAAAAAAACAATTACGTGTTTTTATAAGAACTTCAAGTTTGAGCAACTCAAGAAACTCGAATGGAGAATGGTAAAAGAAAATTCAAAATGCCTCCAACATAGTATTTGATTCAAGAAACTCATTCAAATAGTCTTTATACAATAACTAACATATTTTGTGTGCACTTAAAGTTCTTTATGCTTGTTTAAACTTGTCCACATTTTTGCTATCTATCGGTTTTAATGACAACTATAAGTTCTCACATGTTTAAATATGCTAATATTTCATGCTTGAATGGTTGGCTTGATTTGATTATGAAAATGTGGATAGTTAACTTATTCTCAATCACATTTGAGCTCACATAAGCATTTAGGAACTCAACTATGGTTTTTACAATTGCTAACTTTGCAAGTTATTCTTAAATTCTCATCATGTCATAATATGCATTTACAACTAGCTTTGAAGCTTAAATTGCAAATGTCATGTATTTTATGTACATTTGAAGTCACTCAAGTATATTTACAATCATATGCACACAACTTTACCATACTATGCCAAAAAACTAGTTCACGAGTGTTCAACTCCATCTATAAATTATGGTTGAGTGATTGATTTGGTTTATTTTTTTATTTTAGGCAAATTTCACTCTCATAGACCTAAATTAGGCTCTTATTATTGTTTGGAAAGTCATATGATTATTTTGTCCACTTGTGTGCTATATGTCTTAATCATGTTACCCTTTTATCTATAGGCATAGTTGAAACTTGTTTAGAGTGCCAAATTACAATGAATTTGATTTAATGTATATGTGTATCATTAAGCACAATTTATCTTCAATGGTTCATTTTGATGATTTCAAGTGGTGATTTTAGGACTTCTGAATCCTTGTTGTGATATTTTTCTTTCAACATACTTGAATATGATGTTGAAATTTACTTGAAGTATTGATTTGTCATAACTAAGACTTATTGCTCAAAATTGGTCATTCATGCATTTGCAAACTTAATAATGAACTTTCTAGCAACTAATGACTTAATTTTGCTAAGTCTTGTTAATGTTACTGAAATAAAAACTTTTCACACTCAATTAGACTTAAGGAACATGTTCATATAGATTTCATGCATAAAATATAACATTTAACATGTCTTGGGCACACTTGAAATCCTTCATGCTTATTAAAGCTCATATATGCATAAATTTATCGTGCATTGGTTAATGTACCCAAAACTGGGCTTCATATGTTTATTTTCATCCATAAATCATGTTTGAGCGGTCAATCTAGCTTGATCTTAATTTTGTGCAAATTTGACCTCTCTAAACCCTTATGAGGAAATAAGTGCTATTTGAGACATCTTATGCCTATTTGTGCTCATATGGATGTTCCTTAGTTTGATCATGCATCTTTTATGCTTCTTGGTATCTTTGAAATATGTTTGAAACATGAAAATGTCTTAAATTTGAGGAAGAATCCATACTTGCTCTCTAGCTACATTTATGCTTAACATTTGATCTTAAGGAACTCAAGTAGTGATTTTACAATTTATAAAGCCTTAAAGCTATAATTTATTCCTACCATGCTTAAATATGTATTTGAAATTTACTTGAAGCGTTGGTGTATAAAAACTCAATACCTATGCATATAAGTTGCTCATAAATGCGCACTTTCACTTTATCTTGAACTATATAGCTCTGAGGATTTGATTTGGCTCAATCTTAGCTATCTAGTTAAAATTTAAGTTTTTTAATCCTCAACGGACTCAAATAAACTTGCTTAAAGTGTTCGAACACTCATTAAATCACTAAAAATAAACTTGAGTTGGAAAACTTCAACAATGGAGTGGACCAAAACCAAATTTCTGTAGAATTTCAGAATACAGTCACGATGGTATACTCTTTGAAATAACCAATTAGATTCTGTTCTGTTTAAGGTACCATCATGAGGATATCCTACCTTACTATCATGCTGGTACACTAAATTTTAGGCAATCCTCTTTCAAAACCATCAATCTTTCTCTCTCTTCACATCTATTCCCAAATCACTCTCTTCATTCTCTCATAAACCTTAGAGCGACCATTCCTAATCCTTGATTTGCTACTCAAATCACTTAAAATCCAAACTTTCTTCCTCTTTCACTCATCTTACTTTCCAACCTTAACTCATCAAGTGCTTGCCAAAACGGTTCGACGAATTATGGGTGGTTTGGTACCTCCAACAAATACTTGTTCTACTTGTCCTCATCTGCCTCTAACTAATGAGGATGATCCACTAGCCGCATAAATTACCAACTTCTAATCTATTTTGTATATGCTCTTCATTATGTTTATCTTATGTTATGAACTTGGTCATTAGCCACTACTATTGTTACTGTCTATTGTCTTGTCTTGACCATTATCTTAGCTTTTGTTGTTTATGTAGCAATCTCTTGTCTTTAGAGATGTTAGGACATCTATCCTTATGGCCTATGTGTTGCTTATGTTGCTTGTCTATGTTGTCTACTGCTTATGGTTTACGTATCTTATGGAGTTACTACACTCCTCATAGTTGGCTTATGTTTTTGAACATTTGGTGTGGTATGGGCTGATCTTGATGAATTCATTATGGAGGTCTTATTTAGCATGGTTTTTAGCTTCTTTGATTTCACTTTTGTAGGGGGTATATATCCTAACGCTTAATTCAAGACTATGCCAAAATTTTGACTTAGCCAATTCTTCCCCTTCACCGACTAGATATGGAGTTTGATAATATTCGAACATGAACATAGTTTGATAATATTGCTAACTCTAAGTTCTATATTGGAAATGAAGTTTGATTCCCTAACAATATATTACTCTTAAAATCAAGTATTCCATTATTTTCACATGGTTGCAAATTTTTTGAAATCGAATACTTAAATTGGGAGGAGCACTAGATTGAGGGGTAGCATTTAAAATATAACGGTTTTCTTGATAGGAATCAACTTACGACTATCTCCAACCTAAGGCTAACCTGTTCTAAGTTGATACCAACTTGCTCGAAACTAAAGCCAACCTCCTTTAACCCGAGGCCAAAATGTTTAAAGTCAAAGCCGAACAACTCTCGCTAAGGTCGAGCTGATACTAGAAGGCTAAGAGGAAGAGGAGCCACTTGACATTGAGTCTGCTAAGAAGTTGAGAGACTACACAACCAAGGACTCAAGGTTAAAGATCTACTCGGCATGGCATAGGGAGACTAGTGCCGACTAACCATAGCATTTGGCAATATAGGCCAAACTTTCAAGCATCTCGATCAAGTACTACGAGACTTTAGGGACCCCTCGAGCCTAAACATCCAACTATTGATCTCGCTCAGTTCAGATCCTACTCCTTTCAAGATAGGCCGAATGACTACATGTCGAATTTTTTTATTAAACGCACAATTTAGTATTCTTGTGAATATTTTGTTTATTTTAATTATAGGTCCATTCTTTAAGGTTTAAGGCCTCATACATTGTTTACAATTTTGCTACTAGAGTTTTAGGACTTGCTATAAATAATAATATTTGTATTTAGTATATGGATTATCAAATAGTGAAGAATATACATACACTTAGAACTTTCCCCTTTCAAGTAAGGTCATTCTTGAGCTCTTAGAGCTTGCATTTTCTAGATTATTGAGTGTTGATTAATTCTTTAATCTTTCTCATGTTCTTATCAATCTTATCCTTAAGATTGTGGTAAACCCTTCATTTCAGCGATTTAGTAAGTCACATCTAACCTCTCATTTGAAACCTAAGTGACATTTAATGTTTGTGAGTCATATCGAATCCTATTTTGAGCTCAATCCTTGATTGTGTTTATGTCTTAGTTCATGATATCCGTACACATTCATCGTCAAACCCCCCATTTCTACTTCCTGTTCTTCATACCTACTTGAACCTTGACTACCAATTCTAGTTCTAGCCCACTGCATATACGCCGAGCTGTAACATCTTGGTATTAGATTTTTGGGAAGACGCGTATAGTGTTCTTCAAAGTTTGCTCCATCATTTAAACATCTGTTAGTTGTTGTTATGTAGTGTAGTGTGTTGTTTATATTTTTAGTAGTCATAGTACTATATCGCTATTGAGTCGAGTAACAATAATTTCAGTAGTTGATTCTAGTTGCTATGGAAGTGTTTGTCAATAGTGGTAGCTACGGAAACCGAATAGTAGTCCTTTCTAGGTTACTGTAATTATGTTTTATGGTAAATCGTGTTATTCAAATTTCCTTTGAATATCACTGTATGGACAAGAATGTCTGAAGATAGTGTCGATAATAATAGAGATAGTCCTTATGGAAGCTTGAGGAGACACGTTGATAACTTGGAATATCATATTCAAAATCTCACCGATTCTATCCAGCAGCTTACTAGTTTAATTAAAGGCCATAGACGTATTGGCCAAGATGGAAGAAGGGAACAAACACCCATTAGTAGAAGTGGCTCCAATGAGCTTAATGATGATGGATGACAACCACGAAGGGCTGTTAAGCCAAGAAGGAGAGAAAACCAACATGTGCTAAGAAAAAGAAATGACAAGAGTGTTGACTCCAAAGCAAACCCAGAAGCTTGAAGAAGAGAGCTGAAGTCGAAAAGAAATATGGTTGAGCAAAGCTTCAACAGAAGTGGCCAATCCCAAGTGAACTAACCAACTAGGAATGCAAAGGATGAACCCTAAATGCATAGCCGAGGACTTGACCACATCAAGCTTAAACTATCGACCTTCAGTAGGAGTAGCCAACTTGAATAGTTCCTTAACTGGGTTCCTTGAGTCAAGAAGTTGTTTAAGTGCTATGAGTGTGACAATTAAACAAAGGTTAAGCTGGCTTCATTATCCCTTGTTGAATATGCAAGTCTTTGGTGGGATAATTTGATCACCAAGTGAGATGTCAAAGGAGAAGATTCGATCAGAACTTAGAGGCTTATGAAGAGGTTAATGAACCAACGCTTTGTGCCGACTTACTTCAAGCAAGAGATGCTCCATGGTTTCCAACACTTAAGATAAGGCCGAAACACTATTGAGGAGTACTTGCAAGAGTTCAAGACCTTAATGGAAAGATTTGAGATTGTCAAGCCACAAGACCACACCATTGCTAGGTTTCTAAGTAGACTCCAAGACAAAATTGTCAACATATTTGAATTGTACTCGTTTAACTCATTGGACGAGCTGATTAATCTAGCATTAAGAGTAGAAAGAGAGAGGAAGATAAGGCACCAGAGGCTGACTAATCGACCTCAACTAGTTAACCCTAAACATGAGAAGTATACTAAAAGAAGGCTAGAGAACAAGATGGAGAGAGGGAAGTCTAGCCGACCTAATCAGGCCGAGACAAAGATGGTAGAGAAGGAAAAGGTACCCAACACTAAGGCCTAAGAAGTTAAATGCTTCAAGTCCTTAGGCTACCAACATATTGCTTCTTAATGTTTGAATAAAAGAGTCGTGATCTTGAAGGGCGAAGGACCTAAAGCTCAAGTAAAGAGTCAGAGTGACAATAGTTCGGGAGATGAGTTGATAGAAGAAGATATCTATGTTGAAAATCTGGATGAAATCTTAGCCATGACAAGCCAACGAGTTGACTTAAAAGTAGATCCTGAATAAAGGAAAAATTTATTTCCTATTTGATGTTTGGTGAATGGGAAGACCTATTCTCTGGTTGTTGATGGAGGAAGCTGCACCAACGTCATTTTTGCTAAGCTAGTAGAAAGGATGAAGATGCAGACCTATCGACATCCCCAACCTTATGGACTAAAGTGGTTTAATGACAGGGATTTGGTCCATGTACATAAGAAGGCTAGAATAGCATTCAAGGCAGAGTAGCATGAGGATAAGATTGACTTTGACATGGTCCCTACGAATGCTGTAAATTTACTTCTTAGCTAACCATAAGAGTATGACAGAAAAGTGATCCATGATGGCTTCCGTAAGACTTACATGATTCGAAAGGATAGGAAGAGTTATTGCTTGACTACTATGAGTGTTGGGGAAATCTAGAGCAACTCATCACCCATGGTGAAGAGAAGAGGGAAGAGAAGTTTGTTCAACATCTCAGCTCATACTCATTGTTTAGTGTTGATGACAATTTCTTTTCGAACTTGCAGTAATGATAGGAATCAATTTATGACTATCTCTAAGTCGAGGTCGACCTATTCCAAGATGACACCGACTTTCTTGAAACTGAAGCCGACCTACTCTAACATGAGGCTGAACTGTTTAAAGTCTAGGTTAAGCTGATACTAGAAGCCAAGAGGAAGAGGAGCCACTTGACATCAAGTTTGTCATCTACTGAGAAGCCGAGAAACCATACAGCTGAGGACTCAAGGTCAAAGATCCACTCGGCACGGCATGGGGAGACTAGTGCCAAGTAACCATAGCACTGGGCAATTGTAGGCTGACCTTTCAGGCATCTCAGCCAAGCATTGCTAGACCTCTGGAACTCCTTGAGCTTAGACATTGAATTACCGACCCCGCTTAGCTCGAATCTTGCTAGATGTAAACCATAGTTAAGGACAGACAAGGCCGGTCATCGAATAGGTCCAAGCTTGAAAAGAATGGTAGGGAATGCATGAAAGGAATGGAAAAAGTGAATGAAAGGTAAGAAAAAACCCACAAACAACTCTAAAGGATATGACGCACCAATGGAACTTATGAAGACTTACGACACAACTCGATATAATGCACGAATTGGTCCAGCGAGATTACTCGCTACCTAGCCTTCCTTAAAGGTTAGGATAAGAGTGAAATGAAAATAAATAGTAAGTGTTTACAAGAGGGAAAATGTCAAGTGTATTAATGGTAATCTAATGATTATAGCTACAAATACAAGGGGTATTTATACCTAATAAGTTAAGGTAATTTGCCTAAAAGGGAAAAGACAAAAAAGGTATTATCTTAGAAGTAATGTACAAGAATACAAAAGGATAAAAATAAATATTCAAGAAAAACAATGATTAGTGTAGTAGATTCTACATGTAGTCCTATATACGTGGTAAGGATATATTAACAATGCCGTTGGAGGATGTAAACAAAGGAGCACAAACAGATTGCTTGTCTAGGCAAGGGTAACTGAAGACTAGTTTGGTGTCATCCTCTTGACCTCTTGGCAAGAGTGAAGCTAAGCAAGTGGTCGATTCAAGCATAAGTGAGTGAGAGAGAAAGGATTGGCTGTTGTCTCAGCTTTTTGCTACTAAGTATTCATTCTCCAAGAGATGGTTAATCATTTGGTTTGATCTATAGAGTAAGTTAACAAAAAGGTACTCAACTTCAATAGGAGGATATGCCTTACCAGTCCCTCTAATCCTCGAGCTTGGTTGTAGGTCAATAGCCCAGTAGCTTGATTCCTATCATTCCCTCTAGGTTGATTTGGATTTAAGATCAAATCTGAATGGTCTTTGATCAACTCTCTACTAAGATGATATGGACTGAGGTTGGTAATGTTGAACGTGTTAAAAACCCCATAATCTTTGGGCAACTTCAACATGTAAGCGTTGTCATTAATCTTCTAAAGGATTCTGAAAGGTCCTTCAGCTCTTGTAGATAGCTTGTTCCTCTTCTTACTCGGAAACCATTCCTTATTGAGGTATAGCCACACCAAGTCTCTTGGTTGGAATTGTTTAGCTATTCTTCCTTTAAATTTCTCTCGCATTCTTCTAGCGACTTGATCGATATGCCGAGTGACTTTATTGTAGATGTGTTGAAGGGACCATGTTCAAACTCTTACATCAGGGTCTTTTTGCTCGGACTCAGGTATAAGGTGTGATCAAAGGGCAACTCGAGATTGAAACCATAGACAACCTCAAAGGGGGTCTGCTTGGTGGTGTCATGTACGATTCGGTTGTAAGCGAATTCAACCACTAGTAAACAGACATCCTATAACCAAGTTCTTATCCATCGTAGCTCGGATCGGTGATACTAAAGTATGATTGGCTAACTCTGTTTAGCCATCCGTTTGGGGGTGCTAAGACGTACTAAATAGCAAGTTGGTCCCTACCCGTTACCATAGAGTTCTCTAAAAATAGCTCAAGAATTTTAGGTCTCTATCCGATACTATACTTGTCAACACGCTGTGTAGCCTAACAATTTCCTACAAGAAAAGAAAAGCAATAGTTGAAGCATCGTTAGTTTTGGAGTAGGGCACAAAATGTACCATTTTGCTAAACCTATCCACGACGACCATTACAGAATCTTTGCCTCAACCAGTTCATGATAATCTGAGAACAAAGTCTATGGCTAACTCAATTGATGGTCTCAGCGAAATGGGCAAAGGCATTGCTTTCTCTTACTCGGCTTGGCATTTAGCCCTCTTGCATACAGCATAGCCTTCAACAACTCGATGCATATCTCACCTCATTCTCGACCAAAAGAAACAATCATTCAACAGTTTATAAGTCCTTCTTTCCCCAAAATGCCTAAAGAGTTCTCTACTATGGGCTTCCCTAATCAGTAATTCCCTTAATAAACAGGTTGTTACATAAAATTTCCCTCCTTAGAACAAGTACCCATCTTCTAAATCATACTCGTCTACTATCCTTCCATCGACACATCGCACAAGTATGGGTCTGAAATGTGGACCCCTTGAGTACTGCTCCTTAATGCTTACAAACCCAAACAATTTGGTTTGTAATTCATTTAAGAGTACATGCCTCCTTAAAAGAGCATATGTAACCATGTTACTCTTCCTTTGTTTGTATTTTATTACAAAATCGAACTCCTCAAGGAATTCGACCCACCTCACTTATCACTTTGACAATTTCGCCTGACTTTAGAGATATCTCAGAGATTCATGGTCAATGTGGATGACAAACTCTCTCAGCAACAAATAATGCTGTTATACTTGCAGTGCTCAGATCAGTGCTAAGAGTTATTTATCACACACAAAGTAGTTTAGTTAAGGTCCTCTAAGTTTTTTACTGTGATAGGTAATTGGTCAACCTTTCTGCATTGGGACAATGCATATCCCAATGCCCGATACATCACACTCCAACTTAAATATTTTCTCAAAGTCAAGTAGAACTAGTACAGGGGCAGAGGTCAAACTTTCCTTTACCTCGGCAAAACTTCTCTCTTCCTTTTCTCCCCATTAGAAGTTGATGTTCTTTTTTGTCAGCTTATTAAGGGGGTATAACAAGGGTGCTGATATTCCTAATGAACCTTCTATAAAAGGAAGCCAGTCCATGGAAAGTTCTCACTTCGGTATAAATAGTAGGGGTAGGCTAATTGACGATTGCTCAGATCTTCTCGTCTTCTACTAGTAAGCCTCATCCATTAACTACATAGCCCAAGAATACCACTTTCTACTGGCAAAAGCAACATTTTTTAAGGTTGCTGAATAATCTCTCAGCACAAAGGACATTTAGTACTGCTCGGAAATGTTTATAGTGACTCAGCACGTCGGTACTGTATACTGGAATATCGTCAAACCACACCACAACATACTTTCCCATAGATGTCTCAGTACGCGGTTCATTAGTCTCATGAAAGTGCTCGGGGCGTTTGACAAGCCAAATAGCATAAGCATCCACTCATAAAGTCTATGTTTGAACGCAATTTTCCACTCATCTCCCAGACTCATGTGAATTTGATAGTAGCCAAACTTCATATCAATCCTGCTAAAGATCTTGGCTCCACTCAATTCATCCAACATATCTTCCAACCTTGGGATATGATACCTGTATTTGATTGTAATCTTATTTAAGGCTCGGCTATCTACATATATTCGCCGGGTTTCATCCTTTTTCAATACTAAAAGTGCCGGTACAACACAAGAGCTAAGGCTTTCCCTAACATACCCTCTCTCCAATAATTCATTAACTTGTCATTTGAGCTCAGAAGCTTATCCGGGGCTCATCCCATAAGTTGGCTTATTTAGTAGGGCAGTATCAGGTATTAAGTCAATGCAATATTCTATGCCTCAAATTAAGGGTAACCCCTCAAGTAACTATTCAAGGAACAAATTGGCATATTCATCTGGCAATACTCTCACTTCTAAGGGTAGTTCACCCTGCTCCTTCATTTCTAACAAGCGTCTGACTAACATAAGGGTCAACTCATCAGCATTGATGGCCTCTTAGAGCTCAGCCCTACTTATCATCAAAGTCTTCTTTGATCTGCAAGCAAGTTTTCACTGTAGTTTGTTAACTTTACTTGGCAGCATCGAGAATCTTCTAGCCATCCTTCTCGAATCCATACATATTCCTGTACTAGTCATGGATAACTCTTATATCGAACAACCATAGTCGAACAAGCAATATGTGTCAAGCACACATAAGCAACACATCACAGAGAATTTTGTCGGAATAGTTACTGATAGTAATAGGTAGTAATACTTGTCAAGTGACATGTAATGCTCCCTTCTCACTCAGCCAATGCAACTTGTATGGCCAGCAACTTTAATCTTATGATCAAATCGGTTGATGCTACATTGGTGCAACTTCCACTATCAACAATTAGTTCTCTCATCTGATCATTCACCCTATAGGTGTTATGAAATAAGTTCTTCCTTTGCTCCTCTTCGCATAAAGGTTCTAAGTTCTTTGTGCGTCGGATAACTAAGACCAATTGATCCAAGTCCTTAACAAACATTTCCCCCTTAATCAGTTCATTATCATGAGAAACTACTTTTTTGACAGGGTCCTCCTCTTCAGGTTTCTCATTAGTACCTTCTACTTTCAACTTCGGGATGTTTCCCTTGATGACCATTGTTCTTTAGTTCGAGCATTAAACAATCATAAGTCCAAACCCTTGGCACTTGAAGTACTTAATCTGGCTTATCTTCCTATTAGATCCTTACCTTTTCTCATAAGTTCGAGTCCGCAAGTTATTGTTTGGTCAGCTCTTTTGCTCGGCTCAGCCATCTACCCTTCAGATTGGCTCAGTGCCTGACTGAACTCGGTGATTTCCCTACAGGTCAATTAGTCAGCAATCTAATCTGTACTTAGCTTCTCTTTTGCCTCTCCACTTGTTGAGCTAATCAAAATGGCTTTATCCATTGTGGTGAATCGTTGGAGTTCCACAATGTCTCGAATGTCACCTCGATCCAATAAGGAACTTAAAGATTGTTCGTGCTAGTGGTTCCTCTACTTCACATCAGATCATAAGCATTTGAAATTCTTGGACGTACTCATCAATAGATTGGCTTCCTTGTCTCAACTCTTGAAGCCAAGTAAAAGTATCTTGTAGATAGGCATCTGGCAAAAACCATTTTCTAAGTATTCTCTCCATCTTAGGCTAAGTATTAATCTCCCTGTATCCTTCTTATCTCCTCATGGCCAGGAAATTTCTCCACTACATAGCGGCACATCTAAAGAATTCAACAGTAGCAATTCTTACTTTGTGATAATCCTCATATTAGTAATAGTTGAACACACGCTCCACCTTCTCTTCCCATTCTAAGTATTCATCTATACTTCTAGATCCATTGAAGCTCATAATCTAAAGCTTTACATGGTTAGATGCTGTAAGTGCTCGCATTCACTTTTCTTCTTCATAATACTCTTCCTCGGCCTCTTCTCCCATGTCTCCCAAATCAATCCTTCTCTTTACTTATCCACTTACTCTTCCACCTTGAACTTATGGAGCTAGGTTCTGACCTCTCGTAAGTTGAGCAACTTATGGGGTATTATGCAAGGCTTCAACATGTTGGTAAGCCAACGCATGAACAGTTCGGGTTAAATCTACTAACAGTTTAGTTACCTCATCAAGTCTCTTATCAATGCTCCGAAGGGTACCCTAAGACTATTAGCCATGGTGGACAACTCCACTGTTGTCATCTCCAACACCAACGTTTACACTTAGTTCTATCATTTCCCTCGAAAGATTCAAATCTCAAACTCTTTGAGTAGGTGTTTCCATAGACACTTCTGCAAACAAAAAATTTAACAGCTAGTAAACACAATAATTAAATGAACATAGTAACTTGTTTTGTTTTACACACGCAAAATAGAGTATAAATAAAACTTCGAAACAAACTATAACTCGAGCAATACCTCTACTATGATACTAAGATGATGTGATCCGCAGTTAAGGATAGACAAGGCCGGTCACCGGATGGGTCCAAGCTTTCTAAAAGCTTGAAAAGAGTGGTGGGGAACCCACGAAAGGAACGGAAAAAATGAATGCAAGGTGAGCAAAAACCTACGAATAGCTCCAAAGAATATGACGCACCAATGGAACTTCCGAGGACTCATAATACAACTTGATATGATGCACTAATTGGTCTAGTGAGGTTACTCATCACCTAACATTTCTTAAGGGATATAATAAGAGTGAAATGAAAGTAAACAAGAAGTGTTTATGAGAGGGAAAATATCAAGTGTATTAATGATAATCTAATGATAATGGCTACAAATAAAAGGGATATTTATACCTAATAAGTTAGGGCAATTTGCCTAAAAGGGAAAAGACAAAAAGGGTGTACGTAAGAATACAAAAGGGTAAAAATGAATATTCAAGAAAAGCAATGATTTATGTAGTAGATTCTATACGTGGTCCTGTACATGTAACAGGGATACATTGGCGATGCCGTTGGAGGATGTAGATAAAAGAGCAAGGTGACTAAAGACTAGTTCAATGTCATTCTCTTGGCCTCTTGGCAAGGGTGACGCCAAGTAAATGGTCGATTGGGGTATGAGTGGTGAGAGAGATAGGATTGGCTATTGTCTTAGCTTTTTGCTATTAGGCACACATTCTCTGAAAGACAAGCAGTCATTCAGTTCTACTTACAAAGATGGGTAGTCATTCGGCCTTAGCAAGAGTCAGTTGGAGCAAGAGGATACACCTTGTCAGCCCTTGTAGTCCTCAAGCTCAACTACAGGTCAATAGTCCAGTACCTTGATTTCTATTACTACTCCTTTTAAGATAGGCCAAATGACTATATGCCGACTTCTTCCATTAAACACATAGTTTTGTATTCTTATGAATGTTTTCTTTTTTTTTTAATTATGGGCCCATTCTTTAAGGTTTAAGGCTTTGTACATTATTTACAATTTTTCCACTAGGGTTTTAGGACTTGTTATAAATAGTAACATTTGTAATTAACAGACGGATTATCAAATAGTGAAGAATATACATATACTTAGAACTTTCCCCTTTCAAGTAACATCATTCTTGAGCTCTTAAAGATTACATTTGCTAGATTATTAAGTGTTGATTAACTCTTTAATTTCTCTCCTGTTCTTATCAATCTTGTCTTTAAGATTGTGGTGAACTCTTCATTTGAGCAAGTTGGTGAGTCACATCTAACCTTTCATTTAAAACTTAAGTGATATTTAGTGTTCGTAAGTCTTATTGAATCCAATTTTGAGCTCAATCCCTATTGTGTTTGTGTCTTGGTATGTGATATCCATACACATTCACCGTCAAAATGCCCATTTCTACTTTCTGTTCTTCATACTCACTTAAACCCCGACTACCTATTCTGGTTCTACCCCACTGCGTACATGCCAAACCGTAACGTGTGTCCTCATCAAAAAGGGAGAGATTATTGAACATAAGGTTCATTATTTGATTTTGATGAGAACAAAACAAAATGTATATAATTAAACATGTTGATTTTGATGAGAATAAAAAGTTTATAGTTAAACATGTTATTATTTGCTTATATTAAGGTAATTGAAAAACAATCTTCATCTTGCAAAACAATTATAAACATTAACTAACTCTACAAGATATTTAGATTTAAAAGATGTACAAGCATCATTGAAGTTGAATTGTATATTGTAAATGTTTTTTGTTGTGTTTGAAAGATGGAAATGGTTGAATTTAGCCTATCAACTTAATAGCTCTAGACTACTACCAGCTTGATGGTGAAGTGGGCTAAATAAGAAGATGGAATGGCTTTTGATCAAGCTACTGGCATACCAATAGACTTACTGGTGGTTATGTTGCTTATCAGCATGACAGTAAGAAGGTGATATTGTTATGACAATAAGCCCATTTCAACTAGACATTAGAGCATTTAATGCACAATAACAGGAAGAATTGAATGAGATGAATCAAGGTACTAGCATGCCGATCAACTTGCCGGTAGTTATGTTGCTTATCGGCATGACAGTAAGAAGGTGATACCATTATGAAAATAAGCCCGTTTCAACTAGACATTAAAGCATCTAATGCACAATAATGGGAAGAATTGAACGAGATAATATAAATGCTTAACAACCCGATTTAGGACAAGAGAGAGTTGATCTTTTGCTGCAATATTCCAATATTCTTTTGTACTCTTATTGTCTATTATTCTCATTATATCTTATATCCTAATTTGCTAATATTTAGAAGATTTCAAGTGTAGTGCTTATGAGCTATTAGTTGTAAAGTATTAAGAGTTAAAAACACTACACCAATAATCCTTAAGATTAAGTTTTTTGTTGTGAGTTAAGTTGTGATTTGTGTTAAAAATTGTGAGTATGAAACTTGTGTAATCAAGATTGTATTTGTATATCTCTTAGAGTGTAGATTGAGAAATTAATAAAGTGGTGTAAAGTCCTCAGTTAGAGGAATTCTATGTTCGTAGAGAGTAGAGGGCAGTCCGAACTTTATATTATGTCTAAACTTGATCTTCTCTATCCCTATCTCTTTTAATTTTTGTATTCATTATCATCATTATCTTAATCTTACGTATTGTTGAATTTAGTGCTTAATTTCTTAAAAAATTACAATTTATCCTTAAAACTCAATTCACCACCTACCTATCCCTTGAGTTTAGCCTAGTGTTTTTCAATATGTATTATAAGTTTTAGTTAATTATCGGGGCATACATTATACACCAAGTATATTTAACATGTATACATACTACTTAGGCATTATTTCATGTCTTTCTATTTCTTATATAAATAATTTATTTCTAAGAGCTTGTTTAATTATCAAAACTCGACTTGTATTTTCCGAATAAAAATAAATAATACCATTAAAACTATGCTTTTGTCAAATTAAATATTTTATATAATTTATTTTGCCTAGTAATTTTCTCTAAGGCTCTTCTTTTTACTTTTGTAACTTTATATTTAAAAGAATTATTCAATTCCAAAAATATTTTTCAAAAACCCTAAATCTATTGATTCCGAGTAACTAAGGTCATATTATGTAAAAATACTCAAGATTCATGCTACTTACGACCACTTTATTTCCTTACTTCTCAAGTCATATTTTTTATGTGTCATGTTTCTTAGGAACGTGCCACCATTCTAAGTCCTCGACAGTTGGTCAAAGACTGAGGTTTCATTTTAGTACCTAAACTTTAAACTTGTTCATTTTAATATCTCAACTTTTTAAATAAGACAAATTGGTATCTTCGTTATAACGACTGCAATTGTAAAATGTTAGAATAATAATATAAGTACAGTAACTTTTATTTTATTTTTATTTTAGCGCTTGAACTTTATTTTTCATTTCATTTTTGTACTTCAACTTTTTAAAGTGAAACAAATAAGTATTCTTTATAATAATCATTGTAACAGATATACTAATTTGCCTTATTTAAAAAGTTGTGGTACTAAAATAAACAATTTTAAAGTTTAAGTACTAAAATGAAAAAAAAAATGAAAGTTTAGATACTTCTAATGGCTTTATCCTAAAATATGAAGGGTTGGAACTTTCTACGATTTTTTCTTAAGTATCATGTTTAATTCATGTTCTTGCTAGAAATTTCCAAATGTTGATGCCTTTAATGATGTATGATGGGTTTCTTGTTCATTAGAATAGCAATATGATTGATTAGTACCAAATATAGCTATAGTTGTTTGAATTAATATTGTTCATCATGAAATTCAAAGTGCCCTTTCCATATTCAAGTGTTTGATTTATTTTAGCACAACAAATTCTTCAAAAACATGTTTTTCAAATGATTTGAGCTAAGTAGTTAATCAAATAGATTTCGAGCTAATGAATTCAAATCTTCAATCCAAATTAACAAAATCAAAACACATTTTTCCCAACTTGAACTTAAAGATTTGAATTAAACTCCATTCAAGAATAGCTTCAATCTTTATGAGCATGTGTTAGTGCATTCAAGGGCGTTATTGTAAATATTAGCAAATTTATATGTAAACATGTGACTAATGATGTCATAATAGTATCTAATCTTATAATTAGCATAACTAATTAATAAATGTACACATCAATTAATTAATCATAAAATAAGGCTTAAGGAAGCTTTCCCCTTTGACCAAACCGATTCATCATGAGCCAAACCGATTTGAGCCTTGTCGATTTAACCAAACCAATTTTCAACCTTGTTTGACGAAGTAATGAATAAATTGACTTTAATTAAGTAATGTTAGGATTGAACCCTATATGAACTGATTCCAAATCATTCCCAAACTAGTTTGATCAAACCTTTAATCGGTTCATTACCTTATGAACTGATTCACATAATGAGCTGAGACTATAATTAATTAATGGGCTTTGATAGTTTAAAAGACATAGATAAACAATTAAATTAATCCACTTGGATAATTTGGTAGGCCAATTTAGTTTGATCCAAATGGACTTACAAGCTTAATGGGCCACATAGTGAATTACTAAGTTAAGGCCCATTGGGTCAAATAATTTGACCTAAACTATATGTTTAAGTGACTATTAACAATTAAATAAAAGTTTTCAAAATTTCTAATATTATCTTCTTTCAGCATGTCTTTCAACCCGTATTCCAGTTAACTTTCGGCTTTGGTTCGTATGGTTACACTTACTGATATGGGTGGACCTTGTGTATTATATGTTAATGTTAGGTCTAAGACGGACTAATACATAAAGTTGGCATTAAAAATAAAATGGTGTGCTATTTGTGCATGGTCACCTAATCCAAAGGGTAATAAAAGCATCAATGTTATGAAGAGAACAACATTAAATGGTCTTGGGGAGCGAAGGGATGTCATAAAGGTTGTTTCGTTGATATCATTTTGTATCGTATATTTGTTTGGACACGGTAGCTAGATATACCTATCAACCTTTGACATATACTTTGGTATAGTCAGACCTCAATGTTCCTCGAAGTGTCTAAAGTTATGAGTATTCCCATGTTATTTATACTTAAAGTTAGTATATATTAAATGTATTAGTTTTTGCATTAGATCATGTTCGCATGAATTGCTAACATGTCATTGTGGTTGTTTTATGCTGAGTCTTTATGGCTCATTCCCTTTTTCCCCTTGTTTTTGCAGGTGATGATCTACTTGCCGATAATATCTATTATGATGCTTTTAGGTTTTAGTGATGATGTTGACTGTTGGTTTAGTGAGAATGATATGTAGACTTGTAGTTGTCATAATTGAACTTTTATGATTTTTGTTTGGTCATCAAGACTTAGTTTACTCTTAAACTTTGTTAGTTTTAGGGCATGGGCCTATTAATGGTTTGTGATTTATTTACGATACTTCATACTTACTTTAGATGTGGTTTTCAGCCTCATAAACCTAGTATGATTTTGAGGTTTTCAATAATTATTAGTTTCCAAGTCTATCTCTTGCAAAATATATTTTTCAAAAAAAAACAATCAACTCTAACTATTTTACAAAAATCAATAATGAATTTCATAAATCAAAATTTAGGTAGAAACTCATTAAGGTGTTATAAGCCTTAGCACAATCTTTAAGGTTACACATGGTGCTTTATCATGTATTTGAGGCTTCAGGATGTAATAATAAGGTTAACCTATAATTAACCTATCAACTTAACTTACACAACCACATGAAGCTACTATAATTCATCTCATTTCACATAACACACCGCTGTAGAAACTAGTCATATCAGGGGTATCACAAAACAATATAATGCTCAATTAAAAGGTATGATATTACATTGATAACTTCCATTTTAGAATTCTTACAATACAACACTATGTATCTATCTTAAATAAAACCTTCGAACTTGATAAATAACTCTATAGCTGATCACTTCTTCTTATGGAATCCGACTCCAACTAGCATGCTCAAAATCTTCTCATCCTTCTTATAGTGTTGCCATATCTAAGCTTCTTTCTAACTTGAGGATAAGACAACTTATCCCCTCAACTTACTATAGGATAAGTGAAAGTGGATAAACAAGCAATAACATAAGTAAAACCAATACCACAACACACCAACAAGTGGTTAATCAAATCATATTAATGTATCATTTCTCAATCAAACAATCAATTTAAATAACATGCTCATGCACGTGACATGCAGCGATACTAATATCTAGGTCCAACTTAGCACTCATCCAGTTGGTTGACTTCAATCTGGGCATCTAAATACGAAATCATGGAACCTAAAGACAACAAGGAGCTACCTTGGAGGAGGACCCCCAATACCTAGCATTACTCATTAAACTATAAGGAGTGGTCAGGTTGCTTGAGCAAATGCAATTCTATATGCTTTAAAAACCAAGCTTTATAACCGAAGTCTCTACTTAATAAATCCAGCTTTTCAAGTAAATCCTAACCTAAAAGTCGTTTTCGTACCATGCCATAAATGCAAAAAAACCGAGTATCAAACAATCATAAGCACAACTTCCATTACTTAATAAGAATCTTTTAATTTAACCTAACCATTACTTTAGTTTCTTAATTCTTCCTCATCTAGAAACCTCGTTATCGGGTTCACTTAACTGACCAATTCAAGAGGTAAAGTTAGTCCCTAGCTTCTTATCTAAGTTCATATATGTCCTAACGAGCATCATAGATCTAATAAGCAACACAATTATAGTAACCAATCCTAATGTCAGAACATGTTTTAGTCAGCAACAGTTATACGTTAAAAAAAAAATCACTAAATTCATTAAACAGTATATCAAAACTTGTAACTAAGCTCGACCAAGCTAGTCATAGCAAAATAAGTTAGTAAACTCACTTTACAATGAGTAGATATAAATCTACTCTAAACACATAAGTATCCACTTACCTAAACCTATTTATCTTTCCAATGTTATACATCAACACATGGTCCCTCTTCAGCTATTTCACCTAATAAAGATACATAGTACCAAAATGAACTATAGGTTGTATATATACCAGTTTAATAATAGGTTATTTATAGTTAGGGTTTAAGACTTAGGCTTATTCTTTAGAAAAATATTTATCTTGAACTTCCCTAGATTTATCCTTTATTTTATCCCCCGAACTATCACCTAAATTAGAATATTTCTAAAGTTTCTAAATGAATACTATCTTATGCATATCCTTATTCCTTACACATCAAAAGTCTCATTTGGATATTCTGATCAACCTTTAGACCTATATTACACAAGACTAATAAATGTACCCTTTGATTCTTTCTTTGATATTTCCTCTAATTTAGCAAAGTTACTATATTACTTATGTAATTCCCACTTCTTACCACATCAAGTTAAGATTAGTAAAGGATATATCAAAAGCAAGGCCATCTAATACTCCTATCACTATAGTGTCATTAATACAAATTACCTATTTGCTATTTAGATCACAATATAGGCAAATGATGAAAATTACCTAATAATTAGTATACATAACCAATTAATTCTACAAAAAAAATTATATTCTAAAAATGTAGTAATTAAGGGTTGGTAATTTCAAAGATTAAATCTAACCATTACATATATTTCCTAAAATACAAATTTTAGGCCTAATTTTACTAAAAATTAGCTTAAATTAGGTAAATAATCAAATAAAATTATAAGATTCAAGCTAAATATTTCCAAAATCATAAATAAGCTCCAAAAGTTACTATAAACCAAATTCATTAAGAATTTTAACTAAAAACCCACTTTTCCCTCAATAAGAAAAACAGTGCAGATTTTAGAAAATAAACTTAATAAGTACTAAATGTGTAGTTTATCAAAAAAAAATCTTTTTATGTAAATCAAATATAACATATGAGGAATTTATACACCAAAAATTTGCTTAAAAAGTATCATTTTTTATTTATAAAAATTAGTACAAAATTCATTGAAGCAAGGCTATTTCTTAAAAAACCCATTTAAGAACTTCAAATTTAAAAAATGTGGTTAATATTATGATTCCACACACAAAAATACCTAGGAATACCATGTTTCATAAGTTTTAGACATCGTTTGATATTTTTAATAAAAATAACAACTTATAGGCAAAAATTAAAAAAATTTGTTTCGCTAGCCTGTAACCACCATTTGCTAGTGGTGATGTATTAGCTAAACTCCTCTAACATCCTTTCTTTGACTCCTAAAAGGCCAATTTTAGGTTATGGTTTAATATACAAACCCTTAGTGCCTTACCCATCACTCAAATTTTCCTTATTTTTTCTAATTTTTGTTTTGTAAGAAAAATATGATTTCTTGAGAGAGTTTCCTCTTATTTAGAGTAGCCAAATGTTTGGAAATGTTCCCTAAACTCCTTTTTACACCCAATAGGTCCGGTGGTTAAATTTCCAAGCCTCAAAATGTTGGTCTATTAGTTTAACATGTATTTCACTTTGGTTTTGCTTCTTCAATTTCATGATAGCTTCTACTTACTAATTTCTAGTATTGTAATCCCTTTGCCATGCTTGATAGTGGAGAGGTTTTACATATTTATCAATTAGTTTAATGATTTAATACATAGCTTATGTATATTTAGGGTATTATTCTATTATATATCATATTGGTATATATCGTGTATATGTTATGATTATATAATTGCATCATGTATTGTTCAACTCCAAAATATTACTTTTATAAGTCAAATAGTTTATTTCTAAGGTCTTATATCTCAAAACTCAAATTTTAAGTTGCAGATATATAATTAACAATACCCATGAAATTACATTTTATTAAATTAAATATTTTACAAGCTTTATTTTGCAAGATAAATCTTATTAGGACTTTTCTTCTAACTTTTGTAATATCATATTGGGGTTTAACTCAATTTGCAAAACATTTTCCGAAAGCCCTAAATTGTATCAATTTTGAGCAACTAAGGTCTTGTCACATGATGAAGCTCATTTCTCAAGGTATCCTCAATAAGTTTGTTTCCTTAATCCCCAAGCTATACCTTCTAAGTTTCACATTTGATAAGAATAACCTACTATTCTAAGTTTATGGTAGTTGATCGAAGACCACGGTTTTGTATTAATTTCAATCCAATAATTTAATGATGCCATAGATCAAAATTAAACAATATTAATTGAACGGCCATAATTCTTAAAGAATTAATAAGTTCATGAGAAAAGAAATCAAAAGCTTCTATAAGGTTTTCATAGGAATAATCGATTGTACTAAATAAAACTAACAACAAGAGTATTTGTATGAAACCCTAACAACCCCAAGGAAATTACATAATTAACTACTAATGATAAAAACTAAACTGCAAAAATCTATATAAAGTAATATAAAGCCTAACAAAATCATTTAAAAATACCTAATATTCTAAAATACTAAAAAATAACAATTCCCATAAATAATTTATCAAAAATAGGGAATTTGATCCTTATCATCTCCCTTAGGCTACATGACGATTTGCTCTTGAATCTTGAACAAGCATCTCCCATTAACAAAAACAAATCTACAGAAAAAAGGTAAAAGAAAAAGAAAAAGAAAAAGAAAAAGAAAAACATGGTGACTTTGCACCAGTTCAACTAAGCTTAGAATGTTACCAAAATCTCAAGATCTTTCCATTCATTATTCACTCTATCAATTAAATCCATGCAAACCTGTTTGTAGGTCCTATGTAAGGGGGGGAGGGGGTAGGGGATGGAAACTTTTTCGATTTAAAAACCAAAATCCCCTCTTATTAACTTAAATGAAGTGAGAAGTAGTTAAAGATTAATTATTTAACTTTAGGCACTAAAATAACAACACAAGTAATAAAAGTTAGAAACTAAATGGAATAAAGAGAGAAGATTTGGCAATCAATTTATAGAGCTTTGGCCTTTTGTCTATTACTCTCTTCTAGCTCTTTTGTTGGGGACCTACTTCTCTTTATTAGTGTCATTCTACTAGTTCAATCTCTCTACTAATCAAAGATTAGTCAAAGGTAATAAAGATATCCAGTCACTTATTTATCCTATCTCACTAGCTATACCTATTCTATTCACAAGACTATAGAGAACTCCCTAACCCATACTCACTCAAATACAATATCACTAACATTTATAAGAAAAGTGGGATGTTACAATAAAAATATCTTTACAATATTCACAAAAAAACAATAACAATAAAATGATAAAGCTGTTTTAGCTCAGTTTCTGATTAAGTTTTTTACAAAGTTTATGACAGTGTTCACAAGAGAGTTTGTTAATTTTAATTCTGATCTTGAGAAATCTGTATCAATCTTGTGCGGCTTTGATTTAAATTGGTAATCTTTGTGTATGACAACTAGAAGCTAATATTTCTTCAAGAAATCTTGATTCAAAAAACAAATGGCCTTCTTATCAGAGAAATTTCTCATAAAAATAGGAATTTGACCATTTGAAATTTCAAAATGTAACTCTATTATCTATTGATATGTGGTGAATCTAACTTGATATTTCCTTTTGAACATTGCATGATAAGCTACTAGATTTGAAATTGAAATTCGATACACTCGATATCTGGATGAACACAAATCTGAAATTGATTTTGATATATCTCATGCAATCCTTATCCAACCATTTGAATATTGCTCCCTCTTTTTGCTTCATTTGTTAAGAAAAATCCAATGACTTTTTTGAAGAATGTAATGACTAAACCCTTAGACCAACATCTGATATTATTTGGAATTTGGTTATAAATATCCATAAGATTCAAACTTATCCTCAACATATGTTCTTGATTAGTTTAAACAGGAACCTTATCATGAACGAATTGTAGATATCCTCATGACGCTTTGTACATAACTTTATTCAAGATAACTGGCTGTCATTATTTTATTCTAACCTTATATACTTCAATAAAGCAACACATTAATTCAGATTTGTTGTTCGTAACATATTTGACTTATTCTAGCTAGAAAGTTACCATAATGCCTTCATAGAATTACTCAACTTGATTCTTGATAATATTTTAGACTAATATTTTTTTAACATTCCAAGGACTTAATCCAACTTAGTAAAACAAAGTTAAACACATTACCAAAATATACCCAATAAAGTGGAGCTATGTCTTCTATAAATTTGTCCAGTATGAATTGTTTAGATTTATCAGAAAATAACTTGGTAACAGCTTTTGATATGAACTCGGATCACTTTCTGCACTTTTGAGCTATTTTGCTTATACACTCTCGAACATACATTCTGATATACATTCTAATTAGCACAAAATTTCAACCTTAGTTTCCTCTAAAGTATCATGCACACTCATTATATTTGTTAAGCATATTCTTCCTTTTGTTGTCATCAAAATACATGAAGAGAGAACTCAACACCGTTGAATGCGATACTCTTGTAATAGCACCATAATGTTGGTCGAACTCACTATGAGAGATATTTGAAATTACTACGACTTCAATACCTCAATGACATCAAGTGCTTTAGATTGAATCACAACTGTAATCTCAACTGCATGTGTGGATTCTTGCATTTGTAACTATTCATCAAGTAATTCCACTTTTTCTTTCTTAAATAGATCATCATATTCATGTTCGTTCGCATTTTTCTCAACTTTTGTCTCTACATAATTCTCTAATTTTGGCTCTACTTTTTTCTCTTCATGTTCATGTTCAACAATATCCCCAATTTCACTTTTTACTAACTTTTGCTCAATAGGCTTAACATATGCCACTTCTCTGGCCTTCCTCTTAGCTAATCTCTTTTGAAATACATCTCTTATTACAGCTAAATCCCCTTGTAGCACCATTTTAGATTAGGATACCAAAGCTATTCTCCTATTCTTAGTAAAACAATACTCATAACTCTTAGGTTGGTAACACACTATACATTGCAATATCCAAGGTGCCCCTTACTCATATGACAACCACTCAATGTAGCCTCATCACATAAAATTATATCTTCATAAGCATCATAAATAGAGAAAGCAACCATAACTTGTTTTGTTATTGGGATTACCTCACCATAATGAACAAGTTCATATGGATGTAGATGTTCAACTATAGATATTCCTGATAATTCAATCAAGCACTCTAAGATAAAATTATGTGGATTATCATCAATAAGCACATGACAAACCCTTCCTTCAAAATGAACACATGCACAAAATTCTCTAGCTTAAAACTCCAAAGCCATTTAAAAAAAAAAAAACAAAATAAAAAGTGAAATAAACCTAACAATCACCAATAAAACTACAATTCAACCAATAACATAAACCAAGTATAGATCTAAAATTTTGAAGATCAAAATCTAATGCTTACTAATAAAGATGTTACCCTTATACCAGATCTAAAATAACAATGACACCTTTATGTTCAAATCCACAAGAATATTTTGTTGTAATCTCCAATACTTGGGCAACCCTAATCTCCAATGTTCAAACAAATATTTTCTCATGTTGTAACTTCCACTCTGATACCAAGAAGAGGCGATTAGATCTCCAAAAAAAAAAATTCTATTCATTTGAATGTGGAAACTAATCATTATGTAGGGTTTTGAAATTAAGTATTTTCGGCATTTTGGATTAAGAGATATTAAAAATCTAAAAAGGAATATGAACAATTAATTTAATCAATAATCCTACAACACCATAATTAAATTAATGAAACTGAGCATTTTGTATATGGATGCCATAATGAATAAACAAAGGTTTTGTTTAATTTCAATTCAATAAATCAATTACACCACCAATCAAAATTAAACAATTTAGGTTACACATTGCAATTCTTAAGAATTGATAAGTTCGTGAGAAAAAAGAGCAAAAGCTTCTTTAGGTTTTTCATTGTAATGATCAACTGAACTAAATAAAACTAATAACAAGAAGATTTGTATGAAACACTAATAACCCCAAGGCAATTAGATAATTAACTACTAATGAAAAGAACTAAATTGTAAAATCTAAATAAAATAATACAAAACTCTAACAAAATAATTTAAAAATCCCTATCATTCTTGATAAGCACAGGACATTATGTGCGTCAACTTTTTGTATTTATAGCACATAAGTTCTTTCTTCTCCTTAGTTTTCTTTCCTCTTTCTCTTTGACTCCTTTACCTGCATCACTATGGTTCTTGTTAGATGAAAAATTTTTCGACTAGGGTTGCTTACCTTTCTTTTTTAGCCTTTTATCTAGCAAGAGGTGTAATATCTTCATCCTTATCAAATGAATCTTCTTCATCTAAGTCAACTTCTACTTCCTTAGCCTTAAATTTTATGGCTTTCTTCTTTGTATGCTTTGACGAATCCTCTACCTTGAGAAAGTTCATCTCATATGCCATTGGTTTGCTATGTAGTTGGCTCAAGGTAAGATCCTAAGCATCTTTCTAACTATATCTGCATCACTTATTCTTTTGATAAGAGAAGACAATTCATCAATGATTGCCATAAATTGACTAAATGAGTCCTTGATTTATTCACCAGGGAGAACGTGGAACATCTCATATTGTTGCACTAGTGAATCGATTCTCATCTCCTTAATTGTTTCAATGCTTTCACATGTTTTCACGATCATGTCCCAGATGTCCTTATCTGTTGCACAAGATGAGATTAGATGAAATTCAAAATGTACAACTGTATGTAAAAGTAAATTCTTAACATTAGAGTTGAGCTTGGGTTTTGCAATATCCTCTTTTGAGGAAATGACAGTTGGAACTCAAATGTCCTTGTTCTCAATAATTTTCCAAGTTTGATAATATGCCACCTTTATGTAAATCTCCATCTTAAATTTGCAATAAAGGAAGTTAGAACCATTGAAATCTACTTAGCTAAATTGTTAAACTACCACTAGATTTGCTCATGATCTTGAACTCTAGTTGATATTAGAGTAAGGCTCTAATACCACTTATAGGTCCCATGTAATATATCATGAGGGGGGATAAATTGATATTTTAACCAATTTAAGCCGTTTTGAATTTTAAAATTAGGAGAACACCTCTTAATAATTTATATTAGGTGAATAGTGGTAATTTATAGTTATATGCATTATGACAATAAAATAAACATGTAACAAAATAAATAAATAAATAAATAACAAGAGTAAGGAGAAGAGAATCAATCGATAAGATTTATAGAGCTTCAATCTTATGTCAACTACTCTCTTCTAACTCTAATGTTGGGGATCTGGTCTTCCTCACCAGTGTTACTCTACTAATCCACTATATCTGAAATTCAAATAAAAGAAGTTATAATTAGCTTTCCAACTCTTGGCTACCATAAGTCAATCCTCTGCTTATCTAGTCTTACACATGGATAACATTGACACACAGACCCTATTTTAATAAATCCATAAATATTCACACAATATCCATGCATGCCTAGGCCCATAATCATGCACAAGCAAAAAAATAAATAAATAAATCCATAAATATCATAAATCATATTAACCAATTGATTCAAAATAATTATTACAATCTAGATATATGCACTTGGGATTACTATGACCAAATTCTCACAAACAAATACAAAAATTTTATTCATGAGAATTTCTCGGTCTATGTATTGAGCTAACTACCGCTAAAAGTCGGATTACGAGTATACATTATATGGCATATGGGAATGCCATAACAGAGATCAACTATAGCTTATGCCAAGGATGACTTTCCCAACAGTAGAAGAAAGTCCTACTCATGTTTGTGAAAAAGAAGAAAATCACTAATTAAAGGCCATCTATGAGAAGAAAAATGAAACAGGCCTCTAGCTTATTAAGAAGCATATATATAAAAAACAATATCATTTTTCAAAACAATAATATATACTTATAAAAGATATAGAATGTTCCCCACCTAAAAGAAAAAGATCCTATGTTTCACATCAAAACCATAATATAAACATGATAAAATAAATCCCATCAAGATTATAACAATTATTCTATAAATTAAATCTAAGCCAATATCAACATATATATTGCATTTACATAAGTCGCTCTAAAACCATTGTTAGGTTTTATAAATTAGAAAGAACGTTGTGGAAATAAAATATTACTATAATGTAACATGTAATAAAAAATATATATATATGTCAATAAAATATTATAAAACTATATTTTTCCTAATGATATACTATCTCCTCCTAGGGATGGAGTACGATTGAGATATGAATTTGATTTTTTGTTTCAAATGTGTTTACCATAAGAACTCCAAATATAGTCCCTCTAACGGTATCCACACACACACATTAACAAAAACAAATTCTAATCCTTTCTATTACTAGATAACCCATATTAGAATTAGAAAATCTAGGAATCGAAATATTATATTCCTTTCTATTACTTTTTCATTAGTATATATCTAAATAGAAAAAAAAATAGTAGTACTATTTTATCTACCCTTATCCCTTTTATAACATTAACTAAAATTAATGAAAGAGACTATTCATTCTATGAACCTTTCAATTTCCACAACTTTCAAATTGTATAACAATTGAGTATGGAATTAACGGTAGACAACCTTTTACTTGTCTAAACCTTTCAATAAAAATTGAACATGGAATTAATGAATTCTATCTACTTTTACACAAGTACTTGACCAAAAATATATTCTATGTGGAATTGCTTCCAATTTATTATTTCAGACCAATTTATTCTAGTTCTGAAATAAATATTAACTAATTTTAGTATCCACTAAAATTTCTTATTAGATACTTTGTTTATATTAATCGTGCTATAGCGTGTAACCCTCTAAGTTTCTATACACGAAAGTAATGTTTATTTGAACACAAACTATAGTAATCATCTAGCAACAACTATTGGTCATCTAACTTAATAGAAAAGTTGTGAACAAAAAACCGCTATGAATTAATTACCACATAATTAAATCTCTTCTTCAAATGATATCTTGATTAAACTATTACATATCATGTCATCAATGATTAATCGTTTCACATGGTTTTCAAAATAAAATAGACTCAATAAAACTTTCCGTAGCCACAGGCTTGTAAGTTGCTATTATCTTAACCAAGCAACCCTGAATATCAATTTTCTAATCCAAGAGAGTAATAAATTCTATCTTGACTCGTCACTATCCTCTTTATATTTCATATCAACAACTGTATTATTTATGATCCAATTATAGACTACGTTTAATAACATCAAAGCACAACTTAGATCCTAAGAATCGTCGAAGGTATCTATCTCATAGGTCTTTTCAACGTCAATACCTAAAGTATACATAAGAATAACTTCTTTTAAATCATGTTTCTTTACTATCTCATTCTAGCTAGATCTCTTAATTATCTCATTAGGTTCTTGACTCTAGATTTTAGCTTAATCTAAGGTCTTATGATTAATTTAGATTCCTAAAGATGTTTAGAATAGGTTAAGTTAAGGTAAGGAAAAGATAAAAACAAGAAACAGAAAGAACAAGGGAAGGTACAAAATCACACCTAAGAATCATGCATGTGATCTTAGGCCATGATCTTTCTTTAAACTCAACCTGTAAGTTCTTGCCCAAGATTCATGTCCATGATCTTAACTGTGATCCTCTCTGACTTGAGTTCCTTTGATTCAAAACTTACCAAGGGATTCATGGGTAAGATCATGCCTATGATCTTTGCCTATAAGCCTCCCTAATCAATATTCTCCTCTCCTTTTTCAACCTTTAACCTCTCTAATCCATCTTAATTTAACCCTAACACATCCAATACTCCAATTCCTTTTTGGTTTTGATCTTTCTCATCGAATCAACATAATGGAAGACTCATATGTGTTCCCTAATATGAAATTGAGATCAAGAATTAGGAACATACCTTAGTCACCACCCTTATCACATACACGAATTACTATGCTCACAAGATCTGATTCCAAATATTAGATCCACACATTTAATAATCATATTTGATTACAATTCTTTTCTTTTTAATACAGGATTAGAAAATTCCTTATCAATTTGGATTTAGGATTTGTCCAATCTTCACACTTCCAACTCTTTTCCTAAAACCAATCTACCCTACTACCCATAATGCCTTCTAAAATATCAATTGAACAATAAAAATTATCGTCGTGCTTACTTTGTTCTCACTCTTACTAGTGTCTTGGGGAGAGTTCTACCAAAAGGACAATTACGAGAATTAGACCCTAGGTTAAAATAGGTCTCTTTTTATAATTAGAGAACAAAATGACCACTTTACCCTCTCATCTAATCCTTTATTACTTCTTGTTGACCCATCTTATATTTCTTATTTTCCCTTATTATTATTTACTTTCCATGGGTTTTACATAATTATACGAAACATATTAACACAATAACAATCATTCATATATTTATTATATACTAAGATATAATTATCAACTTTTTTTTAATATAGATTTTCATTTTTTGAATCAATGTCATAGATTACACCTTAACTTTGCCTCTATTTACAATTATACATTTAAAATTTTGATTTATCTAATTATACATCTAATTAAAAATTTTATTATCACCATCTACACTTTAATTAATACAAATTCGCATTATTAGTTTAGTCAATACAATCAACCAATGAAGTGACCATCCATAACCTTAGGGAAGTTGCACAATCCCCAACAGGTTGCCATTAGCCACTCCTTGCAAAATAGTAGGTCAGGATCTACTTCAAAAATGTGTATCGTGAGACTCACTGGAAGTCGTAGAATGGCCATCAACAGCCCTAGTAAGGTCACACAACTCTCTTAAGGTCATGAATGGTCATCCTATTAGTTGATCGTGCCGATTGGACTAATGATGTAAATTAGAATTAACTGAGATGTAAGGGTGACAATTAAATCTTTAAGTTGATATATAATTAGACAAATCAAAACTTCATATGTATAATTACAAAGAGTAACAAAGTTAAAGTATAAATCATGACATTGTCCCTCATTTATCCCTTGCATAACTTATCTTAAGACTGGAAAAATTGAATAAATTAAATTATGGTTTACATATTGAATTATACATTGCTAATATGGTTTAGAGTAGTGATTCAAATGTTTTTGTGTTTGATTATATAATGGCTTTGCGTATTAAATTGATGAAGCAAAATCATTTATTGGAACTATCTTAGAAAGAACTAACGATAGGACTAATTCATATTCTAGCAAATGACTTGTAATTGATTGTAATTATAAGATAAAGTGGGTAGGAATAGAGTGGGTGGGGTAAGAGATTCTATTCCTACCCTAGCCTATAGGTACTAGTTCCATCAATTTGTTATTCTTATCCTACTATATGGCACATTAAAATCACCTTGTACCAATAGATTGTACGGGGTATAAGGTACTTAATGAAATCTATAATTTTATTTTCTATTTTCCTTAAAAATGTCAATGTGCGAGCTTTTTAGAAAAAAACTAACCCTTTTTAGTAGTTCTGCCTTGAATTTTCTTAATGGTTTCCACATTATCATCATTTCTACCATCCATTGGAAACAATTTGCTTTTGCATTTTTTTTTTTTTTTCCTCAGCCTTCTTAGCAATCAAACAACTATCTTAGAAGGAACGAGTTTTCCTTCCTTCTTTAACTCTTGAATCAACTTCCTGTTTAGAAGACAAATACTGATAAAGAAACAAGTGCTACACTAACCATAGGAATAGGGAAGCTGTATCACTATTAGTTGAATTCAAGAAAATTGACTAAAATCTACAACAATCAAGTCGTCTTGATCATGTTAACAAAAGAAAAAGAAAAAGAAATACATGATGACGAAGTACAAGTCTCTCCAAAATAAAATCTTTCAAATGGATTTCAAAATAAAAATATCATATGCTATCCACATCTTTACTCTTCAAAATGTAGCTTGTTTTTTCCTTCAATCAATATCCAAAATACCTTCGTTAATAGAACTTATTTCTACAAGATTAAAAAAAAAAAAAATTCTAAAAGGAATTTGTAGTATGAAATATATAAGAAAAAAAAATTACAACGAACTTAAATAGTTGATCTAAGAAAAAAAAAAAGGAATTTATAAAAGAATTGGTCTTTTATTGGAGCATTACTTTCTTTCTTTCGTTTTTACTTGTCCCACCACCTCTTTAGTAAAATAGAGCAGCACTACATAATGGTGCTTTGTCAATGATATTCCGAAATGTGAGACTATAGATGCTCCGAAATCTTTTGTCCCCTAGCCATAGCATCTCACAACTCTCTTTCTTGGATGAAAATCATACTAACCATGTATTGCAAAATTTAAGGCTATAGAATTAGCCTTCAAAAAAGAGAAATTGTAGAAATAGTATTTTCAGAATCAAACCGTGAATAGAACCAACAATCAACCACAATGCAGTGCAGCTCTATTTGAATTGATCTTAAATAGGTAGTATACAATATACACTAAACTAATGCTCCAATAAAATAATTTACTTATCCTTTTAATATATCAATAACTACCCAATGGGATGAAAAAAAATAAAGAAATGTTCATCTATCTTTTTGTTGATAAAATCTTTTATAAAATGTCCATGTCTTCTCTTATAAAATTCTAAAACCAACATCTACATCGGTATGAATTTGTAACACCCCCAACCCACACATATTGAGCCTAATCACAGCATTATAATAGATTCTTTGTAGTTTCTCCTTTATCATGAAAACTATTAGAAGCATCTCCATATTGCACCTTTCATCCATTAATTACCCATATGAGATATTTGGAAAATATATATATATATACCTCCTTACACATCCTTTCTAGACTTTCTCGACAAACTAAATAAGAATAAATGTAATCATAGAACAAATTAATAATTGCAAAAAGGGAAAGTAAAGTAATGTTCTCGCATAAATAGAGGGATACGGTACGAGATTCCTTACTCTAAGACATGGATATTCTCGTATCCCTGGGATTTATACATAAACCGTTACAAAGAAAAAGAAAAAAAAAAAAAAAAAAAAAAAACAGATTACCCTACTTGATAATTAAAATATAAATCTATTCAGAAATGCTCCATATGTTTACACGCCTAAGATCTTAAGGACCATAGCCACTATACTGAATGGAAAATGAAACAGCTACAATTCAAAGGAAATATAATAGCAATATAATATATATGTATATATATGTATATATATATATAGAAAGAGAGAGAGAGAGAAAGAGAGATTACGTGTGGCAAAGTGATGGGGAAGAAGAAGAAATAGGTGAGTCTAGGTTCTGTAAGCTACTGTTTTAGTTGGGCCGGCCTTTTTTTTATGTTTTTTCAAAACTTATTTATTTAGATATTAATATTATTCTATTAAATGGATGGTATATGGAGCTCAAATACCTATACCCCATATATATTTTGAAGAACAAATTTTAGGGTAGGTATATGGTAAATTAGATTAATATTTATATTATATTTTATAAGAACAAATTCCAAAAAATTACTATTCATAACATATAATATAATCCTCAAAATTTTTTTGATAGAGTAGAATTTAGGTAGATGTCCTGTATAATAAAATTATTTGATCACCCCTAATTATAAGGAGATTAAAATGTTGTATAGACTACTAACACTTTTATTAATATCATCTTTGTTTATTGAAAATAACATGATAATAATAATCTGCAAGAAAATTTAATGAGAATAATACCAAGGAACCTCGTTAAATGGTTCCCAGTATTTGCTATTCATTGCGGGTAATCGGACCTCATTTCCATTCACTTGATATTTCAATTCTTATTTCATTATTCAATTTGGAATGATGAGGAAATATTAGGCGGTGACGTCGATCCTTGTCAACTAAAGAAACGTTTCGATATTTTCCTTTTCTTTTATAGTCGGGTCGGTAAATGGATCACCATCCGTGTCTTTACGAGCCTAAACGATTGCATGTTTCCATATCAGCGTATTTTCTTATCCGAGTTTAGTGTACTTTATGTATAGATCTAAATAACATTTCGAACCGTGAATCGATTCAATCTGTGAAAGCAAATCGTTAGATTTTTAAAACTCAAGCGGTTCAACTGGACGGAATCATCCGATCCATTCATTATTGAACTACCGATTTATTTTAAAAAAAAAAAAATAATTGGACCAGTCAAATCCTGCCCTGTCCCCAAGACCCCTAACCCTATCCTTTGTCTCTCTAAAATTTTTTCGGTAAATTTAAAATTTACGGCACTGAACTATTTAAAATTTAAATAATGCACTCCCATATTCTTAGATTCTTATAAATATCAACTTCAGACCTAATAAAAACACTTACTCTACAAATTATTTAAATCAATCCAACTTCAACCATTCTATCTTCATATTTCTTTCAGTTGCAAAACGTTATTAGAAATATTTCCTTCTACTAATCATAAATTTATGTGTAATTCTCTACTCCATTACACAAAAAAATTTGCATTAGTTAATAATGCATAATTTTCGTTATATTTTCTCTTATATATTATTTATGTCTTTCACTCATAAATATTTACATCAATAGAAAGATTTTTGTGCTGTATTTTTTCTAGTAAAAAAACACGATTCATCTTTAGGCAGTAAAAGTAAGGGTAAAGATGTTGAAATTTCAAATACGTCGTTTGCACCACTACTGTTTAAGGACGTTCAAGTGTATTCGGATAACGAGTACGACTCGAATGAGTAGAGAACACACAATATGATTAAAAATATAGAAAAATAATTTACACCACCTGAAAACTTCGATGTAGAATTTCATTGCATAGGTAATTGGGGCACGTCACCTCTGAGCTTTAATATTGAATATCAATGTATGAGTTACCGAGACATGTTACCTCTCGGTTTCGAACCTTTATGCATGAATGTCCCTGAATGTCATATTAGATTCCAACCTCATGGTATAAGTGTCCTCTCACGACTCGTGAGATTTAAACTCCCATAGATGAGTTGCCCTACAAGCATATTCAAGAATGAAGAGGACGATATTGAAATTATTCTCGAAACAGAAAAGTAACATATGAGACACTGTGAGCCCAGCAATTCGAGACCATCTAACTCAAGTAAGCCTCCTTAACCTGATAAGTCTAATATTTTCACTACTTATTTCCGTAAAGGTACAGACGAAAGGGGGAACTCAAGGGTATTTTGCAATTATTGCAAAGCGACTTATTCATGGAAAACGGGACAGAGATATGATACCCTTAATGAGCACTTAAGGTCGAAGCATTATAGGGAGGTGGGAATAGATAGAATGCAACAACAAATTACTTGAGGTGGTAATTCATCCGGACAAATGCTAATGAGGTATGATTAAAAGATGCATAAATATAACCTAGCAAAGTACATGGTGAATATGTACCTCTCATTTAACGTAGGTACATCAAAGTGGCAAAGTCAATATGAGCGGGAGACGTTCAACCCCAGCTCACGGCAGTTTAGCCGTACAACGATAACTTGAACCACGCAGGAGCTCTACCACAAAGGTAAGAGAGAGCTAGCAAGTAAGTTTGCTTGCCTCGATACGCAAGTGTCTATATGTGCAGACATATGAACGGATCTTTTTCGTAATAATTCTTATATGAGTATTACTGTTCACCAATTAGATGATAATTGACAACTTAATAAACAACGATTGGCTTTAAGAGTATTTAACGATCGACACACAGCACAAAATATTTATAGAATTATTAAAGAAATGTTAAATGAATACGGATTAGTGAAGAACATTTTTTCTATTGGTTTTGATAATGCAACTGTTAATATTGCATCAATGTCTAATTTGCAAAATTACTATTAACTAGCGTTAGAGGGGATTTTTTTCCACATACGTTGTACATGTCATATTCTTGACTTGTATGTCAAGGGTGGCATTGCAGCTTTGCACGACAGTATAGCCCCGATAAAAAACATTGCCAAGACAATAACAAACGGGTCATCTCTTCACAAAAAATGAAGGAACTTCTACATGGAGCACAGGAAGAGACTTTGAAAGTTTATGATGGATGTGCAACATTACTGGAACTTAACTTACGAGTTGTTGCATAACAAGATTGCTTACAACAAACTGCTATGTGATTTCACAATGTACAACATATAGGGAGTTGACATGTTCCCTAATAACTAGGATATTTACGTTTAATTACTTAAAGTTTTGAAAAATTTTCATTATGCAACTAAGTTTTTTTTACAAGTTTACAGGCCTAGTGTTCACTTATTTGTTATATCAACCGTCAGTATATTTAGCATGCTAGTTCAAAACCATGAGAACTTAAACCTGTAGGCATACGTATATGATATGAAGTTAAAGTGGTTAATCTATTATAAAGAAATTCCTTGTATTTATCTCATAGCAACTATTCTAGATCTTCATTGTAAAATGGAATTATTGTTAATATCTTTGAAAACCTATTATGATTATATTCAAGATCTAATAGATTCTCAAGACATGTACAGTTTGAAAACACAACAAAAAGTATCAACAACAATGGCCGACATAAAGGAAATGCTCAATTGCTATCAAAGTCAGTACGGTGGTCAGTGGTCAGTCATCAGTCTTTCCTCCACCACCCACCAAGGAACGGTATTACTCTTTTATGGATGAGTAATTACTAGCACAAAAATTAAAGGGGCAACGATCTAATGTTCTAATGTCCAAAATGCAGCACTAAACCAATACAAATTTTGAGTTTTCGGAAAATATCTCGATCAAAGACTTCGATATTTTAAAGTAATAGTAAAGGCATAGAAAGGACTACCTACTGCTATTACTCACTGCTTTGGCTTAAAGGTAATTGTTGAACAAGCATTTAGTATAGTAGGCCTAATCATCAATAAATGCCGAGCGTCCCTATCTATTATCAGTGTTGAAGTAAATACTTACATAGAAAATTGGTACAAGGTGAGTTGTAAACGACAAAAACCATACAAAAACTAAAAAAAGCAAATACTTACGGTTTAAGATTCAACTTCCGTAATAAGATGCCGACTGTTGTAACCCATGCATGTCTACACTGTAGCGAATTGATATTAAAAAAAAAAAAAAAAAAAAGCATTTTAAGTGCAGAACCCTATATAAACAAATTTGTATGTTTTTAAATTGTTAAAGCCTAAGAGACCTGTTTGGTGTCTTCCTATCATATAAAAGTATTATAGGTTATTCTTATACTATAAATATAAATATCTGAGAACCAAAACCCTTTTTCATTGTTGTATGTGAAATGGTAATAATTTTGATGGCAGCAGTTAACCACTTCGCCTGACTGCTCATAGTTCCTTCAGATTCCCCTGCTGCTCAGCTCATACGCCTTCTATACTTCGAAGTTGAAGGAAAGCTCAATTTACAAAGCCATCTACAATCAATTTTTTTTTTTTTTTAAAAAAGATACATTTTAAAAACCACGATAGCCAGGGACACATAAAGGAGTATGATTAACTTTCGACTTCTTGAAAACATGCAAGATATATTTGTTTATTCTTTAATCCTAGATGATTATAACGTTTTCAATTAATGAACTTTTATTTGCCATTCGATTTTCGAATCCATAAAACTTTTATACAATATTGAAATAAATTCGCATTTGCATTTGGAAAGTTCCATTTTTTTTTTTTTATTTCAACGTATTTTGAAAATCCTTCCTTTCTAACATCTGTACAAAGCGGAAAAAAGAATACAACCTTCATAATTTAAGTACTTTAAAGCATCATCGGGTCTGAGATTCATACAAGAAAGGAGGTGATGATAGCATAAGTAGTGCTATACAGTTTTAATGGCTCAAGATTTACAGCCACCGTGATATGATTATCACTTAGTTTTCAAATATTATACAGTACTCAGAAAGCATCATACTACAATTTCCCCCTTTTCTCCTTGCCAAACATCAAACACAACCAACCGATTTGTACGCACTAAAATTGTGTACGCAGAAAGTATAAAAAGAATTTGCACTCCATAATATATAACACCAATAATATATGATATATGTAAGTAAAATTAAAACTGTACTTAAATTTTCAAAGAAAAAGATCCTCAATGCAGTATTAAGTGTCGATCGAATAAAAAATACAATAAACTTTCCAACTAATAGTAATGTTTACCAATTAAAATAATAACCATACAAATATGATAAAAACTGATAACCATAAAACGGGAAAGATTTACAAGTCATAAATGGCAATTAAAAAGTTTGTGTTGAATACTTTCAGAATCTAATGGACACACCAAGATGACAGTTATAGGTAATTAAAAAAGATCCCTTTCATATAATAGATATATACATTGCGGGTGCATATTCTAATAGTTTTATATTCAAAAGCTTTTTCCACACAATCGATAATTGAAGCTGCCCAGAAACATGCCTTGGTCGAAGCAAATCAGTAGGAAGAATCTCCAGCTGAAACTCAAAAGACCGCCATTTTAATAACTCATTCACCTCAGCTCGTCCCACGATGAGTACTTCAACATCATCAAAAAAGCTAGGAAGAAAATCACACATTCAAACACAAAGTTCATGCGAAAAGCCAGCCGATAAATAATTTAGGCACTGACCATTCTCAATAGGCATAAACCCTGGAATGATTAAACATGCAAAGATGAAATTTTGTGACCTCACACAAACTAGTAGTGTACAACCAAAGGTGATCCTCAACTAAACAAAAAAGGAAAAAAAATGCCAGTTAAACACCGTTACATCCATATCATTCTATTAGTTCAGTATCAAACTTGAAACTATGTAAGCTCAAATACTCCCTCCAATTGAAAACTTTCTAACTAAATTATTAGACCATCAATACCTCCTGGGATAGCGTTCCATGAACCTCCCCGAAGGACACTCATAGGCAAGATGTCCTCTTCCACCACAATTGTGGCATATCATCAAGGGAGCCATGCAGTCCCTGCTCATGTGACCATACTGCTGGCAGTTTCTACAAACAACATCCCTGTAGCTGCCACTGCTGCGCCCAACACCACCACTGCGGTCTCCAGATTTGGGACACTGCCTAGCAACATGCCCTGAGATATTGCACACATTGCAAACAGGCTCATTTGGACATTCACGTGAAAGGTGGCCAGTCCTCCTACAGTTGTTACATGCCCTTTCATTCGTACAATCAGCAGCAATGTGTCCTTGCTTAAAACAGTTATTGCACAACCGCAGGTCTCCGGGAATCATAGGAGCAGTGCACTCTCTAGCACGATGTCCAGCCTTACCACAAGAGTGGCATATGCCTTCATTTGTGCAGTTGCTGGCCATATGGCCTGGTTCCCGACAGTTCCAGCATAATTGTTTGGTAGTGCACTCCACAGCAATGTGCCTGGCAAGCAACCAAAATCAGAATCAATGGTGAAAGGATAAAGTACCAAACATGTTCACATTAACAAAACAAGACCCCCCCCCCCCCCCCCCTCTTCTTCTCCTCTCTCCCCTCCCCTCCCACGGCTTATCCACAAATTTCTATTCCATATTAAAATTTTTGCACAAGTAAATTCTTAAAAATACGATAGGGAACACCACACTAAAATAGCTTCTTCTTTATCTTAAACCATTGAGTGTCCCTTGCTATAACCCTATAAAACCTCAAAAACATATTTCTTTTGGGTTGAGCCATTTTTATGAGGCTACAGAGATACAGAGGCAAAATTTAGGAGTATGAAACTGGAAGCTACAATCTTTTAGCACCTGATATCTACACAAGCCAAAGGAAGCAGTTGCCTATATTATACCCAATCAGAAGTGTATCCTTTCTGACCCTTCTCAGAAAAACTTGTCACATATGTTACCGCTTAAAATCTGAGATGACACAAGGCCCTTTTTTCCTTCAGTAATTAATAAGATACATCACATTTAATATATCCAGACTAATATGTTAGAGCATGAATATGGTGTAGAATCCATAACCCCAACATTGTACATATATACAACTACCAGAAAACCGAAACAGTGATAGCAATAGACAAAATGAAACTCATAATTGCAAAGTCTTGGAAACAGAATAGTCATAGATTACACAGGGAGCAACACAAATACTTAAATAAACTTTCTTTTCTAAGACAACAACTATGCTTGGACAGGGGATGATTGTGGTTGATTCACAGTTTTTATTAAAGAGAATCTAACAATATTACATTAATCTAGAGATATATTTATGCTGTTATATTGCTATTGCGCATTGAGATTTCTAAATCATATAACTTTTTTCTAATCAAACATTATTCAACCTAAATGCATCTTCAGCCAGATTCTATAGAGGCAACAACTTTAACACAAAATTGCAACAATATGGATATCATGGTAAAGAGCAAATAATAGTTCCCTTACCCAGGAAGGCCACAATTGTGGCAAATTGACACATTTGGACATTCTCTTGCAAAATGCCCTGGACGCTTGCAATTCTTGCAAAGATTGTCTCGGCTGGAAACAAAGTCGTAAACCAGTTACAAATAAGAATTGTATCCAACAACTCAGTCGCCTCATACTCTCTCTGGAAAAGTTGGGATAAGAGCTTCCTTTCATTAACAAAGTCATATAGAAGTATTTTAAAGTCAAAGCAAAACATTTCCATCACCCAACAATATTACATGGTGCATAAAACATCATCCCCAAAAACAGCCTGCCATGTGCCCTTGTCTACTACCAAAAGATTTCTCTCCAAGACAAGCATGTCCATTATGCTACTATAGATACGCAGGAAGCATCTGTCAGAGAAAAGAGAATGGTGTGTATATATTTGTGTAAAAGAGGAAGTTAATCCAGAGAACAAGCACCCATCTGGATATGCTGCAAGTAACAAAGAACAAAATAACTATTTTCTCAATATATACAGAAGCCATTCATATAAAACTTTTAGCCAGACGAAGTTGGAAGCAACAGCCCATCAAGCTGAGAGATCTTTGCATAATTATTTAGAACAAATTCCCTCTAAAACCCAGCAGCATACAGTTACAAAACAAAAGAAACTCCACAGAGGATAAAAGCGACAATAAATAATTTCTGGTCACTTTGTAGCTTAGGAATAACATAAACTCAACAGTTAAAATAGCATCAATTGCCAACATTATAACACCTGAAACCCCGACGTGACTCCCTCCTGTAAGGTGCATCACGATAGGAAAAGCGATCAGATCGCATCTTGCGATCCATTGGACTCCTTGATCGGCTTCTGCTTGGGCTCCTGCTAACAGAACTCATATTCAACTTATCAATCCACTTCACAACTAATCTGCACAGCTAATTCCACCACCAACACCTACAATGTTGCCGCCTCCTTCCTGCCCACACAACAACCATACACCATGCATCATTAACCAAAATTCCAGCGAAACCCCCAACATCCCCTCAAAACAGCAGCAACCCCATAATAACAAAAACATCTGAACAAACAAGCCATCCACACAATCACATTCACTGAACTGAGCATCAAGGTACTAATAGTCCGTCCTTCAACAACCCTCCCGCAGAAACATCTGAGCGCAAACAGATGCTCCCCCGAGACATTATCAATTGCAAACGAACATTAACACACACAAACTGCATACTCCTGCTTCATCACATATCATGTCATCTACTCTTAATAACAGTACTTTGGCATTATAAGAGCTAATAAAGAAAAAGAAGCGTCTATATTGCTTATACAATTAAATTATTCCTCATTCTAGCAGTTAATGATAAGAAACATTCCTTTACCATCATTTAGGACACCCAGTGCACACCAAAACTGCAAAACTACTACTTTATCTCGATGTCCATTGTAAACAAAATTAAATGCAGCCTTAAGCTAGACATATCAGCCCCTAGATATCCAGGAAAGATTCCCCGCAAGCTCCAAACCTGGAGTTATAGATCTATTCCTTCAATTTCTACATCATTATACAATTATGGAAACTCAGATCCACACTGATTTGGACAAGAACAACGGCATCCACAAAAACCAGCAGAATGGAAACTCAAATGTCATTTCTAGATCATACTTCCTCTGCATGCCATTCCAAGCACATGTTTTCCCTCGCACACGTTTGAATTAACTACATTCCACATCAGCATCCTGATAGAACAGGACCCTTGACATATGTTTTCAGCTTTTACTGATCATCCCTTTTCACCCAGACAAATGTTGAATGAAAACTTCAAAACAGCAAGGAAAGCATTGTTCTTCAAACCTAATAACGTTGTAATCTCTAAGCTGGAGACAAAAGGAAACAATGTTGGCAAGATCTAAAGAAAGGACAAAGCAACATATCAACATCAAGGGAAGACTTGTTTTCACTCGCTGTTCTATCCGAAACAAAATTTGTTATTATTTAGCCGTTCGGCTGTCCCTTCTTCTTGATCTAGTGATTCCCAGGAAAGCGATGAAAGAATTCATCCAATAGCTGTTTCTCTATAGGGATGGCAGCTCATGTCAACACGCGTGGCTTATCGGGCAGTATATCAGAAACTGACATCCCCTACTTTTTCTTGTCTCATACATTTCTCAAAATTAGAAGATTCAGCAGACAATGCAAAACACAGATGCATAGGCGCAGCACCTCATTTAAACTAATCAACAAATAAAAACCAAAGAAAAAATGCTTATAAAGTATGCATGTACAATCAAATAAGAAAATATCTAATTCGAACGCCATCTGGGGTTCGCCTCAGGTATCCTTCTGATGCTAATATGTCAATAGCGACACATGGCGAACTACAATTTTACATCAGAAGAATAGATCAGGAGATCGAAGAATTCTAAGTACCTGATTGGTTTCGTCGTTATCGGTAATCGGAGCCGAGGAGGAGGGGGAAGGCGATCGTTTGCTTGGTAAAGATTGTAGATGATATTGAAAACCCTAGAAATGGGTTCTCACATGCGAGACCACGCTTTTGGACCACATGAAAATGAAACGGGAGGATTTAAGCTAATTGGGCCCGATAATGAAACGAGAAACCCGTTTTTATTAACTCAAGGAGGAAGGAAACGGGCTGTAGATATATGGAAGTATAAATGAGTCCAACTTGCGAGAAAGGATATGGATCGTATGATAGATATCCGGTTGCAAAGGAATTGAATCAGGATAATTTTTAACCTTTCACCTCTATTTGAGTTTTTTTTTTTTAATTTTCTTTTTCCTAATTCAGTTTGAACGTTTAATAAACTTTGTAAAGTTGGAAATTTTTCAATGCCCTTAGTTTTTTCCATTAAATTTTAACGCATGGTATATAATCCAATTCCTCAAATAATTAATCTAGTTAAATAATAAAATTATATATATAATATTTTAACAAATTAACAAAAAATAAGAAATTTAAAAAATTTAAAATCATCTACCATATAGCAACCACAAGTAAATAGATAGGTTATAATTCAAAAGAAAACAAAGGATATGCTAAGGCCGTTATAATCTAATAATATTATCACTTATTTTTTATTGAGATAGATTAAGATTCGAATCTCCCTCCTTATAATTAGCCTAAAAAAAACTAGTTAAATTTTTTTTTTCTATCTTTCCTTTTTTGTTTTTTATATTTTCTATTATTATATTTTAACGTATTTATAAATTATGGGTGAATGAATATAGAATAGTAGATTATAAAGTTTTACAAATACCTTACCTTATGGGTACAAGTTCCCAATTTTTTTTATCGCATGGTACTTTGAAACCACATGATATCCTATAAATGTTACCAAATATAAGGTATCATATGAAACTTACATATATAAATATATATATATATATATATCTTCTTTCAAAACATTATGTTAGACGTATAATCAATATTAAACATAAAACTACACTACCACTAATTAGATAGTAATAATTTGAAAGGTTCCTAAATTTGTAACATACTTTAAATTGGGATAATATAATATTTTTGTCATTTCTTTTCAAATCATCAAAATAGAAGTTTTATCAAATCCTAAGATTGTTAACATAAATAATAAAATATAAAAACTATGTGCAAAGTGATTCCAATAATATATATTAAACAATAAATTAAGAACTAAGATTTTTTAAGGCTATACTAAAATAGGCCTAGTAAAGGAGGAAGAAGGATAAAAAAAAATGAGATAGTAAGAAAAGAGATGAGATTTTTTAAAAAAGAAGAGAGAGAGAAGGAGAGATGGGGACTAAATAGTAAACACAAGCAACATATGGTATTCAAATTTTATTATAAGGTAGGTTTTTTATTATTATTAAGGCTAAGAAAATATAATACTATTAATTTTTTTGTTATTTATTGATATTATTTATCATTGTAAGGTGGAAAATTTATATTTTGTATACTTTAGAAAACAAATTTCACAATAAGTACAACCTACAGGGAACCTTAACTTTATATTTGTATCATTTCTTATAGAAGTAGATTCTAAGAATTACTAGTTAAAACCTACTTTGTAACACTTATTATCCATCTAGAACCAACTTAGTAGAGCAAAATCCAGGTGAATATCTTGTATGACAAGGTTATCGGCTCATCCTTAGTATAAATTATTAATTTAAGTTAATATTTTAAACTAATGATATTGTACCACACGGCATTTGTAGCAAAAAAAAAAATGACATTGTTTTTAAAAAGTCATCTTTTATAAACTTTTGTAAACATCAAGGATTTAAATAAAAATAAATAAAACTCAAATTAAAAAGCATTATGACTAAAAATGTACTTCTCTAAACTTAAACTCTCCAAATTTATATTCTCTCAGGTTCCTTAATTTACTTATAAAATTCTACTACGTGTAATTAATGATTAAAATTATAAGATTATAAATAATATCACAATGATGTTATAAGATTATTTAAGCTTTTTATTAATCTCCATCATTAATTTATAAAGTGAGAAAAATTAAGAGAGTGAGTATTAAGGAGATTTGTATTATTTCTAATGGAAAAAGATCCTAAAACCATATTTTCCTATGAGATTAACAATACAATATATTATTTACAACATTACCTCATCATTGTATTATAGTACCTTATGCAACTAGAAAGAAGAAGAAGATAAAAAGTTTTCTTTAGGAAAATCCATAAGTAGAAAAAAAAAGGAAAGAAAGAAAGAAACAAAGGCTAACTTTAAGTGTAGTGACATAAACAAGAAAAGAACAATGGACATTCACAAGGTATGCTTTTTTGTTAGGAGCAAATTCAAGACTATCATATGTACTATTATTCAAAAGCTTAGATTTTTGCTATTAAGATTTTCTTTTTCAATTTTCTAACGAAAAATATATATAAGTCATAAATAACAAGACTTTTAAATTTATTATTGATATATCTTGATAAACAAAATTAACCAAAATGTTAACATAAAAACTAGAATAGAAAATAGATATAAAAAGCATGAATCTCCAATAACATAATGAGCTTAAAAGCCTATTCGAGCTTAAAAAATGTTTAAGCTAAGTTGAGCTTGAATTAAGCTTAGATATCAATCTATAGCCTATAAATGTTTAAGTTTTTAAATTTTAAACTCAATTAAGGTTGAGTTTTGCAAACTTGCGTTTGATATTGTACCCTTTCAATTAGTTTACACTTCTAAGTATCATAAGCTTAACAAAAATGTTGACAATCATTTTCTTAATGATCATTATAATTTAACTTATTGGTTTTAGTATTATAAGAACAAATATATAACTAACAATAATAGTTATTTAGAGAGAAATTTATCAATGCAAAATGAACAAATGTTTCTTCTTAATAGTGGTAAACATTTTCCTCTTTCTAGATTGATATGTTTCATATATGCAATAAGAACAAAATGTTGATCTCATCTTTTATAAACTAATAGCAAAGTTAGTAGTTGTGTATTTATAATAGAATGTAGCTAATAAGTAATTCGTTATAATCTAATTAGTGGGAATACTTACTCTTACTCAAAAGATCCAGATTCAATTGCCAGCATCATATATCCTTTTTAAACTTCTTTTCTAACACTATGATACTAAGTTGGTATAATTCATTCACTTTTTTAAATGAAATGAGTCCGTAATGAAATTCTAATTCATGTGGAATAGAATAGAGCCATAATAGATTTGTAATGTATATTATGTTGTTTAGTTGATGTCATTGAATTACCATCATTTTTGTTTATTTCACAAATTTAATATATGAATAAATTTAAATAAGTAATTAAAAGACAAAAATTGCTCTTATGAACTCTAAAAGAACGAACATGGTACTCCACCCTCTCTCTTCATCAGAAACTTCAACATAAACCCTAACCTTAAATTAAAAAATCAATCCAAAATTGAATCCTTAATTGGTCAAATTAAGACTACTATTTTCAATAGCTAATTTCATAAGAAGAATCCCATCTTTACATCATATATCTCTTGCAATTGTCATGTAACTCACTCCCTCATCTCTTTAATACAATTTGCAAGAAGAATCTTATCTATTCTCTCTCTCTATTTTTTTTATTACTCAAACTATTCACTCATTGAGTGCTCATTCATCTTGTTTTGGACAAAGTTAGATCTATTTCTTCCTTCCTCGATTTAATAATCTTCTTCTTCTTCTGCATCTTTTTTCAAAAGACCTCTTACTTTTTAGGTATCTTTTTTTGAATATGTTCATCTTTTCATCATACTCTATTATGATATTTATTAAATTATCATCTTTCTCCACAAAAAAGTGGGTCATAATGTCATTTCTCCATCATACCTTCATTGGTAATATTCTTTATGCGTGATCATTCTTATCCATGTTTGTTTATCTTCATTAGTAGATTCGAATATGTGTGTGTGTGTGTGTGTGAGAGAGAGAGAGAGAGAGAGAGAGAGAGACGGACGGTATTATGTAGATTAATGTTTTTTTTTTCCTCTGGAGTGTATGGGTCAATTGCATAAAAGAGATGCAGAGAGAAGAAGGGGACAATACTATGAAAATTAGGGTTTTTTTTTTATCTCTTTGAATCTATTGTCTAATGTTTTAATTTAAGATATTATGTGTGATATTTTAATTTCTATGGGGTTATTTATGGGGAAAAAATATAACAACTTGGAATTTCATTTCATGACTTAAGAGAAAGAATAGCTATTCGACAATTTTATGAATTTAAATTTAATGTGTTATTGTGATTATAGGGTTAAAATGTAAGTGAATGACATAATAGAGATACTATATTGAATAAGAGGGAAATGAAATAGCTATTCCATCCAATTTACATGCAATTATTGTCTTGAATATCTCTATGACTAAAAAATGCTATTTTTTTATTTTCTGTTGTTAAATGAAGTTTTCGTCAAATTATTATTACCTCGTGCCAACATAACTCATGCAACTTTTTAAGGGTTGTAAGCTAAACCCATTTACTACCAAATCTTTTTTTTACAAAGCAAAGACCAATATAGTTTATAAAATTTCAAGGTTTGATGCTAAAAACTATCATCTTAAAAAATACTATCTACATTATGGGTGCATATTTTTTAATAAGAAATTAAGGCCAAAACCCCATAGAGATTTTAGCAAAAAAAAATCATCAATCCTTTAGTTAAAAAGAATACTTTTCAATGTTTATGAAAAATTGTTCAATTAAATTCTAATTTTACTTTTAAGAAATGAGGGATAATCTTATTTCTTCTCATTTTCATCTCATTAAAAATCTAAACATAAGGGATGTAACTTATATGGGGGGATTATTGTTGATAATCAATTATGTGCACTTTGTGTTAATGTTGAACTTGAAGAAGTCTTAATCTAATGAAAAGTTTATGAATGATCATAGAGAGAAGCATTGGAGGAGGAGTAGACATATAGTAGATTGAATTCTATATTCTTGATCCATTCTTCACAAGATAGTTGGTTTGATCTTTTGATGAGTTATTCTAATAAAGTAATGGTGTTTCTATAAAATTTGCTAATATTTTAAATATTAAAAATGAGGAAGAGGAGACCCCTATATAAAGATTTTGGCCCCTAATATCTATCATTAGATGAAGTTAAGATAGATCAATCAAATAAGCTATTAATGATGAACATTAAATCATATCATATGATGGACAATAAGGATCAAAACCTCCTCAACCTTATGGACTATGGGCTTTGAGCTTGCGTTAGGCTTAAGCCAGCCTAAGTCTTCTTAAACTTAGACCAAACGTATTATAGATGTATCATAAGAAGTGTATCTTTGAATATAAGCTTTTTTAAGCCTATTCAGATAAAACAAGAACTAAATAAACTCGAAAGGACATTTTAGGAGTCTACTTTTTGTGCTTGAGAGTAAAAAAATAAGTTTAGCGATTCTTATTCCAAATTTACCAAATCAAATCTCCTAAAAACATCCTTAATTTGGCTCCTTCTTAGACCTGACAATAGTCTATTGAATTAATCCATGGCATTAAATTGGACCAAAAACATGATACCAAAATAGCCCTATATACAACTTTCTCTTTTTATTTTATTTCCTTATTTCCTCTCTCAAAATATATCCAAACATGTACAAATTTGATGTACGACACAAGAGCAACAACAATTTATCAAATAGGCACATAACTAATAATTATAAACTTATCATATGGAATGTTGCTTCTTACATGTGTAAAAAAGATAGCTTTAATTCATATATTAATAGATTTAGTTCACAAAATGGTTGTAGCACAGGATAAAGAGCATCTTAAGGGATAAGATAAAACTAAAAAAATTTATACCATTTAATGGGTGGTATAAAAATATTATCCTTGATAAAGTAATGGTTTTCCAAAACTGCATAAAAGAATCCCTTTGTCTTTTAACAAGATATTGATGTGGTAAAGAATCCCTAATGATGATAATAGTTTTTTGCTTTCCTTAAATAATGTTTTGCACATTGCTTACCAACCTATTCTCCCTTACCGAAGTCTCAAGCACGAATTAAACTAACTATTGTTTAGCTAGATTGGAGTAGCTTTAAGCTAATTTAGCCTAAGAGAACCAAGAATCATCTAATAGGAACAATGAGATCTTGAATCTTATTCAAAAAAATAGCTTGCCTAATTAGAAAAAAGAGAATGAAGATAATAGTGCTAAAGACTCTAATAATTCAATCCATTCATCAAAATTGCTAATAAAGCAAGTTCAGGTAAAATACTAAACCTCAACCCTTGCATTTAAGAAAATCGATGAAAGAAAGCAATCATAGTAAGTGCATAATGCCAATCCATCACATTTAAGCGCTCTTGCTATGACTAATTGCCAATTTACGATTAAGAAGAGTTCTTTTGTTCCAAAAATTTTGGAAAAAGTGGTATCATGACATATTAAATTGCCACAATTTGAGATGTATTATCAAGATGAAAATTTGGTTTCTTTTTTTTTTTTTAGCTCAATTTATATTAAGCCCAAGCCATTTAATATAAATCTCTTAACCAAACTAAGAAAATATTTTTATATAAAAAACGTTTCTAAAAAATGGAGTCGCCACCCAATTGAAATCGAGGAAAAAGTTAAATTAAAGCCTATAGGTAAATAGACCTTAATTTTAATTACTAGCCTACGGCTTTTCTAAAAAAACCTTTAGAAAAATAGAAACCATAAAGACTTGAGAGGCTAACTTATTAAAATGTAAGTTGTTTTCATAAAAGAAATCAATGAAATTATTTAATGGGACTTAAATAGGTTTTCAAATAAATTAAGCTTTTTAAATATATTTGAAAAAAATAAAATGAGAAAAATAAAAATTTTCATTATTTTGGGCTACTCGAAATGTCTACGTACGCATGAAGCGAGATCAATCCCACCTAGTTGTCAATTCAAGAAAATTTTAATTTGTTAGTTTATTTTATTTTTTAAAAAGCTCTTTTCTCTTTAAATTCATTAAGTTTTATTAATTTGAACAAAAATGAGTTTTCTGGTCCTCCTTTGAAAAATCCTAAGAAAACCATAACTTTTGGAAAAGGCAAATTTATTTTTTTTATTTATGGAAAACATTTTTTCTTTATGTATAAAAATATAAATCCTTTCATTTTGGAAAGAACCAATTATTTATGCAAAATACTCATTAAGCAAAAAAAAAAATAGCAATAATAATAAGGCAAATAACTCATGTAAATTAAATTGCAGCAAGATAAATAAGAAATAAATAAATATATATTTTTTTTATTTCTCAACATAATCCTAAAAACTAAAATAATTCAAAATGTTAATCATGGAAAAGATACCCATTATTCATTAAGCCAATAAAACATGCTAATTTTTTTTTATTAAAGCCTAAATTATGTAAACTGTCAATCACAATGACATAAGATTAAACACATAACTTTATTTATTTATATTTTTTAGCAAAACCCTAACTATACAAAAAAAAGGCATATCATGTGATTTAACTACAAGATCAATTTTTTTTATTTTATATTTTTAGAATTTTCATTTTTTTAAAGGAAAGCCAAATTCATGCATACTAAAAGAAACAATCATAAACATATTAAAAATTAATTGGAAAAAATTATTAAATATTGTAAAAACACATTATTCAATTTAAAACATAACCTCACAAGATCAAAGACAAATTTTTCTTTTCAAATTTTTTATTTTTTTTTAAACAAACAATATATTAAAGAGTTGAAAAACTTACCAACAATGGGCAATAATTGGTGACCAATTCAGGTGGTTATAGATAGGATCTCAGGGTAAGACTAATGGCTTTGAGCTCTTAAGGCACCCTTCTTCGAGATCCTTACCTCAATTTTTAGAAATCATAGCAACCTAAGGTTGATTATTTCAAAAACTCTAGCATGAGGATGGAAAAACTCTAAACTCACACTTCCCAACTTCAAATTCAAATTACTTTCACTCAACATGAAATTGAATCAAATCACTGATTGGGCATTGATCTATAGAGATTAAAGAGAAAACTTGTAATCCTTACAATGGGGTTGTTTGTAATGCTTAGCAGTCCAATAAATGAGTGCTAAAGTCTTCTATTTATAGTGCTAAGTTGGAATTACAACTCAAGAAACTTTTATATATGAGAAAGATCGAATCTTGATGATTTAGGCAAGTTTCAAAACACATCTCGATTTTCTCCTCTCTTTTTTTGGCTAAAATTGAACCCTTTTTTTTTACAAATTTTTGGGAAAAAAAAGGTTAAGAAAACTCTAGATGATGTTCTTGCTTATTTTCATTTGTTATCTTGCAGCATAATGTAATGATATCCTTCAATTTTACCAAAATAAGCTTAGGTGCAAAATATACCCATTTTTTTATTACCCCATTTTGCTTTTTTTTTTTTCCTAGACTTCCTTTAGTGAAAATTCAAAAATTAGACATGTTTAAATAGTATATTATGTGCTCAATCTATTTCTTAACTTTTTTTCATGATTTCTTGCTAAAAAAGTAGATGGAATTGGGTAAAAATACCTAGGTATTATTTGCCATTTAAATAGTAATTTCCTAAGAGCATTATGTGTCGAGAAAGAGGAGGGAGAAGAAAAAAAAAAAGCAAGTTGATGGTCAACCCCACAAATGCCACATGGTTAGTCCATGTGGCGCCCGTGTAGCAGTCACGTAGAAGCCACATGGCAAGCAAATTCAATTGCCATGTGGCATGATAATGTAACACGTATTACTAATGATTAGGTAACACGCGTTGCCTTATATTATAATTTTTTTCTTTCCTTTTTTCTCTTCTTTTTTTTCCTTTTTCTTTTTCCCTTTTCCCCTTTTATTTCCCGCTCGCTAAGTTAATGCTGTTGCGTTTCAATTTTCTTTTTCTTTTTCTTTTTTTTTACACGAAACAAGACTCAATTAATTCATCCGACACCTAGAAAATCATATCATACCCTTCAATAAAATACGAAGCTTAATAAATACATGCTCAAAATATTCTCAAAAATCATCAAATTTGACCAAATTAGAATCTTGGTTTCTACTCGCATTTAGCTTATACCCTCAAACTTTAAATGGCCATAAAATTTTCATTTTTACTCTAATTGAAATACAGTTTAAGGTCATGATTTCTTTAAAATGTATACTTTCAAAATATTTTAGAATGAACAATTTGAACATGGATTAAAGAAATTGATTCTAAAAAAATATTAATTTTCATCCAAGATTCCTAATCCAATCAAATTGTATATATTTATTTTGATTCCAAAAACCATTTTGACATTAAAAAATTAATTCTACCCCAAACCCATCTAAATGGACCAGCACGTAATATTTTTTATGGTTTTTTTCTCGTTTTTTATTTTTTTTTCTTATTTTTTAATTTTTTGGTATTACAGTTCAATACATGTTTATCAACATTTTTAAAAAAAATTACACGATTACAAATTATATAAAAAATATTACCAAAATATCAATGCTAATATCTCATCCTATGTTGCATCTTGAAGATGTGATATTAACATTTGTAAAAGTAATATTGTATCTTCAAGTGCAACATATATACAAATACTAATGTATTCAAATTCACTTTTAAAAATGTCGCATTCTGAAGATATAATATACATACAAATACCAGTATTAATATTTCGGTAACATTTTTTGTAAAATTTGTAACTATGTTGTTTTTTTTTTTAAATTTTGACAGTAAACATGCAAGTTTCTCATTTTTTTCACATTCTTCAGTTTTTGTATTTTTTTTTCTTTATTGGGTCTATTTTTGAAAAATAGGATTCCTAAACTAAAGATGGAGCCGAAGATGGTAAAAATGGGGTGTTTACACGTATGTTGAAACAAAAGACATAGAGGATCATCTCGAATATTCCCACACTCTTGCTAAGTTGCATGGCTTGAGTGATAGGCTTGTCAAGTATTTCCCTTGACATTATGGAATGCTACAAGTATGTAGTTTAAACACCTAAAGTTGAATACTATTACAAGTTTTGAAGATTTAGCAAAAGTATTCTTACAACACTTCCTTGTAAGCAAACTTTTGGTTAAGAACTCCTCTGTCCTTAACATTATGAAACAAAGGTCTAAAGAATCGATCAGAGACTGCTTGACTTGTTTTATGGGTGAGATGGTTCAAATTCTTAAATTAGACATAAGTGTTGCTTTGAATGCAATAATTGACAGAATGAAGCCAAATGGAGATATCTTTAAATCTCTGCCTAAAAACATGCAAAAGACATTTGTAGAGTTCAAAGCAAAGGCCACCTCCTACGCTCGGTGTAAGGTTGATTAAAGTAGAAATGATTGGAAAAATGATAAGAATAAAAGAGTGTGAAAGATAAACTTAGTGATCGCAACTATAGACACCCCATTTTTGCTATACTTTATTTTAATTTTAGTTTTTTTTTTAATTACTAAGCTAGGTTTACAAAAAAACAAAAACAAAAACAAAAACACTAAAAAATTAAAAAATAAAAAAATTACAAAAAAAATTGAAAAATAAAAAGTATCATCATTAGAGTCTAAGTCAAGTTAGTCAGTTATTTAGGGTATCAGGTAACAAATAAAATATACATGTGGATTAATAAATTCAAAGTCTAAGAAATTGGGCTTCATTAGAAAAAATAGCCTAGTAAAATATTTGAGCTCATAAAGTGGATTTTTGTTCCATTTAAAAATATTGACTAGACTAATTAAAATAAGACTTAAGAATTTATTAAATTAAAATTATGTTGGAAAATGTTTGGCATGCATCTGTTAGGATTATTTTGGTATATTTTGGGTCAATTTAAAGAAGCTAGATTAAATTGAGCTTGGATTTGAAAATGAAGAATTAAAGTTAGGCCCAAACTTAAAAGTTTTAGTATAAATTAAGTGTATAACATATTGAGATAGTAACATTAGTTGTATTGGTAAGGGCATACATATTTAAAGGATTGGTCGTAGGTTCGATTCTCTAATAAAATCAACGTATAATTTTTTTTTTTTTAGTCTCAGTCACATGACAACCATCTCCTTCCCCATCTAAATAGGTTAGATGTGAGAAAGAATTGGAAAAAAAGAGAAAATCTAGCAAGGCCAAATATTAGTTGAATCTTTATCTTTTAAATGTTTGTTAATGAAAAAGGAGATCAAAGTTATCATATATTGAAACCAATCAACAAATTTTCATTGATAACTATGGATTAAAGATTTGATAAAAACTCAAAAGATTTGAACTTCATCTATACAACAGTGGAATCTCTGTAACCATATCCAAAGGCTCCAAATCTAATTTAAAGGAGCCTGATAACATGGAGAGCAGAATAAAACTTCACACAACAAACAGAGTTAATCCTCATCAGGCTGCAAGTACATTCAGTCTACCATCAATTCTCTCTCGCGTACTACTACTCAGCGAAACTAGTCCTGAATCCTCTCTCTTGCTCTTCATTCCATGTCATAACCTACTATAACAACCTAACACTACGATCCAATTCCATCTCTTACGACCTTCCTTCATCCTTCACCAAGACCCAAACCCTAGAATCAATACTCAACGCCCTTTGATAGTTCAAGCCAACAATGCCACCTTCATCTTCACTATGCCTACACATGAACACCATCTTCATCCCTTCTCCTACAATAGCCACCAACCCTCTACTTACAATACAACCCTCTCTCGACAACCTACAATGCAAATAATAACATCGAACCCTTATGTATAGCATAACCCACGTAACCTCCATACCTATTGTCATAATCATTGATACCCACAGCGACGCCTTTGTCTTGACCTAACTTAGTGCTACGATGAAACTTTATTACATGACTCCTAACCACCATCTTCATGAAATACACACACCAAACCTAGTGTTGCATTAAACTAACCACCAATCGCCACTTAACTCCACCAAGCACTACTTAGTCATACCTCTCTCTCATACGCTACCTAGCAAAGCTATACATACATATGTGACACTGCAAACTGCCACTACTGCCTAGTAAACTTTGAAACCACCATAACACTCAAAGGCATCCTGTCTAAACTTCCTTTTGCTAATCACTTTATCACAAAAAGCTACATAACCTACTTGATTCAATGATCAAATCACTTTACAAGGAGTTTGGGGAAGCTTCTACAGTAGACTTGGATAAGACGACCTGACCTACCTAGAAGACCTCAAATCTAACCCGCGTACTTGCCCTTATTACTTGGATCCAAATAGTAGAGGTGTGTTTAGGTTCCTTTTTCTTATTGTAGTTATTTAGCATTTTAATTAGTTAAATAATGTTAGTTTTCTTTAAATTATACTAACTTTATTCTTTCTTTATTTGTAGGTACCTAGTTTTGGTATTTTTCAGCCATTGTCAATTTCATTAATGTTTTGTGTTTTTCTTTTCAATATATTTTGTGGATAGTAATTACTAACATAAGTTATTTTAGGGGTCTTGATGTTAATTCTTACTAGTTGATTTTCTTTGGCATGTTAGCATATTTTTTTTAAAAAATAAATAAATAAAAATATATGTTGCATATTTTTGCATAAGTGTCACATTTTTAGGAAAATTCATGTTTTTCATTAATATTTGCATGTTTCATGAAAACCGCATATCTTAGCAAGTTGTCATAAAAATTGCATTTTTAGGTATTTAGGGTTTTGTTTAAATAATAAAAGGATTAATTTGAGTCTTTTAAAAAATTAGTATTTTTAGGGTATTCTTAAATTGGAAATAAAAAATTAGGTTTTTGCATTTATTTAATAAAAATAAATTAGTTAAAAAAATAAACCTGACCTATTTTTCATGAATAAAATTTGTTAACCTACTAAAGTTTTTCTAAAAAATGATAACTATGGTCGATTTGATCCCACTTAGTGGGTATATAAGCACCTCTTAGGCGACCGTAAAATTTATAAAATATTTTTTCTTTTTATTTTTAGGGAAATTTCGTAATAGAAATTTTTATACATTTTCACGTCATTTGCATGTTTTCATAATTTTTAAAAAATTCCAAAAATAAAGGCCCATTATTATTTTTAATTAATTTTTTACATAATGACTTGGTCTTAATAGGTTAACTTCCGAATTTAGATTTTCCGGTTAAAATTTTTTAAAAATTAAAAATTTAAAAAATCTATAGATTAGTGGCTAAATTAGGGTTTTCCCACTAAAAAACCTTAATTTGACTTTCTTACCTGTTTAACTAGTTGGCGACTTTAATTGTTTTTCAAAAATATTTTTTAAAACATTTTTAAAGAAAAATATTTTTTCTTAATTTTATGTTGAGTAACTTATATTAAGTGAATTAGACTTAGTATAGGTTAAATTAAGGAAAATCGAAATAGGTCTCGATAGTAACGATCAATACTCTAAAGGTAGCGATGGTAAAAGGAAAAGACCGCATATTCTGACCTACTTTGTTCACACCCCCCTTAACCATCCAATATTTGATATATTAAATGAGGTGCAAAATTAGAAGGTATTATAATGGCCTGAATGTATGAAGGGGAATCCATCATGAAGGAATCCAAACAAGTATTATGATTTCCATTGCGATAAAGGCCACAATGCCGATGAATGCATACAACACAAAATGCTATTGAAGATGCAATCCAGGGTGGCTATTTAAGAAAATTTTTAGCTCGTGATACTAAGAACATTGAGTGGCTAACCTAAAGGAGAAGAGATGAGCAAGACCATGATGAACGGTCTCCTTAAGCCAAAAGGGAGGCGAGGGAATGAGGTAACAACAACAAGGTCCTCAGTAGTGTTATAAACACCATAGTTGGTGGGTTCTCCAATTTAGGTTGGTCTTACTCTTTGTGTTCAACTAACGCCATACATTATGTTTGTAATGTGTAAGGTGAGAAAGTGAATGTCGATAATTCCATTTCTTTTACAAAAAAGGATTTTGAAAGTATATAAGGCCTTACAATGATATACTAGTGATCAGTGCAAGGATTGCCAACTTCTAGGTTAAGAAAACCTTAATCGATATCGAAAGTTTGTTAGATATCATATTTCAGCGTGCCTTCTATGAGCCCCATAATTTTACATAGTTGAAATTAGCTCAAATGACTTAAAAATTTACGGGTAGACTCGAGATATTAGTTGACAGCACCACAGGATGGGATATTAAAACTTTAATAATAATAATAATAATATAGATATATAATGTAATTCAACTATATATGTATTATTTATTGTAATAGCATAGAATAGGCTCTAATAACTAGTAAATATTTAGAGATAAATTATATATGCAATAAAAATATTATGAGACATAAAATAACATGTAGAGTATATATGTATATACCATGTGTAATTTTTATGCATTATTATAAACTCGTAAATTAGCTAAAATACTCGAATAATTGTATTTTAGGCTAAACTAAGCTAAAGAAATTCATTAAAATTAATAAAAAATTATAAACAACTCTTGGATAGTTGGGAGGCCTATAGAGTTAGCTTGGATAGGTTAAGGGGCTTAAAACATGAATTAGCATGCAATTCTCATTAGGTACTTAAGGCTAAATCTTGAGGAGAGAAAGAGAGAATTCATTTCATCATCTAATTGGTTATGTAAAATCTAGAAACACTCCAACATTTCATTCATACAATTGAGGATCTAGGAAAAATTAGAGTGAGCAAAAGGGAACGAAGAGAAAATTAAGGAAAATTTTCAAAATCAATGTGCGATCTAAGCATGTTGGGGTTCGTGAACTTGAGAAGTTTCTCGAAACTAGTAGCCACCACCAAGGGACAGAGGAGGTTGTGCCTAGCTCTGTCGACAAGGAGGTAGGCAGTGGCAGTGGTCGGAGCAGCTAGTTTTTGTGAGGTCCTTTTTCATCTAATTTTTAAAAAATTAATAAAAATATAAAAATTATTTAGAAAATTATGCAAAAATTTATTCCTCTATATTTTTATTTGTAAAATCTATCAAAAATATTATTTTGTAAAAATTTAGTAGCTATCATATACGTCCGTAAGAAATCAAATAATTTTTTATACTAAAATAAATATGACTAATGATGTATTTTTTACTTCAAAATTTTTCTATAAACCATCCTAAACCAATGTAAAAATGCTATGAAAAGATTTTTTAAAAAATTGTTTTCTATAATTTTTATGAATTCTTAAGCCCAAAATGATGATTAAAATGGTGTTAAAAACTATTATATTTTTCTTAAAGACCTCACTTGATTTTTGAATTTGGGTGATTAATAGAGTATTTATGGTATACAAGAGCTATTGGACTGGGTTTTATAGGAAGGAGTTATAAGAAATCAATAATGTGCCTTAAAATGTGTAGTTTAATAGCATGTAAACTTGAAAGAATGGTGGATGGGTTTCATGAAGAACTGGGGTGTAATGAAGTTAAGAAATATTATTTAAAGTGTTACTATGGTTGTTTTACTAGAGTTTGGGGTGAAAGCGGATGAATCAACAAAGTTGAATGTAAAATTGAACTTGGGTAGAGGATAACTCAGAGGAAGTGAAGGCAAGTGTTCTACTGGATATTGATTCAAAGATTCAATCAGAGGCAAAATTCGAAGACAAGTATAGACAAGGGAGGCTCAAAGGCTGAGTGACAGGATGAACTCTTAAGAAATTGGAAATGTACTAAGCTCAAAAGGTATGATAGGAATCAACTCCTTAAACCAATCACTCATAACCGAGCTAGAAGACTTCAAGGACTCATGTGGAGGATACTAGCTCGAAGCCACATCCAGGATGAAGAACCCTATTATGACCTCCATCTTTTACCTTACTATCAACTTAAGCAACGGAGCACACAATCTGAAGGGGCCTGGACATCTTTGAATGAATGAACTCTGAACTCAACTAAATTAAGTCGGCTTTGATTGTAGACCCTTCCTTTACTTTGTTTGAATTGTATCATACTCTAACCACCAACCACCATATGACATGTGTTTTCTGATACAACTTTCTAAAAGGATTCTTACTTTTCCATACACAATATTCTTCGTCTCTTTTACCCTTTTTGGTATAATTTATGTATTCCAATTTTAGTTTACCCTTTTGTCTTTTCCATGTATGCTTGTAACCGTAGTAAGGCTAGTATATAAACCCCATTCATTTTGTACGTAGTCAATAATCACATCATCAAATTATTACTTGTTTCCTTTGTGAGCAACCCCGATATTTGCACTTTCCCCTTAACTCTTATTTATTCCCTTTAGCAAGCAGCAGTAACGAGTGACCCTATAGTTCGGATTGATGAGTCATATCCAGCGGATTGTAAGCTAAGTAAGGTTGATTAGTATGTCTTATCTAATTGGTAGTTGCTTGGATTTTGCTAGTCTTCTTTTATTTTCTTTCGAGTCTTTTCATTGCAGTGGTCCTTCGTATGTTCAACCTCAAAGACACATTAGCTTTTCTAGTATCAAAGCACGGTTCCAAGAAGGAATGTGTGAAGTTACAATGAAATTTTGGTTTTTGTTTACTATTAATGACTGTTGTGTTCCTTCCATAGTTGCTGCGGTGTGTTTTTGTAAAGTAAGCTTCAAAGTTATGAGTTGTATAGTGGAGGTTTGTGTGTTGATAAGTGTAGTTCTTATTGTCACTCTGTTTTTCACTACGAAAATAAAGCAAGTTTAGTTCTGTTCTATTCGAGCAAGTGTTAGGTGTTGAAGTTTTTAGTATGTGTTAGTAAGGTTTTGGGAAGTAAGTAGAAGTGTTTGTTATGTGCTGTGTTGTTAATCTATTAAGATAAGTATTATACTATGTCGGATTCGAGTATTCAAAGAGTTAGTGGTGACCAGAGTAGTAGTGCTTAACCTAGTTATGGTCATAATGATAGCAAAACTCTTGGGTCAATTGATGATAAGCTTAATAGACTCACTAATTTTATTGAGAGTCTAATCATTGTGATGCAAGTTAACTGATAACAACCCCAAGGTGTGCTACATCATAGCCTACTTAAGAATGCTCTAGAGAGATGCTATGACTAAGGCGGCCGAGCTAATCTCCTAGCTCAACCCTATCGAGCTGGAGGAGGAGTAGTAGATTGAGTTGCTAGATGGCGATTAGAGTTGGAGGAGAAAGAAGAGAATGATGAGGGAGTAGATGTGGAAAATAACGAAAGGGAAGAAGAAGGGAATAAGAACTACCAAGCGCAAAAGTGAGGACGCCAAGTTCCTCAAGGAGATGTAGATGAATACTTGAAGTAAGAAGAGAAAGTAGAGAAAGTGTTTGACTGTTATAGGTATATTGATGCTGTTAAAGTGCAACTTGCTGCACTTGAATTTTTTAGATATGCTATTATATGGTGGAAGAATCTAAATGCAGTTAGAGCATGAGATGGACGACGAGAAGTGAGAACCTAGGATGAGATGAAGAGATTATTGAGGGGTAAATTTGTACTTGAAACCTACTTATAGGACATATTTGCAAAGTTGTAAGAACTTTGCTAAAGAGGCCAATGTATTAATCACTATGTGCGAAAATCCTAAATGTTGATAATTCAAGCTAATGTGAATGAACTAGAGGCTCGTACGGTATCGAGGTTCATTTTTTTACTTAAATATGAGATTTGCAACATAGTGGAAGTATAGAAATTCTATATGTTGGAAAAGACCATTAAGGTAGCTTAAAGGGTTGAAAAGCAAAGAAGAAATGCTTCGAATTGACCTAGGTCGACATTTTCTCGAGCCCTAATTTTGTGCTGACCTACTTATGCCTAACCGAGGAAGCCCTCTTGAGCTAAGGAACGATATGACTAACCTGATGATATTCAAGCAGGCTAGTAGGGCCAAGTAAGCCATTCGAGGTAACATGAGGATAGGGCGACCCTGAAGGCAAATGAGAAGAGACAGACCTCTAGATGGGGGATGTAGTAGACAACACCGACTACATTAAGAGAACAATTATGTTGGCGAGCAATTAGGTTCCACGTAGGTGAAATCAATGTTTCATTGCATTTTAAAGTATTGTTTAAGAATACTTGGGGACATTAGTATATGTCTTGTTTATAATTGTAAGTTAGTTGTCTATATATATGTAGCATATGTGCTTGAATATGGTTGTGCTATTTTGAGTGCTGGACTTATGTATTGATTGTTCACAATATTACTTACTTTGGAATATTTAAAATTACTTTATCACCCTAAAAGCAATCTAATACAAACTCAACATAATTATTAACTAGACTTACATCACAACTTACTAGGGGAAATCATTAAGATTCTCGAGCCAAACACGGATTCAATGAGAATAGTAAAAATGGTCTTCTCCCCATCTTTAGTCAAACTAAGTGATAAGAAAGAATGTCACGGTAAGGTTGGGGACCGTGGTTTAAAGTGATGTTTTAGGTAAAGCGTATTTCTCCATTACACAAGCCCCAATTTGGTTTTAATTCAAGGGTATGTGTCGTTAAACTTCTCAAAACTTAGATTAGAGCAGGTGCAATTTTTTTTATCTCACAACGACCAATCAATATAGTACAATGGCAATTGCTTGAACATGCATTACATCTAATTAACCTTGCTTGAAAACCTTAATTGCTTGATGTTAGATATGTGCTATTGTTTCTATCTTGCTTACTAAATAGGTTGTCACTCATTCCAATATAGCTGTTTTGTAGGTTTCCATTAGACTCATCAATATTACTCTAAGTTCCAAAAGACTAGAGAATGGAGTCGAGGCGTAAGATTTAAGATTAATGGGTTATGTACTTATTTATTTGTTGGTTTTACTAACTTATAGGAAAACTAATAGGATCTCTATTGGCAGCCCTCTAGTTTCAACTATGGATACTGTTACTACGCTTTGTAGACCTATGACCTTTTATAAACCCTTTACTAATCACTCTATTTTCTCAAATCAAATTACTTTTAAAACTTTTTGTTGAAATTAAGATTTTACACTTTGAATGATTTGTAAAGCTTGATTTTCTTGATCATTTGAGCCATAAGTTTATTTTTTAAAGTTATTTGGAAAAGTTACATCACGTGTTAATATCTATTAGACTCAGAATTGGATAGCTCAAAGCAAAGAAGTGGTAAACGCCTTATGTAAGCTATACCTACGTTAATGGTTGAAGTGGCTAGCTTCTAGTTTAGGTTGATTTACACGGTAGACTGTTACAACTCTCTGGTTTAGGGCGTAACACCTTCAACCAGATGAAGCCGAAGATTAAAGCACAATTGAGAACATATGATTGTGACTTATATGATTTTAATAGTCAACCTGTATGAGTAATTGGGGTGATCTCTCTCCCAATCCATATTGGAGATGATGAGACTGTTGCAAAGGATAAAATGGATTTCCTCGTAGTTAAATGTTGGTCGCCCTAAAATATGATCATTAGCTAACCATACGAGAACTTGTCTAACTTGGTTCCTTCAATGATACATTTGAAGGCAAAATTCCTTACTCCTACTGGAGTTAGAGTTTGCAAGGGGATCAATAGTTGGCCAAGTTGTTATACTTAAAGGTGCTTAAGTGCAAGAAAGTTTTTCGTATTGAGGCAAATCCGAAGAGTATGTCTAGTAGCATAACGAGTGCAAAAGAGGAGGTTGAGGAAATTCAACTTATGGATGACTTTGATAAAACTACTAAGCTAGGGAAGTCATTATCGATGAAGATTCAACAGGACTTGATAAAGTTCCTTTGAGATAACGCCAATGTTTTTGCATGCATTCCCTGAAACATGTTTGGCATGCCAATAGAGTTCATGATACACAAATTGTAGATAGATCCTAATCTAAAGGTTATTCAGTAGAAGAAGAGGCATTTCACCCTTGAATGAGAGGCAACAATTGAAGAAGTTCAAAAATTACTAAAAGCAGGGTTTATAAGGGAAGAGCCTTATCTAACATGGTTAGCCAATTATGTGTTGGTCAAGAACTTGAATGGTAAGTTGCTTATGTGTATCAATTTCACCAACTTGAATAAGGCTTTCCCCTAAGGATTGCTTTCCCTTGCTAAAGATTGATTAGATGGTGGATTTAATTGCTGGGCGTGCCTTACTTTCTTTTATAGATACATTTTCTAGCTATAATCGGATTAGAATAAAGAAGAAAGACAAGGTACATACCTCATTTGTTATGAACATTAGGGCATATTGCTATATGATCATTCTCTTTAGGTTAAAGAACACCGGTTCAACTTACCAAAGGCTCATAATAAAAATGTTCAAGCCCCAAATCCACCAGAATATTGAAGTATATGTCAACAATATGATAGTCAAGAGCAAAGAAGAGGATCAACACCTAGCCAACGTACAAGAGATATTTAATACATCGATGAGGTATAATATAAAGCTGAATCCACACAAATACATTTTTAGGGCTACTTTAGGCAAATTCTTAAGGTATATGGTAACCCAAAGGGGTATTGAAGCAAATCTCAGAAAGAATGATGCGATAAAGAATATGAAGTCTCCAAGTACAATTAAGGAAGTTTAGGAGTTAATAAGTCGGATTGTTGCCCTAAACAGATTTGTCTCAAAGAGCGTAGATAAATGTACTGAGTTTTTAAAAATTCTAAAGAATCCCAAGGAGTTTAGTTGGACTGATGAATCCAAGGCTGCATTTAAAGAGTTAAAGGATTTTCTATCATCTCCATTGGTACTTTTAAAACCTATTCCGGAGGAAGACTTGTTCTTATATTTATCTGATAGTAGCTGAGCTCTTTCCTCTGTCCTTGTTCGTATAAAGGGAAAAGAACACAAGCCAATCTATTATGTAAGCTACGTCTTGCAAGATCAGGAGAAAAGTATACCAAGATCAAGAAATTTGTGTTAACCATGATGATTTCAATAAGGAAGCTAAAGCTATATTTCAAAGCTCATCAAATTATAGTTCTCATTGATCAACTACTAAGTAAGCCCTAAAATGGCCTAACTCTTCGAGAAGGATAATGAAGTATGCCCTTGAATTAAATACCTATGGTGTACTATATAAACCTAGAACAACACCAAAGGTGTAAGTCTTAGCAGACTTTGTGGTTGAATTTACTGGAGAAGAGGATAATGTTGAGATGGCTGAGAAACCTATTTAGAACTTGTACGTAGATGGCTCTTCCATATGATAAGGAAGTAGAGCAAGACTTACCTTACCAGGACCATACAGCGTGAAAATACAGTATGCATTGAAGTTTGGATTTTTAGGAAGTAATAATGAGGCTAAATATGAAGCTTTAATTGTTAGACTGAAGTTAGTAAAGGAAGTTGGAGCTGAAAGAGTTGAAGCCCTTTTAGACTCACAATTGATTGTGAACCAAGTTAAAGGAGACTATGTAGCAAACAAGGAAGTAATGAGTAAGTACTTAGTTGTTGTATGAATGCTCTTAGAGGAACTTTTTCCCTTTATGATTGTAAAAATTCCTAGACCTTGAAATATCGCTGCCAATAAATTGTCAAAGTTTGTTAGTATGTCGCTTCTTGATTTGAATGACAAACTCTTCATTGAATACTTGTTGAGCAAGAGTTTGGAAGTGACGTAACAATGCTAAGAGGTATAGTTTTGCTTGAATGAGAAATTGCGGATAGACTTGGTCATTGAGTATCTGAGAGATGGCATGTCACCTACAGATAAGAAAGAAGCTCGGAGGCTTCTATATCAAGCTACAAATTATACTATGATTGATTACAAGCTATATAGATGCAATTTTGCTCAACCTTATCTCCATTAGCTTTTACCAAGGAATACATAACAAGTTCTTTTTATCTACATGCAAAAGTGTGCAACAACCATGTGAAGGCTTAAACGTTATATGTTTAGGCTTTGAGGCTTAGCTATTATTGGTTGACCATGCAAGAAGATACCAAGGATACAGTACAGTAGTGCCTATAATGTCAAAAGCATGAAGTTTTGAGCCATGTACCCTGTAGTGAGCTACATAGTTTGACTAACCCCTGGCCTTTTGCTCAATGGAGATTGGATATACTTGGGCCTTTTCCTAAGGCTATGATACAACATCAGTTTATAATAGTTGTAGTAGATAATTTCACCAAATGCATGGAAGCTAAGGCAATAGCCAAGATAATCGAGCAACAGGTCAAGTTATTTGTATCAAACTTTATTCTATCAAGATTTGGGGTCCTTTACATGATTATCATCGATAATGGTCTATGATTTGACAATGATAAGTTCTAAGCTTTCTATGGAAAGTATGACATTAAACTAAATTACACTTCAATGGCTCTTCACCAAACTAATGGGCTAGTGGAGGCTATTAACAAGACTATCCCATATAGTTTAAAGAAGAGAGTTGATCAAGCAAAGGGGAAATGGGCTAGTGATCTCCTTAATATTTTATGAGGATACAAGCCCACCCACAGGACTTCAACGAGAGAAACTCCTTTTAGATTGGCCTTCGGATCAAAAGCTATCATACTGATCGAATTGGAATTGCTTAATTTGTGCACTAAGAAGTTTGATGTTATGGTAAATCAGGCCAGCCTAATGACAAATGTGGATACCATAGAAAAAATACAAGATATTGTAAGAGCAAGAGTTGTAGCTTACCAACATAGAGTGACAAAGTACTATACTCTGAAAGTTAAGTACAAAATCTTTCAACTACAGGACTTAGTTTATAGAATGATGGAAGCAATTGGCGCATGAGATAATCAAGGAAAACTTACCGTGAATTGGGAAGATCTAGTAAGGGTCTAGAAAGTCGTTGGAAATGGAGCCTATAGACTAGAAAGTTTAGATGGACAAGTTATCCCATGATCTTAGATTACCGAGAATCTTAAGTTATATTTCGAGTAACTAATCATTGTTGTTTAAGAATGTTGTGTGTTTATGTTCAATACTTGTTTCAAAAACTATGTAAGGTAATAGCCTCGCTTCTACTAAATTGAAGTGTTTATTCTTTGATCTATTGTACGGATGCTTATTGATGTTCTTAACAATTCTTGATCTAACTACGATTAATGGATAACATAGTTCAAGGCTACACGGCAAGTAAACTAATATTAACAAGGTTTAGACTTGCAATGGTCAACAAGCTTAAATTTTGACATTAAGTGGCCAATAACCCCAACTAATTTAAAAAGAGTTTCGACTTAATATGGCTAATGAACTTGACTACCTCTGACAGGTATTAATTTAGTTTGATTGACGAATTCCAACATTTGAGGTAAGTTCGATAAAAAATGATTAACGAATTTTTCTATATCTATAGATGAAAGGACAAATAATTGCATCCCTAATCAAAGATAAGGATGGAAGTTTGAAAGCCTCACTAGGTAAGTTTTGTATTGCTAGTTTCTTAAAGTACTTGAAATAAATTGTGCTATGAAATTAAGCAAGTAAAATGTCAATAGAAATTAAACAAAGTCTCAATACAACAACCAAAAGGTTGATATCCTGACCTGACCAAACATTAAAACAAGTTAAAAAAAAGTTAATTGAATTATTGGTTAGAGATGTTTTCTTTGATAGAGTTAACAAAACTAGGGTCTTGATTAGCTACACCTTCTTTAACAGTAGTAAAGTTAGGATCTTCTTTGACCTTAGTTATCTCCGCAAGAACACTAGAAGCCTCGTTTTGAATGTAAGGGGTCTCTTTTGTAACAGGCTCTTTGGCAAGGATAGGAGTTTTAATAACAATAAGTTGGTTATTGTCCTATCCTTAACCCTCAACTCCTTCCTCGTTGCTAACCTCTGCATCTTCATCACTATTAGCATCATCATTATTGACATCAGCAAAGCTAAGGCAAGAGAGTTTGTAGTTAGGGTGAACTTTCAAAATCTCCTCCTTAGGTAATTATACCCCTTCTAACAACTTCTTATAGAGTAACTTCTCATATCGTTGACTAGGTGTGACGATTTGTAGAGCCTCCTCCACGAAAGGTTTGGCCTTGGAAGTTTGCTTTAGCTCAACTACTTGAGCTTCAAGTTTAGAGTTTTTGATCTCTAAATCCTTGATCTGCACCCTCAATTTGTCTTCCTCCTTACTCATCAAGGCAATTGTCTACCCCAAGCTCTAGCATTTCTCTTTCCTTTCCCTCAATTGATCCTTCAACTCCACAATTTCTTTGAAGAGCTTGTCATTCTGTATCTTCAAGGTTGACACCTCATCAGAAGCTTCTCTATGAGCCCTTTACTCAACCTCAAGTTCTCCTCATAGCTTGTTAGTTTCCAATTAGGCCTTTATCCTTACATTTTCTATCATAATGGTTTGTGCTTTGAAGTAGTTGTAAGCCTCCTCCACCTTTTGTATCGGAATGGTGAAGTGATAAGCTAAATAGATTTTGATCATATATATATAAGAGAAGAAAGGACCTACTTACCTTTCTCATCTCTTCTTAGGCCTCGTTGACAGCCGTTAAGACATGACTATTAATATGTAGAACAAGCATAAAAGATTAATAACTACATAAATAGTATGACCTAAAGTTACTAAGTGACCTAAAAATTTACATCATACAATTTTGTAGCAATGTGGCGTTTATTACAACCACCAACTCTATCTATGTCTCTCCTCACTATATCCCTATCTTTGAGAAGAATGATTTCCTCTAATAGAGCTATAGACTTCATCCTATCTCCTAAAGCAAAATTGGTATTCAAAATAATATGGCTCCAACGAGGCACATAATAATAACTCTCCTTAGTTTGAGTGGTAAACTCGGCAAATCTAATGCTTAAAGCTTTCTCCCAGAGGGCTTTCTTGGTATTCTCATCTAATCGTTTTTCCTTCTTAGCCTGGGGCTCTTCGACGTATCCCTTCCCTTCTCTTCTTAGGGCTTAGCAAAGATGTTGGCACTATTGATGCTTAACTATCTACTGTTGTATCCATAGGGGTAATCTCCATAACATTACTATGAGCAACAATCTAGCTAAACTCACAAGTTGTTCTTTATCTTGCAACATTCTCTAGAGAAGGTAGCATTTCTTCCTACTAAGTTCAAGAATGTTCTTTTGCCAAGCTATCTCCTTGCCCTCCTATTAAGTTGTCTCCTTTGTCTTCTTCTTTTAAGCAATATGATCTTTGGTGACTTGTTTTTATGCCTTACCTTGATTGGAATTGACCTTAGAAGCATGCTAATAAAGTTTTTGTTTCTTGGCCTTGGCTTAGGCCAGCAATCTCCATTAGTCAACTTCACTTGCACTTGTAAGCCCCGTAATCAAATGTTTAGTGTTCAATACATAAAATTTATGACAATCGATTAAGTTGTTTAATCGAATCCAAATTTTACAATGAAATTAGGAATATCATAAGTTTGAATTTAGAAAATTAAATAATTAAATATTATAATATCAAGTTATACATATATTATTCGTTATTTATCGAAAACGTATAAAATAAGTTTTGATAATTAATGAATCGATAAAGATAAATTATATGCACATTTAAAATCATAAAATAACATAAATAATATTTAGAAGTATTTATTTGTACTATATATGTATTTACATTTAAGTAAAAATAATTGAAATTACTTGAAAACTTAAAATATGTTAAAATAATACTAGAATAATTAAAGGAAATTAATAAAAATTAGGAAAAATATGTGGTAAGTGTAGAAATTTCTAGATTTAAGGCATGGCAAGTTGGGAATTGAAGATGAAAATTCAACAAATAGGAATTGGACATTTAGAAAGTAGAAAAGGAAAAGAAAATGGACACTTGACAAATAAAAATTTCAAGAAAATTCCTAACCTCATCTATAAATTCAGAGAACATCTACTATAATTCATTTTAGGTAGTTAGGAACTCCAAAAAAATTTGAGAGAAATTTAGAAGATGAGAGAGTGTATTTTAGAGCTTTAAAGGAAAACCCATACCTAGGACGAAACCAAACCTACCACTACATAGTGGACTAAATGCCTAGTTATGTCGACAACCCTAAGGTGGCTGTAAGCTAGTGGTTTTGGTGAGTCTAATTTCTTGCTTGATTTTGTCTAATTTATTGAAAATATCGAATTAATGTGTAAAATTATGATCATTTGTATTATAGGGGTATTTTTGTATATGGATATAGGAAAAAATATCAATTTGATAAGCTTAGGTCCCGGGATATACTGCCCTTGAGAAATCATTAAACCTAAGCCAATTTTTACTTTTGTTTCAAATAACCTTAATGATGTAGTTTTTAGCCCAAAATTTTTGTGTATACTATTTAGGGTATATATTACATTACTACAAAGAGATTTTCTTCAAATTAATTTTTCAAATTTTTACTTAATTTTTAGGCTTTAAATCATGAATAAAAAGTAATATTTTAAGTTATTTTATGACTTAAGGCTAATTTGATGTAAATTCTTATTAAGATGTATTTAATCATCTTGAAATGCTAGTTGGAGATGAGAGATAATATTTGTAGTGTTACGGATGTTAGATATGTGCATTATGTGTCAATTATGTAACGATGAGTAATATGTGAAGATCGAAATTAAATGACTAGAATAAATTAGGTTAAATCGATAATATTATAATATTAGAAATACAATATATATTTGATTTTGAATATAAATTTAGGAAATTGTGTGGAAGTGTCGGCTATTCTCACATCAAGAGCAAATCGAGAGTTAGATTAGGAATAGAGTGTATAGTACAGACCAGAATATTGATTAGAAGTTAAATAGATGACTTGGGATAACCAAATATGGTTAGATAAACTTCACATATTGGATCAAGGAGAATTCCCAAGGTTTACGAGTAAAAACTGTAACCAAAAGCTGAATCAAAACCTAATTCAGAAACTGAATTAGAAATTAATTTAGGATTAATTTAGTTATAAGTAATGTAAAACTTGGACAATTGGGTAAGATTATGATTCGAAGCTTATATGCAATAAGGGAACAAATACTAAAAGGGTATTTATATTATAGGAGCAGCTAGTGACGATTCGTTCCTGCATCATGCTTGAGTGAGCAAATTGAGGATTTTAGGTAAGTTGACATCAATACATTATTGTATTTTAAGGAACTATACTATGGTACTCAAAGGCTTAGGATTGTATTTATTTGTGGTTGTAGGTAGATGCTTGTGTGTCCTTGATTATTTGGTTGTATATTGATGATTTGCTATGATGATTTACTTGTAGTTTGTATTGAGTGAAATTATTTGATCACCATAAATTGGACCTAGTTATATTTGACCTAGTTATATTTGACCTAACATATCAATTAGGCATGCATTGCAACCCTTTGAAGGATAACTATGATTCTTTGACCAAATACAGATACCTTTGAAAGGGATAGCATTGTAGCATAATGGTCCCTTCTTCCTTAGTCGAATTAAGTGATAGGGGATGAGGTCGTAGTAAAAATAAGGGCAGTAGTTCAAAGGAGAGTCATTATAGGAGCAGTGCTTTTATTGCACAAACATGGTTTTGGTCATAAGCTATTGCATATACATGAAACTCCTCAAACCCGAATTAAAGCGAGTGAACTTTCTCTAATTTCATGATGGACTAGATAATGTTATGTGATGGTATTTACATATTGAGTTGTATTTAATTAATTATTTATGAACCTTGCTTATCACTATTATATGGTCTTATATTTCCGTCCTTACTTACTGAGTTATTGATTGCTCATACCCTTATGTATTTTCTTATAAGTGCTAACTAAAATGCTGCGCTATACTACCCAAAGGTTAATTTCCCTTTGAAGAACTTTAAGGAAGTATGGACTAAATTAGATGGGCAATAGAGTTTTGTCAATAACTTATAGTTATGTGAGTTGGTCATATAATATTTTACTTAGTTTAGACTACTATGAAGTGTAAATATCTCCTAGGATCTTAAGACAATATATATATGCAAATAAATATGACTTAAAGTTCTTTATGTAATTTCATCAATAGTCTTGTGCAAATTGTTTACTTTAAAGCAAGTAGTTGTGAAAGCCTTGTGTAAATTACATCTATAATAATGATAATAAGGTTAGTTACTATCTTAGGTTAGTTTACATAACGGGATTGTTACAACTCTACTGCTTCGGGACATAATAACACCTATGTTTATAGAAAAAAAAAGATGTTAGAACTTGAGATATTAAAAGTAAATTTTAACTTACAAGTTCGTGTTGTCCTCCTATAGACTAAAAAGATTGGCTACTTTCTAGTAGCTTAGCTTGGTATAATGAGAAAAGTTGGTCTTACCTTCTATGTTAGACAATATCGGTTCTCCATTCATGTAATGGTTGATAATTCTTTTGGCATCCCAATAAAACATTTTACCACGTTGCCTATCTTGGATCTTTTTCACAACGGAGGCATCATTTGGCAACAATTTTATGTCCTTAGTCTTAATAGGTTCAATGTATTGAGTCTAAAAATCAAGATTCATGTTTGACCGTACTGATATGTACTTAGCATGCCGCTTGTAAATTTTAGACTCTAATCCATCCATAAATTTGTGACCATGCATTGCCATTACCCATTTTGTTGGCATTTGATGGTATAGAAAAACCAGAACAACTATACAATAGCCCTGACTTAAAGCACCTCATAGATTATCTCAGAAGCAATAAGGATTCTATACTTGTTGGGAGAAAACATGCTAGTCAAAATGTGAAAATAGATGAAAAAATCTTTCTAAAGATTGTAAAAATGAAAACACAAACCAAATTCAAAATACTTTAAGTAAACATGAAACTCACACTCCATTCAAAAACACATTCCTTCATCTTCTCTAAGCCTATGAAGTTTGCATTCAACCGAAAGATCCTTGAAATATTTATTATATCTAGATACAACTGCCTTAATGGCACTACTCTACACTCCATCTAGTGAATTGATATTATACACTACATTATTATACAAGTATTTGGCAGTTGACTTATCCTCTCTATCATCAGGATAAACATCTACTAGCAACACATCTATATGGGCAAGCTCTTCCCACCTTTCAATCACATTATCTACCTAAGTATTAGAATTTGAAGCAAACTTAGTCGCTTCACTTGAGGGGAGGGTGAGAGAAGGAGTAGCCTCAAAATTGTTTAAAGTAGGAATAATAGAAAGGATCTTGCTTCTACCCATGCCTAAAGAGATGTGAATTTGAAAGAAAGAAATTGAAGAACTTTGGAATTTTCGCAAGACTAGTTTAAGGGAAAAGACAATATGACACAACGATAAGTGGTCGGGAAAGTGTGTAATGAAACCCTTTAAGAAATTTATAAGTATCGTTCGAACTTGGTCCTTTTCTTAAAGAATAAAGGGAAAGATATCAGAATTTGAATGTGATTTAATTGTTAAGCATTTAAGGACATGTGTACCATGTTAGAAATCAAGTGGGTGTAGTACCACTAGTAATTACAAGAATGTGCAATGTAATAATGACCAAGTTGATGGTTGTACTACGCACATATACAGTTTAAGAATAGGTCAGAAAAGTAAAAAGTTGTACCTTTGAGTTAGGAATTCATACAACTCTTAACAATAAATATTAGTTGAAATCTAGAAATGTCAATTGAAAGCCTAATAGCCCAGCTCAGCAACTACATGACTAACTAAAAGCGTAAGTATAGATTGCCTACCGAGTAATTAGACAGATTGAAAAACAGCTCCATACTAACTCCCATACTCGAATTTTTAACCATAGGAGTGGGGGGATAAATAATGATAGTAGAATTTTTCCCTCCTTAACTATTACTCAATACATTGCCGGCCGACCTATTCTCCGTTGCCGAAGTCTCAAGTACGACCTAATATGATGACTTGGGGGACTTTAGGCTGAACCACTTAATGGGCTAGAAAGTCCAACCAAACCTAATAAGATATTTTGAATTTGAAAGGCGTGTGAACAATTTGGCATTTGTCAAGTCTAATTGCATAGTCGCCCACTTCCATGTCCTTCATCATATGACAAAATTGATGATCTACCATGTATCTCAAGTAGTTGAATTACCTATCACTATAGTTATCGAACAAGTACTTATATATAAGAGAATACCACTACTGTAAGAACTATCTACACACCTTTACTCACTTACTTACTTATTCCCTTTACCTTATTGGTTTAAACTCTAACTTAAGCATCAGAATGGCTACACCGAATTAGCTCCAATACCCCCTTAGACTAATCTTTTTCTTCTTTTTAGGAACCAACATTCAACACTACTTTCAACAAACAACACGTAATCCTAAATTACACCAAAATTAATTGATGTATAATTTTAGAATTCAGGTTTTTTGAATAATAAAAGTGATATTTTATGTGTTTTAGGTTATTTTAACACACTAAAAGATAAAAAGGATTTGGATAGATCAAAATTAAATTCTACATACAATTATTAAAATAATTACAGGTTGCTGAAAGATGAAAACACCAATATGAAATAAAATTTCTAATAACAAGGTTCATCACAATCTAAAATAGATCGATAAGACTTTAAGGAAAGAGGAGAACATAGGGGCTGACCTCTTCAAACTCACAAAATGCCTGTTATCTACTACAAAATAAATAAGGGAATATTATTCTCCTTTTAAGATAACCAAGTAAATAAAAGGAAAGAGGAGAGGAAGGGTAATACGCTTCCCTATGTAATATTGTTGAACACACACCAAAACTTAGAACTTGTAGAGCAAAAACTAAAGGAGCTACAATAAGGAGAAGTGTTATGTACACATTATTGTGGAAAATATGCTAAATAGAAGTGCTATGTATGTTCCCTTAGTATAATTTATCTATAAGAACAATTCTTATCCCTTTTCAAAGGAATAAACATTATTTAGATAAAATCCTTTTTCATGAGTTCTTACCTTTTTAGTAAGCCAGTTAACTACAACATTTTGTTCTCTCACATGACTAGACTTGACAATGAGAATGTTGAAAATCTACCTAGCTTACAATATGTCATGCCACAAATCCCATCTCATAGTAGTGATGGAAGTCCATATTGATACCATGAGAGTTCAATCTCACTACCACATTTGTGATATTATAATGAACACACTAGTCTATGCTTTGACAAGGGTAGCAAGTTTAATACACTTAATGGAAAGATAAGCAAAAGCAAAACTGTAGCACCATACCATGTTATCCTTAGTTTAGAAAGGCTAACATCTATATTAAGCTTGAAAGAACTTGATTTTGGTAAATTCTAATAAATATGTCTTGATCACTTTTGAAATGATTTTATGAAGAGTAGAGGCCTTCCCAAGATTTATAAGATTTTCAATAAAAATTGAAGTTAAAATTATTGGAGGATTTGTCAAATTTTTAAGTTTTTCATTTATTTCTTCTAGATGTTAAGTACAGAGTTAATGAAGGAACAAAAATCTAACATGATAAGAAGCTCTATCGAAAGGAATTTTGGATGCGAAAATTTTAGCTTGAGATTGACTAAGTTGATATGTAGAATAGGTAGTACACCAAAATGTAATGAAACAAACTGCCTAACTTTTACGGTGCATTTAGTTCATAGCATAGAATAGATACGTAATGGAATCCCTATTCAACAGGAATTGAATAAACTCGTAATCCTTATTATATTGTTCATCTAGACAAAATATACATAAGAAAAGAAAAGTAATATAAGCAAAATGATTAAAACTGCTTTTATCCTCTATCTTCATCCCCTCTCTCCTTTGTACTTATAACAACATAATAATAGTCTTAACCTTAAAAACAAAATATACTAACATAGAATTAACATTAAATTAAAATTTACAATTCCACATTCAATAGTTTGCAAAAAATAACAAATGAAAGAGATACTAAAGTTAGAATAATGAAAAACAGAAGAAAAAAGAAAAAAAAAATAGTTTTCTTCTTCTATCATGCATGTTCTTTGAAAATCCCCATAAAAACAGGTTTAAAAAAAAAAGGAAATCCTATAATCTACAAAACAAATGAAGGGAAAAAAAAGTGATCTTTGGCTAGTATTTGAGAAAATTGATCTTTGGAAACATTGACAAACATGCAAACTATAAAGAAGAATACTATCGAATTTGATGAACATAAGACCAAATCTAATGAACACACCAGCCTCTCACATAAATCTTGAAGAACACACAACTAAATCTGATGAACCCATCATCTATAATGCTGAAGCTGGTTTCTTTTATTTTTACCTAAATCTAATGAGCATATCATACATGGAGAGAGAGAAAAAGAAAGCTTAGAGAGAGAGAGTAAACATATTAGATAGAAAGAGAGAGAAGATGAAAGCTTAGAGAGAGAGATACATAATATATAAGCAATAGGTGGTTGCCAACAGTAGTGCGGTGGTGGTGATAATGGTGGTAGGTATTTGGTAAAGCTATGGTAGTGTAGTATTAAAATGGGTAGGGGTAAGGTAAGTAATTTGCTCATGGAATCTTGATTCATAAGTCCATTTAAAAATCCTAAGTCCATGTTTTAAAGAATCACAATTCAATAGTAATTGTAATTCATTGAAGTGAACATAGTAATAAAAAAGTAATAAGGAATAAGGGGGGAATGAAATTCCATCCCCCCTAAGTAAACATACCCTTAATACATATTCATGTTGAATAAATACATGCAATGTTGTTCCTCTAAACTGTAAAGAAAGAAACATATACGGTGTTGTTTTAAAGTGTTCCTCTATCTTGTAAAAAAAAAAAAAGATTTAATGGTACTAATACGCCACACAGGTTGATGAGTGGTGTCTACGTATCAATAAAATTTTAACATATGATAATGATAGAATGTACCTTTTGAAAAAGTACTAACTAAATTTTTACGTATTAAAATTTTACTAGTACTTACCTGTCACTCATGAATCTATGTGGTGTGTTAATACTACTAAAGCCTTTCCCAAGGAAAAAAAAAAAAAACTTAATGCAATCACCTTTCCTCATAATAGAACTTTTTAGTATTTTAATCGAAAATATTTACTCCAAAATAATTTGTAAGGGAGCATACATCTATATATTTGCTTAACTTAATTCCAAGCGCTTAATAAAGTAGATGAGGAATGCACCTAAAAATAAAAAATAAAAAAAAGGAGGCTAAGGGAAAACTAATTACGTATAGGGGACAGTGAAGTTGCCTTTTTGCAAGGTGCCTTTACTTTTGATATATTTAATAAGGAAGGCATCTTTAGAGAAAGTGTCTTCTTTTATTTTAGGTAAAGAAGAAGTCACCTTTCACGAATGTGCCTTCTTTACAAAAACCTGCAACTCAAACATTAGTAAGTTAAATTAGCCAACCAAATACAAAACAAAGCATAATCACAATTACAAAATTAACAGCAATTCATTTGGAAACTTGAAACTCCACATCTAACTCGCATGTTAGGTTCCTAACTCCTAACTTGATTGTAATCACTTGTATCGAAATTACAAGAAAAATATATACAACTCATACCTGAAACTCTAAAATTGTTCATTACTACTTTTATTGTAAAAAGTGAAATATAAGACATCCAGGATGCAGAAAGAAGCACGAAGAAGTCATACTAATATTAAATTCTACATAAATTGAAATGGTCAATGCATTTGTTCATATAAGTCTAACAAATAATGCATATAATCCCATCTTCTCCTAGTCCTAATAAAGACTTGAGATATTGTAAATGCTAAACTCTCACTAAGCCTCCTTTCCTCTAGAATAGATAGAGCTTGTGACTTCCGTATCTCTATCTATTGTTGGGGCGGCTCAAAGAATTGTAGCAGATCGACTGTAGCTATCTAGGAAGAAATTTCTCTTCAAGAATTGATAAAACTCTCCGCCCCCTTCTGCACACCCCCCTACCCCTCTTATGTAGAGTTGGCAATGTGAAGGGAAGATTACGCTGCATCTCCAAAGTTGGGGTCTCGAACATGCTACTTACACCTAGATCTCATATGACCTTGCCTTATGAGATAGACTTGTATTACCATTACTATGCTGACCTTGCGCTATGAGATGGACTGGCATGCCATCAACTCAGATACCAAACTACACCCCCATATCCTAAAGCGTAATGGTAAGCTTTCCATGAGCCATGTGAAAAGTATGAGTTTCCTGCCTTCATCTCTCTATCGGTGTTGTCATCAAGTGGTTGTCCAGCTAAATGTAAGGGAAATGACTCAGACCTATGAAGTTGGCTTACTTTAAGTAAGTCATTATGCAGGGGTCCTAAGGGATCTCATGTACTTGTTAGACCTGTTCGAGTTCTTACTCACTACGCCATATATGTAAAGCCTCCATGTCTAGTAAAGGATACAATAACCAAACATGAGCACCTTAGGATCCGGGTAAACATAGTAGTTTGTGACAAAAAGATAAGTCAATAGGTTTACATGTCCTACCCAAACACGTTATGATCTATGCCTGTCCTAACCGATGATAACCGATCCATCTATGGGCCCAAGTTCCATCTAGCCTACAAAAGCAAAAATAATAGGGTCAATTAGTGAAATTACATAACATTTCATATAACTTTGGAATTAGTCATTAAATAAACAAAATCAAGCATGCATTTAACTATTAATGTTAGGTTCAATTATCCTATTGATTCCTTTATGGACATGTTCTTCTAAGATGCTCCTTCCTCATATACAAAAGTGCAAGTTGTCCTATTTAGATGCTCCTTATCGCCTATCTCCATATGGAATTGCTTTGTCCTAGACTTACCCTTTTTTTGCTCCAACCATGGATTTGGACATACTTTCTAAAGGTGTAGAATCATAGGCTAGCTTAACTCATCCTTGATTGGGAAAAAGTGGACTCTATAACATTACACTTGATGGACAAACCTATACCAATCCCTGATCAGTGACATGATGTCCAGTCGCTTAAAACTAGTTGCAGCAATTGCATGTAAGTAAGGAATCCTATATATTTGCTATTTGTTGTAGGTATACATGCAATTGTTGAAGTCAACCATTTACACATGTTCACCTCCCTTCATCCCATTGCCTATATGCTTGCTTCTTGTCTTAACCTCATATAGCCTGCTATGTTTGCTAAAACATACCACCTGATGTGAACTTATCTACTTGACCCATTCCTCTAAGATGTCTACAGCACATTTGGTGTATGGTCGATTCCCAACCACCCACTTAAGCAACTCCTTGTGTCTCTTATTCGAGGTTAATACATTGTTGTAGAAGATCTTCCTTATAAGTGATATCATTGATAGTCCATCGATGTGTTTCAATATCGAATTATGAGCTTCGATAAGGTTTGATGTCATGCACCCAAACTGATAGCCCCCATCAAGTGCAAGTGTTCATTATTGCATCAATAAAGGGCAAAACCAACTTAAGGTGTCAAGCTTGATACTTAGAACCTTCTCCATGCATTTCTCAAACTTTTGAGGCTAAGCTTACATTGCACCAAACGTCACTCATTTCTTGTACTATTGGCTCTTATGGACCTTACTGAAGTTGCTTACAAGATGGCGTATGCATCATTGCATACCGTGAAGTGGGGTTTCTATGCATTGTCATCTTTGTCTAATGTCAATTGAATATGCATCTCTGTATCCAATATCCAGCATATGGTTTTCCAGCCTACTCACTTACCATACACATATTGCCTTAAATTCCTAAGAAAGCAACCCCATGCCTTGGCCTTTTCATCATCCATTAATCCAAAGACCAGTGAGACTATATGGTTCATGCCATCCATTCTAGTAACAATCAGTAACTTGCAATAATACTTTCCATATAAGAATGTATCGTTAATACCAACCATCGACCTATAGAACTTTCATACCTTTATGTATAGGCCAAAAGACTGCTAAACTCACTTCAACTCTATTACTCCCGACTGTCTTGAAGGGTTCCACATCTACTTAACCTTTGTACCAGTGTTAGCCATCTAAATTGTATTGAGAAGTCTTAGCAAATCATTGTATGATCTCTCCAGTTACCGTATACGGTTTCAATGGCCTTTATCTTACCTACCTATATTCTTCTATTAGTGACCATATACCCAAATTGTTTGTTTAAAATACTATATAGTTGAGAAATTTTTGTATTGGGATCTTCTCTAATAACATTTAAGGACTCCCTAGCCATTGTATTGCTATCCAATTGTGGGTGGTCTTAGGTTATGATAGGATTTATACAAGTACGAGGTCCTACTAATCTAGTTATTGTCACGTACCAAAGCAGCAAATCCGTAAAGGTCCCACCATGTAAACCATTATCGGATAGAAGTTGACATTACAACCACTATATTAGATCTGATTTACATAAGGTATTCGCAACTAATCCACTTTGAAGTAAACGATTCACAAATTAAACATATTATTTACTTACGAAAATATAAAATTATGCATACTAAGATTTAGTAATCAAATCTTACTTTGCTTAAGTAATACATAAATTAGTATTAAAAGATTTACAAATATGGCCCGATACTCCAAGAGTACGACTAATCCTCAGTCTTATATCCCCACTCCTCAGGATATAACAATTGCTAGTTTCAAGGTAGTATAAAGCCGCGTCCTAGTTAATACCTACAATAACATCTATAGAGATGTGGGCAACTAACCGTTTAGTAAGTTGGGATGAAAACTTAAAACTATATATCAAGCACAAACAAAGTTATTAGACAATTATTTTAATGTAACACAATAAGCAAATGCCATCATATAATGTTATCCGATCCACCATGAGATTACAGAAATTACACCCGCTCTAATCTAATTTAAGGAGTTTAGTGCATATTTTAACAGCTCACGACCAAACCCAAGCTTGAACACTGCTCCTCTCGTGACTACCTTCGAATCATTGCCTTCGCTCTTGCCACAACCTCCTTTCTTGTCACATAGTTTGACTAAGGATAAAGAAAGAACTAATTATGCTATTAAATGTTATCCCTTTCAAAAGGGTTAGTATTTAGTTGGAGAAGCCTCAACGTTTCCCCTATGGGTTGTTGTGTAAGTCCAATTTATAATTACAAGTAATATATTTAATTAAGTCTAATTAAGGTGATTGGTCCATATTATACAATATAAAACAATTGCAAACCCGTACAGTAAGCCAATAATATACAATATATTCAAGAATACGTACACATAGGTATGTGCACAATCAAACTACCTATATGCATAAACAAGTATAACCTTAAGTCTCTAAGTACGATGAAACAGTACTCCGAAATACATTTATGTATTGATCCCAAACTTACTTGAATGCCTCGCTTACTCACTTAAGGTATGCTTTGTGATAAGCCTTTATTAATTGTTCCTATAATATAGAGGTCGTTTTAGTATTTATACAACCATCTTATAAAGGCTTTATTTTATAACTCTTTATATTTTCTTCAGTTTAAGGTTTTATTATATCTAATTATTCGGGTTTTTAAGTCTCTTACAATTATTCTTATTTTAGGCTATGTTTTGTTTAGTTTTTGATTTTGTTTCTAATTCAGCCTCTAAATCAAGGTCTAATTTACCTTTGGTTACCCTTTATTTATAATTCCTATAAATGTCTTCTAACCTTTTTTTTTTTTTTCATAGTTCATTCAAGTGAATATAACCTTGAGTTTAGATTTTGACTAACTGTCTAATATAATTCTATTAGCCCTAATTTTGATTGTACTTCTGAATTAGATTCTGATTCGGGAATAATTTACATTTTAACGTAACCATTTATACATATGTGTATATATACATATAAGTTTTAAGTCATTAGTTCTTAGTTAAAATTATAATTTTACTCAATTATTCAAGTTCTATATTTCTTATGATCAAGCTAATGCTAATTTAGTTTCTGATTCGATTTTTGAATCAGTTTCTGAATTAAGTTTTGTTTTAAGTTTTGATTGTTATTTTTATTTGTAATCCCTAAGAATTCCTTTCGAACCAATATGTGAAATTCATTTAACTATATTTAGATATCTTAAATCTTTGTTTAGCTCGTAACTAGTATTTTAATCGACACAATACACTATATTCTTAATTTAACAACTGAATTTGTTTTCAATACGAGTATAACTTACATTTTTTAAATAATTTTCTAAATTCATATCCTATATAAAATTTTTAATATATTCTTAATGTTATAATGTCATAACTGTTAACTAATATTTTCAACTCATTTAATTTCCAATTTCACATATTATGTATTATTACATAATCTATATTTATATCACATATCTAACATTTTTAACATTACATATGTCATCTTCATCACCAACGAACGTATCAAGATGTCTAATTATATCTTAAATCAAAATTTATACCTAATTAACCCAGAATCACTATATTAATTTAAATATATCCTTTTTAGCTATTATTTATTTGCACATATTCATTAAATATTATATGTGATACATACAACTAATATCTCAAACTCTACAAATACCATCCTAAATTAATAAATAACATCTCAAAAAATCTAATTACATGTTAAATCAAAATTTCCAACAAATTAACATTAAATCATCAAATTAAGCCCATAAATTGCCTTTTATGTATGATTTTAGAGCCTAAAAATTAACTAAAATTTTAGAAAATTAATTTTTAAAAAATATCTTCATGGAACTATCATGAATATCCTAAATAATCTACATAAAAATTTTGAAATCAAAACTACACTATTAAAGTCATTTAAATTAAAATAAAAAACTAGCTCCAATTTAATGATTTCTTAAGAGCAGTATATCCTAAAACCTAATTTTATAAAATTTTTATTTTTTCTTAAATCTAAATACAAAATACCAAATTTCATAATTTTCCATAATTGCTTGATATTTTTAATAAACTAAAAAAATTTGGAAAAGCGAAATTGGAAGTCACGAACTGATAAGCTTTCAACCACTAGTGGTGGCTCGACCCTTGTCAATAGCTCTAGGTGATAGTCTTAGAGTCGGGTGATAGTAGCCGTTTTTTTTAAGTGGTTGTTGGTCATAGTTTCTCCTTATAAGCCTTAATTTCACACTAATTTGCTAATTGCTTTTTGTAAAATTAGTTGTTCCTCTCTTCTTGACCTCTCTATAATTTTTCTAAAGTCCCAAATGATCAAAATGAATTCTAGAAGAGAGTGTCTTAATTTATAGTGCTAGTTAATTTTTTTTTTTTCCTTTAATTTTTCTTGCGACATTTATCCTTTATTCTCTTTTTTTTTTCACATTCTATCTAGATAGATCCTATTAGTTGATTTTCCATCCTTACTTCCTAGCATGTCACGACCAAGATCTGGACATATATTCACTTTTCCATATTTTTCTTTATTTTTTATGAATTTTCCTTAATTAATTAGTATTATTTTAGCAAATTCTAAATAATTAAAGTAATTTTGTGTATTTTTACCTATATGTAAATATTATATGGTATAATAAATACTTATAAATATTATTTATGTTATTTTATGATTTTTACTATGCATATAATTTGTTAATTATTAGAATTTGTTTTACATGTTTTCTATAAATAATAAGTAGTGTACATATAACTAAATATTATAATATTTTATTATTTATTTTCCTAAATCCAAATATTTCAAGAGGCATTGTGTATCCATGGAGAATAGGGAGTAATTTGAACTCCATATTATATTCGAGTTTGATCATCTTTATTCTTATCTCTTTGAATTTTCGCATTCATTACTATATTATCATTATCTTGGTCTTGCTTATTGTTGCATTTAGTGTTTAATTTCCAAAAGAGTTACAATTTGTCCTTAAAACTCAATTTACCCCCCACCCCCAACCTCCCTGCCCCCTCCCCCTTTCTCGAGTTTATCCTAGTGTTCTTTAATTGATATTAGAGCCAGTCTCTAAATTTATTGCGGAATCACATTTATAATAAAGGTTATGGCATTAAACACACTAGGCTTCATGGAAGTGTAAGCCATAAATAAACCAATACTTTTAATTGGGAATGATTATCTTTATTGGAAATGTAGGATGATTATATTTTTAAAAGAACAAAATAGATCGTTATGGTAAGTAATGGAGAAAGGACTATTCAAGATAGAAGGAAAGGAAGAAAATAATTACACCGATAATCATTGGAAGTTGTTATATTTAAATGAAATAGTTATGAATATCTAGCATTATGCCATTAATGAAAATGACTTTAATAGAGTTTGTACACGCAAGAGTGCTAAGGAAACTTAGTAAGAGTTAAAAAGTATATATGAAGGAACTAATTATGTAAAGGATACAAAAATAAGCTTACTTTATGGGCACTTTGAAAATTTCAAGATAGATTTTAATGAAACTATTGATGAGATGCATAATAGATTCATTAATATCATTAATCTTTTAAATGTTCTTGGTAAATCCTTTACTAGTTTTAAAATCAATTCTAAAATCCTTAAATCTTTACTGAAGGATTGGGAAGCCAAGAGAATCATAATTGAGGAAGCTTATGATCTTAACACAATGCTAAATAAGCAAATTTTTGGAATTCTTAAGACTCACGAGATAGTTAAGAGGCAAGGAGAGGAATTTAAAAAGAAAGCAGTTGCTTTGAAAACAACCAAAGAGAGCTCTAGTAGTGATGAAAGTGAGGATGATGATGATGTGGTAATGATCACAAGAAATTTATGAAGTTTAATAGGAAATTGGTAAAGGACAAGGATGAAAATACATCTCGATCTAGAAGGGAGAAGAAGGAAGTAATCAAGTGTTATAGCTACCAAAAATCAGGTCATATGCAACAATATTGCCCGAGTCTTAAGAAAACCAAGAAAAGAATAAAGAAAAATGCTATGATGGCAGTTTTGGAGTGATGACGATTCAAGTGACTCAAATGGGGAAATGTGCTTTATGGCTATGAATAACGAGATATATTATACTTTTAGTGATTCTTCATTTGATGAGCTTAATAATATGTATGATGAGTTATTTAAGGAATTTATTAAGGTTCAAAAGAAAAATAAGATGATGAAACAAATGATAATTGAAATAGGAAGTAAATTTGATGTGTTCGAAAATGAATTTAATAAAGTGAATAATGTCAAAGGAAGTTTAGAGGAGAACAATGAGTACTTAAGATTATGTAGACACCTAATTTTTTTTCCCCTTTATTTCATGTTTTTTTTTATTTTTTATTTTATTTCTTTAATAGGTCCCAAATTAGTAAAAACACACAAAAAATAGGAAATTAAAGAAAACTCAAAAAATAAAGAAATTTAGAAAAAAAACAAGAATTTTAGGAAAATATAAAAATAGGATAAAGGTACAAAAAAATAAGAAAATTGGAAAAATATAAAAAAAAAGGAAATTTAGAAAAAAATAATACAAAAAAATAGAAAATAAAAGAAAATATTAAAAAATAATGAATTTTCAAAATAATAAATTTTTATGTTGGTTAAATAAAATATAATTTCAATTTAAATAATTTTGAATAAAAAGCTATTGAGCTTGGGCTTGGGCTTAGATTTGAATCTAACTTAGGCTGACCTGGTCTATATGTGCAAATTGCACATATGAATAAGGAAAAACCAATAGCCTAGCTAGATAAATACTTGAACTTGATATTACATATGACGTGGAGATCTTGGGTTCAATCTATAAAAGGTTAAAAATGTATTTTTTATTTTCTTTTCTCGTGTCATTGCTACGTCATGGGCCACATCATCGCCATGTCATTTACTAACTCACTTTTAAGTGTGATAGACACACTCTTGTATACGTTGAACATACTCCTACAAGTACAGTTATGAGTTTGGCACTACATATTGTCCAGATTCGTCCAATCCAGAATTGGAAGAAAATCATATTGCATTTAATTTTTTCTATCCTTAACTTGACCATGACACTAATAAACAAGGATCACTCTTCATTTCCAAAATACAATAAAGTTTCGAAACACTTTAGAAAAACAAAAATCGAAACTTCCTCTCTTTAGTATGATTCCTCTCTCTCTCTCTAGGATAGCATCCCTTATGGGGTTTTTTTATGAAAACCACCACCATTGGATTTTTTGAGTTGACTAAGCCAAAGTGAGCCGACCCTGACCCAACCAAGCCGATTCAATCTAAGTAAAAGTGAGCCAACCAAGCCAATACAAGTCAAAGTGCGCCGATAAGCTGATCCGAGCCACTTGTGAGTCGTCCAAGTTGATCTGAAGCGAATCCGAGTAAACCTGGTTTGTTTGTTTGTTTTTTTTTTTTTTTGTTTATTTGTAAATGTTATAAATGAGAAAAAGAAAAAAGAAGAACGAAAAACAAAAAAAGAAAAAAGAAAAAGAGAAAAAGGGATGTAGTCTATTTATTTATTTATTTTTATTTTAATAGAAATAGATAGAATAAGTAAAATAATAAATATAAGTAAAAATAAAAATAAAAAAGCAATAGAAAGAATAAAGATTATTTTTCTTTTTGTCACTTTGAAAATTGATTTTGCAAAAATAAAATAAAAATAAATCAATCATTTTTCAACTTAGGATCATTTAGAATTTCTAAAAATAAAAACCAATTTAGGAAGGAAATTTTCTTAAATAAATCAAAATGGGTAAAAACATAAATGTGGCTGTTTTAAAAACTAAGATCAACTCAACTCATTAAAGTTTTCATTAAAAAGAACTATGTACATCTAATCCTGAATAGCAGGTACATACGTACCTATGGAGCGACGTAAAAAAAAAAAAAAAACTAATTTCCCTTTTTCTTTAGTTCAGATTATTTCATTTATCCAATTAGAATAACCAATAATTAAGTTTTTTCTTTCAAAATTAAATGTGATTTTTAAGTTTAATTCTAATTTTGGAAAGTCAATGGTACCCATAAAGGTTTAAAATTCCTAACTCCCGAATCTAGATTCTCGGGTTTCAAAAGCCATTTTGTAAAATTGGTTTTAATCGTTAAATTAATGGCTAAGTTATAACAAATTCATTTAATTGGTTCTAACTTAACTGTTTTTCCCAAATTCAGTTGGTGGTAACTCCAAAGTTGTTTTGAAAACAAATAGGAATGGTTTTCTTTAAACCCTAGTCGATGGTCACTATTAAACAGGTAAGGGTTTAATACCAATTGGTTTAGAGAAGACCTAATTTAATAAAAAATCTGGAGGGTGAAAAACCAGACTCGATGGATTAGAAGTTAATAAATTAAATAAAACTAATGAAGAATTGAATCTTAAGAAAAGGAAGTTAACTAAGGAAAATGATCAATTAAAAGAAAAGTGTAATTTTTTTGAAACAAAAGTTAAAAGCTTGAAAAATAAGGATAATATAGTTGATAGATTAAGAAACCTTCAAATTGAAAACTCTATCTCAAGTCTAACTAAGATGGTTAAAAACAAACTATAGCTAAGTTCGTAAATGGAGAAAAGAATTTAGATACACCCATTGACTCTTAAAGGTAAGGATTGGAAAAAACTGAAATTGACTATAGTAAGGAAGATATTTATAAATCTTACAAGAGTTATTTTATAAAAGCAACAACAAAAACTTGTAACTATTACGATAGATATGGTCATATTGCACATATATGTGCAATACGTTATAATACTAATTTGAATCATAAAGGTAAAATGGTTTAAGTTCCAAAAGCACAAAGATATATTATTGCAACTAACTATAAAGGACCCAAACTCACATAGGAACTAAAGAAACAATTATATGTTTTGTGGGAACTTCAAGTGGGAGTGATTCAAGAAACTCAAATGGAATATTCTCAAAGAAAATTCAAAATGTTGCCAACATGATATTTGATTCAAGAAACTCACTCAAACAATCTCTATACAATAATTAACATATTTTGTGCACACTTAAAGTTCTTTATGCTTACTTAAGCTTTCTTATACACATTTTTGTCATCTATTAATTTTAATAACAACTATAAGTTCTTACATATTTATATATGCTAATATTTCATGCTTGAATGGTTAGCTTGATTTGATTATAAAACTATGCATAGTAGACTTATCATCAACTACATTTATGCTTACATAAGCATTTAGGGACTTAACTAGTGTTTTTGCAATTGTTAGGTTTGCAAGCAATGCTTCGACTCTCATTATGTCATAATATGCACTTACAACTAGATTGGAAGCTCAAATTGCAAATATCATGCATTTTGTGCAAATTTGAAATCACTGATGTACATTTAGGATCATATGTGCACAACTTTGCCATCTCATACGGAGAAACTAGTTCACTCATGTTCAACTCCAACTATAGATTGTGGTTGACTAATTGATTTGGCATATTTTTTATTTTGGGCAAATTTGACTCCCCTAGACCCAATTTAGGCTCTTATTGTTATTTGGGAAGTCATGTGATCATTTTGTCAATTTGTATGCTACAAGTTTTGATCATACCACCATTGTCTCTAAACCCTTGTAAAAGCTAGTTCCAAACTGTGAATAGACTTGGTTCGGAAATGGGTGGGCCTGAACCGCCCCTAGAAACGCCTAACTTTAAGAGCTCAAGCAATATAAGGGATCGGAACCGCTTGAACCAGTAAATTAACCTGACCGGTTTACCCCTTTAAAAGAGAGAGAGAGAGAGAGAAGGAGAAGGGAGGCCATTAAGTTGAAAAAAAATAATTGGATGATATCTGTCATAACCTAAAAGGGGGTTAAGTCGTGGCAATACTACCATGTAATATGTGGAGATCCAAAAGCAAGTACCATCCTTTATTAAGGGCTTGGAGTATACTATACGAAAACATTTCACAATTACAACCTTCTACTAGTAACTAGCACGACGTAATAGTAAAGCGTATAAATTAAAGTTATACCATCTAATTAACTACTAACATAATATAGATAAAAGGGGATATCAGGTTTCCCTTAACTCAGTCATACAGTAATGCGATGAATCATCATAAGTAGTTTAAGCTACTCAATAAGCAAAAAATAGTTAATAATGGAGAATAAAGAGAGTCCAATAATAAATAAAGGGTTCGCTCAAGCTTTCAACTTCTTCACATCCCGTAATCTCAAGTTGGTACTATTGACTTCGGGCATCTCATGGCTTGGCTCCAATCACAAATCCTACTACAACAATAATCTATTAGGGGGATAAGCTCGACTACTTAGTGAGTAATCTTCTTCCTTTATAATAAGCAATATCAAACAAGTGCAACAATATATACAATAAGTTGGTAAATGTATACAATATGATTTTAACATTTACCATTGTCTGAGTTAGGAAGTATTTTGGTATGTCAGGATCTAGGTATTCATGTCCAATTTGAAGTCTTTTGATATCAAAATCACCGTCATCAACGGTATGGCCTCAAGCAAAAGGCAGTACTCCTCGAAGCCAAGTAGTTCTCAAAGGTCAAAGTAGGAACATGCCATACGAAATACATTGTACGATAACAATTTTCAATATACTAAGTACAACATGGATCCAACTAGGTTTGATCCCCTATTCTACTGTATGATGCTGATGCCCTTAACATCATATTATAAGATGCAATGCATGTCCGATTTAATTAGGGATTGAATATTTATTAGTTCTGATTTGGGGGCGACCAATTAATTACAAATAGATACTCTAAGATCCTAAGTTCTAATGCAACAAGCATTAATATTCATATCAACTTAAGGTAATTTGCAAACAAGGCCAACCATATCAAGTAGATACAAATTCTCATTTTCCCCAACATGCAACAATTTCAGTTATTAGATATAAGTAAGTATTTTGCTAACTACAAGCATAAACAAGCAAAGTAAGGGGTGGTATACTCACTCAGCCATGATGCTTAGCAGTTCTAGTAATCCTTTACCATGTCTAAGTCAAACTCCTTATCTCCTGAAGAAGATAATTTAAGGTTTATGAGTATTCTATTTGCATTAGTAACTAGGCTTACTGCTTACTGACTTAGAGTTAGTTGTTTTCATAATTTGGGTATATCTTCTTCGTTTTAACTCTATTTTCAATGATCTTATAGTTGTTTTCACTGTTTTCAAATGTTTCGTCATTGGTGAAGTTTTTAAGTTTCTAGGTTAGTAAGTTTTCAGTTTGGGCCCTATAAGGTCATGGGCCTAAATGGGGAGTTGTGTTACTTTAAGATTTGGACTTAGTTTTGGGCCTTGGGCTTGGTTTTTTTACTTTGGGCTTTATATTTAATAATTTTGGGCCTTCTTTTGAGTATTTTAAATGAGATTTTCTACCCAACACTTTAAAATTTTAGAATGGGCCTTGGTGATACTCTTATAGGTCTAAATGGGCCTTTTTACTTAGTTTAATGCTCTAAATAACTAAAAGGCCTATGGAAGGTATCTTAGATGGGCCTTTGGGTTTAGTAGGCCTCTTAAATAACTCTTTTCAAGCCTTTTATCCTAAGGTTCAGAGCTGGTCACCTAGGTATACGAGCTCTAAAGTTAATTCTTTTAGGCTTTTTATGTCTAAATTGTTATTTGGGGCCTTGGGCTTAAGCTCAGTTGTCTTTTTGGAATTAAACCCAACATTGGACTTAAGTTTAGCCCATTTTTAATATATTTGCAGATCTGGAAATTATGGTCTTTAGGGTTATTAAGACCATTCTTAAGCCTATAATTACTAACTAAGCTAGTTTAGGACCCTAACCATACTTTAGCCTACTTAACTTGATTAATTAAGTCCTAAACCATACTAAACACTAAATAAACATATCGTTAATTAATAAACAAGAATTTCCAGATCTGGTGGTTCGTGAAAGTGTAGGCCATGAGTTGTTTCTAGGGTTAAATCTTCCATTTTCATTCAACACTTGATTTTTATTGTGTTTTTACTTAAACAACCTATGTGTCTACTAATCTAAAACCATAATCACTACATAAAAGAGTGTGAAAATGTTGTAAGAGAATATATAATCGGCAGCATGCATGGGGAATAGGGGTTTTATCATCCCATTTGATAATTTACTACTTAAACTAACACTACTCTACATTACTTACTCTAGTTGTGTTATATCTTTTACTAAAAGTGTTTTTTCTTACACTAACTTTGTTTGCCTTTCTTATAACACCTTATAACTTCTAGGGAGTGTTGTAAAGTGAGTTTCAACAAAGAAAAGTATTAGTTCCTAACATTATTTTACAAGAAAACTAATGAAAACCTAGCTTTGGTACTTACCAAAGCAAGGTGTAGGGGTCTTCCTTTGTGGTTGTGTGCTGTGAGCTTTTGTATGTGTAAGAGGGTGTGAGTGTATCGAAGGGTTAGGGTAGAGTATGTGTGAAGCATCAGTCTTGGTGTAAAGTGATGGAGGAGTTATGGTGGCCAGCAATATAATAGATAGGGTTGCCGAAGGAAAAGAAGAAGGGTGGAAGTTTGAGTGTTTAGATTTTTAAGAGGGTTTGAGAAAACAAAAAATGAGGGAAGGGAATGGGATAGTCGGTCATGGAAAGGAGAAAGGGTTAGAAATGTGCAAACGAGTTAGACGGGCTAACCTAGTTTGGCCCACTTTAGCTCTCAAGTTAAACTAGCCGGGTTCATTTGGCTCACTTTCAAACTGGCCAAAAAACCTTGGCCTTAAATTGTTTAAAAAGCAGGTTAAATAGATTGGCTTGTAGGCTAAAAACATAAATGTATTAAATAAGCTAGCCCAAACCGGCCCATTTTTTACCGTGGGTAAAACGAGTCGAGCTCATTTGACTCACTTTTAAATGATTTTAAAAGAGCCAAAAAAACCTTAGCCTAAACCAGTTTTAAAAGCAGGCTAAACGGGCCAGCTTACAAGTTGAAGCTCACTTTCACACCTTTAGAAAAGGTGATGGGGAGAAGCTTTGATTGTTTAGGGAAATCGAGAACAAGGTACAAAAAGGGGACCATGTACTAGTATGCTTTTTCCTAAATTGGGTATGATCTTGTCCCCTGAGGATACAAGATATTTTAAGGTGATTAAAGGCATGACTAGGTTAATTAAGTGCATTTAGGATGCGTTTAGGTTTTGTTGAACTTTGATTCTATGCTTTAGCTAACTTAAATGCCCTACACATGTACTTAGGATTTCCTTAGGGTTTAGTATTCATTTACAGTAATTCGATCTGTGTACAAAGCTCAAAAGTTACGATTTCAATCGTTTAATGTTATCGATCACTGGTATAGATCGATTCAACCTTACTATTAGTGTTTATTTATGGTATTAAGGTATTTGATCACTTAATTAGGGTTAGATGATTATTTTAGGGTTTCGCTATCGTTCTAGGGTTTCTCAAGTATTAGGGTTCTTACTTGTTTAGTTATGTTTTTAAGGTTTACTTCAATTAAGGTTTTTTGCTGAACACTTGGGTTTGATTCTATACTTAGGCTTTATTATTATGTTTTGGTAGTTCTAGGGAGTATTCAAGGACTCCTTCATCCAATTCTACTTTTAGGTTATCAAAATTTCATAAGGCTTACAATATCCATTAGCTTATGACATGTCAAAGCTTTTTTTTTTTTTTTTTGCGCCGGTGAAAGATAATTTTTTAATAATATTATCAAACTAATGATAGATGATTAATCATAAGTTAATTGTGTATTAAGGATGGATGGAAAATTCAATTTAAGTTAATGTAAATCTTTTTTATAAAACTTGTTAAATTTTAAGGATTTGAATATGGTGAAAAGATAAAATTTAAGGGGAAAAAAAATAAAAAAGTTGAAACCACGTTAAGTCAAAAAATTAGAAATTATTAATAAATTAGTAAATTTTTTTTAAAAAAAAAAAAGAGAGAAAAGAGGTCACACTTAAGGAAAAATACATAAAAGTTAGAATTGGTTCAAGTTGGAAATTAATAAAAAATTAGAAATTATTAAAATTAATAAAAATAGAAATTAATAAAAAATTAAATATTAAAAAAAAAAGTTAATTCAAGGGCCGGTAAACTGGCTTAGAATTGTGACCAGTCGGGCTAATCACGATTCATCCTACATTTGACCTGTGAACTGGCGATTTTGAACCGGTTTAGCTCGGTAAGTAGGTTTACTTATATCAATAGGCACTTTTGAAACTTCTTTAGAGTGATAAATTATCATGAACCTGGTTTAGTGTATATGTGTGTCATTAAGCTCAATTTGTATTCAATAGTTGATTTTGATTATTTGAAGTGGTGATTTTAAGCCTTTTAAATCCTTATTGCAATACTTTCCTTCTAATATGCTTCAATATGATGCTAAAACTTGCTTAAAGTATCAATTTGTCATAACTACGCCTCATTGCTCAAAATTGGTCATTCATGCATTTGCATTGCTTAATAATGAACTTTCTAGCAATTAATGGCTTAATTTTGTTAAATCTTACTAATGTTGTTGAGATATAAACTTTTTACACTCAATTAGACCTAAAGAGCATACTCATACAGATTTCATGTGTAAAACATAGTGATTGACATGTTTTTTTGGGAACACTTAAAGTTCTTCATGCTTATCAGGTTCATATATACACAAATTTATCATGCATTAGTTTTCATACCTAAAACCGAGCATTACATGTTTATTTTCATCCATAAATCATGTTTGAGTAGTCAATCTAGCTTAATCTCAAACATGAGATCTCATGCCTATTTGTGCCTATATAGATGTTGTTTGGTTTTATTATACATCTTTTATGCTTCTTACTACTTTTAAACATGTTTAAAGTACAAACTTGTCTTAAATTTGAGGAAGAATCCATACTTACTCTAGCTATATTTATGCTTAACATTTGATCTTAAGGAACTCAAGTAGTGATATTATAATTTATAGAACCTTAAAGTTATAATTTGTTCTTACCATGTTTAAACATGTATTTGAAATTTGCTTCAAGTGTTAGTCTGCGAAAACTCAATGCCTATGTACATAATTTGCTCATAATACTTTCACTTTATCATGAACTATATAGCTCTAAGGATTTGATTCAGCTAAATCTTAGCTATTTAGTTAAAATTTAATTTTTTCAAGCCTTAACAGACTCAAATAAACTTGCTTGAAGTGTTGGAACACTTATTAAACCACTAAAAATAAACTTGAGTTGGCAACTTTGACAATAGAGTGGATAAAGACCAAATTTCTACAGAATTGCAAGATACCGTCATGATTGTACACTCTTCTAAATAAGCACTTAGATTCAGTTCTATTCAAGGTATCACCATGACAATACTTTCCCTTACAGTCATGCCAATACACTAAATTTCAAGTGATCCTCTTTCAAAACTATCGCTCTTTCTCTCTCCTTACTTGTATTCCTAAATCATGTTCTACACTCTCTCATAAACCATGAATAACCATTCCTAACCCTTGATTTATCACTCTAATCACTCAAAATCCAAACTTTCTTCCTCTTTCACTCCTTTGACTCAACTTACTTTCAACCCTAACACACCAAGTGCTGGCCAAAATGCTTCTACAAACTATGGGTGGTTTAGCACCTCCAACAAATACTTATTTTACTTGTCCTCATCTACCTCCAGCTAATGAGGATGATCTGCCAATAGCATGAATTGCTAACTTCTAATCTATTTTGTATATGCTCTTCATCATATTTATCTTATATTATGAACTTGGCCATTGCCACTACTATTATCACTTTCTTTATCTTATCTTAGCTAGGCCATTATCTTGGCTTTTGTTGCTTATGTAATAATATCTTGTCCTTAGTAATGCTTGGACATCTATCCTTATGGCTTATGAGTTGCTTATGTTGCTTATCTATGTTGTCTACTACTTATGGTTTATGCATCTCATTGAGTTACTACACTCAGCATAGTTGTCTCATGCTTTTGAACATTTGGTGTAGTATGGGGTGATTTCGATAAATTCATTATAAAGATCTTATTTGGCATGGTTTTTAGCTTCTTTGATTTCACTTTTGCAAGGGACATATCCTAAGGCTGGGACTATGCCAAAATTTCAACTTAGCCAATTCTTCCTCTTCACCACTTGGATATACTCATCTTTTTTTGTGAGGCCAAAGGAAAGAAGAATCTAAGTCACTTAAAGACTCATAAGTTTGATAAGAATTTTGATAAGGAGTTTGATAATATACGAACAGGAACATAGTTTGATAGTATTGCTAACTCTAAGTTCTATATTGGAAATGAAGTTTAATTCCTTAACAATCTATTACTATTAATATCAAGTATTCTACTGTTTTCACATGTTTGAAAAAGTTCTTTTTTTTTAAATCAAATGCTTGATTTTAGGGGAGTACTAGATTTAGGGGGAGCATTTAAAGTTTAAGGATTTTGTCCTCATTAAAAAAAGGGAAACTGTTTAATCTAGAGTTCATTATTTGATTTTGATGAGAACAAAACAAAAAAGTATATAATTAAACATGTTGATTTTGATGAGAATAAAAAGTGTATAGTTAAACATATTATTATTTGCTTATATCGAGTTAATTGACAAAAGAATCACCATCTTGCAAAACAATTATAAACATCAATTAACTCTACAAAATATTTATATTTGAAAGATGTACAAGTATCATTGAAGTTGAATTGTGTATTGTGAATATTCTTTGTTATGTTTGAATGATAGAAATAGGTGAATTTGGCCTACAGGCTTGATGACTCCAAAATACTACCAACTTAACGATGAAGTGGCCTAAATAAGAAGATAGAATAGCTTATGATCAAGGTATCGGCATGCCGGTGTACTTACCGATGTTTATGTCGATAGTTATGTTACCTACCGTCATGATGGTAAGAAGGTGATACCGTCTTGTTTCAGTTAGCCATTGGAGCATTTAATGCACAATAACAAGAAGAATTGAATGAGATAATATAAATGCTCAATAACCCAACTAAAAATAAAAAAGAGCTAGTCTTTTCTAGCAATATTCTAACATTATTTTGTACTCTTATTGTCTATTATTCTCATTGTCTCTTTTACCCTAATTTGCTAATATTTAGAGAGATTTAAAGTATAGTGCTTATGAGCTATTAGTTGTAAAGTATTAAGAGTTAAAAGTGCTACACCAATAATTCTTAAAATTGAGTTTTGTGTTGTGAGTTGAGATTGTGATCTGTGTTAAGAGTTATGAGTGTAAAACTTGTGTAATCAAGTTTATATTTATACAGCTTTTGGAACTTAGATTGAGAAATCAATAAAACGGTATGAAGTCCTTGATTAGAGCCATTGTATGTTTGTAGAGAGTAGGGAACGGTTTGAACTTTACGTTATATTTGGGCTCAATCTTCTCTATCCCTATCTCTTTTAATTTCTACATTCATTATTGTACTATCATTATCTTGATCTTACTCATTGTTGCATTTAGTGCTTAATTTCGAAAAGAATTGTATTTGTCCTTAAAACTCAATTCATCTCCCCTCTTGAGTTTAAACTAATGTTCATTGTATATTTTGAACAGTCATTTAGAACATGTATACTTATTCCAAAATTCAATTTAAGTCTTATATGCTTTAGCTTTGTTATTTAAGTCATTTTATATTTATATTTTTACGCCAAGTAAGTTGTTTATTATTATCTCTCATGATTTATAGCATAAACATAATTTACTTTTTAGGTAGGGTAGATAATCGGTGTGAGCAAGTATAGGGTGGATTAGGTATGAGCACCTACTCATACCCTACCTTACAAGGTATAATTTTTCAAATTTTTGAACTCGAATCTACCTATGGAACTCTAAAAATATTCTAGTCGCTATATCGGTAAAACCTATAAGTACGAAATATCTTGTGCATCATGTAAATTTTTCCTCTTTTCTCTTAAATTTTAAGTTTATGTGATATGAAAAAATAATTTACATGTGATAATACAAGTTATTCATATAAGAAATCTATGGATATCTATCATCATTATTTTGAGTTTATGTAATTTTAAGACTTAATAAATGAGAGAGAATAAGGGAAATAATGAAAAATGCAAAATGAGAGAGGCGGCATTAGATCTAATTGTTTAGAGTTATTTGCTTATGGATTTTAGCTCCTTTTTTTTCTTTTTATTAAAACATTTATTAGGAGAAAAATATAACATTATTGTTTGATAATATTATTCATATTTTTTACAGTAGATATAGCATACAATAGAACCCATATCTTTGATACCTTGAAAAACAAGTTTCAAAGTATGCACAAAGTAAGAAAACCCCGCACTCATCCCTTGCCCTATATGAGTAGGTTTAGAAAATCTCTATCCAGTATCTACCATATGACCTTTAATATCCACTTAAAACCTACCTAATTAAGTAAGGTACATGTAGATACCTTATGTAGTAAGGTTACGCTCAGCCTTAGTAGATAACGCAAAGTACTCTCACAAGTCATAAAGCATCTTTGATTTGAAATCCTATTATGACAACAATTTTATTTTTGGATAAACTTTGTTGACCATTAATTGATGAATCATAAATTGAATTTGATCACTTCAAGCATTTTCTTGAAGAGTTTCTTAACATGTCACATTAGTATTTAAGAACCCTCTTCAATAAAGAATTCTCCATTATATTTGTAAGGTTGATAAAAAAAAAAGTTTCTAAATATATATATATATATATTATTTACAAGATTCACTTTATAAATATTAGACAAAGCTAATATCAAGCTACTTTTATTAGTGGTGCTTGATACAATCCCCAAGCTAAAGCACCCTTTTGAGTAGCTTAACAGAACTAGAAAAGGTAAAGGAACTTTGTTTATTAGTTAAAGGCTTATAAGGAAGTCCTCCATTTATCAGCGAAGAATTTATAAAAAAAGGTCTCCGACCCATAAACCAGGACAAAACCTTTAGTAGAGTTGCAAATTGTTGACAAAAATAAGTTAGTGGGAAAGTTACTACAAATAGCTTCGATTTAGTAGCATTTAGATGAGCTAGTACATGAAAAAGTTGAGAAAGAAATACTTGAAATTTACTCTGAGAGAAGGTGTGGAAAGAATGTGTTGAGAAATTTACGATTGAAAGGAAGTCATTCAAGTGCCTTACTCAAGCAAATAAATTTTTTACCCATTTCATGAACCCTTAAAAAAATGAAGCTTATCAGTTCATGGATGAATAGCGTATAATTGTATAAGTATTAATAAAATTTTAATGTGTTTAAACATAAATAGTAATTTTTAAAAAAATTAAGTGCTATTACTAGTACTTACATACTATTTATCTAAACATATAGTTTATTAATACTATTGAATCGTTTTTCTCTCGGTGGACGTCAATTTTGGATCACAAACGAATAAACTATTTGAGCCTTAGAAGTGCAAAATGAGATTGTGAATAATATCACGGCACATGTGCAATTTAATGGATTTATAATATTATAAAAAGTTCTTCAATGTGTAGGTAATGCATATTGTTTGAAAAATTGTAGATGATTTATCACTATTCGAAATGAAAGTAGCATCCATAGAAATTCGTGTGAGGGTGAAGATACATATACAATTGTCGTATCAACATTTGTATTCAATTTGTGTTACCGGATAAATTGCATGAATCACTTCTAAAAATTTGAAAATTATGTGGATTTTCAATTTTTTCAAAAGTCAACATTTATCCACCTAAAATAAGTATTTGCTACATGTTTTTTTCTGACTAAACTGTTATATGTGAAATAAGTTTATGCAGACATTTACATAATAATTTCTTGGTTAAATTAATTAAATTTATCCACATATTTAAATTAATATGAGCCTTTTCATTTATTTCTTTGGTTGATTAATTAAAATATATGGATGAATCGCTGACATCTAAATAAATTTAGTTTACACATGATATCCTAGTCGGCAAAGGAAAAAGGGAGACCCTAACATGTTTTAGACATGACAAGTGCCGACTTTGAAAAAATAGAGGTTCCCACAATTTCCAAAAATTTCAGTAGAGGTATAGGCAATTTACCTTTTATTTTATCTTTCCAAATAGTACATTCGATCCGACTCTAGTGCTAAATCTAACAGCAAACATTTTCGTGTCCTCATTCCAAACACTTATACATTATCCAATAACCTTCCCGTCATTTGCTACCTTAACAGTTACGTGCGCCGAGTCTTTACAGACGCGATGTCAAATGGCCGATGAAAGAACACACGATGCACCTCCGAAAAATATAGGACTACGATCTGCAAAAACCATTTCTGTCATGTGATGATATCTTCCCCTTCTCTAAATTGCCTTATTATTTTTTACAGTTGCCTCGTATTGCCTTATCATTAAGATCTCAGCTAATTTCTTTAGAAAATAGAAGAGATCACATGATAGCACAGTAGTAAACTTTCTTTTTAGTGGGGTGCAGCTTCCTAATGCATCGTGAGTAGGTGAAAAGGAAAAGATAAAAAGGTGGAAAGGTGAACTTAAAAAGAAGCAGGAGCTCGTACAAAAGATCCAATGTACCAATGTCTATAAAGAAATAACTTTATTCTTGAGGGGTACGCTTCTTTCAGCTTCCACATGCATGAAAAGTGGAAAGTCTTCATTTGTTCGTGAGGTCAATCAATGTGATTGCTAAGAAAACAAAAGTGAAAAACTAACAAATAACAAATAAAGTTTTCTTTTCGTTTTCAAATGGTACCATATCATCACAATAATCACATATTATCATATATATATATATATATGTGTGTGTTTGTGTGTATAAGTATAGCAAATAGGGAGATACACATTAGAAATTCTTAATATGTAATAAAGAGCACATCAGGGACCAAAATCTTCGTTAAACCAACATTACACTTATTGACTTACCAGTATATCGACCAACACAAGTTGGCTAAGTTGCTGCAACAAATGTGTCATGATCTGTAAGTGGAGGAGTGTGGTCGGATCCTTACTATCAACATGAATACTGTGTAAGTAGTATGCGCGCTTGGGGACATATCTTGACTCGTGATATGATTAGAGCTAAAATCACCCAAACATTTAAAGAGGGAAACTTACATATCGCATCTCTTAATCATGAGGCAAATAGAAGAAGTATCTCATTATTCATCTGATAAACCAAAATACTCGGCCTATGTTGTTGTTTTGTTGGACTTTAACAATATCTCGAAATATAAATTCATAGCATGTAGTATTTCTTTTAGCCTGACAAAATAATTTTATGTTTACAATTGTGTTGTATATTTGATAGTGTCTAGATTTGGCATTTACTCTATGTATTTTCAATAATCATTAAGAGTTTATGCTCTTGAAAGGACCCTATAAAGATTTTAATGAAGTAATTTCTAATGACGAGAAATGTATCCAGCAGTTACATACACAACACTATCAAAACTGTACGAGTAATCGTAGACTAATTGATATGGGGCTTTTTGGTACCTACTTCAGGTGAAATAACAAAAGTAAAACATTATGAGTTTATCTAAACCAGGATACACCGAGTTCTGACTAATGATGTTTGGGAAAATACATACCCGAGACAAAACTGATCCATGTAAAAAATAATCATTTAGACCATTGCCTAATTTTACTACTAACTCATCCTTCCTTTTGGTGGGAGGGTAGCAAAGATAAAAACTCTAGGCTCCACGCTATATGGCTGGATCACCCGAGTTCAAAGATTGGGTTAAAGGAAACTTGGATAGAAATTGCTTTTGTTGATATTAGCTATTGGGCATGGCCCATAACCCAAAACCCCAGGCCACCTTCTCGACGGATGAGGATCCCATATAGCTTCGGCATACATGGCCAAGCGATTGCCATACCATCCAATCGGCTGACTACCGCTCTAGTAGGACAATCTAGACCTTAGCCGAATCGATCACCACACTGTCGAGCTGGCTGGCCCCTTCCCAATTGAACAATCTAAACCTCTAGCCAACCTCAAGACCGACGAACTTGAGGCCACCCCAACTATAAGGCCTGGATGACGACGATGCGCTTCGATTAAGTCCACTCCCTATGACCTCAAGGACATAACTTCCCTATAAGCCACTCCTGATCTATTCATACAAATGTGATGTGATAACCAGCACCTTCTCTCATACCAACCAATATAATCTAATTGTACGGTATCGTATAACAATGAGAAGGATAAGACCAGCATAGGGACCAACAGTAATCATTTCCTTTCCTTTGTTATGTTAGGAAATCTAGTCAACTCTTCTAAATCCTGGGGTTACTTGTCTCAACTTGACCAAAAAGATAAAAGTACATCCTATAAACACCCTTCTTTAAGTCTTCAAAAGGTAAGTCTAATCTAAGTCCTAATAAAAATAGATAGAGTCACATGTGTATGCACACACATATGGGAAAAGGAAAAAAAATCACAAAAAAAAAAAAAACAAAAATGCAAGTCTTGGGAAAATATTAATAGAAATACCGCATTTGAAATCGCCTCTTCAAGTCTTTTCAAGAGACGATTTTAGCTTAATCTAAAATCACTATACTGTATTCCTGAGAATATTTTCCTATGAGTGATATTTTCGAGATTTTTTTTTATACAATTTTTTTTCCTTTTCCCCATACAGGCACACTCGACACATCTTCTATAAAGCTTAATCCTTTCTCTTCCTCTATCTAACATAACTATCAGAGTAACAACGCTAGATAACCACTTGGTGTAGTAACTTGCCCCCCGCTTATTTTGTAAGACGCACCTTTGATGGCTTAGACCTCTAGTACCAGGCCCACAACACTCACGAATAAGATCTAAGATGACAACTTTGACTATTTCTTAGATCTTAATCCTTTTAAAGACAAATTAAAAGCCTCAAAATGGGATGTATATAGTTTGGTTTACGTTAGAAAGAGGGTCATTTTAAAAGCATTGCATTGAGTGGATACACAAATTAAAGTAGGCTAACCAAACAAGTCCTTAATAGGGCTATATCCCTTTTAGCAGAGCTAAACCAAGTACATAATGACGAAGAATTGTTGTAGGTTTTTAAGACTAAAATGAGTGTGTAACTGATGGTGAGAGAAATATTTAGTTCTTCCATCCTATCACCATAATGAGAAGAGCAAACTAATGAATTATAGGCTTATTTGAAAATTTAGGAAATCATATCTTTAGAAGAGAGGATGTTGCCAACCAGTGTAACAAAATCTATAAGGAGTTATTTAAAATGGAGAATATTAAAGTAACTATAGGAAATGATCTTTATGAATCGGGTAGCTCCAAACTTTGTGACTTAGATTGCAAAGCCCTTAGCAAGATTGTTACATAATAGAAATTAAGAAGGTAGTAAATCATCTTTGGTCTAATAAAACCCTTAGTTTAAATCGCATCTATATTAAAATCTATAATTCATTTTAGGACATTAAAGGTCAATAATTAAAAATATTATAGAGTAAACATTTCGGGAGAGGAGAGTCAGTCCTAAACTAAATAAAACCCTACTCATTCTTATTCTAAAAATGATGAGTAAACAATTCGAGAGATTTTAGACACCAATCAACCTTTGCAAAACCCTATATAATGTTCTTTCAAAGATATTAGTAAAATGACTATGACCATACTTGGATAGTATTATTAGTTCTATCTAAGCAAGCTTTACATTAGGAAGGTATGGGGTGGAGAATGCGATTTTAATGCAAGAGCTAATATGATCATTTAAGCTTAAAATAGGGAGGAAGGATTAGATGAACTTAAAGTTGGACTTAACTAAAGCCTATGGTCAAATATAATGGGACTTCTTTCAAGATGCCTTAAAATGCCTCAATTCCCTGAATGGTGGGTAGATCTTATTTGTTTATTTATTTATATTGTAAATATGTTAATTTTACTAGATGGATACCTAATCGAGACTTTTGTAACTAGTTAAAGCCTTCATCAAGGCGACTAGTTATTACCTTCTCTTTTAATTTTGGATATAAAGATGCTAAATGGATTGATATAAGAATATGTAGATGTGGGTTAGTGGAAACTTATAAAGTTGAAGGTAATGAATCTCTCCCTATCCCATTTAGTATTTGAGGATGCTTTCATTTTAATGGATGAAACCTTAATGTAGAATCAGACATTATGTTAAAGGCAATGAATTTCTTTAGAAAATTATTAGGGAAAATTGTAAGTAATGAGAATTCAATTATTAATTTCTCAAAGAACACTCCTTTGGGGGTTCATGATGAAAGGAGCAAGTTAATTGGCTTTAGGAAAAGTGATGATATTAGACATTACATATGTTTTCCTATTAGAAAAGGAGGAAGTATACTAAGAGGTTTTCCTATCAGGAAAGGAGGAAGTGTGCTAGGACAAGATTTGAATTTCATTCTTGAAAAGATAGAAAGTATCTTATTTTTAGTTAAGCAAAGCTTCTAAGTATGGTGGGAAGGAAAATGCTCATTAAATCAATATTACAAGCGACAATTATTTATTACATTTGAGCTCTTTTCATTCTAAATAGCATTGCTCATTGAATCAGTATTACAAGTGATAATTATTTATTACATTTAAGCTCTTTCCATTCTAAACAGCATCTTAGGAAAAATTGAAAAAATGAGCAAAGCATTCTTATAGGACTCTGAAAAACAAAAGGAAAATCCATTAAGTTACTTGAGATGAAGTTACTTACCCTAGAGAGAGGTATAGGCTCAAAGTATGGAAGCTGAGTATAAGAACTAAAGCCTATGTAGCCAAACTAGCTTAGAAAATGAAGACTAAATTTGTTTTACAGGTTGAGGTTTTAAGGTTGAAATATTAAAAAAAAAAAAAACCTAATGATGACATAGGAAGAGTAATTCCTACATTTATAAGCAAGTTGTTAACTTAAAAGATTTGATTGAGAAGAAAGGTATGGTTAGGGTCATTAATAGAAGAAATACCTCCTTTTGGAAAGATAATCAATCTAGTAATGAAATGATGGAATTCATTCTTGTTGTGCCAAAGTTAAGAAACGTGGATAACTTAGAAGCCTCCCAAGTTTGAGTTCAAGGGATAGGCTAAAGAGACCAAAGGTTATCCATGGGTTAAGTCCAATAGGTAATATCTTATTGGACTTAGAGCATGATACAGATGATGTGTTAATTTGAAAAAAGGTAAAGCAATAGTGGAATAACCATAAGTTGGCCTATGAAGGCCTCATGAATAAGGTAACAAATAGAATGAGAGTCTAATGATGGGATAGACATGGAAAGTGCCAACAAATGAAAAAATATGACTCTTGCCATGGAAATGCATGTATAATGCACTCCATATGAGAGTAAATCTATGAAAAACATGGTCTTAATATGGATGATTGTTATCTCTTTTACAAGAACCAAAGGAAAAAAGCAGACTAAAGGATTGCAAATGGACAAGAAGTGTTTAGAGGAAAGAGAACAACACATTAGTTTTATCTTTCCTTTGCCTTAGATTTTGTGCATTGCATAAAAAGAATGGAATTATAAGTATATATTAGAAGAAAGAGAAAAGGAAGTCTTAGTCATGTGTCTTCTTTATGTTCTATAAGGGTTGTGAAGAAAAAGAAACAATACTTTTTAACCCTTTAGATTGAGGATTGGATTATAAAAGCAACCAAATTTCGCAATTTACGTCTTAAGAGAAAGCTAAACCAATTTGAACAAAAACTAGGAATTAGTTAGAACCTCCTCTCGAAATTTGGTTGAAACTAATTGTGATGGTACTTGTAATATTGAGTAAAATAAAGTAGGTGCTAGTGGCATAGTTAGATACCTTAAAGATAGAAGTATTGGTGGCTTTGTAAGGAAACTAATTATGTGTTACCCTTAGAAGTGGAACTATGGAGTTTTTACTAAGAGTTATCATTGGATGAGGATCTTGAAAACTTTTTTTAAAAAAAAAAAAAATTGAATGGGATTCAAAAATTGCCCTTGACTTGCTTAAATAAGATATTTCTTTTACTAATTTTGTAGCTAATATTATTGCTATGTACAAGCAAAAAGCATTAATGATTAATGAGCACAAGTTAAGATGAGTTTAATGAGATTGCAAACAGATTATTAATTGCTAATATTATAGAATATTCTTTAGTTTATGGTTATTGTATATTTGTTAATAATAACCCTTTAATAAAGGCATTTTCTTTTTATTTTGTGATGGGAATCCCTTAGTTGTAAGCCCAAATGGCACGTGCTATTTCAAACTTGGTTTATAAATTTCCTAATGACTCTAACCCATGTGCAATTTATCATTATTAGGACTCTTTTGTCATTCATTTCAAAGGATCATAGTATTTAAGCATGGTTCATGCGAAGCTTGGTATTAATGGAGTTGAAGCTAAAATTGGCTTAAGCGAGATATTGTTGATTCCTAATACTTTAGATATCGTAGACATTGTTTAGATAGTAGCCCTATGTCATGTGAACAATAGATAAAAAAATCTCTAATTACGACCTTACTCACTGGATAGTAACAAATGACCATTTAGATGGTAGTGATCACTCTTATTCCACATCCTACTCCTTAACTTCATCTAAATGGGAGCAAGATGAGACATCCAGATGGTATACGTACATCACCATCTAACTGGCAGCAATAGAGAAGTTTGAACGATCGTGTCTACAAAATGTCATGTAGCCTTGTTCTGATGGTAGCCTTAATCCAATCTAGACAATGACATGATTTCCTATAGTTTCACTCCTTGTGTTTTATGTAATAACCATAGACTATTTTTCCCTTAACTTGTATTTTTTTTTTATATATTTTAGGGTTTATTTTCTTATTGTGAACATGTATATGGATTCAAATCTTCATTTTATACTTTTATCAATGGTTTAATTGTGGTCAACATTAAATCGGCTAAATTGTGCATGGTGTCAATCTAGTTGATCCCAAGCTTGCTTTCTTACTGAGAGGGAGGTCATTCTAATCTCAAGTACTAAAAATACCAATACCACTTAAATCACTTGAATATTAATTGTGATTTGAATTGGATTCCATTAGATTATACCATGTTGAAGACTTATCAAGTGCTGTAAATGGAGATTTTGGCTCTTCTTAATATCTTTGTTTAGTTGTTTTGGTGGTTGTAGATATGCCTACAACCTTTATGTTGAACTTCATATGTAGTTCCCTGTCTTTTATGAATTGATTCTTGTCTTCTACCCAAGAAAGAGGATCTAAACAAATAATGAAAGATTGAGGTATTCTATTAATTTTACCTCAAGGACTCTAGTCTTACTTATAAAACCCTTCTATACATTACCTAAGCTTCATTTCTTGACTCCATTCATGTTTATGATGAAAGGAACCCTCTAAAGAAAATTCTCTTCCTATCCATCTCCTCTAAAGTTGATGAAGAAAATTTATTGGAAAATCAAGGAGAAAGCTCTTGACTTAACTAATCTTTACACGTATGGTTAAATCATTTCTAATTTTTGCAATATTGAAGATATCTCCTTTTTGGTCAAAAGGAAAAAAATGGTATAGATAATCATTGAGTTTGGATTCTTATGGCCTAGTTGATTTCAATTAACCCTTTCTTCAGCCCTTAATGAATTGGAGGCTTATGCATATTTTTATCGAAGAAACTAAAATTTTCATCAAATAATGCTTAATCCTTGATGAAAATTTGTAAGATAATAAATTTAACTGAGAACTGATGACCTTAGTTTATCTTTTATAATCAAAGCATAAGAATTTGATTCTCAATCTGTTTTAGTTGTTATTGAGAGAAGGCTCAATTCTAAAAAGAAGTACATGCTTTACCAAGTTCACGCACAATATAACTAACTAGTCTACCGCTTTGCATTAGCCTTTTTTGACTAATGTACTGGATAGTCTACTATCACAAGTACATAGTCGATTATCATAATTCATAGATCACTTTTGGGTTGAGTTGCAATTGGCAAAGAGATACCGATTATACCTTATTGGTGCTCAAATATAAGTTATGCTAGTTTAAATATTCAAGTTAATGTATTTGGAGCTAATTTATCAATTACATATTTATGTGACCTCAAAAATCATTTGGAAAGGACCTTATTTCTTAACTTGTTTAAGTGAGCATGGATTGCTTCTTGATGCTTCTGTTTGTAGGTAATTATATTTACATTCGAGGGGAAAACGCAATCAACTCTCTTAAACTTTAATCTAAACGCGGATTTATCTTTGAATTTTCAAATGTTATGAAATTCTTTCATAAATTTTGATAAATTAGTAAAAAACCTCCAAAAGTAGAAAAAAAAATCCTCTATATTTTGACCTTGATGTAAAAACATTATCTAAATTTATCAAAATATAAGGTCCTTTAAACTTTAAATTTAGTAGTTTTTTTAACTAAAAAAGTAAATATCCTTTATATTGTTAATTTATCAAAGTTTATAACTGGTGATTTGTAATATTTAAAAATTTAATGAATTATTTTTTTCAAATCTTAATCAAATTGTTTGATTTGTTCGTAACTTTTTTAAATTTAAAAAAGAAAAGGGTTGAAATCTAATTGACGGTCTGATTCCGTGCAGTATGATTCAATCCGACTGAGTTTGTGGGGTTTTTTCTTCTTAATGGAAATTAAAATATGGTTTCATTGGCTTCTGTAACGCAATTACATTAAAAATTGTCTAATTTGGTACGTGACGTGCTTTCATCTTTCTACGTGTGTCAGCACCTCTCAACGCCGTGCATCATTACACATTGCAGGGAGTAGTAAAGTTGACTCTTGTTTCTCAACAGGCAATCAATAATTTAAGAGAATCCAGACAGGCGCTTTAGGTTGTAAAAAAGAAAACAGATGATAGTTTGAACGTATTCTACTGAATTACATGTATACTGCCAAACTTTTCATGTAACTTTATCTTTCCTTGAAATATCTTTTATTATGCAAAGCTTTTTTAATTATATAGTATAAATATCAGTTTTTTAATGGAATGAATTTCTCTTCTTTTAAAAAGTTAAAATACAATGTAATTCAAAGAAAAAAGAAAAAAAAAAGCTTAAATTAGTAGGCTGAAAGATTTCTTCGGAAAAAAATATGATGAACTAAACAAATACGTGCAGCCATTTTTTTTTTTTTATTTGGTATCTAACGCACTGATTAATCAATTTTGCTTGTCATGTCATTCGGTCCTAAATCTCGGATTTTGTCTTATCTCGGCCCCTTCTTTCAATTCATACGTCGACTTGTGTGACATTGCATATTGCTTTTGCTTTACACCTCAAAAGTAGACATGCATTCGTGTGGAACGGTATTCGCAGAAATCCTTGATCCAAGTATCACATTTCACTTGATTTTCCCTTTTAATTTTGTTTCGGAATATAAAAATAAACCGTATCTATTTCAAATGAACATTAATAAAAAGCAAATAATAAAAATTAAAAACAAAAATACATAAGTGCAACTAAAAAATCATTTTATTATTAGATAAGACTCTTATAGTCTTATGTCTCTATATATATATATGGCCAAACAACGATAAGATTCACAGCTTTAATTTAAGGCAAATACACAGTAAGTAAGAATATATTTAGATGTGATTTTTGGCATAAATTTTTATGTTTAATATTACTTTAATCTTTATACTTTATTTGCATTTGTCGTGTTAAAGGTTCTAAAATACCTAACTAGGTATTAGTTGCCTAGCTCTTTTTATTCTCTTTCCTCTATTTTGAGTCTTATTTGTGTCAAACAACTTGGTGCATGGCCAATTTTACCGTTGCAAAGCAATGGAAATTCTAATCCTCTCCTTTCTCTTTTTCTAAATCTTAGTAAAAATAAATAAAATATTATTAACATAATATAAAAATGTTATATTTTGTATATTGGTTTAGAAAGTAATAATACTATAAGATCCATAAAAGATTTGAAAAATTTGTAAGTAACTTTGGTTAAGAATCCAATCAAAGCACCCCTTTAAAGTAAAGAGATGCTTAAAAAGGAAAAATACTTAGTGTTGTGAGATAAGAGGTTGGTTTGTCCTAAAGTACTTATGCGGTGCTTGACTATTATTTATTTTCTCATTTTCACTCATATTTCAAACAGTAAGCTAGCCTTCTCTTCCTATTTATCTTAAGATCGTTTCAAGCACATCCTTCTCAAGGAGTGCCATTTAGCATTATCATAGTTCTGTCACGTTTTTTGGAGACTTAATTCTACAACTAGTTTTGAGTTGTTATGATCATCATCAGAAAAGCGGCATTAGTTTCCAATTGGTTTGCTCACGGAAGGCCAAACTTGCTTTTAGAAAATACCTCATCTTATGAACAAACTACCTGTTAACACCACTCACCAAACAGTACAAACTACCTACTAACACCACTCACCACACAGTATGCTCTAGTTGAACACCTTCATGTGCCTTTAAACTCATGGATAATGATATTCTCCCCCTCCTAAATTTATGATGCCCTTGCCATGAGGCTAAACTGCTGCCATTATCTATACCAAAAGATTGTTAACCTTCCTTTACCTGTTATCAAACTCCACCCAAGATCATCTCTACTGGGACATCAAGTCTCTATAAGCTTCCTCTCACCCTCACCTATATCTTCGTCCTTTGAGATCATCTCTTGCTAAGTTGTCCAATGGTAGGGTATCATACTCAAGTATATTCCTAAAAGATTTCAGTAGATCTTACTACAAGCGAACTTGCGACATAGCTACCCTCTACAGCGATGTCTTCCCTTTAGTGGTTGCTCCTTTGAATTTAACCTACACGAGCTGGGTTTGTGACACAATCACCTATTTGGCAACGATGTCCTTCTCTAACGGTTGCTCCTCTAAGCTTAATCTATGCAAACCTTTTCATGTCAATGAACTACCTACTCATTAAACATAATGGGTAATATTTAGGTTGCTTGATGAAAGTTGGAATATAACTAAGCTTGAATACCACTTGTCAAGAGATGGGTGGTTCATTCCTTTTGAAGTGTCTATAGGGCACTCAACCATCTTTTATTGATATGAGAAGACCTCAAAGAAATAATGTCGTAAGAATTAAGATCTAGGATTCGTGTATATGTATTTTTGGTGTTATGTAATTGGAATTGAAAACAAGAAGAATAAATGATATGTTTAGGCTTTCTAGAGAGTAACATCACAGAAAACTAAATTATCTATAATGATTTAATGATAAGCTAACTATAGTGCCATACTTGAACAATCACAAACTAAGGTAAAGGGTTTGATCACTACAATTGACATTAGTTTAATTGATGAGATCAGAAAGAAGGTTATTGGTGTGTATTAGGTAAACAAGAACTAAGGTTTCAATATTTAAGACCACAAAGTTAATTCTAATTAGACAAAAGAAGTACTTATAGTTTCCCTTGACAACCTTAATGACATGAGTGTAATTTAAAATAAAGGCTGTTATTAATATTACCAATATTGGCAGCATTGTGAAGGTGCTAAAGAAAGAAAAAAAAATGTTTCTTGATAAAGAAAAGAAATACCTCCTAATAAAATAACTAAATGTCTATCAAGATAATAAAATTAAAAAAAAAATAATTAAGTTCCTCGTAGAAAGGCCTTACACGGTCTTCGGCATGCGGTACGCAAATATCAACTTTCTATGCCATGGATAGCTAGTATTGCAATGTATGTTTGTCACTTTTGCATGGTTTGTGCAACTCTTTCTATAGCCATAATTGCAATATATGTTTTTTACCTTTGCATGGATTATGCAACTTTATCTGTAACATACTCTATTGGCTCACCAATATTGCAAACTATGAAAACTTAGTCAAAATCATTATATGTATATAATTTATATTTATTCATGAATTGTTGATCAATGTCATCAATCAAACCATTAGCAATCTTGCGAACCAAGTCATGTAATCTTTGTACCTATGCTTTAGTATGTACTAGGACCATGATACTCATAATTTATCTTCTCATTTTTACTCATATTTTTTATGGCAAGTCAACCTTGTCTTCTCATTTATCCTAATACTCATTCTCAAAGAGTATTCTCTAACATTGTCACAAGCCCCTATATGTTTTGGGAGCATTATTAACTCCTAACCAATTTGCTCATGCAAAGACAAACCCGTCTTTAGAAACTATCTTACCCATGAACAAATTACTTGCTGATGTCATTCCCTCAAACAATACGCTTGAGTTGAATGTCCCTACTCTCCATTAAACTCTTAGACCATGACACATAAGATGCTGATGTGGTATCTTAAACACCTCTTTTAAGTACTCACTTAGGGTTTGTTTTGCCCAAAGTACTATGTTAGTATTGTAAGCAACTCTTCTTTCTAAGTAACTTTTTACTTTATAAAAGAGCATTTCATCAAAGTTACTTACTAATTTTTAAATCTTTAACGTATCTCATTTTATCATTATATTTCAAACTAATATATAAAATATAATTATATTATTTCCATATTTTTACTAAGAAAACAAAAAGTATAGAATAATGACATAATTAGCTAAGGTACATGTTTGACATAACGTAAATTTCAAAGGATAGAAAAATAAGATGAATGCTAGATATTGGTGCTAAATTAAGCATCGTAGGTCCTCGAAGCATTGTATGGTGTAAGTGAAATACAAAGGGAAGTAAGGTGCTTGGTGTCATGGTCTAAGAGTTTAAGCGTGAGTAGGAATGTTGAAGTCAAGCATATTATGTAAGCTCCACAACCAGTCATTCAAGGCTTTGATTGGCTGAAAGATCCGATCGAGCCTAAATTATAAGTAAAACTAAAAATATTAGTAAAATGATCCCGTAAATTTGAATTTAAGAAAATCAGCAATAAAATAAAAGAATATAAAAATTTCAAATTTTAAATATATAACTCGTTATTTATCGAAAATGCGTAAAATGTATTTCGATAATTAACGAATCGCTAGAGATAAATTATATGTCTACTAAAAATCATAAAATGACCTAAATAATATTTAGGAATATTTATTTGTACTATATATAAATTTACATGTATGTAGAAATACGTGTAATTATTCAAAATACGCGAATTGTGCTAAAATAATAATAAATAATTAAATAAAATTATTAATTAATTGAGAAAAAATCAGAGGGATAGGGAATGATGAAAATCTAGTCGTGGCAAGTAAGGAACTAAAGAAGAAAAATTGACCAATTAAATTAGAACAATACAAAAGCAAAAAATTAAGAGATTTGGATAATATCTTATCCAATTTAATGCACATTAATTACCACAAAGCTCTATAAATACCCTAAATTTTTCAGAAGCTCATTTCGGCAGTTTGGAAAGTGAGAAAAATAGAAAGAGGCAAAATTGAGAGAAAAATTAGGGTTAGGAAAAAAAAAAAGAAAAAACTGTGCAGTTGGGGCTTGTAAGGAGAACTCAGACCCAACAAGTAGCTGGGAGTAGACGGTTACCACCACCACACGGTGGTAGCAGTGCCCAGATGGGCTGACACACCCATGGCCATCGACGGTGGCTGGAGCCACCCAAATCGATGAGTTCGATTTCCAGCCTGATTTTGTGTAATTTTGTAAAAATAGTAAATATTATTAGAAAATTATGAAACTTGTTATTATAGAATATTTTTGTATGTATTTTTTAGGAAAAATATTATTTCGATTAAAATATATCCTGTGATATATGATCCTTAGGAAATCATGCAAAACCGAGTATGTTTTGGTTTAGAAATAAATGATCTTAGGAATGTATTTTTGAGCCCAAAATTTTTGTATAGATTACTTAGATGATATAGAACAGTGCTATGAAGCCTGTTTTCAAAAATTAATTTTCAAAAATTTTAGATAATTTTTTAGGTCTTAAAATGAAGCATAAAAAGGGTAATTTAGGGTTAATTAAGTAATTAAATGGTTAATTACTGATTTAGTGAATAATTATATATTTTAGGATGTTGAAATCTGATGAAGTATGATACTTGTAGCATTTAGGGTGTTAAATGTAATTATTACATTAATTATGTAGTAAATGAGTAATAGAGAAAAATAGTAAATTTTAAGTTAATTTTGTAAATTAGGATAATTAGAAGTAAAATTTGATTTAGGATAAATTTAGGCATTTTGAAATGATAATTGATGTTGAGAGATGGTAATTAGAGTGTTAGAAATATTAGATGTGTATTATATACATAATAGGTGATAATACATAATTATTAGGAATATAATAAATAGAAAATATTAAAATAAAAATTGATATTACGATAATAATAAAAATATATAATAAATCTGATAGGAAACTTGAATTTATGTAATTATATGAAAAATGTAAAAATAAGAATGTATGAAAGAAAATAAACTTGGAGAAGGTTGTCTCTCAAGAATAGAATAGTCAATGTTTGACTGTCAAGTTATAAGCAGTTTACAAGGGAAGGAGACTATTTATAGTTAGTCTCTAAGGCAACGTTCCAAATAAAAAAATTACAAGAAAGTGTATAAAAAAAGGAGATCCTAGTATATACGAAAATGGTAAAAAAGGACAAAAGATAAAAATGGAAAAGTAGTATAATGTCAGATGAGGTGGATATATGGTAGTGAAATATTAATCTCATACGAAAATTCTCTGAACACAGTAGATAAGAGGGATCAAGATATTACAGCAATAAAGGGGCCGGGATGAGAAAAGGGTGACAAGTGAAATGGTAATAGGTTGAGAGAAAACTACTCAGCTGATAAGTGAGTCTTTTATTACTTGGCAGAACCTCTCAATAGAAGTTGGTTGGATTATTTGGCACAAGGTCCTTGGTAAGGGAACAGTCAGTATCATCACAATTGAAGGTATAGATCAACGTATAATAATGCGAGAAGCTCAAGGAGTTCAGCTACCTTCCTTTAGTATAAAGTTTCTCATTATTAGTAGGTTGTCGGAAAAGAATTCTTCGAGTGAAGGATTGGAGGCCTCAAAGCCATATATGAATAAAGGGACCGATGGACAACAGTTCATCATGAAAGCAAGAAGAAGCTTATGGAGACCTAATGTCCCGATGAAGATGATTCTAGGTGGAGTCTCAAAATAGGTAGAGGAGTGTTAGTAATCTTTTAGTGTGGGTAGTAGCAGCAGTTGGTCTCATGATGAGGGCATCATGTATTTAGGTAAAGGAAAATATCAAGGTTCGAGAGTTTGAGGGTAAGTAGAGATGTTCAATTTGGGTATATTATGCGATAAGTAGCATTAGCAAGCATTTTGTTCATGTTGTAGGGTATTCTCTAAAAGCGAGTCTAGCCTCTCACGAGTAATCTAGTTAGGAGCTAATACTCTTAATGATGACTACGATAGGTTGACACCCATTGTGTAATCGAGTCTCCTAAAACATATGAAGACCTTTGATATTGCTAGAAGGCACTCTTTGAAACGGATGGGTTTAGAATAGTTTTGAAATAAACAGAAAGAGAAAACTAGGTTGGCATCTAAAATGATAATAAATATGAGAAGAGAAAAAATGATTGAGCGGCGTAGGGCTCTCTATGGAAATTGAATCTCTCTTCCCATGACACTTGGTATAGAAATTTATATTAAATACTTCTTGTAAACATACGCTTATAAACAATGAAATTTACTTGTTAATAAGCTAAAACAACATTTGTTTTTTTCTTTTTTTCTTTTCCTTTTTAATATGGACAGCACATTTCACAAAAAGACAAGTACATAAAAAAGGTGCATGTTTCTTCATTTGACATTTGATAAATCCGGGGAATACTTATTAACATTTTGTTTAATGGCTAATAATTATCCGCTTTTAGAAAGCTGATTCCTCGCTTCCTTTACCATCAACTTATTATGTTTGGAACCTATATGATATCTACACATGTCTTGCAGCACCAACGCAATTTCATCATCACTTTCTCTTTTTCACTGTGAATCTGGTTAAGCCGTGATACCAGCTACCGGCACCGTAATTTGTAACTGAAAACTTCAACGAAGGGAAAGCAAGTCATCACCTTCGTTTCACCAAATGTCGTCCTCGTGATCCTCATCAATTAATTTTAATACGAGATGTCTGTTGTCGTCTAAAAAAGCTTGAAATTAAATAAAGCAGCACCCTAGTCAATGTCATATAGCCACCTAACTTGAAATAGTATTGGTTAGTTGAATGAATCACGGAATTTCATTTTTAACTTCAATTTTCATTGTAAAATTTCGCTTTTTTTTTTCCCCTCATTCCCAAAGTATATAAATATTACATAGTTTCAGAAAATCGTTATTATTTTTTATTCAAATAAATTTATCTAGAATTTATATATGGTTATTAAGAACCATGAAGTATCATTTATTTCTTTATTTTTATCCAACGATTTCCCAAAAGTGGATATTTGAGTATCTCTATTATAGAATATGGAAAATTTTCCTCTAGAAGCGGCGTATCACTTGGCTTGATTAGGGCAAAACAAAAGTAATAATAATAATAAAAAAAAATGTACACGCGATAGATTTTAATTATTACCATTTTCACTAAAATATTTTTGAGTGTCTTTACTCTTAGATCCAAGAAAAAAAGGGGATTTTTACTCAAGTATGATGATTCTCTATCCTTTTTCTATATTTACATAAAACGCATATTATCAAAACGCAAACAAACAAATATCCCAAACCTATAACACTAGGAACAAAAAAATAATTAGAGAGTGAGGAAAAATAATATGAAGATATTCTTTTTCTTTTTTCCAATCTTATTTTCTCGACATTTTCTAGCTTATAAATCGAATTAGGTACACTTACTTCATATTGTATTATTTCAGTAAGTTCTCCCTATTGAATCGACTATTCTTGTTGTCTTTATATGGCGGTATTCATTAATGACTCCACTTAATGATTGCAATCTTTTTGCATGCTCTTCCCATTTCATTTCCAAGATTCGGCGCATAACTTGGCCAATTTCTTCAAATTCAAAATTGATAAAAGCTATAGTAGATGATTGGCAAGCTTTTATACCACTTATAACGTAGTGGGTTTCTTCCTATAAAGTAAGTGTAAGATAATATGGAATTTGAAGTGCAGTGAAGAACATTTATAATGATAAGCATGATCTAAGATGTTTTGCTTGTAATAGGAGTAATATATGGGGTTGTTGTACCAGCTTTGAGAAGTTAGATTTGATGTGTAAGGTAGAAGAAAGCAAGAAGATACTTGCTTAGAATACAGAGATTTTTTTTTTTTTGGAATGCGGCAAGAGTTTTGGGAGAATATTTTTCTTTCTTTTTTATTGATGAAATGTAGCATGTGTTGTCTGGGGGTATATAGTGGCTTTTTCTAAGGTTTAGCACACTAAAATTTTCAGCATTTTAGAATATTTATGCTTCGTTTACTTAGACGTAAGTGTGACTGGCACGGTTCAGAATCAGACTGGCGAGATTGGAATCGTAAATGATCGCACGAGCACGCTCGGAACCTTGCTAGGACCCATTTGCTCGACTTGTCCAAAACAGATTATAAGTTCGAACCGGCACTAAAAATAGAAAAAGAATAAAAAATGCAGAATAAAAAAAAAATCGAAATTTGGAGAATAAAAAACATTGAAAATTTAAATTAATTTCATGTAAATAGAAGATAAAGATAATTGTTACCCATTCATAACATTTAATACACCAATATTAATAACATAAGGAATAAACACATATAAAGCATATCTTATTTGAGATATATAGATTTTTATCTCATTTTTAGTAATATGAGATGAGCTTTCGTTTTTTGAACTTCATTGTAAGCTTTAAATTATTTTTTATTCTACATTCGTAATGTTATAAGTCAAGTTAGATATAGTTGCATATAAATAAGTAAGAATCCTTAGCCACTACTTCATAAAATAGGTTAAAGATAATATGATTCTTGGGCTAATTTTTTTAATTTGAATTTTTTTTTCCAGTTTATATAAAAAGCAAATTAATAGCATTACGATTTATGAACCTAAATACTAAATTCGTGAATTGGTGGGCCCAAGACCCAACTTGGAATCGGTTGGAATCGGGATTGGCTGGGTCATTTACTATGTAAATGTAAATGTGCATTGAACCCATAAAACAAAATCCATTCAAAAGCCACCAATTAATTTCCCATTATTGGGTGTAAAGGTAACCCATGGTTGAGAATTCACCTACCTCGGTGTTCTGTTTTACGTACAAAGCCCGTTCTCAAGAACCAAACCAAGACCGTACTCCTCCCCTTTTTGGTAGATAAATAGTTTCTTTCTGCGGTGTTCTTCATACAACTCAACATTTGTCATTTTTAAGAAACGTCGACATACTGCATATACGGCAACATGCCAACAAATAAGACCTTACACTTTAGTGTATTGTCCAAACCAGGTTGTAGTTTCCGTTTGTGGTGGTAGAACTGGCAAAGAGTCATCATCACCGACAGTATCAAATCGGAATATAGCTCAAACTTCAAAATGAAAACACGGGACACAACACACGATAAAAGGACACAACTCTGATAATAAGTAAGGTTATATTACAATTTAATTTAGTAATGATATAAATTCGAAAAAAATAAAAAATTAACGGGAATTGCCAAATGAATGAATGAATAAATAAATAAATAATATTGTATTTTATTTCTTCAAAACCAAGTCAACTACAATGTAATTTTGAAAATTGATTCTTAGTCCGCTTATCAATACTCCTGTTAATTATTTTAGATCTGGGTCGCAAGCCCACTAAAGATAGATTTTTTTTTTTTTTCCTCCCCTCCTCATTTGCATTCACGAGTCACGACTCTGGTTGTAATCAAGTTACGTGGTTTCTTGCTAAATTGTCGCCGTCTCCTTTGAATCTTTGGCCTCGGTTTTTCGCAATTTTCCTTAGGGTTTTATTAGTTAGTATCTGAAAAGATTTATCAGAATAAAATATTTTTATAGAAAATACAATTTTCAAAAAGTTAATCATTAAATGTATTATAAGTTTGAAAAGGGGTGAATTTTTTATATTTATAAGTCCTGCGATGATATATCTATGTATGTATGTATATATATTTTTTACTTTTATGTGATATTTTATGATAATCATGCATTATTGTTTACATTTAACAATAGATAAATTGTTAATGTAAATAATAATCATGAAGTTTCCCTTCATAAAAACGGTTTCTTATAGCACCTTCAGCATGGCTGATTACTTTAATGTGTTTCCAGATAGCTTTTAAGAAATCTCCTCTCATATTACAAGTAGTCTAGGGGTTATTACTTATTTTTCATCATATGAGATGTGTTATTTTGTCATGATTTTAATAAATAAAATGAAATATTACATAATGAGTATAGTATTATGTGAATCTGATTTATAAAGAAATCCAAATATCTACTTAATAACGGCAAAAAAAAAAAAAGAGTTCAAGAAGTGGTTATGAATGACCAACGTCTATTTTAATGGCCGGGGTTGTCTCTTACGCCACGTTTGAGATAGTGGAATGAGAAAGGAAAAAGGAGAAGGAAAATGTAAGTTTGCCAACGTTTAAAACGAAGGAAATTAGAAAGGAAAAAAGAAAAAATGTTGCGGATTTAAATTCATGAGGTAAAAAAGGGTGCTCTCTTAAGAATGGTGAGAAAGGAAGGGAACCATAGATCTCTGTCTACTTGTAGGTCTTTTTTTCTAATCATATGGTATGATAATTTTATTAATTAAATAATTTTTAAATTATAAATCAAAATATCTTACTCAATTATGAATCTTATAAGGTGATTCGTATATTCGAAGATAACCGATGATTATACGATTATGTCCTTCGTCATTAAAAAATAAAAAAAATAGAACAATACTCAGCTTCACCCCCACCGTGACCCCCCAACCCCCACCACGACTCTTTTACAGGGCAATAGAAGCCACGTCCCTGCCTGTAGGTAACAAATAACACATTAATTTGTTCAAATGCGAGTCAGTTGTTGCGTATGCTACTATAGATAGGATTGGAGTGTCAGCTATGAAATTCGGATATTCACATTTCGCCCATAATCGACTGATCATATTTAGTAAAGGAGGACATAGTTTCTAGTTGGAGGGAAGACAACATGTGTAAGATGATTTGCCCGTTGTTAACGAAATTTTAGCTGCGTCAACGTCGGAAAAGGAACACGAAGAATAAACCCAAGAAAAGCGTAATTAAGTTGTCAATTCCTTTTATTTTGTGTTTTTTGTGGACAAAAACCGATGATGCCGATTGCTGCCGGGCGGAGAGCCTTTCGGTCCAGTCGGTGAGCTGAAACCCAACCAAACACTTCCATCTGCATTCCCTACAACTTGCGCCTACTCTAAAAGGAGTATAGGCTACGAGGGGGGCAGTTTTGGTAATTAACCCTACTAAAATTTGAAAAAGAAACATTTTCTGAACATTTAGAATTTTTATGGTATACATTTATAAATATATATTTTTTAAAGTTGGTATTTTATTTTTTCAGGTCAACTATCATATTGTAATTTCGGAAAAAGAGGGAATTATCCCCACTGTGATACTAGTGTTTGTATCACCAGAGCACAATGGTCTTAGCAATTGTTTGTGTTATTAAAAAGTTAGGAATTGCATTTGTTGTAAATTGATTCATTTTTAATTTTACTGGAGTAGACTTTATCAACATAACAATGAGCATGCTAGTACATAGTATGCATGATAGGCATTCTTATTAGGTATCTTACCCTTTTTCGCAAATCTCTCACATGTATATTTTGGTTAGGGTTTCCATGATAACCTCGAAGTAAAGAGAGGATTACCATAAGTTTTAGTCACATCGGGTTAGTGAGAATGAAGATAAGCATTAAAAATGCCTTTTTATTAAAGAATTTGAATGGAATTCTATTAAAAATTCATTTTTTTGTTATGACAGCGAGAAAAACGAATTTGTGAAGGACTTATAACTGTTCTTGGTAGTGTAAGCGAGTTTGAAGTGGGAGAAATTAAGGTAAGATCAAGGGATTATTTCCTTATAGGTTTCTTGATTGAATTTTGTTAGAAATTCATTTTTCTTTGTAGGACAATGGGTAAAATGAATCTAAGATGGTCTTTCGCATGTCTTATAGTGAAATTTAGGTGGTGGTAGCAAAAACTTTAGATCTCTTAATGTAAGCTCGATGTTAAAAAACTTTGCACACCTTGCTATTGATGATGTTTTTTGTGTAAATGCGATTGAATGACTTGAGTTTTAGATGTGAATGGATGTTTAAGGATTGTTTAGATTTATATGGAGATGTGTTGATGGCTAATCGATTCGAGAGTGGTGGTTTTTGAGAACAGCGGAAGAGGGTCAAAAGTTGGGGGATGAAACGTTGCTATAACTTATGGAATTTCTACAGGTTATAGCCTAGTGCCTAGTTGCTAAGGGGTGGATTCCTCCTTTCGACCATGGTGTTTGGACTCCACTTATTGTAGCATTCGGATGCCATGATCCATGTTACTTGCAAGGATGTTTCTCTTAGCTTTTCTAAGTTTTTCAAACATGTTTTCTAGTCTTAAACCCTTTCCTAAGCTTTTCTAAACATAAAACTTCACCCGAAACATCTTATAGATCAACTTATCCTCTTAGCAATCCTAGGTCCTTAAGTTGGCAAGTGATTGAGTGTTGTGTTATTAAGTTAAAAGATGGTGTTAAATGAACTTACAAACAAAGTAAGTGTGTTATTCTTATATGAATAGGTTGTAAAGTGCTTGTTGGAAATTCTGAGCAAACTCTTCAATGATGTATGGGGTTTGTATGTTGCTTGAGTGTATAGGCTTAATTATGGTTAAAATGAATCTAATACATATTTAGCTTAAATGAAATGTGTTGCATGTGCTTTGTTAGGCTTAAGGGACTGAGAGGATCAAACCTTAGGATGGTATTTTAATGATCTTAATGCGCGTTATTCTAATTAGAACTTTGAAATGATTTGAGTAGATTAGGTATTTTCTTGGTTCCTAGGGTATTAGGGAGGACTTAATACCAATATCTATGTATATATATTGTGTGTCGGAGTCATAAGTTACTCCAAGTTTTGGGATGTCGAAACTATGTTACTTAACAAACCTAATAAAAGATAATCAATTGTGGTTGTTGCATATAATTATTTGAATCAATTAATATGTGTGCTTATGCATTTATTGTATGTTTGTGCATATGTAGTTGTTACCCTATACTGTGCTTTTGCTTGCCCTTTTGGGATTTCTATTTTTAGATGCAACAATACGTTGACCATGAGGACCTTTATAGCGAGTATGATTACTATTATGGAGATGTCGTAGATTACTATGATTACTACTTCAATTATGGAAATGAATCTATGTAGTTTGAGTGGGGTTGTGCAAATTGTTGAAAGAGTTTTCAATTATTGTTTTTATTTTTATGTTGTTATTTAGGTCAGAGAATTCACTTGAGACTTCTTTAGTCAGTGTCATTGGTAATATGTATTTATTAAGTTTTACTTATTTGAGATGTTGAGTTTTGTTAAACTAGGTTATTGAGACATTTGTTATAGAATTATGTTAAACTTATTTTTCGTTGAATAAAATAAAGTGAGAAGTTAACCTTCTAAATTGTTTGTAGGTTAAGGATGTTTTAAACATCCATGTTATTTTGTGGAGACTTTACAGGTTTGATGATTGATATTTATGAGAAGATACTAGCAAGTTAAACTAAGATGCCTGACGTGTTAATAGATTATAGGGATATATGACAAGTTGTAATTTCTCAGGTTCTGAGGCATTACAGCTTTAGTAATATCAAAGCTATAAGTTTTAAATCATAGACAGCCTAAGTATGAACTTCAATAGAAATAGATGTAGATCAAAGTGTTATAAATAACCAAATTACAAGGATAAGGCAGGTAGGATGTAATGTTGTGTTGAGACCATATGCTTGAAGTTGTTCTATATACTAAAGTTGCTCCTTCTATTTATGCTTTTATAATTCCTTCTCGTCTATTTATTTGTAGTACACTTTAGATATTTAAACTCTCTCGATGAACTCAAGGTTACGCTTACATGACTTTGTTCATGTATTTCTTCTTGTGGTATGCCTAGATGTGGTGCTACTTCTAGCTCCTCTTCTCGTCCTTAAGGTAGTAAGGACACCAACCCAAACTACATCCCTTTGCCCAAACCAATCTGAGTTACGCTTGCCACTTTAAAGGTAAAGACAGCTACCATTAGCTCAGGGCCAACCTACCCTTAGCTAAACTCAAGCTTAATAAACTTAGGGCCAAGAGTAAGCCTTCCTTCCCTAGGGCATGCCTACCCTAAACCAAACCCAACCTCAGTATGATCAAGGCTAAGGATTAAGTACTATGACACTTGCCCAGGTTCTAAATGTAATGATTAGGGTACTAGTATAGTAGCAACAATAGATATAGAGGGATATGTAGGTGATTCAGGCGAATGCCAAGATTTAAAGACAAGAGAGGCAAGCTACCATGGATGCTGGTATAAGTGGTTGCACCAATGGGAATACTTTTGATTAGTTTATGAAGATCACCCATGATTTCCACCCCAAGCCAAATGGTCCAGTAAGAATTGAAGAGTAGATCACTTAAGAAGAAGTCTTTTTCCATAGTAAAGATACTAAAGAACAAAAAGGTGGCCTATTCCACTTTCTTTTTGAAGGGTTTGACAGCTCAGTGGTATGAGAATGCTCCTAGGACTAATAGAAATATAGCTGGTCCTAACATATGGGAACAGTTCAACTAGTTATTTTTTGATAAGCTTTTCCCTAACAGTATTAAAGAGTAAATGGAGCTCGCCTGTTAAACCTTATAACAGGGTAACCAATAAGTATTTGAGTATGAGGTAGAGCTAAACCGCCTAGCCCGATTCTTACTAGAAGCAATCAAAAGAGATGAGAGGTCACGTGCCAGATTGTTTACTTTTAGGTTAGAACCTAAGCTATAGGAAAGAATAATAAGTTTTAAGGGCACATATGCGGAGACAGTTGAGAAGGCCAAAAGCTTAGAGTAAGGCATGAAAAGAAACGAGGAGCTAATAGCTTACAAAGAGAAAAAGGCTCTAGGCAAGAGGCCTCTTCTAACCTATGGACCATAAGAGAAATTTAAGAGACCAACTCTAGGCATTATGATCAGAAAGGGTGGCAAGTCACCATTTATACCACCTAAGCTGGTTATGTAGCTAACTCTAGTACTAACTCAGCTACCTATGCCAGTATCAACTAAGTGCACCCAATGCTACAAACCACATGATACTTCAAAGTGCAAATGGACTTTAAGTGGCTACTTTTTATGTAGTAAGACTAAGCATGTTAGCAAAGATGGTAAAGAACCAAATTTGATGCACTAGGGCTTCTACTTCAGATGTAACTAAAGAAGTCACCAGGCAGCATAATGTAGAGATACGAATAAACTAGCTATTTAAACCACTTAGCCTACTACTAATTAGAATGCTATCAAAGTTGTTTAACCCTAGCCAGGACCCCGTTAGAGAGCACTGGCCTAGGTCTTTGTGTTCTAGCAATAGAATTAGAGTCAAGAGACTACTGTTGTGGATACTTTAGTAGGTACGCTCACTATTCTTAACTAGAGTGTACATGTTTTATTTGATACTAGAGCTTCCTATTCTTGCGTTGCTAAATCTTTAATGAATGATTATATATTGTTGTGTTGTATTTTTGGACACTCCTTGATCGTGAATACTCCCTTGGGTTGTGAAACTGTTCTAAGTAGAATATGTTGGGATGTAGAGATTGTTGTAGAAGGGAAGATTTTACCAGCAAACTTGTTAGTGTTAGACATGTCAGACTTTAACATAATCCTGACTATAGACTAGTTGGCAAGGCACAACACAACAATTGATCATTATAATATGGTGGTCACGTTTGAGCCTCTAAGAGAAGTACCTTTTCAGTATTAAGTAGAAAGTTAGAGGCTTGTGAAGAGCATTAATTATGAGTTGTGGGGGAAGCCTACCTTAACAGCTTTAAGTATAAAGACCGATGAAGTATTGAAGCCAAAATAGGTATCGATGGTATAGGAATTCTTAGACGTCTTCCTAAACAATCTACTTGGGTTACTACCAAATAGAGAAATAGATTTCAAGATATATATAGTACCATATACCAAGCCTATTTCAAAACTAGCATATAGGATGGCACTTACCGAACTTATTGAGTTGGAAAAACAACTGTAAGAGTTGTAAGACAAAGGTTTCATAACACCAAATTTATCTTCTTAGGGAGACCCGGTTCTTTTTGTGAAGGAGAAAGATGGGAGCTTGAGAATGTGCATGGATTACAAAGATTTGAATCAGGTGACAATTAAAAACAAGTACCCACTTCCTCAAATTGACGACTTATTTGATTAGTTATAAGGGGCATAAGTTTTCTTGAAAATAGATTTAAGGTCAGGTTACTATCAGCTAAAGGTGAAAGTAGAAGATGTAGAGAAGATAACTTTTTGAACTGAATACAAGTTATATGAATTCCTAGCTATGCCGTTCAGCCTCACTAATGCGCTTCCAGTGTTTATAGACCTCATGAACCAAGTATTTCGAGTATATCTAGACAAGTTTGTAGTGGTTTTCATAGATGATATTCTTGTATACTCTAAAAGCAAAAAAGAACATGAGTAGCATTTGAAAATCATATTGAGTAAATTGAGGGAAAAGAAGCTTTATGCTAAATTTAGCAAGTGTGAGTTTTAGTTAGATTAAGTAGCCTTCCTAGCTCACACTGTAAACAATGAAGCTATACAAGTGGATCTAGAAAAGATAAAAGCTATAATGGAATGACCAAGATGGAAAAAGGTAACCGAGATCAGAAGCTTTCTAAGGCTTGCAGGGTATTACAAAAGTTTGTAGAAGCATTCTTTAAGCTGGCAGCACCCTTGACTCAGTTGACTTGGAAAGGGGTGAAGTTTGACTGGCATGACAAATGGGAGCAGGATTTTCAATAACTAAAAGAAAGACTTGTGAGTTGTGACTGCCCTGGTGTTGAGAGGAGTATGTGATTTATAGTGATGTCTCAATTTAGGGACTAGGGTATGTATTGATGTAGAATGGTTAAGTGCTAGCATATGCGAAGCGTCAACTTAAGCCTTACATGGAAAACTACTTAGTCCACGACTTAGAGTTAGTAGCAATAGCATATGCCTTGAAACTGTAGAGGCACTATCTAGTAGGGGAAAGGTAAAAGGTATATATCAACCATAAAAGCCTAAAGTACTTTTTCACTTAGTGAGATTTGAATATAAGGTAGACAAGGTGTTTAGAGCTAATAAAGGATTATGATTTAGACATACAGTACCACCTCAGGAAAGCTAATGTAATGACTGACACTTTAAACAAGAAGTGACATGTGAATCTAGCCAGTCTTTTAACAAACACAAAGGCTATTACTAGAGGACATGAGAAGGTTAGATTTAGATATTTTAACCAATGAAGTAGGCATCAAGCTAGCAAATATTCAAATTTAGCCCAGTATAGTAGATAGGATTAGGATGACTCAAGTTAAAGATAAGAGTATTCAGAAGATAAAAAGTAAGATGGAAGTAGGAAAGGAACTAAAGTTCATAGTGAATGCTAATAGAGTACTTAAGTACAAGAGTCAGCTATATGTGCTAGCAAGGCCAAAGTTAAGAAGTGAACTGTTGAAATAGGCATACTATTGGAGATACACAATACACTCGGGTAGCAGGAAGATGTACTAAGACCTAAAAGCATACTATTAGTAGAATAATATGAAGAAGGAGATCGTAGAATATTTATTGAGGTGCCAAATTTGTTAGCATATCAGAATCGAGTAGTAGAGACATGTAGGGGAATTGCATCCATTACTACCTTTGAAGTCGAAAGAGGAATAGGTTACCATGGATTTTGTAACAAGCCTACTAAAGACTTTAAGTGAGCATGATGTCAGTTGGGTAACCGTAGACCAACTAACGAAGTTAGCTCATTTCTTTCGTATTAACATCAACTATTCATTGGAGAAGTCGACCAAGTTTTATATTAAGAAAGTGGTGATATTACATGGTGTACATGAAGATTACATCAAATAGGGACACTCATTTTGTAAGCAGGTTTTGAAGGAGTTTACATAAGGCTTTAGTTCAATAAAGCCTTCCACCCTCCAATTGACAAGTAATCAAAGATAATTATATAAATACTTGAGGATTTGTTGCGGACATATGTACTTGATTTTAGCAACCACTGGGATGAGCACTAACCTTTAATTGAGTTTGCATATAACAATGGCTACTAGGAAACCATTTAAATGGCTCCTTACGAAGCCTATATGGTAAGAAGTACAGATCACTCATACATTGGGATGAAGTAGAAGAAAGGTAAGTTCTTAGTCAAGAGTTAGGACAAGAAGTAGTAAATAAGCTAAGGTAAGCCTAACAGAGAACGCAAATTACACAAAATCGTCAAAAGAGTTACATTAGTAAGCAGAGATGCCCATTAGAGTTTTAAGTAGGAGATGAAGTTTTGTTGAAAGCATCTCCCACTAAAGGAATTTCCAGATTTGAGCTAAAAGGGAAATTGTCTGCAAGATATGTCAGACCCTTCAAAGTTATAAAGGGAATTGAGAATATAGCATACAAATTAGAGCTTCCACCTAGATTAGAAGGCATTCATAATATTTTTCACGTGTCTTTGTTGGGAAAATTTAAGCCCAATTTGGAGCAAAGGGGTGAACAACATAAGATACAGGTAGTGGACTTGGAGACCTTAGAGTTGCAGCTAGACTAGTCTGTTGTAGAATAGCCTATAAAGATTGAAAATACGAAAGTTCAAGAACTACAAAGAAGGCTAATACCCTGTGTTAAAGTTCAGCAGGTAGGTCGCTCAGAAAGGAAAGCAACTTGGGAGCTAGAAGAAGAAATGAGAAACAAGTATCTAGAGTTGTTTCAAGGCGAAGTATGTAAACTTTTAACTTTTGAGGATGAAAATTTCTTTTAAGGTCGGGGGGTGGAGTTGTAAAACCTGAATAAATGAAAAACAAAGGATAAAAACAAAAGAAAATAAGTAAATAATTAGCATCTTCTAAAAGGGCATAAGTTGAAATTAATTTTTAATAGCAAGGGTAATTTGGGCATTGGAAAGTTTTGTGACCTTAAGTATAACAGGGTCACATAGGGTTATTAAGAAGAGGACACCTTTGTGTGGTAGGGTTGCTATAGTTGGTTGATTACGTACGATAAGTGTACTAGTTGACTTAGGAGATGTCTTGAGCTGACGACACATGGATGGATGTCGTTAAGAAGAGGTGTAGGAGGAAGAACGGGCAAACTCGATCTCTTAAATGCACGCATGTGATAGTGGATCAAACTTGGTATTCTTGATTGCTCTTGAATCGTTCTTGATGAATTGTTCGTTTGATCTTCTCTGAAGTGATTTCAGTATAGCTCTTGTGTTTGTTTTAAGCTTGCCAATGTTTTAAATGAACCAAATGAGAAGAGAAGCCTCCTATTTATAGAATTTAGAGGTTAATTTTTTCCGTCAGATGGCTTTAAAATGGATGACTAAGATTGAGTTCCTCTGTTGAAGCCTATCCCCTTTTTTAGCCTTCATAGGCTTAGATATGAGCCCAAGTATGCTTATTGTCAGCTAAAGAAAGCCCATTATCATTATTATTTGGATTAAAGACTAATTAAGCCTCCTTAAAGCCCAATAAGATTAAATAAAGCCTAAATAGGCCTAAAAAATCGTTTTCAAGTCTACTTTTCACACGCGAGATAACCGAGCAAGTTTGAGAGCGGAATATCCAATCCAGCAATCTCCGTTCTGAGCTTACCAAGCCATATCTCCCTAAAACATCTCTTAATGGGCCGATTGCCCAATCTCTATCATTAGCTCAAGATATCTATCCATGATGTTAAATTGAGTTAAAAGCTCAATTACTAAAATGACCCTCTATACCTTTTTTCACAAATCTTTCATGTACTACACACTTTGGCTACGATTTCCTTGCTAACTGAAGCAAGGAGAAGATTACCATAAGTTTTAGTGAGATCAAGTTAGTGAGAACCAAGATAAGTATTTAAAATAGCTTTTTATTAAAGAATTTCAATGGAATTCTAGTAAAAATTCATTTTTTTTTCCGCTAAAGCAGCAAGAAAAACGAATTTGTAAAGGTCTTGTAATGGTTCTTGGTGGTGTAAGTGAGTTTGAAGCGGGAGAATTCAAGCTAAGATTAAGGGATCATTTTCTTAACGGATTCTTGGTTGAATTTTGTTAGAAATTCGTTTTTCTTTGTAGGATAGTAGGTAAAATGAATCTAAGATGGTCCTATGCATATCTTATAATTAAATCCAAGTGTGGAAGCAAAAACTTTAGATCTCTTAAGGTAAGCTTGATGTTAAACCTTGCATGAATGATTTGAGTTCTAGATGTGAGTGGATGTTTAAGGGTTGTTTAGATCGGTATGGAGATGTATTGTTGATGGGTAATCAATTTAGGAGTGGTGGTTTTCGAGAATGGTAGAAGAAGGTTGAAAGTTGGGGAATAAAACGTCACTACAACCTGTAGAAATCTGTAGATTGTAGCTTAGCCTCTAGACACCATCCCCCTCAACTCTTGAATGCTAAGGCATAGAATGTGCTACTTGACCATGGTGTTTGGATGCCATTTGATGTAGCGTCTGAGCGTTATGATTCTTATTACTTGCAGTGACGTTTCTCTTGGTTTTTCTAAGTTTTCTAGGCTTGTTTTCTTATCCTAAACCCTTTCCCAAGATTTCTAAACATTAAACTTCACCTAAAAATCTTGTAAATTAACTTATCCTCTTAACAATCCTAGGTCCTTAATACATGTTGCAAGTGAGTGAGTGTTGTGTTATTGAGTTATAAGATGGTGTTAAATGAACTTAGAAACAAAGTAAGTGTATTATTCTTATATGAATAGGTTGTGAAGCACTTGTTTTAGATTTTGAACAAACTCTTTAGTCAAGTATGGGGTTTGTATACTGCTTATGTGTATAGGCTTAGTTATGGTTAAAATGAATTTAATACATATTTAGCCTAAATAAAGTTTGTTATGTACAATTTATTGGTCCAAAAGGATTGAGAGGATCATACCTTAAGGTGGTACCCCAATGATCTTAGTGCAACTTATCCTAATTAGAGTCTCGCTTTGAAATGATTCAGGTAGATTAGGTATTTCCTTGGTTCTTAGGGTATTAAAGAGGACCCAGTACCAATATTTAGGTATATATATTATATACTAGAGTCATGAGTTACTGTAAGTTCTGGGATGCAAAAGTATGTTGCTTGACGGACCTAATAAAAGATAATAAACTATAGTTATTGCATATAGTTATTTAAATCAATTAATATGTATGCTTGTGCATTTATTGTGTGTCCATGCATACGTAGTTGTTACCTTATATTGGGTTTTTGCTCACCTCTATGGGGATTTCTATTTTTAGATATAAGAACAAGTTGTAAGGACTATCAGGACCTTTATAGTAAGTATGATTACTATTATGATGATGTTGTAAACTATTATGATTACTACTTCGATGATTGGAATGGATTTGTATATTTTAAGTAGGGTTACGAAAATTGTAGAAAGGAGTTGTCAATTATTGTTTTTATTTTTATGTTGTTACTTGGGTCTCAAGAAGTCATTTAAAACTTCGCTAGTTAATGTCATTGGCAATATGTTATTTAACAAGTTTCACTAATTTAAGATGTTGAGTTTTGTTAAACTAGGTTATTAAGGCTTTTGTTATAGAATTATGTTAAACTTATTTTTTATTGAATAAAATAAAGTGAGAAGTTGAACTTTTGAATCGTTTGTGGGCTAATGATGTTTTAAACATCCATGTTACTTTGTGGAGATGATAAAAGTTTGATGATTGATATTTATGAGGAGATGCTAGCAGGTTGAACCGAGATGCTAGCAGGTTGAACCAAGATGCTTGACATGTTAGCAAATCATAGGGATAGATAGCAGGCTGTAATTTCTCAGGTTTGGGGGCATTACATTTTATTTTATTAAGCACGTATATTATATATATATGGTCTTTGATGGGATCATAATTTGACTCATCATAGAAGAAGTAGGGAACAGTGAAAGGTTTATGGAAACAAATAAAATACTCTTAGATCAAAGAAGAAGAGCATAGGTGATGTGTCTCTAGGGTTATACATACGGAGAAGCATCATAACGAACGAGAAAGAAAGAAAATATCAAGGGTTTAGCAAATCTAGGTAGCTACCAATCAGATATGACATACCAGTTAATCTTACTTTAATACAGATGGTAGGTAAGGGGTAACATGCGGCTATTGATATCATGCGAGCCAAAAGAGGGTGGGTTCGGACTGTGAAATGGTCTAAGAGATAAATGGTAATCAAAGGTTAAGTAGGGGTCCTCATGTACTGACAATAGATATAATGCACTAACACCTCATACGAGCTTAGGTTACACTTGATATTATACACAAGTGTAGTTAAAGGGCACTCGCCACTAATAGATACTTACAATAGACTAGATAAGAGTAAATGAGAGTAAGTAAAGAGTAAGCAAGGGACACTTAGCTTATAAGTGAAATATGTCTAAAATTCAACATCCTACTGGCGGTTATTGTATGTTTCAAATATTTATATAGCTCAATTAGGGCAAGTCCTAAGTATATGTAAATTACAAAAAAGGATTCCTAGTATAAAAGAAAAGGGGAATAGATTATAAGGATAAAGTTGTAAACAAACAAAAAGGATATTTGGTTATAAAAAGGATAGTATGGATGTCAAAAAAAAAAAAAGAGAGACGTGTGTATACAATCCATTCTATGGTCTGAATGAGGTTGTATGTTAAGCAGGCTGATTTTAAACAAAGTAAGTCATGTCGACTATTCGGCTAGTTACGAATCGTGACTAAGAACAAACAAAGCTAGTCACTGGATGGGTTTAAGCTTGTAGAAAGCTCAAAAGGGTTAATGGGGAAAGGTACGAAAGGGTAAAAATGATGAATGAAACAATAAGAAAAAACCTATGAATAACTCTAGAGGATATGACGCACTAAAGGAACTTTCGAGGATTCACAGTACAATTTGATATGACGCGTGAATTGGTCCAATGAGGTTACTCACCACTTAACCTTACTTAAAAGAAAGGATAAGAGTGATACCGAAAGTAAACAAACAGTGTTTACATAAGGAAGAAAGTACTTAAGTATATTGAAGGTAATCTGATCTATTATAGCTATAAGTACAAGGGTATTTATACTCGTAAGTTAGGGCAACTTGTCCAAAAGGAAAAAGACAATAAGGACATTTCTTAAAGAAGTAATATATATCATACAAAAAGGTAAAAATGAATATACAAGGAAAATAATCATTAGTGCTACAGATTCTACATACAATACTATACACATAGCGATGCTGCATTGGCGAGGTTATTAAGAGATGCAAACAAAAAGTATGGACAGGTGGGCTAATCTGAGCAATGATGGCCTAATCAGTCCGAATTCTCTATCTTTCGGCTTTTTGCTAAGGATGATGTTGGGTGATTGGTCGACTCAGCATTAGAGTAATCATTAACTCGGTATAACACAGAATAATGGGCGGTCATATGGCATAGCATTAAAGGTGACTCGACAAGGAAGTACTCGGCTTCGATAAGGAAGTACTCGGTTTCGACAAGGGTTAGTTAGAACATAAGGATTCATTGTGCTAGCCCCTCTAGTCCTTGGGCTCGGCTATAAGTCAAGGGTCTTATGGCTTGATTCCCATTACAACTATTCAAGGCTTTGGGAAGGGTTAGTCTGATGTGTGGCTAGTCTTTTGATTTGCCTTGCTAGCTAGCTTGGAAATGGTATAGCTCAGCCTTAAACATGGGTCAACTTAGTAATAGGCGGATTCAGCGCTTGGCTTTGGAATGGCATGATAATAAGGGGTCGGCTTGATAGCAAGTCAATCCCTTTGGGGGTCTTTGAAACGAGATATAGAGAGATTAGAATAGAGTACCTAGGCAAGTCGGGGTAGAGAATGCATTATTCTTCAAAGTTCAACTCCCCTTGGACAACTTGGTGAACCATATAAGCGAGTCCTTCAACTCGGGTTTGAGTGATTGGTCCTTTATCCCTATCATTTACTCTGGGCTATTCGAGATTTAAGTTAAATGTGATTTTGCTTCTTGTTAATCATCCTCGGGAACATACGAATGGAGGTCAACAATATTGAAGGAGTCTAAGATTCCATAATCTTCAGGCAGTTCAATCTAGTAGGCATTAGGGTTGATCTTTTCAAGCACCTTAAATGGTCTATTGGATGTAGGAGGTAACTTGCTCTTCCTCAAACTTGGGAATTGATCTTTATTGAGGTGGATCCAGACTCCATCACCAGGCTGAAATTCTTTACCCTTTCATCATTTGCCTCACCTCTCGAGCTTGGTAGCAATTGGGTTAGATGTTCTACAACCTTTTGGTGTATTGCCTTAATGGCCTCAAATCTTTCTACAACTAAATGTTCCTCATTCTAACTTTGAAGGAGTGCCTAGTCCAGTAGAAGCTCAAGGTTCACTCCATAGGTGATCTCAAATGGCCACATGCTTGTGACATTGTAGGTGATCCTATTGTAGGCAAAATTAATTATGGACAGGCATAGATCCTAATCAGTCATGTTCTAACCAACAATGGCCTAAAGTAAAGTTCTTATAGATCTATTGATAGCTTCGGTTTGTCCATCTATTTATGGATAGCAAGATGTGTTAAATAACAATTTAGTTCCCATTCGCTTTTGTAAAGTCTTCCAAAAGTGGCTTATGAATTTCGGGTCTCTATCTAAAACATTAGTCTTAGGCACTCCATGGAGCTTAACGATCTCTTACAATAAAAGAAAAGAGATAGCCAAAGCATTGTTAGTTTTAAAACAGGGTATGAAGTGTGCCATCTTGCTAACTTGGTCCACGACTACTATAATGGAGTCATTCCCTCGAGACGTCCTCAGCAATCCTAACATAAAGTCCATGCTTAGCTCGAACTATGGTTTAATTGGGATAGGTAAAGGTAAATGTTGCCCTTTTTCGGTTCGACTCTTAACCCTTTTGTAGGTGGCGCATCTTTCTAGTATAGCTTAGACATCTGTTATACTCCTTAGCTAAAAGAATCTAGAGGTTAATACTTCATGAGTTCGGTAATTGCTAAAATGTCTAGATAATCTTCCACCATACACTTTGCGCACTAGCAATTCTTGCATAGAACAGATCAAGATACATAGCTTCCTCTTCCTGAAAAAATATCCATCTTCCCTATGATAATCATCAAGTGTTCGGCTATCTTCACATGTGGCACAGATCAAGCCAAAGTGTGGGTCTTCACCATATAGGTCCTTGATTATAGAAAATCCAAGTAACCTGGTCTACAATTAGGTTAAAAGGGAATGCCCTCTTGATAAGACATTGGCTACTACGCTGTTCTTGCCATTCTTATATTTAACAACATTGGAAAATCTCTCCATAAACTTAACCCACTTGACTTGTCTTTGAGACAACTTAGGTTGGCTCTTCAAATATCTCAAGGATTTACGATTAATGTAGATCACAATTTCTTTACGTAACAAATAATGTTACTAGACAGTTAAAGCTTGAATCAAGGAATAAAACTCTTTATCATATACAGAGTAGTTGAGTATGGCTCCTCTAAGCTTCTCATTGAAATACTCTCTTACATTAGCATGACTCCTATGCCTAGTCCAAAAGCATCACACTCTACTTTAAATACTTTATAAAGCTCGGTGGAGCTAAGACAAGGGTTGTAGTTAGTTTCTCCTTTATGTCTTTATAACTCCTATGTTCTTTCTCTCTCCCACTTAAACTTAACATTCTTCTTTGACAGCTTGATGAGCAGGGCCACAATAATACTAAAATCTCTTATAAATCAATAGTAGAATGATGCCAGGCCATCAAAGCTTCTCACATCAGTAGAGCAGGTTAGCACAAGCTAATCAATAATTTCCCTCACTTTTTCATCATCAACTCGTATTCCACCACCACTTACAACAAATCCTAAAAGGATCACTTCAAGTTGACATAATTCACATTTCTTCAATTGGCATAAAGCTTCTTAACTCAGAGTTTTGAGAATATTGTTCGAAGGTGTTTATAGTGAGTCTCCAAATTAGGATTATAGATAAGAATATCATTGAAATACACAACAAAAAACTTTCCAATAAATTCTTGGAGCACATTGTTGATGGTTGATTTTCATCCCGATGTGTGAACACCTATAAAACATGAAAACGGCTTTGAGAGGCATTAGAAGGTGCTCCAGCATGGCCACTTTGATGCTTAAGTTTTCCCTCTTGTCATGTAGAGAAAAATGTCAAGTTGTTAAGGAAAATAAGAGAATGGAAGAAGTCCCCTTACTTAAGGGAGTAAATCGATGGAGATTGTCCCGAACTGGATAATTGGAGCGGGCTTAACTATTGGGCCAACTAATATAAGGCTACATAATGATTATCGAAAAATGCCTATCAACACTTGCCTCCCACTCTCTTTGGTGACTGAGTCGGAAAAGAAAGTATCTACGGAGGTTGAATTCGTAGGATTTCTGAAAATTTCTATAATCTTAGCTTAAAGAGGCTAGAGCGCTTAGAAAAGCGAAGAGCGCCTAGAGAAGCAAAGAGCGCCTAAAGAGGCGAAGAGTGTCTAAAGAAGCCGATATGCTTAAAGAAGCGAGAGCACTTGAAGAGGTCGATGCACCTGAAGAGGTAAGGTATGCCTGAAGAGGTGAAGAGAGTCTAAATAGGTGAGAGCGCCTAAGGAGGCAAGAGCTCTAGAGGAAGCCAAAGCACTTAGTGTTACGAATTGAGGACGGTCTAGTTGTAGCAAATGTCGTATACTGTATAAAGAACCCCTAATTGGTTACCCTTCCAATCATGAACTCTTTACACAATATACAAGGCTCTATAACTGCTAGCTTCTCAAGAACATACAGATCCACATGATATCATCGCATAAACATATTTATATAAAATTTAAACTATAAAGTTTATAGTAAGTAGTAATTTAGTACATCTAGGTTTATATTACTGACAAAATAAAAGTACATAAGTAAAAGTCCACTTAATCAGTTCTCTCAATACACTGAATGACCCGCTATTGCCTAAGTCCCCAAGCTAACCTTTGGCATTCCCTAGTTAGCGTCAACGAATAAGCCATCTAGCAACAAAAGTCTAAGGAAGTGTAAGCCTAAGCTTAGTAAGCAAAACCCTAAACCACACCACAAGCAAGTTATCAATATATTATATTTACGCATATGAATGAATGATCAAATAGAATGCCAAACAAAACGTATAGTTAACTAATCAATATACACAACTCAGATTTAATGCCCTTTGAAGTTAAGGTTAGAGTATATATGACACCAATCAGATCCAGGTATTATACTAGAACTTACTTTACTACGAAACTTTATGTTCCGTACTTAAATCAAACAAGTCTTTTATTTTCACAAAACTAAGTTCTAATATAATCGTAAGTGGGCCCCCACAATCCACATTTACCCTTAAATAGATGTCTCTAGACTTGAGCCTTTATCAAGCGATTGGCGCCTCCAATGCTTAGTATTCCCACAGGTTAGGGTAAGGTCATTTTGTACGAGTGCACCGTATAGAACTAATAAGTTTATAATAACAACCTCCGAATGGCCTCTCTCTACTTCAGTGTGATGTGACGACCTGAATTATATCTATGCAATGCATGTTGATGCATGTACTAGTTTCTTCTTATAAGCTGAGTATAGTTAAGTCCAATTTTGATGTGACTATCCAATAGTACACATAATCATTATCTATACTACCATGCAACAAATAAAGTATTATTCGTATTTAAGGTAAATTCACAACTCAGCACATAATAACATACATAAGCATTTCCCGACCCCACACAACAATCAATTAACAATCTCATTTAAGTCCACTATCTACAATCACATACAAGCATGGAATCATAGGATAAATACTCACCTGACCATAACGACTTGCTCTATTCGTAGTAATCGATCAGAAGATCTTTGCCAGCATTAGGATCACCTAATCATTATGATATAATAATGATAGTAAGCAATTAAATTAACTAATGATTCTAGATATCTATTTACCTACTTCTACCTAGATTACCATCAATTTTTATCTGGTTAGACTTTATCACTAATCGTATATAACTTTTTCATTCTATTTCTGATATTTTTGAATTTATAGTCGTTTTTCATCATTTTCGAACGCATGTTCATACAGTGATGTTCGTTTTGATTGTTAAAACCCGTGTTTTACAATATATATTAAATTTATTGAAATTCTAACTATTGAAGCTTAATTATTCCTATTGGTTAGTTTTATGTTCTATTTTAGTAGTTAATTATTTCATTAGCCATTAATTCTTACATTTAAATAATCTTATGGTTTATTATTTTAGAGGCTTATGTCATCAATTGCTTATATCATCCATTACATATATGTACTTATCCTTATGTATTTATATACTTTACACATATGTTATGTATATACTTATAGTTCTAACATACTAGTATATATACTTGTGTATTTATACGTATACTAGTACACATCCCCATATACACATACAGTGACATACGTATTTTCATATTTCTAATGTTCTATCTTAAGAAAGTTTCACAAATTTCATATTTTTGTACTTTAAGGCTGTATTTAACAAGGTATAAGTATGTATAGTTAATATATATTTTTTTTTAGGTTATGTACATAAAAGATACTTATGTATAAGGGTCTTTATATATGTATTTATCAAGTATACTCTTATATACACATACTGAAGCATATGTACATGTGTTCTTCTTCCATTTACTAAGGATTCCTATGTTTCTAAGCATTAAAAAATTGGAACTTTCTTCCTTCAATAATATATATGTACATCTCACATAAGCTTTCTACACTAACCTAACCTATTCATCTAACTACTAAATAAGATAAAAAATTACATAACAACATACTTTTTGCTCCTTGTAATATGTAAGAGAGATATTAATTTATCTAGTGTATAAAAAGTTGTTGAAATATGAAAGTAAATTTGAAAAGTTTGAGAGAAAGGGGGATAAGAGAGTGATGGTTTGAAATGGGGAGAAGAAAAAGGATTTTGTGTTGTGTATTTTGTGTTTTATACTGAAGACAAGTAGGGTCTAGGAGTAGGACAAGAGTGGACAGCAAGTATAAGGGAAAGGAAGAAAATGGACATGTGTTAATTGAATGAAAAATCAAGAAAATGGAATAAAACTCTAGAAGAAAATGATACTTTGTTGACTTTTTAACATGTTGACTTAGTTAATTCTTTGAAATTAATTGGAATTTGTGTGTACATAATGGAGTAATTAAGGAAAATTGGGAGAAAAATAAAGGAAATGAAAGGAAATAAGGAGTTTATTGAAATGATTAGTAAGAATAGATAATGAGATCTTCTTTTAGGTATTTGTATCCTATATATATCGTTTGGTAGGCCACTTAATGTAATTATCATGGAAAGTGTCATTTAAGGTATTAATACTTACTACATATAACATAAGTATCAACTAAACTTTTAACTCTATATAATACTAACCTAATTATATACTTAAGAAGATAAATATGATCTATGGTGTAATATCTTAATTTCTAAAGGATTATTTTAGTATTATATGCATTTATGAATGATTGAAAGTTAGCTTTAATCTTTTACTAATGATTTAGTATAATACTAAGGTTATATTATCAATTAGGGTTTTAAGGTAAATTATGGTGAATTAGTGCTTTTATATTCTTAAAGTTATAATTTTAGGGTTTTTATTACTTTTGGATGAAATTTTAAATATTTACATACGTTTAAGATAGAAAAATTTTACACGTGATTGATTAGTTATTTTAGGATTTTTACTTTCACTAACCTTGTCAATTCTTAGGAATATCTATACACTTGAGTTTACTTCAAATGTTAGGTTAAAAAATTTAGCGGTTTACACGTAGGGATGTAAAGGCCTAAAGAGGCTGATACGCCTGAGGAGACAAGAAAGGCCTAAAGAGGCCACAGCGCTTGAAGAGGCGAAGGTGCCTGAAGAGGCCAATATGATAGAAAACGCTAGGGGAGCATGTAGGTCATCCAAGTTGGATATGACCTGTACTGAGTAAAGCCGTAAAGTAGGCTAGTTAGCCTCTAGTCTATTAAAGTGTAGGACTTTGGCTTACTTGCTTATTGTTCATTCCAATTGTAAGACTTAGAATATTTTACCCCGTTACAGTTAAATGGCTTTGGGTTTTCAAGATGCTTGTTGTCTATTCGTCAAGCAAAGCAATTTTAATTGGCAATTAACACATCGATATAACTTGATAGAGAGTTCAAGAAGTAAACTCAAATGCAAAAGCTAAAAATATGTCTACTCAAGCATGATATAGAAGACTTATCTCAAAGAATAAGTAATAGCTTAAAGTTAATTGTCGAAACGTAGCTTGATGTTGAGACTGGAAAGAACTTGAGTATCTTTGATAGTCTCTTTGATATAAATAGACACTTTACTTAGCAACTATATACAATGGCCCTTCGAACATCACCTCAGCCTAACAACTGAACTGCTCTGCATGAATTGGAGATCAGCCAAGTCATGTGAAGGACGTTTTAGCATGGAGAATACATCAGTCTGGTAGATGTCGGAGCTCGACTCAGCCATGACACAGTACGGCTTCTCGGCAATTTTACCAGGCGATAGAAGATCTCGGTAATTACTCACATCAGAGTAATCTTGGCAAGCTTTCTTAACATTTAGTTCATGAGCAAAAGCGAGAGAACGTCCGGACATTTCCGATGATGTTTCAAGACAGGTGTTAGGCTAATCAAAATTGAATATAGAATGGTTTCGCAATTTTAGGCCATCCACGGTTGAGCTGTAGCAACTATTCAAAGTGCAAAAATGGAAACCCATGGGAATCAGTTGCTAATAATCCCAAGGAGGTTAGAAGCTCATCTCGCAACAATCTGCGTATCGAAAACTCAACATTTTTACTCGGCAAACTATTGAGCTTGGAAAGCATTCTTGGCCACTCGGCACTAGACCATGGAGGCACGCATTCTCGGCACTTACAAGCCAATAGAATTTGTTCGACACGGCACGACCTATGAATTGAAGCTCGGCCGAAAAGAGCTTGGAGCTCGAGCTCCAATGATGTCGCTTGGAGAAGCGTGGATTCTTTGCATTGCTTCAGGGAAGGCGCTCAGACTTATCAACTCGAATAACACATAATAGCACGTAAATGAAGGACAGTTCAACACTTGTCCACTGTGGACACCTTGGCAGCAATTAGACAACAATACGACTCTGTTTCAGCACGCATCCGCACTTTCAATCTTAGGTACACGGCTCGGTTCGACACTTAAATCAGTTTGGCAAATCTATCCACTTACAGCAGCTCAAAAATTCTGGATTAGCTTTGAATGTTAGTTGAAGTGAGCAGCTTGCCACCTAATAGAACTTATGTCTACATCAAGTCCTTGCTGCTCAGATGTCCAGCTGTGGTGATTTCTCGACTAGCCATGCAATGCTTCTCGGCAAGTAGTTAGACAATTTCTCGGCATGATGGACAATTGCTCGGCAGACCTCTGGCTCAGCACGGAACTTCATTTGTTCGACGGTGAGCTGTACGACACCTCAAATTCGTACCAATTCCTCGGCCAGTCGGCATGAAGTTCGGGGACTGCGTTTTTATAATCTTGGCATCTCGGCTGTTATGACTCGGCCATGATGGACAGCTCAGAATTAAGTGAATCGGCAGCTCGGCAACATTAGAATAGCTTGAACATGCTCGGCTTTTCGGCCGTTTGCAAGTAGTACATTTTGACTAGGTACTCGTCGCCGCTCGGTAGATCGCAGTCAATATGACTTGGTAATAGGAGCTGCTATGGTGTTCGACTCGGCCATGGATAACTTAAGCAAATGGACCCCTCAATGAGTATTACCTCAATCTCAATTCGAGCAATATTTTATCCCTTTCACGAGCAGTTTCTCTTGATTTCCTTAAGAGTACTGCACTTAATAGTTTTTCTTGAGTTACTCAACACATGGATAGGCCGAGCCTTTGCTAGAACATAGACCTTCAGTCGAATGAATATCTTACCTTATGAACTCCTTTTGAATTTTTGCCTCAAGCTTTTGAATTTCCACTTCGAACACTTCTTAACCTTACTACTACACAAGTTAAAAGCTGGAGAATACAGAAGCCAGTGTGGTCACAAAACACAAGTGGCATATGAATATGCAGTTAACCACCAAGTGGTGGCGGTTATGACCCATGAAAATTTCAAATTACGGTTACTCAAACATGTGCCCTCGCCTGAAAGTAGCGGTTATAAACATACAAACTCACAAATTATGTGCACTTGCATGAAAATGGCAGTTAACCAAGGTAGTTTTCAACTTTCGTATTATAAGCAGATGTTGGGAAATGTAGCAACCACTTGCTCGAAGAATCCGACGATTCTCATCAAACATCAATAGACATATGAATATAGAGAGTATAAAAATCGATGTTGAAGAGAAAAGTTGAGTTTGGAAAGTTTTTACCCAAAAGAGCTAATGTCCCAAAACATATCAAACGAGAATAAGTTCATCTCCCATAAGAACATCTTGTTGGGAGATTTTCAAAGTAACACTGGGAATCGTGACCATAATTACACATGTCCACATATGATGCTAGTGTTGATGGTTGATTTTCATCTTGGTATGCGAGCACCTATAAAATATGAAAATGGCTTCGAAAAGCGTTGGAGAGTGCTCCAGTACGACCACTCCAATGCCTAAGTTAGCCCTCTTGTGATGAGAGTGAAATTATTTAATAGTTACAGAGTAAAAGAATGGAGAAGAGGGTCCCCTTATTTAGGGGTCTTGCTTAGTATTTATAGCGAGTCAATAGAGATTGTCTTTAGACTGGATAATTAGACTGGGCTTAAGTATCGAGTCGAATAATATAAGCCCACATAATGATTATCGAAAAATGCCTATCAATACACATGGTTCATCAGTCTCATGAATATGCTTAGGGCATTTGATAGGCTGAATGGCATCGCAAGCCATTCATATAGTTCATGGCGAGTCTTAAATGCGGTCTTCTATTCATCTCCCTCTCATTTGTGGATATGATCGTATCTAGATTTGAGATTAATCTTGGAGAATATTCTTCCTCCATTTAACTCATCAAATATGTCATTAAGTCTTAGTATGGGATACTTATACTTGATGATGATACGATTGATAGCTTAGCTATCCATACACATCCTCTATGACCTATTTTTCTTTGATACTAGTAGTGCTGGCACGATATATGGGCTTAAGGATTCGTGGACATACTTCTCTTCATTAATTCATTTACCTATCTTTATAGCTTAGCAGCTTGTTTCGGATTCATTTTGTAGGCAAGCTTGTTCAACAATGCAACTCCTGGTTGCAAGTCTATTGTATGCTCAATGTCTCAAATGGGAGGTGGACCTTTCAATAGTTCACTTAGGAACATATTGGTAAACTCATCCAATAGGGACTTCACCTTGGCGGGGAGCAGTTCCTCATTTAATCCTCTCATCTTAAGTAACCTCTTGACTAATAGATAGGTTGGCTCTTCAAGCTTCATCTCCTTCTTTAGCTTAGCTCGGGTTATTACCAAAGCCTCCTTTTTTAGCACTCAGCTCAATTAAGTTTACATGGTCTTAACCTGCTTGGCTATCATAGGGCTTGGCTTTACCTTCCTCCCTTTATGTTCTAATGAGCAAGTGTTCTTCATACCATCATGTATGACCTTTTTACCAAACATCCATGGTTTACCAAGTAGAATATGAGATGTACTCATAAGCAATACGTCATAGAGCACTTTGTCTCTGTAGTTTCTAATACAAATTGGAGCAGTAACTTACTTAGTCACTCGTAAGGCTCCTTTAGCACTAAGCCAATGTAGTTTGTATAGTTTAAGGTGGGGTAAGGTCAGTAACTTTAATTGTTGGACCATGAAAGCGGATGCTGCATTAATACGACTGCCTCTATTGACAATCAATGCACACAATGATCCATATACCTTGCATCCAACCCTCTTCACTCTCCTCAATACCATGGTTGTAGGCATAAAATTACCCCCTTCACTATAAATGATCTCCTTCCCCTCTGACTATTCTAGGTATCTAGATTCTTTGGGCTCCTCAATCTCCTTATCAATATTATCGACCTTAATGGTTGGCATCTCTCCCTTGATCACCATCACTCATCTGCTCGGGCATTGTATGACCATGTGTCCAAACCCTTGAAACTTGAAGCACTTGATCTTGCTCATCTTCCCTCTTGAACTCTGGCCTTTCTCGAACTTCCTTTAGATCTCTTTCTCTTTTACTCGGGTAGTTTGAATATGTCGAATATGAATAATTTTACTTGGTTCCAATCATACAGGTTTGCTTAGAACAGGTCAGCTAGGGGTAGGTCAACTAACAGAAGCTTAGAATCTTCTTGTTTGGTGTCTCTCAATTCTTTAGGTAACTTGGGTAGCCTCATCAAGTATATCGATATCCATAATCTTTGAAATATCTCCAATCTCATACTTTAACCTACTAATGAATCGAGATACAGTTTGGTCTTTAGGTTCAATAACTTCATAACGGATCATTAACATCTAAAATTTCTTCATATACGCATCAACACTTGATCCTCCTTACCTTAACTCCTGTAACCTCTTGAATGTGTCTTGCAAATGATAGTTCAGGACAAAACTTATTCTCATGACTCTTTTCATTCATCCCAATTCCTAACTTCACGTTCTCTTTGTCTTCTTCGAGTGGCTTGCAAATTCATCAACCATAAGGTGGCATAACCAATAAATTCCAATACAGATCTTAGCATTATTAGGTACTTCATGGCACTTAAACTACTTCTCAATCTTATCTACCCGGTCTAGGTAGTCCTTAGCATCACCATTCCCAAAAAAACTAAGAATATGCATCATTGGTCCTTCCACTTTAGGAGCTTGAATATTGTGAGCCCCATATTTGACGAATAGAAATTGAAATGTAAATTTAAGGTATTGGTGAAACTAACCTGATTAACCTAAAAACTTATGAATAGGCTCGAGATATTAGTCGAGGAGACTCTGTAAGCTAGGATATTAAAAATATAATAAAATAATACCAATATAGCTAAAATAGTATAATTTAACTATATTGGTTATTATTTACCATAATAGTGTAAAATAGGATTGATAGCTCATAAACTTTTAGAGATAAATTATATATGTAATAAAATTATTACGGGATATAAAATAAAATATGGAATGTATACATATGTGTTGTATGTAATTTTTATATAAATACATATAACCGAAACTAATTAAAATATCTAAAAATAGCACTTTTAAGTTGAAATAAGTTAATTAAATTCATGAAAATTAATAAAAAATTGTAAGGACACTTAGAGCAGTTGGATTACTCCTTAATAGGGAGTGTGGAATCAAATGGATAGTGTTTTGAAGCTAAATTAACATGCAAAAGGATATAATATTTAAGCTTAAGAATTAAAGGAGAGAGAAAGAAAATCCATTTTAACATCTAACTACCTTTGAAATTCAGAAACCCTCTGCAACGTATTATACATGCAAAGTAGGATCTAGGAAAATTAAGTGTAGGATTTAGAGATTAAAGAAATAAATTAAGGAAAATTTACGAAGAATTAAGTGTAATCTAAGCAATAGAGGGTAAGAAAGCCTATGAGGTTGCTGGAGCTCAAGCACCACTACCACCATAAGTTACACTTACTGTCTGGAGCTTTCGATAAGGAGGGAGCAATCATGGGTAATCCGAGGTCCATTTTCCAATGAGGTCCTATTTTATTTTGATTTTAAGTAATTTATTAAAAATATTTTAAAAATGCCCGAAAAATTATAAAAAAAAAATTATTCCTACATATTTTCATGTGTAGAAATATAATTAAGAAATTTTTATAGTAGGAAAAAAGGGCCATAATTTAGAAAAAAAAATATAAAAAAATAGAAAATTTAGAAAGATACAAAAATTAGAAGAAAAGAAGTGGATAATTTAAAATAGAATAGGAATTTTTAAAATAGCTTTAGTATTTTTTTGGGTTTTAAATAAAAAAAGAAAGAAAAAGATGAATGTTAGGCCTAAGCCTAGATTTAGTTCTAGTTCAGACCGATCTAGTCCATATATGCAATTTGGATGAAGTACAAACCAACAGCTTAATGGAAAGAGTACACATCAACAATCAAGAGATCTTGGGCTCGATCCAAGTAAGGCACGAATTGTTCCTTTTATTCTCCATCCCCTCCATATACCACATGTTACAATTTAGTTGGACCAAGCGTCCATATAGATACGTGGCATATGTTGATTGGACCATGTGGATGACATGGCGCCTATGTAGTACCACAACATCATCTCTTTCTTCTCATTTCGTAGATTTTCCTCCTTTTTCCTTTCCAACCAAGCTACTTCTCATCTTTTTTTTTTTATTCTATCTATGATTTCTACATATCAATGGCAGAATTACGTAGATCTCATGGCCTTCTTTTGATCCATACCAAGAAGGCGTCTTGATTCACACATTTTGTAGATCAAATCAACATTCAAAATTAAGAAAAAATAAGCTACCCGAGATTTAATCTCCAATCCAATATGTCAAAATCTAAGCAGTAGGGCAAGAATCAAAGCTTCCGTACAATTATATGAGAAATAATAATTGAATCTCATCCTAAAATATTAGCTTAAATCATGCCTATTTCTAAGAATTGTGAGACCATAGTAGCTCTTTAATTTCGATCCAAATCTTCCATTAATGGCTTTCTAAGATTATTTGTACTTCAAATAGTATAAATAGGATAGTAGTTTTCATTTATGGAGCCTAGAAATCCATCAAGCTTTCATCCCCAAGCTCCTAAACATTCATCCTTAGCTCTCTCTCTCTCTACTATGTCATCTCATTCTCTCTCTCTCTCTAAGATTCAAGCCACCACAACCACTTCCGGAGTTCTAATCCACCACTACTAGCTTCCCCATTTCCTCACCTCTCTAACCTAAAAAATCCCATCATTAGCCATGCCCTTAATTGTAGGAACTAGGAACCACTTACCCAAACCCTAACCACCATTGGCCCTAGCTTGAAACACCACCACTACCCTTCTCCATGTGAATCCAACACTACAGCTGACCTTGCCACAATAACCCCAAACCTAACCACCCATTCAACTCTAGCAAGCCACCACGCACTACTATCTAAAACTATAACTACCAAAAACTACCGCTACTAACTAAGATACCACTACCATTAGCCTTTTTACCAATGTTCCTATTCAAAAATCTACCTAAAGCTACCCTAATTGCATTCCTAAAGATGTTGCCTACATCTCCAAGTGTAACCTAGTCTTCAAGCTCCAATCAACCTAAATCTTGATTTAAACCCAAGTCCGACTCACGATCCCCTCCTGACCCATGTACCTTCTTTAGTTTGATTCCCTTTCTTTTTTTTTTTGTATTTTATTTCCTTTCATTGTAATTTTTTTCTTTCTTTTTGCTATTGTTTAATTTAATTGTATAAATTGTAAAAAATAGAAAAATAAAAAAGAGGTAGAAAGGAAAACCTTCTTTACTTATTTATTTATTTTTTCTTTTCTTCTTTTCTCAACCAAAAATAATAATGAGTTAAAAAAAGTAAAAAAGTTTATCACTTAGAAAAATGATTTAAAAATAAAGAAATAAATAAAATAAGAATATATTTTCAAATTAGGGTTCATTTTAGACTTTTCTTGAAAAAAAAATTAAACACTTAAAAATTAGAACCATTTAGAATTTTTCTTAACTAAATCGAATTAAAACATAAACTTAGCTGATTTTCAGAAATTAAAAAGAACCAACACACCTAAACCTTTCCTAACGAACTATGGAAGTTTGATCTTGATTTGTAGGTACGTAAGCAATTACGAGATGACTTAAAATATGTAAAAACTTATTTTTCCCCTTTGTGAATGATTTTTTACTTCCTTCTCTTTTTGTAGATATAGTTTTACTTACTTATGAATATATATCATTAGCAAGTTGTTTTAAAAAATAAATATTAAATTCGGAATGTTCTAGGTGGAAACAGATTAACGTTTAAATAAAGTAGCCCCTGATACTTGAGAATTTGGTTTTCTTGAAACCTTTTTAGAAAGTTTTCATAAATCGTAGGCTAATGGCTAAGTTAGAATCAATTTGCCTAATTAATTTTAGTTTGATCATTTTATCTCAGTTCTACCAGGCGGCAACTCCATTTATTTTCAAAAACAAGAAACCAGGTTTTCCTTAGTTTCTATCAAGGATTGAAATCAAATAAGCTTAGGGTTTGATTTAAATCAGATTAAGGAAAAGAAATAAATCGAAAATTTCAAGCTCAACAACTTTCATAGACATTCTTAAGAAATTAGAGAAATTCAACAATTTTCGATATTGAAATAAATAAGGTTAATGATGTAGTTTTCACTTTAGAATTTCTCTATAAACTATCCTAAGTTTATATGGAACTGCTATGTGGAAGTTTTTTGCGAAACTAATTTGATTTTTGGGCCCTAAATTATGTCTAAAATAGTGTTTTTAATGAAGAATAGCATATTTCTCTTAAGAACCTCACTTGGATATTGAGTTTGATTCATTGTTGAAGTATTTATACCATTCTGGAATTATTAGATTGAGTAGTAGAATGAGGAGTTGTAGAAAAATGTAGTTTAGGCTTTAAAAGTGAAGTTGGCATTTGAATCCTTTGTTGAATTTGAAAAATTGGTGAACCATGCTGTAGTCTATGAGGAATTGGGAAGTAATGAAGCTAAGGAAGGTTGTTGGAAGTGTTATTCAAGATTTTAAATTGATTCTATAATTGTAAGTTGAAAGAAAAGTGAGTAAATCAACTAAATTTTAGGACATTAGTTAAAGGCAGAGGAAAACTTAAAGTTTTTGTGAATGAATTTTGCACTAAAATAATACTTTGAAAGTGAGTCAAAAGAAAAATTTATGAGTTAATGTAAAAAATAGGAAATTTAGAAGTTTGGTTATAGGATGATTTTCTTAAAAAGCTCTAAAAATAATAGAATTAAGGGGTAGCTCAGAGGATAGTGTAATAAAGAGCTTAATTTGGAGAAGTTCAGAAGTTGTTTCAAAGGAAAAAATTAACATAACAAATGACCCTTATATAGCTTAGAAAATAACTCAAAGGATTTTTTACTAAAGAAAACTAATATAAAACAACTCCGAACCTAATTTAAAGGATTAAGCAGTTTAGGATAACTTATAAAAATTAATGAATGGTCAAGAAATCATCATTTTTAAGTAGTAATAACTTATAAAATTTATCATAAAACAACCCAAAAACATATAAAACAAACTAATGGCTAACGTAATTAAGGCTTGAAAACTAATCTATTATGTACTTTTAAGGACAATTAATGACAAAGGAGGCAACGATAAGGAGTAAATTACTAGTAAAGGCAAGTAAGTTGGGATCGATGTTTCATGGAATGCTAAAGTATCATATCAGGATATTTGAAGAACTAAGAGTGCTTGTTTATGGTTGTAGCTAGATTGTTTGCGCGTATGCTATGTGTGTGCTTGTGATACTGATTGATGATTGGGAGTTGAACTCCAAGTGCTATTTTCTGCTTAAACATATCATGTCTAGCGTGTATGAACTTAGTTGCTCACCTTATAATCTAAACTAACTTAAGTTGACTAAGATCTAACTTGACATTCATCATAACCTAATAGGGGTAACGATTAGGTCATTATAGACTAAATATCGATACTTCGATGAGGATAGCAGAAATGATCATTTTCCCATCCTTATTCGAACTAAGTGACAAGAGAAAGGGTCATGGCAATGTTGGGTACTGTGGTTCAAATGTTATCTAGGCATGAAGGCATTCTCTATTGCATAAGCCTAGATTTAATTTGATAGTATCAAGTTGAAACTCCTTAAAATTTAGGTTAGAGTGGATGAAAATTTTCTAACTTCACAATAAACTAGTTAAACATTGTAGGATGATCTATCATTTACTTGTTATATTTGCATTTAATTAATAAGTGAACAACCATGTTTGTTAATGTACTCTTATGACTCCATCCCTTCTTATTGAGCTAATGAGCTTATATCCTAATAGATTGTTTGAAGGTATGGAATAGTATATGAAGATGCCTCATTACAATTATTTGTAGGTTAGTTCCAACGGGTTGGGGAGTGAGGTGTTGAAATCTAATGAATGGATCAAAGCTTATGTTACTTTTGTTTTTCTTTTGTGGGAAGATTATAAGGTCTTCCTAGGAAGTCTTATAGTTTTCGTTGGCTCGTTAATATATCTATATTATGTAATTTAATCCTTTTGTAGAGATGTATAGTTCTTTTGAAAACTTAGAAACTTCTAACATAAATAAGGCTATGTAAAGGATCTAAAATATCTTTAGATATGTGAATATATATATATATATATTTTGTAAAGTGTTACTCTATAGGTCTTATATATTATAAATGTCCATATGTTTGCCTCAAAGTTGGTTGAGTCATTGTTTGCCTTGTGTAAACTATAATTATGTTAGTAGCTAAATAGGTTAGCTTCTAGCCTAGGTTAGTTTACACAGTGAAGCTACTACAACTCCTCGAGTTTAGGGTGTAACATATATTCCTCTCCTAGGGTTCGTAGTACTCTTCCTCCTCATCACCTACTTCCTTATCCCTCTTCTTTGACTTCGTCTAATGTTAATCTCCATCGAAAAACTTTGTCCACTCCTCCAATTCAAGGTGGTCAAACTAAGGTGTTAGCTCAACTGTATTGGCTATTGCCTCTCTTGGGTAGCTCGTTGACTCAGCCTCTATAAGTTTCATTTCGAGCTTGATTGGGGCATGAAACTTCCTTGTTGACCTTGGCCATTATGAGCACTACTTTCTTGGTTACCTAGGGTTCCTTCAATACTAAAGTCGAACATTGTTGTCTAATACAATAGATTAACAGTCGAAATACAACTCAACATTCTTTCCACGAATAACAACAACAAAACAACATTTAACACACCGATAGCTATTACAACTACACACGATAAACCAATTGAATAGTCACATTTTGTTTTGTGAACAAGAAATAGGGAAAATAGAGCATTAAGTTTTCTTTAACATTAAACACTTCTTTAAACCCTTACAACAACAACAGATGGTTTCTACAACACTTTGTAACGAGTTACTTAGAGTACAAAGTAATAGAAACTTGCTCAAACATAGCCGAGCTTTAATACCAAGGTGATACAGATGGCCTATAAGGGGAAACACAAGGCTATTAATATCACATAAGCTAAAAGAGGGTAGGCCCAAATTGTATGATAGTCTGAAGGATAAATAGTAATTGAAGGTTGAGTAGGGGTTTTCGTGCATTATCAATGGATATGATATATCAACGCCTCATACAAACTCAAGTCACACTTGATATTATGCATAAGTATGGCCAAAGGGTGTTCGCTACTAATCTACATTCAAGATAGATTGGATAAGAGTAAACAAAAGTAAGCAGGGGACACTTAGTTCATAAGGGAAATATGTCTAAAATTCAATATCCTACTTGCGGCTATTGCTTATTTACCTAATTAAGGCAAGTCCTAGGTATATGTAAATTATAATAAAAAAAAAAGATTCTTATTAAAAAAGGAAAGGGGAATAGATTACAAGGGGAAAGTCGTAAACAGACAAAAAGAATATTCAATTACAAAAAGGACAATACAGATGTTAGAAAAATTGGATGCATGTCTATTGTCCATTCTGTGGTCCAAATGGGGCTGTATGACAAGCAAAGTTGATTCTAAATAGAGTAGGTCAGGTCAGTTATTTAGCTGCTCAGCAGATCGAGGTCAACTAGGTAATAAGTCTAGTGTATAACCATTCTTTTGATCAATCTCGGACGTGAGTCAACTTGACAATAAGAGAATTTAGTACTTGCCTTTAGATTAGTGCAGCAATAAGGGGTCAACTAAGTAATAGGTCGGTCACCTTAGTAGTCTCTAAAACTAGACATAGAGAGATCATAATAGAGTACCTTGATAGGTTGAGGTAGAGATGTATTGTTTTTCAAAGTTCAACTCCCCTTAAACAACTTCACAAACCATATAGGTGAGTCTTCGAGCTCGAGAGTAAGTGATTGGTCTATGATCTCTATCATATTTAGCTTAATCCAAGCACTTGATGTGACTCATGAATGTCGAACTAAGGTTACTTACCACTACTCCTTACTAAAGGGAATAAATAGGAGTTAAGAGAGTATAAGAACATGATGGTTACTCAAAAAGAGAACTTGTGATAATCAATAATGTAATGTATTGTCTATGTCTTGGGAAATGAGGTATTTATATGACCTCAACTACGATTACACTAAATAAAGAAAAGACAAAATGGATAATGTACAAAAGATTCTTAAAACTTTCTTAAAAGGGTAAAAATGACAAATAACACACTACTTAATAAAGTAAAGAATCATTATAGAATATTGTTCTAGAAGACGTGTTAATAAGCGATTGGCGTTATGTATAGAAGCTAGTCTTATTGATGCAAAGTCTGGGATAGTCCTAAAACTGTAGAAGTAAACTTAAGGGACGTCGGGAGTAGGCTTGGGAACTAGTAGGTTTGGTCTTATTTAGGTTAGGGCTCGAACATTGAGAGACATTTGGATTTTAAGTAGCTCTCTGTGTTAGATGTCTCGGTAACTCGACTCGGTTAAGTGCTTGAAGTTGGTCTATTTAGACACAGTCTAGATTAGGTAAGTACTTAGCAATAGTTATGGCTACTTAGCAGGTCAGCATGATAGCTTAACAACTTGGCTGGTTCGATGATGGAATCTTCTCCTCTTACTAATTCTTGAGCTAGGATACATCAAGTGAGTCTTGAAAGTCCTTTTGCTTAGCTGCATGTAATTAGTCTAAGGAGTTAATTCCCATCAATTGCCTAAGGGTTAGAAGGGTTTGTCCTCAAATCTAAAGGGGTTTCTTGTACTTGCTTTATTTTAGCATTTATTAGGTTTTCTTTTGGTCAATGGGGAATTAGGTTGGATACATTAAAGGTGGAGAAAACACCATACTTTTCTAGTAATTCAATTTGGTAAGTGTTGTGGTTAATCTTCTTCAGGACTTTGAATGAACATCAACTTGTAGAGATAGCTTGCTCTATCTCAAGTATGGAAATCTTTATCGGTTATGGTGAATTCATACTAAGTCACCTGCTTTGAAAGAAATAGCTTGGTGGCTACGACTACCGACTCTTGTTGTCTTTTATTGAACTTGGCAATCTTCTTTACTATTGACCGGTGTAGCTCTTGTAATTCTTAGGCTCAAGTAACTCTGAATTGACTCTCTTCAGCAGCTGGGGGGGGGGGGGGATCTAGTCTAAGGGTATAGTGGGGTTGAGGCCGTAGATGACTTCAAAAGGAGTCTTCCTAGTAGTGCTTGGAAAGTTTGGTTGTATGCAAACTTCATAATTGGAAAACATAAATCCCAATTTGTTAAATTCTTTCCTACGATAACTCAAAGTAAATTACCTAGAGTCTTATTCACCACTTCAATCTAGCTATCAGTCTAAGGATGTCTATTAGAGTTGAACATAAGTTTAGTTCCAAGTCTTCTCTAAAGGGTCTTCTAGAAATAACTAAGGAATTTCGTTTCCCAATATGAGACAATTGTCTTTAATACTTTATGCAATTGGATAATTTCTTGCAAAAACATATAAGTAATATATAAAGCATTATTCGTTCAATGGCATGGTTGCTAAAGCGATCCACTACAACAAATATTGAATTTTTTCCTTTAGATGTTCGGGCTAACCTTAAGATAAAGTCCATGCTAAGGTCAACCTAAGGTGAGGTTAGGTAAGCAAGGGCATATACTCTCCATGCGGTTCTCTCTTCCCTTTTGCCTGTTTACACACTTCACAACTTTTAATTGCCTTGTGAACATCCTTAGCTAAACCAAGCCAATAAAAGTTCTCAAATGATCCACCACTATAAGCTTCCCTAACCAATTGCTCGCGTATGGAACAAGTTAGTATGCACAGCCTTCTTTCCTTAAATAGATAACCATCCTTAAGATACTATCCTCCAACAGCAAATCCTTCTCACCACCTTTTAAGAATAGGACCAAAATGTAGATCACAAGCATATTGCTTAGTAATGAGGGAAAATCCCAACAATCTTATCTGTAAGGTGGTCAATAAGGTTTGTTGACAAGATAAGGCATCTACGACTACATTGGCACGACCCTTTTTGTACCAAATTACATAAGAAAAACCTTCCATAATTTCTAACCATTTTACTTGTCTTTTTGAAAGTTTGTTTTGACTTCCAAGATCTTTTAAGGACTCAAGATCCATATAAATCACAAATTCTCATGGTAATAAATAGTGTTGCCAAATGATAAGAGCTTAGAAAAGAAAGTATAACTCCTTCTTGTACACAGAGTAGTTCAATACAGTGCTACTGAGCTTCTCATTGTAGTAAGCAACTAATCAATGATTCTGCATCAGGATTACACCAATGCTAATGCCTAATGCATCGCTTTAACTTAAATGGCTTGTCAAAATCTAGTAGAGCCAAAATAGGGATTGTAGTGAGCTTCTCCTTGATCTCTTTGAAGCTTTGCTTAACTCGATCATTCCATCGGAATCCTTCACTCTTCTTGGTGAGGTCGGTTAGTAGGGTGGCGATAGAACTGAAGTTCTTAATGAATCTTTTATAGAAAGAAGTAAAGCTACGAAAGCTTTGAACTTCAGTGACATTCCTTGGTGTTAACCATTCCAAATAGCTCGGACCTTTCCTCATTTGCTCATATTCCATTCCTAGATACTACGTACCCAAGAAAGATAATTTCTCTTTGACAAAACATACACTTCCTTAGGTTCCCATACAACTTCTTAGCATATAAAATGTCAAAAACAACTCGGAGATGTTAAACATAGTTATCCAGGTTGATATTGTACACTAATATGTTGTTAAAGTATATAACCATACATTTTCCAATCGGCGTGTGCATCACATGGTTCATAAGTTGCGTAAATGTGCTCGATGCATTTATAAGTCCAAATAGCATAACCAACCACTTATAGAGACCGTGCTTAGTCTTGAAAGCAATCTTCTATTTATCACTAAGCCTCATGAGAATTAGGTAGTAGCCACTTTGCTAATCAATCTTCGAAAATACTCAAGCACCATGTAGCTCATCTAATATGTCATTGAGCCTTAGTATTGGGTATCTATACTTGATAGTAATATGGTTGATAGTTGGGTTATTGATGTACATGCACTATGAACCATAGTTCTTGGGGATGGGCAGAGCTAGTACAACATAAAGACTCATTCACTCTCTCACATAACCTCGCTTTATCAACTCATCCACTTGTCTTTTCAGCTTAACAGCTTACTTAGGATTCATTCTATAGGCAAGTCGGTTCAGTAGGGCTACATCTAGCCGTAGATCAATACAATATTCTATACATCAGATCTAAGGGTAATCCCTTAGGCAACTCTTTGGGGAACAAGTTGGAAAATTCATCAATTAATCTTCGGATCTCATCAAGCATATCTTATAGATCTCTCAACTCTAACAATCTCCTAATCAATAAAAACATAAGCTCATCAGCCTTTTCAATAGCTTAGAGCTTTCGGCGGCTCATTACAAAGGCCTTCTTCTTGCTGGCTCGGGTGAGCTAGTTATGGGTCTCTTTCACTTGGGTTAGTGTCATAGGTTGTAGGACGATCTTCTTTTCAATCTTGACGAAGGCATAGGTGTTCTTATATCCATCAGTAACATGTTAGTCAAACAGTCAAGGTCATCCAAGTAACAGATGTGAAGCTTCTATAGGGACAACATCACTTACTACTTTGTCTTTATATACATTCTTAACACTAAAAGGTACAAATATTTGTTCAATGACGTATAGAGCACCCTTATGATGCAGCCAGTGTAGCTTGTAGGGTCTGAGGTACTTAAGGTTAATAGTCTTAACCTCTATACATGAGACTATGCAACCACGTTGGTATAACTCCCTCCATTCATGATGATGGTGTACAACTTTTCCTTAATGGTACACTTAGTGTAGAACAAATTTTCCTTTTGGTTTTCTTTGGAGCATAACAAGGAGCTTAGCACTCGTCATAGCATTAGTGTCATCATCTTTCCCCGATCGGCATAGACACAAATCTCCTCTTCCTCTTCTACTTCAACTCTTCTAGTATTCTTCTCCTTCTTTAGCTTACTCTTGTCGATGTTATCCACTACATCTCCTCCTTTCACCTCAATCGTCTTTGGTCCATAGGTCTGTCTTTTCCCATATGTCCTCAGGGTCAACTTATCTTCAACTTAGTTCTTCTAGCTTACTCAACTATCATTAGGTCGATCATATTTTTCCTTTACTTAAGAGGGTCTCCTCTATTCGGTATGAGCAAGTTAATGCGAAGTAGGAGCTTGGGAAAAACTTAGCCTAAATTTGCTCAAGGCATTCCTCCTTTGTTTTTCGACCCTCTATGCTATCGTAATGGCCTCCTCTAATATATAGAATCTCTATATTTTTACAATGTTGCAAATCTCATATTTAAGTCTAGAAATGAAATTGATATTATGTGAGCCTTGGGCTTATCCACGTTTGCTTGAATCATTAACATTTAAAATTCTTTCACATAGTCTTCAACAAATCGGCTTCCTTAACGAAGTTCTTGCAACTTTACAAACGTATCCTATAGGTAGGTATAAGGTACATATCTTGCCCTTGATAATCTCTTCATCTCTTCCCAAGTCCTTATACCTCGTCTTCCATTTTTCACTCTAACCACATTCAAATTCTTCCACCATATGGTAACATATTCAAAAAATTCAAGTGCAATAAGTCAAACTTTAACCACATCAGTATACCCATAACAATCAAACACCTTCTATTCCTACTTTAAATACTTATCTGTATCTCCACTTCCACTTCTACTAAAGGGTGGGATTTAGACCTTGACATTGTCAAGTCCTCAAGGAGCTAAGCATCCTTGCTCTTATGCTTCATAATATTCCACCTTTGCTTCTTCATTTCCATACTCCTCTACATTTACTTCCTTAACATCCTCCTTAATCTATTCTAACTCCAGTCTTTGTTTAGTAGCTCAATTTGCTACTCCTCTAGCTTGATGGGGTTGAACTACACAATTAGCTCAGCTAACTTAGCCATATTGTCTCTTAGGAACATGCTTAGGTGGGTTACTAATAACTCTTATTTTAAATACATTTCACATGGTGATTTTATAGTATTTCCCTTACATCTTTGGTATTCTTTAAAGAAATTGATACTTAATTGAGGAAAATTTTGATTTCAAGATTTGAACGCGTTCTCAGATTGAAAACGAAGAAAATGAATCAAGTTTCACTCAATTTGAAGTTTAAATGAATGAGTTATGAAATTTTGAAGTTACAGAGACAATAAGAATTTTGGTCAAAAAGTTATATAGTTTAGGACACATCTGTATCCCCTGGCTATGTCCATCCAGGAAGATTTGCCAAGGTTAGAAAGTTACACAACCTGAGGACACAATTGTGTCCCAAGCTATGTCTGGTGATGAAAAAAGAAACCTTACAATACATTATAAAAGGACATACTAGGGTTTCGCACAGAAGATTGGACATTCAAAAAAGAAGAGACTTGAAGAAAAGAAGGAACAAAAGGCAAAAGAAACAACCAACTTCAAGATTGAAAAGATTTTTCATCAATAGAAGGGGGTTTTCATGTTTTATTTCTTGATTTTGTTGCAATTTGTTTTTAGTTTTATTATGATAACTTAAGATTCTTGTATTTAGGATTATGGAACCTAGGGTTTCATGTGACTATTAGATTGATAGATAATTTTCAATAAAGTTTCTATCTTTTCTTGATTCAATTATGTTATTTAATTGTTAATTGATATTTCTAAAGTATCAATCTATGATATTATACATGATGATTGAGAAATCACATATGTAATGAGATCTTGACATAATTGGAGAGAATTACATGTATACTTAGAGATAAGATACATGATTTTTCCGGAAAGTTGTTCTTTTGTGTGGGAATTCATTATACATTAATGCGATTCTAAATTATATTACTAAGTGAAGAGATTCTGGTAAATAATTTAGGATTAGGGTTAATATGCTTGAGAAAGGTGTTAACTTTAATTATGAATCCCTCCGGTCAAGAATAATAGAGATTGAATTGGATATATTTTAAGCGGTCACATGTTAAATACTAGGGGAAATAATTCCTAAATACATTATTTGCCTTCTTAAAGTCGTTCTTAATTTTATCGCTTTTTAAATTGCTTAATCAAGTCTCATAATTAGGTTAGTTTGTTAATTTTAGTATTTTTAATTCATTCAACTCATCACATTTTTTCGGTTAAATAATAGAGTTAAGGTTAATATTAGTACTCGAAGTCTTTAAGGGATCGACTCGGATTCATATTCGCTATATTAAAACTGATAGGTACACTTGCCTTGTATCGGTTACTATGAGGCACACCCTATATTTGTTACCTTATATTGTAGTAATTGGACTCTTAATAAGATTGGTGAGTCTATCAAGCTTGGCATCAACTAATCCAATGATATTACTATTGTTTTGACCTTGACATATTGTAATACTTTCTCCAATAAGTTGACAACACAATGCCTAACAAATACTCTGATTCACTACATAGAATCTTACTAACACACTTTAACAACTTCAACACTGATTATACATGCAAATACCATAAAAAAAAAAACTTGCTCTATTTTTGTAGTGAAAAATAGAGTAAGACAGAGTGACAACAAGAACTATACTTACCATTGCACAAACCACCACTTTATAGCTCATAACTTCAAAATTTACTCCACTCAAACATACTGTAGCAGTTTCGGAAGGAACACGGTAGCCACTAATAGCAAACATGAACAAAACTCCATTACACTTCATATAGTCCCTCTTGGAATCGTGCTCTAATACTTGCAAAGTTGATGCGTCTTAAGGATCGTACACACAAAGAAGCCCTACAACAGATGAGAACGAAAGAAAATAAAAAGGGTTAGTAAATTTAGACAACTACCAATCGGATATGACATATAAATCTATTCTACTCAGCCTAATCCAAGCACTCGATGTGACTCACGAATGCCAAACTATGGTCACTCATGACTATTTCTTACTAAAGGGAATAGATAAGAGTTAAGAGAGAGTAAGAACACTAAGGTTGCTCGAAGAGACACTTGTGATAATTAATAATGTAATGTATTGTCTACGTATAAGGAAATAAGGTATTTATATGACCTTAACTAAGGTTATACTAAATAAGAAAAAGACAAAAATGAATAATGTATAAAAGATTCCTAAAACTTTTTTAAAAGAGTAAAAATGGCAAATAACACATTATTTGGTAAAGTAAGGAGTCATTTTAGAATATTGTACCATAAGGCATATGTCAGTAGACAATTGGCACTATGTACTGAAGCTAGTCTTGTTAATGTGAGGTTTGAGATAGTTTTGCAGTTTTAGAAGTAAGATTAAGAGATGTTGGGAGTAGGCTTGAGAACTAGCAGGTTTAGTCCAATTCAAGTCAAGGCTTGAACACTGAGAGATATTTGGAATCTAAGGTAGCTCTCCAAGTCGAATGTTTTGGCAGTTGAGCTTAGTCAAATGCTTGAAGTTGGTCGGCTCGGATGTTGCTTGGATCATGGTAAGAGCTTGCCAATAGTTATGGCTACTAGACAGGTCAACATGATAGCTCGACTGACTTAGTGATGGAATCCTCTCCTCTTAGTATTTCTTGAGCTAAGATGTGTCAAGTGAGTCTTAATAGTCCTCTAACTCGATTATATGTAATCAGTCCAAAGAGTTGATTCCTATTAATAGGTCAATAAACAAATGCCCATGTCAACTTATACTTAGTGCTGGTTAACCTATATGCAAGGCAAGTCAACTAAGGTTAAGGTCCAAATTAATCGACCTTGGCTCCTCAATAAATGCTCTCATAACTATTTGTTCCCTTTTGTCCCCTTTTAACTATTTTTTTTTTCCATATGGGATGTAACATTTTTAGCACATTCACATTTTTTTCAATTAGTTAGGTTGTTAGGTATGCAAAGGAAAATGAAAAGTAATTTGAGAAAGTTAGATATCCAAAGATGAACTTCTTAAGAATGGAACCTCGTTCCTCACTAATCTAACTCCATACCAAGTCTCAAGTTATATCATTTATTGCTTATAGAAATATTAATGTAATGTATCTTTGCCTTTTTCTATTATTCTGAAATAAATATAATAATTAAAACCTTTTTATGAGCTTTTCCTTTCTTAACTTGGGGTTAAGGCACTAACCTAACACCTATTATTATACTTAACAGTCTCTTCTGAGATTATAATGCGCAAATGTTATTTGAGATTGCTAAATCATGTCATTGTGATGTGATTATGATATAAACCATAAGTCATATTGATCTATGCATTAATTAAACCTAGTTCAATTATATAATTAGTGCATAATATCTTATCATAAAATCGCTTAGATAGATATTAGCTTTCCCTAACTCCCTATTTTGAGCATATTCACACCAATTACATGCACACACTTGATCTAGTGGAAAAATTTTCGATAATTACTTATTCAACTCTTTTCAAGATGTGCATATGCAATTAATAGAGACACTTATGGCAAGGATTTCAAGTGGTAAAAATTCATTTAAATCGCCTATATCCTTTGCTTTTACCATCAAATGAACACAAAGCCCTTAAGATATTACTTGTTTTATCTTATAAGAACCTTTCTAAACTAAGTTCCCTATTCATAATTGCTTCTTGATTTTGATTTAATATGGTCCTTGGATTTAGATCATATCAGTCTTAGTAGTAAATAATAAAGAAAATTAAGTAATAAAATTTGAAATTGATGGTTAAAATCTACCATATAATGTTTACAAAGGGTGATTATAATTCACATTGTTGAGGATCACCTTTCACCTTAGGGCTCTAAAGGCCTAAGCCCATTACCAAACTCAATTAGCCTACTTAGAGGCTACTCTCTCCTTTGCTGGATGATTTCTCTCACTAAGTACGTAGGTTAAGTTGAACATGTACACCAGTGTTGCATACTGAGCTTAGAGCATTGGTAATGACTTCGGATAGCTTTTGAACGCCTACTATCTCCTAAGTTCCCTCAAAACTAGATGACCAGAGTACTCGGGCACTCTTAGGTTGTGCTTTGAGCACTTAAGGTGCCCTTAGAGAATTGATGTTCCACCTTCTGACCACCATGGGGCAACACATGCCTTGCCCAAAATGACCTTCTAGAGGCGTACAACCTAACACGATTAAACTCATTGTCTCCCCCATCTCTCTCTCTTTCTCCATTAAATGCTGAGTGACATCTTGATGCACGACCTAGAGGTTGAGGCACTAGACTATGGAGACAACTCATGCTGATGTAATAGGTTCATTCCCTAAGTTTCTACCAATTAGTAGACAAGCGGGAGTCCTTTCTTATACTAATAGTACCCTCTTTCTTATATTTCATTTGGGCTAATCCCTTCCTACCACATAGCCGAACAAGTCAGTTCCCTTACCTATAAATAGGAAGTAAGACATTAGGTAAGGGGATCCTTATGGAACTCTCCTTAATCAATTGTCCCTCATATTCTCTTAACTAAAATTCCTTTCCTTGTTAACTTGAATGTTGGATGGCCCTCATTGGCTATACCAAGGGGGCTCTTTGCAGGTCCACCATCAGTAACGACTATCGGATCACTAGGAGTTCCACTAAGGACTTTATCAATGATATCTACTATCACCCCATTTGATGCTTGCCATTTATGCAAACCTAGCATCATGATAAAGAGCAAGAACACTAATCCCCATCCATCACTCCTAATTTGTGGCAAGGAATCATCAAAGCCATTACCACCATAAACAAACAAAAAAAAAAAAAAAACACCATCAAAGATGGAACAAATAAAGATAATGTTTTGTTGGTCAAGGTTGTCAAGCTTGTGCTACCTAGAATAAAGCTATTTTATATAGGTTATAGAAACTTATATTTCTATGTTTCGATTTTGCGATCTAATGAAGATAATGTTTTGTTGGTCAAGGTTGTCAAACTCGTGCTACCTAGAATTGTTAGAATATTTGTAAAATTAGAGCACAAAATTGAAATATAAAAATATAAGTTTCTATAACCTATATAAAATAGCTTTTAAAAAACCATAGATATACTTATAGTAGCTAAAAAAAAACTCAAAATATATAATGAAAATTGATAAGCTCTCGATTGACAATATTCATATAGTGATTTTTCCTTAAGAAAATGATACTTAACTAAGTAAAATCTTGATTTTTAGGTTTTGGAAAAATCTCTAGAAAAAATAGAAAAATACAAAAAGCTTTCACTCAAATCAAAGTTAAAATGAAGAAGTTATAAAGTTTAGAAGTGATATGAGCAAATAATATGACTGTGTCAGTTGCAATGAAGAATTTTGAGTCGAGAAGGGTCATTCACAGTGAGTAACATGACCTGGGAGACACAACCATGTCCTACGTCATGTCAATAGCAAAGTTGGTGAATATTGATAAAGATTTGTTGAGATATGGCGTATCTTTGGGACACAACTAAGTGACATAACTATGTCGCTAGGTCGTATCGTTTGCTATGATCAGAAAATTTCACACATTTTATATAAAGGCTCTTCAGGGATTTTTGTTACAATCTTTTAGATAACTTTTGGAGAGGCTTAAAGGGGTAGAACACTCAATAGAGCAACACATTCTATTATTCAAGATTCAAAACTTGTTATTAATTTTATAGCTTTTTCTTCTATGTTTTCATTAGATTTTTTTTAAGATTGTTTCTCTACCATGACTAACATGTAAAACTATTGCATCTAGGTTTTGTGCAACCTAGAATTACTATATGATGCTACGTTTTCTTAAATCTAATAAGGATCTTTGCTTTCTCTAATTCAATTATGTGTTATTGATCACTTTGGATTGATATTTCCTAAGGTATTAATTTAAAATATGATATTATACAAGAGAATTGAGAAATTGCTTATATGATCAAATTTAAGCATAATTGATGAAGATTATTGCAAGTTTAGAGATAAATTACAAGGTCTTTTAAGATCTTTATTGTTATTTTAAGAGAATTCGTCATTCTTTAATGTAATATTTGATTATGCTATTGAAAAGAAATTTTAATAGGTGATCTAAAGATTATGGACAATAGATTTAAGAAAGTTATTAACTTTATTAAAGAATTCTCTTGACTAAAGAATTTATAAATTGAGTTAGATTAACTTTAGTAAAAGTCACATGTACAAAGATCTAGATACATCGTTGAATCTTGAGTTAATTTTCAAATTAAGCACTTTCTTATTAATTTCTTTAGTTGAGTCTTGGTTAATTGTTAGATTAGTTATTAATAGTAATTTAGATTAATTTCTTTAAGCTTCTTAAATTTTAATTTTATCGATTAAATAATAAAGACATAATTAGTATTAGTACTCATAGCTTTCGTAGAAACAATATCTGTTCAATTGAACTATACTACTAAATTGATAGGTGCGCTTATCTTATACTAGAAATAAATAAATGAAGAAATTAAATTCCTTTTCCATAAAAAAATTATTAATCTATTATTCATGGAATAAGGATAAGCAGGGTCAAAACTAATCTTTTATTATTATTATTATTATTTTATTTGAATAAATCAATAAGTTAAAGAAAACCAAATATTTCAACTCATTTTGAATCGTTAATAGTATAAACTTAAATATATGATTTTTCTTATAAACTTTTCTATTAAGGTTAGAACCTTAATGAAGTTTATGAATATTGATGAAGGAGATAGAAGAGAGAAGAAAAGGAAAAGGAAAGAAAATTTGAATAGAATAGGAATAATGATTTAATGCCTTAATAGTTGATGGGATAATAGAAACTTAATCATATATATATATATATATATTTTAATTTTTGGCCCATTGAACTCATATATGTAAAATTGGTAAATGGGGTTAAAAACATAAATTTTTATAAGATAACGGTTTTATATATGAGTTAACTCAAAAGAGTTTTATAAAATTATAAATTTATAGAATTACATGGGTAAAATCGCAATTTTAACAACTATACTACCAGTTTATGGAGATAAATGAAAAAAACCATCCAAGACAACACAAACATAAGGTAATAATTAGCAACTACACAAAAGCTAACTCTGAAGATGAGGTCAACCTTAAAGACATGTCTACTAGCTCTTCTAATAGACTAAGCAAATGCCTTAGGTACTTACCTATACCTATGTTGGCTAACCAAATGTACTTACACAACTGTGTTCAGTCCGAGCATCATCTAATAGAGGACCTATGTGATCAACCGAACACTAATGACAACAAGGCACGACGCTAAGGCGAACTATCAAGCATGAGTAGCTCCTCTAACAGACCAAGCAAATGCCTTAGGTACTCACCTATACTTGTGTCAGCTAACCTTATGTACTTACATAACTATGTTCAGTTCAAGCATCATCTAATGGAGGACTTATGTGATCAACTGAACACCAATTGCAACAAGATGTAACGTTAAGGCGAACTATCAAGCATGAATAGCATACGGAAACACATTTCCCCCGAAAGCTCACAAAAGTGCCTAGAAGAAATGGACATACGAGAACTAGATAAACACCCAACGTACTTCAAGCTTACTTAATTAAAAGCGCCTTGAATCCTTTACTTGACAATCAGGTATAACAACAAGCAAGAGCCCATTCATACCAGTTATCTTAGAGGAAACTCTTCCACAGGGTATGTAGTTCCTTCATTTGAACACCCACAACAACTCAAGCAACCTAAATGACCACTTGGCATATTTCCATACGATGATGAGATTGTACAATTTCTTTGATGAAATCATGTGCAAAGCATTCTCAAGCACACTTACTAAAGTGACATTAGTTTGATTCAATCAACTCCTAGATGATTCCGTCTACTTGTTTAACAATCTCGCCACTAGATTTCGGTAATACTTCCTTAATAGCAAGGTGCCACACAAGGACTCATCCAAGTTATATAACGTTCCAAAACACCCTAATATCTTACTAACTTATCTTAAGCATAATGGGAATGTAACTCAAGTTTGTACACTCTCCCCTAAAATCTGATCTTTTTTTACTCAAACATTTCTGATAACTTATAGTACCAAAGAAGGTCCTTTTACACCCTTAAGGGATTCAAAATGGTGAAATGAAATGATGAAGCAAGAATAGAGAAGTAAGACCCCATCAGACCTTATATAGGCAACGAAGGGGAAATCCAAGTCGCACCTGTATCACTACTAACCCATCTAACGGCAACAATAAGGCTGCAACAAACATTAATGCAGCAATTAACTAATGATTATGGCATTCCTAAGGTACATTAAATGGTTATGCGTGTTGCATACTATTCCTATACCATCATTGTGTTTAGGAAAAAGCCGCCTTGTAGAAGACCACATGAGGCAGTCCCATCAACGGTTGTGTCGTGTAGGTGCCCAATGGTTCCTTTCACCCCTCCTTGAGGTGCACCTAATGATGGCTTTATCCTCCAAATTTCTCTCCTTACTACTCCAACGCTAAGGAGAGTTACGAGGGGAATGAGGGAGGGTAAGTGTAGATGGTCACTTTTACTAGATGATTTCTCTGACCAAGTACTTAAGCTAACTCGAGTATGTGCCCTAATGCTGCTATACTACTTATAAGGTAGGCAAAGACTCTAAATAACTCTTGAAAGCCTACCATCTCATCTCATGAGCTTCCCTCTAGATCTAGACAACCAAAAGGCTTGTAGGTTCCTTAAGAGGACCTAAGGCATTAGGTACTCTTAGGTCGAGCTTTAAGCACTCAAGCGGCCTTTAGAGATTTGATGTTCTACCTTTCAACCACTAGGGAAGAATATACCCCTTGTCTAAAGTGACCTTCGAGAGGTACATAGCTTGACACTGTCGAACTTGTTGTCTCCCTTACCTCTTTCTCTTTCTTCATTAAATGATAAGTGACATCTTGGCGTGCAGCTTAAAGGTTTAGCTACTGAACTATGGTAGCTACCCATGTCGATGTAATAGGCTCATTCCCCAAGTCTCTATCAATTGGCAGATGTACAAGAGTCCTTTCTCATATTGATAGTGCTCCCTTTCTTGGATTTTGTTCGAGCTAGTCTCTTCCTACCATGTAGCTAAATAGGTCAGTTCCCTTACCTATAAAAAGGAAGTAAGACACTAGGTAAGGGAATCTTTTTGGAACTCTCCTTAATCAACAATCCCTTATATTATCTTAACTTAAATTCCTCTTCTTGCTAACTTGGGCATTAAAGAGGCCTTATTAGCTAAGCCAAATCTGGCTTTTAGTCTACCACCATTAATAGCCATCAGACCATCAAGAGTTCCACTTAGGACTGTATCATTGATATCCGTTATCACCACATATGTTATAATTCATATGTTTTGCAATGAGTACTGCGTACTATAAGTTTATGTACTTCTTCTTCTTCTTCTTTTTTACAAATATATCAATAATTATCACATTTGATTTTTTCATTGTGTCTTGTAATAATTGTACAGGATTGCTATTAATGATTAATCACGTATGATATGCATAATGGTGGTTTGAATTCTATGTTCTTAAGTATTCTTAATTTATTATTCACAAGATAGTTGATTTGATCTTCTACAGAGTTATTCTACTAGAATAACAATATTTTTTTTTATAGAAAATATCTATTTTAGTTCTATCATTGGATGGGATAAAGTCACTAGAAATACCCAAACTTTATTATTTTTTCATTTTGGTACATAAACTTTAAACTTATTCATTTTAGTATCCTAACATTTCAAATGAAGCAAATTAGTATTTTTGTTATAACAGTTATAATAAATAATATTTTTTTTTCACTTAAAAAAGTTAAAGTACTAAAATGACATAAAAAATAAAGTTTCAGCACAAAAATAAAAATAAAAATAAAAATAAAGTAAAAGTTGATATATTTATGTTATTATTCTACTATTTTGTAATAACGACCATTATAATGAAGATACCAATTTAGAAAGTTGGGATACTAAAGTGAAAATATTTAAAGTTTAGATACCAAAATGAAAAAATATGGAAGTTCAAATACTTGTATTGGCTTTATCCCATCATCAGCTATAGTTCAAATTTAAGCAAAGCTTACTAATATTTTTTAATGTTGCAAATGAGAAGAATGAGGTTTCTATATATATATTTTGGTTCCTAATCTCAACCATTAAATTGCTTTGAAGCGCATGGTTGAGATCTATTGTTGCTAGTAACCATTGAATCACTCTTGATGTTGTCATTTGTCTTTTCTTTTCTAATATGGACCATGGTTTTAGATTAAGGATTAGGCTTGACATAAGCTTGGATAAGCCTAATAAATTTTAAGAGAAGGAAAGAAGCCCATTATATTAAAATGAGCCCATCGTTCTTATTTTAGTTTGCATAACACCTTTTAACGTCGCAAAAACTCAAGATGAGCTTAGAAGTAATTTTTTTGAGCTTACTTTCGTACATAAAACAACAAAGAAAGGTTAAAAGCAAAAAACTAATTTAGTGATCCTCAGTTTGAGCTTACTAAACTAAATCATCACAAAACATTCTTGATTGGGCCTAGTTTTCTATTACTAATCCATTAAACTAGCCTATGATATTAAATCAAACTAATAATCTAACTATCGAAACAGCTATATGCAATAATCATGCCCAAATCATAATTTAGAATGCCCATCGTATTGATCACAAATGAGAAGTTTCATGATATTTTATCTTTGTAAACGTGCATCTAAACTCTCAAATTCTTTAAAAATATGACCTTGCACTCTTAATTATTATTTTTACCATTTTAAAAATTTATAAAATATAAAAAAATTAAAAAGTCATATAGGAAGAACTTACAAAGTAATACAAAAATCAAGAAAGTAGAAATAATAAAAATTAAAACTAGGAAGGGCGATCATTATGGCCATCCCATCAATAAATGTTTAGAACCCCTTCCTTTGTGACGTGCCTTGATGTTATATCAATAGGGTTATAATTAGGGTTGTATACTGATGATAGTAATAAAATAAAATAATATTTATCTTTAGCTTTAGCTTGATTTAAAATTTTAGAGATTGGGTTGAACTTAAGCTCAATCAAATTTGAAATTTTAAGCTTGAGATTAGCTTTCAAATTATCATTAAGTGAAGTTAAGGTTAACTTGATTGAATTTGTTTAAACTTGGTCAATCTATTTTTTCTAATTAAATAGATTTGATACAATTCAAATTCGATTAATATATAAGTTCGATTTGAATTTAATTAGACTCACAGATTAATTGAGATATATATTATTAAATTCAAACTTAACTTAATAAACCATTTAACCAATTGAATTTAAAATCAATTCTACTATTTTTGAATTAAACTCAAATAAATATAAAATCGTTTGCAAGAACTATGAATTGATCCGGCTTCCTTTTTTTTTTATTTCCTCAATCCGGTTATTTTAAAATGAAAAGGAAATATTTAGAAAAAAAAAAAGGAAAAAATGCAAAAGAAATAAATCAGGAAATTGGGGTACCGAACGGCCAGGGTGCACCTCAACAATGACACATCCAGATGCTAGAATTAGATCTAATGGCATATGTCCCGGACCCCGGTCAGCTTCCTTCAATGTCATCCATTAAATAAATAAACAAATACATCTTCTACGTGGCGCCAAAGAAACACGCTCCATTCCCCCATTTTCACGCGCTTCCCTTTCACACCTCCTTCCTTTTTCCCCGATAGAAGGACAGAATCGTAATTTCAACTTAACCACCACCCTCCCCCACTCCGCTGGACCAGTTAACATTCACTGCCAAAAATCTATGAAATGAAACTTCGATGACTCCAATCCACGCTCCTCACCTTCCTTCTCTTCTGATACCGAGAATCTAGAGAGAGAAAGTAAGAATTTGATCACTTTCACTCGCAATGTGTAATTGAGTCACTGCTACATCGATACTTAAATATAAATTTAACAAGCAATGGATTTAATATGTATATATTTATAAATATATGTGTGTTTGTTTTTAAAGTTGATATTTTTGTATTAATAATAATTCAGTGGTCAGAATCACATTTTCTTAGTTATTTTATAAATTATTTTATTTATAATTATTTTCTCCTTTTTGCTTTATTCGAGGCATAAAGTTACGCTTCATACATAAGTAACGTGAATAACCTGAAAATCTATATTTTGTTTAGTTTTTTAATCCTTCATTTTCTAAAATTTGTCTTTGAAGTCACGTTTTCTCTCAGTTCACTTCTCTTTCCTATTCAGTTCCGATGCTTCAGTACGGTCATTTTTTTTTTGGGGCCAAAGTATGGTCATAATCAGTTAATTATTTTATATAAATTTGAAACATTTCATTGATTAGCTTTTTAGAGCCGTTATTGTATTTTACATGTTTGAGTTGAAAGAAAAAGGAAATTTTGTTTTTGGTAATTTGAAGGTCAATATATAGAAATTTAGTTATTTTTTTGTTAACTTGTAATAATGAGTTTTAATGTAATTAATTTTCTGTTGGAATTAATATGACATTTGATTAGTTATATTTATTTGCAACGGTTAGTTTCCCACGGGATTAGGAAATTCTGAATTTTTAAATTAAGTGTTTTCCTGGAATATACATCTACCGTTTTTTTATTTTCATTTATTTATTTATTTATTTTTTGTCACAGGAAGACGAGATGTGGAGAATAAACAAAAATAGGTGGATCAAAGAGAGAGATAGCGAGTGTGAACTGTGAGTTTATGCTTCACACGACCATTCTGGTGAAGACAAGACTCTGACATAGTCTCCGTCAACAATGCCGGAGAATTTAACGTAGCTCTTTAGCTAATTTTTATCTCTCTTATTTTTAATCATTTTGCAGGTGGGAAGATTGAATTTTGAAGGTAAATTTTTAGTGTAGTTTAATAGTTTATGTGTTATATGTATTTTTTTTTCCCCTTTCGTGTGTGTATCTCGATTCCAAAATGGTTTTCGTAAAAGAAGAAAGGAAGAAGAAAAAAGAGAATTTGGTGATATGTGGGCAAGGATAATTAGTTGGATAGTTCTGGGTTCACTGACGACATACACTTATTTACGAGCTTTTGGATCGGTGGAGTTTGTATATATCAGAATGTATGCTTTACTGATTCAATGGCACGGCTTGCGGCACCTAGCATGGTCCAAGAGCATCAACTATTTCTTGAGGAAAAGTTAATGGTGTTGCAGGGTTAGTTTATGGTTTTCTGTCTATATCTGGAATCAGATGGTTTTCCATAGAGTAGAATGGCAGAATGAGATCCATAGCTGATCCCATCTTGTAGTAGGAGTAAGGAACGATTGTTGTTTAAATAGTAACTGGACTCGAATGGATCGGCACATGGGGAAAATGGTTGATCCTGTATGTTAGGGAGCCCAGGATTTCTAGATTTGTTATCAGTTTGAGGTATAGGAATTGACATGCTTGAGTTTACGTGAAGGGTGGGTCCAAAGTTGGTTGATTCCTGGATTACTTCTTGATTGGTAATATACGTCTTCGTTAAAATTGTGGGATTAGTTTTGGTACTGATAATGTTTGTGAAATGCTTTTGCTTGATGTCTAAGCATAGTAGGTACGATGTGGTCAGAGAGCAAAAGTAACCTATCGTTCTTCTGACACTGAAATGGACGGTTGTTTATTGACCAATAAACAGGAGGAAGATACCAAGTTGTTGTGTTCTTTAAAATGACATCAAAGTGGAGTGATTAGCTTGGGTTTCAAGCAGATGGCTGTGGGTCTAATCTTAACTAACCCCTTGTTGTTTGTTTTCTAAATTTTTGGATTTTGGAATTTGTTGGGGGGTTTTACCATAATTAGGTGGTTGTTATGGATGTAAACTGAAATTAGCTTTTTGTAAAAGGTACATATTCTTTATGTTGGTTTGTTTGGTAAACCTGATGATGAGTTTCTTCTAGTAGACAATGGTGCTAATGAAAATCTATGTTCTAATCTTTGTTGGCAAGTACAACCACCTTGCTGTTAACATCTAAAACAGCCCATCTTGCATTATAGTAAAGCAAGGGTATTTGTGAAAGACTTATATGGTTTTGAGTTAATCTCCTTATCTTGAGGATTATTAAAAAAAAAAAAAATGGTGAAAAAAAAGGGAAGATGTTCTTGTCTTCAGATTTGCCCAAAGATGTTCTTGTCTTGAGACTTACCAAAAGGAAAAATCATGGGTATCTTTTGATTCCACTGGGTTCAGGGTGAAGAAGAAGACACCAAAATGGGGGCCATTGGTGGAGAAGAGCTAATAAAATGGGAAAAGCCACAGGGAATAGGTTCACGGGAGGAGAAGATTCTGGTTTTGGTGAGGTTGAGGCCTTTGAATGAGAAGGAGATTGAAGCCAATGAAGCAGCAGATTGGGAATGCCTCAGTGAGGAAACAATCTTGTATCGCAACACCCTTAGGGAAGGGTCCACGTTCCCATCTACATACACCTTTGGTAAGTGAAATCGATGTAACTTTGTCCCTGCAGCCTTGGCTGCATTTCTGCTGGAAAATATTCACATTTGAGGCTGCCATTTTTATTTTTCAAACTCCGGATACCTTTTATACATAATGAATACCCTGTGGCTCCATTGTCTGATGTGCTTCTGGATCACCTAATTTATTTTTCCTCATATAGCCAAGTGCATTCCCTATTTTTTAGAGTTCTGCTTTTAATCTTTTTTTTTTTTTATCTGCATTTGCCTTTTTTTGGATAGACAGAGTATTTCGAGGTGATTGCTCTACAAGGCAGGTGTATGAGGATGGAACCAGGGAGATTGCGCTCTCTGTTGTTAGCGGCATCAACTGTAAGAGTGCTTTCTATGGTTTATATATGTATTTCCTTCTGCAGATCCAGTCATACACTTGAACAAAAAGCCCTAAATACGACAATTCTCTGTCTCTCTCAGCTAGTATATTCGCATATGGACAGACAAGCAGTGGAAAGACTTACACCATGAATGGAATCACCCAATACACTGTAGCAGATATTTTTGACTACATAAACAGGGTAATGCCAATTTATTTACCCAAAAAAGATGAAAGGAAAAAATAAACAGAAGAAAGAATTCTGTGACAATATATTTTCTATTCATTTCACTAATTTGTCTCCAACAATTCCATGAACTTTTGCCCTGTCTGAGAAAATTTTTCTTGATGGCAGCATGAAGAAAGGGCCTTTGTTCTGAAATTCTCTGCCATTGAAATTTACAATGAAGCTGTTAGGGACCTCCTTAGTAATGATAATACTCCTCTTAGATTGATGGATGATCCGGAGGTACACCATATGACCTTTTACTCTATATATATATGTGTGTGTGAGTGTGTGTGTGTGTGTTTGTATATATATATCCAGCATGTGTGCATGCTCATATGGCTCGTTACTGTTTTTCCAGAAAGGAACTATTGTGGAGAAAGTGACAGAAGAAACGTTGCGTGATTGGAACCATTTTAATGAACTTGTTTCTATTTGTGAAGGTACACAGCTATCAGTAGTTCTGATATATACAGAATAATTTTATGTTTGAGTGTTATAATGTGGATTCATGTTTTTCCAGCTCAAAGGCAAATTGGGGAGACCTCTCTGAATGAAAGAAGCTCCAGATCACATCAAATCCTTAGACTGGTCTGCACTCTTTTTCTCCATCCTTCTTCTGTAGCTTTGCTATTATCCCTAGTGGCCTGTACATGAAATTTTGGTTTTTTCAACTAAAAGACATTTGTAAATGTGATTCTTGCAGACAGTTGAAAGTTCTGCTCGTGAATTTTTAGGAAAGGATAATTCGACCACCCTTGTAGCCAGTGTGGTATTAACAGAATCCTTTTTGCATTTCTCAGCTGATTTGTGGAATTTTGAACTGGTATTTTTCCTCTCTATTTTTAATACTCAGTATCCATTAAAATGCAGAACTTTGTAGATTTGGCTGGTAGTGAGAGGGCATCACAAGCATTATCAGCTGGGACTAGACTGAAGGAAGGCTGTCATATAAACCGCAGTTTACTCACCTTATCTACTGTTATTCGCAAGCTTAGGTATTTTCTTTTTTGATAGAAAAACCCTCATGTTCTTGATATTTCTTGTGTTTTCTTCTTGATTCTATTCCCTAAAAAAAAGGCTATAATGAATTGCCACAAACATGAAACTAAAGTCATTCATATTAGCCATTCATAGCCTGCCTCTGGATGGCACTAATTTTTTGGATATATTTTCTTCTGTGTAATTTAGTTGCTGATACATAGTAGCCTTCACTTACTTCTATAAAATGTAATCTTTTTTGAGTAAAATGTGCATAATAGGGACCAGATTACAGAGTGAAGTTTGTCGAAAATTTTAGCAGCATGCAACTTCAAAATGGTTTTATGTTCTAATGCAGCAAGGGGAGACAGGGACATATAAACTACCGAGATTCTAAGTTGACACGCATCCTGCAGCCTGCCTTGGGTGGAAATGCAAGGACTGCAATCATCTGTACCTTGAGTCCCGCACGAAGTCATGTTGAGCAGACCAGAAATACCCTATTATTTGCTTGTTGCGCAAAAGAGGTGACCACAAAGGCACAGGTCAATGTAGTCATGTCAGATAAGGCCTTGGTGAAGCATTTGCAGAAAGAACTTGCTAGGCTGGAGAGTGAATTGAGGACCCCCGGCCCTGCAACATCAAATACTGATTATGTAGCATTGCTGAAGAAAAAGGATCTACAGATTGAAAAGGTAAACTGTCTGGATTTGTTGCATATTAATGTTGCTAGTGTCCTGAAAAATTGATGCAGCAGAAATTATGTTTTATAGAATTTATCCTCTCCCCCCCCCCCCCCCCCCCACCCCCCCACCCCCACCCCGCACCAACAAAAAAAAAAAAAAAAATCTTTTATAGGTTGTGGCTCTGCACTAATGGTCTTGTCCTTTTTTTTCCTTTTCCTTTTTATATTAATATTCAGCTGGAGAAAGAGATCAAGGACTTAAAGAAGCAGAGAGATATAGATCGATCTCGTATTGAAGAGTTAGAAAAATTAATTGTAAAGGACCCAGAATCAAGACGATCTGTGAGTTTTCTTTTTCTTGCATCATCTGCTTCTAAAGTGAAACGCATGATTAATACTTGCTTGTCTCTTTATTAAGGCTGAAAATGATGAAAACACATGGGAAGATGATGATATGGTGTCAGAGCAAACTTGCATGGATGCAAATGTTAGAAAGTTAAGTGCAAGTCAGATTTATGACCGGAACACTTGGAATCATGGAAAACCTTGCCATTCATCTTGGGATGATGATGACGAACCCTCAGAATTGGATGAGAACTCCTCACAAACATATGGTAGATTCAATTCATATAATAGTCAGGAGGGGACTGCAGTTGTGGATGGAGAATCTCCCAATGGATACTGCAAAGATGTAGGGTGTATTGATATGGAAGAATCAAGCAGGGAAAATCCTTCTGGAGCACTTTCTGTAACATCTGATGAACCGGGATTGTCTTCTTCAAACCATTATGTAAATGGAGATGCAACAGGTCAGAATAATGGATCAACTTTATCGACTGAAAACAGTGACCGCAGTCATACACCAAATGTTTCTAGATATGGAGTTCTGGAGCAGAGGCTTAATGATGTTCAGCAGACAATCGATTCTCTTGTTGCTCCTGATGGGGATGAACCTTCTGCACTCTCGGTACCTTCCCGAGAGGTCTCAAGTGGTGAAAACCTTAAATTAAGTAGAAACTGGAGTTGTAGAGCAAATCTGTTAGCTAGTTCAGCTGAAAACACAGAACTTGATGCCACCCCACCTAATGGACTTGAGAAGGCCTTTCCTGGAAGACCAGAAGGACTCCAGAGGAAGATTCTTCCCTTAGACTATGCAGCAGGAGTGGCAAGACATACCAGAAATGATTCTCAGTCTTCAATTGAAAGTGCTTCCATGACCCAGAGCATTGGAGTAGGTGCAGATGAAGAAATTACCAGTGTGCAAACTTTTGTTGCAGGATTGAAAGAAATGGCTGATGCCTATGGAAAGCAAATCATGTCTGATCAGGTGGGACTTCTCCACCTTTCCACACTTGGGTTTTTTCATGTTTATTATCTTTAGTGGTACCATGTACCGAAATGCTTCTCTTAGTTATCCGTTTGATTTTTTATTTTTCTATTTTGTTGGTATCTTATTAGTGTCTACTTGAATTTTGTGTTTGACAAGAATAAAACATAAAAAAGTATAGAAATATAATTCCATACATACCATTCTTTTAAAATTAAATACTCAATAAATTTGAATTTATCTAGCCCTTACTTTATTTATATTTACAAAAACACTAATTAAAATAATAATTTCCAATAAAAAAAATATATTTTTTCAAATCTTTCTCTTAAAAGTATATAAATTTTTATTTCTCAATTCTTATATTTTAATCGCTATCTTTATTATAATTATAAAACAGATACAGATAAGACATGTTTTCGAAATACTAGATTTTAAACAGATATAAAATTGGTATAGATAAAACATAGATAAAAAAAAGATAATCCACGTGAGACTATTAGGAGTGAATGTCCAAAAATTCATAAATGTTTTCACCACTGTTTGTGAAGTTATGGCATAAAACTAGAACATCATGATGCTTCTCAAGTGTATTTCTTTTGTTTGATTGACCGATCTTGTGGGCTTTGGAGCTAAGGGTTACTTTGGTCTGCATGGATGTACGTGAGGTGCTCTAGGCTAAAGCTTTAACAATGAAATTTTTTTTTTCAATATTGTTACTTTCTTAATTTGGACAATCATTGCAAAATAATGATGAATAAATATCCATGTTTTCAGGATTTAGTGCCAAAGAATGTGCAGGATGTTGGATTAGACCCAATGCAGGATCGATCGGTAGCGTCATTGGATTGGCAAATTGAATTTGAAAGGCGGCAGAGAGTGATCATTGAACTCTGGCAGACTTGCAATGTTCCATTGGTTCACAGAACCTACTTCTTCCTGCTCTTCAAGGGAGATCCCTTGGATTCCATTTACATGGAGGTGGAATACAGAAGACTTACTTTCCTTAAGGAAACATTTATGCGTGGAGGCCATGCCATCACAGATGGTCGAACTGTTACGCTACCTTCCAGGTTTTTTATTCTGCATGCCTGTACTGTCTTTTATATTATCATTTGGACTCGGGAATCCTGAAAGAGGTTTCTCGCTCGTGCAAACTTTTTCCATTAGAAATCTGTAGTTGCGTGATCCAATTTCACTATTCCCGAAATTTCCTGTTTTGTTGCTAATAATTCTTAAACCTTTTAGATCTATCTTGCGAAAACCAATGCCCTTCAATTTTATAAATGAAAAATGGGAAATTATGTTAAAAGTTGCAAACCTACGAGGACTGAGAAAATTATAATAGTCTGCATGTTTCTTTTACAGATCAATCGTAGTTTTACTCTAAATCAATCTAAACATTGAAGTTCTATGGTGCTCAACAGTTGGGATGCATCTTTTTCTCTCTCCTCTCTTTTTTAGGGAAACAAACTCAGTGCTTGTAGCATTAAAATTTTTCCTCTCTGTACCTTGCTATGCCTTCTCTAATATATCAATACCATCGATGTCGAAAACCTGTTCCAACGATTTGCTCTGTCGATGCAGCTTCAAGGCCCTTCGTCATGAGAGGATAAAGCTGAGCAAGCTGATGCAGAGACGATTTTCAGAAGCAGAGAGGACGAGACTATTCCAGAAGTGGGGTATAAGCTTGGGATCAAAGCAGAGGCGGCTTCAGTTAGCCACTAGGTTGTGGAACGACACAAAGGATGCAAATCATATCACTGAGAGTGCTGCTATTGTTGCAAAACTAGTCCGGTTTGAAGATCAAGGTCAGGCACCAAAAGGCATGTTAGGGCTTAGTTTCAGTTCTCCTTCAATGAAGAGAAGATCATATGGCTGGAGATCTAGCACAGCATCAATTGTTTGAGCTTTGATATAAATAGCATCCATGGTTTGAGCATCGGTTGTTTGAGTTTTAATATATATATATATATATTATAGATCCATCAGGTATGAGGATCCTGCATCACTTCTGATACATCGCATTCTTTCCTGATTTGTATTTTTTTTTCACACGAGTTCTCTAGGGTTTGTTGTATCTTTTTTATGAAATGTATGAGGTTTTTTCATCCTGGCCTGCTATAAATCCATATTCTTCCTTATCCCGATCTCTCTCTCCCTCTCTCTCTCTCTCCTATCCTCGTAAGGCAGAGTCACATCCAGAGAGTACCATTTTCTCATCTCATGCATGGGATGCTTGGACAAATAACATAATTTGGAACTGCTTGTAATTCTGTGTTTTGCCAAACATGCCATGGTTGCAGTTGGGCGTGCTTTGTCTCGTGCATCTGGCATGCCAAGTTGGGTGCGAATGTACTAAATCAACTCTTATCATTAGATACGGCTGTATGGTGTTAACCGTGCGTATGACTGTTTGCATGTAGATACCACTCCATGAGGAGGAGATCGACCGAATTCTTGTGTTATTTTTAACCTCCTAATGAGGGGGCTTAAATTTGATGTTGGGGTTGCGTAGGTTGATTCCTGTGGAAGGAACAAATTCATGATACTGTTATAAGAGAAACCTTTATAAACGGTGAGGGACGCAGAATCGTGGAATCGGTATGGCCAAGAATACCTTATTGAAGTCAATATAGAGTTAGTGGAAAATGCTCCATCCTTTTTCTTAAACTTATTCTTGCGATTGGCGATATAAACACCAATTAATTCCATTCATCAATGATTATCACAGCTAAACCATGATTACGGACATTCTCTCTGCAGTTCGTTTCGTTTCTTCTTTTAAGTGATTTTTTTTTTTTTAAAGAAAAAAAAATTCATTCCAGAGTAAAAGGAGAAAGAAAAAATTCTGCAGTTCGTTATTCTTGGATCTCTCGGGATCCACATTTTACATGCTTATTAACCTTCATGTCCGTTTTTCACATGAACAAGCTGGTTGATATTGTCCATTGCTTCTATGATCCTATTCTATACCATTTCCTCGTCAAGTCCTCTTCAATTATATGTATTGTTCAACTATAACGTAGCCCTTCTGATGGAGTTACAAACGGATGATATATTGAAAACTCTATATTTGGGGGAAAAAAAAAAAACTATGATACTTGAGTAACCAGAATTTTCACAGAAAAATTTTAGAGTAAGATATTACAATATGGTTGCTTTCAGAGAGTGCCACTGGGAAGCACATACTTGACTATCACATGCAGGATGTTTTGGTATTCTTACTTTTCAGGTAAAGTTTTTCTATCCAAAAATAGTAGCCTCCTCTATATTATAATCCGCTAATCACATTTTGATATATTTGAGAGAGAAAAACAATTAGTGGAAAATATAGGATACATTCTTTAGATATGGCAATATATGACCGGATGTGACACGGACAGAAACACCATTTAAGGATTAAACTCGGTGTGCTACTCCAATAGGTTGCATAAGGTAAAAGGTTATACCCGCAATGGCTTCCGTCCACGATAAGAAAAGGTCATATGTTGGAAAACACCGACAGTACATCCTTCCTTAATCATATCTCATGTTGGAAACTTAAATCCTCTGAATTCTCTTGGGCTGACCGTGAGACAATTCCTTGGAACATTCTGTTTTTCCTTAATCGGTTTTCAAGCCTATAACATCTCTAGCACTATCCATCTCAGTCACGTTGCAAGCAGTGAATCAAGTGCAACTGACCATGATGAAAATGATATCAGTAACAATGCTAACATCAATTAAAAATTGCTCACGACTCTCCAGATCATATATATATATATATATATATATATATATATATATATATATATTACATTTATCAAAAGGATATTATCCCCTCTTTGAAGCCATCATTGATGGCTAGACCTATAAGAAGCACAGCCCTTACCAAGGTGGCAGCTTTATTGTGAATCCTCATTACCTCGCTCTTCATTATCATGCACTGCAGATTCTTTTTTTTTTTTTTTTCTTTTTCTTTTTATTTAAACGTCTTTGCATCCTTTTAATATTTGTTCCCAATGTTGCATTCAACATTTAGAGCCAAACATAACCTCAATCTTATGATGCCAACACTTCTAGGTCAACTACATTGGCTATTGTAGCATATAAAACAACATTTCTTAATTTTATTCCAAAGAAGATGGGAGTATTATTATTGGAAAATCATGCTAGTGGGCAAGTAAAATGAAATGCGTAAGCCAAGAGACGAGAAGGAAACACTAATTGTTTGTGTAACAAATGCAAAGGGGAAAGAACCTAGAAATGAGTGTTTAAACATGTTGAACATATGTCGGAAGGTACAGGTTTAGTACTAAAAGCAGTATACTTGGTGATCACGATTTGAAAGGAGACCGTGTGAGTTCACAAGCCAATTGTTTTGCTACCTATTCATAAAAACTTCCATGAACGTATTTCTGATATTACTTTGTCTCAAACATACTCTTTTTTCTGAGTAATTGAACCCAAAAAACACAGTATACAACCATATTGTGAGGCCCTAGCACGAACCAATTTGAATGTAATATGCATAATGCACTTAATCAAGGCTTACTATGACTGTAATCTTAAGGTTTTAAGTACCTAAATCAGATAACAAACAACTGAAGCTCAATATTCACTTGAGGAGTTGCCTCATCTCCACTTGAGACATGATTATTCAAGTAAACCCACAGAATGATTGGTTATACGGGATCTACCATGAACTAAATCAAAATGACAAGATACTGCAAGTCTTATTAGGGGTTTAAGTGAGCCAAATCAGATTACAAATAAGCCCTGGCGTAGCTTATTGAACTGACTCAAATCTAAATGTACAATTGAATCTGACAATATTATTGATGAGGAGCAGCCAAAACGAAAACCCTAGCAAATTGCACATATTAATGAAGTAAACCTCACCTTGACCTAATCTTGAATATAAGCAACAACTAAACAGCACAACAACTCATCGATTTGAAATCCAACTTCCAATACACGCACAATAAAAACAACACAAAACCAAACCCTAAAACTAAAATAAGGTCGAAAGTATGTATATTTGATTACATGATCTTGAAAGGAAGAGGCCAAGGAGTGGACCTTGGGACTTCAAGCTTATCTTTAAGTCGTTCTATCATCTTCTCTTTCTTCGGCCTTGCGTTTCCGTACGATCCTTTAAATCTCTTCCCTTTCTTCGTCCTCTTGTCTCCTCGTCCGCACTCCATCGGCAACGCCGGGATGTCAAGGAGCGGCGAGGAAATCGACGCCGCTGGTGGGGGAGTTAGTAATGTTAACGGTCGCTGCATCGTCATCATCATCGTCATCACCGTCCGTCTCGCCATTGATTGCATTATGTTCGCCGCCGACGCCATCGCTGTGCGCACGCTCTCTGCGTCTCTTCTCCGCTGATGTTTGTAAGAAAAAGAGAGAGAAACTTGTAGTTGATGGATTAAGTATAACGGGCCTTGGTTATGGGCCTCGATCGTACTTCAAAAATTTTCGGCCCATCGGCCTCCTGTCCATTAGTCATATTCTTTCCATTAATTAAGCACGTGGGCCTCGGGTTGATTCAATTATGTAGAAAATGGGGGTTGCTGAAAGTTTCCTGCATATATTTTTTTCAGTTTATTATAATTTTATATTCATAACTACTAAATATTACCCAAGAGTAACATGGATGCTAGATTACAAGAGACATCGTAACAAAGTCAGTTACTAAATTATTATTTAATCTTCTATTTAATCTCAATTTTTTTTTTGTCTAAACTATATTACAACTTCGAAAGGAAAAATTTAATGATTCATTTTATTAAAAGATTAGTATTCATACAATTAAATTACAATGGTCTTGACATTTGATCTCAAAACTTAAATTACATTTTTCAATCATGTCTTAGTGAAATGGCCTTCTTTTATTTCCATGTGTACCATTTTTCTCTTCTTGGTGTAGTGCTCCAAAGTCTTCATCAATTAAAGTGGGAGGCACCGTTTTTAATGTCTTATTATTATCTTTTAAATTTTATTTTACTTTTAATCTAAATATCTTCTTGAAATATTTGAAATTGATAGTCGTATCTAACCAAAAGGAAATAATTACCCTTATTCTTTTAAACCCACTTTCCTTTTTTTTTTCCCTATCTTAATATACTAATGCTTTTATATTATTGTCTTTTATTATATTATCTATATCTCATTTTTATTTGATGTACATATATTGCAGTTGTGTGATTCCATCAGTACGGATAAAAGTAAGTTCTTGAAATTTACTAGCTGGTTTTTTTAAAGGATCTTATCTTCAACTATCAAACTAAATATTAAAACTTTTAAGATCTTGTCTCACTTATTTTTTGTGTTTATAAAAAATATATTCAACAAAAAACATTTGAAAAGTTTAAATTTCATCCCATATGCAAAAAAAAAAAAAAAAAATCAAAATCAAACCAAATATTTGTAGCAAAGGACCCGTCTTGTTTCAACAAAAATATTTTTGGATAAGGTTTCCTTATTTTCTTTTGTTTATTGAGGTGAAAATATTGATTTAAGTAGAAATTTTCCTTGTCAGGGAAATATTTTCCCACTAAGACCCGGTTGTTTTCAATATATATATATATATTGAAAGAAATTTTTCTTTATTTTCTATTTTCATTGTTTATGGTGTAAAATATTGCAAATTAATGATTAGAGTTTTAGCACCTAAACTTAGGGCATTCATGGAAATTGCCTAAGTAGGCTCAAAATTAGCAATGGGGCTATAAACAATAAGTCAAAGTAACTTCATAAGTTTAGGTTTTGAAAATGAAACAATAATATAATTAAAGAGTTAACTATAGCCATATTAATCATAATATATCAAAAACATATGATTTAAGTTCCAATAATTAACGTGTTTTTAGAGATAAATTATTTAGTAATATAATTTTTTAAATAACATAAAATAATGTTTAAAATGAAATAATTTTTAAAAATATATATAATACTAAATATATTTAATGTATAAAATATATATTTGTAATTAATTAAATCTATAACTTACACATATTACATGACATTGGCTCAATAAATTAGTAAAGCTAACAGAATAAGTTTAGGGCTACTTCTAATGTAGGGAAACCATGTATCAACTACGAAACAACTTGCTAAACCCAAAGTTAGTCATGACACATTAGATTATCAATAGAATTGAAAAATTAGGAAGAGTATTGGATCATTTGATGATATGTTTTGATGGTAACAAACACTTAGGTTCTCTAATGAAAGTATTAAGTGTTGTTGAAATAACAAAACATGAATCTAGAAGTAAAGATAGAAGCAAGATCAAACATCTAAACCAAGATTAAAATTTGAAGACAAAAAACATAGAAGTACAGGTAGAAACTACGATGTTTGAGTAAAAGATAAGTTGAGTCAAGTCGAAGAGTTGGAAGCGGACTTCGAAGCATCACTGAACACATATGAAGTTTGAAGAAGAAGGTGACTGAACATATTTAAAAGCACATTTAGAAGGAGCTTCAATAAGAATCAAAGTAGATCGAAAGAAGCTTTGAAGACTTAGAAGCATATTTAAAAGCAACTAGGACAAGCTTATAAGTTGTTTAGTACTTAGAAGCATTTTCAATAGATATAGAAGATGTATCGAGCACTTGAGAAAGTCAAAAGCTGACTTAGAAGTAATTTGGAGAAGTTTTATCAAACTTTGTTTTGCAGGTTAAGGCCTAGCTCTACTAAGTTAGATGTATTTAGGAAATGCATCTGACACATTCCATTGACAAGAAGGATTATTTTACAATACACTATCTGAGACTTAAACGTGTAGACATGTAGATGAAGTTAAACTTATCAAGGAAGATATGGAACCCTATTTTTTTAGGTACATGAAGATTTTATTCAACTACACTTATCTTATTTAGAGTACCAACGTTTATTTTGAGAATTCTAGATTTTATAGGAGCATATCAATAACCAATCAAATATTTTAAAGAGAAAATCAAGCATTCAATCTAGAGATAAATTCAACTGATATTTCAAAGATTTAGTAGTTGTTGCAATTGAATTTTAAAAAGGGAGGCCTTATATAGGAGGATATATATAGAAGCTTATGATTGATATCAGTAAAAAGCAATAAAAAAACTCTTAAGCTAAATTGATCTTTGTATTGTATATCAAGTTTTACACATCAATGGTCAAGAATTTCCAATTATTTTCCATCAAAATTTCCTTTGTAAACTACAACAAGTTGAATTCGAGAGAAAGGAGATCATAATAGTTTGTATAGCTGGAGCCAAGCATGAAGGTAGAGCTATATTGACTATAGCTATGTGGCTATATTTGTAACTCTTTCTTAATTATTAAAATAATGGAATAACCAATATGGAAGATCAGATCCCAAACAAGTGGAGTTGGAAGAGAGAACTAACCTATGAAGAGGAACCTCTATAAATCTATTACTTGATTCTTTGCTTGAACCTCTATTGTCCATTATAAAAGTAATCAAAGGGAGTTGTCTTTTCTTTTCTTGAAAAAGTTTTAAAAGTTTGCTTTGAGCAATCAATTCACCTCCCTTCTTGATTGCTTGTAAGGGACTAACATTTGGTATGAGAGCTAGTCTCTTATATCTCTTTTAAGAAAAAAAAAAAAAGATTCTCAATGGTCAATAGTTTATCTTCAGTGAAAACAAATCATAGTCCTTATTTTGATAGCTTTAACGACTCTCATTAGAAACGTAAGATAGAGATATTCATTCAAGCTACTAATTATGATTCTTAAGAAGTTATTAATTAAGGAGATTATGAGCTAACATACGCCTTGATCAATGATGTTGAAAGGAGCAAGCCTTAATCAATATAGACACCTCATTTTCATCCTCTTGTATTTTAGTAATTAAAAAGAAAGGGTCCTAATTCAAAAATAAAATTTAGAAAATATAGAAAAACACAAAGAAATTTTAAAGAAACAAAGAATACACAAAATTAGGAAAATAGAAATCATATGTGATTTTTAGGTCGCTGGATCACATAGAACGGGTCATCTCTCTCTATATTTTTTTTAGGTCAAAATTGCACTTATGGGATTATAATGGTCTCAAGCTATATTTGAGAATACCAAGACCATGATTTATTTTATATATTTTTCTTTTGTAAAAAAGAAACTAAGTTAAATTAATTGTGGCCTTAAACAACACTTCGATCTCGCTTAAATTAGTTAATTTACAAGGAAAATCAATTTTCGAAATAGCCATACAACTAATGAATCAAAACTCATAGAACTATTAAATTGATCTAAAAATATATTTAGCATATGTGTACTACATTCACTCGTGGGATATGTTATGGGTTCAAATGTTTTTTATTTTTATTTTTTATGATGTTTTATATTTTTTTTCTTCTTTCTTTATTCTTTTTTCAAAAAAAAAAAAGAAGGTGGGAGCCCATATTATGCTAAGTTCAAAAGCACAGCTCATGTAGGCAAATTGTAGGTGCAAAAATGTGACTTACATTTTTAACAAGCATGTGAGGATCACACGTGCTCCAAGTGCGTCACATGCACTCTTGGAGCTCAATCCTTCATCCTTGCTCAATTCATTCTCAACTTCTCTCCTCTTCTTTTTGCTTGTTTTGAGATCATTTTTTACCTCTTTTTCTACACGATTTTACCAATAGTGAAATCACAATTCGCATCATCTACTTTGCATGGATCTCTAAAACATGGCCAAATATACTCGTTTGAAAAACTAAATTGGCTAAGAAAATCAGAAAAAAAAAACTTAAAATTCAGATTTTGCATTCATGGTTGATTTCACCAATGCTATTGTTTACATGAATATTCAAGCTTAGGAATCTATAAATTCGACCCCTTATATTCGAACTCTCTCTCTCTCACTCTAGGCCCTCTCTTTCTCTCTCTAAGCTCTCTCTTTGTCTGGCCATCAATAAAGGTAGCTACTGTTACTAGAAGCTTGGCCAAGATCCTAACTCTCCTTTTCACCCCCTTTTACACTTTGTCTTGCCTCACAACGCTGCCACTGTAGAAACCTTCACCACTACCATTGTCCTTATTAAAACCACCATTATGGCCACTCTTTGCACTAAACCAAGCCTACGGTCGAATCCTCCATACTTAAACACACAAGACTTGACCACCCTCTTGTCTCCCTCAACACTACATACAACCACCACCATCATTGTCAACTATCCAAATGTAGGCCACCATAGGCTATAGCATTTTCCCTATCCCCTAATTTCTAAGAAGAAATCCACCATTTCCCCTTTGTTTTGGTGCTTACAAAGTTATGAACTGATTACCGTTGCCTCCTCTTTCTTTCTTTCTTCTTCTTCTTCTCTTTCTCTCTCCAATCATGTGCTATAAACATGAAACCAACTCAACCTGAGTGTCTAACCTGGATCGATACCCTACTGACCCACATCCATTAATAGAATCTAGGTTTGACCCCTTTCTCTATTTTATTTTTTTTTTCATTAAAACAAAAATAAGAAAAAAAAAGTAAGCAAAAAAAAAAAGAATAAAAAAAAAGAGAGACTAAAGAAAAAAAATTGTTGAAATTTTTTTGTTTAGATAAACATATAATAAAAATAAAGAAGTTTTTAATAATTAGGAATTTTTTTCTTTTCTTTTCCTATCTTTTTAAAAAACATGTATTTTATCACTTAGAAATTTTTGAAAAATAAATTTGAATTTGAAAGTTTAAGGTGGTACCCACATAACGTTTAATAGGTTAACCCCCTAAATTCAAGATTTGTGGTTTCAAAAGTCATCTTTTAAATTGATTTTTTCAAATACTAGTAGCTAGCTTAAAATAAATTTACCCAATTGGTTTTAACTTAACTTTCTATTTTCCTGACTTTGGTCAAGCGACGACTTTAAATTTTTTCAAATTGAAGAAAACCAAAATTTTTCTCAATTTTTAGTCAAGAGTTAATATTAAATGGGTTAAAGCTTAATATTAACTGGATTAAGGAAAATAAAAACTGAGAAAATTAAAGCTTGATAACTTGGCGACTCTATTGGAGAACGTTAAGAGGGCTAGCTACTTAAACTTTTTGAAACTATAATTTTTTTTCAAAATACCCTTTTCATGTTGTATTTCTTTTTTGTAAATATATCTTATTTAATTGTATATATCTGTACTAACCTTTATGCAGGTATACGGGGGGCATATTGGGGGGTTTCAATACCTAAATCATAAATGTGTAGTAGGTATGGTCAGAACCAAATTATCTTAGGATCTTAGGAGGGGAGTTATTTTATAAGTTTTGGATGTTATGGGGTAACCACCTTCTAGGGCTGATCAAGCTACTCCACTTAAATTTTAATGTGACTAATGAACTGTTTCTTTAAAAACATGTGAGGTCATAGAGTTTAAAATCCTTTAGAACCTACCCTAATTGCATATATAACTTTTAGACTAGTAAATAAATAATAATAGGGCGTATCCCTAACTAAAGGTTGGGACTATATCAGAATTTCACTATACAATAAAAATGCTGTAATAAATGTAATTTTGTGATTTGCATAGGACTTTTTCATTGTAAAATTGTAGTTTCCCTATAAATATAGAAATTTTGTATAAATAACATTCCTATGTAATAATTCAATTTCCCTATATTGTAATAATAAAATTCTAGTAAAGTTCCAGCCCTAAACCCTTTTATTGCCACATTGTACTTAGTCGTTGGTCATTTACATCTGCATCTATGTGCCTTCATCTTTTCTTTATTTATATGTAAATATTTGTGCTTGTTTTACTCATGTTTGTAAATCATCTTGTCTACTATCCTTACTATCTTTATAAAAGTTTCATTTCTCTTAAAGTTTGTTCTACAAATAAAAAAGTTTCCCTATATTTTGTAAAATAATTTTCTTTTACCACTACATAAGTCACCATCTTAGAATAGAAAAAGACCATTGGCCTTTATTACATGCTTATGAATTATTTTAGCTAGCCTTTATAATAATTAAACTTGTAAATAGTCTTTGTCACTTTAAAATGAAAAAAATTGGACTTAGTTTATGAACCTTTTTCCTTCTTTTGTAAGAGTTTAGAATTCACCACTCTATAGATTGTAATAGGTTCCTTAGTAATTTGTCTATATCCCCTCCCATTCTCAAATTCTTAAATTAAAAAGAAAAAAATTCATCTATATAAGGTCTTGCTGTTGTGAAGTATTTGTCTTCTTAAGGTTCCATTCTAGAGCAGATCCTATTACCAGCCTTTCCCTTTCCACTAGATTTTTCTTGTCATTAATTCTCATTTACCTATTATTCTTAGTATTTAGATTTTCCACTTAGAAATTATTTGTAAATATCAGAGACCCCATAAATTTTTTCTTTGTAAAATAATTCTTGTCTTTTAATTACTTATAAGTGTTGTAGGTAGTATTTTAAATACCTACAAGTTGTAAATACTTTTATGTGGTTGACTATAAATTTTTGAAATGTTTCTTACTTTAGATATTTTTAAAGAGTCTATCAATTAAGTTTATAAACCTAAGATTTTCTCATTAATTGTGTATTTTCAGTATAAGCCTTCCTTTCTTTCTTATAATTCCCTGTAAAATAATTTGTAACATTTCTTTTGATTCTTGTGAAATTCTCCTTATAAGAGGTTAAGCTAGTAAAAAAAAGACAAAAGAAAAAAAGACAGAAACGAAGGGTGGCTAATGAGTAAGAATTCTTCCAATCAGGTTTAAACAGGTGATGATAAAATCATCTCTTGGAAAATAAGTTGTATCAAATGGCTCAATAATTGTAGATCTTAATTTCTATAATCAGTAGCCCCTAAGTATCTCAAGATCTAAGTTTGGAAAAAAGATTTATGAGCTTAGAGAAAAAGTGGCAACATTACAAAAGGGCATTTCAACTCTAGAAATGGCCATGAGTCTTGTGTTCAAAAGGCTTCAAATGGCACCTTTTACTATTCAAACATCACCAAAAGGGAAGGAGCTAATGTTAAGCCAAAAAAGACAAAGTTAAGAGAAGCCCACTTGAAATGCCTGAAGAAGACAATTTACTTGGTTCAAAGTCCCAATAACCCAAATCTTTCATTAGTGAAAGGAAGCCAAGTTCTTAGTTTGCAAAACCCCTAATCCAAACTACAGACCATGAAACTACAATCTAAAAGCATAATGTGACTACCATATGGGTCAAAAGGGACATTCCACCAAAGGATGTTGGAGGTTGAAGAACAAAATTCAAGATATGATTGATACCAAGATAATACAACTTGACATCTTAAAATCCATTTGTCGTAAGCCCAGCCATAAGGAGACTTCAAAGGGATCGCTTACTACACCTAACTTTGAGAATCTATTGCTATTATTTAATAAGCTAGCCTGTCACTTAAAGTGGTTGGGCACATCTTCAAAAGACTAGTTAAATAGGGCAGGGACATTTTGAGAGATAGAATTTGAAAATTCACATAATTTTGTAATAATGATAATTTAAAATAAAAATATTTTGTTTGTACATCTTTTAAGTTATTGACTTAAAACTGTATGAGCATTCATTTGGAAACTTTTATTATTAAGGTAAATGAACATACATTTTTGGTATCTCATTTTGAAAGTTTAGAATGAAAAAAAGGTAAACTACATCTCGAACACGAACCCTTCAATAATTGAGTATCAAATGTCATCAATATGAGGATTTGAACACAATCCTTAGAGGAGGTTCATCTTGAAATTGATATGTTAATCAAAATAATGTTAAACATTCATTTCTCTATCCTAGAACACAAAATATCCCTTATCAACCCCATTGAGCCTCTTTTAGTGAAGTATTTCAAAATTTAAACGCTATCAAGAATCACTCCATAATGAAGTAATCTGGAGGTTAGGGTTATTAAATAGGAAAAAGGTTAAAACTAACTTGTGCTTGCTCTAGTCACCTTAATTCAACTATAATTATTACTGTTAAATACTTATTTCCATTAACATGAAAAAGGGTTTCCATTCTAAACACTATACACAAACCATATATACCTTAAGTCATACAAAGAAGGGAGGATCACCTTTGTCATGGGACAATTTGGAAAAAAAAAAAAAAAAGGAAGAAGAAATAAAGAAAGAGAGGGCATAAGGAAAAATGAGAAAATTTGAAAAAAAAAATGATGAAAAGTCTGCTAAAAAAGAAATCCACAAAAACAAAATGGTTAAGTCAAAAGCTCCAAAGTTTGAAAGGATAAGGGGTGTGTACCTTAAAAGGCCTATTCCTGAAGTAAGACTTATCTCTCAAAATGAGAACTCCTAAAATCTGAAATAGTAGGGATAAAAATCAAGACTTTCAAAATCCACTCCTCTTGCAAACTAAGCCATACCCACACTTCCACTCCTTTTTAAAAGCCCTTTTGATTGGAGAAAATAATTTATCCTTGGCAAAAGTTACCTTTAAAACTAGGGTAAGAGCAATTTTAGTTTCACTCATAAGCTTATTGACTCGCAAACCTAGGTTAAAAAGTAATTCTTTCAACATGCCACTTTATTAATATTCATTTTTGAAACCAATTACCAAAAGCCTATATTACATTACACTTCGAAAAAGACCTAACGGATTAATTAAAGCGTATAATTTTTGGAATTGTAGTCAAAAGTAAAAATTTGAATAAAGAAAAGGAAAGTAAGCCCTCTTAGACTAAACTACTTAATTATGAGATATCATTCTTATCTTAAGAAAATTTATTTCCCTTATGATTACTCTAGGTGACACCAAATGATCACTTGGCCCGAGATTGAAAACTAATGCCTCGAGAAAGAAAGTAGAACAACCTAAAAAAAGAGGATCTCTTGAAGATAAGATTCTTAAGTAATTTGAGCAAGGTTAGGAAAAGAACAAAAGCACGTACTCATGTAGTGGCATTGGGACTTATAATGAACCTAAACCTATTAGCAAATCTTCAAGAGAGAGAGAGAGAGAGAGAAGGACAAACTTTCTTTAAGTCGATTCCAAACAGCTTTTTCTTTGGCTATGTGTAGCCTTAGAGCCTAGTTTTATTTCTTTGAACCATTTTTTTTTTTAGAAACTTGTCGCAACATGAGTCCTAACCCCATTTGCAAATTTCTTCTTCCCACTTGATCCTAATGACCATTTTTATCAGTTTTATGATATCTACCCAAGTTTAAATAAAAGGACCTAATCCCTAATGTCTAGTCTAAGATCTTTTTTTTTTTTTTGAACTAGATCAACTAACCATAGTGACTCAATAATCGACCCTTGAAGTCAAGAAAAGTGTACACTTGAGAAACTTTTTCAATAGCCATCAATCCAAGATGATAATGAACTTCTAAGTCCATTAATCTAAGATGGAATCAATTTTTGCTATACCCATCAATCCAAGATGGTGTTATGCCCATCAATCCAACATGGTTCTCAAGTTTTACTAAAAGCCCATTAATCCAAGATGATGATCAAGTTTTTGCTAAAGCCCATCAATCCAAGATGACGCTCAACTCATCAAATCCAAAATGGTAAACAAAAAATCCCATCAATCTAAGATGGTGTGATTCTTATCAATTTGAAATGGTGTGATTCCTATTGATCCAAAACGGTGATCATGTTTTTGCTAAAGCCCATCAATCTAAGATGGTGATATACCCATTAATCCAAGATGATAGACAAAAAAGCTAATCAATCCAAGATGGTATTCAAGTTTTTGCTAAAGCCCATCATTCTAAGATAGTGCTATACTAATCAATTCAAGATGGTGATATCTCTATCAATCCAGGATCGTGTCCAATTGTTTGCTTTATTTATTAATTTAAGATGGTGATAAATTTTTCAATATCCATCAATCTAAGGTGGTATCAATTTTTCATGATCCATCAATTCAAGGTGATACTCATGTTATTGTTAAATTTGAAAAAAATAGGAGTCTATCCATCCAAGATAGTCATTTAAGATTTAATTTGGCCATTTAAAACAGCTATATTTTATCGTTCATCTAAGATGGTATCTTCAGGGTTTAACCTTTTTTTCAAGGGCATACCCGCGTTATTTCATTTGATTTTCTCCCTTAGGGATGAGTTCTTTTCCTTCTTTGCAAAACTCCTAGTGAATCAAGTTTAGGATAGCTAGTTAACTATAGCACTTCCTAAGTCTAGTTCATCCCTTGGGCAAAAAATGATATTTTTTTTTTTTGTCTTTGTGATAAGATTTTACTCAAATTTCATCATAAGAAGGGATAGTTGTAAACACTTTATTCCCCCCTTCCCTCCACGGTTTATTTTAGTAATAAAAAAAAAGGGTCCTAATTAAAAAATAAAAAAACTAGAAAATACAGAAAAACACAAAAAAATTCTAAAGAAACAAAAAATTAGGAAAATAGAAGCCTTAGGTTATTTTTAGATCGTTGGATGACATGGAATGGTTCTATCTCTTTTTTTTTTTAAGGTTAAAAGTGTACATATGCAATTTAATAGTCTGAAGTTGTATTTGAGAATATTAGGACTATGGTTGATTTTATACATTTTTCTTTTGTAAAAATGAAACTAATTTAAGTAATTGTGGCTTCAAATAACGCTTCGATCTAGCTTAAATTAGTTGATTTACAAGAAAAATCAATTTTTGAAATAGCAATACAACCAGAGAATCAAAACTCATACAATAGTTAAATTGATCTAAAAAATATATTTTAGCATATGTGCACTACATTCACTCTTAGGATATGTTACAGGTTTGACTATTTTTTATTTTTATTTTTTATTGTGTTTTATAATTTTTTCTTCTTTCTCTTTTTTTTTCAGAAAAAAAATATGGGGAGCTTATATTACATTGGGTTCAAAAGCGCAACTCATGCAAGCAAATTATAGGTGCAGAAATGCGCCTTACATTTTAACAAGCGTGTGAGAATGATGCTTACTTTAGGCGCGTCACATGTGCGCTTGGAGCTTAATCCTCCATCTTCGCCTGATTCATTCTTGGCTTCTCTCCTCTTTGGTTTGCTTGCTTTGAAGTCATTTTTGACCTCTTTTTCTATACGATTTCACCAAATTAATGGTGAAATATTGTAGTTCGCATAGTCTACTTTGCATGGGTCTTCCAAAATTTGGCCAAATACATTCATTTGAAATACTAAATCGGCCAAGAAAATAAAAAACTTAAAATTTGGAATTTGCATTCATGGTTGATTTCACCATTATTGTTGTTCTAAGCATTGGTGGCCTCTTAATCTCACCTAAACATATGTGTTCGAACTCTCTCTCTCTCTTTAGGTCGTCTCTTTCTCCTTCTAAACTATCTCTCTTTTTTGCCATCAACAAAGGTAGCTGCTACAATTAAAAGCTTATCTAAGATCGACCATTGTCCTTATCAAAACTACCCTTACAACCACTCTTCGTACTAAATCAAGCCATGACCAAATCCGACACACTTGAAAACATAAGACTCAACCAACCTCTTGTCTTACTCAACGCCACATGCAACCACCACCACTGTTGTCAATTGCCTAAACGTGGGTTACTGTTGCTCATGGCACTTTCCCTAGCCTCCAATCTCCAATAAGAAACACATAAATCCACCGTTTCCCCCTCATTTTGGCACTTATAAAGTTCTGAACCGACCACCATCACCTCCTCCTTCTTTCTTCTTTTCCTTTTCTGTCTCTCTGTCTCTTTCTAATCATATGCTATGCACGTGAAACCGACCTAACCTGAGCATTTGACCTGGATCTATACCTTGTTGACTTACATCCAATAATAGAATCAAGTTCGGCCCCTTTCTTTTTTTTTTTTCTTTTCATTGAAATGGAAATAAGAAAAAACTAAGTAAAAAAGGGAATAAAAGCAAGAGACAATAAAAAAACAAAGGAAAAAAAAAAGAAATTGACAAAAACTATTTGTTTTAATAAAATATATAATAAAATAAAGAAGTTTTTAATAACTAGGAATTTTTTCTTTTCTTTCCTATCTTTTTAAGAAATGTGTGTTTTACCACTTAGAAATTTTTTTTCTCTAAAAATAAAATAAAAAATTCATTTTAAAATTAGGACTTTTTTTTTCTAGAATTTTCAAAAAGAAAAAAAGATAAACACCAATTAGGACCTTTTTCTAGTATTTTCCTTAAATAGAATAAAATGGTTAAACAATGTAAACCTGACAATCTTTCATAAATAAAATGAACCATACACTAAAGTTTTTTTAGAAGATTGAACTATGGGAAGTTTGATCCCTACTTAAATTGCTTTTTTTTTTCCTTTATAAATAAATTCAATTATCTTCTCTTGTAAATAATAATTCATTAAAACTAAAAGGGGTATTTTGAAAAATAAATTTAAATTCAAAAGTTTAAGGTGGTACCTGCATAGTGTTTAATAGGTTAGTCCCTAAATTCAAGATCTTTGCTTTTAGAAATCATTTTTTAAATTGATTTTATTGAAGACTAGTAATTAAGTTAAAATCAATCTATCTAATTGGTTTTAACCTAACTTTTTATTTTCCCGACTTTGGTCGAGTGTTGACTCTAGATTTTTTTTTTAAAATTGAAAGAAAACCTGAATTTTCCTTAATTCTTAGTCAAAGGTTAATATTAAATGAGTTAAGGTTTAATATTGATCGGATAAAAAAAAATAAAAACCAAGAAAATTCAAGCTCGATAATCAACATGCAAGCTAAGCATTTATTGATTAGTTGTATTTCTCCTTTAGAGTTCACTCTTATTTTTGCTTGTATGACAACTAAAGAGGTTCGGGATAAGCTCAAGGAAACTCATGAAGGAACCGACATTGTTAAGGGGACTCAAATCAACATTCTGCTTCAAGAATATGAGAAATTTCAATTCTAACCAGGTGAGAAAATTAAGATTGTATTTAATAGATTTGCCATTATTATTAACAAACTTACATCTCTTGGAAAAAGTATTTTCTAATCAGGACCAAGTTAAAAAGATGCTAAGGATTCTTTTAAGGAACTGAGATGCAAAAAAGACAGTTATAGAAGAGGCTTAGGATTTGTCAATTTATGGCATATGAATTATATCTACATTATGTTGGTGATGTTGATAGCAAGTGTCGAGCTTGATTTTTTTGTTTTCTTTTATTTAAAATTGTTTTCCTCATTTCCGATTAATATTAAACCCTAACTCATTTAATATTAATCCTCGACTAAAAAAATTAAGAAATTCAGGTTTTTTATTGAAAATTATTTTTTAAGTCGCCACCTGACCGAAGTCGAGAAAAAAAGAAAAGAAACCGTAACCAATTGGGTGGATTAATTACGATTTAGCTACCGGTCTTTAATTTCAATTTGAATGAAAAATCAAAGTGTTTCGAGTTTGGAGGCTAACCTATTAATCCCTAACGGGTACCACTATCTATTTATCGAAATTAGGATTATTTTTCTAATTATAATATTTAAAATAAATAAATAAAATCAAAAGAGAAAAAAAAGGGGATCTAAGTTTCTACATATTTTATTATCGCCACGAAGGTGTCTACGTACCTGCTAATTGAGATCAGACGATCGTAATTCTTTCAAAAAACTTTAATGTGTTGGTTCTTTTTATAAAAAAAAACAATTGGTTGAATTTGCATTTTTATTAACTATTTTATTTTTACTAAGAAAAATCCCTAAAAACCTAATTTTTATTCCTAATTTAAAAAAAAAACCTAAAAACCTAATTTTTGAAAAGTCCCAAATTATGATTTTTATTTAAAAACAACTAAGTGGAATTTTTTTTTATTTTCAAGAAAAACCCTAAAGATTTTATGAAATATGCAATATTTTACATGATGAATCTTTTATATAGAAAAGATGCTTAAAATATAAAAAAAAATTCCTAATCATAGAAAAGATATCTAAATCATAGAAAAGATATCTAAATCATAGAAAAGATGTTTAAACCATAGAAAAGATGTCAAATTATGAAAAAGAAGTTTAAACCATAGAAAAAAAATTTTAATTATAGAATAGATGTTTGAATCATAAAAAAGAAACTTAAACAATGGAAAAGATATACAAACTATAGAAAAGAAGCCTAAATCATGGAAAAGATGTTTAATCATAGAAATGATGTTCAAACCATAGAAAAAAAACCTAAACTATGGAAAATACATCTAAACTATAAAAAAAATATTTAAACTATGGAAAATAAGCCTAAATTATGAAAAATGTCTCGCCGTAAAAAAGAAGTCAATTAAAGATTTTTTTTTATGAACATCAAAATAATTTTTTTTATTTAAAAAACCCTAACATGCTTAATGCAATTTTTCTAAATTAATACATTATGCAAAGAGCGAGATTTTGTAAAATATGAGATTTTATAAAAATGTCATTTTGAAAATATGAAATAAAAAAAAAACTAAAATTTAACTTAACACATGTTTACTAGACACTAATGCGATAACTAATTACTAATAATTAAAGACATGATAAAAATTAAAAAAAAAAAAACTTGTACAAGTTTAAAAAATAACTACGTATATACTAAGTGAGATAAAAATAAATAAATAAGATAAGTTATAGACAATAATTAAAAACCACTATTATGTACCTGCAAGATAAAGTGTGCAAAGCTGATGAAATGGAACAGATTGGATTCCTAGTCTTATTGTGTGCACAACTATAGAATTGGTCTGAGGAATGGATTTGAGCGTGTTTTTAACAAATGTGTAATTGTTCTCTTTTTGGTTCGCACCATGCAACCCTTATTTATGAAACTCAAAAACAAATTTTTTTAATCGAATCAAATCGAAATTGATAAAGATCTAAAATAAATTCGAATCATATAAATCTTGATTTTATTAGATTTAATGTCATCATATCAGATTTGCTTTTTTTTTTTTTTTTTACAACTATTTGTCAAGATTTCATCAAATTAATTTTTTCGAATTTTTTTATTTTTTAGTTTTTTTTTATTTTTTTCCAACAATTTTTTTTTTGTCTTTTTTATCATTTTCAATTTTTTTTGTTGTTTTCTAAATTACAACCCTTTTTATAAAATAAAAAATTAGGACTACAGAGAGGCAAAAATTAGATGTCTATAGCAAAAATAAAGCTATAGCTGTTAAAGTAAAAGTTGAATTAGAAGATTTAAACTTTAAGAAGTCTAGTGATGAAGAAGAATTTAATATGTTAATAAGAAGACTCAATTGAGTACTAAAGAAAAAATGTAAGAAAATAGCTTATTAAAAAAAGAATAGCACTAGTCAAAGGAAGTTTGATGCATATAAGAAGTTTAGAGAGAAGGAAGAAAAGAGAGAGAAGAAGAAAGAAAAGGAGCTGATTTGCTATGAGTGCAAAAAAACAGGTTACATAAAATATAAGTGTCCAACTGTTAAAGAAGGTTAAGAAGTTTAAGTAAAAGAAAGAAAAGAAAGTGTGGACACTCTATTTTTACCCTATTATGTTTTGAGAATTTTTAGAGTAAAGAGAAGGGTTAAAATTTAAGAAAAAAAATACAAGAAAAAAAATGAAAGATTGAAAATTTATAAAAATTTTTTAAAATTGAAAAGTTAGAACAGTACAAAAAAAAAAGGAAAATTCTAAAAAAATTACCAACATAATATTAAAAAATTTTAGGATTTTAGAAAATAGGAGTAACAATTAATTTTTAAATATATTAATGTTGGAATAAAATAGAATATTAGGAAATAATAGTTAAATTAGAATAATTTAAAATTCTAAAAATAATAAGGGCTTAATTTGCCTTCAATAATTGTTTGGGTTTGATTTTTAAGTAGGAGTCAAATTTGGAGTTGTTTGGGTTGGATCAAATTTAAGATTTAAATTTGGCTCAAGTAAGTTTAATCCTTAGTTATATTTTGTATGCAATATAAGACAAAGCATGGGCCAATAGCCCATTTAGTTAAGAACTTGGATTGAGAGTCAAAGAAGAGAGAGAGATCTAAAATCCCCTCCCCCTTGCATCAGGGCACTTATCAAGACCCTATTGGGCCATGTGTATTGCTAAGACACATGGCTAATTTTATCGGTATACGTTGATGATGTGGATGCCCATTTGTTTCCTCCTCTGTCCCTTTCTTTCTCTTATTTTCTCGCATAAATCCAACTCACTCCCTACCCTTCACCATGATTTATAAATGACCTTCTTTGAATTGAATGCAAAAACAAAATAGAATTAATTCATTTCATTGCTCAAATCAACCATTGAATTCAAGAAAAAACTTAAAATTAGGGATTTATAGTCATGGATGATTCGACCATTAATGATTCTTTCCATGTTGAACTGAGCTTTATTTAGTATAAATAGGATCCCTAAGCTCCATTTCCATCATGAGTTCTCATTGAAACACACTACCTAAGTTCTCTCTCTCTCTCTCTCTAGAATTTACGTGTGCTTGAAGCTTCTCGAACCGAACTAGTACTACCAACGAAACACTCATACGATCTAAATAGAACATAACTCAATAGGAAGTGAATTTTATAAGACAGTTATCCATTGATGTACTTATTATAATCTGATGATAAGGAATAATGATCTAGTATCATATTACAAAAAGAACTAGAGGAGATAGAAGGTCTAAAGAGATAAAAAGAAGTGTGGACAAAATCTTAAGGAAATGGTAAGTTATTTGAAATCATTAAGCAGTATGATATCCTAAGATAAAATGAATAAGCCTCTTAGGCCAATTAGTTTTTAATTAAAGAGAGAGAAGTTTTGAACCCTTAGGATTTCAGAATATCAAAGATTGGCTTATGTTACAATCATACTAAAGCTAGTAGTATGAGTAAGAGAAAAGTTAAAAACAAGGCAATTAAAAGGAAGAATTGAATTACTTAATAGGTGTTTGATAGTAAGTTGGAATGGGATATTTTTATAATGGTATTCAGATGAAGATGGTATAGAAATTGCTCCTTATTAAATTTAGTCTAATTAGGTGCTATGAGATAGAAAGTTGTTCATTTACCCTTACTAATGAATGGACGAATAAGAAGTATTGATTGGAGATAGTTATTTAGGAATCCAAGCTTAAATGAGACAAGAGATAAGTAGGAATTTCAATTAAAGACTCTCACTTGATCTTAGTTGAGTGATAATAACTTTGGACATAAAAAGGAAAAAACTTAGCAACCCTTGTAAATAAATTTACCCTATTTATATAGTTCTTATGTAGTCATAATAATGAAAGTATCAAGTATTGAAACAAGAAGTGTGTTATTTTTCTTAAATATTATGTTTGACTTAAAAGAGAAATATTGTGGAGGTAGGAATCATAAATCTATAAAGGTATGACGATAGAATTGGTTAAGAGATATCAATGTTGGAAAAGTAGATGTCCTTCTAAGGCATTATCTGCATATAGAAGAGGAATTGGAGATAGAAAGGAATCTAATAATACTATTTTGATAGTTCAAATACTTGTCATAGAAAATGTGTTAGATGATGAAGGGACTTGTGCTAAAAGATAGGAGAATATTATCATAATGACTATGCAATAGATTTTAGGAGTTGAAAGTAAAATCATAGTAAGATTTATGATATACAAGTATTTAGATCCTTAATTTAAGGGTAACAATTGACATGTAAGTTAAACTTAGCCAGTTAAAATTTAATTTCTATAAACAAAAGGATTGGTTCATAATCATAAGAATAATGTACACTAATTGCAAAATATATGTATATACAAATGGATGACAAGCAAGTACAATAACGATAGTAAGGTGTTTATTCCCTATAAGTCAGGAAGTAATGGTTGCAAAGGGATTTAAGGTGATTGGGATTATCATTACTTGTTAATTTAGAATTTATATTGGAGGAAGGCTATTAATTTGAAAGCTATAAAATATGACTAAAGTGGAATTTATGAGAACAAGTTTATTGATATTTACAAGTGAGAGATTGAGGAAAGTAGGAACAAATACCGGGTCAACTAATAGTTTATAAATGTTCAAATGTGTTTCTGAAGATTTGTTGATGTAACTTGATTCTAAAAAATTGAACTTTATGGTTAAGTTAGTAAAAAATCGAACATATAGCTAAAGTCCTATATTGGTTATTGTAAATGGCACCTTAGAAGTTAAAGGAGTAGCTTTAGAGAACTATTGGGTCAAAGATTTTTATATGTAAGTAGTTTTTTGTGAAGGAAATCTGTATTATTTGAAAGGGAAAGATATAGGGTGCTATGAGGATGGAATGAAGAACAAAATGAGCTAATCAAAATAAGTATCTTCAACTTTGAATTCATGAATTACTTAATCAATTATAAGGAGTGGTCATGTTTTTCTAAGTTAATGTTAGGTTGGAATGTTATCAATTTTTGATTAAGTAAGAGGAAGTCTCTGTGTCCATGATATGATACGGACATTAGGAATTCTTAATGATGTCTCTTAGATTAGAAATGCATTGGTTATATTCGTAGAATTGGGAAATTCATACATATACCAACTGTATATGAAGAAGCTTATTAAGATAACTATCGATAGTACTTTGATTTACTTATTAACTAAAGAAAAATATATAAATTATTTGTGGATGGCATTATTAAAGTTAGGAACCATGAGTAGTGATGGGAATTAAGCTACTAGACCATTGACCTGAAGCTGAGCTCGAGGACTGGAAGGTCTAGTACGGCGGATTCTCTTACTCCAGCTGATTCCTTCCGATGCCGAGTATCTCCTTACTAAGTCATTCCTTAAGCCGAGCCTAATGACTGCTAACCTTTCATAGATAGAATGCTGAGAAATGAATGGCCGTGAAAACATCCATTCCTCCCTCGTGCCTGACCACTTACATGGCCTCACCCTTGCCAACATGACAAGAGAGAGACCCTGGACTACATAAACTACCCCTGCTCAAACAAGCAAACTGTCTATACCTTTTTGTCCACATCCTCCAATGGCATCACCAATATAGCATTTTCATGTATACAGTATCATATGCAGAAACTATTGCACCAATGATTGCTTTTCTTATATATTCGTTTTTTTCCCTTTTGTATCTTATATATTACTTCCTTAGAAAATGCCCTTTTTGTCTTTTTCCTTTTGGTTAAGTTGCCCTAACTTATGGGTATGGGTATAAATACCCTTGTAATTGTAAGCAGACAGACAAGATTTAATATACACTTTAAGTATTTTCTTCCTTACATAAACACTGTTCGTTTACTTTATTTACTATCGACATCACTCTTATCCTCTCCCTTAAGCAAGGTTAAGTGGTGAGTAATCTCACCAGATCAATTCATACATCATATCAAATTGTGTCATAAGTCATCAGAAGTTCCATTGGTGTATCATATCCTCTGGAGTTATTCGTGGGTTTTGCTTACTGTTTCATTCGTCATTTTTTCCCTTTCACACTTTCCCTATTAACCCTTTTTCAAGCTTTCTAAAAGCTTGCACTCATCCAACAACTTGCCTTGTTAGTTCTTGGTTACTGTTCATAACATCTTGGTATCAGAGAGGAGGTAGGTTTTGTGTGAACTGTAATTGGTTCTTCTTGAAGTTCTATTATACTCTGTTTTATATATGTGAAACAGAGTAAGTTACTATATTCATTTGACTGCTATGTTGTTAACTGTTAATTTCCTAAAGTGTTTGTTTGAGCTTTGAATATGTGAGGGAAAATGATTAACTTAAGTATGAATGTTGGTACTAGTGATAACAGTGGAGTTATCCACCATGAACGATAGTCTCAAGAAACTCTCAGAAGCACTAATGAGAGACTTGATGAGGTAGTTAACCTCTTAGTAGATTTGACTCGAGCTGTTTATATGCTGTCTTGCTGACCCACTGAGGCCGCGCAAAACACTCCACAAGTTGCTTAACCTGTTAAAGGTCAAAACCCAACTTGATCCGTTCAAGGTGGAGGAGTTGGCGAGCATGTAAGGCGAAGCATAGACCTGAGAGAGCTTGATGAAGAGGAAGAAGAGGAGTATTTTAAAGAAGAGCGTATATGAATCCCTAAAGCATTTAACTATGTAAAGCTTTGGACTTCGAGTTTCAATAGATTTGGGAATGCTGATGAGTATCTCAAGTGGGAAGAGAAGATGGAGTGTGTGTTTGATTATTATCAGTATGAGGATGATGAGAAGGTAAGAACTACTGCTATTGAGTTTTCCAAATATGCCACCATGTGGTGGAAAATTTTTTAGGCCATGAGAAGACGAGAAGGCTACCGAAAGATTGACACTTAGCTCGAGATGAAGAATGGGCTCAGAAATAGGTTTGTGCCTAAAACTTATCTCCAAGACACTTTCACTTAGCTTCAAGAGCTAAGATAAGGAGGTGAACTATTGACAAATATGTTCAAGAGTTTCAAATGTTGATGATTCGTTACAATGTAAAGGAACTACCAACTTAAACAATCTCAAGATTCATTACCAGGTTAAGAGGAGACATTTGAGAAATTGTGGAGCTCCAACGATTTGACACAATGGATGAAGTTGTTAGGATTGCTCAGTGAGCAGAGAGGTAAAGAAGGAGCTAAGTACTAACGAGGAAGTCGACTAGCCAACACAAATAAGTAAGTTACTAAACTCTGTTGAGTACCGAGTCAAGTAAAAAGGTTAATGTAAGAGCTGAGCAAAAAGGCCAAACTGATGGTAAAGTACCAACTTAAACTTATGAGAAGGGACAGGAGTCAGTAGGAAGATGAACTAGATCAAGTGCTAAAGGTTCAGACATATGGCTACTCAATGCTTGAGTTAATGAACGATAGTCATCAAGGAAGACATCCTTAAGTTAAAAGTAGAAAGTACAAATGAGGAACCTGAAGAGGAGGAGGTTCCTACCGAGAAAGAGTTGATTAAGCAGGACGTGTTGGCTAGAAACTTGGATAAGTTACTCATGGTTGTTCGATGCACTATGAACATAGAACCCTTATAAGAAGAGGACTAGAGAGAGAATTTGTTTTATATAACCTGTAAGGTGAGTGATCAGGTGTGTGCCCTCATTGTAGATAGTGGAAGTTATACCAATGTAGCATCAATCGATCTTATTTCAAAACCGAAGTTGCTGACTGTTGCACATCCGAAGCTGTACAAGTTGCACTGGTTGAGTAAGAAGGGAGCATTACATGCTAATCAGCAAATACTACTTCCGATCACTATTGGGAACTACTTTAACAAGATTCTCTATGACGTACTATCCATGTGTTGTTAGGTAGGCCTTGGTTGTTTGATAGGAGAGTGATCCATGATGGTTACAGGAACACATACACATTCGAGAAGGATGACTGGAAGATCACGCTGAACCCGATGCTATCGAGAGAAGTTCATAAGTTACAGATGAAACTTACTTTCGGATCGAAGAAGGCACTAGTGATGAGTAGAGCCGAGCTCCGAGAGGTCATCAAAGCAAATGACTAGACCTTTATGTTAGTAAGGTGACATTTGGAAATGAAGGAGCATGGTGAACTACCCTAAGAAATCAAAGAGTTGCTGGACGAGTATGTCAACTTTTTCTCAGAACAGTTACCTGAAGAATTGCCTTCGACTGGAGGCATATAGTACTGCATTGACTTAGTACTCAGTACCGTATTACCGAATAAGCCTGCTTATCAGATGAATCCCGAATAAGCTTCTATGCTCCAACACTAAGTCAATAGGTTGCTTGGGAGAGGATATGTGAAGGAAAGTCTTAACCCCTGCACCGTGTCGGCGCTTCTAGTACCGAAGAAGGATGGAACTTAGCAAAAGTGTATAGATAGTTGAGTCATGAATAAGATCACAATCAAATACAAGTATCTGATCCCAAGGCTAGAATGCATGTTTAATGAACTAAGTGGAGCCAAGATTTTTAGTAAAATTGATCTTAAATTTAGTTACCATCAAATCTACATAAGGCCAGGCAACGAGTGGAAAACTGCATTCAAGACTTGACATGGACTTTACGAATGGATAGTCATGCCCTACGACTTGTCGAATTCTCTGAGCACTTTCATGAGACTAATGAATTATGTGCTGAGACATCTCATTGGGAAGTGTATTGTGGTGTACTTTGATGACTTCCTAATCTACAGTACCGACATACCGAGTCATTGTGAACATCTCAAAGCAGTCCTAGATATCCTCCGTACTAAGAGATTATTCGGTAATCGAAAGAAATGTTACTTTTACCAGGAGGAAGTGGTATTCTTAGGCTATATAGTCAGTAGAGGAGGCTTGCGAGTCGATGATGAGAAGATCCAAGCAATTGTCGAATGGTCGACTCCTACTACTTGTGCCAACATGAGAAGTTTTCATAGTAAGAAGCTCTAAGGACCCCAGTTGAATTACTCCGTGTATGATAAAAAACTTTTGATACTAATCTAAGTACTATAAGTATAGCAGCACTATTTACTACTGATAGAATTTATCATATATACTGATCATGAATCGCTAAAGTACCTCCAAAGTTAGACCAAGTTGTCAAAGTGACAAGTGAGATGGGTTAAATTCCTTGAAGGATTAAATTTTATAATAAAATATAAGTAAGGAAAGAGTAACTTAGTTGTAGATGCTCTTTCAAGAAGGCATGTACTTTTATTTAAACTACAGACTTGGCTATTTGGGTTCGCAAGTATCCAAGAGCAATACTTTAAGGATCTACACTTTAGACCTATACTTACATGATGTATTGATGGAAGAATAGTGGATGAGTGCGACGTAGAGAATGGCTACTTGTTTCGAAGTGGGAAACTATGCATGCCGACTTGTTCCCTAAGGGAGTTATTAATCAAGGAAGCTCATAATGGAGGACTTTTTGGACATTTTGGAGAAAAGAGGACCTATGAACTATTGAATGGTCGATTCTTTTGGCCAAAAATGAGGAGAGATGTGCACTAAGTTGTCGAAAGTTGTGCCATGTGTAAGAAGGTCAAATGTCGAGCCGAGTAAAGGAAAGCAATGCCTTTACTTCTTTTGACAAGGCCATAGGCTGAATTAAGCGTGAACTTTGTTCTGAGACTACTATGAAGTACCTTAGGCAAAGATTCTGTAAAGGTCATTGTGAATAGGTTCAGTAAGATGGCACACTTCATGCCCTACACCAAGACTAATGACACTTTGGCTATTGCTTTTCTTTCTTGCAGGAGATTCTGTGGATACAAGTCTTACCGAGAACTATAGTCTCCTACAGAGACTTGAAGTTCTTAAGCCATTTCTAGAGAACTTTGTAGTGTTAGTTGTGGACCAAATTACTCTTTAATACCTCATGTCACCTCTAAACTGATGGCCAAACAGAGGTGGTTAACTGTACTTTAGGATCATTGCTCTAAGCTGTAGTAGGTAAAAACTTGGCCGATTGGGACGTCTGCTTACTAGTAATCGAGTTCGCTTACAACCAAATAGTACATGACACCACTAAGCAGACTCCCTTCGAGGTGGTTTATGGATTCAATCTTAAGTTACCCCTTGACTACACCCCTATACCAATACCTACGCAAGAGGACCTGATGCCTCAACCAGAGCACAATCCCTTCAGCACATTTATGACAAGGTCACTCAGCATATCGACTAAGTTGCTAGAAGAATGCGAGAGAAGACCAAGGGTAGGGCGGCTAAGCAATTCCAACCAGGAGACTTGGTATGGCTGTACCTCAGTAAAGAATGGTTCTCTGGTAAGTGGAAGAACAAATTATCCGTATGAGTTAAGGTACCCTTTAGAATCCTCCAGAAGATCAATGACAACGCCTATAAGTTGGAGTTGCCAGAGGATTATGGGGTTTCCGACACCTTCAATATTATCGACCTAAGTCCATATCGCCCCAACGAAGAGTTGACTGGAGATCATTTGAATTTGATCCCAAATCTAAATCAACCCGAAGGGAATGATAGGAATCGAGCTACTAGACCATTGACCCAAAGCTAAGCTCGAGGACTGAAAGGTCTGGCATGGCGGATTCTCTTACTCTAACCGACTCTTGTCAATGCCAAGTATCTCCTTACTGAGTCAATCCTTAAGTTAAGCCAAATGATTACCAATTTCTCATAGATAGAATGCTGAGAAATGGATGGCCGAGACAACATCCAATCCTCCCTTATGCCTCACTACTTACTCGGCCTCACCCTTGCTAACATGACGAGAGAGAGACCCCGGATTACATAAACCACCCCTACTCGGACAAGCAAACTGTCCGTACTTTTTTGTCCACATCCTCCAACGGCATCACCAATATAGCATCTCCATGTGTATAGTGTATAGAATCCGTTGCACAACTGATTACTTTTCTTGTATATTCATTTTTGCCCTTTTATATCCTGCATATTACTTCCTTAGGAAATGTCCTTTTTATCTTTTTCTTTTTAGGTAAGTTGTCCTAACTTATGGGTATAAATACCTTTGTAATTGTAGGTAATATACACTTTAAGTATTTTCTTCCTTACGTAAACATACTCTCGGTATCACCCTCATCCTTTCCCTTAAGTAAGGTTAGGTGGCAAGTAACTGTAAGCCCCAAAGTTCAGCCAAGTAACCGTAGGATTGAATTCAGAACCCAAGGTTTAGGGCGATCAGCTAAAGGATCCGATCACACCCAAATTATAAACTATTGAGAGAAATATTAGTAAAAATGACCCCGTAAACTTAAATTTAAGAAAATAAATAGCAAAATAGGAGGCTATAAAATTTTCAAATTTTAAGCATAATAACTGCTAATTACCGAAAAGGCAAAAAGTGTAATATAATAACCAATAAATTATTAGAGATAGATTATATGTATACTAAAAATTTTAGAATGACCAAAATAATATTTAGGAATGTTCACGTGTACCCTACATGTATTTACGTGTAGATAAAAATACGCGTAATTACTAAAATTGGCCGAAAACTAAGCAAATAATTAAAGAAAAATATAAAATAATTATGGAAAAATAAGAAAAAAATCAGAAGATGATAAGATGAATCAAGATAAGGTCGTGGCAGGTCCAAAGCTGCAAAATAAAAATTATCCAATAAAAATTGAACAACACAAAAGCCAAAAACTAAGGAATTTGGACAAAGTCTTGTCAAATTAATGCATATTAATTACAGCAAATGTCTATAAATAGGGAAAAAATTTACAGAGCTCATTTGGACAGTTTGAAAAGTGAGAAAATTAGGGAGAGCCAAAAAATCGAGAGAAAATCCAGAAAAAAAAAAGAAAAAGAAAACTGTGCAGTTATGGGTTTTAAAGGGAACCCACACCATACGAGGAGCTGGGAGTGGACGGCCACCATCACCACACGGTGGTGGCAGCGCCCAGGCCGGCCGACAAGGACACGGCGGCCCACGGTGGCCGGAGCCACCCAAACCGGTGAGTCCAAATTCTAGCCCGATTCTTGTGAAATTTTGTAAAAATAGTAAATATAATTAGAAAATTATGAATTTTGTTATTCTAGGATATTTTTGTATTTAGTTTGTAGAAAAAATATTAGTTTGATAAAAACATGCCCTGTAATATATAGTCCTTAAGAAATCATGCAAAACCGAGCACATTTCGGTTTAGAAATAAATGACCTTAGGAGTGTAGTTTGGAGCTCAATTTTTTTCTGTAGGATGCTCATGTGATATAGAATAGTGCTATGAAGCCATTTTTTTAAATTTAATTTTCAAAATTTTTAAGTTAATTTTTAGCTCTAAAATGATGGAAAAATTGAGTAATTGGGAGTTAATTAGGTGATTAGGATATTAATTACTGATTTATATAGTAATTAGATGTTTAGGGATGTTAATCTCTGATGTGGAAACCTGATCCTAGTGTATGGAGTGTTAAGCATAAGTAATGAAGGTATTATGTGGTAAATGTAGAAAATTAGGAATATGTAGAATTAAAAATTAATAAATATGGAAAAATTAGGTTTAATTAGATAATGGAATAATGAAAATCAGAACATAACAAATCTGAAACAAAATTCAATTTTAGGTAATTATATGAAAAATGTAAAAATTTCTCACAACATGAGTAAATTCGGTACACTAATACGGATTTAAGTGTACCAGATGGAATAAAATGCGGACTAGGGGGTAGTGATCGTGTTTAGGGTATCTGGAAATAATGTGGATAGTTTCACATTATGATTTGAAACAAATTTCTAAGATCCGGGTACAAAACAGTACCTAGAAATTGAACTAGAATCTAATTTAGAAATCGATGCGGAACCCGAACCTAAACCCAAACCTAAGATAATTATAAAAGACTTAATACCTAGATAATTAGGCATATTAAACCTTAAACAAAACCTAACAATAAGCGTTATAGGATAAGATGAACTTATAATATTATATGAAATACTGAAACCACGTTCGTGTTATAGGGATGATCGGCGATGGCCTGAGTAAATCGGACCTCGAGTGAGTGAGCGAGGAGTCGAGGTAAGTTGGGATTAATACGATGCTGTATTTTGGAGGCTTAAGATTATGCTTGGTTGTGCTTGTTAGATAGAGAATGTGTGCATGTGCTTGATTATGCGTGATACTCTGATTCTGTTTGTTGCTCTGGCACATATTATATGACTTGTATGAAAGGATTGATCACCCTAAACTGGACTTAATTAAATATCCGACCAGTAATCATAATCGGACATGCATGGCAACCCGTTAGGGGAACTTAGGACTCTCCAGCCAAATACCGACCCCTTCGGAAGGGATAGCGCAGGATTGCAAAATGGTCCCTTCTTCATCCTCAGTCGAACTAAGTGACAGGAGAGGAGGTCGCGGCGAGGGTGAAGACAGTGGTTCGAAGGTAGTCACGGGAGGAGCAAGGTCTCCATTACACAAGCCTGGGTTTGATCGTGAGCTGTTGCATTAACGGCAACTCCTCAACCCGGATTAGAGCGGGCGTAATTTCTCTAATTTCACGACGGGCCGGACAACGTCGTGCGATGGCATTTGCTTGCACATGCATTGCACCTAATAAGTGATTGAAAACCTGGTTGTGTGTATGGTATAGTTTTAAGTCCTCCGTCCTAACTTACTGAGCTGTGGTTGCTCACATCCCTATAGACGTCGTACAGGTGCTGGCTAAGAAGCGGCAACCAATTACTCTGAAACTAGCAACTGCTGGATCCTGAGGAGTGAGGAAAAACATTGAAGAATAAACACATCTTTTAAGGTCTAAGTTTTTATTTTAGAATTATTTTTCATTTCCGAATGATATAATACTAAGGAATATATTATAGAGAAATGTTGTAAACTTTAACTGCAATAACTGAATCATAACAGATATATATAATTCCTCACATTTATAGGTAAATAATTTATTTAAATTACAAACTGTCTACTTCAAAGCGGGTTAGTTGTAGACGCCTTGTGTGGATTAGGTCTAAGATAGCGATTGTGAGGCCAACTTCTATCTTAGGGCGGTTCATACGGCGGGGCTGTTACGACTCTGCCGCTTCGGGGCATGACAGTTCTAAATTGACTAGACTAATTCATGCATCATGTTGAATTGTGTCGTGAGTCCTCACAAGTTCTATCGGTACGTCATATCCTCTGGAGTTGTTCGTAGGTTTTGCTTGCTATTTCATTCGTCATTTTTGCCCTTTCTCACTTTCTCCAATTAACCCTTTTTGAGCTTTCTACAAGCTTGGACCCATTCAGTGATCAACCTTAATAGTTCTTGGTCACGATTTGCAACAAGTAGTATGCCAGATTAAAGAAGTGCAACTTTTGGACAAGATAATACTTTTTTCCTCAAATGAGTTATATTTAGAGAAGGAACTTTCATGGATACTGAAAATGTTGAAGTAGAGACCCAAGGGAAATTCATTGAGGTAATTGAATGTATAAGAAAGGTATGAAACAATAATACCCTTCATATGAGTAGTTGCAATAGGTAATCCAATAGAGGAATGACAAATCTAAGATGGTCAAATTTCTTGTTTATTGAGTCTCTTATCAAATCAACCCTATAAGTGAATTCTATCATATCAAGTCTTATTAAGTAATGAGTTCAAGTCAATACCACCTCTCATTACAAATCTGTTAGTCAAGAGTCACGTTCATTCTTATTGAGTCAAATTGAGTTGATCTAAAATGCTAGCCATTTCATTTGAATTTGAAATGGAGAAAGTAAAGATTTGCCAAATTTACTTCTGTTGACCTTATGTCAAGACTTATGAAGAAACAAATGAAAAACCACGACAATAAGCATAGTCATTATAAGTAGAAGATTATAAATGAAAGAAAATATTGATGGTATGGGGTAGACTAAAAAACCATTGATGATCATATGTAAACTTAGGTATTAGTAAAACAAATAGCAAAATAAAGGATAAATTAACAAGAGAATTTGTAAGGTTATGAAGCTAAGTCATAGGATAGTATAATACAACTAGAGGATTGCAATGAATAGTGATGACATAAGACATGATTGATGTCAAAATGCAGAATACAAAGCAAGAAAATAGAATTGAGAATTTGAGAAATAAATGAAGAAGTAAAGCAGAGACTCAAATAGAGAAAAATTTTGAATCTCAATTAGAATACCATTTAGAAGCCTAATTAAAAGATAATTTAGTAAAATTAAAGAAAAACTTTAAAATTGTGAAGCAACCTATAAGGATACTGGATAATCTGGTTAAAAAATTAAAGAAATCGAGATACGGAATATGTGAAGGTATAATAGGACGAAGGTTCGAATTTGGAAGCCACTATGGAATAGAAAGTAATGAAGATGAAGCATTAATCGTAAATTTTTCTGATTCTTAAGATAGTAAAAGAATATAAGCTATTATTTTTTGTTAATTAAGTAATATGTAGATATATTGTAGTTTCAAGCATAAGGGAGGGGGGAGGGGGTTGGGGTGTGGGGTTGGTAGATAGAAATATAAGCCCCGCAATCAGGTATTTGAAGTTTAGTATGTAAAATTTAAGGTGATTAAGTAAATTATTCGATCAAACCCAAATTTTTCACGAATTTAGGAATATTAGTTAAAGTGATCCTATGAGTTTAGATTTAAGAAAATAAATAATAAAATAAGTAAATATTAAATTATTAAGTAATATGTATATTACTCATTATTTATCAGAAATATATAAAAAAAGTTCCGATAATTAACGAATTGATGGAGATAAATTATATACACACTAAAAATCATAAAATAACATAAATAATACTTAAAAGTATTTATTTATACTATATATGTATTTACGTGTAAGTAAAAATTTCTGAAATTACTTCAAATAATACTAAATTAATTAAGGAAAAATAATAAATGACAGAAAAATGAAAAAAAAAAAACCGCTTAGAAGTGTTTAGAATGGACGTGGAACCAGCTAGAAGAATTTGGAAAGTGCATGGTGAATTGTCATTTAAGAAACTAATATATTATGTATAAAATGCACTTAACAAAGCAAAAATTGACACTTGGAAACAACTTTTTCTTTTCCCAATCGATCCACTCTAATATAAAATAGATAGATCACCCTTCCACATCTTTTTAGAAAATTAAACATCTCAAAATTCTCTCTAGAAAGCTTTGAACACAAATTACACTAAAAATAGGAAAAATAATAGAAGATATAGCAGAAATTAGAAAAAAATAGAAGATGAAGACCTAACATGATGGCCATTTGCGGGTTCAATTCTGACATAGGAAGGGTGATTTATGATAAGGGGTTGCTGCCAGCGGAGCTCCAATGGCCAGAGAACCAGAAATGCGCGATTTTCACTTGTAAGTTATTATTTTATTAAAAATACCAAACGATGTCCAAAAATTATGAAATTTGGTTTCCATAAGTATTTTTGCATGAAGAATTATAATATCAAGCCATATTTTTAAAATTACAAGTGCTTATATAGGTTCTTTAAGAACGACTTGATTCTAATGAATTTTATATGAATTTTTAAAAATAATAAATGAGGTTATTTCAAGCTTATTTTTAGTGTACATATTCCTAACATGATATATTTAATTTGAATAAAAATAATTTTTGATAAAATATACGTTTAATATTTATTAAAATTATTTTTTATTAAATCTACTATGTTTCTTTTATGAAGGAAATAATAGGTTTTTAATTAAATTCCTTAATAAACTTGATTTGTAATGATTTCTGAAGCTTAATTATGATTTTAAGAATATTCTGTTTGAATCTTATAATTTTATTTGGTCATTTACCTAATTTAAGTTAATTTTTAGTGTAATCAAACCTAAAATTGATATTTTGGAATATAGTATATATTTAACTATCTTAGTACTTCTCAAGATCATAATATAACAACCATAATTTAGTAAGTATAATATATTTTCCATACCTTTAATGAAATTTCGATACTAAGTATTATATATTTACCTAATGTTTATGCATATTTTGTCAAATATGAAAATATAAGACAAATTTGTATAATTAACATTCTCGCAAGAGGGTAGCTACTAAAATGGAAATAAACTATATAATGAATTTTGAATCTAATTGTAAACCAAACTTATGAATGTTATGTTAAAATATGGAGCACCCTCGAATCATAAACAAATTCAGGAGTTAAATAAAAAACTAGGTGTATAAGGCAAATTAAGGAGTTGGCTAGCAACTAAATTAGACGCTTACTATATAGTTAGTGAACTTACAAAATAGACTAGAAGTAGCTTCTAAGATTTATGTGTAAAACTATAATCAAAAGATGAACTAGAAGCTAATTCAAGAGTAAAATCAAAACCCAAATGTCTATTAGTATACTAAGGAATTGATTTAAAACTGTTAATACCTTATTTTTGCTCTCCCTGTAATTTTAAAATTGTTAAAATAAGGTAAAGGGTCTTATTTTAGAAAAAGCACAAAAAAAATTAGAAAAGTACAAAAATAGAAAATTTAGAAAAGTAAAAAAAAATAAAAAATATTAATAAAATAGATTTTTAAATAGTTTAAATAAAGTAAGATTTTTTTTTTATTTAGCCTTAGTATTTTTTAAGGATTTAAATAATTAAAAGAGAAGAAGAATATTGGACTTAGACTTAGATTTGAATCTAACACAAGCCAACCTAGTCCATATATGCATATATGGACAAGGCATAAGCCAACGAATTGATGGTAACATACTCTGACTTGAAATTATATATAACTTGGAGGTCCTAAGTTCAATTTATGGAAGGTGCAAAATGCATCTTTTATTTTCTTCTCTCACTTGAACATTTGTCCATCTCTCATTAGTACATGTGTCCATATCACCTATCATGTCACCATGCCATATCATTATCATGTTATGCCACCTTATCTGCCATGTCACCGACACATCATACCATGTTATTGCCACATCATTGCCACGTCATGTAATATTATCACGCCATCATGCCACATTATCGCTATGTCACATGGTATACTCTTATATGTGTTGGACATACTCCAATACACTCCTACGTATAATAGGCACATTCTTGGTGCATATTAATTATGTTTTCCACATGTAATTTTGTATTTAGCATCACATATTGTTTAGGTTTGTCTAGCCCAAATATGGAAGAAAATCATATTGTATTTAATATTTTTCATCTTTAACTCAATCATGATACTTATAAATAGGGGATTCCATTTTACTACAAACCGTCAACTTATCACTCACAATCACTTAAATCCATTCACAATGCTACTCTTTCTCTCTCTCTCTCTACACCCAACCCCCCCCCCCCCTTTTTCTCTCTCTTTAGGATTTGTGTAATCTTGAGACTTTCCAAGCTAGAACAAGTTGTGTTAGAAACTCCTCACAGTGAGAGCTTTTTAACCCGACCCAACTGCTCTAGCATCCAGCTCTAACCTATGTGAACTCCAGCTTAGTCTGACTCTGCTTTAGTTTTGATTTGTGTTTTGTTCTCTGTATTTTGTATTTTTATTTATTTATTCTTGTAATGTATTGTAATTGCAACTAAGAAAAATGAAAAAAAAAAAGAGAAGAAGGATAAAGAGGAATAGTTTATTTATTTCCTTTTTTTTTTTTGCTAAAACATAAAACAAAAAATAATAAAATAATGATAAGAAAAATCATAAAAATAAAAATAAATAATTTTTTCAATAAAATAAATAAACTCTTAGGACTTCTTATATAATTTTATAAAAGTAAAATACCAATCTATGGCCTTTTTTCTTTTAGGTACGTTTTATATGATTTAACAATCTTTATCATGATTTGGGATTCTTTTCTATAATTTAGGTTTCTCTTTTATAATTAACCATCTTTTCTATGATTTAGGTATTTTTTCTATAGTTAGGCATATTATCCATGATAATTGCTTATTTTATGGAAAGTTACATTTAGGTATTTTAAGATTTTTCTAAAAGGTTTTATCATTTAGATTTTTTTTCCAAACAAATAAAAAAAAGGATGTTTTAGAATTTTCCAAAAAACAAGAACACCAAATTAGGACCCTTAGGTGTTTTTCTTAAATAAAATTAAATGGCTAAAGAATTTAAAATCGACCATTTTCAGAATTAAAAGTAACTAACATGCCTAAAGTCTTATAAAAGAACTATATAGTCTGATCCCGTATTTATGTATGAATAGTAGGTACATAGGCATTTGTATGCAAATACAAGGTGGCTTAAAATGTGGAAAAATTTCCTTTTCTTTTCATATTTCGTAAATAATTGTTTAATTTAATTAATTTTGTTGCATGAGAATGGTTTGTAAATAAGGGTATATTGAAAAGTGAAATTAAAATCGAAAAGTTAAAAAAGTGGTACTCGTTAAGGGTTTAAAAAATTAGCCTCTAGAACCAAAATCTTTAGTTTTCGAAACCTTTTTTAAAAATTGGTTTTGGACCAGTGACTAGGTTAAATCAGTCCACCCAATCGGTTTAACCTAACATTCTCTTTCCCAACTCTGGTTGGATAGCGACTCCAAAGGATTTTCAAAATATATTTAAAAATCGAATTTTTCTTAACATCTAGTCGAGGGTCAGTATTAAATGAATTAGTGTTTAATACTAATGGGGTTAATGAAAATATTTTAAAAACTAGGAAAAAATCAAGCTCGATAGAAACTGAACTAGATACCATTTTCACTTGAGTTAAATTTAAGTAAACTCCATAAAATAAGTTAAAAATAATTTATGAGATTTATGAATAAGTGAAATCAGGAGTTGAATTAAAACATAATTCAAAGGCCGAATTAGAAACAAAATCAGAACCTAACTTAAAATGGAAATAATTGTAAAAGACTTAAAACTTGAATAATTAGATATTATAAAATCCTAAACTAAAGATACTAATAATAATTATAGAGTAAAGCCTACATAAAGTAGCTATATAATTACTAAAATATCCTCTGTATTATAGGGATTATCGGTGAAAGCTTGTTGGGAGTCATACCTTAAGAGAGCCAGCAGGAAGTCCTAGTAAGTTTGAGATCAGTAGATTATTGTATTTTGGAGTATTGTTTTATAGTATTTGGAGGCTTGAGAGTTAAATAGTTGATTGCGCGTATGCTTGTGCGTTCGTGTTTTTAGGTTGACTGTATGATTTTGATTTGATGCTTTGGATTATAATTGTTTGATTTGTATGAAATGATTAACCACCTTAAATTGGACTTAATAAAATATAAGACTGGCAATTCTAAATCGAATCCGCATGGCAACCCATTAGGGGAAAATTTTAGAGTTCTTCGACCAAATATCAACCTCTTTGAAAGGGATAGTACAAGATAGTATAATTGGTCTCTTCTTCATCGTTGGTTGAACTAAGTGACAAAAGAGGACGTCATAGCAAAGGTAAAGTTAATGGTTCGAAAATAGTCGTGAGAGGAGCAATGTCTCCATTGTACAGGCATGTGTTTAGTCATGAGCTGTTGAAATGTGCGCTAAACTCCTCAACTCAGATTAAAATAGATGTAATTTCTTTAATTTCATGACAAACTGGATAACGTCATGTGATGGAATTTGTTCGTTGCATTGCATTAAAATAACTTGTTAATAACCCTGTTTGTGCTTGATATGTAGTTTTAAGTTTCCATCCCAACTTATTAAGGGGTTGGTTGCTTACATCCCTATAAATATTATTACAGGTGCTAGCTTCAAAGTGGCATCATAACAACTTTGAATCTAGCTATTGTTGGATCTTAAGGGGTAAGGATATTAAATTAAAGAACAACTATCTCCCTAAGGTTTTAGATCTTAATTTAGAATAATTTATTGTCAAGTAAAGTATTACTTAAGTAAGATTATGTTAAGTAACCATATATGAAACGCCTCATAGAAGGGTCGGGTAGTTTTTCCTAAAATCTTCATATCACTTGTGCACCCATGACATAAAGAACGCCTTGCAAGTTAAAGGTTATAAGACTCTAACTATTAGGTTTCTAAATGTGCTTATTCATTTTACTTACATTTACTTATTTATATAAGCAACTATGGTAACCCAACAATCCATAGTCTACCAAGACTGTAGAGAGTCAGAATTACCTACCAAATAATAAGAAAGGGTATCTACATCTTGACAATCATAATACCACTAAATACCTTAAAAGATTAATTCGACTATACTACTTGCTTTCCTAAACTTATATTCTACTTCTCAACTTGATGGAGAACTCTGCATTCAAATCTTAACGCAACCCTAACTTTGTAAGACCTGTAAAAGAAACTATTAAGGGGTGAGTTACATCCAGCTTAGTGAGTAACCTTCCTACCTTACCATGAGACAATAACAAGCAAGTTATTTATTAAATATATGAATGCATGTATAAGCATATGCAATGCAAACAATATATATAATTGGCCGATAACTATATACGACATGGTTTTAATGCTTACTGTTGCCTGGGTTGGGAGGTATTTAAGCACGTCAAGACCCATGTATCCACGTCTAATATAAAATCTCTCAACAATACAACCACCCTCAGTAGTAGACATGACTTAGCCTCAAGTAGAAGGCTGTACTCCCCTAGAGTTGAGTAGTTCCCAGAGGTTGAAGCAAGAATATGTCATATGAAATACGTCGTATGATAAACAATCACAATACATAATATCAATATAGATCCATCTAAGCATGATCTCCCACTCTACTGCGTAGTGCTGATGCCCTTTAACTCATGTTGTAAGATGTAATGCACGTCCACTTTAATTAAATGCCAAATATTTATTAATTCTAGATTCATAGAGTGGTTGACAAGTATATTATAGACACTCCAATGTACTACGTTCTAATGTAGTAAACAAAGGTGTTTGAAATATCTTAAGATATTTTGCAAGCATAGTTCAACTATAATAGATATACACAAGTTCCCATATACCTAACATGCATCAAGTTCAATTATCATATATAATTAGATAGTGCACTAAATATAAGCACAAAACAAAGTAAAATAGGAAGCGGTATACTCACTCATCCTGGAAGTCAAGTATTCCCAATAGTCCTCGATAGTCTCAAACTTGGTATCTTAATTCACCTGAGTAAGGTAACTAAAATAAATAAGACTCGTTTTAAATGTAATCTATTTGCTAGCTTCGTTATAATTTCTCTATTTTTGCTTATTTCGTATCTTGGTCATAACTTTCTCGTTTTAAGTCTGAATTTCACATTCTTATAGTCGATTTTCATCATTTTTGAGTGTTCTCTCATTTGGTGAGGTTATTTTTGGGCTTTTGGGTTAGCAAAGTTTTAGTTTGGGCCTTACAACTTCATGGCCCTAAATGGTGAGTTTGGTCACTTTAGGGCTTGGGCCTAGTTTTGAGATTTGAGCTTAGCTTTTGATCTTGAGCCTTGCACTTAATATTCTAAGCTTCCTTTTAAGTATTTTAAGTAAACTTTTCCTACCTAACACTTTAAATTTCTACCTTAGGCCTTGGTATTGCTCTTGTGAGCCTAAATGAGCCATTTTTACTAGTTTAAGGACTTAACTTACCAATGGGCCTTTGGGGGATGGCTTTAATGGGCATTTAGACTTAATGGGCCTTTTATATTATATTTTATGAGCCTTTTAGTTTAGGGATCAAATCTAGTCGCTAAGTTATTGGGCTCTATTCTTAATTCTTTTAAAGGCTTTTCAATTTATCTTGCATTTCAAGGTCTTAATGTTTAGTGGGCCTTTTGAATATCTTCCTTGAAGTCTTTTTAAGTTAGGTTTAGATCTAGTCATGTATTATTTAGGCTTGTATTTTGGTTTTCTTAAGGCTCTATGAGCTCATTTTGCAATTTAGGGCCTTAGGCTCAATCCTACTTGCCTTTTTAGACTTAAGCTCATCATTGGCCCTAAGTTTAGTCCACTTTTCATAAAGTTAGAGATCTAGTTGTGAGTGATTAAGTGGGCTCAAGGCTCAGTTTGTGGGTCTTTTAGTTAAATTTAAGCCTAATTCATACCCTACGGTTCATATCTCGACTTTATTCTAATCCAATAGGCTTAATAGTTTACTAAAATGATTAAATGACCCATTTTATCATGAGTTCTAGATCTAATACTAATGATTCATTAGGTCTCAAGTGGGTTTTTCTAAACCTATTGTCCATTTTAGGCTTAACTACTCACTATAGATCTTGTTTAGCCTCTTATCTTATAAGATTAAATCCTAAATCCTAATTATCTTTAATTAATCATGTGATTAACCCATTAATAAACATTTTACAAGTGAGTAGTTTTTAACTACCACTAAAATGCACCTAAAACCATTTCCTACTAAAATAAGTATGAGAAATAAAAAATATAGTAGTGATATACATACATATGTTTTGGCCTTAGCATGGGAATGAAGATATGATGATGATTCTTTTACTTTTCTTCAAGTTATCATCTTACTACAACTTATATGCTCTTAAAGTTACATGTAACATGTTTACTATACTAAAATTTTAAGAAAATGCACATATATGGGCATGTAAACATAGTACACAAAGGTGGCATTTTAATAATTTTTTCCTCAGTTTTTAAGCCTAGGAACCATGCTCATAAACTCAAACTAAAGAGAAGGTTGAGAAGGTACAAGTTTACCTCAGTGGAAATTTGAATGGTCTCATTTCACCTTACTCTTGGAAAACGAAAGAAACTCCTTTGGTGAAACATGTTTGTCGATAAGAAAGGAGAATGAAAGAGGGTACAAATGCAATGGTTTTGTTTCATTTAGAAGTGGTGGTGGTAGAGAGTTATAGCTCAGGGCATTTGAGTGTGCAACTAGGTCCGAGAAGCTTACTCTTCTTTCCTTCCTTCTTGTTTTTCTTTTGTTTTTAAATTGTGTGTTTAGAGAGTCTTTCTAAGGTTTATTCTAAGGAATAAGATGGAGTAAAATGTAGATGGAGGGGTTAAAAAGGGTTTGATTATGAGTGCGTGTGGTAGGGAACAAATCCCTTCCATTATTGGTTGCATGGTACAAGCACAAGTAGGGACCAATTTGCTTTTTATGATTTTTGCCATTTGAGAGAATAATTTGCCTACTAATGGTGAGTGGTCCCTTGTTTTTCCAACTAATTATCTTGTCCTATATAGTTAATTGTGATTATCTTTAACTAATTATGATGTATAAATGCATGTAGATGATTAGAATGTAATTTAAGCTTACGACTCTAATTACTAGTGTAGATGACCATAGTTAAACATAGTTTAGGGTTTTTCATATTTAATTAAGTTAATTAAGCTCATTAGATCATTTTATTTAATTAATTTAGGGTTTCTAAGGGTTGGAATAAATTATCACTAATTGATTACAATTTTAGAAAGCAAATTAAAGTTGTTCCAGTAATTTAGTAAATTATTAGTACTTACTTAATTATGTGGCTATATAATTAGGGTTTATTAATTAAATTAGGGCTTTTGACATTAAATTATAGTTTCTAATTCATTTTAGGGTTTTATGAGGGTTTGAGGGCTTTGAAGATACACTTATGATATTAGAATTACTTTTGGAGGAAATATATTATTTGGGGTAAATTAGTAATGCCATTAATTTATTAGCTTAATTGACTTAATTTGTTTGATCTTTATCATTTGTAGATATCTCCTACTATTTGTTATTAAGTTTATGCGATTCACGTAATTCAAGTGAAATGTTTTAATTTAGGGTTTTTATTGCGTTCGAAGTTTAATCTAAGGTTTTATGACTCTAGGGTTTATGTTTTAGAGTTTTTATTTAATTCAGATTTTTAATTTATGGTTACATGTACTTAGGTTTAGAGCCTTTGTACGCTATTAAGGTTCATAGAACTTTATCTATAGGGTTTTTTGCAAGTTCGTTTTTAAGGTTTCGATTTAAAATTTTCCTCATTTTAATTTCTTCAGTCTGATTGAGCCTAAGGAATACCATTGATTCTTCGAATTTGATTCTAAGTCTAAAGCGTAAAATTTGTAGGGTTTACAATTTAAATATTACTTATGATATTAGAATTTTAGTATAATCTTTATACTTTCGTAATTAACTAATATTTCAAATGTGTGAACTGCTTACTTCAAAGAAGGTTAGTTGTAGAAGCCTTGTATAGATCAGGTTTAAATTAGCGGTTGTAATGTCAGCTTCTATCTTAGAACGGTTTATATGACGGGATTGTTATAACTCTACCATTTTGGGATGTGACAAAAAATACAAGCCTAAGAGGCTCAGAGGAGACCATTCACTTAACTAAGGATCTCAATGACCTAATTCTTTCATCATTTAAGGGAAGTGATGATCCTAACTTGTGAAGACCCTAATCTGAATTACAAACTATACAATTTGACTTAAAAGCACAATGTGACTCTCATATGGGTCAAAAGAGGAACCCCATTAAAAAATGTTGGAGGTTAAGGAGAAAGATTCAGGACTTAATTGATACAAAGATTATTCACCAAAGCTTTAAGAAGTTGGTCTTCTTTCAGATCATGAGGGAACTTCGAATAAGTCACCTATAACTCCAATCCTTTTGAGTCTACCAATACCTTCCAATAAGCTTACCTGTCATCCTAAATTGGCTTATCAACTCAATGGATCTAGTTAAAGTGGGGGGTAAAGAAGAGTTAATTTTTCAAATAAGGTCTGTAATAGACTAATAAGGGAATGTTTTGTATGATTTTGTAACAGTAGTTACTTTGAATAAAATTATCTTCTTAGTTATCTTTTGCTACTAGAGGCATTCTTTTAAATTAAGGCAATTGAGGTTACAAATTTCTTAGGTCGATTAATATTTGGTACATGCTGGGGAAGATTAGAAACAATTGAGTCCACATATGTAATTGAATTTTAAAGGAAAATCTTGTTATTTAAAAGGTTTAGGTTGAAAAGAGGTAAACTGAATCCCAAATACCAACCTTAAAACATACTTTAAGAGTTGAGTGATATTAAAGTGAGGATACTGGACTCATTCCTTAAAGGAAGTTTATCTTGAACTTAATATGCAAATCAAAATGATGTTAAGCATTCATTTTTCAATATTCTAAACATGATTATCCTTTGTCAACCCTATTGTGCCTATCTAAGGGGTGTTTTAGAACTAAATCCTGTTAAGAACTACCCCACAATAAGGCAATTTGGAGGTTAGAGTCATTAATTAGGATAAAAGAATAAAAATGGGTTTGTTCTTGCCCTAATGGTGTCGATTTAAAGACAATTTTTATTCCTGATAATTTATTTTCTCTATAATGAAGAAGAGCTTACAAGAACCTTATACACACATTCTAAACACTTAAGGAAGACAACTACTTTTTAGGTTAAAAAAGAAAAAGAGAAAGGGTTAAGAAACAACAAGAGAATTAGGCACAATAAAAAAGGAAAGAGAACAAAAAAACAAGAAAAAGAAAAGAGAAAGAAAAAAAAAACAAAGGAAGAAGAAGAACAAGAAAGAACAAGAAAAAAGGAAACTTAAAAATTGGACTTGAATGAAAGAGATAAGCCCTAAAGGTTTACCCCATCCTAATAAGAAACCTAACCTGAACATGATTCTACATCCACCAAAAAGGCTTGAACTCTGAGCCTAAATATGTCCCTTGACCCACTAAAAGGCCCAAAAGCACTAGGCTTTCATACTCCAATTTTGAATAAAAAACACAAAACTTCTTTACCCATCTTGAATCACAAACACAAAACTTTGCCACCTATAATTCTATCCATACTCAATAAAAGCTCTTGTGATTATAGAGAATAAGTCGTCTTAAATAAATATTATTTTTGAAATTAGATTAAGCACACTTCATATTTTCTCTAAGGTTCTTGACTTGTCGATCTGAGTTGAATAACTAATTCTTTCAAAATTGGCCCTTGCATTAATCCCAATTTGTAAATAATGACCAAAAGCCTATGTTACATTACGAGTCCAAAAAAGACCTAATAGATTGATTAACATGTATCACTTGCAAAATAGACCATAATTTTTAGAATCGTAGCCAAGAGTGAAAATTCAAATTGAGAGAAGGTAAGGATGTTCAGTTAAACTAAACTAATCAAATTTGAGATATTTTTCTTGTGATAGAAGGACACTTGAGAAGCTTTCAAGAAGAATTACTCTAGGAATCAATGCCCTAAGAGACCTTCCATAAGAAAAATTTGATGGGTAGTCTACCCTCATGATCACTCTAAGTAACATTGAAAAAACACTTGCCTTGTACTTAAAAGATACTACCTAAAAGAAGAAAATAGAATTCCTTTAAAAGAAAAGATTGTCAAGTGATTTGACTAGGTTAGAAAAAGAATAGGTTATTAAAAGCTCGTACTCACTAGGGATACGGGAATTTGTGAAGAGCTTAAAACAGTTAGCAAATCTCTATAAAAGAGAGAAAGAAAGAGAGAAGGAGAGTGAGAAGAGAAAAGGATAAGTATTTCTTTCGATTCCATCTAGCTTTATCCAAGTTTGATCCTAATGACCAGTTTTGTCTCATTTAAGCATTTTTCTATAGTCTTATCTAATCATGAGTCCTACCCTCAATTTTAAAGTTTTTCTCCCCACCCAGTCTTAATGACCATTTTTATTCATTTCAAGATATTCACCCAAGTTTAAATAAAGGGAATCAATCTCTAGTGTCTAATCCAATATCTCCTTCTAAGACCCTTGTAGTTAATTCTTGTTAACCAAGGAGCCTAGGCCTTACAAACTAGGATAAGTAACCCTAGTTTTTTAATCTCTACCAAATCAACCCTTGCGGTCAATTTTGCCCATTATGTAATTTAAGGAACTTTGTCCTAGACATTTTCCCACTTAGGAAATTGTCCAAAAGAGATTTAAGTAAATTAAATTAAAATCGAACTTTCAAAACCTATCAATCTAGGATTATGTGCCTAAAATCCATCAATTCAAGATGGTACTAAATCCATCAATCTAAGATGGTATTCCACCCTCCCCCACCTAAAGGAAAAAAAAAACCCATTAATCCGAGATGGTGAACAAAAGACCCACCAATCTAAGGTTGTGAGTAGATTTTTAATAGACATCAATTTAAGATAGTATGCCTAAAATCCATCAATCTAAGATGGTCGATTCCTATTTTATATACGACCTTCTTTGAATTAAATGTGAAAACAAGACCATATTCATTCATTTTACTACTCAAATCAGCCATGAAAATCAAGAAAAACTTAAAATCAGGGATTTGCATTCATGGCTGATTCAACCATTAATGATCCCTTCCATGTTGAACCGAGCTTTATTCAGTATAAATAGGATCCTTAAGCTCCATTTTCATCAGGAGCTATCATCAAAACACACTTAAACCAAGCTCTTTGTCTCTATCTCTCTCTTTCTCTCTCTCTTGAATTCAAGTGTTCTTGAAGCTTCTTAAGCTAAATTAGTGTCACTAACGAAACACCTACATGACCAACAGTCGAACCTAATTACCCCCTAGCTATTATCGTGCTCATTAGCGCTCCAACGAACCACCTAGGGTTCAAGCATTGCCACTTCCTCTTTGAATCACCACCTTACGATGATTTTGATAGCAAACCAACTACACCACAAGATTCACTACTCCTAAACCAGGTTCGACTTGTTACCTTTTTCTTATGACATATTTTTGTCTTTCACAAAACTTAAAAAAAAAGATTTATTTGAATGTTTCTCCTTTTAAAGATAAACTATTTCTTTCCTTTTTATTTTTGTAAAGTTTTTCAAAATAAATATAATAGTGAATTACTATTCTCATTAACAGCATTTAACCAACCAGGCAACCATGTGCTTCGACCCGCATTAAATGCTAGGCTACTTGTTGAAGATAAAAGTAATCGAAGCCATGTGAAGTTTTATCGTGAGTAGATTATATCTATTGGGCTATCTAGAAAGTACAATTTGAGAAAGAAATAATAATTAAAAAAGGAGAATATAAATAAAAATTATTTTATCACTTAGAAAACTTTTTTTCCCAAAAATAACAAAAAAAATTAATAAACCCTTTCCAAAATTAGCACTCGTTTCTAATATTTTCCTAAAATAAAAACCCCAATTTAGAATCTTTTTATCATTTTTCTTGAAATAAAATCAAATAATTAAAAAATGTAAATCTAACCATTTTCCTAAATTAAAGCAAACCAATACACTTAATTTTTATTAAAAAAAAAAACAAACTACAAGATGCTTGATCTTTACTAGATGGTACGTAAACACTTATGAGGTGACTTAAAATCGAAAAATTTTTATTTTTATTTTCTCTTTTGTAAATAAATCTAATTAATTACTTTCTTCCTTTTTTTGTAAATATAATAAATTTTATTTATTTAAAAATTTAGAATTGTTTTTTCATGTTAAAAAGGGGTATTTTGAAAAATAAAACTAAATTCGAAAAATTAAAGTGGTACCCATTTAGGTTTTAATATGTTAGCCTTCAAACTTAGATTCTTTGGTTTAAAAATCATTTTTAAAAATTAATTTTATCGAAAACTAATAGTTAAATTATAACCAATCCGCTCAATTGGTTCTAATTTAACTCTTTTCTCGACTTTGGTCGAGTAGTGACTCCAAATATTTTTAAAGCTTCATAAGAAACCGAATTTTCATTAATTTTTAGTCAATGGTTAATATTGAATGGGTTAGGTTTTAATACTAATCCGGTAAAGGGAAATGAAAATTGAAAATTCATGCTCAAGAGAAAGCATTAATAGCTATATGGAGTGACCTTGATGAATCTGAAGAGGAGATTGATGAAACAAAAGAAGATGAATCAAATCTTTGCCTCATGGCTAAGTTTGAGGCATATCTCAATATTGATAACATCAGTTCATATTGTACTAATATGAATGATGAAATACAGAGATTGTTAGATGTTCTTGCCAAAACTGGGATGAAAAACTCAAGATTGCAAGAAGATATATTAACTCTAAAAAGAGAAAAAGAAGTTTTAAGTCAAATAAATAAGCTTTTGGTAGATGAAAATGACATTTTCAAACATGATAATGAGTTTTTGATTTTGGACAAAGAGTCATCATCATTTGAAATTTTGGTTTTGAAAGAAAAAAAAAAAAAAGCTTAAGACAAGAGTAGATGATCTTTCAAAATCCATTAAAAATACCTTTGCTAAGTTTAAAGAAAGTGATGAAAAAACCAAATGCAAGTCAAAGAGCTAGTAGTTGTAAAACAAGTTTAGGTTTTGAGGAAGAGACTTCAAGAGGCCATGCTGCTATAATATTTGTTAGAGCTACAAGCTTAATGAAATTGAGATTGTGCAAGTAATTAAAGGAATAGCTGTTGAGTAAGATAGAAGCATCGTTAAAAGCAACATTGTCTAATCTAAGAAGTACATTATTTAGCTTAGAAGGAACACTAATCAACTTAGAAAGTATCAAAACCACTCTAAGATATTCCCATATTAGAATAGGAATTTCAGGTAGATCAAATGAGGTATATCTATTCGACTCCTTATGCTCGTTCCATATGTAATAAAGTAGGTCACATAGAAAAGTATTGTTATTACAAGAACTATAAGCTCAACAAGGATCATGTCAAGAAAAATAATGTAGCGAGCTTGATTTTTAAAGGACCCAAGCTCTGTTAGGTTCTTAAGGATGCTTAAGCCTTGATCTAATGTTTGCATGAATAAGAAGCAATGCTTAAAGGTACCTGGTTGCTTAATAGTGGTTGTACTAGGCATATGACTATAGATGCTTTAATGTTCACTACATTAGAGTGGAGAGAAAAAGGCTATGTAAGGTTTAGTGATAATGGAAAAGGCAAGATGCTTGGTTTTGGTAATATCGGTTGTCCCTTTTACTATATTGAAAATGTACTACTGGTAAAAGGATTAGCATATAACTTATTAAGTATTAGTCAATTATGTGATAAATGTCATAAAGTTGTTTTTGAGAAAAATAAGTATATTACATTTGATAGAACTTCTAACAATTTAATGTTTGAGGGATATAGGAAAGGGAATGTTTATATAATTAAACCATTTGATGTGAAAATGGAAAATTACTATCATTGCATGATAATATATATTATGGCATAAATGTCTAGGACATGTTAATTTTATCTTACTCGAAAAGTTATCTAAGGACAAGCTTATAAATGGACTACCTAGAATAAATATAAAAGATTTTGTTCATTGTGATTCATATTCCAAAAATAAGTTAATTGCATCATCTTATAAATGTAAGAACATTATCTTAACTAATCATCCTCTAGAACTGTTTATATGGACTTATTTGGTCCAACTAAGACTTTAAGCATAGAAGGAAATAAGTTTAGATTAGTAATAGTTGATGATTATTCTAGATTAACATGGGTTTTATCCTTACAGTATAAAAGTGATGCCTTCAATGCATTTGAAAAGTTTGCAAAGACTTCAAAATGAAAAAATAATTTCTATTGTTAGTCTAAGAACTAATCATGGTAAAGAGTTCAAAAATCAACAATTTGCAAGCTTTTATGATCAACATGGAATTTCATAGAACTTTTCTATATCATACACTCCAAAACAAAATGGAGTTATGGCATGCAAGAATAGAACTCTATAAGAAATGACAAGGACCATATTGAAAATAGTGATGTTGCTAAATATTTTTAGGATGAAGCTGTTGCTACTGCATGTTACATTATAAATCGTGTTTACATTAGACCTTTGACAAACAAAATTGCATACGATTTATATAAAGGTAGAAAACCATCTATTTCTTATTTTCATACTTTTTCTTGCAAATATTTTGTTAAGAAAATTAACATAGTTGAAGAGCCTATTAATGTTAAGTTTGTAGAAGAAACTAACTTACAAGATAAAGATGACATAGGTTCTAAGAAAATAAAAGATATCTATAAACAACCAAACTTAGAAAAGCAAGTTAGAGACAATACAACCAAACTTAGCAGAAGGTTAGAAGCAACAGGTTCAAGACTAAAAGGTTTACAACAAAACCTAAAAGGCCCTAAATCAAAGTTAAAAGCAAATCCAAAAGCTTCAACTCAACATCAAACAAGTCTAACATCTTTTAAAGCTTGCAGATTCTAATCTTCTCATCCTTAAGACTTAGTAATTGGAAATATAGAAAGTGGATTGCATACAAGATCAAATTTCAATGATTTAAAAACCACTTTGCTATGATTTCTAAGATTGAGCCAAATTCAGTTGATGAAGCTCTTTAAGATAATAATTGGATCAATGCTATGCAATGAAACAAGAGCTCAGTCAATTCTAGAGAAATTAGGTTTGGAATGTTGGTCTTAAACTGAAAGATAATCAGTAATAGGAACTAAATGGGTATCTAAAAATAAGTTAGATGAAATTGGAAGATAGTTAGAAATAAAGTTAGATTAATTACTAAAGATTATTCATAAGATGAAGGTATAGATCATGATGAAACTTATGAACCCGTAGCTAGACTCGATGTTATTAGATTATTGCTTGCGTATACTTGCTTAAAGAATTTCAAGTTGTTTCAAATGGATGTAAAAAGTGTCTTTTTAAATGGGTATATTAAAAAGGAAGTTTATGTTGAGAAACCCCTTAGATTTAAAGATCCATTTAAAGAGGATTATGTTTACAAGTTTAGCAAAGTTTTATATGGTCTAAAACAAGCATCTCTTGCTTAGTATGAAAGGCTAAGTAACTTTCTGATAAAAATGGATTTCATAGAGGTAAAGTTGACACAACTTTGTTCTTTAAATATTATGATTCTAATATCTTAATGGTTCAAATCTAAGTAAATGATATAATCTTTTACTCAATTAATGAAAAGTATTGCAAGGAATTTTATAACCTAATGCAGGCTAAACTTGACATGTCCTTAATAAGAGAGGTCAATTTCTTCCTTGGCTTACAAAGTAACCAAATTAGAGATAGCATTTTTGTGTATCAAGAGAAATACACTAAGCAGATGCTTGGGAAATTTGGGTTTGAAGGTAAGAAAGGTGCTCCAACTTCCATGTCATCCTTTACAAGACTTGACCTAGATATCTCTAGTAAGAAAGTTAATGAGAAGCTATATAGAAGCCTAATTTGATCATTATTATATCTAACAGCTTCTATGCCAGATATTCCTTTCAGTGTATGTATTTATGGTAAATTTCAAGCAAATCTAATAGAAAAGCATTTGGCAACTGTTGATCACATATTTAAATATTTATCTTGTACTTTTAAGTTAGGCATATGGAATCTTAAGAATAAGAATTTAGATTTGATAGGATATTCAAATGCTAACTATATAGTTTACAAACTAGTTAGAAAAAGTACTTCTAGTACTTGTTAGTTTCTTAGTGATAAATTAATTTCTTGGTCATATAAGAAACAAAATTTAGTTGTGCTTTCAATAGTAGAAGTTGAATATGTTTCTATTGGAAATTGTTGTGCAAAAGTTCTCTAGATTAAGCAACAACTAATGGCCTCTGACATAACATTTAAAAATATACCAATCAAGTGTGATAACATCGGTACCATTAACTTAACAAAAAAATCAATTCACCATTTAAGGTCTAAACATATTGAAATTAAACATCATTTCATTCATGATCATATGAATAATAGTGATATACATGTTAAGTTTGTGTAACGACCCAACTGGAACTCCTTCCATCAAGGTATTGGTTGTTTTGACCTCAAATGTCGTACTATTTTGTCTTTTAGTGCAATAGCTTCCCAAGAGGTTGCCCATGTTTAGATTGACTTAGTTCAAGCACGCTTAACTTTGGAATTTCGACATAGTTCAAGCTACTACACCAAAGGCGCCTCGATAGTCAAAATTCCATCATTTAGCATTTAAGGTGTACTACAATCCATCCCCCTTATAGGACTAATGTCTTTGTCAGTTTTGTTACACTATTACTAAGTAGGGATTATGCCCTTCTAGCCCTTTTAGTTGGTAGACTACTTTAATACCACTTGTAATGATCTAGTCGAAACTTGTTCCACTGAGGTATTGTCTGCTTTGGCATCCAACGCCGTACAATTTTTTCCCTTAATGCAGCAGCTTCCCAGGAAGTCGCCTATCTTAGGATTGACTTAGTTCGAGAACACTTAACTTTGAAGTTTTGATGTACTCCAAGCCGTTATACTAAAAGACACTTCGATAATCAAAGTTCCATTACCTAGCATTTAAGGGGTATTACAGTTTGTGCCTATAGATTCACAACTTATAGATATATTTACCAAAGTCTTGGACAAAAACAAGTTTGAATTCATACGAAATAAGATTGGCTTGTATAATCCTTTTGCTTAAATGATAAAGTGTGAATTGTGTTATATTCTAGTGTATTAAAATGTATCTTTTTTTTTACATTTATTCTAGTTAATTAAAACATGATATTTCAGCATTAAATCTGTAAAATATGTGAGTATGTTTCAAAAACTACCATTTCCCTATTTTTTGTTACACAATCAAGTCAAATTAATCATAGTTAGTGTTATTTAAATTCTTACTAACATGTTCCCCTCTTTCATTTCTTCTAACCCGCAATCTAAATCCTTTCTCTCATTAATTTCTATCTTCTTGTAACTTACAAACAACTTCTACTCATGTACATTCAAAATTTCTCTCTTTAAACTGTGGTATACGCTTAGAAGATCACAAAGAACAATGAAATCAAGAATACTATCTAATCTTAATAATTTAATAGAAGTAGAGCTTAAAGAATTCATGGAAAACTCCCTTAACTTACAAGATAATCCATCTCAATTAAAGGAAATCCCTCAATTTGAATCCATGCAAAACCTTAACCTACGTTAAGAAAGCCAAGAAACTATCGCTCTCGCTCAATCAAACTTAGCCTATTACCTTTTGGGGCCTCTAAAATTTGATCAAACCTTGCTCCTACGTCAGTAGATATAAAAGCAAGTAATCCCAAATTAGAAGCCTCATCTAATGAAGTGCTATTGAAAGCATTTCTACCTAAGAAGAAATCCATTCAACTTGGTGTAAAAATTACTCTTGATGTCCCTAAATCTAGCTTTCAACCTAGGGTGACTCGAAGTTCTTCTAAAAAGAAAAAGAAGGACGAAGGGATGGAGGTTATAGCAAAAAGAAAGCCCCTTTTGTTAGAAGCAAAGGTAAGAAGAAGGATGTACCATAGATAGATTAGAAGAAAAAGAAACAAATAGCACAAGGTAACCTAAAGATTTGGAAATTCTTGAAATATGATAAGTTTTGCAATAGCTTTTGCATAGATTTTCAATTATTTGAAAGGAATGGCTTCTATTTTGATGAGTATCTAGAAGTTCTTGGTGCTAAGAGTTTGTGCTATGTAAATGATGAAATTTATGAAGAAGTAATTATTGACTTCTATAAGAATCTTGTTGATTCTAATAGAAATGTGTTGAGGATAAGAGTCTATTGGTAGGATGTTTTGCTTTTAAGAGAGGATATTCTAAGTGTTCTAGTTTGGTAGATTTGGAAAGTGATCCTATAGTGAATAGAAAGGATATGTTTTTGAGGCTTAATCATGGTATTTTGGTTTTAAACTTGGAAAATCCATAGATCATACATTTTAAGTTACTCATTCAAATGCTTCATAAGATTGTGATAAGTTGTTTGCTTCTAAAGAAGGAAAGTTTTACATCCCTTACTAAAGAGGATGCATTTTTTATCTATGCTATGGTCAACAAACAACCTGCTGACCTAGCCAAGCAAATGACCAAACATATGTTTAGAAATAAGAGAGACATGCCATATGGATCTATGATCATGAAACTAATGAAGTATAAGAACATTAGGTTGCCTAACCAGAATGGATACCCATTGGATGTAAAGGTGGCTAGGAAGGTTTTGATAAATCACATGGGGATCCATATGCTAGAAAACATATGGTTTGCAAATGATGAAACTCTTTTTGTGGATCCATCATTCAGGAGAAAAAATTTCAATGTTGAAAAATTGTTGGCACTTGCTTAAGGGGAGGAAGTGTAGAAGGATACTAAGTAAGAGCAAGTTCAATATACTACTAAAGAACAATAACAAGACCAATAATAGGACGTAGGTTCTACTAAGGATGACCTTCATCTTGCTAAAGAAGAGGTAGCTAGTTGAAAAGCAAAAGAAAAATTGCTAACTAATGAGGAAGGTTCAAAGAAGCTAAAGTTGAACTTCTTAACACAAGCAACCGTAGCTGCTAGTGTCTCCTAAGAATCAGTTGAAACTACCTTAAATTAACTGAATAATTTTTTGACTGAAAACAGGGAGCTTACAAAAAGGCAATTTGTGCTAGATACAACGTTATTTCAATGGAGTTGACAACAATATTTAGTTAATCTATGTGAAGCTTAAAACATGAAGATAGATTAAGAAGCAGGGGGGTGGTGAAAGTTAAGAATCAAGAAGGATTTGATGTACCTAAGAGTGAAGTTATCACTAGGGCTTACCATAGGGTTCAAATGGGTCCTTCAAGATATTGAAGAAAAAGGCAGTGTGAAGGGTAAAACTTCAATAGTTTCATGAAGCTATTTAGTGAATATGATGCACCAATGAACATAACACAACTTGGTCTTCACTTAATATGATTGACAAGCAAAGAACCAAGGTCCACTCACCACTAACCTTTAGCTACTAGCAAGATTAGATAAGAATGTCGAGACTGTAACTTAGAGAGGGTTTCTCGCAATACAGAGGCAAAGGGAATATTCATTACAATGGTCTAATCATCTCGACTACAAAGGTTAAGGGATTATTTATAGTAAATCTCTAGGGCAACAAAAGGAAAGAATGAAATTACAAAAGGGTAATGCAAAATAAAGATACCTAGTACAAGCCAAAAAAGGTAAATACAACAAACAAACAAAAGGAATATTGTACAATGTTAAAGAAAGGTTAAGATAGGTGGTGCATTACTATTGCATCCATACTCTAGGGTACTGGGGGCAAGCTGTTTAGATGTGGTAATAGGTTAGTAGAGCAGAGTTCTAAGGTTAGAGTAAAGGACCATAGCATTAGGTAGGTCGGCCATGCTAAGAGGGAATCTGAGGTCGACATTTGTGCTTGTAGTAAAATAGAGTAGGGTGCATTCGAGTTGGGCACTTAAAGAGCTCATCAGTAAGCCTTCCTAATACTAAAGCTCATCCTAGGTGAGTTGAAAAGACTGGATTCTTCTTACAAGACCTTGTAAACCTCTAAGACAAACTCAAATGAGAGGCCCTAAGGTTAGCAATCCATTAACTCCCTAAGGGTGTTGAAGATTTACCCTCAAATCTTAGTCGGCTTCCTCTTTTGGTACATAGGGCATTAAATCAAAGACATTAAAGGTCGGTGACACTCTGTACCCTTTTGGTAATTCTAATCCACAAGCGTTGTCATTAATCCATCGTAGAACCTTAAAGGGATAATCCGACTTGGGTGATAGCTTATTTGTTCTTTTTCTTAGGAATCGCTCCTTATTGAGGTAAAGCCAAACAAAGTCTCCTAGGTTGAAGAAAATTCTCTTCCAACCTTTACTTCCTTATTCTTGCTATTAGACTACTATTTTGGTTAGTTGCTTGGCCACCCTTTTATGCAGTTTCTAGAACTCCTCGACATATTGTAGGTTGAACTGACTTTCTCCTCTAGAGGTTAAGCTAGTAATCATTCCCAATGGAAGGATCAAGTTGAGTTTGTAGAAAACTTCGAAGGTTGATATTCCTGTTGAGTTATGGGTAGAGAGATTGTAGGAAAAATTGATGATGAGCAAGCATAAATCCTAATCATGTAGATTCTTCCCAATAGTAGCTTACAGTAGACTGCCAATTGTCCTATTCACCTCTTTAGTCTAACCATCTGTTTGGGAGTGACAGTAAATACTAAACATCAACTTTGTGTCCAGCTTCTTCTATATGGTCTATTAATAGAAGCTTGTGAACTTTATATCCCGATCTAAAACAATACTTCTAAGGACTCCATGAAGTCGTACGATCTCCTACAAAAAGAGTTTAGCAACATATAAAGTGACTCATTTTACTAAACCAATCAACCAGTACCATGATGGATTCATGCTTCCAAGTTGTTGGGAGTAGTCAAAGTATGAAATCTACGCTTAAGTCAGTCCAGGGCTGATTAGGCACAAGTAAGGTATGTACTCCTTATAAGGTTCCTTCCTTCCTTTATCTCGCTTGCACACCTCACACTATTTTAAGACTTTATGTATGTCTTTCACCATCCTAGGCTAATAGAAGTGCTCTTTCAACAATTCGTGAGTCCTCTTTTCCCCAAAGTGGCTGACTAGGCCTCCTAATAGAGATGAAGGACTGATTACACGCTCCTAAGCCCAAGGGCTTGCTCAGGTGATCTACTAAGTTATCCAAGGTAAGTTAAGTGTCAAGGAGCAGTGCTTACTCTAATCCGATTTGCCTAGCTATTTTGCTCTCCACACCATCTAAGAAGTTACCAAGATGGTTAGCCCACACTTGGAGCCGACCCTTCCCTGTACCCTAGTCCAAACACCCTACTAGGAAAAACAACCATCTCTAGAGTGCTGAGGCTGAGTTGATAACTGTGAAGGGCCAACCATCCGAAGCTGACCTAAATGTGAGTTACCCTTGACCCATCCCCTTACCTAGCCCTAACTGTTAGGGCACTAAACTACTAATGCCAAACAGACTTAATAAGAGGACCACCCCTACTCGGCTCACAACATTGTCAAAATCACAAAATAAAAATGCACAAATATGCACACAATGTCTTTTCTAACAACTGTACTATCATTTCTAATAGAGAACATTCGCCGCGCACAATTTCATAATTTCATGTGCATTATCCTTCTTTTAGTTGGCAAATAGGAATTCTTTTGTCTTTTGTGTAACATAGAATTTGCCCAAAGCACTATAAATAGACACATAATGTAACAGCCGTAACATCAATATATATACAAAAGAATACATTGGACTTTTTACCTTCTCTTGAGCTAAGTGTCCTCTTACTCTTAAGTTACTTTTAAGTTACTCTTATCTAACCCATTTGAGCGTAAACTAGTGGAGAATGACCTCCGGCCACACTTGTGTGTCATATCAAGTGCGACCTAAGCTCGTGTGAGGCATTGGTGCATCATATCTAGCATCGATGCATGGGAACCCCTACTTTTCCTTGATTATCATTTACTTTTCAGCCCATTTTGTGGCTTGGAACCACCTTCTTTGGTTAATTATAATATTGGGTTCGTATGTTTATTCACGAGTCCATATCACGTCTTGCATGAGCTTTCGGAACTAATAACTCTTAAGCTGAATTGTTCGACACAAACACATGCAAGGTTATCAAACTCATAATTCTATCTAAAATCGTTAGAGTCTGTAGAATCAAAATATAAAATTGAAATGTAGCAACGTAAAAATGTAAGTTTGTACAACTTATGTAAAATAACTTAAAAAAATTGTAGATATACTTATAATAGTTATAAAAAAAAACTGAAATACCTAACAAAAGTAAAGAAATGAAGAAATTGAGTTCTTTTTCCATTATAGAATTATTAATCTATAATCTAAAATTTACGGAAGAAGTTTGAGTAGGATGGAAACTGATTTTCTTCCTATTATTTTGTTTGAAAAAAAAGCAATAAATTGTAGATGAATTAGAATTTTTAACTCATTTTGAGTTACTAATAGTATAAACTTATATATATAGCTTTCCTTTTGAACTTTTCTATTGAAGCTAAGACTTAAATGAAGGTTATGAATATTAAACAAGGGATTAGGAGAGAGAGAAAGAGGAAAAAAATCGAAATAGGATAGGAGAGAATTTAATACCCTAATAGCTAATAGTTTAGTAGAAGCCTAGTTATATTTTTTTATTTTTGGATTATATAACTCATATATATATAATTGGTAAACTTGGTCAAAAACATAAGTTTTTACCAAGTTTGATATGTAAAATCAATTAAAGACGTAAATTTTTAGAAGAAAATTATTTTACTCTTGAGTTAACTCAAAATAACCTCTTAAAATCATAAACTCGTATAATCCTATAGGCAAAATCGCAATTTTGATAACTATGCACACACATCCTCTCTTCATTAAAAAACCTTTGGTTTATGCAGAACCCATCTATAACGCCTCCATAACTACATTTGACTACTACGGGTCCAAAGTAAGGATCTTGCTCATACTGATCAGGTAAGGTACCAAATCCTAGTATCTAAGCTTATAAGGTCGTAACAAGCACATGTTGATGTGATAAGCATCAACTATAGTGTTAGAACTTCCTTTCTTGTACTTAATCACATAGCAAAAAGTTTCCAAAAACTCCACCCACTTGGCACAACATCGAGAAAGCTTTTGCTGACCTCACAAGTGCTTAAGGGACTCATGATCCATATGGATGATGAATTCTAGCAGTAGCAAGTAATGCTACCAATTCTAAAGAGCTCAAACAAGAGCATAGAATTCCTTGTCGTAGGCAGATTAGTTCAACATAGCACTATTGAGTTTCTCATTGAAGTATGCAATAAGTCGATGCTCTTGCATGAGAATGGTATCGATGCCTACTCCTGAGACATCACATTCTAACTCAAAGATCTTATCAAAGTCTAATAATGCAAGCATTGAGGTAGAAGCCAACTTAGACTTGATCTCCTTAAAACTCTTCTAAACTTTCTTTGACTACCTAAACTCAAAGTTCTTCTTGGTCAACTCGGTCAATAGGGAAGCTTTAGTATTGAAGCTTCGGATGAACCTTCAATAAACAAAGCTATACCATGAAAACTCCTCACATCCGCTACATTGGTTGGCATTGGCCAGTCAAGGACAGCTTTAACCCTTTCATAGTCAACTCAAATACCTCCATTGGATATAACATACCCAAGAAATACAACTTCATTCTAACAGAACACATATTTCTTTAAGTTGCTGAATAGATGTTTAGCTAGGGTGTCAAATACAGATCTTAAGTGCTTGACATAAGACGGGTGGTCAACACTATATACCAAAATATCATCAAAATAAATCACAACATATTTACTAATCAATGATCTCAAGACATGATTCATGAGTCACATAAAAGTGCTTAGTGCATTGGTAAGTCTAAAAGGTATCACCAACCACTTAAAGAGACCATCATTTATTTTGAAAGTTGTCTTCCACTCGTTGCCTAGTCTCATTCGAATTCGGTGGTAGCTACTCTTCAAATCTACCTTCGAAAAGATCCGTGCACTATGTAGTTTATCTAACATGTCGTCTAATCGGGGTATTGTATTTGATAGATATCTTGTTGATAGCTCAGTTATCGATACATTATATGCTAGGAGTTATCCTTCTTCGATACTAGAACAGCTGGTATGGCATAAAGGCTCATGCTTTCTCTAGCATACCTTCAACTAACGAGCTCATCAACTTGTTTATTGAGCTTGGCTGCCTATTTTGGATTAGGCCTATAGGTAGGTAGGTTTGGCAAAGTTACACTAAGATAGAGGTCAATATAGTACGTAATGCCTCTAATAGGGGGTAACCCCTTAGGTAATTGTTAAGAAACAGGTCAACATATTCACGGAGTAGGGCTTGAACTTTGATTGGAAATATTCCTACTTCCATCTAAAGTAATCTCCTTATCAACAAAAAGACATAGTCTCCTGACTTAACTATCCTAGAGAATGCAGCTCGAGAGATTACTAAGGACTTCTTCTATAAGAACTTAGAGATCTTAGTTTGTGATTCCTAAACTTCCTTAAGGCCCATGGGAGCAAGTATAACCTTCCTACTATCCTTCTAAAACATGTAAGTATTCCGTTATCCATTATAGAGTACCTTCAAAAAAAATAACCAAGGTCGACTAAGAAGTATGTGTGAAGTACACATTGATAAGATACCACATAACTCATTGTCCTTGTACCTATCCCCAATGGAGATTAATACCTTCGCCTGCTCGATGACCTGGAGTCTACCTTTCTCATTCAGCTAATGGATTTTGTAACGTCGAGGTGAAGATTAGCAACTTCAGGGTACAGACTACTCCTTGTGCTACAACACTTATATAGCTTCTCCCATCAATAATCAGAGCACACAAGTTATTGCTTACCCGGCAATTAGTGTGAAAAAGATTCTCCCTCTGCTTACTCTCCTTGGCAACATTAGCATTGAGAACTCTTCTGAAAGCTATACAGTATTCTCCAAATTCAAGTTGGGTTAAGGCCTTAGGATCTTCTTAATACTCATCTAGTAAGTGCCCAACATATACTTCCTCTTTTCCTTCGCAAGAACTTTTTACTTTAAACTGCGGCTTTTTGCCCTTGATGGTCATCACACATCGATTTGGACATTGATTTGCTATGTGCCCAAAACCAAGGCATTTGAAGCATTTAATCTTCCTTGTCTTCTATCCTAAGCTTTGGGTCTTTCTTGACTTCAAGCTCTTTAATCTTAGTTTTTCCATGGATATCATCAGGTTGACTCGAATGTGGTTTATGTCTGTCTACCTCAAAACTATAGGGAGGTCTACTAGAGACAGGTTGGCTCGACATAACAAGTCGGCTGCTTGGTGCTCAACTGAGTTAACTTCACTTCTGTCGCTTAACTCTCTATATGACTCGAATAGTTTCATCTAGACTCCCAATCATTTGCACTTCTACTATGTTCCCAATCTTAGGTAGTAATCTAGATAGGAATCTAGCAATGGTCCTAGATTCTACTTTGTCAACATCATATCGGATCATCAACAACTGAAACTCTTGGACATATTCATCCATAATTCAACTACCCTACTTGAGCTTTTGGAGAAGTTAGAAGGTGTCTTGTTCATTGTGCTCAAGGATAAATAGACTTCTCAAAACTCATTTTACCTCATTCCAAGTCTTAATTTCTCATTGAGCTTATCGACATTTGCCTTGTACTTTTCTTTTACTACATGGTTTCATACCCAAAAAACTCTGAGGCAACTACTCAAATATGTATTACATTCTCATAATCATAGAAATTAAATATTTTCTTAATCTTCTCTTCCCAATCTACATATTCATCAGCATTGCTTGTTCTAGAGAAGCTTGGTACCTGAACCTTAATATTTTTAGTTCCTTTAGGTGCTTAAGTTTCTCTCTCATCAAACTCATGAAACTGCTTATCCTCTTCTTCTTTAACTTCCTCCAACTCAAGTTTCCATTGAATGAGTCCTTTAGCTTAGATAGGTCACGCTTGGGGTACATTCATAGTATCGGGAGCTTAGATTTCTACACCCTACCCTTTTGGTCTATCTCACATGCCTTAACTATACTTAACATTTCTATCTTGGGGTCGTGCATCTAAGAACATTTATATGGTCACATCCAAGTTAGTAACAAGGTTTTGAATCTGTTCTTTAGCACTTTAAGGAGTTTGTTGCTAAATACAACTACTAGGGTTGTAAATGAGTTGAGTTAAGCCAAGTTTCTGAAGGCTTAAGCTTAAGTTCAAGCCATTTAAAAATTATCAAGCTCAAGCTCAAACTAAAGCTAAACTTTTTATCAAGCTTGCAATTGAGGCTTGAGCTCGACTCATTTAGATAAATAAGCTTTGTTTTGAGCTCATGTCGAGCCAAGCTTAAAGCAAGCTGATCTTAAGTGTACTTACAAGCCTAAGGATACAAAATAAATAAATAGATTAACAAATAATAAACAAAGATTAGGTTATATTTTAGATATTATCCTATTCATATTATATATTTATATATATTATATTGATATTAGCCTTTATATTTTAATAATATATAATATTTGTAATATATATATATAACTCATAAATGTACTCATAAGCTTAAACGAGCTAGTTCATAAACCTAAACTAGAGCTCGAGCTCTCATTTAGATAAACAAGCTTCATCTTGAGCTTGAGTTTAGCTTGTTTATTAATTAAGATCGAGCTAAGCCAAACCGAATGTAAGCCCTAAAGCCAAGCCAAGTAACCATAGGGTTGAACTTAAAACCCAAGGTTTAGGGCGACCGTTTAAAAGATCCGATCAAACCCAAATTATAAACTATTGAGAGGAATATAAATAAAACTGACCCCGTAAACTTGAATTTAAGAAAATAAGTAATAAAATAGGAGACTATAAAATTTTCAAATTTTAAGCATAATAAGTATTAATTACCGAAAATGCGAAAAGTATAATGAAATAACTAATAAATTACTAGAGATAGATTATATGTATACTAAAAATTTTAGAATGACCAAAATAATAATTAGGAATGTTCACGTGTACACCACATATATTTACGTGTAGATAAAAATACGCGTAATTACCTAAATTGACCAAAAACTAAGCAAATAATTAAAGAAAATTATAAAATAATTATGGAAAAATTAGAAAAAAATCAGAAGAGGATAAGATGAAGTAAGATTAGGTCGTGGCAGGCCAAAGCTGCAAGAAAAAAAAATAGCCAACAAAAATGAGACAACTTAAAAGCCAAAAATTTAGGGAAATGGGCAAAATCTTGTCAAATTAATGCACGTTAATTACAAAAAATGTCTATAAATAGGGGAAATTTTTCCAAAAGTCATTTGATCAGTTTGGCATTTGAAAAAAATCAAAGCACTGAAAAAATCGAGAGAAAATCCAAAAAACAAAAAGGAAAACTGTACAGATTGGGCACGTGAGCTAAACCCAACACTCACCACCACCAGGGACCGAACCACCACCACCAGCCTATACTAGAACCACCGCCTGGACCAGCCGACAACCTTGGACCGGGCTTGGACGGCCAGAAAGCTTTGGACTGGTTAGTCTCTTAAATGGCTCGATTTTGAATAATTTTGTAAAATTAGTTATTTTGCCCAGAAAATTATGAAACTTGTTATTTTGAGATTTTATTGTATGTAGATTTAGGGAAAAATATTGATTTAGTTTAATTAAATCTGTAATTATAGGATCCTTAACAAATTGTTCAAAACTAAGCATAACTAAATCAGAAAATAAATAGGCTTAAAAGTGTAGTTTGGAGCTCAAATTTTTTCTGTAGGATGCTTATATGATGTAAAATAGTGCTATGAAGCCATTTTTTTAAAATTAATTTTCAAAATTTTTAAGTTAATTTTTAGCCCTAAAATGATGGAAAAATTGGGTAACTTAGGGTTAATTAGGTGATTAGGATGTTAATTACTGATTTAGATCCTAATTAGATGTTTAGGGGTGTTAATCTCTGATGGGAAACCCTAATCCTAGCGTTTGGAGAATTAAGTATGATTAATTAGGGAAATTAGGTAAATAATATAAGAAATTAGTAATATGTGAAATTGTAAATTATTAAATCTAAAAAACTAGAGTTATTTAGATAATATTATAATAGAAATCAGAAAAATAATAAATCTGAAATAACATTTAATTTTAAGTAAATATCTCAAAATGTAAGATTTTTACACATCGGGAATAAATCCGATACCTCAATTAGGGTTAGCGTGTACCGAATAGTTTAGAATACCAAATTATGACCCAATAGGATATTTGAATATCCGAGCGTAATGTGATTAATGTCACATCGGGATTCGAGCCTATTTAAGACTTTGGAATTAAAACTAGAATCTAGTTTAAGAGTCGAACCCCGAAATAGAGTACAATGAATCATTAGAGCGTTATAGGTATACATGGGGAAAATGAGTTACATTATAAATTAGAATAAAAATCCATAAAATATCAGTACTAAAAAGACCTATTTATATTATGGGACACCTAGAGACAAATCAACTCGCGACTAAGGGATCGAGCGATCGAGCAAATTCAAGTAAGTTGGGTTATTGCTTACTGTAATAGAGTACTAGTTTTGTAGTACTTGGAGACTTAAGCTTGTATATGATTGTGATTGGAAGTAGTTTACGCATGTGTTTGATGTATCTGAATTCGTGCTGAATGTGTCTTGTGAGTGATTCTGTGACTGATTGAATTGGTATGAAATTGTTTGAATACCCTAAACGGAATTTAATATTAGTCGACCCCAAAGAATTAATAATGTCATGCATTGCAACCCGTTAGGGGATTATAGGATTCTCCAACCAAAAACCGACCCCTTCAAAAGGGATAGCGCAGGATTGCAAAATGGTCCCTTCTTCATCCTTAGTCGATTCGAAGGTAGTTGTGAGAAGAGCGAGGTCTCCATTGCACAAGCCTGGGTTTGGTTGTGAGCTGCTGCATAACATGGAACTCCTCAACTTAGATTGGAGCGGGTGAAATTTCTCTGATTTCACAACGGATCGGACTACGTTGTGCGATGACACTTGATTGTTGCATTTCATAAAAATAATTGTTTGATAACCCTGTTTGTGTTTGTATGCATTCATGAGTCTCCAATTCAACTTACTGAGCTGTAGTTGCTCATACCCTTATAGATCCTTTTGCAGGTTCTGATTTCTGAACACTCAAAGCACTATGCCACCCTACAATTACCTAGAGGTTAGTCTATTAGAAGCCAGGGGTGTGAGGATCAAGTTACTTAGTATAGTGTTTAACTAGAGTGACCATATAATTAAGAATGAAAGACTGGTAGTTATTCTGTAATCTAGTAAACTGTTATGTTATGTAAAACTTCCTAGGAAGCTTTGTGGACATATATATATATATATAATATTGTACATGTTATTAGAAATTTGCACTATTTATCATAATTGTAGTATAATTGTTAATCGGACTGTTTACTTCAAAGCGAGGAGTCGTCGACGCCTTGTGTAAGTCATGTCTATGGTAGGCACTGTGAGGCCAGTTACTATTATAGAATGGTTTACATGGCGGGACTGTTGTGACTCTGCGACTTCAGAGCGTAACACCGAACATAAAGCAAGTTGACCTCGAGCAGCTTGCGAGTAACTCGACTTATTTATAGCACTAACAACCATGCTCAAATGCATCACTCTTAACATTACCTATCTCTCCTTCTATATTTGAATTCAATACTTTTACCAAACAGTCAATGACCACACAATCCAACCAAAGACCTTACATGATGCTACTAAACACTACTTACATACGTTAACAACCTGCTCTGTTTCATAATAGTGGAAATAGAGTAAAACAAACCACTTAAAGTATTCACAAGAATTTTAAATAAATAACTACTCAGCTAACAGCCATAACTTGAAGCTCTGACCCTATAATATATGACATGCTTAGGAGCTAAGTTATCACTAGAGCTTATTGTATGATTGAAATGGGTTCTTCAAGACATTAAAGAAAAAGGTAATGGAAAGAATAAAACTTCAGTAGCTTCGTGAAGCTATTTGGTGGATATGATGCACCAACAAACATAATATGACTTGGTCTTCACTTAATATGACTCACAAGAAAAGAGCTAAGGTCTACTCACCACTAACCTTAACTTACTAGCAAGATTAGATAAGAGTGTGGAGGCTGTAGCTTGGAGAGGGTTTCTCACAAGATAGAAGGAAAGGGCATATTCATTACAATGGTCTGATCATCTTGGCAGTAAAGAGACTATTTATAGTAAGTTCCTAAGGCAACAAATGAAAAGAATGAACTTACAAAAGGGTAACACAAAATAAAGATAACTAATACAAGCTAAAAAGGGTAAATACGACAAACAAACAAAAGGAATATATACAATGTTAGAAAAAGGTTAAGATAAGTGGTGTGCTACTATTACATCCCTACTTTGGGGTGCTAGGGTTAAGCTGTTTTGATGTGGTAACAGGTGGGCAGCGAAGAGTTTTGAGGTCAAAGTCAAGGACCTTAGCACTAAGTAGGTCAGTAATGCTAAGAAGGGTTTGTGAGCTTAACACAGTCGGCAATCCATTAGGATTGAATTTGTTCACTAAGTTGAAAATATTGAAGGACTTTGTCTAAATTTTGAGCAGAAAGGTAAACATTCTTGATGATAGTGTAGAGCAAGTGAACGATGTCATTGTTAGACCTCTTAATCCTAATCCTTTATCTATCCCTCCATCAATTAGACAATCATCTTTCTACCCTTATGCTCCAAAACAATCAAAATTTGTCAAGCACTTAGTTTAGTTTCATTTTTTATTTTAAGTGTCAAAGTTCTATACTGTTGTTTTGTTTGAATCTGTGTTTATTTCTATCTCTATTCAAATTCTACTAAACAATGGTCCATTCTCATGTAAATAAGTTTTGATGTTCAATGCAATGTCTTTTGTTTTATCATATCTTTGTTGATAACAAAAAGGTCGAGAAGAGTTAAGAAAAATATTTTGATGATTGATCTTAATAAAAGTCATAAAACTAAATTAAACTGGATTAAACATATAATCTACTATAGTTCTGATCATGTTAATGTTTTGTTCATGATCATAAATTTCAAATTTTTTTGCTCAAAATATTTTTTCTCTAAGCATTTTGTTATCATCAAAAAGGGAGAATGTTAGATCCCTTGATGATATGTTTTCATGATAACAAACACTTAAGTTCTCCAATGAAAGTATTAAGTATTGTTGAAAGAATAAAACAGGAATCTAGAAGTAAGATTGAACGTCTAAACCAAGATTAAAATTGAAGACAAAAAACTTAGAAGCATAGTTGAAGTTATTATATTTGAGTGAACGATAAGTTAAGTCAAGTCAAAGAGTTAGAACTAGACTTAAAAGCATTGCTGAACATAGCTGAAGTTTGAAGAAGAAAGTGATGAACAAACTTAAAAGCACACTTAGGAGGAGCTTCAATAAGAGTTAAAGTAGATCAAAAGAAACCTTGAACACTTAGAAGTATACTTAGAAGTAACTATGAGAAACTCAAAAGCTATTCAAAAGCATATCAGTAACTTAAAAGCATACTTAGAAGCAGATTGACCAAATATAAAAGATGTATCAAAGCACTCAGGAAACTTAGAAGTAATCTGGACAAGTTTTATCTACCTTTGTTTTATAGGTCAAGGCCCAGCTCTACTAAGTTAGATGTATTTGGGAAATGCATCTAACATGTTCCATTGATAAGAAGGATTATTATACAATACACTATATAAGACTTAAAAACGTGGAGATGTAGATGAAGTTTGACTTATCAAGGAAGATATGAAAACCTATTTTTTGGGGGTACATGAAGATTTTATTCAACTATCTTTATCAAATTCAAAGAACCAATGTTTATTTCAAGTATTTTGGATTTTGTAGGAGCATATCAATAGCTAATCAAATATTTTGAAGACAAAATCAAGCATTCAAGCTAGAGATAAAGTTTAACTAATTTGGAAGATTTAGTAGCCATTGGAATAGAATTTTATAAAGGGAGGACCTTATGTAAAAGAATATATAGAGAAGCTCACAAGTGATATCACCAAAAAGCAATAAAAAAAAAAGCTCTTAAGCTAAATCGATCTTTTGTATTGTATATCAAGTTTTGTGCACCAATAGTTAGGAATTTTTAATTATTTTCCATCAAAACTTCATTTGTAAACTACTATGAGTTGAATGAGAGAGAGAAAGAGAGTGTGAGAGAGAGAGAGAGAGAGAGAGAGAGAGAGAAAGGAGGAGATCACAATAGTCTGTGTAGCTAAAGATAAGCTTGAAAGCAGAGCTATGTTAACTATAGTTGTATGGTTGTATTTGTAACTCTTTCTTAATTATTAAAATAGTAAAACGATCAGTGTAAAAGACTAGATCCTTAGTGAGTATAGTCAGAAGATAGGACTTATTGAGAAGGAGGAACTTCTGTAATCTTTTGCCCGATCCTCTTAAACTCCTTCTCTTTTATTTTCCTATTTATCTTACTATTTGCACATTAATTGTCCAAACTATAAGCCATTATAAAGGTAATCAAAAGGGGCTGTCTTTTCTTTTGTCCAAAGAGATTTAAAAGTTTGCTTTGAGCAATTAGGGCCCTCCTGATTTCTTTTAAGGGACCAACAAAGATATTACACATGTTGGACACATGAAATTTCTCTATCTACCCATCACCATCTATATAAGTGTTTCTATACTGCAAACATTTATTTTGATTGGTTTAAGGTAAGAGGAAAATTTAAGAGATTCAAGAAGACTCAAGAAAAATTTAGAAAATTATGGGAAAATTTAAGAAAAATCTAGGTGAATTAGAGTTCGAGCGTTCAAGCACCACTTGACAAGTAAGCCCCACCACCCTACGTTAGAGCACTACCTGCTTTAAAGTTCCAATAGCCACCCCTCGACGAACAATGGTTGGAGATCATCAAACCGATGAGTTACATTTTCTAGTTTAATTTTCATTTAATTACTAAAAATACAAAATCATATAGAGAAATTCTAAGAAAAAATGTATTCCTAGATTATTTTGTATGTGCCTTCATGGAAAATATCATTTTGATGAAATTTGATATTCTATATATTGCCATTAATAAATTGCTAGTTTTAGACAAATTTTGACCTTTATTTCAAAGCCATAAGTGATATTGTTTCAGCTTCAAAGTTGCTCTTTAGACTTCCTATGATATTTAGTTTATTGTTATGTAAAAAGTTTCCCAACAACAACTCAAATGATTTTTTGTTAATTTCTTAATGTAATGAAAATTATTATGTTGGAATTTTCAGGAAAATGATTTTTCTAATGAATTGTTGAGGAATCTGATTATAAACTATAGTAGAGTATTTTATTACCATACAATAGATTTTAGAGTAAATTTTATGGATAAAAGGAATTGAATATATAAACAAATGAATTTCTAAAGCTAAAAGTACTATTTTCTAACTATACATCACCATTTTTACTAGAATTTATGAGATAGCAAGTTCCTTATGAATTTTGGATTAATCAAGTTTAATTGTTATGTTTGATTGCTAGTCATGGTGAGGATTAATGAGAAGGTGTCCAATAAATGGATAAATGACTTAGCTAGAATAAATCTACAACCAGATGACCAAAAACCATAGTTTGGTCAAGTTAATTATGTTGAGAATATGTGTTTATGACCTTATATTAGTTTGATTTAGTGACAAAATGATGGAATATGAACCAAAACATGGAGACTTGATAGATTTATAAAGAGTAAAAGTTGAGTCATAAGTTAAACCAACTTAGATGTAAATCATAAGTTCCATTAGGTAAAAGAACTTCGCTAGAGACCATCTAAAGGATGAGCAAGAAGGTCATTGGACAAGGACTCTAAATTTGAGCTGTTTTAGAGAGTAAATTAGATGGTTCTCAGCTATCAACTATAAACCTGGACTAACTCAGATGATGACTTAAATGATGATTTAGAGAGTAACTTAGAAGGTATCTTAAGGATATTCAAATGAGTAGAGTTTGACAACCACAATTAAGTTGAGCAATTGGACTCTAGGTAAGTCGAATTGATGCCTTATAGCATTTGGAGTATTTGTTTTAGAGTAATAGGAGACTTAAGTATATACTTACTTACACTTGTAAGTAGTTAATTGTGCGCATACAATTTATGTCTTTAACTCTTGTAATGGAGTTGAGCTCCATGTTGTTACCATACTGTTTAGATTTGGTTAATTACCCTTGAATTTAAAATAACCTGAACTTGACCTAAATCTTAACTTATCATGCATTGTAATGCATTAGGTACGATTAGAAGTCTCCGGCCAAATTTCAACCCTTTTATAAAAGATAGTAATAAT